>CM060927.1:99644197-104644197 GCA_030737875.1 Allium sativum | reverse complement strand
GGATATTCTTGGTATCCCTCTGTGAGCTGCCAGGTAATTATACTAGGCTCATGAGAGGTTAAGGTCTGCGTTAGAAGAACCAAGAGTATGCCTTGGTTGCTATACGAGCGACCTAAAGACGGGGATGGATAGGGGATAGTCGACGATACACGAGCGTACCCTAGATAGCATTTTCGTCAGGCTACCTACCATCTTTGGTCAAGCGTGTACGTACGGAAAGGCAGAGAACACCCTATAGACCATAATTGCTATCTAATTATGGTTGCGGTAAGGCTTGGATGTGGGTTGGCCAGTGTTGTGTTCTCATACAGGATTTATCCTGTCTTGTCTTTCGCTAGTTGAGGGAGGGGTCGCGTGGGACCATAGCCACGTATAGAAAAACAGACCTTAGCATCTGCATCGGCAGATAAATTGTAAGCTCCCGACCGAGTCCTGTATTTCCTGGTCTGCCCTGTGACAGGACTCGGATGGCACGATGTGATACATGTGCATACAGTCATGGAAAACGATTCACGATGAATGCGTGGGAAAAAGGGCGCGGTTGGCGGTTAGCGTAATCCCTAGTGGCCCTAGGTGGTTGAATCCAAACCGAGATACGAAAACGTGCAATAGGTAAGCGTAATCCCTAGTAGCCCTAGGTAGCATAAGTCCTAGTTGTACAAACGATAATTCATGTTGGGAGACCCTAGCTAGGTTTAGGGTAACAGTCCAAACCGATCTTAAGGATCATGGAACTATGTTAAAGTAGTATAGAATCTCATGGGAAAACCCGTATGGCCTACGGCAAGGGACTGAACATTTACATGGAATAAAACATACGAGTTGAGTAACCTATATATGCGATATATTAGGTTGACATGGACCACTACACGACTTTTGAGTAAGGGTCATTCCCGGATAACACGTGATACAGTTGGGATACTAGTACGGTAGGTGCAGAGCAGATGTACAGGATAGATACCACGGGGCGTTATACGTGATAGATACCTTGGGGATATCATACTTGATAGAAACCTGACGATGTGATACCTTGTTTTATCTTGACATCGTAATTTATCATGACACCTTAGTTTATCTGAGTTCAGTAGTTCATCCTGTTATTTTGATTTAGCTTATCTATCTTGTTATCATGCTTATGTTCATCTCAGTTTCTCATGTCAGTTAACTTTACTAGTTTTTATACTAATAGTAGATAGGGCTTACTCAGTCTTTTTGACTGACCCGTTTTGTTTCGCCTCTTTTCTTCCGTTTCCCCCCCAGGTTACAGGGAGGAAATACTGCTGTTTAGTTCGGACTTCTTCTGCTTGAAGGTCATCATGGATGGCTTGGACTTTTCTTGGCTATGGCTACTTTACTGTTTTTACTTGGGGAATAATTTATGAAAAAGTCTTTATGCTTCTTTACTATTGCAAGACAGGTTTTGATGTACTCTGATGTAAAAGGCTTTAGACCTTATTTATTCATGTTATGAAAGATTGATTTTACTTCCGCTATTTTATGTGTTCTGTCTTGTGATATTTCTGTGCATGTTTACCAATAATGCCCCTCTAAAGCTAGTGCATTCCCTTGCGAGTGACCCTAGCGGAGGCGGGGTGTTACATTTGGTATCAGAGCAGAAGGTTACCAGACTGGGCAAAAGTTTTTAAAGACCTTTTAAAAATTATTTGAAAATCGTTTATAAAGAAGCATTTTTCAAGAAAATTTTCTTTTAAAAGAAAAAGGTTATTCCCCAAAGGCCATTAGCACTATCCTTGTTTCCTTAATTGAATCTCTTTTTCTTTCTTTCCTCCATCTGTAATCACAGTGGTTTTAACTGCGACTAGTCTTTTCTATCTACGAAAGTGCTTTCCATGCGATGGAGGTGGTTCTCGAGAGACCGGTGGCCGCGTTATAAGAAAGGATAGCGAGAAAGAGGATAAAGGATACAAGCTTAAGGATGAGCAACTTGTTGGTATGGCTTAGTCCTCAAAGGAGGGAGAAAGATGAACAATGAAACCCATGACGAAAGAGTACCTTTGGCATGGTAAAACGGGACGGATAGTTAAGTATCATGGGACAAGGACAAGATCATCGGGAGGGCAGTAGTATGCTCTCATTTCTAGGGTACCTCGGAAGGAGGGTAACGATCTTGTTAAAGGTTTAGCTTTTCTTCTCTATCATCCCGTTAGGACTTTGGTTTGATCATCGTATCATTTAAGTCTGCTTCGATAGTTGAGTCTCTGCACCTTAAGTACTAGCGAAATAGAGAATCCCATTTTTGTCTCAAAATCCTATTGGAGAATCAGTCCATTTATACATGACTTGTTTGGATTTGAGAATGTCTATGCCAAGTGTTGAGTTTGGAAATAATGCTTATGTTTATAAGCTATGGATGGATTCTAGGGATGAAGTGGTTATCCAGTAAGGGGTGCCACTCTCGGTTTTGATAGGAGGGTAGTTAGACTCTTGACTAGCCTTGGTAGTACCCTCGAAGTCTCGTGTAACCTTTTGGGTTCGGTCATGATTAGTTACCTAGAATCCCTTGATGCCTTTATTGGAAATTTGAAGCCCGATCGAGTGGTGTTCGCCGATAAGACGGATGGTTTATTTCACTTATGCATGGGTTAGAGAAATCACCCTAGTAAGTGCGCTTGATAACCTGGTTGGCATCCGTTTACTTTCAAGAGAAAGTTCTTCTACGTGGAATACCTTGTGGTACGAGGTCCGAGATTCACTAGTGAATTTTGGAAAGCTTGCATGAGATCATGAGTACGCAGTCATGTTTGCGCCAAGTGTGCAAGTGGAACGAGAGGCGATGAAGAAATGAGTTCCAGCTCATGTTATGGAAACAGGAAATAAGAAGCTACGAAATCGCGAAGTTAAAAGACGGTCAAGGCACAATGGAATTAAACTCAAGGAAATACGACTTTGATGGTCAAAGACTAGATACGCGCATGATATCTCTTTTTGGGATTGTATCCTTGATCCTTGTTTCCTGTAGAGCTTACTTATAAGCTATCTTTTGTGGACATCCTCTCGGTCCTATTTTCTGTTACAAACCCCGTGAGGAGTTTGTCTTGTTTATCTTCTCGACCCTGTTTCAGGGAATCCTAGGTAGAACCCTATGGATGTAAACATGTATTTGAAACATGTTATGATTGATATAGTTGCAAGTGGTTGCAAGTGGTTGCTCGTGGATGCGCGAATACACATTAGATACTAGCTCGACTCGGTCACATTTCATATTGCATATGCACGAGTATTTATACTTGTTTATGGATGAAATCGAATGTATTATCATGCGGTTGTTGCATATGAATGAATGATTGTGCACGCATATAGTATCTATATGACTAGGACTATTTGCATACATGTTGGATTCATGGCACAATACATATTTTTGCATTAGAAAGATTATTCAGGCCTGATCATTAACATTAGCTAAGGAACATGTACACACACGTTTTGCATATATTCATACAACATTAGAAATCATCTAAGGACAATGGTTGCTTGTGGATGATGTTTTGAGTAGATGGATGGTGGATGGTAGGATATGTTCTTCATAACTTAGAGATTTCGGGGACGAAATCCTAAAAGGTGGGGAGAATGTAACAACCCGTATTTCGATAACATGATTAAGACGAGAATCAAGACAGAATTTAATTTTAAATTCTGAATCAAGTTAAACGGGCTATGCCATTGCGTTCGTCTCGGAAAAATACGCGAAATAGAGTCCGAGTTTTCAAGAATCGAAGTCAGTATAACCAAGTTATGGTCTGGCGAAGTTTTCAGAAAATTCAAGTTCAAAAACGAGTTCTAAATTCAAAAATTAGAGCTTGGAGGCAAGGCGAGAAGAATTCCCGCCAGGCACCCCAAGTCGACAGCCCTGTCGACTTGGGAGTCGACCTGCTTGACCCAAGTCGACAGCCCTGTCGACTTGGGGGTCGACACAGGGTGGCCGGGCAGTTTTGCCTGGTGCACCATTTTGAGTCCTTGGTCATGTTTTTGGGCCTGGTTTGAAATCTGACGGTTCAGGTTGGTCCTAGGGTTAATCTAAGGGTCCTAACTAGCCTAATCTTCTATAAATAAGCCCCTAACCTACCCCTAAACCCTCATTATTCACTCATGTAACTAAACTATGGCCAAATTTCTACTCTCATGGCCTCCACTCAACTATCCTAGCCTCCACTTCATTTCTATGAGAGGTTTCATGATCATGATAGTGTTAGAGAGTCCCTATGTTAGTATGAGAGCTTCTCAAGTTGGTTCCAAGGCAAAAGCTTTGATCTTTGTTCATAAAGATGGTGTTTTTGTTGATTTGGAGTGTTCATCTTTGGGTTTTTGGGTGATGGCATGCATAGGCTTCATCACAAGCTTTAGATTAATCGATTTAGGCCTTCATAGCAATGTAAGCCCTTTCCCTACTCTTAGATATTAACTATGAAGTTAAATGTTCATGTTGCAAGTTTGGGTTTGATCATTGAGAATGATACATGCTATCATGTCATGCAAGTTTATGAAGTCATTATCTTGATCTTATGAGCTAAAAGCTACAACCTTTATGTTGAAATGTTGCATTATGCAACATGAGAACCTCCATAATCTTTATGTCAACTTGCATATGAAGTCATAACCCTTATATGATGATATATGCGAGTTTCTAGTCATCATACCATGTCTTTTGTCACCATGATTCACTTATGTGCCAAGTTTGGGTTTATGCATGTTTTTGAGGCTTAAGAATGTAACATGCAAGCTAATGAACACATTTGTGCCTCATTTGCCACCATGATTAACTTGTGGCTTAATATCCATTTTTGTCATGCCTTTGCCAAGTCTCTTATTTTAATCCATTACGTTGTTGTGAACGTATATGCGAGTTTAAAAGCGTTGGGTTATGTTATGGGAAATTTCTAATGACATGAAAATACAACTTGAAAACATGGCTTGAAATATAACATGGAAGTTGACATGTAAGTATGCTTGAAAACATAAGCTTGGGAATTTACCTATTAAGTTAGGTCTACCCATTGGGAATTTACCTATTAAGTTAGGTCTACCCAATTGCTTGAAAACTTGAATATGAACATGACACTAGACTAAACATGAAAGTGGCCAACTCGAGGTTGGGTTGAGTTTGCAACGTAAAGCTACCCGGAACCGACCGGCCTAACTAGTAGTTGCAAACAATAGGACCCAATGTGAGAAGTTGGTCATGTTGTGCTTGGACCCGAGGTTAGACCAAGTTGTGGTGTAAAGCTACCCGGAACCGACCGGCTTAACTAGTAACCACAACAAAGTCTAATGTGAGAGGTTGAGGTGCATTAAGTAATTAATGCCACATGATAGGGTTAAGTTAATTTGATTAATGACTCTTAACCAAATATGACATGGACAAATGGGTTAAGTAAATTGATTAGGCTAATGATACTTAACAAAACATGACAAGGTTGGGTAGGTTAAGTAACTTGATTTGCCTAATGACGCTTAACCATTTTTATACGACTAGTGGACGGGGTTAAGTTAACCAACACTTAATCAATCCAACACGATAATTTGGTAAGGTTAAGTAAGTTTTCTTAATGACACTTAACCGAAAGATACAGTTAATGGATGGGGTTAAGATTAGACTCAACTAGTCTAAACATGATAACTGGATGGGGTTAAGTTAGCCTAGACTTAATTAATCCCACTTGGTAGTTTAATGGGGTTAAGTGACCTATACTTAACCAATCTAACCCGTTAATTTGATGTGGTTAAGTGACCTAAACTTAACCAATCTAACTCGTTAATTTGATATGGTTAAGTGATCTATACTTAACCAATCTAACTCGTGAATGTATTGAGGTTAAGTTAACCCATACTTAACCAATATAACGTGAAAACATGATGAGGCTAAGTCATGAATCGCTTGAATACACTTGACCGGTTTGACTAAGTAATTTCATAGGGTCAAGTTAATATATACTTAACCAACTTGAGCATGGTTTGTAGGGTTAAGTCTTGAACTTGGATACTTAGCCAATTTTGACATGATTTGTAGACGGGTTAAGTCTTGAACTTGGATACTTAGCCAATTTTGACATGATTTGTAGATGGGTTAAGTCTTGAACTTGGATACTTAACCAATTTTGACATGATTTGTAGACGGGTTAAGTCATGAACTTAAGTGACACTTAATCCATTATGAAAACCCTAGTCCTGAGGATTAGGTGGGTAACCGTAATTAACAAGGATAACGGGAATAAGGCTAAGTGGTAAACCTTAGTTGAAGGATAACTAAGTAATGATTCTTAGTCAGGGAAATTAAGACCAATTCATAGATAGATGAGTAACCTGATACGGTAGGTCATCGTTTAAGTATACGAGTAGGAGCAAGTATCTGATTTAGATAAAGGCTCCAACGAACTGGGTAACGAAGCAGCGGCTTCGGGGAACGTGAGGATATTCTTGGTATCCCTCTGTGAGCTGCCAGGTAATTATACTAGGCTCATGAGAGGTTAAGGTCTGCGTTAGAAGAACCAAGAGTATGCCTTGGTTGCTATACGAGCGACCTAAAGACGGGGATGGATAGGGGATAGTCGACGATACACGAGCGTACCCTAGATAGCATTTTCGTCAGGCTACCTACCATCTTTGGTCAAGCGTGTACGTACGGAAAGGCAGAGAACACCCTATAGACCATAATTGCTATCTAATTATGGTTGCGGTAAGGCTTGGATGTGGGTTGGCCAGTGTTGTGTTCTCATACAGGATTTATCCTGTCTTGTCTTTCGCTAGTTGAGGGAGGGGTCGCGTGGGACCATAGCCACGTATAGAAAAACAGACCTTAGCATCTGCATCGGCAGATAAATTGTAAGCTCCCGACCGAGTCCTGTATTTCCTGGTCTGCCCTGTGACAGGACTCGGATGGCACGATGTGATACATGTGCATACAATCATGGAAAACGATTCACGATGAATGCGTGGGAAAAAGGGCGCGGTTGGCGGTTAGCATAATCCCTAGTGGCCCTAGGTGGTTGAATCCAAACCGAGATACGAAAACGTGCAATAGGTAAGCGTAATCCCTAGTAGCCCTAGGTAGCATAAGTCCTAGTTGTACAAACGATAATTCATGTTGGGAGACCCTAGCTAGGTTTAGGGTAACAGTCCAAACCGATCTTAAGGATCATGGAACTATGTTAAAGTAGTATAGAATCTCATGGGAAAGCCCGTATGGCCTACGGCAAGGGACTGAACATTTACATGGAATAAAACATACGAGTTGAGTAACCTATATATGCGATATATTAGGTTGACATGGACCACTACACGACTTTTGAGTAAGGGTCATTCCCGGATAACACGTGATACAGTTGGGATACTAGTACGGTAGGTGCAGAGCAGATGTACAAGATAGATACCACAGGGCGTTATACGTGATAGATACCTTGGGGATATCATACTTGATAGAAACCTGACGATGTGATACCTTGTTTTATCTTGACATCGTAATTTATCATGACACCTTAGTTTATCTGAGTTCAGTAGTTCATCCTGTTATTTTGATTTAGCTTATCTATCTTGTTATCATGCTTATGTTCATCTCAGTTTCTCATGTCAGTTAACTTTACTAGTTTTTATACTAATAGTAGATAGGGCTTACTCAGTCTTTTTGACTGACCCGTTTTGTTTCGCCTCTTTTCTTCCGTTTCCCCCCAGGTTACAGGGAGGAAATACTGCTGTTTAGTTCGGACTTCTTCTGCTTGAAGGTCATCATGGATGGCTTGGACTTTTCTTGGCTATGGCTACTTTACTGTTTTTACTTGGGGAATAATTTATGAAAAAGTCTTTATGCTTCTTTACTATTGCAAGACAGGTTTTGATGTACTCTGATGTAAAAGGCTTTAGACCTTATTTATTCATGTTATGAAAGATTGATTTTACTTCCGCTATTTTATGTGTTCTGTCTTGTGATATTTCTGTGCATGTTTACCAATAATGCCCCTCTAAAGCTAGTGCATTCCCTTGCGAGTGACCCTAGCGGAGGCGGGGTGTTACACTAATCCTCAAATGTAAGGGAGGACCGATGCCGAAGATCAAAGGGTCTACTGCGGGAGATCCTGGGGCATTTGCTAGAATGTCTCGAAGCGGTGAGGAGCCATCCCTGGCCTCGACTCATGATGGAAATCCCATTTCCAATACGTGATATTTCGGTTTTATTTGTAGATCCTAGTGTGGCGACATGATAGATGGTACTCATGCCGCCTATGATTGATACATTTATATTTGAAGTTGTTTTCTTCACTTATAGTAATAATAAATGATTAAATTTCACGTATCAAGCATTATTTGGCTATTATAAGGTAAAACCCTATCCTCCGGCTTGCGTTGCATTGTGTGATGGGACCTGGGTCTTATAATAGCTTCATTTTTCTTTATTTAACATTGCGCTGTTTGTTTATGCACTAGTATTCTTGGGGTTCAAACCCGTTCCGTGTTATATGGGGTGGTCCCTTTACTTACCTAACTTTAAAAATCAAAATTAATAACTGTTTTAGTTCTTACACCAGTCACATGACTGACCTGTAGTTTATAGTTTTAACCTAAACTCTGGGTGCACCTATTTTCCACACGGGTAGCTAGTAGTTGGGTTTTGCAGATATTATATTCACAGGATCCTGGTTTACAGGTGGAACTGTACTCGGAAAGCTCTGTATCCGTGTATTTCTTTCATTTGTGTTATGTATTATTTTTCCGATGCATTGTAATTTAAATCTCTGATATTTGTCAAATGTATTTTATTTGTTTATACTCTGTTATATTCTTTTACTCTGATGTAAATTGTTGTAATAAGCAATGAAATGTTCTTCAGTTTGTGTTTTGATTCGTCGTGTTCTCAAAGAAATCCGCCTACTTCTTCGGTTTAGGCCGGCCGGGAAGTTTGGGTCGCTACATTTGGTATCAGAGCTTTGATTTACAGAGCTCGAGAACAAAGCACGTTAGAACCAAACAAAAGAATTCATCGGAGATTAGATTAGTAATATCCAATGAGCATGGCTCGTTAGAGATGGGATCAACAGTATCCTAGAATGAGTCGGAAGAGTGTTATTTTTAAAATAAAATGAAAACAATTTTGTTTTGAAAATTTAAATCATGTTATACGTGTGTGAATATTATTTTTATATTGATTTTGGACGATCGAGTATATAGAGATTTTGCGTATATGCCTAGCTAGCATGTATTCGAAGCCTCAAATATACTAGATGGATATAGAATCATACTCTAGTCGCCCGGAGATGATACTGATGGTTGATATATTATCATCAGTGTTTATTGTCGAGTTCCGAAAGTGGGATATCTATATATTTCCAATTAACTGGTGTGAGAACCAAAACTTACATAGGATTATTTGTTGTGATTTGGCTTCAAAAACCCGATTTTTAACTATACATACAAAGTTATGTAATTGAAAAACTAATAAACTAAATGATTGATGTTTGGGTTGTATAATTATTCATTTAAACCAACAAGTGGATATAAGGTAAATTTAGTCAAATATTGAACTGAATTGAAAATTGTTTAGAATTGCATGCATATACATGCATATATGTTGAACAGGTCACTGCAAGGAGGCTAGAGAAGTGGAATAAAATTGTATGCCCGTAGGTACATGTTTACTAATTTCTTAGGTGATGATGATTTTATGAGACGATTGGCTAGCCGCTTGGCCTTTTCTTTTTCTTTTTGAGATAAGAGGGCCTGTGTGGCGGTACAAAGGAGGTTATGGCGAAATTTTTCGAAAGTTGAAGAATGAAAGCCAGAATGAAAGTTGAGTTGATTAGTAAAACAACTTTCTGCTCCATTGCTTTTCGAGGACGAAAAGATTTTAATTAGGGGAGATTGTAACAACCCGGGAAATCAAAACCAATTTAAATTTTTTATTTTGGTTATTTTAATGGATTTTGGAAATTTAAAATGATTTATTTTAAACAATAACAACGAAAAATTTATTTTCGATGAAGTTAAAACGAATAAATTTATTTTAATTGTATAACGAGCCTGAAATGGCGTGGCAATTCGAAAATTCGATTTCTAATTTCAAATGAATATACATAATTCAATATAAATAAGAATTGGACAAAACAAGAAATATTTGAATCTGTTGAACAATATCTTTCTAACGGATATAAGAAACAGATATTTCACCTTATGAATTGTAAGATATGTCCAGTTTAAAATTCATAAAAGTCGCTATGTAATTTATATATTTTTTAATATATGTAAAGGCCTTAAAAATAGCCATTTTGCAAACGACCTCTGTTTTCAGCGAAACCACTTTTGTTGGATCCGGGATGTCAAATTATTACTAGATTCCAATTTTCATAATTTTTAAAATCAATATGTGAACGTGGCGAAGTTAAACGTGTTCTGACAGTTTCAGTCAATTTGGATCGACCAAAAAATGGTCATTTTTTAAACGGTCTTCAAATTTGATGAAATTAGTTTTGTTTGTACCGTATTGTCAATACGAAGCTAGAAATAATTTTTCTAGAATTATTAGAGTTAGTATGTGGCCCCGGTAAATTAAATTGTGCGTTCAAAATGAATATATTGATTTAAATGTTAATTTAAATGAAAACTGATCGAAACGATGGAATGAGCTTATGGGGCATATCCCATTATGTTCGGAATGGGGGTAATTAGCTAGGGACGACAGTCGTTGGGTTTCATTTGGTGTTTGAATGGAAAGTCCATCGTTTTTAATGAAGAAAAGATTTGATTTTTAAAATGAAAAAGATTAGATTTTTATGATAGAAAAGATGTGATTTTTATTTAAAAAGATAACATTTTTATTATATATAAAGCTAAGGTTTTTATTATATATAAAGTTAAAAATTTTCTTATATAAAGTTTAGATCTTTGATTAGGAAAGTTTAGATCTTTGATTAAGATAAAGATTAGATTTTTGAAAAGAAAAAAGGTTTGATTTTTAACTAGAGAAAAGGAACGATTTTTATAAATTATAAAGATATGATTTTTATATATGAAGTAGCAATAAAAATTTGATTTTTTTTGTACATGAAGTAGAAATAAAAATATGATTTTTATTTATATAGTGGCGTTATAAAATTGTGATCTTTATATGTGAAGTGATATAATAAAATATAATTTTTATTATAAAGTTAGCGAACTAAAAATACGATTTTTATTAGGAAGATACGAAATAAAAATATGATCTTTATCGTATAAACATCGATATAAAAATATGATTTTTACATATAATGTAGCGACATAAAAACATATGTGATTTTTAATATAAAAATCATGTGAAATAGATTGCGATGGAAACGATGGAGACGAATTCAAATCGAAACCGTTCAGAAATAAAGAATGGAGGATTGGATCCCAAAGGTGAGAACTTCTCACTTTAATTTTATTTTCTAGTTAAAATATATACTAGGATGTAGACGGTGCTTAGCAACACCCGATACCGTCGTCCACAGACCATGGACGACTTGTTTGCATGTTTGGTTTGGTTGATTAGATTATTAGGTTGAATTTGGTTTGGGAAATGAATTGAATTGGTAGAATTTGGTATGTATATGGCGCGAGCCATTAGTAGGCGAGGGATAAGGCTAGACCATATCCTGGTTTTATAATCGCGCCGTCATGCCGCCAAAATTTTCTAAAGTAAGTTAGAAAAATAAAAATATCATTTGTATTAGATAATTGAACTGAATAGAATATTTATATGTTAAATGAAATATTTTATCATTAAAAATATAATTTTTAACGTGTATATAAATAAAATAAATATTCATTTACAAATCGAACGATTTGTTTATGTACACCCATTTGACTGATATAGATTGAGACGATAAATTTTATACGTCGCCCAACTGCACAAATAAAATCAGTGTTTGTTGTTTGAAACCTCACACTGGTATTGGGATGATATATGACATACAATAGTCCCAATAATTAGCTGTATGTCGATCGATTGGTTGACAGGCTGTTGTAAGCGTTAAATATTTATATTTAATGCTTATGCAGTGTAGAATGCACTCTGGATGATGGTTGACTGTGCTTGATTATTGTTGTATACATGTGTGTATGAAATCCATATAATCAACATTATATGGTAATTGACTGTGTCTGACTCCAGTTCAGAAAGAAGGAATATTTTAAAATAACCAATATTTTAAAATAACGAATATTTTAAAATAATATTCAGAAAAGAATCAAAATATGTTTTCATGTCCGATTTGGGATGGACACGAATATATTTAAATATATAAAGTCGTGTTGATTAGATTAAAGCCATTTTGACGAGAACGATATTTATATCGATTTATTCATTTTTATAATGAATATCGAAAAGGAAATGATTTCGAAATATAATACTTTGAAAATATTATCATTTATATATTAATGATATGGATTATTCAATTTTGATTTGAAATTGAATATGAAGTTGAAATGGTTTTAACAACGAAGTTAAAACGATTTATAAAATACGTTTTAAAGGAAATCGACGAAATATATAATATATATATATATATTATATATATTTATTTAATAGCCTGAATAGAACGCGCCGCGCCGCGACCGTTTGCGAATTTCGACCATTGACTTCGAATTAACGTTACGGGAGATCCGACTGTCAGATTCTCCTGAAACTGGGACCTTTGGGTACGTATCGAAAAGAGCTTTCTAATTAATATGGGAGATTTTAGGAAAGGTCGTTGTAAGTGCAGTTCGCCGGTCGTTTATGGAAATCGACTGTACGGGCCTTGATAAAATTATTAAAAATATTAATAATTTGTGTAAAATCATAGAAAATTGTTTAGAAAGAATTATGGTGAAAATTTCCATACTTGAAAAGATAAGAATATATTTTTATCAAAATGAGCTAGTTATGAACTAGAATTATAATCCAATATTTTTAAATAAATAAATGGGATTTGAAATGGTTTTAAAAATAACCAGAATTCCCAATATATGAATTGGAATGGATTTGAATCGAAATTATCTTCGGAATATTTCGATATTAGATTCTGTGATTATACGGATATTGTGGAGGAATTTGGAAGATATATATATCGTTATTCCAATATGATATTTGTTGATTTTAGAATTTGATATTGAATAGAAACCGATATATTTTCTGTGATGACCCCAAACATCCGTGGTTCGAAAGTAAGGATAATCATTTGGAATATAATATATTTATAACAAAAACAGATCTCAGATAATATCATAACACATAAACCATTGCAGCGGAAATAAAATGTCATCAGCATCATAATATTCAATACATCAGAGCATGCAGTACAGGATACAACTTAGCAAAATAAATGTCTTAACAAAGGGAAATAAGTTTTCAATGGAAAGAAATAAGTCTCAAACTCCATTATATTCATCAAAACTAAAGATGATATAATGTCTCAAAGCAGAAGTAAAGCTAGAGAAAAGTCTTCATCTTCTTCCTTCCAAAACAAGCTCCAGTCAGAAAGTATCACCTCAAAACCTGCTACTTGGCTGCCCATGTGGAAAGAGGGCACCCAAGTTTGCAAAAAGTGAAACAAACTACGAGTCAGTCATGGGACTGGTATGAGAAATCTTTCTATACTAACTAACAATATGGCGAATCATAGGACCACGCCGCTAACGCAGAACGGGTTTACTCCATTGGATTGCCAGTGCATAAGTAAAGTAAACCGTTCAAATAACGCTATGCTTTTTTAGAAAAATGAGATCATTATAAGATCCAAGTCCCATCACACAATGCAACACAAACCGGAGGATAGGGTTTTACCTTATAATGATCAAAAGATCATAAATACGTAAAACGAATTACTACTAGTGTGTATATGTTTTCATAAATCATTTCAATATAAAATTATTAATCCTAGACGGCATAGCTACCATATACTATGTCGCCATACTAGTTATACAATCGAAACCGAAATGTCGTATTGGAGATTTGGTTTTCCATCAAGAGTCAAGGCTAGGGAGGAGCTCCTTACCAATTCGAGACACTCTAGCAAATGCCTCAGGATCACACCTATGGGCAACTCTTGGATAGCTGCAGGGTCGGTCCACGCCTAAGGGTAGTGTATTGGCAATTCCTGAACACACATTTCCCGGTCCTTTTGGACCTATAATATGGCCACTAACAACCTATAAAACCCGAGGTACCTCATAATCCATCATCCACGTAAGTAAAATGTCAGCGCTGGTAGGTCCCTGACATCACTCTAGCTAGAAAGAAACGTGTGCACTCCCTGCGTTCCATTCTCCCGTTTTAGACTCATACCAGGGTGTGAGGCTCGTGAAATTACGCTATACACAAAGCTACGCCTAAACAGGCCGTGCTTTGATCATCAACCACAAGGCCTGCTTTTCAACAAAAGCCATGATCATTCGCATCTTGGCGTGCCACATTGACAATTCACGCCATGCTATCGATAACTTTTAACATATACCAGGGTGTTAAGCAGAGAATAAATTCTCTACCACCAAACGGGCATACATCAATTAAAATTGATTAATTACATGAAATGAATTCCAACGTCTGACCCACATCCATACATGTTCGTTCTGGGTTCGAACGAAACCGGAGACACCAGAGAGGTTCTCGCTTATCCGGACAATCAACCCATACGTCCGGACAACTACTACTTTAACCCCTTCCTGGGAGCAAGTCAATCCAAGGTCTCAGTAATCGTCGTCCATTCGACGTGAATACCGCCGGTCTTCAAACACCGTTTTCAATATTTCGATTTAATCGTCGTGTAATTATTTGAAATGAGTTAAACTCGGTCTTTTAAAATAATCATCACATAATTATCATTTAAATCATTTCCTATCATTAATATTCATTTATAACGATTTATCGCTATTTTTATTTATTTAAAATAGCGCAATTATAATTAAACGACGCTTCAGGTCGATGGGCGGCCCTAGCGCTGTTTTTACCAAAAGTTTATTTACACATATCTTGAAATCTAACCGTCTTATTTTGATGAAATTTATATCGTTGGATAGCTCTTCCCAAAGTGGTCCTAACGGTTCCAGTTTTGGGAAAATCCAACGGTCGGATCTTTCGGTATAACTGTTTAAAGTTACGATTGCCGATACGCGAACTGCCGCACGTGTTTCATTATATATATATATATATATATATATATATATATATATATATATATATATATATATATATATATATATATAGGCGGTTTCAACTATTTTAATCTATTCTTTTTGTCGCAACTAAAGTGACCATAAAAATATCATTTTTAATTTCAACTCTTTTATCGCATCTACCATGATGATAAAAATATGTTTCATAAATTCATGTTTTTATTTGCAACTAGTTTGCAAATAAAAATCCTCTTATTAAAACAGTGTTTTTATTTGCATATGGAATGCAAATAAAAATGTACTTTTTATTTTCATATTTTTTTCACATCTAAAAAGTGAATAAAAATGTACTCTATATATTTTCATATCTTCTGTTTGTAACTACTTTACAAATTAAAAAGTGTAATCCCTTTTCTATGTTTTATTTGCATCTAAAAATGCAAATAAAAAGTATAATTCTTTCCTATGTCATATTTTATTTGCAATGAGTATAAATAAAATGTCCCCTTTTCTGAATTTACGTTTTACTTACACTACATGTGAATAAATGTTTTCCTTTTCTATTTCTTATTCATTTACACTAAATGTAAATAAATTTTTTCTTTTTCTATATTTTATTTATTTACGCTAAATGTAAATAAATGTTTTCTTCTATAAATATGTTCATTTCATTTACATCGAAGATGTAAATAAAGTTTTCACTAATACTGTTCTTTTCATCTACATAAGAAAATATAAATAAAGGTCATTGCTAAATTTGTTCTCTTTATTCTTTTATTTACAAAGAAAAATGTAAATACTTTTACTCCTTTTATTTACATTGAAAAATATAAATCCTTTTACATTGAAAATGTACAATCTTTTATTCCTTTTTATTTACATTGAAAAATGTGAATCCTTTTAGTCTACATTGAAAATGTAAATCCTTTTACATTGAAAATATACATTCTTTTACATTGAAAATGTAAATTCTTTTATTCCTTTTTATTAACATTGAAAAATGTAAATCCTTTTATTTCTTTTTATTTACATTGAAAAATGTAAATTCTCTATTTCTTTTTATTTACATTGAAAAATGTAAATACCTTTTTATTCTTTTCTTTACGTTGAAAAATGTAAATTCCTTTTTATTCTTTTCTTTACATTGAAAAATGTAAATTCCTTTTTATTCTTTTCTTTACATTGAAAAATGTAAATTCTTTTTTTTTATTCTTTTCTTTACATTGAAAATTGTAAATTCCTTTTTATTCTTTTCTTTACATTGAAAAATGTAAATTCCTTTTTATTCTTTTCTTTACATTGAAAAATGTAAATAAAGTTTCCACTATAAGTGTGTCCATTTTATTTACATAGAAAATGTAAATAAAGTTTTCCTCATATTTGTTCTTTTCAATATATTATCGCTTACACTAAAATATGCTCATTTTTACTAAAATGACATAACGCCAAATATGTGTTCATTTTCTCTAAAATGACATGACGCCAAATATGTGTTCATTTTCTCTAAAATGACGTGACGCCAAATATGTGTTCATTTTCATAAACTACTACATGTACAATTCCATATTTCAATACCTGAAATAATCTAAGTTTTTGGTGTCAACGTATATGTTCAATACAATAACTCAATACATGAAACAATCTAAATTTTGGTGTCAACCTACATGTAATTTAGTGTTTAAGTTTTCATGTCAACACAACGATAGCAACATATAATTCGGTATCAAGTTTCATGTCAACACATACAACAAACATATGATTTGGTGTATAATTCTCATGAATCAAAATAAAAGGTCTCATCTTTATTTTATTTTGTAAATCAAAATAAAGATTCACTTTTCTTTTTATTTTGTAAATCAAAAATAAAAATTCACTTTTTCTTTTTATTTTGTAAATCAAAATAAAAATTCACTTTTCTTTTTATTTTGTAAATCAAAATAAAAATTAAACTTTCTTTTATTTATTTTGAAAATCAAAATAAAAATTCAAACTTTTCTTTTTATTATGTAAATCAAAATAAAAAAAGATTCAACTTAAAGAAAGGAATAAAAATAATAAAGATGAGAACTTGTATGAAGATTACATCAGAATTATGGATCTAGAAGAACATGGCTATCTCATGACATCACAAAGCATTACAAATCACACAGACAAAAAATAAATTCTAATTACCACATTGCAGATCTATAGTATTTACATACATACAACGATTCAAACAATCGAGAGAAATAATTAATTTATTTAATTATTTAAAAATTAGAAATCTAACAGATATTGAATTCTGAATAGATCCGCTTTGAATTTGACCAAAAATCTGACTTGCTCAGAATTTATCCTAATCAGCCTAGAAAAATAGCTCTTTGAATTACGATCCCGACGGTCCTGAAATCGTCAAATTCCGAGTTCGAGCGAATGAGTTATGATTAAATTAAGGTTGTAACATTTTTAAACTAAATTAAATAATAATAAAAAAAGTGAATTACTCTTTCTTCCACAATCACGGACAACGGCCGAAGTTAAACCCAATTCGTTCAGTTTTAGGGTTGCTATTCACGCTCGAATCACCAAGCTTTAGGACAATCGGGAGTCGCCACGAAGGAGAGGAACCAGCGACGCACGTAGGGGCCCCCACCCCGTTCAACTCGCATGCGGCTAGGAGGAGCCTGGGCGGCGCGAACGACCGACGTTTGGGGGTCTGGTTCTTGGACTACGGGCGACGGTTCGGGATGGAGACCGTATGGATTGAAAGAGGATGGAAATGGCTTCGAAGTGGTATAAGTATTGAGGTCTGAAAGTTGGTGATGAAGGAGAATTAAGAGGAGGAACATGGCACGTTTTCAGCCATAAATAGCAGAAAGTGGCGACGGCCGATGTTAGAGATGAACAGTGTTTTGATTAGGGTTTTAATTTTTCTGATTTTTATAATAATTTTAGTGTATTTTTACAATTAAATCCCTATCTTTTTAACCGGTCCAATTCCAGTCCAGCAGAAGGTGACCCTAGATAATAGCCCATGCTCCGGACCCAACGGGCTAGGTCTCGTCAGCCCAAACGGTTGTCTGTGGTCTGAATTATTTAAATTAATAATTAAATCCTCTATAAATTTAATTTGTTCGTATAAATAAATTCACCGAGGCCACATACGGACTCAGAAAAATCCAAAAAAAATATATTTGGCTTTGTTATGATGATACGGTCCTAACAAAATTAATTTCGTCGAATTCTGAGACCGTTTAAAAAATGGCTATTTTTCAGTCGATTAAATTTGACTGAATTGAACAAAACACAATTTCTTTCGCCACGCTCACATACTAATTCGGAAAATTCTAAAAATTGAAACCTAGCAATAATTTGACATTCTGGTTCCAACAAAAGTGGTTTTGTCGAAAACAGAGGTCGTTTGAAAATTGACTATTTTCACTGGCTTTAATATTATTCAAAAATGAAAATTTTAAATTTTGCCACATTTTTCAACCAAATTATTTAAAATAAAAATTTTAAATTGGTTCGGATTTTCCTGGTTGTTACAATCTCCCCCACTTAAAAACTTTTCGTCCCCAAAAAGAAAACAAAGTAAAGTAGGAAACAAAACGGAAAATGTAAATTATGGTAAATATAACTTAACACAAGAGTTACTCGGAGATGTCCACTCTGCACTTGGGGTAAGCCTTCTTGATGCTATCCTCTATATCCCAAGTACAGTCTCTAGGATCCCCGCTCCACTGCACCATGACTAGGTGAATCTTCTTGTTCCTCAGAACTCGGGTTTCTTTGCCAATAATCTTTATCGGCTCTCTTCTCACTGTTAGATTCGGAGTAATATCCAAGACCTGCTGATTTAACTCATCTTCAACCAAATCTGGATCATGCATATGCTTGCGGAGTTGGGACACATGAAATACATCAAGCACCCCGGGCAACCAGTCCGGCAACTGCACTCGATAAGCGAGAGTACCAATCCTTTCGAGAATCGGAAACGGACCAATGAATCTTAGTGCCAACTTTCCAGTCTTCCCAAAACGAACCACGCCTCTCAATGGAGAAACCCTCAAGTAAACATAGTCGCCAATCGAAAATTATAAATCCCTTCTTCACTGGTCTGCATAGCTCTTCTATCGGCTCTGAGCAGTCAATAGGACCTTCTTAATCAAATCAACCTTGACTGATGCTTCGCGAACCATGTCAGGACCCAAGACTAATCGATTGCCTGGTTCCACCCAACATGCCGAAGATCTGCATGGCCTGCCATACAATGCTTCAAATGGAGACATCTTCAAACTTGCTTGGTAACTGTTATTATAAGAGAACTCGACCAAGTGCAAGTGATCCTCCCATGAACTGCCATAGTCAAGAATGCACGCTCCCAACAAGTCTTCTAAAATGCGGTTCACCCTCTCAGTCTGGCCATCTATCTGAGGGTGATAAGCTGTGTTTAGATTCAACTTGGTCCCCAACTCCTCTTGGAAAGCTTCCCAGAACTTGCTAGTAAATATAGGATCGCAATCATTAACGATGCTTTTGGGAACTCCATGCAGTCTGACTATCTCCTTAAAATAAAGCTGCGCCAAACTTCGAGCAGTTCTGTTGGACTAGACAGGGATGAAATGGGCAGATTTTGTTAAGCGCTCTACAATCACCCATATACTGTCATTGCCTTTTCTGGTACGGGGCAAACCATCAATGAAGTCCATAGAAATTTCCTCCCACTTCCAACCTGGAACTTCTAATGGTTGCAACAGTCCTGCCAGCTTCTGTTGATCACTTTTGACTTGCTGACAATTGGGACATCTAGCAACATAAATAGAGATATCTCTTTTCATGGACCTCCACCAAAATGTGTTCTTGAGGTCGTGATACATCTTGCTCACCCCAGGATGAATGCTAAGCTTAGATTTATGACACTCATCCATAATCTCCCTTCTGAGCTCAGAAATGTCTGGGACACAAATTCGGCCTAATAGCCTAAGAAAACATTTGTCGTCAATTTGAAAGCTAGTGGGTTCGCCATCCTTAACACTTTTGCAAATTCTCTTAATAAAGTCATCATCCTTCTGAAGAGCAGAAATTTTATCAATTAGTGTAAGGGTGATGATGAGATTGGCGAGGATAAGTTTGTTATCGTCCGCATTCTTCCTGCTCAGCGCATCAGCTACAACATTGGCCTTTCCTGGAGTATATAAGATGTCCAGGTCATAGGGTGCAAGGAATTCAACCCAGCGCTGCTGCCTTAAGTTCAAGTCTTTTTGGGTAAATAGGTGCTTCAAGGATTTGTGATCCGTATATAGCTTGAACTTCTCGCCCAAGAGATAATGCCTCCATATCTTTAGTGAAAATACGATGGCCATTAGCTCAAGATCATGAACGGCGTAATTCTTTTCGTGCGGTTTCAACTACCGGCTAGCATATGCGACAACTTTGCCTTTTTGCATTAGCACCGCACTAATACCTTAAATAAACAAAAAGATAACATGTTAAAATGAGATTTTACATTAAAAAGGAAGGTTATCTCTAACAAGTAAATTTAAATAAAAGAATGACCTCCTCTGGAAGCGTCTGTCCAGACTTCCAGATCCTCATTGCCATCTATAATGGCCAACACAGGAGCGGTGATCAATCTCTGTTTCAGATCTTGGAAAGCTTTCTCACATTCGGGTGTCCAAATGAACTTTGTATGCTTCTTAGTCAGCTTCGTCAATGGACAAGATATCCTCGAAAAATATTTGACGAATTTCCGATAATAGCCAGCTAATCCTAAGAAACTTCTGACTACTATGGGAGTTCTAGGCTGCTTCCACTCTTGGATGGCTGAGATCTTTCCTGGATCTACCGAGATGCCTTCATTAGATACAACATGGCCGAGAAATTTCAGCTTTTCTTGCCAAAATATGCATTTGGAGAATTCGGCTTTTAGCACATTTCTTCGCAAAATCTCCAAGACTTCTCTCAAATGTTGTTTGTGCTCAGCAGTGGATTTAGAAAAGATGAAGATGTCATCGATGAATACCAGCACAAATTTATTTAGAACATCTCTGAATACTCTATTGATCTAATCAACAAAGTATGCTAGAGCATTACAAAGACCGAAGGGCATTACTAGACATTCATAAAATATATCCGGTCCTCTGAAAGCAATTAAAGGCACACATTCGTCTGCAATGCGAAGTTGATGGAAGCCTGTAGCTAGGTCCATCCTAGAAAAGACTCGTGCTCCATGCAAGCGGTCGAGCAAGTCATCAATACGAGGCAGTGGGCATTTATTTTTCAGCGTTTGTTTGTTGAGATCATGGTAGCCTACACATAGCCTGAGGGTACCATCTGATTTTGGGATGAACACCACTGCTGCACCCTATTCTGAGAAACTAGGCCTGATGAGACCCTTCCACAAAAGCTGCTTGGTTTGGTTTCTCAGCTCTTCTTTTTCTTTTGGCGACATTCTCCGAATAGGATGTACCACCAACATTGCATTCGGAGCTAAGTCAATTCTGAAGTTGATTTCTCTGCGCGGAGGTGAGCCATCAACTTCTTTGAATACATCAGCGTAATCTCTGACGATGGGGATATCCTCAATAGAAGTAGGGGTGACCTCTAGAGAAGACCAGAACTCTTTCCCGTCGGTGGCTGAGCCGTGGCATGGTATAGAAATAGTCTTTCCCAGTTTAGTTTTAATTTTGACTATTCTTTCAGTGCATAATACTTCCGCCTCATATTCCGTCAACCAATCCATTCCCAATATGATATCATATCCAGATAAATTCATGACGATCAAATCAAAAGGGAACGAGAAATAAGAATAAGAAACAGGTACTCTACAATACTGATCGAGAATGAGAGAACCTCCTACCGGGCTATGAGCTCTAATCAATTCTTTAAGTTTCCTCGGTTTAAGTTCTAACTTGGTGATTGCATCATTAGAAATAAAACTTCGTGTTGCACCAATGTCAAATAAGACAGTGATAGGAACATTCTTAATATTAAGAGTACCTCCTAAGACATCGGGTTTACCTGCTTCTTCGGAAGAAGCTGGGGCAACCGCTCCCTCATAGACATGTGCCACTTCTGCTTTCTTCAATAAAGGACAATTTCTGGCAAAGTGCCCAGGCTTTTGGCAGTTATAGCAGTCTTGAGTGTTCCGGGGGTTCTGGCCACGATTCTGAGAACTCTGACCACTATTTTGACTATGGCCCGAATCGTTTCTCTTGAATCTTTTAGGTGCTCTACACTCGTAATCAAAATGCCCAGTCTTGCCGCAATTATAGCATGTCAACTTGCTCCTGTCCCTCTTCTTCCCTTGCGGCTTTGCAGCAGAAGAATTCCCTGCCTTTGGTTTCTTGCTAGTCTGTTCCTTTTGGTTATTATTCTGATTCTTTGCTCTATCTTGTTGTGCAGACTCATCATTTTCCTCGTAGCGGCTGGCCGTTTCGATAACTTCATGGAAAGGAAGCTTGATATGAGTAGTGACTCTATTCAGGTACTTTGCAGAGAGGCCCTTAATGAATCTTTTTTTTCTCAGTTGGATCTTGAATTAGATTAGGGGCATAACGGGAAAGCTCATCGAACTTCCTCATATAATGGTCGTATTCCCTTGTTTCAGATTGACAAATTTCTCACGAAGGCGCTCAACTGCTTGTGGGAGGGTATACTTCTCGTTGAAATCTCTTTGAATTTGGCCCATGACATCTTGGACACATCATTGCCAATTTTGACCGTGTCCCACCAGTGTTCAGCTTCATCCTTAAACTACCATGCTGCCAGAAAACGCTTTCGCTGATCCTCAAGTTCCAAACCTTCCAAAATCTTCTCATAGTTTTTCAGCCATGACTCTGCTTCAATCGCAGACTCTCGCCCAGTGAATTGTGCGCCACCTAAGTTCCTGAATTTCTTGGACATCCTCTCCAAGTCGAAGGGTTGTGGGGGTAGAGGTGGTGGTATGACTATAGGGTCGGGCTGCTCATGAATGGGCTCTTCTCTAGCGGGCCCTCTGCCTCCTCCTCTATGTAACGACCCGTGTTTTTGCCGTCAAATATATATATTTTAATTTATTTAATTTAAATATTTTATTTGGAATATCGATGGAATTAATATCTAATTCGCTATTTAAAGAAAGTTCGACGTTATATATTTATATAATTATAAATAGAGCTTGAAATATAGGGTTGCAGTTTGAAAATTCGAGTTTGAACTTCAAGTGGACATACGGAGTCCGATATAAGTTGGATTTCTGTGAAACAAGAAATGTTGGGAGCGTGTTGATGATAGTTTTCATATGAAAGAGAAAATCCAGATTCCCTGTTATTGGTTGCGAGTTATGGATAAATCAAATTTTGGAAAAAACGCTATGGAAATCGCTATCGGCCGTTAAAATAGCCGTTTTGCAAACGGACTATATTTTCGATGAAATTAGTTTCATTGGGACCGTATCACTAAATTATTGTCAGAAAATCTTATTGCGTGGAAAACCGATGTCGTATGTGGCCACGGTAGCCGTAAACTCCCAATCAAATTCTATAGCGCGTAATTAAATTAATAGAGGGATATTTGAGGGTAACTTGAGCAGACGATTGAATTAGGCCACGAAACCAGTTCCGTTGAGTTCGTATCGTCGATTAGAGTCAGGATAGGTATATAGTTTATATTTTTAGAGATCGAGAAATTTGGCGTTAAAAAAGGTAGGGCGGTTCGGGGTAAAAACAGCCTATCAGGCAAACAGTCTCAGAATGCGACGAAACTAGTGCCGTTGGGTTCGTATCGAAAAGTTATTGCAAGATATAAAGATTTCAAGTTGATTCGATTTAGCTAGTGACCATGGGAAAATTAAACGCATGTTTATTTCTGGTTTTATAAGGGATTTTTTTTTCAAACGATGTCGGATTTCGACGAAACTTGTCCCATTGGGTCCGGAATACCTTTTTACATCAAGATTAGCCTTTTAATCAGTAGACAGAAATCGTCTGTAGTGGGTTTTATCAATTACTTTACGGTGAAGTTTCGTTAAAATAATATAATATAAAATTAAAACCCTCTCTGTATATATATACCAGTGAACTGCCTAACCCTAAAATCCATTTTCGCCTGGTCAAAGAACAAATCCGCCGCCACTAAAAGCTTCAACAAACCAGGGAAAAACAAATCTAATCCTCCTCTAAAATCACAAAATAAAATCACAAATTCTTAAGACTGTCAACCACATAATTATAGAGCTCTCTAAATCCGACAACGGTGATCATTAACCGTGACCGTCGGTGGTCAGAACGGAGGTTGGAGGCGCAGCGTTCGACAATGAATTTTGGGGTGAAATCCATCATCGGAAGAGGCGATAGCCAGGGTGAACGTGGAGAAGGATGGGCCGAGTATGTTGGGTATGTCTGATCAGCTCCTGGTCGACGGATGGAGGAGCGGTGGTGGTTTCAGATGGACAGACGGGGGTTGAAAGTCGGGTGCGGTGGTGGTTTTGTTTAGGAGACACGAGTTTATGGATGGTCAGGTGATCCAAGCGAGGTGGAAGCATGGTGAGGCTGACATTAAAAGTAGAAGGAAGAGCTTAGGGGACGGGGTGGATCTATGGAGCGAAAAGAAGAGTAGTGAAAGTCCAGAAGAAGGAAAAACAGTCAGCCGTTAATTCCAGAAAGGGAGAATTTCGATTGGCCTTATTATCATAACTAAGTAATGATCAGCGGTAATTAATCCTATATTTAATTAACTATTGAACTTAAGTATACTTACTTGATGTATAAAACATGCGTAGGTCAAGGGTCCGAAGTACGTATTGGAAATGAACATTCAGGGCCAACGCAAAAGAAAGGAAACAGAAGGATCGGCCGCTATTGTCCATACTACAGGCCTTATCAAGATGTACAAATTAGAGTTTAAGTTTAATTAATAAACTAATTTGTTTAATAATCAGGTAACTTAAAATAGCTTTGATCATGCAGATAAAAATAGGAGAATGAAGAATATTGGAAGATGCAGAAGTTAAACAAAGGATCCGCCCTATAATTTTAAAAGTAATTTCATTAATCTCGAATATAGTTATAAGTTAATTAATGTTAGCCCACTTTGTGAACTGGGCAACACGAAGTCAAGATGTGAAATATTGAAGAACTTGAAAAACACTGAAGCGGGTCGGATCGGGCAGGGTAGCGGTTCGGATAGGGTAAAGTCTGCTATACGGATCGGTGTACTATTGCTATTGGAAATAGAGAGGCACAACTATTCGGATCGGAGGGTAATCTACTTCCAGTCGGATCGGAAAGCCACCCAATTGCTACAGAGATAGAGCGGGGCGGAGCAGAGTAAAAAGAAGAGAGAATTGGTTCTCAGTTAATCCTGGTCGGATCGGAGGTGCCAATCTGAACCCCTTGAGCCCGCTCTTCCGATCCGAACCCATTTTCCACGTCACTCTCCTGCATAAACGCCTGGTTATTCGGATCGGTTGTGACCAGTTCGTACCCTCAACGTCCACTACTCTGATGCGTTGTCAACACAGAAATCCATCCGAACCCGAGGCTAATGGGATGGATGACACGTGGCTCCGATCCGGATCGGGTTCTGAGCAAATTCTCACCTATAAATACCCCGTCTGGAGACAACGAAAACAATCTTTTTTCTGGCACTTTGAGAGTTCAACCACCTTCATAACCCGAATTCCAGCACTCCCGGAAAATCCAAATCTTCTTTCATTATTTGCTTTTAGACAATTAAGTGACTGTAAGTGAGTTGTGAGAGAAATCAAGTGAATATTTCATTGTACTTGCAACTAAATCAGTGAAAATAGTGAAAGACAAGTGGACGTAGGCATTTCTTCGCCGAACCACTATAAATCCTGTGTGTTCATTTTTATTTTTGATCTCATTTCATTCTGCTTTTAATCAATTTGGGTGTTAGAACCACTTTTTGGTCTAACATTTTGGTGCTTTCACTGAGAACTCATCTGAATTCTTTGTTTTTCGGGATTATCGTTCTACTTTTTGGACCGTTGAGTTCAAAGAAGTTAATCCTCAAGTTTCGACGCCCTTGGATATTTGTCGAAGTGATTGTTGAAGAAACCATGGCCAAAGGAAAAGGCAAAGAAGTTCAATCTGCTCGAGGAAATGGAGCTGGCGAAGATCACCAAAATACGGTTGTGACAAGGTCTCGTGGGCAGAGTTCAGCAGCAGGACGAACCGATGCAGGAAACCCGAACCGCCTTCAGGGGGAGAGCTCCGATCCGATCCGGGTAGGAGATTCTGAAGCAGTGCATTCCCCCAACCTGAACCGACCCGAACAGCTTGCCACATACCGACCCGACCAGGCTCCCCAGCTCCGAACCGACCCGATCTCCTATCTCCGATTCGATCCGACTCTTGGTGATGTTGGAGCCTCTACTCGAGTCCCTACGAATGCTCCGATTCCAGCCACCAGGGTCAGTGATCATGTCAATCCATCTGCGCCCATTACTCAAGGAGATTTCTCGCGCCTACTTGACATGCTTGAGAGTACAAGGGAAGCTATGAAAGTCCACGAGCGCACCAATCTCATGATGCAGGAGAATATGAGACTCATGAGCAGGGAGATTAGCGAACTCCGTCGACAGAGAACCCCATCACCGGTTCGTCACACACCAGTGGATCAGTCTTCATCTTCCGAGGAAGAGCGGCCCCGTGAACGAAGGCCACTCGAACGACCTCAGAATGTGGAGCAGCTGACATTCGGATCTTTGGCGTCTCGCGAGGATATTGCACGAGCACTAGGAAACAATGACCCCGCTCGGGGGCAAAGGCTCCAGTCCCCTCCTCCCGAGATCGACCGGGAGCGTAAGGAACGGAATAGAGCAGAAGCAGCTCGAAGAAGAAGGGTGTCTCCTAAACGAGAGCCCAGAAGGAACCCAGATACCAGGGCCGGGGAAACTGAACGACCCCTAACTAATGCTGATGTACAGGCAATGGTGCGCCAGATTATGTCCGAAAGCCGGAACTATACCAATGAAGATTACGACATTGAGCGAAGCCATACTCCTTTCACTGACGACATCCTAGACTTTCAGTTTCCTAGGCGTTTTAACCTGCCACAGATAGACAAGTACAACGGGAGAACTGATCCGGGACAGCATTTGATGCGATACTTGTGGCTCATGAATGCTGCTGCTTCCCCTGATGCAGTGAAGTGTAAAGCATTCCCGATCTATTTAGAAGATGTGGCGTTGTTCTGGTTTACCCGACTTCCCCCTCGTTTGGTTTCGAATTATAGGGAACTGAGCGAACGTTTTATGAATCAGTTCCGACTCCATACCCGAAAGTCCAAAAGTGTTATTGAATTGTCAAGGATTAAGCAGGCACCAGGAGAGTCTTTGAGGTCATATCTTGACCGTTTTAACTTGGCTGTGACCGAAGTTAGTGACCCGCATGAGCCCACCATTCTGATGGCATTAAAGGAAGGAGTCGATCTTGAATCCGAGTTCGGGGATTACCTTTCTGGGAAGACACCCTCCACAAGAGAGATATTCTATGAAAAAGCTGATATTTATTTAAGACGAGAGGAGGCCAGGGCAAACCGAAAGAGAAAGTCTGAAGCGGCTTCAAAAGAAAATGTTCAGAGTAACGTCGCCATGAAGCAGTCTGGGGAAAGTTCCGGAAAAGTTGAAGTAAATGTGGGAAACAAGGGTGGCAACAACAATTCTGGAAACGGGGGCCACAACAATAACCGTAATGCGAACGGTAACAGAAGAAATAGAAATAGGGGAAGTGATCCTAACAAAAGACCCCGATTCCAAACTTATGAGGATTATACACCGTTGAACGATACTCTGGAGAACATTTACCTGGATACGTATAACGTGTTGCAATATAAAAGACCGCCACCTCGTGACTCGACAGAGAAAGAAATGGCAACTGGAAAGTTTTGTTTGTTTCATGGAACTCATGGGCATTCAACTAATGAATGTCGGCATTTGAGAGATGTGATTGAGAAGCTGCTGCGCGAAGGGAAACTGGATGAATATAAGGTTGCCCCGAGGGACAGGGGGCAAGGAGAGCAGGCTCCAAAACAGATTCTACCTGCTCCCAAGCCTACAGCGCAGCAGGAGGGCAAGGGAATTGTTATCAACTCCATAGTGGGTGGACCTCACCCAGCAATCCATAGCTTTAGAGCAATGGATCAATATGTAAATGCTGCCAAGCACGTAGATGTGAATGAAGGTGATGATTTGGAAGATATCGCCCCCATAAAACAACAGAAGACAATGTTTGACGATGTGATATTCCGCAGTAGAGATAATACTGGGATCCAATCGCCCACTGATGATCCGTTGGTTATTACTACCACCATTGGGCCGACCTTGGTTCATAAGGTGTTAGTAGACAACGTAAGTTCTGTCAATATTTTATTTAAAAGGTCATTTGATCAGATGAAGCTTGAATCTGAAGATTTGAAGCCATGTGAAGGATGGATCAGAGGCTTCAACGGGGCGTCAACAGCTCCCATGGGATACATAGAATTGCCCGTGACCTTGGGGCAAGGATAACGCAGAAGAGTGCGGATGCTTCAGTTCGTAATGTTGGACGTAGATTCGCCTTACAATGCATTTTTAGGGAGGCCTGCCCTTGCTGAGTTCAGAGCTTGTATCGCCCCTTGGTGTTTATTGCTTAAGTTCCCAACCGAAGCCGGAACTGGAGTAATGAGAGGGGATCAAGTTTCCGGACGGGCCTGCTATGTTGCCGAATTAAAGATGTTGATGAAAGGACTTAACATCGAGAGTAAAGATGCCTCGCCTCCCCCAAAGGGGGGCTCGGCATAGCAATTAGAGAAATCGACCCCGAAGGAGTTGCCCAAAGGAACGCCTGAAGACCTGGATCCCAGAAAAGACGAGGAACCAGAGACTAGAAATGCAACTCCTAATGAAGCGACAGTGGAAATTCCCATTGATGAAGCTGATCCGACAAAAGTTTTAAAGATTGGTTCTCAATTGGATCCACGTCGATCCAAAGAACTAATGGACTTCTTGAAGGCAAACTTGGACGTGTTTGCCTGGACCTACGCTGACATGTGTGGGATATCACCATCCATTATAAGTCACAAATTAAATGTAAACGCGAAACACCCTCCTGTGAAGCAAAAGAGACGTATGCTGGGCTCAGAGAGGTCGGCTGCTCTCAAAGAGGAAGTGGAGAAGCTGAAGCAGAACGGATTTATTCGAGATTCGACATATCCCGACTGGATATCGAATCCCGTCTTGGTAAAGAAGCCGAATGGAAAGTGGCGGACTTGCATTGATTTTTCAAATTTGAACAAAGCTTGCTCAAAAGATAGTTTCCCACTTCCCAGGATTGACCAGCTTGTAGATTCGACAGCAGGTCATGAACTTCTCTCTTTCATGGACGCATATTCCGGATATAATCAAATTCCTATGCACGTGCCAGATCAAGAGCATACGAGCTTCATTACGAATTTGGGGTTATATTGTTATGTTGTAATGCCATTGGGATTGAAAAACGCCGGAGCCACTTATCAGCGCTTGGTGAACAGAATGTTTTATAATCAAATAGGAAAGACTATGGAAGTTTATGTGGATGATATGCTTGTCAAATCGAAACAGTCCTCCAGCCATACGCAAGACCAGACGGAAATGTTTGGAATCCTGCGAAAGTATCGGATGAAGTTGAATCCTTTGAAATGCTCATTTGGAGTGGCATCGGGAAAGTTCCTAGGCTTCATTGTGAGCTCCCGAGGAATTGAAATCAATCCTAGCCAAATAGCAGCGATTAGAAACATTGAAGAGCCGAGGAGAATTAAAGACGTCCAAAGTCTCGCAGGGAAAGTAGCCGCGTTGAGTAGATTCATCTCCAAAGCCACAGACAAGTGCGTTCTGTTTTTTGATTTGATTAAAAGAGGAAAGAAGAACTTCAAGTGGACTCCGGACTGCGTTGAGGCCTTTCGAAATTTACTGGAACTGCTAGAGAAACCGCCGGTTTTGTCAAAGCCAGTGGATCACGAAGAATTGTTTGTTTACTTGGCAGTCTCGGCTCACGCCGTGAGCACAGCCCTGGTTCGGGAGGAAGACAAAGTACAAAGGCCAGTATATTATGTAAGCAAGAAATTAGCAGCGGCAGAGCGCAACTACCCAAAGATTGAGAAGCTCGCTTACAGCCTCCTAATCGCATCCCGAAAACTTCGTCACTATTTCCAAGCTCATCCAATAACCGTATATACTGACCAGCCCTTGAGGCAGGTGTTGCAGAGACCCGAAGCATCGGGAAGGTTGATCAAATGGAATATAGAATTAAGCCAATTTGATTTAAATTTTCAACCACGAAAGTCGATCAGGGGGCAAGCTCTGGCAGACTTTATTGCGGAGTTCACCATCCCAGAGGAGGAAGTTATCAATGACAGAGTGGTTAAGTCCGAGGATGAGTTGAAGATAGATCCATGGAAGCTATACACAGACGGAGCTAAGAACGACCGAAGGTCCGGAGCTGGAATTGTCTTAGTCACTCCTGAAGGTCGGTCGTTATATTACGCTCTACGATTAGAATTCTCGGCGACTAACAACGACTCTGAATACGAAGCCCTGATTGCCGGGCTGAAGCTTGCTAAAGACCTCGGAATAAAAATGTTGGACATATTCTGTGACTCTAAAATCGTTGTTTGCCAAGTGCGAGAGGAATTTGCGGCTCGGGGACCTCGACTTATCGCCTACCTCAGGAAGGTGAGAGAGCTATTGAGTAGCTTGGAGCGGTATAATATAACACACATCCCAAGAGCCGAAAACCAGAAGGCGGATAGGCTGGCAAAGCTGGCTAGTTCCGACAATCCAGAAGAGAATGAAGTAATTCCAATTGAAATGTTGGAATCGCCAAGCTTTGAGTCGATGGAAGTTGAGTTCGCTTTCGAAGCGGAACCGGAAAAGGAGTCGTGGATGACCCCAATTAAGAACTTCCTTAAGAATGGGACACTCCCATCAAAGAAGAGTGAGAAAAGGGCTGTAGTTCGCAAGGCTACCAGATATGTCATGCAAGATGATACTCTTTATAGGCAAGGATTTTCTATGCCCCTGTTACGATGTATAGCACACGACGACATCAAACGTGTACTAAGGGAAGTGCACGAAGGTGAGTGTGGAGATCATACAGGAGGTCAGACTTTAGCAAAAAAGATATTGCGATACGGATACTTCTGGCCCACAATTAATAAAGATGCAGCTGATTATTCACGACGCTGCGATAAGTGCCAGAGATTCGCCAAAATCCCCAGAGCACCGTCGACCCAACTTAAATCATTGGTAAGTCCTTGGCCATTTGCCACATGGGGGATTGATTTCATTGGAGTTCTACCGATTGCTAAAGGAGGAGCGAAATATGCAATAGTGGCCGTGGACTATTTTACGAAGTGGGTGGAAGCTGAGCCCTTGACCAAAATCACGGCAAGAAAGGTGATAAGTTTCGTGGTCAGAAATATTATATGCCGATTTGGGATCCCAAGGACGATTATAACTGACAACGGAACCCAATTTGATAGTACTGAATTCAGAAATTTCTGCCAGAAGTATAAGATCGACAAGCGATACACTGCGGTTGCTTATCCGCAGTCGAACGGGCAAGTTGAGGCAATAAACAAAGTAATAAAATCCATCCTCAAGAAACGGTTAGAGCGCGCAAAGGCAAAATGGGTTGACGAATTGCCCCTAGCTTTGTGGGCATATCGGACAACATTTAAGACGGCTACTGGTCATACCCCTTTCTCTCTCTCCTTTGGTTCAGAAGCAGTAATTCCTGTTGAGCTGGAAGTTCCTTCCCACAGGGTGACGTATTATGACCCGATGACGAATCGGGCACTCTTACTTGAGTCTCTTGATGAAGTCGAAGAAAAAAGGGACGAAGCAGATTTGCGTGCGGCAAGACATCGACGTCAAATGGAACGCTATTACAACAAAAAAGTTCGCCTCAGGACTTTTGAACCAGGAGATTTGGTGCTAAAGAGAGTCTTTCCATCCCTTGCTCACCTCGGTCCAAAGTGGGAAGGACCCTTTGTCATCCAACGGAGACTTGAAAAAGGAACCTTCAAGTTAACGACCGTAGATGGCGAAGAAGTCCCTAGAGCATGGAATGCCCAACACTTAATGCGATATTTGGATTAGAAATGTTGTACTCTTTGTTATTTTTCTTATGAACTATGTAATAAGGCACGACTTGCCTTGGGAAAATCTGATGATATGAATAAAGGACTATAAAGTGGATGTAGGCTACGACTTAGCCGAACCACTATAAAAATATCGTGTGTTATTTACTTTTATGCATCATATATATACATTCATCGATTATTCTGTTGTGATTATGGAATACAGGATGATTCAAAACCTGAAAAGGTTGAAGACAGTTTAAACATAAGAAAAAACACAACGACCATTTGTGCGACAAGACATAAAAGAATGAGAAAACGACATTCTTAACTCTAACTCTCCAGAGAGAGAGAGAGAGAGTATAAAAGCGTCTCCGACTGAGCGTTGAAAAGGAAATCTTTCCCCTAACTTTAACTCTCCAGAGAGAGAGAGAGAGAGTATAAAAGAGTCTCCGACTGAGCGCTGAGAAAGAGATCCTTCCCCGTTGAAAGACCGGGGATTGAATAGATTGCTGAGCTCGAACTCTAACTCTCCAGAGAGAGAGAGAGAGAGTATAAAAGGACGGGAAGACGACGTCCTCTAAGGCATGAAGGTGCACCCAGACAAGGGACCGCCTCAGTAAGAACTCTAACCTGAGTATAAGACAGGAGAGTATAAAAGAAATGCCAGAAAAAACGACAGGCACTGACGACACAGGAAATGCTATCCCGTCAGAAAATCGGGAACATTCAGATTGCTTGATTAAGCATTAAATGATTTGTGGGAATTGACTGGGGGCATATATGTATACGCATATTTCCTCCCTCCGTAACTCTATTTCATAACTATAGTAAGACATGCATTTTTACATAAGTGCAGAACTACTGACAAACAGACATTGCAGAAAATAAATTATTTTTTATTTATTTACGAATGAATGAATTTGTACAGGAAAGTAGCTAAAAAAGAAGGTGCAAGAGCCGCTCTTGTAGCAGCAATTGTTGGTTCACCAAATGCTAAAACGACACAAGGCAATCCACTATTTAGATTTTGGGTGAGCCTTGGACTTCTTGGCGGCTGTCTCTGCATCCTTTGCTTCTTTCTCGGCCTCTGTCAAGATTCGTTTTGATTTCTTCTTTCCTGAAGATGCGGTGCTGGAACCGGTAGACTTCTTCCCGGAGGGCAGAGCGCTGGAATCAAGAGAAGATTTTTTAGCGAATTCCTCTGTAATAGACCTAGTTGAGAGCTTAACAACTAACCTTGATCCCGCATCTACAACTGCGAGGGGCTTGAGGGCTTCAGGGTCTAGTTCTTCGTCTTTTAATTGCAAGCGTTTGTCTTGATCAGCTTTCATTGCAGCCAAAGTAACATCATCAGCATTTTTTGACTCCCCTACTATTGCAACTTCTGGTTCCTCCTCATGACCTCCGTCACCGCCATCATCCTCTTCTTCTCCTTCACCCTCTTTCTTCCCTAACCGAACCCAAGGCCAATTTCGTGTCAATCCCTCAAATCAAAACCAAGCAATTACATGCTGGTGCACTCAACTACGGATTCTTGTTCCCTCCGTTCCAACTTCAAGCGGCGACAAGTCTACTGGCGATGATGACGAGGGGGAGGGTCACGGCGGCAAGGTCATCAGAATTTCATAGTTAAATCATCCTAATCGCTCACGAATCCGATTCGAGAATGATTAAAGAAGGAATTGATCGAAGTTTTATAACCTACCGACGTAATTACTTCGAGAATTAAAAGGAATTTTGATGCTTCACGAATTAGTTCTTTTTCTCTCGTTCTGCAGAATTTCAGGAGTAAAACAGTATAAATGAAAGGAGGAAGAAGGCAGTGTTTATATATAAGAGAAGAGTCTATTCGTCTCCCCATTCGGATCGGCAGCCCAGTAGGAGAATTCTCGTTCGGATCGGATGGACAGCCCAGAAGCGAAGCTTGGCCCAATAGTCCAGTGGAAAATAGAAAGGAGAAGGGGTCTGTTCGGATCGGAATCCGAACCGAACCGAGTTCTTTAACTCAGCAACGAACTGAATTGAAATTTGAAGAAAAAGATGAAAACACAAGGAAAATCAAAAGAGAAATTACCTTGAAGAGCGCTATGCATTGATAGTTAAAGCATGCTCCGTCTCCAACAGAAGCATCCTTTGAGGGGGAAAAATGTTAGCCCACTTTGTGAACTGGGCAACACAAAGTCAAGATGTGAAATATTGAAGAACTTGAAAAACACTGAAGCGGGTCGGATCGGGCAGGGTAGCGGTTCGGATAGGGTAAAGTCTGCTATTCGGATCGGTGAACTATTGCTATTGGAAATAGAGAGGCACAGCTATTCGGATCGGAGGGCAATCTACTTCCAGTCGGATCGGAAAGCCACCCAATTGCTACAGAGATAGAGCGGAGCGGAGCAGAGTAAAAAGAAGAGAGAATTGGTCCTCAGTTAATCCTGGTCGGATCGGAGGTGCCGATCCGAACCCCTTGAGCCCGCTCTTCCGATCCGAACCCATTTTCCACGTCACTCTCCTGCATAAGCGCCTAGTTATTCGGATCGGTTGTGACCAGTTCCTACCCTCAACGTCCACTACTCTGATGCGTTGTCAACACAGAAATCCATCCGAACCCGAGGCTAATGGGATGGATGACACGTGGCTCTGATCCGGATCGGGTTCTGACCAAATTCTCACCTATAAATACCCCGTCTGGAGACAACGAAAAGGATCTTTTTTCTGGCACTTTGAGAGTTCAACCACCTTCATAACCCGAATTCCAGCACTCCCGGGAAATACAAATCTTCTTTCATTATCTGCTTTTAGACAATTGAGTGACTGTAAGTGAGTTGTGAGAGAAATCAAGTGAATATTTCATTGTACTTGCAACTAAATCAGTGAAAATAGTGAAAGACAAGTGGACGTAGGCATTTCTTCGCCGAACCACTATAAATCCTGTGTGTTCATTATTATTTTTGATCTCATTTCATTCTGCTTTTAATCAATTTGGGTGTTAGAACCACTTTTTGGTCTAACAATTAATAAATTTAATCTTAATCTAATATTACATGTAATGATTATAAAATCAGGTCTGAATGTAAACAAATGAAGATGGCGAAACTTGAAAGGAGAACAATATCGGTCTAATAATGATGTGCAAGAGTAAATACTTAATTAAAATATCAATTAAGATAATAGTTATTTAAATAACTTATGGACACTTATAATTTATAAAATTCATATATGTGATCAGAATTGGATGTAGTAAGGAATGTTGGGCTCGCATGGACGAACACTGCATTTTGGAACAGAGTTGGACAAGTCTGGAATCAACTGGATTTTTATTAAATTAAACACTCGTTTAATTTAATTAAACTCAACCGTCTGAACAACGAAATCAAATCAGGTGAGTTAAACTCACTCAGTTACCCTATTTATATTTTATATAAATTGGGTGTTTTTATTTTGTGTGCTCTGCTTGCCAATGGTTGACTGTTTTGCTAGTATCTATTTATCTGTTGATTTAACCGATGGAATTAAACTGTGTTTAATTTCAGTGGAATACCAAATCGTTATTTTAACGATTGGACCCAACGGAGGTAACTCATCCTGTTGGTTACGTTTATTTATAAGCGTGCTTAGTTGTTTGAATTGTTCGGTTATTTGATTGGTGCTAAATGGTTGTTATTTATTATCAGTTGAATGTGATTAATTTGATTTGTTAATTTTGACTGCATGTTCAACATCTGGTTGGTTTAGACTAATAAGTGAGATTGGTTGGGTATTTGGCAAAGTATGGCCTATTAAATCAATTATTTACAAATGGTGGTTCACCGTCAGGTGAATCGATAGAGTTGAGGTTAAAAATTTATTTTAACCAGAGTTAGATTTTGAATTATAATATTTTGAATAAAAGATATTAAAGAGATAAATAAATATTTTATTTATTTAAGACCTTGATTTGTTATTAATTTATTTTATAAAATAAATGCTGATGTTAAGCAAATTTACAAGTAGAAGTATGAGAGGGAAATCGAGTGGTTAAACTTTGATAATTGTTGTGTAAAGGAAATAATCAATGGGATTATTTAAATTAATTATATACTTGATAAATTTAAAGTGTGGATTAAGTGGAATTGGTTAATAAAATAAATCGAGTTTTTGAGAGAATTAAATCGACCGTTTTGAATTGATTATCAAATTAATGTGTGTGGATTAAAATAGTTGGTTAAATATTGTTTAAATTCAAATAAGATTTAAAAAAAAGGATTTTCCATTAATTTAGTTAGTAGGGGAGTTAACTACTGAGGTAGTTAATGATTGAAATAAACTATTATTCTAATTAACTTAGAAAATTACTTTGTAATTGAGATGCATTTAAGAAGTAAATGATTTTGGAAAATAAAATCCAAGAGAACGGTGAAAGGAGTTATGAACAGGTTTTATGTTAAACTTGAGTTTTATACCAAAGTTATAAAGAGAATTTCAGGCCAATACGATAGCTTAGATTAGACGGACCCAATATTTGGGTTAAGTAAAAGAAGATGGGGATAAAAGGATCGATATAGACCAGTGTTATATATACTTGAGGTTCAAGATGGGAAAGCAAAATTTTAGGTTAATGTTACTTAAAATTTGGATTAAGCAAGAAAGGGGGATTGAAATAAGATTCCTAAGTGGGTAATGCTTAAATATATGTTTGAAAGGAGATTGGTAAAACTGATTTTGGGTAAAGAAGTGGGTCGTAGAGTTGTATAACCAAATCCAAATTATAAAGGGAAATGGTTTTAAGACTGGAATAGAATAGTGGTTTGATTACAGCTTATATTTGTCCAAGGATGAGAACGGTGTTGATCAAGGTCTGAGAGGTAATTAAAATACCCCAACTTGAATAACATCGGGATTATCTGAAGATAGTATTAGTTGGTAATCGTAAGAGACATTAGTGGATATGTTTTGAAAATCTAAACAGCGATTTTAGCGCTGTTGTTATAATATATGTTTTGAAAATCTAATATAGCGATTGTAGCGCTTTTGCTATAGTAAATGGGTTGTAAACCTAAACAGCGATTATAGAACTGTTGTTTTGTAAATCTAAATAGTAATTATAACGCTATTATTATAACATATGTGCTATATATTTCTTTGTTAAAACTAATGGATTTCTGAATTTAAAAGATGATTTGAAGGAAGAATTAAGTGGGAAATTGAATATAGTTATTCGAGATAGAATTAGCCAAACATAATTATTCGGCTGAGTTGCCATTTCTTACGACTGCTAGCGTAATTCGCAGGGCTGCAGATAGCCTACGGAGGTCGGATGTTTCCTGAGGGAATCAGGCGTAACCATTGTGATCGCGGCGATCTAAAGTCAAGCGAATGGAATTAAGTCGAATATCAGTTAATCGATAGGAGTTAATTAAGTCAAGTTAGTCAGTTAGAATAAACCAGTTAGATTTAATCGATTAGAGTTAAATCGAATTAGAGTTATTCAAACATCGTATTTTTGAATATTAAAAGTGTTGGAGTTTTAATGTAACAAAAGTAAACCAGTTTGTTAAAGGCCAAGTGATGCTAAATACGGAACCAGTGTACTCATTGGATTGTCATGATTGAAACACTGTATATTTTGATAGTTAAAACACTGACTATCAAACCTGTCTAATACGATTGTTGGTATGGAAAGACCGGGATCGAATTTATATTCGAAAACCATTCCGACCAACAAATACGTGAAGATATCAGAAGATGATCGAGATGGTGCTGTGAAGACCGTGAATTTTCACAAAAGGAAGAACCACTAATATTCTCTGCCTGGCAAGCAGAGATAAGCTGTGATTCTGTCATAGTTGGAATCTATGGGTTGCAAGGACTTCTCGGTACAGATCCATGGGGTGATTCCTATATCGATGCAGTAGGAGAGTGCCTTCGGTTCATCCTGTTCCTGGATGACTTGTATGGACGAGTGTCTGACAGAGTATTTCCAAAGGATCACGTACGTTGATCTCTTCAAACGTGCTATAGTTGTTGGCGGGGAAATTGCCATTCTCTTAGCTTTCGACTAGAGTATTTTTGTGGACGTCAATTAGTGATATCTGACGGATCTGACGAGGTGGCATTCAAAATGAATGACGACCAGATGATCAGAAGTTAATTCTGGCCTCAAGCCTCATCAACCAGGAAATGACAAAAATCGGGCAGGCAACATGGCTATGTGGGTCGCTCCCATTAGGGTGTATAATCACCTATCTAGAGAAAATCCTATTTGTTTCTTAAATCTATGTTTCGATGCTGTACCTTGTCGGGAGACGGTTGCTGATCCCAACCGTCGGTGATATACATTCGATACACTCAAGCAAAATGAGTGGTCGGTCATGTGAGGGCCGGGTTGCAAGACGTTCTTGTTGAACCCAGTGTATTCGTCTCTAGAGATACACTATCGGCAGGTGGTCCCATACCTTGTCATAGTTGGAATCCAATCTCCAATAAGTGCCCGCGGTTTTTGAATGTATACTATATATGTGGAGTGTGAGATGCAAGCGTTCCGCTATATGTGATAATTACTTGTATTTAGACATTATTATAATATCAGACAAGATATTGGTTTCAAAAATGTTTTGGGTTATCGTAAGGTAAAAACCGTCCGTGTTTATGTGTGGATTTGGTCTTACGATTATCCTTTTCTATTGAAAGATTTTGAACTTTAAAATCATGATTGGATGATTTATCCTAAATACTGTGCGAGTTTTTCTCACTCTGGTTCACCAGACTGACCCAATATTTTGTAAATGCTCGGGTTAGCCCGGGTTGACAGGATCAGGATACCAAGAGCTGCGAAGAGACGAGCTGGAAGAGTCCAGACGTATGATATTATATAGCTACTATTCCGCTGTGTGTTGTATATGGGAACAGATCATTATAACTGTCCCATTGTGTGATGTACTCTGATACTGTAAGTATTTTTAAAGCTCTCAATAAAGATTTATTTCTGTATTATATTTTGTTCCGCTGCGATGTGAGACTCTATGTTGTTGTGTTTCTTCTACTTCTATTCTAATATTTCTATCTTATCTATTCTCACCCTCTAACTTCTTTCTATTAATGATCTGGAATGTTTGATGTCTGAATGGTCAACATGATAGTTTGATGTTGATTTTCGGAGTTGAAAATCCCAGTTCGTTACAGTGGTATCAGAGCTGAAGATTAAGTGATTACCTTGGCTCTGTGGCGTAACTCAGTAGAGATGGGGTTAGTAATACCCTAGATTGAGTTTGAGTGTATATATTTACGAGTGAACGTACTTGTAGATTCTATAAAAATTGTTTATATTGTGGAGATTTATTTGTTTGAGTTGTTTATGAGTTCTGATCGATCAGTTTGATCCACTGTATCGATAGGGGTTTCTAAACACTCAAGTACGATAAACCGTCGCAGTATGTTTTGAAAAAGGGTAAATGAAATAATTTTACCCAAATGGTATTTTAATATAAAAGAATGATTAACATTTGAAATATTATAGTATATTGGATGTGTTGCTTGATTATAATTGAAAAGGTTATATAAATAACCAATTAGAATTCATATAATATGAAAACAGATGAATTAAATCTGAAATTAAAATCAGAATTGGAATTAAAATTCCCAAAAGTGGGAAAGGTGGCTGCAAATGAACCTGGATTGAATATATGAGAAATTTAAGATCCTGGGAGATTTTAAATTTGTTTTACAAACTTTGAGGTGGATATTTTGAAAAGATTTCAAAATGGAAATGTTTAAATATGATTTTGATAAGTGGTATAGTATTGAACTCACTTCAATAGCTGGGAAATAACTCTGATGATGCTGGCCACATCATCAGTGTTCATTTTCGAGTTCTAAGTGACGGATTACTACAAAAGAAATTGTTTTTAAATTGCTTTGAGAAAAACAAGTTGTTTTGAATCCTGAAAAGGAATATTTGATTTTTGAAAGAGCTGAACTGTTTAAAACTCCCAGGGGAATTGTTTGAACAAAAACAAATTAAACAGAAATTTGGGAAAGCAAATATGAATTAAATTGAAATCAATTAACTGGAAATTGAATCAAGATATGATATCTTAAGTGGAATCAGATTTTGAGTTATGAGACAGGAATCCGAAATGGTGTCGGACTGGTAAGTTAAGAGTTGAAATTGAGAAAGGATGGAAATTGAGTTAAGAATGGGATTTGGCTTGGACGCGGGAAGGATTTGGTTCGGAGGATAAAATTGGAATTTGGTTCGAAAATGCATTTGTATATGCTGACAGGGCAGCAGATAAAAAGAATATAATGATATGCCCGACAAAAAGGTACACGTTTATTTTTATATGGGTTTGGTGATTTATGAGCCTAATGGGCAAGCCGCTTGGCTGTTTTATTTTCTTTTGGATTGGAGAAGGCCTAGAAAGGCGAGTTGCAGTTGTGCCGATTGAGCCGTACAGAGGAGGTGCTGGCGAAATTTTTCGAAAATTTAAGGTGTTAGAAAATTTTCAATATATTTTTGAAAATATTTATTTACAGTATTGAATTGGTTTCTAATTTAAAATAAATTAGATTTGAAAATTAATGGGTTTATAACGTTCTTCTTACCTTAGCAATTTCGAGGACGAAATTATTTTAAGGGGGGAAGAATGTAACGACCCGTGTTTTTGCCATCAAATATATATATTTTTTAATTTATTTAATTTAAATATTTTATTTGGAATATCGATGGAATTAATATCTAATTCTCTATTTAAAGAAAGTTCGACGTTATATATTTATATAACTATAAATAGAGCTTGAAATATAGCGCTATAGTTTGAAAATTCGAGTTTGAACTTCAAGTGGACATACGGAGTCCGATATAAGTTGGATTTCTGTGAAACAAGAAATGTTGGGAGCGTGTTGACGATAGTTTTCATATGAAAGAGAAAATCCAAATTCCCTGTTATTGGTTGCGAGTTATGGATAAATCAAATTTTGGAAAAAACGCTATGGAAATCGCTATCGGCCGTTAAAATAGCCGTTTTGCAAACGGACTCTGTTTTCGATGAAATTAGTTTCATTGGGACCGTATCGCTAAATTATTGTCATAAAATCGAATTGCGTGGAAAACCGGTGTCGTATGTGGCCACGGTAGCCGTAAACGCCCAATCAAATTCTATAGCGCGTAATTAAATTAATAGAGGGATATTTGAGGGTAACTTGAGCAGACGATCGAATTAGGCCACGAAACCAGTTCCGTTGAGTTCGTATCGTCGATTAGAGTCAGGATAGGTATATAGTTTGTTATTTTTAGAGATCAAGAAATTTGGCGTTAAAAAGGGTAGGGCGGTTCGGGGTAAAAACAGCCTATCAGGCAAACAGTCTCAGAATGCGACGAAACTAGTGCCGTTGGGTTCGTATCGAAAAGTTATTGCAAGATATCAAGATTTCAAGTTGATTCGATTTATCTAGTGACCGTGGAAAAATTAAACGCATGTTTATTTCTGGTTTTATAAGGGTTATTTTTTTCAAACGATGTCGGATTTCGACGAAACTTGTCCGATTGGGTCCGGAATACCTTTTTACATCAAGATTAGCCTTTTAATCAGTAGACAGAAATCGTCTGTGGTGGGTTTTATCAATTACTTTACGGTGAAGTTTCGTTAAAATAATATAATATAAAATTAAAACCCTCTCTGTATATATATACCAGTGAACTGCCTAACCCTAAAATCCATTTTCACCTGGTCAACGAACAAATCCGCCGACACTAAAAGCTTCAACGAACCAGGGAAAAACAAATCTAATCCTCATCTAAAATCACAAAATAAAATCACAAATTCTTAAGACTGTCAACCACATAATTACAGAGCTTAGTGAGCTCTCTAAATCCGACAACGGTGATCATTAACCGTGACCGTCGGTGGTCAGAACGGAGGTTGGAGGCGCAGCGTTCGGCAATGAATTTTGGGGTGAAATCCATCATCGGAAGAGGCGATAGCCAGGGTGAACGTAGGGAAGGATGGGCCGAGTATGTTGGGTATGTCTGATCAGCTCCTTGTCGACGGATGGAGGAGCGGTGGTGGTTTCAGATGGACGGACGGGGGTTGAAAGTCGGGTGCAGTTGTGGTTTTGTTTAGGAGACGCGAGTTTATGGATGGTCAGGTGATCCAAGCGAGGTAGAAGCATGGTGGGGCTGACGTTAAAAGTAGAAGGAAGAGCTTAGGGGACGGGGTGGATCTAATGGAGCGAAAAGAAGAGTAGTGAAAGTCCAGAAGAAGGAAAAACAGTCAGCCGTTAATTCCAGAAAGGGAGAATTTCGATTGGCCTTATTATCATAACTAAGTAATGATCAGCCGTAATTAATCCTATATTTAATTAACTATTGAACTTTAAGTATACTTACTTGATGTATAAAACATGCGTAGGTCAAGGGTCCGAAGTACGTATTGGAAATGAACATTCAGGGCCAACGCAAAAGAAAGGAAACAGAAGGATCGGCCGCAATTGTCCATACTACTGGCCTTATCAAGATGTACAAATTAGAGTTTAAGTTTAATTAATAAACTAATTTGTTTAATAATCATGTAACTTAAAATAGCTTTGATCATGCAGATAAAAACAGGAGAATGAAGAATATTGGAAGATGCAGAAGTTAAACAAAGGATCCGCCCTATAATTTTAAAAGTAATTTCATTAATCTCGAATATAGTTATAAGTTAATTAATAAATTTAATCTTAATCTAATATTACATGTAATGATTATAAAATCTGGTCTGAATGTAAACAAATGAAGATGGCGAAACTTGAAAGGAGAACAATATCGGTCTGATAATGATGTGCAAGAGTAAATACTTAATTAAAATATCAATTAAGATAATAGTTATTTAAATAACTTATGGACACTTATAATTTATAAAATTCATCTATGTGATCAGAATTGGATGTAGTAAGGAATGTTGGACTCGCATGGACAAACACTGCATTTTGGAACAGAGTTGGACAAGTCTGGAATCAACTGGATTTTTAATTAAATTAAACACTAGTTTAATTTAATTAAACTCAACCGTCTGAACAACGAAATCAAATCAGGTGAGTTAAACTCACTCAGTTACCCTATTTATATTTTATATAAATTGGGTGTTTTTATTTTGTGTGCTCTGCTTGCCAATGGTTGACTGTTTTGCTAGTATCTATTTATCTGTTGATTTAACCGATGGAATTAAACTGTGTTTAATTTCAGTGGAATACCAAATCGTTATTTTAACGATTGGACCCAACGGAGGTAACTCATCATGTTGGTTACGTTTATTTATAAGCGTGCTTAGTTGTTTGAATTGTTCGGTTAGTTGATTGGTGCTAAATGGTTGTTATTTATTATCAGTTGAATGTGATTAATTTGATTTATTAATTTTGACTGCATGTTCAACATCTGGTTGGTTTAGACTAATAAGTGGGATTGGTTGGGTACTTGGCAAAGTATGGCCTATTAAATCAATTGTTTACAAATGGTGGTTCACCGTCAGGTGAATCGATAGAGTTGAGGTTAAAAATTTATTTTAACCAGAGTTAGATTTTGAATTATAATATTTTGAATAAAAGATATTAAAGAGATAAATAAATATTTTATTTATTTAAGACCTTGATTTGTTATTAATTTATTTTATAAAATAAATGCAGATGTTACGCATATTTACAAGTAGAAGTATGAGAGGGAAATCGAGTGGTTAAACTTTGATAATTGTTGTGTAAAGGAAATAATCAATGGGATTATTTAAATTAATTATATACTTGATAAATTTAAAGTGTGGATTAAGTGGAATTGGTTAATAAAATAAATCGAGTTTTTGAGAGAATTAAATCGACCGTTTTGAATTAATTATCAAATTAATGTGTGTGGATTAAAATAGTTGGTTAAATATTGTTTAAATTCAAATAAGATTTAAAAAAAAGGATTTGCCATTAATTTAGTTAATAGGGGAATTAACTACTGAGGTAGTTAATGATTGAAATAAACTATTATTCTAATTAACTTAGAAAATTACTTTGTAATTGAGATACATTTAAGAAGTAAATGATTTTGGAAAATAAAATCCAAGAGAACGGTGAAAGGAGTTATGAACAGGTTTTATGTTAAACTTGAGTTTTATACCAAAGTTATAAAGAGAATTTCAGGCCAATACGATAGCTTAGATTAGACGGACCCAATATTTGGGTTAAGTAAAAGAAGATGGGGATAAAAGGATCGATATAGACCAGTGTTATATATACTTGAGGTTCAAGATGGGAAAGCAAAATTTTAGGTTAATGTTACTTAAAATTTGGATTAAGCAAGAAAGGGGGATTGAAATAAGATTCCTAAGTGGGTAATGCTTAAATATATGTTTGAAAGGAGATTGGTAAAACTGATTTTGGGTAAAGAAGTGGGTCGTAGAGTTGTATAACCAAATCTAAATTATAAAGGGAAATGGTTTTGAGACTGGAATAGAATAGTGGTTTGATTACAGCTTATATTTGTCCAAGGATGAGAACGGTGTTGATCAAGGTCTGAGAGGTAATTAAAATACCCCAACTTGAACAACATCGGGATTATCTGAAGATAGTATTAGTTGATAATCGTAAGAGACATTAGTGGATATGTTTTGAAAATCTAAACAGCGATTTTAGCGCTGTTGTTATAATATATGTTTTGAAAATCTAATATAGCGATTGTAGCGCTTTTGCTATAGTAAATGGGTTGTAAACCTAAACAGCGATTATAGCACTGTTGTTTTGTAAATCTAAATAGTAATTATAACGCTATTGTTATAACATATGTGCTATAAATTTCTTTGTTAAAACTAATGGATTTCTGAATTTAAAAGATGATTTGAAGGAAGAATTAAGTGGGAAATTGAATATAGTTATTCGAGATAGAATTAGCCAAACATAATTATTCGGCTGAGTTGCCATTTCGTACGACTGCTAGCGTAATTCGCAGGGCTGCAGATAGCCTACGGAGGTCGGATGTTTCCTGAGGGAATCAGGCGTAACCATTGTGATCGCTGCGATCTAAAGTCAAGCGAATGGAATTAAGTCGAATATCAGTTAATCGATAGGAGTTAATTAAGTCAAGTTAGTCAGTTAGAATAAACCAGTTAGATTTAATCGATTAGAGTTAAATCGAATTAGAGTTATTCAAACATCGTATTTTTGAATATTAAAAGAGTTGGAGTTTTAATGTAACAAAAGTAAACCAGTTTGTTAAAGGCCAAGTGATGCTAAATACGGAACCAGTGAACTCATTGGAGTGTCATGATTGAAACACTGTATATTTTGATAGTTAAAACACCGACTATCAAACCTGTCCAATACGATTGTTGGTATGGAAAGACCGGGATTGAATTTATATTCGAAAACCATTCCGACCAACAAATACGTGAAGATATCAGAAGATGATCGAGATGGTGCTGTGAAGACCGTGGATTTTCACAAACGGAAGAACCACTAATATTCTCTGCCTGGCAAGTAGAGATAAGCTGTGATTCTGTCGTAGTTGGAATCTACGGGTTGCAAGGACTTCTCGCTACTGATCCATGGGGTGATTCCTATATGGATGCAGTAGGAGAGTGCCTTCGGTTCATCCTATTCCTGGATGACTTGTATGGACGAGTGTCTGACAGAGTATTTCCAAAGGATCACGTACGTTGATCGCTTCAAACGTGCTATAGTTGTTGGCGGGGAAATTGCCATTCTCTTAGCTTTCGACTAGAGTATTTTTGTGGACGTCAATTAGTGATATCTGACGGATCTGACGAGGTGGCATTCAAAGTGAATGACGACCAGATGATCAGAAGTTAATGCTGGCCTCAAGCCTCATCAACCAGGAAATGACAAAAATCGGGCAGGCAACATGGCTATGTGGGTCGCTCCCATTAGGGTGTATAATCACCTATCTAGAGAAAATCCTATTTGTTTCTTAAATCTATGTTTCGATGCTGTCCCTTGTCGGGAGACGGTTGCTGATCCCAACCGTCGGTGATATACATTTGATACACTCAAGCGAAATGAGTGGTCGGTCATGTGAGGGCCGGGTTGCAAGACATTCTTGTTGAACCCAGTTTATTCGTCTCTAGAGATACACTATCGGCAGGTGGTCCCATACCTTGTCGTAGTTGGAATCCAATCTCCAATAAGTGCCCGCTGTTTTTGATTGTATACTATATATGTGGAGCGTGAGATGCAAGCGTTCCACTAGATGTGATAATTACTTGTATTTAGACATTATTATAATATCATACAAGATATTGGTTTCAAAAATGTTTTGGGTTATCGTAAGGTAAAAACCGTCCGTGTTTATGTGTGGATTTGGTCTTACGATTATCCTTTTCTTTTGAAAGATTTTGAACTTTAAAATCATGATTGGATGATTTATCCTAAATACTGTGCGAGTTTTTCTCACTCTGGTTCACCAGACTGACCCGGTATTTTGTAAATGCTCGGGTTAGCCCGGGTTGACAGGATCAGGATACCAAGAGCTGCGAAGAGACGAGCTGGAAGAGTCCAGACGTATGATATTATATAGCTACTATTCCGCTGTGTGTTGTATATGGGAACAGATCATTATAACTGTCCCATTGTGTGATGTACTCTGATACTGTAAGTATTTTTAAAGCTCTCAATAAAGATTTATTTCTGTATTATATTTTGTTCCGCTGCGATGTGAGACTCTGTGTTGTGGTGTTTCTTCTTCTTCTATTCTAATATTTCTATCTTATCTATTCTCACCCTCTAACTTCTTTCTATTAATGATCTGGAATGTTCGATGTCTGAATGGTCAACATGATAGTTTGATGTTGATTTTCGGAGTCGAAAATCCCAGTTCGTTACACTCTACCTCGGGCTCCGCCTCGGGCTCCACCTCTACTTCTTATTCTGGTGCTCATTTCCAATCAGTCTGTACCATCAAGGAAAGAGTCAGACTAACAGATACGATAATTTTTTTAAGGAAAGGTAAGATAACGATAAAATGAAAGGATGATGATGTAATGACTGGTAAGTATGTGTTATTCTGTTGTGCTCATTCTAGGACATTACTAGTCCTATCTCTAACAAGTTACTCGCCTTAGAATAATGTGGATTCTATCTAGACGAATTGTTCTAAATATGTCATACTCCGAAGCTAAGGTTAACCTTAAGCTTTGATACCAACTGTGATGACCCCAAACTTCCATGGTTCGAAAGTAAGGATAATCATTTGGAATATAACATATTTATAACAAAAACAGATCTCAAATAATATCATAACACATAAACCATTGCAGCGGAAACAAAATGTCATAAGCATCATAATATCCAATACATCAGAGTACGCAGTACAGGATACAACTTAGAAAAATAAAAGTCTTAACAAAGGTAAATAAGTTTTCAATGGAAAGAAATAAGTCTCAAACTCCATTACATATATCAAAATTAAAGATGATATAATGTCTCAAAGCAGAAGTAAAACTAGAGAAAAGTCTTCGTCTTCTTCCTTCCAAAACAAGCTCCAATCAGAAAGTATCAATTCAAAACCTGCTACTTGGCTGGCCGTGTGGAAAGAGGGCACCCGAGTTTGCAAAAAGTGAAACAAACTACGAGTCAGTCATGGGACTGGTATGAGAAATCTTTCTATACCAACTAACAATATGGTGAAACATAGGACCACGCCGCTAACGCGGAATGGGTTTACTCCATTGGACTGCCAGTGGATAAGTAAAGTAAATCATTCAAATAACGCTATGCTTTTTAGAAAAATGAGATCATTATAAGACCCAAGTCCCATCACACAATGCAAAGCAAACCGGAGGATAGGGTTTTACCTTATAATGATCAAAAGATGATAAATACATAAAACGGATTACTACTAGTGTGTATATGTTTTCATGAATCATTTCAATATAAATGTATTAATCCTAGACGAGATAGCTACCATATACTATGTCGCCATACTAGTTATACAATCGAAACTGAAATGTCGTATTGGAGATTTGGTTTTCCATCAAGAGTCAAGGCTAGAGAGGAGCTCCTTACCGATTCGAGACACTCTAGCAAATGCCTCAGGATCACTCCTATGGGCAACCCTTGGATAGTTGTAGGGTCGGTCCATGCCTAAGGGCAGTGGATTGGCAATTCCTGAACACACGTTTCCCGGTCCTTTTGGACCTATAATATGGCCACTAACAACCTATAAAACATGAGGTACCTCATAATGCATCATCCACATAAGTAAAATGTCAGCGCTGGTAGGTCCCTGACATCACTCTAGCTAGAAAGAAACGTGTGCACTCCCTGCGTTCTCTTCTCCCGTTTTAGACTCATACCGGGGTGTGAGGCTCGTGAAGTTACGCTATACACAAAGCTACGCCTAAACAGGCCGTGCTTTGATCATCAACCACAAGGCCTGCTTTTCAACAAAAGCCTTGATCTTTCGCATTTTGGCGTGCCACATTGACAATTCACGCCATGCTATCGATAACTATTAACATATACCAGGGTGTTAAGCAGAGAATAAATTCTCTACCACCAAACGGGCATACATCAATAAAAATTGATTAATTACATGAAATGAATTCCAACGTCAGACCCGCATCCATACAAGTCCGTTCTGTTTTCGAACGAAACCGGAGACACCAGAGAGGTTCTCGCTTATCCGAACAATCAACCCATACATCCAGACAACTACTACTTTAACCCCTTCCTGGGAGCAAGTCAGTCCAAGGTCTCAGTAATCGTCGTCCACTCGACGTGAAGATCGCCGGTCTTCAAACACCATTTTCTATATTTCGATTTAATCGTCGTGTAATTATTTGAAATGAGTTAAACTCGGTCTTTTCAAATAATCATCACATAATTATCATTTAAATCATTTCCTATCATTAATATTTATTTATAACGATTTATCGCTATTTTTGTTTATTTAAAATAGTGCAATTATAATTAAACGACGCTTTAGGTCGATGGGCGGCCCTGGCGCTGTTTTTACCAAAATTTGATTTACACATATCTTGAAATCTAACCGTCGGATTTTGATAAATTTATATCGTTGGAAAGCTCTTCCCAAAGTGGTCCTAGAGGTTCCAGTTTTGGGAAAATCCAACGGTCGGATCTTTCGGTATAACCGTTTAAAGTTACGATTGCCGATACGCGAACTGCGGCGCGCGTTTCGTTAAATTTATATTTATATTTATATATAAATATATATAAATGTAAATCGTTTGGCAATTTCAACTATTTTAATCTATTTTTTTTATCGCAACTAAAGTGACGATAAAAATATCATTTTTAATTTCAACTCTTTTATCGCATCTGCCATGATGATAAAAATGTGTTTCATAAATTAATGTTTTTATTTGCAACTAGTTTGCAAATAAAAATCCTCTTATTAAAACGGTTTTTTTATTTGAATATAGAATGCAAATAAAAATGTACTTTTTATTTCCATATTTTTTCACATCTAAAAAGTGAATAAAAATGTACCCTATATATTTTCATATCTTCTATTTGTAGCTACTTTACAAATTAAAAAGTGTAATCCCTTTTCTATGTTTTATTTGCATCTAAAAATGCAAATAAAAAGTATAATTTTTTCCTATGTCATATTTTATTTACACTGAATATAAATAAAATGTTCCCTTTTCTGAATTTATGTTTTACTTACACTACATGTGAATAAATGTTTTCTTCTTCTATTTCTTATTCATTTACATTAAATGTAAATAAATGTTTTCTTTATCTATTTCTTATTTATTTACACTAAATGTAAATAAATGTCTTCTTCTATAAATATGTTCATTTCATTTACATCGAAGATGTAAATAAAGTTTTCACTAATACTGTTCTTTTCATCTACATAAGAAAATATAAATAAAGATCATTGCTAAATTTGTTCTCTTTATTCTTTTATTTACAAAGAAAAATGTAAATACTTTTACTTCTTTTATTTACATTGAAAAATGTAAATCCTTTTACATTGAAAATGTACATTCTTTTATTCCTTTTTATTTACATTGAAAAATGTGAATCCTTTTAGTCTACATTGGAAATGTAAATTCTTTTACATTGAAAATATACATTCTTTTACATTGAAAATGTAAATTCTTTTATTCCTTTTTATTTACATTGAAAAATGTAAATCCTTTTATTTCTTTTTATTTACATTGAAAAATGTAAATTATCTATTTCTTTTTATTTACATTGAAAAATGTAAATTCCTTTTTATTCTTTTCTTTACATTGAAAAATGTAAATTCCTTTTTATTCTTTTCTTTACATTGAAAAATGTAAATTCCTTTTTATTCTTTTCTTTACATTGAAAAATGTAAATTACTTTTTCTTCTTTTCTTTACATTGAAAAATGTAAATAAAGTTGTCACTATAAGTGTGTCCATTTTATTTACATAGAAAATGTAAATAAAGTTTTCCTCATATTTGTTCTTTTCAATATATTATCGTTTACACTAAAATATGCTCATTTTTACTAAAATGACATAACGCCAAATATGTGTTCATTTTCTCTAAAATGACATGATGCCAAATATGTGTTCATTTTATCTAAAATGACATGACGCCAAATATGTGTTCATTTTCTCTAAAATGACATGACGCCAAATATGTGTTTATTTTCATAAACTACTACATGTACAATTCCATATTTCAATACCTGAAATAATCTAAGTTTTTGGTGTCAACATACATGTTCAATACAATATCTCAATACATGAAACAATCTAAATTTTGGTGTCAACCTACATGTAATTTAGTGTTTAAGTTTTCATGTCAACACAACGATAGCAACATATAATTCGGTGTCAAGTTGCATGTCAACACATACAACAAACATATGATTTGGTGTATAATTCTCATGAATCAAAATAAAAGGTCTCATCTTTATTTTATTTTGTAAATCAAAATAAAGATTCACTTTTATTTTTATTTTGTAAATCAAAAATAAAAATTCACTTTTTCTTTTTATTTTGTAAATCAAAATAAAAATTCACATTTCTTTTTATTTTGTAAATCAAAATAAAAATTAAACTTTCTTTTTTTTATTTTGAAAATCAAAATAAAAATTCAAACTTTTCTTTTTATTTTGTAAATAAAAATAAAAAATGATTCAACTTAAAGAATGGAATAAAAATAAAAATAATAAAGATGAGAACTTGTATGAAGATTACATAAGAATTATGGATCTAGAAGAACATGGCTATCTCATGACATCACAAAGCATTGCAAATCACACAGACAAATAATATATCTAATTACCACATTGCAGATCTATATTATTTACATACATACAACGATTCAAACAATCGAGAGAAATAATTAATTTAATTATTTAAAAATTAGAAATCTCATAGATATTGAATTCTGAATAGATCCGCTTTGAATTTGACCAAAAATCTGACTTGCTCAGAATTTATCCTAATCACCCTAGAAAAACAGCTCTCTGAATTACGATCCCGACGGTCCTGAAATCGTCAAATTTAGAGTTCGAACGAATGAGTTATGATTAAATTAAGGTTGTAACATTTTTAAATTAAACTAAATAATAAAAACAAAAAGAGAATTACTCTTTCTTCCACAATCACAGACAATGGCCGAAGTTAAACCCAATTCGTTCAGTTCTAGGGTTGCTATTCACGCTCGAATCACCAAGCTTTAGGACAATCGGGTGTCGCCACGACGGAGAGGAACTAGCGGCGCACGTAGGGGCCCCCACCCCGTTAAACTCGCACGCGGCTAGGAGGAGCCTAAGCGGCGCGAACGACCGGCGTTTGGGAGTCTGGTTCTTGGACTACGGGTGATGGTTCGGGATGGTAACCGTATGGATTGAAAGAGGATGGAAATGGCTTCGAAGTGGTATAAGTATTGAGGTCTGAAAGTTGGTGATGGAGGAGAATTAAGAGGAGTAACATGGCACGTTTTCAACCATGAATAGTAGAGAGTGGCGGCGGCCGATGTAAGAGATGAACAGTGTTTTTGATTAGGGTTTTAATTTTTCTGATTTTTATAATAATTTTAGTGTATTTTTACAATTAAATCCCAATCTTTTTAACTGGTCCAATTCCTATCCAGTAGAAGGTGACCCTAGCCAATAGCCCATGCTCCGGACCAAACGGGCCAGGTCCCGTTAGCCCAAACGGCTGTCTGTGGTCTAAATTATTTAAATTAATAATTAAATCCTTTATAAATTTAATTCGTTCGTATAAATAAATTCACCGAGGCTACATACGGACTCATAAAAATCCAGAAAAAATATATTTGGCTTTGTTATGACGATACGGTCCTAACAAAATTAATTTCGTTGAATTCTGAGACCGTTTGAAATTTTTTTATTTTTCAGTCGATTAAATTTGACTGAATTGAACAAAACACAATTTCTTTCGCCACGCTCACATACTAATTCGGAAAATTCAAAAAATTGAAATCTAGTAATAATTTGACATTCCAGTCCCAACAAAAGTGGTTTCATTGAAAACAGAGGTCGTTTGAAAATTGACTATTTTCACTGGCTTTAATATTATTTAAAAATAAAAATTTTAAATTCTGCCACATTTTTCAACCAAATTATTTAAAATAAAAATTTTAAATTGGTTCGGATTTTCCGGGTTGTTACAATCTCCCCCACTCAAAAGCTTTTCATCCCCAAAAAGGAAACAAAGTAAAGTAGGAAACAAAACGAAAAATGTAAATTATGGTAAATGTACCTTAACATAAGAGTTACTCGGAGATGTCCACTCTGCACTTGGGGTAAGCCTTCTTGATGCTATCCTCTGTCTCCCAAGTGCAGTCTCTAGGATCCCCGCTCCACTGCACCTTGACTAGGTAAATCTTCTTGTTCCTCAGAACTCGGGTTTCTTTGCCAATAATCTTTATCGAATCTCTTCTCACTGTTAGATTCGGAGTAATATCCAAGACCTGCTGATTTAACTCATCTTCAACCAAATCTGGATCATGCACATGCTTGCGGAGTTGGGACACATGAAATACATCATGCACCCTGGGCAACCAGTCTGACAACTACACTCGATAAGCGAGAGTACCAATCCTTTCGAGAATAGGAAACAGACCAATGAATCTCGGTGCCAACTTTCCAGTCTTCCCAAAACGAACCACACTTCTCAATGGAGAAACCCACAAGTAAACATAGTCGCCAATAGAGAATTCTAAATCCCTTCTTCGCTGGTCTGCATAGCTCTTCTGTCGGCTCTGAGCAGGTAATAGGCGCTTCTTAATCAAATCAACCTTGTCTGATGCTTCGCGAACCATGTCAGGACCCAAGACTAATCGATTGCCTGATTCCACCCAACATGCCGGAGATCTGCATGGCCTGCCATATAATGCTTCAAATGGAGACATCTTCAAACTTGCTTGGTAACTGTTATTATAAGATAACTCGACCAAGTGCAAGTGATCCTCCCATGAACCGCCATAGTCAAGAATGCACGCTCCCAACAAGTCTTCTAAAATGCGGTTCACCCTCTCAGTCTGGCCATCTGTCTGAGGGTGATAAGCTGTGCTCAGATTCAACTTGGTCCCCAACTCCTCTTGGAAAGCTTTCCAGAACTTGCTAGTAAATATAGGATCGCGATCATTAACTATGCTTTTGGGAACTCCATGCAGTCTGACTATCTCCTTAAAATAAAGCTACGCCAAACTTCGAGCTGTTCTGTTGGACTTGATAGGGATGAAATGGGCAGATTTTGTTAAGCAGTCTATAATCACCCATATACTATCATTGCCTTTTCTAGTACGGGGCAAACCATCAATGAAGTCCATAGAAATTTCCTCCCACTTCCAACCTGGAATTTCTAGCGGTTGCAACAGTCCTGCCAGCTTCTGTTGATCACTTTTGACTTGCTGACAATTGGGACATCTAGCAACATAAATAGAGATATCTCTTTTCATGGACCTCTGCCAAAATGTGCGCTTGAGGTCGTGATACATCTTGCTCACCCCAGGATGAATGCTAAGCTTAGATTTATGACACTCATCCATAATCTCCCTTCTGAGCTCAGAAATGTTTGGGACACAAATTCGGCCTAATAGCCTAAGAATACCTTTGTCGTCAATTTGAAAGCTAGCGGGTTCGCCATCTTGAACTCTTTTGCAAATTCTCTGAATAAAGTCATCATCCTTCTGAAGAGCAAAATTTTTATCAATAGTGTAAGGGTGATGATGAGATTGGCGAGGATAAGTTTGTTATCGTCCGCATTCTTCCTGCTCAGCGCGTCAGATACAACATTGGCCTCTCCTGGAGTATATAAGATGTCCAGGTCATAGGGTGCAAGGAATTCAACCCAGCGCTGCTGCCTTAAGTTCAAGTCTTTTTGGGTAAATAGGTGCTTCAAGGATTTGTGATCCGTATATAGCTTGAATTTCTCGCCCAAGAGATAATGCCTCCATATCTTTAGTGAAAATACGATGGCCATTAGCTCAGGATCATGAACGGCATAATTCTTTTCGTGCGGTTTCAACTACCGGCTTGCGTATGTGACAACTTTGCCTTTTTGCATTAGCACCGCACCAATACCTTAAATAAATAAAAGGATAACATGTTAAAACGAGATTTGACATTAAAAGGGAAGGTTATCTCTAACACGTAAATTTAAATAAAAGAATGACCTCCTTTGGAAGCGTCTGTCCAGACTTCCAGATCCTCATTGCCATCTATAATGGTCAACACAAGAGCGGTGATCAATCTCTGTTTCAGATCTTGGAAAGATTTCTCACGTTTGGGTGTCCAAATGAACTTTGTATGCTTCTTAGTCAGCTTCGACAATGGACAAGATATCCTCGAAAAATATTTGAGGAATTTCCGATAATTGCCAGCTAATCCTAAGAAACTTCTGACTTCTATGGGAGTTCTAGGCTGCTTCCACTCTTGGAGGGCTGAGATCTTTCCTAGATCTACTGAGATGCCTTCATTAGATACAACAAGGCCAAGAAATTTCACCTTTTCTTGCCAAAAAATGCATTTGGAGAATTTGGCTTTCAGCACATTTCTTCGCAAAATCTCCAAGACTTCTTTCAAATGCTATTCGTGCTCAGTAGTGGATTTAGAAAAGATGAAGATGTCATCGATGAACACCAGCACAAATTTATTTAGAACATCTCTGAATACTCTATTGATCTAATCAACAAAGTATGCTAGAGCATTACAAAGACCGAAGGGCATTACTAGCCATTCATAAAATTTAACCGGTCCTTTGAAAGCAGTTAAAGGCACACATTCATCTGCGATGCGAAGTTGATGGAAGCCTATAGCTAGGTCCATCCTAGAAAAGACTCGTGCTCCATGCAAGCGGTCGAGCAAGTCATCAATACGAGGCAGTGGGTATTTATTTTTCAGCGTTTGTTTGTTGAGATCACGGTAGCCTACACATAGCTTGAGGGTACCGTCTGATTTTGGGACAAACACCACTGCTGCACCCTATTCTGAGAAGCTAGGCCTGATGAGACCCTTCCACAAAAGCTGCTTGGTTTGGTTTCTCAGCTCTTCTTTTTCTTTTGGCGACATTCTACCAATAGGATGTACCACCAGCCTTGCATTCGGAGCTAAGTCAATTCTGAAGTTGATTTCTCTGCGCGGAGGTAAGCCATCAACTTCTTTAAATACATCAGCGTAATCTCTGACGATGGGGATATCCTCAGTAGAAGTAGGGGTGACCTCTAGAGAAGACCAGAACTCTTTCCTGTCGGTGGCTGAGCCGTGGCATGGTATAGAAATAGTCTTTCCCAGTTTAGTTTTAATTTTGACTATTCTTTCAGCGCATAATACTTCAGCCTCATATTCCGTCAACCAATCCATTCCCAATATAATATCATATCCGGAGAAATTCATGACGATCAAATCAAAAGGGAACGAGAAATAAGAATAAGAAACAGGTACTCTACAATACTGATCGAGAATGAGAGAACCTCCTGTCGGGCTATGCTCTAATCAATTCTTTAAGTTTCCTCGGTTTAAGTTTTAACATTGTGATTGCATCATTAGAAATAAAACTTCGTGTTGCACCAATGTCAAACAAGACAGTATATAGGAACATTCTTAATATTAAGAGTACCTCCTAAGACATCGGGTTTACCTGCTCCTTCGGAAGAAGCTGGGGCAACCGCTCCCTCATAGACATGTGCTACTTCTGCTTTCTTCAATAAAGGACAATTTCTGGCAAAGTGCCCAGGCTTTTGGCAGTTATAGCAGTCTTGAGTGTTCCGGGGGTTCCGGCAACGATTCTAAGAACTCTAACCATGATTCTGACTAGGGCACGAATCGTTTCTCTTGACTCTTTTAGGTGCTCTAAACTCGTAATCAAAATGTCCAGTCTTTCCGCAATTATAACATGTCAACTTGCGCCTGTCCCTCTTCTTCCATTGCGGCTTTGCAGCAGAAGAATTCCCTACCTCTGGTTTCTTGCTAATCTGTTCCTTCTGGTCGTTATTCTGATTCTTTGCTCTATCTTGTTGTGAGACTCATCATTTTCCCCGTAGCGGCTGGCCATTTCGATAACTTCATGGAAAGGAAGCTTGATATGAGCAGTGACTCTATTTAGGTACTTTGCAGAGAGGCCCTTAATGAATCTTTCATTTTTCTCAGTTGGTACTTGAATTAGATTAGTGGCATAACGGGAAAGCTCATCGAACTTCCTAACATAATGGTCGTATTCCCTTGTTTCAGATTGACAAATTTCTCACGAAGGAGCTCAACTACTTGTGGGGGGATATATTTCTCATTGAAAAGCTCTTTGAATTTGGCCCATGATATGTTGGCCACATCATTGCCAATCTTGACCGTGTCCCACCAGTGTTCAGCTTCATCCTTAAACTGCCATGCTACCGGAAAACGCTTTCGCTGATCCTCAAGTTCCAAACCTTCCAAAATCTTCTCATAGTTTTTCAGCCATGACTCTGCTTCAATCGCAGACTCTCGCCCAGTGAAGTGTGCGCCACCTAAGTTCCTGAATTTCTTGGACATCCTCTCCAAGGCGAAGGGTTGTGGGGGTGGAGGTGGTGGTATGACTATAATGTCGGGCTGCTCATGAATGGGCTCTTCTCTAGCGGGCCCTCTGCCTCCTCCTCTACCTCGGGCTCCGCCTCGGGTTCCACCTCTATTTCTTGTTCCGGTGCTCATTTCCAATCAGTCTGTACCATCAAGGAAAGAGTCAGACCAACAGATACGATAACTTTTTTAAGGAAAGGTAAGATAACGATAAAATGAAAGGATGATGATGTAATGACCGGTAAGTATGTGTTATTCTGTTGTGCTCATTCTAGGACATTACTAGTCCTATCTCTAACAAGCTACTCGCCTTAGAATAATGTGGATTCTATTTAGACGAATTGTTCTAAATATGTCATACTCCGAAGTTAAGGTTAACCTTAAGCTTTGATACCAACTGTGATGACCCCAAACTTCCGTGGTTCGAAAGTAAGGATAATCATTTGGAATATAACATATTAATAACAAAAACAGATCTCAAATAATATCATAACACATAAACCATTGCAGTGGAAATAAAATGTCATTAGCATCATAATATCCAATACATCAGAGTACAGGATACAACTTGGCAAAATAAAAGTCTTAACAAAGGGAAATAAGTTTTCAATGGAAATAAATAAGTCTCAAACTCCATTACATACATCAAAACTAAGGATGATATAATGTCTCAAAGCAGAAGTGAAACTAGAGAAAAGTCTTCGTCTTCTTCCTTCCAAAACAAGCTCCAGTCAGAAAGTATCACCTCAAAACCTGCTACTTGGCTGCCCATGTGGAAAGAGGGCACCCGAGTTTGCAAAAAGTGAAACAAACTACGAGTCAGTCATGGTACTGGTATGAGAAATCTTTCTATACTAACTAACAATATGGCGAATCACAGGACCACGCCACTAACGCGGAATGGGTTTACTCCATTGGATTGCCAGTGCATAAGTAAAGTAAATCGTTCAAATAACGCTATGCTTTTTAGAAAAATGAGATCATTATAAGACCCAAGTCCCATCACACAATGCAAAGCAAACCGGAGGATAGGGTTTTACCTTATAATGATAAAAAGATGATAAATACGTAAAATGGATTACTACTAGTGTGTATATGTTTTCATAAATCATTTCAATATAAATGTATTAATCCTAGACGGCATAGCTACCATATACTATGTCGCCATACTAGTTATACAATCGAAACTGAAATGTTGTATTGGAGATTTGGTTTTCCATCAAGAGTCAAGGCTATGGAGGAGCTCCTTACCGATTCGAGACACTCTAGCAAATGCCTCACGATCACACCTATGGGCAACCCTTGGATAGCTGCAGGGTCGGTCCACACCTAAGGGTAGTGGATTGGCAATTCCTGAACACACGTTTCTCGGTCCTTTTGGACCTATAATGTGGCCACTAACAACCTATAAAACACGAGGTACCTCATAATGCATCATCCACATAAGTAAAATGTCATCGTTGGTAGGTCCCTGACATCACTCTAGCTAGAATGAAACGTGTGCACTCCCTGCGTTCCCTTCTCCCGTTTTTGACTCATACCGGGGTGTGAGGCTCGTGAAGTTACGCTATACACAAAGCTACGCCTAAACAGGCCGTGCTTTGATCATCAACCACAAGGCCTGCTTTTCAACAAAAGCCTTGATCTTTCGCATTTTGGCGTGCCACATTGACAATTCACGCCATGCTATCGATAACTATTAACATATACCAGGGTGTTAAGCAGAGAATAAATTCTCTACCACCAAACGGGCATACATCAATAAAAATTGATTAATTACATGAAATGAATTCCAACGTCAGACCCGCATCCATACAAGTCCGTTCTGGGTTCGAACGAAACCGGAGACACCAAAGAGGTTCTCACTTATTCGGACAATCAACCCATACGTCCAGACAACTACTACTTTAACCCCTTCCTGGGAGCAAGTCAGTCCAAGGTCTCAGTAATCCTCGTCCATTCGACGTGAAGATCGCCGGTCTTCAAACACTGTTTTCTATATTTCGATTTAATCGTCGTGTAATTATTTGAAATGAGTTAAACTCGGTCTTTTCAAATAATCATCACATAATTATCTTTTAATCATCTCTTATCATTAATGTTTATTTATAACGATTTTTCGCTATTTTTATTTATTTAAAATAGCGCAATTATAATTAAACGACGCTTCAGGTCGATGGGCGGCCCTGGCGCTGTTTTTACCAAAATTTGATTTACACATATCTTGAAATCTAACCGTCGGATTTTGATGAAATTTATATCGTTGGAAAGCTCTTCCCAAAGCTGTCCTAACAGTTCCAGTTTTGGGAAAACCCAATGGTCGGATCTTTCGGTATAACCGTTTAAAGTTACGATTGCCGATACAAGATATGTCGCGCGCGTTTCGTTAAATTTATATTTATATTTATATATAAATATAAATCGTTTGGCGATTTCAACTATTTTAATCTATTCTTTTTATCGCAACTAAGGTGACGATAAAAATATCATTTTTAATTTCTACTCTTTTATCGCATCTACCATGATGATAAAAATGTGTTTCATAAATTCATGTTTTTATTTGCAACTAGTTTGCAAATAAAAATCCTTTTATTAAAACGGTGTTTTTATTTGCATATGGAATGCAAATAAAAATGTACTTTTTATCTTCATATTTTTTTCACATCTAAAAAGTGAATAAAAATGTACTCTATATATTTTCATATCTTCTATTTGTAACTACTTTACAAATTAAAAAGTGTAATCCCTTTTCTATGTTTTATTTGCGTCTAAAAATGCAAATAAAAAGTATAATTTTTTCCTATGTCATATTTTATTTACAATGAATATAAATAAAATGTCCCCTTTTCTGAATTTATGTTTTACTTACACTACGTGTGAATAAATGTTTTCTTTTTCTATTTCTTATTCATTTACACTAAATGTAAATAAATGTTTCCTTTTTCTATTTCTAATTTATTTATACTAAATGTAAATAAATGTTTTCTTCTATAAATATGTTCATTTCGTTTACATCGAAGATGTAAATAAAGTTTTCACTAAAACTGTTCTTTTCATCTACATAAGAAAATATAAATAAAGGTCATTGCTAAATTTGTTCTCTTTATTCTTTTATTTACAAAAAAATGTAAATACTTTTACTCCTTTTATTTACATTGAAAAATGTAAATCCTTTTACATTGAAAATGTACATTCTTTTATTCCTTTTTATTTACATTGAAAAATGTGAATCCTTTCAGTCTACATTGAAAATGTAAATTCTTTTACATTGAAAATATACATTCTTTTACATTGAAAATGTAAATTCTTTTATTCCTTTTTATTTACATTGAAAAATGTAAATCCTTTTATTTCTTTTTATTTACATTGAAAAATGTAAATTCTCTATTTCTTTTTATTTACATTGAAAAATGTAAATTCCTTTTTATTCTTTTCTTTACATTGAAAAATGTAAATTCCTTTTTATTCTTTTCTTTACATTGAAAAATGTAAATTCCTTTTTATTCTTTTCTTTACATCGAAAAATGTAAATAAAGTTTTCACTATAAGTGTGTCCATTTTATTTACATAGAAAATGTAAATAAAGTTTTCCTCATATTTGTTCTTTTCAATATATTATCGTTTACACTAAAATATGCTCATTTTTACTAAAATGACATAACGCCAAATATGTGTTCATTTTCTCTAAAATGACATGACGCCAAATATGTGTTCTTTTTCTCTTAAATGACATGACGCCAAATATGTGTTCATTTTCTCTAAAATGACATGACGCCAAATATATGTTCATTTTCATAAACTACTACATGTATAATTCCATATTTCAATACCTGAAATAATCTAAGTTTTTGGTCTCAACGTATATGTTCAATACAATATCTCAATACATGAAACAATCAAAATTTTGGTGTCAACCTACATGTAATTTAATGTTTAAGTTTTCATGTCAACACAACGATAGCAACATATAATTCGGTGTCAAGTTTCATGTCAACACATACAACAAACATATGATTTGGTGTATAATTCCCATGAATCAAAATAAAAGGTCTCATCTTTATTTTATTTTGTAAATCAAAATAAAGATTCACTTTTCTTTTTATTGTGTAAATCGAAAATAAAATTCACTTTTTCTTTTTATTTTGTAAATCAAAATAAAAATTCACTTTTCTAAAATAGAAATTCACATTTCTTTTTATTTTGTAAATCAAAATAAAAATTAAACTTTCTTTTTTTATTTTGAAAATCAAAATAAAAATTCAAACTTTTCTTTTTATTTTGTAAATCAAAATAAAAAAAGATTCAACTTAAAGAAAGGAATAAAAATAAAAATAATAATAATAAAGATGAGAACTTGTATGAAGATTACATCAGAATTATGGATCTAGAAAAACATGGCTATCTCATGACATCACAAAGCATTACAAATCACACAGACAAATAATAAATTATAATTACCACATCGCAGATCTATATTATTTACATACATACAACGATTCAAACAATCGAGAGAAATAATTAATTTATTTAATTATTTAAAAATTAGAAATCTCACAGATATTGAATTCTGAATAGATCCGCTTTGAATTTGACCAAAAATCTGACTTGCTCAGAATTTATCCTAATCAGCCTAGAAAAATAGCTCTCTGAATTACGATCCCGACGGTCCTGAAATCGTCAAATTCCGAGGTTGAACGAATGAGTTATGATTAAATTAAGGTTGTAACATTTTTAAATTAAATTAAATAATAATAAAAAAAGTGAATTACTCTTTCTTCCACAATCACAGACAACGGCCGAAGTTAAACCCAATTCGTTCAGTTTTAGGGTTGCTATTCACGCTCGAATCACTAAGCTTTAGGACCATCGGGTGTCGCCACGACGGAGAGGAACCAGCGGCGCACGTAGGGGCCCCCACCCCGTTCAACTCGCACGCGGCTAGGAGGAGCCTGCGCGGCGCGAACGACCGACGTTTGGGGGTCTGGTTCTTGGACTACGGGCGATAGTTCGGGATGGGGACCATATGGATTGAAAGAGGATGGAAATGGCTTCGAAGTGGTATAAGTATTGAGGTCTGAAAGTTGGTGACGGAGGAGAATTAAGAGGAGGAACATGGCACGTTTTCAGCCATGAGTAGCAGAGAGTGGCGGCGGCCGATGTAAGAGATGAACAGTGTTTTGATTAGGGTTTTAATTTTTCTGATTTTTATAATAATTTTAGTGTATTTTTACAATTAAATCCCTATCTTTTTATCCGGTCCAATTCCAGTCCAGCAGAAGGTGACCCTAGCCAATAGCCCATGCTCCAGACCCATCGGCTGTCTGTGGTCTGAATTATTTAAATTAATAATTAATTCCTTTATAAATTTAATTCGTTCGTATAAGTAAATTCACCGAGGCCACATACGGACTCAGAAAAATGCAGAAAAAATACATTTGGCTTTGTTATGACGATACGGTCCTAAAAAAATTAATTTCTTTGAATTCTGAGACCGTTTGAAAAATGGCTATTTTACAGTCGATTAAATCTGACTAAATTGAACAAAAACACAATTTCTTTCGCCACGCTCACATACTAATTCGGAAAATTCTAAGAATTGAAACCTAGCATTAATTTGAAATTCCGGTTCCAACAAACGTGATTTCATCGAAAATAGAGGTCGTTTGAAAATTGACTATTTTCACAGACTTTAATATTATTTAAAAATGAAAATTTTAAATTCTGCCACATTTTCCACCAAATTATTTAAAATAAAAATTTTACATTGGTTCGGATTTTCCGGGTTGTTACATTTTCTATTCAGAGCCTTGTATGTAATATCAAATGGGATTTTGGGTTTGTCGTGAATGGTCTCTTCATTAGCACTGTTCTTAAACCCAGTTGAGAAAAGATTAAGTCTTTTTATTCAGATTTAATGAAGTATACCAATTAATTAATATTTAATTGGAATCAAATTGAAATGGGTTTTTGGGTTTATCGTGAAAGGTGTTTTAAATAACACCTGTTCTTTAACCCGATTAACAATGGAGTTAAGAAAATTAGAAACTAACTAGAGATTAGCTAAGTTGAATTGTTTCCTAGGTATTGATCTGATGTTGGTTTCGGCCTTCCGGATTGATACTTAGGGAATTGTTCTCTTACTAATTTACGGTTAGAGACTAATGGAATGTGATTTTGGGTTTACCGTGAACCATGTTTTAACTGACATTGGTTCTTTAACCCAATTAAAGATAAGATTAATTTCCTAGCTTTGGAATAATCATTAATATTAATTTTTGGGAAGATTAGAACGAAATGGAGTTTTAATGAACCTTTAACTAGATTGAAATGATCGAGAATGGAGTATCACCAGTTTTGCTCCAGGCGATAACTAAATCTTTGATTAGATTTGAATGGGAAATGGTAATTAATTTTACCAATAACACCGCGGTGTTAGATATGGAGTGTTACCAGTTTTGCTCCCTAGGATGAATAGTTTGGTATTGGGAATTAAAATAAATGATTACTTCGGTGTGGTTCGCTAATCCCAACTAGCTTGGAGAACCTTAATATGGTTCGAAATGATATCCAAAGGAAGATTAAAGAATAAATTTTAAAGAAATTATCTTTGATAAAATTAATGGGAACCTTTCCTTAAGAATGTGAATATTTGAATAAAGAATGTAACACCCCATATGTTGAATAACTTGCTATAATATAAAACAGGGCAGAATTAAATTTTAAAATCTGAATCAGGGGAAACGGGCTATGCCATTGCGTTCGTCTCGGAAAAATACGCGAAATAGAGTCCGAGTTTTCGAAAATCGGAGTCCGTATGACCCAGATATGGCCCGAAGAACTTTCAGGAAATTTAAAAAACAGATTTAAAAACAGAAATTTCAAATTTCAGAAGTGGCGGGAAAATTCCCGCCAGACCCAGGGAGTCAACCTGGGGGTCGACTGGGGAGTCGACCTGCCCACCAGGTTGACTGGGGAGTCGACCCTAGTGTCGACCTGGGGGTCGACCTCCCTGGTCGAGCCCAGGTGACCTGGGTGCATCGGCTTGGCTTTTGGGCTGTGTTTTGGTGGCTAGGACGAGATCTGACGGCTCTAATCTGATTTAGGGTTAATCTAATGGCCTAAAACACCTAACTACTCTATAAATACACCCTAAGACTACCCTAATTCATACTAAAAATAGATACAACACCGTTATGCCGTCAAAATGCAACTTGAAGGAGCCTCCATCAACTTAAAGAGGAAGATAGCTTCTCAAATCAATCTCTAATCAACTCTAGCAACTTAATCTTCTTCTTAGGAGTGCTAATCAACAATTTGTGAGTTTTCTATAGCCTTAATGACCAATTATTGAAATGATTATGATAGGATATAATGAGGTTATGGCTATGAATGTGGATCAATGCATGTTATGCAAGTTATATGCTATGTGTTAATGATGTTATGCATGTTATGCAAGTCATATGCTACATGTTAATGATGTTATGCAAGTTATGCAAGTCATATGCTACATGTTCATGATGTTATGCAAGTTATGCAAGTCATATGCTACATGTTCATGATGTTATGCAAGTTATGCAAGTCATATGCTATGTGATCATGATGTTACGCAAGTTATGCAAGTCATATGCTATGTGATTATGATGTTATGCAAGTTATGCAAGTTATGCAAGTCATATGCTATGTGATCATGATGTTATGCAAGTTATGCAAGTCATATGCTATGTGATCATGATGTTATGCAAGTTATGCAAGTAATATGCTATGTGTTTGTGATGTTATGCAAGTTATGCAAGTCATATGAGAAACATTGATCCATTATGACACCATGATATGCAAGTTTGGTGTATGATTATATGCAAGTTCATCTATGATATGTATGCAAGTTTGGTGTATGATTATATGCAAGTTCACATATGACATGTTATGCAAGTATGGTGTTTGATTATATGCAAGTAACATGTGCAAGTTTACACCTTTGTATGATATGCATACATATGCAAGTAAACCCCTTTGTATGTCATACATACATATGCAAGTTTACCCCTTTGTAGGACATAAATAACTTATGCAAGTTATCCTCCTTATGACATATGTGATTCATGCAAGTTTGGGTTGATTATTTATGCTAGTTGGGTTTGATGCTATATGCATGTTGACACCTTTAAACCCATGTTGATGCTAATGTTATGCAAGTTGAACCCATTGTATTTGTGATGAATCTCCCCTTTTATGTCATGTTAGCGAATTACGTGGGGAACGATGGGGTTAATATACATGTTAATGAAATGGTAAGAAGTTGGTATGATTATGCATACCATAAAGTGGATGGACATAATTGAGTCAATTATGTACATCATTAAAATTGGAATTAATTAGGGAAAATTGATTCGGGGGTGATTAATTAGGTGTAATTAATCGACTAAGACACGAGGTTGGACCCTTTTGTAGCGTAAGACTGCCCGGAACCGACCGGCAAATCCAGCGGCTACAAATGATTGGCCCAATGTGAGAGGTCTTAGGCACAAACTGAATACATGACAAGTGTAAAGACACGAGGTTAGACTCGGTTATGGCGTAAGGCTGCCCGGACCCAACCGGCAAATCCAGCTGCCATAAAAGATAGTCTAATGTGAGAGGTCTTTACAACGGTTACGTTTTTAATCAATTAAGAAACACTTAACCAGATAATCATGTAGTGGGGCATGAGGGGTTAAGTGGGTGCCTTGGGTGGCATGTGGAAATCAAGTAGGTGCCTTGGGTGGCATGTGGAAAAATCTAGTGGTTGCCTTGGGTGGCAATAGAGAATACGATTAGAATACTTAACCAAAGTGGAACATGTAATTAAACATGATTAAAGGGTTAAGTAAGTGCCTTGGGTGGCATGGGGAAAATCTAATGGTTGCCTTGGGTGGCAATGGAAGATAAGATTAGAATACTTAACCAAAGTGGAACATGTAATTAAACATGATTAAAGGGTTAAGTAAGTGCCTTGGGTGGCATGGGGAAAATCTAATGGTTGCCTTGGGTGGCAATGGAAGATAAGATTAGAATACTTAACCAAAGTGGAACATGTAATTAAACATGATTAAAGGGTTAAGTAAGTGCCTTGGGTGGCATGTGGAAATCAAGTAAGTACCTTGGGTGGCATGAGGAAATCTAGTGGGTGCCTTGAGTGGCAATTGAAATATGATTAGATGACTTAACCAAACCTTAAACATGTAAGTAGACATGATTATTAGAAAAGGGTTAAGTGGGATACACTAGATAAAATGACAAGCTTAGGTGGGTAGCTTGTGGGGGCCCATTTCAACCAGTAACCCATATGTATCTTAGTGGGCTCGACCCATGTCGAGGACGGGACACGCGTACTGGGCTTGACTATAAGAGGCCAAAACGGGTTAGCGGTGGCAACGCGAGTCCAACGGGTTTCATATGCGTGTGTGGACCCAGGCTGGTAGGTAAGACGTTGTTGCATCATGTAGGTATAAGCCGTGCACCATTGATTGTATCGGGTTGCCACTTTGGGGAGTGATACACCCCACTGTGGGGACAGCACGGGTATCTACGTTAGGGAGCCGATCGAATGGGAGTAGTGGGTACACCTAGTGGAGATAGGGGCAGACGACACCTATGTAGTCAGCTAGGGGTACAAGAGACTACTATTAAAAATTACTAAGTTGTGGGTACACCTAGTGGAGATAGGGGCAGACGGCACCTATGTAGTCAGCTAGGGGTACACGGAACTACTATTAAAAATTACTAAGTACACTTAGTGGGATCAACCTTTAAGTAGGAATTACCCTTGGGTGGGTAGATCTGGTGTGGTGCAGTGTAGGAATTACCCTTGAGTGGGTAGATCTAGGGTGGTGCAGTGTAGTATTTATCCAAAGGTGGATAGGCGCGTCTTTATCGTTATCTTAGTTCATCCTAAGTCTAGTTGGCTGCTTAGTGTAGTCATTTATCCCCAGTCGTACCGTACCAGGTTTATATCGTACCCTAATTACTTTAATGATTGTATTATTAAAGTTATAGGGCTCACTCAGACTTATGTCTGACCCCGTTGTTTTTATCTTTTTCCCCCAACCCTCAGGTTATCAGTGTAGGCCTAGCACTAGTGGGCTTTGATCGGATTGCTTTATCTATCTTTTGGAGCTTGGACTCTTGAAGAAAAGCTCGGTTATCTTTTCTATTATGGCTATTAGTATGTAGTGGGATTATGTACTTATGTTTTAACGAGATGGGTATTTTGTACTTGACTCTTGTTGGTTTTGATATGTAACCAAACATGTTTACCTTCTGCTGCAATGAAATGATGTTTTAAATATCAAGTATTACTTATATCTGTCTTGTTGTAATTTTTCAGTTCTATATTCACTTAAATACTCCACCGAAGCTAAGGCATTCCCTTAGTGAGTGACCTTAGCGGGTGTGGGGTGTTACACATGGTATCAGAGCTTAAGGTTACCGGAACAGATAAAATTTTTAGAAAATTAGTTTTCTAAAAACATTTTTGGAAGAAGTATTTTCAAAAACATGTTTTTAAGAGAAAAGTTTTTGAAAGAAAAGAACATAATCCCCAAGAGCCATATATCCTTCCTTCGATTCTCCGTTTTGAATCTCTTCCTCTTTCTCTTTTTGAATTTCCCCTCCACGTATAGATGTCTTTTTAAGATAAGTAAGAACTTCCGTATGAAGGACGGAAGAACCACTTCAAGGGACTAAGTCGTTTGCCAGGCTAAGAAGTTAGTCCAAGGAGGTGGAGGGCTTATGGGTACCGTTAAGATTGACGAGAGAGGAAGGTTCAGATAGCTATTAGGTAAATAAGGGAAGAAACCTCATCGTGGTAAGAAGGCCACGAAAGGAGAATGTGAAGGGGAAGGCTAGTTGTTTTGGAGAAATAGGACACCTTGGGGTTGTCCAAAGTGGTAAGGACGAAGTACAGGATCTTTTGGAGGGTAGATGTATCCCCTCACGACGGGTATACCTAATGGGGGTAGGACCGTCTAAGTTGAAATTTGGTTCTCTCGATCATCCTGTTCGAACTTTATTCGACTCTGGCGCACCACATTCGTTTATCTCATCATCATTAGTTGAGTCACTACACGTAGACACCAATCTAGTAGATGATCCCTTGGTTGTTTCAAACCCAGTTGTGGGCTCCACTTATTTGTCCATGATATGTTTGGGTTTAAAGATCTTCATACTTAGCGTTGAGTTTGGGTGTGATGCCTTTGTTTTGGGCTTCACAGGCTATGGGTTGATTTTGGGCATGGACTGGTTATCCAGTAATGGTGCCGTTCTTGATTGCGAAAGGAGAGTTGTTAGACTCATGACCCGCTTGGGTAACACTCTCGAGATCTCTTGTAATCCCATAGATTTTGTTATGCTAAGTTATCTTGAATCGCTTGACGCTTTGGTCAAGAGTTTGCGATCTGTTAGAGTGGTCCGGGAGTACTCGGATGAGTTTGAGGAGATGAAGGGCTTACCTCCGAAGCGGGAGATAGACTTCCGAATATATCTGGTGGATAATGCTAAACCTGTATCTTTACCAGTGCGCCACATGGCTCCTCGTGAGAGGAGGGAACTCTATAAGCAAGTAGGGGAGTTGCTTGAGAAGGGGTTCATAAGACGAAGTATAACGGAGTGGGGTGCTCCAGTAGTTTTTGCCACGAAGGCGGATGGGTCCCTCAGACTTTGTGTAGACTATAGAGAACTCAACAAGCTCACAAAGAAGAATAGACACCCATTGCCGAGGATTGATGATCTTTTTGATCAGTTGGTTGGCGCCTCAGTGTTTTCGCAGTGGGACTTGGCCACGGAATTTCATCAGTTGGGAGTGACTGAGGATAGTATAGAGAAGACTGCCTTTAGGACTCCCGATGGTTTCTATGAGTGGCTTGTAATGCCATTTGGTTTGACAAACGCCCCCGCATACTTTGTTTATTTGATGAGTAGAGTGTTCAGGGAGTACCTAAATAACTTCGTAGTGGTCTTTGTGGATGACATCTTGGTCTTTTCTAAAAGCGAAATAAGTTTTCATGTGTGCTTAATAGGTTAAGCAAAGCCAGTCATTTGATCAACGGTGGTTTTGGAGCGAGATTGGCAAGGACATCCAGAGTTGGACAAGGGCTTAATTATTTAGCCGTTTTTACTAGTATCATCTCACGTAGGTCGTCTGAATTCGAAGGAGGTGTCCCTTGGGTGTTTGTCTGATATTGGTTTAGGCCTTTGGGGCTTGCACTTGGGGGATGTCGAGTTCGACTAGGATGGTCTGCGTGAGAGATGGATAGTTGTGACAATTTTGTATAGGAGAATATCCTGGTTTTCTCCAGAAGAGGAGAAAAGCATGCCCTACATCTTAGGGAAGAGTTGGAGACTCTTCGAGCGCATAGTCTTAAGACAACAAAGGTGGATGGAGTTCTTGGCATCCTATGATTTCGAGATAGCGTATACCCCTGGCAAGGGTAACGTGGCGGTGGACGCCTTAAGCAGAAAAAGGTTGTCCTTGAGTCCATTGTTCGTGGGACGACGAAGCTTGGAATCTATCTCGATGGTTGATTTTAGACCTTCCGTTGACTTTGTACCCGGTTTGCTAGCATCCTTGGAGGTCAGACCTACTCTTTTGAGACGGATTGGCGAGGCACAGCGGGACGACCCACAGTTGGTTGAGTTGGTAGAGAGGCTCATAAGGGGGGAGTCGTCCAGCCATTTGAGTAGGTACACCCTAGACGATAAGGGGTGCTTGCGTAGAGACGGTAGACTTTGTGTACCGCAAGACGAGGGTTTGAGGAAGGCTATACTTGATGATGTGCATTGTTCGAAGATGACCATTCATCCCGGTGGGGACAAGATGTACCAAGACATGAAGCGAGTTTTCTTTTGGGCCGGTATGAAGAAAGATGTGGCCGAGTATGTCGCTAGATGCTTGGTGTACCAACAAGTGAAAGCGGAGCAAAAGAAACCTGGTGGATTGCTTCACCCATTGGAAGTTCCGCAATGGAAGTGGGATGGGGTCTCGGTGGATTTTATTGATGGGTTACCTAGGTCGAAGAAGGGTAATACGGGAATTTGGGTTGTGGTAGACAGACTTACTAAGAGTGCCCATTTCATACCCGTGAAGAGCAAGAGGACTGCTCCATGGCTAGCTTCGGTTTATCTTCGAGAGATAATTCAGTTGCATAGGGAACATGACGTATTCCATGTGTCACAATTGAGGAAGTGCCTACATGAGACCGCAGAGGTGGTAGAGCCGAGGTTGCTTAAAGAAGTGGAGGTAGAGCGTGATGCGACTATTCGACGAGCTCCTACCCGCATCCTTGGGTCAGAGATTAGGAAGTTGAGAAACAGAGAGGTTCGACTAGTCAAAGAGCAATGGAGAGAAGATGGGAGCAATGCTACTTGGGAGACAGAAGCGAAGATACGTTCATTGTACCCATTCCTTTTTGAGGGTATGTCTTTTAACTTCTCCTTTATCGTTTGTCTAGTACTTATCTTATCTTTAGTATGTCCTCTCATTAGTATCTTTGACCTTTAGATAGGGAAAACCTATGGTTGAAACATGTGTTTGAGACATGTTATGTTTGATGGATGCGTGTGGATGCAAGTGGTTGCTAGTGGTTGCTCGAGGATGCATATACACACACTCTAGGCACTAGATCGGCTCAATCACTTCATATTGCATATTGCATAAAATTGTGTGTAGGAAGCTATATTAATGGATGTATAATGGTTGCGTTATCATATGGATGATGCATTTTGGTGTATGGTTGTGCACACATGTAGAAATAGTATGTGTCGATAGGGATCTTTCGCATACATATTGGATGCGTGGCACTATCATGGTTTGCATTAAGGAGGTCAACTAAATAAGTGGACCGCCTAATTTTGCATTAGACAGGGAACATATACACACACTCTTTGCATATGTTCATACAACATTAGAAACTTTAAGGACAATGGATGCCAGTGTTTGATGGTTTGAGTAGATGGTTGTTTGGTTGGTAGGATACGTTCTTCTTGACTTAGAGATTTCGGGGACGAAATCCTTTAAGTAGGGGAGAATGTAACACCCCATATGTTGAATAACTTGCTATAATATAAAACAGGGCAGAATTAAATTTTAAAATCTGAATCAGGGGAAACGGGCTATGCCATTGCGTTCGTCTCGGAAAAATACACGAAATAGAGTCCGAGTTTTCGAAAATCGGAGTCCGTATGACCCAGATATGGCCCGAAGAACTTTCAGGAAATTTAAAAAAAAGATTTAAAAACAGAAATTTCAAATTTCAGAAGTGGCGGGAAAATTCCCGCCAGACCCAGGGAGTCGACCTGGGGGTCGACTGGGGAGTCGACCTGCCCACCAGGTCGACTGGGGAGTCGACCCTAGTGTCGACCTGGGGGTCGACCTCCCTGGGCGAGCCCAGGTGACCTGGGTGCATCAGCTTGGCTTTTGGGCTGTGTTTTGGTGGCTAGGACGAGATCTGACGGCTCAATCTGATTTAGGGTTAATCTAATGGCCTAAAACACATAACTACTCTATAAATACACCCTAAGACTACCCTAATTCATACTAAAAATAGATACAACACCGTTATGCCGTCAAAATGCAACTTGATGGAGCCTCCATCAACTTAAAGAGGAAGATAGCTTCTCAAATCAATCTCTAATCAACTCTAGCAACTTAATCTTCTTCTTAGGAGTGCTAATCAACAAGTTGTGAGTTTTCTATAGCCTTAATGACCAATTATTGAAATGATTATGATAGGATATAATGAGGTTATGGCTATGAATGTGGATCAATGCATGTTATGCAAGTTATATGCTATGTGTTAATGATGTTATGCATGTTATGCAAGTCATATGCTACATGTTCATGATGTTATGCAAGTTATGCAAGTCATATGCTACATGTTCATGATGTTATGCAAGTTATGCAAGTCATATGCTACATGTTCATGATGTTATGCAAGTTATGCAAGTCATATGCTATGTGATCATGATGTTATGCAAGTTATGCAAGTCATATGCTATGTGATTACGATATTATGCAAGTCATATGCTATGTGATCATGATGTTATGCAAGTTATGCAAGTCATATGCTATGTGATTATGATGTTATGCAAGTTATGCAAGTCATATGCTATTTTGTTTGTGATGTTATGCAAGTTATGCAAGTCATATGCTATGTGTTTATGATGTTATGCAAGTTATGCAAGTCATATGAGAAACATTGATCCATTATGACACCATGATATGCAAGTTTGGTGTATGATTATATGCAAGTTCATCTATGATATGTATGCAAGTTTGGTGTATGATTATATGCAAGTTCACATATGACATGTTATGCAAGTATGGTGTTTGATTATATGCAAGTAACATGTGCAAGTATACACCTTTGTATGATATGCATACATATGCAAGTTAACCCCTTTGTATGTCATACATACATATGCAAGTTTACCCCTTTGTATGACATAAATAACTTATGCAAGTTAACCTCCTTATGACATATGTGATTCATGCAAGTTTGGGTTGATTATTTATGCTAGTTGGGTTTGATGCTATATGCATGTTGACACCTTTAAACCCATGTTGATGCTAATGTTATGCAAGTTGAACCCATTGTATTTGTGATGAATCTCCCCTTTTATGTCATGTTAGCGAATTACGTGGGGAACGATGGGGTTAATATACATGTTAATGAAATGGTGAGAAGTTGGTATGATTATGCATACCATAAAGTGGATGGACATAATTGAGTCAATTATGTACATCATTAAAATTGGAATTAATTAGGGAAAATTAATTCGGGGGTGATTAATTAGGTGTAATTAATCGACTAAGACACGAGGTTGGACCCTTTTGTAGCGTAAGACTGCCCGGAACCGACCGGCAAATCCAGCGGCTACAAATAATTGGCCCAATGTGAGAGGTCTTAGGCACAAACTGAATACGTGACAAGTGTAAAGACACAAGGTTAGACTCGGTTATGGCGTAAGGCTGCCCGGACCCAACCGGCAAATCCAGCTGCCATAAAAGATAGTCTAATGTGAGAGGTCTTTACAACAGTTACGTTCTTAATCAATTAAGAAACACTTAACCAGATAAGCATGTAGTGGGGCATGAGGGGTTAAGTGGGTGCCTTGGGTGGCATGTGGAAATCAAGTAGGTGCCTTGGGTGGCATGTGGAAAAATCTAGTGGTTGCCTTGGGTGGCAATAGAGAATACGATTAGAATACTTAACCAAAAGTGGAACATGTAATTAAACATGATTAAAGGGTTAAGTAAGTGCCTTGGGTGGCATGGGGAAAATCTAATGGTTGCCTTGGTTGGCAATGGAAGATAAGATTAGAATACTTAACCAAAGTGGAACATGTAATTAAACATGATTAAAGGGTTAAGTAAGTGCCTTGGGTGGCATGGGGAAAATCTAATGGTTGCCTTGGGTGGCAATGGAAGATAAGATTAGAATACTTAACCAAAGTGGAACATGTAATTAAACATGATTAAAGGGTTAAGTAAGTGCCTTGGGTGGCATGTGGAAATCAAGTAAGTACCTTGGGTGGCATGAGGAAATCTAGTGGTAGCCTTGAGTGGGAATTGAAATATGATTAGATGACTTAACCAAACCTTAAACATGTAAGTAGACATGATTATTAGAAAAGGGTTAAGTGGGATACACTAGATAATATGACAAGCTTAGGTGGGTAGCTTGTGGGGGCCCATTTCAACCAGTAACCCATATGTATCTTAGTGGGCTCGACCCATGTCGAGGACGGGACACGCGTACTGGGCTTGACTATAAGAGGCCAAAACGGGTTAGCGGTGGCAACGCGAGTCCAACGGGTTTCATATGCGTGTGTGGACCCGGGCTGGTAGGTAAGACGTTGTTGCATCGTGTAGGTATAAGCCGTGCACCATTGATTGTATCGGGTTGCCACTTTGGGGAGTGATACACCCCACTGTGGGGCCAGCACGGGTATCTACGTTAGGGAGCCGATCGAATGGGAGTAGTGGGTACACCAAGTGGAGATAGGGGCGGACGGCACCTATGTAGTCAGCTAGGGGTACAAGAGACTACTATTAAAAATTACTAAGTTGTGGGTACACCTAGTGGAGATAGGGGCAGACGACACCTATGTAGTCAGCTAGGGGTACACGGAACTACTATTAAAAATTACTAAGTACACTTAGTGGGATCAACCTTTAAGTAGGAATTACCCTTGGGTGGGTAGATCTGGTGTGGTGCAGTGTAGGAATTACCCTTGAGTGGGTAGATCTGGGGTGGTGCAGTGTAGTATTTATCCAAAGGTGGATAGGCGCGTCTTTACCGTTATCTTAGTTCATCCTAAGTCTAGTTGGCTGCTTAGTGTATTCATTTATCCCCAGTCGTACCGTACCAGGTTTATATCGTACCCTAATTACTTTAATGATTGTATTGTTAAAGTTATAGGGCTCACTCAGACTTATGTCTGACCCCGTTGTTTTTATCTTTTTCCCCCAACCCTCAGGTTATCAGTGTGGGCCTAGCACTAGTGGGCTTTGATCGGATTGCTTTATCTATCTTTTGGAGCTTGGACTCTTGAAGAAAAGCTCGGTTATCTTTTCTATTATGGCTATTAGTATGTAGTGGGATTATGTACTTATGTTTTAACGAGATGGGTATTTTGTACTTGACTCTTGTTGGTTTTGATATGTAACCAAACATGTTTACCTTCTGCTGCAATGAAATGATGTTTTAAATATCAAGTATTACTTATATCTATCTTGTTGTAATTTTTCAGTTCTATATTCACTTAAATACTCCACCGAAGCTAAGGCATTCCCTTAGTGAGTGACCTTAGCGGGTGTGGGGTGTTACAAAGAATATTCTGGATTGGAATGAGGTGTATGTTGTGTTTATATCACTTGATTATAATATATACGCAAGTTATTTGGAAAGGTCGGGTTTATACCCATTTTGAATAACTGATTCGACGATAAGTCGACGATGAAGACTGTGGTTGAAGACCGGAGTCCTTCACATCGTTTGGATGATTACTGATGTCTTGATTGGGCTGTACACCCAAGACGACGTAATAAGTGGTGATCGTCCTGACGTACTTGGAGATCGACATATATGCAAGGACCTCTCTCCTGTATTGGACATATGAGAAGAGGAATAAGGTGCCTCGGGTTTCATTCAGACCCAGAACGAACTTGCAAATGGATTGTGTGTCTGATATTGGATTTTAGTCTGTGTTGATTGATTTTTATTAAATATATATCTGTTTGGCAGTGGAGAATTTATTCTCTTGCTTAATGCCCTTCTCTGAGACGTACGAGTTCAGAGGTTATATATCTATAGATATTAGTCGCATGGTGTGAATTGCCTGTGTGGCATGCTGATATGCAGTGGTCAAGGATTCTGTTGAAAAGTAGAGTCATGTGGTTGATGATCAAAGCATAGCTTTAATATAGCACCGCTTTGTGTATAGCGTTAATTCGCGAGCCTCACACCTCAGTATGAGTCAAAAACGGGATCGTGACTACAGGGAGTGCATGACTTTTCTTTCTAGCTATGGGTGGTGTCAGCGTTTTACTAGCACTGACATTCTACTTTTGTGGATGCTGGATTGCGAGGCGCCTCGGTTATATCGGTCTCTACGGAGCCGATAGATATAGCTCCTATAGGACCGGGAAACGTGTGTTCAGGAATACTTATCCTCAAACGTAAGGGAGGACCGGCCCTGAAGATCCATGGGCCTACTGCGGGAGATCCTGAGGCATTTGCTAGAGTGTCTCAAAGCGGTGAGGTGCCATCCCTGGCCTCGACTCATGACGGAAATCCAATTTCCAATACGTGATATTTCGGTTTTATTTGTAGAGCCTAGTATAGCGACATGATAGATGGTACCCATGCCGCCTATAATTAATACATTTATATTTGAAGTTGTTTTCTTCACTTATAGTAATAATAAAAGATTAAATTTCGTGTATCAAGCACTATTTGGCTATTATAAGGTAAAACCCTATCCTACGGCTTGCGTTGCATTGTGTGATGGGACCTGGGTCTTATAATAGTTTCATTTTTCTTTATTTAGCATTGCGCGGTTTCTTTATGCTCTGGTATTCTTTGGGTTAAAACCCGTTCCGTGTTATACGGTGTGGTCCCTTGATTTACCTAACTTTAAAAATCGAAATTAATAACTGTTTTAGTTCTCACACCAGTCACATGACTGACCTAGAGTTTATTGTTTTAACCTAAACTCTGGTTGCCCCTATTTTCCATAAGGGCATCTGGTAGTTGGATTTTGCAGATATTATATTCACAGGATCCTGGTTTACAACAAGAACTATACTCGTAAAGCTCTGTATCCGTGTATTTCTTTCAGTTGTGTTATGTATTATTTTTCCACTGCATTGTAATTTAAATCTCTGATATTTGCCAATTGTATTTTATTTGTTCACACTCTGTTATATTCTTTTACTCTGTTGTAAATTGTTGTAATAAGCAATGAAATGTTCTTCTATTTGTGTTCTGATTTGTCGTGTTCTCAAAGCAATCTGCCTTCTTGTTCGGTTTAGGCCGGCCGGGAAGTTTGGGTCGCTACATTTAAAAAATCAAATTATCATGTTGTTAACAAATAAAATTTTCAGTTTTATTTATTATGTTGAATAGAAAAATATATGCAAATAATTATTCTTTTATTTCTCATTGGAATACATAGGAAAATGTATGCAAGTAAATATATCATCTATGTTAGAAAACACATTTTGTAAACAAATATGTCATTTAGTTAGAAAACATATTTTATAAATAAATATGTCATTTATGTTGAAAACATGCTAATATGAAAATGTCATTTTAGTAGAATTGTCATGCTAATATGAAAATGCCATTTTATTTAGAGTTGTCATGTTAATATGAAAAAGGCCATTTGATTTAGAAATGTCATGTTAAATAAAAAATATCCATTGGTTGAAAATGTATTTACATTAAAATTCACTTTTTAATGTAAATGAATCAATAAATATGATTCATTATTTGAAAATGTATTTACATTAAAGTTAGCTTTTTAGTGTAAATGAATCATTAAATATGATTCATTGTTTGAAAATGTATTTACATTAAAATTTATGTTTTTAATGTAAATGAATCTTTAAAACTAAGCATTATTTGAAATAAAAATATACATAAAAATTCACATTTTTCTTGTATAATCAAGATGATCATTATTTGAAAATGAAATTATCACTTTTTATTCATTTTGTTAAGCTAGAATTGTTAACAGAATGAAACTATCACTTTGTATCCATTTTGTTAAACTAGAATGGTTAACAAATTGAAATTATCATTTTTAATCATTTTGTTGGAATAGAATGGTCAACAAAAAAATAAATGAATCACTCTTTATGCATTTTGTTGGGATAGAATTTGTATGTTAGACAAAGAATCATTTTTATTGTTTAGACATACATTAGAATTTATATGTTGAATAAAGAATCATTTTTATTGTTTAAACATACATTAGAATTTGTATGTTAAATAAGGAATCATTTTTATTTTTAAAACATACATTAAAATTTGTATGTTAGATAATGAAACATTTTTATTGTGTAAACATACATTAGAATTTGTATGTTAAATAAGGAATCATTTTTATTATGTAAACATACATTAGAATTTGTATGTTAAATAAAGAATCGTTTTTATTGTTTAAACATACATTGGAATTTGTATGTTAAATAAGGAATCATTTTTATTGTGTAAACATACATTAGAATTTTTATGTTAAATAAAGAATCATTTTTATTGTTTAAACATACATTAGAATTTGTATGTTAAATAAGGAATCATTTTTATTGTGTAAACATACATTAGAATTTGTATGTTAAGAAAAGAATTAATTTATTGTCAAAATATTCATTAAAACTATATACAAATAAAATATTTCTTTTTATTTGTTAGAGTTAAAAATAGAAATACAAATAAAAAAATCTTTTTATTTGTCATTAGTTAAAATTGTAATGTAAATAAATTACATTGTCGTTTAACAGTAGAAAATATTGGAAATGTTTGCAAATAAAACTTCTCTTTTATTGGACATCAGAAAATATAGGAATTTGTTTGCAAAAACAATATCCGTTTTTATGTATCATTAGAAACATTTAAACGGTTACGCAAAATAAAACATTCTTTTATTTGGCATGTTAAAAACATTAGTGGAATCGTCGAATGATTTTTATTTATATATAATTATATATATATAAATTAAAAATAAAATTAAACGAATCGCACGCGGCAGTTCGCGTTCCGACAATCGTAACTTTAAACGACTATACCGAAAGATCCGACCGTCGGATTTTCCCAAAACTGGAACCGTTAGGTCCGCTTTGGGAAGATCTTTCCAACGATACAAATTTCATCAAAATCCAACGGTTAGATTTCGAGATATGTGTAGTTCAAATTCGGGTGGAAACAACGCCAGGGTCACCGATTGACCCGGAGCGTCGTTAAATTAAATTGAGCTATTTATATTAAATAAAAATAGCGATAAAACGTTATAAAATAATATTAACGATATGCAATGATTTAAATTATATATATTCGAGATTTATTTGAAAAGACCGAGTTCAATCTCAATTCAAATAATTATACGACGATTTAAAGTCAAAGACATTAAAGGCGGTGGTTGAAGACCGGTGATCTTCACATCGAATGGATGACTACTGATGCCCGACATTGGGTAGCTCCCGGTAAAGGGTTACAGTGGTAGTTGTCCGAACGTACTTATTGATTGTCCGGATACGCGAAAACCTCTCTTCCGTATTGGACATATGGGGCGAGGAATAAGGTGTCTCCGGTTTCGTTCAGACCCAGAACGGACTTGTAAATGGATGTATGTCTGACATTGGATTTCGTTTTATGTAAACTGATTTCTGTTAATATATATCTGATTGGTGGCTGAGAATTTATTCTCTTGCTTAACACCCTCTTATATATTGATAGATATCAGTTGCACGGCGTGAGCTATCAATGTGGCATGCCAAGATGCAAATGATCAAGGCTTTTGTTGAGAAGCAGAGCCTTGTTGTTGATGATCAGAGCACAACTTATTAGGGCATAGCTTTGTGTATAACATTACTTCGCGAGCCTCACACCTGATATGAGTCAAAAACGGAATGAGGACGGTAGGGAGTGCATGCGTTTCTTTCTAGCTGTGGGTGGTGTCAGCGTTTTACAAGTCCTGACATTTTTATGTTTTTACCTTTGTGGTTGTTGGATTACGAGGCCTTGGATTTATTGGTCGCCACTGGCCAAATGATAGGTCCAATAGGACTGGGAAATGTATTGTTCAAGCATAACCAATCCACTAAAGTATTTGTGGACCGGCCCTGTTGCTAACCAGTGTTGCCCATAGGTGTGATCTTGAGGCATTTTCTAGAGTGTCTCGAATCGGTGAGGATAATCCCTAGCCTCGACTCATGATGGAAACCCAATTTCCAATACGAAATGACGGACTTGATTGTAGACCTATATATGGCGACATAGTAGGATGGGGTACTATGCCGTGTAGGATTGATACATTTACTTTGAAAGTAACTAAAACTGATTGGACACTAATAATAATATTAAATTATTATTTTCTACGTATCAAGCATGTTTGATCATTATAAGGTAAAACTCTATCCTCTGGTTTGCTTTGCATTGTTTAATAGGGCTTGAGTCTTATAATGATTTCATTTTCTAAAAAGCATTGCATTGTTTTAAATAAAAGATCTATTTAATTTATGCACTGGCAATCCAATGGAGTAAACCCATTCCGAATTAGCGGCATGGTCCTGCGATTAGCCTTATTATTTGGTAAGTTAAGTTAGAATTCTCATACCAGTCCCATGACTAACTCGTAGTTTGTTTCACTGGAAAACTCGGGTGCCCATAATTTCCACACGGGCAGTCGAGTAGCTTGTTTTGCAGATATCTATTCTTTGAGCATGATTCTGGATTGAAGTTTAAAGCTGTGTCCAGAGCATTGATAGTCTTCCGCTGCATTGTATTAAATTCATTGTAAATTATCTTCCGATGTTGTATTATTATCTTCGATGTACTCTGATATTATGTACTCTGATGTTACATTATTATGATGTTTATAAAAGTCTTCTGTTGTTGTTCTGATGTGTTGTATTCCCAGAGTTAAAGTATTCGAAGATTTCCAACTTATGGATCAGACCTATGTGGTTTATGGTCGATTCAAAGGGCGGGGATTTTCGGGTCATTAAAGATAACTGAAGTTAAATTGAACTGAATAAAATATAAATTTATCGAAATTGGATTGTTTATCCATCATTGATATTATTTTAAATTAACGTGATTTACTGTAATAATTGAACTGTGAACTCGAGATTTTATAAACAAATAATACAAAGTGAGAAATATAATTTAAATTCAGTTATTTGAATTGAATTATTAAATCAAATTATTTGAAATCAAATTGTTGAATCGAATTGAAATAAATATGTGAAGTTGAATCGATTTGAATTAAGATATCAAATTTAGACGAATTGATTTGAAACGAAAATATGATTTCCTGTTTGGTTAAATTTTTGAAGATATCATTCTAATTCCAGCTATAGTATTTTTAAACCATTTTATAAACTATTTTATAATAATAAATTTTTTTATAAATTATTTACCTTATAACTATTTTATTTTATTATTCATTTTAAATTGACTATTTTGATATTTAACTATTTATTTTATAAACTATTTTAATATTTTTCCTATAGATTTTACTTAATCTGAAATTCAATTTTAAATACAAATTATTTATTTTCAAACTATTTATATTATATATTTAATCTATTTTTTTAAAAAAATACTATTTTAAATTATTTTAAAGTTGGAATTGTTTCAAGATTTTAAAATTAGTTAAAACGTAGATTTTATGATGAATAATATTCTCTCTTGAATATTGAAATGATTTTTATGAAAAGTTGATATTTTGATATGAAGTACGAACCTAAAGTTGGAATTGTTTCAAGATTTTAAAATTAGTTAAAATGTAGATTTTATGATGAATAATATTCTCTCTTGAATATTGAAATGATTTTTATAAAAAGTTGATATTTTGATATGAAGTACGAACCCCTTTGAAATGTAAAAGAACCGATCGGTGTGAAAAATGTAAACGATTGGTTGTTAAAGAGACCGGGAACGGATATTGTCATACCCTCTGCCAATACTAAAAACCGCTTTAACAACTGTGTACGCGGTGGAGTTCCAGAATGAAGTAGGTTGATTTAGAGGCGATTACTGGATTTGAAGAAAGAGAACGATAATGGATATCCTTGACCTTCGGTTCATAATTAAAATGACTAAAACAGGGCAATACCATGACCAAGTTGGTTTAGCTACCTCCATCGGCAACACTCTTTCTATATTACTATAGTCCCTCGGTTTGATTGACTTGATGCGCATCCGTGATTTGGGAGTGTTGTCCTAGGTGGGCGGTAGGCGCGACTATGCGTTACCACCAGTACGGGCGTGCAACTAGTATATTCATACTCTAGGAATTCCTCGTGTGCCTTGTCAAATTATCCTGATCGAGCCCCCTACAATTTTGATTTAACGTAGTCGTATCACGGCGCATCCCTATCCGCCGACGTACTGGTGTTTTATATGCAAACTGTACGACAACAGTATAAACGGTGTAAGGGTAATAATGGTAATCCCGCTTACACTATTTTAGTATTTTATATTTAACCATAGACACTATGATAATAGCGTATTATATTATATAGTATCTAGTTTGACGGATCCTTAAGAGATGGAATTTCCCGTAACATCTCTTAAGTTATTGCACTCATATTATCGCATGTATTTGATTTAACTAATATGAGAATATTTTAGTTCCGATCCGAGTGTTTTGTCTTTTCATTTATGCTCGGGTCAGCCTGAGTTTTTTAGTTATTGAAGTAACCATTATGGAGATGAAGATGGAGCTCAACAGACGTATTTATTACTATTTATTCTGCTGCAAATATTGGTATGGTTATTATGGTTAACTCTGATAATCGTTATAAAATATAATTAAATGTATGTTTTAACAGCTTTATGAACTATTATTTAATTATTGTATTTTATCCCTCCGTTGTGAGATTCTGTGTTTATTTTTCTTCCTTTTTTTTATATAAATCCCAATAACTATCCGTATTTTTGATTTGTTTATGTCGACATTGAGGATCATTGTCGATTTGAACGGTCAAAAATTATGGATGTTACACTAATAATAACAAAACATTACAAAATCAAATTGAATGGAAGACACCATATTTAGTAGCCTGTAAATCCATACCAATTCGAGCTGACTAGTATCCTACACATTCAACTCAAATTGCACGAAAATACAGATCTTTAATAGAAAGAAATTAGAGGATGAGAAATATAAGATAGAACTAATAGAATAGAAGAATAAGAAGAACATAACTGAGCAGAATCAAAGTAAACATGAATCTTACAACGGAACAAATAAAATACATTATATAACAAAATCTTGAAATACAATCTGAATTTGTATATACATACCATATTAGAGTATAGCTTATATACATCACATAATCACTGGCCTATTTTATTTAACATTAATTTTCTAGTTTCTCATATCTTCCCAAATATTTCCCAAAATTGTTTAGCCTCATACTTCTTGGAAAATCATTTCCAGTTTCCATTTTAACTATTTAATTTGCGTAACGTTCTCTTATAAAACCTTATCCATTTTTAACGTGGATACTGTTGTTTATAGAAATCTGGTTTCATTAAATCAATCTGAACTTGGTTTTTATAATCAAATATCATTACAAGTTAAAATCTCATTTACCAAGTTATTTCCTGAATTTATAATCCAAATTTGCTTCATAACTGTGCTTTCAAGTCAGCTTCCCCTCAACTATAAACCTAGTTTATAACTTAATCTCGATTACATATCCTATTTTAAATCTGTTGGTTTTAAGACCTATATTAACTATCTTATCAATTTCTATAATATAATCCTGACCATAAATACTTACACAAAGCATGCCTACAAAACCAATGCCCTGATCGTACAAGCTCTAAAACGTCCCGCATTTTTATCGGTTTGTATTTGAATATTTAAATCAGTTTAAATATTGAAATCATAATATAAGTGGATTTATATATTAATTAAAACGAAGTTGAACATATAAAAATATAAATAAAATATAATCGAGCCCGTAATATCGCGTCAGTTCGTAATTTAACGTTCTGAGCTTCAACTGATTGTACAGGACTTATTTTAAGTCAGAATTCTACGAAACAAGAAACGTTGGAATCTGTTGACCTATATTATTCTAACGGATGTGGAAAATGGAGATTTCATCGAATAAATTGCGAGTTATATCCAAATCAAATTTTCAAATAGTCGCTATAGAATCATTTATCGACCATAACGGTTGATTCGATATAACTTGATATCAGTTTCGAATTTAGACAAGGTTCTTTTGAGACGTAGTGATAATTTAATTTTTAGAATTTTACTTTAATTTTTAATTAATTAAATACGCAACTTTTTATTTTTAGTATTTTGCACCCTATATTGATATTTTGGGGTTTCAAATTATAAGTCAACCTACCGATATTATTGTATTTTTGGGATCGGGGCACCTCGCTGGACACGACCGCGTTCTTATTTCTGTCTGTGGCCGCTCGAACATAAACGAGACCTTACCGTAACATGGTACACTAGAGTTTTCTTAGCATTTAAATTTCGTATGGCATGCCAAAGTTATCGGTCACGTTACATTGTCTCCACCTCACATATATCACGACATTTTCATTTTATAGTATTCCCAACATTGCTAATTTGCCTACATCATAAGATTTGTCATTTCCTAAGATCCTAACACCATCAGCTATGGATACAAAGGCCATAGTGAGATCAAATCATCTATTTTTTCCCTCCATCACAAAGTCTGCAAACCTATTTGATAGAAAAGAAAATACATAGCTGATCTGAAACCTTCAAAATCAAAACAGACATTGGAAAAGAAAACTCCAAGCCGACCCAACATCATTTGCCAGCTACCCACTTCCCTTCAAGCTTTTCACGCAGGTCATCTATAAAATGCCAGCTACGTATTTTCACATCAGAGAGACATAGCCTATCCTAACACCTGAGGAAAAAAACATTCCTATTGTAAAAGAAAATCTAAACAAAATAAATAATACTGCACCCTGATAACTGTCGAACTGTATGTAATCTAAAATCACAGCCTCAAACACTAGATGGTCCTATGCTCACGAAATCCAATGCTCTGTCCCTTAAAGCTTTATGCTTAAGTTTCAACATGGCCGCAAGCCTAAACGTTTTAGAGAGGTACCTCCTATCTCCTCTACTCCTTAGGCATCAAGGAAGTTGTGCAATATATATACATGCGATGTCTTCCACATTGATTCACAGAGAAAAGAAAGTATCACACAGACTTCTCAAATCATGAACAGGCTAAAGAAGCATATGCAGAACTTGTTCTTTCAAATTCGAAGGAGAAAGGAAATGTATGAGCTGAATACTCATAGCCTCCAGCTACATGACTGTTTGCTGTTAAAGCCGACCTATTGATGTAAGCAAGCCTAACCTATTGATGCACACCTAAGAAAGGAAAGAACACTGACTTCACGTACGATTCTTTTCCACCTTCACTTCGTAGACATAAGAGATGAATTAGCGCAGACATGCTGGAGCTGATTGAAGTCAAAACACAGTGATCTATGAAATAAAAACTCATAAATTATATACTGCAAACCCACATGTAAAATCCTACCTATAAACTGAGCAGACCTACTGCTTTCACTTCAGCACATGTCTGTAGATGTGAAATCAGCTTATACATAGCTGAAACACACTACCACACATCAATATAGGAGAGGATAGGTTATATCTGTTCATGTAGGGCAGAGCTCTTGACATAGGAAAGTGAGTAAATACATTGGAACCTTATAATATATCAAGGGCGAGTTATAAACACACCTACTCGTTGCACATTATTATATGAAAATGATAGTACAATGTCCATCTGTATTGATGTGAAGGAACACTGGCAAAGAAATGACGGTCAACACAACCTGTTTATGCCTTTTCTAATCATAGTACTGTACATTCCTTGGCAACAAAGGTGTTAAACTCTATAAATACACTACGTTTATTCCTTCTGGCTTCAAGAGTTAGACACTTTCATGGCGTCCGGAAACAAAAAGAAAGAAAACTATCCCGCTCATAATTCTCGTACACCTTTTTATGAAATGCAACACGTTTTCCAGTTTCAAACGTGGACAGCAAATACTAAGGTTCGATCCTAGGGGCAATTAAGGACTCAAACGAAGAAAGAGATATTTGTTTTGGGATCATTAGGTGATATAGCTTCTAACTACAAAAAATTTAAGAGTTTCGAATACAAAGTGTTCGCCATATTTTTCCAGTAGCGTGGGATTTGCTGAACGACCCTGTCGTTCACAATGGTGTGAGTTGTTTCGAAGAGGGGGTGGGCCGTATGTTTTGGGAAGCATGCGAGATCTTTGATTTCATGGTAAAAAGGGAGTTTGTGTGTTTAGATTTCATGACAGGGGGTCATGAGATTTAAAGTGGAAACTATTGAAAACAAAAGGGAGGCTGCACTACATGTTCTTGCACATGCGTTGGAGGGTTGAAAGGTGCGGATTAGTGGTGCTGTGATGGACATGAGGAGGAGAAGAGAAACGTGGGGTTTGTGGCATGCAAACACGGTTGGAGAAGCGCACAACTGTACAGTATTTGGGAAGGGGACGAGTGCTGCACTAACAAAATGGTCTGGGCGTGAAGTAATGAGGTACTGGTAATGAGTAATGGAGGAGACAGTTGTATCGAAGGAGTGTAGCAACTGTTTTAAATGAATAACTTGCGTATATGGTCTGAACGGGATGAGGTTGTAAGGGTGATACCGGATATGAAGGTTTGAATGGTATTTGGTTTCAAAGTATAACTGAGAGGTGTTTGGATTTTGTTTTAAAAGCATGGTATGGTAAATATGCTGGAGCCTGGAGCAAGAATCATAGTGTGAGGAGGGACGTATGCATGCACTATGGTGATAAGGTGACTGCTTTTCCGACAAGGAGTGAACGGTGTTGGTTTTATTGATCGACGTTGAGTACGGAGGGAGTCTTGATGGTTCAAAATGTTGACAATGGCTTTCGAAAATTATACGTAGGACGGAATTCAGTACATGAGGAGTAAGGGAAGCTGTTGTTCCTTTGGGACTGCGAAATAACGAATTGGGCTGGATATTGACGGATCGCAGACTACGTACTAAAGCCAGTTTGGATAAGTTTGGAGCTCGGTTGAATTTATGGTAAGATTGAGTGCCGGGAATAATCAACTGACGCAAATCGTTATTTAACGGTTAACGCGCAAAGATGAGTAAATTCACTAACTCTATTTTATTTAAAATATTTTAATTATATTTTAAATAATGATTGAATGCAGTGTGATGGTTGATTAGGTAAATTACAGTTAAATTGGTTGAAATAAATATATATCATTGCATATGTACATATCATTGGTTGGATACTGATTTGACTAACATCTGTGGATGCGGAAATCGGTTGGAGGAACTCAACCGGATTCCTAAATATTCAGATGTACTGTTTGTGCACTGTTTGAACCGTGTTGAATGGAAATTCAACGTTATGTTGATTTGGTATATAAACGATATCAGCGACAGTCAACCATAAACCCATTTTGTTAAGAAGTTGGTTGACCGTCAGACAAATCAACGAAGTTAATTATAAAAATTATAATTTTATAATTAAAGCGAAGTTTAAATTATAATAGAAATTCTATTATAAACTGGTATTAAGTTTGTATTGAGATGTTTTATTGAATTGGGTATAATAATACGAATAAGAAGTAAATTGCCAAAAAGACGAAGAACATGATCGATTTTTGATAAGAGAAGTTTAAAGAGAAATGTTTAAGGGAGACTAAGCGAAGAGTTAATATAAATAGTTGCAAACAACTGAGTTTCAAATTTAGGATATGGCGTCATAAAACCATATTTAAAATAAAGCAAAAAGTACGATTTGACGGATTATAAAAGTATAAGAGGTTAGAGTTACGAACTTATATCTATTCTAAGATAAGAATGTTGTTGATAAGGGTCTTAGAGGTAATTAAAATACCCCAACTTGAACGGCTTCACTATTATCGAGGGATGATATTTGTTTGTAACGGAAAGAGATGTCAAAATTTTTGTAATGGAAAGAGATGTCAAGATTTTTGTAATGGAAAGATATGTCAAGATTTTTGTAACGGGAAGAGATGTCAAGATCTTTGTAATGGAAAGAGATGTCAAAATTTTTATAAAGGAAAATATTACAGCGTATGACAAGTTTTGAACTATAACGATAAATTAGCGTTGTTGACCAAACTTAAGCGTGATTGTATGATGTTTAGTTATACATTAGAATGGATGTTTGTTTTTACTTTGATAGTTAAATAACCGACTATCGAAGTGTTTTGACCATCGTTGTCAATACGGAGAGACCGGTTGGATATATTATCCGAAACCACTCCGTATAGGCATAAGCGCTGCGAATTCGATTATGCTGAAGACCATTGAAGACAGAGTAAAATGCAAGGGTCGCTCTATTTTAGAATGGTGTTTTTTTGTTTGTCCAGTCCCAGGACAACTTGTATGGACGAATGTCTGACAAAGTATTCCTAATGGCCACATATGACGATCTTTTCAAGGTATTACGTCTGGTGATGGAGAAATTTGTTTCTCTTAGCTTTTATACTCGTAATATCTTTGGGAAGATTAACTAGTGATTTGATGGGTTTGACGATGTGACATTCAAAGTGAATGATGGCTAGATGTTCTAAAAGATAAACGTAGCCTCAAGCTTCACAACCGGGAAATGACAAAAATCGGGCAGGCAGCATGGCTATGTGGGTCGCTCCCATTAGGGTGTATAATCACCTATCTAGAGAAATTCCTTTTACTTCGTTAATCCATTTCGATGCTGTCCCTTTTCGCGAAACGGTGGTTTGAGCCCAACCGTTGGTGATATACATTCGATACACTCAAGCGAAATGAGTGGTCGGTCATGTGTGGGCCGGGTTGCAAGACGTTCTTTTTGAACCCAGTGTATACGCCTCTAGAGATACACTATCGGCAGGTGGTCCCATACCTTGTCATAGTTGGAATCTAATTTCCAATAAGCGCCCTGCGGTTTTTGATTTTATACTATGTATGTAGAGCGTGAGATGCAAGCGTTCCGCTATTTGGTTATTTATTTGATTAGACATTATTATAATATCACTGGATTTTGATATCAAAATGTTTTGGGTTATAGTAAGGTAAAAACCGTCCATGTTTATGTGTGGGTGGTCTTACTATTATCCTTTTGTTTCAAAAGGGTTTTCAAAGTTAAACCGTATGGTTGGAATTTACTCACACCAGTCCCATGACTGACCCAGAGTTTATTTTGTTTGTTTTTCCCTAAACTCTTGGGTGCCCAAATTTGTACGGGCAAACAAGTGTTTCAGGCTTTGCAGATTCACTGGGAGGAGCTGGAAGCAGAAGGCTTCACCATTAGTATTTAGAGGTTATTTCCGCTGTGATATGATGTACTGTACTCTGATAATGGTATGGATATACAAAACAGATTTTTATTTCAAAGTTATGTTATATAATATATTTTATTAGTTCCGTTGTGAGATTCGTGTTTACTCTGATTCTGCTCAGTTGTGTTCTTCTTCTTCTTCTACTCTATTAGTTCTATCTTTCTATCTCACCCTATAATTTCTTTCTATTAATGATCCGGTATTTTCGATGTCTGAACAGTCGACGCTGGGTTTTGTGTCCATTTTCGGAGTCGAAAATCCCGGGTCGTTACAGTTGGTATCAGAGTAAAAGGTTAAGTGGATACCTTGGCTCTGTGGCGTAACTCAATAGAGATGGGGTTAGTAATACCCTAGATTGAGCTTGAGAGTACAGATATGAGCGCGTATTTGTCAATTAATATAAAAACTGTTTTATATTGTGTTAGTTGGTTTGGCGAGTGGTTTATGAATTTTGGTCGATACTGGATTGCAAACTGTATCGATAGGTGTTTCTAAACTCTTGAACTGAGTAATTCGACATAGTATGTTTTGAAAAGCTGGGTAAATAAAACAATTTTTGCCAAAATATATTTTGATATAAAAAGCACTATATATCTTGAGACCATTATAGTATATTGGGTGTGTTGATCGTTTCTATAATCGAACAAGATTGTAAGTGGGTTGGTTATGTAAATAACCAATTGAAATTCATATGAGTATATGGTATAAAATCGGATGAATTAAGTCTGAAATTTAAGCCAGAATTGGAATTAAAATTCTGAAACATGGAAATGTTTGTAAATGAATTTTGAATTAAATATATGGAATTTTAAGATCCTGGGGAAATTTTGAAAGATTATCCGAGTTTCGAAAAGATATTTTTGAAGTAAATTTCAAATAAAAGTATTTGAATATGAGTTTTGAAAGTGATATAGTATTGAACTCACTTTGATGGCTGGAAAATAATTACGATGATGAACCGCGGCATTATCGGTGTTCATTTTCGAGTTTGTAAGTGAGGGATTACTACCAAAGATTTTGTTTTGAAATAAGTTGTTCGAAAATTCAAATATTTTGAATTGCTAGGTTATGAATATATATATATATATATATATTATTTCAAACTGATTTGAAATAAAACCTCAGGAATTTGAATTTTGAAATTTAGAATTTACTTAAGAAGTAAATAAATAGAAATTTAACGAAGTTGAATAAAATTGGAATAGAATTAAACTTGGTAAAGTAAGTGAATTTGTGAAATGAGATATGGGATTGGAACCGAGTTTGGTTATGGAATTGGATTGTTGACCAACAATTTGGAAGTGAGATGGAACTGGAAGTTGAAATGAAATGGGCTTGAGTATAAGAGAATTATTGATATAAGGATAAAAGATTCGACGCAAGGATTGAGTTATGGGAATGTGAAGTTTGAAATTTGAGCTAAGCAGGTTGTGAGGAGTTATATTTAGAGCATCTTCACTTCTTAGCAATTTCGAGGACAAAATTATTTTAAGGGGAAAAGAATGTAACGTCCCGCATTTTTATCGGTTTGTATTTGAATATTTAAATCAGTTTAAATATTGAAATCATAATATAAGTGGATTTATATATTAATTAAAACGAAGTTGAATGTATAAAAAATATATATAAAATATAATCGTGCCCGTAATATCGCGGCAGTTAGTAATTTAACGTTCTGAACTTCAACTGAGTGTACATGACTTGTTTTAAGTCGGATTTCTACGAAACAAGAAACGTTGGAATTTGTTGAACTGTATTATTCTAACGGAAGTGGAAAATGGAGATTTCATCGAATAAATTGCGAGTTATATCCAAATCAAATTTTCAAATAGTCGCTATAGAATCGTTTATCGACCATAACGGTTGATTCGATATAACTTGATATCAGTTTCGAATTTAGACAAGGTTCTTTTGAGACGTAGTGATAATTTAATTTTTAGAATTTTACTGTAATTTTTAATTAATTAAATACGCAACTTTTTATTTGTAGTATTTTGCACCCTATATTGATATTTTGGGGTTTCAAAATATAAGTCAACCTACCGATATTATTGTATTTTTGGGATCGGGGCACCTCGCTGGACACGAACGCGTTCTTATTTCTGTCTGTGGCTGCTCGAACATAAACGAGACCTTACCGTAACATGGTACACTAGAGTTTTCTTAGCATTTAAATTTCGTATGGCATGCCAAAGTAATCGGTCATGTTACATTGCCTCCACCTCACATATATCATGACATTTTCATTTTATAGTATTCCCAACATTGCTAATTTGCCTACATCATAAGAGTTGTCATTTCCTAAGATCCAAACACCATCAGCTATGGATACAAAGGCCATAGTGAGATCAAATCATCTATTTTTTTCCCTCCATCACCAAGTCTGCAAACCTATTTGATAGGAAAAAAAATACATAGCTGGTCTAAACCCTTCAAAATCAAAACAGACATTGGAAAAGAAAACTCCAAGCCGACCTAACATCATTTGCCACCAACCCACTTCCCTTCAAGCTTTTCACGCAGGTCATTTATAAAATGCCAGCCACGTATTTTCACATCAGAGAGACATAGCCTATCCTAACACCTGAGGAAAGAAAACATGCCTATTGTAAAAGCAAATCTAAACAAAATAAATAATACTGCACCCTAATAACTGTCGAACTGTATGTAATCTAAAATCACAGCCTCAAACACTAGATGGTCCTATGCTCACGAAATCCAATGCTCTGTCCCTTAAAGCTTTATGCTTAAGTTTCAACATGGCCGCAAGCCTAAACGTTTTAGGGAGGTACCTCCTATCTCCTCTACTCCTTAGGCATCAAGGAAGTCGTGAAATATATATACATGCGATGTCTTCCACATTGATTCACAGAGAAAAGAAAGTATCACACAGACTTCTCAAATCATGAACAGGCTAAAGAAGCATATGCAGAACTTGTGCTTTCAAATTCGAAGGAGAAAGGAAATGTATGAGGTGAATACTCATAGCCTCCAGCTACATGACTGTTTGCTATTAAAGCCGACCTATTGATGTAAGCAAGCCTAACCTATTGATGCACACCTAAGAAAGGAAAGAACACTGACTTCACGTACGATTCTTTTCCACCTTCACTTCGCAGACATAAGAGATGAATTAGCGCGGACATGCTGGAGCTGATTGAAGTGAAAACACAGTGATCTATGAAATAAAAACTCATAAATTATATACTGCAAACCCACACGTAAAATCCTACCTATAAACTGAGAACACCTACCGCTTTCACTTCAGCACATGTCTGTAGATGTGAAATCAGCTTATACATAGCTGAAACACACTAGCACACATCAATATAGGAGAGGATAGGTTAGATCTGTTCATGCAGGGTAGAGCTCTTGACATAGGAAAGTGAGTAAATACATTGGAACCTTATAATATATCAAGCGAGAGTTATAAACACACCTATTCGTTGCACATTATTATATGAAAATGATAGTACAATGTCCATCTGTATTGATGTGAAGGAACACTGGCAAAGAAATGACGGTCAGCACCACCTGTTTATGCCTTTTCTAATCATAGTACTGTACATTCCTTGGCAAAAAAGGTGTTAAACTCTATAAATACACTACGTTTATTCCTTCTGGCTTCAAGAGTTAGACACTTTCATGGCGTCCGGAAACAAAAAGAAAGAAAACTATCCCGCTCATAATTCTCGTACACCTTTTTTTGAAATGCAACACGTTTTCCAGTTTCAAACATGGACAGCAAATACTAAGGTTCGATCCTAGGGGCAATTAAGGACTCAAACGAAGAAAGAGATATTTGTTTTGGGATCATTGGGTGATATAGCTTCTAACTGCAAAAATTTTAAGAGTTTCGAATACAAAGTGTTCGCCATATTTTTCCAGTAGCGTGGGATTTGCTGAACGACCCTGTCGTTCACAATGGTGCGAGTTGTTTCGAAGAGGAGGTGGGTCGTATGTTTTGGGAAGCATGCGAGATCTTTGATTTCACGGTAAAAAGGGAGTTTGTGTGTTTAGATTTCATGACAGGAGGTCACGAGATTTAAAGTGGAAAATATTGAAAACAAAAGGGAGGCTGCACTACATGTTCTTGCACATGCGTTGGAGGGTTGAAAGGTGCGGATTAGTGGTGCTGTGATGGACAGGAGGAGGAGAAGAGAAACGTGGGGTTTGTGGCATGCAAACACGGTTGGAGAAGTGCACAACTGTAAAGTATATGGGAAGGGGACGAGTGCTGCACTGAACAAAATGGTCCGGGCGTGAAGTAATGAGGTACTGGTGATGAGTAATGGAGGAGACAGTTGTATCGAAGGAGTGTAGCAACTGTTTTAAATGAATAACGTGCGTATATGGTCTGAACGGGATGAGGTTGTAAGGGTGATACCGGATATGAAGGTTTGAATGGTATTTGGTTTCAAAGTATAACTGAGAGGTGTTTGGATTTTGTTTTAAAAGCATGGTATGGTAAATATGCTGGAGCCTGGAGCAAGAATCATAGTGTGAGGAGGGACGTATGCATGCACTATGGTGATAAGGTGACTGCTTTTCCGACAAGGAGTGAACGGTGTTGGTTTCATTGATCGATGTTGAGTACGGAGGGAGTTTTGATGGTTCAAAATGTTGACAATGGCTTTCGAAAATTATACGTAGGACGGAATTCAGTACATGAGGAGTAAGGGAAGCTACTGTTCCTTTTGGACTGCGAAATAACGAATTGGGCTGGAAATTGACGGATCGCAGACTACGTACTAAAGCCAGTTTGGAGCTCGGTTGAATTTATGGTAAGATTGAGCGCCGGGAATAATCAATTGACGCAAATCATTATTTAACGGTTAACGCGCAAAGGTGAGTAAATTCACTAACTCTGTTTTATTTAAAATATTTTAATTATATTTTAAATAATGATTGAATGCTGTGTGATGGTTGATTAGGTAAATTACAGTTAAATTGGTTGAAATAAATATATATCATTGCATATGTACATATCATTGGTTGGATACTGATTTGACTAACATCTTTGGATGCGGAAATCGGTTGGAGGAACTCAACCGGATTCCTAAATATTTAGATGTACTGTTTGTGCACTGTTTGAACCGTGTTGAATGGAAATTCAACGTTATGTTGATTTGGTAAATAAACGATATCAGCGACAGTCAACCATAAACCCATTTTGTTAAGAAGTTGGTTGACCGTCAGACAAATCAACGAAGTTAATTATAAAAATTATAATTTTATAATTAAACCGAAGTTTAAATTATAATAGAAATTCTATTATAAACCAGTATTAAGTTTGTATTGAGATGTTTTATTGAATTTGGTATAATAATACGAATAAGAAGTAAATTGCCAAAAAGACGAAGAACATGATCGATTTTTGATAAGAGAAGTTTAAAGAGAAATGTTTAAGGGAGAGAAGCGAAGAGTTAATATAAATAGTTGCAAACAACTGAGTTTCAAATTTAGGATATGGCGTCATAAAAACATATTTAAAATAAAGCAAGAAGTACGATTTGACGGATTATAAAAGTATAAGAGGTTAGAGTTACGAACTTATATCTATTCTAAGATAAGAATGTTGTTGATCAAGGTCTGAGAGCTAATTAAAATACCCCAACTTGAACGGCTTCACTATTATCTAGGGATGATATTTGTTTGTAACGAAAAGAGATGTCAAGATTTTTATAACGGAAAGAGATGTCAAGATTTTTGTAACGGAAAGATATATCAAGATTTTTGTAACGGAAAGAGTTGTCAAGATCTTTGTAATGGAAAGAGATGTCAAAATTTTTATAAAGGAAAATATTACAGCGTATGACAAGTTTTGAACTATAACGATAAATTAGCGATGTTGACCAAACTTAAGCGTGATTGTATGATGTTTAGTTATACATTAGAATGGATGTTTGTTTTTACTTTGATAGTTAAATAACCGACTATCGAAGTGTTTTGACCATCGTTGTCAATACGGAGAGACCGGTTGGATATATTATCTGAAACCACTCCGTATAGGCATAAGCGCTGCGAATTCGATTATGCTGAAGACCATTGAAGACAGAGTAAAATGCAAGGGTCGCTCTATTCTAGAATGGTGTTTTTTTTGTTTGTCCAGTCCCAGGACAACTTGTATGGACGAATGTCTGACAAAGTATTCCTAACGGCCACATAAGACGATCTTTTCAAGGTTTTACGTCTGGTGGCGGAGAAATTCGTTTCTCTTAGCTTTTATACCCGTAATATCTTTGGGAAGATTAACTAGTGATTTGATGGGTTTGACGATGTGACATTCAAAGTGTATGATGGCTAGATGTTTTAAAAGATAAACGTAGCCTCAAGCTTCATAACTGGGAAATGACAAAAATCGGGCAGGCAGCATGGCTATGTGGGTCGCTCCCATTAGGGTGTATAATCACCTATCTAGAGAAATTCCTTTTACTTCGTTAATCCATTTCGATGCTGTCCCTTTTCGGGAAACGGTGGTTTGAGCCTAACCGTTGGTGATATACATTCGATACACTCAAGCGAAATGAGTGGTCGGTCATGTGTGGGCCGGGTTGCAAGACGTTCTTTTTGAACCCAGTGTATTCGCCTCTAGAGATCCACTATCGGCAGGTGGTCCCATACCTTGTCATAGTTGGAATCCAATCTCCAATAAGTGCCCTGCGGTTTTTGATTTTATACTATGTATGTAGAGTGTGAGATGCAAGCGTTCTGCTATTTGGTTATTTATTTGATTAGACATTATTATAATATCACTGGATTTTGATATCAAAATGTTTTGGGTTATAGTAAGGTAAAAACCGTCCATGTTTATGTGTGGGTGGTCTTACTATTATCCTTTTGTTTTAAAAGGATTTTCAAAGTTAAACCGTATGGTTGGAATTTACTCACACCAGTCCCATGACTGACCCAGAGTTTATTTTGTTTGTTTTTCCCTAAACTCTTGGGTGCCCAAATTTGTACGGGCAGACAAGTGTTTCAGGCTTTGCAGATACACTAGGAGGAGCTGGAAGCAGAAGGCTTCACCATTAGTATTTAGAGGTTATTTCCGCTGTGATATGATGTACTATACTCTGATAATGGTATGGATATACAAAACAGATTTGTATTTCAAAGTTATGTTATATAATATATTTTATTCGTTCCGCTGTGAGATTCGTGTTTACTCTGATTCTGCTCAGTTGTATTCTTCTTCTTCTTCTACTCTATTAGTTCTATCTTTCTATCTCACCCTCTAATTTCTTTCTATTAATGGTCCGGTATTTTCGATGTCTGAACAGTCAATGCTGGGTTTTGTGTCGATTTTCGGAGTCGAAAATCCCAGGTCGTTACAAGCTCATTCCATTTCTTAAGTATGTCACATTGTCCATTCACCACATGACCACTGATTTCCATCATTACATAACCACTTCGAGCTCATACGTCACAAACCAGATACATATCAACGGAATCGGAGTTATGCCATCAATTACAATGTCAGACAAACAATCCATACAAGTCCATTCTAGGTCTGAACGGAACGAAATCCGAAAGTTCTTCCTATACGTTCGAACTTCCTGCCACTCCGGAAATAGGGGCATGTCTCTACTGTAGTAATCAGTAAAGAAACCAATTGGAAATCAGTCTGTTCGATGTGAAGAATCTAGGTCTTCATTCGTCAATTCCAAGTCTTGAATTTATTCATGCGTCGTATTATTATTTGGAATGGTTTTCGGACTTAAATCGGATCCCGGTCTTTCCAAGTAATATGCGTATTCATAAAACAATGGTTATGAACACACAGGTTTCTCAATTCAAATTTCCTTCCAAATCGTTATCCATTCATTTCTAAATCAGGGTTGGATTGATCATAAATTCCATTATTATCTTAACCCTTTATTTGAAAACCCAATATTCGATTTATCAATCCTTTTATTTAAACATACCTTTCAAGTTCTTACGCTTAGAACATTCATTTTTATTCCTTTCCGTAAATCTTACAACTTACCAAAGCTTCATTTGGATTACAATTCAATTCACGATAATCCAAACAAATTATATTCAAATATAAGTTTGATAGAGTTAATTTGACTTATATTACTCAACTCGACAAACACTACCAGAATTTGATGTGAATATTCTCAAATGATTCTAATAGTATTTGTTCATCTTTGGAATTACATATCGAATATCCGACACAAACTCTATCCAACTCATTTCCATTTTAAACTCAAACTTTTAGAACCAATAAATAATTCCATGTTTATTCACCTAAAACTTTTCCAAACCATTTACAATCCATTTAACCATTTGAAATAACGGTTCGCTATTTAAAATTTCCAAACCTATTCCTCTTTGGATAATGATAATAACGTTTGGAATGTTATTGAAAGCGCTGCCAATTTCTCTTTAGAAAAAAGATAATAACGTTTGAAAATGTTATTGAAAGCGCTGCAAATTTCTCTTTGGAACAGTGATAATAACATTTGAAAAGGTCACTGAAATGCTGCAATAGCCATTTAAATCAAGTAGATTTAAAAATTCGAATTTCTATTCTAATCGCTTTAAACAAATAAAGTAAGATAAGTTCCTTAAATTTTTAAAACTTGTTTTCCTTGATTTTCCCGTATGATCGTTGACTGCACGTACGACGAACTTTTCCAAATTTGTTTTAAATATAACTTGGAAATCGTACGCTGATATTTGAAATTTCCTTTTCTCTTCAAAAACTGTTAATATTTGAAAATCAACGTTTCTTATTTCAAGCCAAACCGATTTCAAACGCTCAAGTTATAACCATTCAAAATTTAAATCGATATTCACGAATTGTCACGCCATAGCGCATTATATATCGATTTAAATATAATTTGTTCAAATCCCTTTAGAATTGAAATATAAATTTAAGATAACTTAATTTAAAACCGATTTATAAGTTTAAATCCAAATGATTTCATAATTCCAAAATTTAAATTTAAATAAGTTGTAAACCATAGGAATTCGAAAAAACCCTTTTAAAATTAAATTTAAACTTCATAAATGGTCCTCACGCGACATTTATTAATTTGAAATTCAAATTTGTCTCTAAGTTTAAATAATTTCAAATTTAAATTTCAAATTATAATTTAAATTAAATGTCGCGTCCGTCGTACCAGTTAGGGATAGCCAGGGAAAGCAGGAAACTGGATTTCCAAACCCAAGTCTAGACACCATTCTCTCTGTCATCCTAGAACGCGATATTTAAATTTCCAAATCTTTTCAAATTAAAATTTGACATAAAAGAAAAAAATATTTTAATATTTGAAACGTAAATCTTCATTTACATGGAAGGAGAATTTTATCGATTATTTGTATGATTCCACAACCATAGTGTTGTGTGTGCATCATGCAAAATAAATCAACCATATAAATCGGATGTTCATAAATTATAAACATCACCCATACACAAACAATTCCGCTGTGCACAAGCGTTATGGTCAATAACGCTTTTCAACGTTCAGTGTTTGTCTAATTACATGCACATCCATTCACACAATAACATCCATATTCAAACAATTATCATCATTCATCACATCACATTTTAATCACTACTAACTAAAATAAATGATGAAATTAAATTGTTCTCACCGAAATAGCTCCATAAACTGTTCAGTGAAACCCATATTATAGTGAAGAAGCCAATTGACGACGATACGCTATGCGTACTACTTTTCCTCTTCCAATCTCATTTCGATTAGCAGTCGGTGAGTTACGCTAATTTATATATGTATTAGCAATTGAATTAATAAAAATATTTTGTTAATATATATGTATATATTGTCATATATATATAAAGGCCACTTATTTTATTTTTAATTAAAACTCATACTTAACTAAAATTGCCAACTTATATATATATATATTACCAGATTCTATATTGTAAGATGATTTTAACGAGCTCAACAATGCATCAATCCGATATAAAACGAATGAGGTATTAACTGTTAAAGTTTAACTTAAACTTGAAATAAACAAAAGAAAATTTTACCCTAAACAAAGAAGTCCAAGCCCATCTACATCGGATCCGGCCCAACCAAGCTCCCTCCTTCTTCTTCTCCCCCACGCCCTTTCTTATTCATGCTCGAACCCATTTCCACCGTGCACCATCGTGCACGTACACCAACCAGAACCTCCACCGAATTCAAATCCGAATGCACCAACAAAATTCTCTTCTCCTCCTCATCTCAACACACCATCCCTCCTCGACTCCATCGCCACGCTTCGAAAATCCACGCCCGATAATAGAGGAAAAACCAGTACGCTGCTGCAAATACATCGACACAATTTTCGATAGAATTTGACCAAACTACTCCATATCGAAGCCCTCTCCTCACTCAACATCGCTCTATACTAGGATTCTCCAATCGTCGCTTCATCCTTCGTCAAACCATAAACCTAGTTTCCAACATTTTCCATCATCGACATGGAATCGTTCCAATTTCACATGAAAAATACTACACGCTCTGCTGATCGTAATGGTGTTGACGGCGAGGTCTATTTCTTCACGGATTAAGAGATATTATTTTTCGAAGTTTTCTTCACAAAAATCCTCTTTGCTGTTAATCCTCGATTTCTCCTTCGTTTCATTATGAAATTCCTAAAAATAAAAAATGATGATCCAAACAATATTCGTGTATATTGTTAAGGCTAGAAGTGGATGGATTGGAAGTTATGAATTTTTGAAAGGAGTAGGATGTGATTTTTTTCTTTACTGTAAGTTTTTCCTGAAGCTTGAAGAAGAAGGAGTGTGTGAGAACTGAGGTGGTGGTTTGACCAGGAGAAAAACAAGGCTTTTATATAAGATTTTTGAAAAATAATTTAATTATTAAATTAAGGGACACTTGTTTATATCATGAAATTCCTTTACATGCATGGAGACAACTAAGAGGACACATAATCCCTACTTTAAAATCCACCAATGCATGTGGAGATAAATAAGTTATTTATTTATTTGTTAAATTTTTATTTTTAGTTACACTTTAGAAACATTTATAAATGTAACAAGTTTGAAGTACATATATGCATAACCAAGATTTTACTTAAGATTTATAAATACATAATATTTCAAAAATACTTATTCCTTATTATATAAATTATAAAAATGGGTTTTAGAAACACAACAAATTTTTATGGAAATCAATATATTTTATAAAGTAAACAATATTACTACTTATTAATTTAAAAAAATTTGTTACTTATTACCATTAAAAATTATTTATTTCAATAAAATCTCAAAAGTGATCTTTAAAATAAGTTATTCATATCCAATAAACCAAAACAAAAATATTTATGCAAACTTGTATATATAATATTTTAAAACAATATTTGTATTTAAACCATATTAAATTCACTTGATAATCAGGAAACTTAATTTTTTTATTATAATTTAATCATTGAAATTCTGGTTCGTTACAATCTCCCCCACTTAAGACTTTTCGTCCTCGAAAAGGGAAGTTCGTAAAATTATTCATAAGTAAAATAAATCTTACCTATAAATTTCAATTTTTTGAAAACTCAAGGTGATCTCTCGGACTTGGAATCCCATTTTCCATTTTATTGAAACAATACATATTTATACAGAGAAACATTCTTTACCTCGGGATTTCCAAACCAAATGTGCTTTCAAAATTTCAAATATACGTTGACGAAATCTCTATATGTTATTAGTTCGAGAAGTTCATCCTCATGACAGGGCAACTGAGTATCACCCATCGCACGAAATTCAATATTTCATCACAACCCAGTTTTAGTATGGTTACTCGAACAAATCAAATCATTTCATACCCCGTAGTTGTAAATCATTTCATAATCATAATTGACAAATACTTACTGTTTTCAAACATTTCAAAATATCGGAATTCTAGTCGTCGATGCCACTGTTTATTATAAACAGTTTATAACCTATTTATCATATCCAAAATAGTTGAAAATAAAATTTCCTAGCAATTTATGTCGACATCAACATGTCAAGTTTCGAATTCATACCAAATTTTGTAAATTTCAATTTCCATTCCTTATATAAGTTGATTATTTTCCTTATCGACTCATATTATCATAAAATTGGTCATATGCAAATTCAAACTTACATTCCAACCGTTTAAACTTCATACATGGCATTAAATTCTTTTTAAAATTCAATATTGCTTCAACATTTCAAGACTTTATATAATATTTTCCAAGAGTCTGATTCCATAATTTAGAAGTCATATTCATAAAATAAAACAACTTTTCTTCTTGTTTTTATTTCAAGATCCACGACATTTATTCATTCTTGTTTCAAATCCCAAATCTTGTTGGAAAGTTACTTTATTCAACAAGTCTAGCGAAAATCTTTGAAACATTCCTTCAAATTACCACTATGCTTTCGCTGCGCTACTCCGATTTAACGTATACATAATTCAAACAATTTGTCCCAAACACTTGAAATTGATTTTTGAAGATTCTCTGAAACTAAAATCTTTATATTTCGAAAAATCTAAATTTTCCCTAGTCTACTTACTACGCAAGGCTTACTATTCGAAGTTCGGTTAACATAAGGCTTTGGACAAATTGAGTTTACCCAATCCGAATCAGTTCCTAGTTTTGTTGGGTACTCAGGGTTTTTCCCTTAACTTTTCTTGAGTAAATCTTACTTCAAATTTCGTTATCCATTGTATCGTAAGAGATTACTCTTTAATACTTTCTATTTGGATTGCTCATATAGTTTCAATAGGGAAAGATAGTTTTCTCCCCCACTTAGATATTTGTTACTATATATTTTTCAAACAAATTCTCAACTTAAGTAAAATTACCATCAAATTCTTTGAGAGGAGTTTGATTGCCGAAATATACTTCTGAGAAAAATAGCTTAATCTTGCATTTTACCGTTTACAATTCATGTCAGGTATAGGCTCGACTCTATTGCTTAACACTTATCGAGGAATATGATATCTCCCCTGATTATGTTTATTAGATCTTAGTATTTATATTTAAACATTCATTATGACTTGATCAATTACTTTTGTTAGAATGGGGTGATGTTCGTCGCATGTGATTAACAAACAAGATTACATACGTGCATATTCAAGATTCATTTTCCAATTCTTCAGAAAAACTTTACTCTTAAACATTTTCCAGCTATTTTTAGGCTACTCATGACTTATTGTCCATGTTAATTATGTTTTTAGCTTATCTACCATATATTAAATTCCTTTAATATTTCCAACATACCGAAATAATTTAAGTATTTCTCGATGTCGTAGCCGGAATTATATAGTCATCCCACTTTCGAAACTAGAAAATCACTACTGATAGTGCCATGGTCATTAGTAAATTCGTCCTCGAGCGACTAGAATGTGATTCTATATCTACCTACCAAACACTGGACTTCGTATATACGTTAGCTAGGCGTATATTCAAAATCCCTATATACCCAATAGTCCAATCGCGACGTCGAATAAAACACTCGAAACCCTTATCTTCAACTATATTTCAAAATATATTACAAAACAATTATCATTTTCAGAACGATTTACTAGTTTCAAAATAATTTATATGGATTCAAAATACGCTCTCTCGACATAATAATCCAAAATCTCATTCTAGGGCATTTCTGACCCTATCTCTAATGAGACATTATAACTCTGATGAGTCCTATCTTTTGTTCAAAATATGTCATACCCCATAGCTTTGTATAAACCAAAGCTCTAATACCAACTGTAACGACCCGCCTTTTTGCCCGATTCTCACTGGTAATTAAACCAACTTAAATCGCCCATAAAGACGAATTGTTATGGGTACATACATATATATAAATATATATATATATATATAAACTAAAGATCAAAGATATACCATCGAATAGTAGTAGACCGTGTTATACACTGGAGTAGATCGAGGATATGAGAAGTCACTCGACCAAATCATCAAGTTTAAACGATTCACTTTGAAAGTATGACTCTTATTCTAAATATCGTTTAAATATAAGCGAACGTAAAATTAGTTACAAACTGTATTAATGCGTAAACAATGATCTGTAATACTGAATTAAATGTTCAACTAATTGATTTATTAAAATGAACCGTAATTATATATTTTTATTTGACGTCTGTTAGTGGAATTAAAACACCGTTCCACTATGTATTTTATTGACTGGATCGTTTGAAACACCCCGTCAGCAGAAATAAACACCGTTCTGCTATTAACTAGTTTGAAATATTTTATCAGTAAATATATGGGCTGAGATGTTATATTATCCGTAGAAAATATTGCATCGTATTACATGTGTGTTTTTGCATATTAAATTTAACAAGTCAAATGTTATCAGTCATAAGAACTGATATATGCCGTGGGAACTACTAAATTGTAAACTCTGTAAAGCAACTCAAAAATAAATACAAAGTTAATGTTAGAATAAAAATTATTTTATGACTTAGCAGATCCAAAGGTGTTAAACATGTTTTTTTTTATTTTTTTTATTTTATATTTGATAGTTAAATAACCGACTATCAAATCTAGACCTTTTCGTTATCGTTTTCGAAGAGACCAGAATCTAAATTCCACTTCGATTCAATATATGTTTCGAGTCAGAGATTTTTGAAGACCATTGAAGACGGAGTATTGCAAGGGCTGTTCTGTCAATCCAAGGTAGAAATTGCCTAGGATGGATTTACAGAATAGTGCCTTCGGTTTGTCCAATCCCAGGACAACTTTTACGGATGAATGTTTAACAGAGTATGCCTAACCCATCACGTACGTTGATCTCTTCAAACGTATTTATGTTGGTGGCAGAGAAATTCGTTTCTCTTGCTTTATACCCATAATTTTTTTTGGGGAAGTCAATTAGTGGTTGGTGGTATTGACGATGTGGCATTCAAAGAAATGATTTGTCTAAGGTAAGTTCAGCCTCAAGCCTCACAACTGGAAAATAACAAAAATCGGGCAGGCAACATGGCTATGTGGGTCGCTCCCATTAGGGTGTATTGTCACCATCTAAAGAATATTCGTTTTGTTACTTCTTTTCATTTCTGTATCTCCCGAGAAACGGTAGCTGCGCAGCCGTCAGGTGACAATATATTCGATACACTCAAGAGAAATGAGTGGTCGGTCATGTGTGGGCTGGGTTGCAAGACGTTCTTGTTGAACCCAGTGTATTCCCCTCTAGAGATACACTATCAGCTAGTGGTTCCATACCTTGTCATAGTCGGAATCCATTGTCCAATAAGCACCCACGGTTTTGATTGTATGCTATATATGTAGAGCGTAAGATGCAAGCGTTCTGCTAAATTGATATTTATTTATATTTAGTCATTATTATAATGTCAGAAGAATATCGTTTTCGAAATATTTTGGGTTATCGTAAGGTAAAAACCATCCATGTTTATGTGTGGATCGGTCTTACGATTATCTTTTCTTTCAAAACATTTTTGAAAGTTAAACAAGTGTTTGGATTCTCAAAAGGGAAGAACCCGTTCCGTTTTTACGGCGTGGTCTTATGAGATATCTTATATGTAAGCCAAGCATTTTTAGAATCGTTTACTCATACCAGTCCCATGACTGACCCAGAGTTTATTTTTCTATGTTTTCCCTAAACTCTTTGGTGCCCAAATTTGTGCGGGCAGTCAAGTAGTTCAGGATTTCACATATTTATCTGAAGGAGCTTGGAGCAGGAGGCTTCAGCGTTAGATATTTAGAGTTTATTTCCGCTGAATATATAATGTACTCTAATGATGTATGTAAGTTCAAAAATCCAGTTTGTATTTCAAAAGTGATTTTATATATTATATTTTGTTCCGCTGCGATTGTGAGATTCTGTTGTATTGTTTAGTTCTACCCCCTATCTATTTTCTTCTATTCTAAATTTTCTTTCTCTCTATTTCTCATCCTCTAACTTCTTTCTATTAATGATTCGTATTTTTGTGCAGTTTGGATTGGACGTGAGTTGTATTCAGTCGATTCAAATGGTATGGATTTACGGTTCGTTACAAGGGGAATACACTAGGTTCAACAAGAACGTCTTGCAACCCGGTCCACACATGACCGACCACTCATTTTTCTTGAGTGTATCGAATGTATATAACCAACGGTTGGGCTCAAACCACCATTTCCAGAAAGAGATAGCATCGAAATAGATTAAAGTAGCAAATGAAATTTCTCTAAATAGGTGATTGTACACCCAAATGGGAGCGACCCACATGGCCATGCCGCCTGCCCGATTTTTGTCATTTCCCGGTTGATGAGGCTTGAGGTTTGAATTTCCTTTACAACACTTGGCCACCATTCACTTTGAACGTCACATCGTCAGATCCGCTAGATATCACTATTTGATGTCCACAAAAATACTCTTGTCGTTAAGCTAAGAGAACCATCGTCCTCCGCCCCAACTATTGTACGTTTGAAGAAATCAACGTACGCGATTCCTTTGGAAATACTCTGTCAGACATCTGTCCATACAAGTCATCTAGGAATAGGATGAACCGAATGTACTCTCCTACTACATCCAATATAGGAATCACCCCATGGATTGGTAGCGAGAAGTCCTTGCAATCCGTAGATTTCAACCACGATAGAACCACAGTACATCTTTGGCTGCAGACTGAAGATTATTAGCAGTCCTTCCATTTATGAAGATCGACGGTGTAGTGGCCCGCAAATCCATAATATCAGAGTTGACTACATACATCATACATCCAACCCAAATATCACGAAAATACGAGTCATTTTTTTAGAAGAAAAAGGTAGAAGAAGAATAGAAATAACAACATAGAATCTCACATTGCAGCGAACCAAAATATAATATATCATAACTTTTGAATACAAAATTTCAACTATATAACATACACTTATCAGAGTATCACTATCAGAGTACAACTTATAACACAGCGGAAAACAAAAACTACATAATGATGAAGCCTCCTATTCCAAGCTCCTTTAGATAAATCTGTAAACTCCTGAACTACTTGATTTGCCCGTACAGATTTAGGCACCCCAAGAGTTTAGGTAAAACAAACCAAAATAAACTCCAGGTCGGTCATGGGACTGGTATGAGTAAACAATTTAAAACAGTTTGGGGAAATAAACGATATTTCATAAGACCACGCCGTATAACACGGAACGGGTTTTTCCCTTATGAGAATCCAAACACTTGATTCAACTTTCAATCTTTTTGAAAGAAAATGACAATCTTTATATCAAAACTCTTTGATATTATAATAGTGTCTAAATCAAATAAATAGAATCTAGTGGAACGCTTTCATCTCACGTTCCACATATATATAATATACAATCAAAATCGCGAGCACTTATTGGGTAATGAATTTCCAACTATGACAAGGTATGGAACCACTTTCCGATAGTGTACCTCTAGAGGAGAATACACTGGGTTCAATAAGAACATCTTGTAACCTGGCCACACATGTCCGACCACTCATTTCGCTTGAGTGTATTGAATGTATATCACCAACGGTTGGGATCAGCAACCGTTTTTCCGAATGGAACAACATCGAATAGAATAAGGAATTAGCTGAATTTTCTCTAGATAGATGATTATAAACCCTAATGGGAGCTACTGACATAGCCATGTTGCCTGCCCGATTTTTGTCATTTTCCGGTTGTTGAGGCCTAAGGCTACGCTTACTTATCACTCATTGATCACACAATCACTTTGAATGTCACATTGTCAGATCCGTTAGTCACTAATTGAGTGTGCACAAATATTCTGGATATTATGCTAAGGGAATAAATCCGTTGCCACCATATATATTTGTACAGTCCAACATATGCGATCATTGAAAATATTCTGTCAGACATTCATCCATATATGTTCGTTCTGGGACTGAACGAAACCGAAGGCACTATTCTGTACATCCATCCTTGGCAATCTCTACCTAGGACTTATACAACAGCCCTTGTAATTTACTCCGCCTTCAATATATTCAGCATACATGGTTTGCAACGCTTATGCCAATACGGAGTGGTTCTTCGGATAATAATCCAACCGGTCTCTCCATATTAACAACGTTAAAATAGTCAATAACTTTGATAGTCAGTGATTTAACTATCAAATGAAAAATTTCCGTGTACACACAACTATCTTATTTCCAAATGGAATTAACGATCAAATCATCAAACATATATATATATATATTCATATTTCCTTATTTTCTATGTTTAGAAAATATATGCTATTAAAACTGGAAAACATTTCCATATATCGCCTTCTTTTATTTTCTATATTTAGAAAATATCTTCTATTAATAATTGGAAAATATTCCAATTACTAATCTCTTTCATGACCATTCATTTATTTCAACACTGAGAAAATATTGATTATTATATTTCCAAATTTCCACTTACTTGGGTTAAAATGAATGTTGTGTAAAACATCGTTACAACAACCCAAAACACCGCATTCAACTAACTCCTATCCAAACATTTATCTTTGAGACTGGATCTTGCTATTTATGTGTTAAAAACGAAAACAATCAAGTTGGGGTATAACTACCTCTCAGACCTTGACTAAAAACGTCCTTAACTTCAAAACTGACAAAACCACTTACCTCGAATAACCAACGCTACATAAATCCAATTATTCATTTTTAAAACGTATATTCATTACTCCTTCAATTACCAGATTATCGATTTCCTTTTTTATAATATTCTAGTTTTAGTTTGTTTTTTATCGAATTGTATACATATCGATACGTTGATTTCTAACTATCAAATTTTCTTAAAAATATTCTAACTCCTTAAATTTTCGGAAAAATTCGCCATAACCTCCTTTGTACCGGTAAATAGTTCAAACCTCAACTCGCCTCTCTAGGCCCTTTCCATTCAAAAAGAAAATCAAAAAGCCAAGTGGCTTGCCGATTCGGCGCACAAAACCTCATATAGAATTTAAACATGTACCTTTTTGTCGGGCACACTAATTATAATCTTCATATACTTCATTCCAAACCTGTCTAACCCATATACGTCCATTCCTATTTTATTTCAACTCAATCTGGTCATTTTAACTCAGTTCGCTAATTTATTCTTTAATTATCTCCTTTGCCCATTTCACTTTCTATTTGAACATATCACGTTCGAATATAATTTTAACTTGCATATAACTAATTTATTTCTAAATTTGAATCTAGGTTTCCTTTTTGATTTTGAATATAATTTGTCACATCACATTCACTTATCCCAAAGCCCAATTCATATCAAAATTCGATTTAACTAATTATTCTTTAAATTAGTAAATCTTGTTCAAACATTAAAAATATGATTTTTGTTTCAAAAATCATTTCACTTGTTCAACTTGAGTTCGTATTTATTTTACAACTCAAATCTGGATTTTTAAATTCAAAATCCATATTTTATTAACTTAAAATACTTCGATTTTAATTAATAAACCGTTATGGTATTAAAGTGGTTATGGCGCTGCTTTTATGAAAATTTGATTTTGAAATAACTCAAAATCTATAGGACGAAATTCAGAATTTTCTCTTCTATTAGAAAAATATTATTCAATCGGTCCTGATGATTCTTGTTTCAATGAATTCTAACTTAAATTGAGTTCTATATACACAACTGAAGTTCGAAACGCCAAATTACGAACTGCCACGCCGCGACGAGTTCGTTTTAATTATATTTAATATATAAACGTTTAAACTTCGTTTATATATAAATTCCAACTCTATTCTAATATATTTTAATATATATTCAGCCTATTTATCAAACCTAACTTAATATTCTCGATTATCCCTATCTGTTGATTACTTCATAACTCAGCTATAAATTTATTTATAACTTAAATTTCTATATCTAATTCTAATTTATTTAGAAATAACTTATTTTATGAAATTCGTTATAATCGAACTCCAATTATAAATTCGATGGATTTTTCTAATGCAAATTCAACTTATATTCCGAATTTTGAAATATAATCAATCGTTCTATTTCAAACACTTCCCAATTCACTTTTAAATTCATATTTGAATTTAAATATTTAAATTATCCAAGTGCTAATTATCTCACTTAATTTATAAACGTCGTTGATAAATTTAACTTCCTTGTTTTATATATTAAAACAAGTTTACATTTTGATTCCATTTTGAAATCCAACTCCACTTATATTCTGAATTCCAGAATAAAAATCACTGTTTCCTTTTCGAAATGATTTCAAGTTCTATTTTTAAATCCCTACTTGAATTTAAAGTTACCAATTAGCTCTTGATAATTCATTCACCGTATTTATAAACATATTTATCAATTTACTTGTTTTATATTTAAACAAGTCCATTTCGAAATCTATTTAAAACCAAAATCTTATTTTGGAAATTTATATTTATAATACTTATATATATAACACCCAATTTATTTTCATATTCAATTTAACTTCTTTTTAAATACATTCGAATTAATCGAATTCAAACCATAAATCCTTACAGATTTATTTTAGTTTAATTTATATTCTGAACATCATAATAAATTCCATCGTTTATTTCTTTAAAACTATTTCCCCATTTCTATTTTTAAATTCACATTCGAATTTAAATATTCAAATTGTCTAATGAAAGTTTTCACCTTCCTTTATAAGTGTCATCTATTTTACTTGTTTTTTTTAAACCAGTCTCGATTTCAAATTCATTTTTTGAAATTAAACTTCTACTTTGGAAAAATAAAATTTCCCTTGTAAATTCACATCCGAATTTACTTTTCCCAAATTATCTAAATGATAATTTTTCCCATTTCATTCATAAGCACCTTTTATAAATTCACTTCAATCCCAGATTATTTAATTTATAAACATCGTTTATAAATTATTCTTCAATTCTTTGATTATTTAATTTATAAACATCGTTTATAAATTACAATACTTGTTTTATTCATTCAAAACAAATTAATATTTTTAGTCCATTCGAATATCAAATTCTATTTTTAGAAAAATAGAATTTCCATTTAAATCTCAAATATCGTTTTCTTGATATTTTTATATATCAATATTTTAGCCCAGTTATATTTAAATATCCAAAAACACTCAATTATCAAATCAAGGATTTTATAACACATCATATATGATGATATATATGTGAAAACAAACAATAATAAATTTTGAGGAATCCAGTTGGATTCCTCCAACCTGTTTTTCCTGCATCCACAGACGTTAGCCAACATAAATAATACCCATTCTGCTTCGGGGCAGGATATCACGGTATGAAGGTCATCCACTATATATATCGTCGGGCGCATAGGGAAATCATCCGCTAATGATACTGCGGGCATCCGATAATGATACTGCGGGAATCCAACCACCAATATATATGTAATAGCCACAAACACCAATCCTAAATAACCAATATATATTTATAATAGCCACAGTAATATTTAATGCAACCAAACAACCATCAACCAATTATTTTAAAAATAATTAAAAAAAATGAGTGAGATTTACTCACCGTGATTTTTGTTTGTTGAATATCCCGTTTATTTCCAAATCATCGACCACGAATCTCCTCGACTGAATTCGCACCTACGATAATTTGATTTAAATTTACCGACTAATGTTTATTTAAATTGACCATTTAAATAAATAAATAAATTTCCTATATATTTTTTCCTTTTGACGGTTAATAAATTAAATATGACTTAACAAATATACATAACAAATCTATATATATATTAAATATGACATTTATTATTTATCGAACAAATTTAAATGGAAGCAGAATTTAATTATATTAAAATAATTACCTTAAACCATTGTTAACCTTTCTCCATTGAAAGTGTAGGGTCTTCACCATACAACTCAATAACCCGAACTCCATCTACCCATTCCTTGATTACCGGAATCATGCTCCTGCGGTCACCCCCAACTGTTGTGACTTGTTGCCTTTTTCTTCCACTGTCGAATTTCATCTCCACATAACTCCTTCCATAATTTCCAAAAGATCACGAGCCCATCTCTAATTAACATGGCATCATAAACTTCCCTTAACAGCTTGTCCTAATTTCAACCCCCTCCACCATCTTGTCAGTTGCCCTAGCCTCGTGTTTCCAGTCCTTTGTCTACTACAGTAAGAAAGGAACGACAAAAAAAACTGCCATAGAATCTCACGATACTCTTACGGCCATTGCAAATCTTCACCATTTCAGCCTCAAATCTCGAACGCCACCCCATCAGATTTTCCAGCATCACTTCATTGTTCGGAAATCTCAAGTGCCACCATCGAATGCTGTTGTCAATACCAGATTCGAACCCTACATCCCACTGCCCCAATTCTCGAACTCACAAAAACAAATCACGACACTCAAATGATGGAAGGAATTAAAGAACGAAACCAATAAAACCCAAAACTTGCATCGCACCTTTATTCTTTGGTTTTCTGGAATCGATTCCACTCGAAACCTTGTCGCGTCTTTTGAATTGGTGAAGAACCTGACTTACGACTCCCACTCCAAACATTACGCGATACTGGATTTTGGATTTGATTTATTGATTGAGGAAAGGGACGGGATTCATTGGACTTTTATTTTTGAATAATTGAGAATGAAATGAATGGAGGAAATCAAAAGAGTTGTGCGCGATTTACAAAGGAAGGGTGTGGCTTTAATTTGAACAGCGAGGCCATTATATTTTCTCCCCCATGTTTTGTTTCTGTCCATAAAATAAGAGGAACGTATATTTTGTTTTATTTTAATTTTTTTGAACCAGTGTCCTTTAATTAAAATTACCCTGTGATTCTGAACTCCTATCTGAACCTACCAACTGACATTCTTAGGGTTAAACCACTATTCTAACCCACCGGGACAGGTTTCAAAGCCTTATTTAATCATCTGAAGAAGATATTATATATAATTTAAATTTTAAAGCATAAATTCTTCGATAATAAATTAATATTATTATTCTAATTCAAGCAGAAGTTTGTACTGATCATCTGAACTGTTTTAACTTTGAATTCAAATAAATTCGTATTACGATAATTTAATATATTCAATATTAAATCGAAATCGATTATTAAATTGATAACTTAATATAAAAATTCATTTATATTATCAAATAAATACTTAAAATAAATATTAAATATTCAAAATAAATTGACCAAAAATCCGGGTTGTTACATTCTTTCCCTCTTAAAAGAATTTCGTCCCCGAAATTACTAAGGTAGAAAGAGTGCTACAAACTTATTTACTTTTCAAAAATTCGTTTATGCTGTAACTCAACATTTTATATTTCTACAACTTTAGTTTCACTAAAACTCTTGGTTTTCATTGCACACTATATATGCTTACATTCATTTAATATGTATGATTTACAACTAATATATTCACATTCAATTCATATTCAGGTTATATGTATTCAAGTTATTCAAATTGATTTTACTCAATTTATTTACTTCAATCTATTTAGCTTGCTTAATAAATTTCAGAATTCAAATTCTCGGGTTTTCATTCCAAATCCTTCTGAAATCACATAAATATATACATATATTTATTTCTATCACAAATCCAAAACATTTGAATTTTCAAACTAACTTGTTTTCTTTCAAACAAATTTCCATCAAAACTTTTCTAAGGTTGCAATCCATCACTTAGAAACTCGAAAATGAACACTGATGATGTCTCGATCATCATCAGAATTATTTTCTAGCGACTGAAGTGAGTTCAATTCTTTATCACTTTCAAAATCCATCAAAAATGATTTTATTCAAAAATCCTTTCAAAACAAAGCAATATTATTTTAATATACTTTGGAAAATATTTTCCAACTTCCCAGGATTTAATTCAAATTCTAGTTTGAATTCAACTTTAATTCTTCTCATTTGTATAATTCATTCATATACAAATTCTATTTGGTTATAAATAACCAATCCAATTTTATAATTCTATTTGATTATACTATTAACATCAACTCATCCATACAATATAATAATTCTAGAAAATTATTCCTTTTCTATCAAAATAGGATTTTGAGTAAAATTATTTCATTTACCCACTTAAAAACAACATCGTGTTCAATCTTCTGTTCAAGTATTTACAAACTCTTATCGATGTCGTGGCATCTCACGATTCGACCAGAATTCATAAACCACTCAACAGACTAGCCAACACAATATAAAGCAATTTGTTTTAATCTCAATTAACAAACACGCGCTCTCATATATATACGCTCAACTCATTCTAGGGTACTACTGACCCTATCTCTAATGAGCACAATCCCACCAAAGCCTAGGTGTTCGCTCAACCTAAGCTCAGATACCAACTGTAGTGGCCCGCAAATCCATAATATCAGAGTTGACTACATACATCATACATCCAACCCAAATATCACAAAAATATGAATCATTTTTTTAGAAGAAAAAGGTAGAAGAAGAACAGAAACAACAACATAGAATCTCACATCACAGCGGAAAAAATATAAAATATACCATAACTTTTGAAATACAAAATTTCAACTGTATAACATACACTTATCAGAGTATCACTATCAGAGTACAACTTACAACACAGCGGAAAACAATAACTACATAATGCTGAAGCCTCCTATTCCAAGCTCCTTTAGATAAATCTGTAAAATCCTGAACTACTTGACTGTCCGTACAAATTTGGGCACCTAAGAGTTCAGGTAAAACAAACCAAAATAAACTCCAGGTCAGTCATGGGATTGGTATGAGTAAACAATTTAAAACAGTTTGGGGAAATAAAAGATATCTCATAAGACCACGCCGTACACAGAACGGGTTTTTCCCTTATGAGAATCCAAACACTTGATTCAAATTTCAAAATCTTTTTGAAAGAAAAACGATAATCTTTATATCAAAACTCTTTGATATTATAACAGTGTCTAAATCAAATAAATAGAATCTAGTGGAATGCTTTCATCTCACGTTCCACATATATATATATATAATATACAATCAAAACCACGAGCACTTATTAGGTGATGAATTTCCGACTATGACAAGGTATGGAACCACCTTCCGATAGTGTACCTCTAGAGGAGAATACACTGGGTTCAACAAAAACATCGTGTAATCCAACCACACATGACCGACCACTCATTTCACTTGAGTGTATCGAATGTATATCACCAACAGTTTGGATCAGCAACCGTTTTCCCAAATGGAACAACATCGAATAGAATAAGGAATTAAATGAATTTTCTCTAGATAGGTGATTATACACCCTAATGGGAGCTACCCACATAGCCATGCTGCCTGCCCGATTTTTGTCATTTCCCGATTGTTGATGCCTGAGGCTACGCTTACTTATCATTCATTGTTAACACAATCACTTTGAATGTCACATCGTCAGATCCGTTAATCACTAATTGAGTGTGCACAAATATTCTGGATATTATGCTAAGGGAATAAATCTGTTGCCACCATATATATTTGTACAGTCTAACATATGCGATAATTGGAAATATTCTGTTAGACATTCGTCCACATACGTTCGTTCTGGGACTAAACGAAACCGAAGGCACTATTCCGTACATCCATCCTAGGCAATCTCTACCTAGGACTTATTCAACAGCCCATGTACTTTACTCCGTCTTCAATATATTTAGCATACTTGGTTTGCAACGCTTATGCCAATACGGAGTGGTTCTTCGGATAATAATCCAACCGGTCTCTCCATATTAACAACGTTAAAATGGTCAAAAACTTTGATAGTCGTGATTTAACTATCAAATGAAAAATGTCCGTGTACACACAACGATCTTATTTCCAAATGGAATTATCGATCAAATCATCAAATATATATATATATATTCATATTTCCTTATTTTCTATGTTTAGAAAATATATGTTACTAACATTGGAAAACATTTCCATATATTGCCTTCTTTTATTTTCTATATTTAGAAAAATATTTTCTATTGATAATTGGAAAATATTCCAATTACTAATCTCTTTCACGACCATTCATTTATTTCTATACTGAGAAAATATTGATTATTATATTTCCAAATTTCCACTTACTTGGATTAAAACAAATGTTGTGTAAAACATCGTTACAATAACCCAAAACACCGCATTCAACTAACTCTTATCCAAACATTTATCTTCGAGACTGGATCTTGCTATTTATCTGTTAAAAACGAAATCAATCAAGTTGGGGTGTAACTACCTCTCAGACCTTGACTGAAAACTTCCTTAACTTCAAAACTGACAAGACCACTTACGTCGAATAACCAACGCTACATAAAGCCAATTATTCATTTTTAAAACGTATATTCATTACTCCTTCAATTACCAGATTATCGATTTCCTTTTTTTATAATATTCTAGTTTTAGTTTGTTTTTTATCGAATTGTATACATATCGATACGTTGATTTCTGACTATCAAATTTTCTTAAAAATATTCTAACTCCTTAAATTTTCGGAAAAATTCGCCATAACCTCCTTTGTATTGGCAAATAGTTCAAACCTTAGCTCGCCTCTCTAGGCCCTTTCCATTCAAAAAAAAAATCAAAAAGCTAAGTAGATTGCCGATTCGGTGCATAAAACCTCATATGGAATTTAAACATGTACTTTTTTGTAGGGCACACTAATTATAATCTTCATATACTTCATTCCAAACCTGTCTAACCCATATACGTCCATTCCTATTTTATTCCAACTCAATCTGGTCATTTTAACTCAGTTCGCTAATTTGTTCTTTAATTATCTCCTTTGCCCATTTCACTTTCTGTTTGAACATATCACGTTCAAATATAATTTTAACTTGCTTATAACTAATTTAATTCTAATTTCGAATCCAGGTTTCCTTTTTGATTTTGAATATAATTTGTCACATCACATTCATGTATCTCAAAGCCCATTCTTATCAAAATTCGATTTAACTAACTATTCTTTAAATTAATAAATCTTGTTCAAACATTAAGAATATGATTTTTGTTTAAAAAATTGTGACGGCAAGGAATCTCGCTCGGTCCGAACCAGTCGCTAAGCCGACCCAGACCGTTCGAAACGCCCTATCGTTTGAGAACACGACAAAACAGAACGCAAACAGAAGAACATTTCATTGCTTATTACAACAATGCATCAGATTACAAGAATATACAGAGTATAAAAAAATAAATATTACACAGAAATATCAGAGATTTAAATTACATTTAAATACAGCGCAGCGGAAAATAATACAATACACAACTAGAATGAGATATACGGATACAAAGCTTTCCGGATATCGTTCCAGCTGTAAACCAGGATCCTGTGAATATAAATCTGCAAAACCAAAACTACTAGCTGCCCGTGTCGAAAATAGGGGCACCCAGAGTTTAGGTTAAAACAATAAACTCCAGGTCAGTCATGTGACTGGTGTGAGAACTAAAACAGTTATTATTCTTTATTTTAAAAGTTAGGTAAATCAAGGGACCACGCCGTATAACACGGAACGGGTTTCCTCCCAAGAATACCAGTGCATAAAACAAACAGCGCAATGCTAAATAAAGAAAAATGAAGCTGTTATAAGACCCAGGTCCCATCACACAATGCAACGCAGCCGAGGATAGGGTTTTCCCTTATAACAGCCAAAGAATGCTTAGTACGTTTAAAACAAATCATTTGATACTACTATAAGTGCATAGTGTATAAAACAACTTCAAATCATAAGTATCAATCATAGGCGACATGAGCGTCCCATGCCACTATGTCGCCACATATAGGTTTACAAATAAAACCGCAAATGTCACGTATTTGGAAATTGGATTTCCATATATGAACCGAGGCAAGGGATCGTCCTCTACCGATTCGTGACTCTCTAGCCCGAGCCACAGGCAAGCGCGCAGGCAAGCCTTTAGATCGTCAGGGCCGGTCCACCGATGTGGATTATTATGCCTGAACACTACGTTTCCCCACCCTATGGGGTGTAAGTCTGGTCCGTCTGCCGACCAGAATGCATCGGCCGAAACCGATATAACCGAGGCGCCTCGCAACAGCAACAACCACATAAGTCAAACTCGTCAGGGCGTGTAAAATCACTGACGCCACTTCTAGCTAGAAAGAAACGCAAGTCCTCCCTGAGGTCCGTCTCCCGTTTTTGGTTCATACCGGGAGTGAAACACGCGAGGTAAACGTTACACAAAGCTACGCCACAAAGGCCTTGCTTTGATCATCACCACAAGACTCTGCTTTTCAACAGAAGCCTCGATCAATTGCCACTTAGGCATGCCACACAGGCAATTCACTCCATGCGTTTGATATCCATCAATATATAACCCCTGAGCTCGTACGTCTCAGAGAAGGGCGTTAAGCAAGAGAATAAATTCTCCGCCGCCAAACAGATATATATTTAATAGAGATCAATCACACGGACTAAAATCCAATGTCAGACACACAGTCCATTTACAAGTCCGTTCTGGGTCTGAACGAAACCGGAGGCACCTAGTACCCCGCATATCCATCGATCTCCAAGTACGTCTGGACGATCACCAACTGTTTCCATCTTCTTGGGTGTACAGCCCAATCAAGATTATCAGTAATCACCCAAACGACGTGAAGACTTCCGGTCTTCGACCACCGTCTTCATCTTCGACACCACGTCGAATCAGTTATTCAGAATGGGATAAACCCGGTCTTTCTGAATAACTCGCGTATATATTATAAAAGTGTTACATAAACACAACATACGCCTCATTCCAATTCAGAATATTCTTTTATCCAAATATTCCTATACTTTCGGAAAAGTTCCCATTAATTTTATCCAAGATTAATTCTTTAAATTTATTCTTTAATCTCCTTTGAATATCAATTCAAACTAGTCGGGATTAGCGAACCACACCGAAGTAATCATTTATTTTATTTCCCAATCCCAACCTATTCATCCCATGAAGTACAACTGGTTATACTTCATATCTAACACCACGGTGTTATCGGTAAATTCAATTACCATTTCGCGTTCAAATCTAATTAAAGATTTAACTATCGCTTGGAGTAAAACTGGTGATACTCCATTTTCGATCTTTTCAATCTAATTAAAGATTCATTAAAACTCCACTTAGTTTTAATATTTCTCTGGGTTAAAGAATCAGTGTCATTTAAAAACACAGTTCACGATAAACCCAAAATCACATTCATTAATTATTGGGTTAAAGAACGAGTGTTATTTAAAACACTGTTCACGATAAACCCAAAAATCAATATCAATTTAATTCCAATTAAATCTCATTTAATTGGTACACTTCATTAAATCCAAATAAAAAGATTTAATCTTTTCTCAACTGGGTTCAAGAACAGTGTTAATGAAGACACCATTCACGACAAACCCAAATCACATTTGATATTCAATACAAGGCTCTGAATAGAAAATATATCGGCTTATATTCAATATCAAATTCTACGATTAACAAATGTCCTATTGGAAATAACGATATAAATATGTATCTTTCAAATTTCCATAACACATCTGTATAATCACGAATTCCAACATCGAAATATTCCGAAGACAATTTCGATTCAAATCCACTCCAATGCAATCATTGGAAATTCTGGTTATTTTTAAAACCCTTTTCAAATTCAATTTATTTATTTAAAAATAAATAGAATTATATTTCTAGTTCAAAACTAGTTCATTTCGATAAAAATCTATTTTTATCTTTTCAAACATGAAGTTTTTCATCCCAAACCTTCACAAATCATTTCTTATGATTTTACACAAATTATTACTATTTTTAATAATTTTATCAAGGCCCGTACAGTCGATTTCCATCAACGGCCATCGAACTGCACTTACAGCGACCTTTTTCAAATTTGATTTGGACATAATTCCAAATCCAACCGTTAGATTTCAAATTTATAACATTCGCTAGAAAGCGCTTTTCGATACGAACCCAACGGTTCCAGTTTTAGGAGAATCCGACGGTCGGATCTCCCGTAATGTCCATTTGAAATCAATGGTCGAAATTCGCGAACTGCCGCGGCGCGGCGCGTTCTATTCAGGCCATTATATTATATATATATAATATATATAATATATACTTCGTCGATTTCTATTTAAAACGAATTATATAAATAGTTTTAAATTCGTTTCAAAAGCAATTTCAACTTCCTTTTCAATTCAAATCAAAATTGAATTCTTCTTTATAAATTCGTTTTAAAATTCATTTCTATTAAATTCAAATTTCAATTCAATTTGAATTCATTTCAATTCGCTTTCAATTCAATTTGAATTCGTTTTCAATTCAATTCATTTCGAAATCGTTTTCAATTCAATTCATTTCGAAATCGTTTTCAATTCAATTCATTTCGAAATCGTTTTCAATTCAATTCATTTCGAAATCGTTCACGTCAAAATGGCGTCAATCTAATTAACACGGCTTCATATATTCCTTTATTTTCAAATATTCTATTCCAAATATTTCTTTTTCAAAATAGTTGTTATTATCAAAATATTTCGTTTAACACATGACCAATCTCAATGGATGAGTACTGTCAACACATGAACCTTTATTTTATAATATTCTTTATTTTTCAAATTGGAATGAGGCCCAATCAATTACCATATAAAGTTAATTATATGGATTTTCATGCATTACACACATATAATAGCATTGAAAAATAATCAACCATCAACCAAAGTGCACTACACTGTATAAGCATCAAATATAGATATCTAACGCTTATAACAGCCTGTCAATCAATCGATCGACATATTTAATCAATCAGGATGAGTGAACTTCAAATTTCATCCCAACACCCGTATGGGGTTTCAAACAATCAAACGCATATTTTATTTGTGCAGTTGGGCGATGTGTAAAATTTATCGACCCAATCAATGTCCTTCAAATAGGTGTACATAAACAAACCGTCTGGTTTGTAAATGAATATTTATTTATTCACATTCACGTTAAAAATTATATTTTTAACGACAAAACATTTTATTCCAACATATGAATTTCTATTCAGTTCATTCTTTAAATAAAATGATATTTTTATTTTTCTAACTTATTTTAGAAAATTTCGGCGGCATAACGGCACGATACTAGGAACGGGACGAGGCCTAGCCTTATCCCCGGTCTAGTGAAGGCCCACGCCATTCACACATCAATCATATTCACCAAACAACCAAATTCAAATCAAATCATCAAACTAATCTATGCAACCAAACAAACAAGTCCATGGTCAGTGGACGATTGTGTCGGGTGCTACTAAGCACCGTCTGCATCCTAGTATATATATATAACTAGAAAATGAAATTGAAAGGTGAGAAATTCTCACATATAGCTATCCTAGCTCCACGGCACTTCATTGATAGAAATCTTTATCGCTATCGCATCTTCGTTGCCCGTAGCCACTACATATAAAAATCATATTTTTACTTCGATGTTCAATATATAAAAATCATATTTTTACTTCGATGTTCAATATATAAAAATCATATTTTTACTTCGATGTTCAATATATAAAAATCATATTTTTACTTCGATGTTCAATATATAAAAATCATATTTTTACTTCGATGTTCAATATATAAAAATCATATTTTTACTTCGATGTTCGATATATAAAAATCATATTTTTACTTCGATGTTCAATATATAAAAATCATATTTTTACTTCGATGTTCAATATATAAAAATCATATTTTTACTTCGATGTTCAATATATAAAAATCATATTTTTACTTCGATGTTCAATATATAAAAATCATATTTTTACCTTGCTAACCCAACAATAAAAATCACATTATTATATTTCCCATTATATAAAAATTCTATTTTTAACCCGCTACTCATATAAAAATCGAATCTTTCTTCCTTCTTCATTCATATAAAAATACGATCCTTCTTCATTCTTCATTCATATAAAAATACGATCTTTCTTTATTAATATCACATATAAAAATCATTTCTTTATCATCGTATTGTATACATAAAACTGATTTTCAATCCACATTAAAACTGATTTAATAAAACTGAAATTAAATTTACTAAGTAAAATAAAATAAAATAAAATAAAACACTCACTGGTTCATGGAGAAATGGGTCAGAGGTGCTCACTCTGGATCTCGCGGTGCTGAGTGGAGCGCGGGAAGGAGGGGATAGAGGGATGAGAACGGAGACGGGGGTGCTGGAGGCCAGCGTCGGATGGCGGGGTGGTTGCTGCGTCGGATGTTGGAGCTGCAGGCGGTGAGGTCAGGTGGCCGGCGAATCGGAGGGGAGCTGCGACCGTTGCTCGGTGGTGGAAGGGTGGTAACGACGTTGGCTTTTGTGGGAGAGGAGGTGAGGGTTGAACGGAGGTGGGGGGGACGCCGGTCTGAGGGAGGGGAGGCGCTCTGGTTGGAGGAGCGACGGCTGCTCCTCCTTCCTCCGTCATCTTCTTTTCTTTTCTTTTATTTAAAATGATTTCGGGTTTTCCACGATGAAAAAAGGGGGTAGGGGGTGGGTTTGACCGGGTATAGGGAGTAAAAGGTTGACTAAGGGTTTTATATAATTTATATATATTATTTTATTTCCCACCAAAAAGTAACTTTTTATTTCGAGCTCAAAACGAGACCCAACGACTGTCATCCCTAGCTAACTACCCCCATTCCGAACACAATGGGATATGTTTCGTCAGCCAATTCGGCCGTTACGATCAGTTTCCATCAAGATTAAAATATAAATCAGTATATATTCAATTTGAACGTACATTTCAATTTACCGGGGCCACATACTAACTAGAAAAATTCCCGAAAAATATTTTCTAGCTTCGTATTGATGATACGGTCCTAACAAAACTAGTTTCGTCGAATTCTGAGACCGTTTGAAAAATGGCCAATTTCCAGTCGATTAAAATCAACTGAAACTGGTCAAACGCGTTTTCCTTTGCCATGCTCACATATTGATTCGAAAAATTATGAAATTTGAAACCTAGCAATAATTTAACATCACGGACCCAACAAAACTGGTTTCGTCGAAATCCGAGGTCGTTTGCAAAATGGCTATTTTTAAGGGCCTGAATTTCATAGCGACTATTCAGAATTTTCAACTGGACATATCTTTTGATTCCCACTATGAAATCTCGATTATTCGGATTCATTGGAAAGATATCATCAATCAGATCCTAATGTTTTTGGTTTCACTAAAATCCGGATTGTTTTGCACCCGGTACATTCAATTGAAGTTTGAAATCGAATTATCGAACTACCGCGCCATTATTCAATTCTATTTATAATTATATATAAATATTTATATTCTAACGACGACGTATATAATATATACGTTCTAATTCCATTCAAAATAAATTTCTCGTCGATATTATTTAAAATAATTCATTTTAAATAATCAAAATTCGCTAAAATTGCCAAAATAAAAAATTTTAAACTGGCCCAGATTTTCGGGTTATTACAAAAATCATTTCACTTATACAACTTGAGTTCGTATTTATTTTACAACTCAAATCTGTATTTTTAAATTTAAAATCCATATTTTATTAACTTAAAATACTTCGATTTTAATTAATAAACTGTTATGGTATTAAAGTGGTTATGGCGCTGCTTTTCTGAAAATTTGATTTTGACATAACTCAAAATCCACACGACGGAATTCAGAGTTTTCTCTTCCATTAGAAAATTCAATTGGTCCTGAAGATTCTTGTTTCAATGAATTCCGACTTAAATTGAGTTCTATATACTCAACTTAAGTTCGAAACGTCAAATTACGAACTGCCGCGCCGTGGCGAGTTCGTTTTAATTATATTTAATATATAAACATTTAAACTTCATCTATATATAAATTCCAACTCTATTCTAATATATTTTAATATATATTCAGCCTATTTACCAAACCCAACTTAATATTCTCAATTATCCCTATTTGTTGATTACTTCATAACTCTGTTATAAATTTATTTATAACTTAAATTTCTATATCTAATTCTAATTTATTTAGAAATAACTTATTTATTGAAATTCGTTATAATCGAATACCAATTATAAACTCATTGGATTTTTCTAATGCAAATTCAACTTATATTCCGAATATCGAAATATAATCAATCATTCTATTTCAAACACTTCCCAATTCACTTTTAAATTTATATTTTAATTTAAATATTTAAATTATCCAAGTGATAATTATATCACTTAATTTATAAACGTCATTTATAAATTTAACTTCCATGTTTTATATATTAAAACAAGTTTCCATTTTGATTCCATTTTGAAATCCAACTCCTCTTATATTCTGAATTCCAGAATAAAAACCACTGTTTTCTTTTCGAAATTATTTCTATTTCTATTTTTAAATCCCTACTTGAATTTAACGTTACCAATTATCTCTTGATAATTCATTCACCATATATATCAACATTATTTATAAATTTACTTGTTTTATATTTAAACAAGTCCATTTCGAAATCTATTTAAAACCAAAATCTTATTTTGAAAATTTCTATTTATAATAACTTATGTATAACACCCAATTTATTTTCATATTCAATTTAACTTCTTTTTAAATAAATTCGAATTAATCGAATTCAAATCATAAATACTTACGGATTTATTTTATTTTAATTTATTCTGAACATCAGAATAAATTCCATCGTTTATTTCTTTAAAACGATTTCCCAATTTCTTTTTTTAAATTCACATTTCAATTTAAATATTCAAATTATCTAATGAAAATTTTCACCTTTCTTTATAAGCGTCATCTATTTTACTTGTTTTCTTTTTAAACTAGTCTCGATTTCAAATTCATTTTTTAAAATTAAATTTCTACTTTGGAAAAATAAATTTTCCCTATTAAATTCACATCCGAATTTACTTTTCCCAAATTATCTAAATAATAATTTTTCCCATTTCATTCATAAGCACCTTTTATAAATTCACTTCAATTCCATTCTTCGATTCCTATAAACATCATTTATAAATTACAATACTTGTTTTACTTATTCAAAACAAGTTAATATTTTTAGTCCATTCGAATTTCAAATTCTATTTTTAGAAAATTAAATTTTTTCATTTAAATCTCAAATATCGTTTTCACGATATTTCTATATATCAACATTTTAGCCCAATGATATTTAAATATCCAAAACACTCAATTATCAAATCATGGATTTTATAACACATCATATATGATAATATATATGTGAAAACAAACAGTAATAAATTTTGAGGAATCTAGTTGGATTCCTCCAACCTGTTTTTCCTGCATCCACAGACCTTAGCCAACATAAATAATACCCATCCTGCTTCGAGGCAGGATATCGCGGTGTGAAGGTCATCCACTATATATATTGTGGGGCGCATAGGGAAATCATCTGCTAATGATACCACGGGCATCTGCTAATGATACTGCGGGAATCCAACTACCAATATATATATAATTGCCACAAACACCAATCCTAAATAACTAATATATATTTATAATAGCCACAGTAATATTTTAATGCAACCAAACAACCTTCAACCAATTATTTTAAAAATAGTTCAAAATAAAAATGAGTGAGATTTACTCACCGTGATTTTCGTTTGTCGAATATCCCGTTTATTTCCAAATCATCGGCTATGAATCTCCTCGACTGAATTCGCACCTATGATAATTTGATTTAAATTTACTGATTAACATTTATTTAAATTAACCATTTGAACGAATAAATAAATTTCCTATATATACTTTTCTTTTGACGATTAATAAATTAAATATGACTTAACAAATATACATAACAAATCTATGTATATATTAAATATGACATTTATTATTTATCGAACAAATTTGAATGGAAGTAGAATTTAATTATATTAAACTAATTACCTTAAACCAATGTTAACCTTTCTCCATTAAAAGTGTAGGGTCTTCACCATACAACTCAATAATCCGAACTCCATCTACCCATTCCCTGATTACCAGAACCATGCTCCTGTGGTCACCCCCAACTGTTGTAACCTTTTGCCTTTATCTTCCACTGTCCAATTTCAGATCCATATAACTCCTTCCATACTTTCCAAAAGATCACGAGCCCATCTCTAATGAACATGGCATCACAAACTTCCCTTAACAGCTTATCCAGATATCAACCCCCTCCACCATCTTGTCAGTTGCCCTAGCCTCGTGTTTCCGGTCCTTTGTCTACTATAGTAAGAAAGGAACGACAAAAAAAACTGCCGCTGAATCTCATGATACTCTTATGGCTACTGCAAATCTTCACCATTTCAGCCTCAACTCTCAAACGCCACCCCATCAGATTTTCCAGCGCCACTTCTTTGTTCGGAAATCTCAAGTGCCACCATCGAATGCTGTTGTCAATACCAGATTCGAACCCTAAATCCCACTGCCCCAATTCTCGAACTCACAAAAACAAGTCGCGACACTCAAATGATGGACGGAATTAAAGAAAGAAACCAATAAAACCCAAAACTTGCATCGCATCTTTATTCTTTGGTTTTCTAGAATCGATTCCATTTGAACCCTTGTCGCGTCTACTAGTTTGTTGAAAAACTTGACTTGCGACTCCCACTCCAAATCGATTTGCGAGATACTGGATTTTGGCTTTGATTTGTTTATTGAGGAAAGGGACGGGATTCATTGGACTTTTATTTTTGAATAACTGAGAATGAAATGAACGGAGGAGATCAAAAGAGGTGTGCGCGATTTATAGAGGAAGGGTGCGACTTTAATTTGTACAGCGAGGCCATTATATTTTCTCCCCCATGTTTTGTTTCTATCCACAAAATAAGACGAACGTATATTTTATTTTAATTTAATTTTTTTTGAACCGGTGTCCTTTAATTAAAATTGCCCTGTTATTCTGAACTCTTATCTGAACCTAACAACTGACATTCTTAGGGTTAAACCACTATTCTGAACCCACTGGGACAGGTTTCAAAGCCTTATTTGATCATCTGAAGAAGATACTATTTTAAATTGATATAATTTAAATTTTAAACCATAAATTCTTCGATAATAAATTAATATTATTATTTTAATTCAAACAGAAGTTTGTACTGATCATCTGAACTGTTTTACCTTTGAATTCAAACAACTTTATATTACGATAATTTATTATATTCAATATTAAATCGAAATCGATTATTAAATTGATAACTTAATATAAAAATTCATTTATATTATAAAATCAATATTTAAAATAAATATTAAATATTCTAAATAAATCAACCAAAATCCCGGGTCTTTACATACGGTCTTCAAGGCTCCATCTCGATCATCTTCTGATATCTTCAGTATTTATTGGTCGGAATGGTTTTCGAATATTAATTCTATAATGTCCCATATTTTTATGGTAATATAATTTATTTATTTATATATATAAATAGTGATATAGATATTTAAATAGTCGTTTAATTAAATTATACTGAATATTTAATTAAAATAAATTATAAAATAATATATATTTAATTCGGAAATAGCCGGAAATAGCTGAATTCACAATACAGTGTGAATTGGATTATATATAAGGTATAATTCAGTTTAGTATTAAATTAGAATGGCAGATATATTTAAATAACGACAGTTGAACGTATAATTATATTATAATTATAATCGAGCTCGAAATGGCGAGGTAGTTCGTAATTTGGCGATTTGAACTTTAAACGAATATACAGAATCCATTTTAAGCAGGATTTCTATGAAACAAGAAGTGTTCGGAGCTGGTGAAGTATATTTTTCTAATGGAAGAGAAAAATCAGGATTTTGTCATGTAAATTTTGATTTATATCCAAATCAAAATTTAAAATAGTCGCTATGGAATTCGTTTATAATTTATAACGATTTATAAAAGGGTTTCTATTTTTAATTGAATATCGATTTGACCCGGATTTGAAATACCGAGCTATAACTCCATATATATTTATTTTGGAGCTATATGATATTCTATGAGAATATATATGATAATATTTATTTATAAATATTTAATTTAATTATTTTTAAATATATTTGTATTTAAATGGGTTTATTTAGAGCTTTAAAAATAGCCAGTTTTACAAACAACCTCCGTTTTTGACGAAACTAATTTTGTGGGATCCATAATATTAAATTATTATTAGATTTCAATTTTCGTAATTTTTGGAGTTAGTGTGTGGCCGTACGGATTTTTAATGTGAAAAACAGTCAGTATTTTGACGGTTAAAAATATGTTTTGTGAGCAAACGAAGTCGGAATTTGACAAAACAAGTTTCGTTGGGTCTGTAATGTTGAACCGTAATTGCATGTCCATTTTCGTCGAAATTATATAATGTCGGTGATCATAGGGATTTTTTTAAAGAAGAACACATAGCGAATGGTTAAAACGAAATAAAATAATCAATAAAATAATAATAATAATAATAATAATATCTTATAAACACCCCAAATTCTTTACAACCCTAGATTCATTTTCCAATGGTCAAACATTACGCCGTATGTTTTTCTCTTTAGAAAAAGGGTTTCGATCCTCTTAAAAATCCAAAACAAATCAAGGAAATTCCAATAAATCATGAAACCCATATCATGAAAATCCTGGAGTAAAGCGCTTCCAGTCGATGTTCGTTCCAGTGGTGTAACGCAGTTTACTAAAGGGGAAAAATGCACAGCCGACCTAGGGCTGAGGTCCACCGGCACTTGAGTCGAAGATGGGTCAAAATGATGATTGTAAAGTAATCAGGAAGGAGTTTAGGAACTTGTGTGAAACTTTTTGGGGATTCGGAGGTGAAAAGTGACGCACGATACTGTGTACACTCTCGAACGGGAAGTTGTTGCAGTCGTTATGAGGGTGACACGATGTTCGAGCTGGTGTCAAGGATGGAGAGATTTGGATGAAGATCTGTTGGGTGTTTTCGATTTTGAAAATAGTGGAGGAACGAATGAGTTTGGTGAGGTCAAAGTGATCAAAATGTGGGTAATGGAGTAGCGTTGAAGATGTGGTTCACTGTGTAATGAGTCCAGGGAGAAGAACGAGCAGGTGGTCTTTGAAAATGGATATGGGCCTAATTTAAAGTAGTGAGCCCAGTTGGGATTTAAAAATCTAAGTCTTTATTTAAATCTAAATAATGTACAAATTTGTTAATTGAATATCTTTTCCATACATTATCAGAATCCAACGAAACAAGATCCGTTGGGATCGTATGGACGACGGCTACACCATGGAACTGAATGGAAGTGATTTGGAGCTTGTTACAATTTATAGCGAAATAAATTGTCTATCTGAATCAGTCGACAAATATCGTTATTTAACGTTGACCGTCCAATATGAGTAAAACTCACTAACTCTACCAGTTCATATTTTTATAACGTATTTTTAGAACTGATAAATATTGGTTGATTGTTGTGCGTTGATTGGTTGGTTGAACTGCTAATTGATTGGGTGAAAATATCGATATAGTTATATATATATATATATATATATATATATATATATATCGTTAATCAAATATTGGTTCTATTTATCAGAATATTTCATATTGAAAATAAGTTGATGTTAATTATATTGTTTAACGTCTGTGGTGCAGGAAATCTGGTTGGAGGAATTCAACTGGATTCCTCAATATTTATAATACTGTCATTTTCATATATTGTAATATATAATATGATATATAATCTGTTGTTGATTATGTGTGTTTGGATGATATTGATCATGGTTATTTGGTATTTTATATACCATAAGAAATACTGGAATGTAAAAAGGGAATTTTCAAAGTGTATATTGAAAATAAAATATTTATAAAATCAAAGGATTTATAAAAGAAATTATTTATAGAAGCAAAGGATTTTATAAAAGGAATATTTATTTAGAAAATTAATAGAATTGTAAAAGGGATATTTATTTAGAAAATAAATAGATTTTAAAAGGAATAATTATTTGGAAAATAAATATAGAGAATTATAAAAGGAAGCATTTGTAAAACAAAAAAAAAATCGAAAAAGGAAATGGAGGGATATAAAAGAACCATGGAAAAGATAAATTTAAAGTGGATATTAAATAGAAATCTGTTTTAACAGATAAATGGAGAAGATTAATTTATAAATAATGATTTATAAATGAAGTAAAATATTTATCATTTAATAAATGGAATATATAAGTCAGAACTTATATACAGAAATAGAATCAGTGGTAACACTGATATTTTAAATAGAATGTGAACTCAACATTTATAAAGGGAATTATAAATGATATTTTAGTGTTGGAAATAAAAAGGAGATTTCGTATGGATCATTTTATAAATAGAAGTATAAATAGAAATTGGAAATGGGATATTATTTTAAATACAAAATCAACTGATTGATTATATAAAAGAAATATTTTTCACATTCGATGTGAAAATGGATTAAAATAAATATTTTATAAATTAAAACATTTATAAGGAAAATTGGATTTTGAAATAGGAATTCAAATGGGAATTTGAATAAGATAGGAAATAAGGTCAAAATGGAATTAGTAAATGAATTAGAATTAATCGAGTATTAGTTATTCGAATATAGTTTATTCGAAAGGAGTTAACCGAATATAGTTTATTTGAAGAGAGATTGTCGAATATAGATTATTAGAAGAAAGATTATCGAATATAGTTATTCGAGGAGAGATTATCGAATATAGTTTGTTCAAAGAAAGATTACCGAATATAGTTTACTCGAAAGAGAGATTATCGAATATAGTTTATTCGAACGAAAGAGTTATTGAATAGAGTTTATTCGAAAGAGAGTTGCATAAAAGATTATTCGAAAGAGAGTTATCGAATAAAGATTTTTCGAAAGAGAGTTATACGTTGAAATTCGATTATATTGAATTCGGGGAAGTACTAGTCACTTTCCATTTTAATCAAGATTTATTTATTTATTAATAAATTAGTTGTTTGTTTATTTATCCAAATTAATAAATAAAAGTTATACTTAAGTTACTATATTTCGGAAGCATGGGATTATAAAACTATTGTTATAATCCAATGATTTCTATAAAAGAAGTGGATTCGTAAATAGAATCCGAGAGTTACGTAAGGAAGTTTGTTAAAGATTTAAAAGGTGAACTTTGTCTATTTCGAGGTTAGTAATGTTGTTCAGTTAAGGTCTGAGACGCAGTTATACCCTAACTTGATTGACTCCATTTTTAACTAAGGAATGGTTAAGGTTCGATAGTGAAGGTTGGTTAAGTGAATTTAGTTAATGAGTGTAATAGTTTGAGTTGGCATAGCGATGTTTTATTTAAACATCTGTTTAAATCCAATGAAGGAGTTTTGGAAATGTTTTCCAAATAAGAATCAGAAATGTTTTCTAATATAAAATAAAATATAAATGAGAGTAAATATGGAAATGTTTTCCAATGATTAATAACGTATGTTTCATAAATTTAGAAAATAAGAATTTATGGAGATATGGAAATGGGTAACTGAATAAATTAATGATAAATTAATTTAAGAGATAAATTATGATTGATGATTGATCGATAGAATTTCCATATGGAAATAATATCGTTGTTTGCACACATGTTTTTCTTTGATAGTTAAATCACCGACTATCAAAGTTTTGACCAGTTTTCCGTAGTCAATACGAAGAGACCGGAATTAGATTCATTACCTGAAAAGCACTCTATATGGCATTAGTGGTGCGAATCAAATATGATGAAGATAATTGAAGACGGAGTTATGCAAGGGCTGTTCTGCCGATCCTAGGTAGAAATTGCCTAAGATTGATTTAAAGAATAGTGCCTTTGGTTTGTCCAGTCTAAGGACGACCCGTATGGAAGAATGTATGACAGAGTATATTTAATGGATCTCGTAAGTTGATCTCTTCAAATGTACTTACGTTTGGTGGCGGAGGAATTCGTTTCTCTTAGCTGTATACCCGTGGTATTTTTGAGGAAATCAATTTGTGATTTGGCGGGTACGACGATGTGACATTCAAAATGAATAAATGTGTGATCTGTCAGAGATAAGCAAAGCCTCTAGCCTCACACCTAGGAAATGGTATAAAATCAGGTAGGTCGCATGGATAAGTGGTTAGCTGTCAATTAGGGTGTATTGTCACCTGATCTAGAGAAATACCATTTACTTCTATAATCTATTTTGATGTTGCCCCTTTCGGGAAACGGTTGTTGATTCCAACAGTTGGTGATAATACATTCGGCACACTCAAGTGAAATGAGTGACCGACCATGTTTAGCCTAGGCTGCAAGATGTTCTTGTTGAACCGGTGTATTTCCCTCTAGAGATACACTGTCGGAAGGTGGTCCCATACCTTGCCAGTTGGAATTCATTACCCAATAAGCGCCTGCGGTTTTTGATTATATATTATGTATGTGGAACGTGAGATGAAAACGTTCTGCAAGATGATTATTTAGTTGTGGTTGATAGACACTATTATAATATCAAAAGAATTTTGATACAAAGATTATTTTGGATCCCCACAAGGGAAAAACCCATTCCGTTATACGGAGTGGTCTTATGAGATATCGTTTAAGTGCTCAAACTGTTTTAAATTGTTTTACTCACACCAGCCATGACTGACCCATAGTTTATTTTGTTTTGTTTTCCCTAAACTCTTGGGTGCCTAAATTTGTATGGACAGTCAAGTAGTCAGATTTTACAGATATACTTGGAGAGATGGAGCAAGAGGCTACAAATTATATAGCTATTGTTATTTCTGTGTGTTGTAAGTGTTGTACCCTGATAATGTTATTGTATACATGTACTAGTTTTATTTCAAAGTTATGTATCTATTATATATTGATCGTTCCGCTGTGAGATTCGTGTTTACTCTGATGTTGTATGTTCTTCTTCTTCTATTATAAGTTTCTATCTTATCTATTCTCACCCTCTAATTTCTTTCATTAATTATCCGGTATTTCCAATGCTTGATAGTCGACATTGGTTATATGTCGATTACTCAGGATCGCGAATACCCGGGAAGTTACAGTGGTATTAGAGTTGAAGGTTAAGTAATTACCTTGGCTCTATGCCGTGACTCAGTAGAGATAAGGTTATCAATGCCCTAGATTGAGTTTGTGTGTATATATACGAGAGAAGTGTATTTGTAGATTTTATAAAAAAATGTTTTATATTGTGGAGATTTATTGGTTGAGTTGTTTATGAATTCGGGTCGATCAGTTTGATACAATGTATCGATAGGAGTTTCTAAACATTTGAATATGATGAGCCGACACGGTATGTTTTGAAAAGAGGGTAATGAAATAATTTTACCCAAATCTATTTTGATATAAAGAAAATATATATATTGGAATTATTATAGTAAATTTGATGTGTTGGTAATCATTATAATCGAATGAGATTATAAAAGTAATATGGTTATTTAAATAGTTAATCAGGATTCGTACGAATGCGATATACGAAATCGGATGAATTAAATTTGAAGTTAAAATTAGAATTAGAATTATAACTCTGGAACTGTGAAAAAGTGTTTGTAAATGGATTTGGACTAAATACATGAGAATTTTAAAATCCTAGGAGATTTTAAATTGTTTACAAGCATGGTGAATAATATTTTGAATGTATTTCAAAATGGAAATAGTTAGAAAGGGTTTTGAAGGTGATATAGTATTGAACTCACTTCGGTCGCTGGAAATTAAATTCCGATGATGATCATGACATCATCGGTGTTCATTTTCGAGTTTTTAATTGACGGATTACTACCAAAGGTTTTGTTTTTGGAAATGTTTTGCGAAAACAAGTTGTTGAATTTCGAAAAGGAATATTTGATTTTTGAGAAAAATGAAGTTGTTTAAAACTCCCAAGGAGAGATTGATGAATTAAAAACAAGTCAAATTATACTTGTGAAAGCAAATTGTAATTGAATTGAAGCCAGTTAAGTGGAATTGGAATTGGAATAGAATGATATCAAGGAAAATTGGATTCTTGAATTCATATTTTTGGATAACCAATCCATTTGGACCCATGCGAATTGAGTTGATTTTTGAAATAAAAATCAAATTTGAGTTGTGAAATAAAGATCTCTGATTAGAGAAATTAACCAGATAATGAAAAATGTGGATGAAACTTAACTTGGTTAAGTATATTGATTTGTGAGTTAAGAAATTTAAAATCAAGAATGGTACTTTAGATTGAGAATGGAATTTGGCTTGGATAAGTGAATGGTTGTGTTGGAGATAAAAGTGACTTGAGTTTGATTGGGATAACATTGGTATATGCTGAGTTGATAGCGTATGGAAGTAATAGAGTTGATATGCCCAACAAAAAGGTATAAGTTTATTTATATTTGAGTTTGGTGATTTATGAGCCGATTGGCAAGCCGCTTCGCAATTTTATTTCCTTTTGGGTTGAAGAAGGCCTAGAGAGGCGAGTTGTAGTTGTACCGATTGAGTCGTACAAAGGAGGTGCTGGCAAAAAAATTCAAAAATTTCGGGTGTTAGAAAATTTTCAAAAAATTTGGAAATTTTAGTTATTCGGAATAAATTAATAATTTAATTGAAATCAATTAATTTAGTTAAAACAGAAATTAAAAGTAAACGAATAATTTTTAACCCAGTTAATAGCGTTTTTTTTCTACCTTAGCAATTTCGAGGACGAAATTATTTTAAGGGGGGAAGAATGTAATGTCCCGTATTTTTACGGTATTATAATTAATTAATTTAACTATATAAATAGTGATATAGAGATTTAAATAGTTTTTTAATTAAATTATATTGAATATTTAATTAAAATAAATTATAGAATAATATACATTTAATTCCGAAATAGTCATAAATAGCTAAATTCACAATACAGTGTGAATTGGAATATATATATAAGGTATAATTCAGTTTAGTTTTGAATTAGAATGGCGAATATATTTAAATAACGATAGTTTGAACATATAATTATATTATAATTATAATCGAGCTCGAAATGGTGCTGCAGTTCGTAATTTGGCGATTCGAACTTTAAACGAATATACAGAATCCATTTTAAGCTGGATTTCTGTGAAACAAGAAACGTTCGGAGCTGATAAAGTATATTTTTCTAATGGAAGAGAAAAATCAGGATTTCATCTGGTAGATTTTGATTTATGTCCAAATCAAAATTTAAAATAGTCGCTATGGAATTCGTTTATAATTTATAATGATTTATAAAGGATTTCTATTTTTAATTGAATATCGATTTGACCTAGATTTGAAATATCGAATTATAACTCCATATATATTTATTTTGGAGCTGTATGATATTCTATGTGAATATATACGATAATATTTATTTACAAATATTTATTATTATTATTTTTAAATATATTTATATTTAAATGGGTATATTTAGAGCTTTAAAAATAGCCAGTTTTACAAACGACCTCCGTTTTCAACAAAACTAATTTTGTTTGATCCGGAATATTAAATTATTGTTAGATTTCAATTTTCATGATTTTTGGAGTCAGTGTGTGGCCGTGCGAATTTTAATGTGAAAAACAGCCAGTAGTTTGACGGTAAAAAATATGCTGTGTGAGTAAACGGGGTCGGAATTCGACGAAACAAGTTTTGTTGGGTCCGTAATGTCGAACCGTAGCTGCGTGTCCATTTTCGTCAAAATTGGATATTGTCGGTGATCATAGAGATTTTTTAAAGACAAACACATGCCGATTGGTTAAAACGAAATAAAATAATCAATTGAAAAATAATAATAATATCCTATAAATACCCCAAATTCTTTACAGCCCCAGATTCATTTTTCCACTGGTCAAACATTGCGCCGTTTATTTTTTCTCTTCAGAAAAGGGTTTCGATCCTCTTAAAAATCCAAAACAAATCAAGAAAATTCCAATAAATCATGAAACCCATATTGTGAAAATCCTGGAATAAAGAGCTTCCAGTCGATGTCTGTTCCAGTGGTGCGATGCAGTGTCTTGAAGGGGCGAAAATGCACAACCGACCAACGGCTGAGGTCCACCGGCACTTGAGTCGAAGATGGGTCGAAATGATGATTGTAAAGTGGTCAGGAAGGAGTTTGGCAACTTATGTGAAATTTTTGAGGGATTCGAAGGTGAAAAGTGATGCACGATACTGTGTATGCTCTCGAACGGGAAGTCATCGCGGTCGTCATGAGGGTGACGCGATGTCCGAGGTGGTTTCAAGGATGGAAAGATTTGGATGAAGATCTATTGGGTGTTTTCAATTTTGAAAATAGTGGTGGAACGAGTGAGTTTGGTGAGGTCAAAGTGATCCAAATGGGGGTAATGGAGCAGCGTTGAAGATGTGGTTCACTGTGTAAGAGTCTAGGGAGAAGAACGAGCAGATGGTCTTTGAAAATGGGTATGGGCCTAATTTAAAGTAGTGAGCCCAGTTGGGATTTAAAAATCTAAGTCTTTATTTAAATCTAAATAACGTACAAACTTGTTAATTGAATATCTTTTCCATATGTTATCAGAATCCAACGAAACAAGATCCGTTGGGATCGTATGAATGACGGCTACACCATGGAACTGAGTTGGAGCTCGCTACAATTTATAGCGAAATAAATTCTATGTTTGAATCAGTCGACAATTATCGTTATTTAACGATGACCGTCTAGTGTGAGTAAAACTCACTAACTCTACTAGTTCATATTTTTATAACATGTTTTTAGAACTGATAAATATTGGTCGATTGTTGTGTGTTGATCGGTTGGTTGAACTGCTAATTGATTGGTTGAAAATATGGATATAGTTATATATATATCGTTAATCAAATATTGATTTTGTTTATCAAAATAGTTCATATTGAAATAAAGTTGATGTTAATTATATTGTTTAACATATGTGGATGCAGGAAAACAGGTTGAAGGAATCCAACTGGATTCCTCAATATTTATAATACTGTTATTTTCATATATTGTAATATATGAGGTGATATATAATCTATTGTTGATTATGTGTGTTTGGCTGATATTGATCATAGTTATTTGGTATTTTAAATACCATAAGAAATCCTGGAATATAAAAAGGGAATTTTCAAAGTGTATATTGAAAATAAAATATTTATAAAATCGAAGGATTTTACAAAAGAAATTATTTATAGAATCAAAGGATTTTATAAAAGTAATATTTATTTATAAAATAAACAGAATTGTAAAAGGGATATTTGTTCAGAAAATAAATAGATTTAAAAAGGAATAATTATTTGGAAAATAAATATAGAGAATTATAAAAGGAATATTTGTAAAACAAATAAAATCGAAAAAGGAAATGGAGGGATATAAAAGAACCATGGAAAAGATAAATTTAAAGTGGATATTAAATAGAAATCTGTTTTAACAGATAAATGGAGAAGATTCATTTATAAATAGTGATTTATAAATTAAGTAAAATATTTATCATTTAGTAAATGAATATATAAGTCAGAACTTATATAAAGAAATAGAAATCAGTTGTAACACTGATATTTTAAATAGAATGTGAACATAACATTTATAAAGGGAATTATAAATGAGATTTTAGTGTTAGAAATAAAAAGGAGATTTCGTATGGATCATTTTATAAATAGAAGTATAAATAGAAATTGGAAATGGGATATTATTTTAAATACAAAATCAACGGATTGATTATATAAAAGAAATATTTTTCACATTCGATGTGAATAATGGATTAAAATAAATATTTTATAAATTAAAACATTTATAAGGAAAATTGGGTTTTGAAATAAGAATTCAAATGGGAATTTGAATAAGATAGGAAATAGGGTTAAAATGGAATTAGTTATTCGAATTAGAGTTAATCGAGTATTAGTTATTCAAATATAGTTTATTCGAAAGGAGTTAATCGAATATAATTATTCGAGGAGAGATTATCGAATATAGTTTATTCGATGAAAGATTATCGAATATAGTTATTCAAAGAGAGATTATTGAATATAATTTATTCAAAGAAAGATTATCGAATATAGTTTATTCAAAAGAGAGTTTATCGAATATAGTTTATTCGAAGGAAAGAGTTAACTAATAGAGTTTATTCGAAAGAGAGTTATCAAAAAGAGATTATTCGAAAGAGAGTTATCGAATAGAGATTTTTTGAAAGAGAGTTATACGTTGAAATTCGATTATCTCGAATTCGGGAAAGTACTATTTACTTTCCGTTCTAATCAAGATTTATTTATTTATAAATTAGTTATTTGTTTATTTATCCAAATTAGTAAATAAAAGTTATACTTTAGTTATTATATTTCGGAAGCATGAGATTATAATACTATTGTTATAATCAAATGATTTCTGTAAAAGAAGTGGATTTGCAAATAGAATCCGAGAGTTACGTAAGGAAGTATGTTAAAGATTTAAAAGGTGATCTTTGTCTATTTCAAGGTTATGTTGTTCAGTTAAGGTCTGAGAGGTAGTTATACCCCAACTTGATTGACTCCATTTTTAACTAAGGAATGGTTAAGGTTCGATAGTGAAGATTGGTTAAGTGAATTTAGTTAATGAGTGTAATGGTTTGAGTTGGCATAGCGATGTTTTATTTAAACGTCTGTTTAAATCCAGTGAAGGAGTTTTGGAAATGTTTTCCAAATAAGAATCAGAAATATTTTCTAATATAAAATAAAATATAAATGAGAGTAAATATGGAAATGTTTTCCAATGATTAATAACATATATTTTCTAAATTTAGAAAATAAGAATTTATGGAGATATGGAAATGGGTAACTAAATAAATTAATGATAAATTAATTTAAGAGATAAATTATGATTGATGATTGATCGATAGAATTTCCATCTGGAAATAATATCGTTATTTGCACACATGTTTTTCTTTGATAGTTAAATCACCGACTATCAAAGTTTTGACCATTTTTCCATTGTCAATACGAAGAGACCGGAATCAGATTCATTTTCTGAAAACCACTCTATATGGGCACTAACGGTGTGAATCAAATATGATGAAGATAATTGAAGACGGAGTTATGCAAGGGCTGTTCTGCCGATCCTGGGTAGAAATTGCCTAAGACTGATTTAAAGAATAGTGTTTTTGATTTGTCCAGTCTAAGGACGACCCGTATGGAAGAATGTCTGACATAGTATATTTAATGGATCGCGTAAGTTGATCTCTTCAAACATATTTACGTTTGGTGGCGGAGGAATTCGTTTCTCTTAGCTATATACCCGTGGTATTTTCAGGAAATCAATTTGTGATTTGGCAGGTATGACAATGTGACATTCAAAATGAATAAATGTGTGATCTGTCAGAGATAAGCGAGGCCTCTAGCCTCACACCCAGGAAATGGTATAAAATCGGGTAGGTTAGGATGTATTGTCACCTGATCTAGAGAATTTCCTTTTACTTCTATAATCTATTTCGATGCTGTCCCTTTTGGGAAACGGTTGCTAATCCCAACCGTTGGTGATAATACATTCGGTACACTCAAGCGTTATAAGTGACCAGTCATGTTTAGCATGGGTTGCAAGATGTTCTTGTTGAACCTGGTGTATTTCCCTCTAGAGATACACTGTCGGAAGGTGGTCCCATACCTTTCCAGTTGAAATTCATTACCCAATGAGCGCCTGTGGTTTTTGATAATATATTATGTATGTGGAACGTGAGATGAAAACGTTCTGCTAGATGATTATTTAGTTGTGGTTGATAGAAACTATTATAATATCAAAAGAATTTTGATATAAAGATTATTTTGGATTCTCATAAGGGAAAAATTCGTTCCGTTATACGGCGTGGTTTTATGAGATATCGTTTAAGTGCTCAAACTGTTTTAAGTTGTTTTACTCACACCAATCCCATGACTGACCCAGAGTTTATTTTGTTTTGTTTTCCCTAAACTCTTGGGTGCCCAAATTTGTACGGCCAGACAAGTAGTCAGGTTTTACAGATATACTTGGAGAGATGGAGCAGGAGACGTCAGAATTATATAGCTATTGTTATCCGCTGAGTTGTAAGTGTTGTACTCTGGTAATGTTACTGTATACATATACTAGTTTTATTTCAAAGTTATGTATCTATTATATATTGATCGTTCCGCTGTGAGATTCGTGTTTACACTGATGTTGTATGTTCTTCTTCTTCTTCTATTCTAAGTTTCTATCTTATCAATTCTTACCCTCTAATTTCTTTCATTAACTATCGGGTATTTCCGATGCTTGATAGTCAACATTGGGTTATATGTCGATTACTCAGGATCACGAAAACCCGGGACGTTGCAAATTCGATCTTGGTCTTTCCATATCAACAATTGTATTGGAGAGATTTGATAGTCAGTGATTTAACTATCAAAATAAACAGTGAATTTATCATGAACGTCCAATGAGTTCACTAGTTCAGTATTCAACATCAATTGGCCTTTTAATTAAAACAAAAGGTAAATTTAAAACTCTTAAATATTTCGAGATTATTAATATAGTTTTCGCTTCTTAATTAACATAAGAGTATTCTTTAAACAAGTTCGTTTTATTACCTAAGAAAATCCTATACCATATCCAATTTCTATTTTTACTTTCAAAACATTAGTCATTTTATTATCTAATATTGGGAATCGATTCAATTTATTACTCGTAAAACCACGTTACGAAATATCTTCTATTCATTACATGACAACACCTAACGCTTATTCTTATTGAATAAAACTCAACTTTTACATTTTCTTCCTAACTCGAAAATATCATTATAATTCCATGCTCCTTTGGAAATCCTCATATATATATTTTCCCAATTTTAACCAAAAATGTTGCGTTATTATTTCTCTAATGAAATAATAAATTATTACCAATCCTTTTTACCATTACAACTAATATCATACTCAGATAATCCTGATGTCGTTCAAGTTGGGGTATGTTAATTATCTCTCAGACCTTGATCAACAACATTCATATCTTAAGGTTGATACAAGCTTTAATCCAAAAACAATATTTCATTCTAATAACCATTCAAATTCCATTTAACTAATTTATTCAAAGTACATTTCATACAACCTTCTTATCTTTTTGAAAGTCTCTTTCTCGGGTATAACCATTCTTTCTTAATTCAATAATTAAGTAACTTCTTTATAAAACACCACTCTTAACTCTGCCTCTTCAACCAAACTCATTTATAATTCGGATTTGTTTACAAAATCCTACGACCCATTCTTTTACCAAAATTCACTTACGCCCATCCTTTTTCAATCCATTCAATCATTTCTCCCTTTAAATTCTTATTTCAATTCCCCAATCTTACTTAACACCATTATTCAGTAACGTTAATTTAAAATTAACGATATAACACCTCATCGATTTTATAACCCTTGTTTGAATAAATTATGGTTTAATTTAATCCTTTCTGTTCTCAATTCCCTTTTTACTTAATTCGAATATTTAAGTCACATTTATTTCGCTTAAATTTCCCTTTTATAAATTCATTATAAAAATCAAGTTTAAAATAAAATTTGTTCACAAACTCCTTTCACCATTCCATTAGATTTCATTTCAATTTCGAGTACTTTTAAAAATGAATTCAATTAAAAAGTAATTTTCTAAATTATTATTAATTAAAATAATAATTTACTTCAATCATTAACTACTTCGGTGGTTAATTTATTTATTAACTAAGATAGGTAGTAATTCCCTTTTAAAAACTTATTAAAATTAAAACAATATTCATTAAACTATTTTATTGGATTTATTCAACACAAACTAACTTAATAATCAATCCCAATTAAAACGGTCGATTTAGTCAACTCAAAATACTGCTACCCCATTAACCGATTCCAATTAGTTCCCACTTTAAATTAATTAATTCCATTTAATTGTTTCTTAGCAAAACAATTATCAAAATTTAACAGTTAGGTTAATTTGTATTCACTTATTTATAAATCTGATTATCACTAGAATTTGCTTTATAAAACCGGTTAATAATAAATTATAAATTTAAATAATAAATAATGAATATTTAATTCCTTTTAACAAACCTTTATACAAAATAATATATTTCAAAATCTATTTCTAGTTATAAAATAAATTTCATAACTTTAGTTCTATCGATTAACCTGATGGTAAATCAATATAACAAAACAATTTATTATTAGGCCATTTACTGCCGATTACTCAACCAATATTGCCCATTGGTTAAAAAAAATACAGGTTAAATTTTCAGTCAATGATCACTAATCAAATCAATCACCCAATCATGACAGCTCATATATGATAATATGAAAATAAATTATATATTTCAGGAATCCTGTTGGATCCCTCCAACCTGTCCTTTCCTGTATTCAAAATAGTTATCTCAAATCAGATCATTCAATTTCATTTAACTGATAATTTCTATAACAGTAGATAACAACTATTTAACATCAACCATTAAACAAAACAATTCAATCAGTTCAAACAATTCAAACCATTTAAACATGTTTATTTTATAAATGTGACCAATAAGGTAAGTTACCTCTATTGGATCAAATCGTTAAAACAACGATTTGGTATTTCATTGAAATTAAACAACAGTTTAATTCCATCGGTTAAATCAACAAATAAATATATATAATTCGGAAACAGTCAACCATTAGTAACCAAAGCACAAAAAATAAAAACTCAATTTATATAAAATATAAATGGGAAGAATTGAGTGAGTTTAACTCACCTTGGTTTGATTATTCTAAAACGGTTCGGTTACATTTAAATTAAATAGTCGTTTAAATTAACTATAAATTCTGTCATCTCCATTCTTGTGCAGATTAGTTCCAAAATGTTGTATTCTGCAATGCGGTCCTAATGCAACTTGTGTGGTTCAATTCTGACAACATAGACACGGAATATAACATTTATGATATACGGTTATAAATAAAAATATGTTTTTCCTTAATTATTTAATTTATCATTAACTACTTCTGACTTATTATTGTAACCAAGCCCGACATTCATCCTTCACCGTTTTGTGTCCACGCATCGACTTCATACCAGTACAATGAATACCTAAGCACGAATTATTATTATGATATTATGTTATAAGATTTAATAAATCTCTTAATCATATATTGTTAACAAAAAAACTTTAATTATTTATGTTAGTCCCGTTAACAGCTAGTTATGTTCTTCTCATTTACGATTTTTCCCCGGCCTTTGACAAACGAACCCAAGCACGAAGCAACTTCCACAACTTCCCGTTCAATACGTGGAAATAAGTGGTAATTTATCAAAATAAGTTATATGTTTTTATTTAACATAAATAAACATCTAAAATTTAAGTTAGTTTAACTAACTACTCAATCAATGGTAATCGGCTGACATGGTTCCTTCCAACTCCTCGCGGTTCATTTCTTCATTCATTTTGCAGGAGTTAAAACTGTTACAAGTATACAATTATAATAAGATCATTAGATAATTCTTTAATTACCAAATTTACTTTGCGGTAAGATTAGAGGCCCACTGTTTCAATTCCTTCCCACCGGGAATTTCCTCTTCGTCCACACGCGATCCAGAACTCACGCCGTCGATCCGTTCAATTCCTGTACAGCAAGATTTAATATAACTATAGTTTTTAAATTAATTAAATTATTGTTTAACTAATAGTTTGGCTGATAACCTTTGCCCATATTCTCATTCAATTATTCCTCTTTGCTTTTTTTTTCTTCTGAACTCAGGACCTTGCTCGACAATGAAACCTCACCATCTCTCCATCCTGGGTGCACGGGAATTCGATTAACGATTGCCATGAGCTGCGCCTCACCGAGCTCCATCTCCACTCAAGGCCTCGTCACTGGTATCGCACCCTTCCTCCTGTAGCAGACCAGCATCCGCTGGTGCTTTCAAGCAGGCCTCCAGCCACTTCGATCAACGATATTAGATCGCCATCGGTCAGTCTCAAGATCATAGAGAGCTTAACCTATTTCTGTTGAACGATTTCAATGTTGATCATAGGATTTAGAGATAGATTGGGTGAAAGACTGGGTATTCTGGTTCGTTGATTTATAATGGGTGGCGGCACATTTTCTTTGACCAGAGAACACAACAACTCAGGGTTTGACAAGAGTTAGGTTTTCACGATTGGGTTATATACAGAGTTGGAACCATATAATAATATTTTATTATTTTAGAAACTTCGATGCGAAATAACGCTCAAAACCACCACATATAACCTCAGTTTTCGATAAAATAAGGTAACCTTAGCATAAAAAATATTCCGGACCCAATGGGACAGGTTTCGTCGAATTCCGACATCGTTTATGAAAAGTCCTTTATAATTATCGATGAAAAATCAAGCGTTTAAAATTCCTAAAGTTACAAAAAAAATCCAAAAATTCGAAACCTTGACATTTTACTAGACCTCTTCCTTACGGATCCAATAAATTTTATTTCATCCAAATCGGGATTCATTTTGCCGATCATTTATTCGTTTAAAATTACCCCTGTCTGAATTGACCAAAATAATATAATTGATTTAGGCATTTATTATTGCCACGATCTAACGGTAAGTCTGATTAACACGAAAATTGAAATCTAATGATAACAAATTAATACGAATCCAACGACACTAGTTTCGTCGCATTCCGAGACTGTTTCCCGGTATACCATTTTTATACGCACCACAATGCCATTTTGGACACCAAATTTCTCGGTCTTCAAAAATAACAAACTATATATCTATTTTGACTCTAGTCGTCGATAGAACTCAAAGGAACTGGTTTCACAGCCTAATTCGATCGTCTGCTCAAGTTACACACAAAAACCACTCTGCTAAATTAATTTAATTTAATAACGCGCAATAAAAAATGAACGTGTAATGGCCCACAAATCCATAATATCTAAGTTGACTACATACATCATACATCCAACCCAAATAGCACGAAAATACGAATCATTTTTTTTAGAAGAAAAAGTTAGAAGAAGAACATAATTAACAACACAGAATCTCACATCGCAGCGGAAGAAAATATAATATATCATAACTTTTGAAATACAAAATTTCAACTGTATAACATACACTTATCAGAGTACAACACTTACAACACAGCGGAACAAAACTCTATATAACTAACGTTGAAGCCTCCTGCTCCAAGCTCCTTTAGATAGATCTGTAAAATCCTGAACTACTTGACTACCCGTACAAATTTAGGCACCCAAGAGTTTAGGTAGAACAAAACAAAATAAACTCCGGGTCAGTCATGGGACTGGTATGAGTAAACAGTTTAAAACAGCTTGAACAAATAAACGATATCTCATAAGACCACGCCTTATAACGTAACGGGTTTTTCCCTTATGAGAATCCAAAATATCTTTATATCAAAAACCTTTTGATCTTATAATAATGCCTATCAACCACAATATAATAATCATCTAGCAGAAACGCTTTCATCTCACGTTCTACATATATAGTATACAGTCAAAAACCGCAAGCACGTATTGGGTAATGGATTTCCAACTATGACAAGGTATGGAACCACATTCCGATCAGTGTACTCTTGGAACGATACACTGGAGTTCAACAAGAACATCTTGCAACTCAGCCACACATGACCGACCACTCATTTCTCTTGAGTGTATCGAATGTATATCACCAACGGTTGGGATCGGCAACTGTTTCCCGATAAGGGACAGCATTGATATAGATTAAAGAAGCAAATGAATATTCTCTAGATAGGTGATAGTGCACCCTAATGAGAGCTAACCACATAGCTATGCTGCCTGCCCGATTTTTGTCATCTCTCGGTTGTTGAGGCCAGAGGCTACGCTTTATCATCACATCAAATTCACTTCGAATGCCACATTGTCAGATCCATCGAAAATCACTAATTGACGTCTACAACAGTACATTACGTGTTAGCTAAAGAAGTTTCCTTCTCCGCTTCCACTCTTGGTACGGTTGAAGAAATCAATGTACGTGACCTTTCTGGAAATACTCTGTCAGACATTCATCCATACCAGTCATCCAGGAACAGGATGAACCGAAGGCACTATTCAGTACATCTATCTTAGGCACTGTTATCTAAGACTTATACAATAGCCCTTGCACTTTACTCCGTCTTCAATTATCTTTGGCATATATGATTCACAACGCTTATGCTAATACAGAGTGGTTCTTTGGATAATAATCCAACCGGTCTCTCCATATTAACAACGTTAAAATGGTCAAAACTTCTATAGTCTGTGATTTAACTATCGAAGAAAACAAGTGTTCATCCAATTATCAAACAATCACTGGGCCCTTAATTAATATTCCATTAATTAAATCACTTTTCCATTTCTTTACCAATATTTGCTAACCAAATATTTTCCATAACCATATTGGCCTTATACGTTATTTGGAAAACATTTCCATATATCGCCTTCCTTTATTTTCTAAACTTTAGAAAATATATGCTATTTATAATTGGAAAATATTCCAATTACTTATCTCTTTTCTGATCTCTTTTATTTCTATACTTAGGAAATATTTAACATCTTATTTCCAAACTTACACTTATTTGGGTTAAAACAGATGTTGTGTAAAACATCGTTACGACAACCCAAATACTATATTCAACTAACTCTTATCCAACATTGATCTTCGAGCCTGAAATCTTACTATTTATTTGTTAATAATGAAATCAATCAAGTTGGGGTATAACTACCTCTCAGACCATGACTGAATAACATTTATAACGTCAAAATAGATAAGACTACTTACTCGAATAATCAATACCATACAACTACTTATTCACCTTTAAACACGTACGCACTTTCTCTTTCTATTCTTACTGGATTTTATTCTTAGACTTCCTTTTTGGTTTTTCTATTCTATTTTTAAGTTCGTTCTCTTATCGACTTCAATATATATTGATATATAGAATCCTAGTTATCAGATTTTCTTAAAAATATTCTAACTCCTTAAATTTCCAGAAAAATTCGCCATAACCTCCTTTGTACCGGGAGCATCGGGAAAATCCCCAAACTGCCACGCAGGCCTTCTCCAATCAAAAAGAAAAAGAAAAGCCAAGCGGCTAGCCGATACGGCGCATAAAATCTCATATGTGAATTAAATACACACCTTTTTATCGGGCATTCTATTTATATATCTTCATTAACTTCATTCCATATCTGTCTCATGTATATCTATACCTGCCCAATTTATTTCATACTTAATCCAATCGTTTTACTCAATTCGTTAATTTAGTTGCTAATTAACTCCTTTTCCTATTTCACTTTTATATTTGAACATAACATGTTCAAATATATTTGTACTTGTTTACAACTAATTAAAATTCCAATTTCCATTTAAGTTTCATATTCGAATTCGATTTCGAATTCTCAAGTCCAGTTTACTTATCCAAGCTCAAATTCGATTCATAACTCGATTTGTCAGATCACTTGAATAACTTGGTAATCATTGCCAGATCACTTGATTTTACTGCATCCGATCACTTGTCAAATCTGGTGATTCGCCAAGTGCCAGATCATTTTAAATAACTTGACTATCATTACCAGATCATTTGGTTTGTTATTCCAAATTCCATTTCTTTTCCATTTAAATTCCATATTCAAATTACTTAGTTAAATTCCATTTGGATTCCATATTCAAATGACTTAGTTAAAATTCCATTTGAATTACATATTCAAATTACTTAGTTAAAATTCCATTTGAATTCCATATTCAAATTACTTAGTTAAAATCCATTTGAAATCCATATTCAAATTACTTAGTTAAAATTCCATTTGAAATCCATATTCAAATTACTTAGTTAAAATTCCATTTGAATTCCATATTCAAATTACTTAGTTTAAATTCCATTTGAATTCCATATTCAAATTACTTAGTTAAAATTCCATTTGAATTCCTTTATTCAAATTCTATTTCAAATCCTTTATTCAAATTCAATTTCAATTCATATAACCAAATTCCATTGTTTAAATTCCATATTTACTTCTCTTGAATTCAAATTCTATTTATTTGAATTTCTTGAATTCAAATACCCTATTTACATCTCTTGAATTCAATTACCTTAGTTAAATCTCTTGAATTCAAATACCTTAGTAAAATCTCTTGCATTCAAATACCTTAGTAAAATCTCTTGCATTCAAATACCTTAGTTAAATCTCTTGCATTCAAATACCTTAGTTAAATCTCTTGCATTTTCTATTTGAAATTTCATATGTTCAAATTCCATTTAAACTTCTAATTTACATTCCAAATATTCAACTCCATTTTAAATCTATTTGAAATTCAAACATTCACACTCCTTTTAATTCTATTTGAAATTCAAACATTCAAACTCCTTTTAATTCTATTTGAATTTAAATATTCAAACTCTATTGTTAAATTTCCATTTGAATTCAAATTCCATATTTAATTTATCTTTGATTCAAATTCTATTTAATTTCACTTTGAATTCAAATACCATATTTTAATTTCACCTTGAATTCAAAATCTATTTGAATCTCTTACATTCAAATCCTCTTTGAATCTCTTATATTCAAATTCTGTTTGAATTATTCAAATTCTATTTAAAAATAGAATTTTCCTTAAAAATCTCAAATATCCTTTTCAGGATATTTTTAAATATCAACACTTAGACCCAGTGATATTTAAACACTAAACAACCAATTATTTATTTCAGGTTTCTAACACACCATATATGATAGTATATATGCAAACAAATAAACAAACAGATAATATATTTTTGAGGAATCCAGTCGGATTCCTCCAACCTGTTTTCCTACACCCACAGACGTTAGTCAACATAGTAATACCCATCCTTCTTCGTGACAGGATATCGCGGTATAGAAGGTCATCCACTATCATAGCGTGGGGCGTATAGGGTCATCCGCTAATGGTACTGCGGGCATCCGCTAATGGTACTGCGGGCATCCGCTAATGGTACTGCGGGAACAATCCAATCATCAACCCAATATATATATAATAGTCAATCCTAAATAACTAATATATTTCAAACAATCAGAAAGCATCCAACAGCAACAAACAATTATTTTTAACGATAAAAAAATAAATTCTAAACAAACAGGTGAGATTTACTCACCAGGGTGTTTATTTGCACTGAATACCCGATGAAGTCTATTATGTAGATTGTACAGTGGTTCCTCCATTTCTCTGTTTTTCAATGTAAAACAAATAAAAATTTCAATTACCGAAGTATACTAATTTAATTAACTTCCCATATGTAAACAAATTTCGAATTTAACTTTAACCTTTCTCGAACGATTAGTCTACACATTTTATTTCTTTATTAACTAGTTTCCTTTATATCCACTAATTATATTAACTAATTTATTTTATTCAATTATCGCTTATATAATATAATTTTCATGTATTTAAATTACAATTATTTCACACTGATAAAATACCCAAGTCAACCACCTAGCTTGAAATAAATTTCATACATTAATCCCTTGAATTTTAAGTAAATTAGTTTCACCTTACTAAGCCTACAATTTCTTGACTAAACAAACAAATTGAAAAACTTAATTAACTAAATAAATTGTTTGGTTATACCGTAATCCGTACTGCAAACTTTCCCTGGACATCCATTGCCACTACGCCTGCATCCACTATCAAGGTATCAACCCAGACTCTTCCCGGCTTTGAATTCTCTTTGAGTCTTTAAATCAAACACCTAGTGCTCCTTAATAACGAACTGCCTTCGAAACCTTGCTGACATCGCCGACCCTATATGGCCTCCTCCACCTTGCTCCCTTGCTTCTGGCGAACTAGGCCCCTCCTCGATCACCATTCCTTCCCTGTTGAACCCAGCATCAACACCGCACTCCCCTCACCTAACAGATCCGGACTTCCCATTCCTACTTCCAGTTCGAACTCCACCTAGGAACCCTAAATCCAACGAACACTGCAGCATTTGAATCGCAACACCTCACCATCGAAGAAATTGAACATCAGAAAATCCACGAATTCCTATCGCGGTCCCCCTTCCCTCTCTAACCGCACGTACCTCCAGAAATCGATGAGCTTCAGGGACCCCTCGAGTTAAATCGCGACTTCTAGAAATCCTTCATCTCGCAACAGAGAACATCGCGAGCCCCAAATCTGTCGTTAAAACAAGTAGGACAGATCGGTATTTGTTTTATGTGGATTTCGATTTTTATTCCTGAAAGATCGGCCCCCCTTTATTTTTGTTTTCAGCTGAAAAAAAGAAATGGGAAAAATCGTGATTATATATAGAAGAGAAGGGAACAGACGTAGACCATTTTTACTTCATTCGTTTATGACTGGTGAGGAAAGGATCAGCGTGGCCATTTCCTTTTCCTCCTTGCTGTTTTGTTTCTGTCCACAATAATTGAATTTACTTTATTTATTTTATTTTATTTTGCTTTTAACGGTATCCTTTAAATTTAAATACTCCATGGTCCTGAACTCCTTTCTGAACCCAACAACTGTCCATTCTAGGGTAAAACCACTATTCCGAACCCACTTGGATAGGTCGTGAAGTCCAATTCAATTGTCTGTAGAAGATATAATTTAAATTGATATAAATCAAATTTTAAAATAATAAATACTGCGAAAATAAATTAATATTATTATTCGAATTCAAACAGAAGTCTGAACTGTATTTAATTCAGTTTTAAATCTCGAATTGAATTATATTTTCGCATTACGATGATTTAATATATTCGATATTAAATCGAAATTGATTATTAAACTGATAACTTAATATAAATATTCATTTAATTTATCAAATTAATATTTAAAACCGTATTAAATATTCGAATTTAACCAACGGAATATTCGGGTCATTACATTCTTCCCCACTTAAAATAATTTCGCCCTCGAAATTGCTAAGGTAGGAAAAGTGCTACCAACCTATTACTTTTCAAACTCCATTTATGTTGAAACTCAACATTTCAAATTTCACAAATTTTAGTTTTACCAAAACTTTTGGTCTTCATTTATTCACATCCGATTCATATTCCCTTCACATGTATCCATATTCATCCCAGACTTATTCAAATTGATTTTAATTCAATTTATCCATTTTAATCCATTTAACTTGCCTTAAGTTAAAGTTTAATTCCAGAATTTAAATACCCAGGCTTCATTTCAAATCCTTTTTGAAATAACATAAATATATACATATATTTATTTCCATTTCAAATTCAAAACATTTGAAATTTCAAACTAGATTGTTTTCTTTTAACAAAATTTCCATCAAAAACTTTTCTAAGGTAGCAATCCATCACTTAGAAACTCGAAAATGAATACTGATAATGTTGCAATCATTTATCAGAATTATTTTCCAGCCACTGAAGTGAGTTCAGTGCTTAATTACTTTCAAAATGGTTTCTATTCAAATCCCTTTCAAAACAAAGCCATATTATTTCAGTATGCTTTCAAATGATTTTTCAACTTCCCAGGATTTAAAATTCTAACTTCTGGTTTGAATTTAATTCTAATTCATTTCATTTGTATATATTTCATTCCTATAAAAATTTCTAATTGGTTATAAATAACCATTTCAATTTTATAGTCTCATTTGATTATAACCCTAACAATCAACTCATCCAATAATTTCAGAAAATTATTATTTCTATATCAAAATAGAAATTTGAGTAAAATTATTTCATTTACCCACTTAAAACAATATCATGTTAAATCTTCTGTTCAAGTATTTACAAACTCTTATCGACGTCGTGGCGTCCCACGATTCGATCAGAATTCATAATTCACTCAACAAACTAGTCAACACAATATAAAATAGTTTTTATATCCAATAACAAATACGCTCTCTCGTATATATATACACTCAACTCATTCAGGATACTGCTGACCCTATCTCTAATGAGCACAATTCCACAAAGCCTAGGTATTCGCTCAACCTAAGCTCTGATACCAACTGTAATGGCCCGCAAATCCATAATATCCGAGTTGACTACATACATCATACATCCAACCCAAATATCACGAAAATACGAATCATTTTTTTACAAGAAAAAGGTAGAAGAAGAATAGAAATAACAACACAGAATCTCACATCGTAGCGGAACAAAATATAATATATCATAACTTTTGAAATACAAAATTTCAACTGTATAACATACACTTATCAGAGTACAACACTTACAACACAGCGGAACAAAACTCTATATAACTAATGTTGAAGCCTCCTTCTCCAAGCTCCTTTAGATAGATCTGTAAAATCCTGAACTACTTGACTGCCCGTACAAATTTAGGCACCCAAGAGTTTAGGTAGAACAAAACAAAATAAACTCCGTGTCAGTCATGGGACTGGTATGAGTAAACAGTTTAAATAGCTTGAACAAGTAAACGATATCTCATAAGACCACGCCGTATAACGGAATGGGTTTTTCCCTTATGAGGATCCAAAATATCTTTATATCAAAAACCTTTTGATATTATAATAATGCCTATCAACCACAATATAAAAATCATCTAGCAGAAACGCTTTCATCTCACGTTCTACATATATAGTATACAGTCAAAAACCGCAAGCACGTATTGGGTAATGGATTACCAACTATGACAAGGTATGGAACCACCTTCCGATCAGTGTATTCTAGGATTGATACACTGGAGTTCAACAAGAACATCTTGCAACTCAGCCACACATGACCGACCACTCGTTTCTCTTGAGTGTATCGAATGTATATCACCAACGGTTGGGATCAGCAACCGTTTCCCGATAAGGGACAGCATTGATATAGATTAAAGAAGCAAATGAATATTCTCTAGATAGGTGATAGTACACCCTAATGGGAGCTAACCACATAGCCATGTTGCCTGCGCGATTTTTGTCATCTCTCGGTTGTTGAGGCTAGAGGCTACACTTTATCATCACATCATATTCACTTTGAATGCCACATTGTCATATCCATCGAAAATCACTAATTGACGTCTACAACAGTACATTACGTGTTAGCTAAAGAAGTTTCCTTCTCCGCTTCCACTCTTGGTACGGTTGAAGAAATCAATGTACGTGACCTTTCTGGAAATACTCTGTCAGACATTCATCCATACCAGTCATCCAGGAACAGGATGAACCGAAGGCACTATTCAGTACATCTATCTTAGGCACTGTTATCTAAGACTTATACAATAGCCCTTGCACTTTACTCCGTCTTCAATTATCTTTGACATATATGATTCACAATGCTTATGCTAATACAGAGTGGTTCTTTGGATAATAATCCAACCGGTCTCTCCATATTAACAACGTTAAAATGGTCAAAACTTCGATAGTCTGTGATTTAACTATCGAATAAAAACAAGTGTTTCGATAGTCGATGATTTAACTATCGAAGAAAACAAGTGTTCATCCAATTATCAAACAATCACTGAGCCCTTAATTAATATTCCATTAATTAAATCACTTTTCCATTTCTTTACCAATATTTGCTAACCAAATATTTTCAATAACCATATTGGCCTTATACGTTATTTGGAAAACATTTCCATATATTGCCTTCCTTTATTTTCTAAACTTTAGAAAATATATGCTATTTATAATTGGAAAATATTCCAATTACTTATCTCTTTTTTGATCTCGTTTATTTCTATACTTAGGAAATATACAACATCTTATTTCCAAACTTACACTTATTTGGGTTAAAACAGATGTTGTGTAAAACATCGTCACGACAACCCAAATACTATATTCAACTAACTCTTATCCAACATTGATCTTCGAGCCTAAAATCTTACTATTTATTTGTTAATAATGAAATCAATCAAGTTGGGGTATAACTACCTCTCAGACCTTGACTGAATAACATTTATAACGTCAAAACAGATAAGACTACTTACTCGAATAATCAATACCATACAACTACTTATTCACCTTTAAACACGTACACACTTCCTCTTTCTATTCTTACTGGATTTTATTCTTAGACTTCCTTTTTGATTTTTCTATTCTATTTTTATGTTCGTTCTCTTATCGACTTCAATATATATTGATATATAGAATCCTAGTTATCAGATTTTCTTAAAAATATTCTAACTCCTTAAATTTCCAGAAAAATTCGTCATAACCTCCTTTATACCGGGAGCATCGGGAAAATCCCCAAACTGCCACACAGGCCTTCTCCAATCAAAAAGAAAAAGAAAAGCCAAGCGGCTAGCCGATACGGCGCATAAAATCTCATATGTGAATTAAATACATACCTTTTTGTCGGGCATTCTATTTGTATATCTTCATTAACTTCATTCCATACCTATCTCATGTATATCTATACCTGCCCAATTTATTTCCAACATAATCCAATCGTTTTACTCAATTCGTTAATTTAGTTGCTAATTAACTGCTTTGCCTATTTTACTTTTATATTTGAACATAACATGTTAAAATTTATTTGTACTTGTTTACAACTAATTAAAATTCCAATTTCCATTTAAGTTTCATATTCGAATTCAATTTCGAATTCTCAAGTCTAGTTTACTTATCAAAGCTCAAATTCGATTCATAACTCGATTTGTTAGATCACTTGAATAACTTGCTAATCATTGCCAGATCACTTGATTTTACTGCGTCCGATCACTTGTCAAATCTGGTGATTCGCCAAGTGCCAGATCATTTTAAATAACTTGACAATCATTACCAGATCATTTGGTTTGTTATTCCAAATTCCATTCCCTTTCTATTTGAATTTTATATTCAACTTCCATAGTTTAAATTCCATTTGAATTCTATATTCAAAGTCTATAATTTAAATCCCATTTGAATTCTATATTCAAATCACTTATTTTAAATTCCATTTGAATTCCATGTTCAAATTACATAGTTAAAATTTCATTTGAATTCCATATTCAAATTACTTAGTTAAATTCCATTTGAATTCCATATTCAAATGACTTAGTTAAAATTCCATTTGAATTCCATATTCAAATTACTTAGTTAAAATTCCATTTGAATTCCATATTCAAATTACTTAGTTAAAATTCCATTTGAAATCCATATTCAAATTACTCAGTTATAATTCCATTTGAAATCCATATTCAAATTACTTAGTTAAAATTCCATTTGAAATCCATATTCAAATTACTTAGTTTAAATTCCATTTGAATTCCATATTCAAATTACTTAGTTTAAATTCCATTTGAATTCCTTTATTCAAATTCTATTTCAAATCCTTTATTCAAATTCAATTTCAATTCATATAACCAAATTCCATTGTTTAAATTCCATATTTAATTCTCTTGAATTCAAATTCTATTAATTTGAATTTCTTGAATTCAAATACCCTATTTACATCTCTTGAATTCAATTACCTTAGTTAAATCTCTTGAATTCAAATACCTTAGTTAAATCTCTTGAATTCAAATACCTTAGTTAAATCTCTTGCATTCAAATACCTTAGTTAAATCTCTTGCATTCAAATACCTTAGTTAAATATCTTGCATTCAAATACCTTAGTTAAATCTCTTGCATTTTCTATTTGAAATTTCATATGTTCAAATTCCATTTAAACTTCTAATTTAAATTCCAAATATTCAACTCCATTTTAAATATATTTGAAATTCAAACATTCACACTCCTTTTAATTCTATTTGAAATTCAAACATTCAAACTCCTTTTAATTCTATTTGAATTTAAATATTCAAACTCTATAGTTAAATTTCCATTTGAATTCAAATTCCATATTTAATTTATCTTTGATTCAAATTCTATTTAATTTCACTTTGAATTCAAATACCATATTTTAATTTCACCTTGAATTCAAAATCTATTTGAATCTCTTACATTCAAATCTTCTTTGAATCTCTTATATTCAAATTCTGTTTGAATTATTCAAATTCTATTTAAAAATTTAATTTTCCTTAAAAATCTCAAATATCCTTTTCAGGATATTTTTAAATATCAACACTTAGACCCAGTGATATTTAAACACTAAACAACCAATTATTTATTTCAGGTTTCTAACACACCATATATGATAGTATATATGCAAACAAATAAACAAACAGATAATATATTTTTGAGGAATCCAGTCGAATTCCTCCAACCTGTTTCCCTACACCCACAGACGTTAGTCAACATAGTAATACCCATCCTTCTTCGTGACAGGATATCGCGGTATAGAAGGTCATCCACTATCATAGCGTGGGGCGTATAGGGTCATCCGCTAATGGTACTGCGGGCATCCGCTAATGGTACTGCGGGAACAATCCAATCATCAACCCAATATATATAATAGTCAACCCTAAATAACTAATATATTTCAAACAATCAGAAAGCATCCAACAGCAACAAACAATTATTTTTAACGATAAAAAAATAAATTCTAAACAAACAGGTGAGATTTACTCACCAGGGTGTTTATTTGCGCTGAATACCCAATGAAGTCTATTATGTAGATTGTACAGTGGTTCCTCCATTTCACTATTTTTCAATGTAAAACAAATAAAATTTTCAATTACCGTAGTATACTAATTTAATTAACTTCCCATATGTAAACAAATTTCGAATTTAACCTTAACCTTTCTCGAACGATTAGTCTACACATTTTATTTCTTTATTAACTAGTTTCCTTTATATCCACTAATTATATAAACTAATTTATTTTATTCAATTATCACTTATATAATATTATTTTCATGTATTTAAATTACAATTATTTCACACTGATAAAATACCCAAGTCAACCACCTAGCTTGAAATAAATTTCATACATTAATCCCTTGAATTTTAAGTAAATTAGTTTCACCTTACTAAGCCTGCAATTTCTTGACTAAACAAACAAATTGAAAAACTTAATTAACTAAATAAATTGTTTGGTTATACCTTAATCCATACTGCAAACTTTCCCTGGACATATATTGCCACTACGCCTGCATCCACTATCAAGGTATCAACCTAGACTCTTCCCGGTTTTGAATTCTCTTTGAGTCTTTAAATCGAACACCTAGTGATCCTTAAAAACGAACTTCCTTCGAACCCTTGCTGACCTCGCCGACCCTATATGGCCTCCTCCACCTCGCTCCCTTGCTTCTGGCGAACTAGGCCCCTCCTCGATCACCATTCCTTCCCTGCTGAACCCAGCAACAACACCGCACTCCCCTCACCTAACAGATCCGCACTTCCCATTCCTACTTCTAGTTCGAACTCCACCCAGGAACCCTAAATCCAACGAACACTGCAGTAATTGTATCGCAACACCTCACCATCGAAGAAATTGAACATCAGAAAATCCACGAATTCCTATTGCGGTCCCCCTTCCCTCTCTAACCGCACGTACCTCCAGAAATCGATGAGCTTTAGGGACCCCTCGAGTTAAATCACAACTCCTAGAATTCCTTCATCTTGCAACAGAGAACATAGCAAGCCCCAAATCTGTCGTTAAAACAAGTAGGATGGATCGGTATTTGTTTTATGTGGATTTCGATTTTTATTCCTGAAAGATCGGCCCCCTTTATTTATTTTTTCAGTTGAAAAAAAGAAATGGGAAAAATCGTGATTATATATAGAAGAGAAGGGAACAGACGTAGACCATTTTTACTTCATTCGTTTATGAGTGGTGAGGAAAGGATCAGCGTGGCCATTTCCTTTTCCTCCTTGCTGTTTGGTTTATGTCCACAATAATTGAATTTACTTTATTTATTTTATTTTATTTTGCTTTTAACGGTATCCTTTAAATTTAAATACTCCATGGTCCTGAACTCCTTTCTGAACCCAACAACTGTCCATTCTAGGGTAAAACCAATATTCCGAATCCACTGGGATAGGTCACGAAGTCCAATTCGATTGTCTGTAGAAGATATAATTTAAATTGATATAAATCAAATTTTAAAACAATAAATTCTACGAAAATAAATTAATATTATTATTTGAATTCAAATAGAAGTCTGAACTGTATTTAATTCAGTTTTAAATCTCGAACTGAATTATATTTTCGCATTACGATGATTTAATATATTCGATATTAAATCGAAATTGATTATTAAACTGATAACTTAATATAAATATTCATTTAATTTATCAAATTAATATTTAAAACCGTATTAAATATTCAAATTTAACCGACGGAATATCCGGGTCATTACAGAACGGGCGTTTACGGCTGTCGTGGTCACATACGACATCGGTTTGCCACACAATTTAATACCATGCAATAATTTAACGTTACGGTTCCAATAAACTAATTTCATTTAAACGAAGACCGTTTAAAAAATGGCTATTTTAAAGCCCTATATTTTAATTACGATTTCCATACCGACTATTTCAAAATTTGATTTAGCCATAACTAACAATCTATAACATGAAATCTGAATTTTTCTCTTCTATATGAAAATTATCGTCAACACGATTCCAACGTTTCTTGTTTCATAGAAATCCGATTTATATTGGATTCTGTATATTTAATTGAAGTTCAAAACTCCATATTATGAACTGCCGCGCCATTTCGAGCTCGATTTATAATAATATTAACTAACGTTAAAACGTCGTTTTAAACAAACGAATTAAATATTAAAAATCCATTAATATTCCAAATATAATATTTAAAAAAATAAAATATTTGGCTACCAAAAATACGGGTCATTACAAATTTTATAAAGTTTAAAATAATTTCCAATATATCACATTTTTTTAACGTAAATTTTTTACATGGTCAAACATCCTACTTCTATTATAAACACAGTAAACATTTGCATTTGTTATTTTACTTCGTCTCAAATGATCCAACTAAATATCGGCAACATTTCCCTTTCATTTCCTGCATAACTACATGTACATAGGAAACAAAAAGAAAAATTAAACCGAAATTTTGTGAATCATTTGAAATGAAGTAGTATACAAAATGTAAATGCTTACTGCGTTTATAACTTGTCCAATAAAAGAACAAATTCAACAAATATTGTACTAGATGATATAAACGGTCCTTTTTTAATTTGACAAAAGCAACTATTTACATAATGATCATGTAAAACACTCGTCGGATGAGGCCGAAAACACTCTAGAAGATATTAACCAATTAGATGTGCACATTTTACTTGGAAAATACAGTTTTACTACAATACAAAAATATTTTAATTTATCATATTTTCTCGACATATCAATAAACTTAAAGATAATTTACTATTATTGTCATTTCAATAGACTCAACTAGAATTTAGACTCATTCTTTTTTGTGCATAAGTCAAAACGTGCACAATGTACTATTCCTAGCTCGTGCATTCAGTTTTTCCAATGTCAACTAACACAATACAAGAACAACACATGCACAACGTTACATATATACACAACTAACCCCAATTGTACAATGTCAAAAACCACGCTCATAGGACAAATGCACAATTACCCACTGGAAGCGATTACAATCAATATATAACTCTAAATTTCGATTTTAAGCATATATAGGTTTAGGTAAAAATTGATTTTTATTCAAATAAAGAGACTATACCTTAAATTGCTTGCTCTAGAGGTCGGAATTGAAGCCTGGGAGGATTGTACGTGAAGAAATCGTGGAGGCGAAAAATCGAATTTGGGGCTGGTAAGGTTGAAATCCCATAATTAGAAATCATGGAGGAAGGAGAAATGGGGAAGAAAGGGATCGACTGGTAGTATAATTCGATAAATTCCGACGGCTTCCAATGGCCGCCGATGGCCCATCGAAAGCCCTCGAAAATTATCCGATGCAAATCGTCGCCTCCCGTCGAAATTTGTAATGTTTCTTGCAGTATTATGGATTCCAAAAACGCTGGATAATCCCGAAAAATAAAAATATATTGGTAATTTTATTGATAAAGTTTATTTATAAAATAATTATATTTTGAAAGGGAAATCAAACTCTTCATGGGTTTGGCATCCTAAAACTTGACCACATGGACCCTAAAGTAAAAAAGGGTACCAGTGTGTATATTTTATAATTTTTCAGGTACCAAATAGCAGATGCTCAAATCATATGATTAGAAATCTATTGATCCTTGGATAAATATGGAAAAAATTAATTGGCATCAGCAAAGTTGGTAACTCTAAACTCATCTATTTATTTAATAAAATTTATTTCATGTTTTTATTTAGTTTCCCCTCTTGTGTTATATTTATATGCATATACAAACTCTACATATTGTCTAGAAGTAAATTAAAAAATCTTTTTACCCATTTTGTTGATGAAAAAAGGGAGAAAATGTATAAATATACTAGACAAAATGAAAGAGGAGTGTATAGAGTTAGGGGGAGTCAAATTTAAAAAGTGTTATATTTTATCTCTCAAATATTTATATGGTTGTCATCATAAAAAATGGGGTGGATTGTTAATACCATAGATATTGATTTTGATGACAACAACCATATAAACGTTACTACTAATATATCTGTGAGTTGTGAAGTTATATCAGATATATTATGAAGTTATTTATAAAGAAAAACAAGAGCACAAAAGAAGATTAATCAGAGCAATGGAAGAATTAAAGAGGAAGGACAATCGAAGGAACTAAAGACCAAAGTCTATTAGTGAAGAATACTGAAGAATAGAGGTATTTGAAGTGATGAGAAATTAGTTGAACCTTAGAATATCTTGTCAAAGATCCGACGACAATTGTACTTAAAGACAATCAGCCACTGAACTCAACTGAATCACCAAAACCTACAAATATAAGGTAATTTGAAAATATGAAAATCTGAAACGCTTCTAAGTGTTGCTACAACATATATGTTGTTGTATGTCGACATATAACGGGATTTTCATGTCTCAAATGAACAGTTGTTTTCCTCCACCCCTTCACCAAAAGACATATCATTTCAACCAATATTTAAAGGCTCCTGAAAATGAATTTTAGCACCAACTTTTCACATTTTCTTCTACTTCTCCTTCTCCATATATTTTCTATACAAATCAATCGAATACTATCTGAATATTCTAGCAAATTTACTCTCTTTCACTCCAATTCTTCACTGATATGCAAGCCACATAATATCAGAGAGTTGTACTTGTATTCACATCATTCTCTCTCTGATTTCATCTTATTTCCTTAAAGAATTCAAAGAAATATTTCCATTGAAGTCTATTAGGTCCTTTATCAAATCCGCAAAAATCTGTATTAAAGACACGACTACTTGCAATTATTTGTTGTTGTTGATAAGGAGAAGGTATATCATGAACCCGTGAAATCAAGATTGTAAAGATGTTCTTGCCTCCCGTGGAAAGCAAGTGATCATAGTGAAATTCTACATGGTGAAGTGCAGGACTGAATGTAAGATTGTTAATCTGAACCTATATAAAAATCCTGGTGTTATTTACTTTACTGCATTTTACTTTGTTAGTTATTTCATTTTGTTTTCAATTTAAACATATATTGGATTAAATTTATAAATACATTTCACTGCTCTAGTGTCTAAGTAGCCTTATGATCCATTAACATTGCGTTGTAGACTGTCGTGTCCCTCAAAAGTACTTAGGGTTGTTAAGTCTTATATGCATATATACATACATATGAAGTTGTTGGAGTATTAGCTGAGGCTGTTAGGTATCTAGCCGATTAATGGGGTTGTTTGGTCCTATATAAATGTATATATATATATATAATTGCTAGAGTACTAATTGAAGCTATTGGGTCTCTATGTAGGTTTATTGGTTTGTTGGGTCTTAGTTGAGGGTTGTTGTAATGGCCCTTAAATCTGTACTGTTTGAACTGACTGAATACACTATACGTCCAACCCAAATTGCACATGAATACAAAACATTATGAAATAAAGAAGAAAAAAGATAGAAGAAGAACAGAAATAACAACACAAAATCTCACATCGCAACGGGATAAAATATAATATATATATATATAACAATATTTGGAACACAAAACTATACATACATATATCATCAGAGTACATCATTTGTTCACCGCATACACAATACAACACAACGGAAAAAGCTCTCTCTATATATCCAACACTGAAGCCTCCTGCTCCAAGCTCCTCCAAGGATATCTGAAAATACCTGAACTACTTGACTGCCCGTACAAATTTGGGAACCCAAGAGTTTAGGGTAAAACAAAACAAAATAAACTCTGGGTCAGTCATGGGACTGATGTGAGTAAACTCCAACCCCTTGGTTTAACTTTAAAAATCCTTTTAAAAGTAAAGATAATCGTAAGACCGATCCACATATAAACACGGATGGTTTCTACCTTACGATAACCCAAAACATTCTTAAAATCAATACTTTTATGATATTATAATAGTGTCTAAATCAAGTAAATAACAATCTACCAGAACGCTTGTGTAACAACCCGGAAAATCAGAGCCAATTTATAATTTTTATTTTAGCGATTTTAATGGATTTTGATTATTTAAAATGGATTATTTTAAATAATAACGACTAAAAATTTATTTTCGATGAAGTTAGAACATATAAATTTATTTTAATTATAAAACGAGCCTGAAATGGCGCGGTAGTTTGAAAATTCGATTTGTAATTTCAATTGAATATACAGAATTCAATATAAGTCAGAATTGGACGAAACGAGAAATGTTAGAATCTATTTAACTATATCTTTCTAATGATTGTGAAAATTTTAGTTTTCACTTTAGGAATAGTAAGTTATGTCTAGTTTAAAATTTAAAATAGTCGCTATGGAATTTATATATATTATATATATTTATAATATATATAAAGCCCTTAAAAATAGCCATTTTGCAAATGACCTCCGTTTTCGATGAAACCACTTTTGTTGGATCCGGAATTTCAAATTATTGCTGGATTCCAAAATTCATAGTTTTTGGAATTAATATATGAGCGTGGAAAAGGAAAATGTGTTTTGTCAGTTTCAGTCAATTTGGATCGACCAGAAAATGGCCATTTTTCAAACGGTCCCCAAATTTGACGAAACTAGTTTTGTTAGGACCGTATCGTCAATACAAAGCTAGAAATAATTTTTCTAGAATTTTTGGAGTCAGCACGTGGGCCTGGTAAATTAAAATGTGCGTTAAAGTCAAGTCTGACTAGTATATTAATTTATATTTAAATTTTAACGAAAACTAGTCGAAACGATAGAATTGGCTTACGGGACATATCCCAATGCGTTCGGAATGGGGGTAATTAGCTACGGGCGATAGTCATTGGTTCTCGTTTGAAAATCGAATAAAAAGTCAACATTTTTGGAATTAAATTAAAAATAATATAAAAATTTAAAATAAAGCCTTTACCCCTTTCTTCCCCCTTCTACATCGGTCAACGCATTAAAAGAAAAAAAAAAGAAACCCAAACCCAAACCCGTCGCTTTCCTCTTTCCCCTGCCACCGCGTCCCTCCCTTGTATCGCCACCGTAAGCGCCTCCCCTCCCCAGACCGGCGTCGACCCTCCAGTCCCCCTCCTCCTTCTCCTCAGCCCATACTTCCTCCATTCGCCCAAACCCCCGCTGCCAGGTTAAAACCCACCCTACCTGATCCAAGACCACCGTCAACCACCACTTCGCGGCCACAAGGGCCTCCCCCGATCGCCAAAACCCCCCTGCGCCCTCCCCTTAAACCTGTAAGTTTTTTATTTTTTTATTTATTTTATTTTATGATTTTGATTTTACTATGATAAAAATAGGATTTTTGCTATGGAAAAAATAGGATTTTTCATATGATTTTTATGTTAATAAAGATATGATTTTTATGTTAGTAAAGATTAGGTTTTTTAATTTACAAAAGATATGATTTTTAGTCAGAAAAGAAGAAAATTAGATTTTTCTTTATATGAATAGAGTATAAAGATTAGATTTTTTAGCGTATAAAAATTAGATTTTTCTTTATATGAATAGTGTATAAAGATTAGATTTTAAGCGTATAAAAATTAGATTTTTCTTTATATGAATAGCATATAAAAATTTGATCTTTTATATACAAGTAGCGATAAAGGGTTATGATTTTTATTATCGAAAGATAATATTTTTAATAACGAAAAGATAAGATTTTTATCTATGAAGTAGAGTTATAAAAATATAATTTTTGTATAGAAAGTAGAGATATAAAAATAAAATTTTATATGGAAAGTAGCGGAGTAAAGAAATGATTTTTTATACGAATGATATAAAGATAAAAAAGTGATTTTATATATATAATAGCCAAAAGAAAATGTGACTTTTATTTATAAAGTGGCGTTGTTAAAAACCTGATTTTCAACATATACCGTGAGAAACAGATCATGTTGGAAACACGATGAAGATTTTCTACATATGAAGAGTCGTGGCGTTTGGTTTAGCTTCTAGGTGAGAACTTCTCACTAAAATTATTTTTTTACAGTTATTTAGTATATAACTGCATATATGAACTGCTCCCCGTCATTCACAGACCATGGACGACTTATTTGATTATATTGTGTTGTGGTTTTTGGTTGATTGGTTTGTTTATTTGGATTGGTTTGGAATGTGAAATGGAATTAATTAGAATTGGTATGTGTATGGAGCGGGCAACTATTAGACTGGGGATAAGGCTAGACCTTATCCCGTTTCTAGTATCGTGTCGTTATGCTACCGAAATTTTCTAAAAAGTGTTAGAAAAATTTAGTTAAGTAAAAATATTATTTTTAGCTTATAACGGCAGTAAATAAAATAATTATTGGATAGTTAAAAAAAGAAGTTAATACACCCATATACAAGTCGAACGACTTGTTTATGCTCGCTTATTTTTATGATATCGATTCGTTCGATAATTTTACACATCGCCCAACTGCACGAATAATAATCAGTATTTGTTATTTGAAACCCCACATGGGTATTGGGATGATATTCGACGTACACCAATCCCAATTGTGTAATGATATGTCGATTGATTGGTCGACAAACTATGATAAGCTTTATTTATTTATTTTAAGGCTTATACAGTGTAGGAAGCATTTTGGATGATGGTTGATTATTTATTTTTCTTGTTATATACATGTGTGTATGAAATCCATATAACCAACATTATATGGTAACCGATTGGGCCTGATTCTAGTTCAAAAATAAAGAATATTTTAAATAAGTAATATTTTAAAATAATATTTAGTAAAGTATTAAAATATTGAATACGTCAAGCCGTATTGATTAGAGTTGAGCCATTTCAACGAACGATATTTATATCGATTTTATTCATTTTTATAATGAATATCGAAAAGGAAAAGATTTCAAAATCCGATATTTGGAAAATATTGTCATTAAAATATTATAATGGTAAAGATTATTCAATTTTGATTTAAAATTGAAGTAAAAGTGGGAATCGTTTTAAAATGAATTTATAAAATACGTTTTGAACGAAATATATATATATAATACATATATTATATATATTAATGGCCTGAATAGAATGCGTCGCGCCGCGACCGTTCGCGAATATCGACCATTGACTTCGAATTGATGTTTCATGAGATTCGACCGTCGGATTCTCCTAAAATTGGAACCATTGGGTTCGTATCGATAAGAGCTTTCCAACGACTATAAGAAATTTGAAATCTAATGGTTGGATTTGGAATTATGACCAAATCAAATTTGGAAAAAGTTGCTGTAAGTGCGGTTCGACGACCGTTTATGGAAATCTACTGAAAGGGCAATGATAAAATTATTAAAAATATTAGTAATTTGTGTAAAATCATAATAAATGATTTGGAAAGAATTAGGATAAAAAATTCCATATTTGAAAAGATAAAAATGTATTTTTATCGAATTGAACTAGTTATGAACTAGAATTATAATCCGATTATTTTTAAATAAATAAATTGGATTGAGAATGGGTTTTAAAATAACCTGAATTTCCAATATATGAATTGGAATGGATTTGAATGGAAATAATCTTCGAAATATTTCGATATTGGATTTCGTGATTATACAGGTATTGTTATGGAAATTTGGAAGATATATTTTATATCGTTATTTCCAATATGATATTTCTTGGTTTCAGAATTCGATATTGAATATAAGCCGATATAATTTCTATTCAGAGCCTTATATTTAATATCGAATTGGATTTTGGGTTTGTCGTGAATGGTGTCTTCACTAACACTATTCTTAAAACCAATGGAGTTAAGAAAATTAGAAACTAACTGGAGATTAGCTACTTAGGGAAATGTTCTCTTACTAACTTATGGTTAGAGATTAATGGAATGTGAATTTGGTTTATAGTGAACTATGTTTTAACGACATTCGTTCTTTAACCTGATTTATAGTGAAATGAGATTTGGAATTTATAAATGTGTTTGTTAAAGATTTAATGGGAATTTTCCAAAGTAAAGTTTTCCAATTTAATATATTAAACTGGATTTGAATGGAATTCGATTCGATAATAATCGAAATGAGCTTTTGTGGAGGAAGAATATTAATATACATGGGATTTAAAAGGCTTTGTCGTTATTCCATTTATATTATTAGTCGGATACGGAAATCGATATCGATTATATATTGACTTGTTTTCCTTGAAGATTCCATAATTAATAGAATGTGATTTTGGGTTTGTCGTGAGCTGTGTTTTAAATGACATTAGTTCTTTAACCCAGTTAAAGATAAGATTAGTTTCTTAACTTTGAAAAGCTGCTAAGTAATGATTTTTGAGATTAAACTGAAGTAGAGTTTTAATGAATCTTTAATTAGATTGAAATGTGAATATGATAATTTAAATTATCAAATTTGAGAAATGATCGAGAATGGAGTATCACCGGTTTTGCTCCTAGCGATAGTTAAATCTTTAAGTAGATTTGAACGTGAAATGGTAATTAATTTTACCGATAACACCATGGTGTTAGATATGGAGTATTACCAGTTTTGCTCCATGGGATGAATAGGTTGGGATTGGGAAATTAAACAAATGATTACTTCGGTGTGGTTTGCTAATCCCGACTAGTTTGAAAAACCTTAATTTGGTTTGAAACGATATCCAAAGGTAGATTAAAAAATAAATTTTAAAGAATTTATCTTTGATAAAATTAACGGGAACCTTTCCCAAAGAATATGAATATTTAAATAAAGGAATATTCAGAATTAGAATGAGGCGTATGTTGTATTTTATAGAACTTGTTTATTATATACGTGAGTTATTCAGAAAGGCCGAGTTTATACCCATTCTAAATAACTGATTTGACAATAAGTCGACGATGAAGACAGTGGTTGAAGATCGGAGGTCTTCACAATGTTTGGATGATTACTAATGTCTTGATTGGGCTGTACACCCAGGATGAGATAATAATTGGTGATCGTCCAGACGTACTTGGAGATCGACGGATATGCGAGGGCCTCTCTCCTATACTGGACATATGGGAGAGGAACAAGGTGCCTCCAGTTTCGTTCAGACCCAGAATGAACTTGTAAATGGATGTGTGTCTGACACTGGATTTTATTCTGTGTTGATTGATCTCTATTAAATATATATCTGTTTGGCGGTGGAGAACTTATTCTTTTGCTTAACGCCCTTCTCTAAGATGTACGAGCTCAGAGGTTATATATCGATAGAAATCAGCTGCATGGTGTGAATTGCCTGTGTGGCATGTAGAGATGCAGTGATCAAGGCTTTTGTTGAAAAGCAAAGTCCTGTGGTTGATGATCAAAGCACGGCCTTAAAGGAAATAGCTTTGTGTACGGCGTTAATTTGCAAGCCTCACACCTCGGTAGGAGTCAAAAACGTGATCGTGACTGTAGGGAGTGCACGACGTTTCTTTCTAGCTATGGGTGGTGTCAGCGTTTTACTAGCCCTGACCTTTTACTTTTGTGGTTGTTGGATTTCGAGGCGCCTCGGATATATCGGCTACTGCGGGAGCTGATGGATATAGGTATGATAGGACCGGGAAACATGCGTTCAGGAATACTAATCCTCAAACATAAGGGAGGACCGGCCCTAAAGATCCAAGGGTCTACTGTGGGAGATCCTGAGACATGTGCTAGAGTGTCTCGAATCGGTGAGGAGCCATCCCTGGCCTCGACTCATAGATGGAATCCAATTTCCAATACGTGACATTTCGGTTTTGGATTGTAGAGCCTAGTATGGCGACATGATAGATGGTACCTATACCGCCTATGATTGATACATTTATATTTGAAGTTGACTTCCACACTTATAGTAATAATAAAAGAATAAATTTCGCGAATCAAGTATTATTTGGCTATTATAAGATAAAACCCTATCCTCCGGCTTGCGTTGCATTGTGCGATGGGACCTGGGTCTTATAATAGCTTCATTTTCTTTATTTAGCATTGCGCTGTTTGTTATTTGCACTGGTATTCTTGGGAGGAAACTCATTCCGCGTTATACGGCGTGGTCTCTTTATTTACCTAACTTTAAAAATAAAGCTTAATAACTGATTTAGTTCTCAAACCAGTCACATGACTGACCTGGAGTTTATTGTTTTAACCTAAACTCTAGGTGCCCCTATTTTCCACACGACCAGCTAGTAGTTGGGTTTTTGCAGATTTATATTAACAGGATCCTAATTTACGGCTGGAACTATACTCGGAAAGCTCTGTATCCATGCGTTACTTTCAGTTGTGTTTTGTATTATTTTTCCGCTGCTATGTATTTAAATGTAATTTGAATCTCTGATATTTATCAAATGTATATTATTTGTTCATACTCTATATATTTTGTACTCTGGTATAAATTGTTGTAATAAGCAATGAAATGTTCTCCTATTTGCATTCTGATTTGTGTTGTTCTCAAAGTAATCTGTGCTTTCCTTTACGGGGAAGTTCGGGTCGCTTCATTTGGTATCAGAGCTTTGGTTTACAAAGCTCGAGAACAAGACATATTAGAACCAAACAAAAGAATTCATTAGAGACTGGATTAGTAATATCCAATAGGAATGACTCGTTAGAGATGGGATCAGTAGTATCCTAGAATGAGTGTGAAGAGTATTATTTTAAAATAAAAATGAAACCAAATTTTGTTTTGGAAATTTAATCTAATTATACATATTTGAATATTTATTTTAGATTGATTTGGACAATCTAGTATATGAAGATTTTGCATATACGCCTAGCTAGCATGTATATGAAGTCCCAAATATACTAGGTAGATATAGAATCACACTCCAGTCGCCCGGAGATTATTCTGATGATCTGTATACCATCATCAGCATCTATGTTCGAGTTTCGAAAGTGGGATATCTATATATCTCCAATTGACTGGTGTGAGAACCAAAACTTATTTAGAATTTATTGTTGTGACTTGGCATCAAAAACAACATTTTTTACTATAAAAAATTATATATTTGAAACGTTAATCAACTAATTGATTACTGGTTGTGTTGTTTGATTATTAGTTTAACTAATAAAATTGTTGAAACTAATGTGTACATGAAAGGTAATGTTAGACAAATTGATTCAAATATTGAACTGAATTGAAAATTTATCGCATTTGCATATATGTACATGTATATACATTGAATAGGTCATTGCAAGGAGGCTAGAGCAGAGGAATAAAATTGTATGCCCTACAAATAGGTACATGTTTACTGTATTTCTTGGGGTTTTGATGATTTTATGAGCCGACTGGCTAGCCGCTTGGCTGTTTCTTTTTCTTTTTGATTGGAGAGGCCTGTGTGGTGGTTTGGGGATTTTCCCGGTGCTCCCGCACAAAGGTGGTTATGGCGAAAATTTTCGAAAATTTAGGGTGTTAGCCAAATTTTTGAAAAATTTGAAAAGTTTTTAGAAATTGAAAACTTGAAGAACTTAAGCCATAATTAAAATAATGAGAGTTGAGTTGTTTAGTTAAACAACTTTCAGCTCCGTTCCTTTTCGAGGACAAAATGATTTTAAGTGGGGGAGATTGTAACAACCCGGAAAATCAGAGCCAATTTAAAATTTTTATTTTAGCTATTTTAATGGATTTTGATTATTTAAAATAGATTATTTTAAATAATAACGACTAAAATTTATTTTCAATGAAGTTAGAACGTATAAATTTACTTTAATTATAAAACGAGCCTGAAATGGCGTGGTAGTTTGAAAATTTGATTTCTAATTTCAATTGAATATACAGAATTCAATATAAGTCAGAATTGGACGAAACGAGAAACGATAGAATCTTTTTAACTATATCTTTCTAACGGGTGTGAAAATTTTAGATTTCACTTTAGGAGTAGTAAGTTATGTCCAGTTTAAAATTTAAAATAGTCGCTATGGAATTTATATATATACTATATATTTATAATATATATAAGGCCCTTAAAAGTAGCCATTTTGCAAATAACCTCCGTTTTCGATGAAACCACTTTTGTTGGATCTGGAATTTCATATTTTTGCTGGATTCCAAAATTCATAATTTTTGGAATTAATATGTGAGCATGGCAGAGGAAAACGTGTTTTGTCAGTTTCAGTCAATTTGGATCGACCAGAAAATAGCCATTTTTCAAACGATCTCCGAATTTGACGAAACTAGTTTTGTTAGGACCATATCGCCAATACGAAGCTAGAAATAATTTTTCTAGAATTTTCGAGTCAGTACGTGTGCCAGATAAATTAAAATGTGCGTTAAAGTCAAGTTTGACTATTATATTAATTTATATTTTAATTTTGTTGAAAACTGATCGAAAAGATAGAATTGGCTTACGAGACATATCCCATTGTGTTCGGAATGGGGTTAATTAGCTACGGGCAACAGTCGTTGGGTCTCGTTTGAAGATCGAATAAAAAGTCAACATTTTTGGAATTAAATTAAAAATAATATAATATTTTAAAATAAAGCCCTTACCCCTTTCTTCCCCCCCCCCCACCTTTCTACATTGGTCAACGCATTAAAAGAAAAAAACCGGACCTGAACCCGTCGCTTTCCCCTTTCCCCCGCCACCGCGTCCCTCCCCTGTGTTGCCACCGTGAGCGCCTCCTCTCCCTAGACCGGCGTCGGCCCTCCAGTCCCCCTTCTCCTTCTCCTCAGCACCTACTTCCTCCATTCGCCTAAACCCCCGCTGCCCAGTGAAAACCCGTCGCCGCCTGCTCCAAGACCGCGTCAACCACCACTTCGCGGCTACCAGGGCCTCCCCCGACCACCAAAACCCCCCGGCGCCCTCCACCTAAACCTGTAAGTATTTTTTTATTTTATGATTTTGATTTTACTATGATAAAAATAGGATTTTTCATATGATTTTTATGTTAATAAAGATATGATTTTTATGTTAGTAAAGATTAGGTTTTTTAATTTATAAAAGATATGATTTTTAGTTAGGAATGAAAAGAAAATTAGATTTTTCTTTATATGAATAGAGTATAAAGATTAGATTTTTTTAGCGTATAAAAATTAGATTTTTCTTTATATGAATAGTGTATAAAGATAAAAAATTTAAGCGTAAAAAAATTAAATTTTTCTTCATATGAATAGCATATAAAAATTAGATCTTTTATATACAAGTAGCGATAAAAGGTTATGATTTTTAGAAAGATTAGATTTTGAATAGCGAAAAGATATGATTTTTTCTATGAAGTAGAGTTATAAAAATATAAGTTTTATATAGAAAGTAGAGATATAAAAATATAATTTTATATGGAAAGAAGCGGAATAAAGACATGATTTTTATACGAATCATATAAAGATAAAAATGTGATATATATATATAATAGCCGAAAGAAAATGCAAATTTTATTTATAAAGTGGCGTAGTTAAAACCACGATTCTTTAACATATACCGCGTGAAACAGATCTCGTTGGAAACACGACGAAGATTTTCTACATATGAAGAGTCGTGCGTTTGGTTTAGCTTCTAGGTGAGAGCTTCTCACTAATTTTTTTTTAAGTTATTTAGTATATAACTGCATATATGAACTGCTCCCCGTCGTCCACAGACCAAGGACGACTTGTTTGGCTATATTGTGTTGTGTTTTTTGGTTGATTGGTTTGTTTGTTTGGATTGGTTTGGAATGTGAAATGGAATTGATTAGAATTGGTATGTGTATGGCGCGGGCCATTATTAGAGTGGGGATAAGGCTAGACCTTATCCCGTTTCTTGTATTGTGCCGTTATGCTGTCGAAATTTTCTAAAAAGTGTTAGAAAAATTTAGTAAAGTAGAAATTTTATCTTTAGCTTATAACGGTGGTAAATAAAATAATTATTGGATAGTTAAATAAAGAAATTAACACATCCATAAACAAGTCGTACGACTTGTCTATGCTCGCCTATGTTTATGATATTGATTGGGTCGATAATTTTACACATCGCCCAACTGCATGAATAATAATCAGTATTTGTTGTTTGAAACCCCACACGGATATTGGAATGATATTCGACGTACACCAATCCCAATTATGTAATGATATGTCGATTGATTGGTCGACAAACTGTGATAAGCTTTATTTATTTTAAGGCTTATACAGTGTAGGAAGCACTTTGGATGATGGTTGATTATTTATTTTTCTTTTTATATACATGTGTGTATGAAATCCATATAACCAACATTATATAGTAACTGATTGGGCCTGATTCTAGTTCAAAAATAAAGAATATTTTAAAATAATATTTAGTAAAGTATTAAAATATTGAATACGTGAAGCCGTATTGATTAGAGTTGCGCCATTTCAACGCGAACGATATTTATATCGATTTTATTCATTTTCATGATGAATATCGAAAAGAAAAAGATTTCAAAATCCGATATTTTGAAAATATTATCATTAAAATATTATAATGGTAAAGATTATTCAATTTTGATTTAAAATTGAAGTAAAAGTGGGAATCGTTTTAAAACAAATTTATAAAATACATTTTAAACGAAATATATATATAATATCATATGTATTATATATATATATATATATATATATATTACTGGCCTGAATAGAATGCGCCGCACCGCGGCCGTTCGCAAATTTCGACTGTTGACTTCGAATTGATGTTACGGGAGATCCGACCGTCGGATTCTCCTAAATCCGGAACCTTTGGGTTCGTATCGAAAAGAGCTTTCCAACGAATATAAGAAAATTGAAATCTAATAGTTGGATTTTGAATTATGTCCAAATCAAATTTGGAAAAGGTCGCTGTAAGTGCAATTCGACGACTGTTTATGGAAATCGACTGAAAGTGCCTTGATAAAATTATTAAAAATATTAATAATTTGTGTAAAATCGCAATAAATGATTTGGAAAGAACTGGGATGAAAAATTCCATATTTAAAAGATAAAAATATATTTTATCGAAATGAACTAGTTATGAACTAGAATTATAATCCAATTATTTTTAAATAAATAAATTGGATTGAGAATGGGTTTTAAAATAACCTTAATTTCCAATATATGAATTGGAATGGATTTGAATGGAATTCACCTTCGGAATATTTCGATATTGGATTTCGTGATTATACGGGTATTGTTATGGAAATTTGGAAGATATATTTTATATCGTTATTTCCAATACGATATTTGTTGGTTTTAGAATTCGATATTGAATATAAGCCGATATAATTTCTATTTAGAGCCTGATATTTAATATCGAATTGGATTTTGGGTTTGTCGTGAATGGTATCTTCATTAACACTGTTCTTAAATCCAATGGAGTTAAGAAAATTAGACACTAACTGGAGATTAGCTAAGTTAAATGGTTTCCTGGGTATTGATCTGATGTTGGTTTCGGCCTTCAGGATTAGTACTTAGGGAATTGTTCTCATACTAATTGATTAGAGATTAATGGAATGTAAATTAGGTTTATAGTAAACTATGTTTTAACGATATTCGTTTTTTAACCTGATTTATAGTGAAATGAGATTTGGAATTTATAAATCTTTTTATTAAAGTTTTAATAGTAATTTTCCAAAGTAAAGTTTTCCAATTTAATATATTAAATTGGAGTTGAATGGAATTCGATTCAATAATAATCAAAATGAGCTTCTGTGGAGGAAAACTTTTAATATATATGGGATTTAAAAGGCTTTGTCGTTATTCCATTTATATTATTAGTCGGATACGGAAATTGATATCGATTATATATTGATTTGTTTTCCATGAAGATTCCATAATTAATGGAATATGATTTTGGGTTTATTGTGAGCTGTATTTTAAATGACATTAGTTCTCTAACCGAGTTAAAGATAAGATTAATTTCTTAACTTTGAAAAGTCAATAAGTAAAGATTTTTGATATTAAAACTGAAGTAGAGTTTTATTTAATCTTTAATTAGATTGAAATGTGAATATGATAATTTGAATTATCAAATTTGGGAAATGATGGAGAGTGGAGTATCACAAGTTTTGCTCCAAACGATAGTTAAACTTTAAATGGATTTGAACGTGAAATGGTAATTAATTTTACTGATAACACCGTGGTGTTAGATATGGAGTATTACCAGTTTTTCTCCATGGGATGAATAGGTTGGGATTGGAAAATTAAACAAATGATTACTTCGGACTTGTTCGCTAATCCCGACTAGTTTGGAAAACCTTAATTTGGTTTGAAACGATATCCAAAGTAAGATTAAAGAATAAATTTAAAAGAATTTATCTTTGATAAAATTAACGGGGATCTTTCCCAAAGAATATGAATATTTGAATAAAGGAATATTCTGAATTGGAATGAGGCATATGTTGTGTTTTATAGCACTTGTTTATTATACATGCGAGTAATTCGGAAAGGCTGGGTTTATACCCATTCTAGATAACTGATTTGACAATAAGTCGACGATGAAGACAGTGGTTGAAGATTAGAGGTCTTCACATCGTTTGGATGGCTACTGATGTCTTGATTGGGCTGTACACCTAGGATGAGGTAATAAGTGGTGATCGTCCAGATTTACTTGGAGATTGACGGATATGTGAGGGCCTCTCTCCTGTATTGGACATATAGGAGAGGAATAAGGTGCCTCCGGTTTCGTTCAGACCCAGAACGAACTTGTAAATGGATGTATGTCTGACATTGGATTTTATTCTGTGTTGATTGATCTCTTTTAAATATATATCTGTTTGGCAGTGGAGAATTTATTCTCTTGCTTAACGCCCTTCTCTGAGATGTACGAGCTCAGAGGTTATATATCGATAAAAATCAGTCGCATGGTGTGAAATGCCTGTATGGCATGCAAATATGCAGTGATCAAGGCTTTTGTTGAAAAGCAGAGTCTTGTGGTTGATGATCAAAGCACGGCCTTAAAGGGAATAACTTTGTGTATGGCGTTAATTCGCGAGCCTCACACCTCGGTATGAGTCAAAAAGGGGATCATGACCGCAGGGAGTGCACGACATTTCTTTCTAGATATGGGTGGTGTCAGCGTTTTACTAGCCCTGACAATTTACTTTTGTGGTTGTTGGATTTCGAGGCGCCTTGGATATATCGGCTACTGTGGGAGCCGATGGATATAGGTCCGATAGGACCGGGAAATGTGTGTTCAAGAATACTAATCCTCAAACGTAAGTGAGGATCGGTCCTGAAGATCCTAGGGTCTACTGCGGGAGATCATGAGACATGTGCTAGAGTGTCTCGAATCGGTGAGGAGCCATCCCTGGCCTCGACTCATAGATGGAATTCAATTTCCAATACGTGACATTTCGGTTTTTGATTGTAGAGCCTAGTATGGAGACATGATAGATGGTACCCATGCCGCCTATGATTGATACATTTATATTCGAAGCTGGTTTCTTCACTTACAGTAATAATAAAAGATGAAATTTTGCGTATTAACCATTATTTGGCTATTATTAGGTAAAACTCTATCCTCCGGCTTGCGTTGCATTGTGTGGTGGGACCTGGGTCTTATAATAGCATCATTTTCTTTATTTAGCATTGCGTTGTTTATTATTTGCCTTGTTATTCTTAGAAGGAAACCCGTTCCGTGTTATACGGCGTGGTCCCTTGATTTACCTAACTTTAAAAATAAAGCTTAATAACTGTTTTAGTTCTCACACCAGTCACATGACTGACATGGAGTATATTGTTTTAACCTAAACTCTGGGTGCCCCTATTTTCCACACGGGCAGCTAGTAGTTGGGTTTTTGCAGATTTATATTCACAGGATCCTAATTTACGGTTGAAACTATACTCGGAAAGCTCTGTATCCGTGTGTTACTTTCAGTTGTGTTTTGTATTATTTTTCTGTTGCTATGTATTTAAATGTAATTTGAATCTCTGATATTTATCAAATGTATATTATTTCTTCATACTCTGTATATTCTGTACTTTGGTGTAAATTGTTATAATAAGAAACGAAATGTTCTTCTGTTTGCATTCTGATTTGTGTTGTTCTCAAAGTAATCCGTGCTTTTCTTTACGGGGAAGTTCAGGTCGCTTCAGCTTGCGTCTCACGCTCCACATACATAGTATACAATCAAAACTACGGGCGATTATTAGGTATTTCCAACTATTACAAGGTATGGAACCACCTTCCGATAGTATCTCTTGAGGGGAATACTGTGGGTTCAATGAGAACATCTTGAAACCCGACCATACATGACCGACCACTCATTTCGCTTGAGTGTATCGAATGTATATCACCAACTGTTGGGACTAGCAACCGTTTTCCCGAAAGGCTCAACATCAATAGATTACAGAAGGAAATGAATTTTCCCAAGATAGGTGATACTACACACTAATTGGGAGCTACTGTAGCGACCCGGGAATTTTCGACGCTTGAATCCAGATACTAACACATCCCGCATCCAAACTCAAATATCGAAAATCCAGAAAGCTAATAGAAAGAAGTTAGAGGGTGAGAGAAGAAAGAAAGAAATGTTAGAATAGAAGAATAAGAAGATCAGAACCTCACAGCGGAATGGACAAAATATATTAATCAATTATGCTTTATAAAAGAACGGTATATTACAACATCAGAGTATACATTCAGATCAATACAACACAGCGGAAATAAACTAATACCAGTATATATATGGAATACGTCTCGACTTCAACTCTTCTTCTGAAGCTCCGAGCGATACCTAACCTGATAATATACTCGGTCTGACCCGAGCACATTTGATTTAAAACAAAATTCACCCGGATCAGTCTGAAATACTTTTCAGTGATAAATTCATACAGCAACCAACTTGTTTAACTTTGAAATCCTTTTGAAATAAAAGGATAATAGTAAGACCAGTCCACACATAAACACGGACGGTTTTTACCTTACTATAACCCAAAACAATTTGAAATCAATATTTTATTCTGATATTATCATAGTGTCTAAATACAAGTAAATAGAATCTAGCAGAACGCTTGCATCTCACGCTCCACATATATAGTATACAATCAAAACCGCAGGCACTTATTGAAGATTGGATTTCCAACTATGACAAGGTATGGGACCACCTGCCGATAGTGTACCTCTAGAGACGAAAACACTGGGTTCAACACGAACGTCTTGCTACCCGGCCCACACATGACCGACCACTCATTTCTCTTGAGTGTATCGAGTATATTGTCACCTTACGGCTTTTTGTCGCGCGACCACCGTAATCCCCGGGAGATACAGAAATGAAAAGAAGTAACAAATATGAATATTTTCTAGATGGTGACAATACACCCTAATGGGTGCGACCCACATAGCCATGTTGCCAGCCCGATTTTTGTAATTTTCCGGTTGTTGAGGCTTGAGGCTATAATCGACTTTTGAAACATCTGGCCACCATTCACATCGTTCATACACGTCATCCAGGAACAGGATGAACCGAAGGCACCCTCCTACTGCATCCAATATAGGAATCACCCCATGGATCAGCAGCGAGAAGTCCTTGCAACCCATAGTTTCCAATCATGACAGAATCACAGTATATCTCTAGGGGTCAGCCAGAGATTGTAAGTAGCTCTTCCATTTCATGAAGATCTACGGTCTTCAATTTCTCCATCTCGATCAGCGTCTTCGACGTATTCATATCTATTGGTCGGAATGGTTTCAAATATAAATTTGATCCCGGTCTTCCCATACCAATAATGTTGGATCAGATTTTGATAGTTGGTTATTTAACTATCAAAATAAACAACCATAAAACAAACAGATCCATTGGTTTATACACAGCATCACTTGGCCATACATTTCTTATTTTCTTATCGAATCACTTATCATTCGTAAAATGATTATTACGGCATCTTCTTTGGTTTCATATTTGAATACCAAAACCACCACTCATTCTTTTAGAATAAACCCATTTAAATCTCATTTCCTAATTTTGAAAATATCGTTATATTTCCGCCAATCTCCTTTATTTCTTTTATAACATTTCAAATTCTCTAACCCCTTTTTAAATTCCCTTTTAAATCTGGAATTTTATCATATATATATTCCCAATATTTCAAATAACGTTACGTTATTATTTCCCCAAAACATCTCCACCATTACGACTAATATTATCCTTCAAAAATCCGGAAGTTGTTCAAGTTGGGGTATTTAATTACCTCTCAGACCTTGATCAACAACGTTCTTATCGTCAGATAGATATCAGTTGTAATACAAAAACAGATACTCTTTCCCCTTTTCACAACAAATTCCATTTTGCTTCTATCTTGGTGAAATACCATCTCTTCCTTGATATAGTCCTATACCGCATCTTTATAATTACTTATCTCGTTTCACTACTGTAATTCAAACTCGGGTTTACGTTTGATTTCCCATTTTAAATTATCACCTCGACTCTTAATAAATGACAGATAGTCAAATTTCAACTTTTACTAAAATAGAACTGGGTTTCTTAACCATTGACTACTTTCTTAACATTAACAAGCTAATTTAATAAATAATATCAGTTAAAGCCATTAACTTGTCCCACTCAAAACTTGATTAACTTGCTAGTTAATCGTTATTGACCTTGCCATGTAAATTAATTAATAATTAATTTAAATAATTCTATACTTTGGTTTTTATTACTATAACTCATTTTAATTGTTACGTTAATTCCGATCACTTGAATTAGCTAAATAATATCGTTCTTAATAATCACTTATATAAACACGTGCTTCGCGCATGGTCGATTTGGTTAAACCAATCAACGTATTTATGTAGTTGGTTTATCCTTCTTTTTAGAACTTTATTCAAAATAATATATTTTAAAAATCTATATTGGTTATAAAATAATTTCATAACTTCTTTCCTAGCGATTCACCTGACGGTGAAATCGAAATTTATAAAACGGTGTATTTAAGGGCCATCTGTTGTTTATTTATCAACCAATACTATTTATTGATTCAAAACACAACCACATTCGACAATCAACAGGGTTTAAAGTCATCGGGTTTTGAACAGTTCATAAAATATGAAATAACAGCATATTAAATATTTGAGAAACCGGTTTGATTCCTCCTACATGTTCTTCCCTGCATCACAGATCATTATAATATTTCATATCAGTACATAGAAATATTTTAAACAACGATAATATAGTTAACGTCAACCATTAAATCAACCATAGGCATTCAAAGCATCCAATCAACCAATTGAATTTAGCACATCCTAGTATTTCAGAAATGTGTGAGAATAAACTCACCTTTTCCTTTACGATAGACGGTCCTCGTTGTTCCTGTTTCTTTCCGAATCAGCACAACGGCGTAGCATTTTTCACTGGGATTCCACTGTTTCTGATTTCATCCAATTCTAATAATATCGACACGAATTATACCAATTATAAGTTTAATTCATTTAATTAAAAAAATTCCGTAATCAATATTTAAGTTGAACTAATTACATTTAAGTTTACCGTCAGCAACTGATAATTTCCTTTCTTCGATCTACTACGTTTGAACAGCTCGGATTAAAATTGTTCATCCCGTTCTCGTCCTTCCTACTTCACGTAATACTATTATAAGCTTAACTATTTTAAACCAATAATCTATTATTTAACCAATTAATAAATAAATAAATAAAAAGTTAATTACTCTGATTTTATCCCTTCAACCCAGTGCTGATCCTTTTAGCATCCACGAACATAACCGCATGCATTTTGAAGCCAAGGGTCCAATCATCCCTTAACTTCCAATGTGAGCCTGCTCCTTTTACCACTCAATCCCTTAGCCCATCAAAACCACCGCATTTTCTATTTTTCTTCTTCTTCTTTTTAAAAAAAAATGTTTTCTTCCCATTAACGTTTCCATCCTTCTAGTACTGAAGTCAACTCGTTTCTCCCCATGTATACATGAGTACCATCACTACCAGAAACTCCTACTCCCATAAACACTTACTCCCCCTTTTAATCACATTTTAATCCTTCCTTTTTATATCACCTTGAACCGCTCTATTCATGTAGCCATGCACAACCCACTGTAGCCCATTCACGCCCTGTCCTTTCCAGCCTTCACGCATTCTTTCCAATACTTCTTGACCCCACTCCTTCTTACTGCCATAATACGCTCCGGCCACCTCCTCCATCGAAAGCTCCTTGAACCCATCCTCCTTGTGTACACAGTATGCACGCACAACATTAACACCACACAAAAGAACCCAGTCCTTCACGGCACTGACCACCGAAGACCCCATTACTCCATGTTTCACTATTTTATCAAACCACTGAACAACCAAAAGGCTACCCCCATCTATCTTTATTTCGCATGCAACCACTTCCAGTACATGCTCCATCCCCATGCTCTCAAAACCGAACCCCGTATCAGTACGCCTGAGTCCCGTTGTGCCGCCTCCACTGTCAGCTGATCCAACTCCGTCAGTCCAACCATCTGCCTTCGCTCACCGTCCAACCCCTGTCGTCCACAGAGATCTGCACCGACCTTCCCCCTCAAACCACCAGCCCGCTGTCTATTTTCCCGTAATGGAAAGATTAGCCGAACCGAACGAGATATACACTGAATTGGAGAGCATAGTATCAGCTTATATAATTGCGTATATAAGTTGAAATAATCTTATAAGGATTATCGCCATTTTTTTTCACTGTGTTTTAGTTTGAGTTTTCTTGCTTTAGGAATGCACTGCATCCCCTATATATACTTGGTGAAACTTGGCGAGCACGGCTAGAACATATAGGTATGCAGGATGCAGCGGATGGGTGTAGATAGGCACGTGGCTTGACACGAGGTTTTGAAAGGATCGGTCTTAGCTGGTGATTTATACATGATGGCGTAAAGGTCTGGAAAAGAAGAAAACAAGGTCGGCTGCATGTGCGAAATTAAATTCGAGGTGAAATGTTAGGTAGGCTGGCCTAGTTTATTTTATTCATAGACCAAAACTGTTTGATTTGAAAAGAGAGAAGAACAGGTTTGCAGAAGGAATGAAAGGTGGTCTGTGCATGTAGATGGCGTTGTCTTCTCTTTTCATTCTTTTCATTTAGCTGATGAGTTGATTTTTGAGAGCCAGGGATAAAAATGAGACAGAAGGGGTGCATGCAATTGTGTTTGTCACGAGAAAAGATGGAAAAGAGTAGTGTAGGTGCAGATAGGTAGCTGTGATGAGTCTATAATACATACAATAGGGTTGGGTGTGTGCTGTGTTTTCACTCTATTTAGTTGTGGATGAAGGCATATATAGTGTAGGTGTTGCTGCTTGTATTAAATGTTTTAGGTCGGCTACCAACTATAGGATTGTAAATAATTTATGTTTTAAAATTTTAGTGTACCGCACCACATAAGATTTCATTTATATCCGAGCCACTGCGGACAGAAATTATAATACGGTTGTGTCAAGCGATGCGCCACGATCCTAAAAATATAATAATATCGGTAGTTTAACTTCTATTGTGAAACCCCAAAAATAAAGATATAGGGTGCAAAACATTCCAAATAAAAAGTTGCTTATTTTATAAATTAAAAATTACAGTAAAATTCAAAAAATTAAATTATGACTACGCCTCAAAGGCCTTGCCAAATTCGAATCCAATATTTAATTATAATTAAATTATCGTTATGGCGTATAAACGATTTCACTATGACTATTTCGAAATTTGATTTGGACGTAAAATAAAATTTACAATACGAAAATTCGATTTTTCTTTTCCATTAGAAAAATATTATCAATTTGATTCAGACGCTTCTTGTTTCACCAAAATCCGACTTAACACGGATTCAATATAGTCAATTGAAGTTGAAATTAAATTTTACGAACTACCGCGTTGTTTCGAGTTCGTTTTATAATTAAAATAAATATAAACACTCATTCGTCGTTTAATTAACGATTTCAATATTGAATCCCATAAATAATTCAATTAAAATATTTAAAATAAATTTAAATATTCAAATCAAAATAGCAGAAAAATCCGGGTCGTTACATTCTTTCCCCCTTAAAATAATTTCGTCCCCGAAATTGCTAAGTAATAAGAATGTTCCGAACTCAATTAATTTCAAAATAATTCATTTAAAATGTTATCAAAAATAATTTTACGTTTACGACTTTACGACCAAAATTGCTAGCACCTCCTCTGTACTGTTCGATCTAAACAACTACAAATGCCACACTGGGCCTCTCATATCGATCCAAAGAAAATAAAAGTCCAAGTGGTTACCCATCTCGGGTATAAATTCAAACACCCAACCAATAATATTAAGGTTTACCTTTTTGTCGGGCAACTTCATCCCCGTTTCGAAGCAAATCAACCAACAGCTCTTCATTTTCTGATCCGTGCTTTAATCTTCATGTTCCAGTCGATTCTCATGGCCTTCAGGCAGTCTGCCCTTATCCCAACTTCCAATGCAAAGAACTAATACATGGTTATATCATCTATCGCCCATTCAAAAATTGTTATGCCAGAATTCCTTCCTTTCCAATCCATTCAATTTCTTAATTTAAACTGTTAATGGATTCAATTTAGTCCAATCCAGACAATTAAGCAACAATCACTTTAACCAAATCATTTCCCCTTTTATTTAACTTGTCTTATTTAATTCAATATTTCCAATGCAAATTCATTTACTTGAGTTTGTGAATTCCATTAACTTGAATTTTATTTCAATTTATTCATGTCAAATCAAGCGCAATATATCCAAAACATACAATCCAACAAATTCCCCTTCATTCTGTTTGGATTTATTTACCAACACAAGTCAAATTTTTGTAGGCTTGTCTCAATTCCAATTCAAAGGATTCGTTTTAACTCATACAAGTTAAAATTAATGCCCATTTCATATTTGAAATCTTTCCAACTTCATACAAGTTTGGATTAAATAATAATTTGAGAAAAATATAAATTTTACCTTCATATAAAATATATTGGGTCAAATAATATAAAAATAATTTTATATTCAAATTACAAATACGCACACTCGTATATAAACTCAACTCGATCTAGGGTATTACTAGCCCAATCTCTATCGAGTTACACCACAGAGCCAAGGTTATTCCTAAACCATTGCTCTGATACCAACTGTAGCGGCCCGAGAATTTTCGACGCTTGAATCCAGATACTAACACATCCCGTATCCAAACTCAAATATCGAAAACCCAGAAAGCTAATAGAAAGAAGTTAGAGGGTGAGAGAAGAAAGAAATGTTAGAATAGAAGAATAAGAAGATCAGAATCTCACAGCGAAATGGAAAAAATATAATAATCAATTATACTTTATAATAGAACGGTATATTACAACATCAGAGTATACATTCAGATCAATACAACACAGCGGAAATAACCTAGTACCAGTATATATATGGAATACGTCTCGACTTCAACTCTTCTTCTGAAGCTCCGAGCGATACCTAACATGATAATATACTCGGTCTGACCCGAGCACATTTGATTTAAAACAAAATTCACCCGGATCAGTCTGAAATACTTTTCAGTGATAAATTCATACAGCAACCAACTTGTTTAACTTTGAAATCCTTTTGAAATAAAAGGATAATAGTAAGACCAGTCCACACATAAACACGGACGGTTTTTACCTTACTATAACCCAAAACAATTTGAAATCAATATCTTATTCTGATATTATCATAGTGTCTAAATACAAGTAAATAGAATCTAGCAGAACGCTTGCATCTCACGCTCCACATATATAGTATACAATCAAAACCGCAGGCGCTTATTGAAGATTGGATTTCCAACTATGACAAGGTATGGGACCACCTGCCGATAGTGTACCTCTAGAGACGAATACACTGGGTTCAACAAGAACGTCTTGCAACCCGGCCCACACATGACCGACCACTCATTTCTCTTGAGTGTATCGAGTATATTGTCACCTTATGGCTTTTTGTCGCGCGACCACCGTAATCCCCGGGAGATACAGAAATGAAAAGAAGTAACAAATATGAATATTCTCTAGATGGTGACAATACATCCTAATGGGTGCGACCCACATAGCCATGCTGCCAGCCCGATTTTTGTCATTTTCCGGTTGTTGAGGCTTGAGGCTATAATCGACTTTTGAAACATCTGGCCACCATTCACATCGTTCATACACGTCATCCAGGAACAGGATGAACCGAAGGCACCCTCCTACTGCATCCAATACAGGAATCACCCCATGGATCAGTAGCGAGAAGTCCTTGCAACCCATAGTTTCCAATCATGACAGAATCACAGTATATCTCTAGGGATCAGCCAGAGATTGTAAGTAACTCTTCCATTTCATGAAGATCTACGGTCTTCAATTTCTCCATCTCGATCAGTGTCTTCGACGTATTCATATCTATTGGTCGGAATGGTTTCAAATATAAATTTGATCCCGGTCTTCCCGTACCAATAACGTTGGGTCAGATTTTGATAGTTGGTTATTTAACTATCAAAATAAACAACCATAAAACAAATAGATCCATTGGTTTATACACAGCATCACTTGGCCATACATTTCTTATTTTCTTATCAAATCACTTATCATTCGTAAAATGATTATTACGGCATCTTCTTTGGTTTCATATTTGAATACCAAAACCACCACTCATTCTTTTAGAATAAACCCATTTAAATCTCATTTCCTAATTTTGAAAATATCGTTATATTTCCACCAATCTCCTTTATTTCTTTTATAACATTTCAAATTCTCTAACCCCTTTTTAAATTCCCTTTTAAATCTGGAATTTTATCATATATATATTCCCAATATTTCAAATAACGTTACGTTATTATTTCCCCAAAACATCTCCACCATTACGACTAATATTATCCTTCAAAAATCCGGAAGTTTTTCAAGTTGGGGTATTTAATTACCTCTCAGACCTTGATCAACAACGTTCTTATCGTCAAATAGATATCAGTTGTAATACAAAAATAGATACTCTTTCCCCTTTTCACAACAAATTCCATTTTGCTTCTATCTTGGTGAAATACCATCTCTTCCTTGATATAGTCCTATACCGCATCTTTATAATTACTTATCTCGTTTCACTACTGTAATTCAAACTCGGGTTTACGTTTGATTTCCCATTTTAAATTATCACCTCGACTCTTAATAAATGACAGATAGTCAAATTTCAACTTTTACTAAAATAGAACTGGGTTTCTTAACCATTGACTACTTTCTTAACATTAACAAGCTAATTTAATAAATAATATCAGTTAAAGCCATTAACTTGTCCCGCTCAAAACTTGATTAACTTGCTAGTTAATCGTTATTGACCTTGCCATGTAAATTAATTAATAATTAATTTAAATAATTCTATACTTTGGTTTTTATTAATATAACCATTCTAGTTGTTACGTTAATTCCGATCACTTGAATTAGCTAAATAATATCGTTCTTAATAATCACTTATATAAACACGTGCTTCGCGCACGGCCGATTTGGTTAAACCAATCAACGTATTTATGTAGTTGATTTATCCTTCTTTTTAGAACTTTATTCAAAATAATATATTTTAAGAATCTATATTGGTTATAAAATAATTTCATAACTTCTTTCCTAGCGATTCACCTGACGGTGAAATCGAAATTTATAAAACGGTGTATTTAAGGGTCATCTGATGTTTATTTATCAACCAATACTATTTATTGATTCAAAACACAACCACATTCAACAATCAACAGGGTTTAAAGTCATCGGGTTTTGAACAGTTCATAAAATATGAAATAACAGCATATTTAATATTTGAGGAACCGGTCTGATTCCTCCTACCTGTTCTTCCTGCATCACAGATCGTTATAATATTTCATATCAGTACATAGAAATATTTTAAACAACGATAATATAGTTAACATCAACCATTAAATCAACCTTAGGCATTCAAAGCATCCAATCAACCAATTGAATTTAGCACATCCTAGTATTTCAGAAATGTGTGAGAATAAACTCACCTTTTCCTTTACGATAGACGGTCTTCGTTGTTCCTGTTTCTTTCCGAATCAGCCCAACGGCGTAGCATTTTTCACTGGGATTCCACTGTTTCTGATTTTATCCAATTCTAATAATATCGACACGAATTATACCAATTATAAGTTTAATTCATTTAATTAAAAAATTTCCGTAATCAATATTTAAGTTGAACTAATTACATTTAAGTTTACCGTCAGCAACTGATAATTTCCTTTTTTCGATCTAATACGTTTGAACAGCTCGGATTAAAATTGTTCATCCCGTTCTTCGTCCTTCCTGCTTAACGTAATACTATTATAAGCTTAACTATTTTAAAACCAATAATCTATTCTTTAACCAATTAATAAATAAATAAATAAAAATTAATTACTCTGATTTTTTCCCTACAACCCAGTGTTGATCCTTTTAGCATCCACGAACATAACCGCATGCATTTTGAAGCCAAGGGTCCAATCATCCCTTAACTTCCAATGTGAGCCTGCTCCTTTTACCACTCAATCCCTTAGCCCATCAAAACCAACGCATTTTCTCTTTTTCTTCTTTTTTTTTTAAAAAAAATGTTTTCTTCCCATTAACGTTTCCATCCTTCTAAAACTGAAGTCAACTCGTATCTCCCCATGTATACATGAGTACCATCACTACCAGAAACTGCTGCTCCCATAAACACTTACTCCCACTTTTAATCACATTTTAATCCTTCCTTTTTATATCACCTTGAACCGCTCTATTCATGCAGCCATGCACAACCCACTGTAACCCATTCACGCCCTGTCCTTTCCAGCCTTCACACATTCTTTCCAATACTTCTCGACCCCACTCCTTCTTGCTGCCATAATACGCTCCGGCCACCTCCTCCATCGAAAGCTCCTTGAACCCATCCTCCTTGTGTACACAGTATGCACGCACAACATTGACACCACACAAAAGAACCCAGTCCTTCACTGCACTGACCACCGAAGACCCCATTACTCCATGTTTCACTATTTTATCAAACCACTGAACAACCAAAAGGCTACCCCCATCTATCTTTATTTCGCATGCAACCACTTCCAGTACACGCTCCATCCCCATGCTCTCAAAACCGAACCCTGTATCAGTACGCCCGAGTCCCATTGTGCCGCCTCCACTGTCAGCTGATCCAACTCCGTCACTCCAACCATCTGCCTTCGCTCACCGTCCAACCCCTGTCATCCACAGAGATCCGCACCGACCTTCCCCCTCAAACCACTAGCCCGTTGTCTATTTTCCCGTAATGGAAAGATTAGTCGAACTGAACGAGATATACACTGAATTGGAGAGCATAGTATCAGCTTATATAATTGCGTATATAAGTTGAAATAATCTTATAAGGATTATCGCCATTTTTTTTTCACTGTGTTTTAGTTTGAGTTTTCTTTCTTTAGGAACGCACTGCATCCCCTATATATACTTGGTGAAACTTGGCGAGCACGGCTAGAACATATAGGTATGCAGGATGCAGCGGATGGGTGTAGATAGGCACGTGGCTTGACACGAGGTTTTGAAAGGATCGGTCTTAGCTGGTGATTTATACATGATGGCGTGAAGGTCTGGAAAAGAAGAAAACAAGGTCGGTTGCATGTGCGAAATTAAATTCGAGGTGAAATGTTAGGTAGGCTGGCCTAGTTTATTTTATTCATAGACCAAAACTATTTGATTTGGAAAGAGAGAAGAACAGGTTTGCAGAAGGAATGAAAGGTGGTCTGTGCATGTAGATGGCGTTGTTTCTCTTTTCATTCTTTTCATTTAGCTGGTGAGTTGATTTTTGAGAACCAGGGATAAAAACGAGACAAAAGGGGTGCATGCAATTGTGTTTGTCACGAGAAAAGATGGAAAAGAGTAGTGTAGGTGCAGATAGGTAGCTGTGATGAGTCTATAATACATACAATAGGGTTGGGTGTGTGCTGTGTTTTCACTCTATTTAGTTGTGCATGAAGGCATATATAGTGTAGGTGTTGTTGCTTGTATTAAATGTTTTAGGTCGGCTACCAACTATAGGATTGTATATAATTTATATTTTAAAATTTTAGTGTACCGCACCATGTAAGATTTCATTTATATCCGAGCCACTACGGACAGAAATTATAATACGGTTGTGTCAAGTGATGCGCCACGATCCTAAAAATATAATAATATCGGTAGTTTAACTTCTATTGTAAAACCCCAAAAATAAAGATATAGGGTGCAAAACATTCCAAATAAAAAGTTGCTTATTTTATATATTAAAAATTACAGTAAAATTCAAAAAATTAAATTATGACTACGCCTCAAAGGCCTTGTCCAAATTCGAATCCAATATTTAATTATAATTAAATTATCGTTATGGCGTATAAACGATTTCACGGCGACTATTTCGAAATTTGATTTGGACGTAAAATAAATTTTGCAATACGAAAATTCGATTTTTCTTTTCCATTAGAAAAATATTATCAATTTGATTCAGACGCTTCTTGTTTCACCGAAATCCGACTTAACACGGATTCAGTATAGTCAATTGAAGTTGAAATTAAATTTTACGAACTACCGCATTGATTCGAGTTCGTTTTATAATTAAAATAAATATAAACACTCAGTCGTCGTTTAATTAACGATTTCAATATTGAATCCCATAAATAATTCAATTAAAATATTTAAAATAAATTTAAATACTCAAATCAAAATAGCAGAAAAATCCGGGTCGTTACAGCTACCCACTTAGCCATGCTGCCTGCCCGATTTTTGTCATTTCCTGGTTGTTGAGGCATGAGGCTGCGATTACTTATCTTTCATTGATAGTACAATCACTTTGGATGCCACATTCTCAGATCTGTTAATCGTTAATTGATTTGCACAAATATATTATGGATATTATGCTAAGAGAATAAATTCTATGCCGCTATATGTTTATTTTTACAAACCAACATATACGATTATTGGAAATACTCTGTCAGACATCCGTCCATACAAGTTTGTTCTGAGATTGAATGAAACCGAAGGTATAGTTATCATTAATCCATCTTAGGTAATTTATACCTAGGATTAACGAAAAAATCCCTTGCACTTTACTCCGTCTTCGGTTAACTTCATATAATCTGATTCACAACGCTACGGCCAATACAGAGTGGTTCTCGGATAATAATCCAACTGGTCTCTCCATATTGACAACGATATTAGCCAATTCTTCGATTACAGTTATTTAACTATCGAAGAAAAACTAGCACTCATCCAAACCATCAAACAATCATTGGGCCCCTTAATTAATATTTCATTAATTAAATCACTTCTCCATTTCCTTATCAATATTTGTTAACCCAATATTTTCAACAATCATCTTGGTCTCTTACGCTATTTGGAAAACAATTTCATATGTCACCTTCTTTCATTTTCTATACTTGGAAAATATCTTCAATTTATAATTTGAAAACATTCCAATTACTTATCTCTTTCCCGAACTCATTTATTACTATTCTCAGGAAATCTTCGTTATTATATTTCCGAAATTCCACTCACTTGGGTTAAAACGAATGTTGTGTAAAACATCGTTACAACAACCAAAAATACTGCATTCAACTAAGTCTTATATAAACATTGATCTTTGAGACTAAATCTTTCTATTTATCGGTTAATAATGAAATCAATCAAGTTGGATATAACTATCTCTTAGACCTTAACCAAATAACATTCTCGACTTCAAAACAGACAAGACTATTTATCTCGAATAATCAACATCATATAAACCAATTACCCATTTTTTAACGTGCATAAGTTTCTCTTTCTATTCTTGCTTGATTTAAATCTATAGATTTTCTTTTGTTTATAATATTCTATTTTAAGTTCGTTTCCTTATCGAATTCTATACACATTGATATATTGGTTTCTACTTATCAAATTTTCCTAAAAATGTTCTAACTCCTTTAATTTTTCAAATTTTTTGCCAGCATCTCCTTTATATGTCTCAATCGGTACAACTACAACTCGCTTCTCTGGGTCCTTTCCATTCAAAAAGAAAATCAAAAAGCCAAGCAGCTTGCACAATATGCTCATAAAATCTCATATAGAATCTAAACATGTAACTTTTGTCGGCACTCAAAATATAATCTTCATTATCTTCATTCCAAACCTTCTTAACTTATATCTAACCATTCGTAATTTATTCCAACTCAACCTAATCGTTTTTAACTCAATTTGCTAATTCATTCTCTAATTGGCTCTTTTGCCTATTTTATTTTATATTTTTATATATATCACGTTCATACATATTTTTAATTTTCTTATAAGTCAATCGAACGCCATTTCCAATTCAAGTTTCATATTCGGCTTGGAATATAAATTTACAAATCCAATTCACTTATCCGAAGTCCAATTTACTCCATTAAATAATTATTCTTCTAATTATTTAACTCTATTCAATAATTAATAATCTGGTTTTGTTTCCAAAATCAATTCATTAACTCCACTTGAGTTCATATTTATTTTATAACTGTAACGTCACAGAAAAATGCGCTATTGGTTACCCGATATACAACACATATCGAACATCCAAGGATCGAAAATAACCGGAAAGTTAATGAAAGAAATTAGAGGGTAAGAATAGATAAGATAGAAACTTAGAATAGAAGAAGAAGAAGACAACAACCACATCAGAGTAACACGAACCTCACAACGGAATGAATAAAATATAAAATAACTTTTGAAATAAAAGATCGTACTTGAATATACATATCATTATCGAGTACAGCACTTACAACACAGCGGAATAATAATAGCTATATAATCCTGAAGCCTCCTGCTCCAGCTCTTCAAGTTTTTGTAAATCCCGACTACTTAACTGCTCGTACAAAATTGAGCACCCAAGAGTTTAGGGAAAACAAAACAAAATAAACTCCGGGTCAGTCATGAGACTGGTATGAGTAAAACAGTTTAAAACAGTTTGAGCAACACAGCTGTAAAGACCCGGAAATTCCCGCTCTTTGAATCGACCATAAACCACACAGGTCTGACCCAAAGGTTGGAAATCTTCGAATACTTTAACTTTGGGAATACAAAACATCAGAACAATAACAACAGACTTTTATTACATTATAATAATGTTACATCAGAGTACAGAATATATCAGAGTACAAATAAAGTAAACTACAGCGGAAGATAAACTACAACAGATTTAATACATTAAACAGCGGAAGACTTCTAAGCTCTGGACACAGCTTTAGGTTTCGATCCAGGACCCTGCTAAAGAGAGAGATATCTGCAAAAAGCTACTCGACTGCCCGTGTGGAAAAGAGGGCACCCGAGTTTGCAAAGTGAAACAAACTACGAGTCAGTCATGAGACTGGTGTGAGAATTCTAAACTAATTTAACTAATAAGACAAATCCAAGGACCACGCCGCTAATGCGGAACGGGCTTTATTCCAATGGATTGTCGGTGCATAAACCAAAGTAAATCGAGAAATAACGCAATGTCTTTGTGGAAAAATGAAACCATTATAAGACCCAGGTCCCATCACACAATGCAACGCACACCAGAGGATAGGGTTTTACCTTATAATGGTCAAAAGATGCTTGATACGTATAAAACGGATTTGATATTATTATTAGTGTATATATGTTTTAATAAAAAGATTTGAATCATAAGTATCAATCCTAGACGGCATGGTTACCATATAGCATGTCGCCAATACTAGTTCTACAATCAAAACCGCAAGGGCGTATTGGAAATTTGGATTCCATCATGAGTCGAGGCTAGGGGCAAGATCCTCTCCGATTCGAGACACTCTAGCAAATGCCTCAGGATTCCCCGCAGTGAACCCTTGGAAGCGGTAGGGCCGGTCCCCGCCAATGGGCAGTGGATTAGTTATGCCTGAACACACGTTTCCCGGTCCCTTTGGACCTATAGTATGACCACCAACGGCCTATAAAAAAAAACGAGGCGCCTCAAAATCCATCATCCACATAAGTAAAATGTCAGGGCTGGCAGGTCGCTGACACCACTCTAGCTAGAAAGAAACGTGTGCACTCCCTACGGTCCATATCCCGTTTTTGACTCATACCGGGGTGTGAGGCTCGCGAAGTCACGATATACACAAAGCTATGCCTAAACAGACTATGCTTTGATCATCAACCACAAGGCCTGCTTTTCAACGAAAGCCTTGATCAATGCATCTTAGTATGCCACATTGTCAGTCCATACTATACCATTGATTTCTACCAATATATAACCTCTAAGCTCGTATGTCTCAGAGAAGGGTGTTAACCACCAAACAGATGTATATTGACAGAGATCAACGAATGTAGTATAAAGGGCTACAACGTCAGACATACATTCCATTTATAAACTTATGCCCTGGGTCTGGACGAAAGTCAAATCCGTACAAATCAACACTACGTCCGGATAACTACCATCTTAGCCCCGTCTTGGGAGCAAATCAATCCAGGACCTCAACGCTAGTTACCCATTCGATGTGAAGATCGTCGGTCTTCAATCGCCGTCTTCAACTCTTATATTTAAAAGGTCGTATAATCATTTGAAATGAGATTGAACTCGGTCTTCTCAAATGATTCTCGCATATATATATAATAATTTGAAAACATTTCCTATCGTTATTAATATTTGATAACGACATATCGCTGTTTTTTTTTATATAAAAATTAGCTCGAATAAATTTAACGATGCTTCGGGTCAATGGGCGACCCTGACGCTGTTTTCAACCAAATTTGACTTATGCATATCTAACCGTTGGATTTTGATGAAATTTATATCATTGAAAAGATTTTCCCAAAGCGGTCCTAACGGTTCCTGTTTTGGGAAATTCCGACGGTCGGATTCCTCTGTATAACCGTTTAAAGTTACGATTGTCGATACGCGAACTACCGCGCATGTTTCGTTTAAATTTAATATATATATACATATAAATCGTTTTACTATTTCAATTATAAAAGTCTATTCTTTTTATCGCATCTAAAATGACGATAAAATATTTCTTGTTTTATTTTACTACCTTTCTTATTTTATTTATTCTAATTGTAAATAAATTATGCTTTATATATCCTTTTAATTTATTTTCTATTTATTTACCTAAATGTAAATAAATGTTTTTCTATTCTTTTGCTTATTTATTTACCTAAATGTAAATAAATGTTTTACTTTTACTTTTGTTATATTTATTTACATTAAATGTAAATAAATGTATCTAATTTCTTATTCATATTTATTTACACTATTTGTAAATAAATGGTTTCAATTTCCTTTGCAAATCCTATTTACATAGCAAATGTAAATAATTGTATTTCTTTAATTCTTTTCTGATATTCCCTTTTAACATAAAAAGAATATCCTATGTCAGTTCTTTTCTAACCTTTCTTTTATTATTTTCATAAGAAAATGTTAATAATTACTATTTACAAATTGATTCTTTTTATTTACATAAGAAAAATGTAAATAAATCCTATTCACAAAATTATTATTATTATTCTTTTTATTTACATAAGAAAATGTAAATAAATTCTTATTCACATATTTGTTCTTTATTTTCTATTTATTCTTAATTACATAAATGTAATTTTCTTCCTTATAATCTTAATTACATAAAAATGTAATTTTATTTCTTATAATCTTAATTACATATAAATGTAAATTTCTTTACAGTGTAAAATATATTCTTTTAATTACATATAAAAATGTAATTTATTTAATCTCTTATTTACCTAATGTAAATATATGTGTATTCCTTTTTCTATGTTTTATTTATACTTAATATTTATAGTAATTTACATATGCTTAAACCTCCCACATTGGATAGGTATTGTTGTGACTACTGGACAGCCGGGCGGGTCCGGGCAGGTTTACATCACAACTCAATCCAACCTCGTGTTTAAGCATCATATTTCTTATTTATTTACCTAGGTGTAAATAAATGTTTCCCTTTATTTTACTTTACAAAAAAAAAATAACTTTTTATTCTATTCTTTACAATAGGAAAATATAACTTTTTAGTTTATTTCCTATACATTGAAATAAATATAAATGTCCTTTTATTTCTTATACATTGAAATAAATATTTCCTATAGCTTATGTGAATATCCTTCATAGTATCAGCATTTCTAAATATATTTATATGTCAATCTTTGATTCATTCCTACTATACAAACATGACGGTGTAATTTATGTCATTACAACTAAAATTAGCTCAACGATGTTTTTGTGTCATCACAAATAAATTAACACACGATGGTTTTGTGTCATTACAACAAAAATTGAACATAACAATGTATTGGTGTTATTACAACTAAAATTTAACACAACAATGTTTGGTGTCATTTCAACTAATTTAACATAAACAACATAATATCTGATTTGGTGTACTTTTGATGAATCACAATAAAGGTCTCATCTTTATTTTTATTTGTTAATGAAAATAAAGATTTAAAAACTTGCATTTTATTTTATGAGTAAAATAAAGATTAAACTTGCCCTTTTATTATATTCACAAAATAAATGTAACACTTTGTTCTTTAATTTGTAAACAGAATAAACACCAAAATTTTCTCTTTTATATTTCTGTTAACAAAATGAGCACTAAACTTGTTCCTTTACTTTGCAAATAAAATGAGCGCAAAATTTGTTCTTTTACTATGTTAACAAAATTAACGTAAAGATTGTTTCTTTCTTTGTTAACAAAATCAACATGAAAATTTATCCTGTTCCTATGTTTACACAATGGCATAAAAGTTTATCCTTTATATATTAACAAAACAATGTTAACTTTGTCCCTTTTTTTTATTAACAAATTTTGACAAAATATTGCTCTTTTGTTTTATGTAAACAAAAACTTGCCTTTTATTTTACAATCAAATTTCATGTTAAAATTATCTTTTATTTTGCTTGTAAACAAGATAAACAAAGCAAGAATAAATATTCTAATTTTTATTTAAGAAAATACGATGAGAATAAAAATCAAGGTAAAAATTTTGTCATTTATTTTGTAAACAAATTTGTATAAAAACTTTGTCTTCTCATTATGTAAACAAATCTTTGTCTTTTTGTTTTACTAACAAAATCTATGTTAAAACCTATGTTAACAAAATAATATTAAAAATTGTCCTTTTATTTTATGTAAACAAAACAATGTTGAAAATTGTCCTTTTAACTGTTAATCAAAATTAATGTTAAAATGGTCTTTTATTTGATTAACCAAAATTCATGAAAACTTTGTCCTTTTATCTTGTTAACAAATTGTGTTAAAAATTATGTCTTTTGTTTTAACAACAAAATTGAGTAAAAATGCCTTTTTGTTTTAATAAACAAATTAAGTAAAAATGTTCTTTTGTTTCAACAAACAAATTAAGTAGAAAATGTCCTCTTGTTTTAACAAACAAATATGGACCCAAAATAATCCTTTTTATTTTGTTTACAAAAATTTGTCTCTTCTTATGTACACAAAATGACATGAAAATAATTCTTTTTATTTAAAAAAAAATTTGTCTTTTGTTTTATGTAAACAAAGTGACGGGTAAAAGTTGGATTTTATTCTGTTCACAAAATAAAGCTTGTATTTTATAAGCAAAACTAAGATTAAAATTGGCATTTCAATTGTAAACCAAATAAAAGATTAAAAACTTGCTTTTTATTTTGTAAGCAAAATGAAGATTAAATTTGGCATTTCAATTTTGTAAACAAAAATAAAGATTTAAACTTTATTTATCTTTTAATTAAAAAAAATCATAATTATATGTCCATATTATATTCCAATGTCAAGGTCAACAAATAAAAATCAATGTTTTTATTCTAGTTTGGCAATACATCATTTGATTTTGTTTAATCCAATTCAACCAAAAAGACAACCTAATTCTTGTCCATTAAAATCAACAATTTGATCATGGTGAATCTAATTTAAATCAAAATGACAATTCAACCATTGTCACAAACACGATATGATTATTTCCAACAATCCTATATTACAACCATGGTAATTCTAATTCACATATCAGCATAACAGTGTCATCAGCCAAATTAAATATATAACCAACGGAATTTAGCGACACAAAATTCCACAACACAATTTCTAGAACAGGTCAAGTATCAAAATTTTTATTATAAAAATAAATAAATAAATAAAGAGGCAGAATTTCTCACCGATGAATTTATTCAGATTCGGAATTTGGTCAAAATTGGATATGCTCAGAATTTGTTCTCGTTTGTTCCACAGTGTAGGTCTTGGAAAGACGAGTTCAACGCATTTCAGTTTGTTTCTTCTTCCTTGTTCGTTTACAGGCCGCAAGCTCCACAATTGGGTTCCGTTCTAGGTCTCAAGTTTGCACGAACACCGAGGCACGAGGCGTCGATCTGAAGGCACCACGTCGACGGGCTCCAGGAGTCGCACCTGCGCCACCCCGAGTTGGCCAGCTCGCACGCCTTTTGGAGGCTCGGCGGCGGTGAATACGGCACGGGTTTGGGCCTGAAATCCGAGTGGCTCGAGCCACTAAATCCGATCATGTCCGTTGATTGTTTAGCTCTCACCTAGGGGTTCGATTTTGGTTTGTATTCCTTCATGAAAGATTTGGGGAATTGAGAGAACGAGAGGGGCAAAGGGGGACAACGATGGCCATTGATTACAAGGGGTGGCGGCTGAGTATTGGGGTTCTAAGAATGAATGGTAATTAGGATAAAATATATAAGTGGAGAGAAAAGATAGGAATAAGAAACGTACAGGAAGCGGTAAACATTAATTTCAAAATAAAGAAAATTTTCTTTCCCTTTTTATTTATTTATTCAAATTTCAAATGTAATTAACAAGGAGAGAGAGAGAGAGAGTGAACGGAAAGAAATGAATAAACGAAGGGTTGATTTCAGGAATGTATTTAAATTTACTTCCATGATTACACATGCTTTGTGAAAAAAAATTCCTTTTTCCTATTATTCAATCTATTAAAATTGCTTCCTTGTTACATTTAAGCATTTTCCCCTCTTTTTTTTTTGGATATTTAACTACATTTTCTATTGGGAACGCATGTGTGGATACCTTCCATATGATCAATGATACATTCCATACGAGCAATTATAGCTATTTATTATAATATATCAATAATCGTTACCTTATCCTCTCCAATTTTACATCAATCCTATGTTTATTATATTATAATTTAATATCATACAATTTATACTTATCAATGAATTTTTTTTTTTTTTTTTTTTTTTTAGAAACGGTTTATCAACTAAATTCTCTTTTCATTCAAACATTGAATAAATCATCAATGTTAATTCATTTCCATTAATAATTCATAAATCAATTACATGGATTAATAATTCAAAATCTTGTCTTAATGTTCATAAAATTCTTAGTAGAAACAATTAAAGCAAATAAATGTTTTTATCATTTGCTTATGTGTCATTTACTTATTTGTGTGTTAGCAATAAATGCCAATTTCATGTGTTTACATAATAATAATAATAAAAAAAAAAGATGATTTTTATTGTATAGCAATTTTCCAAAAATATGTTTACATTTACAATAAAGATATTATTTTTATATTGTTACCAACTTCCAAACAAAATTGTGTTTATATTAACAGGTTTACAGGTTCACAAATCAATGTTAATCAATGCTAATTATTAACATGTTTAAAATCAATGTAAAATAAATGTCATGTTTACAAATCTAAGCTAATTAACATATATATATATATTTTTGCAATGAATGACATGCCTCTTATTCCCATTGATTATAATTTCAAATTTTATTTTATGAAGGAGGCGACTTTTCTTTTATTATATATATATATACTTCCTTTATTTGGTTATATGTTTTACTTTATTTCTTACTTGTGTCCCTACGTATGCTTTATGTTACAAGGGAAATATTCAAGATGACAGCCAAAGATGTATACATACATATATACATACATACATACATACATAAGTATATATATATATATTGTCATAATTTATTTCATTTATAACCTACACATTAATTTCAGTCAATGCATTAATAAATGTCATTAAAGTTCCTACATAACGTTAAAAGAATAAATTTTTAATGTGAAACATTTCATGTTTCTACATGACATTAAAAGATTAATTTTTAATGTTAACCAAATTCATGTACTTACATGTCATTAAAAAGTTAGACTTTTAGCACTAATCAAAATATGTTCATTTACATTAAAAAGAATAAATTTTTAATGCAAATCATTTTTATGTTCTTACATTTAAATAAAGACTAACATTTATTTTAAAACATATTTCATTCATAAATAATATCTTAATTAAAAAGTATTTTCTTTTCCCGTCGTTATTATTTAAAATAAATTATTTTAAATATAAAAGTTCATTAAAATTTCTAAAATAAAAAATTTTAAATTAGCCCCAAAATTCAGGGTTGTTACAGTCGCCCCCACTTAAAATCTTTTCGTCCTCGAAAAGGAACTAAGCTAAAGGTAGTTAAATTAACTAACTAAATTTTAATTTCATTTGTTGGCTAACTTATCAAATATATACTTTTATATATTTAAAAAATCTTATCTTCTGAAATAGGATTATATATATAATCAAAATACGTTAATTATAAGCTTATCACTCTGAACTCATTCTAGGGCATTACTAACCCTATCTCTAATGAGTTTTCTCATTCTAGGACACTGCTGGTCCTATCTCTAATGAGTATTCTTATTGGACATTACTAATCCAATCTCTGATGAGTCTTTTGTTTAGTTCTAACGAGTTGTATCCCAAAGATTTGAGCTAACCAGAGCTCTGATACCACCTGTAAAGACCCGGAAATTCCCGCTCTTTGAATCGACCATAAACCACACAGGTCTGACCCAAAGGTTGGAAATCTTCGAATACTTTAACTTTGGGAATACAAAACATCAGAACAATAACAACAGACTTTTATTACATTATAATAATGTTACATCAGAGTACAGAATATATCAGAGTACAAATAAAGTAAACTACAGCGGAAGATAAACTACAACAGATTTAATACATTAAACAGCGGAAGACTTCTAAGCTCTGGACACAGCTTTAGGCTTCGATCCAGGACCCTGCTAAAGAGAGAGATATCTGCAAAAAGCTACTCGACTGCCCGTGTGGAAAAGAGGGCACCCGAGTTTGCAAAGTGAAACAAACTACGAGTCAGTCATGGGACTGGTGTGAGAATTCTAAACTAATTTAACTAATAAGACAAATCCAAGGACCACGCCGCTAATGCGGAACGGGCTTTATTCCAATGGATTGTCGGTGCATAAACCAAAGTAAATCGAGAAATAATGCAATGTCTTTGTGGAAAAATGAAACCATTATAAGACCCAGGTCCCATCACACAATGCAACGCACACCAGAGGATAGGGTTTTACCTTATAATGGTCAAAAGATGCTTGATACGTATAAAACGGATTTGATATTATTATTAGTGTATATATGTTTTAATAAAAAGATTTGAATCATAAGTATCAATCCTAGACGGCATGGTTACCATATAGCATGTCGCCAATACTAGTTCTACAATCAAAACCGCAAGGGCGTATTGGAAATTTGGATTCCATCATGAGTCGAGGCTAGGGGCAAGATCCTCTCCGATTCGAGACACTCTAGCAAATGCCTCAGGATTCCCCGCAGTGAACCCTTGGAAGCGGTAGGGCCGGTCCCCGCCAATGGGCAGTGGATTAGTTATGCCTGAACACACGTTTCCCGGTCCCTTTGGACCTATAGTATGACCACCAACGGCCTATAAAAAAAAACGAGGCGCCTCAAAATCCATCATCCACATAAGTAAAATGTCAGGGCTGGCAGGTCGCTGACACCACTCTAGCTAGAAAGAAACGTGTGCACTCCCTACGGTCCATATCCCGTTTTTGACTCATACCGGGGTGTGAGGCTCGCGAAGTCACGATATACACAAAGCTATGCCTAAACAGACTATGCTTTGATCATCAACCACAAGGCCTGCTTTTCAACAAAAGCCTTGATCAATGCATCTTAGTATGCCACATTGTCAGTCCATACTATACCATTGATTTCTACCAATATATAACCTCTAAGCTCGTATGTCTCAGAGAAGGGTGTTAACCACCAAACAGATGTATATTGACAGAGATCAACGAATGTAGTATAAAGGGCTACAACGTCAGACATACATTCCATTTATAAACTTATGCCCTGGGTCTGGACGAAAGTCAAATCCGTACAAATCAACACTACGTCCGGATAACTACCATCTTAGCCCCGTCTTGGGAGCAAATCAATCCAGGACCTCAACGCTAGTTACCCATTCGATGTGAAGATCGTCGGTCTTCAATCGCCGTCTTCAACTCTTATATTTAAAACGTCGTATAATCATTTGAAATGAGATTGAACTCGGTCTTCTCAAATGATTCTCGCATATATATATAATAATTTGAAAACATTTCCTATCGTTATTAATATTTGATAACGACATATCGCTGTTTTTTTTATATAAAAATTAGCTCGAATAAATTTAACGATGCTTCGGGTCAATGGGCGACCCTGGCGCTGTTTTCAACCAAATTTGACTTATGCATATCTAACCGTTGGATTTTGATGAAATTTATATCATTGAAAAGATTTTCCCAAAGCGGTCCTAACGGTTCCTGTTTTGGGAAATTCCGACGGTCGGATTCCTCTGTATAACCGTTTAAAGTTACGATTGTCGATACGCGAACTACCGCGCATGTTTCGTTTAAATTTAATATATATACATATAAATCGTTTTACTATTTCAATTATAAAAGTCTATTCTTTTTATCGCATCTAAAATGATGATAAAATATTTCTTGTTTTATTTTACTACCTTTCTTATTTTATTTATTCTAATTGTAAATAAATTATGCTTTATATATCCTTTTAATTTATTTTCTATTTATTTACCTAAATGTAAATAAATGTTTTTCTATTCTTTTGCTTATTTATTTACCTAAATGTAAATAAATGTTTTACTTTTACTTTTGTTATATTTATTTACATTAAATGTAAATAAATGTATCTAATTTCTTATTCATATTTATTTACACTATTTGTAAATAAATGGTTTCAATTTCCTTTGCAAATCCTATTTACATAGCAAATGTAAATAATTGTATTTCTTTAATTCTTTTCTGATATTCCCTTTTAACATAAAAAGAATATCCTATGTCAGTTCTTTTCTAACCTTTCTTTTATTATTTTCATAAGAAAATGTTAATAATTAATATTTACAAATTGATTCTTTTTATTTACATAAGAAAAATGTAAATAAATCCTATTCACAAAATTATTATTATTATTCTTTTTATTTACATAAGAAAATGTAAATAAATTCTTATTCACATATTTGTTCTTTATTTTCTATTTATTCTTAATTACATAAATGTAATTTTCTTCCTTATAATCTTAATTACATAAAAATGTAATTTTATTTCTTATAATCTTAATTACATATAAATGTAAATTTCTTTACAGTGTAAAATATATTCTTTTAATTACATATAAAAATGTAATTTATTTAATCTCTTATTTACCTAATGTAAATATATGTGTATTCCTTTTTCTATGTTTTATTTATACTTAATATTTATAGTAATTTACATATGCTTAAACCTCCCACATTGGATAGGTATTGTTGTGACTACTGGACAGCCGGGCGGGTCCGGGCAGGTTTACATCACAACTCAATCCAACCTCGTGTTTAAGCATCATATTTCTTATTTATTTACCTAGGTGTAAATAAATGTTTCCCTTTATTTTACTTTACAAAAAAAAAATAACTTTTTATTCTATTCTTTACAATAGGAAAATATAACTTTTTAGTTTATTTCCTATACATTGAAATAAATATAAATGTCCTTTTATTTCTTATACATTGAAATAAATATTTCCTATAGCTTATGTGAATATCCTTCATAGTATCAGCATTTCTAAATATATTTATATGTCAATCTTTGATTCATTCCTACTATACAAACATGACGGTGTAATTTATGTCATTACAACTAAAATTAGCTCAACGATGTTTTTGTGTCATCACAAATAAATTAACACACGATGGTTTTGTGTCATTACAACAAAAATTTAACATAACAATGCCTTGGTGTTATTACAACTAAAATTTAACACAACAATGTTTGGTGTCATTTCAACTAATTTAACATAAACAACATAATATCTGATTTGGTGTACTTTTGATGAATCACAATAAAGGTCTCATCTTTATTTTTATTTGTTAATGAAAATAAAGATTTAAAAACTTGCATTTTATTTTATGAGTAAAATAAAGATTAAACTTGCCCGTTTATTATATTCACAAAATAAATGTAACACTTTGTTCTTTAATTTGTAAACAGAATAAACACCAAAATTTTCTCTTTTATATTTCTGTTAACAAAATGAGCACTAAACTTGTTCCTTTACTTTGCAAATAAAATGAGCGCAAAATTTGTTCTTTTACTATGTTAACAAAATTAACGTAAAGATTGTTTCTTTCTTTGTTAACAAAATCAACATGAAAATTTATCCTGTTCCTATGTTTACACAATGGCATAAAAGTTTATCCTTTATATATTAACAAAACAATGTTAACTTTGTCCCTTTTTTTTATTAACAAATTTTGACAAAATATTGCTCTTTTGTTTTATGTAAACAAAAACTTGCCTTTTATTTTACAATCAAATTTCATGTTAAAATTATCTTTTATTTTGCTTGTAAACAAGATAAACAAAGCAAGAATAAATATTCTAATTTTTATTTAAGAAAATACGATGAGAATAAAAATCAAGGTAAAAATTTTGTCATTTATTTTGTAAACAAATTTGTATAAAAACTTTGTCTTCTCATTATGTAAACAAATCTTTGTCTTTTTGTTTTACTAACAAAATCTATGTTAAAACCTATGTTAACAAAATAATATTAAAAATTGTCCTTTTATTTTATGTAAACAAAACAATGTTGAAAATTGTCCTTTTAACTGTTAATCAAAATTAATGTTAAAATGGTCTTTTATTTGATTAACCAAAATTCATGAAAACTTTGTCCTTTTATCTTGTTAACAAATTGTGTTAAAAATTATGTCTTTTGTTTTAACAACAAAATTGAGTAAAAATGCCTTTTTGTTTTAATAAACAAATTAAGTAAAAATGTTCTTTTGTTTCAACAAACAAATTAAGTAGAAAATGTCCTCTTGTTTTAACAAACAAATATGGACCCAAAATAATCCTTTTTATTTTGTTTACAAAAATTTGTCTCTTCTTATGTACACAAAATGACATGAAAACAATTCTTTTTATTTAAAAAAAAATTTGTCTTTTGTTTTATGTAAACAAAGTGACGGGTAAAAGTTGGATTTTATTCTGTTCACAAAATAAAGCTTGTATTTTATAAGCAAAACTAAGATTAAAATTGGCATTTCAATTGTAAACCAAATAAAAGATTAAAAACTTGCTTTTTATTTTGTAAGCAAAATGAAGATTAAATTTGGCATTTCAATTTTGTAAACAAAAATAAAGATTTAAACTTTATTTATCTTTTAATTAAAAAAAATCATAATTATATGTCCATATTATATTCCAATGTCAAGGTCAACAAATAAAAATCAATGTTTTTATTCTAGTTTGGCAATACATCATTTGATTTTGTTTAATCCAATTCAACCAAAAAGACAACCTAATTCTTGTCCATTAAAATCAACAATTTGATCATGGTGAATCTAATTTAAATCAAAATGACAATTCAACCATTGTCACAAACACGATATGATTATTTCCAACAATCCTATATTACAACCATGGTAATTCTAATTCACATATCAGCATAACAGTGTCATCAGCCAAATTAAATATATAACCAACGGAATTTAGCGACACAAAATTCCACAACACAATTTCTAGAACAGGTCAAGTATCAAAATTTTTATTATAAAAATAAATAAATAAATAAAGAGGCAGAATTTCTCACCGATGAATTTATTCAGATTCGGAATTTGGTCAAAATTGGATATGCTCAGAATTTGTTCTCGTTTGTTCCACAGTGTAGGTCTTGGAAAGACGAGTTCAACGCATTTCAGTTTGTTTCTTCTTCCTTGTTCGTTTACAGGCCGCAAGCTCCACAATTGGGTTCCGTTCTAGGTCTCAAGTTTGCACGAACACCGAGGCACGAGGCGTCGATCTGAAGGCACCACGTCGACGGGCTCCAGGAGTCGCACCTGCGCCACCCCGAGTTGGCCAGCTCGCACGCCTTTTGGAGGCTCGGCGGCGGTGAATACGGCACGGGTTTGGGCCTGAAATCCGAGTGGCTCGAGCCACTAAATCCGATCATGTCCGTTGATTGTTTAGCTCTCACCTAGGGGTTCGATTTTGGTTTGTATTCCTTCATGAAAGATTTGGGGAATTGAGAGAACGAGAGGGGCAAAGGGGGACAACGATGGCCATTGATTACAAGGGGTGGCGGCTGAGTATTGGGGTTCTAAGAATGAATGGTAATTAGGATAAAATATATAAGTGGAGAGAAAAGATAGGAATAAGAAACGTACAGGAAGCGGTAAACATTAATTTCAAAATAAAGAAAATTTTCTTTCCCTTTTTATTTATTTATTCAAATTTCAAATGTAATTAACAAGGAGAGAGAGAGAGAGAGTGAACGGAAAGAAATGAATAAACGAAGGGTTGATTTCAGGAATGTATTTAAATTTACTTCCATGATTACACATGCTTCGTGAAAAAAAATTCCTTTTTCCTATTATTCAATCTATTAAAATTGCTTCCTTGTTACATTTAAGCATTTTCCCCTCTTTTTTTTTTTGGATATTTAACTACATTTTCTATTGGGAACGCATGTGTGGATACCTTCCATATGATCAATGATACATTCCATACGAGCAATTATAGCTATTTATTATAATATATCAATAATCGTTACCTTATCCTCTCCAATTTTACATCAATCCTATGTTTATTATATTATAATTTAATTTCATACAATTTATACTTATCAATGAAATTTTTTTTTTTTTTTTTAGAAACGGTTTATCAACTAAATTCTCTTTTCATTCAAACATTGAATAAATCATCAATGTTAATTCATTTCCATTAATAATTCATAAATCAATTACATGGATTAATAATTCAAAATCTTGTCTTAATGTTCATAAAATTCTTAGTAGAAACAATTAAAGCAAATAAATGTTTTTATCATTTGCTTATGTGTCATTTACTTATTTGTGTGTTAGCAATAAATGCCAATTTCATGTGTTTACATAATAATAATAATAAAAAAAAAGATGATTTTTATTGTATAGCAATTTTCCAAAAATATGTTTACATTTACAATAAAGATATTATTTTTATATTGTTACCAACTTCCAAACAAAATTGTGTTTATATTAACAGGTTTACAGGTTCACAAATCAATGTTAATCAATGCTAATTATTAACATGTTTAAAATCAATGTAAAATAAATGTCATGTTTACAAATCTAAGCTAATTAACATATATATATATATATATTTTTGCAATGAATGACATGCCTCTTATTCCCATTGATTATAATTTCAAATTTTATTTTATGAAGGAGGCGACTTTTCTTTTATTATATATATATATATATATACTTCCTTTATTTGGTTATATGTTTTACTTTATTTCTTACTTGTGTCCCTACGTATGCTTTATGTTACAAGGGAAATATTCAAGATGACAGCCAAAGATGTATACATACATATATACATACATACATACATAAGTATATATATATATATATATATATATATATATATTGTCATAATTTATTTCATTTATAACCTACACATTAATTTCAGTCAATGCATTAATAAATGTCATTAAAGTTCCTACATAACGTTAAAAGAATAAATTTTTAATGTGAAACATTTCATGTTTCTACATGACATTAAAAGATTAATTTTTAATGTTAACCAAATTCATGTACTTACATGTCATTAAAAAGTTAGACTTTTAGCACTAATCAAAATATGTTCATTTACATTAAAAAGAATAAATTTTTAATGCAAATCATTTTTATGTTCTTACATTTAAATAAAGACTAACATTTATTTTAAAACATATTTCATTCATAAATAATATCTTAATTAAAAAGTATTTTCTTTTCCCGTCGTTATTATTTAAAATAAATTATTTTAAATATAAAAGTTCATTAAAATTTCTAAAATAAAAAATTTTAAATTAGCCCCAAAATTCAGGGTTGTTACAACAGCGATACCTCATAAGACCACGCCGCATAACGGAACGGGTTTTTCCCTTATGAGAATCCAAAATATCTTTATATCAAAAATTTTGATATTATAATAATGTCTATCAACCACAATACAATAATCATCTAGCAGAAACGCTTTCATCTCACGTTCTACATACATAGTATACAATCAAAATCGCAAGCACGTATTGGGTAATGGATTTCCAACTATGACAAGATATGGAACCACCTTACGCTAGTGTACCTCTAGAGAGGAATACACTGGGTTCAACAACAACATCTTGCAACCCAGCCACACATGACCGACCACTCATTTTGCTTGAGTGTATCGAATGTATATCACCCACGGTTGGGATCAGCAACTGTTTCCTGAATTGGACAGCATCAACAATAGATTATAGAAATAAATGAAACTCTAGATCAGGTGATTATACACCCTAATAGGTGCGACCTACGTAGCCATGTTGCCTGCCCGATTTCTGTCATTTACCGGATGTGAGGCTAGAAGCTACGCTTTATCATTACATCAGATTCACTTCGAATGCCACATTGTCAGATCCATCGAAAATCACTAACTGACGTCTACAACAGTACATTATGTGTTAGCTAAAGAAGTTTCCTTCTCCACTTCCACTCTTGGTATGGTTGAAGAAATCAATGTACGTGACCTTACTGGAAATACTCTGTCAGACATTCATTCATACAAGTCATCCTCATTCACTTAGAATGTCACATCGTCATACCCGCCAAATCACAAATTGATTTATCCAAAAATAACACGAGTATACAGCTAAGAGAAACGAATTCCTCCGCCACCAAACGTGAATACGTTTGAACAGATCAACTTACGCGATTTTTTAGATATACTCTGTCAGACCTTCGTCCATACGAGTTGTCCTGGGACTGGACAAACCGAAGGCACTATCCAGTACATCCATCTTAGGCACTGTTATCTAAGACTTATACAATAGCCCTTGCATTTTACTCCGTCTTCAATTATCTTTGGCATATATGATTTGCAACGCTTATGCCAATACAGAGTGGTTCTGAGGATAATAATCCAACCGGTCTCTCCATACTAACAACGTTAAAATGGTCAAAACTTTGATAGTCTGTGATTTAACTATCAAAGAAAAACAAGTGTGCAAACAACGATATTATTACCAAGTGGAAATTATATCGATCAATCATCATATATATATATATATATATATATATATATATTCTCATTAATTACGTATCACTATTCTCCCATATCTATCAGATTCTAATTATAAACTAACAAGAGAACAACTCCTTAAGTATAAACCACGAAGGCCGAAACCAACATCAGATCGATACTCAGGAAACCATTCAACTTATTAATCTCTAGTCAGTTTCCAATTTTTGTTTAACTCCATTTGATTAACTCTTATTCGATTAACTCTGTTTGATTAACTCTATTCGACTAACCATATTAAATTAACTCGATTTCGAATAACTAAATTCGATTAACTCTTCGAATAACTAAATTCGATTAACTCTTTGAATCTCGTCAACTTCCTTTTATAATTCTATTTATGTTCTAAATAAATCTTCCTTTATTCTATTTATTTCCTAAATAAATGTTCCTTTATTCTATTTATAAATGCCTTACAAGTATTTCTCTTTTCTCTTTATTTATTCCCTAAATAAATATTTCTTTATTCTTGCTATTTATTTTCCTAATAAATATTCCCTTAAATATCTTATTTATTTACCAAATAAATAATCCATTTATAATATCTTATTTATTTATCTATATAAATATTTCACTTTATAAATATTCCATTTATAAATATTTTCTCTTTTATAAAATCCTTTGATTTTATAAATATTCCCTTTAAAATATAACATTAAAAATTCCCTTTTTTTAATTATTATACTTTATAAAATCCTATGATTTTGTAAGTACTTTATTTTCAAAATATTTCCTTTTATAAAATCGGGTGATTTTATAAAATTTCTTTCATTTCAATATACATTGAAATATTCTTTTTACATCCAAGGGTCTCTTATGATATTTAAAATATCGAATAAAAATGATCAACATCATTCTAACTCATATAATCCATAACAGATAATATATCACATCGTACATCAATATATATGAAAAACAATAAAATAAATGTTGAGGAATCCAGTCGGATTCCTCCAACCTGTTTCCCTGCATCACAGATGTTAAACAACACGAGTATAAAATATTTTGATAAACAGAATCAATATTCGATTAATGATTTATATATATATATCATTATCGATGATTTCAATCAATACACAAACAACTCAACTAAACAGTTAACACACAGCAATCAATCATTATTTATCAGTTCTAAATATACGTTATAAAATAGAACTGTTCAGAGTTGGTGAGTTTTACTCACATTGGACGATCATCGTTAATAACGATAACCATCGCTCGATTTGATTCAGACAGACAATTTATTTTGCTATAAATTGTAACGAGCTCTGATGGACTTCCGGTCTGTCCCATTGCGTAGCGCTCGTCCATACGATCCTGTCCGATCTTGTTTCGATGAATTTCGTTTTCATATGACCAAGTTATGGCTTATACAAGTCAAAGTACATTATAAATAAAATTTAGACTTTAATTAGAAAAGAAAAATCGGGCCTCACCCTTAAATGACACCGGCCCAATACCTAATCCCCTTTGACGCGCTTAACTGCCTTCTTTCCCTAAATAAACTTGAACCCGTAACCTCCAGGAATCACTCCACCCATTTCGACGTGTCCTCCTCCATTTCCACGACTCCCACCTTCCACCGATCCACTAAAATCAAATCCAAATATACCAGTGTTCTCCCCATAACGATCTTCTTCAACTCCGCCCCTTTTTGTTCATCTCGTTCACCGAATGCTTCTCGCGACAACCCACCAATTCTGTGCGCTTCCCAGCAAATGATCGACACTTTAACTCATGGAAATAACCAAAAGAAATCATAGAGGTGCGGGATTAACCCCTCATCCCAAATATCAATTCGATTTCGTGAATTGAAGCATCGATTGTTCGAAACTGTGAACCCTAGGCGCTGCTGCCTTTTTTTCGAGCGAACAAAGACTGCGCCGAGTTCATAAAATGGGGTACCAGGGTGTAGAGTTTTAGTTGAAGATCACCATTATATGAATAACATGATTTCTCGCATTTGTTTTTATTATTGTTTTGATTTCTTTGTTCTGCGGTTTTGCTTTGTGAAAGAGGAATGTTTGCCCGTGTGTTATAGTTGAGGTTGTTAAGGTTTGTGGCTGTAGAAGGTGTTGGGTGGCCATTTCTAGTCCTTAGAAAATGTTGAGATATTTTATTTTATCGTTTTATGTTCGTTTTCTGCACTCTAAAAATCCGTGTGATCACACACGAAGCCCAAAAATCACGAAACTGGACATGTATCCATAGTTCGACATTACGGTCCCAACGAAACTGGTTTCGTTGAATTCCGACTCCATATGCTCACACAGCGTATTTTTAAAGGTCGATTTATCAGCGGTATTTCACTTTAAAAATCGGTACGACCACATATTGACTTCAAAAATCACGGAAATTGAAATCTAACAATAATTTAATATTGTGGATCCAACAAATTCGGTTTTGTCGAATTCCGAGGTCGTTTGCAAAACTGGCTATTTTTAAAGCTCTAAATAGCCCTTTTAAATATATAAATATATTTAAATATAATTAAATTAAATATTAATAAATTAATATTATCGTATATATCCCCATACGATATCGTTCGACTCTAGAATATTCCTATATGAATTTCTGGCTTGATATCTCCAATCCTGATTAAATCGATATTCGATTTATAATGAAATTCCTTATACAAATATAAATAAATTATAAAGGAGTTCCATTTTCTAGAATTTGATTTGGACATAAATCAAAATCTACACGACAAAATCTCGATTTTTCTCTTCCACTAGAAAAATATACTCCACCAGCTCCTAACGTTTCTAGTTTCACAGAAATCCGATTTAAAACGGCTTCTGTATATTCGTTTAAAATTCGAATCGCCAAATCGCGAACTGCCGCGCCATTTCGAGCTCGATTATAATTATAATATAATTTATACGTTCAACGATCGTTATTTAAATATATTCGTTATTCAAATTCAATTCTAAACTGAATTATATATATTGAATTCCCAGATTCACACCATATCGCCATTTCAGCCAATTCTGGTTATTTCAGAATTAAATATATTATTTAATTATTATTTTAATTAAATATTCACCATTAATTAATTCAACGACCATTTAATTCTCTAATCACTATATAAATAATTAAATAAATAAATTATTATATCGCTAAAAAATGCGGGTCATTACAATAACTCAAGTCAGGATTTTTATAATGAAAATCCAAATTTTTGTTGACCTAAAATCCTTCGATTTTATTTGCTATACTTTAAAAACGATTATACCATTATTTTTCTGAAAATTTGATTTTTACATAACTCAAAATATACAAGACGAAATCCACATTTTTCTCTTCCATTAGAAAACTGTTATTCAATCAGTCCAGACGATTCTTATTTCGAAGAATTCCGACTTAAATTGAGTTTTATATACTCAATTGAAGTTCGAACGTCAAATTACGAATTACAGCGTCACGGCGAGCTCGTTTTAATTATATTTAAATTTAAACATTTGAACTTCGTTTAATTTAAATTTCAATCTCGTTCTTATATATTGCAATATATATATATATATATATAAATCCAGTTTTCCAAATCCAACTTAATATTTTTGATTATCCCTAATCGTCAATTATTTCATTACTCAGTTATCAATTCAATTAAACTCCATTTCCATTACAAATTTCTAGTTTCATTAGAAATAAATTATTTTACAAAATTCAATGAAATCGAATTTCTTAGATATATCCCAATTCTGTTTATATTCCGAATTCTGGAATAAAATTCGTTGTTCCCTTTCTGAATGATTTCCAATTCACTTTTAAATTCATACTTGAATTTAAACTTCTAAATCATCTAATGATAATTTATTTCACTAGATTTATAAACATCGTTTATAATTTCAACTTCCTTGTTTTATACATTAAAACAAGTTTCATTTCAAAATCTATTTGAAATCCAATTCCGTCTTTCGAATATTTTATTATTGTAACTTTTATTTAAATATATAATATATTATCATATTAAATATATAATTTGTTTCTATTTAATAAAATTCCAATATCTTTTCTAGAAATAATTTATATTTATAAACTAGACATAGTCGAATTCAAATCATAATTCCATATGGGTTTGTTTTAATTCAACTTACATTTCGACCGTTGGAATAAATTTCATTGTTTCCTATTTAAAACGATTTCTAATTCACATTTGAATTTAAATATTCTAATTATCCAATGATAATCTATCTCGCTTTATTTATAAACGCCGTTTATAAATTCACTACTTGTTTTTATTATTCAAAACAAGTTAATATTTCCTATCCCATTCGAAATTCAAATTCTATTTTTGAAAAATAGTTTTCGCTTTTATATCTCAAAATTTCCTTTTCACGATATTTCTATATATCAATTTTAGTGATATTCAAAAATACAAACACCCAATTATCAATCATAGTTTTTCTAACACATCATGTATAATAATATATATGAAACAAACAATTATAAATTTTGAAGAATCCAGTTGGATCCCTCCAACCTGTTTTCCTGCATCTACAGATGTTAGCCAACATAAATAATACTCATTCTTCTTCAAGGTAGGATATCTCGGTATAGAAGGTCATCCACTATATATATTGTGGGGTGCATAAGGAAATCATCCACTAATGGTATTGTGGGCATCCGCTAATGGTACTGCGGGAAATATCCAATATATATATATATATATATATATATGTGTGTGTGTGTGTGTGTGTGTGTGTGTGTATGTGTGTGTGTGTGTGTAATAGCCACAATCACCATGCCTAAATATAACTAATATATATATATATATAATAGCTATAATAATATTTCAATACATCCAAACAACCAACAAACAGTATATAACATTATATTAAATAAATATATGTTTATAATAATTATAAACGAATCAAGAGAGTGAGTTTACTCACCTGATTTTATATTTTCGATTCATTCTGATTCCAGTTGATTCCAAAATCCAACTCTAGTTCGTATCTCTAACAGTTATGAAACCTACATGACTTGATTTGATCAATTCAACCTTGCAAAATTTATTTATTTCCTTTATTACTTTCATTATCAAATATATGTAATAAATCACATGACTACGAATTGATTTTCAGTAATGATAATTATTAATCAATAAACTAATTTAAATTAACGATATACCATAATCATGTATAATCTTCTTCTCTTTCCTACAGACGAAAATCGCAGCTTTCCTGCTACAGACATTACCCATCCCATGCAAACTTCTCTCTTCCTCAATTCGAACAACTAAGCTTCACTTTGTTAAATGCGTTCTCTCATACAAAAAACCCGAAACCGATTTGTTCCTCAACAATAATTCCATGAATCGAATAAATTCACAACAGTCCCTTTTTTCTCCCTAGAAATCCCTAGTACAACCAACCCATGCCGATCCATTCAGCACCCATCAGATCACGTTCAAACTACACCTTGCTTCATCATCGAACATTAGATATTGATGTGCCCAAATTATCACATATAGCTCCACCGCATGCTCAAACAAACGAACTACCCTACCCTAATCAACCATCACTGCTCCGTCGAACTCCACGTCCATACCTTGCCATACCCAACTCCACCAAGTTCAACCCGCCACCTTTGCTTTATTCTCGAACTGACCCCGAACGAAATTCCTAACTCGACCATCCGAAAATCAAACATCGCACCTCACTACGAACCCAATAATCGATCGCGACCCCCCTCTGTCAATCGGAGTTCACATTGCTTCCACAATAAATTCACTATCCCTGTTTCTACTTTGATTTGAACCCTAAAATCGACAGTTCAAATTCTAAAATCCCATGTCGCACCCATTTTCTTCGAATTGAAGCTCTATGTTTTCTTGCGATTGAAGCAAGTTAGGGCTTTGGTTTTAGGCTTAAAAACGATATAATATTATATGGATTTTGATTTTTAAATTATTTAAGGAAGCAACATGTTTATTTTATTTCGATTTCTAAGGATGGAAATGAGAAAAGAAAGGAGAGGAGTTGCATGCAAATTTATAGAGGCGAACGTAGGGTTACTTTGCCATGAAGAAAAGAGTAGGCTATGCGGGTACATTTCTTAGGTGATAGGCTTAAGTACATAATTTTTAATTTTGATTTGATTTCCTATTTAATACGATTAGACATAAAGGGATTTTTATTTTATTTAATTAAATTCTGATTTTATTTCGATCTTATCCACTAAAAATATTTCGAGGTTAATAACTCGAAATCACAGATCCCTAATTTAATGTAATGACCAACGTCTCAATGTTATAACGCTATTCTGAACTCAACAAAATAGATTCTGAAATTTAATTCGAAGTATGTATAAAATAACCATATTAAATAGATATAATATAATTTAAATTCAGAAACAATCAATTCCTCGGTAATAAATTATTATTGTCATCATTTATATTCAAACAGAATTTATATCGATCATCTGAATCGTTTTGATTCAGTTTTATCTTCGAATTCATTTATTTTTTGTTTATATCCAAAATTAAATCGTATATCGATTATTAAATCGATAAACTCTATAAACAAATCCATTTATATTATCGACTCAACATTTTAAAACAATATTAAATGCTTAAAATTAATTGACCAAAAATCTTGGTCGTTATAGTTGTTGGGTATCTTAATAAATAGTACTTGGCAAGATCCGACCATTTATTGATAGTGCACTTGTTGTGTAGCTTTGGCTTGCCGCAATTAATATAAATCAATATGTTTCTCTTGAATTTGTTGATTATGCTAAAAATTCAACCGAGAGTTTCTTCTAACTATCAATGATAGGTCCTTATAATTTATTTACTAGCAGCTCCACGAAAGGTAGCTGGAAAATTTACATTTGATTGCTTCGAAAATGTTATACGGATTCACGTAACTCTCAAAAGTGGTAAGATGATCATCTGGGTCAGTGATACCATGGTATATGAGTGAGGCATTCTAAGATCCCTTGGAACTTTAAAGTCCATAATTACTTTTGATAAGGGAATTTTTTGTAAGATAGGATCTTCTTTAAATTTGCGTACTCATTTTTCCTTAAGGGTAGGTGTGCTTCTGGAAATTGATTGATATCATTTAAGCATTGAATTGGATTGCTTAATTGTATTAAAGAGCATTCTTTCTGTCTTACACAGTTTCGAGATGTTAATATTCATGATTTTGTATTAGGTTCATTCACATTGTAAGGTTCTTGAAATTAGGCCCCCTTAATGAGCTTTCTCATGACAGTAAGTTGCCCCAAATCTTAAATCCCGTCTTATTGTTAATCCTCCTTGCTAAAGTTGAAGATTATCCAACCTCCATATTTGTCACGTCAAAATTAGGAACAATACCATTGTCTAAAGTCCATGATTGGGAGACCTATTGTGTGATATTTTTCTTTGTTCTCACCATTTTATTGGATCGCATTTCTTGCGTGATTGGTTATGATGAAGAGAAAAACTAGAAAGTCAGAGGTTTGGACCCTTATTTTGATGCTAAAATGTTAACCAAAATTTTGTTTAACACCTCGAAGTAATGATACTTGTTTACTACGTCGACAATGAGCTAGATGATCAAATCGATATGGGTTAGAAGTTTATGGCACCAGAAACAGGCTTGTTGACGTTGCCGACAAGGTCCTATCAGACTGATTGATGTGATTCAGAAGATTTGCAGTTAATCTCAGTGGACATGTCAACAAGATGCCTTATCGAACCATTAGATAATCATCTTGAACATATGAGATTTACTAACCGTTGAAGCAGCCTTATCGACTAGGTCGATTATCTCATTTTTTAATCAAAGGAAACTATATACCAAAAGGGAGAAAAAAGTCTTTCTCCAATGGCATATGAAAACAGATTTGTAGTTTATGTACGACTACACAATTTGTAATATAATAACAGTAGGTACAATAACATAAAATTAAAGAAACGAGGAAAGTAGCAAAGGACTTAGGCAAAAGCCTTCTGAACCAGCAGCGTGAAGTGTTAAACCAATCAGTTGAATAAATAGAATCAAAGGCCTCTGAGCGCTGGCAGTCAAAAACAACGGGTGCCAACATAAGCGCCCATCCGCATGATCCGAGAGCACGTACATCTTCACTCGAGCATGAAGAGACATCTGCTAAAGCTATCCTTCCCCAAGAATAAGCTCCACCTCTATGTACTTAGCTAATTACAAAAGAAATGTGTAAATCCAGGACCTGTATGACTAAAAAAAAACATAAGACGTTAAAAAAAGGGGGGAGGTGAATGAGGTGAGAACAAAAAAACAAAGAGTCAACCAATTTCTGCACACTGAGAAGGTGGCCCAGAAGTAATATCAAAAGTACGAGCCAACCGTCTAGAGTGGAAGCCAAAGGCTCAATTAAAAGTCCTACCACAAAAAGCAAGGAACACATTATTCCTTACCCTCCGTATGATAGTGGAAGGGTCTATAGGAGACTCGTCAAAATTGGCCTTATTTCACGAGCACCAAATATGCCAGTAGTTAAGGCAAGGAATCAGACGAAAGAGGATGGAACAGATAGATTTGTCTGAGATGTGTGCCCATTTGTTTCTTAGTAAATCTACATAGGAATTGGCATTACCTCGAAGACCAACCAAGTTCCCGAAGTAGTTCCAGATAGATCTGACACAAGAGCCGAAAAAAACAAGTGAGCACTGGACTCCAAGTCACGTGCTCCACAGCATCTGCAACGGGACATGAGTGGCATGCCAATCCTTTGGAGATTCTCGTCTAACGCTAATTCTTCATGAAGAGTTCTCCATATAAACAACTAAACTTTCGGGGGAGTCAGACATCCCAGATGAATGAAAAAAAATAAGGAGCCTTGGAGATGGGCTCGTCGCTGCACTCCGTGCCGACCTGATTGAGAAAGGACTGTCATCCCAAGCAGACCGACCACCATGTGAGTTAAAGAAGAGCTTCATAGACTGCATCTGTTTCCACGTCTTACTAACGTAGTATGGGACACGGGTAAAATTCGTGTCCAGAAGGCAGCGGTACTTGACGTGAAAACTCTTGATGTATAACGACACTTCCTTATTAATCAAATCAATAAGTCATGGACATTGATGTTGATCTTTCCTTATTGACTAAGTTGATAAGATTTGAGTATACATGTTTTTAATGGCGATGAACCGTCCCTCATCGATATACAGTAGGCTTTCAAGCAATAAGACCTTATCTCTTGATGCTCTTTTCTTGCGGTAAGTGATAACTGACTGGACAACTTTGACTTTCCCTAAGATCCATATAGCTGACAAGCTCTAGTTTTCGACAACAATTGTAAACACTTGTTTTTGGTGAATCCAGACATAGATAAACCTCTCCTTACCGACCGTGTCGATAAGCTCCTTCATATCGATCGGGTCGATAAGCCTCCAAAACGACTGAAACTGGTAAACCTGTAATGATTGATACTTTCCTGATGGTAACAAACAACATGCAGGTTTCCTTCTTGACTTGCAATAACTATCTACTATGTGATGGTGGAGTAAATATGGTGTGATAATTCGGAGCATGCTCTACAAAATATCGAGGAGGAGGCAAGGATTACAGCACAAATCTTGTAGTCTCAACAAACAGCAAACATTGGTCATTCTGATGTCCGAACCTAGGGTTATCAATGAATACCAAAAAAATCCGATATCCGTCTGAATCCGTATCCGAAAATATGAAAAATATTTGTTATCCAGCATTTTCCGAAAAACGAATACGGATTTCCGATATCCGAAAAACCTTTTCGAATATGAATATGGTTATAGTGGTATCCGTATCTGAAAAATATCCGTCCGACTAATTGATGTAATATATAACTCAAAATAGAAAAATAGAGTTTATAATTATTTTGTAACTGTTGATTGTTACTATGATATAATTTTTTGTTCATTTTTAGTGAAAATTGTAGTTTAGTGTTTAATTTGTGAATATTTTTAGATATACTTATGGATATTAGTATAAAACAATATTTCATCATCACATTTCTTTATTTACTGCTTTTTTATAAACATTAGTGTAAAAATTATTTTATGTTGATCCAAACAATTTTACTTATACTCTTAAATTTATTAATTACTGGCGAAGCGGATAAATATCCGATATCGGTCCGTATCCGAAAACTAAGCGGGTACGGATATCTGATATCCAAAAACTAAGCGGATACAGATACGATTATGGCACTATCCGTATCTGAAAGCATCCGTTGACAGTCCTATCCGAACCTTTGTTTTGTCATTTACTATTTTAAAAAACACGTTGATTTTACTTCGATGGGATGGAAAAGCAGGGAAGGGGGAGAAGAATTCATTCGGATTCGTGAGAACCTTCTGGCCACTTTCAGATGTCAGTTTCATTGCATAGGACAAGCTTCATCTTTGCAGTACGTGACAAAATATGTCCTATTGCGATAAGCATTTATTTTTTCCTGCAAAAAATTGCTTATAGCATTTGATATATGAAAAAGGAATATTGATGAAACTGATAGTGATATTTTGGGCTATACGAATAAAATCATAGAGTAGTGTTGTTACTGCCTTGTGGGAAAGAAAGAAGCTTTGTGGTTACTCCGTCTATTTACATCCCAGTAATTGCTCTTTCCATCCCGATTAAATTTTAAATACCAATTATACCTTTAAACCACGCTATTACCTTTAGCGTGGAGTAATGATAAACCACGCCATCTAAAGACATTGAAATTCAAATATAAACGCTCAGCGCTGAAATACACTAAACCACGTAGGTTTGAAGGATGGTAAATATCAATGCCAATTTAACGCGTGGGAAAATGTAAAACCACGCCATGGTCCCGCGTGAAAACATTTTAATCAATGTCATCATTAGGCATTGAAATTTCAAAAAACAAGGTTTTGCTCCCGCGTTTATATATTTTATACCATGTAAGTTTCAGTCCATGTACAAAAATGGAGTGAAAAGAGGGAATATACATAGTTTGAATAACTATATTTTTTTTGCTGATGAAAAGACAAAGTTAATTTGGGAATAAACGGGGTGAGAATAGTAAAAACAACAGAAAGAATTTTTTTTCTTTTAAGTTACTGTTTTGTGATGTGCAATTATTGGGATGCGAATAGACAGACTATCGTGTTGTTTATCATTTATGAGTGCGAAGGTAAGTTAATCGACCATGCAACTCGTAGGTTTGGATTATCACAAATTATGTAAGTGTTATCCTCAATTACTCACCGGTAATTTTTATTTATACTCATGTAATTATGCTCTTCATCCACCAGAAATTTTTGTTTAGCATGAATTTAGTGTTTAACTAAAAATCAATTAGTTAATCCACAATTGTTACTTTTTGAGTAATATTCCTTTTACAGATTTTATTCTATTTACTCAAACATTTCATTGTCAAATTATGCTCAATTATAATTTCAACCATTGTTAAAGTTACCTGATGGTGAAATAGTCAACATTTACTACGGTGATCAATTACAAGTACACTGTAATCTCAGTAAAAAAGAATGAATAGGTATAGCTTGCATGTTCATTTTACTGTTGTTTGTTGCAGTACGCATAACGTATGTTAACACATGCATATTTTACCATCCATTTTTTAGGCTCGAAATAAGATTCAAGTATGAATGTTATGTGTTACATATAGAAGCTAATAACGCAAACATTTGTGCTTCGTTGTTGATGATTCGTGTTTTAATCAGAAACCTATGAGTTGGTACATATGTTTAAAAAAGAATCTTTAGGAAATAGCACTCAACACTAATATTTATTTATTTTATTTTTTGGTGCCGAAGGAGATGAAATGACCATGCAATGGTAAGATTCCATATTAATGCTAAAATTTTCTTTACTTTTGATGTCGACTTGAAAAACAATGTATAAAAATTATGCAAGGGTACAACAGGAAAATACGTTTAAGTCTGCCCAATGATTTTATCATTGTATTATGTAGTCGTATACTGGATTTTCTATCGGTGTTGATGAAAAGAAAAAAAAAATCAAAAATCAACTTTGTATAATTAATTAGTTAATCCACAAGTGGATGCACTTAATAATAATATGCGGATATACTTAATAAAAATAAATTGTGGATTAACTTACTAAAATGTTGGACACAAATAAAGATTACCTTGCTCATTTTAATTAAAAGAAGTGCAATTCTAGAATCCTAGGTTGTGGTATAACAAAATGATTAACTTCATCAAATGAAAATCTTAACAAGTAACTTCATCAAGAAGCGAATCAATTCCTCTATCAAATTCTTGATTGTCATGATGTACCACAATGATTTCAGCCAATGATCTTATATCACTAACCATTCATCAAAGTTGGTGGGTCCCGCCAATTTATTAAATTTTGGCATAATGGATGGCTAAGATTTTTGAGGACATGGAGGGTAAGAAGAAAGATACAATATTTTATCCCATTGAAAAGTCCTCTCTGTTCCATTCTTCTCCCCGCTCAAGGTTTTCTCAACAAGCCTAAAATTTAGCTCCAGAATAGTTGTTATAATTACAATACATTATACACGTAAATACTTCTCTGAAGTTTTAGCTTTAATGAACTGTATTTCGAATATTAAATTAACTTCTTCATGGCGAGAATGTAGATTTGATTCATGCCTAAAATTGATTCTATTGCACATTCTCATCTTTATAAGTCGTTTCATAGAATCAGTTCAAAAGTCATTGCCTTAATCTTCATAGTCATTGGCAACTTTGAAGTGACTACTATGTTTTGCTACATACAAAATGTGAATGAGGCCACTTTCTTGCGTAGTTGAAGACATTTCTAAAATTTTCGTCATTCAGTGAGCATGGAGAACAAATTATAGGCATGTGTTTATTGTGAAGTCATATTCTGTGTCTATATAATGAACATTTGGTGCACCTGAGTATGAAATAAATTTAGTTTCTGTCATATAAAACAAAGTTCGTTTATTGTATTCCCTGTACTTTCAACTTGTTTTGTCAGCATTTCAAGCTTGCTTTCATTGTCCACAACATGGATTTCTGCTTTTTAGGGTCACTTATAAGTTATATATTTATGTTGCACGCATCCATTATGGCATTGGCCTTTTTGGCGAGGCCTTGGAGCTTCCCTTATATAAGAAGAAACTTCGTAGTTTGCCTTTGGGAATTCCAGCTCTGTTTTACTTTGACAACGAAACTTTGGAATTTGTTTTTGTTTTCTCTTCCTCTAATGGGGTGACATTTCAATGCACCAATTTCGACTGTTGATGTTTGGATTTGTAACGTGAGGGAAGTGAATTTGCTTAATTTCCTACAATCTTCTATATATAAGGAATCATTTCATGATCAAACTGCTGATTTTACGTACATTTGATTGAGCAGCATCACATTTATCCATTACACATTATATACAAACTAATCTACAACACAAAAAATAATAATAAAAGCAAATCAATAAATGAATCAGGAATGGAACGGTGGAAGCTAAAGAATCAACTATAATTGTCAGAAAAATAAAGCTCCAGAATCTTGGTTTCAATCTCAGATGGAAGAGCCACTGGTTGATGGTTCATGTCCACCCATACTGCTGTTGCCTTAGCTTCTAATATCAGCTGAAGAAAAAGAATAGAAAAAATATATATTAAATTTTGGCATGCTTAGACTTGAAGTCTTGAACATAGCTGAAGGTGTAGAAGTAAATACAAACCTCATTATCAGGCAGCCTGCAGATGAAATGTTCAAGAAATATTCTTGATTCAGAAAGACTAGAAGCTCTCACTTTTATCACAAACTTATCCGCACTTCTCAAAGGTCCAAAGAACTTCAAACGAATGTTATTTAACGCCATCTTTACACCACCATCTGCTTTGTTGTCAATTCCAAGGCTTTTAAGAAATTCATTATGCCCTGAGAATAATACAGTAACTTCAACAAGTTAGCCGGTTTTCTTTTGTGAGTGCATGTCACTAAACAAGCAACTTAAAAGCAAAACCATCTCACCATGTTGACAGTATTTGGCATAAACAGCATTGTTAACCACATCATACTGATCCAGTTCATAATCTCTGACCTGAAGTTCCACTTCAAAATATCTCTTCGCCCTGTGTATATTATATATGCATACAAGTAAGTTATCAAGAACTCGACGATGATCAGCATATGCGCTCATGTATTTCAGAACAAATCTTACCTTGGACTTTCAATAGCAGTTGGCTCTAATTTTGTGGTTCTGGGAATGCTGTCGGCATAAGTAGGAGATACAGCGTTGAGTGTTGTGTTGCAGAATCTACCATTACTACGGCAGTGGCTAAAACTGGAAAGGTGAGGAATTTGAATGGTTGTTGTAGGCATACAACTGACGGCAGAAGATTTCAATTTCGATCTTTGTGCAAGGTTTGTTGAAGGGAAGGTGAAGACTGGGTTGGAAGCAGGCGTGATGGATTGCATGTTGTTTGATGTTGTTGCAAGTGCTTTTGGTTTGGGATTCAATTGTACGGAGGACCGTGTATTTATAGCTTGTAGTTAAGTGAATGACCAAGGAAGAAACGAAGGCAAAATAGAAGGAAATGTTGCTTTTCATTTTGGACTGGATTTCTTTGGTCTATGGTCTACTATTGCATGCGCACGTGATAAATTATCAAATCGACTGGCTTCTCTCCTTCCTGGAATCTGCCCTGCATGTAATCCAATGCACTGGATTCGTTGTCGCGTTTATGCATCGGCTAATGGAAAACATTTTATGCTTCTTCTTCCCTCTACTCCGCTCGTCTTTGAAAATCTGTAACTTATAGTTTCAAACGGAATTCTATATATATAGCATGCGGCAAATCGAAGGATGCAAAGAGAATTAAGATCGCATATCATTTAGGAGATGGAATTTGTGAGGTCAAACATGCAATGGACCTGGACATCAATGAAAATGATGAAACCTTGTACAACGTATTTATTGTGCATTGTCAAACATCTAAATGATGCATTTCGCATGAGAAAATGCTATGTTAGCTGATTCCAATTTTGCCTAAAGGTGGCAGCAGATGCTTTCGAATACATATATAGTTATCTTTGTAGTCGTGTACGAAACTATTTTCGAATATCGAATATATCACATCTCCGGGTATTGACGAATATCTAATAATTATCCTATCCGTTAACGGTCAATAAATAAAGAAACATAAATTGAAACTCAGGATCGAACATGATATTTTTTCAATGCCATTTATTATAAAAGCATACAGAATCAATAAATATAATGATAATAAATAGTTTTGAGCAATTATTATCATTAAAAACATAAAATATAAATAACTAGCTTAATAAAATGATAATTTTTCATCATTTATTTTGTTAAAATACATATAAAATAAGCTATAATTTTGATGAAAATTGGATAGATATTTTTTGGTTGTGGATGCCGTCATATCCGCATTCGTTTTTTGAATATTGGACATTTATTGGCTTTTTGACCATGAATTTCAAATTTTTCGGATAGTGACAACCTTAATTTCGTCAAATTCTACGAGATTGGATTATTTTCTGGTTCGATATGTCGTTAGGATTACATAATCACCATTGGATATTCACCATTAACATTATTTTGCATTAAATGACAGAAATGACAGTTGGGTATAGTAGCATGATTCCCTTTCACGATACCTAACGGTTTTTTACAACCTATCAATCGAAATAGTCGTGGAGATCGGTACTGAAATTTGAAGGCACAAGAAAACAACGATAAAGTTGAGTTATTCTTCATCCGAGAATTTCGATAAGTCATCTTATTTGTGTATATATTACCAAGGTAGTAGTTCACCCTACTAATCTTAATTCAAATAATAAATGATAAGACCGATTATTTTTTATACGCACGATTAGGATGTATTATGTCATGAACATATAATTATAAAATATATTTTCTTAGAAGTAATCTCATAAAGTTTGATCTTTCTTACTGATTAAAAAAATATAACGTTCATGGTAAAACCGATATTTTTTGATCCAAGGATCACATCTCCCTCAACGATTGCAATGTTCTTTTACTATTTCGTCTACTTAACTAGTAAGTAAATGAAATAGAAGAACTACATCTATCGGCGCTTTCTACGTCCTTCTTCTTTGCCATTTTACTTTCAAACAAAGCACAAAGTTAGATATTTTTTTTATTGTATCGACCCGCTATTTCCAACCATCCAAGTCAATAATAAAACCAATCCGAACCATTCGAAACAACAGGTTGTTAATAAAATTTAGGATAAACAAAATAACATCATAGAATTACAGACATAGAATATTGTACCGAAATAAAATGAAACATAGTATTTCATGAAACTATTAGATAATAAAAAATCTCAGTTTCAAACTACAGAATATCAACATCATTATTACAAAAATTCAGATATAATAACATCCCAATACACACTGAAATAAAATGTCTAGAATAAAAATAACTAAGAATAACAATAGTTGGAAGATAGATAGATGAATAGGTCCTCCGCGATGTCCGTTTCCAAAAAGAAATATCTAAGAAACGAAATACTCTGCTCATTCGAGCATAAAGTAAAACAACACTCTCAAGTCAGAACTAACAATATTATGTAAATAAATCAACTCGAGTGAAATATTCAAGTAAATGAACAAATAACTCAAAGGATGTTTGAGGTTTTCATTATTTAAGGATCCGTTAAACTATATACATATAATAGAATACGCCAGTATATATGTTTATCAATGAAATATAGTATTGAAAATACCACTAAAGCATTACCCATATCTCTTGTAATTCATTTTTATATGAGCATTATAGTCTATACAGTACTGTAAACTCCATGGTAAACTAGGCGCCTGTTAGGGAGCACTCTATAGGTATAGTAGAAAACAAAGTTGTAGAAGACTCGACCATGATAAATATGACAAAACATATGAGACATTCCCCGGGTTATTATTCTACCATTTCCCAGATACAGACCGGTGGTAACGCATAGCACCCAGATACTGCCCATCTCAAACAACACTTCCAAATCAAGAGCGATCACCAAACAACCAAAAATAAATGATATAGCATACCAAGAAGTGTGTCTGATAGGATTTGCGACCTCACTTGGTCTTAGTATAGCTCATGTCTTGGTCATTTTAATTATACTCGAAAGGCAAGGCTGTCTACCATCTTTTTCTTTCTTTAATACATTAATCGTTTGCCAATCCATCCTACTTGGTTCTGGATTCTCCACCACATACATGGTTGTTAAAGTGATATTAGAATTCTCAAAGAGTATGCCAAATTCGACCCAGTCTTTTTAACAACCACCTGCTTATTTCACACGGTGGTCATTTTTTTTTAAACATACTCAATATAAAATCTTAAATTATCATTTAAATCAATTTCAAAATGTTGACTCAAATATGTTTCATTTTGGAACATTTAACTTAAAAATTCACGTTATTTATTTTAATAAAAGCCAATTATTATTCAAATGAAATTATTAAATTTCAAAATCATATCTTTGATATTCAATTAAGTAAAACTTAATAAAATCTTAAACTTTAAATTTTATCTTCTTAAGTTATATTTATTAAAGTTCTAAAATAGATCTTTATATTAAATTAAAATTTAAAATCTTATTTAGATGAGTTTTAAAATTATATTATCTTATTTATTAAGTACTTATATTATTTTAAATTAAATTACTTAAATTAAACTACTTAAATTAAACTTTCATAAATAAATTAAATCCAAAAAAAAAAATCTTTTATAAGATATATTTTAAGCTTAATTCTTTAAAAATCAAATTTATTTATTAAAACATTTCAAATTGACCAACAGTGTCCATGTATAAGTTTCCACCTTATTGTTAAGTAATTCAGGATTTCAACCCAAAACAATTAATTTTTCTAAGTATGTATCATTCCATCTCATATCCCAAGTTAATAACTCTGATCTACATAGTCGTTCGGGTATGTATCATTTCAACCCATAATGATTTTCCTCTCTAACATATCAGGTAACTTGTAGTGTGATTTCAATAAGTACATAACATAACAAGTTATATATGGGTTCATAACATATAAAATCCTATCATTCATGTGTTAAACTTCAAGCATAACATATTATTTACATATCACAAGTAAATAATTTAACATAACCGAATCGTAAAACAATATCTAAACAAATCCATTCACCAATAAACATTTCAGTTGTGTCAAGTTTACCTAACACAAATTTGTTAATCATGCATGATTTCTCATCTTCCGTGGATTTAGGCAATTGCAAAACATAACTAAATAGTGCTGAAAACTCATCTCACACCAGATTTGATCAAAGGGAATTAAAATAAATCAAACTCAAACTTTTATTTGAAAATATGTTTTTTTAAATGATAAGAAGAGAAGAGGGGTAAATGGAGTTTTGGTCAGCCATAATGCTAGGGGCTCGACTAGGTCAGAATGGCTCGGTCAAGCATAGGGGCGACGATCAGGTGGGCTAGTGATGGTCGAAGGTGAATGGTACGTAGCGACAAGGTGATTTACACTAGGATTTTTAATACTTTAGGCTTATGAAATTTAGGGATTTAAGGTGATAGGGTTTAGATCTAGGCTTATGGGATGTGGTGGCTTAGGTCTAGGTAGATCAGAGGTGGCTGGGAGGCGGTGATGGCTGGTGGTGTCAGCGGCCAAGGAAGAGGAGATGAAAACAAGTATTGATCTAGGTCTTTTTCTTAAATTCTTTTCCTGTTTTCCTTCTTTAAATAATAATAGGAGGCCGTGGGTTTTCAGTCATGGAGAGGTAGTTGGCGACTGCAAGGAGGTGCAGGTGGAGGGTGGTGATTTGTGGCACCCAATGAAGAAAGAGGGGCGAGGAGAGAGAGAGGATCAAATATAGATCTATGTTCATTTATAATTCTTCTTTTCTCAGAAAAAATGAAATTGAAAATAAAATAATTTAGATCTAGATATAGATCTGGAAGAAAGTTTTCCAACAGCACACTAAAGAAGAAGAAAAAAGAAGGAAGAATGAGAACATTTTTTTTATTATTATAACCACTGCTAGTGCTAATCCAAAAAAAACAAAAGCCTCCTCAGTTTCATATAGACCAAAAAAAACCCATTACAATAGAAACTGTTTATTATTATTTTCTTATAATCAACCAAAAAGCTTGTAAAGATAAAATCAGGAAGAATGAGAACATATTAGAGGAATATATAAAATCTCTCCAAAGAATCTTTTAAAATGGGAATGTTTGTGTATGTTAACTTAGTGATGTGTCAGCACCCATCTGATCCATTTAATTCATTCAAAATTCAAACCCCAAAACATAAATACACAAAAGAAAATACTAGAGAGAATGGAAGTCAAGGATACACGAGAATCAGAGTCTACATTATGCCTATCTTCTATGTAAATAGCGATTTAAAGCTATAGAAATCCATTTTTAGCGAAATGAAAGATTGTAGTCTTCTTAGAGTTCTGTCTAGTATTTAAAAAAAAATCAAATTTTGATAAAATTCCAGATTTCTTTATAAGTCTTAACACTGTAAAATTTATTTGTAAAATTAAATCGAACATGTTTCAAATATCAATATTATTGAATTAAAAATTTTAAACTTAATATTTTAACCTTAAAATTTTGGATTAAACATAATTTAGATTCAAAATTTCCTGAGTTGTTACACACTTCTCCACTCATAACTTTTCTACCTCGAAAAGAAACGAAACATAAGAATATAAAACAAGAAGAAAGATAAGATAGATTCGAAACAAATAGTAGCTTGAGAAAAAAACTCTGGCTTCAAAGAACGAATGCTCTCCATTGTTTCTCAAGTACAATCCCAGTTATCCTTATTTCATTGTACCTTGACGAGGCTGACCTGTTTCTTTCTTAGCTACTTCATACCTCTATCGACAATACGAAATGGCCTTCTTTCAATGGTGAGATTTAGATCAACATCCAAATTATCAAGTAAGGCTAGCTGAAAATTCGAAGATGGATCATGCATATATTTGCGAAGATGAGATATGTGGAATACATTATGAACACTCTACAGTTTCTCCAATAAATCAATTCTATACTCCAAAGGACTAACTCTCTCTAAGATACTAGAAGGACCAATGAACCTAGGATCTTGCTTACCTCTTCTTCCAAGGAGGTCACATTCTTCAAAGGAGAAATTTTGAGAAAAACTCGACCGCCTACTGCGAATTCCAACTTTCTCCTACGCTGAGTCCTACGCTTGTCAGCATACTATTTCTGCCTATCTTGAGCGATCATCATCTACCTTTTTCTCTCCCCAACCTCTCAGAAACTTTCAAAATCATATCAATACCAAGAACTAAATGGTCTCTTGACTCGATCTAACAAGATGGAGATTTGCAAGATTATCCGTAAAAGTAGCGAACAAAGACATCTTGATACTAGCCTGATAACTATTATTATAAGTGAACTCAACACGATGAAGATGGCCTTCCCAAGATCCTCCATAATCCAAAATACAAGTATGGAAAAGATTTTCTAAAACATGATTCAGTTTATCCATCTTACCATCCATATGTGGATGTAGGCTAGGCTTAAGTTCAGTCGAGTACACATTCCTTCTTGAAATGCCTTTCAAAATATACTAGTAAAGATAGGGTATTGGTCACACACGATACTAGACGGTACACCTTGGAGTCTGACAATCTCCCTTGTATAGATCTCAGCTAAGGTCAAATCAATCTGGTTTGTCTTGATCGGAATAAAGTGAGTGGATTTGGTGAGTTTATCAACAATTACCCATATGCCCTCATAACCCCTACTATTCCCCGGTAGTCCACCAGTAATTTCCATGGAGACTTGGTCTCCTTTCCAATTAGGGATATCTAGATTTTGCAATAGTTCAGCGATCTTCTGATTATCTGCTTTAACTTTTTGCAAATGGCACACTTATTAACGTAAATGGAGATATCATACTTTATACCACTCCACCAGTACAACCTCTTCGTATTCTATTACATCTTCATAACCCCCAAATGTATTGAAATTATGGACCTATAGTTTTCCCTAAGCACTTCCTGTCGCAATCCATAAATCCTAGAGACACAAATTCTACTTAATCCTCAAAATTCCTTTTTCATCAATGTACGCATCTTTTTCACCTTGGTTATTACCTTCGCAATTGCGGACATTCTACTTAATAATATTAAGTATCTCGTCCTCATCTTGTATAATGGCGATACAAACTGTAAGAGATGGGGAAGTAATGAGATGGCATAACATCACCTTCTTCCCACTCAAAGTGTCGGCTACCATGTTAGGTTTTTCGGAAATGTAACTGATATCGAGATCATAAGCATTCAGGGATTCTAGCCTTCTAAATTATCTGGTTTAGGCCCTCCAAAGAAAAGATATACTTCAATGATTGATTATCTGTGAGGATTTCGAGCTTAGTTCCCAAAATATGATACTTCATAACTTCAATGCAAGCTCGATAGCAAGTAATTCTAAATCATGAGCTGCATAATTGTCTTCGTGCATCTTTAACTATATTCTTGAACATGCAATGAATTTCCCATTATGCATTAAAAAAGTCCCCAAACCCTCTCGACAAGTAGCGGTACATACTGTTAATCCTTCACTTTCATTTGGTACAATAAGAATAGAGGTAGAAGTCAAGTTTTGCTTCAATTCCTTAAATTCTGCTTCACATCTATCACTTCAAGATTAGTATTCTTATGAGTTAGGGCAGTAGGAGGTGCAACAATACAGGAAAATTCTCAATAAACCTCTAATAGGAACTAGCAAGGCCTAGGAAGATACATGTAACGACTCGGTTTTTGGCGACTTTGGTTATCGACATAAACTCAATGACAACTAACCAAACATCGAAAAATACCGGTAGTTAATGAAAGAAATTTGAGGGTGAGAATAGATAAGACAGAAACTTAGAATATAAGAAGAAGAAGAAGAAGAAGAAGACAACAACAACATCAGAGTAACACGAACCTCACAGCGGAATGAATAAAATATAACATAACTTGAAATAAAAAATTGTACTTGAATATACATATCATTATCAAGTACAACACTTACAACATAGCGGAATAATAATAGCTACATAAATCCTGAAACCTCCTGCTCCAGCTCTTCAATTATCTGTAATTCCCAACTACTTGACTGCTCGTACAAAATTGATCACTCAAGAGTTTAGGGAAAACGAAACAAAATAAACTCCGGGTCAGTCATGAGACTGGTATGAGTAAAACAGTTTAAAACAGTTTGAGCCATTAAACAATATCTCATAAGACCACGCCGTATAACGAAACGGGTTTTTCCCTTATGAGAATCCAAAATATCTTTATATCAAAACTCATTGATATTATAATAATGTCTACCAACCACAATATAATAATCATCTAGCAGAATGCTTTCATCTCACGTTCTACATATATAGTATATAATCAAAACCGCAAGCACGTATTGGGTAATGGATTTCCAACTATGACAAGGTATGGAACCACCTTACGCTAGTGTACCTCTAGAGAGGAATACACTGGCTTCAACAAGAACATCTTGCAACCCGGCCACACATGACCGACCACTCATTTCGTTGAGTGTATCGAATGTATATCACCAACGGTTGGGATCAGCAACCGTTTCCCGAATGGGACAACATCAGCAATAGATTTTTAGAAGTAAATGAAACTCTAGATCAGGTGATTATACACCCTAATTTGTGCGACCTACATAGCCATGCTGCCTGCCCGATTTTTGTCAATTACCGGATGTTAGGCTAGAAGCTACGCTTATCTTTTACATGCCACATCTTCATTCACTTAGAATGTCACATCGTCATACCCGCCAAATCACAAATTGATTTATCCAAAAATAACATGGGTATACAGCTAGAGAAACGAATTCCTCCGCCACCAAACTTGAATACGTTCGAAGAAATCAACTTACGCGATCTATTAGATGTACTCTATCAGACCTTCTTCCATACAAGTTGTCCTGGGACTGGACAAACCGAAGGCACTATTCAGTACATCCATCTTAGGCACTGTTATCTAAGACTTATACAATAGCCCTTGCATTTCACTCCGTCTTCAATTATCTTTGACATATATAATTCGCAACGCTTATGCCAATACAGATTTGTTCTTTGGATAATAATCCAACTGGTCTCTCCATATTAACAACGTTAAAATGGTCAAAAACTTTAATAGTCTGTGATTTAACTATCAAAGAAAAACAACTGTGCAAACAACGATATTATTTACAGATGGAAATTATATCAATCAATCATCATTTAACATTTATCTCTTAGTTCATTAATTTACAAATCTCATGTTTCTATATATTCTAAATTCTTATTTTCTTTTATCAGAAAACGTTTCTGATTCTCGTTTGGAAAACATTTCCAAAACTACTTCACGATCAAACCTTACCATTTCTTAGTTAAGAAGGAAGTCAATCAAGTTGGGGTATAATTACCTCTTAGTCCTTAACAGAACAATGTTTTAACTTCGAAATGGTCAAAGTTTATCTTTTAAATCTTTAACAACTTCTTTACATAACTCTCGGATTCTATTTACGAATCCATTTCTTTATTGAAAACATTGATTATAGCGATAACGTTATAATCCGTACTTTCGAATTTATCTAACTTAACATCTAACGTTTTATTCTTATTTGAATAATTAACCTGACAACTAATTTATTTAAAAATAAATAAATCTTGATTTAACACTGGAAAGTATGAATACTTTTCCGAATTCGATATATATAATCGAATTCGACGATTAACTCTCTTCGAGTAATCTCTATTTGATTAACTCTTCTTCGAATAACCTATATTCGATTAACTCCCTTCGAATAACTTATATTCACTTATCTCTCTACGAATAACTTATATTCGATTTCTTTCTTTCGGATTCGCTATATTCGATAATCTCCTTTCGAATAGCTATATTTGATAGTCTCACTTTCGAATAACTATATTCGATTAACTCCTTTCGATTAAACTATAATCGATAACTCCTTTCGAATAACTAAATTCGGTTAACTCAACTCGACGAACTTAACTCGACTAACTTAACTCGACTCGACTAACTCGACTTACTTGGTTCGACCAATTCAATTCGATTAACTAGCCTCGACTAACTTGGTTCGACCCACTCGATTAACTCAACTTATTTAACTTAACTTGATTCTCAACTCGATCAACTTGATTACTTAACTCGATTAACTCGATTATCTTAACTCGATTAACTCCTATCAAATAACTAGTATTCGATTTAGCTCCATTCGCTTGACTCTAGATCGCGACGATCACAATGGTTACACCTGATTCCTTCAAGAACATCCGACCGCCGTAGGCTATTTACAGCCCTACGAATTACGCTAGCAGTCGTATGAGATGGCAACTCATCCTGAATAACTATGTTTGACTAACTCTATCTCAAATAACTATATTTGATAACTCAACTTCGAATAAGTGGTATTCGATAACTTAACTCGATTATCTTAACTCGATAACTCAACTTGATTACTCAACTCGATTATCTTAACTCGATACTCTTAACTAACTCATTTTGATTAACACATTGATTAACTCCTTTGGTTAACTCTACGTCCATATTCAGTTTCAAACATCGATGTTGAAATCGATTCTTACTTCTCTATATAAGTCCTGACTTATATATTCCATTTATCCAATGATAAATATTTTACTTAATTTATAAAATATTGTTTATAAATTAATCTTCCCAAGTTATCTTTTATAACAGATTTCTATTTAATTTCACTTTAAATAAATCTTTCCCCTTTTACTGTTAAAAACAGATTTCCATCTCCGATTCATTTTCTGAATATTTCTTTGATTTAATCCTATTTATTTAATAAATAAATATTCATTTTAATTCTATTTATTTACCCAATAAATATTTCCTTTTTATCTTTCTATTTATTTTCTAAATAAATATCTCATTTATAACATTCTATTTATTTCCTATAAATAAAAATTTCAATTTAATCTATTTGTAAATGTTTTACAATATTTTCCTTTACATTTGTTTTACCAAAACAATTTCCTTTGTATTTGTTTTACAAATAATTTCCTTTATATTTGTTTTACAAATATCCCTTTTATAAAACTCTATTTGTTTTAGAAATAATCCCTTTATAAAACTCTATTTGTTTAACAAACAAATATCTCATTTATAAAATCTTATGAGTTTATAAATATCCCCTTTATAAATATTCCACTTTATAGAGATTTTCCTTTTTTATAATTCCACTTTAAAAAAAGATTTCCTATTTATTAATATTCCATTTATAAATAAATTCCTTTTATAAAATCTTCTTTTGATTTTTTTTAAATATTTTCTCTTTTATAAAATCCTTGGATTTTATAAATAATTTATTTTCAAATACCTCTTTGAAAATTCTCTTATCAACATTCCGGTATGTTATGGTATTTATCATATCAAATCACGTTGGACAATATCGTCCAAGCACACACATAATTGACAACAGATTATATATCACGTCATATATTACAATATATGAACAGAACAGTATTATAAACATTGAGGAACCCAGTTGGGTCCCTCCAACCTGTTTCCCTGCATCACTGATGTTAAACAACACGAATATAAATATTCTGTTAAGCAGAATCAATATTCGATTAACGATTTATATATATATCGTTATCTATGATTTCAATCGATACACAAACAATTCAACCAAACAGTTAACACATAGCAATCAGTCATCATTTATCAGTTCTAAATATACGTTATAAAAATAGAATTGTTTAGAGTTGGTGAGTTTTACTCACATTGGACGATCATCGTTAATAACGTTAACCATCGCTTGATTCAGACGGACAATTTATTTTTCCATAAATTGTAACGAGCACCAATCCACTCCCAGTCAGTTCCATTGGGTAGTGTCCGTCCATACGATCCTGACGGATCTTGTTTCGCTGAATTTAGATATCGTATGACCGAGTTATGATAAACTAAAGTTAATACATTCCTTTATTTTGATTTAAATCGAATTTAAATTAGAAGATGGGCTTAACTTAATTTCTCTTCTATGGCCCAACACCCAAAAAGCCCACCCGCACCTTTTATCTTCTCCGATCCCAATCCTTGCTTCTGTTCATCGAAATACCTTTCAAGACCAAAACCGATCTCCTTTTCCTCCACCCTTCTCCTCCGTTACCCCCATGAAACTCGACACAAATATCTCCATCCCCATTCTCTTTGACTTCCTCAACACCCCATCCTATTTACGTCTCTCTCGATGTTGTCTTCCTACCCGCATCAACCAGACCTGTTTCACGACGTACAGAACGGACCGACTTCACAATGCATCATACACCTCATAACTTTGCCAAATCCATCTACTTCCCACCCTGATCTCGAATGCAACGCCCATTCTTCGAATCAACGCTTGAACTCCTAGAATTTTCCAACCCTAGGTACGCTGGTTCGAACTGTGATTCCCAGAGTAGGATGCGCACCATATAGTTTTGACACAGAATGGTAGCTTATCTCAAGAAAAGTTCAAACATATATGGTTTGAAATTTTTGGTAATTTATTCTAATTTATATGAATTTTGGAAGATCGAAAACATTTTTACTGGAAGAAAGAAAAACAGCGGCGCACTTTTGGTCTGTTGACTTGAGAATTAGGTTTAGGAAAACTTAGAGAGGGTATTTATAGAGGATTTAAATATTTTTATATTTATTATTATATTCGTTTTTAATCAAATGCTATCTGCAATCGTCCTCTAAAATTCCTGTAACCACATACGATACCCAAAAATCACGAAAATGGACATGCAGCTAGAGTTCGACATTTCGGTACCAGCGAAACTAGTTTCGTCGAATTCCGACTTCGTATGCTCACACAGCGTATTTTTAACCATCGAAATATCGACTGTTTTCGCTCTAAAAATCCGTACGGCCACATACTAACTTAAAAAATCATGGAAACTGTAATCTAGGAATAATTTAACATTGCGGATCCAACAAAATTAGTTTCGTCGAATTCTGAGGTCGTTTGCAAAACTGGCTATTTTTAAAGCCCTAAATAACCTTGTTAAATATTTAAATATATTTAAAAACAATTAAATTAAATATTTATAAATAAATATTATCATATATATTCACAGTGGAATACCATCCAGCTCTAGAATATCCCTATATGAATTTCTAGCTTGATATTTCAAATCCCGATTAAATCGATATTCGATTTATAATGAAATTCCTTTTATAAATATAAATAAATCATTATAAATTATAAAGGAATTCCACAGCGACTTTTCTAAAATTTGATTTGGACATAAATCAAAATCTACACGGCGAAATCTCGATTTTTCTCTTCCACTAGAAAAATATACACCATCAGCTCCTAACGTTTCTTGTTTCATAGAAATCCGATTTAAAACGGCTTCTGTACATTCGTTTAAAGTTCGAATCGCCAAATCGCGAACTGCCACGCCATTTCGAGCTCGATTATAATTATATTATAAGGTATACGTTCAATGGTCGTTATTTAAATATATTCGTTATCGTAATACGATTTTAAACAAAATTATATATTTTGAATTTCCCAATTCACACCATATCGCCATTTCAGCCAATTCTGATTATTTCAAAATTATATATATTATTTAATTATTGTTTTAATTAAATATTCAAAGTTATTTAATTAAACGACCATTAAATTCTATAAATCACTTTATAAATAATTAAATTAATTAATTATTATATCGCTGAAAATGCGGGTCATTACATTCTTTCCACCTTAAAATAATTTTGTCCTCGAAATTGCTAAGGTAGAAAACAAACCCTATTAACTGGTTAGAACTTATTTGTTCACTTCTTAATTCCAGTTTCAACTGAACCAATTTAATTTCAGTTAATTTATAAATTAATTCTTATCAACGAAAATTTTCAAAAATCCTGAAAATTTCCTAACACCTTAATTTTTCGAAAAATTTCGCCATAACCTCCTTTGTACAACCCTATCGGTAAAACCACAACTCGCCTCTCTAGGCCTTCTCCAACCCAAAATAAAATCAAACAGCCAAACGGCTTGCCAATTCGGCTCATAAATCACCAAACTCATATATATATATATAAACTTGTACCTTTTTGTCGGGCATATCAACTCTATCGCTTTTGCCTGTTATCAATTCAACATAAACCAGTGTTATCCCAATCAAACTCCAATCTATTTTTATCCACAACATAACCACTCGCTTATATGCAAGCCAAATATCATTTCAAACTCGAGTTTCATTCTCGATTCTAAACTCTTTACTTGATTATCAAATTACACTTCAAATTCGAATTCCCCAAATCCAATTTGTCTCGATATCATTCAAATTCAATTTCAGTTACCACTTAACTGACTTTATTTTAATTCCAATTTGCTTTCACAAATTTCAATTCAAATTTGGTTTTAATCCAAACAATCTTTCCTTGGGAATTTTAAACAGTTCGCCATATCAAAAATCAAACTTTCCTTTTCAAGATTCAAAACAACTCATTTTCCCAAAACAGTTCGAAATCAATATCTTTGGTAGTAATCCGTAACTTACAACTCTAAAATGAACACTAATGATGTCGCGATTCATCATCAGGGTTATTTCCCAGCTATTAAAGTGAGTTCAATACTATATCACTTTTCAAAACACATCTTTTAAACATTTCTATTTTGAAATCATTTCAAAATATCATTCTCTAAACAAATTTAAAATCTCCCAGGATTTTAAAATTCTCATATATCAATCCAATTCCAATTACAAACATTTATTCAAATTTCCAGTGTTTTCATTTCAATTTTGGTTTAAATTTCAGATTTAATTCATTTCGATTTCATATGTTTCACTTATATGAATTCTGATCGATTATTTACATAACCATTATATTTTTTTTATAATCTTACTCGATTATAATAACAACCAATATATCTTTTATATATATACTCATTCCAATATAAATCCTTTATATCAAAATATAACTTGGGTAAAATTATTTCGTTCACCCCCTTTTCAAAACATACCATGTCGGTTTATCATGTTCAAATGTTTAGTAACCCTTATCGATACAGTGGATCAAACTGATCGACCAGAGTTCACAAACTACTCAACCAATAAATCTCCACAATATAAAACTATTTTATATTGAATAACAAATACGCTCTCGTATATATACACTCAAACTCAATCTAGGGTATTACTAACCCCATCTCTACCGAGTCAGAGCCAAGGTAATTCACTTAACCTCAAGCTCTGATACCAACTGTAACGACCCCGTTTTTGGCGACTTTGGTATCGACATAAACTCAATGACGACTAACCAAACATCGAAAAATACTGGTAGTTAATGAAATAAATTAGAGGGTGAGAATAAATAAGATAGAAACTTAGAATATAAGAAGAAGAAGACAACAACAACATCAGAGTAACACGAACCTCACAGCGGAACGAATAAAATATAACATAACCTGAAATAAAAGATTGTACTTGAATATACATATCATTATCAAGTACAACACTTACAACACAACGGAATAATAATAGCTATATAAATCCTGAAGCCTCCTGCTCCAGCTCTTCAAGTATCTATGAATCCCGACTACTTGATTGCTCGTACAAAATTGAGCACCCAAGAGTTTGGGAAAACAAAACAAAATAAACTCTAGGTCAGTTATGGGACTGGTATGAGTAAAACAGTTTAAAACAGTTTGAGCCATTAAACGATATCTCATTAGACCACGCCGTGTAACGAAACGGGTTTTTCCCTTATGAGAATCCAAAATATCTTTATATCAAAACTCATTGATATTATAATAATGTCTATCAACCACAATATAATAATCATCTAGTAGAACGCTTTCATCTCACGTTCTACATATATAGTATACAATCAAAACCGCAAATACGTATTGGGTAATGGATTTCAAACTATGACAAGGTATGGAACCACCTTAAGCTAGTGTACCTCTAGAGAGGAATACACTGGGTTCAACAAGAACATCTTGCAACTCGGCCACACATGACCGACCACTCATTTCGTTGAGTGTATCGAATGTATATCACCAACGGCTGGGATCAGCAACCGTTTTCCGAATGGGATAGCATCAACAATAGATTTTTAGAAGTAAATGAAACTCTAGATCAGGTGATTATACACCCTAGTAGGAGCAACCTACATAGCCATGCTGCCTGCCCGATTTTTGTCAATTACCGGACGTGAGGAAAGAAGCTACGCTTATCTTTTACATGCCACATCTTCATTCACTTAGAATGTCACATCGTCATACCCTACCAAATCACAAATTGATTTATCCAAAAATAACACGGGTACACAGCTAGAGAAACGAATTCCTCCACCACCAAACGTGAATACGTTTGAAGAGATCAACTTACGCGATCTATCAGATATACTCTGTCAGACATTCTTCCATACAATTTGTCCTGGGACTGGACAAACCGAAGGCACTATTCAGTACATCCATCTTAGGCACAGTTATCTAAGACTTATACAATAGCCCTTGCATTTTACTCCGTCTTCAATTATCTTTGGCATATATGATTCGCAACACTTATGCCAATACAGAGTGGTTCTTTGGATAATAATCCAACCGGTCTCTCCATATTAACAATGTTAAAATGGTCAAAAACTTTGATAGTCTGTGATTTAACTATCAAAGAAAAACAAGTATGCAAACAACGATATTATTTCCAGATGGAAATTATATTGATCAATCATCATTTAACATTTATCTCTTAGTTCAATAATTTACTAATCTCATGTTTCTATATATTTAAATTCTTATTTTCTTTTATCAGAAAACATTTCTGATTCTCGTTTGGAAAACATTTCCCAAACTACTTCACGATCAAACCTTACCATTTCTTAGTTAAGAAGGAAGTCAATCAAGTTGGGGTATAATTACCTCTCAGACCTTAACTGAACAACGTTTTAACTTCGAAATGGTCAAAGTTTATCTTTTAAATCTTTAACAACTTCTTTACGTAACTCTCGGATTCTATTTACGAATCCACTTCTTTATTGAAAACATTGATTATAACGATAACGTTATAATCCCTACTTTCGAATTTATCTAACTTAACATCTAACGTTTTATTCTTATTTTGAATAATTAACCTAACAACTAATTTATTTAAAAATAAATAAATCTTGATTTAACACCGGAAAGTATGAGTACTTTCCCGAATTCGATATAATCGAATTCGATGATTAACTCTCTTCGAGTAATCTCTATTTGATTAACTCTTCTTCGAATAACCTATATTCGATTAACTCCCTTCGAATAACTTATATTCGATTTCTTTCTTTCGGATTCGCTATATTCGATAATCTCCTTTCGAATAGCTATATTTGATAGTCTTACTTTCGAATAACTATATTCGATTAACTCCTTTCGATTAAACTATAATCGATAACTCCTTTTGAATAACTAAACTCGATTAACTCAACTCGACGAACTCAACTCGACTAACTTAACTTGACTCGACTTACTTAGTTCGACCAATTCGATTCGATTAACTAGGCTCGACTAACTTGGTTCGACCCACTCGATTAACTCAACTTATTTAACTTAACTTAATTCTCAACTCGACCAACTTGATTACTTAACTCGATTAACTCGATTAACTCCTATCAAATAACTAATATTCGATTTAGCTCCATTCGCTTGACTCTAGATCGCAGCGATCACAATGGTTACGCCTGATTCCCTCAGGAAACATCTGACCGCCGTAGGCTATTTACAGCCCTGCGAATTACGCTAGCAGTCGTACGAGATGGCAACTCATCCTGAATAACTATGTTTGACTAACTCTATCTCCAATTACTATATTTGATAACTCTACTTCGAATAAGTGGTATTCGATAACTTAACTCGATTATCTTAACTAGATAACTCAACTCGATTACTCAACTCGATTATCTTAACTCGATACTCTTAACTAACTCATTTTGATTAACACATTGATTAACTCCTTTGGTTAATTCTAGGTTCATATTCAGTTTCAAACATCGATGTTGAAATCGATTCTTACTTCTCTATATAAGTCCTGACTTATATATTCCATTTATCCAATGATAAATATTTTACTTAATTTATAAAATATTGTTTATAAATTAATCTTCCCAATTTATCTGTTAAAACAGATTTCTATTTAATTTCACTTTAAATAAATCTTTCCCCTTTTACTGTTAAAAACAGATTTCCATCTTCGATTCATTTTCTGAATATTTCTTTAATTTAATCCTATTTATTTAATAAATAAATATTCCTTTTAATTCTATTTATTTAACCAATAAATATTTCCTTTTTATCTTTCTATTTATTTTCTAAATAAATATCTCATTTATAACATTCTATTTATTTCCTATAAATAAAAATTTCCATTTAATCTATTTGTAAATGTTTTACAATATTTTCCTTTCCATTTTTCTTACCAAAACAATTTCCTTTATATTTGTTTTACAGAATCTTCTTTTGAATTTTTTAAATATTTTCCCTTTTATAAAATCCTTGGATTTTATAAATAATTTATTTTCAAATATCTCTTTGAAAATTCTCTTGTCAACATTCTGGTATGTTATGGTATTTATCATATCAAATCACATTAGACAATATCGTCCAAACACACACATAATCGACAACAGATTATATATCACATCATATATTACAATATATGGACAAAACAATATTATAAATATTGAGGAACCCAGTTGGGTCCCTCCAACCTGTTTCCCTGCATCATAGATGTTAAACAACACGAAAATAAAATATTCTGTTAAGCAGAATCAATATTCGATTAACGATTTATATATATATCGTTATCTATGATTTCAATCGATACACAAACAATTCAACCAAACAGTTAACACATAGCAATCAGTCATCATTTATCATTTCAAAATATACGTTATAAAAATAGAACTGTTCATAGTTGGTGAGTTTTACTCACATTGGACGATCATCGTTAATAACGATAACCATCGCTTGATTCATACGGACAATTTAGTTTGCCATAAATTGTAACGAGCACTAATCCACTCCCAGTCAGTTCCATTGGGTAGTGTCCGTCCATACGACCCTGATGGATCTTGTTTCGCTGAATTTCGATATCGTATGACTGAGTTATGATAAACTAAAGTTAATACATTCCTTTATTTTAACTTAAATCGAATTTAAATTAGAAGATGGGCTTAACTTAATTTCTCTTCTCCGGCCCAACACCCAAAAGGCCCACCCGCACCTTTTATCTTCTCCGATCCCAATCCTTGCTTCTGTTCATCGAAATACCTTTCAGGACCAAAATCGATCTCCTTTTCCTCCACCTTTCTCCTCCGTTACCCCATGAAACTCGACACAAATATCTCAATCCCTATTCTCTTTGACTTCCTCAATACCCCATCCTATTTATGTCTCTCTCGATGTTGACTTCCTACCCGCATCAACCCGACCTGTTTCACGACGTAATGGAACGGACCGACTTCACAGTGCATCGCACACCTCATAACTTTGCCAAATCCATCTACTTCCCACCCTGATCTCGAATGCAACGCCCATTCTTCGAATCAACGCTTGAACTCCTAGAATTTTCCAACCCTAGGTACGCTGGTTTGAACTGTGATTCTCAGAGGAGGATGCGCACCATATAATTTTGACACAGAATGGTAGCTTATCTCAAGACAAGTTCAAACATATATGGTTTGAAATTTTTGGTAATTTATTCTAATTGATATGAATTTTGGAAGATCGAAAACATTTTTACTGGAAGAAAGAAAAATAGCGGTGCACTTTTGGTATGTTGACTTGAGAATTAGGTTTAGGAAAACTTAGAGAGGGTATTTATAGAGGATTTAAATATTTTTATATTTATTATTATATTCGTTTTTAATCAAATGCTATCTGCAATCGTCCTCTAAAATTCCTGTGACCACATACGATACCCAAAAATCACGAAAATGGACATGCAACTACAGTTCGACAATACGGTCCCAACGAAACTGGTTTCGTCGAATTTCGACTTCGTATGCTCACACAACGTATTTTTAACCATTGAAATATCGACTGTTTTTCAGTCTAAAAATCCGTACGGCCACATACTGACTTCAAAAATCACGGAAACTGGAATCTAGCAATAATTTAACATTGCGGGTCCAATAAAATTAGTTTCGTCGAATTCTAAGGTCATTTGCAAAACTGGCTATTTTTAAAGCCCTAAATAACCCTTTTAAATATATAAATATATTTAAAAACAATTAAATTAAATATTTGTAAATAAATATTATCATATATTCACAGTGGAATACCATCAAGCTCTAGAATATCCCTATATGAATTTCTAGCTTGATATTTCAAATCCTGATTAAATCCATATTCGATTTATAATGAAATTCCTTTTGTAAATATAAATAAATCATTAAAAATTATAAAGGAATTCCACAGCGACTTTTCTAAAATTTAATTAGGACATAAATCAAAATCTACACGATGAAATCTCGATTTTTCTCTTCCACTAGAAAAATATACTCCATCAGCTCCTAACGTTTCTTATTTCATAGAAATCCGATTTAAAACTGCTTCTGTATATTCGTTTAAAGTTCGAATCGCCAAATCACGAACTGCCGCGCCATTTCGAGCTCGATTATAATTATTTTATAATTTATACGTTCAATGGTCGTTATTTAAATATATTCATTATCGTAATTCAATTTTAAACTAAATTATATATTTTGAATTTCCCAATTCACACCATATCGCCATTTCAGCCAATTCTGATTATTTCAGAATTATATATATTATTTAATTATTATTTTAATTAAATATTCAAAGTTATTTAATTAAACGACCATTAAATTCTCTAAGTCACTTTATAAATAATTAAATTGATTAATTATTATATCGTTGAAAATGCGGGTCATTACAATACAAATGTTTGTAGGAGTTTTTGGCTCTTCCCAATATTGAAATAGGATAAGGAATTAAATTCAAAGGAAGGAAAGATGATTGAAATTACAAAACTAGAAGATGGATAACTTACATTGACTACGGCAACCTTAGAACAATCAACCAAGTCCCATTCTCAAAAATAATATGGCTCAAGAATCTATTTTCCTCGATACATTAGAAACTTTAGCTGTTGATTGATGGCTTCAAAGGGTCTCACGAACAAAACCAAAATTTGACTCTTGTTCCTTTTTCGACTTAGAAAAGACAAGAATATTATTGACAGAAACAATAATGAAATTATTAAGGACATCTTGAAAGACACAATTCATTAGATTAATTAAGAAAGATGAAGCATTAGTTAAGCCAAAAGTCAAAATTAACCACTCATTGAAACTGTCTTTAGTATGTAAAGCGACCTTGGGAATACTTTCTCAGGTACCCTAAGTTGGTGCAAACTTATAGAAGATCAAGCAGAGAAAATACTTTAGCTTTATTGAGCTGATCAAACATGTCAATGATGAGAGGCTTGGGATATCTATTGATGTGAGCTTGTTCAGATCCTTATAATCAACGCACGTCCTCAATGGACCGTCAAACTTCATAACAAAAACCACAGCTGCTCCCCATTCCGAATGGTTTCTTCTAATCAAACCCTTAGAAAATAAATCTTTAGCCTGCTTCTTAACCTTGACTTTTCTTTAGGTGCCATTGTTATAAGAGGTAGAACTATTAGTCGGGCTCCCCGAGCAAGATCACTATGGAACTCGATTTCCCATAGAGGAGGTAGAGTGACTTTGCCAAATACATTAGGAAAGTGTTTGAGAATAGGGGTAGAGTCAAGACCACTAGAATGAGAGTCAAGAGAAAAGATAAAACTTCCAGTATACTCTTGTGCCAAGCGACAATCAATCAACTAGGATGAGAAGGCTTTGATGTAGAAAATTTGACTTCCTCTTCTTTGAATTATTGGAAGTACCCTAAGATGACGGTACTTACATGGCTGCTTAACAAAAGTATTAAGGTTCTCAAATCTTATATTTGTATCCATCAAACTGGTAAAGAAGCTATATATGTGATTAACCAAGCGACTACAGTACTATGGTGGAGCTCTAAAGATAAATTTCTCACTCTTCTTAAGTTGGGTATCTATCAAGATAGGACCAAATTTATACAAATCATTAAACCTTCTTTCATATTCAGCGAATGGCATCTCCCCTTGATCAAGGTCCATAGATGTCTTATAGAGATTAGGCTTCCCAGCCTCAGGCATCCACTTAGTAATGAAGGCAACCCTGAAATTTGGATTCAATGTTTAATGTAGATTTCTAAAGAAAGATAACTTAACGAACTTCGATTCAACTGAAGATTTTTCACCTAAACTTTGCCTGACTAATATTAGCCTCAATAGTGTGAGTTGGCAGATTCCCACCAATCTTGGGCAACTTCCAGTAACTTCCATATAGCCAGTTGATGCTTTTGAGTGTCGATGATCTCAAGTCCCATGAAAATCCTCTCCAATCCCTTCATCTACTGTTGGGCCTCGGTAATACTCTTCAAATGTGTAAACTTGATGCTTACCAAATGGGCAAATTCCTTGCAAAGAATGGTAAACTTGATCAGATGAGTTGGTAGAGCTGGTGGATTAACTAGTGGAATAGCCTATGGAAATCCTAGTGAAGAAACTGACGGATCTATGGCATCTCCTTGAGCTCTACATCTGGATTTTCTATGGGCACTTATCTAGAAATTTAAGAAAGGATTTAGAATTAAAGATGGATATTTAGAATTAAAGAAATCATAATCAAAAGAATCCCAACTAGGAAGGTGGATCTTGAAAAGAATGAAAATGATTCAAGGGGTAATTCTACTTATTATAGGGTATTAGTACCCTATCTCTAAAGAGTTTTACCTCAAAATCAAAGCTCTAATACCAATTGTAACGAACCATTATTTCCAACAATATTAAAACCAACTCAAGTCGTTTGAAACAACAGATTACTATTGAAATTTATGGTAAATAAAATCACATCACCAAATCATAGACATGAAAAATTGCAATAGAAATAAAATGAAATATAGTAGTTCATGAGGCTACTAGATAACCATAAATCTCAGTGTCAAACTACAATATCTCAACATCATTATTACGGAAAATTTAGATATAGTAACATCTCTAGCACATACTAGAATAAAATGCATGAAATAAAAATAACTAAGGTTAACAATATTTGAAAGATAGATAGATGAACAGGACCTCCGCGGTGTCCCTCTTTAAAGAAGAATCTCTAAGAACTAAAAGGCTTGAGCTGACCTGGGCGTAAAGTAAAACATAACACTCGAGTCAGGATTAACAATCTTATGTAAATAAATAATTAAGGAGAGTAGTTTGGGTAAATGTACTAATAACTTAAAGGATGTTTAGGATTTCCATCCAATAAGGATCCATTAATTAAACTATATACATTTAATAGAATGTGTTACTATATATTTCTATCCATAAAATATAATATTGAAAATAGTATTAAGGTGTTACCCATATCCATGTTAACTCATTTTTATATAAGCATTGTAGTCCTGTAAAATCCACATAAACCAGGAGGACTTTAGAGAGCACTCCATAGGTACAACACATAACAAAGTCGTATTAGGATCGATCATAATAAATAAGACAAGGCATATAAGGCAATTCCAGGGTAGGATTTTGTCGTTCCATAGCATCAGACTGGTGATAAAGCATAGCGCGCTACTATTGCCTACCACGAACAACACTCCCAAATCAGGGGTGATCAAAGGCAATCAAAGAGAAATGATATAGTATATGAAGAAGTACATCTGATAAGGGTTCGACCCCACCTGGTCTCAATGTAATTCCTGTTATAGTCATTTAATTATGACCCTAAGGTCAAGACTATCCACCATAGTTTTTTTTGTCAATCCCACAATCATTTGCCAATCCATCCTATATCCATTTTGGATTCTCAACCACATACACAGTTGTTAAAGTGGTACTAAAATTGACAGAGAGTACGTAGAATCCGACTTGGTCTCTTCAACAACTAACTGCTTATTTCACACTATAGTCACCTTTATAAAAACATACTTAATATAAAATCTTAAATTATCATTTAAATCAATTTCAGAATATTTACTTCAAATATATTTCCTTTTCAAACATCTAGCTGAAAAGTTCACTTTGATTATATTAAAGAAGCAAAATTATTAATTATTATTTTTCAAATTAAATTACTGAATTTCAAAATCATATCTTTGATGATCAATTAAATAAAACTTGAAAAAATCTTAGATCATAACTTTTATCTTCTTTAATCATATTTATTGAAGTTGTAAGGTAGATTTTTATTAAGTATTTATATTATATTATATTAAAGTACTTAAATTAAACTTTAAACTAAATTTAATATGAAAGTTAAAGTATTTTTATTTAATAAGATATATTTTTAGCTTAATTCTTTAAAAATCAAATTTATATACCGAAATATTTCAAATCGACCAACGGTGTCCATTTATAATTTTTCATCTTATGGTCAAATAATTCGGCTGTGTATCATTTTAACCTAAAATAATTATTTGTTCGGGATGTGTAACATTTCAATCTGTATCCCAAGTTAATGATACCCAAATCTATGTAAATGCTCACGTATGCATCATTTCAACCCATAATGATCTTCCTACCAACCTGTCAAGGAACTTATAGTGTGATTTTAATAAATAAATAACATAACAAGTTATATATGGGTCATATAGCATATAAAATTGTATCATTCATGTGTCAAACCATAAACATAGCATATTATTTATGTATCACAAGCTAACATAACCAAATCATTGAATAATATATCAAAGAAAATCCATCATTAGAAAATATTTCAATGGTGTCAAAATTATTTAACATAAGTTTGTTAGTCATGCATAGTTTCTCACCTTCCATGGATTAAGGAAAATTGTAAGACACGACTAAACAGCATTGAAAATTCCATCTCATATAATATCTAAACCACGAGAATTCAGCTAAATCAAACTCAGACATTGATTTGAAAATATTTTTCATAAAAAATAAGAAGAGAAAGAAAAAAAATTGGGTTTGTCCTAAAATTTTGGTTCGACTATGGAAGTTGTGGGTCAGCCAGGTCAGGGTGCCTTAGTCATATATAGGAGCGACAATCAGGTGGGATGAAGGTGACCGCAGGTGAAGAGTAGGTGGCGATCGAGGTGATTTAGGCTAGTGTTTTTAGGGTTTGGAAATTCAGGAATTGAAGATGCTAAGGTTTAGATCTATGCTTAAGGGAGATGAGACATAGCTTAGGGAGATGGTAGCTTAGGTATGGATCAAGTCGAAAGTGGCTGGGTGGCAGTGATAGTTGGTAGTCTCGATGGCCAAGTGGGATGGGAGAGGTAGGAGATAAGAACAAGTGTAAATCTAGGTTTTTTTCTTAAATTCTTTTCTTTATTTTCCTTTTTATGTACTAGGAGGTCGTGGATTTTGTGGTGGTGGCAAGGAGGTGCAGGTAGAAGGTGGTGATAAGTAGCAGCCAAAGGAGAAATAGAGGAGAGGAGAGAGATAAGCAATATATATCTAGGTTTCTTTTAATTCTTCTTTTCATACAAAAAATGAAATAAAAATAAAATAGTTTGGTTCTAGATCTGGATCAGAAATAGAACTTACAAGCAGCAGATTAGAGAAGAAGAAATAAATGAGGAGAAGGAAGAATGAGAGTCGACAAGAGGAATATATAAAAGTGAAAATTAGTGTCACGTCCTTTTTTTAACTTTGGTATAAACGACCCCGCTAAAGATTTCTTCAAAGCGGGTCCCTATTTTTGATCTGTTCATGTTTCTCAACAAATTTTGAGCGCTGATGAATGAAAAAAAAAAATCAAATATTCCCGAGATCAATCTAAAAAATTCGGCAAAATCGGCAGTTATACTCAATAATTGTTGAGAAGTTAGCAACAATTTATCTTGAGTTTTAATTGAAAATCAGGATGAATAGTTGCTAATATGTCAGCAATTATTGTGCATTTTTACTGATATATCAGCAAATAAAGTTGAATTTTTTGTAAGGCGTGGTGAATTATTGCTGATATGTCAGCAGTTATCCTGTATAATGGCTGAAATGTCATCAACTATGTTACAGGAGATGAAGGCTTATAAATATGTACTGACATATCCGCAATTATTGTTTATAATTGCTGAAATATCCGCAATTATGTTTAAAAAGGATGTATAGCTGAAAAGCAGACGACGGATGAAATATTGCATCAAAAACTGCAATTATTATACTATTGATATTTTAGCAATAATATTGCAGTTGATGCAATAATTGCCATAGTTGCTAAAATATCAGCAACAATTGCAAATAATTGCATTGTTTAATGCAATATACTGGAGCTTCGTCATTTTTTTGTTTTTTGGTAGTTCTACCACATGAATTCAATGATGATTATTTGTTGAATTTAATTATGAATTTTCGTGGCTTTTTTTGCTGATTTTTTGATTATTTACGAAAAATAGGAACTTAATTTATAAAAATTTAAGATAGGGACGTGAGCTGAATTTCAGAACTTTTTAGAGAACTAAGCCAAACCGGCCCTATATAAAATCCCTTCAAAGAAAGTTTTAAACGAGAATGTTTAGGTGTGCTGACTTAGCAATTTGTCAAATCCCATCCCCATTTGAATCATTCAAAATTCAACCTTAACACACAAATACATAAAAGGAAATATCAAAGAGAATGTAGGTCAACGATATACAAAAACTCATTATCTGCATCGCGCATTATTGTAAATTGTAGATTCAGTGTTATAAAAGTTCAACTTTAACGAAATAAAATATTGTAATCTTCCTAGAGTTGAGTCTAGTATTTTATAATTCAAAATTCAAAACTTTTCAAATTTGACAAAATTCCAAAATTTTTGTCCTGTAACTATAAAAAAGTTATGATAAGTGGGAGATGGGAATCAAAATAATGTGTGCAGGCAGGTTCGAATCCTGCTATAAACCACTTTGGAAGCTGGACGTTAAGCACCCACATGTGTGCAATGACTAAACAAAGCGGGGTAGACACACGACGTGGTGTTTACTTAAGTGAGTATCAATGTATATTATGATCTTAGGGTTCCCATGTTACTCAAAAAAATTAATGATAAAATTTTGTTTGCAAAGTTATATCAAACATATTTCAAATATTAATTTTATTAAATTCGAATTTTTAAAACTTAAGTTTTAAACTTGAAAATTTGAAATTTAACATATTTTTAATGCGAAAAATTATAAGTTATTACATTATTCTAGAGGGTACAACCTTACTGCGGAGGTTTGACTAACAATTTTTTTGGATATTTCATCAAAAAATCCTCCTTTTTGTTCATTTCATCTCTAGGTAGCATTCTTTGTAGTGTAGTCTAACACAATGTTTTCTATAATTATAGTGTATTTTAGGGAATTTGCTGTAAAGGACAAACTTCATGATCACTTTTTTAAGTCCAAGAACAACCCAGCAAAAATTTATTCCCAAGAACAATACACACTGTAAACTGATATCATACACACACACCCTAAAATCGATACTTAAAAACTGATAGCTAAAATCTTATACTATACACACTGTAAAACTGTTACTTAAAAACTGGTAGTTAAATTATGATACCATGCACACTGTAAAACTAATACATAAAATCTGATGCTTTGTCCTTTAGAATAGAATTTCAGCAGGTCGAGAAAAAAAGCTCTACAACCATGCTTCCCCTAAAATCTTTCAAAATCCAATATTCGATGGAAATCCTAGACAAGATGGGGGACCTTCTTCTTATCCCCCACATCTCTCTACTCCTAACTCCAATATGAACCCTAAATTTCCTCAATCTCATGATTTCATTATTGATGAGGAGGGATTTACGATGGTACAAAATCGCAAGAAGGCTATGAAATCAAATCAAAATGCTAATGGTTTTGGGCATATCCAAAAGAGGATAGGTAAATCAAACGAATTCCCTTTTAAATCGAGGTAGAAACCTTATCCTGCTTATAATGGAAATCGTTTCTAGGCTAGATTTGTGCGCAAAAACGTTCAAGAAGAAAAACAAGTACCAAAATCAAAGATTTTAGAAATAGCTAAGGCATCTTCTTGGACGGATCTGATTAAAAAGGAGGGTCAGAAATCTGATTTTGATTTGAAGTACATTAAACCGGTATCAACTACTGGCGATGAACAAATAGTTGTTAGCGAGGAAATCAACATCAGAACTGAGGATAAATGGGGTTACTCGATAATAGCATATGTCTTTGGTAAAAGACCACCATATCACTATTTTAGAACGTTTTTTGCTCGCACTTGGAATCCAACAGGGACATTCGAGATATTTACACGTGATAATGGGTTTTTCATTATTAGATTTTCAAATCTTGAAGACTATGAGAAGTTATTAATGGGTGGACCTTCATTAATGGAAAGCTTATTATACTTAAAAAATGGAGCAAAAAATATGTTCTTTATCGCGATTTATTGAGTACTATGCCCATATGGATCAGGCTTCCTGAATTGAATTTATGTTTATGGGATAAGAAAGCTTTCAGCGCTATTGCAAGCGTTGTCGACATTCCTTTAAGGTTAGACGAGCAAATTGCGAAGGAAACTCGTCTAAGCTATGCTAGAATCCTAGTTGAAATTAGTGTTGATGCAAATTTACCTAATGAGGCATCAATTTATATGCATGATGGAGAAAATATCTCGCAACCACCACTTATGAACTGATACCAGACAGATGCAAGACCTGAAAGTGTTTCGGCCATTCTTTAGAAGATTGTATTTATAAAAAAGGTGTAGAAAAGCCGAAAGATACTACAGTTCCCAGAAATAATGACATATTTCATACTGATATCAACTCATAAATGATTTCTCCAAATGATTATGTTGCAGATGCCTCTACATTAATAAAAGATCAAAATATGAGTATTGACCCTCCTGATATCTCTAACTCAGTATCGGGTAATTCTGATATAATAGGATCCTCATATCTTTCTCAAAAGTCTGCAAGTTTTCCCAAAAAATTTCAGACTGTTAATGATCTTAATAGAAATGAAGGTATAATCAAATTAGCACCCTTAGTTATGAAAGATCATAACTATTCTAAAAGCAATATGCACACAGAAGGGGGCTCAGAAACATAGGTCATTGAGTCCTCCTCCTCTATGGAGGACTCAAGTTTATTTCCAAATTATGAAAATTTAAAATTTAATATAGAGGGAGTAGAGCAGTGTGCAGATCTTCTCTCTGCAGACCTTATCTTTACAGATTCATCACTACTAGCAGATGGACTGGCACCTTCTAAACAGACTGTAACTGAAGTAGACATCCAAAATGCAGTAAACCAATCCATGTCTACAGTTAAACCTGCAATACAACCAGAAGAAAAAAAGAAACCCAGAACAAAAAGCGTCTCTGACATTGTAAATGTAGAAGAAATTGAAGATGGAAAGGACGATGAATTCAGAAAAAAAAATACATTGAAAAGAATGCTAATTGGGAAAAGCAGCTCAAAGCCGTAGACAAAACAAGTTTTAAAAAAAGTGGCAAGCAGATGGAAGCTAAAGTGGATAGCAGCAAGAACAATGCTCTACTGTAGCTGCTTTGTATCCTTGGATTGTACCCTACTTTATAATTTTTATTATATATATGGATATCATTGCTTGGAATATAAGGGGACTTAACTCCCCTGGTAGGAAATTAGATTTCTTAGTTTTCTTAGCAAGTAAAAACCTATTGTTATTGGTTTACTTGAACATAAATAGATTGATAACGGTGTAACTGAATTTCAGAGTAAGGGGTTAGCGGTCCGGCATGTTATAAATAATAATCATATGGGTGGTAATGGCAGAATTATGGTGTTGCATAATCCAAATGTACGGTCTATTGATAGTTTCTTCATAGATTTTCAATAAGTAAATAATTTTATATATAAAATTACAACCGGCAATAGGCCTGTAATCCTCTAAACTTAAAGGAGACTCAACTTTAGGCACAAGAGTAATAAATATATGATTAGAATTTTTCAGAAGTTTCCCAGTTCTGAAAAATTCTTTAATTGAGTCACACAAAGGAGATTTGATTTCAACCCAGTGAGTTTTATAAAACTTAGCACCAAATCCATCAGGACCATAGCTTTTGTCATTATTGGCATTAAATATAACGTTTTTGACATCCTCCTCCTTAATGGGAGCTAATAAAATATTGTCACTATTACTATTAACAATGTATTTAAAAATAATATTAGGGAAAATGCTAACTATATCAGCTGAATTATATAAAGTGCTAAAATATTTAATAGCCTCTTTTTCTAATAGAGAGACTTCATTAATTATTTTGCCCTCATAGTTAAGCAACTTACCAATTTCATTTCTATTCCTCCTACTAGACATTTTAGTGTAAAAGAATTTACTAGCTTCATCTCCTGAAGTTAACCAGTCAATTTTGGCTTTCCGCTTAATATTAATTGAGTGAATATGTAGAGATTTAACAAGATTGGCTTGTGCATAAAAAAATTTGAGAAGCCTTATTGTTGTTTGAGCTGTTATTATCTAATTCATTTTGGATTCTTTCACATTCATCCCTATTAGTATTTAAGTCATATTTATGTCTAAAACGGTTCCACTTTTTAAGGTTACCCTTAATAATCTGCAATGATTTATTAAACTTGTATTGAACAGTACCAACAATGTTATTCTTGAGACTGTTTGAAACAATCTCATTATAACCATCTTTTAGAACCCAACCATTAACAAATCTAAAAGTAGTATTTTTGGGTTCTAAAAGATGGTTATAATGAGATTGTTTCAAACAGTGTCAAGAATAAAATTGTTGGTACTGTTCAATACAAGTTTAATAAATCATTGCAGATTATTAAGGGTAACCTTAAAAAGTGGAACAGTTTTAGACATAAATATGACTTAAATACTAATAGGGATGAATGTGAAAGAATCCAAAATGAATTAGATAATAACAGCTCAAACAACAATAAGGCTTCTCAAATTTTTTTTATGCACAAGCCAATCTTGTTAAAACTCTGCATATTCACTCAATTAATATTAAGCGAAAAGCCAAAATTGACTGGTTAACTTCAGGAGATGAAGCTAGTAAATTCTTTTACACTAAAATGGCTAGTAGGAGGAATAGAAATGAAATTGGTAAGTTGCTTAACTATGAGGGCAAAATAATTAATGAAGTCTCTCTATTAGAAAAAGAGGCAATTAATTATTTTAGCACTTTATATAATTCAGCTGATATAGTTAGCATTTTCCCTAATATTATTTTTAAATACATTGTTAATAGTAATAGTGACAATATTTTATTAGCTCCCATTAAGGAGGAGGATGTCAAAAACGTTATATTTAATGCCAATAATGACAAAAGCTATGGTCCTGATGGATTTGGTGCTAAGTTTTATAAAACTCACTGGGTTGAAATCAAATCTTCTTTGTGTGACTCAGTTAAAGAATTTTTCAGAACTGGGAAACTTCTGAAAAATTCTAATCATATATTTATTACTCTTGTGCCTAAAGTTGAGTCTCCTTTAAGTTTAGAGGATTACAGGCCTATTGCCGGCTGTAATTTTATATATAAAATTATTTACTCTATTTCGTGTAATAGAACAAAAAAGTTTTTGAAATTTTTTATTTCTGATAACCAAAGTGCCTTAATCCTTGGTAGACTTATTTTGAAAATTCTTTGTTAGCTCATGAGCTAATAAGAGATTTTAATCAGAATAATAAAAATTTGATATATATCAAAATTGACTTGCAATAAGCTTTTGATATGATTAATATAGATTTTATTATCTTTGTTATGTTACATATGTGTTTTAATGGTAGGTTTTGTGACTTAATAAAAGAATGCATTGATAATGTTACTTTTTCAGTAATGGCTAATGGATCCCCCAAAGGATTCATCCACAGCAACAGAGGCATAAGGCAAGGAGATCCATTGTCTCCTTACCTATTCTCTATTGTTATGGAATTATTTTCCATCCAGATGGAAATGGAATTACTAAAAGGTAATATTAAACCTAACAACAGGAGCAAACCACATATCACTCATCTTTTGTATGCAAATGATATGCTTGTGTTTACTAAGGCTGATAAGTCCAGTGCTTCTTCTATTAAGATCATAACATGGAGAAATTTGTTGGGCTCAAAGTTAATGAGAATAAAAGTAAAAATTACTTTAGTAAAGATACTTTATCAAAATTTGACATTCTTAATCTCCTGAAGTTTAAAGAAGGTAATTTACCAGTCAAGTATCTTGGATTACCACATAGTATTAATCAAATAAAAGAAAGGGACTTTTCTAGACTCTTTGATACCATCCATAGTAAATTAGACGGATGATCTAGTAAGCTTTTATCTATGGCTAGTAGAATGGAGCTTACTCACACAGCCATCACTGCTGTTGCAATCTATTGGATACAAGCTCATAACATCCCTATTGATGTTATTCAGAAAATTGAAAGAATGTGTGCTAATTTTATTTGGAAGGGCAAACAACACAAGATTTCTTGGGATAAAGTTTGTAAGCCTAAGAAATTTGGGGGTTTGAGTCTTAGGAATATACCAGATTTAAATGAAGTTTGTAAAATAAATTACTCTCGAAATTTTTAGATGGCAAATCACTTCGGGCTAGGTGGATGAAGGCCAAATACCTTAAATAAAAAAATTGGACTGTTAAGAAAGAAAATCATCATTCATATGTTTTGAAAAATATTTTGGACTGTAGAGAAATAGGAAGAAAATTAATTGAGAGAGAAATAAAAGATGGTAGTCAAACCAGTTTATGGTTTGTTCCATGTATTTTTGGCAACTCTCTAATTAATCTTCTAGATGGAATAATTTACACATACTTGGTGGTGTAAATGACACAGTTCAAAATATCATTCAAAACAATTGCTGGTTTTTTTAATAACAGTCCTGCTGCCTTTATAAATAAATCAGCCATCCAAAAAAAATTCATTGATTGTAATTGTTTCAAAGACCAATGAGTTTGGAAGCTTAATTCCAAAGATAAGTTCTCTTTCAAAAAAGCGTGGGAATTTTTTATTGGGGAAGATGTAGAAGTTAGTTGGCACAAAGTTATATGGTGCAAAGCTAATTGCCCTAAAATGGCTCATTGTGCTTACTTTGCCCTTTTAAATAAACTCCTTACTTGGGAAAAGTATATTAAATGGAATAAAGATTCAGAGGCTATATGTCTTTTGTGTAGGAATGAGGTGGAAAATGCTAATCATTTATTTTTTGAATGCTCATTTTCCCAGTTCATTTGGTTTAATGCTTAAAGTAACTTGAATTTTAATCTTAATATTCCTACTTTGAATATCAGAGACGGCATTAAATACATTATGAACTTTTTTAAGCCTAAATCTAAAAAATTTAACTGGGCTTGTGTTGCGCTAACCACTATGATTTATCGCATTTGGAGGGAGAGAAATCAGAGAATGCATAATCTAAAGAGATTAATTGCAACCAATTATGGAAAAATATTTTATTGATTGTAATATTTTCAGTAAAAAAGCTAACATGCAAAGCAATGATCACATTCTTAAACAGGTTGTAACAGGTCATGAGGAGATTCAAGTTGAGAATTATATACTCAATGAGAAGTGCAATATGAGCAGATCCAAAGATCAACATTCCAGATCCAAATATTACACTGGTGTTTGCAGCTCCAATCCTAACATCAGGACAACCTACAAGGGAAGTAAACAAGTTTTAGTTAGCAATCAGGTTCATTTTAAAAATAATATAGATAATAACTTGCTTGTTTTACCTGATGCAGAGAGAGACAATACTGCCATCCAACCAGTGTTGATCAATTAGCTGGGAATAATAAGCTTGTTAGCATGATTAAGGATAATAGGCATTCTGCGAAGCATTCTAGTTTCCTCCCTGGAAGATGCAGCCCTAGCCTCAACATCAATAACCTAATGAGAAGTAAACAGAATATCATCACAAAAAGCAAATTTTTTTATTGTAAATTTAATGGTAATCTGTGTAATTTACCTGATGCAGAGATTAGGGCTAATCATCCTTCCAACAGTGATCTAGAGTGTATGCCATCGCTGATGAAGAAAAAAGAGGATAAAGCTCGCAACTTTTTGCATAAAGTGGGTAATAATCACTATAAAAGCAAGATCAATAATCAAATTTATCACTTATCTTGTTGGGAAGATGGAGACAGCAGCGGAAGCAAGTTGTCAGAAGTAGATCTGAGCTTAAAGAGGAAAACGGAGAGTGGTTCAAACACGTTGAGCACGAAGAAAAGCAGATTTGAAGACATCTCTGACAAGAGATTAGAAGATAGGGTTCTCGTTGATATTACAAACCCTAATTCCTCTGGAAGCAGGCTTGAAGGAAACGTGGACTTTGTCTGGAAGCCTCCATGAAGATTTTGTGTTTAGTGGAGGAAATTTGTAGAATTCTTTCATCGTCTGCCCTTTTTTTGGTGTTTTGGGAGAGTATGTTTGTCGAAGGTTATGTTGGCTAGGGTTCCCCCTTACGACTTTGTATTGTTTTGTGGGATTAGGGTATTGTTAACCCATTTCCAACTGGGCCTTGGGCCTATTACTCTTTTTACTTGTTTCAAAAAAAAATCAACAGGTCATCCTTATGGTTGAGAAAACCCGTAATTTTTTCCTTCACACTATCTTCCGGTATATTTAAACACTTTTTGATATTTTATCTTTAATGAAATGTATTTCAAATATTAAATTAACCCGTCATAGATGAAGCATGGATGTTGGTATAATTTTTGCCCAACAAACATATTCTCAACTTGATCAAGTCCTTCACTCATCAAATCATTTTGAGGCCATAGTTATTATTAATATTCTCCTTTCATTAAATTCTTAGCAAGATATTACTTTCATAGTCGTTGGAAACTTTGAAGTGATTATTATATTTTACCACTTACAAAATTGGGTCAAGGCAACGTTCGTGTGTAGTTAAAGACATTTCAAAGATACTTGTCATTTGTTAAGTATTGGCAACGAATAAATTATTCGTATGTATTTATCATCAAATCATGTTAGAAGTCTGTAATGAACAACATTTCGAACTCTTTAATGTGAAACACATATAGTTCCGGTTATATAATTTACTTTTCTTCCCTTATAACACTAATTTTACTCAAACAAAATTTTCGTCGTTTATTCTTCGTACCATCTACCTAGTGGACATAGATAGATCTAGATATGCTAATAAGTGTTGTGTCTTTAAATTCAAAGTTCATTGTTCACTTACGTATTCTCAGGTTTTTTTACTATCATGTGGATTTCTTGGTTTGTTATATTTCCCTGTTCTTTAATTATTAGCAAATGCAAAACTTGCTTTCCGTGTCTATAACATGGATTTCAGCATTTTATGACCATTTATAACATGTATTTTCAAGCATAAGTTTTTGTTTTTAAAAAAATATTTGCGCAATCAAATAATGTTAAAGCCCAAATTTTTGTTTTTTTTAAATAATGTTTGCATAGCCATTAAGGGCATAAAACGATGCCTATTTTTTAATAAATTTTATTGTAACAGCTAGAAAATTCATCATTTAAAATATGGTAAAATTTGACTAGTTAAATTAAATTAAGACTTAGAATTTAAATTTGAAATTTAGCGTACGATTGGCTTTTGAATAAACAAGATAAAAATGATGATTTAAAACTAATTTTTTTTCTTGATTTCAGAATATAACGTAGAATCAGTCATTAATATAAAAACAAAAATATTGGTTTCATCAAATTTCGATTTCAATAGCTCCATTTAAATTGTTTTATGGTAGCACTAACCAGTATAACGTAAATGTTGGAAATGAATGAGTAAGAGAAAGAGAAATTTGGAAAGAAGAAGAGATAGCAACCGTCCCACATCATCAAAATATTAACACAACCTCTCCTAATATATTAGAATCCAATAGGCTTATATAAAATAAAAAGAAGAAGGATTATATAGGAATGTAGGCTAGGCCTTGACATAATAATAGATTAAGTGTCAAAGATTGGGCCGTGGGCCTTAGGGCTCTTAGGGTCTCTTGATTGTATAGGGCCGACGATTGCTGATTGGGCAATATGCTGAAACAAGAATTTTTTTCTTAGAATTTGAAAGGTGTGTCCATTCAGTCCATAATTCCAAAGGCATGTCAGTTTAGCTGAATGCATGCATCCATTAATGGCTGCATGGTTAAAGAGCGCAACCTTCCCAATTCTAGCGGTTACTAATGTCCAAATAGGCACCTCCTCCAACCTATAAATACATCACCCAAAACAAGACAGAATTCTCTTTTTCTGCTCGCATTACTTATTCTTCAAAGTAATCCTCTGATCTAGTTTCTGTAGTCTACTTCAGTTCGTCAGAACTCCGTTTCCTGGCACTACGCTACAGGGTTGGTCCGTTTATCCTGAGAAACAATTACAATTACGTCAATCAGTGTATACGACGACAATATTGTTTCAAGGAAACATAATATTTTTGGACTCGGACATTACTGAAACATAATTTTTTCTGTACATTTTCAATCTACTGCACAATCGGTCACGCTTTCTGTGATTGCTGTAAACACAATTTGACGTGACAATTATGACATAATTGAGTAACACTGATTGTTGTTGTTGTTTGTTTGTAATACAAGTTTGTATTTACAAAGATTCTAACAATCTTGAAACAATATTTGTTGCAGATGATGCAAAATAGCAACAGTGATTTTGCACCGACTCAGACGGTGACAAATGCTCCGCCAACGCCTGTGCTTCCAACAATGACTCTGTCCCATGGAGAAAGGTCATAGAAATTCAATGGAATTAATTTCAAGCGTTGACAACAGAAAATTTTGTTTTATTTAACAACATTGAGCCTTTCCAAGTTTCTGACTGAAGATGCTCCTGTGGTAGCTGAACTCGAACCTGATGCTACCAAAGTAGAGGCTCTTACCATCTGGAAAAACTCAGATTTCATGTGTAAAAACTATATTCTGAATGGTCTGGATGATAGCCTTTACAATATCTATTGTACTATTGCAACGTCCAAATAAATCTGGTTGGCTCCAGAAAATAATTACAAAACTGAAGATGCAGGCATGAAGAAATTCATTGCTGAGAAATTTCTTGACTTAAAAATGGTTGGCTCAAAGATGGTGATCAATCAAACTCAAGAACTGCAACTTATCATCCATCAACTAGAAGATGAAAAGATGGCTCTTAGAGAGATTTTTCAAATTGCCGCAATTATTGAGAAATTTCCTCCTTCTTAGAAGGACTTCAAGAATTACCTTAAACACAAGCGTAAGGAAATGACAATGGAAGAGCTCATAGTTCGGATGCACATTGAGGAAGATAAAAATATTAAGAGAAAGATTTCTCAGAACATTGTCGCCAATGCAAATGTAGTTGAGTCAGACAAGACTAACAAGATAAGGCGGGAGAACGCTCCTAAGAAGTCAAAGAAATTTCTGGGTTCTTGCCACAACTATGGAAAGAAGGGGCACAAAGCAGCTGAATGTCGCGCATCTAAAAAGAAGAAGTCAGTGACAAATACAGCTGATGTTAGAAAGGCATTTCTGATCTTGATTTATGTGCAGTAATATCAGAATGCAACTTTGTTCGAAACTTGAAGGAATGGTTTGTAGACACTGGATCCACTCGACGCGTATGGGCTAAGAAGTGGATGTTTACAACCTATAAAACTGCAACTTATGATGAATAAATTTTTATGGGAAATTCATCTACTTCAAAGGTAGGCAATGGAAAAGTTGTGCTGAAACTGACTTCTGGAAAGGAACTGACTTTAAATGATATTCTCCGTGTTCCATAAATTCGCAAGAACCTGATTTCAGGATCGTTATTGAGCAAGCATGGGTTTGAATTGACCTTTGAAGCTGATAATTTTTCCTTTCCAAGAATGGAGTGTATGTTAGAAGAGGATATGTGCGTGATGGTTTGTTTAAAGAAAATGTAACCACTATTATACCACTCACTGACATGAATAAAATTGAATCTTCTGCTTATATTGTTGAATCTTCTAACATATGGCATTCTACATTAGCGCATGTAAACTTTGATACATTGCGAAAATTGATTAATCTAGAATTTGTACAAAATGAAATATAGATTCCAACTATGTCAAATTTGTGCCGAAGCAAAATTGACAAGAACCTCATTTCATCATATTGAAAGAGAGACCGAACCTCTAAACTTAATACATATTGATGTATGTGATTAGAAAATGTGTCAAACTAGAGGTGGAAAAAGTTACTTTATTACATTCATTGATAATTGTACCAGATACTATCCTATATATCTCCTTAGAAGCAAGGACGAAGCATCCGAAATGTTTAAACAGTGTAAGGCAGAAGTTGAGAATCAACTCAACAGGAAAATAAAAATTTTAAGAAGTGATAGAGGAGGAGAATAGAGTCTCCATTTGAGCAATTCTTTACAGAGCATGAAATTATACATCAAACTACAATACCGTATTCACCTCAGTTCAACAGTATAGCCAAACGAAAAAAATAGAACTCTTACAGAAATGATGAATGCCTCACTAATTAGCTCTGACTTGCCAGATAACTTTTGGGAGAAGCTATTCTTTCGACAAATCATATATTAAATAAAATAACCCGAAAGAAAACATCTAAATCTCCTCATGAGCTTTGGAAAAACAGGCCACCGTTCTACAAATACATAAAAGTGTGGGGGTGTCTTGCCAAAGTAGAGGTACCAAAACCAAAGAAGGTCAAAATTGGACCAAAAACAATTGATTGTGTATTCATTGTATATGTACAAAACAGTGTTGCATATCGATTTTTGGTACACAAAACTGAAATTGATGATATTTATGAAAATACCACCACTGAGTCGAGAAATGCTAGATTTTTCAAACTTATATTTCCCTTGAAACATGTACTGAAAATCATACACCTAAGAGACCAAGGGTAGATGAAGTTCCTTATTCTCTTGAGGATGCTGAACAAAATAACACTCAGCAAAGTAGCGTTGAGCAGCAAGTGGAGGAACCAAGAAAAAGTAAAAGGTCAAGGACTTCAAAAACCTTCGAACCGGACTTCTATACATTTATGTTAGAAGATGGCCCATTGACATAAAAACAAGCTATGTCTTCCAGCGATACTTATTATTGGAAAGAGGAAATTAACAATGAGATTGAATCAATTATGTCCATTCATACATGGGAATTAGTTGATTTACCTTAAGGATGTAAGACCTTAGATAAAAAATGGATATTTAAAAAGAATTTGAAACCTGATGGTTCAATAGACAAGTACAAAGCTCGTCTGTTAGTCCAAGGATTTAGACAAAAGGAAGACCAGGACTATTTCGATACATACTCACTTGTAACGAGGATAACATCAATTAGAATGCTAATTGCAATTGCATCCATACATGACGTAGAAATACATCAAATGGATGTTAAAACCGCATTCTTGAATGGTGAACTAGAGGAGGAAAACTATATGAAACAACCTAAAGGATTTCTAAGCCAAGAAAATGAGAATAAAGTCTGCAAACCGGTAAAAATCACTTTATGGCCTTAAGCAAGCTCCAAAACAATGGCATGAGAAGTTTGATAATACTATGTTATCAAATGGATTCACGATAAATGAATTAGATAAATGTGTGTACACAAAACACACACATATTGGATATGTCGTTATTTGTCTTTATGTTGATGACCTCTTGATCCTAGGCAAGGCCATAATAACGCCTACAAAGGATACGTTATCTTCTAGATTCGATATGAAAGACCTAGGACTAGCTGATGTGATATTGGGTGTAAAAATTCTGAGAACACCATAAGGATATGCATTATCCCAATCACATTACATCACCAAAATACTTGAAAAATTCAAGTAGAATGATGTAACTATTGCAAAATCACCAGTAGATATAAACCAAAATTGGGTAAAGAACACTGGTAATGGTATATACTCATTGAAATACTCTCATATACTGGGAAGTATCATGTATGTTATGAACTGTACTAGGCCTGATATCTCATATGATGTAAGCATATTAAGTAAATTTACCAGCAATCCTGGTAAGCATCATTGGAAAGCGATAATCAAAGTTCTAGGATATCTAAAGTATACGTAGAGCTATGGTCTTTAGTATACAAACTATCCTTCAGTAGTGGAGGGATACAGCCACACAAATTGGATCATTGGATCACATGATACAAAGTCTACAGTGAATATGTGTTCACATTAGGAAATGGAGCAATCTCATGAAAATCATCCAAACAGACTTGTATCGCTAGATCTACGATGGAATCAGAGTTTATTACACCAGATAAGACTGCAGAAGAAGTAGAATGGATTCGAAGCTTCTTGGAAGAAATTCCTAATTGGAGCAAACATATGCCTCCAATATGTATACATTGTGATAGTCAATCAGCTATTGGAAGATCTAATAGTACACTATACAATGGTAAATCTAGGCATATTCGTCATAGACATAAAACGATAAGACAACTTCTCTCTAACAGGGTTGTCACAATAGATTATATTCGATCTAAAGATAACTTCGCGGATCCACTAACAAAAGGCTTGCCAAGAGAGAGAGTTCAAACCTTATTGATTGGAATGGGGCTAAGGTCTATAGACTAAAGGTTTTTATAAAATGGAAACCCCACTTAGTTGATTGGAGATCTCAAGACCTAGGTTCAAAGGGACAGCGAAGTGTAGAGAAACTTGATGGCACTGTTATACTCAAACCATTTCTATGATAAGTCAGTGCATTATTTGTTGAATAAGGATAAGTATTAATACTTTCAATGATGTCTGTATTTAAGGAATTAGAGAATACCCTTTACAAAATCATCTACGTAAGTGCGAACGCGCCACTTCAAAGAGAATTATGATGTCAAATTCTCTAAGCACTTATGAGATCAGGCAGGTGTTCAAGGAAAAAACGAACACATACAGAGAACGAAGGGTTATAAGAAACATTTATTGTGTGTTATCTACTTTGGAATTACACAAAAGGCTTACAGTTCAAGGACAACCTATGTCTATTGATTCGTCTGTGATTCAAATAGGTAATCTATTAAATAATAGTAAAGCAGAGGAATTTCTAGCTCTCTCCTTGATTCTCTCAATTCTCTCAATTCCCCTTAATTCTCCCGGTTCTCTTTTCTGACCTTAAAACTCTCAGAATATTAATTTAAAATTTGATCTCATAAACAAACCTAATTTATACTGCTATATTATTATCCAGTTTCCTATCAAGGGCGCACAAGCCATTCTGATTTTTTTTTTAAATCAAGGGTCGTTGTTATGTTCTCTTCTATTGCTGATATCTTTACTTCCTTTCGACTTCGTCGTTCTCTTCAGGTTCGCTCCCCTTTTTTCTTTCCCCTCTTTTTGTTTCAAACTATTACTCTTTTTTCGTTCTCCTTTGTTTCAGCAAATAGAAACCCTAACTCAATTTCGGTTGCTCACCGCACTAAATCCAATTATCGGTAGACGATTGCAACCTGCTTAATCATTCCAGCCTTTTGTTCTAATCTAGCTTACAACTTCCCCCACCCTCAATTGGTTCTTAAAACTGTAGGTAACTTCATTTTTTAATTAGATGGTTTCCGTAATGGAGGTTTTTGATCTCCAATGTCAAATTAAGTTTTCAGTATTTAATGTCTGCTTAATTTTCGATATATCTATTTAAGATTTTATTTAATTTTTTTCCTATTTAGGATTTTGGACCATCAGTCCTTTCCTCGATGAATTTAATTTCTATCTATTTGTAGTTTCTTTTTCTTTTTTTTAGACTATCAATTTTCAAAATACGTAGAATTTTTTTCATTTTTCTTAGAACAACATGGAATTAATACAGTTAATTTTAGACTATCGATGACTTTAATTTTATTTAATTTTTGTTTTATGTGGTTTCAAATTGATAATGGTTCGATCGATTTCTTTAGGTTAACCAAACTTTGAATTCGTAACTATGATTTTCAGTCATCGGCTAATTATGATGTAGTGTGATCCGCAGTTGCTTGGTTCTTGCATGTAAGTTTTTTTGTTAAAATTATTTTTGTGTTTAATGTTGATTAAAATTTTGGATGTCCATGTATTTGATATTTTTAACATATTATGAGAATGTATTGCCTACTTTAGATCCTAGGATCTTGGAGCTTTGTCAAATCATGGTTTTACACTGTGCATTGGTGGTTTTACAGTCCCACCATCAAATTAATTCCTTTTATTTTCCTACCTTTTTTCACATTTTATTCTTTTTGATTTTCCATTTCTTATGCCCCATTCTTCAATGACATGAACCTGCTTTCAATATGCACTGACCAAAAATCATCACATAATTCATAGGGTTTTTTCCTAACTTAATTCCTGTAAGATTTTTGTCGGCTGCTTGACACCCAGTTGTTAGCCTATTATCTTTGATTTACTTCTTAATATTGAGCTGCGAACAAGTTCATTTTCCATCTATATCACTGCCATTTTTGTATTCATCTGTACTTACGAGCTTAAGTATTTTAGATGTATTTTATATATACCCATGTTAATATACTTGAATCTATTTATGATGCTCATGGTGTTTCCTTCAAAAGTGTCATCTATCTTTACAGTTATGCTTGAACGTTATGATCATGTCAAACTTCACGTACTTATGTTGTGATATCACATTGTTATACCCATTTATCCCATTAATGTGTGATTCCAACATAGTTTTGTTTGAGCATTTTTGCAGAACTAGATATCAAAAGGCTTCTTCATGCAAGTCAATGGTAATTATAGGAAACCCAATTATAAAGTTAACTTCACCTGGTTTCAATTATTTCCGCACCCAAAATACGTTTTCGTGATAGTATAAAGTATACTATTTTGTGATAATGATTGTTCTTGCACACCTTTCCAGTTTTGCTTCTTTCCTACATTGGATATGAGTTAATCATTCATTTCTGTGTTACTCATTCGGGTTTTAACTGAAATTTCATGTGTCCATATATTTTTGGAACAGTACTATAAAATATGTGTGTTTGAGTTTTTAATATGCTACATGCTTACACGTTTTCATCATGGAATGAATCAACTGGCTAATTGTAACATATTTTCCTGTAAATTGCGTATTAAATTACAAGTTAATCTAAAAGAAAATTTATATGATCTTTGTAATCAACATGACAAGTTTAAAAGGCAAACTCTATGTAACCAGTAAATAATCATAAATTAACCATATCCATCGTCTAACAAAGTGTGACAATGAATTTGGAACAGACGGTATACATTGTAGTAGAGCATAAGCCGAACTTCCAAAAGAAATAATACAAGGATTACAAGTGAGAGTAATAATTCATAATTCATTTTATTGATACATAAGTAACTATTAAATCCTACTAACAATTTACTGTACAAGATGATTATTAAGGTGAGGGGTGCAAGTAAAGAGGATGTGAGTCCATGGAGATCGAACTTGAGATGATGCACGTTAAAATTAAGTGTGAAATATGAATAAACAAACGTTCACAGTAGTGCTCCACTTCTACCAGATTTCTAGGTAACCAAGATGGTATTTATTCCATATGTTATAATTTAAGTTTTTTCTGTGATATTTGTTAGCATCCTTTAGTTTATGTACTTAAATAGCAACCCTTTTTCTAACTAATTTTTTGTCGGTAGATGTTCATTTATGCTGTTAGATCTATTTACATATTCAAATTATTTATTATTGTTGTACACATTTGCCATCCTCCCATTCTTCATATAACCAACTAAATCAATGAAAGTTTTGTGATGATGATTCTATACGTATAACAATCATGTGGTAAAATGAACAACATGCATTAATTTTTGCTAATATTATTTTTTCCAAACACATAAGCAAAGCGCTGGAAATTGCCATATTTGCATTACTGTACGAAATAAACATAACGAAATCTTAAATCATTGAACAGAACAACCAAGATCCTTTCAGTGTCTTATCATTACCTCCGTAATCGTTTACTTATTTTAAGTTTAATTTATCTTGGGATGTGTGACGGCCCGCCTCGCACCGGCCTGCATTACCTCCAAAAGTGCGCTGTACACATGCCCGACTAGCACAAGACGGTCGTCATAAGAAAGGAAAGAAGGGAATGAACTAATCAAAGAACCTGTAGAATGTCTCACAGCGCATGGAATAAAATATAATAATAATGTACTTGACATAAAACAGGCGAGACAGTGCATAAGCTGATAACTAAAACCAACATCAATCTCAAAGCAGCGGAAATCCAAATACAGCTTATTACAATTTTCCAAATTTACTGTCTCTAAACAAAAGAAAGCTGAAGTAGAAGATACACCAACAATGCCCAAGCAGTGATCTTCAACAACACAGGGAGAATACTAAATATATATATCACGTGGAAGCCTCCTGCTCGTCTTCGGATCATCTACCCGTGCATCACCAGCTAACCTGTCTCTAGTCTGCTCGTGTGAGCACCCAGAGTAATAAGAGGAGACATAAAACTCTGGGTCAGACATAAAGCCTGGTATGAGCGATAAGCATCTAAACAGAATAATAACAGGTATACTAAACCATACCTGAACCTGGACCTGCAACCAAAGAGTTAGTACCACATACCGTACAATACTCCAAGGTGACATAATAAATAGTGTAAGAATACGGGGGTGGGGTGTGCATGTCAAAATGATAGCAACAAATCATCCATAGCAACCATCCTCACATCTCTCACTCGGTGCGTAAAGCGTACGACATCTACCACTTTGGAACACTAGACAAACTGAGGCAACGACGAATCCCGACTTGTAGAAACCCTGCTGTGACCAAGCCAAACACTTGGAGTCATGACCAAACATTTCAATGACCCACTTCATTGGTCATAGCCCTTGGTTCTACCGATGCCATAATGGCCCTGAATCCGCCTTCGTACCTCCTACCATAGTGGTCCAGAGCTATAGACGTCGATAACTCCTTGGCACGCGTCCCGCAGCAAAGCCCAACCACGAAGTGAACTCGTTGATTCCCATCTGAATCTTAAGCTCTAACTTCTCATTTGGACTTCCTTTGCATCTCGGGTTTGGTCGAATTGGAGTGGGTCTTCAGAAGAGTTGTCGCTCAGTAACAGTCCTGGAATTCGGTTCGGTTCGGTAGGCATTACCTCGTCGGTTCGGTAGTCATTGCCTCGTCGGTTCGGTAGTCATTGTCTCGTTGGTTCGGTAGTCGTTGCCCTCGTCGGTTCGGTAGTCGTTGCCCTCGTCGGTTCGGTTCGGGTACATCACTCCGGGTCGGGTCGGTGTCCTCCTCCGGGTCGGGTCGGGTGTCCTTCCTTCCAACGCTCCGATCCGCTCCCTTATTTCTTCACGTATTCCGATCCGATCCCTCCTTGTCATCTTATCCGCGTGGCCTTCCCTCTTGCTAGTCCTCCCAAGTGTTTACCTCCGATCCGAGCCCTGCATCTCCAAGTCTATCCGATCTGGCCTCCAATTATTCTTCCGATCCGATCCCCTCGTCCACTCCAACTCTAAGCAAAAGCCTTCCTTCTCGCCGAGCCTCCTCCAGTGACAAGTTCCAATCCAGTTCGGATCCCCCTTGGTCAGTTCACAATCCGATCCGACCCCTTTCTCCGATCCGAACCGGTTCGGAACCTGCACACTTCTGCAACTTTCCAGCGAGCTTTCTACGCCATTCGACAACATTTTTAAGCAATTTAACTATTCTAATCAATCATAAAACATACCATAGAGTCATAGCAACATGCAATAGCAACCACAAACAGCAAACAACAATTCAATTGAATCAAGATGGATCAAAAGTGGCTAAAACCTCACATTTTCCTATAATCCTTCTTAATCATGTTTAAGCATACGATTAGCAAAACACATCGAAATTAACCCAAATTTCTAACAGAGCCTTAAAACATTATTTTAGAATTTTAAGAATTTTTTTCCAGAATTTATTTACGTATAAATTCGCTAATCTTCACTAATTACCCTTAATCACTGTAATTAGTGCAAAAACTATGCAAATCACTCACCTTGGCCACAAACAAAATTCTCAGAACTGAAACTCCTCTGATTTGGGCGAATACTGATGTCCAACAGCAGCTCTAACCTTGCTTTGGTGCTTTTTCTTCTTAATTTGATGTCTCTAAGCCTTAATCCTTGATTAGGAAGTGATTTTGGGTGTTTTGAGAGAGATTTAGAGAGTGGAGGCCATGGCTAAGTCAAGAGAAATGAAAGTGGCGGCTGGAAAATGTCTAAAGGAATGTTTTCTAACCCTAATCAGCCTCCATATACCCCTAAACCCGAAATTCCCTTTGGGCCTAGCTGCTAATCACCCGGTTAAGCCCAATTAAGCTGTTATTCTCCATCTGAAACTTGTTTCAGCCATATCTCCCAAACGGTAAGTCCGTTTGGCTAATGTGACCACTCTACGGAAAGAGAAACCATCATTCGAAGCCAATGGAAGTGGTTTCAGGTCAAAATTCCTTTCCAGTCAAAAGTTATGGCCAAAACAGTGCCAACTAGGGGTAAAATGGTCATTTAAAAATCGGGAAAAATCATGAACATGGGAAATGACCACAATAGTCGTCTCCCAAAGTTACATGACCATACGACTTCGTATGTGAAGGAAATAAATATCCTACGATCCTATGATGCGTAGAACGTGGGTCGTTACACTCTCCCCCCCTTAAGAAATTTCGCCCTCGAAATTCCTTAACCCAAAACATACAAAGGATCCCGCATGCCTAACAACCATATACAACAATCAAACATGCAAAACAAGCAAACAAGCCTATCCTAGCATGCGGAAAACTAAATCGAAGTCAAAATCTTACCAGACAAAGAGTTCTGGATACTTCTTCCTTATGTCCTCCTCTGTTTCCCAAGTACAATCATTCTCGTCCTCGCTCCACTGAACCTTGACTAGCTTCACCGCCTTCCTTCGAAGTTGCTTCATGTCGTACTCGACAATACAGGCCGGCTTGCGGTTTCCAACCGCCTCGGGTTCCACTTCGAAGTCCTCCAACTGATCAGGTGAGATAGTCATATCTGAGTCGTGAACGAACTTCCTTAGTTGGGAAACATGAAATACGTTGTGAACTCCCGCCATCTTCTCTGGTAAGTCAATTCTATATGCCAAATTCCCGACTAGTTCAAGAACAGGGAATGGACCAACAAATCTTGGTGCTAATTTACCTCTCCTGCCAAATCGTATTACGCTCTTCAACGGAGAAATCTTGACAAACACCAAGTCACCAACGGAGAATTTTAAGTCTCTTCTTCTCCTATCAGCATAACTCTTCTGCCTATCTTGGGCTGCCTTCATTCGTTGCTGAATGATCTTGATTTTATCTGAAGTTTCTCTCACCACATCTGGTCCAAGCATAAACTTCTCGCCAGACTCTATCCAACATGATGGTGAGTTACACGGCCTTCCGTACAAAGCTTCAAACGGAGCCATACCGATACTGGATTGGTAGCTATTATTATATGCAAACTCTACTAGATGCAAATGGTCATCCCATGATCCACCAAAAATCCAATATACATGATCTCAAGAGATCTTCCAAAATACGATTCACCCTTTCCGTCTGACCGTCGGTCTGAGGATGATATGCGGTACTGAGATGTAACTCTGACCCTAGCGCCTCTTGCAAGCTCCTCCAAAACCCACTAGTGAACAACGGGTCTCGGTCGCTCACAATGCTTTTAGGTACTCCATGAAATCTCACTACCCACTTCACATACAATTCTGCTAACTTAGCTGCCGTTCTAGTCGATTTGACTGGTATAAACCTTGCACTTTTAGTCAGTCGATCTACAATTACCCAAATGCTGTCATATCCCGATCTAGTCCTTGGTAATCCATCGATGAAATCCATCGAGACTTGCTCCCATTTCCATTCGGGAATTTCTAAAGGCTGCAACAACCCACTAGGCTTCTTTTGCTCGGCTTTTACTAGCTGGCAATTCATGCACTTGGATATAAACTTCCCAACATCTCTTTTCATCCCTTCCCAGTAGTAGGTCTGCTTCATATCACGATACATCTTATTACCACCGGGGTGTATGGTCAGCCTTGAGTGATGACATTCTCTAAGCACTTCATCCCTCAATCCATTGACATTGGGTACAACAAGCTTTCCATTCTTTCTAAGCCACCTATCTCGATCAAGCCCATACTTGTTCATCTCCTCATCGATTCCCATCTCTAATTTGGAGATGATTTCCAATAGGTTAGGATCGTCCCTCTGACTAGAGCCGATCCGCTCAATCAAAGTGGGTCTGATCGTCAAACTTGCTAACATTTCTGGATCCAATTCGCACTTTGGTCTGAAATCAAAACTTGCGATAAACTCCAGTTGCTTCCATTCAAGGAACATAGCCCCTAAGCTGGCATGTCTTCTACTCAATGCATCAGCCACCGCATTGCCCTTTCCCGGTGTGTATGCGATGTCAAAATCATAGGAAGCTAAGAACTCTAACCATCTCTGCTGACGGAGATTTAAATCCTTCTGGGAGAATAGATACTTCAACGACTTATGATCTGTAAACAGCTCAAATCTTTCTCCCAAGAGATAGTGTCTCCACATCTTTAACGCGAACACGATCGCTGCCAATTCTAAATCATGGGTAGGGTATCTTCTCTCGTGCGGTTTCAATTGCCGACTTGCATAAGCTACAACCCTACCGCCTTGCATTAATACAGCACCCAGTCCGGTACCACAGGCATCCGTGTATACCGTCATCTCTTCATCCCCCTTAGGAATGACTAGCACTGGTGCGCTTGTCAACTTGTCCTTTAGGCTTTTAAATGCATTCTCGCACCTTTCATCCCAGACAAAAGCTTGATTCTTCTTGGTCAACTGGGTCAATGGTGCTGCTATCTTGGAGAAACCTTGGATAAACTTACGATAATATCCCGCTAACCCCAAGAAACTCCTTACATCTGTTGCATTCTTGGGCATAGGCCAATCCTGTACCGTAGCCACCTTCGCCGGGTCCACGGCAATACCATTCTCTGATACAACATGGCCCAAGAACCTCACTTCCCTCTTCCAGAAGTGACACTTAGAAAACTTTGCTTTCAATTGGTGTTTCCTTAACACCTCCATCGCTACTCTTAAATGTTTCTTGTGTTCTTCCTCTGTCCTCGAATAGACCAAAATATCATCCACGAACACAAGAACAGACTTATTCAACTGATCTCTGAATACCCTATTCATAAGATCCACAAAATATGCCGGGGCATTAGTCAGCCCAAATGGCATAACCAACCATTCATAAAACCCAGACGGCGTTCGAAATGCCGTTTTAGCTATACTCTCAGCTTCCACTCTAAGCTGATGAAAACCTGTCGCGAGATCCAACTGAGAAAATACTCTCGCGTCACTCAACTGATCAAACAAATCATCTATCCGCGGTAGAGGATACTTGTTCTTCCTCGTCACTTTATTCAACTCGCGGTAGTCTACACACAAACGAAGGGAACCATCCGCCTTGGTAGCAAACACAACTGGTGCTCCCCATTCAGAAACACTCCTTCTGATAAATCCCTTCTTCAAAAGATCGCTGACTTGCACCTCGAGCTCCCGCTGCTCTCTTGGTGCCATACGACGAAGTGGCATCACTATAGGTCTGGCACCTTTTACCAAATCAATACGAAACTCAATCTCTTGGTGTGGTGGAAGTCCGGTCACTTCTTCGAAAACATCCGGATACTGGCCAACCACGGGCAAACCTGACAACTCACTATGCGGAATGTCGAGGGAGTTTAGAAAACTAGCCAATACCCCCTTACTGGGTAGACCACCAAACACTATCCTCCGCCCATCATCCGCTCTAGCTGTCACCAAAAAGCCCTCACAGTCTACCACCACCCCGTATCTTTGGAGCCAATCTACTCCCAAAATAATGCCAAACCCAGTAAAGCCCAAAACAAAGCAATCACAAACAAACATGCATCCATGACTCGATAGAACCACATTACGACAAATCATGCCAAGACTAGTCGAACCACCAATCGGGTTCGTCACTACTAAAGGTCTATCGACAATCTCGGGCTCCAATCCCAACCTATCTACCAGGTCACTAGATATGAAAGAACTGGAAGCTCCGGTATCAAACAAAACTCTAACAGGAACATCATAAACAGAAAGCATACCTTGAATGACGACATTCTTTCCCTTCTCCGCCGCAGTTGGGGCATTCGACGAAGAAGGAATAGCATTAAGAGCATATGCTTTCACCATTTGCTTTTCCTTAGGGGGCTGTGGACACTTGTCCTTGTGATGTCCCAATTGGCCACAATTGAAGCACTTCCTATCCGCTGGCTTGGCCCGACAATTACTAGCATAATGGCCCTTCTTACCACAGCTGAAGCACTCCACATCTTGCTTATTCTTTTTCTTCTAGCCATCCTTAGCCTGATTCTGCTTTCTCTTATTCTGGGAACCACCTTTGCCTCCACCACTAGCTTGTGGCTTTGGCTCATCCGCGGATGCAACCTCAGTCTTTGGCTTAGGGTAGAGACTTTCTGACCTTAACGCTTTCCCCACAATCGATTCAAACGTCTCATCGATGTGGTTAATAAGTTTTTCCCCCAAGTACTGATCCAATCCAGTTATGAATTTCTCATTCTTTTTCTCGGCAGTATCTATAAGAGATAACCCATATTTTGACAAAGTGTCAAATTCAGCAATATACTCCGAGACAGCCCTGCCACTCTGCTTGAGCTCCAAGAATTTCTTAAACAACATTGACTTCTGAGCAGCTGGGATGAACTTCTCACTAAAGCGAGCCTTAAACTGCTCCCAAGTAATCTGATCTTCGGGAGTAGCTGCCTTTATAGCATTCCACCAATTCATTGCCCGCCCTTGCAGCTGACGGGACGCTAACTTTCTCTTCATCGCATCCTCGATACCCAAATCCTCGAAGATACGTTCGCAACTATCCACCCAATCCTGAACATCCGTAGCCGACTCCGTTCCATGGAACGGCTTCCCACCAAGGCTAGTATAATCCTTATTCAGCTTGGCGAAGTCGACTCTTGGCGCCTGCACCATTGGACCACCACCATTTCCACCATTGGGAGCTGCCCTCTGTACATCTCTAAGCATCTCTCTCATGAGGTCAGTAAACATCGTCCTCATGTCAGCAGCATTCCCATTATTGGCCCCTCTACCGGTACCTCTAACATATCGGCTCATTGTCAATCTGAAAAAGGAAATGATTAACGACTCCATAGTGGTGTTAGTGCAGTACGACTTCATCCTTATACTACTAATAGTATATATATATATAGCTTTTGAAAACCAAAATAATCAAAAATACGCTCTCTCGTGTACGTATACTATCTCTCCCTGATAACTTCCCTAGGTTAACTACGCAACCTAGAGCTCTGATACCAAGTGTGACGGCCCGCCTCGCACCGGCCTGCATTACCTCCAAAAGTGCGCTGTACACATGCCCGACTAGCACAAGACGGTCGTCATAAGAAAGGAAAGAAGGGAATGAACTAATCAAAGAACCTGTAGAATGTCTCACAGCGCATGGAATAAAATATAATAATAATGTACTTGACATAAAACAGGCGAGACAGTGCATAAGCTGATAACTAAAACCAACATCAATCTCAAAGCAGCGGAAATCCAAATACAGCTTATTACAATTTTCCAAATTTACTGTCTCTAAACAAAAGAAAGCTGAAGTAGAAGATACACCAACAATGCCCAAGCAGTGATCTTCAACAACACAGGGAGAATACTAAATATATATATCACGTGGAAGCCTCCTGCTCGTCTTCGGATCATCTACCCGTGCATCACCAGCTAACATGTCTCTAGTCTGCTCGTGTGAGCACCCAGAGTAATAAGAGGAGACATAAAACTCTGGGTCAGACATAAAGCCTGGTATGAGCGATAAGCATCTAAACAGAATAATAACAGGTATACTAAACTATACCTGAACCTGGACCTGCAACCAAAGAGTTAGTACCACATACCGTACAATACTCCAAGGTGACATAATAAATAGTGTAAGAATACGGGGGTGGGGTGTGCATGTCAAAATGATAGCAACAAATCATCCATAGCAACCATCCTCACATCTCTCACTCGGTGCGTAAAGCGTACGACATCTACCACTTTGGAACACTAGACAAACTGAGGCAACGACGAATCCCGACTTGTAGAAACCCTGCTGTGACCAAGCCAAACACTTGGAGTCATGACCAAACATTTCAATGACCCACTTCATTGGTCATAGCCCTTGGTTCTACCGATGCCATAATGGCCCTGAATCCGCCTTCGTACCTCCTACCATAGTGGTCCAGAGCTATAGACGTCGATAACTCCTTGGCACGCGTCCCGCAGCAAAGCCCAACCACGAAGTGAACTCGTTGATTCCCATCTGAATCTTAAGCTCTAACTTCTCATTTGGACTTCCTTTGCATCTCGGGTTTGGTCGAATTGGAGTGGGTCTTCAGAAGAGTTGTCGCTCAGTAACAGTCCTGGAATTCGGTTCGGTTCGGTAGGCATTACCTCGTCGGTTCGGTAGTCATTGTCTCGTTGGTTCGGTAGTCGTTGCCCTCGTCGGTTCGGTAGTCGTTGCCCTCGTCGGTTCGGTTCGGGTACATCACTCCGGGTCGGGTCGGTGTCCTCCTCCGGGTCGGGTGTCCTTCCTTCCAACGCTCCGATCCGAGCCCTGCATCTCCAAGTCTATCCGATCTGGCCTCCAATTATTCTTCCGATCCGATCCCCTCGTCCACTCCAACTCTAAGCAAAAGCCTTCCTTCTCGCCGAGCCTCCTCCAGTGACAAGTTCCAATCCAGTTCGGATCCCCCTTGGTCAGTTCACAATCCGATCCGACCCCTTTCTCCGATCCGAACCGGTTCGGAACCTGCACACTTCTGCAACTTTCCAGCGAGCTTTCTACGCCATTCGACAACATTTTAAAGCAATTTAACTATTCTAATCAATCATAAAACATACCATAGAGTCATAGCAACATGCAATAGCAACCACAAACAGCAAACAACAATTCAATTGAATCAAGATGGATCAAAAGTGGCTAAAACCTCACATTTTCCTATAATCCTTCTTAATCATGTTTAAGCATACGATTAGCAAAACACATCGAAATTAACCCAAATTTCTAACAGAGCCTTAAAACATTATTTTAGAATTTTAAGAATTTTTTTCCAGAATTTATTTACGTATAAATTCACTAATCTTCACTAATTACCCTTAATCACTGTAATTAGTGCAAAAACTATGCAAATCACTCATCTTGGCTACAAACAAAATTCTCAGAACTGAAACTCCTCTGATTTGGGCGAATACTGATGTCCAACAGCAGCTCTAACCTTGCTTTGGTGCTTTTTCTTCTTAATTTGATGTCTCTAAGCCTTAATCCTTGATTAGGAAGTGATTTTGGGTGTTTTGAGAGAGATTTAGAGAGTGGAGGCCATGGCTAAGTCAAGAGAAATGAAAGTGGCGGCTGGAAAATGTCTAAAGGAATGTTTTCTAACCCTAATCAGCCTCCATATACCCCTAAACCCGAAATTCCCTTTGGGTCTAGCTGCTAATCACCCGGTTAAGCCCAATTAAGCTGTTATTCTCCATCTGAAACTTGTTTCAGCCATATCTCCCAAACGGTAAGTCCATTTGGCTAATGTGACCACTCTACGGAAAGAGAAACCATCATTCGAAGCCAATGGAAGTGGTTTCAGGTCAAAATTCCTTTTCAGTCAAAAGTTATGGCCAAAACAGTGCCAACTAGGGGTAAAATGGTCATTTAAAAATCGGGAAAAATCATGAACATGGGAAATGACCACAATAGTCGTCTCCCAAAGTTACATGACCATACGACTTCGTATGTGAAGGAAATAAATATCCTACGATCCTATGATGCGTAGAACGTGGGTCGTTACAGGATGTTTGCTGACATCTATGACACATACAAGTTAACTTTTATGCACCTAAAAATATATTCTCATCTCAATTTTTGTGTTCTGCCAAATTTTCATGTAAGAAATGGTGTGTCCTGTGAAGCAATCCTAACGTTAAAATGAAGGGTGTTGGCTGGTGGCGTTTAAAATTGGAAATCCACTTCACACGATTTCATAAAAATCAAAATATTTACATTGTGCATTTTGATTTTCTAAATCTTTTAAGAAGTTCTAAATTTTAACCTTGATTTCTTAGCTGCATGCAAGTGGATGGTCTTTTGTTGCTACAGTTAATGGTTTAATCTATTTAGACCAGAATTTGCATCGCAGACAGCAAGATAAGAAGACAAGAATTTCCCATAAAATGACACATTGGTACGGACATCCCAAAACAAAATTCTAAGGTAAGTTACTTAATACTGAAATATTAATACAATCAGCAACTAAATCATGGACGCATGAGAAGTCAATAATTATTATTTTGAATTCATTTTAGTAATTAATAATTTATGTGTTGAGAACTTTTTACAGCATACTTATATAAGTTTAGTTCATAGGTGAATCTTAATAATGATAGCATGATGTTCAATATGTCATGATGGCAACAACTTCAAGTTCAAGAAGTGGGGGAGAGCAAATAATTATGAAGTATAGCAGATCATGTTCAAGAAATTTCAAAATAAGCATTTCTTGACATTAATGCTTTGTATTGTATATTTTATAGCTGTTAAGATATAAACATATATCTATTAACTTTTTATGTGTAAATTACATATTCAAGGAAATAATTTCAATTCATGATACTCTTTCCCTGATGCCATAGATTTTTATACTTCTATATATAGTTCAGACGTTATCAAAATAAATTGTTACTCTACTTTTTGTTATTTATTCATGGACAACAGAATTATTTAGCAATTCCGCTGTGTCATAGCATAATGTGATCCGTGTGCGTAGCATGGGCTAACACTTTAATAATTATATGTGATTTTTTACCCAACCATCAATTTAATATACTCAAAAGCATAACCACTATTAATTAAAACACGTAAGAACTTGCTTACATTACTAAAAGGTAAGCATTACACTGCTAATATTATGTGATAAATGCTACAACAATATTGATCTGTAATATTAAGAATAAAACACAAATATTTAATGTTCAAAACAATTAAGCCATATCTAACTAAAACACTACAGACATATTTATTATAAAAGCTTAAATATTGCTTATTTTAAAGTACTACTGCAGTATTTAATATCAACATTACAGTCCTTTTTATTATTCAAACACATTACAACATTATAATAAATATAATTATTTGAAGGGATAATTTAACTTTTGACCACCGGCTGCAGATATTAAATTTTAGTTTGCTGAATTTGTGGGGAGTAATTTGATATTTAATTCAGTAGTGCTTGAAATGCTTTATCTGTTATCAAATAAATTAACCGATATAGAATTAGAAGTCTCATACCACATTGTTAAGTCAGTGAAATATAGTGATGCCTGCAAATTTAAATAGAACTTACTTTTCAATATCTGATATGACATTTAGTTTAGTGAGATGCTGATACATATCATAATATTGATATGCTGGTTACTGCTAAATCAGTGGCCATGTTGATCGACTACTGTTTACATTATGCATAAATAAATGAAACCTTATTTATTTATTTATTTTTCATAGGAAATGTAAAGTCAATATCGTGGTTTGACTATTCATTGTTCAATGTTTGGGATATGATATCATACTTTTACTCCATCTGTTGAATAATTATCAAAGATAGAGAGTGGGTTCTCATATGCTATTTTGTGCTACATGTGTGATATAAGCACATACAAGTACTCATCGATGATACATCAAATAATTTTAGTTATTAGTAGTGAATGTTAAGTTTCTAGATATAATTGTTATTTTATTATTTCCGTCCATCATGGAATATGTAGCATGCATTTTTCGTTGTTTTCGTACATGAATAGTTCAATTCATGCAAATCCACAAATCCAACTATATGTTATAAAATCTAAGCCAAGGTTCCTACCTATTTCAAATTCAGAATATAAAGACATGCCATCATCATTCAATAGACATATGAATCTTCATCATATTAGTTTTTCAATTCGTTCCTATTTTTCGTGGTTTTGAATCAAATCACAAAGAGTTAGATGTGTAAAAATATTTATTCTTTTTCATACTCCTTGGTTTTTCCCATTACAAGATCTTGAATAGTTTTAGAGTGGGTCTAAAAGGTTGATTCAAAAAAAGACTCACTATTTCAAAGAAATTTTTAATGCATCCAACGTTTAATAACATTACTTAATACTAATATTTAATCACACCTGGTGTTACTTTTCAACACAGATACCACAGATTCTATAGGGCAGTATGTGCAGAAGCCACAATACCCTTATAAGTAGACAACAAAATTTTCAACTTTATGATTTTCCTCTCTTTTCCTTCATTCTGTCTCAATAATTAATTTTCAAATTAGTTTATCACTTTATAGATATCTACTAATTCTCTCATATTATTTTACATATTTCATCATTTTACATTTTTACAAATATTTTAAAGTTTGTATAATTATATACATATAACATATCATTAGTTCCTAATATTTTATATTTAAATCCACGTATTTAAATTAATACATAATCCAAATTTTAAGTTATTTAAATAAATTTAACTAACTAATATTTCTTATAAATACTAAACGATGACAAATTTTAGTTTTTTGCTCCGAATACCTTTTTCTATAATTTGTCACAAAGCTTTAGTTAATTCTTTTCTATTTTACATTCAAGGCCATATATTATAATTGACTACATAATATTAGGATTATGATAATTTTAACATACCATTATTCGCTGATTCTTCTAATAAATCACATCAACATTAATCATATTCATATTAACAAAAATGGAAAAAAAAATCCATTCAAATATATAAATACATGAATCACATAACATAAATTATACATAAATAATAATCACAAGTTTAAAGTTTAGTTCATTTACAACAATATGTTCATCCAGAATTGCATTGTAGTATTAACGTCAAACACTTACATTTCAAAATTTATTTATTCAACTATGAAGATGTATAAATCGCTAATACAAATTATGTAAATCAACAATAATAGCAAAGTTATTTTGTAAATCAATTATAATTCGTTCATATTAAGAATTTATTTATTATACATTGTATCATAAAATCCTTTTTAACATTAATAAATCAACAACAAATTTATATACTTCTTTTACAAATTTCTTCTCAATTCTTCCTATTATAAATCTACGTACTTGAATAATTTCATAATTTAAGTTTAACTTATTGAAACAAATTACGTTAAATAACATTTGTTAATTCATCCAATAAATTACTAACATGCATCAACATCAATACGTATAGTTTATTCACATTAACAAATTGATAATATTATATTATTTCTCGAAATACATACATATACATATTGTGTGTGTAAGCTTATAACATAAATTACACACAAATAATAATAATAATAATTTTAATTTATAGTTTATATATTTTACACAAAATTTATCATATATTTTAACAACTTTCTCATCTTAATATTAAAATTAAAATACTATTTTTAATAATACTATCGTGTGCAACGCATGGGTTACACACAAGTCACTAGGAAAGTTCAAGGCGCATGTGCTACTTTAACTAATACGATAAATGGTTCATGAAACTAAGATCGACTGCTCATTCATGTGGGGGATTGTTGGAAATGAATGAGCAAGAGAGAGGAATTTGGAAAGAAGAAGAGATAGCAGCCTATAGTCCCACATCATCAAAATATTAACACAACATCTCCTACTATATTAGAAGCCAATATGCTTATATAAAATAAAAGAAAGAAGGAAGAGGGAATATATAGGAATGTGGGCTACGCTGCGGATTGGTCTGTTTCTTGGCACTACGCTACGGGGTTGGTTCGTTTTATCCTGAAAAACAAATTGCAATTATGTCAATCAGTGCATACGACGGCAATATTATTTCAAGGAAACAGAATATTTCTGAACTCGGATATTACTAAAACAGAATTTTATGTACATCTTCAATCTACTGCACAATCGATCACGCTTTATGTGCTTGCTGTAAACACAATTTCACATGACAATTGTGGCATAATTGAGTAACACTGATTATTATTGCTGTTTGTATGTAATAAAAGTGTGTATTTACAAAGATTCAACAGTAAATAATGGAATTTCACACAAATGATAAAATTTGAGTTTCGGATGTGTTATCCGCTTCGTATCGATACACTAAAAATAATGATAATGTGTGTTTCGACAATCCGTTTGAGGTGCCTAACATTTTTTATTTTGGAGGCATTTATGCTGTCGGGCCTTGTCAATATAATTGAAGTTGGATAGAATCAATCAACGTCTGAAATCTCAAGTTCATAACCGAAAAGAAGGAGAAGAAATATATAAAATTTAGTATATTTGTCGAATCCAAAATTTTAAATCATGTGAATGGTTCAGTTATGGATGATTGAAAAGAGCAAAAGGTAGATCCTTTATTTTAGGAAAAACATATATTATTCATCGCTCATTTTAGAATTCATTTCCCTGCCATCCTCTTTTTTTTTTGCCCATCCTCTCCTCTTCACTTTCTTGCACGTAAACCCAAACCATGCCTAGCTCTCCTCCTCCAACCAATAATCGTTGATGTCCACTCGCCCAACCTAAGCCTCCACCTCGAGCTCCACCACCTGAAACGCCAAGCCTATCTACACTTAGACCCATGTCCAGCCACCCGTACCTCATCGCCACCCCATTAGAGAATTGCCTCGCACTAATGACGCTGCCAAGCTCCAACATCAGATCTTTTCCTCTACACCTCGTAGAAAGCTTCCTCTTCACACCTGAGCCACATATCCCTGTCACCACACCGCTGTTAGAACCTGTATATTACATCATCTATTTATATGGGCCTACACCCGCTTTCTCTCTTATTACCGTTAACTTGTATTTTACATTTACAATGTGATTGGGCCTTGACCCATTGGTCCAGCAACCGAAATCACTTGTACGTCATCTTTTGCAGTACAACAGTTCTGTTTAAAATAATTCTTGAATCCCTCTATCATTTCAAACTGATTAATTCAGATTTCCAATATGGTATTGGAGCAATTGCTTTACAACATATAAGATCCTTATCCAAACCTATTTCTAATCAGTATATCTCTATGCTTTACATCAAGCATCATAAAATTCAGATCAAGCTCCTTTTGTTGAGATAATTTACTCCCATCAGATTCTATCTTCGTCATTTGGGAGTTAAGTAGATTGCATCAAGATTCTGAGTACCCTGCCAATAACTTCATATTCAAAGTTAGGCTAAAACATCGAATCTCAGTACAATCTATCTCTGGAAATCAAGAAAGCCAGTTCAAGAATTGAAAATTTCTTTCAAAATCAGAACAAAGACAGAGCCATCCAAGCTTTTTCAAACTGGTTGCATTCTGTCTAGATTTATATCATTTCATAAAAGAAATTTTCAATTACCTCAAAGCTCAGCCAATTTCCAATTCATTCTCTGAAGCATTTTTCGTTTGTTTTTCTTTTTTCCATGGCTAGAGACAACATATCATCAACAAGTCATGTTGATTCCTCTCATCCAATTCTGCCTGGTCAACCCTCTCTACCCACACAAACTGATTCTGGATCCAACGCCAACAATTTGATAAAGACAGTAATTAGTCCGCAATTCCAACTAATTACTATCAATCTCCAAGATGATAACTATCTTCTTTAGAGAATGCAAGTCGAAACAGCCGTTGAGGAGTATGGTCTTGAAGGCTACCTTCTTGGAACCATATCCATACCTCCAAAATTCATTACTAACAATGCAAATAACATTGATAGCGACGGTGAATACACCAAATACTTACGACAAGATATACTTATATGTGCTTGGCTACTTTCATCCATCAGTACAAGTATTCTTTCACAAGTTATAGGCTGTAAATCTGCAAATGAAATTTGGTTAACCGCGTAAAGGGTTTTTAGCACCCAATCAGCAGTCAAAGCTATGCACTATAAGAGAATTGAAAAATATAAGAAAGAGAGAAGATGAACCCATGAAAGATTATCTTGCAAAGATAAAGAAACTGTACAATTTACTTGAGTGTGCTGGTCGTAAAGTTAGTGAAAATGAACAAGTACTAACAGTTCTAAATGGGTTGGGCAATGAGTATGAAGCAGTTGTTGAAATTCTAACTACAAAGAAAACAACTCCATACATGCAATATGTTCATTCAACACTGTTAGCTCATGAGTCAAGAATTGATCATAATAAGTCTATTAACAGTGACATGTCAATCAATTATGCAGCAAATAACAAGAACAAGGGTCCAAGAAGTGATCAAAATGTTCAGAGAGGTGGCTTTTTTGGTAGGTCCAGAGGAAAAGGAAGGTCGAGTAATAGTAACTTAAGACCCAAGTGCCAAATTTGTGAAAAACTTGGTCACACTACAACCAAGTGTTATTTCAGGTTTATAGGTTTATACATAGCTACATGCCTGGTCAAAATTCTAGAAATTCAAGAAACAATGGAAGTGCAAATCTCACACAAACCTGAAACATATCTGAACAAAATGATAGTGCTAGAAGTTGTCAACTTAGTGAAGCTACAAGACCTAAAGATATATCATATGATGCATGGTATCCTGGTACGGGAGCTACAAATTATGTCACTAACAACTTGGAAAACTTGAATATTAGCAACAAGGAGTACAGAGGTAAACTTATTTGTTTAGGTAACGGTGATTGCATAAAAATAATAAACACTCGGAATACACATGTCAAAGGGAAAAGACAATTATATGTGAATAACCTGTTGAGAGTTCCCAAAATTAGGAAAAATCTCATCAATGTATCACAGTTTGCTAGTGATAATGATGTATTTTTTGAGTTTTATCCTAAGTATTGTCTAGTTAAAGACATACTAACCAAAGAAACTTTATTACAGGGTGAAGTAGAAAAGGGACTGTATAAATTCAGTTCCGTAATATGCAAGAAATCTGCTAGCATTAATGATAATATTTGTAATGTCACAGAAATTGTTTATGATACTAAGTACAAGAATGTATTTGACATATGGCATAACAAGTTAGGTCATCTCTATGAGAAAACTGTTAAGAAAATACTACTTGATAATGAAATTCCCTTTGACACATGTACATCTCCATATATGTGCACTTATTTCCAGTTTGGTAAAATCCATAAATTACCATTTACTAATTCTGAAACAGAATACAAACAGCCTTTGGCTATGATTGCCTCATATTTATAGGGCCCTATACCCGTAAATTCTGATTATGGTTACAACTATTATGTCTCTTTTGTTGACTCCTATTCTAGACACACTTGGATATACTTTTTAAAGTTCAAATCAGATGTTTATAATGTTGTCATTAACTTTATAAATATGTCAGAAAAACATCAAACTATCAGTTGAAACATTTTCAGACTGATGGAGGAAGCGAGTATAAGACTTTAAGTGGTTACTTTCATAAGAACGGGATTATACATAGAATTACTTGCCCATGCGCTTCTAAGAAAATTGGGTTAGTAGAAAGAAACCATAGACATATTGTTGAGCTGGTTTAACATCGCTTGCTCAAGTAGCAATGCCCATAAAATTTTGGCCTGATGTATTTAATAATGCACCTATTTGATCAACAGATTGCCAACAAAAGTATTAAGTGGAAAATGTCCTCTAGAAAAATTATTTGGGATTAAACTGGACTACAAAATTCTTAAAACATTTGAATGTTTGTGTTTTCCTTGTACTAGACCTTACAACAGAAATAAATTGAATTTCATATCAAAGTCATGTACTTCCATTGGTTACAGGGTGAATCAAAAGGGATATAATTATCTTGATGAAAATGGGAAAGTTACTGTTTGCAGAAATGCATTGTTTAATGAGCAAGTGTTTCCATTCAGAGAACAATGCATTAAAACTACAAACAAAATATACAATAAAAAGGAATCAATACCAGAAATACCTTTGTATACTGAGTTCTCAAAGGATGTGGAGACTGAAAGCACCAGTGGTTCTTCAGAATCTCAACACACTTTACCACTAAGGCCAGGTCAAGATGTTGATCACACACCCAGTTGCTATGTTCAGTCTCCAAGCAGCACTACAAGGAATACAAGTCAAACTGTAGGAGAAAACTCAAGAGATGATAACAACAACAATGTAAAAATGAAGAACACTTTACAAATTGACCCAGTTGCAACTGGACATCCAATGATCACAAGGTCAAAAATTGGTATTTTCAAACCCAAAATATATGCAGCTATATCAACTAGTGATGAGCCTGAAAACTTTAACCAGGCTATCAATAATGAAAATTGGAAATTGGAAATTGGAAATGGATGAAGAGTTCAATGCCTTAGTTAATAACAAGACATGGGAACTTGTTCATCCTCCAAAGAATAAAAATATAGTCAATTGCAGGTGGACTTACAGATTAAAGAACACATGGCAGCATAAATAAAAAAAGGCAAGGCTTATAGCCAAAGGATATACTCAAGAATAGGATATACTCAAGAATATGGGTTTGATTTTTTTGAAACTTTCTCTCCAGTGGTTAAACCCACAACTGTTAGACTTATTTAACTTTTGTTGTTCATAAAAATTGGCATATAAAGCATCTTGATGTTAACAATACCTTCTTAAATGGCAAGCTGCGAGAAGAAATTTATATGCAGCAGCCACTAGGTTACATACAAGACAAGAATCTTGTATGCAAACTCGAAAAGGCAATACATGGGCTTAAGCAAGCTCCTAGAGTCTGGTTTGACAAACTGAAAGAAACTCTCATTAATAAAGGCTTTTAGTATACCAAATCAGGCAACTCATTATTTGTTAGCATCACTACTAATTCATCTATATACATACTCATATATGTTGATGATTTGATTATTACAGGTAATGATGAAAAACAAATCAGTGACTTAATCAAATATCTCAATCAACAATTCTCACTAAAAGATCTAGGTGATCTCAGCGATTTTTTGGGTATAGAAGTAACCAGATCAAACAATCATAGTTTGGTTTTAAGTTAGAGAAAATACATTGTTGATCTACTAGAAAGAGCTAATATGATGAATGTCAATTCTCAACCTACCCCAACGATAAGCAGTCCAAGATATTCTAAACACGGGGGGAACCAATATTAAATATTAAACAATATAAAAGCATAATTGAAGCTCTCAAATATGCTACTATAACTAGACCTGATTTCTCATTCAGTACTAACAAATTGTCTCAATTTATTAGGAACCCATTGGACACTCATTGGAAAGGTGTTAAAAGAGTGCTAAGATACCTAAAGGGGACAATGGACTTTGGACTACACATTAACTAGAGTACAAGGCTAGACATTGTGAGATACTGCGATGCCGACTAGTCTGGTGATGTTGATGATAGAAGAACTATTGAAGGCTATTGCATCTACTTTGGGAACTATCTAATTTCATAAAGTTCTAAGAAACAGGCTACAATTTCAAAGTCAAGCAGTGAAGCTGAATATAGAAACGTGGTTTGCGCCACTGTAGAAATCATGTGGTTACAATCATTACTTAAGGAGTTACAAATCAAAACTGACAAAGCTACACTATGGTGTGACAACCAAAGCACAATATATATGTCTCAAAATCCTATCTTGCATTCTCGAACAAATTATATAGAGATAGACATATACTTTGTTCGAGAACATATTACAAAGGAGCAATTACAAGTATGTCACGTTCCAGCATATGATCAGAAAGCAGATATCCTTACAAAGGTTTCGTCAAGCGTTAACTTTACGAGGCTTAGATCTGAATTAAAGGTAAAAGAAATTCTTACCAAAGAGAGCTCAAGTGAGAAGATTGTTTCATCTAACTCACTCTAGCTCTACTTACCATCAAAAGATCGAAGCTTCCGCTCTGTCCTTGCTGAAAATCTCAAAGATCAAAGAATGTTTCAATCCTGGCCTCATGTTACCTTTTCTGGACCTCAAAATTGATGAATTTGGTGTATTTTTCTGAATCGTCGTGGAGCTAGGGTCGGAGCCGCCATTTGTTTCAATCTGGATCTCGTGTTACCTTTTCCAGAGCTCAAAATTGCTGAATTTGATGTATTTTGCTGAATCGTCATGGAGCTAGGGTCTGAGCCACCGTTTTTATGTTTGATTGAAAATCCTCGTTTGAATTGTTGGGGGTTAGAACCCGTATATCACATCACCTGTTTATATGGGCTTGCACCTGCTTTCTCTCTTATTACCGTTAACTTGTACTTTATAATTACAATGTAATTGGGCCTTGACTATAACAGCCCGCCATTTTGGCCGCCCCAAGACGGAAAATAAACCGACTCGAAGCGTTCAAAACAACGGACTGTTATTGGCTTACAGGGTTTAAAATGGAATTTAACACAGAATCACAATGCAATAATTTGCAACGGAATAAATTTTTTATATAAATATCAGAGTTTAATATAAAACATTTTATACTACGGAAGAAAAATAAATTTATACATAATTTTCTTTAAGCAAATTTACTGCTTTATGCCGATCTTGGCATGCGCATGTGTCTTCACAACTACCAATAAATATTCCATTATCACTTCACATGCTAGATTGTATTTTGTTAACCTGATGTAACCCTGTACATATGCTCGAAAATAGATCAATTCATAATAACAAATTCATCATCACTCAAATATACTGAAGTCCAAAGGCATGCAAGTGAAAAGGTTTCCTAGGTAAACCAAAAGCAGCAAAGCTGCCAAGTTGCACCAATGCTGATCACGCGAAAGACAAACTCAGATTAAATAAAACATGGATAACACTCCACGTCAAGGGAAGAGTTGCATTAAACCATGAAAGATGAGCAGATATGCACTTAATCATGAAAGATGATTATGAACCATATTAGTTTTTATTTGAGTCGGAAAAAAAAATATGGGACAAATCTCATTAGCAGGCTTTATATTATCAGCCAAGAGTACAACAGGTAAAGATACTAAGTGATTACCAAATCTATGTTCCAAAAGAAGGATCAGATAGTTGCATTAATCATGAAAGATTTCCAAGTGACACGCACATACAAAAAAAATCAGAAACTAATCCTTACTATAGCAGGTCTGCATATTAAGTTTAAGCATCACAAAATAGACATGCTTACAATATTCTAACCCCTTGTATATCAAACAGCTAATGCAAATAATATACACCACTATAGAAAGCTAGTGGTAATAATCATCCAAAAGGGAAAGCTATATACTGATGATATTAAGAGGGTATTCTACCCCACTTCATGGTCCCATTTGGTCTGTGCATTTCGAATGTATAAGATGGATTAAAAAAAAACGTCAGTTTAGTAAAAAATGATTTTGTAGTATCCAAGCTATTACATATATTTGCATATAACAAAAACACAACTAAAAAAAACTACTGAGTATGCCCAGGACGGTGGACCCATCTACATGCATGAAACAGTCCATATTTATCCAATGTACTGCACATTTTAAAACTTCTTCCATCAATGCAAACATATAAATTAGTACTTGAATCTTATATGCACAATACATTATTCTATAACAGGATCACAGGCCGTGCAGATATATGTATAAAAAAATGAGCCTGAAACCTTTTTACAATATAAATTCATTGAAACTTCCTCCCATGAGTTTTGTTTGAAAGTATTTGTTTAGTTTCCAAGAATGCAACTTCAAGTAATCATCTCATCCAAAGGTCAGTATTTATCATAACATCAATTGTTGGGTTAGTAACTTCTTTCTAAGTGTGAAAATATCTACAACAAGGAAAATGGTAATAATTTACTCAAATACAGTGAACTCGTAAAATACTAAGTGATGGCAAACCAGCTTTCACAATATTTCATAGATATTAAATGCCATGGAGTCACATTAACATATGATTTTCCTACCTACTTAACAACAACAGCGAGGAAAAAATAAACTGAAAAGAGCTCAGAGAGTAAATTTGGAGTAATAGTTGTTTTGTCATCGACACGAGAGTGGTACATGACTGTTTCTCTCGTCATTGCTCAGCAGACCATACAAGGAATTTGAAAGCACCTATTATACCGATTCAAAAATGCAAAACCAAAATTGTGACAGGAAACATTACAGACTTCATTAGAAAATAGCAAGCTTTCAATCAATTCTGAATAAGTTAATGGATGTACACCAAAAAAAAAAACGATTCAACAGATTTATAAAACAATTGAACAAATCATGCATTCAGTGGGTAAAGAAACTGTTTATATCTATAAACAATTTACAGACCGATGCTTTGTGGATTATGAAATCAAACAAGCATCGGAATGCAGGGACAGTGGACTTGGTTACAATTTGAAATGTTGGTGAACTTTTCATGTCAGTTGATATCCAAATACAAACTATATCCATTTGGCCACAAAGTCATTATTTAACAGTACTCTTCATTTGACATAATCATTGAATCAAAAGCTCTCAGTAGCACGCAATAGGATAATAGTTGGACCAAAATCTCTCAGTGGAATGGACTGTGTTTATTAACATATGCTGATATTCGAAACTATTGTTGATGCAGTAGAAAATGAACACACGTGTTTTGCTACTGTCAATTAAACAAACAATACCATAATCATGTATGCATGTAACACTCATCACTGGAACTCAACAGTAAATGACTGAACTAACCAAGATAACGAATAGTAGCAAACAATCTGTACTAAATGTAAACCGAAGTAGCGACTTGGAATAATTTCCATCGTAAGCTATGCTTACATTTCATTGACGACTGACAATGGGAATAAGCCAAGATGGTGCCACAGTTTGGTGCAATTCCGTAAGTCATGCAAGTATATCAGTGCACGTATGTCGATTCCTAGAACTCAGGCTTTTGTTTACTTAAGTCCAGTAATCCGTTCCAAACAACGGCAATTAGATTTATGCAGTTGTAATATAAATAGAACTGGTGTATGTATTTATTCGAGAGCCCAGGCAAGTAAATCAGGTGAAAGCAAAATACTGGAAATCCGGGTGATAAATGGTTATATAAGTTTGGACCCAAGTCTGCAAATATCGTATACAATGATTTCCTGTCAAAGGATAACAATAACGACACTCGTGAGGCCACTGGTATTGTGTGACAACGGGAGAATAGGGCACGGCAGGGGATCAAGTAGAGGAAAAACTCATTTCAAACAAAAGCCATGAGAAGAAATATCAGTCATATGGAGCACTCACGTGAGTGACAGGATAAGGCAAGGCAGGGTAAAGCCACAAGCAAACAATGACCAAACACAACTCAGCAAATTACTTGCACTGAAGAGGAAAGCAAGAGACTTGAAATAAGCTAAATCGTAAGTAATCTTACTTTGCATCGACGCTGTAGGAAAGACAGTAGCGATCTCTGGCCTAAACGCGCCTGAAAAACTTGCGAGATGTCGGGGCATACAACTGGCGGCCCCAGTTTTGCTCAAGGTGTAACAACCCGAAAATCTGGGCCAGTTTAAAATTTTTATTTTGGCAATTTTAGCGAATTTTGAACATTTAAAATAAATTATTTTAAATAATAACGACGAGAAATTTATTTTGAATAAAATTCAAACGTATATATTGTATACGTCGTCGTTAGAATATAAATAATTATTTTAAATTATAAAAGGAATTGAAAATGGCGCGGTAGTTCGATAATTCGATTTCAAACTTCAATTGAATGTACCGGGTGCAAAACAATCCGGATTTTAGAGAAACAAAAAACATTAGGATCTATTTTAGAATATCTTTCCAACGAATCCTAAAAATCAAGATTTTATAGCGGGATTCAAAAGATATGTCCAGTTGAAAATTCTTAATAGTCGCTATGGAATTCAGACCCTTAAAAATGGAAATTTTGCAAACGACCTCGGATTTCGACGAAACCACTTTTGTTGGATCCGTGATGTAAAGTTATTGCTAGGTTTCAAATTTCATAATTTTTCGAATCAATATGTGAGCGTGGCAAAGGAAAACGTGTTTGACTAGTTTCAGTTTGTTTTAATCGACTGAAAAATGGCCATTTTTCAAACGGTCTCGGAATTAGACGAAACTAGTTTTGTTAGGACCGTATCGTCAATACAAAGCTAGAAATGATTTTTTTGGAATTTTTAGAGCTCGTGTGTGGCCCCGGTAAATTGAAATGTGCGTTTAAATTGAATATATACTGATTTATATTTTAAACTTGACAGAAACTTAGCATACCAGCCGAATCAGCTTACGTAGCATATCGCATTGTGTTCGGAATGGGGGTAAAACGCTAGGGACGACAGTCGGTGGGTCTCGTTTCGATTTCAAATAAAAAGTCAACTTCATATAGAAAATTAAATAAAATAAATAATTAAATTCCCTTTATAACCTCTCTACCCTCCACTCTCTCTCCTTTATCAGATCCAAAACGAAATAAAAAAACCGATACCTCGTTTAACCTCCTCCCCCATCGCCCATCCTTTCCACCGCCGCCCAGCCCTTTTGCGCCGCCGCGCCTTAGCCGAGGGCCACCCCCACCTCGCGTCGACCTCCCCTTCAGCATCCTCGTCGCGCAGCACCACTCAGAGACCTCAAAAACCGCGAGTTTCCCTTGTGGAGCGCCCTGCGCCACCTCCGCCTGTCCCCCCTCCCACCTCTGACGACCTGCACCACCGCGAGACGCCTCACCAGGTCGCGATGCGCCCTCCGACTTCCCTTCAACGTCGAAACCCCCTCTGTTGCTTCCTTCGGGACCACCGCGGGCCTTAATCCCCATCGCAGGCGACGAACAGCAAGCACCCCCCCCTTTTCGATCGAATGCTCCAATCCAGTGGTATGTTTAATTCGATTTTCAATTGTTTACATAGGATAAAAACTCGATTTTTATTTATTTAGGTAGGAAAAAGAATTTGATTTTTCTTTATGTAGATAGCGATAAAAATTTGATTTTTCTATATGTGAATAGCGAAGTAAAAATACTATTTTTATCGTCTTGAAAGCGAGATGAAAGAACTGATTTTTTAACATCACAAAGAACTGATTTTTAATATGTTGAGAGATTAGATTTTTATCCATAGAAAGATTTGATTTTTAGAAAAGTAAAAATTTGATTTTTATTATGAAGTTAGCGATTATAAAAATTTGATTTTTATATACTAGATAATATAAAAATGTGATTTTTATATTATAGAAGCATTAAAAATATAATTTTTGTTGTATGTAGAGAATAAAAATATAATCTTTATACGATGTGAAGGTTAAAAATATAATTTTTATATTATAGGAAGATTAAAAATATAATTTTTATATCAAGGGAAGGTTAAAAATATAATTTTTATTATATATGAAGATTAAAAATATGATTTTTGTATAGTAGAAGTTATAAAAATATAATTTTTATAATGAAGTGAAGTTAAAAATTCGATTTTTATATACTGGAGAAGATAAAAATGTGATTTTTATATAGGTAGTGGATACGGGCAACGAAATAGACGAAAGAAGAGCACGGTGAAGATTTCCTACCCATGAAGAATTGCGTCATTCAGTTTAGCGAAAGGGTGAGAACTTCTCACCTTTCAATTTTTTTTCTTCTAGTTATATATATATACTAGGATGCAGACGGTGTTTAGTAGCACCCGACACCCGTCATCCACAGACCATGGATGTCTTGTTTGTTTAATTGTTTGGTTGTGTAGTTGGTTAGATTATTTGGTTTGAATTGAATTGTTTGGTGAAATGAAATTGATTTGATTGATGTGTGAGTGGCGTGGGCCTTCACTAGACCGGGGATAAGGCTAGGCTTGTCCCGTTTCTAATATCGTGCCGTTATGCCGCCGAAATTTTCTAAAAATAAAGATAACATTTTATTTAATAAATGAACCGAATAGAATATTCATAGGTTGAATAAAATAGTTTGATTGTTAAAAATATAATTTTTAACGTGAATGTGAATAAATAAATATTCATTTACAAACCGGACGGTTTGTTTATGTACACCTATTTGAAGGACATTGATTGGGACGATAAATTTTACACATCGCCCAACTGCACAACTAAAATATGTGTTTGATTGTTTGAAACCCCACACGGGTGTTGGGATGAAATTTGAAGTTCACTCATCCTGATTGATTAAATATGTCGATCGATTGATTGACAGGCTGTTATAAGCGTTAGATATCTATATTTGATGCTTATACGGTGTAGTGCACTTTGGTTGATGGTTGATTATTTTTCAATGCTATTATATACGTGTGATGTATGAAAATCCATATAACTAACATTATATGGTGATTGATTGGGCCTCATTTCAATTTAGAAAATGAAGAATAATATATAATAAAGGTTCATGTGTTGACTGTACTCATCCGTTGAGATTAGTCATGTGTTGAACGAAATATTTTAGTAATAAAATTTGCATCTTTATTAATATAAAACAAAGGTTCATGTGTTGACTGTACTCATCCGTTGAGATTAGTCATGTGTTGAACGAAAAATTTTAGTAATAAAATTTACATCTTTATTAATATAAAACAAAGGTTCATGTGTTGACTGTACTCATCCGTTGAGATTAGTCATGTGTTGAACGAAATATTTTAGTAATAAAATTTACATCTTTATTAATATAAAACAAATGTTCATGTGTTGACTGTACTCATCCGTTGAGATTAGTCATGTGTTGAACGAAATATTTTAGTAATAAAATTTACATCTTTATTAATATAAAACAAAGGTTCATGTGTTGACTATACTCATCCGTTGAGATTAGTCATGTATTGAACGAAATATTTTAGTAATAAAATTTACATCTTTATTAATATAAAACAAAGGTTCATGTGTTGACTGTACTCATCTGTTGAGATTAGTCATGTGTTGAACGAAATATTTTGATAATAACAAAATTTTTGATAATAGGAAATATTTGAAATAGAATATTTGAAAATAGAAATATATGAAGCCGTGTTGATTAGATTGATGTCATTTTGACGTGAACGATATTTATATTGATTTTATTCATTTCGAAATGAATTGAATTGAAAACGATTTCGAAATGAATTGAATTGAAAACGATTTCGAAATGAATTGAATAGAAAACGAATTCAATTTAAATTGAATAGCAAACGAATTGAATTTAAATTGAATAGAAAACGAAATGAATTCGAATTGAATAGAAAACGAAATGAATTCGAATCGAATTAAAATCAATTTGAATTGAAATCAAATAGAAATGAAAGTAAAAAGAATATTTTGAATTCGAAATTTGAATTGAATAGAAATGAATTTTAAAACGAATTTATAAAGAAGAATTCAATTTTGCTTTGGATTGAAATGGAAGTTGAAATTGTTTTTGAAACAAATTTAAAACTATTTATAAAACTCGTTTTAAATAGAAATCGACGAAATATATATTATATATATTATATATATATATAATATAATGGCCTGAATAGAACGCGCCGCGCCGCGGTAGTTCGTAAAATTCAACCATTTATTTCAAATGGACATTACGGGAGATCCGACCGTCAGATTCTCCTAAAACTGGAACCGTTGGGCTCGTATCGAAAAGAGCTTTCTAACGAATATTAGAAATTTGAAATCTAATGGTTGGATTTGGAGATACGTCTAAATCAAATTTGAAAAAGGTCGCTATAAGTGCAGTTCGATGGCCATTGATGGAAATCGACTGTACGGGCCTTGATAAAATTATTAAAAATAGTAATAATTTGTGTAAAATCATAAGAAATGATTTGGGAAAAATTGGGATGAAAAACTCCATATTTGTAAAGATAAAAATGGATTTTTATCGAAATGAACTAGTTTTCAACTAAATTTAAAACCCAATTATTTTCAAATAAATAAATTAGATTTAAAACGGGGTTTTAAATAATCGGAATTCCTAATATATTTGATTTGAATTGAATTAGAATTGATTGGTGGGTTTATGATGAACTGTGTTTTAAATAACACTAGTTCTTTAACCCGATAATAAATAGAATGTGATTTGGGTTTGTCGTGAACTGTGTTTTAAATAACACTAGTTCTTTAACCCAGTAAAAGGAGTTTTAACAAATATGCAATTAAATTGAAATGTTAATGGATAATCTAAATTATCAAATTTAGAAATGAGCGAGAATGGAGTATCGCCAGTTTTGCTCCAAAGCGATAGTTAAATCTTTAATTAGATTTGAACGTGAAATGGTAATAAATCTTACCGATAACACCATTGTATTAGATATGGAGTATTACCCGTTTTGCTTCATGGGATGAATAGGTTGGGATTGGGAATTAAAATAAATAATTACTTCGGTGTGGTTCGCCAATCTCGACTAGTTTGGAAAACCATAATTTGGTTTGAAACGACATCCAAAGGAAGATTAAAGGATAGATTTTAAAGAATTTATCTTGGATAAAATTATTGGGAACCTTTCCCAAAAGATGTGAATATTTAAATAACAGAATATTCAGAATTGGAATGAGGCGTATATTGTGTTTTCTAGCACTGTTTTTAATATACGCGGGTTGTTCGGGAAAGGCCGGGTTTATTCCCATTCTGAATAACCGATTCGACGATATGTCGAAGATGAAGACAGTGGTTGAAGGCCGGAAGTCTTCACATCGTTTGGATAATTACTGATGATCCTGATTGGGCTGTACACCCAAGAGGATGGAAATAGTTGGTGGTCGTCCAGACGTACTTGGAGATGGATGGATATTCGAGGAAAGTGCCTTCGGTTTCGTTCAGACCTAGAACGGACTTGTAAATGGATGGTGTGTCTGACATTGTATTCCTTTATATTGTATTTGTTGATCTCTGCTAAATATATATCTGTTTGGCAGCGGAGAATTTATTCTCTTGCTTAACGCCCTTCTTTCAGACAAATGAGCTCAGAGGTTATATATTGGCAGAAGTCAGTGGTACGATATGGATTGATAGTGTGGCATGCTGAGATGCATTGATCCAAACTTTTGTTGAAAAGCAAAGTTTGGTGGTTGATGATCAAAGCGCAGCTGATATAGCATGGCTTGGTGTATAGCGTTGATCCGCGAGCCTCACACCCCGGTATGGTGGTAAACTGATGGTTTGATCAGTATGCTTTTTCGTGGATGGGCACCTTAGTGGTGTCGTGGATTCGGTCGACCGAGATGAGCCTAGTGCTCAGGGATATATAGAGTAGGCGGTGTTTTCTCTCGCTGGGACGTAAGCCGCGGTGGTACTCTGGTCCCAAATGTGCGGATGTGCAGACGGTGTTTTCTCTTGTTGGGACGTAAGCCGTGGTGAATTGCATTACGCGATCGATCTTTCGAATCAGGAGGCACCATGATGGAAATCCAATTTCCACTACGTGTATTTCGGTTTCATTTGTAGAGCTTAGTATGGCGACATAGTGGGATGGGGCACTTATGCCGTCTATGATTGATACTTATGATTTGAAGATATTTTATACAATATGCACTTATAATAGTATCAAAAGATTTGTTTTAAACGTATCAAGCATTCTTGGCTATTATAAGGTAAAAACCCTATCCTCCGGCTTGCGTTGCATTGTGTGATGGGACCTGGGTCTTATAATAGCTTCATTTTTCTTTATTTAGCATTGCGCTGTTGTTTTATGCACTGGTGTTCTTGGGAGGAAACCCGTTCCGTGTTATGCGGCGTAGTCCCTTGATTTACCTAACTTTAAAAATAAAGATTAATAACTGTTTTAGTTCTCACACCAGTCACATGACTGACCTGGAGTTTATTGTTTTAACCTAAACTCTGGGTGCCCCTATTTTCGACACGGGCAGCTAGTAGTTTTGGTTTTGCAGATTTATATTCACAGGATCCTGGTTTACAGCTGGGATGATATCCGGAAAGCTTTGTATCCGTATATCTCTTCTAGTTGTGTATTGTATTATTTTCCGCTGCTATGTACTTTATTGTAATCTCTGATAATTTCTGTGTAATATTTATTCATTTATACTCTGTATATTCTTGTAATCTAATGTATTGTTGTAATATACAATGAAATGTTCTTTCGTCTGCGTTCTGTTGTGGCTTGTTCTCGAACTATCCGCGCTTTCCTTTACGGGGAAGGTACGGGTTTTTACAGTTGGTATCAGAGCTTTGGTTTACAAAGCTCAGAGAACAAGACACATTAGAACCATACGAAAGGATTCATCAGATATTGGATTAGTAATATCCAATGGAATGACTCGTTAGAGATGGGATCAGTAGTATCCTAGAACGAGTGTGAAGGGTATATTTTTCAAATGAAAACAATTCTGTTTTGAAATTTAAATCGTTTTACACGTATTTGAATAATTTATTTATATTGATTTTGGACAATTCAGTATATAATGAATTTGCATATACGCCTTGCAAACGTATATTCAAAATTTTAATATATTGGATAGATATAACATCACACTCTAGTCGCCCGGAGATGATATTGATGATAGCGATCGCATCATCAACATTTATGTTCGAGTTTCGAAGGTGGGATTTCTATATATTTCCATTAGACTGGTGTGAGAACCAAAACTAGATAGTGCTTATTGTTGTGATTTGGCATCAAAAATCTGATTTTTGACTATGTATCAAAGTTATGAATTTGAAAAGCTAATCAACTAATTGATTGATGGTTGTATTGTTTGATTATTGTTTGAATAATTAAAATTCGAACCATTTAGTTCATTTGAATCAAATATTGAATTATATTGAGATTTGGTCGCATTTGCTAGCATATACATGTACTTACATTGAACAGGTCATAGCAAGGAGGCTAGACAAGAGAATAAAATTTGTTTGCCCGACAAATAGGTACATGTTTACAACATAATTTACTGTTTTGTTTGGGTGATGATGATTTTATGAGCCTATTGGCTAGCCGCTTGGCTTTTTCTTTTTCTTTTTTAGATCAGAAGGCCTATATGGCAATTTCGGGATTTTCCCATGGCTCCCGATGCAGGGGAGGTTATGGCGAAATTTTTCGAAAATTTAGGGTGTTAGCCAAATTTTTGAAGAATTTGAAAATTCTCAGAAACTGAAAAGTTGGAGAATGGAAGCCGAATCGAACGTAGAGTTGATTAATCAAACCACTTTCGACTTTGTTCCTTTTCGGGGACGAAAAGTTTTAAGTGGGGGAGATTGTAACAACCCGAAAATTTGGGCCAGTTTAAAATTTTTATTTTGGCAATTTTAGCGAATTTTGAACATTTAAAATAAATTATTTTAAATAATAACGACGAGAAATTTATTTTGAATAGAATTCAAACGTATATATTGTATACGTCGTCGTTAGAATATAAATAATTATTTTAAATTATAAAAGGAATAGAAAATGGCGCGGTAGTTCGATAATTCGATTTCAAACTTCAATTGAATGTACTGAGTGCAAAACAATCCGGATTTTAGAGAAACCAAAAACATTAGGATCTATTTTAGAATATCTTTCCAACGAATCCTGAAAATCAAGATTTCATAGCGGGATTCAAAAGATATGTCCAGTTGAAAATTCTGAATAGTCGCTATGGAATTCAGGCCCTTAAAAATGGGAATTTTGCAAACGACCTCTGATTTCGACTAAACCACTTTTGTTGGATCCGTGATGTAAAGTTATTGCTAGGTTTCAAATTTCATAATTTTTCGAATCAATATGTGAGCGTAGCAAAGGAAAACGTGTTTGACCAGTTTCAGTTGGTTTTAATCGTCTGAAAAATGGCCATTTTTCAAACGGTCTCGGAATTAGACGAAACTAGTTTTGTTAGGACCGTATCCTCAATACGAAGCTAGAAATGATTTTTCTGGAATTTTTAGAGCTCGTGTGTGGCCCCGGTAAATTGAAATGTGCGTTTAAATTGAATATATACTGATTTATATTTTAAACTTGACAGAAACTTAGCGTACCAGCCGAATCAGCTTACGCAACATATCCCATTGTGTTCGGAATGGGGGTAAAACGCTAGGGACGACAGTCGGTGGGTCTCGTTTCGATTTCAAATAAAAAGTCAACTTCATATAGAAAATTAAATAAAATAAATAATTAAATTCCCTTTATAACCTCTCTACCCTCCACTCTCTCTCCTTTATCAGATCCAAAACGAAATAAAAAAACCGATACCTCGTTTAACCTCCCCCCTCCCCCCGTCGCCCATCCTTTCCACCGCCGCCCAGCCCTTTTGCGCCGCCGCGCCTCAGCCGAGGGCCACCCCCACCTCGCGTCGACCTCCCCTTCAGCATCCTCGTCGCACAGCACCCCTCAGAGACCTAAAAAACCGCGAGTTTCCCCTGTGGAGCGCCCTGCGCCACCTCCTCCTATCCCCCCTCCCACCTCTGACGACCTGCACCACCGCAAGACGCCTCACCAGGCCGCGATGCGCCCTCCGCCTTCCCTTCAACGTCGAAACCCCCTCTGCTGCTTCCTTCGGGACCACCGTGGGCCTCAATCCCCATCGCAGGCGACGAACAGCAAGCACCCCCCCCTTTTCAATCGAATGCTCCAATCCAGCGGTATGTTTAATTCGATTTTCAATTGTTTACATAGGATAAAAACTCAATTTTTATTTATTTAGGTAGGAAAAAAATCTGATTTTTCTTTATGTAGATAGTGATAAAAATTTGATTTTTCTATATGTGAATAGCGAAGTAAAAATACTATTTTTATCGTCTTGAAAGCGAGATGAAAGAACTGATTTTTTAACATCACAAAGAACTGATTTTTAATATGTTGAGAGATTAGATTTTTATCCATAGAAAGATTTGATTTTTAGAAAAGTAAAAATTTGATTTTTATTATCAAGTTAGCGATTATAAAAATATGATTTTTATATACTAGATAATATAAAAATGTGATTTTTATATTATAGAAGCATTAAAAATATAATTTTTGTTGTATGTAGAGAATAAAAATATAATCTTTATACGATGTGAAGGTTAAAAATATAATTTTTATATTATAGAAAGATTAAAAATATAATTTTTATATCAAGGGAAGGTTAAAAATATAATTTTTATTATATATGAAGATTAAAAATATGATTTTTATATAGTAGAAGTTATAAAAATATAATTTTTATAATGAAGTGAAGTTAAAAATTCGATTTTTATATACTGGAGAAAATAAAAATGTGATTTTTATATAGGTAGTGGATACGGGCAACGAAATAGACGAAAGAAGAGCATGGTGAAGATTTCCTACCCATGAAGAATTGCGTCATTCAGTTTAGCGAAAGGGTGAGAACTTCTCACCTTTCAATTTTTTTTTCTAGTTATATATATATACTAGGATGCAGACGGTGTTTAGTAGCACCCGACACCCGTCATCCACAGACCATGGATGGCTTGTTTGTTTAATTGTTTGGTTGTGTAGTTGGTTAGATTAATTGGTTTGAATTGAATTATTTGGTGAAATGAAATTGATTTGATTGATGTGTGAATGGCGTGGGCCTTCACTAGACCGGGGATAAGGCTAGGCCTTGTCCCGTTTCTAGTATCGTGCCATTATGCCGCCGAAATTTTCTAAAAATAAAGATAACATTTTATTTAATAAATGAACCGAATAGAATATTCATAGGTTGAATAAAATAGTTTGATTGTTAAAAATATAATTTTTAATGTGAATGTGAATAAATAAATATTCATTTACAAACCGGACGGTTTGTTTATGTACACCTATTTGAAGGACATTGATTGGGACGATAAATTTTACACATCGCCCAACTGCACAACTAAAATATGTGTTTGATTGTTTGAAACCCCACACGGGTGTTGGGATGAAATTTGAAGTTCACTCATCCTGATTGATTAAATATGTCGATCGATTGATTGACAGGCTGTTATAAGCGTTAGATATCTATATTTGATGCTTATACAGTGTAGTGCACTTTGGTTGATGGTTGATTATTTTTCAATACTATTATATACGTGTGATGTATGAAAATCCATATAATTAACATTATATGGTGATTGATTGGGCCTCATTTCAATTTAGAAAATAAAGAATAATATATAATAAAGGTTCATGTGTTGACTGTACTCATCCGTTGAGATTAGTCATGTGTTGAACGAAATATTTTAGTAATAAAATTTACATCTTTATTAATATAAAACAAAGGTTCATGTGTTGACTGTACTCATCCGTTGAGATTAGTCATGTGTTGAACGAAATATTTTAGTAATAAAATTTACATCTTTATTAATAAAAAACAAAGGTTCATGTGTTGACTGTACTCATCCGTTGAGATTAGTCATGTATTGAACGAAATATTTTAGTAATAAAATTTACATCTTTATTAATATAAAACAAAGGTTCATGTGTTGACTGTACTCGTCTGTTGAGATTAGTCATGTGTTGAACGAAATATTTTAGTAATAAAATTTACATCTTTATTAATATAAAACAAAGGTTCATGTGTTGACTGTACTCATCCGTTGAGATTAGTCATGTGTTGAACGAAATATTTTGATAATAACAAAATTTTTGATAATAGGAAATATTTGAAATAGAATATTTGAAAATAGAAATATATGAAGCCGTGTTGATTAGATTGACGCCATTTTGACGTGAACGATATTTATATCGATTTTATTCATTTCGAAATGAATTGAATTGAAAACGATTTCGAAATGAATTGAATTGAAAACGATTTCGAAATGAATTGAATAGAAAACGAATTCAATTTAAATTGAATAGCAAACAAATTGAATTTAAATTGAATAGAAAACGAAATGAATTCGAATTGAATAGAAAACGAAATGAATTCGAATCGAATTAAAATCAATTTGAATTGAAATCAAATAGAAATGAAAGTAAAAAGAATATTTTGAATTCGAAATTTGAATTGAATAGAAATGAATTTTAAAACGAATTTATAAAGAAGAATTCAATTTTGCTTTGGATTGAAATGGAAGTTGAAATTATTTTTGAAACAAATTTAAAACTATTTATAAAACTCGTTTTAAATAGAAATCAACGAAATATATATTATATATATATTATATATATAATATAATGGCCCGTATATAACGCGCCGCGCCGCGGCAGTTCGTGAATTTCGACCATTTATTTCAAACGGACATTACGGGAGATCCGACCGTCGGATTCTCCTAAAACCGAAACCGTTGGGTTCGTATCGAAAAGAGCTTTCTAACGAATATTAGAAATTTGAAATCTAATGGTTGGATTTGGAGATACGTCCAAATCAAATTTGAAAAAGGTCGCTATAAGTGCAGTTCGATGGCCATTGATGGAAATCGACTGTACGGGCCTTGATAAAATTATTAAAAATAGTAATAATTTGTGTAAAATCATAAGAAATGATTTGGGAAAAATTGGGATGAAAAACTCCATATTTGTAAAGATAAAAATGGATTTTTATCGAAATGAACTAGTTTTGAACTAAATTTAAAACCCAATTATTTTTAAATAAATAAATTAGATTTAAAACGGGGTTTTAAATAATCGGAATTCCTAATATATTTGATTTGAATTGAATTAGAATTGATTGGTGGGTTTATCGTGAATTGTGTTTTAAATAATACTAGTTCTTTAACCCGATAATAAATAGAATGTGATTTGGGTTTGTCGTGAACTGTGTTTTAAATAACACTAGTTCTTTAACCCAGTAAAAGGAGTTTTAACAAATCTACAATTAAATTGAAATGTGAATGGATAATCTAAATTATCAAATTTAGAAATGAGCGAGAATGGAGTATCGCCAGTTTTGCTCCAAAGCGATAGTTAAATCTTTAATTAGATTTGAACGTGAAATGGTAATAAATCTTACCGATAACACCATAGTATTAGATATGGAGTATTACCAGTTTTGCTTCATGGGATGAATAGGTTGGGATTGAGAAATAAAATAAATAATTACTTCGGTGTGGTTCGCTAATCTCGACTAGTTTGGAAAACCATAATTTGGTTTGAAACGACATCCAAAGGAAGATTAAAGGATAGATTTTAAAGAATTTATCTTGGATAAAATTAATGGGAACCGTTCCCAAAAGATGTGAATATTTAAATAACAGAATATTCAGAATTGGAATGAGGCGTATATTGTGTTTTCTAGCACTGTTTTTAATATACGCGGGTTGTTCGGAAAGGCCGGGTTTATTCCCATTCTGAATAACCGATTCGACGATATGTCGAAGATGAAGACGGTGGTTGAAGGCCGGAAGTCTTCACATCGTTTGGATAATTACTGACGATCCTGATTGGGCTGTACATCCAAGAGGATAGAAATAGTTGGTGGTCGTCCAGATGTACTTGGAGATGGATGGATATGCGAGGAAAGTGCCTCCGGTTTCGTTCAGACCTAGAACGGACTTGTAAATGGATGGTGTGTCTGACATTATATTCCTTTATATTGTATTTGTTGATCTCTGCTAAATATATATCTGTTTGGCGGCGGAGAATTTATTCTCTTGCTTAACGCCCTTCTTTGAGACATATGAGCTCAGAGGTTATATATTGGCAGAAATCAGTGGTACGATGGATTGATAGTGTGGCATGCTGAGATGCAGTGATCCAGACTTTTGTTGAAAAGAAAAGTTTGGTGGTTGATGACCAAAGCGCAGCTGATATAGCATGGCTTTGTGTATAGCGTTGATCCGCGAGCCTCACACCCCGGTATGGTGGTAAACTGATGGTTTGATCAGTATGCTTTTTCGTGGATGGGCACCTTAGTGGTGTCGTGGATTCGGTCGACCGAGATGAGCCTAGTGCTCAGGGATATATAGAGTAGGCGGTGTTTTCTCTCGCTGGGACGTAAGCCGCGGTGGTACTCTGGTCCCAAATGTGCGGATGTGCAGACGGTGTTTTCTCTTGTTGGGACGTAAGCCGTGGTGAATTGCATTACGCGATCGATCTTTCGAATCAAGAGCCACCATGATGGAAATCCAATTTCCACTACGTGTATTTCGGTTTCATTTGTAGAGCCTAGTATGGCGACATAGTGGGATGGGGCACTTATGCCGTCTATGATTGATACTTATGATTTGAAGATATTTTATACAATATGCTCTTATAATAGTATCAAAAGATTTGTTTTAAACGTATCAAGCATTCTTGGCTATTATAAGGTAAAAATCCTATCCTCCGGCTTGCGTTGCATTGTGTGATGGGACCTAGGTCTTATAATAGCTTCATTTTTCTTTATTTAGCATTGCGCTGTTGTTTTATGCACTGGTGTTCTTGGGAGGAAACCCGTTCCGTGTTATGCGGCGTGGTCCCTTGATTTACCTAACTTTAAAAATAAAGATTAATAACTGTTTTAGTTCTCACACCAGTCACATGACTGACCTGGAGTTTATTGTTTTAACCTAAACTCTGGGTGCCCCTATTTTCGACACGGGCAGCTAGTAGTTTTGGTTTTGCAGATTTATATTCACAGGATCCTGGTTTACAGCTGGGATGATATCCGGAAAGCTTTGTATCCGTATATCTCTTCTAGTTTTGTATTGTATTATTTTCCGCTGCTATGTACTTTATTGTAATCTCTGATAATTTATGTGTAATATTTATTCATTTATACTCTGTATATTCTTGTAATCTGATGTATTGTTGTAATATACAATGAAATGTTCTTTCGTCTGCGTTCTGTTGTGGCTTGTTCTCGAACTGTCCGCGCTTTCCTTTACGGGGAAGTTACGGGTTTTTACACAAGGAGACCTTAACGGACGACGAGCTCCTGGTGGAACTTGGTGACGGTAGGTAACAATTAGCCAGGCGCGGCAACAACCAGTGATGGAGCAAGACCTGCCTGCGTTGGTGAGCGACGGCTTCATGATTTTCGAACCAAGGTAGCAGACAAATTCCCGAATTGATTTATGGTGGAGCGACAGACTAAAGGGGGTCGGCGATGGTGTGGGAGGGACTGCCAAATCGGACAAAGACTGCTGGGGGTGCGCGACTTGTAGATGGTGGAGTTGAAGCTCAACTCGCGGTGGCCATCATCGGTGATGGAACGATGGAGCCCAGATTTTGGGATTTTCCGGGAAAAAATATGATTTTTTAGGGGAAAAGAAGAATGAATCCCAGATGGATAGGGAAAAATAAATAAAGGAAGAGGGCGGTGTAAACAAACAGAGGACGCGTGCAAGAAGAATCCAGAACCAGTTTTACACGTGCAAACAATCTCACCTAATTTTCAATAAGCAACTTTCCCTCCAAAATGCACATTTTTCCCTTCACAACACCACTAATAGTAAATAATAATAAAAAAATTCCCTTTCATTCCCTCTTCACACACTCACTTTGGCCACGTGGCAGCATCACATCCACTCATTCCTCCCGCCAAAACCACCTTACTAATAAAAAAATTGAAACGTCGCGTATTACAGGAAAAAAAAATCTGGATTCAGTTTCCAACAAGCCTTACAGTTCCGAGAAAGCGGAATCATAAAAAGGAAGGGTCACAGATATTTTATTATTGTATTCCATCTCTTGATTCTTCTCTCGAGTCTTCTTCAGATCTTTTCTCATCCGGACGATTAAAAAATAGCAATCTTCTTCCTTTTGCATCTTCTCAGATCTGTACTGTGCATCGAAGCATCTCATTTTGTATTTCTTCTTATTCCCGTTACCAGCTAAACGTAACTCTTTTCATTCTCATGGCTACATAAAGCTAACCATAATTTTTTTAATTTGGTGCAGTCAAGTTCACCTTAGGCCAAATGATGTTTGAAACTCAACTGTTCATTGTGGTTTGGAATTCTCAATGTGTATTCCTTACGCCACATTCGCTATTGCAGCTCTCGCCCCCTATTCATTAGTCTGCTCCCAAAACATGCTTCTGTTGTTCAGTTGTTCTTCCCTTGGTCTTACTAGTTCTACGAGCTTCTCTACGCTTTTGTTGGTTGGATCAACAATAATATTGGGTATGAAAAATTTGTGATGTTGGAATACTAATTTTAAATAGGTATTCATCTAATTTTAATATCATTGTACAATAGATCAACAATAGAATATAATATAACAGAAATTCTATTGGGACACAAAATGTGGACACAATTGGTGACACAACCAATCTCCACGATTGGATCACCCCATGAATTACAGCTCACCACATAAAGACAAAAGGATCCAACGGTTGAGGCATTGTGTCTCTAAGTTTGTGTCTAATTTTGTGTTCAAATAGCCGCCCCCATAATATAATCCTGGATATATTTCCTTTAGTCCATTTACAAAGTAAATTGTTTATGATCGGTTTCTCTTTGCCTATAACTATCCAACTCTTATCCTTATTTTCACTAACTTATAGATGTTCAAGTTTATACCAATTCATTTAGATATTGCAAGTTATATGTTTGATGAAATGTTTTAGCATATCCATTACAAAGCTTTGATGTGGTTCATTATAGAATGCATTTCAGATTTATGGGTCAAAAAATGGCATTTGAATCAATAAATAATTATGCCTTATTTTTAGAAGAAATTAGATGTGAGGATGATGCTAATTTCTCATCAAAATTGGTATTTGCAAGGATAATTTCCATACCAGTGGATATGCGTTCTGGAAAGTTTTATTTGAGTAATTCACTAAGCAATTTTGTATTCAATTGATGTTTATTTGGTTGTTCAATTCTGTTGCAGCTCTCGCCCCCTATTCATTGGTCTGCTCCCAAAACATGCTTCCGTTGTTCAGTTGTTCTTCCCTTGCTCTCGCTGGTTCTACGAGCTTCTCTATGCTTTTGTTGGTTGGATCAACAATAATATTGGGTATGAAAAATTTGTGATGTTGGAATACTAATTTTTAAATAGGTATTCATCTAATTTTAATATCATTGTACAATAGATCAGCTATTGAATATAATATAATCCTGGGTACATTTTCTTTAGTCCGTTTACAAAGTAAATTGTTTATGATCGGTTTCTCCTTGCCTACAACTATCCAACTCTTATCCTTATTTTCACTGACTTATAGAAGTTCAAGTTTATACCAATTCATTTAGATATTGCAAGTTATATGTTTGATGAAATGTTTTAGCACATCCATTACAAAGCTTTGATGTGGTTCATTATAGAATGCATTTCAGATTTATGGGTCAAAAAATGGCATTCGAATCAATAAATAGTTATGCCTTATTTTTAGAAGAAATTAGATGTGAGGATGATGCTAATTTCTCATCAAAATTGGTATTTGCAGGGATAATTTCCATACCAGTGGACATGCGTTCTGGAAAGGCTTATTTGAGTAATGCACTAAGCAATTTTGTATTCAATTGATTTTTATTTGGTTGTTCAATTCTATTGCAGCTCTCGCACCGTTTATTCATTGGTCTGCTCCCAAAACATGCTTTTGTTGTTCAGTTGTTCTTCCGTTGCTCTTGCTGGTTCTACGAGCTTCTCTATTCTTTTGTTGGTTTGATCAACAATAATATTGGGTATGAAAAATTTGTGATGTTGGAATACTAATTTTTGAATAGGTATTCATCTAATTTTAATATCATTGTACAATAGATCAGCTATAGAATATAATATAATCCTTGATACATTTTCTTTAGTCCGTTTACAAAGTAAATTGTTTATGATCGGTTTCTCCTTGCCTACAACTATCCAACTCTTATCCTTATTTTCACTGACTATAGAAGTTCAAGTTTATACCAATTCATTTAGATATTGCAAGTTATATGTTTGATGAAATGTTTTAGCACATCCATTACAAAGCTTTGATATGGTTCATTATAGAATGCATTTCAGATTTATGGGTCAAAAAATGGCATTCGAATCAATAAATAATTATGCCTTATTTTTAGAAGAAATTAGATGTGGGGATGATGCTAATTTCTCATCAAAATTGGTGATACAAAATCACAAATTGATTGGAGCAAATTTGCAAAGAATGGAAAGTAAATATTTTTGTAATGGGAATGCATTGATTGCATTTGATGAGATGGTAGAGAAATAAATGAAGGGATTAATTTCTTCCATCTATGCTAAAGAAACAGATTGATTTACTTTCTATGCTTGCACAATTGTTGCTATGGTAATTTTCCTCCATTATATTATTACCATATGTTGGTAATTTAAGTGATGACTCACATAGATTTGCACTGGCTATATATTGAGGGGTAGATTTTAGTGTAAACTCATCCTGGCTTGGAGCCAGTGATCTCCAATGGTGTCTCTTCTTGTTAAACCTGGCTGAGGTTTGGATATGTAAACTCTTATTTTGTAATCTCTTGTAATTCTATCATGTGGAATAAAATCTCTCTCTTTTGGACTGGACGTACACTATCTCGAGGATAGTGGAACTAGTATAAATATTGTGTCTCTTTGTTTCTCTGTTATAGTTATTTACTATTTATTTGATGTAATAGAATAATTGCTAACATATTGGATTGATGTACAATTGGCAAATCTAGATCCTGCTTATTGTTCTTCCGCAAAGGCACAATTTTCTTAACAGATTGGTATCAGAGCCAGGTTTTTGCATAACAAATTAGTATCGGAGCGAGGCGATTTGTTTTAAATTGTGCATCAATTATTTCTACAAAGGTTGATAGATTCAGTGGTGATTATGCTATTACTATTTTGGAGAAAAGAAGACTTTGGTGGAGGAGATTTTGTTGAGAGTGAAGAGCATTCCAATCTGCAAACTTCGACGTGATATGGAGTTTATTGTGAAGAAGTCCTCTGATATGGATGAAGGAAGATGGAAGAAGACGAAGAAGAAGGCTGGCGACGGTTGAAGAACCTAGTCCACAGCAAGGTGGAGAGGTTAATATGGTCACTGCTTATGGTCCTAAGGTTGAGGATCATGATATTGACAAGGGTCTAGATGTTGATGATGCTCGAGGGATCCCGGAGATGTAGAGATCATGTCAAACGGAATACGGATGTCGAGTTTTGAAATCCACAAAGACGATGGAGATCTTGTGGTATTACAAGCATTTTTTAGACCGTTGGTTGATGCACGGTGCAGCTCAGGTGGTAGATGCATCTTTTGCAGGCAGTGGGTTGTGTTTGTAATTGAGGTGTAGTCGTAGTCCTTTCAAATCGACTGGGTGTATCTCGTTGCCCTGAAATCGAGGTTGGTTTTAACTGAGAGAATTAATTTTGGTCTTGGCGGTGTTGAGATTACTTTGGTGTCTGCCTTCTTTGTTATTTTGGGTATTTGCAACATTTTGTTGGCGGGCGGGGACGTAGTCTGAGCTCGTTAACAATTGTGTGATGGGTGGTGGCTTTACCAGAACCCATTTGGTAAATATTCATTTTTTGGTGTATCTCATGGTGAGATTTTGATTGAAGGTGGAGTTCTTTTTGAAGAGTTTTATGTTGGGAAGAGAATTTGATTGGAGATGGGGTGCTGCAGATATGTGATTTTGCATCAAGGTGGAGTGTTAAATTTGGTGATACAAAATCACAAATTGATTGGAGCAAATTTGCAAAGAATGGAAAGTAAATATTTTTATAATGGGAATGCATTGATTGCATTTGATGAGATGGTAGAGAAATAAATGAAGGGATTAATTTCTTCCATCTATGCTAAAGAAACAGATTGATTTACTTTCTATGTTTGCAGAATTGTAGCTATGGTAATTTTCCTCCATTATATTATTACCATATGTTGGTAATTTAATTGATGACTCACATAGATTTGCACTGGCTATATATTGAGGGGTAGATTTTAGTGTAAAACCCATCATGGCTTGGAGCCAGTGATCCCCAACGGTGTCTCTTCTTGTTAAACCTGATTGAGGTTTGGATATGTAAACTCTTATTTTGTAATATCTTGTAATTCTCTCATGTGGAATAAAATCTCCCTCTTTTGGACTGGACGTACACTATCTCGAGGATAGTGGAACAAGTATAAATATTGTGTCTCTTTCTTTCTCTGTTATAGTTATTTACTATTTGTTTGATGTAATAAAATAATTGCTAACAAATTGGATTGATGTACAATTGGCAAATCTAGATCCTGCTTATTGTTCTTCCGCAAAGGCGCAATTTTCTTAACAGATTGGTATCAGAGCCAGGTTTTTGCATAACAAATTGGTGTCGGAGCGAGGCGATTTGTTTTAAATTGTGCATCAATTATTTCTACAAAGGTTGATAGATTCAGTGGTGATTATGCTATTACTATTTTGGAGAAAAGAAGACTTTGGTAGAGGAGATTATGTTGAGAGTGAAGAGCATTCCAATCTGCAAACTTTGACGTGACATGGAGTTTATTGTGAAGAAGTCCTCTGATATGGATGAGGGAAGATGGAAGAAGACGAAGAAGAAGGCGGGTGACGGTTGAAGAACCTAGTCCATAGCAAGGTGGAGAGGTTAATATGGTCATTGCTTATGGTCCTAAGGTGGAGGATCATGATATCGACAAGTGTCTAGATGTTGATGATGCTCGAGGGATCCCGGAGATGAAGAGATCATGTCAAACGGAAGACGGATGTCGAGTTTTGAAATCCACAAAGACGATGGAGATCTTATGGTATTGCAAGCATTTTTTAGACCGTTGGTTGATGCACGATGCAGCTCAGGTGGTAGATGCATCTTTTGCAGGCAGTGGGTTGTGTTTGTAATTGAGGTGTAGTCGTAGTCCTTTCAAATCGACTGGGTGTATCTCGTTGCCCTGAAATCGAGGTTAGTTTTAACTGAGAGACTTAATTTTGGCCTTGGCGGTGTTGAGATTACTTTGGTGTCTGCCTTCTTTGTTATTTTGGGTATTTGCAACATTTGTTGGCGGGCGGGGACGTAGTCTAAGCTCATTAAAAATTGTGTGATGGGGGGTGGCTTTACCAGAACCCATTTGGTAAATATTCATTTTTTGGTGTATCTCATGGTGAGATTTTGATTGAAGGTGGAGTTCTTTTTTAAGAGTTTTATGTTGGGAAGAGAATTTGATTGGAGATGGGGTGCTGCAGATATGTGATTTTGCATCAAGGTGGAGTGTTAAATTTGGTGATACAAAATCACAAATTGATTGGAGCAAATTTACAAAGAATGGAAAGTAAGTATTTTTATAATGGGAATGCATTGATTGCATTTGATGAGATGGCAGAGAAATAAATAAAGGGATTAATTTCTTCCATCTATGCTAAAGAAACAGATTGATTTACTTTCTATGTTTGCACAATTGTTGCTATGGTAATTTTCCTCCATTATATTATTACCATATGTTGGTAATTTAATTGATGACTCACATAGATTTGCACTGGCTATATATTGAGGGGTAGATTTTAGTGTAAACCCATCCTGGCGTGGTGCCAGTGATCCCCAATGGTGTCTCTTCTTGTTAAACCAGATTGAGGATTGGATATATAAACTCTTATTTTGTAATCTCTTGTAATTCTCTTATGTGGAATAAAATCTCTCTCTTTTGGACTGGATGTACACTATCTCGAGGATAGTGGAACCAGTATAAATATTGTGTCTCTTTGTTTCTCTGTTTTAGTTATTTACTATTTGTTTGATGTAATAGAATAATTGCTAACATATTGGATTGATGTACAATTGGCAAATCTAGATCCTGCTTATTGTTCTTCCGCAAAGGCACAATTTTGCATAACAATAAATAGTTATGCCTTATTTTTAAAAGAAATTAGATGTGAGGATGATGCTAATTTCTCATCAAAATTGGTTTTTGCAGGGATAATTTCCATACCAGTGGACATGCGTTCTGGAAAGGTTTATTTGAGTAATGCACTAAGCAATTTTGTATTCAATTGATGTTTATTTGGTGGTTCAATTCTAAAATGTTTCATGTGACTATTTATGCACATATTCTGGATATCTAATAACTATTAATTTGAAGAAATGCCTGAGGTCATGGTCATGGAAGCTTTAAGGTATGTAGTTCAATTGCCTTATACTATATACTAACTTAGATGATTGAATGCATATTCATACAATAATGAAGTGACATATTATTTTATGTTAACATGTCGTATACCATAATCCCTACTACTCCTTTGCTCTTTCCTATTTTGTATATATTGCTGGTTTACAACTTTCTATTTTTTTTAGTTTCTCGCACCTTCCCTTTCAAATTTGGTTTTGTGATAGTTTTTTATATGCCTGTGGTAGTTTTTTTTCTTCTCAAATCTAATAATGGTCATGCATTCTTCATCTAATTTTGATTACTGATGGTTGCTAAATTATTGCATTGAAGTTATAATTTGATGATTACTGGTTTTGTTATGTGGATGTGAGTATATTTTTTTTATATACTTTCCAAATGAAGAACCATTATGTATGTTTCATTTTATTTGATAGAAGCATTTATAAATAATGTTCAGCTGTTTGTCACATAATAGTTTAAATTTATTATGTTTCATGAACTACTGTCCTTTTTAACTTTTAATGTTAAATTTACCGATATACAATTTTTGAAAGTGCTGCTTTGATAGAAATGTATTTTGTTGTTAATTTAATTAGGCTTCTTCAGTTGCAGTGTGCCAAATTTTAAGTCTTTGTTTTTGAAATTAGTTTAGTGAATTTTAGTTTTCCCTTATATGATAACTTATCAACAATATATTTAGATTTACTAGGTTGCGCGAAAGCCTCGATAATTGCAAATTTCCTATGATTCCCTCAAACAAATTTATACCAAATATTTTTCTTCATTGTTAGAAGTTGGTGTAAGGGCTATAGTTAACATTTCAAAAATAGTACAAATTAGTCGGTGACTCAAAAGAAATAGATATGTAACCGTGTTATTTGAGTTAATTTGAACAGGGGGAAAATTATTTAGTCATTAGTACTACATCACATGAGGAATTCAACATAATGGGTACAACTTTTACTAATTATTATCTGATTGCAATTTCTTAATCTCCTTTTAATTTGTTAATTATACTAGATGCAGAGTATGAGGTTTAATGGTTTGTATTACAACTGCTCTTCTTTTAGGAAGATTATTGTGAAATTATACATCTAACGTGTTGTATTTCATTCGTCGCATTTTGAAGTATAACAAACTTCCTTTAACGTTACACTGTTCGGTCATATATCCACCACATCTCTTAAAGCTAAGACCTTGCGTATTGTTGAAAAGGTAAAACAGAAAATGTATCAAAAACATTGAATTTCAGATAGGGGTAAATAATAGAATATTTACTATGTTTAATATTACATATTAAGAAACTATAATTAGTTATAGATATATATTAAAAATCAATGATTAATTCGATAATAGCATTCCATTGTAATTAGGTAGTCAACTTCGAGAATTTGGCTAACAAGCAATGTGTACATTTAATTTTTTTTAATTCATAGTCATGTATAAATACTTTTTTATACGCTATTAATTGATAATTTATTTGATATTTTCACTTAAACCTTTATCCTTTGCAACGCAAGTGATTTAAGTCTTTGAATCCTTGGTACATTTAAACATTCATGTACTAGATTTCATGAGCTTTACATTCTGTGTAGCATTTAAAGCATTAAACTATGTGTGTGGGTTTCATGAAATAAAGAATCACTCACGTGATCATTACAAACATTTAAGTCTGCAATGTATGAGAAACAGCCAGTAGTTATTTTAACAATTGAAAATGAATGTTTATGTAGTATTGTTGCTTCAATGTGTGAAAATACAATTCATCATTCCTGTGTATGGCATATATACCATGGGATTTGCTATGCTCACTCGCTGTGCGCGAGTGAAGGGATACTCGCCATAGTGATTGGCTGGAATGGTACCATGTTAATTTTTTATTTTTTATTTTTTATTTTGTGATTTTCATCTAAAAGTGGGTCCCACTTACATTTTTTACCCAATAATACCGCGAGTTGCATGCACAGTCGTGTTTTGCGCGAGTGGGCATAGCAGACCTCATATACCATAATATGGTCAAACAATTAGATCAGATGTTTCGAGGATCAAAAAGGTTTTCCTCTAATTTTATAGTATACTCTATGCAATTAAAAAGGAGGACGAAGCGCAAGCTCCAATATAAAATGCATCGTCGGACCTATTATTTAAGAACAGAGAGAACTATTATTTAAGCTCCAATATAATGATATTTTACAGTATCTTGGTTACTTTAATTTTGAGCAATTTTGTTAAAACTCATTATTTGAAATTGGTTTTTATCCAGTTTCATTCATTTTAGACTGAGTGAATTAGCTTAATGGTAATTTTAAATGTAACTTGAAAACTTGGTGATTAACTTCAAAATGCTACCTGCAGGTTCCTGTGCAAAATGCAAATGAGGGAGTGAATGCTGCCATGGTTGCGAGAATCCTTGGGTAGTAAGTTCTTTGGAACTGATAGTCTTAAAAATAATTTTATTCCTGCTCCCTTATATTTTCTCTCTAGCATTCATTATTGTAAGATGGCATAGATTAATAAAAAAAATTAGGTTGTGTATTTCCTAAACAATAGCGTGTCCATCTACTAACTCGATTAAACATTTAAGACATGTATATAAAATAACGACCGAATTTTATGTTTTATAAATATGAAAGCAAGTTGATTTTTCCAGAAAATGTATATCATAATATAATAGTTTATGCAATGTTATGTGCATCCTTTACCTTGGTATCCTATTTATTTTTCCCTATAACTACCAGCTTATTTATTATCTTTTTTAGTTGGTGGTTCCTAATGTTCACAGCCTTCTTGCGTATGGGCTGCTAACTAAATAACTTAAATTGTACTACAAAGTAACTATGACAAATTAAATAGTGCAACTCTTTTATGTAGAAAAACAACTTCAAAGTCAAATCACTAGAAGCTGTTGAAGCAACAAAATGCATTGAGAAGAAAGAGAAATAAGGAACATGAAATGCGAGATGAAGAAAGCTATAGCCAAACTAGAACGGTGTCGCTAGAGGTGGAAAGTATTACCAAGTTTGAAGTAAAGCAAAAACAAAAGAAAAAGGAAGAAAAAAAAGCAAATATTCAGCAGGACGTGTTCAAGCATTTATTTTCTCTGTGTGTACTTAATTCTTAGTTGGAGGTTTTGTTATGCATATTGGAAAGCTTGGAAAAGTGAGATGGCAGCTAACAAATCAGGTAAGCATGTGCATCACTAACTTTTGAAACAATTGTCAGGTTTCTATGTTTTTTATCAAATTTTTGAAACACATCCGATTAAGTTGTTTTGCTAACATTGATATTTTCGTATGCATTTATCTATTGTATAAACTATATAAAACATATGTGTGATAGGATTGATTAGGAGTTACTACAAGCTACACACACAATATCACATACAAGACAATCAATCAACACACCATTCAAATAAAAAAGATACGATGAAAGTAAAATAGCAAGACACAAGATTTTGTACGTGGAAAACCTCTTCGATGTGAAGAGTAAAAACCACGAGACCTCTTAAGGAGTCTACCCTCTTCTCTTATTGATAAACCAAAAGGGGAAAACAGCCCCAAAATGTTTACAAAAGATTCGCTTCTAATCACCGGAATCCAAAAAACAATAAGAGATGAAAAAGGTGTAAGAGAACACCCTATGTGTGCACTTCAGGCCAGCGGTAAATCGAGCAAGAATTTTTCTCAATCTTGAAGACCAAAACACCTTGAAGAAGATGATAAATAACAAAAAACGGCTGCTTCCTTATGTGACCAGATCTGGTTATATTAACCCTCTTTTCTTTTAATGTGCATACCAAATATGTGAGTAATTTTTCAAGTGTCTTCTTTGAAAAGAAAAGATATTGTTGCACAAAAGGCATGATTGCACAAAAAATCTGGGAAAAAGACAAAACCAATACATCTCACCCACAAATTAAGAATGGCCTGCATAAATGTAACAACCCATATTTTGAATAACAATTTATAACATAAATCAAAGTAGAATTCAATGATAAAATCTGAATCAAGGGAAACGGGCTGTGCCATTGCGTTCGTCTCGGAAAAATACGCGAAATAGAGTCCGAGTTTTCAAAAATCGTAGTCCGTATGACCCAGTTAAGGCCCACGGAAGTTTTCAGAAAATTTAAATTTAAAAACAGATTTCAAATTCAGCTGGGCAGGTAGGCGGGAAAAGATCCCGCCATTCCCTAAGTCGACTGGGGAGTCGACTTGGGAGTCGACACACCCCAGGCTGTGACGACTGTCCAGTCGACACCCCTGTCGACTTGGGTGGTCGGCCAATTTGGCCTGGGTGCACCTGACTTGTTTCTCAAGACATGTTTGGAGGCTAGTGACGTGAATTGATGGCCCAGATCTGAATTAGGGTTAATCCTATGTTCTAAACTAACCTAATCATCTATAAAAAGACCCTAATACCTAGCCTAAGTCATCATAAATCAATCCTACAACTAAACTATGCCAAAATGTTTAATCATGGCCTCCACCCTCTTGTCATAGCCTCCATCTTCATTCATATGAGAGTTCCTAAGCTTGTTTGAGAGTTTCTAAGGCCAAAGTTCAATCTTTCTTCATCAAAGCAAGGGTCTTCTTCTAATTTCTCAAGGGTTTTCATTGAAGCTTGCTATTTGGGGGTCTTTAGAGTTGCTAGTGGCTTCGTCTCAATCTTATTTATATTTTATAAGTCTTCATAGCATTGTAAGCCCTATACAACTCTTAGATTCTAACTATGAAGTTAAATATGACATGTTGCAAGTTTGAGTTTGGGCCTAAGTATGATATGTGCTTTGATCCTATCATGTTATGCATAAATTTATTCTATGCATGTTTGTAAAGCTATCACCTTTACCTTATGCATAGAAAGCTATGAGCTTTGATTGGAAATGTTGCATAAAGCAACATAGAAACTCTCATAAACCTTGTGTTATCTTCCACATGATGTTATATGTGAATCACTAGCCACCATCCTATGTCATTTGTGATCATGTTTCACCTATTTTCTTAAGTTTGATATCATGCATATTTTGAGGCTTATGATGTAATATGCAAGTTGCTATCTTGCATATGGTGTTATATGCGAATCACTTGCTATCATCCCATGTCATTTATGATCATGTTTCACCTATTTTGCTAAAGTTGATATTATGCATGTTTTGAGGCCTATGATGTAATATGCAAGTTTATGAACACCTTTGCCTCGTATGCCACCATGTTCAACTTATGGCCCAAAACCTTATTAATTATGTCATGCTTCTAAGTTTCCCCTTTGAGATCTATTTGCGTTTATGCGAACTTACATACGATGGGGTTACGTTATGGGTAAACTAAAATGACATAAAAACATGACTTGAAAAGATGACATGAAATATGACATGTGATTTTGCTTGAAACATGAATTTGGACATGACTTCTAGAAAACATGAGAATGGCCAACTCGAGGTTGGGTTGAGTTTGTAGCATAAATCTACCCGGAACCGACCGGCTTAACTAGTGGCTACAAGCAATAGGACCCAATGTGAGTAGTTGGTCATGTCGCACTTGAAACCCGAGGTTAGACCAAGTTGTGGTACAAAGCTACCCGGACCCGCCCGGCTTAACTAGTAACCACAACAAGGTCTAATGTGAGAGGTTGGGTGCATTAAATTAATTAATGCCACATGATAGGGTTAAGTCATGGACCACTTGAATACTTAACCAATTAAACATAATGGGTTGATAGGGTTAAGTCATGAACCTTGGGTATACTTAATCAACTTGATGGGGTAGGGGTAACCACACTTAACCCGTTAGAAACCCTAGTTACGTGGTCCTTTTCACCGGTAACCCTCTTGATTGTATCATGATACCCTAGGGACTAGGCTAGGGTGGGGCACGATTACTGGGCTGACATGTAAGCGACCAAAACGACGGCTGAGTAGGTGCGCCGGTGTAGGTTCAGGCGGACTATGGTCGAGCACATAGTCCGGAGTTGAAAAAGCAGACACGGGCACCCGTAGGTTTGGACTGTGCGTGCTTGATTTGCATCCGTGGTTAGCACCCTAGGGCTTGATACACCCTAGGGTGAACCTAGCACAGTTTGACTACAATTCGTGATTGGGCCGTAGGACACCGACACTTGACAAGTTAGGCTTTTTAGGGAGCCGATCGACTAGACCGTGTTGTTGGACCTTGATCTAGGTCATCTCGGGATATTGGGACAAGAGTGGGCCAAGGGATCTTTTCTTGTTGATACTTGACATAGATTACTAGTACACACTTGGTGCAACTTAACCTTGTACATGCGATGCCACACTTGATCTGTCTCTGCACCATGCCAGTTATCACCCCATGTTTCATCTCTACTTTACATGTCCAGTTAACTTTATTAGTTTTTATATTAATGGTAGATAGGACTTACCAGTCTTTTTGACTGACCCGTTATCTTTCGCTTCTTTTCTTCCGTTTCCCCCTGCCGGGTTTGCAGGGTGGGAACACTGGTACCTAGCTGGATCTTTAGCTGCTTTTCTGGATAGCTCATGTATGGTTTGGACTTGAGCATGCTATGGCTTTATGCTACTTTGGGGATAGTTACTTTATGTTTTTTTTCCAGTTTTCAGTTTATGTTCTAGACTTTGTTTTGTGGGAAAATAATGACCAAGTACTTTGATGTAACTTGACTATGGTTTTGAAATGTTCGTTTCATCCGCTGCTTTACTACTCTGTTTTACTTATATGTTCCATCTTGTGATATCTACATGCATGTTTACCTTGTTTAACGCCCCTCCAAAGCTAGTGTGCTTGCAAGAGTGACCCTGGCGGAGGTGGGGTGTTACATTTGGTATCAGAGCGAGGTTTACAAGATTTGAGCAAAAGTTTTTTTAAAAGTTACCTTTTTGGAAAACTATTTTCAAAACCAATGAAGTATTTTCCAAGAAAAGTCTAGTTATTTTAAAAGGCTATTCCCCAAAAGCCATTAGCACTATCCTTCGTTTCCTCGTTCTAAATCTATCTTTTCCCTTTTTCAGCATGGCCGATCTTAACCTTCCTGAGGGAGTAACCATTCCCGGATGGTTCAGGAGGTACTTGGAAGCTAGGGCCAACGATGCGGGCCCAGCAAATACCCCCACTGTAACTGAGGTTCCTCCTCCTCCTCCTCCTCAGCATCCACAAGTAGATTTTGCAAAGGTTTGCAAGGACTTTAAGGCGATGGGCGGCAAGAATTTTGTTGGGACGGAGACTTTTGTGGAGGCACGAAATTGGTTGAAAGAAACCGAGGATCTCTTCGCTATCTTTGATGTGGAAGACCATAGAAAGGTTTTATTGGTAGCATGGCTATTAAAAGAAGAAGCTGCTTATTGGTGGAAGGTCACCAATGCTACTAGGCCTATAGAGACTTGGGCCGACTTTAGGACGAGGTTTGGGCTTAAGTTTTTATCATCAACTGAGGCGAATCTGCAATTGGAGAAGTTTATATCTTTGAAGCAAGGGGATATGACAGTGAGGGAGTATGTGAATAAGTTTAACCAGCTTGCTCGATTCGGTTTGGACATGGTTAATACTCCCCAGAAGAAGGATTTGCGCTTTGCACGAGGGATGAATGAGCCATTACAAGGTTTAGCCCTGCCTCTTATACCCATGGGGGCCACTTTTGAAGGCCTAGTGGACATGGCATTGCTTCAAGGAGACGATAAGAATGGCAAGAAAGAAGTCAAGCCTAATGAGACTCAAACCAAGAAGATGGACTCCAAGTGGGGAGGGAATCAGAGCAATCAGAACAACAAGAACAACAAGGGCAATAAGGCCAACAACAACAAGGCAAAGGACCCAAGAAAATGCAACTTCTGTGGGATTGTTGGACACATAGCCAAAGATTTCAGAAAGAAGAAGAGGAAATTGGGCGAATGCTTTCACTGTGGAGAGCCTGGACACCTTAGCAAGGATTGCCCCAAAAGCAAGGACAAGGGCAAGGGCAGACTCAGCGTGCAGGACCTTCTGGAGGCCAATTGCATGCTCTCAACACTGCTCTAGTTCAGGACCGAGGTAGTATTTCTGTAGAAAGTCTTGTTTATATTTCTGACTTTCCTGTTTGCACTTTATTTGATTCTGGCGCATCGCATACCTTTATTTCTTCTGACATTGTTGAAAGTTTGCACCTAAGTACTAGTCTATTTGAGGATCCCGTAAGTGTTTCAAATCCAATTGGGGGTTCCGCCCATTTATCTATGATTTGTGTGGATTTGAAGATTTCTATCTTGACCGTAGAATTCACGTGTAATGCTTATTTTCTCGGGTTCACGGGATACGGGTTGATTTTGGGCATGGATTGGTTGTCCAGTTATGGAGCCATTCTCGATTGTGAGCATAGGGTGGTGAGGCTCATGGCTCGCCTCGGCAATACCCTAGAGATTTCTTGCAACCCGTTGGATCCCGTCATGTTATGTTATCTTGAATCTCTTGACTCGTCCATCAATGATCTGCAATCTATAAGGGTGGTTCGAGAATATCCTGATGTCTTTGAAGAGGTTAAGGGGTTACCCCCTAAACGAGAGATAGATTTCCGCATTTATCATGTTGATAATGCCAAGCCAGTATCATTGCCCTTAGGCACATGGCCTCGTGAGAAAGAAGAGAACTCAGTAAGCAAATCAAGGAGTTGCTTGAGAAGAATTTTATTAGGCGAAGCATTTCTGAATGGGGTGCTCCGGTGGTATTCGCTACTAAGGCGGATGGTTCGCTTCGTCTATGTGTTGATTATCGAGAGTTGAACAAGCTGACAAAGAAGAATAGGCACCCGTTACTAAGGATTGATGACCTCTTCGACCAGCTTATTGGTGCTTCTGTTTTCTCTTAGCTCGATCTAGCCACCGGATTAGATCAGCTTAGAGTGGCTGAGGATAGTATTGATAAGACTGCGTTTAGGACTCCAGATGGATTCTTTGAATGGCTTGTCATGCCATTCGGTTTGACTAATGCACCCGCCTACTTCGTAGATTTGATGAGTAGGGTGTTCAGGGAGTTCCTTAACAAGTTCGTGGTTGTCTTCGTGGATGATATTCTGATCTTCTCAAAGGATGAGGAAGAACATGCCAGACACCTCAAGGAAGTGATGGATACGCTTAGAGCTCATCAGTTGAGAGCCAAGTTCTCCAAATGCCATTTCTGGAGAAGGGAAGTTCGGTTTCTTGGACATATAGTTTCTAAGCAAGGCATAGCAGTGGATCCCGCGAAAGTGGTTGCAGTTCAAGACTGGAAGACTCCTAGAAATGCAACCGAAGTAAGAAGCTTTCTCGGTCTGGCGGGCTACTATAGGAAGTTCATCAGGGACTTCGCTAAGATTTCAGCCCCTCTTACTAAGTTGACGAGGAAGAACTTAGTCTTTGCATGGGACTTAGAGTGTGAGCTTGCTTTTCAAAGGCTCAAGGGGGCCCTTACTACAGCTCCAGTTTTGGCATTACCCGATGGCGGTAAGATGTTTACCGTGTACACCGATGCATGTGGTACGGGGTTAGGTGCTGTTCTGATGCAAGAGGGAAGAGTGATATGTTATGGGGGTAGGCAACTTAAAGTTCATGAGAAGAACTATCCCACTCATGATTTGGAGTTGGCGGCGATTATCTTTGCACTCAAATCCTGGCGCCACTATCTTCTAGGCGAAAGGTTTGAGTTATATACTGATCATAAGTCGCTCAAGTACCTCTTCTCGCAGAAAGATCTGAATCTAAGGCAGTAAAGGTGGATGGAATTCTTCGCATCATATGACGTCGAGATAGCTTATACCCCTGGCAAGGGTAATGTTGTGGCAGATGCACTAAGCAGAAGGATGTTGACTTTGAGTCCCTTGTTTATTGAGATGAAGAACTTAGAGTTCTTGGCAACCTTTGATTTCACGACGGCTGTTGAGTCAATGATGGGTTCATTAGCATCCCTTGAGCTTAGACCCACACTTCTTGATCAAGTAGGGACTTCACAGAAGGAAGACCCACGGATAGTGGAGATCATGGGCAAGTTGATTCATGGTGAGACGTCTAGTCACCTTGCTAGATATACTATTGATGACAAGGGTTGGCTAAGGCGCGATGGAAGACTATGCATTCCACAAGTAGGAGACTTGGTGCATAAAGTTCTCGAAGAAGCGCATCACTCGAAGATGACTATACATCCTGGAGGAGATAAGATGTATAGAGATATGAAGCGCATTTTCTTTTGGGATGGAATGAAGAAAGATGTGGCAGAGTATGTTTCCAAGTGCATGGTGTGCCAACAAGTGAAGGCCGAGTCGAAGAAACCCGGTGGGCTATTACATCCATTGGAGGTCCCGCAATGGAAGTGGGAAAGTATTTCTATGGATTTTGTGGATGGATTGCCTAGGTCAAGGAATGGGAACACGAGCATATGGGTCATAGTTGACAGACTTACGAAGAGTGCTCACTTCATTCCAGTAAAGAGCAAGAGGACCGCATCATGGCTAGCATCTATTTATCTTCGAGAGATAGTGCGGTTGCATGGAGTTCCTTCTTGCATAGTTAGCGATCGTGACCCAATTTTCGCTAGCCAGTTCTGGAATAGTTTGCAAGAAGCGATGGGTATGCGATTGAATCTGAGTACAGCCTATCACCCCCAGACGGATGGCCAAACCGAAAGGGTGAATAGAGAGCTAGAAGATCTTTTGAGGCTTTGTGTTCTTGACTTTGGTGGTACTTGGGAAGACCACCTTCCTCTTGTAGAGTTTGCTTATAATAATAGCTACCAAGCCAGCATAGGGATGGCACCATTTGAAGCTTTGTATGGGAGGCCGTGTAGGTCACCATCTTGTTGGTAGGAGACAACGGATAGGCTTATACTTGGGCCCGATATGATACGGGACACATCCGAGAAAGTTGAATTGGTGAGAAGATGGATGAAAGCAGCCCAAGACAGACAGAAATCCTATGCTGACAAGCGAAGGACAGATTTGGAATTCGAAGTGGGAGACATGGTTTTCGTGAAGGTTTCCCCTTTGCGTAATGTGGTTCGTTTTGGAGCAGTTGGGAAGCTGGCACCAAGGTTCGTTGGACCCTTCCCTATCATAGAGAGAATTGGAAAGATGGCCTATAAGGTGGAATTGCCCGAGAAGCTAGCCGGAGTGCATAATGTCTTTCATGTCTCGCATCTCCGAAAGTGCCTACACGAGTCCGCTGAGGTGGTTGAACCTAGTATTCTTGAAGACATTGAGGTAGAGAAAGAGGCAACCCTGAGGAGAGCCCTGATTCGTATCTTGAGAACGGAGATCAAGAAGCTAAGGAATCGAGAAGTCAAATTGGTGAAAGTTCAGTGGAGTGAAGCCGAAGAGGATGCAACTTGGGAAACCGAGGAGAAGATGCGTGGGCTTTATCCATTTCTTTTTTAGGGTACATTATCGACCTCTTTTCCTTTTACATATCTTCCTTTTTGCTATCCATGTTTATCCTGTTTATCTTGTTATCTCGTTCACCTTGTCATGATAACCTTAGGTAGAAACCCTTTGGATGAAACATGTATTTGAAACATGTTATGCTTGATGTTTGCAAGTGGTTGCAAGTGTTTGCAAGTGGATACTCGTGGATGCATGATACACATTAGGCACTAAGATCGGCTCACACACTTTCATATTGCATATGCATGAGTGCTGATACTTATTCATGGATGAAACTTGTTATGCTATCACGTGGATGTTGCATATGGATGAATGTTATGTGCACTCATGTAGAGATTATAAATTATTTTAGGATTTTGCATACATATGGACTCATTTCACTAACATACTTTGCATTAAGGGGGTTTACTGGATCAGTACCCGCCTGATTTTCGCATTAGATAAGTACATATACACACACCATTGCATATAATCATACAACATTTAGAATCTGTTAAGGACATTGACTGCACATGGATGATGTTTTGAGTAGATGGATGATGGATGGTAGGATACGTTCTTCCTAACTTAGAGATTTCGGGGACGAAATCCTTTAAGGTGGGGAGAATGTAACAACCCATATTTTGAATAACAAGTTATAACATAAAACAAGGTAGAATTCAATGATAAAATCAGAATCAAGGGAAACGGGCTATGCCATTGCGTTCATCTCGGAAAAATACATGAAATAGAGTCCGAGTTTTCAAAAATCGGAGTCCGTATGACCCAGTTAAGGCCCATGGAAGTTTTCAGAAAATTTAAATTTAAAAACAGATTTCAAATTCAGCTGGGCAGGTAGGCGGGAAAAGATCCCGCCACTCCCCAAGTCGACTGGGGAGTCGACTTGGGAGTCGACACACCCCAGGCTGTGTCGACTGCCCAGTCGACACCCCTGTCGACTTGGGTGGTCGGCCAGTCTGGCCTGGGTGCACCTGACTTGTTTCTCAAGACATGTTTGGAGGCTAGTGACGTGAATTGATGGCCCAGATCTGAATTAGGGTTAATCCTATGGTCTAAACTAACCTAATCATCTATAAAAAGACCCTAATACCTAGCCTAAGTCATCATAAATCAATCCTACAACTAAACTATGCCAAAATGTTTAATCATGGCCTCCACCCTCTTGTCATAGCCTCCATCTTCATTCATATGAGAGTTCCTAAGCTTTTTTGAGAGTTTCTAAGTTCAAAGTTCAATCTTTCTTCATCAAAGCAAGGGTCTTCTTCTAATTTCTCAAGGGTTTTCATTGAAGCTTGGTATTTGGGGGTCTTTAGAGTTGCTAGTGGCTTCGTCTCAATCTTATTTATATTTTATATGTCTTCATAGCATTGTAAGCCCTATATTATTCTTAGATTCTAACTATGAAGTTAAATATGACATGTTGCAAGTTTGAGTTTGGGCCTAAGTATGATATGTGCTTTGATCCTATCATGCTATGCATAAATTTATTCTATGCATGTTTGTAAAGCTATCACCTTTACCTTATGCATAGAAAGCTATGAGCTTTGATTGGAAATGTTGCATAAAGCAACATAGAAACTCTCATAAACCTTGTGTTATCTTGCACATGATGTTATATGCGAATCACAAGCCACCATCCTATGTCATTTGTGATCATGTTTCACCTATTTGCTTAAGTTTGATATCATGCATATTTTGAGGCTTATGATGTAATATGCAAGTTGCTATCTTGCATATGGTGTTATATGCGAATCACTTGCTATCATCCCATGTCATTTATGATCATGTTTCACCTATTTTGCTAAAGTTGATATTATGCATGTTTTGAGGCCTATGATGTAATATGCAAGTTTTTGAACACCTTTGCCTAATATGCCACCATGTTCAACTTATGGCCCAAAACCTTATTAATTATGTCATGCTTCTAAGTTTCCCATTTGAGATCTATTTGCGTTTATGCGAACTTACATACGATGGGGTTACGTTATGGGTAAACTAAAATGACATAAAAACATGACTTGAAAAGATGACATGTGATTATGCTTGAAACATGAATTTGGACATGACTTCTAGAAAACATGAGAATGGCCAACTCCAGGTTGGGTTGAGTTTGTAGCATAAATCTACCCGGAACCGACCGGCTTAACTAGTGGCTACAAGCAATAGGACCCAATGTGAGTAGTTGGTCATGTCGCACTTGAAACCGGAGGTTAGACCAAGTTGTGGTGTAAATCTACCCGGACCCGCCCGACTTTACTAGTAACCACAACAAGGTCTAATGTGAGAGGTTGTGACGGCAAGGAATTTCGCTCGGTCCGAACCAGTCGCTAAACCGATCCAGGCCGCTCGAAACGCCCTATCGTTTGAGAACACGACAAATCAGAACGCATACAGAAGAACATTTCATTGTATATTACAACAATTCCATCAGATTACAAGAATATACAGAGTATAAACAAATAAATATTACACAGAAATATCAGAGATTTAAATTACATTTAAATACATCGCAGCGGAAAATAATACAATACACAACTAGAATGAGATATACGGATACAAAGCTTTCCGGATATCGTTCCAGCTGTAAACCAGGATCCTGTGAATATAAATCTGCAAAACCAAAACTACTAGCTGCCCGTGTCGAAAATAAGGGCACCCAGAGTTTAGGTTAAAACAATAAACTCCAGGTCAGTCATGTGACTGGTGTGAGAACTAAAACAGTTAATCTTTATTTTAAAGTTCGGTAAAACAACGGACCACGCCGTATAACACGGAACGAGTTTCCTCCCAAGAATACCAGTGCATAAAACTAACAGCGCAATGCTAAATAGAGAAAAATGAAGCTGTTATAAGACCCAGGTCCTATCACACAATGCAACGCAAGCCGGGGGATAGGGTTTTCCCTTATAACAGCCAAAGGATGCTTGATACGTTTAAAACAAATCATTTGATACTATTATAAGTGCATAGTGTATAAAGCAATTTCAAATCATAAGTATCAATCCTAGGCGGCATGAATGGCCCATAACACTATGTCGCCATATATAAGTTTACAATCGAAACCGCAATGTCGTATTGAAAGTTGGGTTATCATTTATGGTATGAACCGAGGCTAGGGGCAAGATCCTCACAGATTCGAGACAATCTAGCCTACCATGTCTCAGGATCAGAGCTCGAGTGACCCTTGGATCGTCAGGGCTGGTCCACCGATGTGGATTAAAATGCCTGAACACTACGTTTCCCCGCCCTTTGGGGCGCAAACGAGCCATCAAATGACTCCATCGGTTCGAGAACGACCGATCAATCCGAGGCGCCTCGCAACAGCAACAACCACATAAGTCAAACTCGTCAGGGCGTGTAAAACCACTGACGCCACTTTTAGCTAGAAAGAAACGCAAGTCCTCCCTGAGGTCCATCTCCCGTTTTTGGTTCATACCGGGTGTGAAACTCGCGAAGTAAACGTTACACAAAGCTACGCCACAAAGGCCATGCTTTGATCATCACCACAAGACTTTGCTTTTCAACAGAAGCCTCGATCAATTGCCACTTAGGCATGCCACACAGGCAATTCACTCCATGCGATTGATATCCATCAATATATAACCCCTGAGCTCGTACGTCTCAGAGAAGGGCGTTAAGCAAGAGAATAAATTCTCCGCCGCCAAACAGATATATATTTAATAGAGATCAATCACACGGACTAAAATCCAATGTCAGACACACAGTCCATTTACAAGTCCGTCCTGGGTCTGAACGAAACCGGAGGCACCTAGTACCCCGCATATCCATCGATCTCCAAGTACGTCTGGACGATCACTAACTGTTTCCATCTTCTTGGGTGTACAGCCCAATCAAGATCATCAGTTATCACCCAAACGACGTGAAGACTTCTGGTCTTCGACCACCGTCTTCATCTTCGACTTATCGTCGTATCAGTTATTCAGAATGGGTTAAACCCGGTCTTTCCGAATAACTCGCGTATATTTTAAATAAGTGTTACACAAACACAACATACGCCTCATTCCAATTCATCAGTCACTAACCGCAAATTAATCAAGAGAGTAATTCCCCAAATATTAACCCCGAAGGCCGAAACCAACATCAGATCAATATCCAGAAAACCGTTCTGCTTAGCTAACCGACAGTTAGTTTCTGATTTCACATTCATAGGGAAAGGTTCCCATTAATTTTATCAAAGATAAATTCCTTGAATTTATTCTTTAATCCATTTTTGAATATCAATTCAAACTAGTCGGGATTAGCGAACCTTACCGAAGTAATCATTTGTTTTAATTTCCCAATCCCAACCTATTCATCCCATGAAATAAAACTGGTAATACTTCATATCTAACACCACGGTGTTATCGGTAAATTCAATTACCATTTCACGTTCAAATCTAATTAAAGATTTAACTATCGCCTGGAGAAAAACTGGTGATACTCCATTTCGATTATTTCAATCTAATTAAAGATTCATTAAAACTCCACTTAGTTTTAATCGTTAACTGGGTTAAAGAATCAGTGTCATTTAAAACACGGTTCACGATAAACCCAAAATCACATTCCATTAATTATCGGGTTAAAGAACAAGTGTTATTTAAAACACTGTTCACGATAAACCCAAAAATCAATATCAATTCTATTCCAATTAAATATTATTTAATTGGTACACTTCATTAAATCTAAATAAAAAGATTTAATCATTTCTCAACTGGGTTCAAGAACAGTGTTAGTGAAGACACCATTCACGACAAACCCAAATCACATTCGATATTCAATACAAGGCTCTGAATAGAAAATATATCGGCTTATATTCAATATCGAATTCTACGACTAACAAATGTCGTATTGGAAATAACGATATAAATATATATCTTTCAAATTTCCACAACAACACCTGTATAATCACGAATTCCAACATCGAAATATTCCGAAGACAATTTCGATTCAAATCCACTCCAATGCAATCATTGGATATTCTGGTTATTTTCAAAACCCTTTTTAAATTCAATTTATTTATTTAAAAATAAATAGAATTATAATTCTAGTTCAAAACCAGTTCATTTCGATAAAAATCTATTTTTATCTTTTCAAATAGGGAGTTTTTTATCCCAATTTTTCCCAAATCATTTCTTATGATTTTACACAAATTATTACTATTTTTAATAATTTTATCAAGGCCCGTACAGTCGATTTCCATCAATGGCCATCGAACTGCACTTACAGCGACCTTTTTCAAATTTGATTTGGACGTATCTCCAAATCCAACCGTTAGATTTCAAATTTCTAACATTCATTAGAAAGCTCTTTTCAATACGAACCCAACGGTTCCGGTTTTAGGAGAATCCGACGGTCGGATCTCCCGCAATGTCCGTTTGAAATAAATGGTCGAAATTCACGAACTACCGCGGCGCGGCACGTTCTATTCAGGCCATTATATTATATATATAATATATATAATATATATTTCGTCGATTTCTATTTAAAACGAATTATATAAATAGTTTTAAATTCGTTTCAAAACATTTTCAACTTCCATTTCAATTCAAATCAAAATTGAATTCTTCTTTATAAATTCGTTTTAAAATCCATTTCTATTCAATTCAAATTTCAATTCAATTTGAGCTCGTTTTCAATTCAATCCATTTCGAAATCGTTTTCAATTCATTTCATTTCGAAATCGTTTTCAATTCAATTCATTTCGAAATCGTTTTCAATTCAATTCATTTCGAAATCGTTTTCAATTCAATTCATTTCGAAATCGTTTTCAATTCAATTCATTTCGAAATCGTTTTCAATTCAATTCATTTCGAAATCGTTTTCAATTCAATTCATTTCGAAATCGTTTTCAATTCAATTCATTTCGAAATCGTTTTCAATTCATTTCATTTCGAAATCGTTTTCAATTCAATTCATTTCGAAATCGTTTTCAATTCAATTCATTTCGAAATCGTTTTCAATTCAATTCATTTCGAAATCGTTTTCAATTCAATTCATTTCGAAATCGTTTTCAATTCATTTCATTTCGAAATCGTTTTCAATTCAATTCATTTCGAAATCGTTTTCAATTCAATTCATTTCGAAATCGTTTTCAATTCATTTCATTTCGAAATCGTTTTCAATTCAATTCATTTTGAAATCGTTTTCAATTCAATTCATTTCGAAATCGTTTTCAATTCAATTCATTTCGAAATCGTTTTCAATTCAATTCATTTCGAAATATTCGATTTCGAGATTACTTTTCAATATTCATTTCAAAATGAATAAAATCGATATAAATATCGTTTACGTCAAAATGGCGTCAATCTAATCAACACGGCTTCATAAATTTCTATTTCAAATATTCTATTTCAAATATTTCCTATTATCAAAATATTTGTTATTATCAAAATATTCTTTATTTTCATGATTGGAATGAGGCCCAATCAATCACCATATAAAATTAATTATATGGATTTTCATACAACACATGTATATAATAACATTGAAAATAATCAACCATCAACCAAAGTGCACTACACTGTATAAGCATCAAATATAGATATTAAACGCTCATAACAGCCTGTCAATCAATCGATCGACATATTTAATCAATCAGGATGAGTGAAATTCATATTTCATCCCAACACCCCTGTGGGGTTTCAAACAATCAAACACAGATTTTAGTTGTGCAGTTGGGCGATGTGTAAAATTTATCGTCCCAATCAATGTCATTCAAATAAGTGTACATAAACAAACCATCTGGTTTGTAAATGAATATTTATTTATTCACTTCACTATTTTCATATTCACGTTAAAAATTATATTTTTAACGATAAAACATTTTATTTCAACCTATGAATTTCTATTCAATTCATTTATTCAATAAAATGATATTTTTATTTTTCTAACATATTTTAGAAAATTTCGGCGGCATAACGGCACGATACTAGGAACGGGACGAGGCCTAGCCTTATCCCCGGTCTAGTGAAGGCCCACGCCATTCACACATCAATCAAATCAATCTCATCTCACCAAACAATTCAATTCAAACAAATAATTCAACTAATCTATGCAACCAAACAAACAAGTCCATGGTCTGTGGACGATTGTGTCGGGTGCTACTAAGCACCGTCTGCATCCTAGTATATATATATAACTAGAAAAAAATAAATTGAAAGGTGAGAAATTCTCACAGATAGCTATCCTAGCTCCCCGGCTCTTCATTTGCAGAAGTCTTCGTCGCTTCGCCTTTTTGTCACCTTCGTTGCTGCTTTCACTACATACGTAAAAATCACATTTTTACTTCGCTATTCAATATATAAAAATCAAATTTTTTATTTCAAAGTTCAATATATAAAAATCGAATTTTTATTTCAAAGTTCAATATATAAAAATCGAATTTTTATTTCAAAGTTCAATATATAAAAATCGAATTTTTATTTCAAAGTTCAATATATAAAAATCGAATTTTTATTTCAAAGTTCAATATATAAAAATCGAATTTTTATTTCAAAGTTCAATATATAAAAATCGAATTTTTATTTCTTCTACTCAATAAAAATTCCGCCTTTTCTATTTTAAAGTTTAAACCTTTCTTCTTTTTTTTTTTTTAAATTTAAAGATTACGCCTTTTTGAATTTAAAGATTACGCCTTTTTGAATTTAAAGATTACGCCTTTTTGAATTTAAAGATTACGCCTTTTTGAATTTAAAGATTGAATCTTTTCTTTTACTCTTTAAAGTTTAACTCTTTTCTATTTTAAAATCTAAATCTTTTCCTTTTAAAATCTAAAAATAAAAATCAGTTTTTCTTTTTAAAGTTTAAAATAAAAAAAATCAATTTCTAAAGCTGATAAAAATCAGATTTTCTTTTAAACAAAATCAGTTTTTCTTTTTTTTTTTCTAATTAAAATCGGATTAAACCATATAAATAAAATAAAATAAAGATATAATTAAAATAAACTTACAGGGGGTTTGTTACGTTCATCGGTGGAGGAGGGCTGTCAGGTGGTGGCCATCGGCTATAGGAGTGGCGGCAGTGGCTTTCGTGGATGGGGGGGGGGGGGGGGGGGGCGTTTCCAGCGAAGAAGGAAGAGGGGAGAAAGTGCGAGAGGATGGGGGTCGTCGACGTGGGGCCTGGCTGATGTCAGAGGGGGTGGGCGACACTCCGGTGGTGGGCGTAGTGGTGCGCAGGTGGAGGAGGAAGGGAGGCGTCGGATCCGTCTAGGGGGGGGGGGGTGCGATTGTATTTATTTATTTTTTCTCTAATTTCTGAAATGAGAATAAGGGGGGGGGGGTCGGCTGATAAGGAGGAAGGGTTTTTTTTTTTTTAATTTAATTATTTAATTCAATTTAAAGTTGACTTTCTGTTTTAACTCGAAATCAAGCCCACCGACTGTCGCCCCTAGCTAATTACCCCCATTCCGAACACAATGGGATATGTATCGTCAGCCGATTCGGCTGTTACAATCAGTTTCCGTTAAATTTACATTTAAATCACTATATTGAATTTTAAACGTACATTTCAAATTACTGGGGTCACATACTAACTCTAAAAATTCCCGAAAAATATTTTCTAGCTTCGTATTGACGATACGGTCCTAACAAAACTAGTTTCGTCGAATTCCGAGACCGTTTGAAAAATGGCCAATTTCCAGTCGATTAAAATCAACTGAAATGGTCAAAACGCGTTTTCCTTTGCCACGCTCACATATTGATTCAGAAAATTATGAAATTTGAAACCTAGCAATAATTCGACATCACGGACCCAACAAAACTGGTTTCGTCGAAATCCGAGGTCATTTGCAAAATGTCCATTTTTGAGGGCCTGAATTCCATAGCGACTATTCAGAATTTTCAACTGGACATATCTTTTGATTCCCGCTATGAAAATTTGGTTATTCGGATTCGATAGAAAGATATTATCAATTAGATCCTAATGTTTCTGGTTTCACTAAAATCCGTATTGTTTTGCACCCGGTACATTCAATTGAAGTTTGAAATCGAATTATCGAACTACCGCGCCATTTTCAATTCTATTTATAATTATATATAAATATTTATATTCTAACGACGACGCGTATAATATATACGTTCGAATTATATTCAAAATAAATTTTACGTCGACACTATTTAAAATAATCTATTTTAAATATTCAAAATTCGCTAAAATTGCCAAAATAAAAATTTTAAACTGGCCCAGATTTTCCGGGTTATTACAATCTCCCCCACTTAAAACTTTTCGTCCCCGGAAAGGAACAAAGTCGAAAGCGGTTTGATTAATCAACTCTACGTTCGATCTGGCTTGCATTCTCCAACTTTTCAGTTTTTGAGAATTTTCAAAATTTCAAAAATTTGGCTAACACCCTAAATTTTCGAAAAATTTCGCCATAACCTCCCCTGCACCGGGAGCATCGGGGAATTTCAAATAGCTTCCCCGGTCCTTCAGATCTCAAAAAGAAAAAGAAAAAGCCAAGCGGCTAGCCAATAGGCTCATAAAATCATCATCACCCAAACAAAACAGTAAATTATGTAGTAAACATGTACCTATTTGTCGGGCAAACAAATAAACAAACAATGCAAACATCAATCAATTAGTGAATTGGAGTTTCAAATTCATAATTTTGATATGTATACAGAAAATCTTGTTTTTGATGCCAATTCACAACAATGTGTTCTAACTATATAAGTTTTGGTTCTCACACCAGTCTAATGGAAACATATAGAAAGCACACCTTTGAAACATGAAACTAATTACTAATGATGACGCGTCAATCATCAGAATCAGGTCCGGGCGACTAGAATGTGATTCTATATCTATCCAGTATATTAAAACTTCGAACATACGTTCATGACGCGTATATACAAAACCTTTATATATTGGATTGTCCATATAAATATAAATAAATAATCAACTACGAATAATTGATTTAAATTTTCAAAACAAAATTTTGTTTTCACTTTTATTTATCAAAAACACTACTCTTCACACTCGTTCTAGGATACTACTGATTCCATCTCTAACGAGTCATTCTCATTGGATATTACTAATCCAATATCTGATGAATTCTTTCGTATGGTTCTAATGTGTCTTGTTCTCGAGCTCTGTAAACCAAAGCTCTGATACCAACTGTGACGGCAAGGAATTTCGATCGGTCCGAACCAGTCGCTAAACCGATCCAGGCCGCTCGAAACGCCCTATCGTTTGAGAACACGACAAATCAGAACGCATACAGAAGAACATTTCATTGTATATTACAACAATTCCATCAGATTACAAGAATATACAGAGTATAAACAAATAAATATTACACAGAAATATCAGAGATTTAAATTACATTTAAATACATCGCAGCGGAAAATAATACAATACACAACTAGAATGAGATATACGGATACAAAGCTTTCCGGATATCGTTCCAGCTGTAAACCAGGATCCTGTGAATATAAATCTGCAAAACCAAAACTACTAGCTGCCCGTGTCGAAAATAAGGGCACCCAGAGTTTAGGTTAAAACAATAAACTCCAGGTCAGTCATGTGACTGGTGTGAGAACTAAAACAGTTAATCTTTATTTTAAAGTTCGGTAAAACAAGGGACCACGCCGTATAACACGGAACGGGTTTCCTCCCAAGAATACCAGTGCATAAAACTAACAGCGCAATGCTAAATAGAGAAAAATGAAGCTGTTATAAGACCCAGGTCCTATCACACAATGCAACGCAAGCCGGGGGATAGGGTTTTCCCTTATAACAGCCAAAGGATGCTTGATACGTTTAAAACAAATCATTTGATACTATTATAAGTGCATAGTGTATAAAGCAATTTCAAATCATAAGTATCAATCCTAGGCGGCATGAATGGCCCATAACACTATGTCGCCATATATAAGTTTACAATCGAAACCGCAATGTCGTATTGAAAGTTGGGTTATCATTTATGGTATGAACCGAGGCTAGGGGCAAGATCCTCACAGATTCGAGACAATCTAGCCTACCATGTCTCAGGATCAGAGCTCGAGTGACCCTTGGATCGTCAGGGCCGGTCCACCGATGTGGATTAAAATGCCTGAACACTACGTTTCCCCGCCCTTTGGGGCGCAAACGAGCCATCAAATGACTCCATCGGTTCGAGAACGACCGATCAATCCGAGGCGCCTCGCAACAGCAACAACCACATAAGTCAAACTCGTCAGGGCGTGTAAAACCACTGACGCCACTTTTAGCTAGAAAGAAACGCAAGTCCTCCCTGAGGTCCATCTCCCGTTTTTGGTTCATACCGGGTGTGAAACTCGCGAAGTAAACGTTACACAAAGCTACGCCACAAAGGCCGTGCTTTGATCATCACCACAAGACTTTGCTTTTCAACAGAAGCCTCGATCAATTGCCACTTAGGCATGCCACACAGGCAATTCACTCCATGCGATTGATATCCATCAATATATAACCCCTGAGCTCGTACGTCTCAGAGAAGGGCGTTAAGCAAGAGAATAAATTCTCCGCCGCCAAACAGATATATATTTAATAGAGATCAATCACACGGACTAAAATCCAATGTCAGACACACAGTCCATTTACAAGTCCGTCCTGGGTCTGAACGAAACCGGAGGCACCTAGTACCCCGCATATCCATCGATCTCCAAGTACGTCTGGACGATCACTAACTGTTTCCATCTTCTTGGGTGTACAGCCCAATCAAGATCATCAGTTATCACCCAAACGACGTGAAGACTTCTGGTCTTCGACCACCATCTTCATCTTCGACTTATCGTCGTATCAGTTATTCAGAATGGGTTAAACCCGGTCTTTCCGAATAACTCGCGTATATTTTAAATAAGTGTTACACAAACACAACATACGTCTCATTCCAATTCATCAGTCACTAACCGCAAATTAATCAAGAGAATAATTCCCCAAATATTAACCCCGAAGGCCGAAACCAACATCAGATCAATATCCAGAAAACCGTTCTGCTTAGCTAACCGACAGTTAGTTTCTGATTTCACATTCATAGGGAAAGGTTCCCATTAATTTTATCAAAGATAAATTCCTTGAATTTATTCTTTAATCCATTTTTGAATATCAATTCAAACTAGTCGGGATTAGCGAACCTTACCGAAGTAATCATTTGTTTTAATTTCCCAATCCCAACCTATTCATCCCATGAAATAAAACTGGTAATACTTCATATCTAACACCACGGTGTTATCGGTAAATTCAATTACCATTTCACGTTCAAATCTAATTAAAGATTTAACTATCGCCTGGAGAAAAACTGGTGATACTCCATTTCGATTATTTCAATCTAATTAAAGATTCATTAAAACTCCACTTAGTTTTAATCGTTAACTGGGTTAAAGAATCAGTGTCATTTAAAACACGGTTCACGATAAACCCAAAATCACATTCCATTAATTATCGGGTTAAAGAACAAGTGTTATTTAAAACACTGTTCACGATAAACCCAAAAATCAATATCAATTCTATTCCAATTAAATATTATTTAATTGGTACACTTCATTAAATCTAAATAAAAAGATTTAATCATTTCTCAACTGGGTTCAAGAACAGTGTTAGTGAAGACACCATTCACGACAAACCCAAATCACATTCGATATTCAATACAAGGCTCTGAATAGAAAATATATCGGCTTATATTCAATATCGAATTCTACGACTAACAAATGTCGTATTGGAAATAACGATATAAATATATATCTTTCAAATTTCCACAACAACACCTGTATAATCACGAATTCCAACATCGAAATATTCCGAAGACAATTTCGATTCAAATCCACTCCAATGCAATCATTGGATATTCTGGTTATTTTCAAAACCCTTTTTAAATTCAATTTATTTATTTAAAAATAAATAAAATTATAATTCTAGTTCAATACCAGTTCATTTCGATAAAAATCTATTTTTATCTTTTCAAATAGGGAGTTTTTCATCCCAATTTTTCCCAAATCATTTCTTATGATTTTACACAAAATATTACTATTTTTAATAATTTTATCAAGGCCCGTACAGTCGATTTCCATCAATGGCCATCGAACTGCACTTACAGCGACCTTTTTCAAATTTGATTTGGACGTATCTCCAAATCCAACCGTTAGATTTCAAATTTCTAACATTCATTAGAAAGCACTTTTCGATACGAACCCAACGGTTCCGGTTTTAGGAGAATCCGACGGTCGGATCTCCCGCAATGTCCGTTTGAAATAAATGGTCGAAATTCACGAACTGCCGCGGCGCGGCACGTTCTATTCAGGCCATTATATTATATATATAATATATATAATATATATTTCGTCGATTTCTATTTAAAACGAATTATATAAATAGTTTTAAATTCGTTTCAAAACATTTTCAACTTCCATTTCAATTCAAATCAAAATTGAATTCTTCTTTATAAATTCGTTTTAAAATCCATTTCTATTCAATTCAAATTTCAATTCAATTTGAATTCGTTTTCAATTCAATCCATTTCGAAATCGTTTTCAATTCATTTCATTTCGAAATCGTTTTCAATTCAATTCATTTCGAAATCGTTTTCAATTCAATTTCGATTCAATTCATTTCGAAATCGTTTTCAATTCAATTCATTTCGAAATCGTTTTCAATTCAATTCATTTCAAAATCGTTTTCAATTCAATTCATTTCGAAATCGTTTTCAATTCAATTCATTTCGAAATCGTTTTCAATTCAATTCATTTCGAAATCGTTTTCAATTCATTTCATTTCGAAATCGTTTTCAATTCAATTCATTTCGAAATCGTTTTCAATTCAATTCATTTCGAAATCGTTTTCAATTCAATTCATTTCGAAATCGTTTTCAATTCAATTCATTTCGAAATCGTTTTCAATTCATTTCATTTCGAAATCGTTTTCAATTCAATTCATTTCGAAATCGTTTTCAATTCAATTCATTTCGAAATCGTTTTCAATTCATTTCATTTCGAAATCGTTTTCAATTCAATTCATTTCGAAATCGTTTTCAATTCAATTCATTTCGAAATCGTTTTCAATTCAATTCATTTCGAAATATTCGATTTCGAGATTACTTTTCAATATTCATTTCAAAATGAATAAAATCGATATAAATATCGTTTACGTCAAAATGGCGTCAATCTAATCAACACGGCTTCATAAATTTCTATTTCAAATATTCTATTTCAAATATTTCCTATTATCAAAATATTTGTTATTATCAAAATATTCTTTATTTTCACGATTGGAATGAGGCCCAATCAATCACCATATAAAATTAATTATATGGATTTTCATACAACACATGTATATAATAACATTGAAAATAATCAACCATCAACCAAAGTGCACTACACTGTATAAGCATCAAATATAGATATTCAACGCTCATAACAGCCTGTCAATCAATCGATCGACATATTTAATCAATCAGGATGAGTGAAATTCATATTTCATCCCAACACCCCTGTGGGGTTTCAAACAATCAAACACAGATTTTAGTTGTGCAGTTGGGCGATGTGTAAAATTTATCGTCCCAATCAATGTCATTCAAATAAGTGTACATAAACAAACCATCTGGTTTGTAAATGAATATTTATTTATTCACTTCACTATTTTCATATTCACGTTAAAAATTATATTTTTAACGATAAAACATTTTATTTCAACCTATGAATTTCTATTCAATTCATTTATTCAATAAAATGATATTTTTATTTTTCTAACATATTTTAGAAAATTTCGGCGGCATAACGGCACGATACTAGGAACGGGACGAGGCCTAGCCTTATCCCCGGTCTAGTGAAGGCCCACGCCATTCACACATCAATCAAATCAATCTCATCTCACCAAACAATTCAATTCAAACAAATAATTCAACTAATCTATGCAACCAAACAAACAAGTCCATGGTCTGTGGACGATTGTGTCGGGTGCTACTAAGCACCGTCTGCATCCTAGTATATATATATAACTAGAAAAAATTAAATTGAAAGGTGAGAAATTCTCACAGATAGCTATCCTAGCTCCCCGGCTCTTCATTTGCAGAAGTCTTCGTCGCTTCGCCTTTTTGTCACCTTCGTTGCTGCTTTCACTACATATGTAAAAATCACATTTTTACTTCGCTATTCAGTATATAAAAATCAAATTTTTTATTTCAAAGTTCAATATATAAAAATCGAATTTTTATTTCAAAGTTCAATATATAAAAATCGAATTTTTATTTCAAAGTTCAATATATAAAAATCGAATTTTTATTTCAAAGTTCAATATATAAAAATCGAATTTTTATTTCAAAGTTCAATATATAAAAATCGAATTTTTATTTCTTCTACTCAATAAAAATTCTGCCTTTTCTATTTTAAAGTTTAAACCTTTTTTTTTTTTTTTTTAAATTTAAAGATTACGCCTTTTTGAATTTAAAGATTACGCCTTTTTGAATTTAAAGATTACGCCTTTTTGAATTTAAAGATTACGCCTTTTTGAATTTAAAGATTGAATCTTTTCTTTTACTCTTTAAAGTTTAACTCTTTTCTATTTTAAAATCTAAATCTTTTCCTTTTAAAATCTAAAAATAAAAATCAGTTTTTCTTTTTAAAGTTTAAAATAAAAAAAATCAGTTTCTAAAGCTGATAAAAATCAGATTTTCTTTTAAACAAAATCAGTTTTTCTTTTTTTTTCTAATTAAAATTGGATTAAACCATATAAATAAAATAAAATAAAGATATAATTAAAATAAACTTACAGGGGTTTTTTTACGTTCATCGGTGGAGGAGGGCTGTCAGGTGGTGGCCATCGGCTATAGGAGTGGCGGCAGTGGCTTTCGTGGATGGGGGGGGGGGGGCGTTTCCAGCGAAGAAGGAAGAGGGGAGAAAGTGCGAGAGGAGGGGGGGTCGTCGACGTGGGGCCTGGCTGATGTCAGAGGGGGTGGGCGACACTCCGGTGGTGGGCGTAGTGGTGCGCAGGTGGAGGAGGAAGGGAGGCGTCGGATCCGTCTAGGGGGGGGTGCGATTGTATTTTTTTTCTCTAATTTCTGAAATGAGAATAAGGGGGGGGGGTCGGCTGATAAGGAGGAAGGGTTTTTTTTTATTTTATTTTAATTTAATTATTTAATTCAATTTAAAGTTGACTTTCTGTTTTAACTCGAAATCAAGCCCACCGACTGTCGCCCCTAGCTAATTACCCCCATTCCGAACACAATGGGATATGTATCGTCAGCCGATTCGGCTGTTACAATCAGTTTCCGTTAAATTTACATTTAAATCACTATATTGAATTTTAAACGTACATTTCAAATTACTGGGGTCACATATTAACTCTAAAAATTCCCGAAAAATATTTTCTAGCTTCGTATTGACGATACGGTCCTAACAAAACTAGTTTCGTCGAATTCCGAGACCGTTTGAAAAATGGCCAATTTCCAGTCGATTAAAATCAACTGAAATGGTCAAAACGCGTTTTCCTTTGCCACGCTCACATATTGATTCAGAAAATTATGAAATTTGAAACCTAGCAATAATTCGACATCACGGACCCAACAAAACTGGTTTCGTCGAAATCCGAGGTCATTTGCAAAATGTCCATTTTTGAGGGCCTGAATTCCATAGCGACTATTCAGAATTTTCAACTGGACATATCTTTTGATTCCCGCTATGAAATTTTGATTATTCGGATTCGATAGAAAGATATTATCAATTAGATCCTAATGTTTCTGGTTTCACTAAAATCCGGATTGTTTTGCACCCGGTACATTCAATTGAAGTTTGAAATCGAATTATCGAACTACCGCGCCATTTTCAATTCTATTTATAATTATATATAAATATTTATATTCTAACGACGACGCGTATAATATATACGTTCGAATTATATTCAAAATAAATTTTACGTCGATATTATTTAAAATAATCTATTTTAAATATTCAAAATTCGTTAAAATTGCCAAAATAAAAATTTTAAACTGGCCCAGATTTTCCGGGTTATTACAGAGGTTGGGTGCATTAAATTAATTAATGCCACATGATAGGGTTAAATCATGGACCACTTGAATACTTAACCAATTAAACACGATGGGTTGATAGGGTTAAGTCATGAACCTTGGGTACATTTAACCAACTTGATGGGGTAGGGTTAACCACATTTAACCCGTTAGAAACCCTAGTTACGTGGTCCTTTTCACCAGTAACCCTCTTGGTTATATCATGATACCCTAGGGACTAGGCTAGGGTGGGGCACAATTACTGGGTTGACATGTAAGCGACCAAAACGACGGCTGAGTAGGTGCGCCGGTGTAGGTTCAGGCGGACTATGGTCGTGCACATAGTCCGAAGTTGAAAAAGCAGACACGGGCACCCGTAGGTTTAGACTGTGCGTGCTTGATTTGTGTCCGTGGTTGGCACCCTAGGGCTTGATACACCCTAGGGCGAACCTAGCACAATTTGACTACAATTCGTGATTGGGCCGTAGGACACCGACACTTGACGAGTTAGGCTTTTTAAGGAGCCGATCGACTAGACCGTGTTGTTGGACCTTGATCTATGTCATCTCGGGATATTGGGCCAAGAGTGGGCCAAGGGACCTTTTCTTGTTGATACTTGACATAGATTACTAGTACACACTTGGTGCAACTTAACCTTGTACATGCGATGCCACACTTGATCTGTCTCTGCACCATGCCAGTTATCACCCCATGTTTCGTCTCTGCTTTACATGTCCAGTTAACTTTATTAGTTTTTATACTAATGGTAGATAGGACTTACCAGTCTTTTTGACTGACCCGTTTTCTTTCGCCTCTTTTCTTCCGTTTCCCCCCGCCAGGTTTGCAGGGTGGGAACACTGGTACCTAGTTGGATCTTTAGCTGCTTTTCTGGATAGCTCATGTATGGTTTGGACTTGAGCATGCTATGGCTTTATGCTACTTTGGGGATAGTTACTTTATGTTTTTTTCCAGTTTTCAGTTTACGTTCTAGACTTTGTTTTGTGGGAAAATAATGACCAAGTACTTTGATGTAACTTGACTATGGTTTTGAAATGTTAGTTTTATCCGCTGCTTTACTACTTTGTTTTACTTATATGTTCCGTCTTATGATATCTGCATGCATGTTTACCTTGTTTAACGCCCCTCCAAAGCTAGTGTGCTTGCAAGAGTGACCCTGGCGGAGGTGGGGTGTTACATTTGGTATCAGAGCGAGGTTTACAAGATTTGAGCAAAAGTGTTTTTAAAACTTACCTTTTTGGAAAACTATTTTCAAAACCAATTAAGTATTTTCCAAGAAAAGTCTAGTTATTTTAAAAGGCTATTCCCCAAAAGCCATTAGCACTATCCTTCGTTTCCTCGTTCTAAATCTATCTTTTCCTTTTTTCAGCATGGCCGATCTTAACCTTCCTGAGGGAGTAACCATTCCCGGATGGTTCCGGAGGTACTTGGAAGCTAGGGCCAACGATGCGGGCCCAGCAAATACCCCCACCGTAACTGAGGTTCCTCCTCCTCCTCCTCCTCAGCATCCACAAGTAGATTTCGCAAAGGTTTGCAAGGACTTTAAGGCGATGGGCGGCAAGAATTTTGTTGGGACGGAGACTTTTGTGGAGGCACGAAATTGGTTGAAAGAAACTGAGGATCTCTTCGCTATCTTTGATGTGGAAGACCATAGAAAGGTTTTATTGGCAGCATGGCTATTAAAAGAAGAAGCTGCTTATTGGTGGGAGGTCACCAATGCTACTAGGCCTATAGAGACTTGGGCCGACTTTAGGATGAGGTTTGGGCTTAAGTTTCTATCATCAGCTGAGGCGAATCTGCAATTGGAGAAGTTTATATCTTTGAAGCAAGGGGACATGACAGTGAGGGAGTATGTGAATAAGTTTAACCAGCTTGCTCGATTCGGTTTGGACATGGTTAATACTCCCCAGAAGAAGGCTTTGCGCTTTGCACGAGGGTTGAACGAGCCCTTACAAGGTTTAGCCCTGTCTCGTATACCCATGGGGGCCACTTTTGAAGGCCTAGTGGACATGGCATTGCTTCAAGGAGACGATAAGAATGGCAAGAAAGAAGTCAAGCCTAATGAGACTCAAACCAAGAAGACGGACTCCAAGTGGGGAGGGAATCAGAGCAATCAGAACAACAAGAACAACAAGGGCAATAAGGCCAACAACAACAAGGCAAAGGACCCAAGAAAATGCAACTTCTGTGGGATTGTTGGACACGTAGCCAAAGATTGCAGAAAGAAGAAGAGGAAGTTGGGCGAATGCTTTCACTGTGGAGAGCCTGGACACCTTAGCAAGGATTGCCCCAAGAAGCAAGGACAAGGGCAAGGGAAGACTCAACGTGCAGGAACTTCTGGAGGCCAAGTGCATGCTCTCAACACTGCTCCAGTTCAGGACCGAGGTAGTATTTCTGTAGAAAGTCTTGTTTATATTTCTGACTTTCCTGTTTGCTCTTTATTTGATTCTGGCGCATCGCATACCTTTATTTCTTCTGACATTGTTGAAAGTTTGCACCTAAGTACTAGTCTAGTTGAGGATCCCGTCAGTGTTTCAAATCCAATTGGGGGTTCCGCCCATTTATCTATGATTTGTGTGGATTTGAAGATTTCTTTCTTGACCGTAGAATTCACGTGTAATGCTTATGTTCTCGGGTTCACGGGATACGGGTTGATTTTGGGCATGGATTGGTTGTCCAGTTATGGATCCATTCTCGATTGTGAGCATAGGGTGGTGAGGCTCATGACTCGCCTCGGCAATACCCTAGAGATTTCTTGCAACCCGCTGGATCCCGTCATGTTATGTTATCTTGAATCTCTTGACTCGTCCATCAATGATCTGCAATCTATAAGGGTGGTTCGAGAATATCCTGATGTCTTTGAAGAGGTTAAGGGGTTACCCCCTAAACGAGAGATAGATTTCCGCATTTATCTTGTTGATAATGCCAAGCCAGTATCATTGCCCGTTAGGCACATGGCCCCGTGAGAAAGAAGAGAACACAGTAAGCAAATCAAGGAGTTGCTTGAGAAGAATTTTATTAGGCGAAGCATTTCTGAATGGGGTGCTCCGGTGGTATTCGCTACTAAGGCGGATGGTTCGCTTCGTCTATGTGTTGATTATCGAGAGTTGAACAAGCTGACAAAGAAGAATAGGCACCCGTTACCGAGGATTGATGACTCTTTGACCAGCTTGTTGGTGCTTCTGTTTTCTCTCAGCTCGATCTAGCCACCGGATTCCATCAGCTTAGAGTGGCTGAGGATAGTATTGATAAGACTGCGTTTAGGACCCTAGATGGATTCTTTGAATGGCTTGTCATGCCATTCGGTTTGACTAATGCACCCTCCTACTTCGTAGATTTGATGAGTAGGGTGTTCAGGGAGTTCCTTAACAAGTTCGTGGTTGTCTTCGTGGATGATATTCTGATCTTCTCAAAGGATGAGGAAGAACATGCCAGACACCTCAAAGAAGTGATGGATACGCTTAGAGCTCATCAGTTGAGAGCCAAGTTCTCCAAATGCCATTTCTGGAGAAGGGAAGTTCGGTTTCTTGGACATATAGTTTCTAAGCAAGGCATAGCAGTGGATCCCGCGAAAGTGGTTGCAGTTCAAGACTGGAAGACTCCTAGAAATGCAACCGAAGTAAGAAGCTTTCTCGGTCTGGCGGGCTACTATAGGAAGTTCATCAGGGACTTCGCTAAGTTTTCAGCCCCTCTTACTAAGTTGACGAGGAAGAACTTAGTCTTTGCATGGGACTTAGAGTGTGAGCTTGCTTTTCAAAGGCTCAAGAGGGCCCTTACTATAGATCCAGCTTTGGCATTACCCGATGGCGGTAAGATGTTTACCGTGTACACCGATGCATGTGGTACGGGGTTAGGTGCTGTTCTGATGCAAGAGGGAAGAGTGATATGTTATGGGGGTAGGCAACTTAAAGTTCATGAGAAGAACTATCCCACTCATGATTTGGAGTTGGCGGCGATTATCTTTGCACTCAAATCCTGGCGCCACTATCTTCTAGGCGAAAGGTTTGAGTTATATACTGATCATAATTCGCTCAAGTACCTCTTCTCGCAGAAAGATCTGAATCTAAGGCAGCAAAGGTGGATGGAATTCTTAGCATCATATGACTTCGAGATAGCTTATACCCCTGGCAAGGGTAATGTTGTGGCAGATGCACTAAGCAGAAGGAGGTTGACTTTGAGTCCCTTGTTTATTGAGATGAAGAACTTAGAGTTCTTGGCAACCTTTGATTTCACGACGGCTGTTGAGTCGATGACGGGTTCATTAGCATCCCTTGAGCTTTGACCCACACTTCTTGATCAAGTAGGGACTTCACAGGAGGAAGACCCGCGGATAGTGGAGATCATGGGCAAGTTGATTCATGGTGAGACGTCCAGTCACCTTGCTAGATATACTATTGATGACAAGGGTTGGCTAAGGCGCGATGGAAGGCTATGCGTTCCACAAGTAGGAGACTTGGTGCATAAAGTTCTCGAAGAAGCGCATCACTCGAAGATGACTATACATCCTGGAGGAGATAAGATGTATAGAGATATGAAGCGCATTTTCTTTTGGGCTAGAATGAAGAAAGATGTGGCAGAGTATGTTTCAAAGTGCATGGTGTGCCAACAAGTGAAGGCCGAGTCGAAGAAACCCGGTGGGCTATTACATCCATTGGAGGTCCCGCAATGGAAGTGGGAAAGTATTTCTATGGATTTTGTGGATGGATTGCCTAGGTCAAGGAAAGGGAACATGAGCATATGGGTCATAGTTGACAGACTTACGAAGAGTGCTCACTTCATTCCAGTAAAGAGCAAGAGGACCGCATCATGGCTAGCATCTATTTATCTTCGAGAGATAGTGCGGTTGCATGGAGTTCCTTCTAGCATAGTTAGCGATCGTGACCCAATTTTCACTAGCCAGTTCTGGAATAGTTTGCAAGAAGCGATGGGTACGCGATTGAATCTGAGTACAGCCTATCACCCCCAGACGGATGGCCAAACCGAAAGGGTGAATAGAGTGCTAGAAGATCTTTTGAGGCTTTGTGTTCTTGACTTTGGTGGTACTTGGGAAGACCACCTTCCTCAGAGTTTGCTTATAATAATAGCTACCAAGCCAGTATAGGGATGCAACCATTTGAAGCTTTGTATGGGAGGCCGTGTAGGTCACCATCTTGTTGGTGGGAGACAACGGATAGGCTTATACTTGGGCCCGATATGATACGGGACACATCCGAGAAAGTTGAATTGGTGAGAAGACGGATGAAAGAAGCCCAAGACAGACAGAAATCCTATGTTGACAAGTGAAGGACAGATTTGGAATTCGAAGTGGGAGACATGGTTTTCGTGAAGGTTTCCCCTTTGCGTAATGTGGTTCGTTTTGGAGCAGTTGGGAAGTTGGCACCAAGGTTCGTAGGACCCTACCCTATCATAGAGAGAATTGGAAAGATGGCCTATAAGGTGGAATTGCCCGAGAAGCTAGCCGGAGTGCATAATGTCTTTCATGTCTCGCATCTCCGAAAGTGCCTACATGAGTCCGCTGAGGTGGTTGAACCTAGTATTCTTGAAGACATTGAGGTAGAGAAAGAGGCAACCCTGAGGAGAGCCCCGATTCGTATCTTGGGAACGGAGATCAGGAAGCTAAGGAATCGAGAAGTCAAATTGGTGAAAGTACAGTGGAGTGAAGCCGAAGAGGATGCAACTTGGGAAACTGAGGAGAAGATGCATGGGCTTTATCCATTTCTTTTTGAGGGTACATTCTCGACCTCTTTTCCTTTTACATATCTTCCTTTTTGCTATCCATGTTTATCCTGTTTATCTTGTTATCTCGTAAACCTTGTCATGATAACCTTAGGTAGAAACCCTTTGGATGAAACATGTATTTGAAACATGTTATGCTTGATGTTTGCAAGTGGTTGCAAGTGTTTGCAAGTGGATACTCATGGATGCATGATACACATTAGGCACTAAGATCGGCTCACACACTTTCATATTGCATATGCATGAGTGCTGATACTTATTCATGGATGAAACTTGTTATGCTATCACGTGGATATTGCATATGGATGAATGTTATGTGCACTCATGTAGAGATTATAAATTATGTTAGGATTTTGCATACATATGGACTCATTTCACTAACATACTTTGCATTAAGGGGGTTTACTGGATCAGTAACCGCCTGATTTTCGCATTAGATAAGTACATATACACACACCTTTGCATATAATCATACAACATTTAGAATCTGTTAAGGACATTGACTGCACGTGGATGATGTTTTGAGTAGATGGATGATGGATGGTAGGATACGTTCTTCCTAACTTAGAGATTTCGGGGACGAAATCCTTTAAGGTGGGGAGGATGTAACAACCCATATTTTGAATAACAAGTTATAACATAAATCAAGGTAGAATTCAATGATAAAATCTGAATCAAAGGAAATGGTCTGTGCCATTGCGTTCATCTCGGAAAAATACGCGAAATAGAGTCCGAGTTTTCAAAAATCGGAGTCCGTATGACCCAGTTAAGGCCCATGGAAGTTTTGAGAAAATTTAAATTTAAAAACAGATTTCAAATTCAGCTGGGCAGTTAGGAGGGAAAAGATCCCGCCACTCCCCAAGTCGACTGGGGAGTCGACTGGGGAGTCGACTTGGGAGTCGACACACCCCAGGCAGTGTCGACTGCCCAGTCGACACCCCTGTCGACTTGGGTGGTCGGCTAGTCTGGCCTGGGTGCACCTGACTTGTTTCTCAAGACATGTTTGGAGGCTAGTTGTAACACCCCGGATTTTTCCGTTAACAGTAAATTAACAAATTAAAGTATAATTAAATTGTAACAGAAAAATTAAGGGAAACGGACATCACCATTGCGTTCGTCTCGGAATTCTGCTTGAGATAGAGTCCGAGTTTGCGCAAAACGGATAACGTATGAAGAAGATATCTTTAATTTAAATATTACAGCAAAACATGAAAAAAGAGAAGTAAGGAGAGGACAATAATTATTATTATTCTAAGACTTATTAACAAAAGCCTCTGTAGCTCAGTTGGTTAAGGCATTGGATTTGTAGCATGGAGGTCGGGGGTTCGAACCCCGGCGGTGACATAATTTTTATCTCTGTTTTAGAGAGGGCCAACTGAGCATGCAAATACATGTACGTATACAAATTCAAATTTTGAAAGGATAAGAACGTACATATAAGGAAATAAAGAAAATATATGTATATATATGAGAATATATATATATATATATGCAAAAATATATGTATACAATTGATAAAATTCAAACAGACTAAAACAGCTCAATTTAAAGTTTAATTTTTGAAAATCGAACCCAGTCCCTCCTGGCTGGCCTGGTCTGTGTTTGGTCGAATTTCTGTGGGTTGCTTTGTCATTAGGGCTAGGTGGCAAGTTTTAATTGGTCTCTCTATCGAATGAATGGCTACGATCTAACCTAGCAACATCAATGGTCCTAATCAATTCCTAACCTCTATATAAACAACCCTAGACTAAACCCTAATCTATTCATTCAAATTAAGAGCATAGCCGCCATGTTGCTGAGGAACGACTAAGAGTAGCCGCCATCTAGAGAGAGAGGATTAGGGAGAAAGTTCTAAAGCCTAAAGCAATTCAAGCAACCTAAAGCTAATCAATTCAACAAAGGAATCATATCTCTTAATTAGAGAATTTGTCGCAACCATTGTAAGTAGAGTATTACTTTGGTATGAACAAATGATTGTGTAGATATGTATGCTTGAATTGTGGCAATGAAATTCGTATTTGTGCGATTTATATACTTTTGGATATTCTGAATTATGTCATTCAATTATAAATAACTACATGCGGTAGTTCTATGCAAATATACGTTTGGAATATTGCGCAAATTATGTAGTCTATGTTGAAGCTACATGTATGTAGTTGATTGAAATTCATGCAAGTTTGGGGCTTTGTTATTATGCCATCATGATGTCTATTTTGTGCATAAATCATTTTGCAAGTAATTGAGACAAGTTTGGTTGTTATAGTTCATATGAAACTATGTTGGAATTTTGCCACCATAATCCATGTATTAAGTCATGCTTTTGCAAAACTTATGAATATGGCTAGGCTATGAATGATATTGGGCATAATTGAAATTCATGATTAAGTCTATCTTGTTTAAAAGAATTATATGATGACATATGTGAGACATGGCTAAGTTAGACACAAAAATCCCTTTTTTGCAAGTTAAAAGCAAACACCATGATTAGGAATATTTATGCATAAGTATACCATCGTTATGTGATTAAATTTAATTAAGTTGAACTATGCTTTTGTGTTAGTAACAAAGTATCCTCTTTGTAAACACGTAGAAACCTTATGAACATGACTTGTTTATATTTATGCCATGAACAAATTTAACTATACCTATGCCATGTTTATGCTAGAAGTATTTATGCCATGCTTATGTTTGACATTATGCCATGTTTATGCTAGAAGTATTTATGCCATGCTTATGTTTGACATTATGCCATGTTTATGCTAGAAGTATTTATGCCATGCTTATGTTTGACATTATGCCATGTTTATGCTAGAAGTATTTATGCCATGCTTATGTTTGACATTATGCCATGTTTATGCTAGAAGTATTTATGCCATGCTTATGTTTGACATTATGCCATGTTTATGCTAGAAGTATTTATGCCATGCTTATGTTTGACATTATGCCATGTTTATGCTAAAAGTATTTATGCCATGTTTATGTTTGACATTATGCCTAAGTAAAAATATAGGTTCATGGGTCAATAATGATATCTCAATTACAAGTTCACATGCTTTGATTCATGTCACCTATGTTACCACTATGCAAGTACACCAGTTTCTATTATGTATTTCCAACGTCATATGCAAGTTCATGTGCTCACCTTCCCCTCTTTGTGTATGTAATCACGCTTTAAGCCTCCCCTTTTCGCATGACTAAATTGGGCTTTAAAAGGCTAAGCCCAATATATATAAACGGACGTGTAAAACGGGGGAAAATAATGTTGGGTTAAAATTACTAATGAATGAAAACTAAAGTAGAAGGGCCCAAATTCAAGTATGGGTTGGGCCCATGATTGGTGTAACCTTTACACCATTAACTTAATAATGGGCCGCAAATATTTACATATAAGAAATAAAGAAGAATGACAAGATATATAAATGTAGAAAATACGATATGTTTAACCCGAGGTTGGATTGAGTTGTGATGTAAACCTGCCCGGAACCGCCCGGCTGTCCAGTAGTCACAACAATACCTATCCAATGTGGGAGGTTAAACATGGAGCCCAATAAGGACCCGAGGTTAGACTGAGTTGTGGCGTAAGACTGCCCGGAACCAACCGGCAACAGGCAGCCACAGCAATACCTGTCTAATGTGAGAGGTTAGGGCCTTAATAAGACAATTAAGGCTGAATCAGGATTGTTAGGATTAAGTGGACTAAGACTTAATCAAAATGGAACATGCTAAACTAAACGGACTGGTGGGGTTAGGTTAGAAAACACTTAACCAACTTAGCATGTTGGCTAGAGATAGAAAACCTAGTAACGGGGGACCCTTTTCAGCAGTAACCCTACACGGTGTATCATGATACCCTGAAACTAGGCAGGGTGGGGCACGATTACTGGGCTGATTGTAAGAGGTCAAAAATCGACGGCGGTGGTGTAGCAGTGTAGGTTCTAACGGAGTGCGGGCGTGCACACACTCCGGCGCAGAAAAATAAGGCACTGGACACCAGTAGCATACCTGTGCACTCTAAGGTTGTGTCGGGTTGCCACTATGGGACTTGATACACCCCATGGTGGGACCAGCATAGGTAACTACGACATCGGGGGCCGTAAGACACATGTAACTATGCGAGTAGGAGCCGATCATCATAGAATGGATCACATCACCCTGATTATGGGGTGCGAGTGGGAAACTAGTTTATATGGGTTCAGAGATTAACATGGGGTACGATAGTATATTCGACCCTAGACAACTTAACCAAGTTTATAGTGCATGCCCATTTCTTGTTTATACTTATCATACCCAGTTCTTTATTCATAGACAAAATAGTACTAGACTTACTCAGGCTTTATGTCTGACTCTATTTTTCTTTCGTCTTCTTTCTTCCGTTTCCCCCCCAGGTCCTCAGGGAGGGAACACAGCAGCTTGACCTACCTCAACATCCAGCTTGAAGAAGAGAAATGTATTGCTTGGACTTTCCTGTTTTGAACTATGGCTTTGGACAATCCACTATGGGGCTTTTGCAGTTTATCTACGTTTTATTTATGCTTCTTTAAATAATGTACTCAAGACAGATTATGAAAGTGTTATGTTATGTTTTTGGAAAGGATGTTGTTGTAACACGTATTTGACTTTATGAAATAAAAGTTTGTTGTTCTTCCGCTGTTTACAAATATGTGTTCTTATATCTGTCTTGTATATCTGTGACTTGTACTTATAAACCTCCACCAAAATTAGGGCATTCCCATTGAGAGTGACCCTAACGGAGGTGGGGTGTTTCACTTGGTATCAGAGCATAGGTTTACCAGATAAGATAAAAAGTTTTGGAAATTTATTTTCAAAAAGGAAATTTAAAGAAGCATTTTTAAAAGATAAAAATATTATTTTATTTTAAAAAGGCAAAGTCCACTCCCCAAAGCCATAGGTACTATCTCTTATCCTTCGTTTTGAATCTATCCCTTTTGTTTCAGCATGTCCGAAGATCTTAACTTGCCGGAAGGAGTACCAATACCTGGTTGGTTTAGACGATTCTTAGAAGCTAGGGCCACTCAACCAGGTCCTACCGTTCCTCCTCCCCCAGCTGCAGGGAATCATCCAGCTGCAGCAGCACCTCTTCCTCCACCTCCTCCACGAGGAAACGCGTTTGCTAAGATATGTAAGGATTTTAAAGCTATGGGAGGAAGGGATTTCCATGGAACTGAGTCCTTCGTAGCAGCTAGAAATTGGCTGAAGGAAACTGAGGATCTATTCATCATCTTTGAGGTAGAGGACAGACAAAAAGTACAATTGGCGGTGTGGCTATTGAAGGGCGAGGCTTCCTACTGGTGGGAAGTCACTAATGCTGAAAGACCAGTGGAGACATGGGAGGACTTTAGGGCAAGGTTTGAGACCAAATTTCTCTCAGATGCGGAAAGAAGTTTGCAGTTGGAGAAATTCTTATTTCTTAAGCAAGGAGACAAGACTGTTAGAGAGTATGTGAATCAGTTTGATGAGCTGGCTAGGTTTGGGCTTGACCTAGTCAACACCCCGCACAAGAAGGCTCTCCGTTTCGTCAAAGGGTTAAATGAGCCATTACACAGTTTGCCAATGACCCATATACCCATGGGAGCCACGTATGAAAGATTGGTGCAAATGGCATTGCTGGATGAAGAGGATAAGGGCAAGAAGGGGACAAAGGCAGAAAGCTCTCAAGGGAAGAAAGAGGGTTTGCAGCCTAAGAAGACAGACTTTAAGGAAGGCGGGAAAGGCAACAAAGAGAAGAGAAAGTGCAATTTCTGTGGCAAAGTGGGGCACTTAGTAAAGGACTGCCGGAAAAAGAAGGCCAAGGAGAATGGTGGGTGCTTTTCGTGCGGTCAGACAGGCCACAGGGCTAAGGACTGCCCAAAGAATCAAGGACAGGGGCAGAGGGCTGGATCCACCTCAGGGGCACAGGTCCATGTGCTAGAAGCGCCACCATTGCAACAGCGAGGTACAAACACTTCTGTAGAAAGTGTAGTTTATCTTTATAATCACCCCATTCGCACTTTATTTGATTCTGGCGCATCAAACTCCTTTATCTCGTCTGCTTTAGTAGAATCTCTGCACCTAAAAACTAGTATGGTAGAGGACCCCTTAATTGTTTCAAACCCAATTGGGGGCCCAGCTCATTTGTCTATGATCTGTTTGGATTTGAAAATTTCTATTCTAAGTGTAGAATTTCAATGTAGTGCCTTTGTTTTGGGCTTTTCGGGTTATGGTTTGATTTTGGGTATGGATTGGCTATCCAGTAATGGGGCCATCCTTGATTGTGAGAAAAGGGTTGTTAGGCTCCTAACCCAGCTCGGTAATACTTTGGAAATTTCTTGTAATCCCTCGTATGCGGTTATGCTTAGTTATCTTGAGTCGCTAGATGCCTCTGTTGAAAATTTGCAATCAGTTAGAGTGGTCCGGGAATATCCGGATGTCTTCGAAGAGGTGAAGGGCTTGCCTCCGAAGCGGGAAATAGACTTCCGCATATATCTTGTAGATAATGCAAAGCCCGTTGCGTTGCCCGTTAGACACATGGCTCCACGAGAAAGAAAAGAGCTCAGTAAACAGATTAAAGAGCTTCTAGAGAAGGGGTTCATTAGGTGGAGCATTTCAGAATAGGGCACTCCAGGAGTGTTCGCCACTAAGGCTGAAGGTTCATTTCACTTATGCATGAGTTGTAAAGAATCACCTTAGTAAGTACATTTGGCAACATAGTTGGACTTAGGAAGGGACTCCCTTGTGACCTAAAAGGAGTCCATCATGCTTAGTTTCCTAGAATCATATGTGGTGGTTGGGTTGATTAATTCTTTGGGTGTCAGTCTGATGTTGATTTCGGTCTTCGGGGCTGATGCTTAGAGAGTTCTTCTCCTAATCAATATATATGTGGCATAGATTTCCAGTTTTGACATTGCCTAATGGGCATAAAATTTTTACTTGCTTCTATCATTCGACTATAACTTTAGGTAGGACCATTTCCTATCATTGAGAAAATTTGGAAAATGACCTATAGATTAGAGCTACCCGAGAAATTGGCCGGAGTCCACAACGTTTTTCACGTTTCACATCTCCGAAAATGTCTACATGAGTCTGCTGAAGTGGTAGAGCCAAATATCCTCGAAGAGGCCGAAGTGGAACGCGAAGCAACCATAAGAAAAGTTCCAACCCGCATACTAGGAACGGAAGTGAAGAAGCTACGCAACCGCGAAGTCAAACTCGTCAAAGTTCAGTGGAGCGACGCCGAGGGAGACGCGACTTGGGAAACTGAAGCTAGAATACGCACTGCTTACCCTTTTCTTTTCGAGGGTACGTCCTTGATCTTTCTTTTTCCTTAAGTTGCGCTTTTATCTATCTTTTTAGGAATATCTCCTCGACCTTATCTTTTAGGTAGAAACCTTTTGGATGAAAACATGTAATTGAAACATGTTATGTATGATGGTTGCAAGTGGTTGCAAGTGATTGCTAGTAGTTGCTCGTGGCTGCATATACACACACAATCTAGGTTTTAGATCGGCTCAGTCACTTCATATTGCATATGCATATATGTTTGCACTCGTATATGGTTGAATTGTAATGTGTTGTCATATGGATGTTGCATTTGTATGAAAGATTGTGCACCCATGTAGAATCATGAATAGGAAAAATCTGCATACATAATGGATACATGGCACTTACATGATTCGCATTAAGGAGGTCAACTGAATCAGTAGACCGCCTGATTTTGCATTAGATAAGTTCATGAACACACACACTTCGCATATGATCATGAAGCATTAGAAGTCTTTTAAGGACAATGGATGCTCGTGTTTGATGGATGAGTAGATGGATGATTGAATGTTAGGATTTACATTCTTCCTAAACTTGAAGATTTCGGGGACGAAATCCTTTTAAGTGGGGGAGAATGTAACACCCCGGATTTTTCCGTTAACAGTAAATTAACAAATTAAAGTATAATTAAATTGTAACAGAAAAATTAAGGGAAACGGACATCACCATTGCGTTCGTCTCGGAATTCTGCTTGAGATAGAGTCCGAGTTTGCGCAAAACGGATAACGTATGAAGAAGATATCTTTAATTTAAATATTACAGCAAAACATGAAAAAAGAGAAGTAAGGAGAGGACAATAATTATTATTATTCTAAGACTTATTAACAAAAGCCTCTGTAGCTCAGTTGGTTAAGGCATTGGATTTGTAGCATGGAGGTCGGGGGTTCGAACCCCGGCGGCGACATAATTTTTATCTCTGTTTTAGAGAGGGCCAACTGAGCATGCAAATACATGTACGTATACAAATTCAAATTTTGAAAGGATAAGAACGTACATATAAGGAAATAAAGAAAATATATGTATATATATGAGAATATATATATGCAAAAATATATGTATACAATTGATAAAATTCAAACAGACTAAAACAGCTCAATTTAAAGTTTAATTTTTGAAAATCGAACCCAGTCCCTCCTGGCTGGCCTGGTCTGTGTTTGGTCGAATTTCTGTGGGTTGCTTTGTCATTAGGGCTAGGTGGCAAGTTTTAATTGGTCTCTCTATCGAATGAATGGCTACGATCTAACCTAGCAACATCAATGGTCCTAATCAATTCCTAACCTCTATATAAACAACCCTAGACTAAACCCTAATCTATTCATTCAAATTAAGAGCATAGCCGCCATGTTGCTGAGGAACGACTAAGAGTAGCCGCCATCTAGAGAGAGAGGATTAGGGAGAAAGTTCTAAAGCCTAAAGCAATTCAAGCAACCTAAAGCTAATCAATTCAACAAAGGAATCATATCTCTTAATTAGAGAATTTGCCGCAACCATTGTAAGTAGAGTATTACTTTGGTATGAACAAATGATTGTGTAGATATGTATGCTTGAATTGTGGCAATGAAATTCGTATTTGTGCGATTTATATACTTTTGGATATTCTGAATTATGTCATTCAATTATAAAGAACTACATGCGGTAGTTCTATGCAAATATACGTTTGGAATATTGCGCAAATTATGTAGTCTATGTTGAAGCTACATGTATGTAGTTGATTGAAATTCATGCAAGTTTGGGGCTTTGTTATTATGCCATCATGATGTCTATTTTGTGCATAAATCATTTTGCAAGTAATTGAGACAAGTTTGGTTGTTATAGTTCATATGAAACTATGTTGGAATTTTGCCACCATAATCCATGTATTAAGTCATGCTTTTGCAAAACTTATGAATATGGCTAGGCTATGAATGATATTGGGCATAATTGAAATTCATGATTAAGTCTATCTTGTTTAAAAGAATTATATGATGACATATGTGAGACATGGCTAAGTTAGACACAAAAATCCCTTTTTTGCAAGTTAAAAGCAAACACCATGATTAGGAATATTTATGCATAAGTATACCATCGTTATGTGATTAAATTTAATTAAGTTGAACTATGCTTTTGTGTTAGTAACAAAGTATCCTCTTTGTAAACATGTAGAAACCTTATGAACATGACTTGTTTATATTTATGCCATGAACAAATTTAACTATACCTATGCCATGTTTATGCTAGAAGTATTTATGCCATGCTTATGTTTGACATTATGCCATGTTTATGCTAGAAGTATTTATGCCATGCTTATGTTTGACATTATGCCATGTTTATGCTAGAAGTATTTATGCCATGCTTATGTTTGACATTATGCCATGTTTATGCTAGAAGTATTTATGCCATGCTTATGTTTGACATTATGCCATGTTTATGCTAGAAGTATTTATGCCATGCTTATGTTTGACATTATGCCATGTTTATGCTAAAAGTATTTATGCCATGTTTATGTTTGACATTATGCCTAAGTAAAAATATAGGTTCATGGGTCAATAATGATATCTCAATTACAAGTTCACATGCTTTGATTCATGTCACCTATGTTACCACTATGCAAGTACACCAGTTTCTATTATGTATTTCCAACGTCATATGCAAGTTCATGTGCTCACCTTCCCCTCTTTGTGTATGTAATCACGCTTTAAGCCTCCCCTTTTCGCATGGCTAAATTGGGCTTTAAAAGGCTAAGCCCAATATATATAAACGGACGTGTAAAACGGGGGAAAATAATGTTGGGTTAAAATTACTAATGAATGAAAACTAAAGTAGAAGGGCCCAAATTCAAGTATGGGTTGGGCCCATGATTGGTGTAACCTTTACACCATTAACTTAATAATGGGCCGCAAATATTTACATATAAGAAATAAAGAAGAATGACAAGATATATAAATGTAGAAAATACGATATGTTTAACCCGAGGTTGGATTGAGTTGTGATGTAAACCTGCCCGGAACCGCCCGGCTGTCCAGTAGTCACAACAATACCTATCCAATGTGGGAGGTTAAACATGGAGCCCAATAAGGACCCGAGGTTAGACTGAGTTGTGGCGTAAGACTGCCCGGAACCAACCGGCAACAGGCAGCCACAGCAATACCTGTCTAATGTGAGAGGTTAAGGCCATAATAAGACAATTAAGGCTGAATCAGGATTGTTAGGATTAAGTGGACTAAGACTTAATCAAAATGGAACATGCTAAACTAAACGGACTGGTGGGGTTAGGTTAGAAAACACTTAACCAACTTAGCATGTTGGCTAGAGATAGAAAACCTAGTAACGGGGGACCCTTTTCAGCAGTAACCCTACACGGTGTATCATGATACCCTGAAACTAGGCAGGGTGGGGCACGATTACTGGGCTGATTGTAAGAGGTCAAAAATCGACGGCGGTGGTGTAGCAGTGTAGGTTCTAACGGAGTGCGGGCGTGCACACACTCCGGCGCAGAAAAATAAGGCACTGGACACCAGTAGCATACCTGTGCACTCTAAGGTTGTGTCGGGTTGCCACTATGGGACTTGATACACCCCATGGTGGGACCAGCATAGGTAACTACGACATCGGGGGCCGTAAGACACATGTAACTATGCGAGTAGGAGCCGATCATCATAGAATGGATCACATCACCCTGATTATGGGGTGCGAGTGGGAAACTAGTTTATATGGGTTCAGAGATTAACATGGGGTACGATAGTATATTCGACCCTAGACAACTTAACCAAGTTTATAGTGCATGCCCATTTCTTGTTTATACTTATCATACCCAGTTCTTTATTCATAGACAAAATAGTACTAGACTTACTCTGGCTTTATGTCTGACTCTATTTTTCTTTCGTCTTCTTTCTTCCGTTTCCCCCCCCAGGTCCTCAGGGAGGGAACACAGCAGCTTGACCTACCTCAACATCCAGCTTGAAGAAGAGAAATGTATTGCTTGGACTTTCCTGTTTTGAACTATGGCTTTGGACAATCCACTATGGGGCTTTTGCAGTTTATCTACGTTTTATTTATGCTTCTTTAAATAATGTACTCAAGACAGATTATGAAAGTGTTATGTTATGTTTTTGGAAAGGATGTTGTTGTAACAAGTATTTGACTTTATGAAATAAAAGTTTGTTGTTCTTCCGCTGTTTACAAATATGTGTTCTTATATCTGTCTTGTATATCTGTGACTTGTACTTATAAACCTCCACCAAAATTAGGGCATTCCCTTTGAGAGTGACCCTAACGGAGGTGGGGTGTTTCACTAGTGATGTGAATTGATGGCCCAGATCTGAATTAGGGTTAATCCTATGGTCTAAACTAACCTAATCATCTATAAAAAGATCCTAATACCTAGCCTAAGTAATCATAAATCAATCCTACAACTAAACTATGCCAAAATGTTTAATCATGGCCTCCACCCTCTTGTCATAGCCTCCGTCTTCATTCATATGAGAGTTCCTAAGCTTGTTTGAGAGTTTCTAAGGCCAAAGTTCAATCTTTCTTCATCAAAGCAAGGGTCTTCTTCTAATTTCTTAAGGGTTTTCATTGAAGCTTGCTATTTGGGGGTCTTTAGAGTTGCTAGTGGCTTCGTCTCAATCTCATTTATATTTTATATGTCTTCATAGCATTGTAAGCCCTATACTACTCTTAGATTCTAACTATGAAGTTAAATATGACATGTTGCAAGTTTGAGTTTGGGCCTAAGTATGATATGTGCTTTGATCCTATCATGTTATGCATAAATTTATTCTATGCATGTTTATAAAGCTATCACCTTTACCTTATGCATAGAAAGCTATGAGCTTTGATTGGAAATGTTGCATAAAGCAACATAGAAACTCTCATAAACCTTGTGTTATCTTGCACATGATGTTATATGTGAATCACTAGCCACCATCCTATGTCATTTGTGATCATGTTTCACCTATTTGCTTAAGTTTGATATCATGCATATTTTGAGGCTTATGATGTAATATGCAAGTTGCTATCTTGCATATGGTGTTATGCGAATCACTTGCTATCTTCCCATGTCATTTATGATCATGTTTCACCTATTTTGCTAAAGTTGATATTATGCATGTTTTGAGGCCTATGATGTAATATGCAAGTTTATGAACACCTTTGCCTCGTATGCCACCATGTTCAACTTATGGCCCAAAACCTTATTAATTATGTCATGCTTCTAAGTTTCCCCTTTGAGATCTATTTGCGTTTATGCGAACTTACATACGATGGGGTTACGTTATGGGTAAACTAAAATGACATAAAAACATGACTTGAAAAGATGACATGTGATTATGCTTGAAACATGAATTTGGACATGACTTCTAGAAAACATGAGAATGGCCAACTCAAGGTAGGGTGAACCTAGCACAGTTTGACTACAATTCGTGATTGGGCCGTAGGACACCGACACTTGACGAGTTAGGCTTTTTAGGGAGCCGATCGACTAGACCGTGTTGTTGGACCTTGATCTAGGTCATCTCGGGATATTGGGCCAAGAGTGGGCCAAGGGATCTTTTCTTGTTGATACTTGACATAGATTACTAGTACACACTTGGTGCAACTTAACCTTGTACATGCGATGCCACACTTGATCTTTCTCTGCACCATGCCAGTTATCACCCCATGTTTCATCTCTGCTTTACATGTTCAGTTAACTTTATTAGTTTTTATACTAATGGAAGATAGGACTTACCAGTCTTTTTGATTGGCCCGTTGTCTTTCGCCTCTTTTCTTCCGTTTCCCCCCGCCAGGTTTGCAGGGTGGGAACACTGGTACCTAGCTGGGTCTTTAGCTGCTTTTCTGGATAGCTCATGTATGGTTTGGACTTGAGCTTGCTATGGCTTTATGCTACTTTGGGGATAGTTACTTTATGTTTTTTTTCCTGTTTTCAGTTTATGTTCTAGACTTTGTTTTGTGGGAAAATAATGACCAAGTACTTTGATGTAACTTGACTATGGTTTTGAAATGTTAGTTTTATCCGCTGCTTTACTACTCTGTTTTACTTATATGTTCCGTCTTGTTATATCTGCATGCATGTTTACCTTGTTTAACGCCCCTCCAAAGCTAGTGTGTTTGCAAGAGTGACCCTGGCGGAGGTGGGGTGTTACAATAAAAGATATGCCAAATATGCTTGCATAAAAATATGCCAAATATGCCTTCATAAAATTATGCCAAATATGCCTGCATAAAATTATGCCAAATATACTTGCATAAAATTATGCCAAATATGAGCTGGAATACCCAACATTCTCCCCCTCCAGCCCAACTTAGGAAAGATGTGCATGCTTCAATCATCATTTGAAACTCATTCCCACAAGGTTGCTACAAACATCAAGCTTGTTTCCTGGAACCACTTTAGTCAACATATCTGCACCATTCTTGTTTGTATGAATTTTCTTCAACTTGAGCATATTTTCTTCAATCACATTTCTCAACCAATGATACCATCAATATGCTTAGTGCGTGCATGATACATGGAATTCTTGCTCAAATCCATAGCACTTTGACTGTCATAGAATACTATATACTCTTCTTGTTGTAAACCCAACTCTTGAAGGAACCTCTTCAACCAAAGCATCTCTTTACTTGCTTCCACAGCTGTTATATACTCTACCTCAGTTGTAGATAAAGCCACACACTTTTGTAATTGGATTGCCAAGAAATGGATCCCCCTGAAAATGTGAACACATGACCTGAGGTAGATTTTCTACTATCAATATCACCAGCCATGTCTGCATCTGTATACCCCTCAAGAACATGTTTGCTACCTCCAAAACATAAGCAAAATCTAGAAGTACCACACAAATATCTGAAAATCTACTTTACTGCATCCCAGTGAACTTTACCAGGATTGGATAAGTATCTACTCACCAAACCAACAGAATGTGCAATATCTGTCCTAGTGCACACCATAGCATACATCAATGAACCAACTGCAGATGAATAAGGAATAGAAGACATACTTGCTTTTTCCTTCTCCGTTGTTGGACAATCCCTCTTACTTAGCTTAAAATGAGATGCAAGTGATGTACAAACCGGCTTAGCATGCTTCATATTGAACCTTTCAAGCACACGTTCAATATATTTTTCTTGAGATAGCCACAACTTCCTAGCTTTTCTGTCACGAACAATCTCCATGCCTAAGATTTGCTTTGCAGGACCCATGTCCTTTATGTCAAATGACTTGGACAAATCATTCTTCAAGTTGCTAATCAATTCTAAGTTTTGTCCAACTACCAACATGTCATCCACATATAAAAGAAGAATAATGAAGATATCACTAGGAAACTTTCTAAAATACACACAAGGATCTGCAACAGTCCTCTTGTAACCATTGCTTGTTATAAATGAATCAATTTGTGATACCACTGCCTTGGTGCTTGCTTAAGTCCATAAAGACTCTTCTTCAACTTGCAAACAAGTTTTTCTTTTCCTTTTTCATCAAATCCTTTAGGTTGTTCCATGTAGATTTCTTCCTGCAAATCACCATGTAAAAATGCGGTTTTTACACCAAGTTGTTCCAATTCAAGGTCACAACTTGCTGCTAAACCCAAAATGGTTCTGATAGAAGTCATCTTGACAACTGGTGAAAAAATCTCATCAAAATCAATGCCCTTTTTCTGATTGCATCCTTTGACTACCAACCTAGCTTTGCGCTTTACTATCTTCTCACCATCTTTCTTGTTCTTGAAAACCCATTTGTTTTTCAAAACTTTCTTGCCTTTTGGAAGTTTCACTAGCTCAAAAGTCTGATTCTTCATCAAAGAATCCATCTCCTCTTTCATAGCCTCAAGCCAAAGATTCTTGTCTCGACTAGACAACAATTCTTGGAAGATATCGGGCTCACCATCAGCTGTAACTAAGATATAATCTGTGCTTGGATATCTTGTAGATGGTTTATGTTCTCTGGTTGACCTTCTAACTTGAGCATCATCCACTTGTGGGGAGATTTGCTCCCCCTGCTCATAAGCCACTTCTTCATTTGGTTGAGCTTCATCATGAACGTCATCAAAATGTGCACCATCAAGCTGTGCATCATCAACACCTTCATGTGTTGCATCAAGATCAGCCTGTATTGGTTGTTCAACAAAACCACGAGTAGGGGACAAAGAAACATCAGCAGTATCAATAAAAAAAATCTGAGCTAGTATGATACCTTGCACTCAAATGTTCTGCACCTTTTTTATGCTCAAAGAACACTACATCTCTGCTTCTTACTACCTTTCCTTTCTCTGGATCATATAGCCTAAACCCATACTCTTCATCACCATAGCCAACAAAAACACATGGATTAGTCTTGGAATCCAACTTTGATCTTTTGGCACATGCATGTATGCCTTGCATCCAAATACTCTAAGATGTGTATATACATGATCACATCCCTTCCATGCTCTCTCTGGAATGTCAAGCCCCAATGGAATAGATGAAGAACGGTTGATCAGATAAACTGTTGTATTCACTGCTTCAGCCCAAAACGATTTTAGTAGATCAGACATCTTCAACATGCATCGCACCTTCTCCACAATGGTTCAATTCATCCTCTCAGCTACACCATTGTGTTGGGGAGTGCCTGGAACTGTCTTTACGTGTCGAATACCATATTGCACATAATAATTCTTGAACTCATGTGAAGTATACTCTCCACCATTGTCTGAACGAATGCACTACAACTTGCTTTCTGTCTCCCTTTCCACCATAACATGAAACTTCTGAAAAATTTCAAACACTTGGCTTTTGGTCTTCAGAATGTAAATCCGTGTCTTTCTAGTAGTATCATCAATAAAAGTGACAAAATATTTGTTGCCACCATTGGATTCAACCTCAATAGGACCGCATACATCTGAATGTACAAGCTCCAACTTAGCCTGCTTTCTTGTAGACTTTCTAGCAAAAGAAGCTCTATGTTGTTTTCCTGCTAAGCAATGATCACAAGGGTTAAGAGAAATTGTAGTATTGACAGGAATAAGAGATTTACCTGCTAAACATTTCAAAACCTTTTCACTCATGTGTCCCAATCTTCGATGCCACAAATTAGGAGAATCTTTTTCTTCCACTGTATTGAGCTCACCAAAACATACAGTCAAATATGTCTTGTACAAAGAACAACACAACTTGCCTCTTGCAATTGTCATGGATCCCTTGGATAATTTCCACTTGCCACTCTCAAATGTGTAACGAAAGCCTTCTTGATCAAGAATATGAGCTGAAAGCAAATTAAGACGCAAATCCGAAATATGGCGTACACCTTTCAATGTAAGCATGCATCCAACATTAGTCTTCACATGAATATCACCTATCCCAACAATGCTTGCTGAACTCTGGTTACCCATTTTGACACTGCCAAAATCACCTGCTTGATAATTCAAAAAATACTCTCTCTTAGGAACACAATGATATGAAGCACCTATATCAACCAGCCACTCAGAATCTGTACTGCTAACATGATGACATTCACTAGTTGCGCAAATCAAAGTGACATCATCATCACTTTTAGAGGCTACTGCTGCAACATTTTTATCATCGTCTTCTTTCTGAAAATCATTCTTCTTCCCATGTTCTCTTTTCCAACGAAAGCAATACTTTTTAATATGGCCAGGCTTCTTGCAATAGTTGCATATGAAGTGATTCTTTCCATCACTAGACTTGGATCTTCCTCTTGAGTTATCATGGCCTTTGGGTCCTTTGCTCTTGCTTCTTCCTCTATTCTCCACAACAAGAGCTTGTGAATTGTCAACACCAACCTCCTTTCTTCTAATTTCTTCATTAAACATGCTTTCTTTGATCACATCCAAAGATAACACACCATCTGGAGCTGAATTACTAATGGTCACAACTAAAGTTTCCCAACTATCTAGCAGAGAACTCAATACGAACAAAGCTTGCAATTCATCACCAAAAATGATATTCATAGTTGTCAACTTGTTAATAATGTCTTGGAAATCACTAAGATGCTCAGAAACTGACTTTCCACCTTTCATCTTTAGATTGACAAGCCTTTTAATCAATGAAGCTTTGTTATGGGCGGTTTTCCTCTCATACAAACCTTCTAATTTCTTCCACAAATCATATGGATCGGTCTCTTGTGACACATGGTTGAAAATGCTAATGTCAACCCATTGTCTAATGGTTCCTAAAGTTTTCCTTTTCAACTTTATCCATTCATTCTCTTCCATTTTATCGGGTTTAGATGGTTTAGAGATAATACCACTCGAACTAGTGACAGTTTCAATTGGGTCATGTAAATCCTTGCAATATAACAAGTCTTACATCATAGGTCTCCAAAAAGAATAGTTGGTTGATGTCAACTTAATCATTGAGCTATGACTGCTCGACTCCATAGTGTGATAAATAACCTACCTCAAGCTCTGATACCAATTTGATAGGATCGATTAGGGGTTACTACAAGCTACACCCACAATATCACATACAAGACAATCAATCAACACACCATTCAAATAAAAAAGATACGATGAAAGTAAAATAGCAAGACACAAGATTTTATATGTGGAAAAGCTCTTCGATGTGAAGAGTAAAAACCACGAGACCTCTAAAGGAGTCTACCCTCTTCTCTTATTGATAAACCAAAAGGGGAAAGCAGCCCCAAAATGTTTACAAAAGATTCGCTTCTAATCACCGGAATCCAAAAAACAATAAGAGATGAAAAAGGTGTAAGAGAACTAGGGCTGTTACCGTAACGGTAAATTTACCATTACCGTACCATTACCAGTCGATCGGTAATCATTTTTGGTTGAAATCGGTATACCAGTTAAAACGGTATGGTAACGGTAAATTTACCATTTTTAACGGTAAATTATCGGTAACGTTTCTTGAATACCAGCGGTAACGGTAATTTTACCAGTTAATTCAAAACATAAGTATACTCATCTGATATGCTTTATTACATGCACGTAGAACCAAATAAATGATTATATTTAGTTCAATAATCAGATGAAATAATTACAGGTACACTTATTTTCTTTTTCATTTATGTTTTTTATAAATTAACACCACATATAGTATAATAAAAATGCACATTGTACAAAAAATATGTTAAGATATAAACTTTGATCGAGAAACGGTAATTTACCATTACCAGTGTAACGGTTACCAGATTATCGGTATACCAGTCAATGGTATACCAGTCGGTCGGTAACGGTAACGGCAAGCAATTCTGGCTTACCAATAAAAACGGTACAGTAACGGTATTTGCCAAACGGTAACGGTAACCTTTACCATAACAGCCCTAAAGAGAACACCCTATGTGTGCACTTCAGGCCAGCGGTAAATCGAGCAAGAATTTTTCTCAATCTTGAAGACCAAAACACCTTGAAGAAGATGATAAATGACCAAAAACTGCTGCTGCCTTATGTGACCAGATCTGGTTATATTAACCCTCTTTTCTTTTAATGTGCATACCAAATATGTGAGTAATCTTTCAAGTGTCTTCTTTGAAAAGAAAAGATATTGTTGCACAAAAGGCATGAATGCACAACAAATCTGGGAAAAAGACAAAACCAATAAATCTCACCCACAAATTAAGCATGGCCTGCATAAAAGGTATGCCAAATATGCCTGCATAAAAATATGTCAAATATGCCTACATAAAATTATGCCAAATATGCCTGCATAAAATTATGCCAAATATGCCTGCATAAAATTATGCCAAATATGGGCTGGAAAACCCAACAATGTGTGCATGTGTGGAAACTATATGAGCTGACTATAAATGAGATGTGAATCGTGCTATTTTGTTGGTCGATTCAGTGCCACGCTTCTTTATTTGTTTGGCTATCTCTCCTATCTGAGGTAAAGAATTCTAATTTTTTTCCATGCTTCCCTATTGATATTTCTTTGTTGTTTGACATAAGCGTATTTTATTTGCCTTTTGTGTACTTTTTTTGGGTTCTATAATAGAAGAAAATGGATGCAATAGGTGCCTTCCTTCATGGGTACCTTTCTCCTCATTGATAACATACAAATTGGCTAATTGGCTAAGGTTTCATTCCTGGCAAGCTTCTCATTTTTTTATGTTTCTAATTATTGTCCAACCATAGTTTACATATATTTTCTTATTAATTATGATATGGTAAATGGTTAGCCTCTGAATTGGTTGTTGCAGTAGATGAAATCAATAAGGTAGTCAAGATAGACATTGGAAAATTGATCATTATAATTATAAGTCCAAAGGATTATACATGCCAATTTGAATCGTATACGTCAAAAATACAACCTGATATCATTATTTTTTATTTCCAATTGACCGACTTTTTTTTTTTTTAAGAAACAAAAAACTGAAAAAAAAACTACAATTCTTTGGTATGAGATTTACATGAATGTTAATTTTCTTCCTTTGTCCAATTTCTCATTCGAAAATCGCAATCATCAAACCGATGCTTTGGTATAGGCATAGAAGCTAATTTACGATTTAGCTGAGTCGCTTTCAGGTTCTTTCATATCTTTTTTCCCAGCAATGCCTGAACTGTCTCTTTTCATATGTATCTACTTATGACTATACATGTTCATGTTAATGGAGCAGTTGGAAGATTCCATCTTGATCTTATCTAGACTGAAAGTGGATGGTAAATTCTAATTAAAACAAATGTATTTTGAACTAAATATGTAGTTCATTGAGTACTATAACAGAGCATTTACCTTTTACATATAAGATTAGCTTTGGCATACTTGAATAAAAATTACTTAAAAGAAGTAGGATTCTAAACTTACTTTATGTTTGTTTCTGATCAGATATCTCAGTTGGTACTTAGAAGCTAATTTATCCATTTGACTGAGCCGCTCTCAAGTTCTTTCATGTTTTTTTTTCAACGATGCATAAGGCATATCTCTTTTTATTTTTATCTATTTATGACAATACATATATTCATGTTAATGAGACAGTTTGGCGTACTCCGGATTGAGTTTATTTGCGAAAAAGTGGACTAAAAATGCTAACTAAAACCGATGTAATTTTGAACCAAACACGTAGTTCATTAAATATTTAAGACACACCATTTACTTTTAACATGCAAAACTCGCTTTGGCATATTTGAATGAACATTACCTGAAAGAAGCAGGACCATTTCACTCTACGATACAATATTTTTTATATGTCTTAGTATAAATCAATCCATGTTATCTGCAATTTTAGATACATCAAAAAGTCGAAAATGAGGCAAATGACCATGATATTATACCTGCAGTTTTAACAGTCAATAAATAGCTATCGTTTCCTTTGTTATTCTCTACTTTGATGCATACAAATGAGGAAATAAGTTCATTAATTTACTCCTTACAAATGTAGGATACATGGTTTAGTATAAAATGACTACTACCTTACAATTTTTTTCAACTCATAGGTTAGTGTTTCTCCTGTACCTGTAACTGGAGATAAAACACATGTTTCGTTCATCATTTTTACACCATATTTTCTTTGACCTTCTGTTGTCGTAATATAACATTTTGTGTTTGGATAAACTTTTGGAAAACATTTATTTACGTGACAGCATGATATACGGTGCAACTTTTATTAGTGAATACCGAGTTTTCAGCAATTATTTTTGTATTTCTGGGTATTTTCTTCTTTTCTCTAAGATTATTTTTTGCAGGTTCCATTTAGAATAGAAAAAAGTGTGCACTTTTGTCATATATATATATATATATATATATAACCAAAGTTCAATCGAAAAAAATGTTTATGCATATAACTTTCATCTCCGTATATACAGTGCTGGCTATACAAATATGAATGCAATCTCTTCCAAGCACCCCCAACATGTCTATCTAACAATTGTGCTTTGGTTGCCGTTTAATTAGCTCGATATAGGATCGGCAACACCAAATCCAGCGAAATCTTCAGATTAAACTTGCAACTCATAGCATTAGAGGTAAAGCTTTAAATCTATGTATATTATCAGAAAGTACATTTTTATACACCTGCCTTACCAACAGGCTAGTATCATAGCATTTATCATCACACACAATATGTTTAATAGTGCAAAACTGACCTACTTATAAATTTTCTACATTATTATGTCAACTGATAAAAATTGAAATGCCAAAAAATAGTTTGGACGACGTACTGACGCATGTAATATAGGAGCTGACAACAGCTCAAATCTGCACAATAGCATGCTTTAAATTTTATTATCATCTTTTCTCGTAAAACTATGTGTATGTATATTAAAAAAGAAGCCATATTGCGTGCTTCGTGGTTTCCATTGAGAATTCCACTACCCACGAATAAGACAGAAAACAATGATTTAAAGTTAAAGTTTGATCTATTCTTACACATACCAAATAAATCTTGACTGGATGATGATAACATGAGCACTGAAGGAAAAGATAGCACATTTTTGTTGCACCTATGAACACATCCTAATATCTGGATATTTATACGTATGTAATTAAGCATTTTCAGACGTTGTTTATTTGTCTTGATATTAATGGCCCACTACTAATCTTTAATTACAAGTTAGTTTATATAAATAATACCATCTTCCAACTTCTATATGCAAATACTCATAATGTGCGCCCAAAAGTCATTCTTACATGTCACAAAATTAACATAGCTTTAAAATGATTTACAATTTTACTTATAATTTCAAAAGGATTTTGCAATTATTATTGTTGACCCTCATCTAAATGTAGAAACTATGTACATATTTGACATCATATATCATATTCATGTATTTTGTGCAGGGTATAATTTGGTGCTGTGATACTGAAGGATTAGTTGTGATGAATGTGCGCTCTGACCTCCTCATCTTCTGCGAGGAATTCTCCACGTGCATGTTGATTTGAACGTTTTTTTATTGTGTTGCGATAAATTAATTTTTGAGTAGTATGCATTCCTCTGTACTGGCTCATATTTCCGTTGTCTTGACTTTCTTCTTCGTTAAGAACATAACGTGGTGCCAACGTTGTATTGCAAAACAAACTTTATCGTGTTTGTTTGATGCGTTTATATCATGTGACCAGTTATTACATAGATGCATATAGTAAGTGGTAAATTAATAAGCTGACGTTTTATTTTTTAAAATTAACGTAACAGTTCAGGGAATTTTAAGTTTGATTGATAATAACATAACTATATACCATAGTAAGTACATAATGACAAAAAAATGTAGATTAGTCCCATCAGCTTAATTGTAATAGCAATGAAAAGATGCATCAAAAATGTTTTTACCATTAATTTAAACCATTATTGAAAATAAATAGTTGAAAACTATATATTATAGCATCACTATAATAATTCTTAGGTAATTTTTATTCTAATCCACATTTTTAATAAGTCAATCCACCCAATAAAATAGGATCTTTGACTTTTAATAATATTTAAGTCTTAATTAGTTTATCTACCTAAAAGAACGTCAAGTATCTTTCCTTTTCTTTGTTCTGCTTCGTCCTTCTTCTATGCTTTGCTTTGTATATTTCTTATTTCTAAAATCCTACATCTAAATCCAAGTCTTGGCTATGAAGCTATTGGAGAAACATTTGCATGCAATGGCACAATCACCTGTTGAGCAACTTGTGGTTGTTTCTTAGGTGCTTGTAGCTGATATTGGTATTGGGTATGAAGATATTGTTAACACTCTGATGCTTGCTTTCAATTTTAAAATCAATCAAAAATTTGAGAGAATTGGCAAAAATGGTGGAAAGTTTAAATGGTGAATTATTGCAGTTTGATCTTGTATATGAACAGGTAGTAGTACTCAAAACCAAGAAAGCAAAAGCTGCGGCAACTGACATCCTTACCATACACTGCATACCATTGGTCATGTCAGATGAATTGGGGGCATAAAGCAGTTTATTCATATTCAACCGTACAATCATCACTTTCGCTTAGGCAATGCAAAAAGACATTTTTGATGTAAAGCGAGGAAGGTAGCATAAGGGACGTGATATATTTTTATACCATTCAAGCAGCAGAGGCTTTTGGTAAATATAGGACGTAGAAGGTGCAAGAATGATTGCGAACCGAAAAAATGTTTTTGTTTGCGAAATACAATTAGCATCCTAAACTCGTATGCTATTACGGAATCAAATATCATATAGTATTTTTTTTTTCTAGCCTTGAAGTCATTGTTATCAAAAAAAGAAAAAAAGAAAAAAATAAATAAATTCAAGTTTAAGTGGAGTACATCATTCAGGTGTGTCTGTTACATGAGGAGAAACATATCACATATGAAAACAAATTAAGTGTTTTCGTTACTTTTGTTATATAGGTACCACAAGAAAAAACATTAGCATATACCTGTTACAGGAGGAGCAACTACAAACTGAATGAGTTAAGATTACGGTTCAAATGAACAAAAACATGAAATCTTTAAGTTAATCCACACGTGGATTAACTTACAAATTGTTGTGGATCAACTCATTAAAGTAAAATGGTTGATTAACTTATTAAAAATGTGGATTAGAATAAAAATTACCTAATTCTTATTATTGATTTAATGATATGTATTCAGTCAGTTACAATTATTTATATGTATATTTCTATAAACGTAGATATAAAATTATATTTTTCCAGTGTTGCATGTGAATTCCTCCCTTCAAGCTTGTGCAATGTGCCAGTTATTTGGTATGTTTGATTGAAAGCAGCCGTGCAACAGCACGAGACTATACTAATATTAGAACCATTCACTACTTTATCCTTTTAAAATATTCTCAAGTCAATATTATTATATCTTAGCCTTTTTATTTTAATGTATTGTGTTACCTTTAACACTATGAATATCTATGTAATCTTCGTGCATTCAAATAGTTATTATCGATTTACCTACGAATTGTACGTGTAACCTAAATTAAATATAAAAATGAATTAATTTAAATCATTATTGAAAATAATTATTTTATGAATAATATATTATTTATATGTATGCTTTTAAAAGTGTTAATCTAAAGTATGTTTTTTCAGTCGTGCATCGCACGGGGACTAACCTAGTTTAACAAGTAGAACAAGAGGCAACAACATTTATCAAATATTTTCAAAGTGTATGTACCATTATTCTTATGTATTATCCACCCTACAAATATATTAAATATTTTCAATACATCTCTAAATTTAAATTAAAACCCAATTCAACTATACAAAATTATTTAAATAAAGTTCAACTTGTTAATTACAAAATTAAATTTATAACTACAACTTGATTTTTCCTCAAATTCATACATAATTTGCATTTCGAACTTTAGATTTATTTCCAAAGTTACTTTTTTGAATATTTAAATGAATCCAAAACAACTAATAGTGTTAATGTCGTCTGTTTATGGCACAACACTCATATTTACAGTATAAAAGAAATATCATTTGGAATATATCCAAACTTCATTCAAGAGATAAAGATTAAAATTTTAACCTGAATTTCAAATACGCTTCTATTTAAATCTCGGTTTAATCTGTTTTCTTAACTCCAAAATTTCTAGGTCGTTATTATTACCCATCAAAAAGTCGGGTTGTTACATTGACCCATCAGTCTGCTAACTATTACAAATAGCAACTGAAATAACTTCTACGTTATCCTTTGCAATACAACAATTCTGTTTGCAATAATTCTTAAATCTCTCTATTTGTTCAAACTGATTAATTCAGATTTCCAATAACTGCCCAAATTACAACACCAAGAACCCATATCCTTTTGTTACTTCATTGGATTTTAGTCTCTAACAGCTATGTTCCGATCTTGTGTTTTCCGCTCCAACTGTAGGGTAGTTTAAACTCATTTCGAAAAATTACATATCGGGTTGGTTTTGCATGATATGATAAAATATGCTCGGTTGTACATCTAGTGTGGAGTGCTCTAATTTGGTTTTTGTGTTTTCCTACTAAAGTGACATAGTTGTTACTGTCCTATTATCTCTTTCAGTCATCGTAGCACTTCTGAATCATTGTAGTTGGTGTGTCACAGTCATGTTCCAGTTTCCATGTGTTAGTGCATATCTTATGGCATGTATGGGGCTAACATCTATATGTTGAGAGTAGAGTTTTAGCTAGTTGGAATCCTCGTTGAGATAACTGTTTACTCACTCACACTAATTAATTTCATCATGCAAGTTAATAAATTTTAGATTGTCACATATATCTGTTATTTTAATTTTAGATTGTCACATATATCTGTTATTTCAATAATATGATATCCACACTCAAACTCGACTGCAACAGGGTGTACATTTTGCCCATACAGTGGATTTCGGGGAGGCGGGGGGAGGGGTAGGGGAAGGTTCGTAATATTCAAATTATCGAGGTTTCTGTTCAAAAAACGCCTAGGTTAAAGAGTTTGTTGAACAAGTGCTTGATTCCAGATGTTTGTTCAACAAGCGGCTGAAATCCAACAGCTTTAATAATCCAGGCATTTGTCGAACAGATGCCTGAAGGCCAACGAATTTATTTTCAATGACTAAATTTATTAACGACTATTTCTCCTACCATCCTATAAATATAACACTCCACTATTCTCTTCAACTTCAAATATTCTTCCATAAATCTACACTTCTAAACTAAAATAAGTACTGGTTTTGATGCCGATGCGGCAAGAAATAGCTTTGAATGTTTTGATTTACAAGATGGTACACATTCGATTGATGGAATAGTTACTACCGCAAGTTGGAGTGTTGTGGAAGGCTATGATCATTACTACATCTAATACTCAATTTCCCTCGATCCCGTTTGGGTGCTGATAAGAGTGGTGAAACTTTTTTGGTAGAATCGCTAATGCGTATAATAAGAAGAACATAGATTGAAATATAAGCTTAGCTTCCATCGAAGGCCGTTATTGTAAAATAAATTGTCAAACCTAATGTTTTGATTCTCAGATGTTCAAGCTAAAGTAGAACCCATGCGGATTCGGAAGTGATACTCATATGGTAATATTTGTTTACTTTTTATACTGTACGTCAAAGAGGTATACTTAAAGTAGCATATTATTGATGCAGAGACTTGTCTCAAATAAGTTATTCAAACAGATATATATACCAGAAAGTAAACAAGGTTCTCCTTTCTATTAGTTCATGCATGTGTATGACCTACTGGTTAATCACGTGAAATGGAAATCATCACTTCATAAAACTTTCCAAGCCGTCCAATCAAGTAGTAGTTGTAGGAAAGCTAGAAGAATTGGAGACAGTTCAAGTCCTAGAAAATAGCAGGACAATTTTGTTTTCGAATCAGAAGAAGACTTAACCCCTAATGATGATTGATATGTTAAGCCAAAAGGAGCCAACGTGGCAAAGAAAAAGCAAGTTGCTGGAGGAAATGAAGACGAAATCAAAAAACTTTTGAAGGAGTCTAATGAATGTATTCGCGTGCACTGGAGTGCAGAGCCAATCAATACCAAGAACGGCTTGATGCAATTCATCAACTTGTAGAGGTAAAGAGACGAAAAGAGGAAATGTAATCATATTAATGGATACTTCTCACATGGGTGATTTGCAATGCAAATGTACGGAGTCTCGGAAAATAGAGATAATGAGGCGAAGAAGATAAGAAGGTCTTTGATTGTGGATGACTATGTACCGTTAATATGGTTTAAAGTTTAGTTGACTATGTAGCGTCGGTATGGTTTAAAAGCTAGTTGTTTATGTAGCGTATGGATGGTTAAAAGTTAAGCTGTCTATGTAGCGTATGTAAGCAGTTAGTTCAGTGGAAATCCTTTTGTTTGATTTATATGAAATTCCATTATGGTTTAATTTATTTAAATCTAAATACATTTAAAAACGATTCCATAGAGACTTTTTAAATTTTAGTTTGTGCATAACTTACTATTTTTAACATGAAATCTCAATTAATCAATTTCATTACAAAGATATAATTCATTAGATCCTAACATTTCTTGTTTTGCAGAAATCTGATGTATGTAAAAATCCGTACATTCATTCGAAGTTCGAAACAAAATTCGATGAACTACCAGGACGTTACAACCTCGTTTTTAAATCGTTTAAATTATTACTAACCATACTCATACCATTCATATATTCCTTTAACGTGAGTTAATAAATCGGGTCATCCGCACTTTACCGAATTAATATATTATTAATGTCAGGAATTAGGAGTTAGAACTCCTTTTGTTTAATTTATATGAAATTCCATTATGGTTTATTTATTTAAGTCGAAATATATTTAAAAACGATTCCATAACGACTTTTTAAAATTTTAATTTGTACATAACTTAGTATTTTTAACACAAAATCTCGATTAATCACTGTCATTACAAAGATATAATTCATTAGATTCCAACTAACTTTTTTTATAGAAATCCGACATACATCAAAATCCGTACATTCATTCGAAGTTCCAAATGGAAATCGACAAACTATAGCGACATTACGAGCTCGTTTTTAAATCGTTTAAATTATTAGTAACCATAATCGCACGTTTCATATATTCCTTTAGCAATGAGTTAATAAATCGGGTCGTCCCCGCTTTACCGAATTAATATATTATTACTATCAGGAGTCAGGAGTTAGAACTCCTTTTGTTTTAATTTATATGAAATTCCATTATGGTTTAATTTATTTAAATCGAAATATATTTAAAAACCATTCCATAACGAATTTCTGAAATTTTAATTTGAACATTACTTACTATTTTTAACATCAAATCTCGATTAATCACTTCCATTACAAAGATATAGTTTATTAGATCCGAACGTTTCTTTTTTTACAGAAATCCGACATATATCAAAATCAGTACATTCATTCGAAGTTCAAAGCAAAAGTCGATGAACTACGGCGACGTTACGAGCTCATTTTCAAATCGTTTAAATTATTACTAACCATACTCGTACCATTCATGTATTCCTTTAGCGATGATTTAATAAACCGGGTCGTCCTAGCTTTACCGAATTAATATACTATTAATGCTAGGAGTTAGGAGTTAAAACTCCTTTTGTTCAATTTATATGAAATTGCATTTTGGTTTAATTTATTTAAATCGAAATATATTTAAAAAAGAATCCATAGTGACTTTTTGAAATTTTAATTTGCGCATAACTTACTATTTTTAACATGAAATCTCGATTAATCACTTTCATTACAAAGATATGATTCATTAGATCCCAACGTTTCTTGTTTTATAGAAATCCAATGTATATCTAAATCCGTACATTCATTTGAATTTCAGAACAGAAATTGATAAACTACCGCGACGTTACAAGATCATTTTTAAATCGTTTAAATTAATTTTAACCATACTCATACCATAATATGCAAAATTAAATATAATTCAACATACAATATGCCAGACAAAACAACAAAATAGAACAACAAATGAAATATAAAACAACACAGAAACAGTACTGACATCCAACTACACGTACCATAATATGCAAAATACAACACGCCAGAAAAAACAATGTGATGTAGCATATACAAAAGGACATGTAACATAAACATCGGTCAATATGCTTAGAATCGCTACCATCCGCATCAGAACTGTAATCACCGGTGTCATCAATATCATCGGGTGGAGGTGAATTGGCACAGGACCCTACTGCTGGATCTGGGCCTGTAAAGCAGCTATTTGGGACTTGTAAGTAGATTCTTATTAGCCAAAGATGTTTGCATAGTCTTGTACATCACATGCGTGTACTCGAGCATCATACACTCAAATGCAACCATCAGTCGTCGATCGTGGTCCATATATAAGGAGTACCGATATTGTGACAATACATATTATACTGATGTAAATATTATAAGAAAAACTTATATAAATAAAATTTATATTTCTGACATACCTGATGTGAATGGAATAGTCCAGCTGATGGTACACCTGGAGGGTCAACTGAGGGATACTGCAACGAAATCTCTACTATCTGACCCTGCACATCGTACGCCCTAAAAATGTGAGGTGGGGGGTCCAACGCACCACTTTGCGTGTAGTATGACGATATAGGCTCAAATGTGGGAGTAGGCACCGGAACTCTTCCAGAAACTATAGACGTCCCACTATGATCAGAGTTCAAACCCCGAATATAATCTGGTAAAGCATAAGCTCGTGGATCTATTCGAACCCAATAGGAATCAAAGTGCTTGTCGACCCATCCTGCGGCCCTCAAACTCTGAAGATATGCCTTTCCTATTCGTATATCACCGAACATCTCGTCCCATAGGGGCGGATTAGAACGAATGCACACTATACCGTATAACCGCAACCAACAATGCTCCCCTAAATACCATATTAATGGGCACGTGGGTAATTGAAAGCAAACCCTACGCCTCGAAATATTAAACTAAAATCTGAGGGTATGGTCCTCCTCAGGCGCCAAAAACCCTAAGTATTGGTTCCATGGACGCGCAATAATGCCAACCTATCACCTCATATCCTTCTGTGTGCACGCCTCCATTTGCTCGTTATGCACTCCCTGTGCAGGACGAGCGACATGCATAGCCGGACCCCAACGACGCAATCTAGGAAAGTATATAAGGTGTACTGATCGCCTCAGGGATAAGTCTAAGGTGCATGTTAGCCATGTACTCGTAATACAAGAAGGGAAAGATGTATCAGAATCCGTACAGCTTCTTGGAGCGTTGTACGACGTAAATATCCAGTGCGACGTACATATAACCCAATATAGTTATACCCCAGTCATACATATGCAGCTGGACAACGTCTACTAGGCCAGCCAGATAACCAAGTCTAATAGTCCCCTTGTTGTTGCTAAAAAAAATTGGACCCAAAAAGGTATTAAAAAAGGCCCTTATCACTGGAGTATGCATATCCTGAGTGGTCTGATGAGCTACTATATAGGCGTACAGAGTAGGGAGGGTAACGCCAACTCACTCAACCGTATCTAGGATTAAACCTAGTAAATAATCAGAATAACTATCAACCACCTCAAACAATGTATCAAACAGAATAGGGACATGGTCGGGACGAGCTACCTCTATGCCGGTAAGCATGTAAAAATCAAAAGAGGTCTGGCCTAACTCAAAATCAGGAAAGTGAAAGGTGTATATACTACGCCACCATCGCTCGATAAGAACCTCTACAAGGCATCGGTCTACATGCGCGAACCTAGGTAAATCTAAAAAATCTCTGAAAGGTGTCGCATGAAGCCTGACCATTATCGGCTCCGGTAACTTATCATAATACTATGCCGTACAATGTAACCACCTATCACACACAACAACATGGAACCTAAACATGCAATTATTTATTGTAAACATAAATTAATTATTAACATTCATGTATATTAAAACGCTTTTCTATCTACATAATAATATAAAAAAAAAATACCCGAGGAGCTGCAATAGTAGTAGTCACACAATGCGTAATAGTCTGAGGTAGGTCATGCAGTACTCGAAGGCTATCTGTAGTCATGTAAGATCAGGTGCGATATGAGCTAGTCCGACATTCACGTCTGACGAATATAGGACGACGCGTCTACCGGTCTTCATGGCACGTGGCAGCATCTCAACGCAAACTTTAATAAAAATATTAAAAACGAAATTTTCGAACAATTTGAAATGAAATACAACCGATTTGCGCCTAATATAGGCGTAAAAGCCAAACATTGTTTCAATAAACGCCTGGCCCTCAAGCGTTTGTTGAACAAACGCCCGCATGTTTTTATAAGCGGGCGTTTATTCAATAAGCGCCCTGCTAATTTAAAACTCTGGGCGCTTGTTCAACAAACGCCTGGTTCCAGGCGTTTCTTGAACAAGCGCTCGATTAAAAAACTATTGGAAATTTAGAGCGTTCCAATTATTCGGAGTGCACAAAATCGAATTTCCGCACCCAAACAATTGAAGATGCTCTAAATTAGTTTGGATGGATACAAAGTGATTATGATGTTTGTCCACATGTTGACACGATATGCACACGTCAATGTTATTGACATGGACACATCTAGGAAATCAATATTTAACATATAATGTTATACCCATATTATTGAAATTTGATTATATAAATAACCATTATGGTTGTTGTTAATTCCCCGTCGATATCAGATATGTTTGGATGTATTCATTGAAAAGGGTTGAAATTATAATACTCACATATTTAAACTTAAATATTTCACTTGGCCAACAAAGAAAACTAATTTCTTAAATCTTATCAAGACTTATTTGATCACAAATCAAATCTTTTATAACTTATTTCGAAATCAGATTAAATAATTATAAGTTATTTACGAATATCTAATTTTTCATGAATCTCTGTTCTAAACATCAAGATCATTTCTATGTCATTTTACAAGTTAAATAAAGATATTTATTAAACTTTTTCAAAATAGTTAATGTAAACTCATTTAATTGCAAAATTTTGTTTTATAACTTCATAAAACTTAATTATAAAATTTATAAAACTTATTTATAATATAGGAATTTGCTATACAAATTATTTTATTACATCCTTATAAAACTCACTTAAAAATATTGATTTATTTATAAAACTTTAATTGAATTTAACTTGTATAAAGTAAATTTAAAACCATGCTTTTGTTATAAAAATAAATTTTATAACTTCAACTTAGTCAATTTGCCTTGCGGCGAATCAACGTCTTAAAAAGAGGATTTTAAGTAATGTGCTGCCAACCACTTAACCAGTACTGCTTACAGATTAATAACACATCAACATTGAATTAAATTCAGCAATCATCATCTAAATCAGATTTTATTGTAATCGATGTTAGACAATTCATATGTGTAAAATATGAAAACAAGTAATATCCAACACATTGAGGAATCTTATTGGATCCCTCCAACCTATCCCCTTGAATCACAACTCATATATCAGGTTATATAAGCATATAAATTAGATAACATAATCTAATTCATTTAAGATGAATATTATTATATGAAATAAAAACATTCATAATATTGTAGAAAGTGCAAGAGTTAACTCACCATCCACTCCAATACGACGATTTACACGTCATTTTATCTAATTTTACACAAATGTTTAAAATTAGATAGAATTTCTATTAGCTCCAAATGAACCCAATCCAACTTGTATGCATAGTGTTCATCAATAAGAACCCAAGGCAAATTGTTTCAACGAAATTTGATCATGCATGGATAATAAACATGTTATAAGTTTATGCACAATTCAAGTAATAATAAAATGTCATTAACATTTAATTACCTAAATTAACTAGATTAAACACGACATTAAGCCACATAATCCACTTGTTCAAATCTCGAATCCAGGCTTCTCATCACCTATAACCGAACAACGCGACTACCTCCGAGCACCAGACCTCCACCTATGATCGCCGCCTGATGCCCATATATGAGCAGCGCCTCTGCCACCCGTCTAACTCCCAACGATGCCGCCTTTTGGTAGAAAATCGGAGGTGAACTCCATGACTTTAAATGGATATCCTAGCCTCGATGTTGCTTCATTCAATGATAAAAAAATATCGATCTACTCTTCCTTATGCACACATATTTGTAGTTGACCAATTTGATGATTTGCCTCCAATCATTCTAAGCATTTCAGGTCGTTAGATGATTCAGAGGAAGTGAGGGCTTGAAGGAAACGAACTAGGGTTTTGGGAACGGAAATGTATCACCCTGCATTTTTAATAATAAAAAAATTGAAAAGTTTTCTGAATTTGGTCAAGGGAATAGCATCGTTGTGTCCATGACGATTTTCTGATCAATTTAGACCTACAGTTTGCATAAAACAGATTTAAAACAAAAAAATATCTTCAAATGAAGTTGTAAAACAAATGTGAAAAAGAAGATATAAGAAGAACACTAATAAGAACAATGACTACCAATGTTTTTTAGTCTTATCAAATAATGCTTGTGTAGTCTAGTTGGATGAGGCATGTCTCTCCTTTGTGATTGGTGTGTGTATATATATATGAATAACTATAGAAATGCACGTTCTTAGAGAAAAATATATATCACATAAGGAAAATTATACATATATTTGAGTGTGTGTGTGTATATATATGAATAGGAAATCCAAAAGTAACCTACAAACAATAAAAATGACTAGGAAATAAATGTCGGCATAACGCCATTTGAATTTTGAAAAGAAATGATATTATGCATAGATATATACGCATAAATTCAAAAGTTGAAATTAAAAGTATAATTTAAGAGCTGGAAGTGATAATTGCGAACGAATGAAAAATAGGTAAGAGAATAACTGCATTTGAAAATTGAATATATATTAAAAGGAATGAAACAATAAATTGATAACATTATAATGACAATAGTTGAGCAACTATTAACGGACAAAGATTTGAAGAGTTATAAGCAATATATGCACATATGTTTGGAATTTGAAGTTAGATATATGTTATAAATGGAAAATTATAATTTACACAGTGATATTTGACAATAAAAAGAAACGTTACAAGCAACATTAAACAAGAAATTAATATCGGAAAAATTAATGTTAATGGCTCAGGCCATGGGTCGACACAGCTTAGAGGTGGGTCGACACATGGATCGACACACCTTAGAGGTAGATCAACACATCTTTGGGACAAACTGACATATTATTTTGACTTGTACGCTTCGGATTTTATTTCATTTAATCTGACATACCCGAATCAACTGTACACTATAAATAGACTAGTAGAGCATAACCTCTAACTAATATTTTCTGAGATGACGCCATGGCTTTGTCGTTTTCTCTCTTCTCCAAGTCTTTCAGAAATTAGAATATTAGCTTTTAGGAGTTCTGATTCAAGATTTGAAGACAAAGAATGTAGATCTACAATATGGGTGTTCAGATTTCTTGTCAACGTGAGGTAAATCTTGTGAATTTGAATTATTGTGGTTTCTTTCCTTCTTCTTTTAGCATCAGATTTGTGAATCCATTATTATCTTAATATTAGATTCAATTAGAAAGACCATAGAAGAGCAGATCTGAATCAGATTCAACGAGTGGAAAGAAGTCAGGTGAGTGGATTTAAAATTATATCTTTTGGTAACGGTATATTTATCATTTACATTCCCAGGAATTCTTAATGTGATAAGTAATTAGATTTTGTGGTATTTGCGATATAATCAATTTCTAAGAATGTCAAGAATATTGATGTTGTACAAAATTTATTTCATTAATCTTTTGTTTGGATTGAGAATTACTAGAATACTAAAATTGTGGAATTTACAATAATTATGACTACGTTTTTAAGATTGTTATTTGTTGTCAAATTGGATATCTAGTAAATAGAATTACAGAGAAATTGGGAATAATGGAAAAAGATTTGATATACCTAATTTTGTATAGAAAATATACTGCAATTGAAAATGGTACATGAAAAATAGGAATTTAACATCTAACTCAGAAAAAAAAAATTAGTTATGGACCGAGTTAGTTGGATTTGAGAAAAATGGATACATTTTCATAATGACAAAATTACTGAGAATGTAGTTGCAAGAAAAGAAAGGAAAAAGGGATTAGTGTGAAATAGAGGTTCTTTTACCGTATTACACACTAACAAAATTATATATATATATATGTATATATATATGTATATATATATATATGTATATATATATATATATGTATATATATATATGTATATATATATGTATATATATATGTATATATATATATAGGCGCTCGTTAATGGCGGCTGGTGGGATCTTCACCAGTTTTCGTTTCATGCATGAGTGTCCTCTTCACCTTTCTTTACCTTTCTCTAATTGCTTTCTTACAATCGTTTTATTTCAACAACCTTCAACGATTTTTGGTTGATAATACATCTGATTTTTATTTGTTTTTCACAACTTAAATCACGTTGCGAATTTTGCCCTTTTTCTATCTGATTTCACCCCTTTTTTCTATATGATTTCATGATGATATATATCATTCTCCAATTTTTTCCAACCTTCAATGATTTTCGAATCGTTAATAAGCCAAAATTTCATTTCACCTTCTAACCCAAATTTCCATAAAGTGCCAGATCTACTCAAGATTGAGATCTGTGTTTCCGTCTACCCATTATTTACGGTTCTTATCAGTTTGAGCATGGATTTTCAAGACATCGTCAATTTGGGATTCGGCATTGCCGACGTAAATGAATAGCTTCAGTTGCAAGTTATCCAACTTATTTTTCCCTGTTTTGAGCTACATCAAGTTCAGCTTTATTTTGGGTAAGATTATTTTGGTCTTGGGTTTATGGGATTTGTATATTTTGGTTTTCGCTCTGATCTTGTTTCAGTAGTTTAATCATCTATCGATCACGAAAGTGATTTTGTCATCAATTCTGTTATAGTCAGTTTCACCTCAATATGTAAAGGTTACCCACAAATTTCAGTAGAGAAGCAGATGACCTCTTCGTACTTTCTCACCCATACGGATTGTAGCTTCCAACACTGTTATCCCCATTTTATGTATTTCGTCTTGATTCAAGGGCTGATGGAATGACTTTTTGGGGTTATATTCAGTGTTGTGGTTTATTTAAATGGGATAATTATTTCAGTGAATGGAGAAATGGTTTTAATAACTAGTTTGTAAACATGAAGAGGTGATTCATGGATGTCCTCTATTAAGTTTTATGTTGCAGTTTCAACACTTTTAAGGTTTTGCAGTATGACTTCTGTTGAAGTTTGGACATATATCACAGAAAAGATAAATGAAAAAACATTAGAAATGGCTTCCAGAGGAATCCAAAACTTCTACCGACAACCGAAATCATCCAACATCTTCAAACCCAACAGAAAATCCAATGATTTCAGATGAGAAGTTTTCATTAGTCATAACTGTTTTTTGATCAAGCTGCAGTTTGATTTTATTACATCACCAAAGCTCAAGGTTTATGTGCTTAAATATTCATCAGCTGTTGGAATAAGAAGCTCATGAGTGAAAATGCAGTATGCATCTAGTAGCTCTTATTTTTGGCTTTTTTAACTTGTGGATTAGTGATTTGTTCATGGAATTGATGGGGTGTTCACTGTACTGAAATCATGATGTATTGTTTGGACACCGTTGATCGGTTACAGTTTTTATATCAGAATTTGGCACTTAAGAGTCCATTTTTTTGGATACTAGCACAGAGATGGATTCACATTGTTGTTTGTGAATCATCAACTAGATTCAGGGCTTGGAATTGAATCTTTATAGGTGCAATCATATATAAGTAAGGGTTGTTTTCACTGGTCATTATGATATTTACGTAACAATGCACATGAAGTTTGAAGTAGTTCGGCTGTAGACGAGTACTTGATTGTTGGTTCTGGAAGAAGTGGTGTGATATGCTGAGAGATTTGTTAATGTAATTTCTACTTCCTATACTGAAATAACATGTTGTACCAGTTTTTATCTTCCATGGAGATGATCGTTTAGGATCATGCTCATGAGGAGCCTTGGTCTCCTAATGTGCAGTGGTACACGTTTGCGGGATGGTGGCCTCATCATGAGCGGATATATGTTAGTCTAGACTTTTGTTACTTATATTTTCAATTTTTATCATGCTAACCTTTCTCCTGTATGGTTTTTTAGTAGTTAATATATATATATATATATATATATATATATATACATACATAGTTGTGTGTATGTCGACAATGAAATTAAAGGAAATAGCTTGCAACTACGGACCGTACACTACAAGAAAAACCACTTTCAACCGCAATCAAAGACAGCGTTTTGGGTGCAAAAGCTATAAAATTTTGGTCCCCTTAAATTCACTACTCAGTGAAACATTTCCGATGAATTCAATACTTTGGGAAACGCTTATACAACATGTGTGATAAAATATCTCACTTAATCAGCACGCGTTGCAAAAAGCCTAAAACATCCCGCCTCCAGTTTCATTTCCCTCTACTAAAAAATTTACTTTCCCTCTTCCTTCAGTTTCATTTCCCTCTTTCGATTTCATTTCCCGCATTCGATTTCATCTTGTGGCAAAACCCAATTTTATCATTTCATTGTTCCTTATTTCCCTGATTCCAATTTTATGGTGCCCTAGTTCCTCTTGTTCAGGTACTTCGATCGATTTAATTATAATTTGTCTTCTGTACATTAAGTTCGATAGATTTAGTTTTCGATTGATTTAATTATTTGTCTTTCGATCCGATTAATTTAATTACTTAGTTCTTGTACATTTAGTTCGTCCGATTTACACTTATTAGTGAAATGGTACAGTATTGCTACGCTAGCACCATCGTTACTGAACATTTGCTTTGAGCTAGCTTGATTATGATTTATGGATACATTTACAGTTTACATAATTTTTTCCTTGATTTATTAATTAGAAAGTGAATCAAGTGGGATGATGTTTCCTATAGAAATAATTTTTGTGTATTATCGTTATAAGTGCAGTTTGGCTTAACTCAGGATGCATACAATATCATATCATCCATTAATAGATATTTTCTCTAGTAGTAGCAGCATTTTCTAAATACCATATTTGATTTGTGTTCTGTGTTTCCTCTAAGTTGCAATTGTTTTTCATAATTATAAGTTGTAAGCTCATGAGTAACTCACTCCCATTATTCAACTCATCCGAAAATGAATATTTCTAAGGATAATTACACCGTTATACAAATACATGTTATATGATTGGTGGTAGGTAATATGTATCTCCAATATCCTTAGTGGGGAAGTTAATTGATCTTCTCTAATGTTCGAGTAAAAGGTTATAAAACTGATGATTATAACATGTTGTGATGCTTTATTAAATTGCTGCATCTAGCTGCAACAAAGAATATGCACTAGTATAATGCAACAATTAAAATTATGGGAATTTATTTGAATATGCCAAACTTTATGTAGGTAAAAATGTTTAATAGAGTTGTTAGTTTAGTGAACTACTTCAACTTGCAACTGAGTGATATGTTGTCATAGTTTTCTTTTACAATGATTGACAACAAAGTTCACAGTGTGGAAACCTATAAATTCAGAATTCTGTTATGGCCTTGTTGCCATTTTCAATTGTTCCCTGGTCATTATTTTTGGTTTGGGTTCCTGTCCCCCATTCGTACTTGATTCATGTTACGCTTTTAAAATAAAATAAAATAAAGTCAGGTAACTATTTAAAGATTTTGATTTTGATAGTCATATATCTATGGTTTTTGTCCTCTATCAGTGTTTAATTCATGTTATTCTCCAGCAATATTGGATTCTTGATTGTTAAGTTCATTCTTTTTGTCAAACCATTTGTCTATTGTTTTTTTTGATGACATTTCATACTTCCATGATTTGAGAAATGTTCTAAGTTTTTGATGTCTTGTTGTGGTTAATTACTTTATCAGGAATTTGTTATACGGTTTTGATAATATAACATGCACCATGTTTGGCAATAGTATTCACTTTACTCTTTTACAGTTTAATTTTGTTATCACTGAAATAGATTAAGAAACCGTGGCTTCCTCGCAGTAGTATACGTCGGGCAACTTAAAGAAAATCAAGAATAGATACCTCAATATGTTTTTTGTACTTTCTTTCATATATTTGAAGCAACAACCTTCCAGGTTGAGAATTGTTGTGTACATATATAGCTGGTTGAAAATTGTTGTGACATATATACCTGCTTTTGTACATATATAGCTGGTTGTGTACATATATATCTTGTTTAAAAATGTTGTGACATATATAACTGCTTGTGTACGTACTTACCTGCTTGTGTACATATATCGCTGGTTGAAAATTGCTTGTGTTCAGAGGGAAAGAGCCGTAACAAGTAATGTTTTGAGTATGTGTGAATTGCCACTAGGGAGTGGTGCACATGAGCTATGATTAACCATTTGTTTGTAACCTTTTTGCTATTTGTATTTTGGATACTTGATTTCATACACATTGTATATGATGATGGACAAAGTTTGGTTGCGTAAACATAGGTATTAGTTGCTAATTTATATTAAACTTTCGATTCGACATACTCTGAATTCTGATAATATAAAGTAATACTTGTTGTTTTCAATTTTAATTATAGAACAAGTAGAGAGTATGGCCTAGGTGTTAGAAATTTAGTGCTTGATGCCAAAAAAGAGAGATGTGGAAAAGATTTTGTGTCCTTGTATAAACTGTCATAATCTTAGTCGTCACTATAGAGATACCGTTGTTGAGCACCTGATTATAAGGGTAATGGATCCTAAGTATGAAGGTGGTATATGGTATAATCATGGCGAGCAAGTGGCTGTTGAAAAATCGATTAAAATGGGTGAGACGTATGACTTACTCAAAGCAATTCACTATGAAGATGAAGACTATTTCAATCATACTTTTTTGGATGATGACAAAGATAAGGACAGTTGTGACGAGAAGGAATTTCGCTCGGTCCGAACCAGTCGCTAAACCGATCCAGGCCGTTCGAAACGCCCTATCGTTGAGAACACGACAAAATAGAACGCATACAGAAGAACATTTCACTGTATATTACAACAATGCATCAGATTACAAGAATATACAGAGTAACAATGAATATTACACAGAAATAACAGAGATTTAAATTACATTTAAATACATAGCAGCGGAAAATAATACAATACACAACCAGAAGAGATATACGGATACAAAGCTTTCCGGATATCATTCCAGCTGTAAACCAGGATCCTGTGAATATAAATCTGCAAAACCAAAACTACTAGCTGCCCGTGTCAAAATAAGGGCACCCAGAGTTTAGGTTAAAACAATAAACTCCAGGTCAGTCATGGGACTGGTGTGAGAACTAAAACAGTTATAAATCTTTATTTTAAAGTTAGGTAAATCAAGGGACCACGCCGTATAACACGGAACGGGTTTCCTCCCAAGAATACCAGTGCATAAAACAAACAGCGCAATGCTAAATAAAGAAAAATGAAGCTGTTATAAGACCCAGGTCCCATCACACAATGCAACGCAGCCGAGGATAGGGTTTTCCCTTATAACATCCAAAGAATGCTTGATACGTTTAAAACAAATCGTTTGATACTATTATAAGTGCATAGTGTATAAAACAACTTCAAATCATAAGTATTAATCATAGACGGCATGGGTACCATATATCATGTCGCCATACTAGTTCTACAATTAAAACCGCAATACACGTATTGGAAATTGGGTTATCATTTATGGTATGAACCGAGGCTAGGGGCAAGATCCTCAACCGATTCGAGACGCTCTAGTCCGCCCCTCAGGAACAGCCGCAACTGCCCCCTGGATCGTCAGGGCCGGTCCACCGATGTGGATTATAATGCCTGAACAATACGTTTCTCCGCCCTTTGGGGCGTAAGCCTGGCCCGTCAGCCGACCAGAAGCATCGGCCGAAACCGATATCACGAGGCGCCTCACTTTTCAGCAAGTAATAATAAGCAATATCCACATGAGTCAAACTCGTCAGCCAGTTCAAGCACTGACGCCACTCATAACTAGAAAGAAAACGCATGTCCCCCCTGAGGTCCGTCTCCCGTTTTTGGTTCATACCGGGTGTGAGACTCGCGAATCAACGTTACACAAAGCTACGCCACAAAGGCCGTGCTTCGATCATCAACCACAAGACTTTGCTTTTCAACAGAAGCCTTGATCATTTGCATCTTAGCATGCCACACAGGCAATTCACTCCATGTGATTGATATCCATCAATATATAACCCCTGAGCTCGTACGTCTCAGAGAAGGGCGTTAAGCAAGAGAATAAATTCTCCGCCGCCAAACAGATATATATTTAATAGAGATCAATCACACGGACTAAAATCCAATGTCAGACACACAGTCCATTTACAAGTCCGTTCTGGGTCTGAACGAAACCAGAGGCACCTAGTACCCCGCATATCCATCGATCTCCAAGTACGTCTGGACGATCACCAACTGTTTCCATCTTCTTGGGTGTACAGCCCAATCAAGATCATCAGTAATTACCCAAACGACGTGAAGACCTCCGGTCTTCGACCATCATCTTCATCTTCGACTTATCGTCGTATCAGTTATTCAGAATGGGTTAAACCCGGTCTTTCCGAATAACTCGCGTATACTTTAAATAAGTGTTACACAAACACAACATACGCCTCATTCCAATTCATCAGTCACTAACCGTAAATTAATCAAGAGAATAATTCCCCAAATATTAACCCCGAAGGCCGAAACCAACATCAGATCAATATCCAGAAAACCATTCTGCTTAGCTAACCGACAGTTAGTTTCTGATTTCACATTCATAGGGAAAGGTTCCCATTAATTTAATCCAAGATAAATTCCTTGAATTTATTCTTTATTCTATTTTTGAATCTCAATTCAAACTAGTCGGGATTAACGAACCTTACTGAAGTAATCATTTGTTTTAATTTCCCAATCCCAACCTATTCATCCCATGAAGTAAAACTGGTAATACTTCATATCTAACACCACAGTGTTATCGGTAAATTCAATTACCATTTCACGTTCAAATCTAATTAAAGATTTAACTATCGCCTGGAGCAAAACTGGTGATACTCCATTTTCGATCATTTCAATCTAATTAAAGATTCATTAAAACTCCACTTAGTTTTAATCGTTAACTGGGTTAAAGAATCCGTGTCATTTAAAAACACGGTTCACGATAAACCCAAAGTCACATTCATTAATTATCGGGTTAAAGAATAAGTGTTATTTAAAACACTGTTCACGATAAACCCAAAAATCAATATCAATTCAATTCCAATTAAATATTATTTAATTGGTACACTTCATTAAATCTAAATAAAAAGATTTAATCATTTCTCAACTGGGTTCAAGAACAGTGTTAGTGAAGACACCATTCACGACAAACCCAAATCACATTCGATATTCAATACAAGGCTCTGAATAGAAAATATATCGGCTTATATTCAATATCGAATTCTACGACTAACAAATGTCGTATTGGAAATAACGATATATATATATATCTTTCAAATTTCCATAACAACACCTGTATAATCACGAATTCCAACATCGAAATATTCCGAAGACCATTTCGATTCAAATCCACTCCAATGCAATCATTGGATATTCTGGTTATTTTCAAAACCCTTTTTAAATTCAATTTATTTATTTAAAAATAAATAGAATTATAATTCTAGTTCAAAACTAGTTCATTTCGATAAAAATCTATTTTTATCTTTTCAAATATGGAGTTTTCCATCCCAAATCTTTTTAAATCATTTCTTATGATTTTACACAAATTATTACTATTTTTGATAATTTTATCAAGGCCCGTACAGTCGATTTCCACCAATGGCCATCGAACTGCACGTATAGCGACCTTTTTCCAATTTGATTTGGACATAATCCCAAATCCAACCGTTAGATTTCTAATTTATCACATTCGTTAGAAAGCTCTTTTCGATACGAACCCAACGGTTCCGGTTTTAGGAGAATCCGACGGTCGGATCTCCCGTAATGTCCGTTTGAAATAAATGGTCGAAATTCACGAACTGCCGCGGCGCGGCGCGTTCTATTCAGGCCATTATATTATATATATAATATATATAATATATATTTCGTCGATTTCTATTTAAAACGAATTATATAAATAGTTTTAAAATCGTTTCAAAACCTATTTCAACTTCCATTTCAATTCAAAGCAAAATTGAATTCTTCTTTATAAATTCGTTTCAAAATTCATTTCTATTCAATTCAAATTTCAATTCAATTCGCTTTCAATTCAATTTGAATTCGTTTTCAATTCAATTCATTTCGAAATCGTTTTCAATTCAATTCATTTCGAAATCGTTTTCAATTCAATTCATTTCGAAATCGTTTTCAATTCAATTCATTTCGAAATCGTTTTCAATTCAATTCATTTCGAAATCGTTTTCAATTCAATTCATTTCGAAATCGTTTTCAATTCAATTCATTTCGAAATCGTTTTCAATTCAATTTATTTCGAAATCGTTTTCAATTCAATTCATTTCGAAATCGTTTTCAATTCAATTTATTTCGAAATCGTTTTAAAATCGATATAAATATCGTTCACGTCAAAATGGCGTCAATCTAACCAACACGGCTTCATATATTTCTATTTTCAAATATTCTATTTCAAATGTTTCTTTATTCAGAATAGTTGTTATTATCAAAATATTTCGTTCAACACATGACCAATCTCAATGAATGAGTACTGTCAACACATGAACTTTTATTTTATAATATTCTTTATTTTTCAAATTGGAATGAGGCCCAATCAATCACCATATAATGTTAATTATATGGATTTTCATACAACACATGTATAATAGCATTGAAAAATAATCAACCATCAACCAAAGTGCACTACACTGTATAAGCATCAAATATAGATATCTAACGCTTATAACAGCCTGTCAATCAACCGATCGACATATTTAATCAATCAGGATGAGTGAAATCCATATTTCATCCCAACACCCGTGTGGGGTTTTCAAACAATCAAACACCTATTTTATTTGTGATGTTGGGCGATGTGTAAAATTTATCGTCCCAATCAATGTCATTCAAATAGGTGTACATAAACAAACCGTCCGGTTTATAAATGAATATTTTATTTTATTCACTTCACGTTAAAAATTATATTTTTAACGATAAAACATTTTATTTCAACCTATGAATTTCTATTCAATTCATTTATTCAATAAAATGATATTTTTATTTTTCTAACTTATTTTAGAAAATTTCGGCGGCATAACGGCACGATACTAGAAACGGGACGAGGCCTAGCCTTATCCCCGGTCTAGTGAAGGCCCACGCCATTCACACATCAATCCAAATCACCAAACAACCAAATTCAAATCAAATCATATAACTAATCTATGCAACCAAACAAACAAGTCCATGGTCTGTGGACGATCGTGTCGGGTGCTACTAAGCACCGTCTGCATCCTAGTATATATATATAACTAGAAAAAGAAATTGAAAGGTGAGAAATTCTCACTTATTGCTATCCTAGCTCCACGGCACTTCATTGATAGAAATCTTCATCGCTATCGCATCTTCGTCGTCTTCGTTGCCCGTAGCCACTACATATGTAAAAATCGAATTTTTACTATGTTATTCAATATATAAAAATCACATTTTATTTCGAAGTTCAATATATAAAAATTCTATTTTTCTATCGAAGTTCAATATATAAAAATTCTATTTTTCTATCGAAGTTCAATATATAAAAATTCTATTTTTCTATCGAAGTTCAATATATAAAAATTCTATTTTTCTATCGAAGTTCAATATATAAAAATTCTATTTTTCTATCGAAGTTCAATATATAAAAATTCTATTTTATATTTTTCAAGACATTATGATATACATTTTCAAAACAAATGATATACATTTTCAAAACAAATGATATACATTTTCAAAACAAATGATATACATTTTCAAAACAAATGATATATATTTTCAAAACAAATGATATACATTTTCAAAACAAATGATATACATTTTCAAAACAAATGATATACATTTTCAAAACAAATTTTTATAAAGCTTTTTATAAATTAGAACAGATTTTTCTTCTAGGTTATTCAAAACAAAAAAAAAAAAAAAAAAAATTAAGAAATGCTCACTGGTTTTTTTTTTCATCACTTCTGGACGTTGACCATCTTCCTCGTTGAAATCCCTGTTACTCGTCGAACACCGTAACCCATTGATCGATCTCTAGGGCTCCAATTTTCTCCCCCCACGCTGCGCCTGAACTCGATCAGGCACCCCCATGTCGTCGCCGTCCAGATCCCCCATCGCCGCCGAGGAGAACGTGCAACTCGCACGCCTATCGAGCCCTTAAATCTCATTCCAAACCCGCGAGTTCTGGCCCGAATTCCACTCAAATTACCTAACGAAAAAGGATCATACCCTAATCAATTTAAAGATCAAACTTTTCTCTTCGATCTTTGCTTTGAATGGATCTCCTGATTTGAAGTGTTTTTTCGCGAATTTGAGGGAGAAACGAGAGAGGTTTTCGTTCGTTTATTTCCTTGAGTGGCGGCTGCTGTTATGACTAGGGTTAGGTCATTCTATAGAAATTTATATTATATTTTAATATTCTTTAATTTTATTTAATTCGAATATAACTCGACTATCATTCTGAACTCCAAATCAAACCCAACGACTATCGCCCCTAGCTAAATACCCGCATTCCGAACACAATGGGATATGTTTCGTAGGCCAATTCGACTGTTACAGTCAGTTATTCTTCAAATTAAAGTATAAAACATTCAAATTCTGTTTTGAACGTACATTTCAAATTACCGGGGTCACATACTAACTCTAAAAACTCCATAAAAATATTTTCTAGCTTCGTATTGACGATACGGTCCTAACAAAACTAGTTTCGTCGAATTCTGAGACCGTTGGAAAAATGACCAATTTCCAGTCGATTAAAATCAACTGAAACTGGTCAAACGCGTTTTCCTTTGTCACGCTCACATATTGATTCAGAAAATTACGAATTTTAAAACATAGCAATAATTCGACATCACGGACCCAACAAAACTGGTTTCGTCGAAATCCGAGGTCGTTTGCAAAATTGCTATTTTTAAGGGCCTTATATATATAAAAATATATATAAATTCCACAGCGACTATTTCTAATTTTAAACTGGACATATCTTATCATTTCTAAAATGAAATCTCAGTTTGTTAACTTCGTTACAAAGATATAGTTATACAGATTCAAATATTTCTTGTTTCGTTCAATTCTGACTTATATTGAATTCTGTATATTCATTTGAAATTAGAAATCGAATTTTCGAACTACCGCGCCATTTTCAATTCCTTTTATAATTATATATAATTATTATATAGCCTAACGACGACGTATATAATATATCCGTTCTAATTATATTCAAAATAAATTTCTCGTCGTTTTTATTTAAATAATCAAAATTCGATAAAATTGCCAAAATAAAAATTTCAAACTGGCTCGCATTTTACGGGTTGTTACAATCTCCCCCACTTAAAACTTTTCGTCCCCGAAAAGGAACAAAGTCGAAAGTGGTTTGATTAATCAACTCTACGCTCGATCTGGCTTCCATTCTCCAACCTTTCAGTTTCTGAGAATTTTCAAAATTTCAAAAATTTGGCTAACACCCTAAATTTTTGAAAAATTTCGCCATAACCTCCCCTGCACCGGGAGCATCGGGGAATTTCAAATAGCTTCCCCGGTCCTTCAGATCTCAAAAAGAAAAAGAAAAAGCCAAGCGGCTAGCCAATAGGCTCACAAAATCATCATCACCCAAACAAAACAGGAAATTATGTAGTAAACATGTACCTATTTGTCGGGCAAACAAATTTTATTCTCTGGCTCTAGCCTCCTTGCTATGACCTGTTCAATGATATATATGTATATGCAAGCAAGCGCAACCAATTTTCAATATAATCCAATATTTGATTCAATTAGGCTAAATGGCTAAAAATTAGCAAACAAATAAACAAACAACACAAACATCAATCAATTAGTGAATTTAACGTTTCAAATTCATACTTTTGATATATAGTCAAAAATCAGATTTTTGATGCCAAATCACAACAATAGATCCTATATAGTTTTTGGTTCTCACACCAGTCAATAGGAAATATATAGATATCACACCTTCGTCACACGAATATAAATGCTGATGATGATGCACCATCATCAATATCATCTTCGGGCGACTAGAGTGTGATGCTATATCTATCCAATATATTAAAATTTCAAATACACGTGGATCAGACGTATACGCAAAATGTTTATATACTGGACTGTCCATATCAATATAAATAAATAATCAAATACGAATAATTGATTTAAATTTTCAAAACAAAAATTGTTTTCATTTTAAAAATATACTCTTCACACTCGTTCTAGGATACTACTGATCCCATCTCTAACGAGTCATTCCCATTGGATATTGTTAATCCAATATCTGATGAATTCTTTCGTACGGTTCTAATGTGCCTTGTTCTCCGCTTTGTAAACCAAAGCTCTGATACCAACTGTGACGAGAAGGAATTTCGCTCGGTCCGAACCAGTCGCTAAACCGATCCAGGCCGTTCGAAACGCCCTATCGTTGAGAACACGACAAAATAGAACGCATACAGAAGAACATTTCACTGTATATTACAACAATGCATCAGATTACAAGAATATACAGAGTAACAATGAATATTACACAGAAATAACAGAGATTTAAATTACATTTAAATACATAGCAGCGGAAAATAATACAATACACAACCAGAAGAGATATACGGATACAAAGCTTTCCGGATATCATTCCAGCTGTAAACCAGGATCCTGTGAATATAAATCTGCAAAACCAAAACTACTAGCTGCCCGTGTCAAAATAAGGGCACCCAGAGTTTAGGTTAAAACAATAAACTCCAGGTCAGTCATGGGACTGGTGTGAGAACTAAAACAGTTATAAATCTTTATTTTAAAGTTAGGTAAATCAAGGGACCACGCCGTATAACACGGAACGGGTTTCCTCCCAAGAATACCAGTGCATAAAACAAACAGCGCAATGCTAAATAAAGAAAAATGAAGTTGTTATAAGACCCAGGTCCCATCACACAATGCAACGCAGCCGAGGATAGGGTTTTCCCTTATAACAGCCAAAGAATGCTTGATACGTTTAAAACAAATCGTTTGATACTATTATAAGTGCATAGTGTATAAAACAACTTCAAATCATAAGTATTAATCATAGACGGCATGGGTACCATATATCATGTCGCCATACTAGTTCTACAATTAAAACCGCAATACACGTATTGGAAATTGGGTTATCATTTATGGTATGAACCGAGGCTAGGGGCAAGATCCTCAACCGATTCGAGACGCTCTAGTCCGCCCCTCAGGAACAGCCGCAACTGCCCCCTGGATCGTCAGGGCCGGTCCACCGATGTGGATTATAATGCCTGAACAATACGTTTCTCCGCCCTTTGGGGCGTAAGCCTGGCCCGTCAGCCGACCAGAAGCATCGGCCGAAACCGATATCACGAGGCGCCTCACTTTTCAGCAAGTAATAATAAGCAATATCCACATGAGTCAAACTCGTCAGCCAGTTCAAGCACTGACGCCACTCATAACTAGAAAGAAAACGCATGTCCCCCCTGAGGTCCGTCTCCCGTTTTTGGTTCATACCGGGTGTGAGACTCGCGAATCAACGTTACACAAAGCTACGCCACAAAGGCCGTGCTTCGATCATCAACCACAAGACTTTGCTTTTCAACAGAAGCCTTGATCATTTGCATCTTAGCATGCCACACAGGCAATTCACTCCATGTGATTGATATCCATCAATATATAACCCCTGAGCTCGTACGTCTCAGAGAAGGGCGTTAAGCAAGAGAATAAATTCTCCGCCGCCAAACAGATATATATTTAATAGAGATCAATCACACGGACTAAAATCCAATGTCAGACACACAGTCCATTTACAAGTCCGTTCTGGGTCTGAACGAAACCAGAGGCACCTAGTACCCCGCATATCCATCGATCTCCAAGTACGTCTGGACGATCACCAACTGTTTCCATCTTCTTGGGTGTACAGCCCAATCAAGATCATCAGTAATTACCCAAACGACGTGAAGACCTTCGGTCTTCGACCATCATCTTCATCTTCGACTTATCGTCGTATCAGTTATTCAGAATGGGTTAAACCCGGTCTTTCCGAATAACTCGCGTATACTTTAAATAAGTGTTACACAAACACAACATACGCCTCATTCCAATTCATCAGTCACTAACCGTAAATTAATCAAGAGAATAATTCCCCAAATATTAACCCCGAAGGCCGAAACCAACATCAGATCAATATCCAGAAAACCATTCTGCTTAGCTAACCGACAGTTAGTTTCTGATTTCACATTCATAGGGAAAGGTTCCCATTAATTTAATCCAAGATAAATTCCTTGAATTTATTCTTTATTCTATTTTTGAATCTCAATTCAAACTAGTCGGGATTAACGAACCTTACTGAAGTAATCATTTGTTTTAATTTCCCAATCCCAACCTATTCATCCCATGAAGTAAAACTGGTAATACTTCATATCTAACACCACAGTGTTATCGGTAAATTCAATTACCATTTCACGTTCAAATCTAATTAAAGATTTAACTATCGCCTGGAGCAAAACTGGTGATACTCCATTTTCGATCATTTCAATCTAATTAAAGATTCATTAAAACTCCACTTAGTTTTAATCGTTAACTGGGTTAAAGAATCCGTGTCATTTAAAAACACGGTTCACGATAAACCCAAAGTCACATTCATTAATTATCGGGTTAAAGAATAAGTGTTATTTAAAACACTGTTCACGATAAACCCAAAAATCAATATCAATTCAATTCCAATTAAATATTATTTAATTGGTACACTTCATTAAATCTAAATAAAAAGATTTAATCATTTCTCAACTGGGTTCAAGAACAGTGTTAGTGAAGACACCATTCACGACAAACCCAAATCACATTCGATATTCAATACAAGGCTCTGAATAGAAAATATATCGGCTTATATTCAATATCGAATTCTACGACTAACAAATGTCGTATTGGAAATAACGATATATATATATATCTTTCAAATTTCCATAACAACACCTGTATAATCACGAATTCCAACATCGAAATATTCCGAAGACCATTTCGATTCAAATCCACTCCAATGCAATCATTGGATATTCTGGTTATTTTCAAAACCCTTTTTAAATTCAATTTATTTATTTAAAAATAAATAGAATTATAATTCTAGTTCAAAACTAGTTCATTTCGATAAAAATCTATTTTTATCTTTTCAAATATGGAGTTTTCCATCCCAAATCTTTTTAAATCATTTCTTATGATTTTACACAAATTATTACTATTTTTGATAATTTTATCAAGGCCCGTACAGTCGATTTCCACCAATGGCCATCGAACTGCACGTATAGCGACCTTTTTCCAATTTGATTTGGACATAATCCCAAATCCAACCGTTAGATTTCTAATTTATCACATTCGTTAGAAAGCTCTTTTCGATACGAACCCAACGGTTCCGGTTTTAGGAGAATCCGACGGTTGGATCTCCCGTAATGTCCGTTTGAAATAAATGGTCGAAATTCACGAACTACCGCGGCGCGGCGCGTTCTATTCAGGCCATTATATTATATATATAATATATATAATATATATTTCGTCGATTTCTATTTAAAACGAATTATATAAATAGTTTTAAAATCGTTTCAAAACCTATTTCAACTTCCATTTCAATTCAAAGCAAAATTGAATTCTTCTTTATAAATTCGTTTCAAAATTCATTTCTATTCAATTCAAATTTCAATTCAATTCGCTTTCAATTCAATTTGAATTCGTTTTCAATTCAATTCATTTCGAAATCGTTTTCAATTCAATTCATTTCGAAATCGTTTTCAATTCAATTCATTTCGAAATCGTTTTCAATTCAATTCATTTCGAAATCGTTTTCAATTCAATTCATTTCGAAATCGTTTTCAATTCAATTCATTTCGAAATCGTTTTCAATTCAATTCATTTCGAAATCGTTTTCAATTCAATTTATTTCGAAATCGTTTTCAATTCAATTCATTTCGAAATCGTTTTCAATTCAATTTATTTCGAAATCGTTTTAAAATCGATATAAATATCGTTCACGTCAAAATGGCGTCAATCTAACCAACACGGCTTCATATATTTCTATTTTCAAATATTCTATTTCAAATGTTTCTTTATTCAGAATAGTTGTTATTATCAAAATATTTCGTTCAACACATGACCAATCTCAATGAATGAGTACTGTCAACACATGAACTTTTATTTTATAATATTCTTTATTTTTCAAATTGGAATGAGGCCCAATCAATCACCATATAATGTTAATTATATGGATTTTCATACAACACATGTATAATAGCATTGAAAAATAATCAACCATCAACCAAAGTGCACTACACTGTATAAGCATCAAATATAGATATCTAACGCTTATAACAGCCTGTCAATCAACCGATCGACATATTTAATCAATCAGGATGAGTGAAATCCATATTTCATCCCAACACCCGTGTGGGGTTTTCAAACAATCAAACACCTATTTTATTTGTGATGTTGGGCGATGTGTAAAATTTATCGTCCCAATCAATGTCATTCAAATAGGTGTACATAAACAAACCGTCCGGTTTATAAATGAATATTTTATTTTATTCACTTCACGTTAAAAATTATATTTTTAACGATAAAACATTTTATTTCAACCTATGAATTTCTATTCAATTCATTTATTCAATAAAATGATATTTTTATTTTTCTAACTTATTTTAGAAAATTTCGGCGGCATAACGGCACGATACTAGAAACGGGACGAGGCCTAGCCTTATCCCCGGTCTAGTGAAGGCCCACGCCATTCACACATCAATCCAAATCACCAAACAACCAAATTCAAATCAAATCATATAACTAATCTATGCAACCAAACAAACAAGTCCATGGTCTGTGGACGATTGTGTCGGGTGCTACTAAGCACCGTCTGCATCCTAGTATATATATATAACTAGAAAAAGAAATTGAAAGGTGAGAAATTCTCACTTATTGCTATCCTAGCTCCACGGCACTTCATTGATAGAAATCTTCATCGCTATCGCATCTTCGTCGTCTTCGTTGCCCGTAGCCACTACATATGTAAAAATCGAATTTTTACTATGTTATTCAATATATAAAAATCACATTTTATTTCGAAGTTCAATATATAAAAATTCTATTTTTCTATCGAAGTTCAATATATAAAAATTCTATTTTTCTATCGAAGTTCAATATATAAAAATTCTATTTTTCTATCGAAGTTCAATATATAAAAATTCTATTTTTCTATCGAAGTTCAATATATAAAAATTCTATTTTTCTATCGAAGTTCAATATATAAAAATTCTATTTTATATTTTTCAAGACATTATGATATACATTTTCAAAACAAATGATATACATTTTCAAAACAAATGATATACATTTTCAAAACAAATGATATACATTTTCAAAACAAATGATATATATTTTCAAAACAAATGATATACATTTTCAAAACAAATGATATACATTTTCAAAACAAATGATATACATTTTCAAAACAAATGATATACATTTTCAAAACAAATTTTTATAAAGTTTTTTATAAATTAGAACAGATTTTTCTTCTAGGTTATTCAAAACAAAAAAAAAAAAAAAAAAAAAAAAATTAAGAAATGCTCACTGGTTTTTTTTTTCATCACTTCTGGACGTTGACCATCTTCCTCGTTGAAATCCCTGTTACTCGTCGAACACCGTAACCCATTGATCGATCTCTAGGGCTCCAATTTTCTCCCCCCACGCTGCGCCTGAACTCGATCAGGCACCCCCATGTCGTCGCCGTCCAGATCCCCCATCGCCGCCGAGGAGAACGTGCAACTCGCACGCCTATCGAGCCCTTAAATCTCATTCCAAACCCGCGAGTTCTGGCCCGAATTCCACTCAAATTACCTAACGAAAAAGGATCATACCCTAATCAATTTAAAGATCAAACTTTTCTCTTCGATCTTTGCTTTGAATGGATCTCCTGATTTGAAGTGTATTTTCGCGAATTTGAGGGAGAAACGAGAGAGGTTTTCGTTCGTTTATTTCCTTGAGTGGCGGCTGCTGTTATGACTAGGGTTAGGTCATTCTATAGAAATTTATATTATATTTTAATATTCTTTAATTTTATTTAATTCGAATATAACTCGACTATCATTCTGAACTCCAAATCAAACCCAACGACTATCGCCCCTAGCTAAATACCCGCATTCCGAACACAATGGGATATGTTTCGTAGGCCAATTCGACTGTTACAGTCAGTTATTCTTCAAATTAAAGTATAAAACATTCAAATTCTGTTTTGAACGTACATTTCAAATTACCGGGGTCACATACTAACTCTAAAAATTCCATAAAAATATTTTCTAGCTTCGTATTGACGATACGGTCCTAACAAAATTAGTTTCGTCGAATTCTGAGACCGTTGGAAAAATGACCAATTTCCAGTCGATTAAAATCAACTGAAACTGGTCAAACGCGTTTTCCTTTGTCACGCTCACATATTGATTCAGAAAATTACGAATTTTAAAACATAGCAATAATTCGACATCACGGACCCAACAAAACTGGTTTCGTCGAAATCCGAGGTCGTTTGCAAAATTGCTATTTTTAAGGGCCTTATATATATAAAAATATATATAAATTCCACAGCGACTATTTCTAATTTTAAACTGGACATATCTTATCATTTCTAAAATGAAATCTCAGTTTGTTAACTTCGTTACAAAGATATAGTTATACAGATTCAAATATTTCTTGTTTCGTTCAATTCTGACTTATATTGAATTCTGTATATTCATTTGAAATTAGAAATCGAATTTTCGAACTACCGCGCCATTTTCAATTCCTTTTATAATTATATATAATTATTATATAGCCTAACGACGACGTATATAATATATCCGTTCTAATTATATTCAAAATAAATTTCTCGTCGTTTTTATTTAAATAATCAAAATTCGATAAAATTGCCAAAATAAAAATTTCAAACTGGCTCGCATTTTACGGGTTGTTACAACAGTGCACAAAAGCGGCATGATGATTTACTTAAAAATTTGGAAGACGCTGAAACCCCATAGTATCCTGGTTGCACAGACCATAAAAAGTTATCTGCCATTACTATTTTGTATAATTTTAAATGCGATACTAGATTATTTGATACTGGTTTTGATAAACTTCTTAACACCAAACATACGTTTTTGCCGAAGAATAACGTACTCTCCAAGACTTTTTATGAAGTAAAAAAGTTTCTAAAACTATTTGGTATGGGATTTGAAAAGATTCATGCTTGTGAAAATGATTGTTGTCTTTTTCGTAAAGAGGACAAAATTTTAAATAATTGTCTGAAACGTGGTTCTTCACGATGGAAGATCAATCGGGATATAGAGGAGATTATGCAAGGTATCCCGGTTATGGTGTTGAGATATTTTCCAATAATTTCAAGATTGAGAAAAATGTTTGGATCTGAGAAAATGGCAGAAGAATGAAGGTAGCATTTCAAAAATAAAAGTATTGATGGAAAGATGCGACATCCTATTGATTCTGTAACATGCTGCAGGATTGATGAAAATTGAAAAACATTTTCAGCTGATCCACATAATATTAGACTTGGTTTTGATACTGATGGCTTTAATCCATTTTCTATGTTAAGCTCCTAGTATAGTTGTTGGCCTATAATGCTTAGACTTATAATTTGTCGCCTATGTTGTGCATGAAGAAGGAAAATATCATGTTAACACTTTTAATTCTAAGTCCAAAACAACCAGGAAATGATATTGATGTATATCTGCAACTATAAGTAGAAGACTTGCATTACTTGCGGAGTAATGGAGTAGAGACATACGATGCACTAAGTAAGACACATTTTAACTTGAAAACTATTTTATTGTGGACGATAAATGATTTTCCAGCTTGTGGTAACCTTGTTGGATGTCATGTAAAGGGTAAAAAAGCGTGTCCATCATGTGGTGTCAACACTTATAATCGGTGGCTGACACATAGTCGAAAGACTATTTATATGGGTCAAAGAATATTTTTATCTGCTACAAATCCATTAAGAAAAAAAGGCATGGTTTGACAATACCGTTGTAATGACCCGCATTTCCAGGGGTAAAATAATTAATTAAATTAATTATTTATATAGTGAAAAGGGGATTAAATGGTCGTTAATTCAATTATATGGAATATTTAATTAAATTTAATAATTAAATAATATATATAATTCAGAAATAATCAAAAATATTGGAAATCACAATATTCTGTGAACTGGGTCATCCCAAAGATTTTATTTTAGTTTAGAGTTGAATTATAATAATGAATATATTTAAATAACGACAGTTTGAACGTATAATTATATTATAATTAAAACCGAGCTCGAAATGGCGCTGTAATTCGTAAATTGGCGATTCGAACTTCAACTGAATGTACAGGATTCGTTTTAAATCGGATTTCTGTGAAACAAGAAACATGTGGAGCTGGTGGAGTATATCTCTCTAGCGGAAGAGAAAAATCAGGATTTCGTAATATAGATTTTGAGATATGTCCAAATCCAATTTTAAAATAGTCGTTATAGAATCGTTTATCGACCATAACGGTTTATTCGATATAACTAGAGATCGGGTTTGAATTTAGACAAGGTTCTTTTGGGAAGTAACGATAATTTAATTTTTAGAATTTTACTGTAATTTTTAATTAATTAAATAAGCAACTTTTTATTTGGAGTATTTTGCATCCTTAATCAGCGATATTGGGGTTACAAAATATGAGTTAATCTACCAGTATTATTATATTTCTGGAGTCGGGACACCTCGCTCATCACGAGGATGTTTTTATTTCTGTCGATAGCAGTACATAAAGTAACGGAATTTTATAAATGGTTTTGTGCGAATATTAGATAGTAAGGTGCTTTGACATAAGTTGAAACTGGAACGTATATGTTCATTCCTTATACACGCATGCCCACCATTGCCTTCACAAGACATGCATTTTCAAAACTCACCGGCCTTTTAACCCTGCTGTTAAATATAATATCTACGTTTGATACTTCCTTGGCTAAGGATCCTACACGTCACTCAACCCTTTTGCCTATAAAAAGACTTTAAACCCATCTCCTTAAAACCTAATTCTCTTCTGTAGTCAACGCAAATCGCGCCTACATCTTCTAATAATCAACGGCAATTAGTTTCAAACCATTTTGTCCATCAATCTCCAAATCCATTCAACAATCCACAAAATTCCAACTAGAGATATGTTAAGCTATTCGAGTACTTGGATTTGACCGGTTGAGATGGACAGTTTCGAATCACGGTGGCCAGGAGTGTCGAGCAAAGTTGTGACGTTCGAAGTAGTCTTGAAGGCGCAGGGAGGCAATGCTTTTGTCGAGGTTGCTTGTGGAGACCGAGGACGTTGGGACGCTATTTCTGGGAAGGACTGATGGGGCTCAACGGCTTGGGGGGTGAGCAGGCCAGTGGAGTGATGGGACTGCAGCAAGTTTGAAAGGGGAGCATGGAGTTTGATAACTAAAAGAAGGGGGGATTAGTGATGATTCCTGAGTCGGTGTAAGGTTGTTGGAGGGGCGCATGAGTGTCTTTGAAATGGCAGAGCAGGTCTGAGAAGAGGAGAAGGAAGCCTATTGTGCGTGTGTTAGTCCGAGGAAGGTGAGTTAACTGAGAAGTTAGTTTGCTTTTTTGTGGATGGTGTTGAAGAGCTAATGGGGTCATGAATTTTGGTCATGATTATTTGATTTTAAATATAGAAACGTGGGAGGGACAAGTTCATGGGTGCAAAAGAGGGAGTCTGAAAGTGTGCGTGGGGTTAAAGTGTTGAAATGTGTGATCATGGTTTGATTTGTGAGGGGGAAAGAAGGTGGCACTGTCATGTTCGAATGTGTTTGTTTGAGGGAGTATAAATGGCATGAGAGTGGTGATAAAAGGGAGTAGGTGGTAGGACTTTTATGTAGGGGAAAAAGTGCTGTAGCACGGTGGTTAGAAGTGTTTGGAGTTCCGTTGATTCGGAGATGGGTGGTTCGCCAGAGCGTTTGAAAAACAAAATGAAGCAGCTTTTTGTGGAGCACCAAACAGAAGAATATAACAATGTACAGGAAGGAGAATTACAAAAGGGATTCACCAGAATTCTTAAATGAAATAATTGGACGAATTAAGGTTCGTTGGAATCATATTGGAGTACACTACGTAATGCAACGGGTGTGGACTGAGTTGGAGACTGTCTGGAGTTATGTCGGAATAAAACGCCTGCATTGAACTATCGACCGCAAATCGTTGTTTAACGATGATCGTCCAATGTGAGTAAAACACACCAACTCTGAACAGTTATATTTTTATAACGTATTTTTAGAACTGATAATTATCTGTTGATTGCTGTTTGTTGATTTGGTTGATTGAACTGCTAGTCAGTTAGTTGAAATTATATATATATATATATACCATTAAAAATAGATATTGTCGTTGCTTATCAGAACAGTTCATACTGAAATGAAGTTGATGTTAATTATAGTGTTTAACATCTGTGATGCAGGGGAACAGGTTGGGGGGATCCAACTGGGTTCCTCAATATATAAAATACTGGTTTATTTCATATACTGTGATGTTTGATGTGATATATAATCTGTGTTGATTATATGTGTTTGAACGGTATCGATCGATGTTATTTGGTATTTTAAATACCGTTAGAAAAAGGGGATTTTCAAAGTATATTTTGAAAATAAATTATTTATATAAAATCAATGGATTTTATATATAAAGGAAAAAGGATTTTATAGAAGGAGTTATAAAATCAAAGAAATAAAAAGGGAATATATTTGTGAAACAAATATAAAGAAAAATATTTGCAAAAGCAAATAGAATAGAAATAGGGATATTTGTAAAATATTTACAAATAGAATAAAAAGGATTTTTATTTATTTAGGTAATAAATAAAAGTAAAAGAATTTATTTATTTAGTGAATAAATAAAAGCAAAATAATTTATTTATTTAGGGAATAAATAAAAGTAAAAGAATTTATTTATTTAGGAAATAAATAAAAGTAAAAGGGTTATTTATTAAGGAAATAAATAAAAATGAAAAGAGATATTCATGTAAAACAAATAAGATTGAAATATAGAACATTTGTTTAGAAAACAAATAAGATTGAAACAGAAATATTTGTTTAGAAAACAAATAAGATAATAAGACTGAAACGGAAAACATTTGTTTGGAAAACAAATGGGATTGAAATAGAACATATTTATTAAATAAATAGAAAAGATAAAAGGAATATTTATTTTGGAAATAAATAGAGTTTGAAAAGGAAATCATTTATAAAGGAAATAGGAGGTTATAAAAAGGAAACCGCTATGAAAAGGGAAAACGTTGTTAAAAAGGAAATCCTTATAAGTGGAGAAGCATTATTAAAAGAACAATTATAAAGTGAAGAACCCGTTACTAAAAGTAAATCTTTATAAATGAATAACCGCTGTTAAAAGGAAATCTTTTTGAATGGAAAATCGTTATAAAAAGGTAATCTTTATAAAGCAAAAGAGTTAATCGAATAAGTGTTATTCAAGAAGAGTTATCGAATATTTGTTATTCAAAAAGGAGATTATCGAATATCGTTTATTCGAAAAGGAGTTATCGAATATTAGTTATTCGAATGGAGTTAAAAGAGTTATCGAATATAGTTTATTCGAAAGGAGTTAATCAAAATTAGTTGATCGAAGTAGAGTTGATCGATTAGAGTTAAGTTAATCAATTAGAATTAAGTTAATCAAAGAAGAGTTAATTCGATTTGAGTTAAGTAAATAGATTAGAGCTAAGCTAATCGTAAGGAGTTAACTAGTTAAAGTTAATCAGTAGAGTTAACTAGTTAAAGCTAATCAGTAGGGTTAACCAGTTAAAGATAATCAGTTAGAATTAACCAGTTAGAATTAACCAGTTAGAGTTAACCAGTTAAAGTAAATCAGTTAGAGTAACTCGGTTAGAGTTAAATCAAATTAGAGTACTCAAATGGAGTTAATCGAATTTAGTTATTCGAATAGAGTTGAAATGAGATAATCGAATAGTAGATATTCGAAGTGAGATAATCGAATAGTAGATATTCGAAATGAGTTAATCGAATAGTAGATATTCGAAGTGAGATAATCGAATCAGAGATATTCGAAGTGAGATAATCGAATCAGAGATACTCGAAGTGAGTTGATCGAATCTAGTTATTCGACAGGAGTTAAATCGAATAAGAGTATTCGAAGAAAGAGATTTATCGAATATAAGTATTCGAAAGTAAGCGAATCGAATATAAGTTATTCGAATCAGAGTAAATCCAGTAGGAGTTATTAGGTTGGAGTTATTAAAATAAGAGTTATAGATTAGAGTTAACCGAATAGGAACAAATAAATTAGTCGTTGTTATATTATTCGAGTTAGGAAATAAAAGTCATATTAAAGATAATATATTTAGGATGCAGGAGATTATAACACCATTGTTATAATCACGTAAACGTGTAAAAGAAGGGGGTTCGTAAATAGAATCTGAGGGTTCGTAAGGAAGTGTTAAAGAGTTAAAAGGGTGAATCTAATCTATTTCGAGATTTGAAAGGTGTTCAGTTAAGGTCTGAGAGGTAGATATACACCAACTTGATTGACTGCGTTTTAAATTAAGAAATGGTTACGGTTCGAGTGTGAAGTGGTTAAGTGAATTTAGTAAATAAGTATAGTGGTTTGAGTTGTCGTCGCGATGTTGATTTAAACATCTGTTTAATTCCAAGTAAAGAAGATTGGAAATGTTTTCCAGTGTTAACGTATATTTTCTAAACATAGAAAATAAGGAAATATATATATATATATATATATATATATATATAGACATATATATGATTGATGATTGATTTGATAGAATTTCCATTTGGAAATGTTTTTGATACTTAACTCACCGACTATCGAAGTTTTTGACCATTTTACGTTGTAAATATGGAGAGACCGGTTGGATTATTATCCAAAGAACCACTCCGTATTGGAATAAGCGTTGCGAATCAAGTATGCTGAATAACGTGAAGACGGAGTTTATGCAAGGGCTGTTGTATAAGTCTTAGAAAACAGTGCCTAAGATGGATGTACTGAATAGTGCCTTCGGTTCGTCCAGTCCCAGGACAACTTGTATGGAAGAAGGTCTGACAGAGTATTTCCAAAAAGATCACATACACTGATTTCTCCAACCGTACAAAGAGTGGAAGCGGAGAAGGAAACTTCTTTTAGCTAACACATAATGTATTGTTATGAAAGTCAATTCGTGATTCTGATGGATCTGACGATGTGACATTCGAAGTAAATATGATGTGTAACACCCCGCCTCCGCCAGGGTGTCTCTTGCAAGCACTCTGACTTTGGAGGGGCGTTTGAATCAGGTAAACATGCATAATGATATATCAAGGAAGAACAAGAACATATGTATATATGTAAACAGAGTAAATAACATAGATAAAACAGCGGAAGATTTCATACTATTTCAAAACAAGTCTGGTACAACGTAGCTTTCCAAATAAACAAGTCTAGATAAAAACAACATCAACTGAAAAACTGAAATACATAAGTACTATCCCCAAATAAGTGATAACCATAGCTAGCTTCATGTCGAAACCGTACATGAGCTGAAATCCCACAAGCAAGCAATCTGAAATCCAAGCTAAGCTCCAACGTTCCCACCCTGAGAACCTGGGGGGGGAACGGAAGAAAAGAGGCGAAAGAAAACAGGTCAGTCAAAAAGACTGAGTAAGCCCTACTACAATCAATGTAAACTGATAAAGTTAACTGGCATGAGAAGCAGGGATGAACATAAGGATAACAACATACTAGCATGATGATTGACTAACAAGGTAGATAAAGGTGTCATCGCATAATCAGGGTTAAGGTTTTGCACCACAGGTGTACTAGCAAACTAACATGACTTGAATAAACAAGTATTGATCCCTTGGCCCAAGCTTTGGCCCAATAACATGAAGTGACCCTAAAACGAGGTCCAATAAACATGAAGTGACCCTAACATGAGGTCCAATAACATGAAGTGACCCTAACACGAGGTCCAATAAACATGAAGTGACCCTAACATGAGGTCCAATAAACATGAAGTGACCCTAACATGAGGTCCAATAAACATGAAGTGACCCTAACATGAGGTCCAATAAACATGAAGTGACCCTAACATGAGGTCCAATAAACATGAAGTGACCCTAACATGAGGTCCAATAACATGAAGTGACCCTAACACGAGGTCCAACCAAACGGTCTAGTCGATCGGCTCCCTAAGCCTAACTCGTCACGTGTTGGTGTCAATACGGCCCAAACATAATTGTAGTCGAACTGTGCCGGGTCCACCTTTCGGGTGTATCAAGCCCTAGGTTGCCAACCCCTGGACACCATAAACATGAGTGCACAGTCTCGATCTACTGGTACCCATGCTTGACTTCTCCAAATACGGACTACGTGCAGGACCATAGTCCGTCCGGAACTACATCGGCGTACCACCCTGCCAACGTTTATTGGTCGCTTACCTCCAGCCCAGTAATCGTGCCCCCTCCCTAGCCTAGTCCCTAGGGTCTTAATGATACAAACTTGGGATTACTGCTGGAGTGGGCCCCCATTGCTAGGATTTTCTAGTGGATTAAGTACGGTTTAACCCTCTTGCTAATCATGGATTAACTTGGTTAAGTGTAACAATGAGTTCACGACTTAACCCCGATTAATCTACCAAGCCCAAATTGGTTAAGTATTAAGTGGACCATGACTTAACCCTAATCATGAGGCATTAATTAATTTAATGCGCCTTAACCTCTCACATTAGACCTTGTTGTGGTTACTAGTTAAGCCGGGCGGGTCCGGGTAGCTTTACACCACAACTTGGTCTAACCTCGGGTTCAAGGTACAACATGGCCAACTTCTCACATTGGGTCCTATTGTTTGTTGCAACTAGTTAAGCCGGTCGGTTCCGGGTAGTTTTACGCTACAAACTCAACCCAACCTCGAGTTGGTCACACTTATCTTTTCTAAGTGTCATGTCCATCATGTTTCCAAAACATGTTACAAGTTTTCAAGCATTTGGGTAGACCTAACTTAATAGGTAAATTCCCAAAGGGTAGACCTAACTTAATAGGTAAATTCCCAAGCTTATGTTTTTATGTCTTTTAAGTTTACCCAACCCCAAACGCAATCCCATCGCTTACATATCGCAATAGCGCATAAAGGATAGAAAGAGGGAACTTGGCATAATCATGACATAAAGGTGTTGAAGCCACAAGTTTAACATGGTGGCATATGAAATGTACATATGTTCATATACTTGCATATTACATATTTAGGCCTCAAAAGCATGCATAAAACCAAACTTAGCATATTGGTGATACATGGTGATAAATGACATGTAAAAATGGCCATAAGTTCGCATTTAGCCTCACATGCAAGTTATCATAAGGGATATGATAACTTACATGTTGCCAAAATGCAACTTTTAGCATAAAGCTTGAAGCTTTAAGCTCATAAACCCAAGATAAGCTTGCATAACATAACTTGCATATCATATGATAAACTTGCATATCAAACTTGCATAACATAACTTGCATATCATATGACAAACTTGCATATCAAACTTGCATAACATAACTTGCATATCATATGACAAACTTGCATATCAAACTTGCATAACATAACTTGCATATCATATGACAAACTTGCATATCAAACTTGCATAACATAACTTGCATATCAAATGACAAACTTGCATATCAAACTTGCATAACATAACTTGATGAACTTGCATAACACATCATAGTAAACTTGCATATCACATCATAGTAAACTTGCATAACACATCATAGTAAACTTGCATATCATGGCAAACTTGCATATCATACATTTAACTTTAGAGTTTAAGTATGAAAGTAGAATAGGGCTTACAATGCTTATGAAGACACACAAAACTATGACAAAGCCCTTATGCAACCAATTAGACCCAAAATGCAAGCTCTAACATAAAAACCCTTGAGCCAAAATGATCAAAACCCTTGATTTATGATGTAAATATGGAAACTTGACTTGAATGCAAGCTAATGACACTCATACAAGCTTGAAAACAGTTGTATGCATGGAAAATCTCTCATAGAAATTTATTTAGGAATTTGATGAAGAGAGTGGAGGCCATGAGAGGTAAAATTTTGCCATAGTTTAGTTGTATGAGTGAATAATGTTGATTTAGGCTTAGGTTAGGGGCTTATTTATAGAGATTAGGATTAGTTCTAGCCTTAGGATTAAACCCTAATTCCAATCTCAGCCCTCAAAACCGAATCTGGCCCCCAAGCTCAACACAAACCCAAAATGGTGCACCAGGCAGGACTGCCCGGCTGGACCAAGTCGACAGAGCTGTCGACTTGGGTCCAACCAAGTCGACTCCCAAGTCGACAGGGCTGTCGACTTGGGTTCTCTGGCGGGAATTTTCCCGCCTGGCCCAAACTGGCCCAAATTTCCAAATTCAAACTTGAATTTGAAATCTGTTTTTACTTTGAAATTTTCTGAAAACTTCGTTGGGCCTTAATCGGGTCATACGGACTCCGATTCTCGAAAACTCGGACTCTATTTCGCGTATTTTTCCGAGACGAACGCAATGGCATAGCCCGTTTCCCTTGATTCAGATTTATAAATTAAATTCTGCCTCGATTTACGTTATAACAGGTTATTGAAAATACGGGTTGTTACATGATGTGCTGATAAAGCGTACACTCAAGCTTCAACAACCAGGAAATGACAAAAATCGGGCAGGCAGCATGGCTAAGTCGGTCGCACCGAAGTAGGGTGTATAATCACCTATCTAGAGAATATTCATTTGCTTCTTTAATCTATCAATGCTGTCTTATATATATACGAGAAACGATTGCTGATCCCAACCATTGGTGATATACATTCGATACACTCAAGCAAAATGAGTGGTCGGTCATGTGTGGCTGAGTTACAAGATGTTATTGTTGAACTCCAGTGTATCGTTCCTAGAGTACACTGATCGGAAGGTGGTTCCATACCTTGTCATAGTTGGAAATCTATTACCTAATACGTGCTTGCGGTTTTTGATTGTATACTATATATGTAGAACGTGAGATGAAAGCGTTTCTGCTAGATGGTTATTATATTGTGGTTGATTGATATTATTATAATATCAAAGGTTTTGATATAAAGATGTTTTGGATTCTCATAAGGGAAAAACTTGTTTCGTTATGCGGTGTGGTCTTATGAGATATCATTTACTTGTTCGAACTGTTTTAAACTGTTTTACTCATACCAGTCCCATGACTGACCTAGAGTTTATTTGTTTGTTTTCCCTAAACTCTTGGGTGCCTAATTTTGTACGGGTAGTCAAGTAGTCAGGATTTTACAGATACACTTGGAGAGCTTGGAGCAGGAGGCTTCAAGATTCTATAGCTATTATTATTTCCGCTGTTGTTGTAAGTGTTGTACTCTGCATTGTTATTGTATACATATACTATTTGTATTTCAAAAGTTATGTTATATTTTATTCGTTCCGCTGTGAGGTTCGTGTTACTCTGATGATGATGTTCTTCTTCTTCTTATATTCTAATAGTTCTATCTTATCTATCCTTACCCTCTATCTTCTTTCTATTAGTTTCTTGAATTTCTAGTGCAATTTGGGGTCGGACTTGTGTTATTTAGTCAGCTCAAATTGGACCGGATTTTCGGGTCACTACAGTTGGTATCAGAGCATAAGGTTAAGTATTACCTTGGCTCTGTGGCGTAACTCAGTAGAGATGGGATTAGTAATATCCTAGATTGAGTTTGAGTGTATACATACGAGTGAACGTATTTGTTATTATATATAAAATTTGTTTTATATTGAGGAGCTTTATTGGTTGAGTGGCTTATGAATTCCTTTCGATAGTGGGGCACCACAATATCGATACGGGTTTCTAAACGCTCGAATACGATGAACCAACATGATATGTTTTGAAATTAACATAGTATAATTGGTTGTATTGGTTGTTAGTATAATCGAATGAAACTATAAAAAGGTGAAATGGTTATAAATAACCAATCAGATTTCATATAAGTAAAGTATATGAAATAAGATGAATTAAATCTGAATTTAAATCAGAATTAGGAATTAAAATAAGGAAATTTTAAGTTCCTGGGAGATTTTGAAATTTTTTTCAAATTGAAAGTGTTATAGTATTGAACTCACTTCGATAAACTGGGAAATAACCCTGATGAGTGTGGCCACATCATCAGTGTTCATTTTCGAGTCGCTAAGTGACGGATTACTACCAAAGATTCTATTTTTGAATTGTTTGAGGAAAAACAAGTTGTTTAGAAATTCAATGGTTTTGAATTGGTATTAAGATTTCAAATTGATTTGAAATGAGCCCAGGAATTTAAATTCTGGAATTTAAATTTGACTTATAAAGTTAAATATATCAAGATGGTAAAAGCCAATAAAATTTAACTTGAATTAAGTAAAATAAGATCTAGATTTGATTATAAAATAATATGGAATGGTATTGGAATTGGTGAGTTAAAATTTTAAAAATCGAGAATGGAACTCGTGTTAAGAATGAGATGTGATTTGAGGATATAAACTGTTTGGAGTTGATTGGTATGGCATGGTATATGCAGAGTTGGTAACAAATGTAAGGGATATAATAACATGCCCGACAAAAAGGTACAAGTTTATATTTCACATGAGTTTGAGATTTATGAGCCGAATTGGCAACCCGCTTGGCTGTTGATTTTCTTTTGGGTTGGAGAAGGCCTAGAGAGGCGAGTTGTGGTTTTACCGATAGGGTTGTATAAAGGAGGTTATGGCGAAATTTTCCGAAAAATTTAGGCGTTAGAAAATTTTCAGAATTTTTGAAGATTTTAGTTAGTCGGAATAAATTAATATTTTAGTCGATATTAATTGATTCAGTTGAAACTGAAGTTAAAGGGTAAACCGATAAATATTTACCCAGTAGATAGGGTCGTCCTCTACCTTAGCAATTTCGAGGACGAAATTATTTTAAGTGGGGAAGAATGTAATGACCCGCATTTCCAGGGGTAAAATAATTAATTAATTTAATTATTTATATAGTGAAAGGGGATTAAATGGTCGTTAATTCAAATATATGGAATATTTAATTAAATTTAATAATTAAATAATATATATAATTCAGAAATAATCAAAAAATATTGGAAATCACAATATTCTGTGAACTGGGTCATCCCTAAGATTTTATTTCAGTTTAGAGTTGAATTATAATAACGAATATATTTAAATAACGACAGTTTGAACGTATAATTATATTATAATTAAAACCGAGCTCGAAATGGCGCTGCAGTTCGTAAATTGGCGATTCGAACTTCAACTGAATGTACAGGATTCGTTTTAAATCGGATTTCTGTGAAACAAGAAATGTGTGGAGCTGGTGGAGTATATCTCTCTAGTGGAAGAGAAAAATCAGGATTTCGTCGTATAGATTTTGAGATATGTCCAAATCAAATTTTAAAATAGTCACTATAGAATCGTTTATCGACATTAACGGTTTATTTGATATAACTAGAGTTCGGGGTTGAATTTATACAAGGTTCTTTTGGGAAGTAATGATAATTTAATTTTTAGAATTTTACTGTAATTTTTAATTAATTAAATAAGCAACTTTTTATTTGGAGTATTTTGCACCCTTAATCAGCGATTTTGGGGTTACAAAATATGAGTTAATCTACCGGTATTATTATATTTCTGGAGTCGGGATACCTCGCTCATCACGAGGGTGTTTTTATTTCTGTCGATAGAAGTACGTAAAGTAACAGAATTTTATAAACAGTTTTGTGTGAATATTAGAAAGTAAGGTGCTTTGACATAAGTTGAAACTAGAACGTATATGTTCATTCCTTATACACGCATGCCCACTATTGCCTTCACAAGACATGCATTTTCGAAACTCACCGGCCTTTTAACCCTATTGTTAAATATAATATCTATGTTTGATACTTCCTTGACTAAGGATCCTACACGTCACTCAACCCTTTTGCCTATAAGAAGACTTTAAACCCGTCTCCTTAAAACCTAATTCTCTTCTGTAGTCAACGCAAATCGCGCCTCCATCTTCTAATAATCAACAGCAGTTAGTTTCAAACCATTTTCTCCATCAATCTCCAAATCCATTCAACAATCCACAAAATTCCAACTAGAGATATGTTAAGCTATTCGAGTACTTGGATTTGACCGGCTGAGATGGACAGTTTCGAATCACGGTGGCCAGGAGTGTCGAGCAAAGTTGTGACGTTCGAAGAAGTCTTGAAGGCGCAGGGAGGCACTGCTTTTGTCGAGGTTGCTGGTGGAGACAGAGGACGTTGGGACGCTATTTATGGGAAGGACTGATGGGGCTCAACGGCTTGGGGGGTGAGCAGGCCAGTGGAGCAATGGGACTGCAGCAAGTTTGAAAGGGGAGCATGGAGTTTGATAACTAAAAGAAGGGAGGATTAGTGATGATTCCTGAGTCGGCGTAAGGTTGCTGGAGGGGTGCGTGAGTGTCTTCGAAATGGAAGAGCAGGTCTAAGAAGAGGCGAAGGAAGCCTACTGTGTGTGTGTTAGTCCGGGGAAGGTGAGTTAACTGAGAAGTTAGTTTGCTTTTTTGTGGATGGTGTTGAAGAGCGAATGGGGTCATGAATTTTGGTCATGATTATTTGATTTTAAATATAGAAACGTGGGAGGGACAAGTTCATGGGTGCAAAAGAGGGAGTCTGAAAGTGTGCGTGGGGTTAAAGTGTTGAAATGTGTGATCATGGTTTGATTTGTGAGGGGGAAAGAAGGTGGTCACTGTCATGTTCGAATGTGTTTGTTTGAGGGAGTATAAATGGCATGAGAGTGGTGATAAAAGGGAGCAGGTGGTAGGACTTTTATGTAAGGGAAAAAGTGTTGTAGCACGGTGGTCAGAAGTGTTTGGAGTTCCGTTGATTCGGGATGGGTGGTTCGCCGGAGCAGACGTTTGAAAAACAAAATGAAGCAGCTTTTTGTGGAGCACCAAACAGAAGGACATAACAATGTAAAGGAAGGAGAATTACAAAAGGGATCGACCAGAATTCTTAAATGAAATAATTGGACGAATTAAGGTTCGTTGGAATCATATCGGAGTACAGTACGTAATGCAACGGGTGTGGACTGAGTTGGAGACTGTCTGGAGTTATGTCGGAATAAAACGCCTGCATTGAACTATCGACCGCAAATCGTTGTTTAACGATGATCGTCCAATGTGAGTAAAACTCACCAACTCTGAACAGTTATATTTTTATAACGTGTTTTTAGGACTGATAATTATCTGTTGATTGCTGTGTGTTGATTTGGTTGATTGAACTGCTAGTCAGTTAGTTGAAATTATATATATATATATATATATATACCATTAAAAATAGATATTGTCGTTGCTTATCAGAACAGTTCATACTGAAATGAAGTTGATGTTAATTATAGTGTTTAACATCTGTGATGCAGGGGAGCAGGTTGGGGGGACCCAACTTGGTTCCTCAATATATAAAATACTGTTTTATTTCATATACTGTGATGTATGATGTGATATATAATCTGTGTTGATTATATGTGTTTGAACGGTATTGATCACTGTTATTTTGTATTTTAAGTACCATAGGAAAAAGGGGATTTTCAAAGTATATTTTGAAAACAAATTATTTATATAAAATCAATGGATTTTATATATAAAGGAAAAAGGATTTTATAGAAGGAGTTATAAAATCAAAGAAATAAAAAGGGAATATATTTGTGAAACAAATATAAAGGAAAATATTTGCAAAAACAAATAGAATAGAAATAGGGATATTTGTAAAATATTTACAAATAGAATAAAAAGGATTTTATTTATTTAGGGAATAAATAAAAGTAAAAGAATTTATTTATTTAGGGAATAAATAAAAGTAAAAGAATTTATTTATTTAGGGAATAAATAAAAGTAAAAGAATTTATTTATTTAGGAAATAAATAAAAGTAAAAGGGTTATTTATTAAGGAAATAAATAGAAATGAAAAGAGATATTCATGTAAAACAAATAAGATTGAAATATAGAACATTTGTTTAGAAAACAAATAAGATTGAAACAGAAATATTTGTTTAGAAAACAAATAAGATAATAAGATTAAAATAGAAAACATTTGTTTGGAAAACAAAGGAGATTGAAATTGAACATATTTATTAAATAAATAGAAAAGATAAAAGGAATATTTATTTGGGAAATAAATAGAGTTTGAAAAGGAAATCGTTTATAAAGGAAATAGGAGGTTATAAAAAGGAAACCGCTACGAAAAGGGAAAACGTTGTTAAAAAGGAAATCCTTATAAGTGGAGAAGCGTTATGAAAAGAACATTTATAAAGTGAAGAACCGTTACTAAAAGTAAATCTTTATAAATGAATAACCGCTGTTAAAAGGAAATCTTTTTGAATGGATAAACGTTATAAAAATGGAATCTTTATAAAGCAAAAGAGTTAATCGAATAAGTGTTATTCAAGAAGAGTTATCGAATATTTGTTATTCGAAAAGGAGATTATCGAATATCGTTTATTTGAAAAGGAGTTATCGAATATTAGTTATTCGAATGGAGTTAAAAGAGTTATCGAATATAGTTTATTCGAAAGGAGTTAATCAAAATTAGTTGATCGAGGTAGAGTTGATCGATTAGAGTTAAGTTAATCAATTAGAATTAAGTTAATCAAAGAAGAGTTAATTCGATTTGAGTTAAGTAAATCGATTAGAGCTAAGCTAATCGTAAGGAGTTAACTAGTTAAAGTTAATCAGTAAAAGCTAATTAGTAGGGTTAACCAGTTAAAGATAATCAGTTAGAATTAACCAGTTAGAATTAACCAGTTAGAATTAACTAGTTAGAATTAACCAGTTAGAGTTAACAAGTTAAAGTAAATCAGTTAGAGTAAATTGGTTAGAGTTAAATCAAATTAGAGTATTCAAATGGAGTTAATTGAATTTAGTTATTCGAATAGAGTTGAAATGAGATAATCGAGTAGTAGATATTCGAAGTGAGATAATCGAATAGTAGATATTAGAAATGAGTTAATCGAATAGTAGATATTCGAAGAGAGATAATCGAATCGGAGATATTCGAAGTGAGATAATTGAATTAGAGATATTCGAAGTGAGTTGATCGAATCTAGTTATTCGACAGGAGTTAAATCGAATAAGAGTATTCGAAGAAAGAGATTTATCGAATATAAGTATTTGAAAGTAAGCGAATCGAATATAAGTTATTCGAATCAGAGTAAATCCAGTAGGAGTTATTAGGTTGGAGTTATTAAAATAAGAGTTATAGATTAGAGTTAACCGAATAGGAATAAATAAATTAGTCGTTGTTATATTATTCGAGTTAGGAAATAAAAGTCATATTAAAGATAATATATTTCGGATGCAGGAGATTATAACACCATTGTTATAATCACGTAAACGTGTAAAAGAAGGGGGTTCGTAAATAGAATTCGAGGGTTCGTAAGGAAGTGTTAAAGAGTTAAAAGGGTGAACCTTATCTATTTCGAGATTTGAAAGGTGGTTCAGTTAAGGTCTGAGAGGTAGATATACACCAACTTGATTGACTGCGTTTTAAATTAAGAAATGGTTACGGTTCGAGTGTGAAGTGGTTAAGTGAATTTAGTAAATAAGTATAGTGGTTTGAGTTGTCGTCGCGATGTTGATTTAAACATCTGTTTAAATCCAAGTAAAGAAGATTGGAAATGTTTTCCAGTGTTAACGTATATTTTCTAAAAATAGAAAATAAGGATATATATATATATAGACATATATATGATTGATGATTGATTTGATAGAATTTCCATCTGGAAATAATATCGTTATTTGCACACGTATTTTTCTTTGATAGTTAACTCACCGACTATCGAAGTTTTTGACCATTTTACGTTGTAAATATGGAGAGACCGGTTGGATTATTATCCAAAGAACCACTCCGTATTGGAATAAGCGTTGCGAATCAAGTATGCTGAATAACGTGAAGACGGAGTTTATGCAAGGGCTGTTGTATAAGTCTTAGATAATAGTGCCTAAGATGGATGTACTGAATAGTGCCTTCGGTTCGTCCAGTCCCAGGACAACTTGTATGGAAGAAGGTCTGACAGAGTATTTCCAAAAAGATCACATACACTGATTTCTCCAACCGTACCAAGAGTGGAAGCGGAGAAGGAAACTTCTTTTAGCTAACACATAATGTATTGTTATGAAAGTCAATTCGTGATTCTGATGGATCTGACGATGTGACATTCGAAGTAAATATGATGTGCTGATAAAGCGTAGACTCAAGCCTCAACAACCAGGAAATGACAAAAATCAGGCAGGCAGCATGGCTAAGTCGGTCGCACCGAAGTAGGTTGTATAATCACCAATCTAGACAATATTCATTTGCTTCTTTAATCTGTCAATGCTGTCTCATATATATACGAGAAACGGTTGCTGATCCCAACCGTTGGTGATATACATTCGATACACTCAAGCAAAATGAGTGGTCGGTCATGTGTGGCTGAGTTACAAGATGTTCTTGTTGAACTCCAGTGCATCGTTCCTAGAGTACTGCGACGTCCGGGAATTTCGCTCGATCTGAATCAGTCGTTAAACCGATCTAGACCTTTCGAAACCACTGATCGTTGAGAACAGGACAAAATAGAACGCATACGGAAGAACATTTCATTGTTATTACAACATTTCCATCAGATACAAGAATATACAGAGTATAAATGAATAAATTACATTCGAAAAATATCAGAGATTACAATAAATTACATAGCAGCGGAAAATAATACAAAGCACAACTGAAGGTGATACACGGATACAGAGCTTTCCGGATATCATTCCAGCTGTAAACCAGGATCCTGTGAATATAAATCTGCAAAACCGAAACTACTAGCTGCCCGTGCGGAAAATAGGGGCACCCAGAGTTTAGGTTAAAACAATAAACTCCAGGTCAGTCATGTGACTGGTGTGAGAACTAAAACAGTTATTTAAACTTTACTTCAAAAGAGAGTAATTCAAGGGACCACGCCGTATAACACGGAACGGGTTTCCTCCCAAGAATACTAATGCATAGAATAAATAACGCAATGCTTTTTTGAAAAATGAAGCTATTATAAGACCCAGGTCCCATCACACAATGCAACGCAAGCCGGAGGATAGGGTTTTCCCTTATAATAGCCAAACATGCTTGGTACATTTAAAACAAATCATTTGATACCATAGTAAGTGTATAGTGTCAAAACAATTTCAATCATAAATATAAATCATAGACGACATGGGCATATATCATGTCGCCATACTAGTTCTACAATTAAAACCGCAATACACGTATTGGAAATTGGATTTCCGTCATGAGTCGAGGCAAGGGGCAAGCTCCTCTCCGCGTTCGAGACACTCTAGCAAATGCCTCCGGGTTACGCACTCTGGGCAACCCCGGATGCGGCTGGGCCGGTCCTCACTTACGTTAGAGGATTGGCAATTCCTGAACACACGTTTCCCGGTCCTTACAGACCTATAATCGAGGCGCCTCATTCCAACAACCACAAAGGCGAAAAGTATATATATGTCAGGGCTGGTAAGTCACTGACACCACCATAGCTAGAAAGAAACGTCGTGCTCTCCCAGCGGTCCGTATCCCGTTTTTAACTCATACCGAGGTGTGAGGCTCGCGAGTTCACGTTATACACAAAGCTGCCACGTAGGCCGTGCTTTGATCATCAACCACAAGACTTTGCTTTTCAACAGAAGCATTGATCATTGCATCTCAGCATGCCACACAGGCAATTCATGCCATGCGATTGATATCTATCGATATATAACCTCTAAGCTCGTACGTCTCAGAGAAGGGCGTTAAGCAAGAGAATAAATTCTCCGCCGCCAAACAGATATATATTTAACCGAAATCAATCAACACAGAATAAAATCCAATGTCAGACACACAATCCATTTACAAGTCCGTTCTGGGTCTGAACCAAACCGGAGGCACTTTCCTCGCATATCCATCCATCTCCAAGTACGTCTGGATGACCATCAACTATTTCCATTCTCTTGGGTGCACAGCCCAATCAGGATCGTCAGTAATTACCCAAACGATGTGAAGACTTCCGGTCTTCGACCACCGTCTTCATTCTTCGACATATCGTCGAATCGGTTATTCAGAATGGGTATAAACCCGGACTTTCCGAACAACCCGCGTATATTAAAAACAAATGTTACACAAACACAACATACGCTTCATTCCAATTCAGAATATTCTTTTATTCACAAAATCACATTTTTAGGGAAAGGTTACCATTAATTTTATACAAGATAAATTCTTTCAAATTTATCCTTTAATCTTCCTTTGGATGTCGTTTCAAACCAAATTATGGTTTTTCAAACTAGTCGAGATTAGCGAACCGTAACGAAGTAATTATTTATTTTATTTCCCAATCCCAACCTATGCATCCCATGAAGCAAAACTGGTAATACTCCATATCTAATACTATGGTGTTATCGGTAAGATTAATTACCATTACACGTTCAAATCTAATTAAAGATTTAACTATCGCTTTGGAGCAAAACTGGCGATACTCCATTCTCGCTCATTTCTAAATTTGATAATTTAGATTATAGATTTACATTTCAATCTAATTGCAGATTCGTTAGAACTCCTTTTACTGGGTTAAAGAACTAGGTGTTATTTAAAACACAGTTCACAACAAACCCAAATCCCATTCTATTTGTTATCGGGTTAAAGAACTAGTGTTGTTTAAAACACAGTTCACGATAAACCCACAAATCAATTCTAGTTCAATTCAAATCAAATATATTAGGAATTCTGATTATTTAAAACCCCTTTTTAAATCTAATTTATTTATTTAAAAAAAATCGGGTTTTGAATTTAGTTCAATCTAGTTCATTTCGATAAAAATCCATGTTTATCTTTTCAAATATGGAGTTTTTCACCCCAATTTTTCTCAAATCACTTCTTATGATTTTACACAAATTATTGATATTTTTAATAATTTTATCAAGGCCCGTACAGTCGATTTCCAACAACAGCCATCGAACTGCACTTACAGCAACCTTTTCCAAATTTGATTTAGATGTATCTCCAAATCCAACCGTTAAATTTTGAATTTCTAATATTCGCTAGAAATCTATTTTCGATATGAACCCAACGGTTCCGGTTTTAGGAGAATCCGACGGTCGGATCTCCCGTAATGTCCGTTTGAAATAAATGGTCGAAATTTACGAACTGCCGCGGCGCGGCGCGTTCTATTCAGGCCATTATATTATATATATAATATATGTAATATATATTTCGTCGATTTCTATTTAAAATGAATTATATAAATAGTTTTAAACTCGTTTCAAAAACAATCTCAACTTCCATTTCAATTTAAATCAAAATTGAATTTTTCCTTATAAATTCGTTCTAAAATTCATTTCTATTCAATTCAAGTTTCAATTCAATTTGAATTCATTTCACTTCGTTTTAAATTCCATTCGAATTCGTTTTCAATTCGATTCAATTCAAAGTGGTTTTCTATTCGATTCAATTCAAATTGGTTTCCTATTTGATTCAAATTCGAATTGGTTTTCTATTTGATTCAAATTCGTTACATATTCAATTGAAATCAAATTTGTTTTCTATTCAAATCAAATTCGTTACATATTCAATTGAAATCAAATTCGTTATATAATCAATTGAAATCAAATTCGTTATATATTCAATTGAAATCAAATTCGTTATATATTCAATTCATTTCGAAATCGTTTTATATTCAATTCATTTCGAAATCGTTTTATATTCAATTCATTTCGAAATCGTTTTATATTCAATTCATTTCGAAATCGTTTTATATTCAATTCATTTCGAAATCGTTTTATATTCAATTCATTTCGAAATCACTTTATATTCAATTCATTTCGAAATCCCTTTATATTCAATTCATTTCAAAATCGCTTTATATTCAATTCATTTCGAAATCGCTTTATATTCAATTCATTTCGAAATCGTTTTATATTCAATTCATTTCGAAATCGTTTTATATTCAATTCATTTCGAAATCGTTTTATATTCAATTCATTTCGAAATCGTTTTATATTCAATTCATTTCGAAATCACTTTATATTCAATTCATTTCGAAATCGTTTTATATTCAATTCATTTCGAAATCGTTTTATATTCCATTCATTTCGAAATCGTTTTATATTCAATTCATTTCGAAATCGTTTTATATTCAATTCATTTCGAAATCACTTTATATTCAATTCATTTCGAAATCACATTTCAATATTCATTTTAAAATGAATAAAATCGATTTAAATATCGTTCACGTCAAAATGGCGTCAATCTAATCAACACGGCTTCATATATTTCTGTTTTCAAATATTCTATTCAACAAATGAATATTTATTTTTGTCAACACGCGACTAATCTCAACGAATGAGTATTGTCCACGTGTGACTATTTCTGTTAAATTATTTCGTTCAACACATGACTAATCTCAACGGATGAGTACAGTCAACACATGAACCTTTATTTTATATTGATAAAGAAGTAAATTTTATTATTGAAATATTTCGTTCAACACATGACTAATCTCAACGAATGAGTACAGTCAACACATGAACCTTTATGTTATAATATTCTTTATTTTCTAAATTTTAATGAGGCCCAATCAATCACCATATAATATTAATTATATGGGTCTTCATACATCACACGTATATAATATCATTGAAAAATAATCAACCATCAACCAAAGTGCACTACACTGTATAAGCATCAAATATAGATATCTAACGCTTATAACAGCCTGTCAATCAATCGATCGACATATTTAATCAATCAGGATGAGTGAACTTCAAATTTCATCCCAACACCCGTGTGGGGTTTCAAATCAACAAACACAGATTTTATTTGTGCAGTTGGGCGATGTGTAAAATTTATCGTCCCAATCAATGTCATTCAAATAGGTGTACATAAACAAACCGTCCGGTTTGTAAATGAATATTTTATTTTATTCACTTCACTATATTCATATTCACGTTAAAAATTATATTTTTAACGATAAAACATTTAAATTTAACATATGAATTTCTATTCAGTTCATTTATTAAATAAAATGCTATTTTTATTTTTCTAACTTATTTTAGAAAATTTCGGCGGCATACCGGCACGATACTAGAAATGGGACAAGGCCTAGCCTTATCACCGGTCTAGTTAAGGCCCACGCCATTCACACATCAATCAAATCCATTCATTTCACCAACCAATTCAATTTCAATCAAATAATCTAACTAATTTTTGCAATCAAACAAACAAATCCATGGTCTGTGGACGACTGTGTCGGGTGCTACTAAACACCGTCTGCATCCTAGTATATATATATAATTAGAAAAGAAATTGAAAGGTGAGAAATTCTCACAGATAGCTATCCAACCATCTCGACTCTTCTTTTGCAGAAGTCTTCGTCGTCCTCGACTTTTTGTCATCTTCGTTTCCCGCATTCTCTACATATGTTAAAATCGAATTTTTACTTCGCTATTCAATATATAAAAATCGAATTTTTACTTTGCTATTCTATATATAAAAATCGAATTTTTATTTTGTTGTTCAATATATAAAAATCGAATTTTTATTTTGTTGTTCAATATATAAAAATCGAATTTTTATTTTTCTATAGAGATAGAAGTTATATTTTCACATTGATGTTCATATAGTAAAGACTATATTTTTTATCACGCTATTCTTCATATAAAGATTTCGCCTTTTCAAAAATAAAGATTTCGCCTTTTCAAAAATTTCATTATAAAAATCACATTTTTATTTTTCTACACATATAAAGATGATATCTTTACTATCTTACCTATATAAAAATTATATTTTTCTCGAAGTAAAAATCATATTTTTACTTCACTACTCATCTCAAAATATCGTCTTTTCTAATTTAAAATATCGTCTTTTCAATTTTAAAAATATCGTCTTTTCTATTTTAAAAATATCGTCTTTTCTATTTTAAAAATATCGTCTTTTCTATTTTAAAAATATCGTCTTTTCTATTTAAAAATATCGTTCAAAAATCAAGCTAATTTCATTTCAAAAAGAATGTTAATTTCATTTCAAAAAGAATGTTAATTTCATTTCAAAAAGAATGTTAATTTCATTTCAAAACTATGCTAAATTAGTAAATTAACTAAACTAATTACATTAAATAACAAAGACAAATAAATTAATTAATTATTTAAAATTACCCTTTTTTTCTTCCACTGTTTATCACGTGGGGGGGGGGGGGAGCTTCGCTGCTGCGCCGGAGGATGGTGGGGGGAAGGAGGCGCATCAGGAGGGGGGGCGACTGGCGTAGGAAGGTGGGGGGGTTTCGGTGGTGGTTGCGGAGGGTGACTCGCGGTGGCTTGATTTCTGAAATGGGGAGGGCTCGCGTGTCTCGTTTTGGAGATGGGAGGGTGAAATGGTGCGGATCGAGGAACGGAGGAGGGGTGGCGGACCTCTGGCTGGCGACGGTGGCGCTGCCGCCATGGGGAGCGACGAGCGGTTTTTTTTTTATTTCCCCAAATCTGAGCGTTGACCTAAATGAGGGAGAAGGGGGTTTTTATAAAATATATTTATTTATTTTTAATTCTTCCATAAAAAGCAACTTTTATTTTTGACTTCAAAACGAGGCCCACCGCCTGTCGCCCATAACGTTTCACCCCCATTCCGAACACAATGGGATATGTATCGTAGGTTGGTTTGGTCGTTTCGATCAGTTTCCGTTGAATTTACATTTAAATCACTATATTGAATTTTAAACGTACATTTCAAATTACCGGGGTCACATACTAACTCGAAAAATTCCATAAAAAAATTTTCTAGCTTCGTATTGACGATACGGTCCTAATAAAACAAGTTTCGTCGAATTCTGAAGCCGTTAGAAAAATGGCCATTTTCCAGTCGATTAAAATCAACTCAAACTGGTCAAACGCGTTTTCCTTTGCCACGCTCACATATTGATTCAAAAAATTATGAAATTTGGAATCTAGCAATAATTTGACATCACGGACCCAACAAAAGTGGTTTCGTCGAAATCCGAGGTCGTTTGCAAAATTCCCATTTTTAAGGGCCTGAATTCCATAGCGACTATTCAGAATTTTCAACTGGACATATCTTTTGATTCCCGCTATGAAATTTTGATTTTTCAGATTCGTTGGAAAGATATTATCAATTAGATCCTAATGTTTTTGGTTTCACTAAAATCCGGATTAGTTTGCACCCGGTACATTCAATTGAAGTTTGAAATCGAATTATCGAACTACCGTGCCATTTTCAATTCCTTTTATAATTATATGTAAATATTTATATTCTAACGACGGCGTATATTATATTCAAAATAAATTTCTCGTCGATTTTACTTAAAATAATCTATTTTAAATGTTCAAAATTCGCTAAAATTGCCAAAATAAAAGTTTTAAACTGGTTCAGAATTTCCGGGTTATTACAATCTCCCCCACTTAAAACTTTTCGTCCCCGAAAAGGAACAAAGTCGAAAATGGTTTGATTAATCAGCTCTACGTTCGATCTGGCTTTCATTCTCCAACATTTCAATTTCTGAGAATTTTCAAATATTCAAAAATTTGGCTAACACCCTAAATTTTCGAAAAATTTCGCCATAACCTCCCCTGCACCGGGAGCCACGGGAAAATCCCGAAATTGCCATATGGGCCTTCTGATCTCAAAAAGAAAAAGAAAAAGCCAAGCGGCTAGCCAATAGGCTCATAAAATCATCATCACCCAAACAAAACCGTAAATTATGTAGTAAACATGTACCTATTTGTCGGGCAAACAAATTTTATTCTCTGCTCTAGCCTCCTTGCTATGACCTGTTCAATGATATATATATGCATGCATATGCAACCAATTTTCAATACAGTTCAATATTTGATTCAATTAGGCATAATGGTTCAAAAATCCAATTAGGCAACCATAATCAAACAACACAATCATCAATCAATTAGTGAATTAGAGTTTCAAATTCATAATTTTGATATATATACAAAAATCATGTTTTTGATGCCAATTCACAACAATGTGTTCTAGCTATATAAGTTTTGGTTCTCACACCAGTCTAATGGAAATATATAGAAAGCACACCTTTGAAACACGAAACTAATTACTGATGATGACGCGTCAATCATCTGAATCAGGTCCGGGCGACTAGAGTGTGACTCTATATCTGTCTAATATATTAAAACTTCGAATATACGTTCATGACGCGTATATGCAAAATCTTTATATATTAGATTGTCCATATTCAAAATAAATAAATAATCAGATACATTTAAAAATGGTTTAAATTTTCAAAACAAAATTGTTTTCATTTGAATAATATACTCTTCACACTCGTTCTAGGATACTACTGATCCTATCTCTAACGAGTCATTCTAATTGGATATTGCTAACCCAATATCTGATGAATTCTTTCGTATGGTTCGAATGTGTCTTGTTCTCGAGCTCTGTAAACCAAAGTTCTGATACCAAATGTGACGGCCGGGAATTTCGCTCGATCTGAATCAGTCGTTAAACCGATCTAGACCGTTCGAAACCACTGATCGTTGAGAACAGGACAAAATAGAACGCATACGGAAGAACATTTCATTGTTATTACAACATTTCCATCAGATACAAGAATATACAGAGTATAAATGAATAAATTACATTCGAAAAATATCAGAGATTACAATAAATTACATAGCAGCGGAAAATAATACAAAGCACAACTGAAGGTGGTACATGGATACAGAGCTTTCCGGATATCATTCCAGCTGTAAACCAGGATCCTGTGAATATAAATCTGCAAAACCGAAACTACTAGCTGCCCGTGAGGAAAATAGGGGCACCCAGAGTTTAGGTTAAAACAATAAACTCCAGGTCAGTCATGTGACTGGTGTGAGAACTAAAACAGTTATTTAAACTTTACTTCAAAAGAGAGTAATTCAAGGGACCACGCCGTATAACACGGAACGGGTTTCCTCCCAAGAATACCAGTGCATAGAATAAATAACGCAATGCTTTTTCGAAAAATGAAGCTATTATAAGACCCAGGTCCCATCACACAATGCAACGCAAGCCGGAGGATAGGGTTTTCCCTTATAATAGCCAAACATGCTTGGTACGTTTAAAACAAATCATTTGATACCATAGTAAGTGTATAGTGTCAAAACAATTTCAATCATAAATATAAATCATAGACGGCATGGGTACCATATATCATGTCGCCATACTAGTTCTACAATTAAAACCGCAATACACGTATTGGAAATTGGATTTCCGTCACGAGTCAAGGCAAGGGGCAAGCTCCTCTCCGCGTTCGAGACACTCTAGCAAATGCCTCCGGGTTACGCACTCAGGGCAACCCCGGATGCGGCTGGGCCGGTCCTCACTTACGTTAGAGGATTGGCAATTCCTGAACACACGTTTCCCGGTCCTTACAGACCTATAATCGAGGCGCCTCATTCCAACAACCACAAAGGTGAAAAGTATATATATGTCAGGGCTGGTAAGTCACTGACACCACCATAGCTAGAAAGAAACGTCGTGCTCTCCCAGCGGTCCGTATCCCGTTTTTAACTCATACCGAGGTGTGAGGCTCGCGAGTTCACGTTATACACAAAGCTGCCACGTAGGCCGTGCTTTGATCATCAACCACAAGACTTTGCTTTTCAATAGAAGCCTTGATCATTGCATCTCAGCATGCCACACAGGCAATTCATGCCATGCGATTGATATCTATCGATATATAACCTCTAAGCTCGTACGTCTCAGAGAAGGGCGTTAAGCAAGAGAATAAATTCTCCGCCGCCAAACAGATATATATTTAACAGAAATCAATCAACACAGAATAAAATCCAATGTCAGACACACAATCCATTTACAAGTCCGTTCTGGGTCTGAATGAAACCGGAGGCACTTTCCTCGCATATCCATCCATCTCCAAGTACGTCTGGACGACCACCAACTATTTCCATCCTCTTGGGTGTACAGCCCAATCAGGATCATCAGTAATTACCCAAACGATGTGAAGACTTCCGGTCTTCGACCACCGTCTTCATTCGTCGACATATCGTCGAATCGGTTATTCAGAATGGGTATAAACCCGGACTTTCCGAACAACCCGCGTATATTAAAAAAAATGTTACACAAACACAACATACGCTTCATTCCAATTCAGAATATTCTTTTACTCACAAAATCACATTTTTAGGGAAAGGTTCCCATTAATTTTATCCAAGATAAATTCTTTCAAATTTATCCTTTAATCTTCCTTTGGATGTCGTTTCAAACCAAATTATGGTTTTTCAAACTAGTCGAGATTAGCGAACCGTAACGAAGTAATTATTTATTTTATTTCCCAATCCCAACCTATGCATCCCATGAAGCAAAACTGGTAATACTCCATATCTAATACTATGGTGTTATCGATAAGATTAATTACCATTACACATTCAAATCTAATTAAAGATTTAACTATCGCTTTGGAGCAAAACTGGCGATACTCCATTCTCGCTCATTTCTAAATTTGATAATTTAGATTATAGATTTACATTTCAATCTAATTGCAGATTCGTTAAAACTCCTTTTACTGGGTTAAAGAACTAGGTGTTATTTAAAACACAGTTCACAACAAACCCAAATCACATTCTATTTGTTATCGGGTTAAAGAACTAGTGTTGTTTAAAACACAGTTCACGATAAACCCACAAATCAATTCTAGTTCAATTCAAATCAAATATATTAGGAATTCCGATTATTTAAAACCCCTTTTTAAATCTAATTTATTTATTTAAAAAAAAATCGGGTATTGAATTTAGTTCAATCTAGTTCATTTCGATAAAAATCCATTTTTATCTTTTCAAATATGGAGTTTTTCACCCCAATTTTTCTCAAATCACTTCTTATGATTTTACACAAATTATTGATATTTATAATAATTTTATCAAGGCCCGTACAGCCGATTTCCAACAACGGTCATCGAACTGCACTTACAGCGACCTTTTCCAAATTTGATTTAGACATATCTCCAAATCCAACCGTTAGATTTTGAATTTCTAATATTCTCTAGAAAGCTCTTTTCGATACGAACCCAACGGTTCCGGTTTTAGGAGAATCCGACGGTCGGATCTCCCGTAATGTCCGTTTGAAATAAATGGTCGAAATTTACGAACTGCCGCGGCGCGGCGCGTTCTATTCAGGCCATTATACTATATATATAATATATATAATATATATTTCGTCGATTTCTATTTAAAACGAATTATATAAATAGTTTTAAACTCGTTTCAAAAACAATCTCAACTTCCATTTCAATTCAAATCAAAATTGAATTTTTCCTTATAAATTCGTTTTAAAATTCATTTCTATTCAATTCATGTTTCAATTCAATTTGAAATCATTTCACTTTGTTTTAAATTCCATTCGAATTCGTTTTCAATTCGATTCAATTCAAAGTGTTTTTCTATTCGATTTAATTCAAATTTGTTTCCTATTTGATTCAAATTCGAATTGGTTTTCTATTTGATTCAAATTCGTTACATATTCAATTGAAATCAAATTCGTTTTCTATTCAAATCAAATTCGTTACATATTCAATTGAAATCAAATTCGTTATATATTCAATTGAAACCAAATTCGTTATATATTCAATTGAAATCAAATTCGTTATATATTCAATTCATTTCGAAATCGTTTTATATTCAATTCATTTCGAAATCGTTTTATATTCAATTCATTTCGAAATCGTTTTATATTCAATTCATTTCGAAATCGTTTTATATTCAATTCATTTTGAAATCGTTTTATATTCAATTCATTTCGAAATCACTTTATATTCAATTCATTTCGAAATCACTTTATATTCCATTCATTTCGAAATCGTTTTATATTCAATTCATTTCGAAATCGTTTTATATTCAATTCATTTCGAAATCGTTTTATATTCAATTCATTTCGAAATCGCTTTATATTCAATTCATTTCGAAATCGTTTTATATTCAATTCATTTCGAAATCACTTTATATTCAATTCATTTCGAAATCTTTTTATATTCAATTCATTTCGAAATCTTTTTGTATTCAATTCATTTCGAAATCGTTTTATATTCAATTCATTTAGAAATCGTTTTATATTCAATTCATTTCGAAATCACTTTATATTCAATTCATTTCGAAATCACTTTTCAATATTCATTTAAAAATGAATAAAATCGATATAAATATCGTTCACGTCAAAATGGCGTCAATCTAATTAACACGGCTTCATATATTTCTGTTTTCAAATATTCTATTCAACAAATGAATATTTATTTTTGTCAACACGCGACTAATCTCAACGAATGAGTACTGTCCACGTGTGACTATTTTTGTTAAATTATTTCATTCAACACATGACTAATCTCAACGGATGAGTACAGTCAACACATGAACCTTTATTTTATATTGATAAAGAAGTAAATTTTATTATTGAAATATTTCGTTCAACACATGACTAATCTCAACGAATGAGTACAGTCAACACATGAACCTTTATGTTATAATATTCTTTATTTTCTAAATTGGAATGAGGCCCAATCAATCACCATATAATATTAATTATATGGGTTTTCATACATCACACGTATACAATAGCATTGAAAAATAATCAACCATCAACCAAAGTGCACTACACTGTATAAGCATCAAATATAGATATCTAACGCTTATAACAGCCTGTCAATCAATCGATCGACATCTTTAATCAATCAGGATGAGTGAACTTCAAATTTCATCCCAACACCCGTGTGGGGTTTCAAATCAACAAACACAGATTTTATTTGTGCAGTTGGGCGATGTGTAAAATTTATCGTCCCAATCAATGTCATTCAAATAGGTGTACATAAACAAACAGTCCGGTTTGTAAATGAATATTTTATTTTATTCACTTCACTATATTCATATTCACGTTAAAAATTATATTTTTAACGATAAAACATTTTATTTTAACATATGAATTTCTATTCAGTTCATTTATTAAATAAAATGCTATTTTTATTTTTCTAACTTATTTTAGAAAATTTCGGCGGCATAACGGCACGATACTAGAAATGGGACAAGGCCTAGCCTTATCCCCGGTCTAGTGAAGGCCCATGCCATTCACACATCAATCACATCCATTCATTTCACCAAACAATTCAATTTCAATCAAATAATCTAACTAATTTTTGCAATCAAACAAACAAGTCCATGGTCTGTGGACGATTGTGTCGGGTGCTACTAAACACCGTCTGCATCCTAGTATATATATATATAATTAGAAAAAGAAATTGAAAGGTGAGAAATTCTCACAGATAGCTATCCAACCATCTCGACTCTTCTTTTGCAGAAGTCTTCGTCGTCCTCGCCTTTTTGTCATCTTCGTTGCCCGCATTCTCTACATATGTTAAAATCGAATTTTTACTTCGCTATTCAATATATAAAAATCGAATTTTTACTTTGCTATTCTATATATAAAAATCGAATTTTTATTTTGTTGTTCAATATATAAAAATCGAATTTTTATTTTGTTGTTCAATATATAAAAATCGAAATTTTATTTTGCTATAGAGATAGAAGTTATATTTTCACATCGATGTTCATATAGTAAAGACTATATTTTTTATCACGCTATTCTTCATATAAAGATTTCGCCTTTTCAAAAATAAAGATTTCGCCTTTTCAAAAATAAAGATTTCGCCTTTTCAAAAATATCATTATAAAAATCACATTTTTATTTTTCTACACATATAAAGATGATATCTTTACTATCTTACCTATATAAAAATTATATTTTTCTCGAAGTAAAAATCATATTTTTACTTCACTACTCATCTCAAAATATCGTCTTTTCTAATTTAAAATATCGTCTTTTCAATTTTAAAAATATCGTCTTTTCTATTTTAAAAATATCGTCTTTTCTATTTTAAAAATATCGTCTTTTCTATTTTAAAAATATCGTCTTTTCTATTTTAAAATACCGTTCAAAAATCAAGCTAATTTCATTTCCAAAAGAATGTTAATTTCATTTCAAAAAGAATGTTAATTTCATTTCAAAACTATGCTAAATTAGTAAATTAACTAAACTAATTACATTAAATAACAAAGACAAATAAATTAATTAATTATTTAAAATTACCCTTTTTTCTTCCACTGTTTATCACGTCGGGTGGGTGGGGGGGGCTTCGCTGCTGCGCCGGAGGATGGTGGGGGGAAGGAGGCGCATCAGAAAGGGGGGGGGCGACTGGCGTAGGAAGGTTGGGGGGTTTCGGTGGTGGTTGCGGAGGGTGACTCGCGGTGGCTTGATTTCTGAAATGGGGAGGGCTCGCGTGTCTCGTTTTGGAGATGGGAGGGGGAAATGGTGCGGATCGAGGAATGGAGGAGGGGTGGCGGACCTCTGGCTGGCGACGGTGGCGCTGACGCCATGGGGAGCGACGAGCAGTTTTTTTTTTTATTTCCCCAAATCTGAGCGTTGACCTAAATGAGGGAGAAGGGGGTTTTTATAAAATATATTTATTTATTTTTAATTCTTCCATAAAAAGCAACTTTTATTTTTGACTTCAAAACGAGGCCCACCGCCTGTCGCCCATAGCGTTTCACACCCATTCCGAACACAATGGGATATGTATCGTAGGTTGATTTGGTCGTTTCGATCAGTTTCCGTTGAATTTACATTTAAATCACTATATTGAATTTTAAACGTACATTTCAAATTACCGGGGTCACATACTAACTCGAAAAATTCCATAAAAATATTTTCTATCTTCGTATTGACGATACGGTCCTAATAAAACTAGTTTCGTCGAATTCTGAGGCCGTTAGAAAAATGGCCATTTTCCAGTCGATTAAAATCAACTCAAACTGGTCAAACGCGTTTTCCTTTGCCACGCACACATATTGATTCGAAAAATTATGAAATTTGGAATCTAGCAATAATTTGACATCACGGACCCAACAAAAGTGGTTTCGTCGAAATCCGAGGTCGTTTGCAAAATTCCCATTTTTAAGGGCCTGAATTCCATAACGACTATTCAGAATTTTCAACTGGACATATCTTTTGATTCCCGCTATGAAATTTTGATTTTTCGGATTCGTTGGAAAGATATTATCAATTAGATCCTAATGTTTTTGGTTTCACTAAAATCCGGATTATTTTGCACCCGGTACATTCAATTGAAGTTTGAAATCGAATTATCGAACTACCGCGCCATTTTCAATTCCTTTTATAATTATATATAAATGTTTATATTCTAACGACGGCGTATATAATATATACGTTCGAATTATATTCAAAATAAATTTCTCGTCGATTTTACTTAAAATAATCTATTTTAAATGTTCAAAATTCGCTAAAATTGCCAAAATAAAAATTTTAAACTAGTTCAGAATTTCCGGGTTATTACAAGTACACTGATCGGAAGGTGATTCCATACCTTGTCATAGTTGGAAATCCATTACCCAATACGTGCTTGCAGTTTTTGATTGTATACTATATATGTAGAACATGAGATGAAAGCGTTTCTGCTAGATGGTTATTATACTGTGGTTGATAGACATTATTATAATATCAAAGGTTTTGATATAAAGATGTTTTGGATTCTCATAAGGGAAAAACCCGTTCCGTTATGCGGCGTGGTCTTATGAGATATCGTTTACTTGTTCGAACTGTTTTAAACTGTTTTACTCATACCAGTCCCATGACTGACCCGAAGTTTATTTGTTTGTTTTCCCTAAACTCTTGGGTGCCTAATTTTGTACGGGCAGTCAAGTAGTCGGAATTTTACAGATACACTTGGAGAGCTTGGAGCAGGAGGCTTCAAGTTTCTATAGCTATTATTATTTCCGTTGCTGTTGTAAGTGTTGTACTCTGCAATGTTATTGTATACATTTACTGTTTGTATTTCAAAAGTTATGTTATATTTTATTCATTTCGCTGTGAGGTTCGTGTTACTCTGATGATGATGTTCTTCTTCTTCTTCTTCTATTCTAATAGTTCTATCTTATCTATCCTCACCCTCTATCTTCTTTCTATTAGTTTCTTGAATTTCTAGTGCAATTTGGGGTCGGACTTGTGTTATTTAGTCAGCTCAAATCGGACCGGATTTTCGGGTCACTACAACCGTGGATGAGGGAAAAAGCCTAGAATTCTTACCGGCAAAGATATCTCTTTAAGTTTGAAGGACTTTCCAAATAATTTTGGAAAAGGCACCGAAAGAGAAAAGAAAAATAAGGGCAAAGGTAAAAAAGAAAGATTGACAACGACAGTGAAGATTATGAAGGAGAGAACGATCCTATTAAAAAAGAGCTATCAAGGCGGAAAAAGAGATCAATCTTTTTTGACGTGCCATATTGGAAGGTTAACATTTATATTCCATTTTCTTTATTGGCCTATTGCAAGAAAAATGTGAGAAAACTCTAAAGCTTAACTTTTACTTTTTATAGCACTTCCATTACGTCATAATTTAGACGTAATGCACGTTGAGAAAAATGTTTGTGAAATCACACTTAGAACAATGTTGAATGACAATAAATCAAAGGATGAGATTAATTGTAGACATGATCTACAGGATAGTGGAATACAACATAGCCTTTATGCACAACCTTGTGGGACCAAAGCATACCTTCCACCGTCTCCGTATACATAATCAAAATTGGATTTTTTTTTTGCAAAAGTCTTTTTGATTTCAAAGGTCCTGATGGTTATTGCTCAAACTTTAAACGATACATATCATTGGTGGATTGTAAAATTAGTGGTTTCTAGCTCAGACTTGCTGTTCCGGAACAACAACCCACGAATACATCCATTCTTGATCACTATTGCAGATATAGTAAAAATATATGTTGAGTTCGTATTAACTTGTAGTAGATATTATAGGTTAAATATGTTAATTTTAAATTTTTATTTGATCACCAACTATTAAATTTCATCCTTATTGGTAGGTGAAGAATAATGTTGATGCAAGGAATGCACAAGATGTTTTCTTGAAGTTTATTTTGGTATCTATGTAGTAAGCACTGTAGATAGGAAAGACTTTTAATTGTATACTTCGTCTAATATTTAGGTATTGTGGCTTTGTGTACTGTAGTTTAAGTACCGTCATTATTTACGAATTTTGTGAACTTTGTTTATGGATTGTGTTCAATTTCACTAATGGAAGCGACTACTAGTTATGTTTTTATATAATTATTTTTCATTTGATTGCATACGTGAAGCAACTGTACTATGATAATAGTAAAGTTTAGGGTAATGATATGTGTGCAAATGTGACAGCATGATATGGATGTTGTAAACTTAGCACCAATATACGACAGCGTAAACAAATTTTTGGGCAAATATTAGTGAAAGTGTTTCATAATCGCTGATAAAACCTAGTTAACCTTTCATAGCGTGTGACAAACGTTGTTCCAAAATTAATAACAACATTTAATATATGTTGTAAATGTGAAACTTGTGCATATTTCTACAGCATAAATGATATGTTGTGCAAATATTACTAACAACGTTTCATAATTGCTGATAGAATAAAAGGGAACTTTTTTACAACGTGTATAAAAGCTGGTATAATATTAATAACAATGTTTATAATTAGCTGATGAAAGTCTAAGTGTGAAGTTGTACATTTTTTGACAACATGTTTCAAACGCTGTCTATTTTTTAAAACAGCAACTAAAAAACATTATGTATGTCATATTAACAGCTAGAGTAAAGCGTTGTAAAACATGAAATGTAACAACATTTATTTTGTCGCTATTGAAAAAAAGGTGCCTACAACAACATGTCGTTATATAGTGTTCATCAAAACGCTGTAATACACTGAAACCCTGTTAAAAGCGTTTTTGGTGTAGTAGTAATTGATGTACGTTATGAAAATAGATCTATACATCTTCCGTTTACCAATCTAATGAGGTGTGAAATATTCTCCTGAAACAATAAGATTATACAAGACGGTAATTAAAGAAAGACCACAACAGTAAAAGTTGGTTCATATTACGGAACCTAAGAAGAATTGTGATGAACGAGAAATATAATTTATTATAATTAGTTATATGAATGAGAATGTAATATAATAGGTAGGCTTGTCCTAGTGACAAGTGTATTTATAACATAGATAATAATTAACAACGAAAAGAGAATTTATTAATAAAACTTAGTTAAGGGAACTAAGTTAAAAATTAAACTCACAACAAAGGTTGTGATAACACTGTAAGATAAGGTTTTGATTAAATGAGAAAGAACAAAACTAGGCTTATTATTAGTAGACTTATATTTGAAAGTATTAACTTTAATAATTGTAATAAATAATAAGCGGAAGTCCGCTTCGGCGGCAAGGAGCTGAAGAAAAAAGTAGGCAGCCAATTGTGAGCTAATGAAACAACTAACTTGAATAAAAAATGAATATGGGGATAATCAAGTTAATTAGCAATGTGATAAGGTAAACAAAGCATGTGATTAAAAGACTAGACATAGGATCGAAAAATATGATGGCGTGATGCACGTGGACCAGTTCGTACGTATGAAGGTGAAGAACCCAATGGGGTAGATCATCAGGGTGTCTGGAGACACGAGAGAAGCACGTCCAGCCGATTATTCTATAGGACTAGAGGGAAACACATGGCTTCTGTGGAACGTGGTAGGATACTCCGTGACTGTGCAGTCAAAGCGCTTAGCAGTTCTATAACGACCGAGGTGCAAAAAGGTGTAGCGGGGATAAAGCGCGGAAATAGCGGAGACGCGAAAAGGTTTATTAAATGTAAAACCTAGTATTTGAAATTAATAAATCATCTTTCTCACATTTTTTGTGTACAAGAAACTAATATTAATTAATCTTATATAAAAAAATCATAGAATGTCATAACTTTGCATGCTAAATTTGATGAGTGTAATTGATTATTATCATATATTATGCACCTATGACTTAAATTTATGCCTTTACGCTAATTTTACTGAAGTTTTTGAAAAGAGAACTAGTTAGATCAAGTAATATTGCTAAAGCGAATATTAAAAAGCCTTGATTTAGCGGATGCAGCGGAAAATAGCGGAGCTAGAAGTGGATCTACTGTTCATCAGCGCTAAATTGAAATAGCGTAGAGGTTGAAGGGCGCTATGGGCTATATCGGGGATATTGCGGGGCTTTAGCGGGGCTTAACTACATAGCTCCGTGATGGTCCTCTGTGCTAGGCTTCGGGCCGCAACCATAGAGGTTTGGTCTATACAGCACCATCCGATGAGTATACCTCGATTGCAACTATGGTGTGACAGTCAAAAGGCTATGGCGGATGACGTTGGGTGATTCGCTAGTTTGTCTCGCTAATGGGAGAGGTTGGCCAGGACCAAATTAAGGATAGTAATTCTTGGATACCTGTCATTGGCGGTCAGTGGGATGCAGAAAGACTAAAGTTAAACCTACAGACCTATGACCTTTCACTATCGGCACGTTGGTTGCAGGACAAGCCAAATTGGGTGTTAAATTGATTTATAGGGCACGTCACTTAGCTCTTTAAGAAGTCTTTCATTAGTTGGGCCAGAGTGGGGCTATAGCCACTGTGAAAAGACAAACCATATGTGAATATCTGTATTGTAGGCCTAATGAAGTTGTTCTTTACAGATATTGAACACTCCCGACCGAGTTTCGTGCATTGGATGCAGCCCTGTTACGGGACTCGGGTTATAATAGGCAACACGTTCGTGTGAGGGTCTAGATACACGCACTGGGTGGTGTATTGTAGACGTTAGAGGTTTACTCCGTGTTGTGACGAGAGTCGACCGAGGAGTTCGGTTACAACAATTCGTATGCTTGCATAGTATATCAACATGATGTAACGATATAGATTTACATACGTAGTTTGGCGTAGGGTGGAGGTTGTATATGTTTCTATGGCATGACAACAGAGACCCTAGGAGAAGGGTACTAAGGGGAGTACCTTAAAATGTCGGGTATAGCTGCATACATAATATATTAGGTTAATCTACTTAGGAGTAGATGAATACGATGTATGTGCAGAGCCTTGAGTGTTGTTACCAAAATAACCTAATAATTAAGAAAACATAACTGAATGATATAAGTAGCGTTATTTCAGAATATATAATTTGTCCATTCACCAAAACTTTGTTTTCTCACCCCCTCCTCATAACGTACTCGCAGTTTAGGTTTATGGTAGAGATTTGGAAGACTTTGGACACTTGATATGTAATGCTATTATTTCGATAAGGCTATATTTGATTATTATATTTTATCCGTTCCGTTGTGAGATGTTTTATCGAGCTGTGATATATTTATTATCTCTATATTTTTTGTAGGACATCAGACAAGCCAACTAGAGCTCCGATAGATTGTGATTTTTGAACAAAATTCGGTTTCTCGAAATTCGGTTTCTTGAAATTCGGGTTGTTACAAGAAATAGGTTGTTGGTCCTTATATAGGAATATACAAATTACTATTCACATTTTATTTATATTAAAATTTTCCGATCACCAAATGAGATGTGCTCACATACGTTCATAGCTAATTACCAATATTCCAAACCCAATGGAACTTGTTTCGGAAGCTAATTCGATCATATTTAACAGCTTTTCTAAAAAAATCAAATTATAGCTTAATATATTTTCATATCTATTATCGATACGTTATCACGCACGTTAACTTAACAACTCTGATTGATACAAAATTTGAAATCTTACAATCATTTACAGTTTTGGATCAGATGAAACTGGTTTCGTCGAAATCCGAGAGTGTTTGTAAAATGAATAATTTCATGTATCAAATCAAATCGGTAAAATATAAATTGATTTTTAAACATTTATATTTATCGATAACAAATTCTTATTATCTTTGTTACTCAAATAAGATTTTGCATAATTTCAAAATAAACTTAGCTGGGTTTTAAACTCGATATTTTCAAATCTCATGTTAATTTAGTGTTCAAATTCTCACTTTAAATGTATTTCAAGTCATGAAATCATAAAATTAATCATTTTAAATATTTAAGTTAATTAAATATTCATTATTACAAGTTCGGATTGTTATAAATTTCGGCCTTCTCCATTCTTCTACCACTATCTTCTGCTTCATGTTAACTACTTGTGGTATATTGAGTTTCTACTTGAATTTACCAACTCTTTATATTTAACAACTCTATGGATTTCGATGTCGTTGGAAACATTAAATTTATCTCATCATCATCGACTATTTTAATAGTTTTCAATTTAGTTTCAGTAGGTCGGTTACACACTAAATCAATATCAAATTTATCAGATTTTGTCTTAGTTTATTTATATATCGTCTTTTTCAACTGAAACAAGTTACATTCTTAACAACTTTAGCTAGTTTATATGACCTCCAACATATTCTTCAAAATTATCTTCATCTATCACCAACTCACCATCAAAATAACAAATGGTAGGAAGACATTTAGGAGTCATTCTACGTGCAAAACACAACAATAAATTCACTATTTCGATAATGAACCTATCGTCAAACCAAACAAAAGCTAACATTAGTAAATTAACATTTGTAAAGTCATACTTTCAAGATTAGATGGAATGAATAACTTGTCGACTGTTGAGTAAATCTACCAAAAACCAAATATAAATTTAGTCTAAATTTACAATTTGTATGAAATGAGTTTTTTTAAAGTTGAATGGTAAAAGAGAAAGAGAGATTGGCTGGTAGGTAAGTAAATCTGGGCGGCATCTGAAATAACACCACTTGACTTTATTTCAGATGCTGTCTGAAAGTTAAAATGTTGGCGGCATCATAGATGCAGTCAACTGTCTAGGTGACTAAAAATGACTTATTTTTGCAGTAAGTTTGAAATCCAATTTACATAATTGGGGAAAAAAAACAAGATCTCTATAATATTGGTTTTTGACGAATCCATAGGGCATTTCTTATAAAACGAAGAAATTTTAAAGTTTGCCTTATTGGAATTCAAGCTCAGTCAGTTCGTGTTACTTTGATGAAGAAACTTTGAAATTTGTTTTTATTTTTTTATTTTTAATGAGGGTGAGATTACAGCATGAAAATTTTGACTGTTGGTGTTTGAATTTGTAGCGTGGGCGAGGAGAATTCCTTTTTCATAGTTTGTATGGAATGTCATTCAAAAAAACAAGCCGTTTATGATTTGTTGAAACCGATTAGGCCTCGGCATAATAGGGAGAATTAGAGAAATGATGTATATAAGAAATTCCAATGAAGTGCTTTTCCTGCAGTAAAAAGAACACATCAACTCAAACAAGTGAAAGAAGAATCGCGATGAAATCACGCTCATCCATCTCCTACACAGACACTTTAGCATTGATCAAGTACACCCTTTCACCCCTTAGGATTTGTTTGATTATCATAAATAGGCAAACTTTCTTTAACATTTGCACCACCAAATGTTCATTTGGATTCTAGCCATCAGAATCTGAATATTAGGATCACTTCATAATCAAATTACCCATTTGGCACATAAGCAATATCACATTTAGCCTTTGCACATCATATACAGACTAATCTACCAAACAATAAAAAAACTAATCATTAAATGAATCATGAATGTAATGGTTGAAACTAAAGAATCAACTATAAACTTCAGAAAAATAAAGCTCTATAATCTTCATTTCGATCTCAGATGGAAGATCCGCTGGTTGATGGTTCATATCTACCCATGCTGATGTTGCCTTCGCTTCTAATATCAGCTGGATTTCAATCCAAAATAAAAAAATGTTCAAAATTTTGGCATGCTTGGACTTAAAACTTGCACATAATTGAAGGATAGAACAAAATACAAACCTCGTTATCAGGAAGCCTGCAAATGTAATGTTTAGATATACACTAGCTTCTTTGTCCTGTCTATGCATCGGCAAATGGAATACATTTGCATTAACAATGTTGTGATCCCATTTTTTGGGTTAGTTGGGTATTTTGTATTATAGTATAGTTAGTATGTAGTATATTACATCAAAAGCAGGTCAAATCCCATGAGGCGGATGTATTGCATTATATGGAAGTATCTTAACTACTTTAGAAATGGTGTTTGTCTTATGATCTTATTTTCTATGTGTCAACCAGTTGAAGGTAGATTTGCTCAGTCAACGGTTTGGTTTGAGCTCAACATGAGGGTAAAACTCCCCTACTACTAGCTTAATTCGACTAAAACGATAAAATTATAATTTTACATTTCTTAAAGGACAAAAAGTAAACTTTATGTAATGTGGGCTTAGACAGTGGAATAGCACTTAAAATAAAATGAAAAATACTTATTTTAACTTAGTGAGCTATAAATTAATAGTAGTTAAATCCAGCCATGTTTCTTTAATTTCTTAATTTCTTAATTTTACATTAAATAGCTTACTATTAAATCTTCTAAATCCTAAAAAAAAACATTTTTTTTTTCATTTTTCATTTGTACTTCTTTCCCTCTATTCTGCTTGTCTTTGAATATCTATAGCTTCTTCAATTTCTAATAGAATTTGATGAAATTAGCGGCAAATCGAAGGATGAAAAGAGAATTGGGATCTCATATCATTTAGGATATGGATTTTGTAATATCAAGCAAGCAATAGACAGGGACAATAATGTAAATGATGAAACCTTGTACCATATTTTTATTATCCGCTCTCAAACTTCTAAATGAAGCATTTTCGCATAAGAAAATGACATGTTACCTATCTCCCATTTTGTTTAGGGATGTCAACGGATATTTTCGAATACAGATAGTGTTATGTTCATGTGTCTGAAACTATTTTTGAATATCAAATATTTGCGTCCGCGGATAGGGAAGAATATTAAATAATTATCCTATCTTTTAATGGTCGATAAATAAAGAAACATAAATTGAAATTTAGGTTTAAGACGATATCCATTTAATGCCATAGATTTTAAAATCATACAAAATCAATAAATATAATAATAATAAACAGTTTTGAGCAATTATTATGCATTAAATTAATAAAATATAAACTATTAGCTTAAAAAATGCTATTTTTTCGTCATTTATTTTGTTAAAGTATATATAAAAAACAATATTTTTTATGAAAATCGAATGGATAATTTTTGGTTGTGGATGCCTTCGTATCCACATCTTCTTATTTTAGATATCTGATATTTATCGGCTCTTCGAACATGGATGCAGATGGATTTCATATTTTTCGAATATCCTTTGATAGTCTTAATTTCGCCAAATTCTGCGGGCTTTGATTATTTTCTGGTTGGGTCAGCCGTTAGAATTACATAAACACCCTTGATAATCACAATTAACATTATTTCACATGAAGCGACATATTTGACAGTTGGGTAAATTAACATGATCTTCTTTTATGTTACCTAACGATTTCTAACAACCTACCGATCGAAACAGTGGTGCAGACCAGTACTGAAATTTGAAGGCACAAGAAAACAACGACGATGTTGAGTTCTTCTTCATTGGAGAATTTTGATAAGTCAGATTCATCATATTTGTGTATATATAACTAAGGTAGTAATTCACCCCTTTTGATCTTAAATCAAATTATAAATGATGAGACTTATTATTTTATACATGTGCGATTAGGATGTATTGTGTCATGAACAGATAATTAAAAAATATACTTTCTTAAAAGTAATCTCATAAGTTTTGATCACTCTTCCTGATTTAAAAAATATGGCTTTCATGGTAAAACCGCTATTTTTAGATCCGAAGACCACGTCTCCGTCAACAATAGCAATGTTATTTTACTATTTCGTCTACATGTCTAACAAGTAAATGAAATAGAAAGAGCTACGTTCATTGTCTCTCTACACATCCTTTTTTTAGCCATTTTATTTTCAAACTAAAACACAAACTTAGCAATTTTTTTTATTGTAACGACCCGTTATTTCCAATCATCCAAATTGTTAATAAAACAATTTGAATCGTTCAAAACAACAGGTTGTTAATAAAATTTGGGGTAAAAGAATAACATCCTAGAATCCTAGACAAATAATATTGTAGTAGAAATAAAATGAAACATAGTAGTTCATTAAGCTATTAGATAACCAAAAATCTCAATGTTAAATTACAGAATCTCAACATCATTATTATAGAAATTCAGCATAATAACATCCCAATACATATCAAAATAAAATGTCTAGAATAAAAATTACTAAAAATAACAATAGCTGAATAGGTCCTCCATGATGTTCGTCTCCAAAAAGAAATCTCTAAGAACTGAAAGACCCTGATTCATCCGAGCATAAAGTAAAACAAAACACTCGAGTCAGATATAACAATATTATTTCAATAAATCAAATCAAGTGAAACATTCGAGTAGATGCACAAATAACTCAAAGGATGTTTGGGATTTTCATCCTTTAAGGGTCCATTAAAATATACACATATAATAGAATATGCTACTGTATTTGTCTATCAACAAAATATAGTATTCAAAATAGCATTAAGGAGCTATCCATATCCCCTTCGATACATTTTTTATGAGCATTGTGGTCTATACAATACTGTAAACAACATCACAAACTAGTGGGTGTGGTCAGGGAGCACTCAATAAGAAAGATAGAAAACAAAATTATATAAGGTTTGACTAGGATAAATATGATAAGGCATATGAGACAATGCCCAGGTTATTATCCTACCATTTTATAGAACCGGACTAGTGTTAATGCATAGCACGTAGGTAATGTCCACCTCGAACAACACACGCTAATCAAGGGTGATCACCAAAAATAAAAAAATAAATGATATAGCACATAAAGAAGTGTGCCCTATAAGGGGTGCGACCCCACTTGGTCTCATTGTAGCTCGTGTTTTGGTCATTTTAATTATGATTCTAAAGTCAAGTTTATCCATTATCCTTTTCTTTCTTCAATACAATAATCGTTCGTTAATCCAACCTACTTGGTTTTGGATTCTCCACCACTTAAATAGTTGTCAAAGTGGTATTGAAATTGACAAAGAGTATTTCAAATTCGATAGGGGCTTGTGCTATTATATTGCACATCATTACTCCACGCTTTTTCTGTGATAGATCAAAGACCAGAATCTCTCTCTAGTACCTTCCTTTATTAGAAATCTTTGAATCATGTCCAAAATATGCATGGGGCATTGTGGTGCTATCTTGCACATATCCAAAGTTAACTAGAGCAGCTTTGTTACAATAAAGATCTATAGGTGGTTGTTTAAGTCTTTTTTAGGTACAATTCACGATTTTAAGTATTCATTATGTCTTGTAAGCAATGGACAAAATTGATATACAACACATCAGCTATGGTCCTTTCAATGAAAAGACCAATAGTCGAGAATCCAAAACTGTATGGAGAAAGGTAAAATATTTTTGGTTGTTTAGATCGATAAACATATAAGTATATATTAAATTGTATAAAAACTTATGTACGTGCAGATGGATTGAAACAAGAAGACAAAACTATCGCTGAGACACATATTGTTTTAAAGTAATAAGCTAGATGTTCTTACCTATGATGCAACGACATGGAACCCTTATAGTGAAGAAAACCTTAAGGTGCTTCCCCTGTCGTGCACATAGGCTAGATAGCTATGGAGAGCCATATTGCTTTTGTTTTCTCTATCAGATTGTACATTTTGTATTCCAGACAGAGTGATAAGGCAGTTTAGGTTACATATGGATCTTCCTTATCCTTCTCCTCATTCTATTCCAACTGGAGGAGATATGTATGAGGACATATTAACTTTGTGTAATAACTTTTGCTTGTGTGGAACGGGAACATGAGTCCAAGCTGACTGATGAGAAATACATGAGATGGTATTGGGACATTAAACGGCGGTATGTGTTGCCAATACCACCGCTAACCTGTGCTGCAATTTCCTCTTTCGTATGCTCCTAAAGCCTCGCTCGAAAGAAATGCAGTACATATTAAATTTAATGTTGTATAAGAGTCTTAAAAGGCTTAATATCATGTTTTATTTATAGGCGGATGGAGTTTACCGGACCCTTAATTTAGTGGAAGAGTTAGAGAAACAAGTTCCTGAAAAAAGAAAATTGAACTGCACGTTTATCAAACATATCTTGCGCTTGGGTTTGTCGAGGAACGAAATGGATGGACCGCACCATCCCTCTGCCACTTCCTTCCACCTAGTTAGACATAGTGCGAATACCGACATGACCCGAAATCCCCATCCGGCCTAGGCCGAACGAGAACGCGGATTGCGTAAGAACACGACGCATCAGAACGCAGAACAACAGAACGTTTCATTGTTGTTACAACAATTTACACCGGAGTACAAGATATCAGAGTTCAAATAAATAATATACAGTGGAATATATAAGAGATTTAGATTACATTTAAAAACTTAAACATAATGTGCAGGGGAAATCATCAACTACCACAACTGAAAGACATACACGGATACAAAGCTTTCCGAATATAGCTCCAGCCATAATCCTTGATCCTATGAAAAGAAATATCTACGAAATCCAAACCTACAAACTGCCCGTGTGGAAAATATGGGCACCCAGAGTTTAAGTAGAAACAATAAACTCCAAGTCAGTCATGGCACTAGTACGAGAACTAAAACAGTTACTAACTTTATTTTAATGTTGGGTAAATCAAGGGACTACACTGTATGACATGGAACAGGTTTTCTCCCAAAAATACCATAAAATAAACCGCATAATGCTGGAAGGAAAAATGAAGCCATTATAAGACTCAGGTCCCATCACATAATGCAAACACAAACAAGAGGATAGAGTTCTACCTTATAATGGCCAAACATGGTTGATACGTGAAATTTATCTTTTATTATTACTATAAGTGAAGAAATCAACTTCAAATATAAATGTATTAATCATAAACGGCATAGTACCCCATCCTACTATGTCGCCATATAGGTTTACACCTAAAGCCGAAAAGATATGTATTGGAAATTCGATTTCCTTCATGAGTCAAGGCAAGGGATGGTCTCCTTACCGATTCGGATCACCTCTATCAAGATGACCCAGGATCACACACTTGGGCAACCCTTGGATCCTACAGGGCTGGTCCTCTCTTACTTTTGAGGATTGTTTATTCTTGAACAATACATTTCCCGGTCCTATCAGACCTATCACATGGCCATTGGCGACCTATCACATCTGAGGTGCCTCGCTATCCATCATCCACATAAGTAAAAATGTGTGGGATCTGTACATGAGACCACTTCTAGCAAGAAAGAAACGCATGCACTTCATGCGTCCCTTATCCCATTTTAGACTCATACCGGGGTATGAGGCTCGCGAATTAACGCTACAACACAAAGTTATGCTAATTAAAGCCATGCTTTGATCATCAACCATAAGACTCTGCTTTTCAATAAAAGCCTTGATCATTGCATCTTAGCATGCCACATTATTAGTCCATAACATACCATTGATTTCCACCAATATATAACCTCTAAGCTCGCACCTATCAGAGAAAAGTGTTAAGCAACAGAATAAATTCTCTGCCACCAAACAGATACATATTTAGCAGAGATCAACGAATACAAAACGAAGTACAATGTCAAACATACAATCCATTTACAAGTTCCTTCTGGGTCTGAATGAAACCGGAGGGACCTTATTCCTCATCCTATTTGTCCAATATAGGAGAGAGGTCCTCGCATATCCGGTCGATCTCCAAGTATGTCTGGACAATCACCACTTATTACCTCGTCTTGGGTGTACAGCCCAAGCAAGACATCAGTAATCATCCATTCGATGTGAGAATCTCCGATCAACTACCATTTTCATCATTGACTTTCGATCGTCGTAACAGTTATTCATAATGGGTTAAACCCAGTCTTTCCGAATAACTCGCGTATCTTATAATCAAGTGTTATAATAACACATCATACGCCTCATTCCAATTCAGAATATTCTTTTATTCAAATATTCATTACATTAGGAATCATTCCCATAAATCTTGTCAAAGATTTAATTCATTTAAACCTCTTGTTTAAATATTTCCTTGAAAACCATTGCAAAATGTTTGGTATTATCTTTTAACAATCTTAAACCAAATTAAGGTTTATCAAACTACTCGTGATTATAGAGCCTTACCGAAGTAATCATTTATTTTATTTCCAACCCAACCTATTCATCCCATAGAGTAAAACTGGTAGTACTCTGTATCTAACACCCACTGTGCTATCGGTAAAATTAATTACCATTTCACATTTCAAATCTAATTAAAAATTTAACTATCGCATGGAGTAAAACTGGTGATACTCCATTCTCGATCGTTTCTTGAATTCGGTAAATTAATTACCACATTCACATTTCAATTTAATTAAAGATTTATTAAAACTCCATTTTAGTTCAGTCTCAAACATCTTTATGTAATTATTATTAAACTTTAAGAAATTAATCTTGTCTTTCATCGGGTTAAAGAACTAATGTTATTTAAAACACAGTTCACAATAAATACAAAATCAACTTCAATCCAGTTCCAATTAAATTAATTAATTAGAAAACTTCATTAATCTTAGTTAAAAGATTTATTCTTTCACAACTGGGTTAATAATAGTACTATTAAAGATATCATTCATGACAAACCCAAAATCCAATTTGATATTAAATACAAGGCTCTAAATATAAATCATATCGATTTATATTCAGTATCAAATTCTGAAACCAACAGATATCGTATTGGGAATAACGATATCTATATCTTCCAAATTCCTCAACAATATCTGTATATTCACGGAATCCAATATCGAAATATTCCGAAGTTTATTTCCATTCTAATCTATTCCAATTCATACATCGGAAAATTCTGGTTAGACTAAAACCATTTCAATTCATTTCAGTTTTATCTCAAGTTGCAAAACAATCTAGTCTGATAAAAATATCTTTTATATTTACAAACATGGAATATTTCATCCAAAATCTTTTCAAAAAATTTATTATGATTTTACATAATTTATTCATATTTTTAATAATTTTATTAAGGCCCTTACAGTTGGTTTCCAATATCGGCCACCGAACTGCATCCATGGCGACCTTTTTCAAAACTGATTTGGACATATTTTAAAATCTAACTGTTGGATCTCAAATCTTTTATTATCATTCGAAAGATCTTTTCGATACAAACCCAAGGTTCCATTTTTAGGAGAATCCGACGGCCGAATCTCCTGTTACGTTAATTCAAAGTCAATGGTCGATATTCACGAACGGTCGCTGCGCGGCACGTTCTATTCAGGCCATTTAAATATATATAGTATATTTCATCGATTTCCATTTAAAAACGTGTTTTATAAAATGTTGATACATTCCTTTTAAAACGATTTCACTTCCATTACCAATTTATATAAAACTTGAACATTGCATTTTGTTATGATTTCAAAAGGATGATATTTTCAGAATGTAATATTTTGAAATTCAATCTTCTTGATATCTATTTTAAAAACGAATAAATCAATATAAAAATCTGTTCGAGTTAAAATGTCATTTTCTACTTAACTCGACTTCATTTTTTTTTAAATTTTCATGTCCATCCAAAATCGGACATCAAAATTAACTTTTTAATTCTCATTGAATACCACAGTTCAAAAATATTCATGTTCATTCCGGATTGGAATAAAACTCAACCAATGTTCATATAAATAAATTAAAATGGATTAAGTTCATCATTTACATCTAATGATAGTTACAAAAAAAACTATCAACATACAAAATGACATGCAATGTGCATTTTATTTTTATATAAGCTCCAATCAAATAGTTGACGCTTACATAAATTCGTCAATCCATCGATTAACCGCAAATTTACACTAGGGAGAGTCAAATATCATCCCAAGACCCGTGTGGGGTTTTCAACCAACAATAATTATTTAATGAATCATCACTCTCATACAATGCAAACATAAATAAATTGTTAACCGACCTTTTGGTCCAGACACCAAAAGTACTCAAGACATGCTCGACTCAACATATCGCGTGATATTACAGCCCGGAGGTGTCGCCAATATCATCCGAGGGCCAGTATCAGAAGACTCGAGTCTGGCCACTAGCAGGATGTCGCATAACTTGGACGTAACCTCCATCAGTATCCATCCGCAACAGAGCCGAAGGCGAGCCGTGCCGGCTCAGAGTCCCGGCGGTGACAAAACCTCGCCACGTCTCCCTCAAAATCCCCTTCGTACCTGGCAAGGTACGAAATTTTGTACCTCCAAGGTGCAAAATTTCCTACCTTGAAGGTACGAAATTTCGTACCTCAAAGGTACAAAATTTCGTACCTGGCAGGTACGAAATTTCGTACCTGCAAGGTTCGAAATTTCGAGCCTCGCAGGTTCGAAATTTCGAACCTTTCCCAGGTACGAATTTTTCGTGGCCGAAACTAAGAGGCGTGAATTTCCTGTAGATGGTCCCCATTTCTACCTACTCCTACCTAACCCCTACCTAACCACTTCCTATAAATACCCCACTACCTCACACTTCAAAGGGAGAGAATTCTTTAGCTTAGAGACCTCCATAAAGCTCCATGAATGGCATCTCCTCTTTGAGGAAGAAGACGGACAAAATAGTCTTTTTCGTTAATATTCAATATATGATATTTATGACATCATATATCATGAAAAGTGAATGTAACGAGATATCTTGAGATAGTCTCAAACTTTTAATTCTTCCAAGTGATCAATAATATTCCAACCGACTCTTCAAAGTGGACGTAGGCCTTCACCAAGGCCGAACCACTATAAATCTCTTGTGTCTTTTACCGCTTTCTTTATATTTAATGTTACATAATATGTCTTGTTTATGCGACCATATTATTTATTCCTAGTAATACGGAATCGTTGGTGTTGAGCCATTTTTAGGCGTCAACATAAATACTCAACTACCAGATGCCATTTAAGGCGCCACAAGTGTCCATCCACGGAGTATGAAATGCGAGTGTCGCATATTCATATAACGCTTCTAATGCAAATGATTTATGAAGAGTTCATGTGTTGAACTCCAAAAATATATTATAACCACATGATGAAATTTCTAATTTGCAACTTAAAATGCATAACAAACTACGCTAATATGCTAATTTAAGATAGAATTTCTCACCGATATTTTTGATCATTATAATAACAATTGCCTTTGAGTTAAATTAAACGCGGGTTTAATTTAACCTAAATTTCAAACTAAATCCAAATTTGACCAAATTAGTTTCATTGCGAAACTCTTGTCGATACGGTTCCAACATCTCTTGAATCGCCTAGATTCGAGTTCGTATGAAAAAGTTATGGACTTTACATGTTCGCATATATACGTTACCAAACACTTAGCAACATATCTAGGATTTTAACTACTCAAACTATATAAACTAAATGATAAATCTCACCTCGAGCATTCCAAAACCTCGACACTTTCACGTAGAAACTCAAGATCTTGCATCTTCAATCCAAATCAGCTCAACACTTCTCGCACACACCCAAACTCTCACTAACACGAAGCATACAAGCTAAAGGTGGAATTTTTATTTGTGTTTGAGCTTGTGGGGCTCATGGGCTTGCTGTCCAGCCAAGAGGCTGACGTGGTAGGACTGTAACGGGGGTGGCGTGGCTCATGGGGCCAATGGGAAGAAGGTATGTGTTGGAAGAAGTGGTGTAGGAGGCTAAAGGAGCAACTTTTAGCTAATCGAAGAAGATCTAAGGGGTTTTTAATTGGGAGAAAAGGGGGAAGTGGGCCCATGGCCGTGGTGCGCCAGCACCTGCTGATGTGGCAGGGGAGAAGATCAGGCCAATGGTGCCCTTAGGTGGCGGTAGGAGGAGTAAAAGAGGAAGAGGTCTCCATTTTTAATGCTTTGTTGGAAGCTTTTATGGTGTAATTTGCAAAGTGAATGAAACCATTAACTTACTTAACTCCATAAGCCTCTCATCATTTCATGAAAGCACATATTAGTGAGAGCATGACAAGTGGAGGAGAGTGTAACACCCCGTAATTTTATAACATTAAAATTCACAAATTAAAGTATACTTAATTTTTAGAAGAAGAATTAAGTGAAATGGGTTGCGCTATTATGTTTGTCTCAAAATTTTGGGTCAAGATAGGCATTCGGTTTGCACAAAACGGATACCTTATGAAGAAGTTATTAAGCCATGAAGTTTGTATGCATATGAGAAATATATATATATATATATATATATATAAATAAATTTAATAAATAAATATTCAAAGAGTTCAAAACAACGAAATGGGGGGGGATAGCCAAACCGCACCATTTCTGGGGTCGACCCGAGCTCCACTAGGTCGACTAGGGGTCGATTCAAAGTGTTCGTGTAACAACCCGGAAAATCTTAGCCAGTTTGAAAATTTTATTTTAAGAAATTTAGTTGGGAATTGAGTCCAGATTTAAAATTTCCAATTTTAAATAATTCTAAAACAATTAAAAATAGACATTTTGCAAACGACCTCGGAATTCGACGAAACCACTTTCGTTGGAACCGGGATGTCAAATTATGGCTAGGTTTCAATTTTTAGAATTTTCCGAATTAATATGTGAGCGTGGCGAAGGAAAATGTATTTTGTTCAATTCAGTCAAATTTGATCGACTGAAAAATAGCCATTTTTCGAACAATCTCAGAATTCGACGAAATTAACTTTGTTAGGACCGCATCATCAAAACAAAGCCAAAAGTAATTTTTTCGGGTTTTCTGAGTTCGTATGTGACTCCGGTAAAATTAAGAAGTACGTTCGAATTTAATATTAATGATTTATTTTAAAAATAAAAGAAACATGCTGTTAACTTTAGAATTGGACTTCGGCACTAACGCCATCGCGTTCAGAAGACGTCAAAACATATTGTTCGACAGTTGTTGGGGTCCGTTTGGAGATCGTACGGGAAAACCCTAATTTTGGGATTAATTAAATAAATAAATAAAATAGAAAATACCCTAGGATACACATATAAATACGGGGTGAACAGTATGTTCCTTCTTCTTCGTTAACAGCCGCCGAAACCCATAATTGTTCAAATCTTTAAACTTTGATTCCTCCCAATCCATGGCAAATTAGTATATGCCCTTTGGACTTTTTTGAAGCTCTTGACCTCCTCTTTCATCGCCGACAAGAACCACTCCTCCTCGTTGCCCGAGCCGCCTCCACCACCTCCGCGAAGACCGGCCGAACGTGGGCCTACTACGCCACCCACGAGCCGCCGTACCTCCCCCATTTTCCGGCGAACCTTCCCCCTCTCCAAGCTCTACAATGTCACGCCTTTAGATCTGCAAATAATCAACTACAAATTCAACTAAATCGAATCAAAGTTTTGAACTTTTCTAAATTATAAAGGTAAATTCAATTTCAGTTTTGCGATGCTTTTAAGCGTTTTAGCAACAGTTGTTAAAAGTCAGTTTCTAATTTATTCGTACGAACTTCAAATTGAAATCTTTCAGATCCGAAACCGCCGTGACTTTGAATACGAGATCCGATTGAGTCCGAACCTTCATTTCAAATCCAAGCAATGTGAGAATTCATTTTTAATTAAATTTAATTAATTTAATTATTATTCTTGCATTATGTGAAGTTTGAATGGCAAATATAAATAGATCTGCGATGGATGTTATTATAAGTTATGGATCTGAATTGTTTGTGATGTTATGATATTAGATCTGAATATTCAAGTGTTAGATCTGAGTTTGATCATTTATTAGGATCATTGATTTGTTAATCTTGTCAATCATGGTTTGTTGATATTCATGAACCATATGTCTACATGTGAGAACACACCCTTAGTTATTCTCAGAATTGAACTAGAACTCTCAGGACTTCATGTTATTAATTAGAATGACCCCTTTTATTATTTAAAATATTGTTTGTGGTCGGGTTGGACATGAAATATTGGATAAGGAATTTGGACGATATTTTTACAATGTAAATAAAAAGATGATATTTTTACATTGTAAATAAAAAGACGATATTTTTACATTGTAAATAAAAAGACGATATTTTTACATTGTAAATAAAAAGTGGATATTTTTACATTGTAAATAAAAAGATGATATTTTTACATTGTAAATAAAAAGATGATATTTTTACATTGTAAATAAAAAGACAATATTTTTACATTGTAAACAAAAAGATGATATTTTTACATTGTAAATAAAATGATGATATTTTTACATTGTAAATAAAAAGACGATATTTTTGCAATGTGAATTAAAAAGTTGGAATTTACATTGGAATTAAATTTACATTGTTATTAATGTAAATAAAATAGGAATTTTCATCGTACGAAAATTTACATTTTTATTAATGTAAATAAAAGTAGAAAATTTCACCGTATGGAAACATACAATTTTTTTTAATGTAAATAAAATAGGAATTTTCACCGTACGAAAATTTACATTTTTATTAATGTAAATAGAAGTAGAAATTTTCGCCGTATTAAACTTACATTTTTATTAATGTAAATAGAAGTAGAAATTTTCACCGTATTAAACTTACATTTTTATTAATGTAAATAGAAGTAGAAATTTTCACCGTATTAAACTTACATTTTTATTAATGTAAATAGAAGTAGAAATTTTCACCATATTAAACTTACATTTTTATTAATGTAAATAGAAGTAGAAATTTTCACCGTATTAAACTTACATTTTATTAATGTAAATAGAAGTAGAAATTTTCACTGTATTAAATTTACATTGTTATTAATGTAAATAGAAGTAGAAATTTTCTTCATATGAAAACTTACATTTTTATTAATGTAAATAAAAGTAGAAATTTACACCGTATGAAAATTTACATTTTTATTAATGTAAATAAAATAGGAATTTTCACCGTAAGGAAATTTACATTGTTATTAATGTAAATAAAATAGGATTTTTCATCATATGAAAACTGTTAGAGAACCCCGGATTATCACAAAACCAATTGGTAATGTGAAGGGTGAACTCATTATAGTCATACAGGATTCATTTTACAAATTTCCCAATGTGGGACTTGTCTCAACACCCCCCCGCACGTGTGGCATATCATGAGCCTAACACGTGGATCTTTATATTGGGTGACGTGGATAAGTGTGGCATTGTGCGCACGAATTAAACCTGCTCCGATACCATGTTAGAGAACCCCAGATTATCACAAAACCAATTGGTAATGTGAAGGGTGAACTCATTATAGTTATACATGATTCATTTTACAAATTCCTCAATGTGGGACTTGTCTCAACAAAAACTTACATTATTTGTAATGTAAATAAAGGTAGGAATTTACACCGTAGGAAAATTTACATTTATTTATAATGTAAATTAAGACATCATTTACACCGTATGAAAATTACATTATTTTTGATGTGGTTAAAGTAGGAATTTACACTGTAGGAAAACTACATTGTTTACATTGTTAATTAGGAATGATGATTTACATGTAAAAATAAAAATCACATTTTTTATATGTAATTGGAATGAAAATTTACATCGTAAAATAAAATTACATTTTAGATGTAATTAAGATTAAGAATTTACATTAAAAAGGAAAGGACATTTTATATGTAAAATAGAATGATAATTTACATTAAAGTTAAGGGAACATTTTTTATATGTAAGAATAGAATGAGAATTTACATTTAAAAGAAGAGGACATTTTTATATATGTAAATAAGAGAAGAATTTACATGTAATTTAAAAGTACATTTTTTATATATGTAATTAAGGAGAAATTTTACATGTGAATTTAAAAGCATTTTTTTATGTGATCAAAGGGTAGGATTTTACATAGTAAATAAAAGGGCAAAATTTGACATGTGATGTTTATTACCATTTACATTATAATTAAAAAGAGGATTTTACGTTGTGATTAAAGAATGAATTGAACGATGAATTATAATTTACATTTTAATGTAAATGAAATATTAAAAGAATAGTTGAACGATGAATTATAAATTACATTTTAATGTAAATGAAAGATTAAAAGAATAGTTGAACGATGAATTATAATTTACATTTTAATGTAAATGAAAGATTAAAAGAATAGTTGAACGATGAATTATAATTTACATTTTAATGTAAATGAAAGATTAAAAGAATAGTTGAACGATGAATTATAATTTACATTTTAATGTAAATGAAAGATTAAAAGAATGAATTGAACGATGAATTATAATCTACATCTTAACGTAAATTATAGAATTATAAGAAATAAAAGGAAGAATTCGTCGTTTAATTATAAGTTACATTTTCATATAAATCAAGAAATGAAAAGATAAGGGAATGAAAATGTACATAAGAATGAAGAGTTAAACGGTTTATGTTTATATATATTTATATATAAATATAATTAAAATTAAACGAATCGAGCGTGGTAGTTCGTGTTTTGAAATCGTACTTTTAAACGACTATACCAAAAGATTCGACCGTCGGATTTTCCCAAAACTGAAACCGTTAGGACCGTCTTGGGAAAATCTTTCCAACAATATAAGCTACGTTAAAATCCAACTGTTAGATTTTGAGAAATGTGAAAATCAAAATTGGTTGAAAACAGCGCCAGGGTCGCCCTTGACCCGAAGCGTCGTTAAATAAAGAATTTAATTATATTAAATAATGAAGGCAAGAATTAATCGTTATAAAATAATATAACGACATGAAATGTGTTTTCTCAAATTATATGAATGCGAGATTATTTAGAAAGTCCGAGTTAATTTCCTTCCAAATGATCATACGATTTTAAGAATTGAATTTTAAAGACGAAGATTGAAGGCCGTCAATCTTCCCCTCGAATGGACAATGATCGAGACCCTGAATTGATTTGCTCCCAATTCAGGAGTCATGGTAACTGTCCAAACGAACATGTTGATTGCACGGATACGCGGGTACCTCCTTTTCATACTGAACATACGTGACGAGGGTATCTCCAGTTCGTTCAGACCCAGAATAGGCTCATAAATGGAATGTGTGTCCGACACTGTACTCCTTTATATTATCTTTATTGATTTTCTGCCGAATGTATGAATGTTTGGTGGCGGAGAATTTATTCTCTTGTTTAACACCCTTTCATATATTTCGGCAAAGGATTAATGGTATGATGTGGATTGACAGTGTGGCATACCAAGATGCAATGATTAAGGTTTCTTGTTGAAAAGCAGAACCTTGTGGTCGATGATCAAAGCATAGCCTGTTTAGGCATAGCTTTGTGTATACGTGACTTCGCGAGCCTCACAAACCGGTTGAGTCTAAAACGGGAGAAGGGAAAGCAGGGAAAGCAGCACATTTCTTTCTAGCTAGAAATGGTGTTTGGGTTTTAACACGGCCCGGCATTTTACTTATGTGGATGATGGAATGAGGCGCCTCGGATATTAGGTCACCGGGAAACGTGTGCTTAGGAATAACTAATCCACAAAGCTGTATGTGTGGACCGGCCCTGCAACTTTCCAAGGGTTCAATGAGGGGGATCCTGAGACATTAGCTAGAGTGTCTCGAATCGGTAAGGAGCTCCTCCCTAGCCTGGACTCATGATGGAAATCCAAATTTCCAATACGACCCTTACGGACTTGATTGTATTACTAGTACAGAGGCATAGTATATGGTAGCTATGCTTCTTAGGATCGATACATTTACTTTGAATGTTTTAAAACACCTATACACTAGTGATAATAATAAATTCATATTTATCATATTTAGCATGTTTAATCACCATAAGGTAAAACTCTATCCTCTGGTTTGCATTGCATTGTGTGATGGGACTTGAGTCTTATAGTGGTTCCATTTTTCAAAAGGCATTGCGTTGTTCTACGATTTATTTATCTATTTTGTCACCTTAGTTATGCACGGTAATCCATTGGTAAAACCCGTTCCGTGTTAGCGGCGTGGTCTTTGGATTTGCCTTATTATTATTAGTTGAATTAGTTAAGAATTCTCACACCAGTCCCATGACTGACTCGTAGTTTTTTTTCAACTTTGCAAACTCGGGTGCCCTCTTTTCCACACGGGCAGCCAGGTAACAGGTTTCACTTTCTTTGGAGTGCTGTCTTTGGAGCTGCTTAATGTCTTTCTTGGATTTTCTTTTGTGGAGAGGTGATGACTTGGAGCTTGAAGACATCTATCATTTGTTTCTATTGCATCTTTCCTTTAAATTTCAGACATCAAACCCGTTTCATTTCATGTTGTTTATTTTGGAGTTGGAACTTATTTCATTTTCTGCAAACTTGATGTAATAACTTAGAATTCTGTGACTGTGGACTTTCTGTGGTTGATGACATTATATTTCCGCTGCTAGGATGTTGTTACTCTATGAATTTCCTATACTATGTGGTTTCTATTATTTGTACTATTATATTCCAAATGATTATTCCTTACTTTCATTCCGTGGAAGTTTGGGGTCATCACAGTTCGGCTGTTAACCCGTGGCCTGATTCGTACTAGGGATGATGTGGCATCTGAGTGGTCCTGATGGTTTCTAGGTTAATCTAAAGGTCTTAATACACCTAATGGTCCTATAAATAGACACCTAAACCTAAACCTAATCTCATTACTCTCTTCAACCCTAGCCTCCATGCTGTTAATTGCTCATCTAACCTAGCCGCCGCCTCAAATCTAAAAATAAAAGTAGAGAGCTTTTCTTCTTCAAACCAAATAGAGATTATTCAAGATTAGAGTTGCAACAAAAAACATTTCAATTTTCTTTTCTTAACACTAGCAAGGTGAGTTCATGTAGTTTTAACAAGATAATTAATCTAAAGTAATCATGATAAGTGATAAATTGTGTTCATATGTGATGCCTGTAATAGATGTCGCCAAGTTTGCAAGTTTATCATCGTTTACCTAAACCTATCATATGGCTATCCATGTTCATATGCTATTCATGTTCATATGTAGCCTATGTTCATATGCTTGTTATGTTCATATGTTTATGCCGGTTTGACTCTCTTCCCTCTCCTTTTCCTTTTTCTTTTTATGTGGTTAGGCTACTTTCGAGTGTAACCATTCTTCGATAAATTATGCAAACGAATAACATAGGAACAATGGGTAAAAGTTTGGGAAATTGAATAATATGTGATTTGACCAAAAATTGTGATAATTAGTAATTGGGGCATAAATTGATGATGGCCATAGTTCGACAAAATTGTATATGACATGTAAAACATGAAATTTGGCATATTTGGGTTTGGGTGTAAAATTGGCATAACCTATAAATGTAACACCCCGTATATTCTATAACAGTGAAATTCAAAAATTAAAAGTATAATTAATTCTAATGAAAGAATTAAGGGAAATGGCTTATGCCATTGCGTTCATCTCGGAATTCTGGTTAAGATAGAGTCCGAGTTTGTGTGAATCAGACTCCGTATGAAGGAGTTACGACCTCCGGAAGTTTCAGAATAAATTTGAATTTAAAAACAGCTCAGATCATGTTTAAAATTTGAAATTCGAGTTCAAACTAGGCTGGGCGGGAAAATTCCCGCCCAGTGACTAGGTCGACCCTAGGGTCGACTGGGCAGTCGACCTGGCCTCCCCAGGTCGACCACGCAGTCGACTTGGGTGTCGACCTGCAGGCCGACTTGCCTGGTAGGCTGACCAAGTAGGTCTGACCCTGGTTCGACTTTTGGTGTGCTGTACGGTCTGATTTCCTCCCTGCTTGCATCTGACGGCTCAAAACTACTTGAAAACACTATAAATACACTCTAAAACTCAACTAATTCACATAAGAAAATAAGAGAGGAGTCGTCATGCTGTCGGGAAGGAGTTGATCGTAGCCGCCAAGAATCAAACTAAGAAGCAAACTAAAGTCTAATCAAATCAATCAACAAATTGCTACCCAAAGGAGAGCATCTCCAAATTCAGAAAATAGAAATCAGAAAACAAGAATTCGTCACATGTTGTAAGTATAGTGATCTTTCAGAATCTGAATAAAATCATGATGTGATGCGATGTAATTGAGAATAGAATTGTATTATTGCTGTATAATGATGTAAATCATATGAATCGTAATATTTCTATCGTAATTTTGTGTATTGATATTTGTGGCATAAATTGATCGATGCAAGTTATCGGACAATTGTATATGAAAGTATTATCACTTGCAAGTTTGTGGCAAAAACTAGACTTGAATCCCTTTTATACTTATGTTGATATCATGGACTATATACTTATGTAAACATGTTCTAGATCGGAGATCTTTTATGCCTACATGACTCAAAACCTATATATACATCTTAGATTCATTACAAGTATGATTTGAGTATCGTTTGGGTTACATAAAATCATGCAAGTTCATGTTAGTTTACACCTTGGAATTATGACAAAAAGTGGACATCTTATGAACATGTAACATGCTAGTTTGGTGTTTGACATTATGCCTAGTTATATATGTTTAAATTCACATCTAGGCAAATCCAAAGTTATGCTATTTCACATGTCACCTGCTTAGTCATATGCCTATTTGAATGCAAGTTCATATGATCAAATGTTTATGTTAATTGAATCGCCAAATTGCAAGTTCATGCGCTACACACCTTTTATGTGACATAGAAATATTACACGTTCTTGATTTCCCCTTTTTCTCATGTTTATCAAGTTGGGCTGAATTGTGTCGAGCCCAACATTAGTACGTTCAAACGGGAGTAATAGCGTTGGGTGTGAAACATGATAAATATATATATGTTGGCATGTTTGGCTCATGCCAACAACTGTGATATTATAGCGGTATAAATTGTTATACCCAAAAATGAAGAACATGACATTTACATATTAAATTGAATGGTGAAATGTAAATTTAGAAAATACGACATGTTCAACCCGAGGTTGGATTGAGTTGTGACGTAAATCTGCCCGGACCCGCCCGGCTGTCCAGTAGTCGCAACAATACCTATCCAATGTGGGTTGTTGAACATTGAGCCCAATAAAGACCCGAGGTTAGACTGAACTATGGTGTAAACCTGCCCGGAACCAACCGGCACATCCAGTAACCGTAGTGATATCGGTCTAATGTGAGTGGTTGGTGCTCTAAAAGGCTAAGGACAGGTGGTAGGGTTAAGTCAACTGAAAACACTTAACCAAAGATTCAACATGTTAACAAATATTGATGGGTGGGGTTAGGTATATACAGACACTTAACCACTTAATATGTTTGACTAGAAAACCCTGGTAACGTAGGGACCCGTTTCAGCAGTAACCCAATTTAGGTATCAACGGTACCCTGAAACTAGGCAGGGTGGGGCACGATTACTGGGCTGAATGTAAGCGGTCAAATATCGACAATTGTTGGGTGCACAGTGTAGGTCTAACGGTGTGTGGTCGTGCACGCACTCCGGAGCAGACAAGCAGGGCACTGGGGGGCACCAGTACTATATTTTATGCCTTCTAGTATTTGTGTCGGAGCCGCCACCATGGGTCTTGATACACCCCATGGTGGGACCAGCATAGGTATCTACACTTCTTGGGGTAGCCGTAAGACACACGTATGAGTAGGAGCCGATCTTTAGAAAACAAAAAGGATCACTTCACCCTCAGCATGGGGTGCCAGTTAGAATTACTCTATTAAATGCAAAGATATAGTGTGGGTTCGATAGTATATTCGATTCTGGACTACACTCCCTTAGCTATGATACTATCCTGTTTTCAGTTTATGTCTATCATATCATTTTCTTATTCACATACTGAAAAGTCACTAGATTTACTCAGACTTTATGTCTGACTCTGTTTTCCTTGTCGGCTTCTTTTCTTCCCTTTACCCCACAGGTCCACAGGGAGGAAACAACTCAGCTTAGCCAGATTATTTTTCAAGCTTAATGACTATGGATGTACGGTTTGGATCTCTTTTCCTTGGATCATGGCTTTGGATATCACCATGGGGATTTTGCTGCTTTGCTTATGTTTTTTTTATGCTTCTTTGAAAATCAAGACAGTTATGAGAATGTAATGTGTTTGGAAGTATTATGAGACAATCATGGAATGTTTTGTATGACACGTATTTGATGAAATAAAAGTTTGTTGTTTTTCCGCTGTTTAAAAATTTTGTGTATTTATATCTGTCTTGTGTTTATCTGTGACTTATACTTATAAACCCCCACCAAAATTAGGGCATTCCCTTTGTGAGTGACCCTAACGGAGGTGGGGTGTTTCGCTTGGTATCAGAGCATAGGTTTACCAGATAAGATAAAAGTTTTTGAAATTGTTTTCATAAGGAAATTTAAAGAAGCATTTTTTTTAGAAAAAAAGTGTTATATTTTAAAAAGGCATAATCCCCCGAAGCCATGTACATTATCTCTCTATATCCTTCGTTTTGAATCTTTCCTTTCTGTTTCAGCATGTCTAGAGACCTTAACCTTCCTGAAGGACTTACGATACCCGGCTGGTTTAGGAGGTACTTAGATGCCAGGGCCAATGACGCGGGCCCAGCAAACATTCCTCCTCCAGTGGCAGCGGTTTCTCCTCCACCTCCTGCCCCTCCTCTTAGAAATGCTTTTGCCAAAACATGTAGAGACTTCAAATCTATGGGTGGAAAGGACTTCCATGGAACTGAGCCTTTTGTAGGAGCAAGAAATTGGCTAAAGGAGGCTGAGGATCTGTTTGACATCTTCGGAGTTGATGATAGGCAAAAGATACAACTAGCAGTGTGGTTACTCAAAGATAAGGCCTCCTATTGGTGGGAGATCACTAATGCTCAGAGGGCAGTGGAAACTTGGGATGATTTTAGGACAAGGTTTGAGTTGAAATTCCTCTCCCAAGCTGAAAGGAGCCTGCAAATAGAGAAGTTCTTAAATATTAAACAGGGAAGCATGACAGTCAGGAGTACGTCAATTAGTTTAATCAGTTGGCCAAATTTTGGCTGGACTTAGTAAATACCCAACACAAGAAGGTGCTTTGCTTCGTCAAAGGTCTGAATGAGCCTATACACAGCCTTGCCATGACCCATGTATCCACGGGAGCGACTTATGAAAGCTTGGTGGACATGGCGTTACTACACGAGGAAGACCACGGAAAGAAAGAGACTAAGATGGAAGAAAAGAAAGAAGGTTTACAGACTAAGAAGACAGACTTTAAGAAAGGAGGAAAGAACAAGAAGTCCCGTGAGAAGAGAAAGTGCCATTTCTGTGGCATTGTTGGACATATAGAGAAAGACTACCGAAAGAAGAAAGCGAAGATGGGTGGCTTCTTCCATTGCGGAGAGACTGGGCACCAAGCTAAGGACTGCCCAAAGAAGAAAGGGCAGGGACAAAAAGCTGGATCCACTTCAGGGGGTCAAGTTCATGCTCTGACAGCACCTCCACAGGAACGAGGTAGTAATATTTTTGTAGAAAGTGTAGTCTATCTTTATGATCATCCAGTTCGTACACTTTTCGACTCTGGTGCATCACACTCCTTTATTTCATCTGCTTTAGTAGAATCTCTGCATCTAGGCACTAGTATGGTTGAGGATCCCTTAGTAGTTTCAAATCCAATTGGGGGCTCCGCTTTCTTGTCAATGGTTTGTTTGGGTTTGAAAATCTCTATTCTCAGTGTTGAGTTTAGTTGTAATGCTTTTGTCCTAGGCTTCTCGGGATATGGTTTGATCTTAGGCATGGACTGGTTATCCAGTAACGGTGCCATTCTTGATTGTGAGAAAAGAGTAGTTAGGCTCTTGACTCGACTTGGTAACACTCTAGAAATTTCGTGTAATCCCTTGAATGCTGTTATGATCAGTTATCTAGAGTCGCTTGATGCTTCTGATGACAATTTACAATCGGTTAGAGTAGTCCGGAAATATCCGGATGTCTTCGAGGAGGTGAAAGGCTTACCTCCGAAGCGGGAAATAGATTTCCGTATCTATCTTATGGATAATGCAAAGCCCGTAGCTTTACCTGTCATACATATGGCTCCAAAAGAGAGAAAGGAGCTCAGTAAGCAGGTTAAAGAACTTCTCGAGAAGGGGTTCATTCGAAGGAGCATTCAGAATGAGGTGCTCCAGTGGTGTTCCAACCAAAGCAGACGGTTCGCTTCGCCTTTGAGTTGACTATAGGGAGTTAAACAAATTGACCAAGAAAAATAGGCACCCTCTTCCCCGAATCGATAATTTGTTTGATCAGCTCGTAGGTGCGTCGGTTTTCTCCCAACTTGATCTTGCAACTGGGTTCCATCAGCTAAGAGTAGCTGAGGATAGTATTGATAAAACGGCGTTCAGAACCCCAGACGGTTTCTTTGAGTGGCTTGTCATGCCTTTCGGCCTAACAAATGCACCCGCTTACTTCGTGGACCAAATGAGCAGAGTGTTCAGAGAATTCCTCAACAAATTTGTGGTTGTCTTCGTAGATGATATCTTGATCTTTTCAAAAAGTGAGGAAGAGCATGCTCAACATCTGAAAGAAATCATGGATACTCTCTGAGCACATCAGCTAAAGGCAAAGTTTTCAAAATGCCATTTTTGGAGGGAAGAAGTAAGATTTCTTGGGCATGTTGTATCTAAAGAAGTGTTGGCCGTGGACCCCGCAAAGGTAGTTGCGGTGCAGGACTGGAAAGCACCATAGAATGCAATCGAGGTCCGAAGTTATCTAGGACTAGCAGGTTTCTACCGGAAGTTCATAAGTGATTTTGCAAAAAATCTCAGCTCCACTCACAAGGCTGACAAAGAAGAATCTAGTGTTCAATTGGGACTTGGATTGCGAGTTAGCTTTCCAACGCCTGAAAAGGGCTCTTACAATAGCCCCAGTCCTGACTCTGCCAGACGGAAGCAAGATGTTCACAGTTTATACAGATGTATGTGGGACAGGGCTAGGCACTGTCTTGATGCAAGAAGGGAGGGTAGTAGCTTATGGTGGAAGGCAATTGAAAGTTCATGAAAAGAACTACCCGACCCACGATCTTGAGTTAGCCGCCATCGTCTTTGCACTTAAGTCTTGGCGACATTATCTCCTAGGTGAGAAGTTCGAATTATACACTGACCATAAATCATTAAAATATCTCTTCTTGCAGAAAGATCTTAACTTGAGGTAGCAAAGGTGGATGGAGTTTCTTGCCTCGTATGATTTTGAAATTTCCTACACTCCTGGCAAAGGCAACGTAGTGGCAGACGAGTTGAGCCGAAAGAAACTGACCCTAAGCCCGCTCTTTGTAGAAAGGCAAAGCTTGGAGTATATAGCCAGTTTTAACTTCAGGCCCTCCTCCGATTTTGTACCGGGTTTGCTAGCATCTCTCGAAGTACGCCCGACTCTAGTGGACTCAATAGGGACTGCACAACGTGAAGACCCTCAGCTTGTTGAAGTGATTGATAAACTTACTAGGGGCGAGACTTCTAGTCACCTAAATAGGTACTCTATCGACGATAAAGGCTGGCTGAGACGCGATGGAAGATTATGCATCCCACAAACAAGAGAGTTGGTAAAGAAGGTTCTTGGGGAAGCACATCATTCAAAGATGACAATACACCCAGGCGGGGATAAAATGTACAAGGACATGAAAAGAGTTTTCTTTTGGAACGGCATGAAGAAGGACGTGGCAGATTTCGTTTCCAAGTGTATGATATGCCAGCAGGTCAAGGCGGAACAGAAAAGGTCTGGAGGACTACTTCACCCCCTAGAGGTCCCACAGTGGAAGTGGGATAGTATTTCGATGGACTTCATTGATGGACTGCCTAGGTCAAGAAGAGGCAATACTAGCGTTTGGGTAATAGTGGATAGGCTTACAAAAGACGCCCACTTTTTACCTGTCAAGAGTAGAAGGACTGCCTCATCTCTAGCATCTCTTTATCTCAAGGAAATAGTTCGACTCCATGGGATACCTTCCAGTATTGTTAGTGACCGGGACCCTATCTTCACAAGCGAATTTTGGTGGAGTCTACAAGAAGCAGTAGGCACACAGTTATGTCTAAGCACGGCCTATCACCCCCAAACCGATGGCGAGACGGAAAGGGTGAATAGAGTTTTAGAGGATCTTTTGAGACTTTGCGTTCTTGACTTTGGAGGGACATGCAAAGAGCATCTTCCTTTGGTAGAATTCGCTTACAATAACAGCTACCAAGCCACTATCGGTACGGCACCCTTCGATGCATTGTATGGGAGACCGTGCAAATCACCAATTTGTTGGTGGGAGTCCACGGATAAACTTATACTTGGGCCAGACATGATTCGAGAAACTTCAGAGAAAGTTGACTTGATACAGAGAAGGATGAAGACAGCCCAGGACAGACAAAAATCTTACGCAGATAAGAGAAGGACCGACCTTGAGTTTGAGGTTGGGGACAGGGTTTTCCTTAAGGTATCTCTTGTAAGGAACGTCGTTCGCTTTGGATCCACAGGAAAGCTAGCACCCAGATTTGTAGGACCGTTTCCTATCATAGAGAAGGTTGGGAAGATGGCCTATAGATTGGAGCTACCCGAGAAACTGGCCGGAGTTCACAACGTCTTTCATGTTTCTCACCTCCGAAAGTGTTTGCACGAGTCTGCTGAAATAGTGGAGCCTAGCATTCTAGAAGAAGCCGAAGTGGAACGCGAAGCAACTGTAAGAAGAGTTCCAACACGCATCTTAGGAACTGAAGTGAAAAAGCTACGCAACAACGAAGTCAAGCTCGTCAAAGTTCAGTGGAGCGACGCCGAGGAAGACGCGACTTAGGAAACTGAGGACAGAATACGTGCTGCCTAACCTTTTCTTTTTGAGGGTACATCTTTGATCTCTCTTTTTTCCTTAAGTTATGCTTTATCTATCTTTTTAGGTATATCTCCTCGGTCCTTTTCCTAACTCTTTACGTAGAAAACAAATGGATGCAAACATGTATTTGAAAACATGTTATGGATGATGGTTGCAAGTGGTTGCTAATGATTGCTAGTGGTTGCTCGTGGATTCATATACACACACACACCCTAGATTTTAGATCGTCTCAGTCACTTCATATTGCATATGCATATATGTATTCTCGTTCATATGTGGTTGAAATTTTATATGTTATCATATGGTTGTCGCATTTATATGAATTGTTGTGCACTCATGTAGAATTATGAGTAGGAAAAAAATCGCATACATGGTGGATTCATGGCACTTACATGATTCGCATTTAGGAGGTCAACTGAATCAGTGGACCGCCTAATTTCTGCATTAGATAAGGACATATACACACAATGCATATGATCATAAAAGCATTAGAAGTCTTTAAGGACAATGGGCACCTGTGTTTGTTGGTTGAGTAGATGGACGATTGGATGGTAGGATATACATTCTTCCTAACTTGAAGATTTCGGGGACGAAATCCTTTTAAGTGAGGGAGAATTTAACACCCCGTATATTCTATAACAGTGAAATTCATAAATTAAAAGTATAATTAATTCTAATGAAAGAATTAAGGGAAATGACTTATGCCATTGCGTTCGTCTCGGAATTCTGGTTAAGACAGAGTCCGAGTTTGCGTGAATCGGACTCCGTATGAAGGAGTTACGACCTCTGGAAGTTTCATAATAAATTTGAATTCAAAAACAGCTCAGATCATGTTTAAAATTTGAAATTCGAGTTCAAACTGAGCTGGGCGGGAAAATTCCCGCCCAGTGACCAGGTCGACCCTAGGGTCGACTGGGTAGTCGACCTGGCCTCCCCAGGTCGACCACGCAGTCGACTTGGGTGTCGACCTGCAGGTCGACTTGCCTGGTCGGCGTGACCAGGTAGGTCTGACCCAGGTTCGACTTTTGGTGTGCCGTACGGTCTGATTTCCTCCCTGCTTGCATCTGACGGCTCAAAACTACTTGAAAACTCTATAAATACACTCTAAAACTCAACTAATTCACATAAGAAAATAAGAGAGGAGTCATCATGCTGTCGGGAAGGAGTTGATCATAGCCGCCAAGAATCAAACTAAGAAGCAAACTAAAGTCTAATCAAATCAATCAACAAATTGCTACCCAAAGGAGAGCATCTCCAAATTCAGAAAACAGAAATTAGAAAACAAGAATTCGTCACACGTTGTAAGTATAGTGATCTTTCAGAATCTGAATAAAATTATGATGTGATGCGATGTAATTGAGAATAGAATTGTATTATTGTTGTATAATGATGTAAATCTTATGAATCGTAATGTTTCTATCGTAATTTTGTGTATTGATATTTGTGGCATAAATTGATCGATGCAATTTGTTGGACAATTGTATATGAAAGTATTATCACTTGCAAGTTTGTGGCAAAAACTAGACTTGAATCCCTTTTATACTTATGTTGATATCATGGACTATATACTTATGTAAACATGTTCTAGATCGGAGATCTTTTATGCCTACATGACTCAAAACCTATGTATACATCTTAGATTCATTACAAGTATGATTTGAGTATCGTTTGGGTTACATAAAATCATGCAAGTTCATGTTAGTTTACACCTTGGAATTATGACAGAAAGTGGACATCTTATGAACATGTAACATGCTAGTTTGGTGTTTGACATTATGCCTAGTTATATATGTTTAAATTCACATCTAGGCAAATCCAAAGTTATGCTATTTCACATGTCACCTACTTAGTCATATGCCTATTTGAATGCAAGTTCATATGATCAAATGTTTATGTTAATTGAATCGCCAAATTGCAAGTTCATGCGCTACACACCTTTTACGTGACATAGAAATATTACACGTTCTTGATTTCCCCTTTTTCTCACGTTTATCAAGTTGGGCTGAATTTTGTCGAGCCCAACATTAGTACGTTCAAACGGGAGTAATAGCGTTGGGTGTGAAACATGATAAATATATATATATATATATATATATATATATATATATATATATGTTGGCATGTTTGGCTCATGCCAACAACTGTGATATTATAGCAGTATAAATTGTTATACCCAAAAATGTAGAACATGACATTTACATATTAAATTGAATGGTGAAATTTAAATTTAGAAAATACGACATGATCAACCCGTGGTTGGATTGAGTTGTGACGTAAATCTGCCCTGACCCGCCCGGCTGTCCAGTAGTCACAACAATACCTATCCAATGTGGGTGGTTGGACATTGAGCCCAATAAAGACCCGAGGTTAGACTGAACTATGGTGTAAACCTGCCCGGAACCAACCGGCACATCCAGTAACCGTAGTGATATCTGTCTAATGTGAGTGGTCGGTGCTCTAAAAGGCTAAGGACAGGTGGTTTGGTTAAGTCAACTGAAAACACTTAACCAAAGATTCAACATGTTAACAAATATTGATGGGTGGGGTTAGGTATATACAGACACTTAACCACTTAACATGTTTGACTAGAAAACCCTGGTAACGTTAGGACCCGTTTCAGCAGTAACCCAATTTAGGTATCAACGGTACCCTGAAACTAGGCAGGGTGGGGTACGATTACTGGGCTGAATGTAAGCGGTCAAATAACGACAATTGTTGGGTGCATAGTGTAGGTCTAATGGTGTGTGGTCGTGCACGCACTCCGGAGCAGACATGCAGGGCACTGGGGGCACCAGTAGTATATCCTATGCCTTCTAGTATTTGTGTCGGGGCCGCCACCATGGGTCTTGATACACCCCATGGTGGGACCAGCATAGGTATCTACACTTCTTGGGGGTAGCCGTAAGACACACATACGAGTAGGAGCCGATCTTTAGAAAACAAAAAGGATCACTTCAGCCTCAGCATGGGGTGCCAGTTAGAATTACTTTAGTAAATGCAGAGATATAGTGTGGGTTCGATAGTATATTCGATTCTGGACTACACTCCCTTAGTTATGATATTATCCTATTTTCAGTTTATGTCTATCATATCCTTTTCTTATTCACATACTGAAAAGTCACTAGATTTACTCAGGCTTTATGTCTGACTCTGTTTTCCTTATCGTCTTCTTTTCTTCCGTTCCCCCCAGGTCCACAGGGAGGAAACAACTCAGCTTAGCCAGACTCTTTTTCAAGCTTAAAGACTGCGGATGTACGGTTTGGATCTCTTTTGCTTGGATCATGGCTTTGGATATCACCATGGGGATTTTGCTACTTTACTTATGTTTTTTTATGCTTCTTTGAAAATCAAGACAGTTATGAGAATGTAATGTGTTTGGAAGTATTATGAGACAATCATGGAATGTTTTGTATGACACGTATTTGATGAAATAAAAGTTTGTTGTTTTTCCGCTGTTTAAAAATTATGTGTATTTATATATGTCTTGTGTTTATCTGTGACTTATACTTATAAACCCCCACCAAAATTAGGGCATTCCCTTTGTGACTGACCCTAACGGAGTTGGGGTGTTTCAATAAACTTGTGATTATAGGCATAAAGTGATTAGAAATTTGGCACATAAATTTGGGTTGGAATTTATGGGTAAACGGGGAAAACCTAATTTGTAATGAACTTAGGTAATGAATGCCTACGACATGAGGTTAGATAGGTTTGCGGTGTAAGCCTGCCCGGAACCACCTGGTATGTCCAGCAACCGCAAACGGTATCTAATGTGAGAGGTCAGAGGCAGAAACTAGGTGCGTAATAATGCAAAGACACGAGGTCAAATTGGGATTGCTGAATAGGCCTGTCCGAAACCACCTCGCATATCCAGCAACCGCAAAACGATAATCTAATGTAGGAGGTTTTGCAAGACTATAATTATATGAATAACATAACATTGAATTGGTTGAGCTGGGTAATTCTCTGAGTGTCAATCTGATGTTGATTTTGGTCTTCGGGGTTGACACTTAGGGAGTTACTCTCTTAGCCAATGTATATGTGAATTAAGATATACTTGATTATAAACTAAGTAAAACATAGGTGGGTGGGGCTAAGTTAACCTGTGTGAGATGACAACTTAACCAACATCGCATGAATAAAGTGGATAGGATTAAGGCAAGATTAATCAATAATACATATTGATTTGATACGTGGATTGGGTTAAGTCAACTGGGCGAATAAATAATAAACACTTAACCAAGGTGAAACATGTAAGAAGACATGAGTATGATGAAGGGTTAAGTGGGTAACATGGGTGACATGTGAAAACATAATTAGAACACTTAAACGAGATGAAAACATGTAGTTTTGCATGGGTATAAAGAGGGATTAAGTGGGAATTCCTAGTGGGGACCAAGCTTAGGAGGGAAGCTTGTGTCAATTGTGGGGACCCTTTTTAACCAATAACCCATTTAGTACCTTTGTGAGCTCGAACTAGGTCGAGGATGGGACACGCTTACTGGGGTTGATTGTAAGAGGTCAATTAAAGGATAGCGGTGGCAGTGCAAGTCCAATGGGGTCATGTGCATGCATGGGTCTGGGCTGGTAGGTAAGACGCTGTTGCATCGTGTAGATATAAATCATGCCTTCAAGTCGTATCGGGTTGCCACTTTAGGGTGTGATACACCCTATTGTGGGAGCAGCACGGGTACCTATGAGTTATGGGGCCGATCGAATGAGGAGGGTAGTAGGTACAACTAGTGGAGATAGGAGCAGGCGGCACCTATGACGACAGCTAGGAGTACATGAAACTACTCCTATTATTATTATTACTACTATGTTTAGTAAGAGGGTACATCTAGTGGTAATAGGTACACGTTGGTTACCTATGATAGCATCTAGAGATAGATAATCAAGCGGGGAGGATAGTGGATACAACTAGTGGGGATAGGAGCAAGTTGGCACCTATGATAGTAACTAGAAGTACACGAGACTATCATCGTTGTGTCCGTTTAAGAGGGATCATCTTTTAGTATGAGACTAGTATGTTAGTGTGGTGCATAGCATATCTTGTAGTAGTTAGGAGTGCTACCGTTGTTGAATCTTTCTTACCTTATTTACCTTGTCAGCTCTGTTATGTTACAGTCATTCCTTATGTTCAGTTTATTCCTTATCCTATTACTTTACTTATTATATTATTAAAGTTACTGGACTCGCCAGACTTTATGTCTGACCCTCTTTTTTTGGCCCCTTTTCTTTCCTTCCCCCAGGTTCTTAGGGTGGGAGTACTGAAGTTTGATTCAGACTTTCCTGCTTGAAGTGCTGGAAGTAATTCTAACTTTGTTTCTCTTGCATATGGTATTTTGGATTGGGGATTATGGTCTTAAAAATTATGTACTCTGATGGCTTTTGTACAAGACTGAAATTATGTACTTGGTTTTTATTTTTAGTAAGATGGGTTTTCAAGATGTAACCAAACTTGTTTTTGTTTCCGCTGCAATAAAGTTATAAATTTTTTCAAGTACTCTTTTATGTATCTGTCTTGTAATATTCTGTTCTGTTCACTTAAACACTCCATGAAAGTTATAGCATTTCCCTTAGTGAGTGACATTAATGGACGTGGGGTGTTACACTTGGTATCAGAGCTGAAGGTTACCGGATCAGGTAAAGGATTTTGAAAGTTGTTTTCAAAACAGTTTTAAAAGAAGTATTTTCAAAAGAAAGTTGTTTTGAAAGACATACTCCCCAAAGCCATATGCACTATCTCTTGATTCTTTTGTTTAAATCCTTGTTTCCTTCTTTTTGAGTCTCCGGGGCTCCTAGCTTTCTGGGAAGTAACCTCATCGCGGCAAGGTTCCGTAGGCATGATGAGACTACGACATCTGTCGAAGGATAAAGAAGTGCCTAACTTCCATCTATTGCCACAGTAGTTTCACCTACGGCTAATTTTTCCTTCAAGCTTTGTAGGGTTTTCCATGCAATGGAAGCAACTTTAGAGAGAGACTTGTTAACAAGTATCATAAGAATGAGAATGAGGTGGTTTGGGCTAAGGAGCACAAACCAAGGATGAGAAACTCATGGATGTAGCCTTGACGCACAAAGAGATAAAGGAGAAATGAACGAGGTCAAGGTTGAAGAATCACATAACAAGGAAGCGGAATCTAAGAACGGTGGAAAGAAATATAGACCCTGAGGAAATAGGGAGTGTTATTACAGAGATATGGTGGGCCATATATAGCCAAAGACCGAAGGAAGAAGATTGGTTGTTATCATTGTGAAGAGACGGGACATCTTATTGGGGATTGTCTAAAGGGCAACGGCAAGGACGTAGTATAGGATTTTCCGAAGGGAAAATGAGTGCTCTCACGGTCGGCATACCGGATAGAGGTAGAAAAGTTCCTGTTGAAAGTTTGATTTTCCTTTTTGATCATTCTTATCGTACTTTGTTTGATTCTGGCGCTTCACGTTCGTTCGTGTCTACTTCTGTTGTTAAGTCTCTACACCAGATACTAGTATAGTAGTGGATCCCGTTAGTGTCTCAAATCCAATTGGGGGTACGGATCATCTTTCTATGAATTGTCGGGGTTTTGAGAATTTTTTTTGTATGGCGTTGGGTTCGAATGCAACGCTTATGTGCTTGGTTTCACGGGCTATGGGTTGATTCTAGGAATGGATAGGCTAACCAATTATGGTGCCATGCTCGATTGTGAAAGGGGGGCAGTTAGACTATTTTCTAGTTTGAGTAATACTCTCGAGATCTCATGCGATCCTATGGGTTCGATGATGCTTAGCTACCTAGAATCTCTTGACTCTTCTATTGATTATTTGTAATCTATTCGAGTAGTCCGTGAGTATGATGACGCCTTTGAGGAGGTTAGGGGTTTACCTCCAAGCGTGAGATAGATTTCTGTATATACACTTAGTGGATAATACAAAGCCAGTTTCATTGCATGTACGACACATGGCTCCTAGGGAGAGGAGGGAGCTTAGTAAGCAAGTGAAAGAGTTGCTTGAGAAGGGGTTTATAACAAGAAGTATCTTAGAGTGGGGTGCTCCAGTTGTTTTTGCTACGAAGGCTAATGGTTCACTTAGATTGTGTGTGGACTGTAGAGAGCTAAATAAACTCACGAAGAAGAATATACGCCCATTGCCGAGGATATATGACTTATTCGATCAGTTGGTTGGTGCTTCAGTTTTCTCACAGTTGGACTTTGCTACAGGATTTCACCGGTTGAGGGTAGCTGAGGGTAGTATAGATAAGACCGCTTTTAGGACTCCCGACGGTTTCTTTGAGTGGCTCGTCGTGCCTTTTGGGTTTGACGAATGCACCCGCATATTTCGTAGACTTGATGAGTAGGGTGTTTTAGGGGGTTTCTAAACGAGTTTGTGGTAATCTTTGTGAATGACATCTTGATATTCTCTAGAAGTGAGGGAGAGCATGCCCTACGTCTTAAGGAAGTTTTTAGAGACCCTTCGAGTACATTTACTCAAAGCTAAATTCTCCAAATATTAGTTTTGGAGGAAGGAAGTGAGGTTCTTAGGGCAAGAGGTCTCTAAGCAAGGGATATCGGTGGATCCCGCGAAGTTAGTGGCAATTCAAGATAGGAAGATCCCAAATAACACAACAAGAGTAAGAAATTTTCTTTTCTAGATGCTAAGTGTGCCAGCAAGTTAAGGTTGAGCAAAAGAAGCTTGGTGGCTTGCTTCACCCTTTATAAATTCCACGGTGGAAATGGGAAAGTGTTTCTAAGGATTTTGTCGACGGGTTGCTGAGGTCAAGAATGTGTAATACGGGGATTTGGGTAGTAGTAGATAGACTTACCAAGAGCGCCCATTTCATTCCCGTCAAGAGTAAAAGGATAGTGGCACGATTAGCATTAATTTATCTCGGAGAGATAGTTCGCCTATACGGCATACCTTCTAGTATTGTGAGCGATCGGGGTTCTATTTTCACTAGTGAGTTTTGGAAGAGCTTACAAGAGTCGGTAGGAACGCAATTGTGTTTAAGCATCGCTTATCACCCTCAGACGGATGGCCAAACCGAAAGAGTGAATCAGATTCTAGAAGACCTTTTGAGGCTTTATATGGACGACCGTGCCGATCACCGACTTGTTGGTGAGAATCCACAGATAAGATTTTGCTTGGGCTAGATATGGTTAGAGAAACTTAAGAGAAGATAGACTTGATTCGAAGACGCATGATGACGGCATAGGACAAACAAAATTCATAGGCTGAAAGAGAAGGACCGATCTTGAGTTCGATGTTGGAGACATGGTCTTTATCAAAGTATCACCATTGAGGAATGTAGTTCGCTTTGGAGCTGTAGGGAAATTGGAATCAAGATTCGTATGGCCATTTCCCATTACAAGGCAGATTGGACAGATGGCCTACAGAGTGCAGTTGCCTGAGAAGCTTAGTGGTGTTCATGACATGTTTCACATATCACATTTGAGGAAGTGTTTGCATGATACAGCAAAAGTAGTAGAGCCGAGTATGCTTAGAGAAGTGGAAGTAGAGCGAGATGCTATAATTAGACGAGCTCCAACATGCATCCTTGGATCGGAGGTCAAGAAATTACGCGACCGAGAGGTCAAGTTGGTTAAAGTTCAATGGGGAAATGATCAAGGAGACGCGACTTGGGAGACGGAAGATAATATTTGTACGTTGTACCCTTTCCTTTTAGAGGATATGTTCTTAACTTATCCTTTTTCTACCTCTTAGTTGGTACTTGATCTATCGTTTAGGGTATCCTCTCGAGTATATCTTCAGTCTTTAGGTAAAATTCCTATGGTTGTAAACATGTGTTTGAGACATGTTATGTTTTTTGGATGCAAGTGGTTTCTCGTGGATGCATTTACACACACTTTTGGCACTTGGATCGGCTTATTCACTTCATATTGCATATTGATATATTTGTTTGCTTATTAAAATTTTGTATGTTATCATGTGGATGTTGCATTCGGATGTATGACTGTGCACTCGCGTAGAAATAATATGCATCATTGGGGTTCTATTGCATACATGTTGGACTCATGGCACTGACATAATTCACATTAAGGAGGTCAACTGAATCAGTGGACCACCAGATCTTTGCATTAGATAAGGAACATATACACACTCTTTTGCATATGTTCATATATCATCAGAAATTTCTTTAAGGACAGTCTATGCTTGTGAATGATGGTTGAGTAGATGGATGATTGGTTGGTAGGATACATTATTCTTAACTTGGAGATTTCGGGGACGAAATCCTTTAAGGAAAGGAGAATGTAACACCCCGTAATTCTATAACATTAAAATTCAAAAATTAAAGTATACTTAATTTTTAGAAGAAGAATTAACTGAAATGGATTGCGCTATTATGTTCATCTCAAAATTTTGGGTCGAGATAGACATTTAGTTTGCACAAAACGGATACCTTATGAAGAAGTTATTAAGCCTTGAAGTTTGTATGCATATGAGAAAAAAATATAGATATATATATATATAAATTAAATAAATAAATATTCAAAAAAGTTCAAAACAGCGAATCGGGAGGGGGAATAGCCAAACCGCACCATTTTTGGGGTCGACCTGAGCCCTGCTGTGTCGACTAGGGGTCGATTCAGGGTGTTGGGCTGTCAACTCGTGGCCCGATTCGCCCTAGGGCTGATGTGGCATATGAGTGGTCTTGATGGTTTATGGGTTAATCTAAAGGTCCCAATACACCTAATCCTCCTATAAATAGACACCTAAACCTAACCCTAATCTCATTTCTCTCTTCAACCCTAGCCTCCATGCTGCTAATTTCTCCATCTAACCTAGCCGCTGCCTCAAATCTAAATATAAAAGTAGAGAGCTTTTCTTCTTCAAATCAAATAGAGATTATTCAAGATTAGAGTTGCAACAACAAATGAGTCAATTTTCTTTTCTTAATCCTAGCAAGGTGAGTTCATGTAGTTTTAACAAGATAATTAATCTAAAGTAATCATGATAAGTGATAAATTGTGTTCATATGTTATGCCTGCAATAGATGTCACCAAGTTTGCAAGTTTATCATCTTTTACCTAAACCTATCATATGCTTATCCATGTTTATATGTTATTCATGTTCATATGTCGCCTATGTTCATACGCTTGTTATGTTCAAATGTTAATGCCGTTTTGACTCACTTCCCTCTCCTTTTCCTTTTTCTTTTTATGAGGTTAGGCTACCTTCGAGCCTAGCCATTCTTCATTGAATTATGCGAACGAATAACGTGGGAACGATGGGGAAAAGTTTGGGAAATTGTATAATATGTGATTTGACCAAAAATTGTGATAATTGGTAATTGGGGCATAAATTGATGATGGCCATAGTTGGGCAAAAATGATATGTAAAACATGAAATTTGGCATATTTGGGTTTGGGTGTAAAATTGGCACAACTTATAAACTTGTGATTATAGGCATGAAATGATTAGAAATTTGGCACATAAATTTGGGTTGGAATTTATGGGTAAACGGGGAATACCTAATTTGTAATGAACTTAGGGTAATGAACGCCTACAACATGAGGTTAGATAGGTTTGTGCTGTAAGCCTGCCCGAAACCGCCGGGCATGTCCAGCAACCGCAAACGGTATCTAATGTGAGAGGTCAAATGCAGAAACTAGGTGCGTAACAATGCAAAGACACGAGGTTAGATTGGGATTGCGGTATAAGCCTGCCCGGAACCACCCAACATATCCAGCAACTGCAAAACGATAATCTAATGTGGGAGGTCTTACAAGACTATAATTATATGAATAACATAACATATAATTGGTTGAGCTGGGTAATTCTCTGAGTGTCAATCTGATGTTGATTTCAGTCTTTTGGGTTGGTACTTAGGGAGTTACTATCTTAGCCAATGTATATGTGAATTAAGATATACTTGATTATAAATTAAGTAAAACGTAGGTAGGTGGGGTTAAGTTAACCTGTGTGAGATGACAACTTAACCAACATTGCATGAATAAAGTGGATAGGATTAAGGCAAGCTTAATCAATAATACATATTGACTTGATACGTAGATTGGGTTAAGTCAACAGGGCGAATAAATAATAAGCACTTAATCAAGGTGAAACATATTAGAAGACATGGGTATGATGAAGGGTTAAGTGGGTAACATGGGTGACATATGAAAACATAATTAGAACACTTAAACTAGATGAAAACATGTAGTTTGACATGGGTATAAAGAGGGATTAAGTGGGAATTCCTAGTGGGGACCAATCTTATGAGGGAAGCTTGTGTCAAGTGTGGGGACCCTTTTCAACCAGTAAACCATTTAGTATCTTTGTGAGCACGAACTAGGTCGAGGACGGAACACGCTAACTGGGATTGATTGTAAGAGGTCAATGAAAGGATAGCGGTGGCAGTGCAAGTCCAACGGGGTCTTGTGCGTGTATGGGTCCAGGCTGGTAGGTAAGTCGTTGTTGCATCATGTAGGTATAAGCCGTGCCTTCTAGTCGTATCGGGTTGCCACTTTAGGGAGTGATACACACTACTGTGGGACCAGCACGGGTATCTACGAGTTAGGGAGCCAATCGAATGGGGAGGGTAGTAGGTACAACTAGTGGAGATAGGAGCAGGTGGCACCTATGACGGCAGCTAGGAGTACACGAAACTACCACTATTATTATTATTATTATTATTACTATTACTATTTTTAGTAAGAGGGTACATCTAGTGGTGATAGGTACACATTGGTTACCTATGATAGCAGCTAGAGATAGATAACCAAGCGGGGAGGATAGTGGATACAACTAGTGGGGATAGGAGCAAGTTAGCACCTATGATAGTAACTAGAAGTACACGAGACTATCATCATTGTGTTCGTTTAAGAGGGATCATCTTTTAGTATGAGACTAGTATGTTAGTGTGGTGCAGAGCTTTTCAAATAGTAGTTAGGAGCGCAACCGTTATTGAATCTTTCTTACCTTATTTACCTTGTCACCTCTGTTATGTTACAGTTATTCCTTATGTTCAATTGATTCCTTATCCTGTTACTTTACTTATTATATTGTTAAAGTTACTGGACTCGCCAGAATTTATGTCTGACCCTCTTTGTTTTGCCCCTTTTCTTTTCTTTCCCTCCCCCCAGGTTCTTAGGGTGGGAGTACTGAAGTTTGATTTGGACTTGCCTGCTTGAAGTGCTAGAAGTAATGCCTAACTTTATTTCTCTTGCATATGGTATTTTGGATTAGGGATTATGGTCTTAAAAATTATGTACTCTGATGGCTTTTGTACAAGACTGATATTATATACTTGGTTTTTATTTTATTAAGATGGGTTTTGAAGATGTAACCAAACTTGTTTTTGTTTCCGCTACAATAAAGTTATAAAACTTTCAAGTACTCTTTTATGTATCTGTCTTGTGATATTCTGTTCTGTTCATTTAAACGCTCCATGAAAGTTAATGCTTTCCCTTAGTGAGTGACATTAACGGACGTTGGGGTGTTACAGTGAGAGGACATGGTTTGTCTAATTTTAATTGGGTATGCATTATTCACGATTTGACTATTTTGGTCAATGTATTAATTCTACATTGCAAACTTCGTCTCGTCTCACGGCCACATGTTAACTCAAAAAGTTGTGAATTTTGGAATATTGCTATATTTTAGAATTACGGTTCCAACGAACCTAGCCATGTCGAATTTGGAGACCGTTTGAAAAATGGCCTTATTTTCAGCTTAAACTGGAAATTGACTGAATTTTCAACTTACGATTATTTACCGTTCTCTCACATATGAACTCCATTTGACTTGAAAATTGTACTCCTAACATATTTCGACATTCCGGATCTAACAAAAGTGGTTTAGTCGAATTTCGAGACTGTTAGAAAAATGGTCATTTTATCAGCAATCAATATAACTTTCAAAATATTGATTTTTAAATTCATACTTATAAATCAAGTTAATAATTTTATTAAGCTTGTTTTAAGTCAAATAGAACATTAAAGCTAATTTTGAAATTATTCTCAGATTCTATCGAGCAAAAATTAGCAATTTATATTCAAAATTCAATAAAAATAGATTAAATTAAAATTTAAATTGGTTCTGAAATTTCGGGTTACAATATCCCCCACTTAAAACTTCTTCTTCCTCGAAAAAGGAATGGAGCTGAAAGTTGTTTAACTAACCAACTCAACATTCATTCTGGCTCGAGTTCTTCAACTTTTCAGTTTCTAAGAACTTCTAAATTTCTTTGAAATTTGGCTAACACCTCAAAGTTCTGAAAAATTTCACTATAACTTCCTTTGTACAGGGTGATCTAAAAAAAAATTTGGGCCGTATTAGACACCAAATAAATCAATATATCGCATAAAAATAAAATCTGAATTATCTATGCTTAAGGGGGGTGTGTAAAAAATCATCCCTCAACCCAATGATGGGAATTAATCATAATCCATATGCCGTATCTAAAACAAGTGAGACATGTGCATTTTTATCATCTCAAGAACTGTGTAGGGTTTGTTATTAAATCATGCAATTTACCGTTATATTTTATTAAGTCCATAATCAGTCTTCGGTTCAATCTGTAATTCAGTCCTCGCCATACAAGCATCTCGATCGTATGGTAATCCAAACATCGTCATATAATCGCCAAATGCTTATACGAAATATGATAGGATATTCTATCTTTAGTAGTATGTTATGAGATGTAGTCCATAATTTATTGTTACGATCCTATGGCGTATTTTTTAATTTCACATAGAACAACCATTACAATGCATTCAAATCATTCACAGTAGTTTAATGTAATAATAAGTTTGTGCGACCAACTCATTAAGGTGCTCCTATTTGTCAGGAACGCAATTTATTTCTCTACTCAACTGTAAATCCATAACCTGCTCAAAATATGTATAGGTATATCCATGCATATAAATCTAATTTGAACAAATTTTCAATTCAGTTCAACATTATATTTGATTTTTCTTAAATTAACTTTCATTCTTATATTGGTTTTGTTATTCCAATATTTTTAAATTATTCAAACTAACAATCACACAACACAATCAACAATCAATTAGTTAATTAGCTTTTCCAATATATAACTTTTATATACATATAAATCATATTTTCAATGCTAAATCACAAACAATAAACTCTAACTAAGTTTTGGTTCTCACACCAATCAATTGGAATCATACAGATATCCTACTTTTGAAACTCGAACTTAAATAGTGATATTGTGGCCGCATTACCAGAATCATCTCCAGGCGACTAGAGTGTGATACTATATCTGTCCAGTATATTTGAGACTTCGAATACACATTAATTATGCATATATTCAAAATCTACTTATACTCGATAGTCCATATTCAATATGAAATAAAATACTCAAATACATATAATAAGATATAATTTTCAAAAAGTAAATTCGTTTTTAATAAATAACACTTTGAAACTCATTATAGGGCATTACTATCCCTATCTCTAATGAGTTATTCGTATAGGATGTTACTAATCCTCTCTCTGGTAAATTCCTTCATTTGGTTCTAATGTGTCTTGTTCTCGAGCTTTGTAAACCAAAGCTCAGATACCAAGCTGACACAACGCAAAATCCCCATCCAGCCTAAATCGAATGAGAACGCGGATTACATGGGAGCACGATGCATCAGAATAATCGAACATTTCATTGCTATTAGAACAATTTACATTAGAGTACAAGATATTAGAGTTTAAATAAATAATATACAGCATAAAATATCAGAGATTTAGATTACATTTAAATACATAAACATAATGTACAGCGGAAATCATCAACTACCATAACTGAAAGACATACACGGATACGAAGCTTTGTAAATATAGGTCCGTTCGTAATATAGGATCCTTTGAAAAGAAATATCTGCGAAAACCAAAACCACAAACTTCCCATGTGGAAAATATGGGCACCTAGAGTTTAGGCAGAAACAGTAAACTCTGAGTAATTCATGAGACTAGTGTGAGAACTAAAACAGTTATTAACTTTATTTTAATGTTAGGTAAATCAAGGGACCACACCGAATGACACAGAACAGGTTTTGTCCTAAGAACACCATAAAATAAATCGCGCAATGCTAAAAGGAAAAATGAAGCCATTATAAGACTCAGGTCTTATCACACAATGCAAACACAAACCAGAGGATAGAGTTTTACCTTATAATGACCAAACATGCTTGATCCGTGAAATTTATATTTTATTATTACTATAAGTGAAGAAATCAACTTCAAATATAAATGTATCAATCATAGACGGCATCGTACCCCTCCTACTATATCGCCATATAGGTTTACACCTAAAGCTGAAAAGTTGCGTATAGGAAATTGGATTTCCTTCATGAGTCAAGGTAAGGCCTTACCGATTCAGATCACCTTTAGCAAGATGACCCAGGATCACACACTAGGGCAACCCTTGGATCATGTAGGATCGGTCCTCTCTTACTTCAGAGGATTGGTTATTCCCGAACAATACATTTTCCGGTCCTATCGGACATATCACTTGGCCAGTAGTGACCAATCATATCTAAGACGCGTCGCTATCCATCATTCACATAAGTAAAAATGTCCAGGCTCCATACCATGACACCACTTCTAGCTAGAAAGAAATGGATGCACTACCTGTGTCCGTTTTTCCATTTTAGACTCATACCGGGGTGTGAGGCTCGCGAATTAACGCTACAACAGAAATATATTCTAATTAAAGCCATGCTTTGATCACCAACCACTAGACTCTTCTTTTCAACAAAAGCCTTGATCATTGCATCTTAGTATGCCACATTATTTGTTCATACCATACCATTGATTTCCACCAATATATAACCTCTAAGCTCGTACGTCTCAGAGAAGAGTGTTAAGCAAGAGAATAAATTCTCCGCCACCAAGAAGATACTTATTTAGCAGAGATCAACGATTACAGCACGAAGTACAATATCAAACATACAACCCATTTACAAGTTTGTTCTGGGTTTGAACGAAGCCGGAGGCACCTTATTCCTCATCCTATATGTCAAATATATGAGAGAGGTCCTCACATATCCGGTCGATCTCCAAGTACGTCTGGACGATCATCACTTATTACCTCGTCTTGGGTGTACAACCCAATCAAGACATCAATAATCATCCATTCGATGTGAAGATCTCTGGTCTTCAACCACCATCTTCATCATTGACTTTCAATCGTTGTAATAGTTATTCAGAATGGGTTAAACCCGATCTTTCCGAGTACCTCGTGTATCTTATAATCAAGTGCTATAATAACACATCACATGCCTTATCCCAATCCAGAAAATTCTTTTGTTCAAATATTCATTACATTGGGAATCATTCCCATAAATATTATCAAAGATTTAATTTATTTAGACCTTTTGTTTAAATCTTTCTTGAAAACCATTGCAAAAAATTTTGTATTATCTTTTAACAATCTTAAACCAAATTAAGGTTTATCAAACTAGTCGAGATTATGGAGCCTTAAAGAAGTAATCGTTTAATTTATATTTCTAATCCCAACATATTCATCCCATAGAGCAAAAATGGTAGTACTCCATATCTAACACCCACTGCATTATCGGTAAAATTAATTACCATTTCACGTTTCAAATCTAATTAAAGATTTAACTATCGCATGGAGTAAAACTAGTGATACTCCATTCTCGATCATTTCTTGAATTCGGTAAATTTAATTACCACATTCACATTTCAATCTAATTAAAGATTTATTAAATTTCCATTTTAGTTTTAATCTCAAAAATCATTATTTAATTATTATTCAATTTAAAAAATTAATCTTGTCTTTAACCGGGTTAAAGAACTAATGTTATTTAAAACACAGTTCACAATAAACCCAAAATCAACTTCAGTCCAGTTCCAACTAAATTAATTAATTGGAAAACTTCGTTAATCTTAGTTAAAATATTTATTCTTTCTCAACTAGGTTAAGAACGGTATTATTAAAGATACCATTCACGACAAACCCAAAATCCAATTTGATATTAAATGCAAGGCCCTGAATAGAAATCATATCGATTTATATTCAGTAACAAGTTCTGAAACCAACAAATATCGTATTGGGGATAACGATATCTATATCCTTCAAATTCCTTAATAATATCCATATAATCACGGAATCCAATATCCAAATATTTCGAAGATTATTTCCATTCCAACCTATTCCAATTCATACGTTGGAAAATTCTGGTTAGATTAAAACCATTTCAATTCGTTTCAGTATTATCTCAAGTCGCAAAACAACTTATTCTGATAAGAATATCTTTTATCTTTACAAATATGGAATATTTCATTCAAAATCTTTCCAAATCATTTATTATGATTTTACATAATTTATTCATATTTTTAATAATTTAATTAAGGCCCTTACAGTCGGTTCAAATATCGGCCACCGAACTGCATCCGTAGCGGCCTTTTCCAAAACTGATTTGGATATAATTTAAAATCTAGCCATTGGATCTCAAATCTCTTATTATCATTCAAAAGCTCTTTACGATATGAACCCAACAATTCTAGATTTAGGAGAATCTGATGGTTGGATCCCCCTTACGTCAATTCAAAGTCAATGGTCGAAATTCGCAAACGGTCGTTGCACGACATGTTCTATTCAGGCCATTTAAATATATATATATATATATATATATATATAATATATTTCGTATATATATAATATATTTCGTCGATTTCCATTTAAAAATGTGTTTTATAAAATGTTTGTACATTCATTTTAAAACGATTTCACTTCCATTACCAATTTAAATTAAACTTGAACATTGCATTTCGTTATGATTTCAAAAGGATAATATTTTCAGAATGTAATATTTTGAAATTCAATCTTCTTGATATCCATGTTAAAAAAAATCAAAGTAGAAATCCATTCGAGTTAAAATATCGTTTTCAACTTAACTCGGTTTTTTTTTTTCATGTCCACCCAAAATCGGACATCAAAATCAACATTTCAATTCTCATTGAATATCACATTTCAAAAATATTCATGTTCATTCTAGATTGGAATAAAATCTCAACCAATGTCCATATAAATAAATTAAAATGGATTACATTCATCATTTACATCCAACGATAGTTGCAAACAACTATCAACATCCAAAATGACATCCAATGTGCGTTTTATTCTTATATAAGCTTCAATCAAATAATTGACGCTTACATAAGTCCATCAATCCATTGATTAACTGCAAATTCACATAAGGGAGAAGTGTGAGTCAAATATCACCCCAAGACCCGTGTGGGATTTTCAACCAACAATTATTTAATGAATCATCACCCTCAAACAATGAAAACATAAATAAATACATACTCAACTACCAAATGCCATTTAAGGCGCCATAAGTGTCCATCCATAGAGTATGAAATGCGAGTGTCACATATTCACACAACGCTTCTAATGCAAATGATTTGTTAAGAGTTCATGTGTTGAACTGTAACAACCCGGAAAATCTGGGCCAGTTTAAAAATTTTATTTTGGCAATTTTATCGAATTTTGATTATTTAAAATGAATTATTTTAAATAATATCGATGAGAAATTGTTTTGAATATAATTCGAACGTATATATTATACGCGTCGTCGTTAGAATATAAATATTTATATATAATTATAAATAGAATTGAAAATGGCGCGGTAGTTCGATAATTCGATTTCAAACTTCAATTGAATGTACCGGGTGCAAAACAATCCGGATTTTAGTGAAACCAAAAATAATGGGATCAAATTGATAATATCTTTCCAACGAATCCGAAAGATCAAGATTTCATAGCGGGAATCAAAAGATATGTCCAGTTGAAAATTCTGAATAGTCGCTATGGAATTCAGGCCCTTAAAAATGGACATTTTGCAAACGACCTCGGAATTCGACGAAACCAGTTTTGTTGGATCCGTAGTGTCGAGTTATTGCTAGGTTTTAAATTTCATAATTTTTCGAATCCATATGTGAGCGTGGCAAAGGAAAACGGGTTTGACCAGTTTCAGTTGATTTTAATCGACTGGAAATTGGCCATTTTTCTAACGATCTCAGAATTCGACGAAACTAGTTTTGTTAGGACCGTATCGTCAATACGAAGCTAGAAAATATTTTTCTGGAATTTTTCTAGTTAGTATGTGGCCCTGGTAATTTGAAATGTACGTTTAAAATTCAATATAATGATTTAAATGTAAATTTAACGGAAACTGATTGTAACAATCAAATCAGCTTGCGATATATATCCCATTGTGTTCGGAATGGGGGTAAAACGCTATGGACGACAGGCGGTGGGCCTCGTTTCGAGGTCGAATGTGAAAGTCAACTCTTTAGGATAAAATTTATTAATTAATAAAAAAAAAAATATATTATCTCCCCCTTTACTACCCAGGCCCCCCCCCCGATTTCCAATCAGCAGATAAAAAAAAAAAGAGAAAAAAAAAAAGAAAATCGATCTCGCCCCCCCCCCCCCCCCCCCGCTATTCCACCGCCGCCGCACTCCGACTCACTGCGCCGCCGTGAAGGCCACCGCCCCATCGCTGATGCCCCCCCTAGATCCGACGCATCCTCCTCTTCCCCCTTCTTGTCCAAACCGCTACCCTAGCCTCGAATCCGACCTGACGCTGAACCGCTCCGCCCACCGACCCTGATGGCCGCGCCCAGACCCTCCAACCACTCCGACGAACCGCTCTGACCCCACGCCATCCTCCCCGACCGCCACCTCCGTTATAGGCACCCCCCCCTCTGTAAGTTTTGTTTTGATTTATTTATTTTTATTTTTATTTTATTTTGTTTAAGAAAAATAAAATAAAAAAACTGATTTTGTTTTTAAAATAAAAAACTGATTTTGTTTTTAAAATAAAAAAACTGATTTTGTTTTTAAAATAGAAAACTGATTTTTTTTATAATGTTAAAAACTGATTTTTTTTATATAGTGTTAAAAACTAATTTTTATATAAAGTTAACACTGAATTATGTAAAAGTTAAAACTGATTTTTAAAAGTATTTTAAACTGATTTTATTTTAAAAAAAGAAAATGGTTTAAATTTTAAAAAAAGAAAAGGTTTAAACTTGAAAGGTAAAAGAGTTAAACTTTAAAAAGTAAGAGAAAAGATTTGATCTTTTGAAATAAAAATTCGATTTTTATATATTGATCTTTTGAAATAAAAATTCGATTTTTATATATTGATCTTTTGAAATAAAAATTCGATTTTTATATATTGAACTTTGAAATAAAAATTCGATTTTTATATATTGAACTTTGAAATAAAAATTCGATTTTTTTGAATAGCGAACTAAAAATTCGATTTTTATATATTGAATAGCGAACTAAAAATTCGATTTTTATATATTGAATAGCGAACTAAAAATTCGATTTTTATATATTGAATAGCGAAATAAAAATTCGATTTTTATATATGGAATAGCGAAGTAAAAATTCGATTTTTACATATGTAGTGAAAGCGGGCAACGAAGGTGACAAAAAGGCGGGAACGACGAAGACTTCTGCAAATGAAGAGCCGTGAAGCTAGGATAGCTATAGGTGAGAATTTCTCACCTTTCAATTTTATTTCTAGTTATATATATATATACTAGGATGCAGACGGTGCTTATTAGAAGCACCCGACACCCGTCCACAGACCATGGACTTGTTTGATTGGTTGTGTAGTTGGTTAGATTATTTGATTGAAATTAAATTGTTTGGTGAGATGAATGGATTTGATTGATATGTGAATGGCGTGGGCCTTCACTAGACCGGGGATAAGGCTAGGCCTCGTCCCGTTTCTAGTATCGTGCCGTTATGCCGCCGAAATTTTCTAAAACATGTTAGAAAAATAAAAATATCATTTTATTGAATAAATGAATTGAATAGAAATTCATAGGTTGAAATAAAATGTTTTATCGTTAAAAATATAATTTTTAACGTGAATATGAATATAGTGAAAGTGAATAAAATAAATATTCATTTACAAACCAGACGGTTCGTTTATGTACACCTATTTGAAGGACATTGATTGGGTCGATAAATTTTACACATCGCCCAACTGCACGAATAAAATCTGTGTTTGTTTGTTTGAAACCCCACACGGGTGTTGGGATGAAATATGAATTTCACTCATCCTGATTTATTAAATATGTCGATCGATTGATTGACAGGCTGTTATAAGCGTTGAATATCTATATTTGATGCTTATACAGTGTAGTGCACTTTGGTTGATGGTTGATTATTTTTCCATGCTATTATATACATGTGTTGTATGGAAATCCATATAATTAATTTTATATGGTAATTTATTGGGCCTCATTCCAATTTGAAAAATAAAGAAAATTTGAAAATAGAAATTTATGAAGCCGTGTTGATTAGATTGACGCCATTTTGACGTGAGCGATATTTATATCGATTTTATTCATTTTAAAATGAATATTGAAAAGTGATTTCGAAATCGAATATTTTGAATTGAATTGAAAACGATTTCGAAATGAATTGAAAACGAATTCAAATTGAATTGAAAACAGTTTCGAAATGAATTGAATTGAAAACGATTTCGAAATGAATTGAAAACGAATTCAAATTGAATTGAAAACAGTTTCGAAATGAATTGAATTGAAAACGATTTCGAAATGAATTGAATTGAAAACGAATTCAAATTGAATTGAAAACAGTTTCGAAATGAATTGAATTGAAAACGAATTCAAAGTGGATTGAAAACGGTTTCGAAATGAATTGAATTGAAAACGATTTCGAAATGAATTGAATTGAAAACGATTTCGAAATGAATTGAATTGAAAACGAATTCAAATGGAATTGAAACCGAATTGAAATGAATTCAAATTGAATTGAAATTTGAATTGAATAGAAAGAAATTTTAAAACGAATTTATAAAGAAGAATTCAATTGGGATTTGAATTGAAAAGGAAGTTGAAAATATTTTTGAAACGAATTCAAAACTATTTATATAATTCGTTTTAAATAGAAATCGACGAAGTATATATTATATATATTATATATATAATATAATGGCCTGAATAGAACGCGCCGCGCCGCGGCAGTTCGTGAATTTCGACCATTTATTTCAAACGGACATTACGGGAGATCCGACCGTCGGATTCTCCTGAAACCAGAACCGTTGGGTTCGTATCGAAAAGAGCTTTCTAACGAATATTAGAAATTTGAAATCTAACGGTTGGATTTGGAATTATATCCAAATCAAATTCGAAAAAGGTCGCTGTAAGTGCAGTTCGATGGCCGTTGATGGAAATCGACTGTACGGGCCTTGATAAAATTATTAAAAATAGTAATAATTTGTGTAAAATCATAAGAAATGATTTAGAAAAGATTGGGATGAAAAACTCCATATTTGAAAAGATAAAAATAGATTTTTATCGAATTGAACTAGTTTTGAACTAGAATAGTAATTTATTTATTTTTAAATAAATAAATTGAATTCGAAAAGGGTTTTAAAAATAACCAAAATTTCCAATGATTGCATTGGAGTGGATTTGAATCGAAATTGTCTTCGGAATATTTCGATGTTGGAATTCGTGATTATACAGATGTTGTTACGGAAATTTGAAAGATATATATTTATATCGTTATTTCCAATACGACATTTGTTAGTCGTAGAATTCGATATTGAATATAAGCCGATATATTTTCTATTCAGAGCCTTGTATTGAATATCGAATGTGATTTGGGTTTGTCGTGAATGGTGTCTTCACTAACACTGTTCTTGAACCCAGTTGAGAAAAGATTAAATCTTTTTATTTAGATTTAATGAAGTGTACCAATTAAATAATATTTAATTGGAATTGAATTGATATTGATTTTTGGGGTTTATCGTGAACAGTGTTTTAAATAACATTTGTTCTTTAACCCGATAATTAATGAATGTGGTTTTGGGTTTATCGTGAACCGTGTTTTAAATGACACTGATTCTTCAACCCAGTCGAAGATTAAAACTAAGTGGAGTTTTAATGAATCTTTAATTAGATTGAAATGATCGAAAGTGGAGTATCACCAGTTTTGCTCCAGGCGATAGTTAAATCTTTAATTAGATTTGAACGTGAAATGGTAATTGAATTTACCGATAACACTGTGGTGTTAGATATGAAGTATTACCAGTTTTACTTCATGGGATGAATAGGTTGGGATTGGGAAATTAAAACAAATGATTACTTCGGTAAGGTTCGCTAATCCCGACTAGTTTGAATTGATATTCAAAAATGGATTAAAGAATAAATTCAAGGAATTTATCTTTGATAGAATTAATGGGAACCTTTCCCTATGAATGTGAAATTTAGAAATTAACTGTCGGTTAGCCAAGCAGAATGGTTTTCTGGATATTGATCTGATGTTGGTTTCGGCCTTCGGGGTTAATATTTGGGGAATTATTCTCTTGATTAATTTACGGTTAGTGACTAATGAATTGAAATGAGGCGTATGTTGTGTTTGTGTAACACTTTTATAATATATACGCGAGTTATTCGGAAAGACCGGGTTTATCCCATTCTGAATAACTGATACGACGATAAGTCGAAGATGAAGACGACGGTCGAAGACCGGAGGTCTTCACGTCGTTTGGGTGATAACTGATGATCTTGATTGGGCTGTACACCCAAGAAGATGGAAACAGTTAGTGATCGTCCAGACGTACTTGGAGATCGATGGATATGCGGGGTACTAGGTGCCTCCGGTTTCGTTCAGACCCAGAACGGACTTGTAAATGGACTGTGTGTCTGACATCGGATTTCATTCTGTGTGACTGATATCGGTTGCATAGGATGGCTTGCCTGTGTGGCATGCTAAGATGCAAATGATCAAGGCTTCTGTTGAAAAGCAAAGTCTTGTGGTTGATGATCAAAGCACGGCCTTTGTGGCGTAGCTTTGTGTAACGTTTACCTCGCGTGTTTCACACCCGGTATGAACCAAAAACGGGAGACGGACCTCAGGGAGGACTTGCGTTTCTTTCTAGCTAGAAGTGGCGTCAGTGGTTTTACACGCCCTGACGAGTTTGACTTATGTGGTTGTTGCTGTTGCGAGGCGCCTCGGTTATATCGGTTTCGGCCGAATGCATTCTGGTCGGCTGACGGACCAGACTTACACCCCATAGGGTGGGGAAACGTAGTGTTCAGGCATAATAATCCACATCGGTGGACCGGCCCTGACGATCTAAAGGCTTGCCTGCGCGCTTGCCTGTGGCTCGGGCTAGAGAGTCACGAATCGGTGGAGGACTATCTTTTGCCTCGGTTCATAGATGGAAATCCAATTTCCAAATACGTGACATTTGCGGTTTTATTTGTAAACCTATATATGGCGACATGATATATGGTACCCATGCCGCCTATGATTGATACTTATGATTTGAAGTTGTTTTATACACTATGCACTCATAATAGTATCAAATGATTTGTTTTAAACGTATCAAGCATTCTTTGGCTGTTATAAGGGAAAACCCTATCCTCGGCTGCGTTGCATTGTGTGATGGGACCTGGGTCTTATAACAGCTTCATTTTTCTTTATTTAGCATTGCGCTGTTTGTTTTATGCACTGGTATTCTTGGGAGGAAACCCGTTCCGTGTTATACGGCGTGGTCCCTTGATTTACCTAATGATTTAAAATAAAGATTAATAACTGTTTTAGTTCTCACACCAGTCACATGACTGACCTGGAGTTTATTGTTTTAACCTAAACTCTGGGTGCCCTTATTTTGACACGGGCAGCTAGTAGTTTCGGTTTTGCAGATTTTATTCGCAGGATCCTGGTTCACAGCTGGAACGATATCCGGAAAGCTTTGTATCCGTATATCTCATTCTAAGTTGTGTATTGTATTATTTTCCGCTGCGATGTATTTAAATGTAATTTAAATCTCTGATATTTCTGTGTAATATTTATTTGTTTATACTCTGTATATTCTTGTAATCTGATGCATTGTTGTAATATACAATGAAATGTTCTTCTGTATGCGTTCTGTTTTGTCCTGTTCTCAAACGATAGGGCGTTTCGAACGGCCTGGGTCGGTTTAGCGACTGGTTCGGACCGAGCGAAATTCCTTGCCGTCACATTTGGTATCAGAGCTTTGGTTTACAAAGCAGAGAACAAGGCACATTAGAACCATACGAAAGAATTCATCAGATATTGGATTAGTAATATCCAATGGGAATGACTCGTTAGAGATGGGATCAGTAGTATCCTAGAACGAGTGTGAAGAGTATATTTTTAAAATGAAAACAAATCTTGTTTTGAAATTTAAATCAATTATTCGTATTTGATTATCTATTTATATTGATGTGGACAATCCAGTATATATAGATTTTGCGTATACGTCTGATCCGCGTGTATTCGAAGTTTTAATATACTGGATAGATATAGAATCATACTCTAGTGGCCCGAAGATGATTCTGATGATTGACTAGTCGTCATTAGTATTCATGTTCGAGTAACGAAGGTGTGATATCTATATATTTCCTATTGACTGGTGTGAGAACCAAAATTAGATAGGACCTATTGTTGTGAATTGACATCAAAACATGATTTTTGTATATGTATCAAAATTATGAATTTGAAACTCTAATTCACTAATTGATTGATGTTTGTGTTGTTTGTTTATTTGTTTGCTAATTTTTAGCAATTTAGCCTAATTGAATCAAATATTGAACTGTACTGAAAATTTGGTCGCATTTGCTTGTATATACATGTATATCATTGAACAGGTCATAGCAAGGAGGCTAGAGCCAGAGAATAAAATTTGTTTGCCCGACAAATAGGTACATGTTTACTACATAATTTCCTGTTTTGTTTGGGTGATGATGATTTTGTGAGCCTATTGGCTAGCCGCTTGGCTTTTTCTTTTTCTTTTTGAGATCTGAAGGACCGGGGAAGCTATTTGAAATTCCCCGATGCTCCCATTGCAGGGGAGGTTATGGCGAAATTTTTCGAAAATTTAGGGTGTTAGCCAAATTTTTGAAATTTTGAAAATTCTCAGAAACTAAAAAGTTAGAGAATGGAAGCCAGATCGAATGTAGAGCTGGATAATCAAACCACTTTCGACTTTGTTCCTTTTCGGGGACGAAAAGTTTTAAGTGGGGGAGATTGTAACAACCCGGAAAATCTGGGCCAGTTTAAAAATTTTATTTTGGCAATTTTATCGAATTTTGATTATTTAAAATGAATTATTTTAAATAATATCGACGAGAAATTGTTTTGAATATAATTCGAACGTATATATTATACGCGTCGTCGTTAGAATATAAATATTTATATATAATTATAAATAGAATTGAAAATGGCGCGGTAGTTCGATAATTCGATTTCAAACTTCAATTGAATGTACCGGGTGCAAAACAATCCGGATTTTAGTGAAACCAAAAATAATGGGATCAAATTGATAATATCTTTCCAACGAATCCGAAAGATCAAGATTTCATAGCGGGAATCAAAAGATATGTCCAGTTGAAAATTCTGAATAGTCGCTATGGAATTCAGGCCCTTAAAAATGGACATTTTGCAAACGACCTCGGAATTCGACAAAACCAGTTTTGTTGGATCCGTAGTGTCGAGTTATTGCTAGGTTTTAAATTTCATAATTTTTCGAATCCATATGTGAGCGTGGCAAAGGAAAACGGGTTTGACCAGTTTCAGTTGATTTTAATCGACTGGAAATTGGCCATTTTTCTAACGATCTCAGAATTCGACGAAACTAGTTTTGTTAGGACCGTATCGTCAATACGAAGCTAGAAAATATTTTTCTGGAATTTTTCTAGTTAGTATGTGGCCCTGGTAATTTGAAATGTACGTTTAAAATTCAATATAATGATTTAAATGTAAATTTAACGGAAACTGATTGTAACAATCAAATCAGCTTGCGATATATATCCCATTGTGTTCGGAATGGGGGTAAAACGCTATGGACGACAGGCGGTGGGCCTCGTTTCGAGGTCGAATGTGAAAGTCAACTCTTTAGGATAAAATTTATTAATTAATAAAAAAAAAAATATATTATCTCCCCCTTTACTACCCAGGCCCCCCCCCCCCCCGATTTCCAATCAGCAGATAAAAAAAAAGAGAAAAAAAAAAAGAAAATCGATCTCGCCCCCCCCCCCCCCCCCCGCTATTCCACCGCCGCCGCACTCCGACTCACTGCGCCGCCGTGAAGGCCACCGCCCCATCGCTGATGCCCCCCCCAGATCCGACGCATCCTCCTCTTCCCCCTTCTTGTCCAAACCGCTACCCTAGCCTCGAATCCGACCTGACGCTGAACCGCTCCGCCCACCGACCCTGATGGCCGTGCCCAGACCCTCCAACCACTCCGACGAACCGCTCTGACCCCACGCCATCCTCCCCGACCGCCACCTCCGTTATAGGCACCCCCCCTCTGTAAGTTTTGTTTTGATTTATTTATTTTTATTTTTATTTTATTTTGTTTAAGAAAAATAAAATAAAAAAACTGATTTTGTTTTTAAAATAAAAAACTGATTTTGTTTTTAAAATAAAAAACTGATTTTGTTTTTAAAATAGAAAACTGATTTTTTTTATAATGTTAAAAACTGATTTTTTTTATATAGTGTTAAAAACTAATTTTTATATAAAGTTAACACTGAATTATGTAAAAGTTAAAACTGATTTTTAAAAGTATTTTAAACTGATTTTATTTTAAAAAAAGAAAATGGTTTAAATTTTAAAAAAAGAAAAGGTTTAAACTTGAAAGGTAAAAGAGTTAAACTTTAAAAATTAAGAGAAAAGATTTGATCTTTTGAAATAAAAATTCGATTTTTATATATTGATCTTTTGAAATAAAAATTCGATTTTTATATATTGATCTTTTGAAATAAAAATTCGATTTTTATATATTGAACTTTGAAATAAAAATTCGATTTTTATATATTGAACTTTGAAATAAAAATTCGATTTTTATATATTGAACTTTGAAATAAAAATTCGATTTTTATATATTGAATAGCGAACTAAAAATTCGATTTTTATATATTGAATAGCGAACTAAAAATTCGATTTTTATATATTGAATAGCGAACTAAAAATTCGATTTTTATATATTGAATAGCGAAATAAAAATTCGATTTTTATATATGGAATAGCGAAGTAAAAATTCGATTTTTACATATGTAGTGAAAGCGGGCAACGAAGGTGACAAAAAGGCGGGAACGACGAAGACTTCTGCAAATGAAGAGCCGTGAAGCTAGGATAGCTATAGGTGAGAATTTCTCACCTTTCAATTTTATTTCTAGTTATATATATATATACTAGGATGCAGACGGTGCTTATTAGAAGCACCCGACACCCGTCCACAGACCATGGACTTGTTTGATTGGTTGTGTAGTTGGTTAGATTATTTGATTGAAATTAAATTGTTTGGTGAGATGAATGGATTTGATTGATATGTGAATGGCGTGGGCCTTCACTAGACCGGGGATAAGGCTAGGCCTCGTCCCGTTTCTAGTATCGTGCCGTTATGCCACCGAAATTTTCTAAAACATGTTAGAAAAATAAAAATATCATTTTATTGAATAAATGAATTGAATAGAAATTCATAGGTTGAAATAAAATGTTTTATCGTTAAAAATATAATTTTTAACGTGAATATGAATATAGTGAAAGTGAATAAAATAAATATTCATTTACAAACCAGACGGTTCGTTTATGTACACCTATTTGAAGGACATTGATTGGGTCGATAAATTTTACACATCGCCCAACTGCACGAATAAAATCTGTGTTTGTTTGTTTGAAACCCCACACGGGTGTTGGGATGAAATATGAATTTCACTCATCCTGATTTATTAAATATGTCGATCGATTGATTGACAGGCTGTTATAAGCGTTGAATATCTATATTTGATGCTTATACAGTGTAGTGCACTTTGGTTGATGGTTGATTATTTTTCCATGCTATTATATACATGTGTTGTATGGAAATCCATATAATTAATTTTATATGGTAATTTATTGGGCCTCATTCCAATTTGAAAAATAAAGAAAATTTGAAAATAGAAATTTATGAAGCCGTGTTGATTAGATTGACGCCATTTTGACGTGAGCGATATTTATATCGATTTTATTCATTTTAAAATGAATATTGAAAAGTGATTTCGAAATCGAATATTTTTAATTGAATTGAAAACGATTTCGAAATGAATTGAAAACGAATTCAAATTGAATTGAAAACAGTTTCGAAATGAATTGAATTGAAAACGATTTCGAAATGAATTGAATTGAAAACGATTTCGAAATGAATTGAAAACGAATTCAAATTGAATTGAAAACAGTTTCGAAATGAATTGAATTGAAAACGATTTCGAAATGAATTGAATTGAAAACGAATTCAAATTGAATTGAAAACAGTTTCGAAATGAATTGAATTGAAAACGAATTCAAAGTGGATTGAAAACGGTTTCGAAATGAATTGAATTGAAAACGATTTCGAAATGAATTGAATTGAAAACGATTTCGAAATGAATTGAATTGAAAACGAATTCAAATGGAATTGAAACCGAATTGAAATGAATTCAAATTGAATTGAAATTTGAATTGAATAGAAAGAAATTTTAAAACGAATTTATAAAGAAGAATTCAATTGGGATTTGAATTGAAAAGGAAGTTGAAAATATTTTTGAAACGAATTCAAAACTATTTATATAATTCGTTTTAAATAGAAATCGACGAAGTATATATTATATATATATTATATATATAATATAATGGCCTGAATAGAACGCGCCGCGCCGCGGTAGTTCGTGAATTTCGACCATTTATTTCAAACGGACATTACGGGAGATCCGACCGTCGGATTCTCCTGAAACCGGAACCGTTGGGTTCGTATCGAAAAGAGCTTTCTAACGAATATTAGAAATTTGAAATCTAACGGTTGGATTTGGAATTATGTCCAAATCAAATTCGAAAAAGGTCGCTGTAAGTGCAGTTCGATGGCCGTTGATGGAAATCGACTGTACGGGCCTTGATAAAATTATTAAAAATAGTAATAATTTGTGTAAAATCATAAGAAATGATTTAGAAAAGATTGGGATGAAAAACTCCATATTTGAAAAGATAAAAATAGATTTTTATCGAATTGAACTAGTTTTGAACTAGAATAGTAATTTATTTATTTTTAAATAAATAAATTGAATTCGAAAAGGGTTTTAAAAATAACCAAAATTTCCAATGATTGCATTGGAGTGGATTTGAATCGAAATTGTCTTCGGAATATTTCGATGTTGGAATTCGTGATTATACAGATGTTGTTACGGAAATTTGAAAGATATATATTTATATCGTTATTTCCAATACGACATTTGTTAGTCGTAGAATTCGATATTGAATATAAGCCGATATATTTTCTATTCAGAGCCTTGTATTGAATATCGAATGTGATTTGGGTTTGTCGTGAATGGTGTCTTCACTAACACTGTTCTTGAACCCAGTTGAGAAAAGATTAAATCTTTTTATTTAGATTTAATGAAGTGTACCAATTAAATAATATTTAATTGGAATTGAATTGATATTGATTTTTGGGGTTTATCGTGAACAGTGTTTTAAATAACACTTGTTCTTTAACCCGATAATTAATGAATGTGGTTTTGGGTTTATCGTGAACCGTGTTTTAAATGACACTGATTCTTCAACCCAGTCGAAGATTAAAACTAAGTGGAGTTTTAATGAATCTTTAATTAGATTGAAATGATCGAAAGTGGAGTATCACCAGTTTTGCTCCAGGCGATAGTTAAATCTTTAATTAGATTTGAACGTGAAATGGTAATTGAATTTACCGATAACACTGTGGTGTTAGATATGAAGTATTACCAGTTTTACTTCATGGGATGAATAGGTTGGGATTGGGAAATTAAAACAAATGATTACTTCGGTAAGGTTCGCTAATCCCGACTAGTTTGAATTGATATTCAAAAATGGATTAAAGAATAAATTCAAGGAATTTATCTTTGATAGAATTAATGGGAACCTTTCCCTATGAATGTGAAATTTAGAAATTAACTGTCGGTTAGCCAAGCAGAATGGTTTTCTGGATATTGATCTGATGTTGGTTTCGGCCTTCGGGGTTAATATTTGGGGAATTATTCTCTTGATTAATTTACGGTTAGTGACTAATGAATTGAAATGAGGCGTATGTTGTGTTTGTGTAACACTTTTATAATATATACGCGAGTTATTCGGAAAGACCGGGTTTATCCCATTCTGAATAACTGATACGACGATAAGTCGAAGATGAAGACGACGGTCGAAGACCGGAGGTCTTCACGTCGTTTGGGTGATAACTGATGATCTTGATTGGGCTGTACACCCAAGAAGATGGAAACAGTTAGTGATCGTCCAGACGTACTTGGAGATCGATGGATATGCGGGGTACTAGGTGCCTCCGGTTTCGTTCAGACCCAGAACGGACTTGTAAATGGACTGTGTGTCTGACATCGGATTTCATTCTGTGTGACTGATATCGGTTGCATAGGATGGCTTGCCTGTGTGGCATGCTAAGATGCAAATGATCAAGGCTTCTGTTGAAAAGCAAAGTCTTGTGGTTGATGATCAAAGCACGGCCTTTGTGGCGTAGCTTTGTGTAACGTTTACCTCGCGTGTTTCACACCCGGTATGAACCAAAAACGGGAGACGGACCTCAGGGAGGACTTGCGTTTCTTTCTACCTAGAAGTGGCGTCAGTGGTTTTACACGCCCTGACGAGTTTGACTTATGTGGTTGTTGCTGTTGCGAGGCGCCTCGGTTATATCGGTTTCGGCCGAATGCATTCTGGTCGGCTGACGGACCAGACTTACACCCCATAGGGTGGGGAAACGTAGTGTTCAGGCATAATAATCCACATCGGTGGACCGGCCCTGACGATCTAAAGGCTTGCCTGCGCGCTTGCCTGTGGCTCGGGCTAGAGAGTCACGAATCGGTGGAGGACTATCTTTTGCCTCGGTTCATAGATGGAAATCCAATTTCCAAATACGTGACATTTGCGGTTTTATTTGTAAACCTATATATGGCGACATGATATATGGTACCCATGCCGCCTATGATTGATACTTACGATTTGAAGTTGTTTTATACACTATGCACTCATAATAGTATCAAATGATTTGTTTTAAATGTATCAAGCATTCTTTGGCTGTTATAAGGGAAAACCCTATCCTCGGCTGCGTTGCATTGTGTGATGGGACCTGGGTCTTATAACAGCTTCATTTTTCTTTATTTAGCATTGCGCTGTTTGTTTTATGCACTGGTATTCTTGGGAGGAAACCCGTTCCGTGTTATACGGCGTGGTCCCTTGATTTACCTAATGATTTAAAATAAAGATTAATAACTGTTTTAGTTCTCACACCAGTCACATGACTGACCTGGAGTTTATTGTTTTAACCTAAACTCTGGGTGCCCTTATTTTGACACGGGCAGCTAGTAGTTTCGGTTTTGCAGATTTTATTCGCAGGATCCTGATTCACAGCTGGAACGATATCCGGAAAGCTTTGTATCTGTATATCTCATTCTAAGTTGTGTATTGTATTATTTTCCGCTGCGATGTATTTAAATGTAATTTAAATCTCTGATATTTCTGTGTAATATTTATTTGTTTATACTCTGTATATTCTTGTAATCTGATGCATTGTTGTAATATACAATGAAATGTTCTTCTGTATGCGTTCTGTTTTGTCCTGTTCTCAAACGATAGGGCGTTTCGAACGGCCTGGGTCGGTTTAGCGACTGGTTCGGACCGAGCGAAATTCCTTGCCGTCACATGAACTCCAATAAAATATTATAACCACATGATGCAATTTCTAACTTTCAACTTAAAATGTATAACTAACTATGCTAATATACTAATTTAAGATAGAAGTTCTCACCGAGATTTTTGATCATTATAATAACAATCGCCTTTAAGTTAAATTAAACACGGATTTAACTTAACCCAAATTTCCATCTAACTCCAAATTTGATAAAATTAGTTTCATTGTGAAGGTCATGTCGATACGGTTCCAACGTATCTTGAATCGCCTAATTTCGAGTTCGTGTGAAAAAGTTATGGACTTTACAAGTTGCATATATATGTTAACCAAACACTTAGCAACATATCTACGATTTTAACGACAAAACCTATATAAATTAAATGATAAATCTCAACCGAGCATTCCAACACCTCGACACTTCCCGCAGGAACTCCATGTGCTTGCTACGAGCCGAAGATCTCACATCTTCAATCCAAATCAACTCAACACTTCTCGCACACACTCAAACTCTCACTAACACGAAGCATACAGCTAAAAGCGGGATTTTGATTGGTGGTTGAGCTTGTGGGGACTCACGGGCCCGCTGTCCAACCAAGGGGCCGAAGTGGTAGGGCTGTAACGGAGGTGTGTGGCTCATGGGGGCCAACGGGGAGGGGTATGTGGTGGTAGAAGTGGCGTATGAGGCTAAAGGAGCAACTTTTAGCTAATCGGAGAAGAACTAGGGGGCTTTCAAGGGGGAGGAGGCGGAATTGGTCTCATGTCCATGGCTTGGTGATGCGTCAGCACCTACTGACGTGGCAGGGGAGGATATCCAGCCAGTGGGGCCCCTAGGTGGCGGTAGGAGGAGCAAAAGAGGAAGAGGTCTCCATTGTTAATGCTTTGGAAGCTTTTAAGGCGTAATTTGCAAAGCGAATGAAACCATTAACTTACTTAACCTCTATTAGCCTCTCATCATTTCGTGGAAGCACATATTAAGGAGATCATGACAAGTGGAGGAGAGAGGACGTGGTTTGTCTAATTTTAATTGGGTATGCAATATTCACAATTTGACTAGTTTGGTCAATGTATTAATTCTACATTGCAAACTTCGTTCTTGTCTCACGACCACACGTTAACTCCAAAAGTTATGAATTTTGGAATCTCGCTATATTTTGGAATTACGGTTCCAACGAACCTAGCTACATCGAATTTGAAGACTATTTGAAAAATGGCCTTATTTTTAGCTTAAACTGAAAACTGACTGAATTTTCAGCTTACGATTATTTACCATTCTCTCACACACGAACTCTGTTTGACTTAGAATCCTGACATATTTTGATATTTTGGATCCAACAAAAGTGGTTTCATCGAATTCCGAGACTGTTTGAAAATGGTCATTCTATCAGCAATCGATATCTTTTAAAATATCGATTTTTAAATTCATACTTATAAATTGAATTAATAATTTTACTAAGCTTGTTTTTCTTCAAATTAAACATTAAAATTAAATTTTAAAATTATTCTCAAATTTTATCGAGCAAATATTAGCAATTTATATTCAAAATTTAATAAAATAGATTAAATTAAAATTTTAAATTAGTTTTGAAATTCTGAGTTGTTACAAATACCTTCCGACTCCCAAGCCAAGGAAGAAGTACCATAGTCATAGGAGTGGCAAGATTGAATTAAACAGAAGCAACATCAAGACTTGCATACATACAACTTAGATTGGACTAGATTGTCTTTGGCCTAGTGTTATATACATATTTATCTTCACCAAGACTCACTATGAGTTATAGTAATTTACAGATCTGTTTTCTTAGGCCTTGAACATGACAGTTAAATGAAACTGACTAGGATTTACAGTAAAATAAATATACCTAGTTCATTGTTATCACCTATGCCATTATAACCTATGCCTGTAAAATTGTTAGTTAAACAAACTATACACATGCATGCGATGTTGCAAGTTATATACATGCCTGTGATGTTAATTAAATAAGCCATACATGCCTGCGATGTTTAAACAAGTTATATACATGCTTGCGATGTTTAAACAAGTTATATACATGCCTGTAATGTTAATTAGACAAGTTATGCACATGCTTGTGATGTTGGATAAATAACAAGTAAAATGTATCTATCTTCCTTTTCCCATTTTTCTATGTTTGTTTCCAGTCTTATACTCCTATGGGATTCCATTATTTATCCACTGTTTCCTTTTTATTTTACGCCAAGCCTAGGCCTTTAGAAGCCTAGGCTATACCCAATTAAGGTGTACGTATAATTGGGGCAATAATGAATGACATAAAAAGGAAGTTAGGCATATTAATTAATTGGGAATGATTGAATATACACATGTTAGGCTTGTAGTAATGTGTATATGCTATAACTTGGTAGAGATATGCATACACCTATGTATATTATCAATTGGGGAAAAAGGATAAATATACACGTGTAGACTTGTTGTAGATACTTGTTGTAAATTGACCTTATGCATGAACCTGTAACTTGGGAATGTAGTTAATAAATAATATGCATAAGGAATAAACATGTTAACTTTGACTTAAACGAACATTAAGTAAATGGCATGTTAAAAATAGGGTTGTATACACATAACGACATTACAATCATGCTTATTATTGAAACCTGAACATGATAGGTTGAATATAAGTATTAATAATCAAAGTGGTCCCTCATCTCTTGTTGTATCGAGTTTTGGGGACTCTTAAATCCTAGGTTTTGGGGATACAAGCTTAGGGTTTTTGGTCTTGTGTCAATCTGCTATCAGTTTGTATCCCTGTTTGGTATCTTATTAGAAGGGGCCTCACACTAGGTAGAGGCCAGGGTATGCTTTACTGAACTAGATAGTAAGAGTTTCACATGGGGGTGGTTACGGGTGTGTTCTGGCTTAGTCATGAACGGGCATGGGTCTGATTAGGGAACATAAGATGCTATAACACCTACAAATATTGTTATGTTCTATAAGTCGTTGGGTCAGGGGGTGATACAACCTACTACCAGGGCTGACACAGGATATTCGGGTAATAGAGAGCCAATCTCTTAGGTAGTAATTAGGGTACACCTAATCCGTCTATTATGTAATTAGGGTAACACCTAATCCTATTATGAAATTAAGGTACGCCTAATCTTGCTGTTAATCCTGTTGCTAATCCCGTTAATATATAATCCTGTTGAACTTGTTATTCTAGTATTGGTGTAGACTAAGACATAAGTAATGAGACATATATTTTTAGATGTTACCTATTTTTAGGATATAAATGTGAAGCATAACCCGATCATAAGTTATTCCTATTACTTTGTCCATCCTACTGTTATGTTTAGTTTATCTTTTGTAACACTGTACCTTTCTTATCCAGTCTTATTTATCTATCTTGTCGTTTCTAATTTATGCATATTTGTAAATCACTGGAACTTGCCAGACTTTATTTCTGACTTTTTTCTTTCACCTCTTTCTTCCTTCCCCCCTCAGGTCCTTAGAGTGGCGACACTCTATAGTAACTAGGATATCTCTTCATCATGGACTTGACTTGGACTTCTTGAAATTTATCGCTTTGATTTGCTTTCCACTTTAGTTTGGCTTATGGCATGGGACATGACTTTATGTACTTTGGTATTTTATTGTCTAAGTTGGCCTGAATGAAAGATTTGAGACAATTTGCAAGTTGTAACTGGTTTTGATATATTTCTGAGACTATGCTTTATTTTTATTATAATAAAGTTTAAAATATTTCCGCTGCTTATTTTATCTATCTTGTATATTCTCTGTAATGATTGCATGTTGCGCTTCACGGAACTTAACGCATTCCCTTATAAGTGACGTTAACGGACGTGGGTTGTCATAAATATGTTAGAGAGGATGGATACTGAGAGGCTCATCGAACGGTTTTGCTTTAAGAGAGGAAACCTTTTTCTCGTTCATGCCCTTCATCTCCGCCATAGATGAATGGTCGGACGTCTTGGCCTCACTCACCAAATCTATGTCAGCATCGACCGACTGGAGGTTACCCATTCCTGGTTCCTTTAGAGCATCGATTGTTTGTTTATCTTTGTTGGGGACAGTGGTAGGTCCCTTCTCTGGCATTTCAGCCCCCACTTACGATGCCACTCTTGCCGATGGTGTACCTACATCAGAAAGAACAAAAGTCATTATCAAAGGAACATATAACTGATAAAAAAGGGGAAAAGTGAGCTACCCTCAGTTGGTAATTTCGTTGTTTTCTCCGAAGCTTTCCTTTCGGGAGTAGGAGCAGCCAAGCTTTTTTTAGACAGAGGAAGAAAAGGGTCGTCCGGGCTGTAATCCTCTACTGCTCCAGGGGATGACCTGGAAGAGGAGGAATAAAGGACGAACTAGTCACATCCTTCTAGGAAGAGATAGGAAGAGAATCCCCCAGCACTGACTTCCCCTTTTCTTTATAATGTTAGGCGTCTTCTAGTTCCTTTCGCTTTCTTTTTCCTTTGACTATCTCTGCCAGTTCACCATCACGTAAATATAGATCCATTAAAGACTCTTCGTCCACCGGGTTACCCTTTGCAGCCTCGACTTCTTCTTTCATAAACACTTCCCACGGATCGATTAACACTTGTTTATGGTTTGTTGCCTAAGACAAATTCCTATGACGAAGAACGCAACAAAAAACCACAGTATGTTAGCTCCAAATTTTCTACTTATTTCTCTCTTTTCGATGGCGTGTTCGGCTTTCATTAAACATACTTCGGTTTTATGCTAGAGATGAGCATTGTCAACATTTTCAAAGCCAACAGCAGCAACATCCTCGTCCTTTTTCCTAGCTAGCAAGCTCCATCGAATTGAGATGAGCCTTGAAATCTTATACCTCCCATTCCAACCGATTCTTATCACTCCTCAAGGTCTCATTTTCGGTTTTCAAAGTTGCATACTCGTGGCTTGCTAACTCGATTTGAACCTCTAAATTTTTTGTAGTCTCTCAAAATTTCTTTCTGGTAGTCACCACCTCAGACTCACAGTCCACGACCCTCTTTTGAGTAGCTCAAAGGCTTTCTTGTCATCCTCCAGCTCCCTCCTCAAGCCAACATTCTCTTTCGTTCTCCTCCTAACCACTACACGCACTTGCCTTGCGTATGTGTACATTGCATCATATTGGGTAATGCGAACTCAACGTTAGATATGGTTTGAACCGGAGGAAATGGTTGCAACATAGGGGCTGGCTCAATACCAGCAAAATAGAGACCTGGAAAGAGTTCCTCCATCTCCATGATTTGTTCAGTAGGTACCCTCTCTAGATTCGGATTGGTCGGCTCCCTGGTACTTTTTTCAGGATGACCAGGAGGAGGGATGGATAGACTCATGATCATGCGGTCCAAACAACCGTGCTTCAGAAAAAGGGTCGACCAAGAATATGGGAAGACCGGGGTAGCTTCGCTAGCAGCTTTGTCACAATCCTTGGGTTTTTTTCTCAAGGATGAGGCGGAGATCGATGCTTTGATGTTTTAGGCTTCTCCCTTTTCTCGTGAGGTTTACCCCTCTTCCCTTCCTTCTCCTTATGACCCTGAATTCCTCTCCCTTTCCTCTTCCTATTCCTAGCTTTCTCTTCTTCCTTCTTCTTCCTTTCTTTTTCTCTGTCTCTCTACGATCGTCGTCCCCGTGATCTACCTCCTATTTGACTTGCATAGACCAACCCAGCGGGACCACCTCCCTCTAAAAGGGACTCAAAGTTGACATGATAAAACTCCTCATCGACCGCACATGCATTACGACAAAGAAATATTAATCAACATACACAAGAGAAAATAGAGTTGTAATGTATAGTGCTACTGATGTGTATGTTTAGTTTTTCTACTAAACCGACCTGAACCTAAAATATGACTGGTGTCTCCTGTGTCTTTCGGGCCGGTCCATATTAAATCTTCCCTGGACTTTGTACGGAAAAATACCTCTGGATCCATGTTTTGTGAAGAGATAAATGTATCTAGCATTTCCACATTTTGTATGCCCTAAAAAGGGATGTCTGACTCTTCCTCCTGGGGATCATGAACGGGAGAAGGATCTACTCTAACATCAGAATCTTCTAGATGGAGATTGGCAAGCTCCCCCGAATTGTTTCTACATAAACCTTTTCCAAAGCATCTTCTGCTGATTCCTTCTGCATTTTTAGCAGATCAAACTCCCAGCGTAGCCTCTTAAAAGACGGCTTCTTCCTCCTGACTTGAGGACAAACATTCTTTTTCCCTCTGGACGAGGGTTGAACAGCCGACACCCCGACTGTGGGTATCTTTTTTGAAAGAGGCACATTATCCTGAGTGTTGTGCGAAGAAGAAGCCTAGTTTTCTGAGATAATGTCCTCTTCTTATCCAGAAGATAATTTGTTTGCATCAGTCAAAAACTTTTTGTAGCGTTGGTCATCCTTCTTAATAGCAGCAAAGGTTTTGAAGCGCTTCTAGAACATTCCTCCTTCGGGACTAGGTGGTTCGTCACCTGCATGAAAAATTCGTGTGAAGAAACTTACTTATAATCGAGTTAGCCGAGATGAAAGACTTACGACATTGGAGCCAACAGCAGGCGCATCCTGACTGGTGCTTGAAATAAATCCACTCGTGCTTAGTATCGCACATTTTACTTGGAATGCCCTCGATGATCTTTTTTTTTACAGACGACCTCAAAGTAAAGAAAAGAGGGAGACTTTTGCTCCTGATATCTAAAGTTGAAAAAGAACACTATGTCATCAATTGTTTGAGTTCGCTTCAAATACTTCATGTATAGGACGCACAAGGACAGAAGGTTGAGATACGCTATCGGACGAAGTTGCATAGGCGCCAGATTCATTTGTCTTAGGAGGTTGAGAATGAATAGAGAAAAAACGGGGATTGCCCCGGCCATGCATATTGGACGAGTATGCTCCATATAACCATTGGGTAGGTTGTGAGGAAAATCCTCCTCTTTGGAAGTAAGCATGTCGAGCCATGGAAGTTTATGTTTCTCACTCAAATTTCATAGCTGCATTTTGCTCATCCTACGGGGACAAGCGTCAGAAGGATCTGATAGGACAACAACATCGGGGAAAGTGTCGGGTACAGTTGCCTCCCAATGAGATACCCCTAACTCCACGATAGGAGGTGGGTTTATGGTATGACCTCGGATGTCGGTATTAAGGTCGAGTTCAAGGTCGGGCCGAGACTCAAAATAAGAAATATCCTCCGAATCAATGAGGGCGGACAGGACCCTATTCTTGCCTGATTTTTGACTACGGGTATTGCATCACTCAGCCATTGTAGGTCTTACTGTACAAAGGAAAAAGAAGAATCTTGGTCTGATTGACAAGATCAAAGCATCCCAATATATGCATTGAAATACATCTGAAGTTAAAAGCAATAATCAAGAACGCGTTCAACTTTATGGCTTTCAACCCTAAAGAAGTCGACCGATAACCTTACCGACTTAAGGTTAGGTTATATCCCCAAGTATAATGAAGATGATCATTTATTCTACAGATCTGAGTTGGCAAGTATTGGAATTTAATATCCTCCCTTATTTCCTTCTTCTTGGCCACATCAAGAGCCATCGCCATTGCCTGTGTATACCCGTACAATTATACCCACTCCTCCACTTCCATGTGTCCTAAGAGTTGATGGCGCCATCAAACTTGAAATGTTTCGAATAGGCGGAATGCTTATTCATCCCGTACTTATTCATCGAAGACAGCTCTTCCATCGCCACAGATTATCACCACTTGTGCCATCAGAAATCAATATAACCACCCTTGTAACACCATGCCATGATTTCAGCAAGTTCGACGCTGATGGATCAGATTGTAAATCATACAATACATGAATTGAAACGGAAAAGGAAGAGTAGGATGGATTCGTATGCAAAATTAGTTCTTTAAGAAAGAAAGTGAGAAGAAGATAAATATTACCTATGAAGAATTTGGAGAAGATGATCTTGATTTTCGGCAAAAGAAGTTTTCCTCAATTATTTTGGAAAGTAACTGAGTCGGCTGCAGTAAAAAAATAAATAAGGTGGGACATCCTTTTATAATGAAGCGAAGGGACTCTTCATCTTCTATTGACATGACTACTAAACCCGACATGGGGGAAAACGTGTCCATGCGTTACTGAGCCAAGCATGGTCAAATAAAAGCGTGATTGCAGAGCGTTATTATTTTCTGGACTAGTGCTAATTCCCAAGACATCTGACTTGCCCTTAGCTTGTGCAACTTTCAAGCAGATACAAATATGTCTTCCCAATTTCCTTGTGATAAGCAATGATTTAGAATAAAATACACAAAGCATGTTGTGTTCTTAACACAACAAACTTTGGAGGCAGAGAGTTGACCAACCTTTTGGTAAGGCCGTCAAAACTGGTTAACAATACAAGCTTCAACCCATAAACGGTTTGATCTATCTGTAATATAAGCCGGGAGCAAGAATCTGGTACGCAATAAAGTTGGAGTCCCATTGTCTTTGGACCAACAGGGTCAAATCCCGCCTAACTGAGTGCAAGATACTTCCCTAAAGATTTAGTCTTACTCCGCTTAACTGCTCCCCATCATCCTTGATCGGATGTTTGATGCCACCTATCATTACACTTCAAATTGCACCATCATTCGCAAGAACTCCTGAAACACCCCACTTCCTTTAATGTCACTCACTAAGGGAATGCATTAAGTTCCGTGAAGCTCTATAGGTAAACAGACACAAAATAATTACAAGACAGATATAAATAAGGCAGCAGCGGAAATTTTTAAATTTTTGTTTCAACATAAATCATAATACTGTGGTCCACAATTTCATAAATCACAAAAACCATTACAATAGAAATACTTTTGTCTTGCGCCATCAGAGTACATAAATAAATAAAAAGCATAATTCCCCAATTAAAAGAGTTAGCCATAGCAGAGATAAAAAATTAAGCCATACATCAGAAGTAGCTTCTGGAAAGATGATAATCTAAATCTGGACTAAGCCTGGGTGTTTCCACCCTAAGAATGTGGGGGAAACGGAAGAAATAAGGAGAAACAAAGGGTCAGACATAAAGTCTAGCGAGTCTAGTTACTTTTAGTCAGTAGATAAATAAAAGCAACATGATAGGCATATAAAGTGGACAGGAAAGATCACTACATAAATAGAAAGTGTGACAAGGCAAGCAAGATAAGGTGTGAATGCTTCACTAATGATTACTCTACAATATTACTAGCATAACTAAACTGAGATGCTCCCTATCTCGTTGATATCCCGTGCTGGCCCCACAGTAGGAGGTATCACTTCCCAAAGTGGCAACCTAAGGAGTGCACAATCATATCTACTGGTGTCACGGTCGTTTTAGCCCCCTCTGCCCAGCCCATGCACGCACATGTCTCCGATCGGTTTGCGCCGCCTACACCGTTCGTTTCGTATGGATCTCTTACAATCAATCAGTAAACATGCCCTTATCTCCGCCTAGTACGGAATCCTTTATTTCATACCTACTCCGGATTACTGATTGAAATGGGTCCCAAACAATATGACACAAGCCCTCCCCTTTGTCTTGTATCCCCACTAAGTTTTTCACTGACTATGTATACCCCTAGGTGTCTTTAATTACATAGTCTTACATCGGTTATGCTTACCCTAAAGGGTGTCTTCAATTACAAAACTCTATTATATTTTCCACTGGTTATGTATACCACTAGGTGTCTTTAATTACATAACCTTATTGGGTTAAGTCTGTGGGCCTATATATATCTGTATATTACCCACCCCCTCTAATTTACTTAACCTACCCACTATCCATCCAATTTTACTTAACCCTAACTTAAGTTCATAGTCATACAACCTTTATGACTAAATTAGGTTAAGTAGTCCAACCTATCACCATGTCCAATTATGGTTCCATAATCGGCTAGACCTCCCACATTGGACCTACCACGTGTGGATGCTGGATATGTCGGTCGGGTCCGGGCAGTCTTATTCCACAGCTGAGCCTAACCTCGTGTCTTAAACCTATTCGTATTTACATACTTAGACCTCCTACATTAGGTTCAACATTAGTGGCTGCTGGATATGCTGATCGGGTGCGGGCAGACTTCCGCCACTAATGTAACCTAACCTCATGTCATAAATACAATTTATGATTCCTAATTGTAAATTACTAAACATTCCAAATTAATCCAAATCTGCCTATGTCATTATAGGTAACTATTTCTATGTTTTCCCTGTTTGATTTACATGTCCATTTCCTATTAAACATTACATAAATTATGCCAATTTTAATTCTATTTTTCACCATTTTCTCTCTAACGTATTCGTACGTATTTTGGCGGCATCTACGCTATAAAGTAGCCTAACTATAATAATTAAAAGGGAATATGACGAGGGTGATAGTTTCAAAATGTCGTGACATAAACATGATCATAAACTGGCATAGTAACAAATTGAATGGACATGTGATTAACATCATAACTAAGTGGGCATAATTAATAACTTATGGCAATTAATATGATGTTTAAGCAAGCATAATGAGATATTTATCTAACACTAGGTGTCCAATTACCTAAATCTAGCATAGTCATGGCAAAATGTTTAGATCAAAAGGTAGATTCACATGTCAAGTTTACAACATATATATCAATGTATCACAGTATGACAAGTGAAATTTGGTTAGCATAAAAGTCGAAATCCAAGTGATGTCGCAATTATATAAATTAATAGATGTACTTCCATCATAACATGGTTACAAGTCAAGATCCATATAAACATCATAATCAAATCACCACAATTATATTAAATCTAGGAAAGTAGACCTTGTCATGACATAGGATAAAGTTTCATATCAACATTGAATCATACTTTACAACATATCCAATTCATTGACTATCAAAGCATACTTTTATTTATCTAAACCTAAAAGTAATCTAGAAACTCATAGCGTTAGGTTTAGATAATTAAGAGAGAATAGATCTGAATTCTGAATTTGATTAGCTAAACCGTTGTTGTAGAATTTGATCTTTTAATTTGAATTGATGGAGACGAAAGGCTTGTTTTAATTTAGATTAGAGCAGCATGGAGGCGCCATGGTTGAACATAATGAGATTAGGATTAGGTTTAGGTGTTTATTTATTGATGAATTAGGTGTATAAGGGCCTTTAGATTTGATTAGGAACCATCTGAACCACTCAAATTAGAAAAACACGTCATCAGGAAGCTGCCCAGAATCAACCAGTCCATTGGCCAATTTCAACCAGTCGACAGTTTTCACTTCTGTCTAAAAACAATCGACTAGTGATAAATGGGCAGTCGACTTGTACCAGTCGAATGGTAAAAAATGGGCGGTCGACTTGTTTTATAGCTTTAAACTTTAAATCTTCCGAGCTTCGTAACTTCTTCGTACGATGTCCGTTTTACACAAACTCGGACTCTATCTCAAGCAGAATTCTAAGACGAACGTAATGGCGTAACCCATTTCACTAAATTATTCTTCTAAAAATTAAGTATTCTTTAATTTGTCATTTTTACATTTAAAGTTACGGTGTGTTACATTCCCCCTCCTTAAAGGATTTAGTCCCTGAAATCTTCAAGTTAAGAAGAATATATCCTATCATCCATCTCCTCATCCATCATCCATAAGCATCCATTGTCCTTAAAGTTTTCTAATGCTTATATGAATGTATGCAACCGTGTGTGTGTATGTACCAACGCTAATGCAAAGATCAGGCGGTCTACTGATTCAGTTGACCTATTTAATGCGATGTATGTTAGTGCTATAAATCCAATATGTATGCAAATAGACCTATTGTATGATATAAGTTCTATATGTGTGTGCACCTATTCGTCCAAATGCGACATCCATATGCCAGTTCATCCATTTTTATCCATAAAAGAAAAGAAAATGCACACACATTTATATGCAATATGAGCGTGATTGAGCCGATCTTAGTGCCTAATGCGTGTGTATATGCGTCCACAGGCAACCACTAGCAAACACTTGCATCCATCAAACATAACATGTTTCAAACACATGATTACATCTATAGAATTCCTATCTAAAGGTCGAAAATACCATGGATAAGACATATTCTATTGATAGAAACAAGTACTGATAAGATTTAGGAAAAAGGAGTTAAGAACATACCCTTGAAAAGAAAAGGGTACAAAGCACGAATCTTATCTTCAGGTTCCCAATTCGCATCTTCTGGGTTATCTCCCCATTGAACCTTTCGCAACTTGATTTCCTTATTGCGCAGCTTCTTAATCTCTGACCCAAGAATATGGGTGGGGACCCGTCTGACTGTCGCCTCCTATTCCACTTCGACTTCTTCCAACATGCTCGGCCTAACAATTTCCACGTTGTCATGTAGGCACTTCCGTAGATGGGAGAAATGGAAAACGTCATGAACACCAGATAAATTTTCTGGGAGTTTTACTTTGTAGGCCATTTGGCCAATCCTCTCGGTTATGGGAAATGGTCCTACAAACCTAGGTGCCAACTTCCCTACTGATCCAAAACGAACCACATTCCTCAAAGGTGATACTTTGATTAAAAAACTAGGTCTCCTACTTTGATTTCGATGTCAGTCCTTCTCTTGTCTGCATATGACTTCTGCCTATCTTGAGTTGTCTTCATCCGTCGTTGAATAAGGTCAATCTTTTCGGACGTTTCCCTAACCATATCTGGTTCAAGCAATAATCTTTCTGTAGATTCCCACCAACAAGTTGGCGATCTACAAGGTCGTCCGTACAATGCTTCGAAGGGGGCCATACCGATACTAGCCTGATATCTGTTGTTATAGGCAAACTCTACTAAAGGAAGATGCTCTTCCCAAGTCCCTTCGAAGTCGAGGATACACAGCCTTAAAAGATCTTCTAGAATTCTGTTCACCCTCTCCGTCTGCCCATCGGTCTGAGGATGATAAGCGGTGCTTAAGAACAATTGTGTACCTAATGCTTCTTGCAAACTCCTCCAAAATTCGCTGGTAAATATGGGGTCACGATCGCTTACTATGCTGGAAGGCACTCCATGGAGACGAACTATCTCATGAACATAAATCGCTGCCAACCATGATGTCGTCCTCTTACTCTTTAATGGAATAAAGTGAGCACTCTTAGTGAGTCTATATACAATCACCCAAATACTGGTATTGCCTTTCTTCAACCTAGGCAACCCGTCTATAAAGTCCATAGAGATGCTCTCCCATTTACACTGAGGAACCTCCAAAGGATGAAGCAAACCACCGGGCTTCTTGTAATCAGCCTTGACTTGCAGGCATACTAAACACTGGGAAACAAACTCAGCCACATCTTTCTTCATTCCAACCCAAAAGAAAACCCTTTTTATGTCTCTGTACATCTTGTCACCACCTAGATGAATGGTCATCTTAGAATGGTGGGCTTCTTCTAGGACTGCCTTTATCAAGCTTCCAGTTTGAGGAACACAAAGCCTTCCATCTCTTCGCAACCGCCCCTTTTCATCTATGGCATACCTACTGAGGTGACTAGAAGTCTCCCCTCTTTTGAGCTTATCCCTAATGTCTAGGATCTGCAGATCACCTTGTTGCGAGGCTCCTATCTCATCCACAAGAGTCGGTCCTATTTCTAAGGATGCAATTAAATCAGGCAAAACCTCGATGGAGGGTGTAAAATCAAAAGCTAATATAAACTCCAAGTTCTTTCTTTCCACAAACTGAGGACTAAGATCCACCCTCTGCCTACTTAGTGCGTCTGCCACCACATTACCTTTGCCAGGGGTATAAGCAATCTCAAAATCATATGAAGCTAAGAATTCCATCCACCGTTGTTGCCTTAAGTTGAGATCCTTCTGAGAGAATAGGTCCTTGAGAGATTTGTGATCGGTGTATAACTCGAACTTTTCTTCCAGTAAATAATGACGCCATGACTTCAATGCAAATACTATAGCAGCTAGTTCAAGATCATGGGTGCGGTAGTTCTTCTCATAAACTCTCAACTGTCTACCCCCATAACATATTACTTCTCCCTCTTGCATCAGAACCGCACCAAGTCCTGTACCGCACGCATCAGTGTAAACAGTAAACACTTTGCTTCCATCGGGCAAGGTCAAGACTGAGGCTGTTGTCAAAGCCCTTTTCAGTCGTTGGAAAGCAACGTCACGGTCTATATCCCAAGAGAATGCCAAATTCTTCTTTTTCATCCTGGTGAGGGGCTGATAACTTCGTGAAGTCCTTAATGGACTTCCTATAATATCCTGCCAACACAAGAAAGCTTCTCACCTCGGTTGCGTTTTTAGGAATCTACCAATCTTGCACTGCAACCACCTTTTCAGGATCTATAACTATCCCTTCTTTGAAGACTACATGCCCCAAGAACCTCACCTCCTCTCTCCAGAAAAGGCATTTGGAGAACTTTGCTTTTAGCTGATGGTCACGGAGAGTTTTCAAAACTTCTCCCAAATGTTGGGCATGCTTTTCTTCACTCTTGGAGAAGATCAAGATATCATTAACGAAACTTGTTTAGGAACTTCCGAAACAGTCTACTCATCATATCGACAAAATAAGTGTGTGCATTTGTCAACCCAAAAGGCATAATTAGCCATTCAAAGAAGCCGTCCGGAGTTCTGAAAGCAGTCTTATGTATGCTATCCTTAGCCACCCTTAGTTGATGAAATCCTATAGCTAAATCCAACTGCAAGAAAACCGAAGCACCAACCAACTGATCGAACAAGTCATCTATCCTCGGTAATGGGTGTCTTGTGACGGCCCTCCCCGCACCAACCGACATTTCCTCTGAAAGTGCGCTGCACACATGTCCAGCTAGCTTGGGACGGTCGTCAGAAGAAAAGAAAGAAGGCGAAGAACTAACAAAGAACATGTAGAATGTCTCACAGCTCATGGTATAAAATATAATAACAACATACTTGACATAAAACAGGCGAGACAGTGCATAAGCTGAGAACTAAAACTAAACATCATAGCAGTGGAAATCCAAATACAGTTTATGTTCCACATCATCATTATTACAACTTTTCAAATTGTCTCTAAAGCAAAACAAAGGAAAAAGGTACACTACTAATGCCCAAAGTAGTGACCCGCAGCGATACAGGAGAATATCTATATATATCATACGTGGAAGCCTCCTGCTCGTCTCCGGTACAGCTGCTCGTGCATACCACCTAACCTGTCTCTAGTCTTCTCGTGTGAGCACCCAGAGTAATAAGAAGAAACATAAAACTTTGGGTCAGACAATTGTCTGGTATGAGTGGTAGCAAGCATAAACAGAACAGTAATAGGTATACTAAACTATACCTGAACATGGACCTGCAACCAAAGAGTTAGCACTACATACTATACAATACTCTAAGGTGCCACTAACATATGGTGTAAAGAATACGGGGGAGGGGGTGTGCATGTCATAGTGATGGAAAACAATCAAGCATAGCAACCATCCTCGCATCACTCACTCAGTGCGTAAAGCATACGATATCCACCACTTTGATCACCTTATTCCTTGCTATGATCACTCTGCCCCATGGAGTTGTAGCAACTCCACTGCACTGATTCATAACCACTAGTCCTTGCTATGTCCGCTCTGCCCCCATGAAGTCATGACGACTTCACTGCACTGGCTCATAGCCTTGCTACGATCACTCTTCCCCCATGGAGTAGTAACTATCCCACTGCACTGAACCGCAGCCTAACACTTGTCTTTCCTTGGTGAATCAAAGCTATGGACGTCAACAACTCCTTAGCACACGTCCCGCAGCAAAGCCCAACCATGAAGTAAACTTGTTGGTTCCCATCTGGATCCTGAGCTCTAACTTCCCATTTAGACTACCTTTGCATCTCGGGTTTCTGGTCATCACCGGATCGATCTTCATTTAGTTCACAACTCATGCCTCGCGTCCAGGATGCTTGGTTCGGTTCGCAATTTCCCTTCTGGTTCGGATCGGGTCGTGGTAGCCAAGCTGGGTCGTGGTGCCACACTGGTTCCGTTAAGTCATGCATGCTCCAGTTCGGTTCGTGGGTGATCCCTGCTCTGGGTCGGGTCGTTCGGGGTGATGCTTCCATCGGTTCGGGTTGCACCACAATTCACGAGCGGATCGGTCAGAGAACTTCAGGTGTAAGTGGTCGGTTTGTGGTCGCCATCCACGAGCAGTTCGGGTCGAGGTCCTCTGCCACAAGCGGTTCGGATAAGGGGGGCGATCCGATCCGGTTTCCTACATATTTTCCTGCAACTGTTTTACATCATACGATGGCGTTTTCGACCATTCTGACTGTTCTAATCAATCACAAAGCATACCATACAGTCGTAGCAACATATAGAATTGGCCACAAACACCAAAACAACGGTTTGATATGCCAAAACGGATCAAACATACCAAAAACCTTAAATTTTCCCCTTAATCATGTTTAAGCATACAATTAGCGAAACTTATCCAAACTAGCCAAATTTTCTAACAGAGGTCTAAAATAACATTTCGAAATTTCTAAACATTTTTCCAGATTTTTAACATGCATAAATTCGCTAATTAACACTAATTAACCCCAATTAGCCATAATTAGTGTAAAAGCAAGCTAATCACTCACCTTGGCCACAAATTAACTTTAGATCTGAAATAATCTCTATTATGGCATGAATACCAAGGCAATATAGCAGTTCCAATACTAATTTGGTGAAGATCTTCCTTGATTTGACTTAGATTAGGTTAAAACTTAATTAGAAAGCGATTAGAAGTTGATTTGGGTGTTGGAGGCCATTGCTAGGGTTGAAACGAGGTTAGTGGCAGCTGAAAAATGAGTGAAACACTAAAATTCCTAACCCTAACAGCACTTAAATACCCCAAATCCCGAAATTCCCCAATGGGCCTAGCTGCTAATCACCCGGTTAAGCCCAATTAAGCTGTTTTCACCTTCCAAACCTTAATTATGCCATATCTCCCAAACAGTAAGTCCGTTTTTCACATGTGACTACTCTACGGAAAGGTAAACCATCATTCGAAGCCAATGGAAGTGGTTTCAGGTTAAAACTCCTTTTGAATCAAAAGTTATGGGCGAAATAAGATCAGTTAGGTGCAAAACGGTCATTTAAAAATCGGAAAAAATCGTGAACATGGGAAATAACCCCAATAGTCGTCCCCCAATGCTACACGACCATACGACTTCACATGAGGAAGAAATAAATATTCTACGATCCTTCGATGCGTAGAATGCGGGTCGTTACATTCTCCCCCCTTAAGAAAATTCGCCCCCGAAATTCCTTAACCAAAACATACAAAGGGTTCCACATGCCTAACAGCCATTCACAACAATCAAACATACATTACAAACAAATCAAGTCTACCCTAGCATGCGAAATAACTAAATCGCAAAGAAAATCTTACAGGCAAAGAGTTCTGGATACTTCTTCCTTATGTTCTCCTCTGTTTCCTAAGTACAATTTTCCTCATCATCACCCCACTGAACTTTGACTAGTTTCACCACCTTCCTTCGAAGTTGCTTCGTATCATTCCCAACAATACACATAGGCCTGTGGTTCCCAACCACCTCTGGTTCAACCTCGATATCATCCAATTGGTCTGGTGAAATAGTCACACTAGAGTCATGCACAAATTTTCTTAACTGGGAAACATGAAATACGTTGTGAACACCTGCCATCTTCTCTGGTAATTCAACTCTATATGCTAAATTCCCAACTTGCTCGAGGATTGGGAATGGACCAACAAATCTTGGTGCCAGCTTTCCTCTCCTTCCAAATCGAATAACATTCTTTAATGGAGAGATCTTGACAAATACTAAATCGCCAACGGAGAATTTCAAATCCTTTTTCCTCTTATCAGCATAACTCTTCTGCCTATCTTGGGCAGCCTTCATTTGTTGTTGGATAATCTTAATCTTGTCTGAAGTTTCTCCTATCACATCTGGTCCAAGCACAAACTTCTCACTAGTTTCTACCCAACATGACGGTGAGTTGCACGGTCTTCCGTACAAAGCTTCAAATGGAGCCATACCAATACTGGATTGATAACTATTGCTATATGCAAATTCTACTAAATGTAATTGGTTATCCCATGATCCACCAAAATCCAATATGCAAGCTCTCAAGAGATCTTCTAATATACGATTCACCCTCTCTGTTTGACCATCAGTTTGAGGATGATACGCGGTACTGAGATGTAATTCTGACCCTAAAGCCTCTTGTAAGCTCTTCCAAAACCCACTAGTATATAACGGATCTCGGTCAGTCACAATGCCTTTGGGTACTCCATGAAATCTCACTACCTACTTCATATACAGTTCTGCTAACTTAGCTGTCGTTCCATTTGACTTGACTGGTATAAACCTTGCAATCTTGGTCAATCGATCCACAATTACCTAAATGCTGTCCCGATCTAGCCCTTGGTAAACCATCAATGAAATCCATTGAGACTTGTTCCCATTTCCATTCGGGAATTTCTAATGCTTGTAACAAACCACTAGGCTTCTTTTGCTTGGCTTTAATTAGCTGGCATTTCATGCACTTGGATATAAACCTCCCATTGTCTCTTTTCATCCCTTCCCAGTAGTAAGTCTGCTTCATATCTCGATACATTTTTTACCACCGGGATGTATGGTCAGCTTTGAGTGATGACACTCTCTAACACTTCATCTCTCAATCCATTCATGTTGGGTACAACTAATTTTCCATTCCTTCGAAGCCATCCTTCTCGATCAAGCCCATACAAATTCATCTCCTCATCAGTTCCTATCTCTAGCTTGGAGATGATTTCCAATAGGTTAGGATCGTTCCTTTGATTGGAACCAATCCGCTCAATCAAAGTGGGTCTGATCGTCAAACTTGCTAACATTACTGGATCCAATTCGCACGTTGGTCTGAAATCATACCCTGCGATATACTCCAGTTGCTTCCATTCAAGAAACATAGCCCCTAAACTGGCATGTCTTCTACTTAAGGCATCAGCTACTACATTGCCCTTTTCAGGTGTATATGCGATATCAAAGTCATAAGATGCCAAGAACTCTAACTATCTCTGCTGACGGAGATTTAGATCGTTTTGAGAGAAAAGATACTTTAACGATTTATGATCGGTAAACAACTCGGATCTTTCTCCCAAGAGATAATGTCTCCACATCTTCAGCGTAAATACGATCGCTGCCAATTCCAAATCATGGGTAGGATATCTTTTCTCATGCGGCTTTAGTTGCCGTCTAGCATAAGCTACAACCATACCACCTTGCATCAATACAACACCTAGTCCAGTACTACAGGCATCCGCGAATACCGTCATCTCTTCGTTCCCTTTAGGAATGACTAACACTGGCGCAGACGTCAACTTTTCCTTTAGACTCTTGAATGCATTTTCACACCTTTCGTCCCAGACGAAAGCTTGATTCTTCTTGGTCAACTGAGTTAACGGTGCTGCTATCTTGGAGAAGTCTTGGATAAACTTACGATAATATCCGGCTAACCCCAAGAAACTTCTTATGTCTGTTGCATTCTTAGGCGTAGACCAATCTTGTACCGTAGCCACTTTCGCAGGATCCACGGCAATACCATTCTCTGAAACAACATGGCCCAAGAACCTCACTTCCTTCCTCCAGAAGTGACATTTAGAAAACTTTGCTTTCAGTTGGTATTTCCTCAACACCTCCATCACTGTCCTTAAATGTTCCTTGTGTTCTTCCTCATTCCTCGAGTAAACCAAAATATCATCCACGAACACAAGAACAAACTTATTCATCTGATCCCTGAATACCCTATTCATAAGATCCACAAAATATGTCGGGTCATTGGTCAGCCTAAATGGCATAACCAACCACTCATAAAATCCAAACGGCGTCCAAAATGTCGTTTTAGCTATACTCTCAGTTTCCACTCTAAGCTGATGAAAACCTGTCGCGAGATCCAACTGTGAGAACACTCTCGCTCCACTCAACTGATCAAACAAATCATCTATTCGTAGTAGAGGATACTTATTCTTTCTAGTCACCTTATTCAACTCGCGGTAGTCCACACACAATCGAAGGGAACCATCAGCCTTGGTAGCAAACACAACTGGTTCTCCCCACTCAGAAACACTTCTTCTGATAAATCCCTTCTTCAAAAGATCGCTGACTTGCACCCCGAGCTCTCGCTGCTCCTTTGGTGCCATACGATGAAGTGGCATCACTATAGGTCTGGCATCTTTCACTAAATCAATATGGAACTCTATCTCTCGTTGTGGTTGAAGCCCGGTTACTTCCTCGAAGAAGTCCGGATACTGGCCAACCATGGGCACATCTGACAACTCATCATGCGAGATGTCGAAGGAATTTAGAAAACTAGCCATTACCCCATCATTAGGTAGACCACCAAACACTACCCTCCGCCCATCATCCGCTCTAACTGTCACCAAAAAGCCCTCATAGTCTACCACCACCCCGTACCTTTGGAGCCAATAGACTCCCAAAATAATGCCAAACCCAGTAAAGCCCAAATCAAAGCAATCACAAACATACATCCATGGCTCGATAAGACCACATTTCTACAAATCATGCTAAGGTTAGTCGAACCACCTATCGGGTTCGTCACAACTAAAGGTCTATCGACTATCTCGGGTTCCAATCCCAACCTATCTACCAGGTCACTAGATATGAAGGAACTGGAAGCTCCGGTATCAAACAAAATTCTAACAGGAACATCATAAATGGAAAGCATACCTTGGATAACGACATTCTTTCCTTTCTCCGCCGCAGTTGGGGCATTCAACGAAGAAGGAACAACACTGATAGCATACGCTTTCTCGACCTGCTTCTCATTAGGGGGTTGCGGACACTTATCCTTGTGATGTCCCACTTGGCCGCAGTTAAAGCACTTCTTATCCGCTGGCTTGGCCCGACACTCTTTGGCATAGTGGCCCTTCTTACCACAGCTGAAGCACTCAACATCTTTCTTACTCTTTTTTTGGTCATCCTTAGCTTGGTTCTGTTTTCTCTTATTCTGTGAGTTATTCTTGCCTCCACCGCTTGCTTGCGGCTTTGGCTCCTCTGCAAATGCAACCTCAGTTTTTGAATTAGGGTATAGACTCTCTGATCTCAAAGCTTCCCCACAATAGATTCAAACGTCTGATCGATGTGGTTAATAAGCCTTTCCCCCAAGTATCCATCCAAAACAGTTATAAACTTCTCATTCTTCTTCTCTGCAGTATCTATAAGGGACAATCCATACTTGGACAAAGTGTCGAACTTGGCAATGTACTCCGAGACTGCCCTACCATTCTGCTTAAGCTCCAGAAATTTCCTAAACAACTCTGATTTCTGAGCAATTGGGATAAACTTATCACTAAAGCGAGTCTTGAACTGATCCCAAGTAACTTGATTCTCTGGAGTAGCTGCCTTAATAGCGTTCCACCAATTCATCGCTCACCTTTGTAGCTGACGAGACGCTAGCTTTCTCTTCATCGCATCCTCGATACCCAAGTGTTCGAAGATACTCTCATAGCTATCCGACCAATCCTGAACAACCGTAGCAGACTCCGTTCCGTGGAATGGCTTCTAACTAAGACTAGTGTAATCCTTGCACAGCTTGGCGAAATCGGCCCTAGGCGCCTGCACCACTGCACCACCACCATTAGCAGCATTAGGAGCTGCCCTCTGCACATTCCAAAGCATTTCTCTCATGAGGTCAGTGAACATAGTCCTCATGTCAGGAGCATTCCCATTATTGGCTCCTCTACTAGTACCCCTCAAATTTCGGCTCATCGTCAAATCTATAAAGAGAAAACGATTAACCATCTCAATAGTGGTGCAGTGCAGTACGACTTCATCCTAGGATATACTAATAGTATATATATAGTTTTTGAAAACAAAAAAAATCACAAATACACGCTCTCATATACGTATACTATCTCTCCTTGGTGTCTTTCCCTAGGTTAACTACGCAACCTAAAGCTCTGATACCAAATGTGACGACCCGCCCCGCACCAACCGACATTTTCTTTGAAAGTGCGATGTACACATGTCCAGCTAGGTCATCATAAGAAAAGAAAGAAGGCGAAGAACTAACAAAGAACCTGTATAATGTCTCACAGCGCATGGTATAAAATATAATAACAACATACTTGACATAAAACAGGCGTGACAGTGCATAAGCTAAGAACTAAAACTAAACATCATAGCAGCAGAAATCGAAATACAGCTTATGTTCCACGTCATCATTATTACAACTTTTCAAATTGTCTCTAAAGCAAAACAAAGGAAAAAGCTACACTACTAATGCCAAAAGTAGTGACCCACACCGACACAGAGAGAATATCTATATATATCATACGTGGAAGCCTCCTGCTCGTCTCCGGTACAGCTGCTCATGCATACCACCTAACCTGTCTCTAGTTTGCTCGTGTGAGTACCCAGAGTAATAAGAAGAAACATAAAACTCTGGGTCAGACAACAGTCTGGTATGAGTGGTAGCAAGCATAATCAGAACAATAACAGGTATACTAAACCATACCTGAACCTGGACCTGCAACCAAAGAGTTATCACTACATACTGTACAATACTCTAAGGTGCCACTAACATATGGTGTAACGAATACGTGGGAGGGGGTGTGCATGTCATAGTGATGGAAAACAATCAAGCATAGCAACCATCCTCACATCACTCACTCAGTGCGTAAAGCATATGATATCCACCACTTAGATTACCCTATTCCTTGCTATGACCACTCTGCCCCATGGAGTTGTAGCAACTCCACTGCATTGATTCATAGCCACTAGTCCTTGCTATGTCCACTCTGCCCCATGAAGTCATGATGACTTCACTGCACTGGCTCATAGCCTTGCTACGATCACTCTTCCCCCATGGAGTAGTAACTACCACACTGCACTGATCCGCAGCCTAACACTTGTCTTTCCATGGTGAATCAAAGTTATGGACGTCAACAACTCCTTAGCACACGTTCCGCAGCAAAGCGCAACCATGAAGTAAACTCGTTGGTCCCCATCTGGATCCTGAGCTCTAACTTCCCATTTGGACCACCTTTGCATCTCGGGTTTCTGGTCATCACCAGATCGATCTTCATTTGGTTCACAACTCATGCCTAATGTCTAGGCTCCTTGGTTCGGTTCACAGTTTCCCTTCTGGTTCGGATCAGATCATGGTAGCCAAGCTGGGTTGTGGTACCACAATGGTTCCATTCCGTCATGCATGCTCCAGTTCGGTTCGTGGGTGATCCCTGCTCTGGGTCGGATCGTTCGGGGTGATGCTTCCATCGGGTCGGGTCGTGCCACCATTCACGAGCGAATTGGTCAGAGAGCTTCAGGTGTAAGTGGTCGGTTCATGGTCACCTGACACGAGCGGTTCAGATAAGGGGGGCTACCTGATCCAGTTTCCTGCATATTTTCGTGCAACTATTTTACGCCATACGACGGTGTTTTCGGCTATTCTAACTATTCTAATCAATCACAAAGCGTACCATACAGTCATAGCAACATATAGAATTGACCATAAACACCAAAACAATGGTTTGATATGCCAAAACGGATTAAACATACCCAAAAACCCAAATTTTCCCTTTAATCATGTTTAAGCATACAATTAGTGAAACTTATCCAAACTAGCCAAATTTTCTAATAGTGGTCTAAAATAACATTTCGAAGTTTCTAAACATTTTTCCAGATTTTTAACATGCATAAATTCGCTAATTAACACTAATTAACCCCAATTAGCCATAATTAGTGTAAAAGCAAGCAAATCATTCACCTTAGCCACAAATTAACTTTAGATCTGAAATAATCTCTGTTATGGCACGAATACCAAGGCAATACAGCAGTTCTAATATTGATTTGGTGAAGATCTTCCTTGATTTGACATAGATTAGGCTAAAACTTGATTAGAAAGCGATTAGAAGTTGATTTGGGTGTTGGAGGCTATTGCTAGGGTTGGAAGGAGGTTAGTGGCGGCTGAAAAATGAGTGAAAAACCGAAATCCCTAACCCTAACAACCGTTAAATACCCCAAATCCCGAAATCCCCCAATGGGCCTAGCAGCTAATTACCCGGTTAAGCCCAATTAAGCTGTTTTTCACCTTCCAAACCTTAATTCAGCCATATCTCCCAAACGGTAAGTCCGTTTTTCACATATGACCACTTTACGGAATGGTAAACCATTATTCGAAGCCAATAGGAGTGGTCTCAGGTCAAAACTCCTTTCCAATCAAAAGTTATGGGCAAAACAATATCAATTTGGGGGCAAAACAATCATTTGAAAATCGGCAAAAATCGTGAACATGGGAAATGACCCTAATAGTCGTCCCCCAACGCTACACGACCATACGACTTTGCATGAAAAAGAAATAAATATTCTACGATCCTTCGATGCATAGAATGCGGGTCGTTACATGTCTGTTCTTCTTCGTGAGCTTATCAACTCCCTATAGTCCACGCACAATCTAAGCGAACCATCAGCCATCGTAGCAAAAACAACTGGAGTACCTTACTCCGAGATACTTCTTCTTATGAACCCTTTCTCAAGCAATTCTTCCACTTGTTTACTAAGCTCCTTCCTTTCCCTTAGAGCCATGTGACGCACTGGTAATGCAACTGCCTTTGCATTGTCCACTAGATATATATGGAAGTCGATCTCGCACCTTGGAGGTAGACCCTATGCCTCATCAAAAACATTGGAATAATCCCGAACCACTGGAACATATTGCAAGTCATCTATGTATGCATCTAAAGACTCTAGGAAGTTAAGCATAACAGACCCTTGGGGGTCACAAGAAACTTCGAGGGTCCTCCCATGACAAGTTAGGAGACTAACAACCCTCCTTTCACAATCTAGAACGGCCCCATATGTTGTAAGCCAGTCCATTCCTAAATCAACCCATAGCCCGTAAACCCGAGCATATACGCGTTGCATTCAAGCTCGATGCCTAACATAGATAATTTCAAACATTACACCATAGTGACCATCTGGTAACTCTTATTTTTTTCAACTGCCAACACTTATATGTGTTGTAGGCTGGTGACACTAATTTGTGTTGCTATAGTAAAAATTTGTCACCAAAAATGTGCCAACACTTAAATGTGTTGATATGCATGGTCAACTCTTATATTTCAAGGGTAAAAGGGTAAGTTCTCACACAAAACCCTTGTCGGCACCTCAACGTTTTTTCCTCAACACTTATCCACCGAAGGCCGCATCATAAGCAAATTAAAAAAAATTGGACTTCGAAGAATTGATATCAGCGATCCCACGCGTCTTCCTCCTCCATCGGTGTATCTCTCCTTGAACCTCACCCAGCTTGACCGCCGCCGCATCATCTGCACACGCCCCAAAATCCTCACCTTCGAAACCGAAACCCTAACCTCCGTTGTCACCTTCACCTTCCGCGAGACCCCCGTTAGGCCATTGTCACCTCCTCCATGCCATTCACCGAAGCCCATGCCTTCTTATCTCCGAAGGTGCGTATTATATTAGTTTTTCAAGTATTATTTACTCCTAGGATTTAGGAGTGTTTTGTTTATGGTTTTTTGTTTAGGGTTTCTCAGGTTTGGCTAAATTATATTAGTTAATGTTCTTGTGCTTTATGATCTTACTATTTCATTATTTTCAAATGATAGAAGTAAATGCTGCTAATAAACCTTAAGCTAGATTGCAAAAAGTTACATATGCACAATTAGTGTATTGTCTTGTGCTTTATGATTTCACTGCTTGATTATTTTCAACTGATAAAAATAGATGTTGGTAATAACTTAGTCTTTTCAGGTCTTTCTGCACTTGCAAGAATTCTATTTATTTCTTCTAGTGTGATTTTTGCAGATGGGATTTGTGAGGTGGGATGTATGACAGGACCAGAGTAAACAGAAGAACCTGGTAATTAATTTTAAGAATAATCAATCTGAATTAAAGTTTCCATATTGATTTCATTTGATTTGTTCATGAAAATTGAGAAGATTAATACAAAATAGTTTGAATGATTCTTCTAATTTAAGTAGGATACTGGTTTGGGAAGATGGATTATTGCTACCATTGATTCGGAAATAAAAATTGATTTAATTTTCTTATTTGTTGTCTTAAGCGAAATGTGAATTGTAATACAAAATGAATCGTAAAGACAGAGATCGATTTTGACATGGTATTCAATCAAAATATTTTATGATTATTAGGAAAAACGATAGCAACCAGTTCAATAACATAGTAATCCTATGTGTATGTGCTTTTTTTATCAGTAATATTTTAATTATAACTTGCGAAATGTAATGCAGGTAAACAATGCTCCCCTAAATTTTGATTTCGGAGGCGAAGACAACACTCCCGAAGACAGTGATGAGCTCATGCATAGTATCACAATGAGTATGTTCTTTTATCAGAATTTTATATTCTTATTCTACCTTTATCATGTTAACGTATAAATTACCAGATTAGGTTGCTATATTAATTGATAAGTTTGTAAGATTAGATATAAAAGGTCAGTTTCATCCTTTCTCTATTTTATATTATCACAGTGTCTGCTTGAAGCTGCTACAAATTGTAAGATTTCATAATAAAAGAAACTAATAAAGGTTTTTGAGTTCAGTATCTACAAAAATAAGGAATAAAGCGAGAAAACCCCACGTTCTTATCAGAATTATTGCAAAGAGGAAAAGTATATATAAAACTGTAATGCAACATGTATATATAACTGAATAATTGTAAATGGGCTTCGGCTCTAATAGGCTTAATCAGTAGCGGATTGTATGTGTAGTGAGCCCATTCATCTTGCATATGTAATATACACAGCCGAATACATGTTATTTCTAATACCCTGCCTCAAAACAAGCTAGGATTTTGTTTCTTCATTCCCTTTTGTGCGGCCATTAAAAACTCTTAGTTCCTCCCCTAAATCGCTCAAAATTCTTGTTTGAGAGAGCTTTATAAATAGAATACAATCACCGTTGGAGCTGCATTAAAAACGTACCATGAAAAATGTTACAGCTAACATAAATAGCATAAAAACTGTACTATAAAATTAACTGCATTAACACAGCAAATGTACTATAACCTATGGATTGATTTTTTGGATATGATAAAGATATCTTTTTTTAAGTTTTTAATTATTCATCATGGTATAGTTAAAATTTTTGATCCATTGACATGTATGTTGCGGCTAAAAGTTACTTCTGTAAAACTGATTGTATATACAATAATGATGCATGTAACTGAGACAATTACTGCTCTGACAGACTCAGTTTATTCCATAGTTTACATTCATTAGACATGTTGAGTTGTACTCTTGAAATACACCAGTCTGTATATGATGTTTGACACATTTTGGCATAAACCGTTTATAACACTGACGTTATAAATGTGGTTACTCAAAACTGTGCCGGAAGGCTCAGTTTAGGAACTGAGCCGGGCTCGGGCTCAATTTTGAGTCGAAATTGAGCCGAAAGGCTCAGTATCTAAACTGAGCCAGGCTCAGTTTAAAAACTGAGACTTCTGGCTCAGTTTCGACTGAAAACTGAGCCGAAAAAGGCTCAGTTTCGAACTAAGTATTCAAAGCGGGTAAGTTACTTAAAATTACCTGCATTTGATCATTTTGTATACTGTTTTTGTATGGAAACCTATTGCTTCCTGATTGCACATTGTCAACACTGGTGCTGGCAAATGATTTAACTACCGATATTATTATGTCCTTATCATAGCATCATATGGTTGTCCAAGTCTTTTTTGGGTATCCAAGCTATGAGTAGGGTTCATTATTTGTATTTTTGAAGATATAATCAACTACTTCTGTGCAGCGTTTTTTAAAGTAAAATCATAACACAAAAGGGCCATTTCAAACAAGCAACGCGACTCTATTATTTTGACAGCTTACAATTTGTATTTGAACTGGAATTCATATGTTAAATTTTGTATTGAAATTTTTTCTTGTTGTCTTTTTCCTGATATTTAAAGGTATTTTCGGCCATTTCAAACAAGTAAACCACAAACAGATTTTTGCTGTGTACCAGGTCCTCTTTTTACTTGATTTTGATGTCTCCATATCTCAAACAAACCTGGTAGATGACAGCTAATGATTTTTTATTTTAAAATTGCTGGAAAATTTGAACTTACCTAATAGAGCTTTTGATATCTTAGTAGTTGATCTACCAAATTGCCAACTTGCATTTATTGTTTGTTATTTGGTCACTCCTTTAGGCCCACCATGTTCAGTATCACAACCTTGAGTTTTGGTATTTTTGTTGTTTCAACTTGGCATTTTGTTTTGCTTTTCGGTCAACTCATTTATCTATCACTTCAATTGTGGTTTATCAAAGTCCTTTTCCTTGTCTAGAGCTAGTCCTGGAGAACCATTTTTTTCTTCAAAGCAGTGCTTTGAAGTATCTTTTAATCGGTAAATTTTAAGTGATAACAAGTGAATAGTAAAAGGTTAAAAAAATTCCTTGGGTAGAAGTAGAAAATTGAAAATTGAAGTAAAAGATGAATTTAAGTCATTAGAACTTACGAATTGGTTGACTTATTTGCAGTTTATAAATAAAAAACACAAGTTGTCAAACATTTCAAGTTACAAAGAAATTTAGCTATTTTTCCTCTCCACATAGGCTATTCGTAGTAGCCAACACCTTTTAGCATAGGATATTCACATGAAAACCATGTTTAACTTGAATCAACCATATGTTGATGTATCCGGTTATATTACCAGAGAAAAAACAAAAAAATTACCATAATCTAGTTTATTTTTATAAGCAAATCACATAGAAAATCAATCACTGATAAATGGTATGTATTGCGTGCTAGATTTCAACTTAAGCTCTTTTGAAATTTAAACCATATAATGTATATGTCTTTCCCCTTTAGCTTAACAAAGAAGTAGTTCTCCTCCTCCGTGGTCTAGATTCAAGATTGTCAAAGGATTTGCCTCTCGACCTCCAAAAGCTCAGATGCAAGGTAACAAAAATCAACTGCTGATCCAACACCTGCAACTGTAGTACTTTCCGAATCAACTAACGGTTGCTTTCAAAGCTTTGAAATTTGCAGCCCCAATTCAGGAACTTGGCGAAAAGCTTGCATTGAGAATGCAAAGCAAAGGTCCGTACCTTGCTTTACATCTAAGAATGGAGAAGGATGTCTGGGTAAGAACCGGTTGCCTTCCTGGACTTAGCCGCAAACATGATGATATTATTCATGAAGAAAGGAAGCACAGACCTGAACTACTTACTGCCTGATCCAATATGACTTACCATGAGCGCAAGCTTGCAGGCCTGTGCCCTCTAAATGCAGTTGAAGTTATCAGGTATTTACTTTGTAGCATGCATGAACAAAATCATGAATTGTATTTTATAGGATTGTATTCAAGTACTTTCCATATTCTTGTACAGGTTGCTAAAAGCTCTAGAAGCACCAAAAAATGCAATGATATACTGGGCAGGAGGAGAACCTTTTGGTGGTATAGAAACGCTTGAACCCTTAACCAAAGAATTTCCTAACTTGCCGAGCAAAGAGAATCTTGCATTTCCTGGAGAATTGCTCAGTTTTCATGGTAGGGTTTCTTTTTGATCAGGTTGTTATTTCTATTATAACATATCACACATGTTGCATTTTTTGTTAATTCTTAAGACTGGGCATATGCCCAGTTTCTCGAAACTGAGCTTGCACAGTTTTTCTAAACTGAGCTTGCCCAGTTTCTCGAAACTGCGCTTGTCCAGTTTCTCGTTTCAAAAAAAACTAAGCAATATGCTTAGTTTCAAACATAACTGAGCATATGCCCAGTTTTGTTGAAACTGAGCAATACTCAGTTTTGCAAATATGTTTGATCAGTTTCGCAAAAAAATAAACAAATCCTTGTTCAGTTAGTTAATACAAGATGTTATTTACCACTTTTGCAATTTGTCATTTCTGTAAAAATGAGTGCGTTTATAATTTGTAGGCACTTGTGGAGGAGGAGGAAAAAAAATAGAATTTGGAATGTAATAGCAATGAGAAAGCAAACATGTTTAATCTTGACAATCAGTGACATTAAAAGGTTATATTGGAACACAAACCATGTGTCATTTTAGACACATAGTGCCAGATGTTGACAAAGTTGTTTGGATAACAGAAGTTTTGGATCCGGAAACACCAATTTACAATTGTCCTCAAAACGGACATTACAAGCTTTGTGAATTTTTTGGATGGAGGCTTTGTGATATGGTCCATGTTCTGTAATGACCCGAAAATCTGGACCAATTTGAGCTGACTAAATAACACAAGTCCAACCCCAAATTGCACTGGAAATTCAAGAAATTAATAGAAAGAAGATAGAGGGTGAGGATAGATAAGATAGAACTTATAGAATAGAAGAAGAACATCATCATCAGAGTAAACACGAATCTCACAGCGGAACGAATAAAATATAACATAACTTTTGAAATACAAACAATATATGTATACAATAACATTTCAGAGTACAACACTTACAAAAACAGCGGAAATAATAATAGCTATAGAATCTTGAAGCCTCCTGCTCCAAGCTCTCCAAGTGTATCTGTAAAATCCCAACTACTTGACTGCCCGTACAAATTTAGGCATCCAAAAGTTTAGGGAAAACAAACAAATAAACTCTGGGTTAGTCATGGGACTGGTATGAGTAAAACAGTTTCAAACAGTTTGAACAAGTAACGATATCTCATAAGACCACGCCGTATAACGGAACGTGTTTTTCCCTTATGAGAATCCAAAATATCTTTATATCAAAAACCTTTTGATATTATAATAATGTCTATCAACCACAATATAATAATAATCTAGCAGAAATGCTTTCATCTCACGTTCTACATATATAGTATACAATCAAACCGCAAGCACGTATTGGGTAATGGATTTCCAACTATGACAAGGTATGGAACCACCTTGCGATCAGTGTACTCTAGGAACGATACACTAGAGTTCAATAAGAACATCTTGCAACTCAGCCACACATAACCGACCACTCATTTCGCTTGAGTGTATCGAATGTACATCACCAACAGTTAGGATCAGCAACCGTTTCCCGTATATATATATGGGACAGCATTGATAGATTAAAGAAGCAAATGAATATTCTCTAGATAGGTGATTATACACCCTACTTCGGAGCGACCGACTTAGCCATGCTTCCTTCCCGATTTTTGTCATTTACCGGATGTTGAGGCCAGAGGCTACGATTACTTTCCATTCATTGATAACACGATCACTTTGAATGCCACATTGTCAGATCCGTTAATCACTAGTTGATTTGCACAAATATTCTGGATGTTATGCTAAGGGAATAAATCCGTTGCCACCATATATATTTGTACAGTCCAACCCATCTGATCATTCGAAATACTCTATCAGACACTCGTCCATATATGCACGTTCTGGGACTGAACGAAAACGAAGGCACTATTCAGTACACCCATCTTAGTCACTGTTATCTAAGACTTATACAACAACCCTTGCACTTTACTCCGTCTTCAATTTTCTTTGGCATATTCGCAACGCTTATGCCAATACAGAGTGGTTCTTTGGATAAGAATCCAACCGGTCTCTCCATATTAACAACGTTAAAATGGTAAAAACTTGATAGTCGGTGATTTAACTATCAAATGGAAACATGTCGGTGTACAAACAACGATCTAAATTCCAAATGGAATTATCGATCCAATCATCAAAACATATATATATATATATATATATATATATATATGTATATATATATATATCCACAAATCCTTATTTTCTATGCTTAGAAAATATATGTTATTAACACTGGAAAACATTTCCAATCCTCATTCACGTTCCACTAACTTCCACAATTCAGTCCCTAACTATAAACTAGTAAGAGAACAATTCTCTAAGTATAAAGCCCGAAGGCCGAAACCAACATCAGATCAACACTCAGAAAACCATTCGACTTAACTAATCTCTAGTCAGTTTCTAATCTTGTTTTAACTCTATTTGATTAACTATATTTGAAAACTCTAGTTCGATTTAACTCTGACTGATTAACTCTAACTAATTAACTCTAACTGATTAACTCTAAATGATTAACTCTAAATTCGAATAACTTATATTCGATTAACTCTATTTGATAACGTTTATCCATTTATAAAGATTTACTTTTAGTAACGGTTCTTCACTTTACAAATGTCCTTTTTATAACGTCCTATTCTGTTATAAATAATTTCCTTTTAAATTCTATTTATTTTCTAAATAAATAACCCCTTTTATACTTCTATTTATTTCTTAAATAAATATCCTATTTTTAATTTTATTTATATAACAAATAAATAATTCTCTTATCTTTTCTATTTATTCTATTTGCAAGTGGTTTGCATATATTTTCTTTCTTTAACTCTAAGTATTTCCTATTTATAAATAATCCACTTATAAATAAATTTCTCTTTATAAATATTCCATTTATAAATAATTCCTTTTATACTTCTTCTTTGAATTTATAAATATCTATTTTCAATATTCATTTTGAAAAATTCCTTTTTAACACTCCGGTATTCCTTATGGTATCTAACGTACCATATAACAATGATCAGTATCATTCAAACATATAAAATCATCAACAGATTTCATATCACATCATATAACACAATATATGAAACGAAACAGTATTTATATATTGAGGAACCCAGTTGGTTCCCTCCAACCTGTTCCCCTGCATCACAGATGTTAAACCATATAATTAACATCAACTTCGTTTCAGTATGAATTGTTCTGATAAACAACATCAATATTTAATGGTATATATATATATATATTCAACTAACTGTCTAGCAGTTCAATCAACCGATCTACACACAACAGTCCATCAATATCTAACAGTTCTAAAAGTACGTTATAAAAATATAACTGTTCAGAGTTGGTAAGTTTTACTCACATTGGACGTTATCGTTAAATAACGAAAATCGTTGGTTGATCCTGAACTGACGCTACACTTTTTCATAAATCCAGACCATTCCAGACCCAATCCAGAGTAGTGTCCGTTCATACGATCCTGTGGGATCCGACCATTCCATTTTCAATAGTTTCTCTTCTTCACCATGACTCTGCTCTCTCAACCAAACTAATGCTCAAAGCAACCCTTGCGCCATTTTTTTCTTATCTATTTTAAGTTGGGCTTTTCCCTTTGATATCGGCCCACCCCAACTAGAAACCATGCCCGTATACCTTAAAAACGTTGCTGCTCTTATACTTTCCACCGCGATTCCACCCCTTCCCAAAACGTTACTCCTCTTCACGTTCATACATGCCACCATTTCCAAATATAAAGGACCCCTCACCTACCTCTGTAAATGGCCTTTGCCATCCGTACACCCTGGCTCCTTCACAAAGACAAAAACTAATGCTACCATCAGCACATATGTGCTACAGTAACCCCAATCTATAGTTCCTGTATATTCAACGTTAAATATCAACCCTTTTCCAAACTTCTTTCCCAATAGAAGAAAACACGTGCTGCTCCATATAATCCGCACCTCCCTTATATGCTGAAGCCAAACCGTCTTCATTTTGATTGCCTAATCCCATGTTTAACTCCTAATATGTCTTCCTCATACACGAACCAGCTTCAGGCAAATACACTTGCCATTTCCGCACCTGTACATGCAAAACACACTATACGTGGCAGCTCCTCCATACCGAACAAAACATGCTACTTCAACCGCCACCTCATCGGCATCAACTCCTCCATGCTGTACTTGAAAAACAGCGAACTCCTTCACAGCGAGCCCCCCTTCTCTTCACTTCAGACATCACGCTGCTCCCAGTATACGAGAGCCATCCCACTTCACAGTATAACGAAACCCATCCACGCAAATCAGCCTGTTTATTTCGCCGAACTCATGCACCCACAACACTCCAGCTTGCTATATTCTACGACCTTACTTCAAAAATAAATAAGATCAACTTCGCTAGAACCCGGCAACTCCAGATCGCTGATGACCCCTAGTCTTCGTCAGGGACTCGAGCTTTCCGATCTTGTATGAACAGCTCGCAGACAGTTTAAGGTTTTAAAGATTACTGTTTTGATTTCTCTTCGATTTTTAGAACTCAGCGAGTTTTGTGTTTGAGGAACGAAAATATTTTGGCGGCTACATAATTGGTTGGAAGAGGATTTAGGTCATAACGTTTTAAGGGGTATATTTATAATGTTAGAAACCTTTGCTGTAAAGTAATATATGGTAGGTGAGTATCTGTTTCTAGTCTCTGTGTAATTTTCGTAGCCCTATATTACTTCAACATGAAGTTATATAATATACTAGTGTGCTGTGCTTTAGTTCCCATCGTAGGAGTGTGACTGTGACAACTCAGTCTACCGTGGTGTGTGGACTTCCCTTAATTAGCTTACGGCTTAAGCATTGTAAAGTGGCAAAAGTTGATTTTATTTTAAACGTTAGATTTGATTTTATTATATATTATATATGGGATACTTCAATGTGCAGCAAAGGTTATTTGATTATATTCCAAAGCCATATGTACGTGTTAATTATATGTTCAGAACGGTACGCTGTTTCGTAAAACTCCGGTCACGTACGGACTGCAACGGACAGGAATAAAAACATCATCATGACGAGCGAGGTGTCCCGACTATAGAAATATAAAAATACCGGTAGATTAACTCATATTTTGAAACCCCAAAATCGCTGATTTAGGGTGCACAATACTCCAAATAAAAAGTTTCTTATTAAATTAATTAAAAATTACAGTAAAATTCTAAAAATTAAATTATCGTTATGTCCCAAAAGAACCTTGTCTAAATTCAAACCCTATCTCTAGTTATATCGAATAAACCGTTACGGTCGATAAACGATTCTATAACGACTATTTTAAAATTTGATTTGGACATATCTCAAAATCTAAACGACGAAATCCCTATTTTTCTCTTCCACTAGAAAGATATACTCCACCAGCTCCGTACGTTTCTTGTTTCACAGAAATCCGATTTAAAACGAACTATGTACATTCGGTTGAAGTTCGAATCGCCAAATTATGAACTGCAACGCCATTTCAAGCTCGATTTTAATTATAATATAATTTATATTTCCAACTGGCGTTATTAAATTTATTCGTTAATATATTTCAATATATAAACTGAAATATATTTTAAACTGTCCAATTCACTTGATATCGTGGATTCTGGTATTTCCGATTATTCCGGACATCTATTATCCTATTATTTATATTAATTAAATATAAATATTATTTAATTCGAACTATCGATATCGCCAAAATGATATTTAATAATTAAATTAGTTAATTATTCTCCTGCCAAATTACGGGTCATTACATTCTTCCCCACTTAAAATAATTTCGTCCTCGAAATTGCTAAGGTAGAGGACGACCCTATCTGCTGGGTAAAAATTTATCTGTTTACCTCTTAACTCCGGTTTCACTAAACCACTTAAATTATGATTAAAATATTAATTCATTCCGACTTACTAAATTTTCAAAAAATTTGAAAATTTTCTAACACCCGGAATTTCTGGAAAATTTTGCCATAACCTCCTTTGTACAGCCCTATCGGTAAAACCACAACTCGCCTCTCTAGGCCTTCTCCAACCCAAAAGAAAATCAAACAGCCAAGCGGCTTCCCAATTCGGCTCATAAATTCCAAACTCATATAAATTATAAAGTTGTACCTTTTTGTCGGGTATATCATTATATCCCTACCATCTGCTATCAATTTTGCATATATCATGCCATCCAAATCAAACTCCAGTCTGTCTTTATTCTCAACACAATTATTGGCTTGTACTCAAGTAAAATTCCATTCAAACTCTAATCTCCAATTTCAATCTCTCAACTTACCCACTCAATTTCATATTAACTTATTTCAAGTTAAATTCCAATTTATAAATCACTTTTACCAGTTCATCTATTTAACTCATAAGTTAATTTAATTTTCGAATTTAAATTCCTAGGTTTATTCAAATCACTTGAAATCATAATAACAATTCAAAATCCTTTGAATTCCTGAATAACTTGTTTTTGCAAAACAATTTCAGAACAAAATCTTTGGTAGTAATCCATCACTTAGCAACTCGAAAATTGTACCGATGATGTATCGATCCATCATCGGAATTATTTCCCAGTGATCAAAGTGAGTTCAATACTATATTCCTTTCAAAACCACTTTTAAACACTTCTCATTTTGAAATCGATCTCAGATATCCTTATCAAAACAGATTTAAAACCTCCCAGGATTTTAAAATTCACGTATACTTAATCCAGATTCAATTACAAACACTGGTCTGAATTCCCAGTTTTAAATTTCAATTCTGACTTTAATTTCAGATTTAATTCATTTGTACCACTTATACGAATTCTGATTGGTTATTTATAACCATTCCACTTTTATAATCTTATTTGATTATAATAACAACCAACACATTAATATTTCCCATATATATATTTGGGCAAAATTATTTCATTTACCCTTTTTTCAAAACATACCATGTCAGTTCATCATATTCAAGTGTTTAGTAACTCCTATCAACACAGTTTGCATTACTGTATCGACCAGACTTCATAAGCTACTCGACCAATAAATCTCCATAATATAAAACAAAATTTAATATCAAATAACAAATATGTTCACTCGTATATATACACTCAAACTCAATCTAGGGTTGTACTAACCCCATCTCTACTGAGTCACGCCACAGAGCCAAGGTAATTCATTTAACCTTATGCTCTGATACCAACTGTAATGACCCGAAAATCCGGAACAATTTGAGCTGACTAAATAACACAAGTCCAACCCGAAATTGCGCTGGAAATTCAAGAAATTAATAGAAAGAAGATAGAGAGTGAGCATAGATAAGATAGAACTTATAGAATAGAAGAAGAAAAAGAACATCATCAGCAGAGTAAACACGAATCTCACAGCGGAACGAATAAAATATAACATAACTTTTGAAATACAAATAGTATATGTATACAATAACATTTCAGAGTACAACACTTACAACAACAGCGGAAATAATAATAGCTATAGAATCTTGAAGCCTCATGCTCCAAGCACTCCAAGTGTATCTGTAAAATCCCGACTACTTGACTGCCCGTACAAATTTAGGCACCCAAAAGTTTAAGTAAAACAAACAAATAAACTCTGGGTCAGTCATGGGACAGGTATGAGTAAAACAGTTTAAAACAGTTTGAACTAGTAACGATATCTCATAAGACCACGCCGTATAACGGAACGGGTTTTCCCCTTATGAGAATCCAAAATATCTTTATATCAAAAACCTTTTGATATTATAATAATGTCTATCAACCACAATATAATAATCATCTAACAGAAACACTTTCATCTCACGTTCTACATATATAGTATACAATCAAACCGCAAGCACGTATTGGGTAATGGATTTCCAACTATGACAAGGTATGGAACCACCTTCTGATCAGTGTACTCTAGGAACGATACACTGGAGTTCAACAAGAACATCTTGCAACTCAGCCACACATGACCGACCACTCATTTCGCTTGAGTGTATCAAATGTACATCACCAACGGTTGGGATCAGCAACCATTTCCCGTATATATATATGGGACAACATTGATAGATTAAAGAAGCAAATGAATATTCTCTAGATAGGTGATTATACACCCTACTTCGGAGCGACCGACTTAGCCATGCTGCCTGCCCGATTTTTGTCATTTACAGGATGTTGAGGACAGAGGCTACGATTACTTTCCATTCATTGATAACACGATCACTTTGAATGCCACATTGTCAGATCCGTTAATCACTAGTTGATTTGCACAAATATTCTGGATGTTATGCTAAGGGAATAAATCCGTTGCCACCATATATATTTGTACAGTCCAACCCATCCGATCATTGGAAATACTCTGTCAGACACTCGTCCATATATGCTCGTTCTGGGACCGAACGAAAAAGAAGGCACTATTCAGTACACCCATCTTAGTCACTGTTATCTAAGACTTATACAATAGCCCTTGCACTTTACTCCATCTTCAATTTTCTTTGGCATATTCGCAACGCTTATGCCAATACAGAGTGATTCTTTGGATAGGAATCCAACCGGTCTCTCCATATTAACAACGTTAAAATGGTAAAAACTTGATAGTCGGTGATTTAACTATCAAATAGAAACATGTCGGTGTACAAACAACGATCTAAATTCCAAATGGAATTATCGATCCAATCATCAAAACATATATATATATATATATCCACAAATCCTTATTTTCTATGCTTAGAAAATATATGTTATTAACACTGGAAAACATTTCCAATCCTCATTCATGTTCCACTAACTTCCACAACTCAGTCCCTAACTATAAACTAGTAAGAGAACAATTCTCTAAGTATAAATCCCGAAGGCCGAAACCAACATCAGATTAACACTCAGAAAACCATTCGACTTAACTAATCTCTAGTCAGTTTCTAATCTTGTTTTAACTCTATTTGATTAACTATATTTGAAAACTCTAGCTCGATTTAACTCTAATCGATTAACTCTAACTGATTAACTCTAACTGATTAACTCTAACTGATTAACTCTAACTGATTAACTCAAAATGATTAACTCTAAATTCGAATAACTTATATTCGATTAACTCTATTTGATAACGTTTATCCATTTATAAAGATTTACTTTTAGTAACGATTCTTCACTTTACAAATGTCCTTTTTATAACATCCTATTCTGTTATAAATAATTTCCTTTTAATTCTATTTATTTTCTAAATAAATAACCCCTTTTATACTTCTATTTATTTCTTAAATAAATATCCTATTTTTAGTTTTATTTATTTAACAAATAAATAATTCTCTTATCTTTTCTATTTATTCTATTTGCAAGTGGTTTGCAAATATTTTCTTTCTTTAACTCTAAGTATTTCCTATGTATAAATAATCCATTTATAAATAAATTTCTATTTATAAATATTCCATTTATAAATAATTCCTTTTATACTTCTTCTTTGAATTTATAAATATCTATTTTCAATATTCATTTTGAAAATTTCCTTTTTAACACTCCGGTATTCCTTATGGTATCTAACGTACCATATAACAATGATCGGTATCATTCAAACATATAAAATCATCAACAGATTTCATATCACATTATATAACACAATATATGAAACGAAATAGTATTTATATATTGAGGAACCCAGTTGGGTCCCTCCAACCTGTTCCCCTGCATCACAGATGTTAAACCATATAATTAACATCAACTTCGTTTCAGTATGAATTGTTCTGATAAACAACATCAATATTTAATGGTATATATATATATATAATTTCAACTAACTATCTAGCAGTTCAATCAACCGACCTACACACAACAGTCAATAAATATCTAATAGTTCTAAAAGTACGTTATAATAATATAACTGTTCATTGTTGGTGAGTTTTACTCACATTAGACGTTATCGTTAAATAACGAAAATCGTCGATTGATCCTGAACTGACGCTACACTTTGTCATAAATCCAGACCATTCCAGACCCAATCCCGAGTAGTGTTCATTCATACGATCCTGTTGGATCCGACCATTCCATTTTCAATAGTTTCTCTTCTTCACCTCGACTCTGCTCTCTCAACCAAACTAATGCTCAAAGCAACCCTTGCGCCATTTTTTTCTTATATATTTTAAGTTGGGCTTTTCCCTTTGATGTCGGCCCACCCCAACTAGAAACCATGCCCGTATACCTTAAAAACGTTGTCGCTCTTATACTTTCCACCGCGATTCCACCCCTTCCCAAAACGTTACTCCTCTTCACGTTCATACATGCCACCATTTCCAAATATAAAGGACCCCTCACCTGCCTCTTTAAATGGCCTTTGCCATCCGTACACCCTGGCTCCTTCACAAAGACAAAAACTAATGCTACCATCAGCACATATGTGCTACAGTAACCCCAATCTATAGTTCCCGTATATTCAACGTTAAATATCAACCCTTTTCCAAACTTCTTCTTTCCCAATAAAAGAAAACATGTGCTGCTCCATATAATCCGCATCTCCCTTATTTGCTGAAGCCAAACCGTCTTCGTTTTGATTGCCTAATCCCATGTTTAACTCCTAATATGTCTTCCTCATACACGAACCAGCTTCAGGCAAAAACACTTGCCATTTCCGCACCTGTACATGCAAAACCCACTATACGTGGCAGCTCCTCCATACCGAACAAAACATGCTACTTCAACCGCCACCTCATCGGCATCAACTCCTCCATGCTGTACTTGAAAAACAGCGAACTCCTTCACAGCGAGCCCCCCTTCTCTTCACTTTAGACATCACGCTGCTCCCAGTATACGAGAGCCATCCCACTTCACAGTATAACGAAACCCATCCACGCAAATCGGCCTGTTCATTTCCCCGAACCCATGCACCCACAATGCTCCAGCTTGCTATAGTCTATGACATCACTTCAAAAACAAACCAGATCAACTTCGCTAGAACCCAGCAACTCCAGATCGCCGATGACCCCCAGTCTTCGTCAGGGACTCGAGCTTTCCGATCTTGTATGAACAGCTCGCAGACAGTTTAAGGTTTTAAAGATCACTGTTTTGATTTCTCTTCGATTTTTAGAACTCAGCGAGTTTTGTGTTTGAGGAACGAAAATATTTTGGCGGCTACAGAATCGGTTGGAAGAGGATTTAGGTCATAACGTTTTAAGGCGTATATTTATAATGTTAGAAACCTTAGTTGTAAAGTAATATATGGTAGTTGAGTCTCTGTTTCTAGTCTCTGTGTAATTTTCGTAGCCCTACATTACTTCAACATGAAGATATATAATATACTAGTCTACCGTGCTTTAGTTCCCACCATAGGAGTGTGATTGTGACAACTCAGTCTACCATGGTGTGTGGACTTCCCTTAATTAGCTTACGGCTTAAGCATTGTAAAGTGGCAAAAGTTGATTTTATTTTAAACGTTAGATTTGATTTTATTATATATTATATATGGGATACTACAATGTGCAGAAAAGGTTATTTGATTATATTCCAAAGCCATATGTACGTGTTAATTATATGTTTAGAACGGTACGCTGTTTCGTAAAACTCCGGTCACGTACGGACTGCAACGGACAGGAATAAAAACATCATCATGACGAGCGAGGTGTCCCGACTCCAGAAATATAAAAATACCGATAGATTAACTCATATTTTGAAACCCCAAAATCGCTGATTTAGGGTGCACAATACTCCAAATAAAAAGTTGCTTATTAAATTAATTAAAAATTACCGTAAAATTCTAAAAATTAAATTATCGTTATGTCCCAAAAGAACCTTATCTAAATTCAAACCCTATCTCTAGTTGTATCGAATAAACCGTTACGGTCGATAAACGATTCTATAACGACTTTTTTAAAATTTGATTTGGACATATCTCAAAATCTACACGACGAAATCACCATTTTTCTCTTCCACTAGAAAGATATACTCCACCAGCTCCGTACGTTTCTTGTTTCATAGAAATCCGATTTAAAACGAACTCTGTACATTCGGTTGAAGTTCGAATCGCCAAATTATGAACTGCAGCGCCATTTCAAGCTCGATTTTAATTATAATATAATTTATATTTCCAACTGGCGTTATTAAATTTATTCGTTAATATATTTCAATATATAAACTAAAATATATTTTAAACTGTCCAATTCACTCGATATCGTGGATTCTGATATTTCCGATTATTCCGGACATCTATTATCCTATTATTTATATTAATTAAATATAAATATTATTTAATTCGAACTATCGATATCGCCAAAACAATATTTAATAATTAAATTAGTTAATTATTCTCCTGGAAAATTACGGGTCATTACATTCTTCCCCACTTAAAATAATTTCGTCCTCGAAATTGCTAAGGTAGAGGACGACCCTATCTACTAGGTAAAAATTTATCTGTTTATCTCTTAGCTCCGGTTTCACTAAACCACTTAAATTCTGATTAAAATATTAATTCATTCCGACTTACTAAATTTTTAAAAATTTTGAAAAAATTTCCAACACCCAGAATTTCTGGAAAATTTTGCCATAACCTCCTTTGTACAGCCCTATCGGTAAAACCACAACTCGCCTCTCTAGGCCTTCTCCAACCCTAAAGAAAATCAAACAACCAAGCGGCTTGCCAATTCGGCTCTTTAATTCCAAACTCATAAATTATAAAGTTCTACCTTTTTGTCGGGTATATCATTATATCCCTACCATCTGCTATCAATTTTGCTTATATCATTCCATCCAAATCAAACTGCAATCTGTCTTTATTCTCAACACAATTATTGGCTCGTGCTCAAGTAAAATTCCATTCAAACTCTAATCTCCAATTTCAATCTCTTAACTTACCCACTCAATTTCATATTCACTTATTTCAAGTTAAATTCCAATTTATAAATCACTTTTACCTGTTCATCTATTTAACTCATAAGTTAATTTAATTTTCGAATTTAAATTCCTGGGTTTATTCAAATCACTTGAAATCATAATAACAATTCAAAATCCTTTGAATTCCTGAATAACTTGTTTTTGCAAAACAATTTCAAAACAAAATCTTTGGTAGTAATCCGTCACTTAGCAACTCGAAAATTATACCGATGATGTATCGATCCATCATCGGAATTATTTCCCAGTGATTAAAGTGAGTTCAATACTATATTCCTTTCAAAACCACTTTTAAACACTTCTCATTTTGAAATCGATCTCAGATATCCTTATCAAAACAGATTTAAAACCTCCCAAGATTTTAAAATTCACGTATACTTAATCCAGATTCAATTACAAACACTAGTCTGAATTTCCAGTTTTAAATTTCAATTCTGACTTTAATTTATGATTTAATTCATTTGTACCACTTATACGAATTCTGATTGGTTATTTATAACCATTCCACTTTTATAATCTTATTTGATTATAATAACAACCAACACATTAATATTTCCAATATATATATTTGGGAAAAATTATTTCATTTACCCTTTTTTCAAAACATACCATGTCGGTTCATCGTATTCAAGTGTTTAGTAACTCCTATCAACACAGTTTGCATTACTGTATCGACTAGACTTCATAAGCTACTCGACCAATAAATCTCCACAATATAAAACAAAATTTTATATCAAATAACAAATACGTTCACTCGTATATATACACTCAAACTCAATCTAGGGTATTACTAACCCCATCTCTACTGAGTCACGCCACAGAGCCAAGGTAATTCATTTAACCTTATGCTCTGATACGGACTGTAATGACCCGAAAATCCGTACCAATTTGAGCTGACTAAATAACACAAGTTCAACCCCAAATTATACTGGAAATTCAAGAAATTAATAGAAAGAAGATAGAGGGTGAGGATAGATAAGATAGAACTTATAGAATAGAAGAAGAAGAAGAACATCATCAGCAGAGTAAACACGAATCTCACAGCGGAACGAATAAAATATAACATAACATTTGAAATACAAACATTATATGTATACAATAACATTTCAGAGTACAACACTTACAACAACAGTGGAAATAATAATAGCTATAGAATCTTGAAGCCTCCTGCTCCGAGATCTCCAAGTGTATCTGTTAAATCCCGACTACTTGACTGCCCGTACAAATTTAGGCACCCAAAAGTTTAGGGAAAACAAACAAATAAACTCTGGGTCAGTCATGGGACAGGTATGAGTAAAACAGTTTAAAACAGTTTGAACAAGTAACGATATCTCATAAGACCACGCCGTACAACGGAACGGGTTTTCCCCTTATGAGAATCCAAAATATCTTTATATCAAAAACCTTTTGATATTATAATAATGTCTATCAACCACAATATAATAATCATCTAGCAGTAACGCTTTCATCTCACGTTCTACATATATAGTATACAATCAAACCGCAAGCACGTATTGGGTAATGGATTTCCAACTATGACAAGGTATGGAACCACCTTCCGATCAGTGTACTCTAGGAACGATACACTGGAGTTCAACAAGAACATCTTGCAACTCAGCCACACATGACCAACCACTCATTTCTCTTGAGTGTATCGAATGTACATCACCAACGGTTGGGATCAGCAACCATTTCCCGTATATATATATGGGACAGCATTGATAGATTAAAGAAGCAAATGAATATTCTCTAGATAGGTGATTATACACCCTATTTCAGAGCGACCGACTTAGCCATGCTGCCTGCCCGATTTTTGTCATTTACCGGGTGTTGAGGCCAGAGGCTACGATTACTTTCCATTCATTGGTAACACGATCACTTTGAATGCCACATTGTCAGATCCGTTAATCACTAGTTGATTTGCACAAATATTCTGGATGTTATGCTAAGGCAATAAATCCGTTGCCACCATATATATTTGTACAGTCCAACCCATCCGATCATTGGAAATACTCTGTCAGACACTCGTCCATATATGCTCGTTCTGGGACTGAACGAAAAAGAAGGCACTATTCAGTACACCCATCTAAGTCACTGTTATCTAAGACTTATACAACAGCCCTTGCACTTTACTCCGTCTTCAATTTTCTTTGGCATATTCGCAACGTTTATGCCAATACAGAGTGGTTCTTTGGATAAGAATCCAAACGGTCTCTCCATATTAACAACGTTAAAATGGTAAAAACTTGATAGTCGGTGATTTAACTATCAAATGGAAACATGTCGGTGTACAAACAACGATCTAAATTCCAAATGGAATTATCGATCCAATCATCAAAACATATATATATATATATACATCCACAAATCCTTATTTTCTATGCTTAGAAAATATATGTTATTAACATTGGAAAACATTTCCAATCCTCATTCACGTTCCACTAACTTCCACAACTCAGTCCCTAACTATAAACTAGTAAGAGAACAATTCTCTAAGTATAAACCCCGAAGGCCGAATCCAACATCAGATCAACACTCAGAAAACCATTCGACTTAACTAATCTCTAGTCAGTTTCTAATCTTGTTTTAACTCTATTTGATTAACTATATTTGAAAACTCTAGTTCGATTTAACTCTAATCGATTAACTCTAACTGATTAACTCTAACTGATTAACTCTAACTGATTAACTCTAACTGATTAACTCTAAATGATTAACTCTAAATTCGAATAACTTATATTCGATTAACTCTATTTGATAACGTTTATCCATTTACAAAGATTTACTTTTAGTAACGGTTCTGCACTTTACAAATGTCCTTTTTATAACATCCTATTCTGTTATAAATAATTTCCTTATAAATTCTATTTATTTTCTAAATAAATAACCCCTTTTATACTTCTATTTATTTCTTAAATGAATATCCAATTTTTAATTTTATTTATTTAACAAATAAATAATTCTCTTATCTTTTCTATTTATTCTATTTGCAAGTGGTTTGCAAATATTTTCTTTCTTTAACTCTAAGTATTTCTTATTTATAAATAATCCATTTATAAATAAATTTCTATTTATAAATATTCCATTTACAAATAATTCCTTTTATACTTCTTCTTTGAATTTATAAATATCTATTTTCAATATTCATTTTGAAAATTTCCTTTTTAACACTCCAGTATTCCTTATGGTATCTAACGTACCATATAACAATGATTGGTATCATTCAAACATATAAAATCATCAACAGATTTCATATTACATCATATAACACAATATATGAAACGAAACAGTATTTATATATTGAGGAACCCAGTTGGGTCCCTCCAACCTGTTCCCCTGCATCACAGATGTTAAACCATATAATTAACATCAACTTCGTTTCAGTATGAATTGTTCTGATAAACAACATCAATATTTAATGATATATATATATATATATATAATTTCAACTAACTGTCTAACAGTTCAATCAACCGATCTACACACAACGGTCAATCAATATCTAACAGTTCTAAAAGTACGTTATAAAAATATAACTGTTCAGAGTTGGTGAGTTTTACTCACATTGGACATTATCGTTAAATAACGAAAATCGTCGGTTGATCCTGAACTGACGCTACACTTTGTCATAAATCCAGACCATTCCAGACCCAATCCAGAGCAGTGTCCGTTCATACGATCCTGTCGGATCCGACCATTGCATTTTCAATAGTTTCTCTTCTTCACCATGACTCTACTCTCTCAACCAAACTAATGCTCAAAGCAACCCTTGCGCCATTTTTTTCTTATATATTTTAAGTTGGGCTTTTCCCTTTGATGTCGGCCCACCCCAACTAGAAACCATGCCCGTATACCTTAAAAACGTTGCCGCTCTTATACTTTCCACCGCGATTCCACCCCTTCCCAAAACGTTACTCCTCTTCACGTTCATACATGCCACCATTTCCAAATATAAAGGACCCCTCACCTGCCTCTGTAAATGGCCTTTGCCATCCGTACACCCTGGCTCCTTCACAAAGACAAAAACTAATGCTACCATCAGCACATATGTGCTACAGTATCCCCAATCTATAGTTCCATATATTCAACGTTAAATATCAACCCTTTTCCAAACTTCTTCTTTCCCAATAGAAGAAAACACGTGCTGCTCCATATAATCTGCACCTCCCTTATATGCTGAAGCCAAACCGTCTTCGTTTTGATTGCCTAATCCCATGTTTAACTCCTAATATGTCTTCCTCATACACGAACCAGCTTCAGGCAAATACACTTGCCATATCCGCACCTGTACATGCAAAACCCACTATACTTGGCAGCTCCTCCATACCGAACAAAACATGCTACTTCAACCGCCACCTCATCGGCATCAACTCCTCCATGCTGTACTTGAAAAACAGCGAACTCCTTTACAGCAGCCCCCATTCTCTTCACTTCAGACATCACGCTGCTCCCAGTATACGAGAGCCATCCCACTTCACAGTATAACGAAACCCATCCACGCAAATCAGCCTGTTCATTTCGCCAAACCCATGCACCCACAATGCTCCAGCTTGCTATAGCCTTCGACCTTACTTCAAAAACAAATGAGATCAACTTCGCTAGAACCCGGCAACTCCAGATCGCCGATGACCCCCAGTCTTCGTCAGGGACTCGAGCTCTCCGATCTTGTATGAACAGCTCGCAGGCAGTTTAAGGTTTTAAAGATTACTATTTTGATTTCTTTTCGATTTTTAAAACTCAGCGAGTTTTGTGTTTGAGGAACGAAAATATTTTGGTGGCTACAGAATTGGTTGGAAGAGGATTTAGGTCATAACGTTTTAAGGGGTATATTTATAATGTTAGAAATCTTAGCTGTAAAGTAATATATGGTAGGTGAGTCTCTGTTTCTAGTCTCTGTGTAATTTTCGTAGACCTACATTACTTCAACATGAAGTTATATAATATACTAGTCTGTCGTGCTTTAGTTCCTACCATAGGAGTGTGACTGTGACAACTCAGTCTACCGTGGTGTGTGGACTTCCCTTAATTAGCTTACGGCTTAAGCATTGTAAGGTGGCAAAAGTTGATTTTATTTTAAACGTTAGATTTGATTTTATTGTATATTATATATGGGATACTTCAATGTGCAGCGAAGGTTATTTGATTATATTCCAAAGCCATATGTACGTGTTAATTTTATGTTCAGAACGGTACTGTTTCGTAAAACTCCGGTCATGTACGGACTGCAACGGACAGGAATAAAAACATCATCGTGACGAGCGAGGTGTCCCTACTCCAGAAATATAAAAATACCGGTAGATTAACTCATATTTTGAAACCCCAAAATCACTGATTTAGGGTGCACAATACTCCCAATAAAAAGTTGCTTATTAAATTAATTAAAAATTACAGTAAAATTCTAAAAATTAAATTATCGTTATGTCCCAAAAGAACCTTGTCTAAATTCAAACCCTATCTCTAGTTATATCGAATAAACCGTTACGGTCATTAAACGATTCTATAACGACTATTTTAAAATTTGATTTGGACATATCTCAAAATCTACACGATGAAATCCCCATTTTTCTCTTTCACTAGAAAGATATACTCCACCAGCTCCGTACGTTTCTTGTTTCACAGAAATCCGATTTAAAATGAACTCTGTACATTCGGTTGAAGTTCGAATCGCCAAATTATGAACTGCAGCGCCATTTCAAGCTCGATTTTAATTATAATATAATTTATATTTCCAACTGTCATTATTAAATTTATTCGTGAACATATTTCAATATATAAACTGAAATATATTTTAAACTGTCCAATTCACTCGATATCGTTGATTCTGATATTTCCGATTATTCCGGACATCTATTATCCTATTATTTATATTAATTAAATATAAATATTATTTAATTCGAACTATCGATATCGCCAAAACGATATTTAATAATTAAATTAGTTAATTATTCTCCTGCCAAATTACGGGTCATTACATGTTTCGCCTTCATAATATCTGAAATTCTATGTATCTTTAGTAAAACTTTGTATTGTTTTTTTGTAATTTGAACTTGATATTATGGGATTTTGAAATTGGAAGCATTATGCAAAAGTGAAATTATTGAATTTGAAATATGGTGTGTACCAAATACTTTTATTTGAATTGATATGTTGAATTATATATGTGATTGAAAATCATAAAAACATGTTATATAATTGTTAGCAATTTTTGTATGCCAACAGTTATAAGAGTTAGTAGGATTATGATACGGACATTTATAAGTGTTACCATATCTTATAGTTCCAACATTTATAAGTGTTAGCAATGAATATGTTAGTAACTCTTATAAGTGTTACCATATCTTATGGTTCCAACATTTATAAGTGTTAGCAATGAATATGTTTGTAACTCTTATAAGTGTTACCATATCCTATGGTTCCAACATTTACAAGTGTTAGCAATGAATATGTTTGTAACACTTGTAAGTGTTAGCAGTTACTCTGTTTGTAACACTTATAAGTGTTACTGGAAATTCCTCACAGGCGTTGGTGACACTTAAAAGTGTTATAGAAATTATTTGTAACATATATACTTGTTGGGAATCCCCTGTTTTGGTGTAGTTAAACCCCTACAAATCATCGATAAATGAGCCTAACCACCAATGGGGTTTGAAACAGATATGGAATCTACTACAATATTAGTAACTAAGTGCAGAGATTCAACCATGGAATTAGATATAAACGAGTGTGAAGCACTAGAATCAAAAAGTGTTCTAACTGGGTAGTTTGAAAGAGAAACTAAACTTTCTACGGAAAATTTTCTACCTCTTTCAGGAGCACTGATAGCGAGAGCATGCACCTGTCCTCTAAAAGTTCCTGCCCTCTGACCCTGTCCCTGTTTCTTCGGGCACTCCTTAGAGAAGTTTCCAACCTCTTCGCAGTTAAAGAAAATGCCCTTCCTTCTCTGACAGTCCTTGATCAAGTGACCTTCCTTTCCACAATTGTGACATTTTCTTTTATCCTTGCCTTTGTCATCTTTCCCTCCTTTCTTCTGCTGTTGTTGTTGTTGCCTCTGTGGTTGCTGTTGTTGCTGGCCCTTCTTGGGCCACACCTTCATATTCTGCGATGTCCCCTCAGTCCTTACTTCCTTCTTCTCTCCCTTGCTCTCCTTGTGCATTAGAGCCATATCAACAAGCTTTTCGAAAGTGGACGTCATTGGAATATGGGACATAGCTAAGCCATGCAGAGGCTCATTCAACCCTTTAGCAAACCGCAAAGCCGTTTTGTGTGATGTATCCACCAACTCTAACCCGAACCTTGCCAGCAGGTTGAACTTGTTCACATAGTCCTTTACTGTCAAATTTCCTTGCTTGAGTGTCAAAAACCTCTCCATTTGGATGCTCCTCTCAGCTTGGGAGAGAAATTTCAATTCGAATCTCTATCTAAAATCTTCCTAAGTTTCTACCGGACGTCTAACTTGGGTGACTTCTCACCAGAATGAGGCTCCTTCCTTTTACAACCAAGCAGCTAATTGAATCTTTCTTCGTTCTTCCACTTCAAATATTATGAATAAGTCCTCAGTCTCCTTAAGCCAATTCCGAGCTTCCACGAATGTCTCATTCCCGTGGAATGGCTTCACTTCCATAGCACGGAAGTCCTTGCAGATCTTGGAGAAGTTATCTACCCTTGGAGAGGGAGGAGGAGGAGAAATGATTGGTGCAGCTGGGGGAGGAACATTCCCTTGGCCTTCGGTAGGAGCCATGGCCTCCAAATACCTACAGAACCACCCGGGTATTGTGACGTCTTCTGGGATATTTGGGATGTTTTGTTCCCCAGACATGCTGAAAAAGGAAAAGGAAGAGATTTAGATAGAGGAACGAAGGATACTACATACGACTTTTTAGGGAATGTTTTTCAAAACAAACTTTTCTTATTGAAAAAGCTTTCTTTTAAACCCTTTTTGAAAATAATTTTTCAAAATCTTTTATCTAATCTGGTAACCTTTAGCTCTGATACCAAGTGAAACACCCCACTTCCTTTAATATCACTCACTAAGGGAATGCATTAAGTTCCGTAAAGCGCTATAGGTAAGAAGACACAGAATAATTACAAGACATATATAAATAAGACAGCAGCCAAAAATTTTAAATTTTTATTTCAACATAAATCATAATACCGTGGTCCACAATTTCATAAATCACAAAAACCATTACAATTGAAATACTTCTGTCTTGCACCATCCGAGTACATAAATAAATAAAAAGCATAATTCCCTAACTAAAAGAGTTAAGCCATAGCAGAGACAAAAACTTGAGCCATACATCAAAAGTAGCTCTAGCAAGATGATAATCAAAATCTGGACTAAGTCTGCGTGTTTCCTCCCTAAGAACCTAGGGGGAAATAGAAGAAAGAAGAAGAAACAAAGGGTCAGACAAAAAGTCTGGCATGTCTAGTTACTTTTAGTCAGTAGATAAATAAAAGCAACATGATAGGCATATAAAGTGGATAAGAAAGATCACATAAATGGCAAGTGTGACAAGGCAAGCAAGATAAGGTGTGAATGCTTCACTAATGATTACTCTGCAATATTACTAGCATAACTAAACTGAGATGATCCCTTCCACAACAAGTTGGCAGACTTAGGGTATACGTCCTAGTGTACCGTAACCACTACCCTAATCGATCGGCTCCCTATCCCATAGATATCCCGTGTTGGCCCCACAGTAGGAGGCATCACTTCCTAAAGTGGCAACCCAAGGAGTGCACAACCATATTTACTGGTGTCACAGTCGTCTTATCCCCTCTGCCCGACCCATGCTTGCACAGTTCCCCGGTCAGTTTACGCCGTCCACACGGTCCATTTCGTTTGGATCTCTTACAATCAATCAGTAAGCTGCCCTTATCTCCGCCTAGTACGGAGTCATTTATTTGATACCTACTCCTGGTTACTGATTGAAATGGGTCCCACACAATATGACACAAGCTCCCCTTTGTCTTGTATTCCCACTAGGTTTTTCACTGACTATGTATGTAACGACCCGACTTTCGCTTGCGCTGTAACGGCTGGAAATTTTCGACTCCTCGAGAGTCGAAAATCCCGAGACGTTAGTGAAAGAAAGTAGAGGGTGAGGAAGAAAAGATAGAACTAATAGAATAGAAGAAGAAGAAGAACTTACATCATCAGAGTAAACACGAATCTCACAGCGGAACGAATAAAATATAACATAACTTTGAAATACAAATCAGTACTCGTATATACATACCATTTCAAAGTACAACACTTAACAACACAGCGGAATAATAATAGTTATAATCCTGAAGCCTCCTGCTCCAAGCTCTCCAAGTGTATCTGTAAAATCCCGACTACTTGACTGCCCGTACAAATTTAGGCACCCAAGAGTTTAGGGGAAACAAAACAAAATAAACTCTGGGTCAGTCATGGGAATGGTGTGAATAAAACTCCAACACTTGGTTAAATAAAGGATATCTTTTTGATATTATAATAATGTCTAAATACAAATAGATATCAATCTAGCAGAACGCTTGCATCTCACGTTCCACATACATAGTATACAAAACAAAAACCGTGAGCGCTTATTGGAGATTGGATTCCAACAGACAAGGTATGGGAGCACCTTCCGATCAGTGTACTCTAGAGGAGATACACTAGGGTTCAACAAGAACGTCTTGCAACCCGGCCACACATGACCGTCCACTCATTTAGCTTGAGTGTAACGAATATATTATCACCGATGGTTGGGATCAGTAACCATCCTTCCCAATAAGGGACAGCATTGAAGTAGATTATAAAGAAGTACAATTGAATATTCTCTAGATGGTGATAATACACCCTGCTTGGGTATGGCCCAACTAGCCATGCTGCCTAGCCCAACTTCTGTTATTTCCCGGTGGTGAGGTTTGAGGTCACGTTTATCACTTTGACAGATTATTGCTTCAATTACTTTGAATGCCACATCGTCATACCCGCCAAATCATTATCGATTTCTCAAGGCATCACGAGTATAAAAGCTAAGAGAAACGAATTTCTCCGCCACCAACGTAATACATTTAAAGAGATCAACATATATGATTCGTTAAGAATACTTTGTCAGACATTCGTCCATATACGTTGTTCTGGGACTGAATAAACCGAAGGCACTATTCAGTGAATCCATCCTACCTAGGCTTTTCACAATAGCCCTTGCACTTCACTCCGTCTTCAATTATCTTCAGCGTACTTGATTCGCAACGCTTATGCTAATACGGAGTGGTTCTTCGGATAATAATCCAACCGGTCCCTCCATATTAACAACGTAAAAATGGTCAAAACTATGATAGTCTGTGATTCAACTATCAAATGAAAACATGTCGGTGTACAAACAACGATCTTATTTCCAAATGGGAATTCGATCGATCAATCATCATATGTTCATATTTCCTTATTTCATATATTTAGAAAATATATGTTATTAATCATTGGAAAACATTTCCATAGCTTATTCTCACATCACTATTATTTCGCAACTATCAGTCCCTAACTGTAACTAGTATGAGAACAATTCTCTAAGTATCAATCCGGAAGGTCGAAACCAACATCAGATCGTCACTTAGAAAACCGTTCAACTTACCCTCTCCAGTCAGTTTCTGAATTTGCTTAACTCTATTTCTTAAATTCTTATCATGAAAACATTTCATTTTCTATGTTTAGAAAACATATCTGACTATATTTGGAAAACGTTTCCAAAACTCATTTACGGATTTCCAATGAACGTTGTATAAAACATCGTTTCGCTTAATCCATTTATCGCTTATTCCTTAACTTTATTCCTAATCAACCTTTTAGATCGAACCACAACTATTCCTTTGTCAATTCTGAAGTCAATCAAGTTGGGGTATAATTACCTCGCAGACCTTAATTGAACAACGTCCTTTACTGTGAAATAGATGGAGCTCATCACTCACTTTTTTACAATCATTTGTTTACGCAAATTCTCGGATTCAGGTTACGAATCTACTTCTTATATGAAAACGTTTGATTATAACTATAACGTTATAATTCCTATTTCTGCAATATTTAACCTAAATTATAACTTTATCTCCTAACTCGAATAATTTAACAGACACCTAATTTCTAAATCAATAACTAAATCTTGATTTAAACCCTGGAAAGTAAATAGTACTTTCCCGAATTCGCTATAATCGAATTCGACGTATAACTCTCTTTCGAGTAATCTCTATTCAATTAACTCTCCCTTTTTAATCACTTATATTCGATAAACTCTATTTCGATTAACTCCTATCGAATAACTCTTCTTGGTTGGCTCTATTTCATTAACTCTTATCGAATAACAAATATTCGATTCTTAAATGTGTCAATTCTTATCGAATAACTAACATCCGATTAACTTATATGGATTTACCCTTATCGAATAACTTATTCGATTAACTTAACTTGATTTTCTTAACTCAATTATCTCAACTCGATTACTTAACTCGATTACTTAACTTAACCCAATTCGATTAACTCAACTCAAATCGATTAACTTAATTTGATTTACTCCTTCGAATAACTCATTCGAATAACTTAATTGATTAACTCCTTCGAATAACTAATTCAAATAACTTACCTTCGAATAACTAATATTCGATTTACTCTTCGAATAAATAATATTCGGTAACTCTACTCAAATGAATAACATTTGATTTCTCCACTCGAATAAACTATATTCGATTACTCTTCCCTCGAATACACTATATTCGCTAACTCTACTTCGAATAAGTGATATTCGGCAACTCTACTCGATTAACTCCACTTGGATAACTCTAACTGGTCAACTTTAACTGTTTATCTTTAACTGGTAAACTTTAACTGGTTAACTCAAATGGTTTAACCTAACTGGTTAACTCAAATGGTTTAACCTAACTTGATTTACTTGTCTCGATTAACTGAACTAATCCTCTTAGTTTAACTTAGTTAATTCACTTTGATTAACTCTAACCGATTTACTTAGTTTAACTCAGCTAATTCACTTTGATTAACCCAACTAATTTACTTCGATTAACCAATTAGTTTAACTTGACTAATTCACTTAGTTTGACGCAACTAATTACCTTTGATTTACAAATTAGTTTAACTTAACTATGTCACTTAGTTTGACGCAACTAATTCACTTTGATTTACAAATTAGTTTAACTTAACTAATTCACTTCGATTAACCGCTTAGTTTATCTTAACTAATTTACTTTGGTTAACTTAACCAATTACTTTGATTAACTCGACTAACTTGCTTTGGTTAACCTAACAAATTACTTTGTTTAACTCTATTCGAATAAGTAATTCGAATCACTCTAATGTGTTTAACTCTATTCAAATATCTAATTCGAATAACTCATTTCAAATAACTAAATTCGATTAACTCCTTTTATTAACGTTTATTCATTTCAAAAGATTTCCTTTTTACAACGTTTATCCATTGATAAAGATTTACTTTTTACAAGTTTATCCATTTATAAAGATTTACTTTTAGTAATGGTTCTTCACTTTATAAATGTCCTTTTAATAACGTTTCTACTTCTCTATATAAGTCCAGACTTATATATATATTCCATTTATCAACGATAAATAATTTATTTAATTTATAAAACATTATTTATAAATTAATCTACTTCAATTTATCTGTTTAAAACAGATTTCCTATTGAATATCTCATTTAAATCCATATCGTGTTATACCGTGTGCGAAGCATGTGTTTATATCTATCCTTGTATAATTCTATTTATTTTCCCAACAAGTGTTCCTTTATTTATTCCCTAAATAAATATTCCTTTATTCCATTTATTTATAATCTAAATAAATGTTCCTTTATTTATTTCCTAAATAAATAAATGTTTTCATTTTATAAAATCCTATCGATTTTATAAATAAGATTTATTTTAAAAATAAACATTGAAAATTCCCTTTTTACATTTTAGTATCACCTACGGTGTTTAACGTGTCGTATAACAATGATCGGTATCATTCAAACATATGAAATCAATAACAGATTTCATAACACATCATATATCACAATATATGAAAAACGGTAAAATAAATGTTGAGGAATCCAGTCGGATTCCTCCAACCTGTTTCCCTGCATCCACAGATGTTACACAATAAAATATACATCAATTTCATTCCAACATGAAATATACTGATGAACTGAATCAATATTTGATTGTCGTTTATATATATAACTATATCTATGTTTCAATCAAATCTATTTAACAGTCCAAACTATCAATACACAGCAATCAAATCATTTAACACAGTTTATATAAAAATATAAACTGAGGAGAGTTAGTGAGTTTTACTCACAGTTGCGCGTTAATCGTTAAATAACGGTTTGCGTTATTTGACTCAGTTGGACAATTTATTTCGCCATAAATTGTAACGAGCTCCGATGGACTTCCAATCAGTTCCAATGTGCAGCCACCGTCCACACGATCCTTTCGGATCTTGTTTCATCAAATTCCATTTCACTACCGGCCCAAACTATTCTCTTCACTGACCCATTAAAACAGCTCGTTCTCCTCTTCACTAACAGATCGTGCTACTCCATACTTATTACTCCTTATTCACATTTTGTCTTTTCTTTTCTTTTCTTTCTTTGATGGGCTTTATCTTTAAAACCCGGTCCATAAAGAAATCCAAACACCACCCAGGTGAACCAATAATCCTCGCCACAAAATGCATGTTCCCAGCATTTTAAAATCATGGCCGAACTACATGGCCCCAACATGCTTCACCCTCCCCAAAAATACTTCAAAGTTCAACACTAAACACCCGCCTGGTACTCACGTTCCACTCATGGCCCTACTCCCTTTTCTTTTGAATTTAATACCTTTTCGTTTTCACGTTAAACACAGTAACTTTTCCACCCTTTCTTCACATGTTTCAATCTCCTTGCAAACTGTTGTGTGAATCCCATAGCCGAACAAAGTAGCAGCTCCCACTTCCCTTCAAAACCAACCGCATGTACCCTCACGCTCCTCCCTTTTCAACTCCATACTCCAGTGCCATACACAAATACCTTGCAACAACTTGTACTGACCATTTTAAAACTGTACGCAACACTGACCTGCTTCCGACATTCACACACCATTTCCTGTTAGAGTACTACCCTCCTTCTCCTAGATGCTTCACGGAAATCCCATGCCAACCCCATTAAACGCACGTCAACCCCTCCTTTGCATCACCGAACTTTGAACCTCTCCTTTCCTCCATGTCACCTGAGCTTCATCAGGGCCGCCCACTTCCTTCTCAGCCTCGGGTCTCGGGTCTGAAGCCGCAACTACATCACCAGCATACAGAAAACACCCCGACGTTGCTTCAGTAAAAGAGAAACCCAAACATGTCGTGCTTCCCTCCTCAAGCTCAACATCTCCAATGCCTAAAACTCATCTTCTCAAACACGTGCACCCCCATGGTAGTTTTAAATCCCCACGCTTCAGTTCTCCGCAGTGAAGCCCAACGTTTTGTTTTATTTTAGAGGATCCAGCTTTTCACGTTTTTGGGTTGTGAGGGTGGCGGCTTGTTGTTTGTTGCGGTTTTTATCTGAGAAAACGAGGAAGTGTTTAGGTTGTTTATTTATGTGGTGGTAAATTTGAAGACGTGTTGTGGTCTTGTGGTTAAGAAAAACCAACGCGGTCTCTAATCCCCCCCATGTGAAGCTTCAGGGTAGTTTAATTATAGGATTTCACTCGTAGACGTGGTCTCTGGACTTCCACGTGATTTCTGTGGTTGAAGAGAAATGGCGTATGTGGCCTTGTTGGTGTCCACCAATTTTGTTACAACTTTATTTTATAAATTTATATAGTTACGTACCGCTGCAGACAGAAATAAAAACATCATCGTGATGAGCGAGGTGTCCTGACTCTAGAAATATAATAATATCGGTAGGTTAACCTATATTGTGAAATCCCAAAATCGTTGATTAAGGGTGCAAAATACTCCAAATAAAAAGTCACTTATTTAATTAATTAAAAATTACCATAAAATTCTAAAAATTAAATTATCACTATGTCCCAAAAGAAGCTTGTCTAAATTCAAACCCGATCTCTAGTTATTTTGAAATAACTGTTATGGCCGATAAACGATTCTATAGCGACTATTCTGAAATTTGATTTGGACATATCTCAAAATCTACACAATGAAATTACGATTTTTCTCTTCCACTAGAAAGATATACTCCACCAGCTCCACACGTTTCTTATTTCACAGAAATCCGGCTTAGATGAATCATGTACATTCAGTTGAAGTTCAATTTTCGCCAAATTGCGAACTGCCGCGACGTTTCAGTTTCGTTTTAATTATAATTATAAATTATAAGTTCGAACGTTTTACTTTAAGTTATCGATATCGCCAAATCGATATATAAATAATTAAATAAATTAATTATTCGACAGCTAACAAAACGCGCCATTACATGCGCCCAGACCGCTGCCGAGCTCGGTGGACCCCCAACGCTGAAAACCGCGCCCAAAGTCGGCTTATTTCTCTTCAATTTTCGCATTTGGGATCATGGATTAATTCGAAGAGGGGGAAGAGAAATTAAGAGATTAAAATCGCACATTTCTGGCCTTCTAAAGAGTTGATGGCAACAAGGGTATTGTAGATTAAGGTTTAGGTTTCTAATTAGATTATGGTATTTATAATAAAATAATATTTAATTACTAGTTTTGCAAATAACCCGTTAATTCTTTTCAGATCCAATTTCGGCCCAACGAAAATTGTTCGCAAGCAAATACCCATGTTCTAGACGCGATGGAATAGGTCTTGTCAGCCCTTTTGATCATCTCCAGCTTGTTTTATTTAATATACAAATCATTCATTTATTTAATTCCATCGTATATTTAAATTTACTGGGGCCACATACTGACTCTAAAAATTACAGAGAAATTATTTCTAGCTTTGTTTTGACGATACGGTCCTAACAAAACTAATTTCGTCGGATTCCGAGACCGTCTGAAAAATGGCCATTTTCAAGTCGATTAAATTTGACTGAAATTGACAAAACACGGTTTCCTTTGCCACACTCACATATTGATTATAAAAATTATGAAAATTTAAACCTAGTAATAATTTGACATTCCGGTTCCAACAAAAGTGATTTCGTTGAAAACGGAGGTCGTTTGCAAAATGGCTATTTTTAAGGGCCATATATTATATTAGAATATATTAAAATTCTATAGCGACTTTTCTAAAATTTAAACTGGACATAACTTCCTATTTATAAAGTGAAATTTCAGTTTTTTACATTCGTTAGAAAGATATGATTAAACAGATTCAAATATTTCTTGTTTCGTCCAATTCTGATTTAAGATGAATTATGTATATTAAATTGAAAATAGAATTCGAATTTTCAAACTGCCATGCTATTTCAAACTCCTTTTATAATTAAGTAAAATTTATTCGTTTTAACTTCGATTAGAATAAATTTTTGGTTGTTATTATTTAAAATAAATCATCTCAAATATTCAATTTTCATTAAAATTTCTGAAATAAAAATTTAAAATTGGTTCAGAATTTCCAGGTTGTTAATATCTCCCCCACTTAAAATCTTTTCGTCCTCGAAAAGAAAAGGAGCTGAAAGTTGTTTAACAAACCTATCTCAACTTTTTTTAATAATTTTATTAGTTGATTAACTTTTAAAATATATATAACTTTTATATATTCAAAAATTATATTTTCTAAGATCGGATTATATATAATCACAAATAAGTTAATTATAACTTGCAACTCTCAACTCATTCTATGGCATTACTAACCCCATCTCTAACGAGTTTTCTCATTCTAGGATACTACTGATCTTATCTCTAATGAGTATTCTTACTGGATATTACTGATCCATTCTCTGATGAGTCTTTTGTTCAGTTCTACGAGTTGTACCCCAAAGATTTGAGCTAACCAGAGCTCTGATACCAACTGTAACGACCCGACTTTCGCCCACGCCCAGACCGCCGCTAAACTCGGTGGACCCCCAACGTTGAAAACCGTGCCCATAGTCAGCGCTTTCCTGACAAAATTCCGACCTTCACACTCCACTAAATCAGATCGTGTCCGTACAGAATCGAAGAGCTGGCAATTCTCTTCAGTTTTCGATTTGGAATCATGGATTAATTCAAAGAGGGGGGAGATAAATTAAGAAATTAAAATCGCGCATTTCTGGCCTTCTAAAGAGTTGATGGCGGCTAGGGTATTATAGATTAGGGTTTAGGTTTCTAATTAGATTAGGATTTTTATAATAAAATAATATTTAATTACTAGTTTTGCAAATAAACCTGTTAATTCTTTTCAGATCCATTCTCAGCCCAACGAAAATTGTTCCTAGGCAAATACCCACGTTCCGGGCGAGATGGAATAGATCCTGCCAGCCTGTTTGATTATCTCCAGCTTGTTTTATTTAATTTAATATATAAATCATTTATTTATTTAATTCCATCGTACATTTAAATTTACCGGGGCCACATACTGACTCTAAAAATTGCAGAGAAGTTATTTTTAGCTTTGTTTTGATGATACGGTCCTAACAAAACTAATTTCGTCGAATTCCGAGACCGTTTGAAAAATGGCCATTTTCAAGTTGATTAAATTTGATTGAAATTGACAAAACACGTTTTCCGTCGTCACGCTCACATATTGATTCTATAAATTATGAAAATTTAAACCTAGCAATAATTTGACATTCCTGTTCCAACAAAAGTGGTTTCGTCGAAAACGGAGGTCGTTTGCAAAATGGCTATTTTTAAGGGCCATATATTATATTAAAATATATATAAATCATATAGCGACTTTTCTAAAATTTAAACTGGACATAACTTCCAATTTGTAAAGTAAAATTTCAGTTTCTTACATTCGTTAAAAAGATATGATTAAACAGATTCAAATATTTCTTGTTTCGTCCAATTCTGATTTAAAATGAATTCTGTATATTAAATTGAAAATAGAAATCGAATTTTTAAACTGCCACGCCATTTCAAACTCCTTTTATAATTAAATAAAAAAATTCATTTTAACTTCGATTAAAATAAATTTTTACTCGTTATTATTTAAAATAAATAACCTCAAATATTCAATTTTCATTAAAATTTCTAAAATAAAATTTTTAATTTGGTTCAGAATTTCCGGGTTGTTACAATGTATACACCTTGATGTCTTTAATTACATAGTCCTACATCAGTTATGCTTACCCTAAAGGGTGTCTTTAATTACATAACCCTATTATATTTTCCATTGGTTATGTATATAACTAGGTGTTTGTAATTACATAACCTTATTGGGTTAAGTCCATGGGCCTATATGTCTATATATTACCCACCCCCTCTAATTTACTTTACCCACCCATTATACATCCAGTTTTACTTAACCCTAACTTAAGTTCATAGTCATACAACCTTTATGACTAAATTAGGTTAAGTAGTCCATTCTATCACATGTCCAATTATGGTTCCATAATGGGCTAGACCTCTCACATTAGACCTACCACGTGTGGATGCTGGATATACCGGTCGGGTCGAGGCAGTCTTATTCCACAGCTGGGCCTAACCTCGTGTCTTAACCCTATTTGTATTTACGTAGTTAGACCTCCCACATTAGGTTCAACATTAGTGACCGCTGGATATGCTGATCGGGTGCGGGAAGACTTCCGCCACTAATGTAACCTAACCTCGTGTCATAAGTACAGTTTATGATTCCTAATTGTAAATTACTAAACATTCCAAATTAATCCAAATCTGCCTATGTCACTATAGATAACTATTTCTATGTTTTCCCCATTTGATTTACATGTCCCATTTCCTATTAAACATTACATAAATCATGCCAATTTTAATTCTCTTTTTCCCCGTTTTCTCTCCGACGTATTCATACGTATTTTGGCGGCATCTAGGCTACAAAGTAGCCTAGCTATAATAATTAAAAGGGAATATGACGAGGATGATAGTTTCAACATGTCCTGACATAAACATGATCATAAATTGTAATAGTAACAAAGTGAATGGACATGTGATTAACATCATAACTAAGTGGGTATAATTAATAACTTGTGGCAATTACTATGATGTTTAAGAAAGCATAATGAGATCTAGATCTAACATTAGGTGTCCAATTACCTAGATCTAGCATAGTCATGGCAACATGTTAAGATAAAAAGGTAGATTCACATGTCAAGTTTGCAACATATATCAATGTATCACAATATGGCAAGTGAAAGGTGATTAACATAAAAGTTTTGATCCAAGTAATGTCACAATTATCTAAATTAATAGATGTACTTCCATCATAACATGGTTACAAGTCAAGATCCATATAAACATCATAATTAAATCACCACAATTATATTAAATCTAGGAAATTAGATCTTGTCATGACATAGGATAAAGTTTCATATCATCATAGAATCATACTTTACAACATATCCAATTCATTGTCTATCAAAGCATACTTTTATTTATCTAAACCTAAAAGTAATCTAGAAACTCATAGAGTTAGGTTTAGAGAATTGAGAGAGAATAGATCTGAATTCTGAATTTGATTAGCTAAACCGTTAGTATAGAATTTGATCTTCTAATTTGACTTGATGGAGAAAAAGGCTTGTTTTAATTTAGATTAGAGCAGCATGGGGGCGCCATGGATGAACACAATGAGATTAGGGTTAGGTTTAGATGTTTACTTGTAGATGTATTAAGTGTATAAGGGCCTTTAGATTTGATTAGGAACCATCCGAACAACTCAAATTAGAAAAACACGTCATCAGGAAACTGCTCAGAATCAATCAGTCGACTGGTCAATTTCAATCAATCGACAGTTTTCACTTCTGTCTAAAACGGTCGACAAGTGATAAATGGGCGGTGGACTTGTACCAGTCGAATTGTGAAAAATGGGCAGTTGACTTGTTTTATATCTTTAAACTTTAAACCTTCCGAGCTTCATAACTTCTTCATACGATGTCCGTTTTACGTAAACTCGGACTCTATCTCAAGCAGAATTCCGAGATGAACACAATGGCGTAACCCGTTTCACTTAATACTTCTTCTAAAAATTAAGTATTCTTTAATTTGTCATTTTTATATTTAAAATTACGGGGTGTTACAACTCCTCTTCGGGGTCTCCTAAAATCTTGGATCAGAGGAAACCTGTCTCAGTGAATTAGATTGTAGAGAACCTATAAATAAACATTTAAGACTCAAAAGAAGGTTTTTTTTGGCAGATTTATGATTATCCCACTATTGTAACTATTTGACTGTAATATATCGTTGATATAAGAAGATTATAAAGTGGACGTAGGCTCGTTAACGCCGAACCACTATAAACGTGCATGTGATTGTTCATTTCTGCATTTTTCCATTTTATTTGTGTTCACTTATTCTCTACAAATTTGTCTTTTAGTTGTTATACCGGTTTTTGGTATCAACAGTAGTGTTATTTCAGAATATATAATTTGTCCATTCAACAGAACTTTGTGTTTGACCCCCTCCTCATAAGATACTCGCAGATTAGGTTTACAGCAGAGATTTTGTAGACTTTGGACACTGGTTATATAGTGTTATTATTTCGATAAGGCTATATTTGATTATTATATTTTATCCCTTCCACTGTGAGATGTTTTATCGAGCTCAGATATATTTATTATCTCCGTATTTTTTGTAGATATCAAATAAGCCAAATTGAGCTTCGATAGACCGGGATTTAAAAAAAATCGATCTCTCGAAATTCGGGTTGTTACAGGAAATAGGGTGTTGGCCCTAAGATAGGAATTTACAAATTACTATTCATGTTTAATTTATATTAAAATTTTCCGATCACCAAATGAGACGTGCTCACGTACGTTCATAGCTAATTAACTATTTTCCAAAACTAATGGAACTTGTTTTGGAGGCTAAATCGATCATATTTAACAGCTTTTCTAAAAAAAATCAAATTATAGCTTAATATAATTTCAAAATTATTATCGATACCTGTTTATATCACAAACGTTAACTTAACAACTCTGATTGATATAAAATTTGAAATCTTACAATCTTTTACAATTTCGGATCAAATGAAACAGGTTTCGTCGAAATCCGAGATCGTTTGAAAAATGACTAATTTCATGTATCAAAGCAAACTGGTAAAATATAAATTGATTTTTAAATGTTTAGATTGATTGATAATATTTTTTTTATTATCATTCTATTTTAAATAAGATTTTGCATAGTTTCAAAATAAACTTAGCTGGGTTTTAAACCCGATATTTTCAAATCTCATGTTAATTTAACGTTCAAGTTCTCACTTTAAATTTATTTCAAGTCATGAAATCTTAAAATTAATCATTTTAAATATTTAAGTTAATTAAATATCCATTAGTAAAAATTTGGATTGTTACAAATTTCGACATTCTCCATTCTTCTACTACTTTCTTCTACTTCAAGTTAAGTACTTATGGTTATTGGTTTTCTACTTTAATCTGTCTACTCTTTATAATAAACAGCTCTATGGATTTCGATGTCATTGAAAACATTAAATTTATCTCATCATCATCTACTTTTTTTATAGTTTTCGATTTCGATTCAGTAAGTCAGTTACACACTAAATCAATGTCAAATGCATCAGATTTTATCTTAGTCCATTTATACATCGACTATTTCAACTGAACCAAATTACATTCTTAATAACTTTCGCTGGTTTATATGACCACCAACATATTAGCCAAAATCATCTTCATCTATCATCAACTCACCATCAAAATAACATTTGGTAGGAAGTTATTTAGGAGTCATTCTACGTGCAAAACAACAACAAATTCATTATTTCGATAATGAACCTATGGTCCAACCAAACAAAAACTAACATTAGTAAATTAACATTTGAAAAGTCATACTTTCAAGATTAGATGGAATGAATAACTTGTTGATTATCTGCTAAGAACCAAATAAAAATTTAGTCTGAATTTACAATTTGCATGGAATGAGTTTTTTTAAAGTTAAATTGTAAAAGAGAAAGAGAGAATAGTTGGTAGTTAATTAAATCTGGGCGACAACTTTGATGTTATTTACGATGCTGCCTGAAAGGTAAAATGTTGGCGGCATCTCAGATGCAATCAACTGTCTACATGACTAGAAATGATCTATTTTTGCAGTAAGTTTGAAAGCTGGTCTACAAAATTAGGGGAAAAAATCCCGATACCATTTGTTTTTGATGAATCCATAGGGCATTTTTTATAAAACGAAGAAATTTTGTAGTTTGCCTTATTGGAATTCAAGCTCAGTTAGTTCGTGTTACTCTGATGAAGAAACTTGGAAAGTTGTTTTTGTTTTTTCATTCTCTAATTGGGTGACATTACAATGTGCAAATTTTGACTGTTAATGTTTGAATTTGTAGCATGAGCGAGGAGAATTCCTTTTTCACAGCTTGTATGGGATGTCATTTAAATACAAACTGTTTATGATCCGTGGAAACCGATTAGGCCTCGGCATAACGGGGAGAACTAGAGAACTGATGTATACAAGAAATTCCAATGAAGTGCTTCTGCAATAAAAAGAAGGCATCTACTCAAACAAGTGAAAGAAGAATCCCCTGTGTGATGAAATCACGCCCATCCATCTCCTACAGGGACACATTAGTATTAATCAAGTACAGTCTTTCACCCCTTGTGACTTGTTTGATTATCATAAATGGTCATAACTTGCTTTAACATTTGCACCACCAAATGTTCATTTTAATACTAGCCATGATCACAATATGAATATTAGGATCAGTTCATAAGCAAATTACCCATTTTGCACGTGAGCAATATCACATTTAGCCTTTACACATTATATACAGACTAATCTACTAAATAAGAAAAAAAAATAGGGGGTTGTTATTGACACTCCAAATATTGTTAAGAGGGGATCAATTTAAACAGAAAAAAGAAATTGTTAAGGGGAGTATCAATGCAGAGAACAACCCCTTAACAAATAAGGTTTATTTTACCAAATTAGCCTTCTTTACAATAATACTTTTTTAGTTGTTAATTAAAAAAAATTATATGGTATATTAGTCAAACTACATCAGATTTTTATATCAAATCATCAATAATCTCATTTGTCTATCGCTTTTTTTAAATAAATTAATTTTTCATTTGTAGATGGTTTTTTAAAATAATTTCATTTCTCATTTGTCGATCGCTTTTTTGAAATAATTTCATTTCTCATATGTTAAATTATCAATAATCTCATTTGTTTCACGTTCTTCGTTTGCACAATTATTTCTCCCCAAACTATCACTTTCTTTTTTGTTTGCAAATAATTTAGAGATTTTTTTTTTGCATTTGAAATTAATTAGAATTTGGGATGGTAACATGTTATTACCAAGGTAAAAAGGGAACGTAAAAAATTAAGTACGTGTCTCCCCTTAATATTCTTTTTATAATTGAAGTGTTTTTAAAATTCGACTTTCCTTAACAATATTTGGAGTGTCAATAACAATGCCCAAAAAATAATAAAAACAAATCAATGAATGAATAAGGACTGAAACGATGGAAGATAAAGAATCAACTATAATTTTCAGAGAAATAAAGCTCCAACAGCTTGGTTTCGATCTCCGATGGAAGAGCCACTGGTTGATGGTTCATGTCCACCTATACTGTTGTTGCCTTAGCTTCCAATGTTAGTTAAAGAAAAAGAAAAATTAAATAAATTTTGGCATGTTTATACTTAAAACTTGAAGTCTTGAACATAATTGAAGGTGTAGAACTAAATACAAACCTCAATATCAGACAACCTGCAGATGTAATGTTGAAGAAATATTCTTGATTCAGAAAAACTAGAAGCTCTCACTTTTATCACAAACTTATCCCCATTTCTCAAAGGTCCAAAGAACTTCAAACTAATGTTATTTAACGCCATCTTTACAGCACCGTCTACTTTGTTGCTAATTTCCAAGGCTTTTAAGGAATTCATTATGCCCTGAGAATGTAATAACTTCAACAAGTTAGCCGATTTTCTATTGTGAGTTTGAGTACATGTTATGTTACTATTGTAACTCTAAACAAGCAACTTATAAGCAAATCCATTTCACCGTGTTGACGGTATTTTGCATAAACTGCACTATTTACCACATCATATTGATCCAGTTCATAATCTCTGACCTGAAGTTCTAGTTCAAAAAATCTCTTCACCCTGTATGCATACAAGTTAGTTATCAAGAACTTGACGATGATCAACGTATGCGCTTATGTATTTCAGAATAAAATTAACCTTGGACTTTCAGTAGCAATTATTTCCAATGTTGTGGTTTGAGGAATGTTCTCTGCATACGTAGGAGAAACGACGTTAAGTGATGTGTTGAAGAATTTAACATTAGTACGGCAGTGGCTAAAACCGAAACAGTGAGGAATTTGAATGGTTGTTGTAGGCATATTTACAGCAGTAGATTTAAATTTCCATCTTTGTGCAACGTTTGTTGAAGTGAAGGTACTGAAGACTGGTTTGGAAGTAGGCGTGATAGATTGCATGTTGTTTGATGTTTTTGCAAGTGTTTTTGGTTTGGGATTCAATTGTACGAAGGACTGTGTATTTATAGCTTATAATTGAAGTGAATGAGTAAGAAAGAGATAAGGCAAAATACAAGGAAATGTTGCTTTTCATTTTTGAATGGAGCTGTTCGATCTATGGTCAACAATTACATACGTGATAAATTGTAAACTTGACTGGCTTCTCTCCTTCCTACAATTTTCCATGCATGTAATCCAATGCATTAACTTCAATGTCACGTTCATCAACATCTCATCAACATCAATACGAGGCTGTGAACAAAACAACACCAGCAAGTGGTGGAAATCAATGGATCCTACATAAGATCTTTGATTTCCACCAATTAAGACAGCTGTTTTGTTTGCAGTAGCGCGTAAAAACTCAGCCTCTATCATTAACAATAGTTTTGAAAATTATTTAGACTAATAAAGAAAGAAGAGGAAAAAAAGTGTCACTACAAAAAACATCTAATTAAAGATGGGTATTTACTATTTACAGACTAAAAATTTTCATTTTATAATTAAAAACTTCTTCATGACTGATGAATTCAGTTTTTATGTTTGAAAGGGTAGGGACTGATTTAAAGTTTTTAATCGTCTGTATCCCAGTATTAAAATTGTTAATTATCTTATGGTTAAGATTTCCCTTTTCTTTTGAATCTAACGGCTTCAATTGATGACCTGTGTCACTGTCTTTGAGGTTTAAAATTAATTAATGGATACATCGGTTCACAAAGGTCAAGTATACAACATATATACAAAAGGCCGAAGCCCAAGCCCAACTACCTCTCAAATACAAGATGGACCGTAAAAGGATAAAGACCCAAATCAGATTATTTGTACATTATAAATACAGCTCTGTTACATTGTTTCTGTATTCATTTTTCAATTACATCATTTCGTTTACACTTTATCTCTGATCAATAAAACATTTCTGTAAAATTCATCAAATTAGAAATATATTAAAGCATTGCTATTCATTAATCCTTTTATGGTATCAGAGCAGATTGCTTAACAGTAAGAATCGTCACTGATCATCTGAAAGATCAAGAATTATCATCCCCATCAGAGTAACTTCATCATTTTGGGATTCCTCTCATCAGAGTATCATCCACTCCTCATTTGAGAGTTGTTGTGATCAACCTGATCAGTGCCACGCCAAGCAGTAATTGTTGTCTACAGCATATCCTTACCTTGCCAAGTGTTTTCACTGGCTGCACAAGATCCAGGCCTTGCCAGTTATCAAAACTAACTGCATCTGATCCTGAAGATCAGTAATTTGTGGCAAAGAAGAAGAGGAAAGTATCAAGAAGATCAAATCAAGGCCACCAGAAAATCAAGAAATCAATTTGAAGTATTGTCTTACCATATATTCAAATATAATTCTTGTTTTAGCATTCGATATTTGATCAAGTAAGTATTCTTTCCTGTTTAGCCAATTCTTGATTGATTTTTCTCTGTCATCATGGTTTATAAATCACCATCAGCCTCTGTCTCATCCCAAAATCAGCCAACTATTATTACATCACCTGTTGATCAATTAGTTAAAACGTTTATTAGTCCTCAAAATCAATTAGTGTCTATAAAACTTGATGAAACAAATTATCTGAACTCGAAATATCAAGTTGAAACAGCCATTCAAGGAGATGGCCTTGAAGGATACATTTATGTCACTTTACCTGTTCCAGCTGCGTATATCACAAATGCAGAAAATATTGTTGTCCCAAATGAAGAATACATAAAGTACCATAGGCAGGACAGATTAGTGAGTGCATGGTTGTTGTCATCCATAAGAAATAACCTAATTTCTCAAATTGTTGGATGTAAGACATCAAATGAAATATGGACAAATATTGAAAGGAACTTTAATGATCAATCATCTGCAAAGATAATGCACTATAGAAGACAAATTCAGAATACCAAGAAAGGAAACAGTACCATGAGAGAATATCTCTCAAAGATGAAAACTCTGTCTTATCAACTTGAGGCATCAGGCCCTAAAATGAAAGAATCAAAACAGGTATTGAATATCTTGAATGGATTGAGTTATGAATATGAAGCTGTTGAGGCCATCATCTCATCTCAAAGAACTACACCTGTCTTAGATGAAGTACATGGGATTCTTTTGTCACATGAGGCAAGATTGGAGAGCAAGAAATCTCAAGAAACAGACCTATATCAATTAACTATGCTAACAGTGTCAGATATAGGGATCAAAGGTATGTTCCAAACCCATAGAGAGGAGGCTCTAATAACAGAGGAAGAGGTAGAGGCAGAAACAATAACAGCAATAGACCAAAATGTCAAATTTGTAAAAGAATTGGACATGCAACACTTAAGTGTTATTTCAGGTTCAATCAAAATTTCACTCCTAATCAGTCCTCAAGCAATCAAAGAAAACTAACCAGATTGAGGGAAAGTCTACTAGCAGCGATGAAACTACAAGGCCATAACACATAAGTGATGAAAGTTGGTACCCAGATTCAGGGGAAACTAATCATCTAACAAACAATTTGGAGAATCTTAATCTGGGATGCAAAGAGTACAGAGGTAATCAATCTATTAGCATGGGCAATGGTTAGTCTATTTGCATCACTCACACTGGTTATGGTACTTCAAATGGTAATTAAAATTTGCTTTTAAAGAATTTACTGAGAGTACCTGACATAAAGAAAATCTTATAAGTGTATCTCAATTTGCTCAGGATAATCACGTATGCTTTGAATTCTATCCTGATTATTGCTTAATCAAAGACATCCTAACTAACAAAATTTTACTGCAGGGCAATAAAGTCAAGGGACTATTCAAATCCAATCAAAATTCTTGTGGCAGTGATGGAAGAAGGACATTAAATTGCAATTACAGTCAAAATGTCTTTGAAAAAGAGATTAGTGTCTTTGATGTTTGGCATAATAAACTAGGACAACCTAGTGCAAGTGTTATACAACAAATTATTGCTGAAAACAATATCAAGTGTAATGAAATTTCTCTACCTTACCTATGCACATTTGTCAAATGGGCAAATCACTCAAATTACCCTTTACACACTCAAACACCGAGTACACTAAACCACTTGAATTAATTGCTACTGACCTTTGGGGTCCAGGACAAATTAATTCAGACTATGGGTATAATTACTACATTTCTTTTGTAGATGCTTACAGTAGATTTTCTTGGTTATATCTACTAAAGTCAAAGTCAGATACATATCAAACTGTTATACACTTTATCACACAAGCTGAAAAGCGAACAAATTCACAAGTCAAAGTGTTTCATTCTGATGGTGGTGCAGAATATAAACCACTGAGAGACTATTTCCTAAAAAGAGGAATAATTCATAGAATTACATGTCCTCATACATCTGAACAAAATGGGCTTGTTGAAAGGAAACATAGACACATTGTGGAAACAGGTTCGACTTTGCTAGCTCAAGCAAAACTACCATTAAAGTTCTGGCCTGGTTCTTTTAAAACTACTGTATATCTTATAAACAGGCTACCAACTAAAGTTCTTAAGGGAATAAGTCCATTTAAGGTGCTATTTAATAGAAAACCTGATTATAATTTTCTAAAAAACTTTGGATGTCTGTGCTATCCTTACATAAGGCCATTCAACAAACATAAGTTTGACTACAGGTCCAAACCATGTACTTTCTTAGGATATGCAGACAATCAAAAGGGATATAAGATTCTAGATGATAGTGGTCATGTTTACATTAGTAGACATGTAATGTTCAATGAAAGAATATTTCCATACAATGATGACACAATCAAAACAACTAGAAAACTTCACAATGCTACTGTGTCCAAACCTCCCATACCTGTATACTCTGAATTCACGAGTGCATGCGAACCTGAAATGGTGCATGAAGAAACAACATCACCTGATGGTGGTACTATTCAATCATCAACACAACCCAGCATATCACCTGTTCCATATAACAATGAGGACAATATCAACAATGAGCAGAATGAAGATGAAAGTAACAGTGAACTAGAAATCAGTGAAGGAGAACCACATGACACTCAAACTCAAGAAAAACCAATTCATCCAATGATTATTAGGGCCAAAAGTTGTATTTTCAAGCCCAAAATATATGCTGCACTCATGGATCATGAAGAACCATGCAACTATAATCAAGCAAAAACTGATAGTAGATGGGTTAAAGCTATAGATACTGAATATCAAGCACTTATGCAAAATAAGACATGGAAACTGGTTGAATCCCCTCAAAACAAGAACATCATATGTTGTAAGTGGACTTACAAAATCAAAAGAAAGTCAGACGAGTCTATAGAAAGATACAAGGCCATACTAGTTGCAAAGGGGTTCACACAGCAACAAGACTTTAACCACAAGGAAACCTTTTCTCCTGTAGTCAAACCTTCAACAATTGGAGTAATACTATCTATTTCCATAAGCAGAGGGTGGAAGCTTAGGCAACTTGATGTTAATAATGCATTCCTTAATGGAATTATTAATGAGGATGTGTACATGGAACAACCTCAGGGGTATACTAAAGATTCTAGACTTGTATGCAAGCTTCACAAGGCAATTTATGGCCTAAAACAAGCCCCTAGGGTCTGGTTCGATAAGTTGAAATCCACTTTGAGTGACATGGGATTCCAATTTACCAAATCTAATAACTCAATCTTTATAAAGTCTGATAATAAATGCACTATTTATATTCTTATCTTTGTTAATGATCTAATAATTACAGGCAATAACAACACTGAAGTAAACAAACTTGTACAATATTTAGACAATCAACATACTAGAGATATAAAGAGCTCAGACGCCTCTCAATCAAACATATCTATTAACTCAGAGGCTATAAAGACAAAGAAATTGATGGATTCTAGCAGAAGAGAGGACGGATCGAAGATGAAATTACAAAATCTCTCTGGAAGAAGACACGAAAAACCTAACCCTAGCACTGATTTGCGGAGGAGAGGGATTAATGGATACGTCGGTTCACAAAGGTCAAGTATACAACAGATATACAAAAGGCCGAAGCCCAAGCCCAAGCCCAACTACCTCTCAAATACAAGATGTACCGTAAAAGGATAAAGACACAAATCAGTTTATTTGTGCATTATAAATACAGCTCTGCTACATTGTTTCTGTATTCATTTTTCAATTACATCATTTCGTTTACACTTTATCTCTGATCAATAAAACATTTCTGTACAATTCATCAAATCAAAAAAATATCAAAGCATCGATATTCATTAATCCTTTTAAAATTAAATGTTGAGGAACGTAAGCTAACCACGTCCCCGATTAAGGTTCATGCCGGCATAATCTGGGCACTTTCTCCTTTGCCCTTATAAACTCTCTTTATTCCCTACTCACGAAAACAATTCAACTACCCTTATCTTGTTTTCTTAGAGAAAATGCATAGAAATATTTAAAAAAAAAACTACTTTCCAGACATCAAGAACTCCTTGATTCTTCCTATTTTTTAGAATTGACAAAATAAACTCTCTCCTCAATTAATCTGCTTTTCTTTGGATCTCCCGTCTTCACTATAGAATTTTGTTTCCACGAGGCTTTGCGTTAATGTGAAAGTATACTCGTCTAGATCTAGTGAAATACTGCATCAGCCTACTCGTTTCTAATAACAATGCTTGTAGCGATAGAATTTTCGACGATCTACAAGTCAGTGAGGAAGGAACTTTGATTTTGAATTTCACCTCGGTGCCATCAAGTTTTGTTACAGTCGAGAGTAGAGGTGTATTAGTCATGCCTGTGATTTCGATGAGGTTGGTAATGGTGATGTTGCGTCCTTGCAATGTTAAATATAGAAGAAGACGTTGATGAAGATGTGGCACCTGGTAAATGTAGGCGAATTTGATTGAGGTTGTTCGTGTTCTTTTGATACGGTCAGCGATGAGTTGGTTTAATTTGGCTTGACCTAGTTGCTATATAAAAAAGTCTGTTGTTGATGAGTTTTTATGAATTGGCTTTACCAAAGCTTGGATGCAGTCACCTTTCTATCGAGATACTGAAATTGGGTTGTTTACGTCCAGATTTGTAATTGTCAAATGTCAATGTAATAGGTTATGTAATTAAATATGTAAAAGGGTGGTGTATTCACATATGCAACGGGTAATGCATCTACTAAATTATATACAGAACTCATAGAACAGAGCTTGTATATGTTAGACCTAAATTCGGTACTAAAATCCAAATGCAGTGTGAAGTCCCCACGATCACAAATCACAGATCATAGAATTGCAGAAAAAAGTAAAATAAGAGGAGACACATGAAGTTTTTATAGTGGTTCGGCTCAAACCAAGCCTACGTTCACTTTATATCTTCTTAACTCCTTACAAGTACAATTCCGTCATACAATCCGTAAGATTCATTCGCATACAACATCCTTGTATTTTAATGAAGAAGTGGAGAAAAAAGAATGATTTTATACACGAAATCCTCGTGTTAATTTAGTTTGAAAAGAACAAAGTCCTTGTGTTGTGACAATGGTGGATGCTGTGAAGAACTAGTGCCAAAAGTCCTTTCAAAGTGCCATGTAGTGGTGTATTTATAAAGGTTGAGGAGTTCCAGGTCGAATGTCACGTGTAATAACCAGAGACGATCACGGAAAGCAGTGGAAAACGTGGAAAAAATCCTTTCCAAGTCGTGCTATGCTAGGTGGAAGTTGATCCATGCAAATAGGAGGTAGTTATTCCTTGAGAATTGGTCAACGAAGCTGTGCAGAGCTCTCTCCAAGCGGGTCGGTTCCGACCCAAACCGGTGCCTTCGAACCGATGACAGCGTGATGGGATCGGGTCTCCTTCTTCCAATCTGAACAGGTGTTGCTCCCATCCCAAGCCAAGCCGAGATGTTCCATTTATTTGTGCTCAAAAGGTCGAGACCCGACCCGATCCATTCAGACGATCCGAAAGCTCCAACCCGAACCGGGGTTTCGCTTATGCTAAAGTCCAAGTTTCCAAGTTATTCCGCATCTGCACGCGTTCATGGAAGCGGGCGTATCTTCCAAACCATAAGTCCGTTTTGACCAAACAAAAGTTGTTCCTGAAGCTAATTCGAAAGGCTACAAGATTTACTATGCAAGGCACTGTAATTGACGTTTTTGGACCCAAATGAGGTCACTTGATAGGAATTTCGGGTCATTTTTTGTTTGCGATGCGACTTCAACCAAATTACTTCCTATCTTCTAACGATGTTCCCAATGCTTGAATGCGTTGTTAACCAGAAATCTCACATGTGACGGCTTTGGCCAAAAAGAGTGTCAACAGTACAATGTACTTTTTTATCATTTGTAATGGGTGTTTCACTCATTAAACCATCAATATTGGTGAGTTTCTGTCGTATGCTTCTGCTATTAAAGTAAACTAAAATTTCTTCATATCCATAGACGCTCGCGCACAACATATATACAGACACACGCGAACACACACATACAAATATATATTAATAGAATGTGCACGTAATTTAGATTTATTAATATATTAGTTTATAGGTAATTTGAGACTGATCAGAAACCATGTATTTTGTCTCAAAAACTCAGTCTTTAAGAAAAATTAAAACTGGGTTTCAGTCTTTATGTTTAACGACTGAACTTTCAGTTTCAATTTTTTTTTTTTGCGACTTGTGAATTAATAACTTATATTATTAGTTTTTAATTAGTCTTTAAACACTAGTAAGAGACTGAATTCCAGGAATAAAGACAGAATATTTCAGTCTTTAATTCGTGGATTTCTGGTAGTGAGTATTGGCTCCATAAGGCACTCTATGGACAAAAACAGACACCTAGAGCCTGGTACAGTAAGATTGATGCTATCTTCGTCAAAAACAGTTTTGAAAGGAGTGGGAATGAGCCTACTTTATATATCAAGAAGCAAGGTGAACATGAGTTCATAGTAGTGTGTCTTTATGTTTATGATATTATATATTTTAGCTTTGCACATAACAAGCTTGATGAGTTTAAACACTCAATGATGGGAGAGTTCGAAATGACAGACTAGGCATACTACACTATTTTCTTGGGTTGGAAGTGCAACAAAGAAGAAATGGCATTTTTGTGTGCCAAAAGAAGTACGCCAATGATCTGCTCAAGAAATTCAACATTAAAGAAAGTGAGGCAGCAGTAACACCTATGAACACAAATGAAATGCTTCAAAGAGAAGATAAGACTGAGAAGGCAAATGAAAAGAAATTCAGAAGCATGGTTGGAGGGCTAAGATATCTCATGCACACCAGGCCTGACATAGTTTATTGTGTAAGTGTAGTGTAACAACCTGTATTTTTAATAACCTGTTATAACATAAGTCGAGGCAGAATTTAATTCTAAAATCTGAATCAAGGGAAACGGGCTATGGCATTGCGTTCGTCTCGGAAAAATACGCGAAATAGAGTCCGAGTTTTCGAAAATCGGAGTCCGTATGACCCGATTAAGGCCCAACGAAGTTTTCAGAAAATTTCTAAGTAAAAACAGATTTCAAATTCAAGTTTGAAATTGGAAATTTGGGCCAGTTTGGGCCAGGCGGGAAAAATCCCGCCAGAGCACCCAAGTCGACAGCCCTGTCGACTGGGGAGTCGACTTGGTTGGACCCAAGTCGACAGCCCTGTCGACTTGGCTGTCGACTTGGTCCAGCCGGGCTGTTTAGCCTGGTGCACCATTTAGAGATTGTGTTGAGCTTGGGGGCCAGATTCTGTTTTGAGGGCTGAGATTGGAACTAGGGTTTAATCCTAGGGTTGAAACTAGTCCTAATCTCTATAAATAAGACCCTAACCTACCCTAAATCATCATTATTCATTCATACAACTAAACTATGGCAAAATCAATCCTCTCATGGCCTCCACTCTCTTCATAAAATTCCTAAATAAATTTCTAAGTGATTTTCCATGCATACAAGTGTTTTCAAACTTGTATGAGCATCATTAGCTTGCATTCAAGCCAAGTTTCTATATTTGCATCATAAAGGAAGAGTTTTGATCGTTTTGGCTCAAGGGTTTTGCTTGCATTTTGGGTTTAATTGATTTCATAAGGGCTTTGTCATATTTTTGTGACTTCTTAAGCATTGTAAGCCCTATTCTACTTTCATACTTAAACTCTAAAGTTAAATGTATGATGCAATATGCAAGTTTATCATGTTATGAAAGTTTACTATGATGTAATATGCAAGTTCATCAAGTTATGTTATGCAAGTTGATATGCAAGTTTGTCATATGATATGCAAGTAATGTTATGCAAGTTTGGGTTGATCCTTTTGTTCATGTTATCATGTTATGCAAGCTTATCTTGGGTTTATAAGCCTAAAGCTTCAAGCTTTATGCTAAAGGTTGCATTTTGGCAACATGTAAGTTATCATATCTCTTATGATAACTTGCATGTGAGGCTAAATGCGAACTTATGACCATTTCTACATGTCATTTATCACCATGTATCACCAATATGTTAAGTTTGGTTTTATGCATGCTTTTGAGGCCTAAAAATGTAATATGCAAGTGTATGAACGTTTCATATGCCACCATGTTAAACTTGTGGCTTCAACACCTTTATGTCATGATTATGCCAAGTTCCCTCTTTCTATCCTTTATGCGCTATTGCGATATGTAAGCGATGGGATTGCGTTTTGGGGTTGGGTAAACTTAAAGACATAAAAACATAAGCTTGGGAATTTACCTATTAAGTTAGGTCTACCCTTTGGGAATTTACCTATTAAGTTAGGTCTACCCAAATGCTTGAAAACTTGTAACATGTTTTGGAAACATGATGGACATGACACTTAGAAAATATATGTGTGACCAACTCGAGGTTGGGTTGAGTTTGTAGCGTAAACCTACCCGGAACCGACCGACCTAACTAGTTGCTACAAACAATAGGACCCAATGTGAGAAGTTGGCCATGTTGTACCTTGGACCCGAGGTTAGACCAAGTTGTGGTGTAAAGCTACCCGGACCCGCCCGGCTTAACTAGTAACCACAACAAGGTCTAATGTGAGAGGTTAAGGCGCATTAAATTAATTAATGCCTCGCGATTAGGGTTAAATCATGGTCCACTTAATACTTAACCAAATTGGGCTCGGTAGATTAATCGGGGTTAAGTCGTGAACTCATCGTTACACTTAACCAAGTTAATCCATGATTAGCAAGAGGGTTAAACCGTACTTAACCCACTAGAAAAATCCTAGCAATGGGGGCCCACTCCAGCAGTAATCCCAAGTTAGTATCATCATGACCCTAGGGACTAGGCTAGGGTGGGGGCACGATTACTGGGCTGGAGGTAAGCGACCAAAAGCGGCGGCAGAGGGTACGCCGGTGTAGTTCCGGGCGGACCATGGTCGTGCACATATTCCGAAGCCGGGGAAAGCATGCACGGGTACCAGTAGATCGAGACTGTGCACTCATGTTTATGGTGTCCAGGGGTTGCCACCCTAGGGCTTGATACACCCGACGGGAGACCCTGCACAGTCTGACTACAATTATGTTTGGGCCGTATTGACACCAACACGTGACGAGTTAGGCTTAGGGAGCCGATCGACTAGACCGTTTGGTTGGACCTTGTATTAGGGTCATTTCATGTTATTGGGCCAAAGCTTGGGCCAAGGGATCAATACTTGTTTATTCAAGTCATGTTAGTTTGCTAGTACACCTGTGGTGCAAAACCTTAAACCTGATTATGCGATGACACCTTTATCTACCTTGTTAGTTAATCATCATGCTAGTATGTTGTTATCCTTATGTCCATCCCTGCTGCTCATGCCAGTTAACTTTATCAGTTTACATTGATTGTAGTAGGGCTTACTCAGTCTTTTTGACTGACCTGTTTTCTTTCGCCTCTTTTCTTCCGTTCCCCCCCCCTAGGTTCTCAGGGAGGGAATACTGGAGCTTAGCTTGGATTTCGGATTGCTCGCTTGTGGGATTTCAGCTCATGTACGGTTTCGACATGAAGCTAGCTATGGTTATCACTTATTTGGGGATAGCACTTATGTATTTCAGTTGATGTTGTTTTTATCTAGACTTGTTTATTTGGAAAGCTATGTTGTACCAAACTTGTTTTGAAATGTTTTGAAATCTTCCGCTGTTTTATCTATGTTATTTACTCTGTTTACATATGTTCTTGTTCTGCCTTGATATATCATTATGCATGTTTACCTGATTCAAACGCCCCTCCAAAGTCAGAGTGCTTGCAAGAGTCACCCTGGCGGAGGTGGGGTGTTACAATTTGGTATCAGAGTATATGGTTTACGAGAAGGAACAAAAAGGTTTTTAGAAAACTTTTGGAAAACTATTTTCAAAACCAAGTATAAAGTATTTTCCAAAGAAAAGTCTAGTTTATTTTAAAGGCTATTCCCCAAAAAGCCATTAGCAAAATTCCTTCGTTTTTCTCCATTCTGAATCTGTCTTTTTCTTCATTTTCAGTATGGCCGATAACTTTGCTCTTCCGGAGGGAGTACACGTACCTGTTTGGTATAAGAGACTTTTGGAGGCTAGGGCGACCGAAGCCGGCCCCGCGGACGTTCCTCCTCCTCCTCCTCCAGTAGTTAATGCTCCTCCTCCTCCAGTAGTTAATGTTCCTCCTCCTCCTGTCGCTGAGGTTCCTCTTCCTCCTCCCCCTCAGCATCCTCAAGTTGACTTCGCAAAGACTTGCAAAGATTTCAAAGCAATGGGTGGCAAGAATTTTCAAGGCACTGAGACTTTTGTAGAGGCCAGAAATTGGTTGAAAGAGACCGAGGATTTATTTGCTATCTTTGGGTTAGATGATCAGAGGAAGATCTTGTTGGCGGTTTGGCTTATGAAGGATGAAGCCGCTTATTGGTGGGAAGTCACCAATGGTACTAGGCCTGTTGAGACTTGGGCCGATTTCAGGGCAAGGTTCGTGCTTAAGTTTCTATCTTCTGCTGAGGAGAATCTGCAAATGGAGAGGTTCATAACTTTGAAACAAGGAGATATGTCTGTCAAAGAATATGTGAACAAGTTCAATCAGTTAGCTCATTTTGGCTTGGATATGGTTAATACTCCTCAGAAGAAGGCTCTTCGTTTTGCAAGAGGATTGAATGAGCCGTTGCAGGGATTGGCTATGTCACATATTCCCCATGGGGCCACGTTTGAGAGTTTGGTTGATATGGCGTTACTTCAGGGAGATGTCAAGAAAGAGATCAAGATGAATGATACTCAAGCCAAGAAGACTGATTCCCAAGGGAAAGGAAATCAGGGAAATCCAAGTGGTCAGAACAGTCAAGGCAATCAGAACAAGAACAAGAACAAGAGTCAAGGCAACAAGGGGAACAACAACAAGGGCAAGAACAACAAGGGGAAGTGCCATTATTGCGGTTCAGTTGGGCATCTTATTAAGGATTGTAAGAAGAGAAAAAGGAAGAATGATGAATGCTTTTTCTGCGGTGAGACTGGACATTTCAGTTAGGATTGCCCGAGGAAGCAAGGGCAAGGCCAGGGTCAGACTCAGCGTGCTGGACCTTCAGGAGGGCAAGTTCATGCTCTCAGTACCGCTCCAGTTCCCGATCGAGGTAGTATTTCTGTTGAGAGCCTTGTATATATTTCTGATTTTCCAGTTCGTACCTTCTTTGATTCTGGTGCATCGCATAGCTTTATCTCATCTGATCTTGTTGATAGTTTGCACCTAAGTACTAGCTTGGTAGATGATCCCATCTGTGTCTCAAATCCTATTGGGGGTTCCGCCCATCTGTCTATGATATGTGGGGATTTGAGGATCTCTATACTGAGTGTAGAGTTCTGGTGTAGTGCTTATGTTCTTGGTTTCAGGGGATACGGATTGGTATTGGGCATGGATTGGTTGTCCAGATATGGAGCCATCCTTGATTGTGAGCATAGGGTTGTGAGGCTCGTGACTCGCCTCGGAAACACCCTAGAAATTTCTTGTAATCCGAGAGGTCCAGTCATGTTGTGCTATCTTGAATCACTCGACTCGTCAAGGGAAACTCTTCAGTCTGTGAGAGTGGTTCGAGAGTATCCGGATGTTTTCGATGAAGTTAGGGGGTTGCCCCCTAAGCGAAAGATTGATTTCCGCATTTATCTGGTGGATAATGCAAAGCCGGTTTCTTTTCCTGTTCGGCATATGGCTCCGCGTGAAAGGCGGGAGCTAAGTAAGCAAGTGAAGGAGTTGCTTGAAAAGAACTTCATTAGACGAAGTATATCTGAATGGGGAGCGCCTGTGGTATTTGCTACCAAGGCAGATGGTTCTCTCCGACTTTGTGTTGACTATCGAGAGTTGAATAAGCTGACTAAGAAGAACAGACACCCGTTACCGAGGATTGATGATCTCTTTGACCAGCTTGTCGGTGCTTCTGTTTTCTCTCAGCTTGATCTTGCTACTGGGTTCCATCAGCTCAGGGTAGCTGAAGATAGTATAGACAAGACTGCGTTCAGGACTCCAGATGGATTCTTCGAATGGCTTGTCATGCCGTTCGGCTTGACTAATACACCCGCATATTTCGTAGACTTGATGAGTAGGGTGTTCAGGGAGTTCTTGAACAAGTTTGTCGTGGTCTTTGTAGATGATATTCTGATCTTCTCTAAGGATGAGGAAGAGCACGCAAGGCATCTCGTGGAGGTGATGGATACGCTTAGAGCGCATCAGTTGAAGGCCAAGTTCTCCAAGTGTCACTTTTGGAGAAGGGAAGTTAGATTCCTTGGGCATATAGTATCCAAGCAAGGCTTAGCGGTAGATCCCGCTAAGGTAGTGGCAGTTCAGGATTGGAAGACTCCAAGGAATGCAACCGAAGTGAGAAGTTTTCTAGGTATTGCAGGCTTTTACCGGAAGTTCATCAAGGACTTCGCGAAGATTTCCGCTCCTCTCACTAAATTGACGAAGAAGAATTTAGTTTTTGCTTGGAGCATAGAATGCGAGCTTGCTTTTCAGAAGCTCAAGAGAGCTCTCACATCAGCACCTGTTCTAGCTTTGCCCGATGGAGGGAAGTTATTTACAGTGTACACCGATGCATGTGGCACGGGGTTAGGAGCTGTTTTGATGCAAGAAGGAAGGGTGATATGCTTTGGCGGTAGACAACTCAAAGTGCATGAGAAGAACTATCCCACTCATGACTTAGAGTTGGCAACAATAGTATATGCAATCAAGGCTTGGCGCCATTATCTTCTGGGAGAAAGATTTGAGCTTTACACCGATCACAAGTCATTGAAGTATCTCTTTTCTCAGAAGGATCTGAATTTGAGGCAACAAAGATGGATGGAATTCTTGGCGTCCTATGATTTTGAGATAGCCTATACCCCTGGCAAGGGGAATGTGGTACCAGACGCATTGAGTAGGAGAAGGTTGACCCTAAGTCCTCTATTCGTTGAGATGAAGAATTTAGAGTATGTGGCAACCTTTGATTTCTCTTTGGCGGTTGAGTCGATGACTGGTTCTTTAGCATCTCTGGAACTCAGACCTACCCTTCTTGATCAAGTTGGGGCTTTGCAGAAAGAAGACCCTCAGATAGTTGAGATTATGGATAAGCTGGTTCGAGGAGAGGCGTCTAGTCATCTCGCTCGATATTCTATTGATGACAAGGATTGGCTGAGGAGAGACGGAAGGTTATGTGTTCCAATGGTACAAGATTTAGTAAGAAAAGTTCTTGAGGAAGCGCATCGCTCTAAGTTGACTATACATCCGGGCGGAGATAAGATGTATAAAGATATGAAGCGCATTTTCTTTTGAACTGGGATGAAGAAGGATGTGGCAGAGTTTGTCTCTAGATGTATCATTTGCCAGCAAGTTAAGGCCGAGTCGAAGAAGCCCGGTGGGCTATTGCATCCTCTAGACGTTCCACTATGGAAGTGGGAGAGTATTTCCATGGACTTTATCGATGGGCTACCAAGGTCAAGGAAAGGGAATACGAGCATTTGGGTTATTGTGGATAGACTTACGAGGAGTGCTCATTTCATTCCAGTTAAGAGCAAGAGGACCGCATCTTGGCTAGCGGCTGTATATCTTCGTGAGATTGTGAGACTTCATGGAGTCCCTTCTAGTATAGTCAGTGACCGTGACCCAATCTTTACAAGTCAATTCTGGAATAGCTTGCAAGAAGCTATGGGCACAAGGTTGAATCTAAGTACGGCTTATCACCCACAGACGGACGGTCAAACCGAAAGGGTGAATAGGGTAATCGAGGATCGATTGAGGCATTGTATTCTGGATTTTGGTGGTACTTGGGAAGACCATCTTCCTCTTGTTGAGTTTGCATATAATAACAGTTATCAGGCAAGCATAGGGATGGCACCATTTGAAGCTTTATATGGGAGGCCGTGCAAGTCGCCTACATGTTGGTGGGAGACTACAGATGAGCTTATACTTGGGCCTGACATGATCAGAGATACATCCGAGAAGATCGAGTTGATTCGGAGACGGATGAAAGCAGCCCAAGACCGACAGAAATCCTATGCTGATAAGCGAAGAACTGATTTGGAGTTTGATGTTGGGGATATGGTTTTCGTGAAGGTTTCTCCTTTGCGGAATGTGGTCCGATTTGGAGCCGTTGGGAAGTTAGCACCGAGATTTGTTGGACCATTCCCTATTATAGAGAGGATCGGGCAGATGGCTTATAGAGTGAAGTTGCCCGAGAAGCTCACCGGAGTACACGATGTTTTTCATGTCTCGCATCTCCGGAAGTGTTTACATGAATCAGCAAAGGTTGTTGAGCCAAGTGTTCTGAAAGATGTGGAAGTGGAGAAAGAGGCTACCTTGAGGAGAGCTCCGATTCATATCTTGGGGACAGAGACCAAGAAGCTAAGGAATCGAGAGGTCAAGTTGGTGAAGGTTCAATGGGGTGAAGCCGAAGAAGACGCAACTTGGGAAACCGAGGAGAAGATGCGTGGGCTTTATCCATTCCTTTTTGAGGGTACACTCTCAATCTCTTTTCTTTGTTAGCATATCTTTCTCTTTGCTATCCATGTTTGTCTAGTTTATCGTGTTAATCTTGTCATGAGGACCTTAGGTAGAAACCCTTTGGATGAAACATGTGTTTGAAGCATGTTATGCTTGATGGTTGCAAGTGGTTGCAAGTGTTTGCAAGTGGTTACTCGTGGATGCATTATACATGTTAGGCACTAGATCGGCTCACACAATCCTCATATTGCATATGCATGAGTGTTTATGCTTATTCATGGATGAAATTTTTTTTTGTGTTATCACATGGATGTTGCATATGGATGTATGTTATGTGCACACATATAGATGTTATACATTATGTTAGGAATTGCATACATATGGATTCATTTCACTAACATAATTTGCATTGATGATATTTGCATTAGATAAGTACATATACACACACCTTTGCATATGTTCATACAACATTTAGAATCTTGTAAGGACAATGATTGCTCGTGGATGATGTTTTGAGTAGATGGATGTTGGATGGTAGGATACGTTCTTCCTAACTTGAAGATTTCGGGGACGAAATCCTTTAAGGAGGGGAGAATGTAACAACCCGTATTTTTAATAACCTGTTATAACATAAATCGAGGCAGAATTTAATTCTAAAATCTGAATCATGGGGAACGGGCTATGCCATTGCGTTCGTCTCGGAAAAATACGCGAAATAGAGTCCGAGTTTTCGAAAATCGGAGTCCGTATGACCCGATTAAGGCCCAACGAAGTTTTCAGAAAATTTCTAAGTAAAAACAGATTTCAAATTCAAGTTTGAAATTGGAAATTTGGGCCAGTTTGGGCCAGGCGGGAAAAATCCCGCCAGAGCACCCAAGTCGACAACCCTGCCGACTGGGGAGTCGACTTGGTTGGACCCAAGTCGACAGCCCTGTCGACTTGGCTGTCGACTTGGTCCAGCCGGGCTGTTTAGCCTGGTGCACCATTTAGAGATTGTGTTGAGCTTGGGGGCCAGATTCGGTTTTGAAGGCTGAGATTGGAACTAGGGTTTAATCCTAGAGTTGAAACTAGTCCTAATCTCTATAAATAAGACCCTAACCTACCCTAAATCATCATTATTCATTCATACAACTAAACTATGGCAAAATCAATCCTCTCATGGCCTCCACTCTCTTCATAAAATTCCTAAATAAATTTCTAAGTGATTTTCCATGCATACAAGTGTTTTCAAACTTGTATGAGTATCATTAGCTTGCATTCAAGCCAAGTTTCTATATTTGCATCATAAAGGAAGAGTTTTGATCATTTTGGCTCAAGGGTTTTGCTTGCATTTTGGGTTTAATTTATTTCATAAGGGCTTTGTCATATTTTTGTGACTTCTTAAGCATTGTAAGCCCTATTCTACTTTCATACTTAAACTCTAAAGTTAAATGTATGATGCAATATGCAAGTTTATCATGTTATGCAAGTTTACTATGATGTAATATGCAAGTTCATCAAGTTATGTTATGCAAGTTGATATGCAAGTTTGTCATATGATATGCAAGTTATGTTATGCAAGTTTGGGTTGATCCTTTTATTCATGTTATCATGTTATGCAAGCTTATCTTGGGTTTATAAGCCTAAAGCTTCAAGCTTTATGCTAAAGGTTGCATTTTGGCAACATGTAAGTTATCATATCTCTTATGATAACTTGCATGTGAGGCTAAATGCGAACTTATGACCATTTCTACATGTCATTTATCACCATGTATCACCAATATGTTTAGTTTGGTTTTATGCATGCTTTTGAGGCCTAAAAATGTAATATGCAAGTGTATGAACGTTTCATATGCCACCATGTTAAACTTGTGGCTTCAACACCTTTATGTCATGATTATGCCAAGTTCCTTCTTTCTATCCTTTATGCGCTATTGCGATATGTAAGCGATGGGATTGCGTTTTGGGGTTGGGTAAACTTAAAAGACATAAAAACATAAGCTTGGGAATTTACCTATTAAGTTAGGTCTACCCTTTGGGAATTTACCTATTAAGTTAGGTCTACCCAAATGCTTGAAAACTTGTAACATGTTTTGGAAACATGATGGACATGACACTTAGAAAATATATGTGTGACCAACTCGAGGTTAGGTTGAGTTTGTAGCGTAAACCTACCCGGAACCGACCGGCCTAACTAGTTGCTACAAACAATAGGACCCAATGTGAGAAGTTGGCCATGTTGTACCTTGGACCCGAGGTTAGAACAAGTTGTGGTGTAAAGCTACCCGGACCCGCCCGGCTTAACTAGTAACCACAACAAGGTTTGAGAGGTTAAGGCACATTAAATTAATTAATGTCTCGTGATTAGGGTTAAGTCATGGTCCACTTAATACTTAACCAAATTGGGCTCGGTAGATTAATCGGGGTTAAGTCGTGAACTCATCGTTACACTTAACCAAGTTAATCCATGATTAGCAAGAGGGTTAAACCGTACTTAACCCACTAGAAAAATCCTAGCAATGGGGGCCCACTCCAGCAGTAATCCCAACTTAGTATCATCATGACCCTAGGGACTAGGCTAGGGTGGGGGCACGATTACTGGGCTGGAGGTAAGCGACCAAAAGCGACGGCAGAGGGTACGCCGGTGTAGTTCCGGGCGGACCATGGTCGTGCACATAGTCCGAAGCCGGGGAAAGCATGCACGGGTACCAGTAGATCGAGACTGTGCACTCATGTTTATGGTGTCCAGGGGTTGCCACCCTAGGGCTTGATACACCCGACGGGAGACCCTGCACAGTCTGACTACAATTATGTTTGGGCCGTATTGACACCAACACGTGACGAGTTAAGCTTAGGGAGCCGATCGACTAGACCGTTTGGTTGGACCTTGTATTAGGGTCATTTCATGTTATTGGGCCAAAGCTTGGGCCAAGGGATCAATACTTGTTTATTCAAGTCATGTTAGTTTGCAAGTACACCTGTGGTGCAAAACCTTAAACCTGATTATGCGATGACACCTTTATCTACCTTGTTAGTTAATCATCATGCTAGTATGTTGTTATCCTTATGTTCATCCCTGCTGCTCATGCCAGTTAACTTTATCAGTTTACATTGATTGTAGTAGGGATTACTCAGTCTTTTTGACTGACCTGTTTTCTTTCGCCTCTTTTCTTCCGTTTCCCCCCCAGGTTCTCAGGGAGGGAATACTGGAGCTTAGCTTGGATTTCGGATTGCTCGCTTGTGGGATTTCAGCTCATGTACGGTTTCGACATGAAGCTAGCTATGGTTATCACTTATTTGGGGATAGCACTTATGTATTTCAGTTTTTCAGTTGATGTTGTTTTTATCTAGACTTGTTTATTTGGAAAGCTATGTTGTACCAGACTTGTTTTGAAATGTTTTGAAATCTTCCGCTGTTTTATCTATGTTATTTACTCTGTTTACATATGTTCTTGTTCTGCCTTGATATATCATTATGCATGTTTACCTGATTCAAACGCCCCTCCAAAGTCAGAGTGCTTGCAAGAGTCACCCTGGCGGAGGTGGGGTGTTACATGTAGTATCAAGGTATATGCACAGTCCTACAAAGCAGCATTTTGGAGCAGCAAGAAGGATACTCAAGTATGTTGGTGGAACAGTATATTCTGGAATATATGAATGTGCGGAGAACTTCAGATTGCTTGGCTACACTGAAAGTGATTGAGCATGCTGTATTGACGACATGAAGAGCACTTCTGGCTCAGTATTCGGTCTTGGCTCAGGTGCCATTACATGGAGCTCAAAGAAACAGGACACAGTGGCTTCATTCTCATCTGAAGCAGAGTATATTGCAGCAGGAGCAGCTGGAAGGCAAGCACTGCGGCTTCGAAACTTACTTAAAGAGTTGTTCTGTGAGCAAGTAGTAGCCACTGAAGTTTGGTGTGATAACAAATCAGCAATTGCCATGACAAAGAACCCCGCCTTTCACGCCAGGACTAAGCACATAGATGTGCAACATCACTTCATCAGAAAGCTGGTGCTTGAAGAAAAGATTGAACTAAAGTTCTGTGGAACAAACCATCAAAGTGCAAATTTATTTACAAAGGCTTGATGTCAAGCTATGCACAAGTTATTCATGGAGAAGATTGGAATGAGAGAGTTTGAATCAATGGGAGGTGTTGGAATGGGAGGTGTTGGAATGTGATTCAGACCCTTCTAGTAAAAGTCAAAATTGGTGGCTGTTAAATATCTTCATTTGTTTTATTCAGTCTTTTTTTCTGGTAAGTCATCATCAAATAAATAGTAGCATGCACGTAAAATATCTTCCATGCAGTGTTATCATAACCGAACCGGACTGGCGGTTCAACCGCCAAAACCGTGAAACATAGGCCAGCCTGGTCCAGAAAATGAAAAAACCGTGCATGAGCCCAGAACCGCTCAAACATGCAAAATTGGGCTGATTTGCCTTAAAAAATTATTTCGCACCTAGGCTTGTACAGCCTAGTCGAACACCAATGCCAGCTATTTAACTAAGCTACAAGGACCAAATCTTTATATATAGCCAAATATTATTTATTCACCTATTACCTACCGATGTGGGACAATATCAATAAATTTTCTTACGCATAGCTTGAAAATTACATTTTATCAACTGTTGTATTATATAACTAACGTTGTAGGATTTAAAGACATGAAAACTAACCATCACTATTTATTCTTATGCATTTTTGTACAATAATATTGTTTACAATTATGTAGAAATCATTGAAAAAAAACATGCATGGCTCCAACGGTTCAACCGGTTGGACCTTCAAAATCTTAAATCATAAGATGTCACAGTTCGATCGACGGTTCAATCCTGATAACTATGCTTCGATGTATCAAGTAGATTAGGTATATGTTTGTCCTAGTTTTATGCTTCCAAACCGTATCGTTTGTAGTTCCTATTGAAGGCTTTTTCAGCTCATTAATAAATGTTGCAGATCTTAGTTGCCTTTTGATTTTTTTCTAATAGAACTGCATTTCCGAATATTAAATTAACAACTTCATGGAGAGGAAGTAGATTTGATTAATGCCCACCAAGCACATTCTCAACTTTATAAGTCGTTTGATAGAAGCAAGCCACAGTTATGGTCTTAATCTTCTTAATTAATTGCTTCACTAATTGCTTAGGAAGATGTTAATTATTATCATAGTCATTGACAATTTTGAAGTAATTGTTATACTTTTGCTACATACAGAATGCGAATGAGGCCACTTTCCTGTGTAGTTGAAGACTTTTATAAAATATTCGTCATTTATTAAGCATGGATGGAGAACTAAATATAGGCGTGTGTTTATTATGAAGTCATATTGGGTGTCTATAATAATGAACAACATTTGGTACACCTGAATATGAAATATATTTAGCTTCTTCTGTCATATAAAAAAAAGTTCCCTTATACTGCACGCATCGACATTGGCCTTTTGACGGGGCCTTGGATCTTTCCTTACATAAGAAGAAATTTTGTAGTTTGCCTTTTTGAATTCCAACTCTGTTTACTTTGTCAACGAAACTTTGGAATTTGTTTCTGCTTCTTCTTCCTCTAATAGCTTGACATTACAATGTACCAATTTTGACAGTTGATGTTTGGATATGTAGCGTGAGGAAAGTGAATTTGTTTGTCATAGCCTACAACGGGATATTAGAAAAAAAAACAACCATTTATCTACGGAAGCCAACAAGGCTTCAGCATAACAAAGAGAATTGGCGTATAAATGGAATTCCAGTGAAGTGCTTTCCTACAAGGCTACAATCTAAATATGATTGAGCAGTATCACATTTAACCATTGCACATTATATACAGACTAATCTAGCAAACAACGAAAAAAATACTAAAAACAAATCAATAAATGAATCAAGAATGAGATGGTGGAAGCTAAAGAATCAACTATAATTGTCAGAAAAATAAAGCTCCAGAATCTTGGTTTCAATCTCAGATGGAAGAGCCACTGACTGATGGTTCATGTCCACCCATAATGTTGTTACCTTCGCTTCTAATACCAGCTGAATTTCATTTCAAAGAAAAAGAAAAAAGAAAATCAATTCCCGCATGCTTAGACTTAAAACTTAAACATAATTGAAGGTGTAGAAGTAAATACAAACCTCATTATCAAGCAGCCTGCAAATATAATGTTCAAGGAATATTCTTGATTCAGAAAGACTTGAAGCTCTCACTTTTATTACAAACTTATCCCCACTTCTCAAAGGTCCAAAGAACTTCAAACTAATGTTATTTAATGCCATCCTTTCAGCGCCATCTGCTTTGTTGCCAATCCAAAGGCTTTTAAGGAATTCATTATGCCCTAAGAAAAAAAATAACTTAAACATGTTAGCCAATTTTCTTTTGTGACATGTTACTATTGACAAGCAATTTAAAAGCAAAACCATCTCACCATGTTGACAGTATTTTGCATAAATAGCATTGTTGACCACATCATACTGATCCAGTTCATAATCTCTGACCTGAAGTTCCAGTTCAAAATATCTCTTTGCCCTGTGTATTACATATGCATACAAGTTAGTTATCAAGAACTTGACGATGATCAACATATACGCTTATATATATGTATTTCAGAATAAAACTAACCTTGGACTTTCAGTAGCAGTTGGTTCCAATGTTGTGGTTTGAGGAATGCTCTCTGCACACGTAGGAGATACAACGTTAAGAAATGTGTTGCAGAATCTACCATTAGTACGGCAGTGGCTAAAACGCGAGAGGTGAGGAATTTGCAGGGTTGCGCTAGATTTAAATTTCGATCTTTGTGCAGCGTTTGTTTAAGGGTAGGTGAAGACTGGTTTGGAAGTAGGCGTGATAGATTGCATGTTGTTTGATGTTTTCGCAAGTGATTTTGGTTTGGGATTCAATTGTATGGGGGATTATTTATTTGTAGTTTGTGGTTGAACTATTTGTTAACTGGGCAGTTAATGTTCGCGTCTGCGTCTAACGCGTACGACGCGTCCACTATGGGTCCCACACTTTTGCCATTTTCGGTGGAACGGCTGGAAAATTAGCTTTCGCATCGGACGCGTCAGACGCGGCAGATATTTCTGACCCCTTCCCTTTTCCCTTTCCCTATATATATTCTACCCATATCAACACTACATCACCATATTATTTGTTCATTTTTCTCTACTTCTTCAACCAATAATGGCAGATAGTGACCAATCTGATTTTGAAGATTTGCAAGATGTGCTAGATATTCAAGAAATTATGGCTATTCAAACATGAGAAAGGAGCAGAATACACAATTCCCCAAGTACCGGCCTTGCTTGGGTTCATGAAATACTAGCAGGACACACAGATCGTTGTCATAGCAATTTTCGAATGAAGCGATTATGTTTTAGATCCTTGCGTGAGCGGTTAGAAAATTACGGATTGGAGCCCTCAATGCACATAACAGTCAAAGAAATGGTGGCTGTATTCCTATATACTATTGCATTGGCCCTCCCTACAAGGCAGGTTTTTGAGCGGTTTCAACAATCAAATGGTACGATTAATGTTATTTTTCATAAAGTTTTGGATTCAGTTCTCTTATTAGCAGTCGATATTATTAGACCGGCCGATTCCCATTTTAACCGAATCCCAGAACTAATTCGTTCTTCATCCCGATATTATCCTTTCTTTAAAAACTGTATTGGGACTATTGATAGGACACATGTAATGGCTCACGTGGGTCAAGAAAACATGCAACGTTTTGTAGGGCGAAAAGGATATGCTGCACAAAATATTATGGATGTTTGTGCGTTTGATTTAACTCTTACGTTTGTAAGAGCGGGATGGGAAGGAACTGCGCACGACGCCAAAGTATTTCGGGAAGCTATAAATAATCCGGATCTTAATTCCCCTCATCCTCCAGCTGAACAGTATTATTTAGTAGATTCAGGATATCCACTAATGGAAGGATATAGAACTCCTTACTGATCCGTGAGGTATCATATACCAGATTTTAATGATAGACGTATCCCTATCATGTTCAAGTACAAATTGTTACTGCAACAATGGCTATTCACAACTACATCAGAAAATACAACGCTGGCGATCCAGATTTTATGTGGTACGATGACGACCCTGATTTAGTGCCAGATGAATACCTCGACGAATATTATAGTATATCAAATCGCTGAAATAGAGATCGAGAACCCGTTCAAAGAACCAGAACAAAATCCACCATGGCGATAGTACGAGACAATATACGAAACGAACTAGTTGTTGCGGGAATGCATTAAGAAGTTTCGTTGTATTATGTATTTTATATTCTGCATTTTAAATTCTGCAATTTGTATTCCGCAATTATGTATTTTTATTTCTGCAATTTGAATTCTGCAATTTGTATTCTGCAATTTGTATTCTGTAATTTGAATTTTGCAATTTGTATTCTGCGTTCTATTATTCTGGTCATCAATAAACACACACAAACAATTAAAAAATAATATATACAAAAAAAATAAAATAATAACTCTGCCCCTTCCAAAATACCCCTTCCGTGAAATGAACACATTCCCCATTCCTAACAATTCCCCTCCCGATGCCCCTTCCAAATGCCCCTTCCCATTCAAAATCAAACAGACCCTAAATAAGCATGGGAATGTTGCTTTTCATTTTGGACTGGAGTTCTTTGGTCAACAATTGCATACGTGATAAATTGTAAACTTGACTGGCTTCTCTCCTTCCAAGAATCTTCTATGCGTATAATCCAATGCATTAAATTCAGTGTCACGTTTATGCATCGGCAAATGAAATTCTTTTCTGTACACGAAAATTGCATTAAGGTTTTGATACTTCATTCTTATATTTTTGATTTCGCCTAGATTTGAAAACTAATTACATATTTAGCATAATTTAAAAACTTTTTGAGGATGTAGCCTTGCTTTGGCCACGTAGATGTCGAACTGTGTATAGTTGTACTGACGCAGTTTTGAACATAATCTCAAATAGCATTGGTATGCTTTTAATTAAAAAAAAAATTGGACGCAATCTCAAATAGTGCATGTATGCTTTTAAAAAAAAATGTCTGGGCTACAATCTCAAATTGCATCCAAATTTTTTTTTTAAATTAAAAGCATACTGATGCTACTTGAGATTGCCACTTCTTGTGCAATCACAAATTGCACCAGTACAACTATACAGCTCTACGCCTACATGGTCAAAACCAGACAACAGCCAAAATAAGTTTTAAAATCAAGCTAAATTTGTAATTAGTTCTCAAAACTAGGCCAAATAAAAGAAAAAAATCATAGTTTGTGTAGGCAGACTAACCAAAGATCGGTTTGGTCATTGTTGATTCTAGCATATGCAATACGATCTGCTTTTGAGTTTGATATGAAGGTAAAATCCACCATACTTTCACGCTTAATTAAATTAAAATGATAAAATCTTAGTTTTACATTAAAAGAAAAAAAAACTTTTACAGAAGAGTTAGATAGGAGAATCTATTCTACTATGTGTTTGGAATGTCTTATACAATAATAAAAGACATCAAAACTTAATTTAGCTTAACAAAAATGTTAAAATGTACCATAAGGGAGCATGTTAACAATAGAAATTATACACCCTCCGCCAAACCCTCCTCCCCCGGCCTCTCCCTCGACCCCTCTCCCCCCTTTCCACTGTCGAATTCCTTTTTCCTATTCATATACTCCTCCGGTTCACATTATAAAAAGTTTTGTGAAGTTTACTTTGTTTCAAAATATATGACGTTTAAGCTTATTATTCCCATTTTATCCCTAACCCATAATAAATATCCAACCCCAACAGCTGCTTTGCGAGATTCTCTATGCATGAATATTTGGTTTTTCCAACAACTCCTTCATCAATGGCTACTGAGTCTCTTTTTCCCTCTCTTTTTTCCCTCTTTTTTCCCTTCTCCCTATTTATAGGCAGTACGCATTTTTACTTTTTACGTTAAGGCTACTATCATGGATACGAATTACCCCTCTTCATTAAAGCTTATCACAAATGCAAATGATAAGAAAAGTTCAACAAACATCGGTTTGGAATCCAACCAATTGTTGGATTTGAACAAGATATCTTTTGGTAAGGGGGAACTACAAATATCCTCTGCAGAAAATTCAACTCCTACTGCAAATGATAATGATGTGTAGAAGAAAGAGACAGAGAACAATATCTTAGAAGCCCGTCGTTTGCTTGATTTGAACAAGATACCTTTTGATGAAGGGCAGCTCGATCCTGATCCGAACATGCAAAATCTAATCCATACCATGTTGAAAGTGATGTATCCGTAATTTTTCTAAAATTATGTAGCTTGTGATGAAGTGATTTTCTTAGATTTCATTGTCATGTTTTGTTTATTTTCATGCTATCTGAAAATATGGATGAAAATGTTGTTTGAACTGTGTGTTTTGGTCACTGACTCAAAATGTATTCCAACACAATATGGATGAAAGTGATGTATTCCAACACAATCAACTCATTGTTATTTGAACTGTGTGTTTTGGTAACTGACTCAAAATGTTGTTCAAGACCGTTATAATTTCAATATCAAGTTTAGATTAGTTCGGGCGAGAAAGGAAATGTGCACTATGAAGCAGTTACTCAAAAACATGCACAAGAAAAAAACATGATCAACTCAATACTGCAATGGATTAAGGAGCAACACAAATAACAACCTTGACACCATGGATCAGGTAAAGGACAAGCACAATCAAAATAGTGTTTCACAAATTAGTTCCAGCATAAGTCATGCAAGTGCAAAACTAGGTATAAAGCAATGCAAATGGCATTAAGTGCATAAGAATGGTGAACAAGTTAGGAATACACAACAATAAAGAAGCAACGGCTCAAAAAATACAATAATGAAGCAGCGGCTCAAAAAATACACTGATTGTTTTGGCAGAACTAATGTATATATGCACAGCGCGGAGCGTCGGTCGACACGGAATGGCTCGACATGCAGCTCCCGTGGAGTTCCGTCGATGCGGAACGACTCGGCGCGACGCGCTATGAAACTGTAACGACACGGATTTTGCCCGGACTTAATCGACCGTAAAATCGAACAAGACCGTTCAATTCCCGCATACGTTAACTTTGGGAATACAACACATTAAAACAACAACAGAAGACTTTTATTACGTTCACAATAATGTTACATCAGAGTACAAAATATCAGAGTACATCGAATAAATAATAATATAGCGGAAGATAAAATTTACAGTGAATTAAATACAGTACACAACGGAAGAATATAAATGCTCTGGACACAGCTTTAAGCTTCGATCCAGTATCCTGCTAAAGAGATAAGCATCTGCAAAAAGCTACTCGACTGCCCGTGTGGAAAAGAGGGCACCCGAGTTTTACAGTGAAACAAACTACAGGTCAGTCATGGGACTGGTATGAGAAATCTACTGTAACGACCCGGATTTTGAGCGACTCTGGTTATCGACATAAACTCGATGTCGATAACCAAAACATGGAAAAATCCCGGTAATTAATGAAAGAAATTAGAGGGTGAGAATAGATAAGATAGAAACTTAGAATAGAAGAAGAAGAACACAACATCAGAGTAACACGAACCTCACAACGGAACGAATAACATATAATAGATAACATAACTTTGAAATATAACAGTTATGTATACAATAGCACTTATCAGAGTACAGCACTTACAACACAGCGGAAATAACTATAGCTATATGATCTTGAAGCCTCCTGCTCCAAGCTCTCCAAGTATATCTATAAATTCCTAACTACTTGACTGCCCGTACAAAATTGGGCACCCAAGAGTTTAGGGAAAACAAAACAAAACAAACTCCGGGTCAGTCATGGGACTGGTATGAGTAAAACAGTTTAAAACAGTTCGAACAAGTAAATGATATCTCATAAGACCACGCCGTATAGCGAAACGGGTTTTTCCTTTATGAGAATCCAAAATATCTTTATATCAAAACCTTTTGATATTATAACAATGTCTATGTACAAATAGATATCAATCTAGCAGAAACGCTTTCATCTCATGTTCTACATATAGTATACAATCGAAACAACAAGCACGTATTGGGTAATGGATTTCCAACTATGACAAGGTATGGAACCACCTTCCGATCAGTATACTCTAGGAACGATACACTGGAGTTCAACAAGAACATCTTGCAACTCAGCCACACATGACCGACCACTCATTTTTCTTGAGTGTATCGAATGTATATCACCAACGGTTGGGATCAGCAATCGTTCCCGTATATATATGGGACAACATTGATAGATTAAAGAAGCAAATGAATATTCTCTAGATAGGTGATTTTACACCCTACTTCGGTGCGACCGACTTAGCCATGCCGCCTGCCCGATTTCTGTCATTTACCGGATGATGAGGCTAGAAGTTACGCATTATCATCACATCAGATTCACTTCGAATGCCACATTGTCAGATCCATCGAAAATCACTAATTGACGTATACAACCCTACATTACGTGTCAGCTAAAAGAAGTTTCCTTCTACGCTTCCACTCTTGGTATGGTTGAAGAAATTAATGTATGTGACCTTTCAGGAAATACTCTGCCAAACATTCATTCATTAAAGTCATTCTCATTCACTTAGAATGTCACATCGTCATACCCGCCAAATCACAAATTGGTTTCCTAAAAAATACAACGGGTATACAGCTAGGAGAAACGAATTCCTCCGCCACCAACGTATATACGTTTGAAGAGATCAACTTACGCGATCCATTGGATATACTCTGTCAGACCTTCATCCATCTAAGTTGTCCTGGGATAGGACAAACCGAAGGCACTATTCAGTATATCCATCTTAGTCACTGTTATCTAAGACTTATACAACAGCCCTAGCACTTTACTCCTTCTTCAATTATCCTTGGCATATATGATTCGCAACGCTTATGCCAATACAGAGTGGTTCTTTGGATAATAATCCAACCAGCCTCTCCAAATTAACAACGTTAAAATGGTCAAAACTTCGATAGTCTGTGAGTTAACTATCAAAGAAAAATAAGTGTGCAAACAACGATATTATTTCCAGATGAAAATTATATCAATCAATCATCAATCATTATTAACTCTTAAATTTATCTTATCATTAATTTATTCCTTTCCTTATAAATAAGCATTCCATTTTCTAATTCATATTTCAATTTCCAATCTTTGATTTCATCTGATTCTAATTTGGAAAACATTTCCAAATACTCCTTTATTTGGATTTAAGTGGATGTTTAAATCCACATCGCGATGGCGACCCAAACCACTATACTCATTAACTAATTCCACTTAACCTCTTTCACTTTCGAACCTTAACCATTTCTAAATTAAAAACGAAGTCAATCAAGTTAGGGTATAATTACCTCTCATACCTTAACTGAACAACATCTTTAACCTCGAAATAAGATAAGTTCCCCTTCCTAAATCTTTAACACTTCCTTACGTAATTCTCTTTCTTTCGAATAACTATATTCGATTAACTCTTTTCACTTAACTCTTGTCGAATAAACTATGTTCGATAACTCCTCTAACTCTATTCGAAATAACTGTATTCGATTAACTCCTCTAACTCTATTCGAATAAACTATATTCGATTAACACCACTAACTCTATTCGAATAAACTATATTCGATTAACTCCTCTAACTCTATTCGATTTGATAACTCCCCTTTCGAATAACCAATATTCCAATAACTCACTATGAATAACCAATATTCGATAAACTCACTTCGAATAACCAATATTCGATTAACTCACCTCGAATAACCAATATTCGATTTCTCTACTTCGAATAAGCGATATTCGATAACTCTACTCGATTAACTCCATTTGGATAACTCTAACTGGTTGACTCTAACTGGTTAACTCTAATTGATTTATTCTAACTGGTCAACCTTAATTTATTGACTCTAACTGGTCAACCTTAATTGATTGACTCTAACTAGTCAACCTTAATTGATTAACTCTAACTAGTCAACCTAACTCTAATCGATTTATTTAATCGATTTTTCTAACTCAATTCGACTCCTCCTATTCGAAAAACTCCTATATGATAACGTTTATTCATTTATAAAGATTTACTTTTAGTAACGGTTCTTCACTTTATAAATGTTCTCTTTAATGATGTTACTTCATTTATACAAGTGTTGTTATCCATCCTATTTAAAATTATCGGTGTTAAAACCAATATCTCTTACCTATATAAGTTCAGACTTATATATTTCATCTATCGAATGATAAATATTCATTTAATTTATAAACTGTTATTTATAAATAAATCCTTTCTATTTATCTGTTAAAAAAGATTTCCATTTTCTATTCATCTTCTGAATATTCTTTTGATTTAGTTCTATTTATTTATCAAATAAATATTCCTTTTATTCTATTTATTCTAACAAGTAAATATCTTCCTTTAATCCTATTTATTTAACCAAATAAATATTTCCTTTTTGTCTTTATTTATTTCCCTAAATAAATAAACCCTTTTAGTTTTATTTATTTCCTAAATAATTAAATTCTTTTAACTCTTTATTTATGTTTTACCAATATATTCCTTTATATTTGCTTTCAAATATATTTCCTTTATATTTGATTTCAAATATATTCCTTTATATTTGATTTCAAATATATCTCCTTTATATTCCATTTCAACTATATCTCCTTTATATTTCATTTCAAATATATCTCCTTTATATTTGATTAACAAATAAATTCTCTTATATATTTGATTAACAAATAAACTCCTTTATATTTGATTAACAAATTAATTCCCTTATATTTGATTAAAAAATAAATTCCCTTATATTTGATTAACAAATAAATTCCCTTATATTTGATTAACAAATAAATTCCTTATATTTGATTTACAAATAAATTCCCTTATATTTGATTTACAAATATAATTCCCTTATATTTGATTAACAAATAAACTCCTTATATTTGATTTACAAATAAATTCCCTTATATTTGATTTACAAATATAATTCCCTTATATTTGATTAACAAATAAACTCCTTATATTTGATTTACAAATAAATTCCCTTATATTTGATTTACAAATAAATTCCCTTATATTTGATTTACAAATATAATTCCCTTATATTTGATTAACAAATAAACTCCTTATATTTGATTTACAAATAAATTCCCTTATATTTGATTTACAAATATAATTCCCTTATATTTGATTTACAAATATATTTCTCTTATTCAAAATCCTATTTCTTTTATAACATAAAATCCATCGATTTTATACAAATAAATTATTTTCAAAATATACTTTGAGAATCCCTTTTCCACATTCTGGTATTTCTTATGGTATTTAAAATATCAAACAACAACGATAAATATCGTCCAACCACACATAATCAACACCAGATTATATCACATTATATATCACAATACACAATATATAAATCACAGCAAAATAACTGTTAAGGAATCCAGTTGGATTCCTCCAACCTGTTTCCCTGCATCCACAGATGTTAAACAATATAATCAACATCGATTTGATTTCGATATGAAGTATTTTGATAACAGAATCATCATCTAAATATTTAACGGTTTATATATATATATATATATATATATATATATATATATATAATTTCCACTAACCGACTAGTAGTTCAATCAAACAGTCAACACACAATCAAACAGACAATTTTTAACAGTTCTAAGAATACACTGTAAAAATAAAATTATTCAGAGTTGGTGAGTTTTACTCACCTTGGATGCTGTCGTGAAATGACGACAACTGTCAGTTGATTCATATCACACATTATATTTCACCGTAAATCCAAACGAGCATCGAGTGACTCCAGGCCAGTTCCCTTTTGCATTGTGCGTTGATACGATCCCTGCGGATCTTGCGGTAAGTAAAACATTCCTTCATCTTAGCCCAACAGTTAAAGCCCAAACCCGTAATGACCTTCTTTCCAAATGAAAAAGCTAGCCTGCCTGCTCCTCCTTATTTTCATCATCATATCAAGATGACCACACCAGTTGCTTTCTCACCTCAACGCCCTCTTCTTTATTTATAAATTTTCGTTTTCCATGTTTCCTTTTGTTTTGTTTTCAAATGGGCCTCTTTGAAATTACCTATCTCAGCCCAACAACTCAACCTTCTAACTCACCACCTTTATTTTCTATTGATTGGGCCTTGCCACTATCGTTTTCAGCCCAAATCAAATTGGAAACCCAACACCGCAAATCCTTTCTTCCACTCCAGGATTAACCGAACTACTTCATTTTGGTTTCACAGCCATATCCGATTTTTGAAACTCCTCTTCCTCTCTCGATACTAAGTATAAATTCAAACAAAAGTTACCATCAGTTTCCCCTTCAAACCTTCTTCAATCCCATACCAATATTTGCTCCCTCAAAACCCTCCACCGAAATGCGACCTCGATCTTCAACGTCGGCTTCAGGGAGGACATCGACATTCTTATTTTGGGATAAATCCCAAAAAGAACACAAATCAATCTACTCTATCTCCTGATTCAAAATACGAACATGAATTCATTTAACTCCTTGAATCTCACCCCAAAAATCGAACCCTAGATCTACTGCGTAAAACTTCCAGCAATCGCAGAAGACTTCGAACCAAAAGAAAGTGGTATAGGCGTGTAGAGATTCTCATCAGGATCCCATACATATACCTAGGCTGATTTATAGGAATTTATACTATTTGATTTTGATTTTTTATTGAGGATTTTCTTCATGCTTTTGCTATCCGGAAGAATGAGTGGCGACGCAAAGTTTTTCAGCTGGAAATTAGGTTTTAGGTTCGTAAGGGGGTATTTATAATGTTTTAAAAATATCTAGATATTTATTTGTGTTGAGATATTTTAGTTTAATATTCATTTTATATTCCTTATCGTCTTCTAAAAATTCATGTGATCACACACGATACCTAAAAATCACGAAACTGGGCATGTAGCTACAGTTCGACATTACGTTTCTAACGAAACTGGTTTCGTCGAATTCCGACTTCGTATGCTCACACAGCGTATTTTTAACCGTCAAAATACTGACTATTTTTCACTCGAAAAATCCGTACGGCCACACAGTGACTCTAAAAATCACAGAACTGGAAATCTAACAACTATTTGACATTGCGGATCCAAAAAAATTAGTTTCGTCAAATTCCGACTTTGTTTGCAAAAGTGGCTATTTTTAAAGCTCTGGATGACCCATTTAAATATATAAATATATTTATATATAATTAAATTAAATATTATTAAATTAATATTATCGTATAAATCCACATACGATGTCGTACGGCTCCAGAATATCCTATCAGAATTTATAACTTGATTATCCAGAATTCCAGAATAAATCGATATTCAATTTATATCGAAAACACATTTATAACGTAATTAAAGCATCGCAAATTATAAAGGAATTCCACAACGACTTTTCTGAAATTTGATTTGGACATAAATCATAATCTATACGACGAAATCCTGATATTTCTCTTCCACTAGAAAGATATACTCCACCAGCTCCACACGTTTCTTGTTTCACAGAAATCCGGCTTAAAACGAATCCTGTACATTCAGTTGAAGTTCGAATCGCCAATTTACGAACTGCAGCGCCATTTCGAGCTCGGTTTTAATTATAATATAATTATACGTTCAAACTGTCGTTCAAATAATATATTCGTTATTCTAATTCAATTCTAAAATGAATTAAATCTTCGCGATGACCCAGTTCACAGAATATTGCGATTTCCAATATTTTTGATTATTTCTGAATTAAATATATTATTCTATTATTTAATTTAATTAAATATTCACTATAATTTAATTAACGATGATTTAATTCCATAAATCACTATATATATATAATTAAATTAATTAATTATAATACCTCTGCCAATGCGGGTCATTACATTCTTCCCTACTTAAAATAATTCCGTCCTCGAAATTGCTAAGTTAGAGGACGACCCTATCTATTGGAATTCCTAAGATTTCTTTACCCCTTATTTTTGATTTCAACTGAACCAATTAATATCGACTAAAATATTTATTCATTCCGACTAACTAAAATTTTTAAAAATTCTGAAAATTTTCTAACACTTTAAATTTTCGGAAAATTTCGCCATAACCTCCTTTGTACAGCCCTATCGGTAAAACCACAACTCGCCTCTCTGGGCCTTCTCCAACCCAAAAGAAAACCAAACAGCCAAGCGGCTTGCCAATTCGGCTCATAAATCTCATGCTTATATCAAATTTAAACTTGTACCTTTTTGTCGGGTATATCAACTCTATCACTTTCACCTGTTATCAATCCAACATATACCGGTGTTATCTTAACCAAATTCCAACCTGTTTTTATCTACAGATCCAACCACTCGCTTATACCTAAGTCGAATTAAATTTCAAATTCGAGTTCCAGTCTCAATTTCAAACTCTTAACTCTCCAATCCAATATAATTCCAGATTATCTCTAATCAAGTCTAATTCCACTTGATATCAAATCTATTTCAATACGATTTTCACTTAACTGGCTTTTAATTCAATCTCAATTCTATTGGATTTTACAAATTCTACTTTAATTTGTTTTAATTCAAACAACCTTTTCATCCTGGAAGTTTTTAAACAGTTTACCTCTTTCAAAAATCAAATTTTCCTTTTTGAAATTCAACACAACTTGTTTTCCCAAAACAAATTCAAAACAAAATCCTTGGTAGTAATCCATCACTTACATACTCGAAAATGAACACCGATGATGTCATGATCAACATCGGAATCTATTTTCCAGCTACCGAAGTGAGTTCAATACTATAACACTTTCAAAACCCATTTTTTTAAACATTTCCACCTTGAAATCAATTCCAAATATCCTTTTACAATGTTGTAAACAAATTTAAAATCTCCCAGGATCTTAAAATTCACATATATTAAATCCAGATTCATTTACAAACACCTTTCCCATTTCTGGGATTTTAAATTCCAATTCTGATCTAAATTCGGATTTAATTGATTTCAATTTCATATAATTCACTTGAATAAATTTCTGATTGGTTATTTACACAACCATTTAATTTATAATCTTACTCGATTATAATAACAACCAATATATCCACTATATTATAATTTTGATATATATATATATATCTTCTCTATATCAAGATATACCTTGGGTAAACTTATTTTAATTTACCCTCTTTTCAAAACATATCGTGACGACCCATCGTATTCAAGTGTTTAGTAACTCCTACCGATACAGTGGATCAAACTGATCGACCAGAACTCATAAACAACTCAGCCAATGAATCTCCACAATATAAAACTATTTTTATATCAAATACAAATACGCACTCGTATATATACACTCAAACTCAATCTAGGGTATTACTAACCCTATCTCTACCGAGTCACGCCACAGAGCCAAGGTAATTCACTTAATCTTAAGCTCTGATACCAACTGTAACGACCCGGATTTTGAGCGACTTTGGTTATCGACATAAACTCGATGTCGATAACCAAAACTTCGAAAAATCCTGGTAATTAATGAAAGAAATTAAAGGGTGAGAATAGATAAGATAGAAACTTAGAATAGAAGAAGAAGAAGAAGAAGAAGAAGAAGAACATAACATCAGAGTAACACGAACCTCACAGCGGAACGAATAACATATAATAGATAACATAACTTTGAAATATAACAGTTATGTATACAATAGCACTTATCAGAGTACAGCACTTACAACACAGCGGAAATAACTATAGCTATATGATCTTGAAGCCTCCTGCTCCAAGCTCTCCAAGTATATCTGTAAATTCCTGACTACTTGACTGCCCGTACAAAATTGGGCACCCAAGAGTTTAGGGAAAACAAAACAAAATAAACTCCGGGTCAGTCATGGGACTGGTATGAGTAAAACAATTTAAAACAGTTCGAACAAGTAAATGATATCTCATAAGACCACGCCGTATAACGGAATGGGTTTTTCCCTTATGAGAATCCAAAATATCTTTATATAAAATCCTTTTGATATTATAATAATGTCTATGTACAAATAGATATCAATCTAGCAGAAACACTTTCATCTCACGTTCTACATATAGTATACAATCGAAACCGCAAGCACGTATTGGGTAATGGATTTCCAACTATGAAAAGGTATGGAACCACCTTCCGATCAGTATACTCTAGGAACGATACACTGGAGTTCAACAAGAACATCTTGCAACTCAGCCACACATGACCGACCACTCATTTTTCTTGAGTGTATCGAGTGTATATCCCAACGGTTGGGATCAGCAACCGTTCCCGTATATATATGGGACAACATTGATAGATTAAAGAAGCAAATGAATATTCTCTAGATAGGTGATTATACACCCTACTTCGGTGCGACCGACTTAGCCATGCTGCCTGCCCGATTTCTGTCATTTACCGGATGATGAGGCTAGAAGTTACGCATTATCATCACATCAGATTCACTTCGAATGCCACATTGTCAGATCCATCGAAATCACTAATTGACGTCTACAACCCTACATTACGTGTCAGCTAAAAGAAGTTTCCTTCTCCGCTTCCACTCTTGGTATGGTTGAAGAAATCAATGTACATGACCTTTCTGGAAATACTCTGTCAGACATTCATTCATACAAATCATTCTCATTCGTTTAGAATGTCACATGGTCATACCCGCCAAATCACAAATTGATTTCCTCAAAAATACAACGGGTATATAGCTAGGAGAAACGAATTCCTCCGCCACCAACGTATATACGTTTAAAGAGATCAACTTACGCGATCCATTGGATATACTCTGTCAGACCTTCATCCATACAAGTTGTCCTGGGACTGGACAAACCGAAGGCACTATTCAGTATATCCATCTTAGTCACTGTTATCTAAGACTTATACAACAGCCCTTGCACTTTACTCCGTCTTCAATTATCCTGGCATATATGATTCGCAACGCTTATGCCAATACAGAGTGGTTCTTTGGATAATAATCCAACCGGTCTCTCCATATTAACAATGTTAAAATGGTCAAAACTTCGATAGTCTGTGAGTTAACTATCAAAGAAAAACAAGTGTGCAAACAACGATATTATTTCCAAATGGAAATTATATCAATCAATCATCAATCATTATTAACTCATAAATTTATCTTATCATTAATTTATTCCTTTCCTTATAAATAAACATTCCATTTTCTATTTCATATTTTAGTTTCCAATCTTTGATTTCATTCTGATTCTGATTAGGAAAACATTTCCAAATACTCCTTTATTTGGATTTAAATGGATGTTTAAATCCACATCGCGATGGCGACCCAAACCACTATACTCATTAACTAATTCCACTTAACCTCTTTCACTTTCGAACCTTAACCATTTCTAAATTTAAAACGAAGTCAATCAAGTTGGGATATAATTACCTCTCATACCTTAACTGAACAACATCTTTAACCTCGAAATAAGATAAGTTCCCCTTCCTAAATCTTTAACACTTCCTTACGTAATTCTCTTTCTTTCGAATAACTATATTCGATTAACTATTTTCACTTAACTCTTGTCGAATAAACTATGTTCGATAACTCCTCTAACTTTATTCGAAATAACTGTATTCGATTAACTCCTTTAACTCTATTCGAATAAACTATATTCGATTAACTCCGCTAACTCTATTCGAATAAACTATACTCGATTAACTCCTCTAACTCTATTTGATTTGATAACTCACCTTTCTAATAACCAATATTCGATTAACTCACTTCGAATAACAAATATTCGTTTAACTCACTTCGAATAACCAATATTCGATTAACTCACTTCGAATAACCAATATTTGATTTCTCTACTTCGAATTAGCGATATTCGATAACTCTACTCAATGAACTCCATTTGGATAACTCTAACTGGTTGACTCTAACTGGTTAACTCTAATTGATTTATTCTAACTGGTCAACCTTAATTTATTGACTCTAACTGGTCAACCTTAATTGATTGACTCTAACTAGTCAACCTTAATTGATTAACTCTAACTAGTCAACCTAACTCTAATCGATTTATTTAATCGATTTTTTAACTCAAATCGACTCCTCCTATTCGAAAAACTCCTATTTGATAACGTTTATTCATTTATAAAGATTTACTTTTAGTAACGGTTCTTCACTTTATAAATGTTCTCTTTAATGATGTTACTTCACTTATACAAGTGTTGTTATCCATCCTATTTAAAATTATCGGTGTTAAAACCAATATCTCTTATCTATATGAGTTCAAACTTATATATTTCATCTATCGAATGATAAATATTCATTTAATTTATAAACTGTTATTTATAAATAAATCCTTTCTATTTATCTGTTAAAAACAGATTTCCATTTTCTATTCATCTTCTGAATATTCTTTTGATTTAGTTCTATTTATTTCTCAAATAAATATTCCTTTTATTCTATTTATTCTAACAAGTAAATATCTTCCTTTAATCCTATTTATTTAACCAAATAAATATTTCCTTTTAATCTTTATTTATTTCCCTAAATAAATAAACCCTTTTACTTTTATTTATTTCCTAAATAAATAAATTCTTTTAACTCTTTATTTATGTTTTATCAATATATTCCTTTATATTTGCTTTCAAATATATTTCCTTTATATTTGATTTCAAATATATTCCTTTAAATTTGATTTCAAATATATCTCCTTTATATTCCATTTCAACTATATCTCCTTTATATTTCATTTCAAATATATCTCCTTTATATTTGATTAACAAATAAATTCTCTTATATATTTGATTAACAAATAAACTCCTTTATATTTGATTAACAAATAAATTCCCTTATATTTGATTAAAAAATGAATTCCCTTATATTTGATTAACAAATAAATTAACAAATAAATTCCTTATATTTGATTTACAAATAAATTCCCTTATATTTGATTTACAAATATAATTCCCTTATATTTGATTAACAAATAAACTCCTTATATTCGATTTACAAATAAATTCCCTTATATTTGATTTACAAATATAATTCCCTTATATTTGATTAACAAATAAACTCCTTATATTTGATTTACAAATAAATTCCCTTATATTTGATTAAAAAATATAATTCCCTTATATTTGATTAATAAATAAACTCCTTATATTTGATTTACAAATAAATTCCCTTATATTTGATTTACAAATATAATTCCCTTATATTTGATTTACAAATATAATTCCCTTATATTGGATTTACAAATATATTTCTCTTATTCAAAATCCTATTTCTTTTATAATATAAAATCCATTGATTTTATATAAATAAATTATTTTCAAAATATACTTTGAAAATCCCTTTTCCACATTCTGGTATTTCTTATGGTATTTAAAATATCAAACAACAAGGATAAATATCGTCCAACCACACATAATCAACACCAGATTATATCACATTATATATCACAATACACAATATATAAATCACAGTAAAATAACTGTTGAGGAATCCAGTTGGATTCCTCCAACCTGTTTCCCTGCATCCACAGATGTTAAACAATATAATCAACATCGATTTGATTTCGATATGAAGTATTTTGATAGCAGAATCATCATCTAAATATTTAACAGTTTATATATATATATACATATACATATATATATATATAATTTCCACTAACCGACTAGCAGTTCAATCAAATAGTCAACACACAATCAAACTGACAATTTTTAACAGTTCTAAGAATACACTGTAAAAATAGAATTATTCAGAGTTGGTGAGTTTTACTCACCTTCGATGTTGTCGTTAAATGACGACAACTGTCAGTTGATTCAGATCACACATTATATTTCACCGTAAATCCAAACGAGCACCGAGTGACTCCAGGCTAGTTCCCTTTTGCAGTGTGCGTTGATACGATCCTGCCGGATCTTGCGGTACGTAAAACATTCCTTCATCTTAGCCCAACAGTTAAAGCCTAAACCCGTAATGACCTTCTTTCCGAATGAAAAAGCTAGCCTGCCTGCTCCTCCTTATTTTCATCATCATATCACGATGACCACACCAGTTGCTTTCTCACCTCAACGCCCTCTTCTTTATTTATAAATTTTCGTTTTCCATCTTTCCTTTTTGTTTTGTTTTCAAATGGGCCTCTTTGAAATTACCTATCTCAGCCCAACAACTCAACCTTCTAACTCACCACCTTTCTTTTCTATTGATTGGGCCTTGCCACTATCATTTTCAGCCCAACTCAAATTGGAAACCCAACACCGCAAATCCTTTCTTCCACTCCAGGATTAACCGAACTACTTCATTTCGGTTTCACAGCCATTTCCAATTTTTGAAACTCCTCTTCCTCTCTCGATACCAAGTATAAATTTAAACAAAAGTTACCATCAGTTTCCCCTTCAAACCTTCTTCAATCCCATACCAATATTTGCTCCCTCGAAACCCTCCACCGAAATGCGACCTCGAGCTTCAACGTCGGCTTCAGGGAGGACATCAACATTCTTATTTTGGGATAAATCCCAAAAAAAACACAAATCAATCTACTCTATCTCCTGATTCAAAATACGAACACGAATTCATTTAACTCCTTGAATCTCACCCCAAAAATCGAACCCTAGATCTACTGCGTAAAACTTCCAGCGATCGCAGAAGACTTCGAAGCAAGAGAAAGTGGTATAGGTGTGTAGAGATTCTCATCAGGATCCCATACATATACCTAGGATGATTTATAGGAATTTATACTATTTGATTTTGATTTTTTATTGAGGATTTTCTTCATGCTTTTGCTTTCCTGAAGAATGAGTGGCGGCGCAAAGTTTCTCAGTTGGAAATTAGGTTTTAGGTTGGTAAGGGGGTATTTATAATGTTGTAAAAATATCTAGATATTTATTTGTGTTGAGATATTTTAGTTTAATATTCATTTTATATTCGTTATTGTCTTCTAAAAATTCGTGTGATCACACACGATACCTAAAAATCACGAAACTGGGCACGTAGCTACAGTTTGACATTACGGTTCTAACGAATCTGGTTTCGTCGAATTCTGACTTCGTATGCTCACACATCGTATTTTTAACCGTCAAAATACTGACTGTTTTTCACTCAAAATCCGTACGGCCACACAGTGACTCTAGAAATCACGGAATTGGAAATATAACAACTATTTGACATTGCGGAATAGTTGACAAAATTGGAATTTTTCATCTAAATTCTTCTGGTTATGAACTAGGATAAATCTTCAAATTAAGATTTGCTGAAGTTTCCATTTAACTCATATTTATTTTGGAATCAAATAAGATAAATTGGATTCTTGGGTTTGTCGTGAACGGTGTATTAAATAACACTGTTCATAAACCCAGTTGAGAAAAGAATAAATCTTTTAATTAAGGTTATTAGAGTTGCTATTTATATTTAATAATTGGAACAAAGTGAAATGTGAATTGGGTTTATCGTGAATGGTGTTTTTAACGACATTTGTTCTTTAACTCAATTTATAGTGAGAATATAATTTGGAATTTATAAATCTTTTATTAAGATTTAATAGAAAATTTTCCAAAGTAAAGATTTCCAATTTAATATATTAAATTGGAATTGAATGGAATTTGATTTAATAATAATTGAGATAAGCTTCTGTGAAGGAAGACCGATACTATATATGGAATTTAAGAGGCTTTGTCGTTATTCCATTTATATTATTGGTTGGATACAGAAATTATAACGATTGTTTATTGAGTTGATTTCTGTGAAATTCCATATTTAATGGAAGATGATTTTGGGTTTATCGTGAACAATTTTTTAAACGACATTAGTTCTTTAACCCAATTAAAGTTAAGATTAATTTCTTAAATTTGAATAATCATTAAGTAATGATTTTTGATATTAAAACCATACTTGAGTTTTAATGAATTCCTAATTAGATTGAAATGGAATGAGATAATGAAATGATTTAAAGGATAAATGTAAAGAATTTATCTTTGATAAGATAATGTGAATATTTTATTTAAAAGAAAATTCTAAATTGGAATGAGGCGTTGGATGTTTTTTTATAGTACTCGATTTTTAATTATGAAAATACGAGAGTTATTCGGAAAGATCGGGTTTAACCCATTCCGAATAATCACTACGACGATGAAGAGTCGAAAATGAAGACGGTGATTGAAGACCGGCGATCTTCACATCGAATGGATGAGGAATACTGATACACTGGACTTATTTGCACCCAGGACAGGGTTAAAGTGGTAGTCGTCCGGACGTACTTGTTGATTGTTCGGATATGTCTCCGGTTTCGTTCAAACCCAGAACGGACTTGTAAATGGATTGTATGTCTGACGTTGTATTCCTTTATGTTGTATTCGTTGATCCCTATTTAATATATATATCTGTTTGGTGGTTAACACCCTTCTCTAAGACGTACGAGCTTAGAGGTTATATATTGGCGGAAATCAATGGTATGGTATGGATTGACAATGTGGCATGCCAAAATGCATGGATCAAGGCTTTTGTTGAAAACTAGAGCCTTGTGGTTGATGATCAAAGCATAGCTTTAAATTAGCATAACTTTGTGTATAGCGTTACTTCGCGAGCCTCACACCCCGGTATGAACCAAAAACGGGAGTAAGGACTGCAGGGAGGACATACGTTTCTTTCTAGCTAGAGTGATGTCAGGGACCTACCAGCGCTAACATTTTACTCATGTAGATGGTGGAATGAGGTACCTCGGTTATTTGAGTCCCTAGTGGCTCTATTTACGCCCCAAAGTGTGGGGAAACGTATTGTTCAGGCATTACCAATCCACCAACTTAAGTTGGGGACCGACCCTGAAGATCCAGGTGCGGTTGCGACTATATCCTGAGGCACGGGCTAGAGTGTCTCGAATTCGGTAGAGGATCTTTCTCCTTGCCTCAGTTCATGATGGAAACTCAATTTCCAGTACGACCCATGTGGTTTTGATTGTATAACTAGTATGGCAACATGATATATGGTACCCATGCCATCTATGATTGATATTATGATTGAAATGTTTTTAAAACATATATACACTAATAATAATATCAAATCCATTTTATCGTATCAAGCATCTTTTGACCATTATAAGGTAAAACCCTATCCTCCTGTTTGCGTTGCATTGTGTGATGGGACTTGGGTGTTATAATGGTTTCATTTCCTAAAAAGCATTGCGTTGTTTAACGATTTACTTTATTTATGCACTGGCGATCCAATGGATTAAACCCGTTCCGCGTTAGCAGCGTGGTCCTATGATTAGCCACAATAATCAGATAAGTTAGGTAGATTTCTCATACCAGTCCCATGACTGACATGTAGTTTGTTTCACTGGCAAACTCGGGTGCCCTCTTTTCCACACGGGCAGTCGAGTAGCTTTTTGCAGATACTTATCTTTTTAGCAGGATACTGGATCGAAGCTTAAAGCTGTGTCCAGAGCATTTATAGTCTTCCGCTGTGTACTGTATTTAATTCGTTGTAAATTTTATCTTCCGCTGTATTATTATTTATTCGATGTACTCTGATATTCTGTACTCTGATGTAACATTATTGTTAATGTAATAAAAGTCTTTTGTTGTTGTTTTAATGTGTTGTATTCCCAAAGTTAACGTATGCAGGAATTGAACGGTCTTCGTCGATTTTACGGTCGATTAAGTCCGAGCAAAATCCATGTCGTTACAGAAGTGTATTATGAAATACACAGTAGTACCCTGTTCACTTCAGTTGGTTCTCATGTGACGTGGGCTGCCCGCCCACACACTCACAAATGTTATCTATATAATAAAATCCCCCTCCCCCCGCCCAGACAAACAACAAGACAAAGAGTGGTTCGGATTTAAAGATACAAGAGACAAAGAGTGGCTCAGATTTATCATTCTAACGCTAATAACATTCCATTATAACTATAATAATTTGAATGATATATTAAATTCATAAAAATATATGTTAATATTTTTATGCCTTATATGCTTCCACAAAATATTTACCATTTTTAATGATTATAACTTTCACAATTTTTTTAAATAACTGATTGTATCTTCCACAAATTAACATATTCTGCTATGTTTCAGCCATAATTTTTTATAATTGATTAGCTTTCAATTATATACTCCTCTCCACTTATTTTGTGATGGAATATTTTTTCTGTCCACTACATATAATAATTTTCCTTACTTAAAATCATTGCTGCAAACGGAGGACAAAGCTTCCATTTTCGGTTATAAATACACAGTCCCCCTTCTACTATTTTTTCTACTTTAATCTTCTCCAAAATTATTATTTCGTACCCAAACCATTTCCCATCTTCCCCTAACCCACCTTATATATTTCTGCATAACCTCTTCTGATTTCTCTTCCCGCATCCTGATAGTACCTTCTCTTTTAATCTCATCTCCGCCCGATTCACGTACTATAATCTCGCTGCTCATCAAATTATCAAATTGCCCATTCACTTTCCATTTCAACTGTTGATTACACATTATATGAATACATGATTACGCCAACTATACATGATACACGACGACAAGCAGCAAAAATATTTAATAATCTGATCGTTCGCGGAAATCTTTGGGCGGATGGATATTACATTGTTTCCAAAATTGTAGATTTGCTACATGAATATGTGGTCAGCGTCATTGTGCTTGATAATCATGTAAGTGTATATCTTTTACTTATATGCTTACATATTTTAATTTCTAATTATTAGTACATCACCTCTACCCAAATTTTGAATGGTCGACATGTTTACCAAAATCAATCTATGCAACATCGGAGAAACACATGGCCAAGATAGATAACAAGTCTAGGAAGTGAAGTGTTACCTCTGCTCATGTGTTCCTATAGTCTTTACTTTAATTGTCAATTCATATTATAGTATTCGTTTCATGTTGCAGATTTGGGATAGTGCAATACTTGCCTATAAAGAGGATATGATGAATAATCGACAAACTACTGAATGGCCATTAACAAGAATTACAGTAATACCATGTGTTGCTTATATTTTAAATACTAAAATAACTCCAGTTACATTTTAACCAACTGCTTATTTCCTCTTACTTGCAGCTTATCTAGCATTCAGCACATTGGAGCAAGGACATGGTCATTGATAATTACACCTTTTTACGTGTTCTTAAACAAATGTTTAAATGCTGACAATAAGTTTCAATAATATGTACCGTTTTCAATCCTTTCTTTAGTTAATGTGTTGATGCTGTAAGTATTTTGTGGAAATAATCCTACTGGAATTGATCTTCGTTACTGTTCTTTGGATGGTATCATCAGTGCATATGTTCTTTCTATACCCACCATATGATGTGCTATATATTCTTTACATGAAGTCAAGCTAATATTTTTAATGACTGATTAGCTTCCACAAATGATTTATACAGTCGTATATTATATATTATATGTTAATATTTTAAATAGCTGATTAACTAAAATTTTAATGATATATTGAATGTGTCCACTATGTGTTAATATTTTTGATGACTGATTAGCTTCCATTATGTGTTAATTTAATATAACAATTGATTAGCTTCCAATTATATATTCCTTACACCTCTCCACTTATTTTATGATGGAATATCTATTTTTGTCCACTACATACAATAATTTTCCTTACTTAATATTTTTGTTGTAAACTTAAATATATTTCTACTTATCCATTGATGCATCATATAAATATGTTACGTTTGATACAAAAGCTTTGACAAAGATAAACCTTCTATAAATTGGATGTCATAAATATCTTTGCAGTGAACATGAATACTTTTGGTTGTACTACAATATCTTTGCAATCAACATGAAAATATGTAATCTTAAATTTTTATATTCCTTTGTATTTATTTCTGTTCACTATATATAATAATTTTTGTTGCTTAAAATTTATACTGACATATGTTGATTGCATTAACTGCTCTTTCTCGTGCATCATTCAAACGCTATTAATATTCCATCATAATTATTGTTTTAATGATATATAAAATGCGTCCACTATATGTTAATTTTAATTATTTATTTATGCCCTCTACATATAATAATATTCCTTAAATATTTTATACTAACATATGTTGATTGCATTAACCGCTCTTTCCCATGCATCATTCAAATGCTATTAATATTCCATCATAACTATAATTTTAATGATATATTAAATGTGTCCACTATATGTTAATATTTTTAATAACTGATTAGCTTCCTCTCTACTTACTTATTTCATGTATATTGTATTTTTGTTCAGTTTTTTGAATGTAAAATAAGCATGTGTTTTCCCTTCAATTCAATTCGTGTGTAGGAACATGATGACATTAATGGATGGTATGTAACAAAACGTTACTAAGGCGCTATTTGATGTATGCATGTAAAATATAGGTTTGGCTTGCTATGACAAAAAAATTTATTGCTTTTTTTTGGACTATAACTAATATTGATTGATTGTATTTATTACTATTTACGTGAAAGAAGGATAATGAGTTTGACTATTCGGTGTATGCTTATTGTATGCATGGATTGAAATGCTACGAAGGTAAAGGTAAATTACTGTGTTATTATTACAAGTTTTAATATTTAATTTTTTTCTTGATTAAAAGTTGTAGCAATGTGCATATGTAAATTTGTACAGCTGGATTAATTGTGCATTATGAAGAATTATTTAAAAAATGGCATTGACTTATACCTGCATAATACAAGATCAACACTTTGACTTTAAATTCATGTTTTCTTACTGCTATGTTTTATCTCTCATATAATTCATAACTACTCCGGTTTTAATGAACAAAATAAATGCATTATGTGTGTTCGTATTGAAGAGATAGAAAAAAACTAATTGAATATGTTCTAATTCTCATATAAATTAATTAGGTTTGGAAAATAATGATAATGACACAAATGCATTAAGCACGAAAGGAAAATAATGTGGGCCTTAGAGCATTTAATGCATTTTGCTATTGTAGGTAGTTCATGCATGCTACATCAAATCTGATTATTCCTACTGTCAACCTTTGTATATATGAAAATGAATAATTTGTATATTCGGAAAGTTGTTTAAAAAAGGGATATTGACTCTCGCATAATATATGATCAGTAAATCAACTCAAATTCATTTTTGGTAAATGCATGTTTTAAATGGAACATTTAAAGGTATTATAATATTTATACAAATATGTGTAGCCTGATATAATTTGAATGCATAAATTGCATTTACATCAGGTAGGCATTCATGGGGCATTTACATCAGGTAGGCATTCATGGGGAATTTACATAATGTGAAGTAGGACGATAAAATAAATAAATAATTCATTAGTTGTTCGTTTATGTACTGAAAAAGGAAATAACGTAGAATCAATTTATGAATTGAATGAATGCATTAAAAATAGTAATGAACTATCACTTAATTCATTCCAACAATAGCATTTACAATGGAAAATGGATTATGAAAAGTATTAAATCTGTTATTTTTTCTTTTGTACAAATCCAGTACTACATCAATTAGCCTATTACATATATGAACATCACTATCATATCGGTTTTTCTAAACACATATTATATCATACAGGTTGTTCCATAGCTAAAAATAAAGTAGAATTTATGATAAGTAGATAACATGCCATAGCTTGATTAACACTGTGTAACCACATTCAACATGAATAAAACGATATGTAATGTTACAAATGTTAACCTTTTATGCAGTAAAATTAAGTTTTGGCTACTTTCGCTCATACTTTCAAGCTATGACTTCAAAATTAATGTAATACCACTGAACGATCGATCATCTCATGTTTTTCAATTGTGACTACTTTCACTCTAAGTATATGATTATTACAATCCATGACACACACAATTTAATCATCTCAACAAATTATGACACCCAACATCTTATGCATTCGTGCAACGCACGGGTTACCACTCGTGTATTTAATAAAACAAGCCATTCCATTAACGTTTATACACGTGACTATGCTATAAATACCTGTAGTTGTTTTTACAATGTATCATTCAGTTGAGAATAATAAAAATTACAAAAGTCTTTCTTCTCAAGAACAGTTCGATCTTGGTATCAGAGCTTTTGCGCTAACTGCATCAATAAACTCGATCCAATCATTTCTGCAAAACTATCTAAGAAATAGTTTATCCATCAGAGTATTATCATCATTCGGATCCTCTCATCCAAGATTACCATCTTGTTATTTGAGAGTTGAGGCAGTGATATCAAAAACTATGCCCCGCCAAGTTTAATTGGCAGCATAAGTTTTCTATCACCACTGCTTAGAGATAAAGAGTTGCAAAACTCAAATTCGATCAAAAAATTCTGGAGAAACCAATCAAATTGAAAGTAAGAGCTATCTAAGAAAGCAATCAGCATCAAGATTCAGTAAATCAGTTCAAAAGCATCACAATAAACTTCTGGTTGCTCTTAAATTCAAGTTTAAAGAAATCAGTCAGAAAATACAAATCCGAGAAAAAGTGTTTTGAAATCTTTACCTATTATTCTGCATCATTCCTATCCCATCTGTGAATCATGGTGGACGGCAACCCCCCAACCAGTCTAAGATCATCAGCAAGATCCAACCAAACCAGTGCCACAAGCACTGAGGATCTCATCAGATCTATCATAAAACCTCAAAGCCAAATCATCTTGATCCAATTGAACGAATCCAATAATCTTCTGTGGAAACTGCATGTTGAAACAGCTGCAAAAGATTACGGGCTTGAAGGCTTTCTTTATGGAACAAAAAATGTTCTAGCAAAGTACAGTAGAAACACTGATAATGGCCTAACTCCTAATGAAGAATTCACAAGACAATCTTATTAGTGCATGGTTAATGTCATCCGTAAGTTCTTCCCTAATGCCACAACTAATAGCCACTAAAACTGCTCATGAAGTGTTGACAGCCTTGGAAAGATCTTTCACAAGTCAGTCATCTGCTAGAGTTTTACACTTCAAGAAACAATTGTAAACTTTAAAGAAGGATAACTCTAGCATGAACGAGTATCTAATAAAGATCAAAAATTTGTGTGATCAATTAGCATGTACAGGAAACAAAATAGAGTAAAAGGAGCAAATCCTATATATTGCTGGTGGACTAGAAGATGAATATGAGGCAGTTATTGCCTTTATTACATCCATTGAACCTACCCCATCCTTTTAAAGCGTTTATTCTATGTTATTAGCCCATGAAGGGAGGTTACTACAAAAGAAGGAACAAGTAGCAGACTTATCTGTTAACTACACTACCACTGGCAAAAACAAGAATGAACAAAACAATTCAAGAAGTCAGAATCCTTACCAGAGAGTGGGACAGTCTAATAGAGGAAGAGAAAGAGCTGGAAGATGGAATCCAAACAATCGGCCAAAGTGTCAAATTTGTGAGAAACTTGGTCACACAGCCAACAGATGTTATTTCAGATTCAACAGCAGTTTCAATGTCAGTCAACAGGGCAACAATAAAAATAACAATTCAAATGCAAATTTGGTCAACAGTCAAGCAGACAGCAAGAATAATCAAGATTCTGCATCAAGTTCAGCTATTATTGATGATATTCAAGATGATGCATGGTATCCAGGGCAACTCATTATGTCACAAACAATTTAAGCAATCTGAATCTTGGCAACCGTGAGTACAAAGGTAAAAAATCTCTAATTATGGGTAATGACAATTCAATAATCATTTCACACACTGGACATGCTAGCATTAAGGGTGCAAAACAACTTTATCTAAACAATTTATTATGTGCACCACATATTAGAAAAAAACCTAATCAGTGTGTCACAGTGCGCAGAAGACAATCAAATGTCTTTTGAATTTTACCCTAAACACTGTATAGTTAGGGACATGCTGACTAGGAATATCTTATTGCAGGGTAGAGAACTAAACTGGCTGTACAAGTTTGGTTCTGGAAACTCAAGAAAAAATGACTTAGAAAATAATTTTTGTAATATTTCAGGATCTAATGAAAACAATGATTGCTTGAATTTTGAAATGTGGCATTGTAAACTTGGACATCCAAGCCCTAAAATTGTTCAAGAAATTATAAAGAATGATGACATTACTGTTGATATTCCAAATAATTTCATATGTTCTTATTGTCAAATGGGAAAAAGTCACAAATTACCATTCCCAAATTCTGAAACAAAATACTTAAACCCTTTAGAATTAATTGCTATTGATTTATGGGATCCAGCACCAATTGACACCGATTATGGGTACAAGTATTATATCTCATTTATTGATGCACACTCAAGATATGTATGGATATATTTCTTGAAATCAAAGTCTGACACATACAATGCTGTTACGAAGTTTATATCCAATGCTGAAAATCAAGTAGATCATAAAGTGAAAATTATTCAAAGTGATGGTGGTAAGCAATTTTTACCACTAAAGGACTATTTCAGCAAAAAAGGCATCACTCATAGATTAACATGTCCATACACATCTGAACAGAATGGTTTAATCGAAAGAAAGCACAGACACATAGTTGAAACCGGACTGACACTACTGGCACAGGCATCATTGCCACTAAATTTTTGGCCAAATGCCTTTACAACTGCAGTCTATTTGATAAACAGGCTGCCAATAAAGGTTCTGGGAATGAAATGTCCTATGGAGATATTAACTAAATCAAAACCAAATTATACTGACCTAAAAATATTTGGTTGTCTGTGTTTTCCTTACATTAGACCATTCAATAAGCACAAACTCGATTTCAGATCTATTCCCTACACTTTTCTGGGTTACACATCCAATCACAAGGGGTTTAAATGTCTAGACAATAATGGAAAGATTTATATATATCTAGACATGTCATATTTGATGAAAAGGTTTTGCCATTTAAAAGTCATATGTGCAAACCCACAAAAAAGGTCTATAACCCAAAATATTCTATTCCAAATGATCTTAAACAGATAAATGATATTGTGTATGCACCAAATCCAAACAGTAATAAAATGACTCATACACAAGACATACAAAACACTAGCATGTCACAACATACACAAGCTAACACTGAATCAAGTGAACAAAGCGATGCTACTGCAAATTTGGATAATACCTACTCACAAGATGAAAATGTGAGCAACAATGAAAATGAAAACTCAACAAACAATCAGGCATAGGTGAGGAATGAAGACAATTAGGTGCAAAATCAACATCATATGGTTACAAGGGCAAAAAGTGGTATATTCAAACCAAAAACTTTTTCTATTGAATTTAATGACACTGAACTTTCCTCTTATCATCAGGCTATACTAAATGATAAGTGGAAGTCAGCCATACAAGAAGAGCTAAATGCCTTGAATAAAAATAAAACTTGGTGTTTAGTTCCAACACCCAAAAATAAAAATATTAATTGGTGTAAGTGGACCTATAGAATTAAAAGACAAGCTGATGGTACAGTTTCTAAATACAAAGCCAGGTTAGTAGCTAAGGGGTATTTACAACAATGTGGAATTGACTTCAAGGAGATATTCTCACCTGTTGTGAAACCCACTTCTATCAGAATAGTACTAACCATAACATTATACAAAAACTGGACCATTAAATAACTTGATGTGAATAATGCCTTTTTGAATGGTGATTTACAGGAAGAAGCGTACATGGAATTTCCACTAGGATTTGAAGGAAAATCTGAAAAGAAAATGGTGTGCAAACTAAACAAGGCCATCTACGGTTGTGACGGCCCGCCATGCACCAACCGACATTTACTCTAAAAGTGCGTTGTACACATATCCAGTTAGCATGGAACGGTCGTCAGAAGAAAAGAAAGAAGAGGATAAACCAACACAGAACCTGTAATATGTCTCAAGCGCATGGAATAAAATATAATCATGACATATACTTGACACAAAACAGGTGAGACAGTGCATAAGCTAAAAATAAACTATCATAGCAGCGGAAAATCCAAAATACAGCTTATGATCCAAAGCTAACATTATTACAACTTTTAAAATTGTCTCAAAACTAAACAAGAAAGGTGCACTACTAATGCTCAAGTAGTGACCACCGTCGACACAGGGAGAATATATAAGTAGATAATACGTGGAAGCCTCCTGCTCGCCTCCGGCACAGCTACTCGTGCATATCACCTAACCTATCTCTAGTCTGCTCGTGTGAGCACCCAGAGTAATAAGAAGAGACATAAAACCTCTGGGTAAGACAAAAGTCTGGTATGAGTGATAAGCAACTAAACAAAACAATAACGGGTATAATCCAATCATACCTGAACCTGCAACCAAAGAGTTAGCACTACATACTGTACAATACTCTAAGATGCCACTAACATATGGTGTGGAAGCATACGGGGGTGGGGGTGTGCATGTCATAGTGATGTCAAACAATCAAGCATAACAACCATCCTCACATCTCTCACTCAGTGCGTAAAGTATATGATATCCACTACTTTGGTCACCTAATACTTTAGGCCATGACGGAATTCAATCCCGTGTAACTATCACTACAAGCCCCTAAACTGTCTCTCAGTGGTGATCCAAGGTTACGGATACCGATAACCCCTTTGCACACGTCCCGCAGCAAAGTCCAATCATGAAGTGAACTCATTGGTTCCCAACTGGATCCTGAGCTCTAACTTCCTATTTGGACTACCTTTGCATCTCGGGTTATTAATCATCACCGGATCGGTTCGGATCCTCACTTTACTTCGCTTCGGATCGGTTCGGACTGTGGCCTTCATATCATAGTGGTTCGGATCGGCCTTTAGCATCCCTTACTGGATCGGTTCGGACACAACTCAGATCGTGCTCAACGTCTCGGTTCATGACTAGCTCCTTCGGGTCCGATCATAGGGTGCCATCGGGTTCAGGTCGTGCTCCATGATCCAGCTCGTGGTGGTTCAGATCGTGGTGATGCTTCAGGTCGGAACGTGATGAAGCTTCCATCGGATCGGGTCGGAGAACCTCAGGCGGATCGGGTCGGGATACTTCAGATTGGGGCATAGCACTGCATCGGTTCGGGTTTGTGGGTGGTTTCCCCCTCCAAGTTCCAAGTCAACTCGTGGCATGCAGGTTCGGTTCGGATTCAAAGGGATGGATTATGGATGGGCCACACGAACGATTAGGTTCGGACCTCCCCATCCGATTCGGTCCGGTCCCTGTGCATTTCCTGCACTTTGTCCAGTGAGTTGTTTACGCCATTCGACGGCGTTTTCGACCATTCTAACTATTCTAATCAATCACAAAGCATACCATACAGTCATAGCCACAAATAGAAGTGACCTCAAACACCAAAACAACAATATGATAGGTTAAAATGGATCAAACATAGCCAAAACCTCACATTTTCCCTTAAGCATGTTCAAGCATAATTAATGATAGGATTAACAAACCTTAACCAAATTACTCAAATTTCCTAACATAGGTCTAAAAAAATATTTCAGAATTTCTTAATATTTTTTCCGGATTTTTAACATGCATAAATTCGCTAATTATCACTAATTACCCCTTAATCCCCTAAATTCCGGGATTTGCAAAATTAGTCCAAATTGACCCAAATTCATATCAGAGGCATAAAATAGTATTGTAGAATTTTAAGAATTTTTCTAGATTTTTCTGAGCCATAATTTCTCTAATTTTCGCTAATTACCATAATTAGCCGTAATTAGTGAAGAACAATGCAAATCACTCACCTTTGCCACAAAGTAAACTATAGATCTGAAATGATTCTCTGTTTGGATCGAATTCTAATGTGTTCCAACAGCTCTATTCTTTATTTGGTGAAGATCTTCTTTGATTTGATGTTGCTAATCCCATTCTTCAAGTTACAAGTGATTTGGAGGTGTTTTGAAGAGATTTAGAGAGTAAAGGCCATGACTAAGGTGAAAGACATGTTTGTGGTGACTGGAAAATAAAGCAAAAATCATTTTCTAAACCCTAGCAGCCTTTAAATACCTCAAATCCCGAAATCCCCCAATGGGCCTAGCTGTTAATCACCCGGTTATGCCCATTTGAGCTGTTTTTCACCTTCTAAACCTTAATTCAGCCATATCTCCCAAACGGCAAGCCCGTTTTTCACGTGTGACCACTCTACGGAAAGGTAAACCATCATTCGAATCCAATAGAAGTTGTTTTAGGTCAAAACTCCTTTCCAATCAAAAGTTATAGACGAAACAAGATCAGCTAGGGGCAAAATGGTCATTAAAAATCGACAAAAATCATGAACATGAAAAATAACCCCAATAGTCGTCCCCTAACTCTACATGGCCATACGACTTCGTATGAGAAAGGAATAAATATTCTACGATCCTCCGATGCGTAGAATGCGGGTTGTTACATTCTCCCCCCTTAAGAAATTTCGCCCCCGAAATTCCCTAACCAAAACATACAAAGAATTCCGCATGCCTATCAATCATTTTCAAACAACCAAACATGCAAAACAAGCAAAACAAGTCTATCCTAGCATGCAGTTTACTAACAAGGGAAGGAACTATTACTACCAAGACCTTACCAGGCAAAGAGTTCTGGATACTTCTTCCTTATGTCCCCCTCTGTTTCTCAAGTGCAGTCTTTTTCATTCTCAACCCACTAGACTTTGACTAGTTTCACTGCATTCCTTCGAAGCTGCTTCGTATCATTCCCAACAATACGCATAGGCTTGCGGTTCTCAACCGCCTCGGGTTCAACCTCGATATCGTCCAACTGATCGAGTGAAATAGCCACATTAGGGTCTTGCACAAACTTCCTTAATTGGGAAACATGAAATACATTGTGAACTCCCGCCGTCTTGTCAGGTAGCTCTACTTTATACGCAAAATTCCCAACTTGCTCGAGAACTGGGAATGGACCAACAAATTTTGGTACTAACTTACCTCTCCAACCAATCCGAATCACATTCTTCAACAGAGAGAACTTGATGAACACCAAGTCATTAACGAAGAATTCCAAATCTCTCCGTCTCTTATCGAGATTAGTCTTTTGCCTATCTTGGGTAGTCTTCATCCTCACCATTCTCCAACCAACATGATGGTGCCTTGGACGGTCTTTCGTACAAAGTTTCAATTGGAAGCATACCAATATTGGACTAATAACTATTATTATTATCCATAACTCAACCAGATACAACTGGTCATCCCATGACCTACCAAAATCCAATATATAAATTCTCAAAAGATCCTCTAATATACGATTCACTCAATACCATCATGGCCGGACCTAGTCCTTGGTAAACTACCAACATAATCCATTTGAGACTTGTTCCCATTTCCATTTAGGAATTTCTAATGGTTGTAACAAACCACTAGGATTCTTTTGCTCAGCTTTAACTAACTGGAAATTCATGCACTTGGACATAAACTTCCCAACGTCTTTCTTTATCCTTTCCCAGTAGTAGATCTATTCCATGTCTTAATACATCTTGTTACCACTGGGATGTATAGTCAGTTTCGAGTGATGATATGCTCTAAGCACTTCATCTCTCAGTCCGTCTACGTTGAGTACAACTAGTCCCCTATCCTTACGAAGCCATCCTTGTCGATCAAACCCTTGTTTGATCATTCTCTTTCCATCGATACACATCTCTACCCTAGAGATGATTTCCAATAGGTTAGGATCGTCCCTCTAACTGGAACCGATCCACTAAATCAAAATCGATCTAATCGTCGAACTTGCAAAACATTTATGGATCCAATCCATACTTAGGTCTGAAATCATATCCCGCGATATACTCTAGTTGCTTCCATCCTAGAAACATAACCCCTAAACTGGCATGTCTCCTACTCAATGGCACTACTATCGCACCCAAATCCTTTACTATGATCACTCTGCCCCATGGAGTCATGGCGACTCCACTGTACTGATCCATAGTCACTAGTCCTTTGCTATGTCCACTTTGCCCCATGAAGTCATGACAACTCCACTGCACTGGCTCATAGTCTTGCTACGATCACTCTGCCCCATGGAGTAATGACTACCCCACTGCATTGATACGTAGCCTAATGTCTGTCTATACTACTGTCTCTTTGTTCCCCATCGCTGGAACCCTACAGGTGATAGTCTACTCAAGAGAAGAAAAATAGGAACAAACATAGCAACCAAAACATCCATCAAACAACTCCTATCTATCACCTGCTAAAGTCATAAACACATCGACACCTACATGACTGGTCTAACCAATCCCAATATGTCGATTCTTGCATGTCTGGTCCAACCAACATCAAGAACTAATGGAAGCCCAGCCTCCATACATACACCGATGCCTACTTGACTGGTCTAACCAATCCAAGGCCAATGGAAGCCCCGCCTCCCTACGGGCTACCGTACGTCCAACATACGTTTATCCTCCAAGGATAACTAGATCACGTCCAACAGATCCAAGGTAATGGGCGTCCTCAGATACCCTTGTTTTAGTTCGCCTAAAATACTTGAGTCCAACCCAAGTCTATGCATTATCTTGCTGCCCTCTCGAGTCCAACTCCAGCCGAATCCAATTCCTTGCAGCCTTCTCGAGTCCAACTCGAGTCAATCTATAACTCAGACCCAGTCTTGAGTATCCATTACCGACAAACTCTCGTCCAATGTGAGTCGTCTCCCTATTCGTTGCATCTCCAAGATCAACGAACACCCATTCTCTTTTACGAGTTCAAGTCCAACTTGAATCGCCCTAATCTTCGTTGTATCTTCCATGATCAACAAACACATCCTATTCCTTCAAAGTTCTACTATCCAATAGAGAACATCAACATAGGGTACCAAATAATCCATTAGTTTGCATCTTTCTCGAGTCCCACTCGAGTCATCTCACAACCCTATTGAGTCTAACTCGGGGAAGTCCATACCATAGAACAGTCTTATCATGTTCCGTCTGCCCATCACTCCACAAGTAAACCAAGATATCATCCAATGAAAAATCACAACAACTATTTATCCCTCACGCAAACCATCCTAGTCGAGATCGGCATACCCCAAGCACAAGCCCCATAGGACTAAACCAATATCAGACAAGCACCTAAGGAACATCTCCTCCGAGGTCGGACAATCCACGTGAGGTGATACTAGCAAAACAGCCAAGCACTGGAGCACCCTATTCATTTGGAGTAGATCGACTCCCCAAAATAATGCTAAACCCAGTAAAGCCTAAACAAAGCAAGCACAAGCAAACATACATCCATGACTCGATAAGACCACGTTACGGCAAATCATGCTAAGGTTAGTCGAACCACCAATCGGGTTCGTCACAACTAAAGGTCTATCGACTATCTCGGGTTTGTCAAACAATACCCGAACATAAACATCTTAAATAGAAAGAATACCTTTGATAACGATGCCCTTTCCCTTCTACGCCGCAGTTGTAGCATTCGACGAAGAAGTAACAGCGTTGATAGCATACGCTTTCACAATCTGCTTCTCCCTAGGAGGTTGTGGACAATTATCCTTGTGATGTCCCGCCTGGCCGCAGTTAAAGCACTTCTTTCCCCAGGTTTTTCTCGATAATCTCTGGCATAGTGGCCCTTCTTGCCACAACTAAAGCATTCGCTATCTTTCTTATTCTTCTTATTCTGACCATCCTTGGTCAGGTTCTCCTTCCTCTTGTTCTGAGAATTCTTCTTGCCCTCACCGCCTGCTTGCGGCTTTGGCTCCTCTGCAGATGCAATAGCAACCTCAGTCTTCGACTTAGGGAAAAGGCTCTCTGACCTTAATGCCTTTCCTACAATAGACTCGAACGTCTCATCGATATGGTTTATAAGTCCTTCCCCCAAGTACCCATCCAAGCCAGTTATGAACTTCTCGTTCTTCTTCTCGACAGTATCGGTAAGGGACCATCCATATTTCGATAATGTATCGAACTCAGCAATGTACTCCAAGACTGCCCTACCATTCTGCTTAAGCTCCAAGGACTTCCTGAACAATTCTGATTTATGAGAAGTTGGAATAAACTTATCACAAAAGAAAGTCTTAAACTGATTCCAAGTAACTTGATCCTCTGGTGTGGCTGTCTTAATAGCATTCCACCAATTCATCGCTCGCCCTTGTAGCTGACGAGATGCTAGCCTTCTCTTCACCGCATCCTCGATACCCAAGTCTTCGAAGATACGATCACAGCTATCCAACCAATCCTGAACATCCGTGGCCGACTCCGTTCCGTGGAACGGCTTTCCACCAAGGTTAGTGTAATCCTTGCACAGGTTGGCGAAATCGGCCCTAGGCGCCTACACTACTGCACCACCACCGTTAGCAGCATTAGGAATGGCTCCCCGAGCATCCCTAAGCATCTCTCTCATGAGGTCAGTGAACATAGTCCTCACGTCAGGAGCATTCCCATTATTGGCTCCTATACCAGTACTCCTCAAGTTCCGGCTCATCATTCAATCTGTAAAGAGAAAACGATTAACCATCTTCTTTGTGGTGCTAGAGTAGTACGACTTCATCCTTAGCTATACTACTAATAGTATATATATAACTTTTGAAAACCAAAGTAATCACAAATACGCGCTCTCATTTACATACTATCTCTCCCTAATGTCTTTCCCTAGGTAAACTACGCAACCTAGAGCTCTGATACCAAGTGTTACGGCCCGCCTCGCACCAACCGACATTTACTCCAAAAGTGCGTTGTACGCATGTCCAGTTAGCACGAAACGGTTTTCAGAAGAAAAGAAAGAAAAGGATAAACCAACACAGAACCTGTAATATGTCTCACAGCGCCTGGAATAAAATATAATCATAACATATACTTGACACAAAACAGGTGAGACGGTGCATAAGCTAAAAATAAACTATCATAGCAGCGGAAAATCCAAAATACAGCTTATGATCCAAAGCTAACATTATTACAACTTTTAAAACTGTCTCAAAACTAAACAAGAAATGTGCACTAATAATGCTCAAGTAGTGACCACCGTCGACACAGGGAGAATATATAAGTTGATAATACGTGGAAGCCTCCTGCTCGCCTCCGGCACAGCTACTCGTGCATATCACCTAACCTGTCTCTAGTATGCTCGTGTGAGCACCCAGAGTAATAAGAAGAGACATAAAACCTCTGGGTCAGACAAAAGTCTGGTATGAGTGATAAGCAACTAAACAAAACAATAACAGGTATAATCCAATCATACCTGACCCTGAACCTGCAACCAAAGAGTTAGCACTACATACTGTACAATACTCTAAGGTGCCACTAACATATGGTGTGTAAGCATACGGGGGTGGGGGTGTGCATGTCATAGTGATGTCAAACAATCAAGTATAACAACCATCCTCACATCTCTCACTCAGTGCGTAAAGTATACGATATCCACTACTTTGGTCACCTAATACTTTGGGCCATGACAGAATCCAATCCCATGTAACTATCACTACAAGCCACTAAACTGTCTCTCAGTGGTGATCTAAGGTTACGGATACCGATAACCCCTTTGCACACGTCCCGCAGCAAAGTCCAACCATGAAGTGAACTCATTGGTTCCTAACTGGATCCTGAGCTCTAACTTCCTATTTGGGCTGCCTTTGCATCTCGGGTTATTAATCATCACCGGATCGGTTCGGATCCTCAATTTACTTCGCTTCGGATCAGTTCGGACCGTGGCCTTCATATCATAGCAGTTCGGATCGGCCTTCAGCATCCCTTACTGGATCGGTTCAGACACAACTCAGATCGTGCTCAACGGCTCGGTTCATGACTAGCTCCTTCGGGTCGGATCGTAGGGTGCCATCGGGTTCGGGTCATGCTCCATGCTTCAGCTCGTGGTGGTTCAGATCGTGGTGATGCTTCAGGTCGGAATGTGATGAAGCTTCCATCGGATCGAGTCGGAGAACCTCAGGCGGATCGGGTCGGAATACTTCAGTTTGGGGCATAGCACTGCATCGGTTCGGGTTCGTGGGTGGTTTCCCCCTCCAAGTTCCACGTCAACTCGTGGCATACAGGTTCGGTTCGGGTGCAAAGGGATGGATCATGGATGGGCCACACGAACGGTTTGGTTCGGACCTCCCCATCCGATCTGATCCGGTCCCTGTGCATTTCCTGCACTTTGTCCAACGAGTTGTTTACGCTATTCGACGGCGTTTTCGACCATTCTAAATATTCTAATCAATCACAAAGCATACCATACAGTCATAGCCACAAATAGAAGTGACCTCAAACACCAAAATAACAATATGATAGGTTAAAATAGATCAAACATAGCCAAAACCCCACATTTTCCCTTAAGCATGTTCAAGCATAATTAATGATAGGATTAACAAAACTTAACCAAATTTACAAAATTTCCTAACAGAGGTCTAAAACAATATTTCTGAATTTCTGAATATTTTTTCAGATTTTTAACATGCATAAATTCGTTAATTATCACTAATTACCCCTTAACCCCCTAAATTCCGGGATTTGCAAAATTAGTCCAAATTGACCGAAATTCATATCAGAGGCATAAAATAGTATTCTAGAATTTTAAGAATTTTTCTAGATTTTTTATGAGCCATAATTTCGCTAATTTTCGCTAATTACCATAATTAGCCGTAATTAGTGAAGAACAATGCAAATCACTCACCTTTGCCACAAAGTAAACTATAGATCTGAAATGATTATCTGTTTGGGTCGAATTCTAATGTGTTCCAGCAGCTCTAATCTTGATTTGGTGAAGATCTCCTTTGATTTGATGTTGCTAATCCCAATCTTCAAGTTGTAAGTGATTTGGAGGTGTTTTGAAGAGATTTAGAGAGTGGAGGCCATGACTAGGGTGAAAGACATGTTTGTGGCGGCTGGAAAATGAAGCAAAAATCATTTTCTAAACCTTAACAGCCCTTAAATACCTCAAATCCCGAAATACCCCAATGGGCCTAGTTGTTAATCACCCGGTTAAGCCCATTTGAGCTGTTTTTCACCTTCTAAACATTAATGCAGCCATATCTCCCAAACGGTAGGCCCGTTTTTCACGTGTGACCACTCTACGGAAAGGTAAACCATTATTCGAATCCAATGGAAGTGGTTTTAGGTCAAAACTCCTTTCCAATCAAAAGTTATGGACGAAACAAGATTAGCTAGGGGCAAAACGGTCATTTAAAAATCGACAAAAATCATGAACATGAAAAATAACCCCAATAGTCGTCCCCTAACTCTACATGGCCATACGACTTCGTATGAGAAAGAAATAAATATTCTACGATCCTCCGATTCGTAGAATGCGGGTTGTTACAACGGTCTAAAGCAAGCACCTAGGGTCTAGTTCAACAAGTTGAAAGCAACATTATCAAAGCTTGCTATGTTCTTACAAGATCGGACAACTCACTGTTTACAAAGTTTACAACAAGCATTGTCACTTATGTATTAATCTATGTGGATGACTTCATATTTACTGGTAACAACAAGTCTGAAATTGAAAGTCTCACAAACAAATTAAACGGGGAATTCTTAATTAAAGATCTTGGAGATCTATCATATTTCTTGGGAATAGAAGTGTGTAGAACAAAAAGGGGTGAGCTTCAACCAAGCCAAAGGAAATATATCATAGAAATTCTGTCAAAAGCAAATATGGACATGGCTAACTCACTTCCTACTCCTATGATAACCAATCTACACTTAAGCAAAGACAAAGGGGAACCTACTTGTAATGAAAAATTGTACAGGAGCATCATTGAAGCAGTCCAATATGTCACTATAACTAGACCTGACATATCATACAGTGTCAATAAAGCTAGTCAATTCATGCAAAGACCCCTGAGTGATCACTAGAAAGCAGTCAAACGAATTCTTAGATACTTGAGCGGTACAATTAACCAAGGATTGATTTTAAAAACAAGCAACAATCTAAGTATCAATGCCTATTCAGATGTAGATTGGGCAAACGACTATGATGACAGGAAATCAACAATGGCTACTGCATATTTTTGGGAAAAAAATCATATATCATGGTGCGCAAAGAAGCAAAATACAGTCTCTAGATCTAGTACTGAAGCTGAGTATCAAAGTATTGCAAGAACAACCGCAGAAATAATGTGGATTCAATTGTTATTAAGTGAATTAAAGATCAGCAATAACTCAAAAGCAACTATGTGGTGTGACAATATGAGTGCAATAGCACTTACAGCCAATCTTGTACTACACTCAAGAACCAAACATCTAGAACTTGACATATACTTCATGAGAGAGCAAGTACAGAAAGAGAAGCTACAGGTAAATCACGTACCTTCCACTTACCAGACTGTCGACATATTGACAAAGACCCTATCAAAAGCCAGATTTGAATCCCTAAGAGAAAAGCTAGGTATAGCTGAAATTTCCACCTCAAATTCTAGCAAAGGTCAATACGTGAAAGCAGATAAAAGCTCAAGTGTCAAAGAGGAAGCCGCTTCAAGCAAATCTGGGAAATTAGCAAGCAAAAATCACAAATTATGAAGAAACTCAAGGATCCAAAGTATATTAAATAACTGCTCACAACGGAAGAAAACTTAGCTCAAGAAGGATTTGATTTGAAGCAAAAATCTGAAGACATCGCAAGGCAGAAAGCTCAAAGCGTCAAAGAGGACGGCCGCAATTTTCCACCTTCAAACCCTAATTTGGAATATACGATTTCCCGGGGGGGGGGGGGGGGGGGGGTTTATGAAGTGTATTATGAAATACACAGTAGTACCCCGTTCACTTTAGTTGGTTCTCATGTGATGTGGGCTGCCAGCCCACACACTCACAAATGTTATGCTTTTAATAAAACAAGCCAGTCCATTAACGTTTATACACGTGACTAGGCTATAAATACCTGTAGCTGTTTTTACAATGTATCATTCAGTTGAGAACAATAAAAATTACAAAAGGTCTTTCTTCTCAAGAACAATTCGATCACGCGCCTACGGCGCGGTCGGCGCGGAACCGCTCGGCGCGCAGTGCCCGCGGAGCGTGGTCGGCCCGGAACGGCTCGACGCGGAGCGCCCGCGGAGCGCGATCGGCGCGGAACGGCTCGACGCGGAGCGCGGTCGGAGCGGAACGGTTCGGCGCGGAGCACGGTTGGTCTACAATGTGTTTGCCTTACAACTTACAAGTGTGTCCATGCCTACAATTTTAAGATCGTGATCAAACTCTTAATTACACAAGCTAATGGTTTTCTGCATAACCAACAACATTTGTGTTAGTGGTTTCCATAGGATCCGTTACATGTTTTGGATGCTAAGGTGGGAGCAACATGAACTTATGTTTTTGTCTTACAAGCATGTTCATGCCTACAATATGTTTTCATTTTTAAACCCGACCATTACACGTGTGTTCATTCCATACAAGTGTGTTATAACTTCACCATCAATACTCTAATAGGATACATACTAGAAATGTGTCCTGTGTTGTGTCCATGCTAGAATATGTGATCACATGTTAATTTACTGTGTTCAGGCCTACATTGCATGGAGCAATATAAAGCAAGTTATTGGCGGAATTAATGTTTATGTGCATAGTGTGGAGCGCCGGTCAGTGCAGAACGGCTCGGCACGCAGCACCCATGGATCGAGGTCGGTACGGAACAGCTCGGCATGGTGCAAAACGGCTCAGCGTGCAGCACCCGCGGAGCGCGGTAGGCGCTGAAGGGCTCGGCGCACAGCGCCCGCGGAGAGCGGTAAGCGCGGAATGGCTCGGCGTGCATCGCGTTCGGCGCGGAGCTCCCGCGGAGCTCGGTCGGCGTGGAATGACTCAACGCGCTGCACGGTCGGTGCAGAACGGTTCGGCGTGCAGCACAATCGGCTTGTATGTACCATCATTGATCGATTCCATCAGTTGCTCCCCAATCATTGGTTAGACATGCACCATCATGCATGGATACAAGGTGTTGTATGTATAACAAATCAGTTCATGTAAACAGAAACTTGTACAAAGAAGCATAAATACAAGAGGGTACGGAAACTTACACAATGAAATACACATACAGAAACTTGCAAAGAAGAATACATATAGAAGCATACAAAAACTATAAACAAATGATTTTGAAAATTCCTTGAATTTCATAGTTTCCATATGGAAGCATACAGAGGCATACTAATGGTTAATAAGTTTGGACATCATACTCAACAATACAAGTTCAGAACTCATTGTTAGACATGCACCATCATGCATGGAGACAAGGTGCTGTATGTATAACAAATCAATTCATGCAAACAGAAACTTATACAAAGAAGCATAAATACAAGAGCATACAGAAACTTACACAATGAAGTACACGTACAGAAACTTGCAAAGAAGAATACATATAGAAGCATACAAAAACTATAAACAAATGATTCTGAAAATTACTTGAATTTCATAGTTTCCATATAGAAGCATACAGAGGCATAGTAATGGTTAATAGGTTTAGACCTCATGCTCAACAATACAAGTTCAGAACTCAATTTCTCTTCTTATGCTCAAGAATACAAGTACAGAACTCATAATTTCTCTTTTATACTAACAAATTCTTAACAGTTTGGACCAGATTATAGTTGCAACTAACTTGTATAGGAAGGTTGCCTTCTCTTTCAAGTGCATCTTTGTTCACATGCGGAATCCTGTATTTATTCGAACCTTCAACTTTAATAATCTCTTGCATGCATAGTTGTAAAGTCACAAAAATATGATTTACTCTTCTTGCTGGATATTCGTTAAATGATTTCTCAACTGCAGAAATAAGTTGTACTACCATCCTTGGACACTCTTTGTGTTGCAATGATTGAATAGAGTTGAAAAATCAAAGATCTAGAATGTTTAAGTCAGGAGAGTTTGATGGTTGACATATCAACCGAATATCGAAACCATATTGTGAAGCAGCAAGCTGAAATTGTTCATTGTTTGGATCGATGTGTGTTCTTGCATTATCTTGTTGGATAGAGATAGTTCTATTCGCTTCCTCCCTTGGCCATTTTCTTCGTATGGCGAGTATAACTTTTTCAATCAAATAAGCTCGTATGGTCTCTCTCTTTACTGAAGTCATCGGTTTTACCTCCATAGTCCCTGCCTCTCTATTTCTACTTCTTCTCTCAGCCGGTCTCTCTATTACAAAAGGAAATATTCCTATTTTTCCAGAAAATATTTCATTTTCTTCAGCGTCAAATCTTGGACGAGCCATAGCCGCTAAGAACATCACCTTTCCGGTAAAGTTCTTGCTTTGACATGTGCGCAATGGTTCATCTTCCACCGGAAGCAGGTAATAATTCTCGGTTTTTTTGGTTATATAAAACCATTTCTCGTCGATATGTACCATATTATACATGTCCAAAATTTTTGGCTTCTGAGACATGCTTATTGGGTCTAGCATTGACATGCAAAAATGTAAACGTGCTCTTTTATGCTCTTCCTTCAGATATGGTTTAATCGCATTTGTGTGACGACGGATAAGACCTTGTTTCATAAGTCTAAATAATGTTGTGTAACTTACATTCAATGCTTCAGCAAACGCTGTCAAGGTTGTTCGCCGATGTAAAGGAACATCGCAGACTCGATTCAAGTCAATACAGACCCTCTTTCGACCATAATTCTTTGTTTTCCTATGTGACACATCGACCGTCTCTCCATTTTGTATATATTTTGACCTCCTCCAAATTCGTTACGGTTTGTATATTTACTGAAAATAAACAAGATACTTATGTTGTTGTTTTTCATTTCAGTTTTCCATTGACACTCTTCTCCAACAGAGCATTATAAATAGCCCACCTTTCACCATTTGATATAAACTTCCTTTGTCTTGCTTGTGGCATGCAAACATTTTCTGCATTTGTTAAAGTAACCAGATGCAAATTGAGTTATGGCAAACTGTGAATCAACTGTCTTTGTTTAAAAATATGTAAACAACTTGCATACATGTAGGAACATGTTTTTTTTTTTACTTTCAATGGCAAACTGTGAATGTATCTCTTTCATTTTAATAACCAGGACTTTACAGTTTTCATTCTCTTTCATGTCATTCAAAATAAGAACTGAAAGCACAAAACATAAAGCTCATTTTCAAGCCAAACAAACAAAGGTGTTCGCCATTCATGTGTAGAGATTTTTTGTTTCTTCGAGTTATTTTTCATTTTGCCATCCAGCGCACAGTCATTTGTTCAACTGGCCATTAATCATAGTAACACACATTTATCCATCAATGAAGTGATGTAAAAGTAGAAATTCGTTGACAGCCATAATGCTGAGTTTACATCTTTTTAAACATCTTATCAACATGTAATGCATGCATCTCTACTGTGAATCTACTAGCATCTCATTTATAAATAACTCAGGAAGCATTTTCGGGTTTATGATATCATCCTATATTGTACAAATATACTGTGAATCTAAAACACTTGATATACTATGAATCTAAAAGCACATGTCAAAGCAATTGTACAAAGGTTAAAAGGACAAAACACTTAAATTCAATAATGCAAAAGCACTAGTTACAGGAGTATTTTATTCAAGAAACAGTTAAAGCATGAAATGATCTTCAAACAATTGATCAACATCTATTTCGAGTAATGGAGTCTCAAACTCTTCGTTAGGATCCGTATTTAAATCGATTACTATATTTCCGTTACAAGATGATATGACTACCACTGGAACATGTTCCTCCATACCTATGTTGCTTTCTTGCTCAGGAATAGTAGAGCCATAGCTGCTAGAAATAAATTCATGTCCATTTGCTGTGTTACCCTCAAAAGCATGATGTTGTTCAAATGGAACTTCTTCTTCATCCATCGTCGGTGGAAAATTCAGATCAAGATGCGGATGCATACTACTTGAACCCATGAATATGTTTTATGTAGAAATTCTATTTTTTGATTTGGTTTCTTATATAGACAAAGGAAATTACATAACTTTAGTTTTGGCTCCATTCTAAAATATGAAATTTAAACACAAAAATTTCATCAGTTTTTCATGAAAAAAATTGGGTTGCCATATGAATAATTCGATGGGAACAATGAAGAGTTTGATGGGAACAAAAGAAGTAAACTAGCTTGCATGAAAATAGGAGCCAGCGTGCAAAAATAAATTAATGCACAACAATGAATTAACATCCGAAGTATGGGCTAAAGTGGAATTTGATCTTTTCCTTGATTCATGTGCAAATATAACTTCTTATAATGTGAACCGGAGGGAGTATGTATTAGGTATCTGGTATTATTATTACTTTTTCTTTTACCAATAACAACAATCTTTAAGTGTATGCAACAACCCGCTTGTTTGGAACGCTTCATGTCAACAATGAAGCACACATGTCTAACTCAGACTATTCTAATGTGATGCATTATTAATATGGTTTAATATAAGAAGAGGAAACAAAAAGAGATGGATTAAAAAATACATAGAATCTCATAACTGAACAACAAATATAATAATAACATAGACAGTTCAATAAAACTGTTAACAATATGCATTTGATTTCATTTTACAATATATCAGAGTTACACGTTTACTAGAACATACCGATAATGCAGCACAACAATAATATATGCATTCTTCAACTTTGTCTTCGTATTTAAGAATAAAGATCTTCAAAATGATTAAAACTCGATCTGACCCGAGTGTAATGGAAAACAAAATATTCGACTCAGGACTATATATTCTTATGTGAGCAAAATCGAGTCAGGAAATAAAGATGCAAGAATAAAATCTAATACTTTAGTTATTATCAGTTAATAGTCATTTTCACGGTTCTATTTCAAATCTTAAAAACAAAAAACTTTCATGTTTTATACCTAATTTTTTTATTTAGCCTATAGAACTAAGTGTACTAACATATTTATCTCCGCATATAACTAAGTGTACTAACATATTTATCTCCGCATACACAATTTTCAGGGACTGGTCTTCTATAGCCTTGATTTAGCGGTATCTAAAAGAAAATTTACAAGTAACATAGTTAAAACTCTTAACTTTGAACCGTCCGCTTTAGCAATATTAATATCTCCGCATACAACTAACATAGTTAAAGTGCTTAGCAGTCCTATAGCGGTGGAGATGCAAAAAGGTATAGCGGAGAAACAACAGGGATGCAGCGGAAGCCCAAAAAGGTTCTTTAAATGTAAAATCAAATATTTGAAAAGTAATTAATCGTCTTTCTTATATTATATGTGTACAAGAAACTAATATCGAGTAACCTTATTTAACAAAATCATGGTATATCATAGTTTTACATGCTAAATTTGATGAAAGTAAATGATTGTTACCATATATTAGGCACTTATGCCTTAACTTTAGCCTTTTACGCTAACTTTACTGATTTTTTTAAAAAGAGAACTAGTCAAATAAAGCTCCATATATTAATATTGCTAAAGCGGATGTTAAAAAGCCTTGATTTAGCAGATGCAGCGGAAAATAGCGGGGCTAGAAGCGGATCTACTGTTCGTCAGTGCTAAATTGAAATAGCGTAGCGGCTGAAGTGCGCTATGTGTTATAGCCGGGCTTTAACTACATAGGTACCCAAGCAATGTGTGTGTATATATATATATATATATATATATATATATATATATATATATATTATGTACCCACATATATGGTTGTCAATGGGTCATGTCGAGTCAGGTCGAGTCGGGTTTGGATCGATTTATAAGCGGGTTGGGTTAACCTGTTTATTAAACGGGTCATTATTTCCCAATCTTAAACCGACCCCTTTATAAATGGGTTGACCCACGCTGACCTGTATAACTCGTTTTACTAAACGAGCCAGGTCGTGTCAAGTCGGGTTTACCCGTTGACCCATTGACAAATATTGCCCACTGATATAAACAACAAAAGAACCAAATCACCAACATACAACACTATTATATACTCATTAACAGGCAACAAGTTATAAAATCACCAACACGCAACACATATATAAAGCATGAAATCAAAATTGGTTTTTTTTATTTGTATTAATCCCCTTATTATCACAAAACCAATTGGCAATGTGATGAGGAACATCTTAGTTTATATTCAGGGTCATAGTTGCATATTTTCCGATGTAGGACTATTATTTTCATCACTCCCCCTTCACGTGTGGCGTGTTTTGAGCCATCTACGTGAACATAGTATTTTGGATGGAGTGGGGAACGTATGGCGGTTAAGCACATACGTATTTTTTGCATTGGCTCTAAATCATTTTTCATACATAAGAATATATGAGCACATTGAGTAGTTAAAAGACTAACAATATGAAAGAGATGCATTTGTTATAAGTAAAATATAACTAACAACATACAAGAATAAATTAGTAAAATATAACGGCTTGCACAAGAATATACGAGCATACTGATTTCGCAACGACCTAGAATTAATTAAGAAATGCTTAAATTTATTTAAATACTAGATCAGTCCCGTGCAGTTGCACGGCTGAAAGAATATACTTTATATTAACACTTTTAGAAATATACATATAAATAATTGTAAGTTAATGATTACATACTAATACATCAATAATAAAAATTATTATTGCGAGGTTATAATATATTATTTTAATGTATTAATTAATTGTTCTAAAGTTAATTAATTATTTGTAGTAGGAAAGCAGTTCGCATTTTTTAAGCCTTACGCTTCCGTATACCCAATGTATTGACAGGTAAAGTGAGCAATGAGATTATAAAGCAGAAAAATCTCACATATCCAAACATTATCGACTTATTATTCAAAGAACAAACAAAAATGTACTGTTGAATTCGCATCCATGAAATTTTAGCATATAACACAAATAAAATTGTACACGTAGTCATTCAAAATGACATTTTTTTTAAACTACATTGATTCATAAGAACCGTTGATTGCTCCCCAAAATGCAGGTATTGCATCACTATTAGGCACTTCTTTAAAAGATGGCAGATAAAGTCCATAATGACATGGTCTCTACTCCCCTCGTGAATCTAATATGTGCAAAAAGCACCACATACAAAAATATACATATATATATATATATATATATATATATATATATTATAATAATAATGACTTAATGTACAGATAGAAATTGTTTGCTTACAACAACATCAAATCCAAAAATGGTGAGTCATAGCCAAGTTTTCAACCATTTTGCAGCATCATTTACTAACTCCACATTTAGACTCTTTGTGCTTCCATGTTATTTGGATACAGGTAGATATTTAAAGCTACAAAATGTTAAAAGGACTGCTAAAAAACTGCAGTTCAGTTACACCTCCAATCTAGTGCTAAACATGATGGGAAGTAGGCTTCCTCTGGCACTCGAAAGGGCCCTCGTGATTCCTAACACCTGCGTAATAATGAAAAATATAGATGTTAAGTCCAATGTTATGAGAAAGTTGAAAATCCCTCAAATACTAAAGACATTAACGTGATGGAAAAGACTATTACTATTGTTAGAAACCAATCACTAGAAGCGTGTAAAAACCGTTTCTATGAACAGTAACGCCTTTAAGCGTTAGCAATACTGATTCAATGATATTGCAAATTGCAACTACAAAGTTCAGCCACAATTATGCAAGGGAATGCACCGATACAGTAAATATCCAGAGAAAGAGAAAGAAGCAGTACCGACTATTATCCAAGTCCAGCGAGCGCTGTTTCCTTGAAACGAAGTTGCTCCCTCTACGGCGCGGAAGGATGATGAGCAATCGTTTCCCAAGGATGAAACGGACGTATTTGTGATGTTGCGCTACAGTCACAAATTAACGACGAACGCAAGAGAGTTTCTGTATATATTTGATGCAGAACAGAGCGAGGAAGAAGAAAACAAGGAGGAGAGAAATTCGACTTAAAAATCGTGTCTTGATTCGAATTCTGCAGGCCTATATATAGGCTGGAAGAGGAATGTTCTTATGAACAGGTGCTTCTGTTCGAATTGCCACGGCTATGACTGTTGGAAAGGTTACGACCCTTTACCAACATAAATTTCCGTTGGCAATCGCGCGGTCAAATTCAAAAAATAGCGGCTCCGCAGCGTAGCGAGCCCATCGGAGGCCCAATTAATCACCAGACCCCAAGAGCCCCAAGGCCCAAGGCCCTTTATCTTTGACCTTTAAATGTTAGCATGAATGTTTTATCATGCCATTGTCTCTCCCTCTTCCATCTGCTCTTTCTATTGATATAATACATCAAGCATTAGTATAAGTAGTGGCATAAGGCACAAATTTCCCCGATGTGGGACTTAGTTTGCCTCAACCACTTTACTCATTCTTCCAACAATCTCCCACATGAGTGAGTGGTTGTATAATCTGTTCTGAAACTTTGTGTAACATTTATCATATCGGTAAAAGTAGCTCAGAGGCCTTGAACTTTTCCTAGTGTTTTATCGTTATAACTAACTGGCGAATCAGTAGACTGGACTGTCTTTGAACTGTAAGCCGTTTGTGAAAGTCTATAAAGATAACACATGATAAATGCTCTTTAACCCCTTCGTTCTCTGTTTGTGTTCGTTTTTGCCATGAACACCGCCTTGGTTTCATGAGTGCTTGAAGAATTCGACCATACAACTCTTCTTGAAGCGGCGCCTTCGCACTCACATAGGTGATTCTATTAAGAGTATCCCGTAATACCCCACTTGGTTCTTTATAACACTACAGTATAGACATCATTAAAATCCAAGCTTATCCTATTCTCCGACGGGTTGTGCATTGACTTATCATAGGAATGGTTTGTATTTAACAGTGCCATCAAGTTTATCTTAAACTTAGTTGTCCCTTTGAACCTAGATCTTGGGATCTCCAGTTAACTAGGTGGGGTTTCCATTTTAGAAAACTTTTACTTCATAGGTCTTAAGCCCATTCCCATCGATAAGGTTTGAACTTTCTCTCTTGGCAAGCCTTTTGTTAGTGGATCCGCTATGTTATCCTTTGACCTTACATAGTCTATAGTGATAACTCCATTAGAGAGAAGTTGTCTTATGGTTTTATGTCTACGACGAATATGTCGAGACTTACCACTATACAATGTACTATTTGCCCTTCCTATAGCTGATTGACTATCACAATGTATACATATTGGAGGTACCGGTTTTTCCCTGTTTGGAATATCTTCCACGAAACTCCTAAGCCAATCTGCTTCTTCTGCGGCTTTATCTAGAGCAATGAACCCCGATTCCATTGTCGACCTTGCTATGCAAGTCTGTTTGGATGATTTCTATGAGATTGCTCCATTTCCTAATGTAAACACATATCCACTTGTGGATTTTGTGTCATTTGAGACAGTTATCCAATTGGCATCACTATATCCTTCTACCACTGAAGGATACTTCTCATATTGTAACACATAGTTTTGTGTGTACTTCAGATATCCTAGGACCCTGATTATTGCTTTCCAGTGATGTTTGCCAGGATTACTGGTATATCTACTCAGCTTGCTTACAGCGTATGCAATATCAGGCCTAGTGCAATTCATGACATACATGATACTTCCTATTATGCGAGAATATTCAAGTTGATATATTCCATCACCGGTGTTCTTTACCCAATTTTGGTTCATATCCACTGGTGATTTTGCAAGGGTTATATTATACTGCTTGAACCTTTCAAGTAATTTGGCTATGTAATGTGACTGAGATAAGGTATATCCTTGTGGTGATTTTATAATTTTCACACCCAAGATTACATCAGCCACTCCTAGGTCTTTCATGTCGAATCTAGAGGATAACATATCCTTCGTAGATTTTATTATGGCATTATTATTTCCTAGGATTAGTAAATCGTCAACATAAAGACAAACAATGACATATCCAATATCCGTATATCTTATATATACGCATTTATCTGATTCATTTATTTTGAATCCATTTGATAACATAGTTTCATCAAATTTCTCGTGCCATTGTTTCGGAGCTTGTTTAAGGCCATAAAGTGATTTTACTAATTTGCACACCTTATTTTCATTCCTCGGGCTTAGAAACCCTTCTGGTTGCTGCATATATATTTCTTCTTCCAGTTCACCATTCAAAAACGCAGTTTTCACATCCATTTGGTGTATTTCCAAATTCAATATAGATGCGATTGCAATAAGCATCCTAATTGAAGTTATTCTGGTAACTGGAGAGTATGTATCAAAGTAATCCAGATCTTCCTTCTGTCTGAATCCTTTTATTACAAGTCTTGCGTTATACTTGTCTATTGAGCCGTCAGCCTTTAGTTTCTTCTTAAATATCCATTTATATCCTAGTAGTTTTGATCCTTTAGGGAGATCCACTAGTTCCCATGTATGGTTTCGTAGAATGGATTCTATTTCACTATTGACGGCTTCTTTCCAATAAGGAGCATCGGGAGATGACATTGATTTTTGGTAAGTTAGAGGTTCATTTTCTATCACATATGCATAGAAATCAGGTCCAAAGGATTTAGAGGTCCTTTGTCGCTTGCTCCTTCTCGGTTCCTCTATCTCAGTTTCATCATTCATTTCTCTTTGATCAGCATTATCCTCGGGAGTATCTGAATCTATTGGCCTCTTTTGAACACTAGTTTCAATAGAGGTCTTTAGAGGATAAATGTGTTCAAAGAATCTTGCATTTCGAGACTCGATAATGGTGTTTTCATGAATATCATCAATTTCAGATTTGTACACCAAAAATCGATATGCATTAATATTATGAGCATATCCAATGAATATGCAATCTATAGTCTTTGGTCTAATTTTGACCTTTTTCGGTTTTGGTATTTCTACTTTGGCAAGACACCCCCACACTTTCAAGTATTTGTAGGATGGTGGTCTGGTTTTCCAAAGTTCATGTGGAGATTTAGATGTTTTCTTTCATGATATTTTATTCAAAATATGATTTGCCGAAAGAATAGCTTCTCCCCAAAAGTTATCTGGTAAGACAGAACTAATTAGTAAGGCATTCATCATTTCTTTAAGGGTTCTATTTTTCCGTTCGGCTATACCGTTGGATTGAGGTGAATACGGTGCTGTAGTTTGATGAATAATTCCATGCTCAGCACAGAATTCCTCAAATGGAGATTCGTATTCTCCTCCTCTATCACTCCTTAAAGATTTTATTTTCTTGTTGAGTTGATTCTCAACTTCTGCCTTATACTGTTTAAACATGTCGATTGCTTCGTCCTTACTTCTAAGGAGATAGATGTAACAATATCTGGTACAATCATCAATGAATGTGATAAAGTACCTCTTTCCACCTCTAGTTTGACACATTTTCAAATCACATACATCAGTATGTATTAATTCTAGAGGTTCCGTTTCTCGTTCAACATGAAGAAACGAGGTTCTAGTCACTTTCGCTTCTGCACAAACTTGACATTTATAGTTGGAATCTATATTGCATTTTGGTATGAATTCTAGATTAATTAATTTTCGCAATGTATCAAAATTTACATGCCCTAATCTAGAATGCCATATGTTAGAAGAGTCAACAATATAAGCAGAAGATTCAATTTTATTCATATCATTGTTCGGTACAACAGTGGTTACATTTTCTTTAAACAAGCCATCACACACATATCCTCTTCCAACATACACTCCGTTCTTTGATATTACAAACTTATCAGCAACAAATGTTAGTTTGAAACCATGCTTGCAGAGCAACGATCCTGAAATCAGGTTCTTGCGGATTTCTGGAACGTGGAGAGCGTCATTCAATTTTAGTTCCTTTCCAGAAGTTAACTTCAGTACAATCTTTCCCTTGCCTTCAACCTTTGATGCGGATGAGTTACCCATGAATAGTTGCTCGTTATCAGTGGCAGGCTTGTAGGTTGTAAACATCCACTTGTTGGCACATATATGACGAGTGGCTCCTGTGTCTAGAAACCACTCCTTGTTGTTGCCAACAAGGATGCATTCAGAAACAACTGCAGACAAATCCATATTTGTGACATCCTCTGAATTTCCTGCCATATTTGCTTCAGGTTTCTTCTTTTTGGGCGCACGACACACGGCTGCTTTGTGGCCTTTCTTCCCACAATTATGGCAAGATCCTTGAAACTTCTTTTGTTTCTTTGCATTAGGATTCTGCTCGCGCTTTCTTTTATTTGTCTTTTCATCCTCAACCACGTTGGCTTTTGCCTGCAATGAACTGGTAGCCTTTTTCTCTGATTTTCTGTTGTCTTCTTCGATTCGCAGACGAACAATCAGATCCTCCATGGTCATTTCCTTGCGCTTATGCTTTAAATAGTTTTTGAAATCCTTCCATGACGGAGGCAACTTTTCGATAGTGGCAGCCACTTGGAATGACTCACTTAACACCGTCTTTTCGTCGTGAATTTCATGAATGATAACTTGGAGTTCTTGAATCTGACTGACGACTGTTTTGGAATCGACCATTTTGAAGTCAAGAAACTTTCCGACAATGAATTTCCTCATTCCGGCATCTTCAGTCTTGTACTTCTTTTCAAGTGATAACCAGAGAACCTTTGCAGTCTCAACGGTACAATATACATTATATAAACTGTTATCTAAACCGTTGAGAATGTAATTCTTACAGATGAAGTCAGAATTCTTCCATGTAGTAAAAGCCTCAACTTTGGTGGCGTCTGGCTCTAATTCTTCAACAAACGATGGATCCTCCATAATGTATTTGGCCAGTCCCAAGGTTGTTAGGTAGAAAAGCATCTTCTGTTGCCAGCGTTTGAAATCCTGGCCACTAAACTTCTTTGGTCTCTCGCCATGCGAATATGGGACAGTTGGTGGAACCAGAGGCGGAGCCGGTGGCATAGTCTGTGTCGACACAGATTTGTTGTTGCTGTTTTGCGACATTGTCGTCTGCAAACAAAAGCAACAATCAACAACTACGTTTCAAGATTGTTAGAAACCAATCACTAGAAACGTGTAAAAACCGTTTCTATGAACAGTAACGCCTTTAAGCGTTAGCAATACTGATTCAATGGTATTGCAAATTGAAACTACAAAGTTCAGCCACAATTATGAAAGGGAATGCACCGATACAGTAAATATTCAGAGAAAGAGAAAGAAGCAGTACCGACTATTGTCCGAGTCCAGCGAGCGCTGTTTCCTTGAAACGAAGTTGCTCGCTCTACGGCGCGGAAGGATGATGAGAAATTGTTTCCCAAGGATGAAACGGACGTATTTGTGATGTTGCGTTACAGACACAAATTAACGACGAACGCAAGAGAGTTTCTGTATATATTTGATGCAGAACAGAGCGAGGAAGAAGAAAACAAGGAGGAGAGAAATTCGACTTAAAAATCGTGTCTTGGTTCGAATTCTACAGGCCTATATATAGGCTGGAAGAGGCATGTTCTGATGAACAGGTGCTTCTGTTCGAATTGCCACGGCTATGACTGTTGGAAAGGTCGCGACCCTTTACCAACAGAAATTTCCGTTGGCAATCGCGCGGTCAAATTCAAAAAATAGCGGCTCCGCAGCGCAGCGAGCCCATCAGAGGCCCAATTAATCACCAGACCCCAAGAGCCCCAAGGCCCATGGCCCTTTATCTTTGACCTTTAAATATTAGCATGAATGTTTTATCATGCCATTGTCTCTCCCTCTTCCATCTCCTCTTTCTATTGATATAATACATCAAGCATTAGTATAAGTAGTGGCATAAGGCACAAATTTCCCCGATGTGGGACTTAGTTTGCCTCAACCACTTTACTCATTCTTCCAACAGTAAAAACAGTAGCAATAATTTGCTGAAATGGATTTTAATAAGAGGAATAATCTAAATAAAATAGCAAATAACAAAGCTAAAGTTTATTCTATCAGATTGAATTCATTAAGGAAGTACGTAACTTAAAATTAGTATTCCTTTATATTTAAAGCTTTTATCCCTAAAGATTCTATTGACAACACAGCTGGACATGACCTGTTGAAACAAATGAAAAAGAGTAAAAAAGAAAAGAGAAATCATAATAAGCCAGTAGAGGCTATACTGCCCTTGAAAACATCATCTCTCCTATACCTACCCAATGATGCAGTTCATTATATGGAGCATTAGAAGGCTGAACAACTGGCATACCATAAGTGATTAGTTGTATTCAATGCAATGTTGGAATCACTCAACATGATCCACAAAATTTGGATGGTATTAGATATATATTTGATTTGAAGACCATCTTGTTGAATTTTATTCAGTATACATCCTACACTATCATCCGAAATCATTATTAGGTAGCACTAACTAATTGTTTCACAGCAGACTTTTGAAGAAGTCTATTTCTTCATAATTTTGAACAATATTCCAATATATATATACATCACTAATTTTTTCCAACTATCCAAGTGTAATAAGGTTGTATTGACATCTAAAATTATAAATGACTCGTTATATGGGTTTATAACTACGACCCATTGCAATTATTCTCATAAATGATGTTAAGTAGAATTATTTTTACCCCTCATTACATGAATTATTTCTACCTTGTTTAACTGATCCCTTTCCTCTACTTCACCTTCGCCAAATTTAATTTTAACATATAATTCTAACTTTCTTCAGTTGCAGAGACTGCTGTAGCTTTCTAGTCATCTATATCGTTATGTGTACTTGCTTTTGGTCCTTCAAGTCATCCCTCTTATAATGTTCATAATTCCCTTCCAACTCACTTAGGAGTTGCAAATTCTTTGGACACTTTCCAAATTTCAGCCAGTGGACTACCCTTGTAGAAGCTATTATGTTTTGCATTATGTGTGGTTCAGTAGCATCATTTAAGCCAGTTTATTCGGCTAATGCATACGTGTTTACTCTCTACCATTGAACTAAACCAAACTGATCACCTAAACACTCAAGTGAAATGGTACTTCCAAGATACACTTGGCGCGTTGATATTATGTTACACATGTAAAAGCAAAAAGAAACCTGTATCCAGCACCTACATGCTTTTAGGTACAATGACTCGACCAAGATACCATAGGTCATTATTTAGCACCTAAACATATTCACATAAGTACCAATTCTGGAAAATATTCATGAACCTAGTATGCCTTTACCTGAATAAGTTCAAACTGTTATATGTCTAGTATACCAAAACAGAGAATAATCAATTATAAACTCGTCGCACAAGTTTATAACTCGAATTTCCACTATACAGGAAATTAATACTATTTAATAATAGCAATAAGAATGTTGTAATCAAGTTACAACAACAACGTTATACTATTTTAAGAAATAGCACAACGTACAGAACGGAAAGATTATACAATAATGTATACAAATATACAAATAAATTAAAATCTAACCGTATAATGTCGTTGAGGCTTGTCGTAACAATTTCCTTAAGAATTTTATTTCAAAATTCTCCCAAGACACAACAGACGTATTCTGCACGAGATTGTAATGAGTATGTCACTCTGTGATTATATATATAAGAGTATTAGAGAAGAAAGAAGGAAGTTCGGATTGGAATAAGTGAGGAAAGTGATCAGGTTTCCTCCTTATTTATAGTTTATCCGCATCCCTTCGAACGGTCGCACCCGTACCACTTCGTACGGTCGCATCTCTTCTGAATGGTCGCACCCGGACCTCTTCGTACGGTTGCATCTCTTTCGAACGATCGTACTCGTACCTCTTCATATAGACGCATCTCTTTCTATGAAAGGAAGTGTCTTTTCGTGAAATGTCTTTTCGCTGAAATGTAACAACCCGCATTCTACGCATCAGAGGATCGTAGAATATTTATTTCTTTCTCTTACGAAGTCGTATGGCCGTGTAGAGTTGGGGAAACGACTATTGGGGTCATTTCCAATGTTCATGATTTTTGCCGATTTTTAAGTGACCGTTTTGCCCCTAGCTGATCTTGTTTCGTCCATAACTTTTGATTGGAAAGGAGTTTTGACCTGAAACCACTTCCATTGGCTTCGAATGATGGTTTACCTATCCGTATAGTGGTCACATGTGGAAAACGGACTTAACGTTTGGGAGATATGGCTGAAATAAGGTTTGGAAGGTGAAAAACTGCTTAACCGGGCCAAATAGGGTGATTGGTAATTGGGCCCATGACCCATTTCGGGATTAGGTTTATGGGGGGCTGAAATGAGTTAGGGTTTCATTTCATTTCAGTTTTCTAGCCTCCACTTACCTTTAAGAAACCCTAAAAATGGCCTCCAACCTCTAAATCCCCTCCAAATCACTTTCTACTTGAAGATTTGGATTAGCAACATCAAATCAAGGGAGATCTACACCAAATCAAGATTAGACCTGCTGTTTTGCATTGGTATTAGCGCCATATCGGAGATTTATTTTAGATCTAGGGTTTATTTGTGGCTAAAGGCGAGTGACTAGCTTGCTTTTACACTTAATTAGTGTTTATTAGTGTTGATTAGCGAATTTATGCATGTTAAAAATCTGGAAAAATATTTATAAATTCTTAAATGATGTTTTAGACCTCTGTTTGAAACTTAGGTTAATTTGGTTAAGTTTTGCTAATCCTATCATTAATTATGCTTGAACATGCTTAAGGGAAAATATGGGGTTTTGGCTATGTTTGATCCATTTTAACCTATCATATTGCTGTTTTGGTGTTTGAGGTCACTTCTACTTGTTGCTATGACTTTGTGGTATGCTTTATGATTGATTAGCATAGTTAGAATGGTCGAAAATGCCTTCGAGAGGCGTATAAACTGTCGCTGGAAGTTGCAGGAAAGTGCAGGAAACCGGACTGGATCGGATAGCCCGACCCAAACCGTTCATGAGACTTCGACCCAATCTGTCCATGAATGGTGACCACGAACCGACCCTTTTCACCTAAGTTCTATGACCGATCCATTCGTGAATGATGGAACGATCCGACCAGAGCATGGCCATGATCCGAACCACCACGAGCTGGAGCATGGAGTACGACCCGAACCGCTGGCACCCTCCGATCCGACCCGAAGGAGCTTGTCATGAACCGAGATGTTAAGCACGACCTGGTTTTGTCCGAACCGATCCAGTGTGGGGTATTGAAGGCCGTACCGAACCGTGTTGATGATGGAGAGCTGAAGACCGAACCGAACCGAGGGCGAAGAAGAGATCCGAACTGATCCGGTGATGACCAATGACCTGAGATGCAAAGGTAGTCCAAGTAGGAAGTTAGAGCTTAGGATCCAGTTGGGAACCATTGAGTTCACTACATGATTGGGCTTTGCTGCAGGACGTGTGCTAAGGAGTTGTCAACGTTCATAACTTTGATTCACCACTGAAAATGAATGATAGGCTATGTATCAGTGCAGAAGAGTCATCATGACTTGAGGGGTAAAGTGATCGTAGCAGGACTACGTATCAGTGCAGTAGAGTCACCATGACTCGAGGGGCAAAGTGATCGTAGTAGGACTATGAGCCAGTGCAATGGAGCCCTTATGACTCCATGGGGTAGAGTGGACATAGTAAAGGATTAGTAAGGCTATGAGCCAGTGCAGTGGAGCCGTTACGACTCCATGAGGCAGAGTGGACATAGCGAAGGATTAGTGGCTATGGATCAGTGCAGTGAAGCCATTGTGACTTCATGGGGCAAAGTGATCATAGCAAAGTATTGGGTGATCGAAGTGGTGGATATCGTATGCTTTACGCACTGAGTGAGAGATGTGAGGATGGTTGCTATGCTTGATTGTTTGCCATCACTATGACATGCACACCCCCACCCCCGCATGATTGCACACCATATGTTAGTGGCACCTTAGAGCATTGTACAGTATGTAGTGCTAACTCTTTGGTTGCAGATCCAGGTTCAGGTATGGTTTAGTATACCTGTTATTGTTCTGTTTATGCTTGCTACCATTCATACCAGACTGATGTCTGACCCAGAGTTTTATGTTTCTTCTTATTACTCCGGGTGCTCACACGAGCAGACTAGAGACATGTTAGGTGGTATGCATTAGTAGCTGTGCCGGAGTCGAGCAGGAGGCTCCCACGTATTAGCTACATATATTCTCCCTGTGTCGTTGGTGGTCACTACTTGGGCATTAGTAGTGCACCTTTCTTATTTAGCTTTTTGATACAGTTTTTTAAAAGTTGTAATAATGTGGCTTTGGATCATAAGCTGTATTTTGAATGTTCCGCTGCTATGATAGTTTGTTTTCAGCTTATGCATTGTCTCACCTGTTTTGTGTCAAGTATATGTTATGATTATATTTTATTCCATGCGTTGTGAGGCATATTACAGGTTCTTTGTTTGATTCATTCTCTTCTTTCTTTTCTTTGGCGACCGTCCCGTGCTAGCCGGACATGTGTACAGCGCATTTTTGGAGTAAATGTCAGTTGGTGCGGGGCGGGCCGTCACATGAAATGTAACCGTTTGGCGAAATGAAGTGCCTTTTCGCGAAGTGTCTTTCCGTGAAGTGTCTTTTCGTGTAGTGTCTTTTCGCTGAGATATGACCGTTGGGAAATATGACCGTTGGTGAAAGGAAGTGTCTTTCCGCGAATGTCTTTTTGTGAAGTGTCTTTTCGCGAAGTGTCTTTTCACGAAGTGTCTTTTCGCGGAAAGGAATGCTTCTTATAGTCACATCCTTTCACTTAACAGTCGCACATGTTCGCTTAATGGAAAAATATATTTCATTCAATACTTACGAATTCCAACAATCCCTCACATGAACGATAATATTCTTTTCCCCCCACACAAAGCGAAATATCACAGAGTACATATGGAATAATGCTTTATCGTGGATAAGTAGATATTTCACTTTGAACTTTCCCTAGTTAAAACTTATCGGATCTACTTAGCTAGTCGGTGAATTATTTCATCTTGAACTATCAGCCGTTATTGTATATCCAGACAATAAGTTTTATGAAGCATCGATTCCCATCTCATCCAATCTCTTGGTTGTGTTCATTTTGGTCCTGAACACTTACATGGTTCTACGAGTGTTATAGAGAATAAAAGCCTTGAATATTCTCATAGAGCCGACCCAGCTCACACTAACATAGGTGATCGCAACCATTAAGAGTATCCTACATATACTCCACTTGTTATTTACAAGATATGGCCATCAATAAAAACCATAGTTTTAACCTATCAATTCTTCTGTAGGCATGCATTTATGTTGTGCACCATAGGAATGGAATAGGACTATGTCCAAACAAATGCATTACGTCTTGAGTTAATCATAACTGGTTTGCCTATTGATCCTAGTCCGTGGGATCTCCAATCGCTAGGATAGGTTTCCGTATAAGATGACTCTTGTTGATTTAGGCTTTTAAACCCATTCCCGTCAATGCGCAGTTAATTTTCTCTCTTGATAAACCTTTAGTAAACGGATACGCTAGGTTATCATTTGTTCTCACATAATCTATGGAAATAGTTCCATTTGAGAGTAACTGCCGAACTGTGTTATGGCGTCTACGAATATGTCGTGACTTTCCATTATACATTTAATTATGCGCTCTACTTAGCGCTGCTTGGTTATCGCAATGTATGCGTATGGCCGGTACAGGTTTAGGCCATAATGGGATATCTTCTAAAAAATGACGGAGCCATTCTGCTTCTTCGCCTGATTTATCTAATGCGATGAACTCTGGTTCCATAGTGGATAGAGCTATGCATGTCTGTTTAGAATATTTCCATGACACTGCTGCCCCTGCTAAGGTAAATACCTAACCACTCATTGATTTTGATTCCTTTGAATCAGCAATCCAGTTTGCATCACTATATCCTTCTAATACAGCTAGATATTTTCCATAGTGTAAGGAATAGTTTGTAGTATTTTTCAAATATCCTAGCACTCTCATTAGTGCTTTCCAGTGTTCCTTACCTGGATTGCTTGTATACCTGCTTAATCGACTTACTGCATAAGCTATATCTGGTCTTGTGCAATTCAGGAGATACATGAGACATCCTATTACACGAGAGTATTCCAGTTGCATCACACTCTCATTAGTGTTTTTATACAGTACTTCTGATGGATTAAAAGGTGTCTGTATTTGTTTAATCCCAAAGTTTTTGAATCTTTCAATCACTTTGTCTACATAATGTGATTGAGATAATTCAATTCCATTAGGTGTTCTTATTATTGTGATTCCCAAAATAACGCCTGCAACTCCTAAGTCTTTCGATCGAAATTGTTAATTAACATTTTCTTTATGGACTCTATTACTTGGGTATTCAGACCAAATATTAACATATCGTCTACATATAGACAAATCATTACATATGATTGTCCAACTTGTTTATAATAAACACACTTATCACAATCATTTATACAAAACCATTTTTCATCATGACACTATCAAATTTTGCGTGCCATTGTTTTGGAGCTTATTTTAGTCCATATAATGATTTTACTAATCTACAGACTTTGTTTTCATTTTCTTTTGAAATGAAACCTCCTGGTTGCTCCATGCAGATCTCTTCATCGAGATCGCCATTTAAGAATGTTGTCTTTACATCCATTTGATGAATCTTGTAAAACCCCACCCTCCGCTAGGGTCACTCTCAAAGGGAATGCACTAGTTTTGGAGGGGTATTATCTAGTAAACAGGCACAGAGATAACCCAAGACAGAACATAAATTAAACAGAGTATATAAAGCAGCGGATATGAACTTTAAAATCAAATTCCATTACTGAAAATTAGAGTCAAAACCTCTTACATTAAAATATCAAGTCATTATTTCATTACATCAAGTTCTAAAGAAGCAAAGTACTTAAAACAACATAAGTAACATATTATTCCCCAAAAAGAGCATGAGTGCAGCCATAGCATAGCTCAAGACCAAACCGTACATGAGCTGTCAGAAAAGCAAGCTAAGTCCAAGCTAAGAGCTAGAGTTTCCTCCCTGAGAACCTTGGGGGGGAACGAAAGAAAAAGAGGTGGAAGAAAACGGGTCAGTCAAAAAGACTGGTAAGCCCTGGTGACTATCAGCATAAAAACTAATAAAGTTAACTGGACATGAGAAACTGAGATTAAACATAAAGGTAATAACTGGACTGGCATGATAACAAAAGGTAACAAGATAAGAGTGGCATCGCATATACAAGGTTTTCTGCACTAACTGTACTAGTGTCCAAATCCATGTCAAGTATAAATCCAGAAATGATCCCTAGGCCCAATAACATGAAATGACCCAATACGGGGTCCAACAGTCCATCCTAATCGATCGGCTTTACTCGTCGTGTGTCGGTGTTATACGGCCCAATCGCGAAATGTAGTCACATGTGCTAGGTCCACCCTAGGATGTATCAGGTCCTAGGGTGTCAACCACTGACACAAATCAAGCATGCACAATGTAGAACTACGGGTTCCCATGCCTACGTTTTCAACTCCGGACTAAGTGCATGACCCTAGTCCGCCTGAACCTACACTGGCGCACCTTACTTAGCCGTTATTCTTGGTCGCTTACAATCAGCCCAGTAATCGTGCCCCACCCGGCCTAGTCCCCAGGGTATCGTGATACTTCTAAGTGGGTTACTGTTGAAAGGGACCACATGGCTAGGATTTCTAATGGGTTAAGTATTGTCATTAAAAAGGTCATGACTTAACCCTATCCAAACATGTATCTAGTTGGTTAAGTGTATACAAGCAGTTCGGGACTTAACCCTGTCAAGTCAACGTGTCAAATTGGTTAAGTATATTCAAGTGGTCCATGACTTAACCTTACCATGTGGCATTAATTCACTTAACGCACCCCAACCTCCCACATTAGACTTGGTTATGGTTACTGGATGTGCCGGGCGGTTCCGGGCAGATTTACACCGTAACCTAGTCTAACCTCGGGTTTAAAGTGCTATATGACCAACTACTCACATTGGGTCCTATTATTTGCAACTACTGGATTTGCCGGGCGGTTCCGGGCAGATTTACATTGTAAATTCAACCCAACCTCGAGTTGGCCACTTTCATGTTATCTAATTGTCATGTCCCAAATTCATGTTTTCAAGCTTATTCTCATGTCAAGTTTTCATGTCATATTTTCACGTCATATCATGTCAACTCCATAGCCAATTTCAAGTTTGCCTAGTCTAACCAAAACGTATCCCCAACGTACGTGAATTCACATTAATACAATATGTCCAAATAGGGAATAACACAAAAAGGATAGTCATAGAATGGCAAAGGTGTTCACAAGTTAAGCATGATGATTATAACATTTCAGGCATATGAAATAGGGTCTCAACATCAACTTGGCAAAATATGGTGATAGACATGGTAAAGGATTGACATAAGATAGTACCCCAATAATAGTTTCAACATCACAGGAACGTCAAGATAAAGATCATAAGGGGTTTAGATTTAACATGAATATATCCAAATCAAGTTCATACTAATATCCCACCAGTCAACATTTAAGATGAATAGATCTAGGGTGTACAAAACTAGATCCAAAATAATAGATCTAAAAGGGATAGTCATGTATACAATGGTAGATCCAATCTAGTTATCATGTTAGGCATAATTTCAGTTTACATCGTGTTCAGGTTAAATTTACAGTTTAAATCTAAGAGCGACAAAGGGCTTACAGATTGTGGTCTAGAGAATGAGAAGTCAAAAGAATAGAAGAAGAATCTCTAGCAAATCCCCAAATCAACGTAGCTCTAACGAAGTCTTGAATAGCCTCCTTGTTCTCTATCTTCCAGTCAGAACTTCAGCAGCATATGGCCGGATAAGAATGTGATAGAAAGTCTAGGGTCAGGGATTGTTTATATAGTGTTTAGAGAGTGAATCGGGACAAGCAACAAGACCAGATACGTCTGTTCCAAAAACAGGCCAGGTGACCAGGTCGACACCCAAGTCGGCTGCCCAGTCGACCTGGTCTGGGAGGGGGGTCGACTCCCCAGTCGACCTGGGTACTGGCGGGATTTTTCTCGCCCAGTCTGTCTGGGTTTTGAAATTCAAATTTAAACTTGAATTCGAACTGTTTTGAACTCTGGAATTTTCTGAAACTTTGGAGAGCCATATCTTGGTCATACGGACTCCGATTTTTATAAACTCGGACTCATTTTCAAGAAGAATTTCGAGACGAACGTAATAGCGTAACCCGTTTCCCTTGATTCTTATTTCAAAATTTAATTCTGCCTTAATTTATATTTATAACACGTTATTAAAATACGGGTTGTTACATTCTCCCCTCCTTAAAGGATTTCGTCCCGGAAATCTCTAAGTTAGGAAGAACGCATCCTACCATCCACATCCATCTACTCACAACATCATTCACGAGCAACCATTGTCCTTAAAAAGAATTATAATGTTGTATGAACATATGCAGTATGTGTGTGTATATGTACTTACCTAATGCAAAAGATCAGGCGGTTACTGATTCAGTAAACCTCCTTAATGCAAGATATGTTAGTGTAATGAGTCCAACATGTATGCAAATTCCTAACATAACTTAAAATTTCTACATGAGTGCACAAACATCATCCATATGCAACATCCACGTGATAGCATAACAAGTTCATCCACGTACAAGTATAAGCACCCATGCAAATGGAACATGAAAAGGTGTCTGAGCCGATCTAGTGCCTAATGTGTGTCATGCATCCACTAGAAATCACTTGCAAACACTTGCAACCATTTGCAAACATCAACCATAACATGTTTCAAATACATGTTTACATCCAAAGAGGGTTCTACGGTTCTCAAGACAAGATTAACAGAACAAATATAGGTAGCAAAAGCATGATACGAAGGGTTTACAAGCTCAAAGGAAAAAGAGACCGAGAAAGTACCCTCAAAAAGAAATGTGTGAAGCGCGCGTATCTTCTCCTCGGTTTCCCAAGTTGCGTCTTCTTGGGCTTCACTCCACTGTACTTTGACTAGCTTGACTTCGCGATTCCTTAGCTTCTTGATTTACGTTCCCAAGATACGAACAGGAACTCGCCTCAGCGTTGCTTCTTTCTCCACTTCTACGCCTTCGAGGATGCTTGGCTCAACCACCTCAGCTGATTCATGTAGGCACTTTCAGAGATGCGAGACGTGAAAGACATTGTGTACTCCGACCAGCCTCTCAGGTAACCCTACCTTATAGGCCATCTGCCCAATCCTCTCAGTGATAGGGAACGGTCCTACGAATCTCGGTGCTAGCTTTCCAACTGCTCCAAAACGAACCACCTTGCGCAAAGGAGAGACTTTTACAAAGACCATATCTCCGACTTCGAACTTTAGGTCTGTCCTTCTCTTGTCCGCATAAGATTTCTGTCTATCTTGGGCCGCTTTCATTCGTCTTCGTATCAACTCCACCTTCTCAGAAGTGTCTCGTATCATGTTGGGCCCAAGTATAAGTCTGTCATTCGTCTCCCACCAACAAGTTGGTGACTTGCACGGTCTTCCATACAGGGCCTCGAACGTGCCATCCCTATGCTAGCTTGGTAGCTATTATTATAAGCAAACTCCACGAGAGGGAGATGGTCTTCCCAAGTGCCACCAAAATCAAGAATGCATAGCCTCAAAAGATCCTCTAGTACTCTATTTACCCTTTTAGTCTGTCCATCCGTCTGAGGGTGATAGGCTATACTTAAATTAAGTTGCGTACCCATTGCTTCTTGCAGACTATTCCAAAACTGGCTAGTGAAAATTGGGTCACGGTCACTGACTATGCTAGAAGGAACCCCGTGCAACCGTACTATCACTCGAAGGTAAATAGATGATATCCATGAGGCAGTCCTTTTGCTTTTCACCGGAATGAAGTGAGCACTCTTCGTGAGTCTATCAACAATGACCCATATGCTAGTATTCCCCTTCCTTGACCTAGGCAATCCATCCACGAAATCCATCGAGATACTTTCCCACTTCCATTGCGGGACCTCCAAAGGATGTAATAGCCCACCAGGCTTCTTAGATTCGGCCTTTACTTATTGTCACACCATGCACTTTGAGATGAATTCTGCCACGTCCTTTTTCATTCCAGCCCAAAAGAAAATGCGTTTCATATCTATGTACATCTTATCCCCTCCGGGATGTATAGTCATCTTCGAGTGATGCGCCTCTTCGAGAACTTTATTTACTAAGTCTCCCACTAGTGGAACACATAGCCTTCCATCACGCCTCAGCCATCCTTTATCATCAATGGCATACCTACCAAGGTGACTTGACGTCTCACCACTGATTAACTTGTCCATGATTTCGACTATCTGTGGGTCTTCTTTCTGCGAAGTCCCTACTTGATCTAGAAGTGTAGGTCTCAGCTCAAGAGATGCTAATGTACCAGTCAATGACTCAACAACATGCATAAAATCAAAGGTCGCTATAAACTCTAGACTTTTTCTTTCAACAAATAAGGGGCTCAAAGTCAACCTTTTTCTACTTAGCGCATCTGCCACCACGTTACCCTTGCCAGGGGTGTAAGTTATATCGAAGTCATATGAGGCCAAGAATTCCATCCACCGGTGTTGTCTCAGATTCAAATCTTTTTGCGAAAAGAGATACTCAAGCGATTTGTGGTCGGTATACAGCTCGAATCTCTCCCCTAGGAGATAATGACGCCAAGCTTTAAGTGCAAAAACAATCGCGGCTAACTCCAAGTCATGTGTGGGATAGTTCTTCTCATGAACTTTAAGTTTTCTACCCCCATAGCATATAACTCTTCCTTCTTGCATTAGGACAGTGCCTAATCCCGTGCCGCACGCATCTGTGTACACCGTAAACATTTTTCCCCCATCGGGTAATGCTAAAACTGGAGCTGTGGTGAGGGCTCTCTTGAGTCTCTGGAAAGCAACCTCACATTCTATGTCCCATGCAAACGCTAGGTTTTTCTTCGTTGATTTAGTAAGAGGGGCTGAAATCTTAGCGAAGTCCTTAATGAACTTCCTATAGAAGCCCGCCAAACCGAGAAAGCTTCTCACCTCTGTTGCATTCTTAGGAATTTTCCAGTCTTGTACCGCAACTACCTTTGCGGGGTCCACGGCTAAACCTTGCTTAGAAACTACGTGCCCAAGATACCGAACTTCCTCCCTCCAAAAATGGCATTTGGAGAACTTAGCCTTTAACTGGTGTGCTCTAAGCGTATCCATGACTCCCTTGAGGTGTCTAGCATGCTCTTCTTCATCCTTTGAGAAGATTAAAATATTGTCCACAAAAACCACCACGATCTTGTTAAGGAACTCCCGAAACACCCTACTCATCAGATCTACAAAATACGCAAGTGCATTCGTTAACCCAAATGGCATGACGAGCCATTCGAAGAACCCATCTGGAGTCCTAAACGCAGTTTTGTCAATGCTATCCTCAGCCACTCTAAGTTGATGGAATCCTGTGGCTAGATCGAGTTGAGAGAAAATAGATGCTCCCACAAGCTGGTAAAAAAGATCATCGATTCTTGGTAGTGGGTGCCTATTCTTCTTCGTCAGCTTGTTTAACTCACGATAATCTACGCACAGATGAAGCGAACCATCCGCCTTAGTAGCGAATACCACCGGAGCACCCCATTCAGAAATGCTTCGCCTTATGAATTTTTTTCGAGCAACTCCTTGACTTGTTTACTGAGCTCTCTTCTTTCTCGCGGGGCCATATGCCTAACAGGCAATGAAACAGGCTTGGCATTATCAACCAGATAAATTCAGAAGTCTATCTCGCGTTTAGGGGGTAACCCTTTCACCTCATCAAAGATATCTGGATAATCTCGGACTACTCTCACGGAGTGCAGATTGTCGACGGACGAGTCGAGAGATTCAAGATAACATAACATGACCGGACCCTTCGGGTTACAAGAAAGTCAAGTGTATTACCAAGGCGTGTCATGAGCCTCACTACCGTTCGTTCACAATCAAGGATGGCTCCATAATTGGACAACCAATCCATGCCCAGAATTAAACCATATCCCATGAATCCGAGAACATAAGCATTACACGTGAATTCTACGCTTAAGATGGAAATCCTTAAATCAACACAAATCATAGACAAATGGGCGGAGCCCCCAATCGGATTTGAAACACTAACGGGATCATCAACTAGACTTGTACTTAAGTGCAGATTTTCAACAATATCAGAAGAGATAAAAGTATGCAATGCACCAGAGTCAAATAAGGTTCGAATAGGAAATTCAGAAATGTAAACAAGGCTTTCTACAGAAATATTACTACCTCGGTCAAGAGCTAGAGTGGTGTTGAGGGCCTGCAACTTCCCTCCAGAAGGTCCTGCTCGCTGTGTCTGCCCTTGCCCCTGTCCTTGCTTCTTAGGGCAATCCTTACTGATGTGTCCAGTGTCCCCGCAGTGAAAGCATTCACCCAACTTCCTTTTCTTCCTCCTACAGTCTTTAGCTATATGTCCCGTGATACCACAAAAGTTGCACTTCCTCGTCTCACGTGGCTTGTTAGCATTGTTGTTGTTGCCCTTGTTATTCTTGTTGCCTCCCTTCTTGAAGTCAACCTTCTTATTCTGAGTCTCATTAGGCTTAACCTCCTTTTTGTCACCCTTGTCTTCCTCATGAAGTAGGGCCATATTCACCAAGCTCTCAAAGGTCGCCCCCATGGGCACATGAGTCATGGCCACAGTGTGGAGTGGCTCGCTCAATCCTCGAGCAAATCGTAGAGCCTTCTTCTCAGCCGTGTTGACCAACTCTAAACCAAACCGAGCAAGCTGATTAAACTTATTCACGTACTCCCTTACAGACATGTCCCCTTGCTTGAGTGCCAGGAACCTCTCCATCTGAAGGTTCGCTTCTGCTGACGATAAGAATTTAAGCCCAAACCTCTCTCTAAAGTCTGCCCAAGTCTCAATTGGTCTGGTAGCGTTGGTGACTTCCCACCAAAATGCAGCTTCCTCTTTCAACAACCATGCTGCCAACTGAACTTTCCTATGATCCTCCATATCGATGATAACGAAAAGGTCTTCAGTCTCCTTTAACTAGTTTCGTGCCTCAGCGAAGGTCTCAGTTCCAAGGAAGCTCTTGCCGCCTATTCCTATAAAGTCTTTGCATATTTTGGCGAAGGCGATGCCGGGAGGAGGAGGAGGAACCGCGACTACTGGAGGAGGAGGAGGGATGTCTGCCGGGCCCGCATCGTTGGCCCTAGCTTCCAAGTACCTTTGGAACCATCCGGGTATGGGTACTCCCTCGGGAAGGTTAAGATCGGCCATGCTGAAAAACGAAAAGAAAAAGATTCAAACGAGGAAACAAGGAAAGTGATAATGGCTTTTGGGGAATAGCCTTTTCTTAAAAATAAAACTTTTCTTGAAAAATTGCTTCTTTATAGATGGTTTTGAAAATAATTTTCAGAAAGTTTTTAAAACTTTTGCCCAGTCTGGTAACCTTCTGCTCTGATACCAAATGTAACACCCCACCCTCCGCTAGGGTCACTCTCAAAGGGAATGCACTAGTTTTAGAGGGGTATTATCTAGTAAACAGGCACAGAGATAACCCAGGATAGAACATAAATTAAACAGAGTATATAAAGCAGTGGATATGAACTTTAAAATCAAATTCCATTACTGAAAATTAGAGTCAAAACCTCTTACATCAAAATATCAAGTCATTATTTCATTACATCAAGTTCTAAAGAAGCAAAGTACTTAAAGCAACATAAGTAACATATTATTCCCCAAAAAGAGCATGAGTGCAGCCATAGCATAGCTCAAGACCAAACAGTACATGAGCTATCAGAAAAGCAAGCTAAGTCCAAGCTAAGAGCTAGAGTTTCCTCCCTGAGAACCTGGGGGGGGGGGGGGGGGAACGAAAGAAAAAGAGGTGGAAGAAAACGGGTCAGTCAAAAAGACTAGTAAGCCCTAGTGACTATCAGCATAAAAACTAATAAAGTTAACTGGACATGAGAAACTGAGATTAAACATAAAGGTAATAACTGGACTGGCATGATAACAAAAGGTAACAAGATAAGAGTGGCATGGCATATACAAGGTTTTCTGCACTAACTGTACTAGTGTCCAAATCCATGTCAAGTATAAATCCAGAAATGATCCCTAGGCCCAATAACAGGAAATGACCCAATATGGGGTCCAACATTCCATCCTAATCGATCGGCTTTACTCATCGTGTGTCGGTGTTATACGGCCCAATTGCGGAATGTAGTCACATGTGCTAGGTCCACCCTAGGGTGTATCAGGTCCTAGGGTGTCAACCACTGACACAAATCAAGCACGCACAATGTAGTACTACGGGTGCCCATGCCTACTTTTTCAACTCCGAACTAAGTGCACGACCCTAGTCCGCCTGAACCTACACTGGCGCACCTTACTCAGCCGTTATTCTTGGTCGCTACAATCAACCCAGTAATCGTGCCTCACCCTGCCTAGTCCCCAGGGTATCGTGATACTTCTAAGTGGGTTACTGCTGAAAGGGACCACGTGGCTAGGATTTCTAATGGGTTAAGTATTGTCATTAAAAAGGTCATGACTTAACCCTATCCAAACATGTATCTAGTTGGTTAAGTGTATACAAGCAGTTCGGGACTTAACCCTATCAAGTCAACGTGTCAAATTGGTTAAGTATATTCATGTGGTCCATGACTTAACCTTACCATGTGGCATTAATTCACTTAACGCACCCCAACCTCCCACATTAGACTTGGTTATGGTTACTGGATGTGCTGGGTTGTTCCGGGCAGATTTACACCATAACCTAGTCTAACCTCGAGTTTAAAGTGCTATATGACCAACTACTCACATTGGGTCCTATTATTTGCAACTACTGGATTTGCCGGGCGGTTCCGGGCAGATTTACGTTGCAAATTCAACCCAACCTCGAGTTGGCCACTTTCAAGTTATCTAATTGTCATGTCCCAAATTCATGTTTTCAAGCTTATTCTCGTGTCAAGTTTTCATGTCATATTTTCATGTCATATCATGTCAACTCCATAGCCAATTTCTTTTTTGCCTAGTCTACCCAAAACGTATCCCCAACGTACGTGAATTCGCATTAATACAACATGTCAAAATAGGGAATAACACAAAAAAGATAGTCATAGAATGGCAAAGGTGTTCACAAGTTAAGCATGATGATTATAACATTTCAGGCATATGAAATAGGGTCTCAACATCAACTTGGCAAAATATGGTGATAGACATGGTAAAGGATTGACATAAGATAGTACCCCAATAATAGTTTCAACATCACAGGCACGTCAAGATAAAGATCATAAGGGGTTTAGATTTAACATGAATATATCCAAATCAAGTTCATACTAATATCCCACTAATCCACATTTAAGATGAATAGATCTAGGGTGTACAAAACTAGATCCAAAATAACAGATCCAAAAGGGATAGTCATGTATACAATGGTAGATCCAATCTAGTTATCATGTTTAGGCATAATTTCAGTTTACATCGTGTTCAGGTTAAATTTACAGTTTAAATCTAAGAGTGACAAAGGGCTTACAGATCATGGTCTAGAGAATGAGAAGGCAAAAGAATAGAAGAAGAATCTCTAGCAAATCCCCAAATCAACGTAGCTCTAACGAAGTCTTAAATAGCCTCCTTGTTCTCTATCTTCCAGTCAGAACTTCAGCAGCATATGGCTGGATAAGAATGTGATAGAAAGTCTAGGGTCAGGGGTTGTTTATATAGTGTTTAGAGAGTGAATCGGGACAAGCAACGAGACCAGATACGTCTGTTCCAAAAACTGGCAAGGTGACCAGGTCGACACCCAAGTCGACTGCCCAGTCGACCTGGTCTGTGGGGGGGTCGACTGCCCAGTCGACTCCCCAGTCGACCTGGGTACTGGCGGGAATTTTCCTGCCCAGTCTGTCTGAGTTTTGAAATTCAAATTTTAAACTTGAATTCGAACTGTTTTGAACTCTGGAATTTTCGGAAACTTTGGAGAGCCATATCTTGGTCATACGGACTCCGATTTTCGTAAACTCGGACTCGTTTTCAAGCAGAATTTCGAGATGAACGTAATGCGTAACCCGTTTCCCTTGATTCTTATTTTAAAATTTAATTCTGCCTTGATTTATAGTTATAACACGTTATTAAAATACGGGTTGTTACAAATCTCAAGATTATAAATGGATGCAATTGCTATTAGCATTCTTATAGAGGTTATTCGTGTAACCGGTGAATAAGTATCAAAGAAGTCTACACCTTCTTTTGGACGATATCCTTTGGCTACTAAACTGGCTTTATATTTATCGATAGAGCCATCGGGTTTCATTTTCTTCTTGAAAATCCATTTGCCGCCAATTGGTTTTATTCCATGTGGAATATCTACAATTTCCCAAGTTTTATTACTTAGAATTGAATCAATCTCACTTTGGATTGCTTCTTTCCAACATGCAGATTCAGAAAATGACATTGCTTCCTTGTACATTTGTGGTTCGTGTTCTAACATATATGTTAAAAACTCTGGACCAAATATCTTGGAAGTCCTAGCCCTTGCGCTTCTTCTGGGCTCAATTTCCTCAATCTCATGAGAAATTACGTCTTCATGTGATTTATTTGATTCTTCTCTTGTCCTCTTAGGGACACTATTTCCTTCATTCCTTTTGTGTGGAAACACATCTTTAAAGAATGAGGCATTTCTAGATTCCATGATTGTATTTACATGAATATCAGGTATATCAGACTTGAATATCAAAAATCTGTAGGCACTACTATTTTGGGATGGCCCTAGATAGTAACAGTCAACAGTTTTTGGTCCAAGTTTGACTTTTTTAGGAGGCGGAACTGGAACCTTTGCCAAGCACCCCCACACTTTGAGGTATTTAAAGCTTGGTTTATGTCCTTTCCATATCTCATATGGAATTTTTCCTGTTTTATTGTGAGGAACTTTATTTAAAATTTGATTAGCCATATTTAAGCCTTCCCCCCACAAGCTCGTCGGTAAACCAGAAGTTAAAAGCATTGCATTTATCATACCTTTTAACGTTCTGTTTTTTCTCTCGGCTATACCATTTTGTTGTGGTGAATATGGTGATGTTGTTTGATGTATTATTCCATTTTCTGCACAGAATTGTTCAAACGGTGATTCATATTCTCCCCCTCGATCAAATCTCAATATCTTGATCTTTTTATTTAACTGATTTTCTACCTCGGTTTTATACTTTATAAATGATGTAATTGCTTCATCCTTACTATTTAAAGATATACATAGCAATATCGTGTAAAATCATCGATAAATGTGATAAAATATTTTTTCCTACCTCTTATAGGTATTGATTTGAAATCACATAAATCAGTGTGTACCAAACCTAGTGGTTCGGTGCTTCTATCAACTGTATGAAATGGTCTTTTTTACCATTTTTGCTTCTACACATGTCTCACATTTGTAGTTTTTATCTACTTGGAAATTTTGTATTAATCCCAAGTTTGATAACTTTTTCATTTGTCAGAAATTTATGTGTCCTAATCAATCATACCATAATAAAATTTCATGCTCAAGCAAATAAGAAACTTCAATTTTATTAATAGCACAATCAGAATACATAGGTTTATTGCCGATAATGGCTAAATTCGCCTTAAATAGGCCATCACATAAATATCCTCTTCCTATATACATTCCAGCTTTGGACAGAACCATCTTGTTTGACTCGAAAACCATTTTGAATCCTTTCTTTGATAAAACTACACCAAAGATGAGATTCTTACGGATGTCTGGAACGTGGAGCACATCATTTAATTTGACAGTTTTTCCAGAAGTAAACTTGAGGATTACTGTGCTACTGCCTTCGACCATGGAAACTGTAGAATTACCCATATAGAGTTTTTCTTGGTGGTCGAATTTTGTATATATGGATTTATCAGAACAAATATGACGAGTAGCGCCTGTGTCTACCCACCATTGATTAGGATTCTGAACCAAATTGCATTCCGATACAACAGCTGAGAAGTTGGGCTCGTCCACTTCTATGTTATCCACTATATTTTCCTCTTTATTGCCTTCCTTTTTGTGTCAACAATCTCTAGTGGCATGTCCCGCTTTTCCACAAACCCAGCAGTCGCCATTGAACTTCTTGGCTCGCTTGTTGTCTTTTGGTTTGTTATTTGCAGCTTTTCTTTTCTTATGGAAATTCTTCTTTTTGTTTTTGGTCTTGGCCCCTTCAGTAACAAGTGCCTCCTCACTTTGTTTCGTAATTCCACGGTTATCTACTTCAATTTTTTAGTCGGACTATAAGATCCTCTAGAGAGATTTCCTTCTTTTTATGTTTCAAATAGTTGCGGTAATCTCTCCATGACAGCGCAGTTTTCCCGTGATGGCTTCAACCAAAAACGATTCTCCAACCTTGTGACCTTCCGCTTCGAGTTCATGAATGATAACTTGTAGTTCATGTAATTGAGAAGTTACTACTTTGGAATCGACCATCTTGTAGTCCATGAATTTGTCTACAATGAATTTCTAAAGGCTGATATTCTGCGTCGTATACTTAGTGGCAAGTGCATTCCAGAGAGCTTTTACTGTCTTTAGAGGTTGATATACTTTGTATAGCGCCTTATTGAGATAGTTCAAAATATAGTTTCTGCATAAAAAATCAGAATGCTTCCACAAATTAACCTCTGACTCTTTGCCAGTCGGTTCCTCCTCCTCGAGATATTTTTGCAGACCAAGTGTGGTGAGACAGAATAACATCTGATTCTGCCACGTTAAAAAATCGTTACCATCTCCCTTGAACAGATCAGGTCTATTGTGAATAGTAGTCTTTGAAAGTTCTACTGTTGCCATCTCTGTTTTAGTAAGAAAATAAAAAAATTCTTAAGAAGTTATATGTCTAGTATAGCAAAACAGAGAATAATCAATTATAAACTCGTCGCACAAGTTTATAACTCGAATTTCCACTATACAGGAAATTAATACTATTTAATAATAGCAATAAGAATGTTGTAATCAAGTTACGACAACAACGTTATATAATTTTAAGAAATATGACAACGTACAGAACGGAAAGATTATACAATAATGTATATAAATATACAAATAAATTAAAATCTAACCGTATAATGTCGTCCAAGGCTTATCGTAATAATTTCCTTAGGAATTATATTTCAAAATTCTCCTAAGATACAACAGACATATTTTGCACGAGATTGTAATGAGTATGTCACTCTGTGATTATATATATATGAGTATTAGAGAAGAGAGAAGGAAGTTCGGATTGGAATAAGTGAGGAAAGTGATCGGGTTTCCTCCTTATTTATAGTTTATCCGCATCCCTTCGAACGGTCGCACCCATACCTTTTCGTACGGTCACATCTCTTCTGAACGGTCGCACCTGTACTTATTTGTACGGTTGCATCTCTTTCGAACGGTCGTACTCATACCACTTCGTATAGATGCATCTCTTTCTATGAAAGGAAGTGTCTTTTTGCAAAGTGTCTTTTCGCTGAAATGTAACCGTTTGGTGAAATGAAGTGCCTTTTCACGAAGTGTCTTTTTGTGAAGTGTCTTTTCGCGAAGTGTCTTTTCGCTGAGATACGACTGTTGGAAAATATGACCGTTGGTGAAAGCAAGTGTCTTTTCGCGAAGTGTCTTTTCACGAAGTGTCTTTTCGCGAAGTGTCTTTTCGCGAAGTGTCTTTTCACGAAGTGTCTTTTGGTGGAAAGGCACGCTTCTAATAGTCACATCCTTTCACTTAACAGTCGCACCTGTTTGCTTAATGGAAAAAATATATTTCATTCAATACTTACGAATTCCTACAAAAACATTGAAAATCAAAGAGCTATTTAATTACTTATCATGCCATACCTACCATTTATTCTCTCTTGTTCTTTCTCATGCCTTGGCACCCCTGTATTAGCCAAAACTAAATTCTTTAAATATGATTTCTATTTTTTCTTTACCTTGACTATTATATATTTAAATAAAAATAATGAACCTACTTGGCAGTCTCAGCGATTGTTGGCTGTCGTAATTTCGACAATCATCAATCAGATTACGCAAAATATAATCAAATCTGATATCTACATAAACAATAGAAGAAGGATGGGCATGTTACATAAGCATGGAAAGCAATTTTACTGACCTGCATACACACTGACAGTAGAATAAGGAGTTGTCGTTTTAGTTGAGCTTAATAGACACGTATTCATTCATTCATCATCACAGCACAATATCTCACCATGTTAAAAGTATTTGGCAGAAACAACATTGTTAACCACATCATACTGATCCAGTTCATAATCGCTGGCCTGAGGTTCCAGTTCAAAATATCTCTTCGCCCTGTGTTTTACATATGCATATACAAGTTAGTTATCAAGAACTTGACGATGATCAACATATGCGCTTATGTGCATGTATTTTAGAATAAAACTAACCTCGGACTTTCAATAGAAGTTGGTTCTAATGCTGTGGTTCTGGGAATGCTGTCGGCATAAGTTGGAGATACAGCGTTAAGCGATGTGTTGCAGAATCTACCATTAGTACAGCAGTGGCTAAAACTGGGGAGGTGACTTACAGAAGTAGATTTAAATTTCGATCTTTGTGCAACGTTTGTTGAAGGGAAGGTGAAGACTGGTTTGGGAGTAAGCATGAAAGATTGCATGTTGTTTGACGTTTTTGCAAGTGTTTTTGGTTTGGGATTCAATTTTAGGAAGGACTGTGTATTATATTTATAGTTTGTAGTTGAAGTGACTGACGAAGAGATGAGACAAAGAATGAGGCGCTTTTCATTTTGAACTGGACTATGGTCCACTATTGCATATGCACGTGATAAATTGTTAATTCGACTGGCTTGTCGCCTTCCTAAAATTTGCCCTGCGTGTAATCCAGTACACTAGCTTCTTTGTCCTGTCTATGCATCGGTAAATGGAAGACATTTGCATTAACAATGTTGTGATCCTTTTTTGTGGGTTAGTCGGGTATTTCGTATTCTAGTATAGTTAGTATGTAGTATACAGTTGGATACGTGGCTGCGAAAGCACAATTCAAAATTTCAAGATTTATATATGCAGTAGCAGTCTTTTTTTTCAAAAATTGGTAATGAAATACTGGCACTAAAAACAAATTTTATGAGTTCAAGCATATTAGTTACTTTAAACATTGATCAAATGACTAGTTTGTGGTCTTTGAATTATCTTACCTGGGAAAAGAGAGTGCAATGCCCCACCTCTATACTTGCGTTAGTCAAAACCATTGCAAATAATGGTGTCAACTAACCCGAAGAATAAGGCTGTTGAGGAGCGACCATTTGTATATTAGCTTTGACCGAATGTTAAATATGTCGGATAATGTGGTCTAACTTTTTAATTCTCACGAGTAAATCCAATACATTTAAATCAAGCTCAAATCTACTACACAGTGCCTATATATGATTCGGAAAGTAATATAAAATACATAACAATAAAATCAGAGTTAGACACAGATATTCATAACACTAAGGCGGAAATAGATATGAATAACATACATGAGTATAAATACAAAAATAGTGGTCAAAGTCGATCCACTATACATACAATGAATAAGTACATGTATTAGCCAAAAGAATATGTATACAAAGATGTCTCATGTACACAAAGCCCAAAATACTACAATAATATTGTAGATACAAAAGCCGAACGGTGGTCCCTGTTAGAAGTCCAATATATGCACCTGTAATACTCAGTCTGATCCGAGTATTATTTATAAGAATAAATAATAAACGGATCAGTCTAGCTATACTCATCATAACCAATTGAAATAGAATCAGAGATATGAACAGAAAATGACATATATGCAAAAACAACGATGTTCACATGAAGAATACGAATGCTCGAATAAATGTTAATAACATATCTCATAGAAATATTGTTACTACAAAAGTTTATCACACTCTAAAGATATAGCTATTAACGAGAAATAATGCCACCCATCAAGTCTACATGAAATAGAAAATATGATAACAATACGTGGATATTCATGAGAAATGATGTCATCCATCAAATTTACATGTAATAGAAAACATGATGTCAACAAATGAATATTCATGAGAAATGATGTCTCCCATTAAGTCTACATGAAATAGAAAACACAATATTAACAAATGAATATTCATGAGAAATGATGTCTCTTATCCAGTCCACATGAAATTGATAACACGATCTCAACAAAAGAATATTCATGAGAACCATCAAGTCCACATGAAATTTATAACACGATCTCAACAAAAGAATATTCATGAGAAATGATGTCTCCCATCAAGTCCACATGAAATAGATAACTCAAATCGATAAAAGCTCAAATGAACCGAAGTTTCTCACGATGATCCGAACATCATCGGTATAGACGAATGAACCAAAGTTCCTCATGATGATCCGAAGATCATCGATATAGGCGAATGAACCAAAGTTGAACATGATGATCCGATGATCAAAATTGATCAAATATAGTGTAAACTACGCCAAGCTAGTAAATATAAGAGTCGAGCTACATGTACCATAACCACTTGCTCAACTTGAATATTTACGATCAAGTCATATATTTCACTAGAAATACGAAATGATCATTGCCATGGTGTTCAATCGAACGAATCCAAGAGTTAACCGTCAAAGCAAACATCAGGGGTCATAGTCCTTGTTTTTACTAAGGCATTTAATTAGATTTCTCATATGAACGAGAAAAAGGTTTATAAAATCATATACTAGTAAATTTGTAAATCAATTTATAAAATAACTTCATCTAATGAAGTCAGATTAAAAACCAATGTGGAAAATATCTTCATATAATGGAGTGGAGTTAGAAATCGTTTGGTAAAAGATTTGGTATCTACTAATAATTTAAAACCCTTTTATATAATTTCAAAGTGGCAAATCTCACGTAACAGCGATTGAAATGACAACCGAACTAAGAATTCATGTTTTAATAACGTAAACAAAATCTCACGATTATCGATTATAACTCGCCGGAATGGTGTGTTCCAGAGACATAACTCTCTGTCTTAGATTCAGAATTCTGAATTAGAAAATTCAGATGTTTGAATGAAAAATTCAAACTTCTAAATTGCGCTCTGTCTGTTTTTATAATTATTTGTAGTAGGTACGACGTCTGACCTAAAATATCCAGATGTCGGAATCTGAACCAAAGCACAATTTTTCCTAGATAACATGATCAAAATGATATCGACAAAATGCCCGAAGGCCTATGATGTTATATACATGAAAATGAGGCTTCTATAACTCGTCGAAGTAACTCATATCACAAAACTCACATGCCCAAACATACATGCATGAGCTTTGCAATGATTTTGAATATAAGTCCAAAAGTGAACAAAATTTCAAACCAAAGCATGCAAAAGCGATTCAAGCGAATTGTGAAGACTTAGGACTTTGTCAGGGCAACAATGGAGCTTCATAAGATCACCGAATCAAAACTCGAAACATATGAATTAGTCGTGTGAACAATCCTTATCATAATTTTCAATTAAATGAAATATAAAAACATGAAATCGGCTAAGTTACACTAACCTACCCAATTCACTATCATATGAAACTCAAATGAACACTAAATTACACTTTTACAAGCTAAAAGGTGTGGCATAGATGTGAGTTCATAAGGAACTCAACTTTGGCTCTATTATGGACAAATGAAGGATCTTTGTAACGACCCAGGGAAAAAGCTCAACGCTCGAGTCTTCGACAACAATACATAAACCTGTATCGCTTGCCAAAAACCTAAGTATCGAACCCCCAAATTGTCCTGAGAAAGAATTTAGATGGTGAGAATAGAAAGAAAGAAGTATTAAAATAGAAGAGAGAAGAAGAATACATCAGAATCTCACAATGGAATGAATAAAATATAACAAATCTTTTATACAAAAGAACTTTGTATACATACCAATCATCAGAGTACAACATTCATCAATCACAGCGGAATAACTTTCTATAACTAGTGGTGAAGCCGTCTGCTTCCAGCTCCTGAAACTCCAAGCGAAACCAAACCAGGAACATACTCGGTCTGACCCGAGCACATTTGATTTAAAACAAAATACACCGGGTCAGTCTGGAATACTATCAGTGATAAATTCACAGAACACACACTTGTTTAACTTTGGAAAATCCTTTAGAAATCAAAGGATAATAGTAAGACCAGCCCACACATAAACACAGACGGTTTTTACCTTACTATAACCCAAACCATTTTTGGAATCATACTTTGATCTGATATTATCATAATGTCTAAATACAAATAAATAACTATCTAGAGGAACGCTTGCATCTCACGCTCCCCATATATAGTATACAATCAAAACCGCGGGCGCTTATTGGATATTGGATTCCAACTATGACAAGGTATGGGACCACCTTCCGCACGTGTATCTCTAGAGGCGAATACATAGGGTTCAACAAGAATGTCTTGCAACCCGGCCCGCACATGACCGACCACTCATTTCGCTTGAGTGTATCGAATGTATATCACTGACGGTTGGGATCAGCAACCGCCTGCCCGAAAAGGGACAGCATCGAACATAGATTAAAGAAGCAAATGGAATTTCTCTAGATAGGTGATCATACACCCTAATGGGAGCGACCTACATAGCCATGCTGCCTGCCTGATTTTTTTCATTTCCCGGTTGATGAGGCTTGAGGCTAGAATTTCTTTTCGACATCTGGCCATCATTCACTTTGAATGCCACATCGTCAGATCCGCCAGATCACACTTGATTGACGTCCACAAAAATACTCTAGTTTATTTGGCTAGAGAATAACCATTTCTCCACCATCAACTATGGTACGTTTGGAGAAATCAACGCATGTAATTCCTTTGGAAATACTCTGTCAGACATCCGTCCATACAAGTCATCCAAGAACAGGATGAATCGAAGGCACTCTCCTACTGCATCTCATATAGGAATCACCCCATGGATCAGTAGCGAGTAGTCCTTGCAACCCGTGGATTTCAACCACGACAGAATCACAAACCAAATAACTCTGGTTGCAAGCCAGAGGGATTCGACAAGTAGTCCTTCCGCTTATGAAGATCCACGGTCTTCACTTGCTCCGTCTTCAATCGACGTCTTCACGTATTTGTTGGTCGGAATTGTTTTCGAATATAAATTCGATACCGGTCTTTCCATACCAACAATCGTATTGGTCTGGTTTGATAGTCGGTGTTTTAACTATCAAAATCAATAGTGTGAACACAATGAGTTTTCTGATTCAGTACTTGGCATGACTTGGCCTCTTAAAAAAATATTTAATAAAATCGTTAATCAACTCTAATATTCGACTTAACTTTATTCGCTTGACTCTAGATCGCAGCGATCACAATGGTTACGCCTGATTCCCTCAGGAAATATCCGACCGCCGTAGGCTATCTACAGCCCTGCGAATTACGCTAGCAGTCGTACGCAATGGCAACTTTCCCTGAATAACTATGTTTGGCTAACTCTACCTCAAATACTATATTCGATCAACTCTAATTGAATAACAAATATTCAGTATAATTTGAAATCAATATTCTTATTCCTTTTGAAACTAATATTGCAATATTATTTATTTCCCAAAACCATGCATTTATTTTAATACTTCACGTATGGGACATCACACCGATCACACCACCTTTCACTCGTTTCAAACCAATACCATTCCTTGATAATAACGAAGCCGCTCAAGTTGGGGTATTCTATTAACCTCTTAGACCTTGATCGACAACGTCCTTATCTTAGAATAATAGCAGTTTGTAACTTAACCACTAATATTCCAATCTCGTTTATCACCTCGTTTCAAATCTGGTTTTATAAACTGTTTCTTTTCATTTGAAATCTTCGATTACAAATCCTTTTACTTAATTCTTTTGATTAAGTAAATATTCACCAAAAACATAACTTTTAACGTAAACATCATTTTTCTTATAACATTTTGATTTAAAATCACAATCTCTTGACAAGTAATTTGTTTTATTCTATTGGCCTTCTTAATATAACCCTTGGTATTGGATTTCATGACTAACGACTAATTACCCCTTCTTTCAATAACACTTTCTAACTTGGATTCTTTCAAAGGTCTCTTTTGCCAATATTTAATCGTATACATTTTCCCTTACATTTCAAATCCTTATTTCAATTACAACATTTTCTCAATTCAACTCTTTAACTTTGAAAGTTATCGTTTCGGTTTGGAAAACCACTTTTAACCCTTGTTTAACTTCCTTACAAATCAAACCCTTACCATTTCCATATTCCAATATAATATTATCTTTCTTAAACATTTTCTTTCAGTTGAACTCGCTTTATTCAATTAAGTGAATTCTTATTTAAATCCCAACCTTTACTTTCCAAATTCATTTACAATGCTCATTTGTACACTTGGGTTGTAAATCCATTATAACGCCCTATTTGACTTCAATCGAACTTATCGCCACTTAATAACGTCTGACTTGAATTTCAATTAAAACCATTACATCAAATCATTATTTATAAAAATAATGATTAGCTTTAACATTTACCATATGGAAATACTTGACCTTGCCACTAACCAAAAATAGAATAATTATTCCCTTTAAAGCTGATTAAATAATGATTTACTTATTATCATTAACCAATTTATCATTTCTTTTATAACTCGATTAAAATATTTATTTATAAATTTCTTATTTAATTACTCATATAAAATATCTCAAAAACTTCAGTTTAGTTATAAAATAATTTATAACTTTAAAACTGCGTCGTTTCACCGAACGGTCGAACGACGTCTAAATAACGTATTTTTGGCCATTCACTGCCAATTACCCAATCAACACTGTCGTTTGACTTTAAACACAACACGGGTGAATATTTGTTCAACCATCACTCTCAAACAGGTTTTCCAACCATATGGGGTTCAATCAGTTCAAACGTCAACAATATAAGACAAACAAACAACATATATAATATTTGAGGAATCGGGTCGGATCCCTCCAACCTGTTCTTCCCTGCATCACAGCTCGTTAGACATTTCATAACAATATATGAAATAAATTTCATATGATCGATTAAATCTAATTAACAGCAACCAATCAACGATAATCAGCCAATAGCAACCAATTTATATTTTTAATGGTAAATTATATTTTAATATGAATTTACCGCATCACAGAATTCCAGAAGGTGTGAGAATTAACTCACCAGAGTTTGTTCTGATTGACAGTTGACGCGTTTGTTCTTTTTAATTTGAAACGAACGCTAAGAATTTGCTGAAATTTCAACTACGTCAGATCGACTCCTAGTCAGTGCCATCGGATTGGTCTCGTCCCTGCGATCTCAACGGATCCAGTATTGCCAAATTTCGTTCACGTATGAGGAAGATACATTAATTTAAAGATTACACGATTATTAACCACTAATTAAATAAATTAATTAAAATTAAATTACCTAATTTACCTTAATTAGTCGGCAATGTCAGCGTCCCCTTTTACTAATTACGCGTTTTCATTTTTCTTTCAGGCCAAAACCCGACACTCCTCTTCAACGAAAAACACGAACGCCATCCTCCTTAATCCTATCACCGATCGTCCCTCAGGTGACCGGAACCCCAACCAAGCCTCCCACTATAACCGCCGCTCCGCCAGCAGCCAGCACCCTCAAGCCCCCCTCCGATTGCTTCCCCAAATCGCCAGAACTTCGATTTCCTCTAAAACCATTCAAACACCAAATTCCGTCGCCACAGCGCGAGTTGGACCACCGCATCGCCGCCGTAGCCTGCGCCTGGCACCCCCGCATCGATCACCTTAGACCTCCGCCGCCCACAGTGCCTCCAACGTCGTGATTTTGATGATTTCCGATCTGACTTGAACCCAACTTGGAAAAACAACCCCTCCGTTCAACTAGGATTTCACGCTACCTCGGCCAACGTTGGCACCTCCGACCAAAGAGAGAAATCACCCTCTCCTCTTCCTCGACAAGTTCACCTTTGGTTCCAGTATCGATCGCCATACCAAAACACCAGAAAATCCCCTAAAACGAAAGTTAGATCTAACTTTCCTTCGCTGATTCCGGCGAACTCCGGCAACTTTTGGGGCTGGATTTTTGTGTGGAGGTAGATCTAGACAGGATCTACAAGTTTACTTCAAAACTCCCTTGCAAATTCATAACAGATTTTGAGATATAGATTGATTTGTATTCGAGGACTTATGTGCAAATTTGTTGAAGAATTCATGGAGTGGTTGAAATGGGCTGAGCCCTTAGGCTTATTTATAGTTAGAAACAATAATATTTTATGTTGACGTGACGTGTGATGATGAGTAACGATATTTATTCGTGTCTATAGCAATTTCAAACATCGTTTATTCGCTCCTGCGTTCACATACGAACCCCGTTCATGACGCAACTGGACGGCATCGTATAATTTGATGATACGGTACTAACGAAACTTGTTTCGTCGAATTCCGAGTCCGTTTGCTCAAATAGCGTTTGTACACGTCCAAATAGATCGATTTATTTGACATTTTATTTTTCCACGCTCATAGAATAATCCCGATTGACATGTCGTTTGAAAATCTAGCAATAATTAACTGTTACGGTCCCAACAAAATTTGTTTCGTCGAAAACAGAGGTCGTTTGAAAAATGTTCCTTTTGAACTGGCCAATTTTGAATAAAATAACCCAATTTTAAAATACTTCAATATAATATAAATAAAATACCACGATTGGTCATACACGACTAGAATTTGATGTATTACCAAGGAAAAATAACCTGAGTTGAATTCCAAGCCAAGTCGATATTTAAAATATTTAAAAACCCCTTTATTTAATATATATATATATATATATATATATATATATAACGTTATAATTATAAAGGAAATTCCATATCGACCTTTTCAAAATTTGATTTGGCCATAAAATAAAATCTACACGACGAAAACTGGATTTTTCTCTTTCATTGGAAAGATATCGTCAAATCGGTCCCGATGTTTCTTATTTCGAGAAAATCCGACTTATGATGGGCCCTATACGGCCGTTTAAAGTTCAAATCGCCAATTTACGAACTACCACGCGGCTGCAGCTCGTTTTATAATTAAATTATAAACCATATCGCTCGACCATCGTTTTCGAATCGAAATCGTCACGACAATTTCAATAAAAACAATATCGACTCATTTTTAATCGTCCGATCACGTTATACAGCAAAACCGACATTTTCTCAAATTCTGGAAATTAAAATAATATTTTATTATTTATTTAAATAATATATTTCAAATAAACTGTAAAATTTGATTATTTAAATTTAAACCAATATTTTAAATAAATAAAATATTTCAATAAATGGCCAAAAACATGGGACGTTACATTCCTTCCCCCTTAAAATAATTTCGTCCTCGAAATTGCTAAGGTAGAAAGAACGTCACAATCCATTATTTTTATAATAATATTTAATTTAAAATTCGATTTTATTTCCAAAATAAATTTAATTGGTCGTAAAACCAAATTAATTTCAAATAAAATAATTTTCCAAAAATTTCAAAAATTTTCTAACACCTTAAATTTCGGAAAATTTCGGCAGAGTCTCCCCGGTACGGAGGACATCTGCAAAATTGCAGGTTCAAGAAATCAATGTATATCGACTCTCATGGTCGGAAAAATTCAAAATCCAATCTCAAAACCCAAATAAAAACCAAAATTTCATATTCGCGTAGGCGTACCTTTTGGCGAGCGTTATTACGCGATAAGAAATACATTAGATTCGAGCTTGCTTGATTAATTTTGCAGCTCAATTCCAACTGGATTCAATTAACTCCAGAATTTCTCTTGAATGAATTTTAAAGCTGAATAATCACTTCAGCACCTGTTCTCAATCTCAAATGAATTTCATTAGTTATCACGACAATGCTTGTTATGTTCAAAACATCCATCTCATTCATATCATACAATCCAACCAGTTCCACACACATTTCAATCCACACGAGGTTATAATTATTATATATAATCACTTCGTTTATTTCTTTAATTATCCCTTCAAATTCCTTTATCTAAATTGATTTATTCGAAATATTTATTTCATATTGGTTTTAAACCAAATCGATTCATGTTCAGGTTCATATCCATGAAATCGAGCACACCATCCAAACATATCACACAATCAACAAATCCAAATAATTGCCCATATTATAATAATTTGAAAAATCATTACTTTCAATATTTATAAAATATATTAGACAGGAAAAATTTCAAAAATAATTTTATATCAAATAACAAATACGCACTCTCGTATATATACACTCAAACTCAATCTAGGGTATTACTAACTCCATCTCTATCGAGTCACGCCACAGAGCCAAAGTTATCACTAAACCAATAGCTCTGATACCACTGTAACGACCCGGGGAAAAAGCTCGACGCTCGAGTCTTCGACAACAATAAATAAACCCGTATCGCTTGCCAAAAACCCAAGTATCGAACACCCAGATTGTCATGAGAAAGAATTTAGAGGGTGAGAATAGAAAGAAAGAAGTATTAGAATAGAAGAGAGTAGAAGAATACATCAGAATCTCACAGCGGAACGAATGAAATATAACAAATCTTTTATACAAAAGAACTTTGTATACATACCAATCATCAGAGTACAACATTCATCAATCACAGCGGAATAACTTTCTATAACAAGCGGCGAAGCCGCCTGCTTCCAGCTCCTGAAACTCCAAGCGAAACCAAACCTGGAACATACTCGGTCTGACCCGAGCACATTTGATTTAAAATAAAATACACCGGGTTAGTCTGGAATACTATTAGTGATAAATTCACAGAACACACACTTGTTTAACTTTGGAAAATCCTTTCGAAATCAACGGATAATAGTAAGACCAGCCCACACATAAACACGGACGGTTTTTACCTTACTATAACCCAAACCATTTTTGAAATCATACTTTGATATGATATTATCATAATGTCTAAATACAAATAAATAACAATCTACAGGAACGCTTGCATCTCACGCTCCCCATATATAGTATACAATCAAAACCGCGGGCGCTTATTAGATATTGGATTCCAACTATGACAAGGTATGGGACCACCTTCCGCACATGTATCTCTAGAGGCGAATACATAGGGTTCAACAAGAACGCCTTGCAACCCGGCCCTCACATGACCGACCACTCATTTCGCTTGAGTGTATCGAATGTATATCACCGACGGTTGGGATCAACAACCGCCTGCCCGAAAAGGGACAGCATCGAACATGGATTAAAGAAGAAAATGGAATTTCTCTAGATAGGTGATCATACAACCTAATGGGAACGACCCACATAGCCATACTGCATGCCCGATTTTTGTCATTTCCCGGTTGATGAGGCTTGAGGCTAGAATTTCTTTTCGACATCTGGCCACCATTCACTTTGAATGCCACATCGTCAGATCCGCCAGATCACACTTGATTGACGTCCACAAAAATACTCTAGTTTATTTGGCTAGAGAATAACCATTTCTCCGCCATCAACTATGGTACGTTTGGAGAAATCAACGCATGTAATTCCTTTGGAAATACTCTGTCAGACATCCGTCCATACAAGTAATCCAAGAACAGGATGAACCGAAAGCACTCTCCTACTGCATCTCATATAGGAATCACCCCATGGATCAGTAGCGAGTAGTCCTTGCACCCCGTGGATTTCAACCACGACAGAATCACAAACCAAATAACTCTGGTTGCAAGCCAGAGGGATTCGACAAGTAGTCCTTCCACTTATGAAGATCCACGGTCTTCACTTGCTCCGTCTTCAATCGACGTCTTCACGTATTTGTTGGTTGGAATTGTTTTCGAATATAAATTCGATACCGGTCTTACCATACCAACAATCGTATTGGTTTGGTCTGATTGTCGGTGTTTTAACTATCAAAATCAATAGTGTGAGCACAATGAGTTTTCTGATTTAGTACTTGGCATGACTTGGCCTCTTAAAAATATACATAATAAAATCGTTAATCAACTCTAATATTCGACTTAACTTTATTCGCTTGACTCTAGATCGCAGCGATCACAATGGTTACGCCTCTTCCTCAGGAAACATCCGACCGCATAGGCTATCTGCAGCCCTGCGAATTACGCTAGCAGTCGTACGCAATGGCAACTTTCCCTGAATAACTATGTTTGACTAACTCTACCTCAAATACTATATTCGATCAACTCTAATTGAATAACAAATATTCAGTATAATTTGAAATCAATATTCTTATTCCTTTTGAAACTAATATTGCAATATTATTTATTTCCCAAAACCTTGCATTCATTTTAATACTTCACGTATGGGACATCACACCGATCACACCACCTTTCACTCGTTTCAAACCAATACCATTCCTTGATAATAACGAAGCCGCTCAAGTTGGGATATTCTATTTACCTCTCAGACCTTGATCGACAACGTGCTTATCTCAGAATAATACCAGTTTGTAACTTAACCACTGATATTCCAATCTCGTTTATCACCTCGTTTCAAATCTGGTTTTATAAACCGTTTCTTTCATTTGAAATCTTCGTTTACAAATCCCTTTACTTAATTCTTTTGATTAAGTAAGTATTCACCAAAAACATAACTTTTAACGTAAACATCATTTCGCTTCTAACATTTTGATTTAAAATCACAATCTCTTGGCAAGTAATTTTCTTTATTCTATTGGCGTTCTTAATATAACCCTTGGTATTGGATTTCATGACTAACGACTACTTACCCCTTCTTTCAATAACACTTTCTAACTTGGATTCTTTCAAAGGTCTCTTTTTCCAATATTTAAATCAACCCCATCGTATATATTTTCCCTTACATTTCAAATCCTTATTTCAATTACAACATTTTCTCAATTCAACTCTTTAACTTTGAAAGTTAACGTTTTGGTTTGGAAAACCCCTTTTAACCCTTGTTTAACTTGCTTACAAATCAAACCCTTACCATTTCCAAATTCCAATATAATATTATCTTTCTTAAACATTTTCTTTCAATTGAACTCGCTTTATTCAATTAAGTGAATTCTTATTTAAATCCCAACCTTTACTTTCCAAATTCATTTACAAAGCTCATTTGTACACTTGGGTTGTAAATCCGTTATAACACCCTATTTGACTTCAATCGAACTTATCGCCACTTAATAACGTCTGACTTGAATTTCAATTAAAACCATTACATCAAATCATTATTTATAAAAATAATGATTAGCTTTAACATTTACCATATGGAAATAGTTGACCTTGCCACTAACCAAAAATAGAATAATTATTCCCTTTAAAGCTGATTAAATAATGATTTACTTATTATCATTAACCAATTTATCATTTCTTTTATAACTCGATTAAAATATTTATTTATAAATTTCTTATTTGATTACTCGTATAAAATAACTCAAAAACTTCAGTTTAGTTATAAAATAATTTATAACTTTAAAACTGCGTTGTTTCACCGAACGGTTGAACGACGTCTAAACAACGTATTTTAGGCCATTCACTACCAATTACCCAATCAACACTGTCGGTTGATTTTGAACACAACACGGGTGAATATTTGTTCAACCATCACTCTCAAACAGGTTTTCCAACCATATAGGGTTCAATCAGTTCAAACGTCAACAATATAAGACAAACAACCAACATATATAATATTTGAGGAATCCGGTCGGATCCCTCCAACCTGTTCTTCCCTGCATCACAGCTCGTTAGACATTTCATAACAATATATGAAATAAATTTCATATGATCGATCAAATCTAATTAACAGCAACCAATCAACGATAATGAGCCAATAGCAACCAATTTATATTTTTAAGGGTAAATTATATTTTAATATGAATTTACCACATCACAGAATTCCAGAAGCTGTGAGAATTAACTCACCAGAGTTTTTTCTAATTGACGGTTGACGCGTTTGTTCTTTTTAATTTGAAACGAACGCTCAAAATTTGCTGAAATTTCAACTACTTCAGATCGACTCCAAGTCAGTGCCATCGGATTGGTCTCGTCCCTGTGATCTCAACGGATCCAGTTTCGTCAAATTTCGTTCACGTATGAGGAAGATAAATTAATTTAAAGATTGAAAGATTATACGATCATTAACCACTAATTAAATAAATTAATTAAAATTAAATTACCTTATTTACCTTAATTAGTCGGCCACGTCAGCGTCCCCTTTTACTAATTACGCGTTTATATTTTTTCTTTCAGGCCAAAACCCGACAATCCCTCTTCAACGAAAAACACGAACGCCATCCTCCTTAATCCCATCACCGATCGTCCCTCAGGTGACCGGAACCCCAACCAAGCCTCTCACCGTACCCACCGCTCCGCCAACAGCCACCACCCTCAAGCCCCCCTCCGATTGCTTCCCCAAATCGCCAGAATTTCCCCCAAAACCATTCAAACACCCAATTCCGTCGCCACAGCGCGAGTTGGACCACCATACCGCCGCCGTAGCCTGCGCCTGGCACCCCCGCATCGATCACCTCAGATCTCCGCCGTCCACATTGCCTCCAACGTCATGATTTTGATGATTTCCGATTTGACTTGAACCCAACTTTGAAAAACAACCCCTCCGTTCAACTAGGTTTTCATGCCACCTCGGCCAACGTTGGCACCTCCGACCAAAGAGAGAAATCACCCTCTCCTCTTCCTCGACAAGTTCAACTTTGGTTCCAGTATCGATCGCCATACCAAAACGCCAGAAAACCCCCTAAAACGAAAGTCAGATCTGACTTTCCTTCGCTGATTCCGGCGAACTCTAGCAACTTTTGGGGCTGGATTTTTGTGTGGAGGTAGATCTCGACAGGATCTACAAGTTTACTTCAGAACTCCCTTGCAAATTCATAACAGATTTTGAAATATAAATTGATTTGCATTCGAGGACTTATGTGCAAATTTGTTGAAGAATTCATGGAGTGGTTGAAATGGGCTGAGCCCTTAAGCTTATTTATAGTTAGAAACAATAATATTTTATGTTGACGTGAGGTGTGATGATGACTAACGATATTTATTCGTGTCTATCGCAATTTCAAACATCGTTTATTCGCTCTTGCGTTCACATACGAACCCCGTTCATGACGCAACTGGACGACATCGTATAATTTGACGATACGGTCCTAACGAAACTTATTTCGTCGAATTCCGAATCCATTTGCTCAAATAGCGTTTGTACACGTCCAAGTAGATCGATTTATTTGACATTTTATTTTGCCACTCTCACAGAATAATCCCGATTGACGTGCCATTTGAAAATCTAGCAATTATTTACTGTTACTGTCCCAACAAAATTTGTTTTGTCGAAAACAGAGGTCGTTTGAAAAATATCCCTTTTGAACTGGCTAATTTTGAATAAAATAACCCAATTTTAAAATACTTCAATATAATATAAATAAAATACCGCGATTGGTCATACACGACCAGAATTTGATGTAATACCAAGGAAAAATAACCTGGGTTGAATTCCAAGCCAAGTCGATATTTAAAATATTTAAAAACCACTTTATTTAATATATATAACGTTATAATTATAAAGGAAATTCCATAGCGACCTTTTTAAAATTTGATTTGACCATAAAATAAAATCTACACGACGAAAAATGGATTTTTCTCTTTCATTGGAAAGATCTCGTCAAACCGGTCCCGACGTTTCTTATTTCGAGAAAATCCGACTTATGATGGGCCCTATACGGCCGTTTAAAGTTCAAATCGCCAATTTACGAACTACCGCGCCGCTGCAGCTCGTTTTATAATTAAATTATAAACCATATCGCTCGACCGTCCTTTTCGAATTGAAATCATCACGACAATTTCAATAAAAACAATATCGACTCATTTTTAATCGCCCGATCACGTTATACAGAAAAATCGACATTTTCTCAAATTCTAGAAATTAAAATAATATTTTATTATTTATTTAAATAATATATTCCAAATAAATCGTTAAATTCGATTATTTAAATTTAAACCAATATTTTAAATAAATAAAATATTTCAATAAATGGCCAAAAACACGGGACGTTACAATCTTTGAGCTTGAAAATGAATGAAAGACTCGTAGATAATTCAAGAACACCTTATCTTCAACCGAAACACAAAAATCACCAATCTATGATAATATGAGCATGTTTCCTAAGAATTAGGTCATAGGAATTATGATGAATTGAAGTGGAATTGAGATGGAGAAGATGAAGATAGAGCTTACCTAAGTTTCTCCTTCAATTTGCACACTTCAACAAGAATTGATGCTTTTAGGATTAACTAGGTTTAGCGAATTTTAATTTCTCATTCCCTATCCCCATTTTTATTTTCTTTGATGAATGGTGGAGTGAATGAGGAGAAGGGATGATGGGGGTGCTTTAATGGCTGGGCTAGGTTAGCTAACCCAAACCCAAGTCCAAAGCGCCAAATTTCCAAAACTCGAAATATATCAAAGTTTATAGTTTTCAATCACGTAAACGACATTTTGAACTCAATGGAAGTGGTTTCGAGTTCAAATTCATCCGCATGCAAAATGTGACTTTTTGGACATATATAAAATTATTGATTAACGACTTTATATTTAAATAAAATATTTAAATATATTATCGTTAAATATGCGGGTTGTTGCAGACTCTCCCTTAAAGAAATTATGTCCTCGCAATTACTTAAGGAAAAACTTAATAGAAATAACAACCATTCATCAACAAGATCTATAGGAAAAATAGATTAACTCAAAAATTCACTTTAGAATATTCTTATGAAATTTTAACTTTCAGTTATAAATCACTACATAACTTAACTTTATACACGTATAGTGTTCGAATAAAAGTCACAAACATATACGAACAACTAACTTTTTTTCCCATAAGTTTTTTTAGGAAATTAGAATTTTGTAACTCAAATTCTATATAATCTAAACCGTAATTTCAATAATTATTTAAATTTTAATCGCGAACTACCACACTGCGATTATTATGAAAATTTGGTTTAGACATACCTCAAAATCTACGAGATGAAGTTTAAACATTTTTCTTTCACTAGAAAACTATAATCCATAGATCCGGATAACTCTTATTACGAAGAATTCCGACTTGCATTGGATTCTATACACTCATTTGAAGTTCAAATCGAAATTATGAAAATCCGCTACACTATAAGCTCGTTTTAATTAAATTTTATTAATTCGTTTAACGTTCAGTAAGTTTATAACTTATAAACCTATACTCTAACGTTTTCAACACAAACTAATTAATCAACCAAATTAAAAAGTTGGAAATACGACTATTCAAAATCGTCGAGCTTTCCTTATCACGTTTTAGCTAGAAAATTTTATCCCTTATAAAATTTCTTAGAAGTATTCTAGCTTACAAAATTCTCTTACATTGAAAAGGATAAGCAATCTCGTTGGGGAAATAAGATCAAGAAATAAAATACGGGTTATAAACCCTAGATAGGGAATATTAGCACGTTCTTTAATATTTCAAAAACAAATAAGTTGGAACTTTTAAGTTTCTAATAAACCCCAAAAATCTCAAATTTGAAATATTAAAATGTCCTAAACATCTTCTAAATCATGTAAACATGATAAATGGTGGAAGTTGGAAATTTTTCATAAAACTCGAAAACTTTTGGTTTTCAAATTCACAAGGATGCTACCAAGATGAATGAGGCAAACCAATCAGGTTATGATCTCAAAAACTTGATTCAATAAGGTTAACAAAATAAACACGAATAATCGTTAACCCATATTCATGAGAGCCCGGAGATTCCGAATTCCAAATCCAGAAACAAGAGACTAAAATAGATAAGCAAAATATAGCTTATCATTTTTCAAAAGAAGATTCAAGATAAATTTTTTCAAATGAAAAGCCGAATCACTCAAATTCTAGAAGTCACATAAAGAGATCTAGAATGATCTAAAATAGGCAAGATGCTCGAACAATAATAGGTGAGAGCATATAAATTCCATAAATAGCAAAATATCATAAGCGATCAACAAGAAAAACGAAATTTTACATTAAGCTAGTAAAAGGCGAGTTTAGCCAAATATCCCATAACCACTGACATAACTCAAGTATTTATGAACAAATTGCAAAATCCACTATAAATCATCACATGGAGCCTTTTTTGTCATTCGAAAAGGTGGTCCGACACCCATAGCATCCGATAAGGTCGCTGACACCTCCCAAAATCAACTTGACCAAAACGACAAGGTCGCTGACACCACCCAAAGTAGTTTTTTCAACTGTTTATCCATTATTGAATACAAAAGGTTCTCGTCGATGAACATAAAGATATACAACACACAAGTTCCAACGAAAGTTTCAACATTGATGTATATAAGGATATACAACACATGTGATCTCTCAAACAAAAATTATAAACACTGATGTATATAAAGATACACAACGCATGTGATCCTCTCCTTACAAATGTATATAAAGATATACAACACATAAGGTTCCCGTCGATGTACATAATGATATATACCACACGAGCTCAAATGAAAATTGATCAGCATCGATGTATATAAAGATATACAACAGATGTGGTCCTCTCCTTACCGATGTATATAAAGAATACAACACATAAGATTCCCACCAATGTACATAAAGATATACACCACACGAGCTTAAAAATGATCAGAAGATCCTCAGTTGAGCCAGAGCTCCTCGGGTGGTCTGAAGACCGAAAAGAAATTCGGATAAGTATTTCATCCGAAGACGAGGTGGCTCTACACCGCTCGTAGTATTCCTTCCAACGAGGTGACAACACACCGCCCATAGTATTCCTTCTGATGAGGTGACTACACACCACCCATAGTATTTCGTCCGACGAGGTGACTACACACCACTCATTGTATTCCGTCCGAAGACGACTTGACTACACACCACTCATAGTATTTCGTCTGACGAGGTGACTACACACTACTCATAGTATTCCGTCCAAAGACGAGGTGACTACACACCACTCACAATATTCCGTCAGAAGTGGTGACTACAAAGCACTCATATTATTCCGTCAGAAGAGGTGACTACACACCATAAAGATGACTCGAAGGTCGAAATCAAAGGAAAGAAAAGTCTCACTAAGTGAGATCCCGAAGACTCCACCAAGTGGAGGCCTAACTCCAAAAATGATCATCGCAATCCAAATATTTCAATCCAAAAATAAAGCCAAATCTAAACTGAGTAAGTCTAGAAATTAACCGACAAAGTAAACGCAAGTGTGTCGACCCGCTTGTTTTTACCAAGACGTTTAATTAAATTTCTTACTCAATCGAAAAGACGAAATTACTTGTTTGAAACAAATACCACTCAAAATCAAAAAGAGAATACAAAATCATTACCACAAGAAACTAAAGTCATCATGATAGAAAAAATAAATGGGTAACCAAAACTCAAGATAGATGCAAGGACTTTTTTTCACAAAACATAGGTTCAAAATAAGAATTCTCAAACCTCATTGTAAAAAAAAAATCTAACTATGAAAGGTGTAAGGAATATATACGATAGTCGTACATATCCCATTCTCAAATCATTATCTTATTAAAATCCCTATGGTTGCAAATAAACAATCAATATTAATGTTAGTGTTGTGTTAGAATTATCTCATCGGAGTGTTTAGAAACTCCTATCAATATCGTAGCGTCCCATATCTCGATTAGAATTCCTAACATACTCAATGGACAGCTCAACACAATAAAACAAATTACGTCCAAATAGGGACGCAAATTTGTAAAAAATAATCAAAGGTACAACAATTTATTTATGAACTAAATTTGAAATCATAAATTAATAAATGAAAACATTTCACAGTGCTTAGCAGAAATAATTTACTCATTTTCTCCTCACAATGCTAATCTCAAACGGATTAGCATTTTACTTGGCCAAAATTATTTTATTAAATCGTTCTATAAAATAATTTAGATATCTTCAAAACTAAGTCCCAAAAGTTATTGTAACCTAAAATTGGAAATAATTCGAATTCCTATACAAGGAAAGGGACGAGACTCTAGGTTTGTCAAGGCCAAGATGTCACAAAGATGAACTCAAGTAAATTTGGTTGGTCAAACAAGGATCATGATATAAGATAGGATATGACGGGTCCTGAGACTCGAACTAAATCCTAAAACATGATTTCCTAAGAGAGACTTAGGACAATGACCCTCTCCATAATATCTTATATTGTTCCAAACTTAGCCTTGATACCAAGCGTAACGCCCCAACTCTATACTCGGTTAGGCAAGGCAATTGCAAACAATGGTGTCAACTAACATAAAGAAAAAGGCTGTTGAGGAGCGACCATCTGTATATTAGCTTTGAACAAGTGTTAAATATGTTGGATAATGTGGTCTAACTTTTTAAATATCATGAGGAAATCTAGCACATCTAAACCAAGTTCAAATCTACTAAACAGTGGCTATATATAATTCGACAAGCAATATAAAATACACAACAATAAAATTAGAGTCAGACGCAGATACTCATATCACTAAGGCGGAAATAGATATGAATAACACACATGAGTATAAATACAAAGATAGTTGTCAAAGTCGATACACTATACATCAAAAGAATAGGTACATGTCCTAGCCAAAAGAATATATATACAAAGATGTCTCATATAAATAAAGCCCAAAATACTACAATAAAATTGTAGATATAGAAGCCAAACGGTGGTCCTTGCTAGAAGACCAATATATGCACCTGTGATACTCGGTCTGATCCAAGTATTACTTATAAGAATCAACAATAAATAGATCTGTCTAGCTATACACATCATAATAAACTAAAATAGAATCAGAGATATGAACAGAAAATGACATATATGCAAAAACAACGATGTTCGCATGAAGAATATGAAGCCTCAAAAAAATATTTATAATGTATCTCATTGAAATATCGTTGTTATAAAAGATTATCACACTCAAAAGATATAGCTACTCACGAGAAATAATGTCATCCGTCAAGTCTACATGAAATAGAAAATACGATAACAGTACGTGGATATTCATGAGAAATGATGTCACCCATGAAATTTACATGAAATATAAAACACGATATCAACAAATGAATATTCAAGAGAAATGATGTCTCCCATCAAGTCTACATGAAATAGAAAACAAGATATCAACAAATGAATATTCATGAGAAATGATGTCTCCAATCAAGTCCACATGAAATTGATAACATGATCTCAACAGAAGAATATTCATGAGAACCATCAAGTCCACATGAAATTGACAACACGATATGAACAAAAGAATATTCATGAGAAATGATGTCTCCCATCAAATCCACATGAAATAGATAACTCAAATCGATAAAAGCTCAAATGAACCAAAGTTCCTCACGATGATCCGAAGATCATCGGTATATATGAATGAACTGAAATTCCTTATGATGATAAGAAGATCATCGATATAGGCGAATGAACGATGATCCTCATGATGGTCCGAAGATCATTGATGATCAAAATTGATCGAATATCGTGTAAACTATGCAAGCTAGTAAATATAAAAGTCGAGCTACATGTCCTATAACCACCTGCTCTACTTGAATATTTACGAACAAGTCGTATATTACACTAAAAATACGAAATGATCATTGCCACGGTGTTCAATCGAAAGAGTCCAAGAATTAACCGTCAAAGCAAACACCAGGGATCATAGTCCTTGTTTTTATTAAGGCGAGAAAAATGTTTATAAAATCAAAAACTAGTAGATTTGTAAATCAATTTATAAAATAACTTCATCCAATGAAGTTGGATTAAAAACCAATTTGGAAAATATCTTCATATAATGAAGTGGCGTAAAAAAACTGTTTAGTAAAAGATTTAGTATCTACTAATAATTTAAAACCCTTTTATATAATTTCAAAGTGGCAAATCTCGCGTAATAGCGATCGAAATGTCAACCGAACTAAGAATTCATGTTTAATAACGTAAACAAAATCTCAATCAAAATTTGACGACTATCGATTATGAATTAGTTCACCACGAATAAATCGAAAGTCCATCAAAGGTCGAAAATCAAGCTGTTGAAACCTGTGAACCAGAGAAACTGAAAAGTCACAGAAAAAGGCGGAATGGGCTGAAAATCGGTCGGGAAAGAGCCTGAAACAACCAAAACTGTTGACTGTTGTCTCCACTGGTTAACAACAGAAAAACAGGATTCAGCCGTCTAAAATATAAATTCAGACGTCTGAATTGGGTTTTCTAGATTGAGATTCAGACTTCTGAATCAGAAAATTCAGACGTCTGAACGAAAAATTCAGACGTTTGAATAAAAAATTCAGACTTCTGGATTGCTCTCTGTCTATTTTTAAATTATTTGTAACAGGTCAGACGTCTATCCTAAACTATTCAAACGTCTGAATCTGAACCAGAGCACAATTTTGCCTAGATAACTTGCTCAAAATGATATCGACAAATGCCCGAAGGCTTATGATGTTATATACATGCAAACGAGGCTTCTATAACTCACCAAAGCAACTCATATCACAAAACTCACATGCACAAACACACATAATACATGATATTTGCAATGATTTTGAATATAAGTTCAAAAGTGAACTAAATTCCAAACAAAAGCTGTAACACCCCACATCCGTTAGTGTCACTCACAAAGGGAATGCACTAAGTTCTGTGGAGCATTTAGGGTAAAAGATGCAGATAAATTACAAGACAGACAAAATTAAAATAGAGGAAAATAAAGCTTCACTTTATTGATGAAATAGTTTGTACAACAACTGTTTTCCAATATCAGAGTATCATCTGTCTAACAAAATAAAGAAGCGTAAAATAACATTTTTATCCCCTAATATAGCATAAGCCAGCGATAGCAATGGAAAAGAGGATCCAAGCAAAACTTCAACTAATCTTCGAGCTTGGAAAGAGCAGCGGTCTAATCTAACCTCAGCTGTACTATTCCCTCCTCAACTACCTGGGTGGGGGGAACGGAAGAAGAAAAGACGAAAGAAAAGTAGAGTCAGACATAAAGCCTGAGTAAGTCTAGTGACTATTCAGTCTATGGATAAGAAAAAGAGCATGATAGTATAAACTGGAAATGGGAAAGAACCATAAACTAAGTTAAGTTGTCTAGGACCGAATATACTATCGTACCCCGTACTAATCTCTGCACCCCCTAGTACTAGTTCCAACAGGCACCCCATAATCAGGGTGAAGTGATCCCTTTCTAAAGATCGGCTTCTACTCGCATAGTCACATGTGTTTCTACGTCTCTGCACCACCTAACTAGTGTCCCCACTAGTAATGATAACGTGATCCCAATCCCCTAAGTTGTGGTTGCCTTTAGGTGTATATCTATTATTTATTACCTAGATCTAATCTAGGGTTTTCTATCGAGCGCTTTTATGCCACCTAGGTCCAACTAGGGATTATGCTACCTGTCAAACGATGCGCCTTAGTCTAGGACACACTACCTAGAACGGTATATGTTCCTAGACTTTCCCCACGTATGTGTCACGAATCTTTTATCGCTGTCTAGATGCACATGTCCTGAAATGTGCGACCCGAGTCCCGTGGCAGGCCTGCTCTAGAAACACAGAACTCGATCGGGAGCTTTTCAGATATCTGCCAATGCAGATGCTAAGGTCTATTTTTCTACCAGTGGTTATGGTCCTACGTGACCCCTCCCTCAACTAATGAAAGGCAATCCAAGAAAATTAAGCGCGAGAACTGTACTTTTGCCACCCTATGCCCTACTTTCCTATTGGCCAGCCTCACCCATAACTAGATAGCAAGTATATGGTCTATTGGGAGTTCTCTGCCTTTCCGTATGCGTACTACGATTGACTGAAGATGGTAGGTAGACGACGAGTTGCTATCACGGGGCTATTGGTCTCGCCGAATCACGTTGGTCCACCCTAGTCTTTAGGTTGCCTTGTATTGCAACCAAGGCATACCCTTGGTTCTTCTACCGCAGACCCTAACCTCTGTGAGCCCAGGAGGATCATCTGCCACCTCATAGAGGGATACTAAGAGTACCCTCACGTCCCCTCGAAGCCTCGGGCTTCGTAACCCAATTCGTTGGAGCCTTCTCTAAGATTAGATGGTCGCTCCTTCTCGTGTTATACTAAGGATTACTACTTAGTTTTTCTTAACTAAGGTTTACAACTTAGTCCCTTTTCAACTAAGGTTTACTACTTAGTCCCCTTCCTTGTTAAGTTGGATTGGATAAGTGTCATTAGTCAATTCAAGTTAACTTAACCCATTCATTTGTCAAATTAAACTGGTTAAGTGTTATCAGTAGTTCATATTGACTTAACCCTACCATAGACCAAGTTATATTGGTTAAGTATTTCTCATTACTTAACCTTACCCATTCATCTTATATTGGTTAAGTTTTCTTTCTAACTTAATCCCAATACCTATTTACTTAACATGTTCTACTGGTTAAGTACTGTCCCTTTCATGTTTTTAACTTAACCCTTATTCATTTATCACACTATGATGGTTAAGTTTTCTAAGTTTACTTAACCCCACTCTCTAGTCTAGTTAACATGTTAAATTGGCTAAGTGTATTAAATTTACTTAACCCTACCTTCTAGTCTGGTTAACATCTTAAACTGGCTAAGTGTTTTCCTTAGTTACTTAACCCCTACAAATCTTGTCTTGTTACCATGTTAAGTTGGTTAAGTGTTTCTATGGACTTAACCCTCCCATTCTAGCTTAAATGTGTTAAGTTGGTTAAGTGTTCCTATGGAATTAACCCTCCCATTCTAGCTTAAATGTGTTAAGTTGGTTAAGTGTTCCTATGGACTTAACCCTCCCATTCTAGCTTAACTGTGTTAAGTTGGTTAAGTGTTTGTATAAGCCTAAACTCCAATCAGTCTGTATAGTTAGCATGTTGAATTTGATTAAGTATTAATTCAATTGACTTAATCTAATAAATCCCGACTCAGACTTAATTTATTAATTAAAGCACCAACCACTCACATTAGACAGGTATTGTTGTGGTAACTGGACAACCGTTTGGTCCCGGGCAGGTTTACACCACAACTCATGTCTAACCTCCGGTCTTTATTGGGCTCAATGCTTAACCTCCCACATTGGATAGGTATTGTTGTGATTACTGGACAGCCGGTCGGGTCCGGGCAGGTTTATATCACAACGCAATCCAACCTCGGGTTAAGCATATCATATTCTCTAAGTTTACATATCTTTTTCCTTTTCATTTTGTATGTAAATGTTTGTGGCCCATTAACCAAACTCATTATTCTTGGGTATAATAATAATAATTTATACCACTTAAATTTCACAAGTCGTTGGCATGTGTCAAACATGCCAACACATATGTTTTATTTTTAACCCAACGTCACTACCCCCGTCTTATACGTTTGCTATATGATAACATATGTTTGGACTTAGCATTTAAGCCCAACTTAGCCACATGAAAAAGGGGAGGCTTAGAACATGATGTATATATTCTAAGTAACATAAAAGGGGTGTGTGAACGCATGAACTTGCAACATAGTGATTTAATCACAAATTAGAAACTAGTGTACTTGCATTGTAATAGCATATACTTTGGACATAAAGCATAAACTTAAACATGGATCCTAGGTTTCAATCTAATCATGTAAACTTGCATTTTAAAATAAGGATCTAACTTAATTAGACATCACTATTATTAGCATATGATCTTGTCTACAACATAAGCCTATATTTTTATTTAGGCATAATATCAAACATAAGCTAGTCATGTTCGTAAAGTCACTATATGTTCACAAAGGTGCTTACTTTTGTTACTAGTACAAAAGTATGGTTCAACTAGGATTATGAGGCCTATTCCAACATAAACTTATATGAATCAAAATATCTAAATGGATCCAACTAGACTAGAGATAATAACAGGAATATACATACAAGGGTCTAAATCATGTAGTCATAATAGTGGATCATACTTGCATAAGTCTCAACTTTGTTGTAACATAATATGTTTACAACTTTTATTAACCAAAATCATGTAAGAGTCAATTTCCAACATGAATCACATACTTGTAAGGTGTGTTACTTTTCATTGCAAGCGCACAATTAATCATGGTAATTATACTACAACATCCCAAATCCATTTATAATAAAATCATAGCAACATACAATTATAAACTAGCATCATTACAATTAAAGTACGATTCCAATTTCATTCTACACAAATCAAGTCCCAATCGTTATTCATATCGGAATAGCACTCTGCTTACAACGTATGACGAATCTTGTATTTACGATTCTGAATTCTGAATTTGGTGATGCTATCCTTTGTTGTAGACGTTGTTTCGATTTATTTGTTGTAGCTTTAAGCTTTTGAATCAACTCCTAATCGTCTCTCAACATGACGGCTATTCCTAGTCCCTCTTCAGCAGCATGACGGCTCCATTCTTATTTTATTTGTGTGAATTAGGTTGAGTCTTAGGTCCTTTTTATAGAGTTGTAATTTAATTTGAGCCATCGATGAAGCCAAGATAAATTCTAGCCGTTCGTTCTAAATAGAAACCAATCAAGAGTTGACACGTAAGCCCTAGTGACACTCCAAAGCTCAGAAAATTGACCAACACTGACCAGGCCAGCCAGAAGGTGGCTGGGTTCGACCTGGCTCAGGGGCCAGGTCGACTACCCAGTCGACACCCAGGTCAACTACCCAGTCGACCTGGGTACCCCAGGTCGACTACATAGTCGACCTGGGCCTTGGGCGGGAAAATTCCTGCCCAGCCCAACCTGGGTCTGATTTTGAATTTGAATTCGTTTTCTGTTCTGTTTTTGAGCTGTTTGAAATTTAAACTGAATCCTGAAACTTCCGGAGGTCATATCTCCTTCATACGGAGTCCGTTTTACGCAAACTCGGACTCTAATTCAAGCAGAATTCCGGGATGAACGCAATGGCGCAGCCCATTTCCCTTGATTTTTATTTTAAGATTTTATTCTGCCTTGATTTGTGAATCTTAGTGTTATAAAATTACGGGGTGTTACATTCTCCCCCTCTTAAAAGGATTTCGTCCCCGAAATCTTTAAGTTAGGAAGAATGTGTCCTACCATCCCATCATCCATCTAATCAACCATTCAATCACAGGCATTCATTGTCCTTAAAAGGTTTATAATGCTTTCATGTTCATATGCATAGTGTGTGTATATGTCTCTATCTAATGCAAAATCAGGCGGTCTACTGATTCAGTTGACCTCCTTAATGCAAATTATGTTTGTGCCATGCATCCAATCATGTATGAAAACGTCCCTAGTTATGTAAATACTATATGTGTGCATAGTAATTCATCCATATGATAACATGCCAAGTTAAATCCGTTAAGCAAATACATATATGCGAATGCAATATGAAAGTGATTAAGTCGTTCTAGCGTATATGGTGTGTATATGCATCCACGAGCAACCACTTGCAACCATCAATCATAACATGTTTCAAATTCACGTTAACATCCATTGGCTTCTACCTAAGGATCGATGATACGTCCTAGAGGATATACCTAAAAAGCTAGAAACAAGTAGGCCTAAAACTCCTAGAGAAAGGATATACCCTTAAGAAAAAGGGTATGATGCATGTATTTAGTCTTCAGTTTTCTAAGTCGCATCCTCTTGAGCTTCTCTGTACCGTACCTTATCTAGTTAATCTTCACGATTGTGAAGCTTCTTGACCTCCATTTCCAAAACTGTCGTTGATCGGATAGCTGGCTTTTCATTGTCAACTGGATACCTGCGGAAGTCTATCCTACGTTTTGGGGCAAACTCCTAACCTAATCAAAGACATCTGCGTACTCATGGACTACTCTAACGGATTGCAAATCGTTGATAAATGCATTAAGAGATTCTAGGTAGCTAAGCCTAACTGATCCTTTTTGGATCACGCGAAAGCTCGAGGGTATTTCCAAGGCAAGTCAAAAAGTCTAACTACCCTTCTTTCAGAATTACTAGCCAACCAACCCACGCCTAGAATCAGCTCATAGCCCATGGAACCAAAAACATAAGCATTACGCTTAAACTCAACACTTAACATAGTTATTCTCAAATCCTTACACACCAAAGGTAAACGGGCCGAACGACCAATTGGATTTGAGACACTAATGGGATCTTCTATTATACAAGTACTAAGGTGCAGAGACTCAACTATGGAAGCTGATATAAACTAATATGAAGCACTAAAATCAAAAAAGTACTAACAGGTTGATCATAGGAAAAGCTAAACTTTTCCAACAAAGACTTTTACTATCTCTCTCTCAGGTATGCTGGTGTTGAGAGCACGTACTTGTCCTTCTAAGAATCCTATACCTCGTTCTTGCCCTTTTGTCCTTAATTATATGCCCTATTCTACCGTTGTAAAGATACTTCCTCTCGTCTTAGTTTTTTTTCAATTTCTTCCTCCCTCGTGAGCCAAGTCTATATCCATGAATTTCTCATCCTTGTGTTGTGCTCCTTAGCCAAACTCCTCATTCTCTTACTTGTGTAATATGTTGATAGGTCTCTCGAAAGCTGCCTCCATCGCATAGAAAACCCTACAAAGCTTGAAATAAAACTAGCCGTAGGTGAAACTACTACGGCTATAGATGGAAGTCGGGCACTACTTCGCCCTTCGATGAGGTTACCTCCCAGAGAGCCAGGAGCCCCAGAGACTCAAGAAAGAAGGAAACAAGGACTCAAACAAAGAATAAGAAAAAGATAGTGCATATGGCTTTGGGGAATATGCCTTTAAAACAAAAAATTTCTTTTGAAAATGCTTCTTTTAAAACCGTTTTGAAAATAATTTTTCAAATCTTTTATCTGATCCGGTAACTTCAGTTCTGATACCAAGTGTAACACCCCACATCCGTTAGTGCCACTCACAAAGGGAATGCACTAAGTTCTGTGGAGCATTTAGGGTAAAAGATGCAGATAAATTACAAGACAGACAAAATTAAAACAGCAGAAAATAAAGCTTCACTTTATTGATGAAATAGTTTGTACAACAATTGTTTTCCAATATCAGAGTATCATCTGTCTTACAAAATAAAGAAGCATAAAATAACATTTTTACCCCCCAATATAGCATAAGCCAGCCATAGCAATGGAAAAGAGAATCCAAGCAAAACTTCAACTAATCTTCGAGCTTGGAAAGAGCAGCGGTCCAATCTAACTTGAGCTGTACTATTCCCTCCTCAACTACCTGGGGGGGGGACGGAAGAAAAGAAGACAAAAGAAAAGTAGTGTCAGACATAATGCCTGAGTAAGTCTAGTGACTATTCAGTCTATGGATAAGAAAAAGAGCATGATAGTATAAACTAGAAATGGGAAAGCACCATAAACTAAGTTAAGTTGTCTAGGACCGAATATACTATCGTACCCCGTACTAATCTCTGCACCCCCTAGTACTAGTTCCGACAGGCACCCCATAATCAGGGTGAAGTGATCCCTTTCTAAAGATCGGCTTCTACTCGCATAGTCACATGTGTTTCTACGTGTGACGGTCCGCCCCGCACCAGCCTGCATTTCCTCCAAAAGTGCGCTGTACACATGCCCGACTAGCACAAGACGGTCGTCATAAGAAAGAAAAGAAGAGAATGAACTAATCAAGAAACCTGTAGAATGTCTCACAGCGCATGGAATAAAATATAATAATAATATACTTGACACAAAACAGGCGAGACAGTGCATAAGCTGATAACTAGAATCAACATCAATCATCAAAGCAGCGGAAATCCAAATACAGCTTATTACAAATTTTCCAAATTTACTGTCTCTAAACAAAAGAAAGCTGAAGTAGAAGATACACCAACAATGCCCAAGCAGTGATCTTCAACAACACAGGGAGAATACTATATATATATTACGTGGAAGCCTCCTGCTCGTCTCCGGATCATCTACCCGTGCATCACCAGCTAACCTGTCTCTAGTCTGCTCGTGTGAGCACCCAGAGTAATAAGAGGAGACATAAAACTCTGGGTCAGACATAAAGCCTGGTATGAGCGATAAGCATCTAAACAGAATAATAACAGGTATACTAAACCATACCTGAACCTGGACCTGCAACCAAAGAGTTAGTACCACATACCGTACAATACTCCAAGGTGCCATAATAAACGGTGTAAGAATACGGGGGTGGGGTGTGCATGTCACAATGATAGCAAACAAATCATCCATGGCAACCATCCTCACATCTCTCACTCAGTGCGTAAAGCGTACGACATCTACCACTTTGGAACACTAGACAAACTGAGGTAACGACGAATCCCGACTTGTAGAAACCCTGTTGTGACCAAGCCAAACACTTGGAGTCATGACCAAACATTTCAATGACCCACTTCATTGGTCGTAGCCCTTGGTTCTACCGATGCCATAATGGCCCTGAATCCGCCTTCGTACCTCCTACCATAGTGGTCCAAAGCTATAGACGTCGATAACTCCTTGGCACGCGTCCCGCAGCAAAGCCCAACCATGAAGCGAACTCGTTGATTCCCCTCTGAATCTTGAGCTCTAACTTCTCATTTGGACTTCCTTTGCATCTCGGGTTTGGTCGAATTGGAGTGGGTCTACAGAAGAGTCATCGCGTAGTAGTAATAGCCCACGTACGGTTCAGTTCGGTGCTCCTCATCTAGCTTGGTTCGGTTCGGTGTAACCTTCCTGATCGTTTCGGATCGGTGGTCCTCGTCTAGCTTGGTTCGGGTCGGTAGTCCACTTCGGGTCGGGTCGGTGTCTTCCTCCGGGTCGGGTCGGTTCAGTGATTCTCCCCCTTCAGATATCGGTTCGGGTGTCTCTGCTTGAGTTCGGTTCGGAGGTAGTTTATCCGATCTGATTCCTTCTGTTTGACGTGCTTGCCTGCTCCGATCCGTCCTGTTCCCTTTCTCCGATCCGATCTGCTCTATTGCTCCGATCCGATCTTCTGTCCAACTCCAACTCTAAGCAATGGCCTTCCTTCCTGCCAAGCTCCTTCCAGTGACAAGTCCCAGTCCAGTTCGGATTCCCTTGGCCAGTTCACTAGTCCGATCCGACCCCTGCTCCGATCCGAACCGGTTCGGGACCTGCACATTTCTGCAACTTTCCAGCGAGCTTTCTACGCCATTCGACGACGTTTTCAACCAATTTAACTATTCTAATCAATCATAGAACATACCATAGAGTCATAGCAACATGTAATAGCAACCACAAACAGCAACCAACAATTCAAATGAATCAAGATGGACCAAAAAGTGACTAAAACTTCATATTTTCCCATAATCCCTCTTAATCATGTTTAAGCATACGATTAGCAAAACGCATCGAAATTAACCCAAATTTCTAACAGAGCCTTAAAACATTATTTTAGAATTTTAAGAATTTTTCCAGAATTTATTTACGTATAAATTCGCTAATCTTCACTAATTACCCTTAATTAACTGTAATTAGTGTCAAAACGATACAAATCACTCACCTTGACCACAAACAAAATTCTCAGAACTGAAACTCCTCTGATTTGGGCGAATACTGATGTCCAACAGCAGCTCTAACCTTGCTTTGGTGCTTTTTCTTCTTAATTTGATGCCCCTAAGCCTTAATCCTTGATTAGGAAGTGATTTTTGGGTGTTTTAGAGAGATTTAGAGAGTGGAGGCCATGGCTAGGTCAAGAGAAATGAAAGTGGCGGCTGGAAAATATCTAAAGAAATGTTTTCTAACCCTAATCAGCCTCCATATACCCCTAAACCCGAAATTCCCCTTGGGCCTAGCTGCTAATTACCCGGTTAAGCCCAATTAAGCTGTTTTTCTCCATCTGAAACTTGTTTCAGCCATATCTCCCAAACGGTAAGCCCGTTTGGCTAATGTAACCACTCTACGGAAAGAGAAACCGTCATCCGAAGCCAATGGAAGTGGTTTCAGGTCAAAATTCCTTTCCAGTCAAAAGTTATGGCCAAAACAGTGCCAACTAGGGGTAAAATGGTCATTTAAAAATCGAGAAAAATCATGAACATGGGAAATGACCCCGATAGTCGTCTCCCAAAGTTGCATGACCATAGGACTTCGTATGTGAAAGAAATAAATATCCTACGATCCTATGATGCGTAGAACGCGGGTCGTTACACTCTCCCCCCCTTAAGAAATTTCGCCCCCGAAATTCCTTAACCCAAAACATACAAAGGATCCCGCATGCCTAACAACCATATACAACAATCAAATATGTAAAACAAGCAAGCAAGCCTATCCTAGCATGCGGAAAAACTAAATCGAAGTCAAAATCTTACCAGACAAAGAGTTCTGGATACTTCTTCCTTATGTCCTCCTCTGTTTCCCAAGTACAATCACTCTCGTCCTCGCTCCACTGTACCTTGACTAGCTTCACCGCCTTCCTTCGAAGTTGCTTCATGTTGTACTCGACAATACGGGCCGGCTTGCGGTTCCCAACCGCCTCGGGTTCTACTTCGAAGTCCTCTAACTGATCAGGTGAAATAGTCATATCTGAGTCGTGAACGAACTTCCTTAGTTGGGAAACATGAAATACGTTATGAACTCCCGCCATCTTCTCTGGTAAGTTAATCCTATATGCCAAATTCCCGACTAGTTCAAGAACAGGGAATGGGCCAACAAATCTTGGTGCCAACTTGCCTCTCCTGCCAAATCGTATTACACTCTTCAACGGGGAAATCTTGACAAACACCAAGTCACCAACGGAGAATTTTAAGTCTCTTCGCCTCTTATCAGCATAACTCTTCTGCCTATCTTGGGCTGCCTTCATTCGTTGCTGAATGATCTTGATCTTATCTGAAGTTTCCCTCACCACATCTGGTCCAAGCATAAACTTCTCGCCAGTCTCTATCCAACATGATGGTGAGTTGCACGGTCTTCCATACAAAGCTTCAAATGGAGCCATACCGATACTGGATTGGTAACTATTATTATATGCAAACTCTACTAGATGCAAATGGTCATCCCATGATCCACCAAAATCCAATATGCATGCTCTCAAGAGATCTTCCAAAATACGATTCACCCTCTCCGTCTGACCGTCGGTCTGAGGATGATATGCGGTACTGAGATGTAACTCTGACCCTAGAGCCTCTTGTAAGCTCTTCCAAAACCCACTAGTGAACAACGGGTCTCGGTCGCTCACAATGCTTTTAGGTACTCCATGAAATCTCACTACCCACTTCATATACAATTCTGCTAACTTAGCTGCCGTTCTGGTCAATTTGACTGGTATAAACCTTGCACTTTTAGTTAGTCGATCTACAATTACCCAAATGCTGTCATATCCCGATCTAGTCCTTGGTAAACCATCGATGAAATCCATCGAGACTTGCTCCCATTTCCATTCGGGAATTTCTAAGGGCTGTAACAAACCACTAGGCTTCTTTTGCTCGGCTTTAACTAGCTGGCAATTCATGCACTTGGATATAAACTTCCCAACGTCTCTTTTCATCCCTTCCCAGTAGTAGGCCTGCTTCATATCTCGATACATCTTATTACCACCGGGGTGTATAGTCAGTTTTGAGTGATGACATTCTCTAAGCACTTCATCCCTCAATCCATTGATATTGGGTACAACAAGCTTTCCATTCTTTCTAAGCCATCTATCTCGATCAAGCCCATACTTGTTCACCTCCTCATCGATACCCATCTCTAACTTGGAGATGATTTCCAATAGGTTAGGATCGTCCCTCTGACTAGAGCCGATCCGCTCAATCAAAGTGGGTCTGATCGTCAAACTCGCTAACATTTCCGGATCCAATTCGCACTTTGGTCTGAAATCAAACCCCGCGATAAACTCCAGTTGCTTCCATTCAAGGAACATGGCCCCTAAGCTGGCATGTCTTCTACTCAATGCATCAGCCACCGCATTGCCCTTTCCTGGTGTGTATGCGATGTCAAAATCATAGGAAGCTAAGAACTCTAACCATCTCTGCTGACGGAGATTTAAATCCTTCTGGGAGAATAGATACTTCAACGACTTATGATCTGTAAACAGCTCAAATCTTTCTCCCAAGAGATAGTGTCTCCACATCTTTAATGCGAACACGATCGCTGCCAATTCTAAATCATGGGTAGGGTATCTTCTCTCGTGCGGTTTCAATTGCCGACTTGCGTAAGCTACAACCCTACCGCCTTGCATCAATACAGCACCCAGTCCGGTACCACAGGCATCCGTGTATACCGTCATCTCTTCATCCCCCTTAGGAATGACTAACACTGGTGCGCTTGTCAACTTGTCCTTTAGACTTCTGAATGCATTCTCGCACCTTTCATCCCAGACAAAAGCTTGATTCTTCTTGGTCAACTGGGTCAACGGTGCTGCTATCTTGGAGAAACCTTGGATAAACTTACGATAATATCCCGCTAACCCCAAGAAACTTCTTACATCTGTTGCATTCTTGGGCGTAGGCCAATCTTGTACCGTAGCCACCTTTGCTGGGTCCACGGCAATACCACTCTCTGATACAACATGGCCCAAGAACCTCACTTCCCTCTTCCAGAAGTGACACTTAGAAAACTTTGCTTTCAATTGGTGTTTTCTTAACACCTCCATCGCTACTCTTAAATGTTCCTTGTGTTCTCCCTCTGTCCTCGAATAGACCAAAATATCATCAACGAACACAAGGACAGACTTATTCAACTGATCTCTGAATACCCTATTCATAAGATCCACAAAATATGCTGGGGCATTGGTCAGCCCAAATGGCATAACCAACCATTCATAAAATCCAGACGGCGTTCGAAATGCCGTTTTAGCTATACTCTCAGCTCCCACTCTAAGCTGATGAAAACCCGTCGCGAGATCCAACTGAGAAAATATTCTCGCGCCACTCAACTGATCGAACAAATCATCTATCCGCGGTAGAGGATACTTATTCTTCCTCGTCACTTTATTCAACTCGCGGTAGTCTACACACAAACGAAGGGAACCATCCGCCTTGGTAGCAAACACAACTGGTGCTCCCCATTCAGAAACACTCCTTCTGATAAATCCCTTCTTCAAAAGATCGCTGACTTGCACCTCGAGCTCCCGCTGCTCTCTTGGTGCCATACGACGAAGTGGCATCACTATAGGTCTGGCATCTTTTACCAAATCAATACGAAACTCAATCTCTCGGTGTGGTGGAAGTCCGGTCACTTCTTCGAAAACATCCGGATACTGGCCAACCACGGGCAAACCTGACAACTCACTATGCGGAATGTCGAGGGAGTTTAGAAAACTAGCCAATACCCCCTTACTGGGTAGACCACCAAACACTATCCTCCGCCCACCATCCGCTCTAGCTGTCACCAACAAGCCCTCACAGTCTACCACCACCCCGTATCTTTGGAGCCAATCTACTCCCAAAATAATGCCAAACCCAGTAAAGCCCAAAACAAAGCAATCACAAACAAACATGCACCCATGACTCGATAGAACCACATTACGACAAATCATGCTAAGACTAGTCGAACCACCAATCGGGTTCGTCACTACTAAAGGTCTATCGACAATCTCGGGCTCCAATCCCAACCTATCTACCAGGTCACTAGATATGAAAGAACTGGAAGCTCCGGCATCAAACAAAACTCTAACGGGAACATCATAAACAGAAAGCATACCTTGAATGACGACATTCTTTCCCTTCTCCGCCGCAGTTGGGGCATTCGACGAAGAAGGAATAGCATTAAGGGCATATGCTTTCACCATTTGCTTTTCCTTAGGGGGTTGCGGACACTTGTCCTTGTGATGTCCCAATTGGCCACAATTGAAGCACTTCCTATCCGCTGGCTTGGCCCGACAATTACTAGCATAATGGCCCTTCTTACCACAGCTGAAGCACTCCACATCTTGCTTATTCTTTTTCTTCTGGCCATCCTTAGCCTGATTCTGCTTTCTCTTATTCTGAGAACCACCTTTGCTTCCACCACTAGCTTGTGACTTTGGCTCATCTGCGGATGCAACTTCAGTCTTCGGCTTAGGGTAGAGACTTTCCGACCTTAACGCTTTCCCCACAATCGATTCAAACGTCTCATCGATGTGGTTAATAAGTTTTTCCCCCAAGTATTGATCCAAACCAGTTATGAATTTCTCATTCTTTTTCTCGGCAGTATCTATAAGAGATAACCCATATTTTGACAAAGTGTCAAATTCAGCAATATACTCCGAGACATCCCTGCCATTCTGCTTGAGCTCCAAGAATTTCTTAAACAACATTGACTTCTGAGCAGCTGGAATGAAATTCTCACTAAAGCGAGCCTTAAACTGCTCCCAAGTAATCTGATCTTCGGGAGTAGCTGCCTTTATAGCATTCCACCAATTCATTGCCCGCCCTTGCAGCTGACGGGACGCTAGCTTTCTCTTCATCGCATCCTCGATACCCAAATCCTCGAAGATACGTTCGCAACTATCCAACCAATCTTGAACATCCGTAGCCGACTCCGTTCCGTGGAACGGCTTCCCTCCAAGGCTAGTATAATCCTTATTCAGCTTGGCGAAGTCGACTCTTGGCGCCTGCACTATTGGACCACCACCATTTCCACCATTGGGAGCTGCCCTCTGTACATCTCTAAGCATCTCTCTCATGAGGTCAGTAAACATCGTCCTCATGTCAGCAGCATTCCCATTATTGGCTCCCCTACCAGCACCTCTAGTATATCGGCTCATCGTCAATCTGAAAAAGGAAATGATTAACGACTCCATAGTGGTGCTAGTGCAGTACGACTTCATCCTTATACTACTAATAGTATATATATATAGCTTTTTTTTTTTAAAAACCAAAGTAATCACAAATACGCTCTCTCGTATACGTATAATATCTCTCCCTGATAACTTCCCTAGGTTAACTACGCAACCTAGAGCTCTGATACCAAGTGTGACGGTCCGCCCCGCACCAGCCTGCATTTCCTCCAAAAGTGCGCTGTACACATGCCCGACTAGCACAAGACGGTCGTCATAAGAAAGAAAAGAAGAGAATGGACTAATCAAGAAACCTGTAGAATGTCTCACAGCGCATGGAATAAAATATAATAATAATATACTTGACACAAAACAGGCGAGACAGTGCATAAGCTGATAACTAGAATCAACATCAATCATCAAAGCAGCGGAAATCCAAATACAGCTTATTACAAATTTTCCAAATTTACTGTCTCTAAACAAAAGAAAGCTGAAGTAGAAGATACACCAACAATGCCCAAGCAGTGATCTTCAACAACACAGGGAGAATACTATATATATATTACGTGGAAGCCTCCTGCTCGTCTCCGGATCATCTACCCGTGCATCACCAGCTAACCTGTCTCTAGTCTGCTCGTGTGAGCACCCAGAGTAATAAGAGGAGACATAAAACTCTGGGTCAGACATAAAGCCTGGTATGAGCGATAAGCATCTAAACAGAATAATAACAGGTATACTAAACCATACCTGAACCTGGACCTGCAACCAAAGAGTTAGTACCACATACCGTACAATACTCCAAGGTGCCATAATAAACGGTGTAAGAATACGGGGGTGGGGTGTGCATGTCACAATGATAGCAAACAAATCATCCATGGCAACCATCCTCACATCTCTCACTCAGTGCGTAAAGCGTACGACATCTACCACTTTGGAACACTAGACAAACTGAGGTAACGACGAATCCCGACTTGTAGAAACCCTGCTGTGACCAAGCCAAACACTTGGAGTCATGACCAAACATTTCAATGACCCACTTCATTGGTCGTAGCCCTTGGTTCTACCGATGCCATAATGGCCCTGAATCCGCCTTCGTACCTCCTACCATAGTGGTCCAAAGCTATAGACGTCGATAACTCCTTGGCACGCGTCCCGCAGCAAAGCCCAACCATGAAGCGAACTCGTTGATTCCCCTCTGAATCTTGAGCTCTAACTTCTCATTTGGACTTCCTTTGCATCTCGGGTTTGGTCGAATTGGAGTGGGTCTTCAGAAGAGTCATCGCGTAGTAGTAATAGCCCACGTACGGTTCGGTTCGGTGCTCCTCATCTAGCTTGGTTCGGTTCGGTGTAACCTTCCTGATCGGTTCGGATCGGTGGTCCTTGTCTAGCTTGTTTCGGGTCGGTAGTCCACTTCGGGTCGGGTCGGTGTCTTCCTCCGGGTCAGGTCGGTTCAGTGATTCTCCCCCTTCACATATCGGTTCGGGTGTCTCTGCTTGAGTTCGGTTCGGAGGTAGTTTATCCGATCTGATTCCTTCTGTTTGACGTGCTTGCCTGCTCCGATCCGTCCTGTTCCCTTTCTCCGATCCGATCTGCTCTATTGCTCCGATCCGATCTTCTGTCCAACTCCAACTCTAAGCAATGGCCTTCCTTCCTGCCAAGCTCCTTCCAGTGACAAGTCCCAGTCCAGTTCGGATTCCCTTGGCCAGTTCACTAGTCCGATCCGACCCCTGCTCCGATCCGAACCGGTTCGGGACCTGCACATTTCTGCAACTTTCCAGCGAGCTTTCTACGCCATTCGACGACGTTTTCAACCAATTTAACTATTCTAATCAATCATAGAACATACCATAGAGTCATAGCAACATGTAATAGCAACCACAAACAGCAACCAACAATTCAAATGAATCAAGATGGACCAAAAAGTGACTAAAACTTCATATTTTCCCATAATCCCTCTTAATCATGTTTAAGCATACGATTAGCAAAACGCATCGAAATTTACCCAAATTTCTAACAGAGCCTTAAAACATTATTTTAGAATTTTAAGAATTTTTCCAGAATTTATTTACGTATAAATTCGCTAATCTTCACTAATTACCCTTAATTAACTGTAATTAGTGTCAAAACGATACAAATCACTCACCTTGGCCACAAACAAAATTCTCAGAACTGAAACTCCTCTGATTTGGGCGAATACTGATGTCCAACAGCAGCTCTAACCTTGCTTTGGTGCTTTTTCTTCTTAATTTGATGCCTCTAAGCCTTAATCCTTGATTAGGAAGTGATTTTTGGGTGTTTTAGAGAGATTTAGAGAGTGGAGGCCATGGCTAGGTCAAGAGAAATGAAAGTGGCGGCTGGAAAATGTCTAAAGAAATGTTTTCTAACCCTAATCAGCCTCCATATACCCCTAAACCCGAAATTCCCCTTGGGCCTAGCTGCTAATTACCCGGTTAAGCCCAATTAAGCTGTTTTTCTCCATCTGAAACTTGTTTCAGCCATATCTCCCAAACGGTAAGCCCGTTTGGCTAATGTAACCACTCTACGGAAAGAGAAACCGTCATCCGAAGCCAATGGAAGTGGTTTCAGGTCAAAAGTTATGGCCAAAACAGTGCCAACTAGGGGTAAAATGGTCATTTAAAAATCGAGAAAAATCATGAACATGGGAAATGACCCCGATAGTCGTCTCCCAAAGTTGCATGACCATAGGACTTCGTATGTGAAAGAAATAAATATCCTACGATCCTATGATGCGTAGAACGCGGGTCGTTACACTACGTCTCTGCACCACCAAACTAGTGTCCCCACTAGTAATGATAACGTGATCCCAATCCCCAAAGTTGTGGTTGCCTTTAGGTGTATAACTATTATTTATTACCTAGATCTAATCTAGGGTTTTCTATCGAGCGCTTTTATGCCACCTAGGTCCAACTAGGGATTATGCTACCTATCGAACGATGCCCCTTAGTCTAGGACACACTACCTAGAACGGTATATGTTCCTAGACTTTCCCCACGTATGTGTCACGAATCGTTTATCGCTGTCTAGATGCACATGTCCTGAAATGTGCGACCCGAGTCCCGTGGCAGGCCTGCTCTAGAAACACAGAACTCGGTCGGGAGCTTTTCAGATATCTGCCGATGCAGATGCTAAGGTCTGTTTTTATACCAGTGGTTATGGTCCCATGTGACCCCTCCCTCAACTAATGAAAGGCAATCCAAGAAAATTAAGCGCGAGAACTGTACTTTTGCCACCCTATGCCCTACTTTCCTATTGGCCAACCTCACCCATAACTAGATAGCAAGTATATGGTCTGTTGGGAGTTCTCTGCCTTTCCGTATGCGTACTACGATTGACTGAAGATGGTAGGTAGACGACGAGTTGCTATCACAGGGCTACTGGTCTCGCCGAATCACGTTGTTCCATCCTAGTCTTTAGGTTGTCGTGTATTGCAACCAAGGCATACCCTTGGTTCTTCTACCGTAGACCTTAACCTCTGTGAGCCCAGGAGGATCATCTGGCACCTCACAGAGGGATACCAAGAGTACCCTCACGTCCCCTCGAAGCCTCGGGCTTCGTTACCCAATTCGTTGGAGCCTTCTCTAAGATTAGATGCTCGCTCCTTCTCGTGTTATACTAAGGATTACTACATAGTTTTTCTTAACTAAGGTTTACAACTTAGTCCCTTTTCAACTAAGGTTTACTACTTAGTTCCCTTCCTCGTTAAGTTGGATTGGATAAGTGTCATTAGTCAATTCAAGTTAGCTTAACCCATTCATTTGTCATATTAAACTGGTAAAGTGTTATCAGTCGTTCTTGTTGACTTAACCCTACCACAGACCAAGTTATATTGGTTAAATATTTCTCATTACTTAACCTTACACATTCATCTTGTATTGGTTAAGTGTTCTTTCTAACTTAACCCCAATACCTATTTACTTAACATGTTCTACTGGTTAAGTACTGTCCCTTTCATGTTTTTAACTTAACCCTTATTCATTTATCACACTATGATGGTTAAGTGTTCTATGTTTACTTAACCCCACTCTCTAGTCTAGTTAACATGTTAAATTGGCTAAGTGTATTAAATTTACTTAACCCCACCTTCCAGTCTGGTTAACATGTTAAACTGGCTAAGTGTTTTCCTTAGTTACTTAAACCCTACAAATCTTGTCTTGTTACCATGTTAAGCTGGTTAAGTGTTCCTATGGACTTAACCCTCCCATTCTAGCTTAAATGTGTTAAGTTGGTTAAGTGTTCCTATAGACTTAACCCTCCCATTCTAGCTTAAATGTGTTAAGTTGGTTAAGTGTTCCTATGGACTTAACCCTCCCATTCTAGCTTAACTGTGTTAAGTTGGTTGAGTGTTTGTATAAGCCTAACCTCCAATCAGTATGTAGAGTTAGCATGTTGAATTTGATTAAGTATTAATTCAATTTACTTAATCTAATCAATCCTGACTCAGCCTTAATTTATTAATTAAAGCACCAACCACTCACATTAGACAAGTATTGTTGTGGTAACTGGACAGCCGGTTGGTTCCGGGCAGGTTTACACCACAACTCTTGTCTAACCTCGGGTCTTTATTGGGCTCAATGCTTAACCTCCCACATTGGATAGGTATTGTTGTGATTAGTGGACAGCCGATCGGGTCCGGGCAGGTTTATATCACAACACAATCCAACCTCGGGTTAAGCATATCGTATTCTCTAAGTTTACATATTTTTTTCCTTTTCATTTTATATGTAAATGTTTGTGGCCCATTAACCAAACTCATTATTCTTGGGTATAATAATAATTTATACCACTTAAATTTCACAAGTCGTTGGCATGTGTCAAACATGCCAAAACATATGTTTTATTTTTAACCCAATGTCACTACCCCCGTCTTATACGTTTGTTATATGATAACATATGTTTGGACTTAGCATTTAAGCCCAACTTAGCCACATGAAAAAGGGGAGGCTTAGAACATGATGTATATATTCTAAGTAACATAAAAGGGGTGTGTGAACGCATGAACTTGCAACATAGTGATTTAATCACAAATTAGAAACTAGTGTACTTGCATTGTAATAGCATATACTTTGGACATAAAGCATAAACTTAAACATGGATCCTAGGTTTCAATCTAATCATGTAAACTTGCATTTTAAAATAAGGATCTAACTTAATTAGACATCACTATTATTAGCATATGATCTTGTCTACAACATAAGCCTATATTTTTATTTAGGCATAATATCAAACATAAGCTAGTCATGTTCGTAAAGTCACTATATGTTCACAAAGGTGCTTACTTTTGTTACTAATACAAAAGTATGGTTCAACTAGGATTATGAGGCCTATTCCAACATAAACTTATGTGAATCAAAATACCCAAATGGATCCAACTACACTAGAGATGATCAAAGGAATATACATACAAGGGTCTAAATCATGTAGTCATAATAGTGGATCATACTTGCATAAGTCTCAACTTTGTTGTAACAAAATATGTATACAACTTTTATTAACCAAAATCATGTAAGAGTCAATTTCCAACATGAATCACATACTTGTAAGGTGTGTTACTTTTCATTGCAAGCGCACAATTAATCATGGTAATTATACTACAACGTCCCAAATCCATTTATAATAAAATCATAGCAACATACAATTATAAACTAGCATCATTACAATTAAAGTATGATTCCACTTTCATTCTACACAAATCAAGTCCCAATCGTTATTCATATCGGAATAGCACTCTATTTGCAACGTATGACGAATCTTGTATTTAGGATTCTGAATTCTGAATTCTGAATTTGGTGATGCTATCCTTTGTTGTAGACGTTGTTTCGATTTATTTTTTGTAGCTTTAATCTTTTGAATCAACTCCTAATCGTCTCTCAACCTGACGGATATTCCTAGTCTCTCTTCAGCAGCATGACGGCTCCATTCTTATTTTATTTGTGTGAATTAGGTTGAGTCTTAGGTCCTTTTTATAGAGTTGTAATTTAATTTGAGCCGTCGATGAAGCCAAGATTAATTCTAGCCGTTCGTTCTAAATAGAAACCAATCATGAGTTGACATGTAAGCCCTAGTGACACTCCAAAGCTCAGAAATTCGACCAACACTGACCAAGCCAGCCGGAAGGTGGCTGGGTTCGACCTGGCTCAGGGGCCAGGTCGACTACCCAGTCGACACCCAGGTCGACTACCCAGTCGATCTGGGTACCCCAGGTCGACTACATAGTCGACCTGGGCCTTGGGCGGGAAAATTCCCGCCCAGCCCAACCTGGGTCCGATTTTGAATTTGAATTCGTTTTCTGTTCTGTTTTTGAGCTGTTTGAAATTTAAACTGAATCCTGAAACTTCCAGAGGTCATATCTCCTTCATACGGAGTCCGTTTTACGCAAACTCGGACTCTATTTCAAGCAGAATTCCGAGACGAACGCAATGGCGCAGCTCGTTTCCCTTGATTTTGATTTTAAGATTTAATTCTGCCTTGATTTGTGAATCTTAGTGTTATAAAATTACGGGGTGTTACAAAAGCATACAAAAGCGATTCAAGCGACTTGTGAAGACTTAGGACTTCGTCGGGGCGACAATGGAGCTTCACAAGATCACCAAATCAACTCGAAACATATGAATTAGATCGTGTGAATAATCCTTATCATAATTTTCAACTCAATAAAACATAAAAACATGAAATCAGCTAAGTTATACTAACCTACCAATTCACTAGCATATGCACACTCAAATGAACACTAAATTACACTTTACAAGCCAAAAGTTTGTGGCATTGATGTGAGTTCATAAGGAACTCACCTTTGGCTCTATCATGGACAAATGAAAGATCTTTGAGATTGGAAATGAATGAAAGGATCATAGACAAGGCAAGAACACCTTCTCTTCAACCAAAACGCAAGAATCATCAACCTATGATCATATGAGCAAGTTTTCTAAGAATTAGTTCATAGGAATTATGACGAATTGATGTAAGTTTGAAATGGATAAGATGAAGATATAGTTTACCTAAGTTTCTCCTTCAATTTGCACATGATTTCAACAAGAATTGATGCTCCTAGGATTAACTAGGTTTAGGCAATTTTAATTTATCATTCCCTATCCCAATTTTATTTTCTTTGATGAAGTGTGAAGTGAATGAGTAGAAGGGCTGATCGGTGCTTTAATGGTTGGGCTAGGTTAGCTAACCTAAACCCAAGTCCAAAGTGCTAAAATTCCGAAACTCGAAATATATCAAAGTATATATTTTTCGATCACATGAACGACATTTTGAACTCAATGGAAGTGGTTTCGAGTCCAAATTCATCCTTATACAAAATTCAACTTTTTGGACACATAGAGGATTATTGATTAACGACGTTATATTTAAATATATTTTCATTAAATATGCCGGTTGTTACAAAAAAGAAGGCTTTTAATCTTTGTATGTTGAAAATGAAGTTTGCTAAAGGTAGTTTTTTTTTAAATTTGGGATCGGGGGGGGGGGGGGGGGGGGAGGGGTCACCAAACCTCCCCAGCTTTAAAGTGGCTCCGCCACTGGTAGTATATTATACCATAAGTAGGTCAAATCCCACGAGACAGATGTAAATTTATGAAATCTTGCATTATATCGAAGTGTCTTAACTACTTTAAAAATGGTTTTTGTCTATGATCTTATTTTCTATGTGTCAACCAGTCAAAGATAGATTTGCTTAGTCAACAGTTTGGTTTGAGCTCAACATGAGGGTAAAACTCCCCTACTAGTATGCTTAATTAGAATAAAACGATAAGATTATAATTTTACATTTTTTAAAGGATAAAAAGTAAACTTTATGAAATGTGGATTTAAACAGTGAAGTAAAAAAACATAGATACTTATTTTAACTTAGTGAGCTATAAATTAATAGTAGTCTTTAATTTCTTAATTTTGAGATTTTATATTAAATAGCTTACTATTAATCTTCTAAAGCCTAAAAAAATTCAAAACAAACATTTTTCCTTTTTTCATTTGTATTTCTTTTTCCTGCACTCTGCACGTCTTTGACTATCTATAAATTCTTCAGATTCTGATGGAATTCGATGAAATCAGCGACAAATCGAAGGATGCAAAGAGAATTGTGATCTCATAATCATTTAGAAGATGGAATTTGTAAGATCAAACAAGAAATAGACGTGGATAGCAATGAAAATGATAAAACCTCGTATAACATTTTCATTATCCGCTCTCAAACTTATAAACGAAGCACTAAGAAAATGCCATTTTATCTGATTCCCATTTTGTTTAGAGCTGTTAGCGGATATTTTCGAATACGAATAGTGTTATGTTCGTGTGTCCAAAACTATTTTCGAATATCAAATATTCACGTACGGGGATAGGTACAGGTATTGAATAATTATCCTATCCGCTATGGTTAATAAATAAATAAACATAAATTGAAAATCTGGATTAATGTCATAGATATAAAAGCATACAAAATCAATAAATATAATAATAATAAATGGTTTTGAGCAATTATTACGCATTAAATGCATAAAATATAAACTATTAGCTTAATAAAATACTAGTTTTCATCATTTATTTTGTTAAAGTATATATAAAATAAACTATAATTTTGATGAAACTCAAATGGATAGTTTTTTGTTGTGGATGCCATTGAATCCACATCTGCTCAATACGCCATAAACGACCTAATGCAATGAATTTTCAAGGTGTTACTAGCCAAAATGTGACGATAACTATACTATTTTGGTCATACTACAACGTTCTATCTTTTTGTGTTACCATGGCCATAAAAATATGTTGCTTTAGATAAACAAGTGTAACACAATGCAACATTTTGATACAGTGTTACTTTAGCCATAAACATTTGACACGTCATTAATCTGCACCTTTGAAAATATGTATATCTATCCGTTAATTTAGGAGATGGAATTTATAAGATCAAACAAATAATAGATGTGGACAACAATGAAAATGATGAAACCTTGTACAACATTTTTATTATCCGCTCTCAAACTTAAAAATGAAGCATTTCGCATGAGAAAAAGCCATGTTACCCATTTCGCATTTTGTTTAGGGCTACCAGCGAATATTTTACAATACGGATAGTGTAATGTTCGTGTGTCCGATACTATTTTTGAATAAGAAATATCCACGTCCGCAGATAGGGACGGATATTAAATAATTATCCTATCCGCTATTGGTCGATATATAAAGAAACATAAATTGAAATTCTGGATTTAAGATGATTTTTTTTCAATGCAGTAGATTATAAAAACATACGAAATCAATAAATATAATAATAATAAATAGTTTTGAGCAATTATTATGCATTAAATGCATAAAATATAGACTATTAGCTTAATAAAATACTAATTTTTCATCATTTATTTTGTTAAATTATATATAAAATAACCTATACTTTTGATGAAAATTGAATTGATAATTTTTGTTGTGGACGCCTTCGTATCCACATCTGCTATTTTGGATATCTGATATTTATTGTCTTTTCGAATATGGATGTAGATGGATTTCAAAATTTTCGAATATCCTTTTACAGTCTTAATTTCGCCAAATGTTGCGGGCTTTGATTATTTTCTGGCTGGGCCAATCGTTAGAATTACATAGTCAACATTAACATTATTTCACATGAAATGACAGATTTGGCAGCTCGGTAAAGTAACATGATCCTCTCTTACGTTATCTAACGATTCCTGACAACATACCATCGAAACAGTGGTGCAGACTAGTACTGAAATTTGAAGGCACAGGAAAACAACGATTATGTTGAGTTCTTCATTTGCAAATTTTGATATGTCAGATTCATATTATTTGTTTTTATATTGTTATGGTAGCAATTCACCCTTATTAATCTTGAATCAAATTATAAATGATAAGGCCGATTATTTTATATACGCGTAATTAGGATGTATTGTATCATCAATAGATCATTATAATTTTTTAAAGTAATCACATAAAGTTTGATCTCTCTTCCTGATTAAAAAAATATGGCTTTCATGGTAAAACCGTTATTTTTAGCTTTGAAGATCACGTTTCCCTCAATAGTAGCAATGTTATTTTATATTTTTTCTACTTAACTAATAAGTAAATGAAATAAAAAAGAGCTACATCCATTGGCGCTCTGCATTTCCTTCTTTTTTTGCTATTTTATTTTCCAACAAAACACAAACTTAGCAATATTTTTTATTGTAACGACTCGCTATTTCCAATAATCCAAACTAATAATAAAACCAATTCGAATTATTCGAAACAACATGTTGTTAATAAAATTTGGGGTAAAAATATAACATCACAGAATCCCAGACAAATAATATTGCCACAGAAATAAAATAAACATAGTAGTTTATGAAGCTACTAGATAACCAAAAATCCAAGTGTTAAACTACAGAATCTCAACATCATTATTATAAAAATTCAGTTATAATAACATCCCAATACATATCAAAATAAAATGTCCAGAATAAAAATTACTAAGAATAACAATAGATGAATAGGTCCTCCACGATGTTCGTCTCCAAAAGGGAATCTCTATGAACTGAAAAACCTGATTCATCCTAGCATAAAGTAAAACAAAACACTCGAGTCAGAATTAACAATATTATGTCGATAAATCAAGTGAAACATTCGAGTAAATGCACAAATAACTCAAAGGACGTTTAGGATTTTCATCCTTTAAGGATCTGTTAAACTATATACATATAGTAGGATACGGTACTGTATATGTCTATCAGCAAAATATAGTATTGAAAATAGCATTAAGGCTCTACCCATATCCCTTTAAATACATTTTTATATGAGCATTGTAGTCTATACAGTACTATAAACTGCATCATAAACTACTAGGTGTCAGGGAGCACTCCATAGAAACAATAGAAAACAAAATTGTAGAATGTTCAACCAGGATAAATATGATAAGGCATATGAGGCAATGCGCAGGTTATTATGCTACCATTTTGTAGAACCAAACTGGTGTTAATTCATAGCACGTAGGTACTTCCATACCTCGAACAATACACCCTTATCAAGGGTAATCTCCAAACAATAAAAAAATGATATAACATGCGAAGAAGTGTGTCCGATAGGGGTGCGACCCCACTTAGTCTAACTGTAGCTCATGTTTTGATCATTTTAATTATGACTCAAAAGTGAAGGTTATCCATCATATTTTTCTTTCTTCAATACAGTAATCGTTCGCTAATCCATCCTACTTGGTTATGGATTCTCAACCACTTAAATAGTTGTCAAAGTGGTATCGAAATTGACAGAGAATATATCAAATCCGATAGGGGCTTGTCCTATCATATTACACATTATTACTCAATGGTTTTCTTTGATAGATAAAAGATTGGAATCGCTCTTTAGTAGGTTCCTCTATTAGAAGTCTTCGATTCATGTCCAAAAAATGAATGGGGCATTGTGGTACTATCTTGCTCATATCTAAAGCTCACTAGAGCAACTTTGTTACAGCAAAGATCTATCGGTGGTTGTTTAAGTCTTTTTTAATTACAGTTCACGCTTTTAAGTATTCATTATGTCTTGTAACTAATGAAAAAAATTGATATACAACACATCAGCTGTGGTCCTAGACTTATCTTCCAATCGGTCGTATTTCAATGAAGAGACCGGCAGTCGACAATCCAAAACTGTATGAAGCAAGGTAAAATATTTTTGGTTGTTCTGTTCGATAAACATATAAGTATATATTAAATTGTGTACAAACTTATGCAGGTGCAGATGATTGGAACAAGAACACAAAAAAATTACTGAGACGCATATTGTTTTAAAGAAACAAGCTCGATATTCTTGCTTATGATGTAATGACATGGAACCCTTATAGTGAAGGAAACCTCAAGGTGCTTCCTCTGTTGTGCACATAGGCTAGATAGCTATGGAGAGCCATATTGCTTTTGTTTTCTCTATCAAATTATGCATTTAATATTTTCATTACTTAGATAATAGTGTTATATACTTAACCAAATGATATAAGTATAATCACACTTCATAATTGGGTCAAACAACGTTAAATAATCCATCGTTTATTATGAAAACCCAACAGTTTATTAATATCTAAAACCTTGCAATTTAATTTGCAATATTTCTCTTATGAAATAATAAATTATTGCTAATATCATTAACGTTTCAAACTAGTACCATATCTTAGATAATAGTAAAGTCGTTCATGTTGGGATATTTAATTACCTCTCAGACCTTGACTCGACAATGGTCTTATCTTAAGATAAATACATGTTTGTAACACAAAAATGATATTAATTATAATACAGATTTGATTTCATTTTCTATTTACTTGAAATATGGTTTTATTAACCATTTCTTACTTTTGAAAATCTCTTAATCCAATTATGTAGCGCTTAATTTTAAAAAAGGCATTAGCTTCACATCCCTTTTATAAACTTCACTATAAACTTGGGTTTATTATAACAACATTTCTAAAAAGCCTTAACAAAATTAGACTAAGTTTCATTCCCAACTTGTTTATATTGCGTATGATCACACAATAAATACAATTGACTTAGAATTTGAAATCTTACAATAATTAACTACTATAGATTTTATAAAATTAGTTTTGTTTAAATCCGAGGTCGTTTGAAAATTGGTTATTTTATATGTTAAATTAAATCGATAAAATATATCGATTTCAAAATAATCAAATCCATTGTTACTAATATATTATCATCACATATATTCAAATAGAATTTATATAGCTTCAAAATAATCTGATTTGTATTTTAAACTCAATATACTGAATTCCAAGTTAAATCTCTATTCAATTTATTTAAAATCTTTCATTCTATTTAATAAATCGTTATGGTTCATAAACGATTATACAACGATTTTTAGAAAATTTATTTTTACATAACTAAAAATCTTCAAGATGAAATCTCATATTTTCTCTTTCATTAGAAAACTATTATCAAATAGGTCTAGAAGATTCTTGTTTCAAAGAATTCTGACTTATATTGAATTTTATTTTCTCAGTTGAATTTCAAATCGTAAAATTACGAACTATCGCGATGTTATAAGCTCAGTTTTAATTAAATTTTAATTTATATGTTCAAACTTTGTTTATTGGAGATAATGAACTCACGTGATGAGCCATCAGTATATTATCAAATATGAATTCCACTTATACAGTACCAAGCCCAAAAGCTATTCTTCATAACATACATATATTGGGCCAAGCCCATTATCTTAGTATTCAGCCCAACGTGTATTGTTTACCTTAAATACAATGTTTCCTGTTTTAATATTGTTACCGTTGGTTTCTATGCCGATATATACATAGTATTCCCTTGTACAATAATCAATCAATGAATAATCAATAAAATCCTCTAAATTATAATTTCATCATGGTATTAGAGCTTAAACGCTTAATGGCATAATTCATTGCTGCTATCAATTCTTTAGGAGATTATTCTTCTCTTCTCAGTTTTCAGGTCTGTTTGCAGATAGCTTACATTTATCGCCTTCCAAAGACTCATTCATCATTGAAAAGTGCCCTAATCGCTAAAGATCTCATCCACTTCTTGACGATCAAGAAGCCTGTTTTTATTTTTCCAAATCTAAATTTAATTGGGTTCAATTCTCGGTTGCAACATACAGAAGTTAATTAATCAAACTTCTGTCTTGCCATCCTAAGACTGAATCTCTGCAATCAAATTTCATATTTTTATCTTCTTCCTTTCTATTTTTTGATAATTTTCTGAAACCCACTTATGTATCCATCCACCATGACCGAAGGGACTGTGGTTGATCCTCTGCAATTAGCAAATAACAATGGCCAAGTGTCAAGTATTGATGATAGTTTAAAAACTATCACTAATGCTAATACGCAGATAATAACTCATCAGTTAGATGAGAATAATTACTTATCTTGGAAGTATCAAGTGGAGACAGCCATTAATGGCTATGGTCTAATAGATTTCAAAAAAGGAACTGCAGCAATACCACCCAAATTTATTGAAACCAATGGACAAATGCTTAGCCATAAGGATTACATCAAATACACTAGACAAGATAGTCTATTAAGTGCCTGGATAATGTCATCCATTGGATCAAGCTTCATACCACAAATAGAGGGATGCAAAACAACACATGAAATCTGGTCAAAGATAAAGAAAATATTCAACACCCGATCATCAGCAAAAATTCTACATTATGAGAGGAAGATTCAAAGTTTAAAGAAAGATAATCTATCAATGAGAGAGTACCTGACTAAAATTAAGACACTATATGATTTGTTAGAAAGCACTAGTCATAAGGTGTCAGATAATGAGCAAGTACTATACATCATGAATGGATTAAATGATGATTATGAAGCTATAACAGCATTTATTCTTTCTCTACCGGATGTATCCAGTATGGAAAATGTTCATTCAACATTGATGGCTCGTGAGGGTAGAATCGGTCAAAAGAAACTTAACACTGATATGTCAGTAAACCTTGCCACTCAATCTCAAGCAAAGAACATAAATCCAAACTTCAATACAAACAGTCAAAGAAATAATCAAAGCTTCAATCAGAACAACTTCAACAAGAACTTTCAAAGAGGAAATCATAATTTCCAGAGAGGTGGACAAAGTCAAAGAGGCAGAGGTCGAGGTGGCAGGTATGGCAATAATAAGTACATGCGTAGGTGTCAAATTTGTGAAAAGATAGGACACACAACAAATAAATGCTACTTCATATATGACAATAGTGTAAACATTAGTCAAAAAAATGCTTAAGGACAACAACATGCTGCAGCTAATCCTAATAACAATACTAGAAATTACAGTGCAAATATGGCAAGTATGCAGAACAACAAAAATCAAGCTACAACCAACAACTCAACAAGTATTGATGACATAGGTGATAAAGCATGGTACCCAGACAGTGGAGCAACCAACCCTGTAACAAACAATCTTTAAAATCTCAACATTGGTATCAGGGAGTACAGAAGTAACAAATTCGTCACTGTGGACTATAAGTAATGATCAGTCAGTTAAAATAACTCACACTGGTGTTTCATGTTTCAATGGTGAAAAACAGATATTCTTAAATAACTTACTTATAGTACCTCAAATAAAGAAAAATTTACTAAGTGTTTCAAATTCGCAAGTGATAACAGTGTCTATTTTATATTTGATCCTAAATACTTCCTTGTAAAAGACATGAAAACTAATGAGGTACTCTTGCAGGGTGAAGAGTGGAATGGTCTCTACTGATTTAATTTTGTGAGATTACAAGACACTAAAGCCAAAGAATCTGAAAATCATTAAAGGAATTGTACGAATAAAGATATATGTAGTAACTTTCCTGAATTACGATGTTATAAGACTGTAGACATGTGGCACTACAAATTGGGACACCCCAATATAAACATTGTAAAACAATTTTTGAATAATAATAATAATAATATAAAATTTAGTAGTATTGATTTACCTTATGTGTGCACATTCTGTCAAATGGGGAAGAGTCACAAACTTGCCTTTGATGACTCAACAACAAAATATAATCACCCACTTGAACTGGTTGCAACAGAACTACGGGGTCCAACACCAGTCAACTCTGACTTTGGCTTTTCATACTATATATCTTTCATAGATGCATACTCCAGGTATACCTACATATATTTCCTCAGAAACAAATCTGAAACAGGTAAAATAGTTATACAATTCATAGATCTAGCAGAAAGGCTCACTGGCTATAAGCTAAAAATGCTGTAATAAGATGGAGGAATAGAATATAAACACTCTGTGAATATTTTCAAAAAAAGGAACTATTCACAGAGTGACATGTCCCTACACATCTTAACAAAATGGATTAGCTGAGAGAAAACACAAACATATAGTAGAAACTGGTCTTATACTATTAGCCTAAGCCCATTTACTACTAAAATTCTGGTCTGAAGCATTCAACATAGCGTGTATCTCATCAATAAATTACCAAGTAAAGTGTTGAATGGTTCAAGTCCTACATAAAAATTATTTCATGTGAAACCAGATTATTCAATGCTGAGAATATTTGGTTGCATATGCTTTCCTCATCTAAGACCATATAATAAGCATAAGTTAGAATTTAGGTCTTCCCTATGTACATTTTTGGGATATACAAATAATCAAAAAGGTTATAAATGTTTAACTAGCAATGGAAAAATAGTAACATCTAGACATGTTGTATTCAATGAACAAGTATTTCTATTTGTTAGTAAAACAATCAACACATCAAAAAAAGTTTACAACCCTCAATTTTCAATAACTAATATACCATTATGTCAAGATAATAGGGAAGAATACCAGAGTATGTTAGGTCATCAACAAAGCATATATGATCACAATACAGAACACATGCCTGAAGCAACACAAGAGCCCTTAGATTTCAATGTTAATTCTATACCAAGCAAACAAAGTGTAGAACCAACATCTGAAAATTAGTCAACAAATACTGAAGATCCAACTGTAACTACAACAAATCAAAGATCAGTACACCACATGACCACCACATCAAAAAGTGGGATTTTCAAGCCTAAATTATACTCAATAAATATGGAAACAAAAGAACCAAAAAACCTACAACAAGCAATGAGAAATGATAATGGAACAAAGCTATAGAAGAAAAGATCAATGCACTTATGAAAAACAAAACCTGGAAATTAGTTGGAAACTCAAAAGACAAAAACACGGTAGGCAACATATGGACTTATAGGATCAAAAAGAATTCTGATGGAACAATACAAAAGTAAAAAGCCAGATTTGTAGCAAAATGGTACACATAAGAGCATGGATTAGACTTCAATGAAACATTTTCTCCGGTTGTAAAGCCAACTACGATAAGAATTGTTCTAACATTAGCATTACACAACAACTGGAAGATTAGACAACTGGGTGTGAACAAAGCATTCCTCAACGGAGTATTAGAGGAAGAATTATACATGTAACAACCTATGAGATTCAATAACGGCAATGACAACATAGTGTGAAATCTCAATAAAGCTATTTATGGATTAAAACAAGCCCCTAGGGTTCGGTTCAATAAACTTAAATCAGTATTAACTGAATTAAGTTTTCAACCAACCAAATCTGATAATTCTCTCTTTATCAAAATCTCTAATAAAATTACTATTTACATATTGTTCTATGTGGATGATTTTATTGTAACAGGTAACAGTGAAGAGGAAATCAACAAACTTGTGACACAGCTTGACAGTCAATTTTCATTAAGGGTTTGGGTGAATTAAATCATTTTCTAGGAATAAATGTCAGAAGAAAATCAAGTTCAAAACTACATTTATGTCAAAGAGAATACATAGAAGTTATACTCAGCAAGTCGGGAATGGATTAGGCCAATGCATTATCCACACCAATGATAAGCAATCAAAATCTAACAAAGCATATGTGAAGCAATATCAAATAATAAACAGAATAGAAGTGCGGTGGGAGCTGTAACAACCCGGATTTTCAGAACCAATTAATTTTTTTTTAGCTATTTTAATGGATTTTGGATATTTTAAATGATTTATTTTAAATAATAATGATTTAAAATTTATTTAAATCGAAGTTGGAATGTATAATTTTATTTTAAATATAAAACGAGCCAAAATTGGCGCGGTAGTTTGAAAATTCGATTTTAAATTTCAAAAGAATGTACAGAATTCAAAATAAATCGGATTTCAGTAAAACCAGAAATACTTGAATCTGATTAACTATATCTTTCCAACGAATGTGAAAAATCTAGATTTCATAATATATATTGGAAGTTATGTCCAGTTTAAAATTCAAAATAGTCGTTATGGGATTTATATATATATATATATAATATTATTTATAATATATATAAGGCCCTTAAAAATAGCCATTTTGCAAATGACCTCCGTTTTCGATGAACCCACTTTTGTTGGATCTGGAATGTCAAATTATTGCTAGATTCCAATTTTCATAATTTTTTGAATTAATATGTGAGCGTGGTGAATTTAAACGTGTTTGGTAATTTATGTTTGAATTGGATCGACCAGAAAATGGTCATTTTTCAAATCGTCTCCAAATTCGATGAAATTAGTTTTGTCAGGACTGTATCGTCAAAACTTAGCTAGATTTATTTTTCTGAAATTTTTGGAGTCAGTATGTGGCCCCGGTAAATTTAAATGTACGTTCAAATTCAATATGTATTGATTTATATTTTAATTTAAATAAAAACTGATCGAAATGATCGAATTGGCTTACGAAACATATTCCATTGCGTCCGGAATGGGGGTATGGTTAGGAATGACAATCGCTGAGTTTTATTTGGAGTTCGGAGCGTGAAATTTCATTATAAAGCAATTAAAGAATTAAATATTATTAAAAAATTAGTATAAATAATATTTTCCAAGCCAAAACCCAAAATCCCCATTTCAATTCTGGAGTCGCCACCTACATTCTTCAATGGCTAGAAATGATCGGCCTTCCTCCCTCAAATTCTAAAAACCCCTCAATAATTACAAGCACTTATAAAATGAAAATTATTAAGCTTCCTAAGACTGTTAAATCTAAAAGGGGGTGATCGAGTTTTGTGAGCTAAACAGGCTGGAATCTCTCTCGAAGTGGAGAATATCGCATGTCTTTTCAGGCCATGTCATGCCACCAATCTTGGAGGCGTTTCTGGAGGAGAGGGTCATTCTGATGGGGTTCCGATCCCCTAGTGATGCGTGCGAAATTGAAGAAAGGAGGGAGCTGGCATTTTATTTGGAAGAAATATGATTAACAGAAAGGTTATGGCTTTAATTAAAGTTAATAGTAATTAATTAATATTTATTAATTAAGCTAAATGGTGTAATGAACATTTAAAATATCATAACTTCTTTAGATAGTATTAGAATTCGATGAACCTAGATGTGTTGGACTCACATTGACAAGATCTACGCAATGGAACTGACCAGAACGGAAATGGAGCAAATTAGAAAATGAGGCAAATTTGAACTTGAACAGTATTACAACAGAAATTCAGAAATAAAGAATGGCGGAGTGGAACCCAAAGTGAGAACTCTTTCTCACTTATCTCTTTTACAGTTAAATATATCCTAGGTTGTAGACGGGGCTTAGTAGCTCCTGACACTACTTTTTGTACAAGCTTTGGAAGATCTGTGTGATATGATAGTGATGTAAAAATATATAAATATATATGCAATGTGAAAATTATATATATATACATATGTTGTGAAAATTATATGTATATATGCGTTGTGAAATAAAATATACGTATGTGTTGTATTAAAATATAAATACGTTGTGAAATTAAATATATGCATTGTGAAATTATATATATATATATATATATATATATATATGCGTTGTGGATAAAATATAAATACGTTGGAAATTATATATATGCGTTGTGAAGAAAAATATAAATATGCATTGTATAAAATTATATATGAAATGGATAAAATTGTCATGTATTGAAATAACTATTTGTTCGTTAAAAATGTTATTTTTTTTAACATGTATATGAAGTGAATAAAATTGTCATGTATTGAAATAATTATCTGGTCGCTAAAAATATTATTTTTAGCTTATATATACGATATATAAATTGGACATGCTATGGAATATTTATTCGATCGTTAAAAATATTATTTTTAACATATATATGAAGCGAATAAAATGGTCATGTATTGAAATAATTATTGGACTGTTAAAAATATAATTTTTAACATATATATGCACTGTATAAAATTGTCATGTAATGGGATATTCAATTTTGATTTAAAATTCAAATGGAAGTTGAGATCGTTTTTAAAACAAATTTATAAACGATTTATAAAATACATTTTAAATGGAAATCGATGATATATATATTTAATGGCTTGAAAAGAATGCGTTGCGACCTTTTGCGAATTTGAACCATTAACTTTGAATTGACGTTATGGGAGATCCGACCATCGGATTCTCCTAAAATTAGAACCTTTGGGTTCGTATCGAAAAGAGCTTTCCAATGGTAACAAGATATTTGAAATATAACGATTATATTTTAAGATATGTCCAAATCAGTTTTGGAAAATGTCGCAATGGACGCAACTCGGTGGCCGATATTGGAAACCAACTGTAAGGGCCTTAGTAAAATTATTAAAAATGTGAACAAATTGTGTAAAATCATAATGAATGATTTGGAAAGAATTTGGATGAAAAATTCCATACTTGAAAAGACAAAAATATATTTTTATCAAAATGAAATATTTATTAACTTGATTTGGAATCCAATAATTTTTAAATATAATAAATTGGAGTTGTGAATGGTTTTTAAAAGAACCAAAATTTTCCAATAAATAAATTGGAATGGATTGGAATGGAAATAATCTTCGGAACAACTCGATATTGGATTCCATGGTTATACGGATATTGTTATGGCAATTTGGAAGATACTGATATCGTTATTCCCAATACGATATCCGTTAGTTTCAAAATTTGATATTGAATATAACCGATATAATTTCTATTCAGAGCCTTGTATTGAATATTAAATAGGATTTTGGGTTTGCCGTGAATGGTGTATTTACTAACCCTGTTCTTAAACCTAGTTGAGAAAAGAATAAATCTTTTAATTAAGATTTAGAAAAGTTTACCAATTATTAACATTTAATTGGAATTGAATTGAAATTGGATTTTTTGGTTTATCGTGAATGGTGTTTTAAATAACATTTGTTCTTTAACCCAATTAACAATGAGGATATGATTTGGAATTTATAAATCTTTTAACTAAGAATTAATGAAAATTTTCCAAAGTAATGTTTTCCAATTTAATATATTAACTTGGAATTGAATGGAATTCGATTTGGTAATAATCGAAGTGAGCTTCTGTGGAGGAAGACTGTTAATATATATGGAATTTAAAAGGCTTTGTCATTATTCCATTTATATTATTAGTCGGATACGAAAATTGATATTTATTATATATTGATCTGTTTTCCGTGAAGATTCCATTATTAATGGAATGTGATTTTGGGTTTATCGTGAACTGTATTTTAAATGACATTAGTTCTTTAATCCAGTAAAGACAGGATTACATGTCTAACATTGTATTTCAAACTATATTCGTTGATCCCTACTAAATATATATCTGTTTGGTGGTGGATAATTTATTCTCTTGCTTAACATCCTTCTCTAAGACGTACGAGCTTAGATGTTATATATGCGGCATGTTTGATTTCCCAAAGTTAAATAATCATTAATATTGGTTTTTGGGAAGATTAAAACTAAGTGGAGTTTTGATGAATCTTTAATTAGAGAAAAGAGAATGTGATAATTTAAATTATCAAATTCGGAAAATGATCGAGAATGGAGTACCACCAGTTTTACTCCAAGCGATAGTTAAATCTTTAATTAGATTCGAACGTGAAATGGTAATTAATTTTACCGATAACACTGTGGTGTTAGATATGGAGTATTACCAGTTTTGCTCCATGGGATGAATAGGTTGGGATTGGGAAATTAAACAAATGATTACTTCAGTAAGGTTCGCCAATCCCAACTAGTTGATAAACCTTAATTTCGTTTGAAATGATATCCAAAGGAAGATTAAAGAATAAATTTAAAAGAATTTATCTGTGATAAAATTAATGGGAACCTTTCCCAAAGGATATTAATATTTGAATAAAAGAATATTCAGAATTGGATTGAGGCGTATGTTGTATTTTTATAGCACTTGATTATAAGATACGTGAATTATTCGGAAAGGCTGGGTTTATACCCATTCTGAATAATTGATTCGACGATAAGTCGACGATGAAGACGATGGGTGAAGACCGGAGGTCTTCACATCGTTTGGATGATTACTGATGTCTTGATTGGGTAGTACCCCCAAGACAAGGTAATAAGTGTGATCGTTGAGACGTACTTGGAGATCGACCGGATATGCGAGGACCTCTCTCCTGTATTGGACATGTGGGACGAGGAATAAGGTGCCTCCAGTTTCGTTCAGACCCAGAACGGACTTTTAAATGGATGTGCATCTGACATTGGATTTTATCCTATGTTTATTTATTTCTATTAAATATATATTTGTTTGACGGCGGAAAAATTATTCTCTTGCTTAACGTCCTTCTCTGAGACGTATGAGCTCAGAGGTTATATATTGATAGACATCAGTCGCATGGCGTGAATTGCCTATGTGGCATGCTAAGATGCAAATGATCAAGGCTTCTGTTGAAAAGAAGAGTCTTGTGGTTGATGATCAAAGCACGGCCTTAAATGGCATAGCTTTGTATATAGCATTAATTCGCAAGCCTCACACCTCGGTATGAGTTAAAAACGGGATAAGGGACCAAAGGAGGATATTACATTTCTTTCTAGCTATAGGTGGTGTCATGGTATGGAGCCCAGACATTTATATATTTTTACCTATGTGGATGATGGATAGCGAGGCTCCTCGGATATGTCGATTACTACGGAGCCGATGGATAGGTCCTAAAGGACCAGGAAACGTGTGTTCGGGCGTAATTAATCCGCTAAGTGTGGACTGGCCTTGGAGGATCCAAGGGATCGCCATCGTCCGAGCCTTTAGGCATTTGCTAGAGTGCCTCGAAGCTAGCGAGGAGTACATCCCTTGCCTCGACTCATGACGGAAATCCAATTTCCAATACGTGACATTTCGGTTTTGATTGTAAACCTATATGGCGACATAGTAGCATGGGATACTATGTCGTCTATGATTGATACATTTATATTTGAAGTGATTTTGACACTAAACACTTATAGTAATATCAAAATGATTTGTTTTAAACGTACTAAGCATGTTTGGCTATTATAAGGTAAAACTCTATCCTCCGGCTTGCGTTGCATTATGTGATGTGACCTGAGTCTTATAATAGCTTCATTTTTTCCAAAAAGCATTGCGCTATTTGTTTTATACACTTGTATTCTGGGAAGGAAACCTGTTCTGTGTCATACGGCGTGGTCCCTTGATTTACTTTATTTCTAAAGTAAAGTCTTAAATAATTGTTTTAGTTCTCACACCAGTCACATGATTGACCTGGAGTTTATTGTTTTAACCTAAACTCTGGGTCCCCATATTTTCCACATGGGCAACGAGTAGTTTTGGTTTTGCATATTTGTTAGTTTCAGAGTTTGATGTTGAATATAAGCCGATACTATTTTTATTCAGAGCCTTATATTTATTATCAAATTGGATTTTGGGTTTGTCGTGAACTGTGTTTTAAATGACATCGGTTATGTAACTCAATTAAAAGCAGGATTAATTTCTTGAAAATTGAACAATCATTAAGTAATGATTTTTGAAGATTAAAACTAAGTGGACTTTTAATAAATCTTTAATTAGATTTGAATGAACGAATGGTGATAAAATTTACCAGAACATGAGATGTGGTGTAAACAAAATATTCTTGGTTGTTGATATGATTGTTATTGATTGATTGTTTGGATTTTGCTCGACCAGTTTATGAGCAAAATATATGCTTTTACATTTAGCATTGGGTTGGGTTGAAATATGTGTATGCTAACATCTTGTGAAACACTTCACGATTTGACTATGAGATGTGTAGCGATGTTGTTGAGTTCATTTCAAATTTATTGAATGGTTTTGAAATGATATTTTTTCTTAAGTGAAAAGAAATGTATTCCCGATTTTGGACAGGGAATGTTTTATAAAAATGTTTTATAAAACAGAAAGGATTTCAAGGCCTAAACCCGATGTTGTCAAAATGATTTTGAAGTGTATTATGTGTTTGACATTGTAGTTCAATGCATAACCGATTAGTTGCTATTGATGATGTATCTGTTTGTTGGCGGAGAATTTATTCTCTTGCTTAACACACCCTTCTTTGAGAAGTACGAGCTCAAAGGTTATGTGATTAATAGTGACTGATCATATGTGTGAATTGCTTATGTAAAGTACTATATTTTGGAAAGTACTTGTGGTTATTATGTTGTGAAATGATTTTCCCTACTTCGGGATATGAAATGATTTAGTATGTGGCTAAAGATTCGGGTAACCCATGTGATTAAAAGTATGGGTGTTATAGCCTTAAATGGCTTTGGGCGGTGTATGCTTCCATGCGTGGGATGTGCATCATCAGTGTAGCATGCTCCATCGTGGGAGGTGCACATTTATATATTGAGTTGCTTAGGTGCATGCCTTTTGCCTTGTCTATGGGGAGCCCGATATTTGGTTGCATACTTATTTGTATGCATTGTGATGTTTTGGAATTCATATTTCCAAAGATTTTGGTTTGAAATCCCGAAGTGAATCTACTTTGATATAAAGCTAGATATGTATTTCAAATGATTTGAAATAAGAAATCGGGAAATAAAGTCCAAAGTAATAATTTCTGTAAAGTGAATTAGATTTCGAAAATCTAAATTTGGGGTTAAGCCTGAATGGGTAGATTGAAAAATTGCATGTTGTATGATGCATAATAGATCCATATTTCTAATATTGGTTGTTGTTTATGCACTGGTATTCATGGGGGTGAACCCGCTCCGTGACATATGGCGTGGTCCCATGATTTACCTTATTTTGCAGTAAAGTTTAATAACTATATTGAGTTCCAACACCAGTCCCATGACTGACTCGGAGTTTATTGTTTCTACCTAGCTCTGGGTGCCCATATTTCCACACGGGCAGTCAGTAGTTTTGGTTTTGCAGATTATTTATTTAGCAGGATTCTGGTTTGAAGCTTAAAGCTGCATCCAGAGCATTGATAGTCTTCCGATGTGTTAGTTTATTTGTTTTCACTGCATTGTATTACATTTATGTTAATTAATTTACCTTCCGCTATATATTATTTTCGATACTCTGATATTCTGTACTCTAATGTAACATTATTATGATGTTTATGAAAGTCTTCTGTTTTTTGTTCTGATGTGTTGTGCGCCCAAAGTTAGCATATTTGACGATTTCCGACTTTCGAATAGGGCCTTGCGGTCGATTCGTAGAACGTGGATTTTCGGGTCACTACATAAGATATCAAAGCTTTGGTTTACAGAGCTCGAGAACAAGATACATTAGAACCGAACGAAAGAATTCATTGAAGATTGGATTAGTAATATCCAATAAGAATGGCTCATTAGAGATAGGACCAGTAGTATCCTAGAATGAGTTAGAAGAGTTTTATTTACTAAAAACAAATTTAGTTTTGAAATTTTAATCTAATTATACGTATTTGAGTATATTATTTTATTTTGGACAATAGGGTATATGAAGATTTTTCATATACGTGTCATGAACGTATATTCGAAGTCTCAAATATGCTGGATAGATATAAAATCACACTCTAACCGCCTGGAGATGATTCTTATGATTATAGCTACATCATCAGAGTTTTACGTTTGAGTTTCGAAAGTGGGATATCTATATATTTTCAATTGAATGGTGTGAGAACCGAAACTAGATAGGGTTTATTGTTGTGATTTGACACTAAAAATATGATTTTTGACTATGTATTAAAGTTATGTATTTGAAAAGCTAAGCAACTAATTGATTGATGATAGTGTTGTGTGATTATTCATTTAAACCAACATGTGAAGGAAAGATGAATTAAGTCAAATCGAATCAAATATTGAACTGAATTGAAAATTGATTAGAATTGCATGCATATTCACGTAAATACATTGAACAGGTCATTGCATGGAAGCTAAGAAGAGGAATAAAATTGTACGCCCGACAAATAGGTACATGTTTACTAATTTCTTGGGTTTTGATGATTTTATGGGCCGATTGGCTTTTTCTTTTTCTTTTGGATTGGCGAGGGCCCTATGAGGCTAGTTGCGGTTTTAAAGGTCTCCTCGTACAAAGGAGATTTTGGCGAAATTTTTCGAAAATTTAGGGTGTAAGCCAAATTTTTTGAAAAATTAGAAAATTCTTAGAAACTGAAACTTTGAAGAATGAAAGTTGAGTTGGTTGGTTAAACAACTTTCAGCTCCGTTCCTTTTCGAGGAAGAAAAGATTTCAAGTGGGGGAGATTGAAACAACCCGGATTTTCAGAACCAATTAAATTTTTTTGTTTTAGCTATTTTAATGGATTTTGGACATCTAAAATGATTTATTTTAAATAATAACGATTTAAAAATTATTTAAATCGAAGTTGGAACGTATAAATTTATTTTTAAATATAAAACGAGCCTAAAATGGCGTGGTAGTTTGTAAATTCGATTTTAAATTTCAAAAGAATGTACATAATTCAAAATAAATCGGATTTCAGTAAAACCAGAAATATTTGAATCTGATTAACTATATCTTTCCAACGAATGTGAAAAATCTAGATTTCATAACATAAATTGGAACTTATGTTCAATTTAAAATTCAAAATAGTCGCTATGGAATTTATATATATTATATATTTATAATATATATAAGGCCCTTAAAAATAGCCATTTTGTAAACGATCTCCATTTTCGATGAAACAACTTTTGTTGGATCCGAAATGTCAAATTTTTGCTACATTCCAATTTTCATAATTTTTGGAATTAATATGTGAGCGTGGTGAATTTAAACGTGTTTGGTAATTTCAGTTTGAATTGGATCGACCAGAAAATGGCCATTTTTCAAACGGTCTCCAAATTCGATGAAATTAGTTTTATTAGGACCGTATCATCAAAACATAGCTAGATTTATTTTTCTGGAATTTTTGGAGTTGGTACGTGGTCCCGATAAATTAAAATGTACGTTCAAATTCAGTATGTATTGATTTATGTTTTAATTTAAATAAAAACTGATCGAAATGATCAAATTGGCTTACAAAACATATTCCATTATGTCCGGAATGAGGGTATTTGGTTAGAAACAACAGTCGTTGAGTTTTATTTGGAGTTCGAATTGTGAAATTTCATTATAAAGCAATTAAAGAATTAATATTATTAAAAATTTAGTATAAATAATATTTTCCAAGCCAAAACCCTAAATCCCCATTTCAATTTTGGGGTCGCTACCTACATTCTTCAGTGGCTAGAAACGATCGGCCTTCCTCCCTTAAAATCTCATAATCCCCTTAATAATTACAAGCACTTATAAAACGAAGATTATTAAGCTTCCTAAGACCGTTAAATATAAAAGGGCATGATCGAGTTTTGTGAGCTAAAAAGGCTGGAATCTCTTCTCAAAGTGGAGAATATCGCAGGCGTTTTCAGGCCATGTCAGGCCACCGATCTTGGAGGCGTTTCTTGCGGAGAGGGATGTGGTCAAGGCGGTCGAAGAGGGTCGTTCCGATGGGGTTCAATCCCCTAGTGATGCGATGCGTGCGAAATTGAAGAAAGGGAGGGAGCTCGCGTTTTAATTCGATTTTCCTGGAACAAAATTTTTGGAAGAAAGATGATTAGCAGAAAGGTTATGGCCTTAATTATAGTTAATAGTAATTAATTAATTTATTTACTAAGCTAAATGGTGTAATGAACACTTAAAATATCATAACTTCTTCAGATAATATCAGAACTCGATGAATCTGAATGCGTTGGACTAGAATTGACGAGATCTACGCAATGGAACTGACCATTATGGAAATGGAGAAAATTAGAAAATGAGGCGAATTTGAACTTGAATAGTATTACAACCGAAATTCAGAAATAAAGAATGGCGGAGTGGAACCCAAAGTGAGAACTCTTTCTCACTCAATTATTTTACAGTTAAATATATCCTTGGTTTCAGATGGGGCTTAGTAGCTCCTAACACTACTTTTTGTACAAACTTTGGATGATTTATGTGGTATGATTGTGATGTGAAAATATATAATTATACATGCGTTGTGAAAATTATACATATATATGTTGTGAAAATTATATACATATGCATTGTGAAACAAAATATACATATGCGTTGTATTAAACTATAAATACGTTGTGAAATTATATATATACATATGCGTTGTGAAATTATATATATATGTATTCGTTGTGAAATAAAATATAAATGTGTTGTGAAATTATATATATGCGTTGTGAAGAAAAATATAAATATGCATTGGATAAAATTATATATGAAATGGACAAAATTGTCATGTATTGAAATAACTATTTGTTCGTTAAAAATATTATTTTTTAACATGTATATGAAGTGAATAATATTGTCATGTGTTGAAATAATTATTTGGTCACTAAAAATATTATTTTTAGCTTATATATGCGATATATAAAATGGACATGCTATGGAATAATTATTTGATCGTTAAAAATATTATTTTTAACATATATATGAGCGAATAAAATGGTCATGCATTGAAATAATTATTGGATTGTTAAAAATATAATTTTTAACATATATACGCACTGTATAAAATTGTCATGTAATGGGATATTCAATTTTGATTTAAAATTGAGATGGAAATTGAGTTCGTTTTTAAAACGAATTTATAAACGATTCATAAAATACATTTTAAATGGAAATCGACGAAATATATATATTATATATATTTAATGGCTTGAATAGAACGCGCCGCGACCGTTCGCGAATTTAAACCATTAACGTCGAATTGACGTTACGGGAGATCCGACTGTCTGATTCTTCTAAAAATGGAACCATTGGGTACGTATAGAAAAGAGCTTTCTAATGATAACAGGAGATTTGAAATCTAATGGTCAGATTTTAAGATATGTCCAAATCAATTTTGGAGAAGGTCGCTATGGACGTAGTTCGGTGGCCGATATTGGAAACCGACTGTAAGGGCCTTAATAAAATTATTTAAAATGTGAACAAATTATGTAAAATCATAATGAATGGTTTGTAAAGAATTTGGACGAAAAAATCCATATTTGAAAAGATAGAAGATATTTTTATCTGAATGAACAAGTTATTAACTAGAATGAAAATCCAATGTTCTTAAATAGATAAATTGGATTGAGAAATGGTTTTAATTTAACCGGAATTTCCAATATATGAATTGGATTGGATTTAATTGAAATAATCTTCGGAATATTTCTATATTGGATTCCATGAGTATACGGATATTACTGAAAAATTTGGAAGATATATATATCGTTATTCCAATATGATATTTGTTAGTTTCAGAATTTGATGTTGAATATAAGCCGATACTATTTTTATTCAGAGCCTTATATTTAATATCAAATTGGATTTTGGGTTTGTCGTGAACTATGTTTTAAATGACATTGGTTCTGTAACTCAATTAAAAGCAGGATTAATTTCTTGAAAATTGAATAATGATTAAGTAATGGTTTTTGAAGATTAAAACTAAGTGGAGTTTTAATAAATCTTTAATTAGATTTGAATGAACGAATGGTGATAAAATTTTCCAAAACATGAGATGTGGTATAAACCAAATATTCTTGGTTGTTTATATTTATGATTGTGATTGATTGATTGTTTGGATTGTGCTCAACTAGTTTATGAGCAAAATATATGCTTTTACATTTAGAACTGGGTTGGCTAGAAATATGTGTATGCTAACATCTTGAAACACTTCACGATTTGACTATGAGATGTGTAGCAATGTTGTTGAGTTCATTTCAAATTTAATGAATGATTTTGAAATTATATTTTTCTTAAGTGAAAAGAAATGTATTCCCGATTTTTGGACAAGGAATGTTTTATAAAAATGTTTTATAAAATAGAAAGGATTTCAAGGCCTAAACCCGATGTTGTTGAAATGATTTCGAAGTGTAATATGTGTTTGACACTGTAATTCAATGCATAACCGATTAGTTGCTATTGATGATGTATCTGTTTGGTGGCGGAGGATTTATTCTCTTGCTTAACACCCTTCTTTGAGATACCCTTCTTTGAGACGTACGAGCTCAAAGGTTATGTGATTAATAGTGACTGATCATATGTGTGAATTGCTAATGTAAAGTACTATATTATGGAAAGTACTTTTGATTATTTTGTTGCTAAATGATTTTCCCTACTTCGGGATATGAAATGATTTAGTATGAGGCTAAAGATTCGGGTAACCCATGTGACTAAAAGTATGGGTGTTATAGCCTTAAATGGCTTCGGGCGGGTGTATGCTTCCGTGCGTAGGAGGTGCATCGTCGGTGCAGCCTGCTCCATCGTGGGAGGTGCACATTTATATATCGAGTTGCTTAGGTGCGTGCCCCTTGCCTTGTCTATGGGCATCCCGATATTTGGTTGCATACTTGTTTGCATGCATTGTGATGTTTTGGAATTCATATTTCCAAAGATTTTGGTTTGAGATCCCGAAGTGAATCTACTTTTATATAAAGCTAGATATGTATTTCAAATGATTTAAAATAAGAAATCGTGAAATAAAGTCCATAGGAATAATTTCTGTAAATAGAATTGAATTTCGAAAATCTAAATTTGGGGTTAAGTCTAAATGGGTAGATTGAGGAGTTGCATGTTGTATGATGCATAATAGATCCATATTTCTATTCGTGGTTGTTGTTTATGCACCGGTATTCATGGGGGTGAACCCGTTCCGTGACATACGACGTGGCCCCATGATTTACCTTATTTTACAGCAAAGTTTAATAACCGTTTTGAGTTCTCACACTAGTCCCATGACTGACTCGGAGTTTATTATTTCTACCTAAACCCTGGGTGCCTATATTTTCCACACGGGCAGTCAGTAGTTTTGGTTTTGCAGATTATTTCATTTAGTAGGATTCAGGATCGAAGCTTAAAGTTGTGTCCAGAGCATTGATAGTCTTTCGCTTTGTTAGTTTATTTGTTTCCGATGCATTGTATTACATTTATGTAAATTTACCTTCTGATGTATGTTATTTTCGATACTCTGATAATATGTACTCTGATGTAACATTATTATGATGTTTATAAAAGTCTTATGTTGTTTGTTCTGATGTGTTGTGCGCCCAAAGTTAGCGTATCTGACGATTTCCGACTTTCGAATAGGGACTTGCGGTCGATTCGGAGGGCGGGGATTTTTGGGTCACTACAGGAGCATTGCAATATGTCACAATTACGAGACCAGACATAGCTCTCAGTGTAAAAAAAAGTGAGTAAATTCATGCAACAACAATCAGCAGAACATTGGGAAGCAGTTAAGAGGATTCTAAGATACTTAAAAGGAATAATGGATTATGGACTAAATTGATATACAACACATCTGTTGTGGTCCTGGACTTATCTTCCAATCAGTCGCATGTCAATGAAGCTTAGAGTGGAAATGAGCCAAAAGTGAGCCACCTAAGAATATTTAATTGTATAGCATATACTTTAGCTAATCTAAGAGCTAAGCTTGATGATAAGTCTGTGAAATGTATTTTTATTGGCTACTCAACTCAATATAAAGCATATAGGTTTTATAACCCTCTTAATAGCAAGGTGATTATTAGTAGGAATGTAATATTTAATGAAGATGGAGCATGGAGTTGGAAACATGAAAAGAATAATGAAAAGAGCCAGCATGTTGCCACTTTTGACACAACAATGGACTCAACTCAAGTGATAGATGCAAGCCAGTCAACTCCAAGCTCTCCTACAACACTAAGCAATCATAATGGCTACTCTTCATCAACTTCTGCATCAAGTAGCAACTCTGCAAATCCTATATTTTCAATCTCAACAAGTGACTTCTCACCAAGAAAAATAGGTATTCTATCAGAGATATATGATAGCTACGACTTTGCTCTGCTAGCCACTGAACTTGCAACCTTTGAAGAGGCAGCAAATGAAGCAGAATGGCAGACTGCTATGGAGGAAGAAATGAATTCATGCAGAAGAACAATACTTTTGGAAGTTGGTGGATCGTCTAAGGGAGAAGAATGTGATTGGTTTGAAGTGGGTTTTCAGAACCAATACAACACACATGGAAGCATTCAAAAGCACAAGACTCAAATTGTTTCCAAAGGATGTGCTCAACAAAAGGGAGAAGACCTTAAAGAGACCTTCTCACATGTTGCAAGATTTGAAACTGTAAGAGTTGTTCTTGAATTGGCTGCACAACTGAAGCTACCAGTATTTCAATTGAATGTAAAGTTAGCCTTCTTGAATGGAGAGCTGCAAGAAGAAGTTTTTGTTGAGCAACCTAAAGGCTTCATCAAGAAAAGAGAGGAAGAAAAAATGTATAGACTGCTGAAGGCACTCTATGGACTACAGGCACCTAGAGCCTGGTATAGTAAGATCGATGCTTTCTTTATCAACAATAGTTTGAAAGGAGTGGGAATGAGTTCTACTTTATATATCAAGAAGCAAGGTGAACATGAGTTCATAGTAGTATGTGTTTATGTTGATGATATTATATATTTTAGCTCTGCACAAAACCAGCTTGATGAGTTTAAACACTCAATAATGGGAGAGTTCAAGACGACAGACATAAGCATACTAAAATATTTTCTTTGGTTGGAAGTGCAACAAAGAAGAAATGGCATTTTGTATGCCAAAAAGAAGTACGCCAATGATCTGCTCAAGAAATTCAACATTAAAGAAAGTGAGGTTGCAATAACACCTATGAACACAAATGAAAAGCTTCAAAGAGAAGACTAAGAAGGAAAATGAAAAGAAGTTCAGTAGCACGGTTGGAGGGCTAAGATATCTTACGCACACAAGGCCTGACATAGCTTATTGTGTAAGTGTAGTATCAAGGTATATGCACAGTCCTACAAAGCCACATTTTGGAGCAGCAAGAAGAATACTCAAGTATGTTGCTGGAACAGTAAATTATAGAATCTGGTATGAATGTGTGGAGAACTTCAGATTGCCTAGCTACACTGGTAGTGATTGGGCAGGCTGTATTGACGACAGGAAGAGCACTTCTGGCTCGGTGTTCAGTATTGGCTTAGGTGCCATTACATGGAGCTCAAACAAACAGGACACAATGGGTTTATCCTCATCTAAAGCAGAGTATGTTGTAGCAGAAGCAGTTGGAAGGCAAGCACTGTAGCTTCGAAAATTACTTAAAGTTTTGTGTTGTGAGCAAGTAGAGTGTGATAACAAATCGGCAATTGCCATGACAAAGAATGCATTCTTTCATGCAAGAACTATGCACATAGATGTGCAACATCACTTCATCAGAAAGCCGGTGATTGAAAAAAAGGTTGAACTAAAGTTCTGTGGAACAAACCATCAAAGGGTAGATTTATTTACAAAGCCTTTATGTCATACTAAGCACAGGTTATTCATAGAGAAGATTGGAATGAGAGAGTTTGAATCAATGGGAGGTGTTGGAATGTGATTCAGACCCTTCTAGTAAAAGTCAAAATTGGTAGCTATTAAATATCATCATTTGTTTTATCAAACCGATCATTTGTGGGGTTTCTCTACTGTAAGAGAGCCAACATCAAACTATCTGAAATCAATCATAATCGGCCTTAATATCTGAATCTCACGTGTCCACCATCTTTCCGATTCTTCCTCTTTGCAAATTGATGCGCGATTTCCCTTTTGCTATCTACCTCAATATATGAATCTTGTGTGGCCATCGTCTTTTCGATTCTTCCTCTTCGCAAATTAATTTGCAATTTCCTCTTTGCTATCTATCTATGATAGAAGTCTTCGTTCTGCTTCAAAAAACACTGAACCCGTTTAACTATAAAAACCCTATCTCCTCAACACCGTAGGTCGTGACCGACCTCCCACCTTCTCAGAATACAACCTGCCTTCGACGATGGAGAATTTGACTTTTGTTCTCCTGGTCATTTGGAAAAAGGTACGGTTTTGAATTACCTTGCTTCCAAATTGATTTTGGGTTTAACACTTGGAATTTCAACTAAATATCGGTATATTTGTTTTGTAATTGCATATTTTGGATGATGACTGTGCTTATATTATTCTTGTAATGAAGCGTTCTAGTACCGTGAAATTGTTAAAAGTAGATACGTTACTTTTAAGAAGCCTAATGATTCAGCATTTTACTAAGTTAACATATGCGATTTCAAATTGTTTGAGTTGTAGTTTGCGATACTATGTGTTGGATTGAAGAGGTTGAAGATAGCTTCGAGTCGCGGAAGACGGTTCGCAAATCGGTGCTCGTATGTAGAAGTTATGAGCTGGAAGGTGCAGTTTTCAGTGAGCTGGAGTGACAGACGTCTGTCGTATGGGACGACAGACGTCTGACTTGTCAGGAAATTTTTCCTGAGAGTCTGGACAGACGTCTGTCCAAATGGGGACAGACGTCTAAGCTCAACAGACGTCTGTCATACTGGGGACAGACGTCTGAGTTGAAGCCCAAATAATTCCCTGGGAGGGAACAGACGTCTGTCAACTCCACGACAGACATCTGTCGAGTGATATGGGCTGTTTCGGGATGAAAACATGACTGACTGTTTTGTGAAGGCTTAGGGGCAATTTCGGGAATTGGCCTACCTCTATATAAGCTATTTTCAGATCTGAATTAGGTGAGCTTTTGAGGAGCTTGGGAAACTTGATTTGGGATCAAGGATTCATTCAAAGGGGGAATTAGGGTTCATAACCTAATTCCAATTCTTCAATTCTATTCTCCTCAAACTCTTTCTATATATTGAAATATAGTGATCATTGTATCAATCTCTTGTATTCCTTTCATCATGGTAATAAAATACTCTCTCCAAAGTGGATGTACACTAACAAGACGTTAGTGGAATCACTATAAATCCTTGTGTGATTTATTCTTGTTGCTTTGTCATTAGTTTCTTGCTTGTGATTGGGATTTGGTTTATTCGTGAGATTGTTTGTGGCTAGAGTTATTGCTTTGGTTGTTTTTGCAAGTCTAACAATGATCTAGCCTTCCGCGGCGCATTGTGATTTGGATATTCGGTTCTTAAGTGGTCTCGGATCGGATTAATCACATAGGGATTTGGTTCCAACAGTTGGTATCAGAGCAAGTTTTGGTGCTTGTTAGGTGTTTGTGAAAATGCCGAAGACGAATAATAGCTCGGTAAGTCCTTCAACCGGAAGTCTGAATAGTGTGGCGCCTTATGTACGGGGTTCGTATGCGGGGTCGGGTTCTGAATTGGTTATTGACAAGTGGAACGGGGATAATGACTTTGAGAAGTGGCAATGAAAAATGAAAGCGGTTCTTTGGTGGAATCGGGTGCACCGAGTAGTATTTGATACTCACTTATTGCCAAGTGATATCTCGGATGCGGAGAGAGAGGAGATGGAGGAATGGGCTTACACTACTCTTCAACTTGCCATGGGGGAGAACGTAATCTCCGAAATTAGTGGTGTGACTACCGCTAAAGGTATATCAGACAAGTTGGAAGAACTTTATATGAAGAAGTCGCTCACTAATCGTTTGATCTTGTTGCGTACGTTTTTCACCTTCAAGATGAAGGAGGGTAATATGCTTAAGGCACATTTGAATGCCTTTGATGACTTGCTCATGAAGATGAAGGCCGTTGAATTGAAGATTGAGGAAGAGCAAAAGGCGATGATGTTATTGTGTTCGTTGCCGGATCGCTACACGGGTTTCTCAAATAGTTTGATCTATGGTCGGGATACCTTGACTCTTGATGATGTCAAGACGGGTCTTCTTAGTGAGGAGTTGAGAGATCAAATAAAGGAATTAAGCGAGGGAAGTAGTGGGGCTAGTAGTGGTCACGGGTTGTTTGCGGAGAAAGAGAAGAATGTGAAGAAAGGAAACCGGGGCCGTTCTAAATCAAGAAAGGCCGGTGGAAGAGGTAAATCAAGGGAGAGAAATGGCAAGTGCTTTATTTGCAAGAAACCGGGACATTGGAAGAATGAATGTCCGGAAAAAGATAAGAAGGAAGTAGCGTCTTCATCCGTCGCAGTGGAGAGTGGGAATGGTGAGATAGATGAGAATGTGTTGACGGCGGTGGCATTGGGTGTTTCGAGTAGCGAATGGGTTCTCGATTCGGGTGCGTCATATCATATGACGCCAAATAGAAATTGTTTTTCATGCTTTGAGGTCAAAAAGGGAAATGGTGCTATTTGCAAGTCGATGGGTATTGGCTCCGTGCAAATAAGGATGTTTGATGGAGTAGTTCGCACGCTCACCAATGTTCGCTACGTTCCGGGACTTAGGAAGTCGCTTATATCTTTAGGGAAATTAGATTCTCTAGGATGCAAGATCACTATCGAGAAGGATTGCCTGAGGGTTTCGAAGGGTGCGCTTGTGGTTATGAAAGGTTCTAGGACTCATGGTATATATTTGCTTCAAGGTGTGACTGTAGAAGGTGAGACTTGTGTGGGTGTTGATAGTTCTCGTGACTTGGATGCGACACGGTTGTGGCATTTGAGATTGGGTCATGTCTCGAAGAGGAGTTTGGATATTCTTCGGAAGCGAGAGATGATCGAGGGTGAGAGTTTCAACAAACTAGAGTTTTGCGAGGAATGTGTCATAGGGAAGCAAACAAGGGTATCATTCGATGAAGGCAAACATGACTCAAAGGAAGTTCTTGAGTATGTTCATTCGGATGTTTAGGGACCGGCACCGGTAGCTTCTTTGGGAGGAGCAAGGTATTACATTTCTTTCATTGATGATTTGTCTCGCAAGGTATGGGTGTATGTAATGAAGGCCAAGTCGGAGGCATTTGCTAAGTTCAAAGTGTGGAAGGCTCTTGTTGAGAATGAGAGCGGTAAAACTTTGAAGGTTCTTAGGACCAACAATGGTGGGGAGTATTTCTCGCGTGAATTCTTGAAGTATTGTAAGCATCACGGAATCCGGAGACATTTTACTACACCGGGAGATCCGCAATCTAATGGAGTAGCGGAGAGAATGAACCGAACTCTACTTGAGCGAGCTCGATGCTTGAGATTGACATCGGGCTTTTCTAAGGGATTTTGGGCCGAAGCTTTGTCAACCGCGGTGTATATTGTGAATCGAATTCCGTGCTCGGCCATTGATAACAAAATTCTGAAGGAAGTGCGGAAAGGGAAGAGTGTTGAATTGAGATATCTTCGTGTGTTTGGTAGCCCGGTTTATGTGCATGATCCGGGGAATGATGAGCTTGGAGCTAGAGCATTCAAAGGGGTCTTGCTTGGTTTCACGGACGGCGTGAAAGGCTATCGAATTTGGAATCCGGATACGAAGAAGGTTGTTAATTCTCGTCATGTCACTTTTGATGAGTCAGCTTTATTCAAGGTGAATGAAAGCTCATCCGATGTTCCGGATTTGGTTCAAGGTGAATCAAAGGAGAAGGAAGTCATTCCCACATTCCATCCAAGTGGTAGTAGAGTTGAAGAAGCTCGTGGGGTAGAAGCGGTTGATGAAACATCACATAGTCCACATGGTTCCTCTAGTGATGTTGGTGATGTACATGATACTAGAGAAGTTTCGACTCAAGGTGGAGCCGAAAGGGGTTTAGGTGGAAGTATTGCTACTCGGGTTGGTCGACATGCAATAAGGCCTCCCGAAAGATATGGTGATTGGAGCTACCTTAGCTTTTGTGATAATTTGGACTATGCTCTCAATGTAGTCCAAGATGAGCCGATGGACCTTGATGATGTCATGGAGTCGAGAGAGAGCTCGAAGGGGATTTGCGCCATGGAGGAAGAGATGCAATCGCTAATGAAGAACCGAACTTGGGAGTTGGTTCCACTTCCTCAAGGAAACCGTGCTATAGGGTGCAAATGAATTTACAAGGTGAATGATGATGGAAGGTATAAAGCAAGGTTAGTGGCAAAGAGGTTCTCACAAAGGAAAGGAAAGGAGTATGATGAAATTTTTGCACCAGTGGTTCATCATACATCTATCCAGGTTTTACTAGCCATAGTTGCTATTCACGACTTGGAGTTGGAGCAACTTGATGTGAAAACCGCCTTCTTGCATGGAAACTTGGATGAAGACATCTACATGGAGCAACCGGATGGGTTTGTTGTAGATGGTTAGTCTAACATGGTTTGCAAGTTGAAGAAATCACTATATGGGTTAAAGCAATCGCCTAGACAATGGTACAAGAGATTCGATCATTTCATGCTTGAAAGTGGCTTCCATCGAAGCATCAAGGATGCTTGCGTATATTTCAAGAGGTTGGGAAATGATTGTTGGGTGTATTTACTCTTGTATGTGGATGATATGCTCATTGCTTCCAAGGATAAAAATGAAATCAACAAGTTGAAGATGCTTTTGAAATCGGAATTCGAAATGAAGGACCTTGGAGAAGCAACGAAAATCTTGGGCATGGAAATTGGAAGGGACCGAAAGCGTTTTGAGTTGAGATTGACTCAAAAGGAATACATAAAGAAAGTGCTTTGCCGGTTTAGCATGGAGGATGCAAAGGCGTTAAATACACCTTTACCTTTGCATATGAAGCTTTCGGAAAAGGGATCACCTATCGGGGATAAAGACAAGGCGTATATGGCAAAGGTGCCATATGCAAGTGCGGTTGGTAGTTTAATGTACGCAATGGTGTGTACAAGGCCCGATATTTCAAATGTCGTCGGGTGGTTAGTCGGTATATGGCTAATCCGGGGAAATCGCATTGGGAAGTCGTGAAGGCTATTTTGAGATACTTGAAAGGCACAGCATCTCATGGACTTGTCTTTGGCGGTAGTGATGAGAGGAGTTGCAAGTTGGTTTGTTATTGTGGCTCGGACTACGCCGGTGATAGGGATCGGAGGAAATCAACTTCTGGGTATATCTTCACACTTGGCGGGACAGCCATTAGTTGGAGATCGCGATTGCAAACCGTAGTTGCTTTATCCACTACGGAGGCGGAGTTGATTGCCGCTGTGGAAGCGGCCAAGGAGGCACTCTACTTGAAGCGATTGTTGTGTGACTTGGGTTTCGAACATGAAAGTGTTGATGTTCGATGTGATAGAGAAAGTGCTATCCATTTGGTGGAGAATTTGGCGTTTAGCTCACGGACCAAGCATATTGAGGTGAGGGAGTCATTTCTTGTAGCCATGGATGAGGACAAGCTAGTATATCTTCGGAAAGTGCACACAAAGGATAATGCGGCCGATATGTTTACCAAAGCATTGCCGTATGGGAAGTTCGAGCATTGCTCGAACTTAATTCGCTTGTTGAGTTGCTAGTGCCATGGGGTGGCACGGGGTTGGAGAGAGTGATTTTGTTTTGGTGATGGAAAGGAATAGCGGTGAGAGATTGACATCTATCTTCATGGTAAGTACTCGTTTCACTCCCGAGTACATTGTCTTTTGGTGAGACGTTTGGTTTGAATACTTTCAACACTTCATTGGCGGGTGGAGGCTTTTCCTGGACTCGTTGGTGGAGTGCAATGGGCGGTGGCCATGCCGGAGCTCATTAGGGAAGTATTCATGTTGCTTGGTCGAAGGTAGAAGGAAATGCATGGGGCATTGGAGTTTGGAGTTGAGATGGATATAGTATCGAGGTGGAGTGTTGTAGTTTGCAATACTATGTGTTGGATTGAAGAGGTTGAAGATAGCTTCGAGTCGCGGAAGACGGTTTGCAAATCAGTGCTCGTATGTAGAAGTTATGAGCTGGAAGGTGCAGTTTTCAGTGAGCTGGAGTGACAGACGTCTGTTGTATGGGACGACAGACGTCTGACTTGTCAGGAAATTTTTCCTAAGAGTCTGGACAGACGTCTGTCCAAATAGGGACAGACATCTGAGCTCAAAAGACGTCTGTCATACTGGGGACAGACGTCTGAGCTGAAGCCCAAATAATTCCCTGGGAGAGAACAGACGTCTGTCAACCCCACGACAGACGTCTGTCGAGTGATATGGGCTGTTTTGGGCTGAAAACATGACTGACTGTTTTGTGAAGGCTTGGGGGCAATTTCGGGAATTGGCCTGCCTCTATATAAGCTATTTTCATATCTGAATTAGGTGAGCTTTTGAGGAGCTTGGGAAACTTGATTTGGGATCAAGGGTTCATTCAAAGGGGGAATTAGGGTTCATAACCTAATTCCAATTCTTCAATTCTATTCTCCTCAAACTCTTTCTATATATTGAAATATAGTGATCATTGTATCAATCTCTTGTATTCCTTTCATCGTGGTAATAAAATACTCTCACCAAAGTGGATGTACACTAAAAAGACGTTAGTGGAACCATTATAAATCCTTATGTGATTTATTTTTGTTGCTTTGTCATTAGTTTCTTGCTTGTGATTGGGATTTGGTTTATTCGTGAGATTGTTTGTTGCTAGAGTTATTGCTTTGGTTGTTTTTGCAAGTCTAACAACGATCTAGCCTTCCGCTGGCACATTGTGATTTGGATATTCGGTTCTTGAGTGGTCTCGGATCAGATTAATCACATAGGGATTTGGTTCCAACAGTTTGAAGTGGTATATTAAGTGGCTCGATATTTAGAATAACTTGTTATTGCATTTGATAAAGGCATCAATCTAATTTAGTGAATATGTGAGATTTTGCTTGAGTGCAAAGCATTTTGTATGTCCATCAAAATTAAACATTTGGTACCAGTGCTAAGTTCAAGTTTTGGTTACACATCTGATTCTGAGGCCGGTAGGTATCCCAACGTTAAGGAATATAGCAAGTGCGACAGAAATCACTATAGATGACCATTGTTCTGTAACCAAATGCTGAAAAGCAGTGTTAGTGGCACTGTTGCATCACATACATATTATAATTCACAATCTGGGGATTTTGGAGGCTGGTGGTATTGAATGTAGTAGTATCAAAAATATTGTTGGCATTTAAAGTAGCGGTAGGCAGAGAAAGTGTGATGTTGGATGATAATTTCATAAAGAGATAAAGGAGGAAATTTTATCCGCATTTTTGCAGAGGAATGCTCTTTGCATTCTGCATTCTGACTGTAGTACACCTGAGTAAACTGCACTTGTTATCCAAGCTTGAAGACCAAAAATCAATACCTACTTTGCTTGTACTATTTTGCAGAAAATATACCGAGTTCTGTTTGCAGAAAATAATATTATGTCTTATAAGGCCTAACTCTTTGCCTAGGTTCTGATATTCAACCCTTTTTTTTTTTTTTTTTTAAATGAGTATTATTTTTTGGTTCATAGGTTTTGTTTGATGAGGAAGCAATTGGAATCAACGATGGTTGCTGATATTTTTGGCGCAACCATTTTTTCCATAATCTGATTTAATTCATTGATTTTTCTATTCTACCTTTCATCTAATTATCAAAGAAAAATTGCTTAATTTTCTAATATTCAGCTTGATCAATGCAGATGATCATATTTTATTTTGTTTGGGTCTTTTTATTAATCACGACATGTTGATGGAAAACAAAGCATAATATAACCATCGTTGATAATGAACAGTCTGAGAGTAGATAAAAATCTACATGATAATGTTATATGCGGTAATATATTTGATGATTTTAAAAGAACTTCCCGTCATATGATAGATTTTCATGCATATGATTTATTTGTTTCATAAGAATTGATGTAATCCTATACATGATTGTTGCATCTGTTTTTTTGGAAGCTATGATGTAAAATCACCCCATCATCCTATTTTAATATATCTTTAATTGTATTATTCGGTAATTATTAGGCTGACTGCCAAACTATTACAAAGTTTGATAATGACTTGTTGAGGTATATTGCAGCTAATACAAGTAAGGAATCTGTACGGTCGAGGGAAATAAAAATGAGGTACTTGGTGAAGCAACATGATATTATTTTGCCAACTTTGAGGAAGTAAAGTGCGATACAATGATATTGAACAAGGCTACTGATACAGCATAGCTGCAAGACTATCTGCGCTAAATTATTTTAAGTAGTCGTTCCTCTTATCAAGATATATTTGCAGAGCTGCCAATATGATGATGTGGAATGTGTTTCTAATGCTTCATTGGTTCAATAAAGACTTCGTTTTCTTTCTGATTTTGTATTTTTAGAAAAAGAACTACAAGACTATCTACATTTAGCTTATGGAAGCATCTAATGTTAGTTTTGTTTACTTTTTTCATATTATTTCTTCAAATCTTTCCACATTTACTCCTTAAGAGGGTTAATTTATCAGTACAGACGGATGTGTATACTTATTCCTAGGACAATGGTCTGTCACGTAGAATGTGAAACAAATGTTTGTTGTTGCATTCATAAAAACATTGGGGGCCTTTTGATTTTTATTACAGCATGTGTCTATGTATACATCATAATTTGGGCAAGTTCAACTTTGTTTTTTCTTTTCTATATTTACCCCTTTAAATGCAATTTTGTATCATTAATGACATGCAACCTTGGGGAATTAATGAATTAGTTGACAAGTGTAAGCCCTCATGCTTGGGATATGTAGGATGAATGAGGACTGCAAATCATCTTATAGTTTTTGCAGTTGTCTAACAAAAGGAATTTCTCTTCCTACATCAATTGGATGCCTAGGTTAATAAAGGTCAACAACTGGTGGGGCCTTATGTTTAACCCAATGAAACAACCCAAGAAATCCATTAGTCTCGTGATGGGATTCAATTGTCCATTTAAAAATATTTGAATATCATTTACAAACGATAATAACTATATTGGATCATCCAAAATGTCAATTATATGTCAGTCTCTACTTCATGTATGGTCATATTCATATTCATAGACTGTAGTACAAAAAAAATATGGTCAATGAAGTCATGTTTCATTGGCACACTCACCTATACCTGATTTTAAAGAAATCATTCGATTTAACATTAACTATAGTGAAAAATATGAACAAATTGAAACGACTCTTCAAGTCACGTTAAGAGTTTTGGAGAAGCAAATTAGACTTGAAACTCTCACAATAGATGTTATGGCACAGCCTTGGGATGCCAATGTTTTTTCCGATACCTTTCAAAAGTTCTAAAATTCACTTCAGCTTTCAGATAGGTTTTATGAAAATCCTTTGTAAATTTTCCTGTAGAAAATTTGTATTTTAAAACTACATTTGCAACAACAACAGTAATTATACATTGCGAATATTTATAGTTTTTACTGTACATTTCTTTTATAAAAAATGAAAATTTGAAGTTTATTCCCCATACAAGCGGATTCTACACTGTAGACATTCCAGTCCATACTGTGCAGTTTAAAAAATGTGCATATGTGCCAAAACTTTTTTTTAGAAGTTATTTCAGGTATTAAACTCGAAAATAAAGAGGAAAATCCTAATATCTACAACTTTCTAATTGCTCGTGCCGTTGTGGGGGAACTATGGTATTTGACTTTGGAATTGAACCATTTCCTCGTACTGAAGAAGAGTTTTCATATTAACTGGAAGGAGCTTGATTCGAATGATCAGTAATTTCTATTCTATGATCAATCAGTATAAGCATTAACGATTTGAATACACATAATATCCCAAACGATCACTTCCATCTACATGATTATATTCATTAATTAGTAAAGAGGTTGCAAGATGCTCAACAACTAAGATGTGCATAACTAATAGTTTCCAATTGATCAGAAATTCGCTTTCACATATATCAATTAGAAATTATTTTCGAAATTGAGGTTGTGTGTAGCTGATGGCAATTTGAAGTGGTTTCAATGTTACGATGGTTACTGATATGTTTGTTTGCTCCATATTGTTATGTTGTTAGTCTTGAGTTTAATTGTATATTCTCCACTTATATATGCAAACTTCACTGAATATGTGTAATATATTTCCAGACGCTCAGCTTGCTGTAAAGTGGTACAAAATAATGTACCTACAATAGTCATTGCTGTTGAAGAACCAAGCCCATTGTGGCAACTTAATATTTGCATTTTGTAGCAACATATGGAATGTTCTTGTGAGCTATATTTCATTTTTTTAGTTTGTTCCGGAGGGAAACCCTCCCTGGTGCATCTAGCCTAGTTCGCGAGCACCACATAAGTGGTTGATCTTAGCGTATGCATATGGTAAGCTTTTAAAATGCCATTCCGGATTTCGAACCTGCTTCACTTTTACCATGGCGTAAAGTCTTTAACCGCTAGGTTACTGCTGCGGACATGAGCTATAATTCATTTAGATATGCAATTATATTTGTATTTCAATTATTAGTTAATGAAGAATGAATTTGTAAATAAAGTTTTTTGTTAGATTCTAATTTTAAGTGATACACTACAAAAAATAAAAGGATTAGAGACTTCATTTATTTGTTACTAATTAGGCTATTTTGTCTCAATATTTTGCTTAAGACCCAACAGATACAAAAATATTTGTCCTTAATTTTGAGGTCCCTGAAAAATTAAGAACAATCAAAATTTGTCTCAAATTAACTAGGAACCAATTAAGAACAAACTTTTCCGTCTCAAATCCAATAACTAAAAATCAAAATTACAATTACTATTGGGTCGACGTTTATTGAAAACATTGGTAGTATTTATGGTAGTCATAATCCCATATGTACCAAGCATATATAAGTAGTACAGGAATTATGTTTTTTCAACGTACGAAGCCATTATATATTCTGATCAAAAGATGAACGATGAATGTTAAAAACTAGACTACAAACACGATCCCCGTGAATAAATGTAATTACCACTATAAGTGATCTTCAGCATGTCTTTTTTTTATAAGCATTTAGTAAAAAAATTGAATTTAATACAAATGACAGATACAACGGACCCAACATTTACACAAAATACATAGAATACCGCGTACAAAATAATAAATACAACTGCGCCACACATAATTCACAAGTTCAGTGAAACTTAACACGTCTTCAAGCTGTGGTTGTGTAGCAACACTCAGTTTATTACATTTCTACAAATGTGTCTCTTGTGTTTTTTCTTCTTTAAGCATAGGCACTCCAGCTTTTAAATCAAATTCAACTATTAAATAAGTTGATTAAATCTAACCATATTTGTGAATGCGCTGCTTAGAATAATATTTTGCTTCATTACTCAGCTATTGTTCCTTGATTTTTCTTTAAAAGAAATTGGCAGAAACACATGCAAAATGAACCAAAAGAACCTCCCTTGCTCAACACATTTGCAAGTGGCAGCAATAGAGATAAACTGAAAAACATTGAATCTCTTCAACTTAAACTTTGACCCATGAAGAGCATGAAGAAATATGCTAGTTACCCTACATATAATCATCATTCAAACTCAAACTATTGTTTGAAATAACCAATTAAATAAACTACAAACATGAAGATTCGTACAATTACATAAGTTAAAATATCATATTCCTGTAATTACCCAAGAACGTCACAGCCCCCATCATAAACAGTTTTGGAAACTAAACCCATAAGTACAACGCTGCCACCACCATATGCTAGGAAGAGCCTAGCAGCAGTGAAGAGTGGACAAAAAAGATTGAGAAATTGCATGGAATGAAACAATACCCAGTTGATGTGCTAATTAGTGATGATATCTTTTCGTTTCTTTGTATAAGGCAATGAAAATCCTATAAAATCAAAATACGAATATCTTTAGGGCAATGAGATAATACAATCTAAAAGCAATTTGGTAAATCAAATTGAGGAAAACCAACCCTTCACTACCCTAATTTATCAGTCCATGTCAACTAATCCATCGCTGAATCAAGGATTTTTTTATAGCTTTTGAAGAAGAAGCACCACAGGATTGAATTGCCACAAACGATACGCCCTGCAGCACTAAAATGACGGTGAAGAGAAAGTGGGCAAGTGAAGAGAAAGTGGGCAACCTTTATTTGACGTGATTTAGTTAATTAGTGAATGAACGGCTAAGATTAGGTTCCCTTGAAAATTGGGATTGCAAGAGAAATTAATACTGATTAGACATTAGAGATTCAAAGTATAGGTATCTAGTTTTACAGTTTGAGACAACATAATTTCCTCCCTAACTTATTCTATACTAGAGACAAAATTTTAGTTAGTATCTAATTGTTGTCTTAAATATTGTATTTCCTTGTAGTGATATTAGAAATTGTTAATATTCACATATGGATGTTTTTTACTTGTATGTATGTGCTTATGAACCCTTTGTATATATTGATAGCATATTCTTAGTTTAAGTTAGTTTATATGTACAATTCATAGCTTAATTGGATCTGCGCTTATTCGGTTATTTCCAGACTTAGATTTGTTCGAAAAACATCTGTTATGTGATCCCAGTAGCTATCCACTACTACAAAACCATTTTATTCCAGTAGTCGTAGGATCCATTTATAATTTATTGACATGGGGTTAGATACAATATGCATCCGTGATATGTTTAGTGCCAGAACACTTTGAAATTTGAATATCGATGCTGAGGAGCACCTGGCTATAGATTATATCTTGATTTTATACAGAATCTGTATATCGTACAATATACGATCCCATAATATTAATTAGATCTAATTTTATGTTACTTGAATTGTACTATTGGAGCTTGCTTGTCTGGTAGCTACAGCCCACCAAAGCCATGGGTAAAAATAGTTTCTAGATAATTATCAGATTATACAATGTGGATCAACTGTTGCTTTAGTTGGAGATGTTGGGAAAATTGCGCCTTTGCGGAAACGTCCAGGATCTTCTTCACCCAATTACTTAAAGATGATTTCTATGGAAACAAACATAGATATGAAATTACACACGCAAACACAAGATATTCCACCCAACCACTCTCTTTATTGATTCACAAAAACAAATTTTGTTTACACTCACTGGTTCAACAACCAACAATAAACAAACAACAACAATCAATAACCTTATTGAGAAAGGAAAAGAATATCTAGATGACTACAACTTTTGTTGGAGGAGGAGAACAATGAAGAATGACGGCTGACCATTGGATTAATTGGAGGCACCAATCCTCTCTAGGGCACCAAGCCCTAGAGGGACGCAGCCGACACTCTATTCGGTCATACATTAATCCATCCCTATGTGCTGCTTTTATAGGAGAATAGAAGGCTTAGGAAAAATATCAAATTTTCCTCTTAGAGATATATTAGGAATATATCCCCTCTATACTTGCAGAATAAGTCACAGAAAGATCGAGTCAAAATTCAGCAATAAATCCGCTCAAACGTCAAACTGCTCATTCTAACCTTCTTTCTGTTGCTGCACCATCTCGTGTACCGCTAGGCACATCCACGCCTCGTCTCTATCAACATATGTGATTTTATATCACAAATCACAACACTCCACCTTGATATGAAATCACATCAACAACAAGTCAACCGACTTCTATGGACATGTGAAATCACCATCACAACGCTCTACCTTAATCTGAAATCATGTCAACACTCCAATAATCACCAAACAAGTCATCTAGCTCTTTCAACGACACCTTCTCTCAATTAAAACTAACCTTGATTTCCAGGCAACGAGATACACCCCACCTGTTCCGAGTATAGGGACTCAATTGATTTCAGGGCAACAATCACACCCAGTCGATTTGAAAGGACTACGACCATACCTCAATTACAAACACAACCCACCGCCTGCAAAAGATGCATCTACCACCTGAGCTGCACCGTGCATACACCAACGGTCTAAAAAATTCTTGCAATACCACAAAATCTCCATCGCCTTTGTGGATTTCAAAACTCGACATCCGTCTTCCGTTTGACATGATCTCTTCATCTCTGTGATCCCTCGAGTATCATCAACATCTAGACCCTTGTCGATACCATGATCCTCCACCTTAGGACCATAAGCAGTGACCATATTAACCTCTCCACCTTGTTGTGGACTAGATTCTTCAACCGTCACCCGCCTTCCACATCGACACCCGTCTACCACTTGACCTGAGCTCCTTCCTCGAGCATCATCAACGTGAAGACCCCTGTCGAAAACATGAACCGAATTACCAAGGTATAGGCAAATCAAACCAATTATCAACATCTTCGTCTTCTTCCATCTTCCCTCATCCATGTCGGAGGGCTTCTCTTCATCTCCATCAACCAAACCATTGAGGCCTTCAAATCCCCAATCAAAATTTGTCATCACCAACAGTGCCATCATATCTGAAAAAAAATCAAAAATTTTCAACAAAAAGTCCATTTTTTTTGGGAATAAAAATCAATTTTTCCAATCCAAAATCACTCTAAGCTTTGCGATGATCTTGCTCTGATACCAACTGTTGGGAAAATTGCGCCTTTGCGGAAGCGTCCAGGATCTTCTTCACCCAATTACTTAAACATGATTTCTATGGAAACAAACACAGATATGAAATCACACACGCAAACACAAGATATTCCACCCAACCACCCTGTTTATTGATTCACAAAAACAAATTTTGTTTACACTCACTGGTTCAACAACCAACAATAAACAAACAACAACAATCAATAACCTTATTGAGAAAAGGAAAGAATATCTAGATGACTACAACTTTTGTTGGAGGAGGAGAACAACGAAGAACGACGGCTGACCCTTGTATTAATTGGAGGCACCAATCCTCTCTAGGGCACCAAGCCCTAGAGGCACGCAGCCGCCACTCTATTCGGTCATACATTAATCCATCCCTATGTGCTGCTTTTATAGGAGAATAGAAGGCTTAGGAAAAATATCCAATTTTCCTCTTAGAGATATATTAGGAATATATCCCCCTCAATACTTGTAGAATAAGTCACAGAAAGACCGGATCAAAATCCAGCAATAAATCCGCTCAAACATCAAACTGCTCATTCTAACCTTCTTTCTGTTGCTGCACCATCTCCTCTACCGCTAAGCACATCCACGCCTCGTCTCTATCAACATATGTGATTTTATATCACAAATCACAATAGAAGAGAGTGGAAGTGAAAATTCAACGGTTACTAGTTTGATGGAGAGATTCTATGTCCCACAAGCAGTGAAGTACTTATGGACAACATAAATATTAAGGAATTTCTGCTGAAATGGCTAACGTTAGTTTAACATTTTGATAGCTTCATTTTTTTGAGATGTGAGAATTTTGAATGGTACAAGAACACATCAACAAAGTTTGATTTCAGTCAAATTGTATAATTTTTTACAAACACTGAGCTGTATTGAAAGAGGTTGTAGGGTAGAGGGTGTAACCAAACTCTGTATTCATATCTTTGCAAATTGACATGCTGAATATACGTGAGGAGAGGCCGCATAAATTGGCCTGAAGGCACTGTATCATAAGAGAGTATAAAGGTTGTTCAAAAATTACCAGTCTTTGGGTATTTCACAACCATACGAAATATTGATTATTTTTAAGAACCTACTTTTAATCTTGTAGCGAAGAGATATGATTTATCTTTTGCGTGCTATACTTTTAATTTGACTAATATATATGTGGAGAGGAATAAAAATCCCTGGCCTTACGCCATTGTCTTCTCCTTTTATCGGTATTTGGTAGTCATATAAAGGCTTTTGTGGATGGACTTCTTCGGTTTATATTTTTCTTTTGCACAAACAAAATATTTTTTTTGTTTGGTAATAAACCCCAAAAGATTAGTCCTACATGTACAAATCATTATTTGTTAACGAATAGATTGATAAATAGTAAATACTACATTTGATATTTATGGTTAAAGACTCGCGTCATTGTAACAGTGGCGTGGGTTCGAAATCCGAAATGGCATGCTAAGAGTTTACCATGTGCATACGCTAAAACCAACCACCTATGTGGTGCTCGCGGACCAAACTAGGTACACTAGGGAGGGTTTTGTTTCCCTTCTGAATAAATTAAAAAAAAAACATTTGATATTTACGTGTAACCATTAGGGTATAAATTTGTGTATTTATTCTGAAGAGTCGTTTTTTTGTTGCAGAATTTAGTGATGCAGCCTGTAGACTTATCACACGGAATTTTGATAGATTTGTTACATGGTCAATTGAAGAAAGGGACCTACAAACGGAATGGAAGCACGTGAAGCTCTCAACAACATTTTTCTTTACTATAGCATGGGAGATACTGAAGTCCGTGAAGACCTTGATTTCAAAGATCACTAAAGAAGCGATAATAGAGGATAACTGAAATGTAATATCTTTTGTAAAGTGGATGTTTCTTTATTGTATTATTATTATTTGCATAAGATGAATAATGTTAGATATTTGTTTCATTTTTCCGTTTATTTGTTCAATCCGTTAATGACTTAGAGCTATCAAAAAAACTAAACAATAAGAGTACATTGATCCAATTTGAAATACAATAAAAATATATGTATGTACTTGGTGTGATTCATAACATTTTTAGTCTTGAGTTGGTTACACGTACTATGGTGCAATTGGATTTTTTTTATATAATTACATCCATTTTCTGTTAAACACAACAAGAATGTCTTAATATAGTGACGGACCAGAGCGACGGCTGGCGACGGCTAAAAAAAGCGGCCGTCGCTAGCCGTCGCCCAACGGAATATAACCGCGAGGCTATAGGAACAAAAATCATTCACGCCCAAATTCCCCAAAAACCCAAACCCACGACCAAAACCAGCCCCTTCCTCCCGCCGCCGTCGCCAGCCGACACCTGCCGCCGCCGACCGTGTGCTCCCACCAGTCTCCTCCCCCCTGCGGCCTTCTCAATCCTTCTCCATTCCTCCAAACCAATTTCTCTCTCTCTAAGGTATGAATTCTAACCTACTTTCATGAATTAATTATTTAATAATGATATAAATGTATGTGTTAGTTGAGTATACAATGCTTGTTGGATTAATGTAGTTGATTTAGTAATGATTGGAACCCTAAATTGTTGATTTAGTTGTTTATCGATATGATGTTTGATTTTGTGTTAATGTATGTGTTAATGAACCGTTATTTTGTGTGTATGTAATTATTGGGTATGAGATTGGTGATATGTTGTTGGATATAGCTAGTTAAAAGCGATGGTTGTGAAATTGTTGGGTTGTAGACGAGGCTTGAAAATGAATTGTATTGTGGAAATTATTAGAATGGAATGACTATGTATGGCGCAAGTAGGATTGTGGTTGATTTTGGTTGAAACCAAATAGGATTAGTTTATGGAAAAAAATTTGTCTGGCGTACGAAATAGATTATTGAAATCCCCCTTGTCAAAAGTTGCGAGGCTTTAAGGTAGCGCGAGGAGCCGTACATCGGGACGGTGCCTGTTTTAATTACCCTGCTGTTATGCTGCCGAAATTTTTAGAAATATTCATGTGTTTGAATTATTTTCATATGTTCAAGTATATTCATGTGTGATAATTTATTCATGATAGAAATAAATTGCTTAGATAATAAAATCACATTTTTATTATGTATGAACCACTAAAAATATTCATGTGTTGAATAAATTCTTTGAACAATGAAAATCAGATTTTTTTATTATATGTATGAACCACTAAAAATGTTCATGTGTTGAATAAATTCTTTGAACAATAAAAATCACATTTTTATTGTATGTATGAACCATTAAAAATATTCATGCGTTGAATAAATTCTTTGAACAATATATGTATGTGTTATCGAAATCACTGACATATATTTTTGAATCAGGAAAAATGTCCAATTATTACATTGATCGTAGTTGGATGTATGAAGTTAGAATTGGAATGAAAGGCTCAGTGAAAGAAGATTTCTATAATGGTGTAAATGAATTTGTTAGATTTGCAATATCTAATAATCGAAATTACGAGGAGCTTCGTTGTCCGTGTAGTAAGTGTAAACTGATGAGTTTTCATAAACCAGACATCGTTAAAGTACATTTGTACAAATCAGGTTTTGTGCCAAATTATTATTTATGGGATCGTCATGGAGAACTTGTTGCGCCTACAGTAAATCCTGTAGCGTCGGAGGTCGAATTAGTTATGACGAATCCAATAGATGATATGGTGGAAGATGCAGCACGGTCAATGTTCTCTATCGGCCAGGTTGACGACGATGATGTCAATATTGAAGAAGAACCGAACACGGAAGCCAGAAAAATATATGATTTATTGGCTTCAGCTAAGCGGCCATTGTGGAATGGTTGTGAAAGTGGAACTGAATTATCGGTAACCGCTGAGTACATCACCATGAAATCAAAATTTAACCTTACAGAAGCTGCATTTACAGCGGTTGTACAAGCTGCGAAAAGACATATGTCACCCGATAATCTGATGTGCGATAGTCATTACAAAGTGAAAACATTAATGTCGGCTTTTGGTTTGCCGTACCAAAAAATAGATACTGGTGTTAAAGGTTGCATGTTGTATTGGAAAGATGATATTAATCTTAGAAACTGTAAGAAATGTGGCGGAGAAAGGTATAAACCTAGAAAGAAGAAAGGTAAGGAAGTCCCATATACAAGAATGCATTATTTACTAATCATCCCTAAACTACAACGGTTATATGCATCCTCAGTCACTGCATGTCATATGCGATGGCATAGTGTGCGAGCACAAGAAGATGGAACTTTGACACATCCATTGGATGGAGAAGCATGAAAACATTTTGATAGGACGTATCCAACATTTGCCGCAGAGAGCTGTAACGTCAGATTTGGTTTATGTACAGATGAGTTTTCACCATTTTCTCAGTTTGGTAGTAAATATTCATCTTGGCCTATTATCGTTACTCCTTATAATTTACCTCTGTGGATGTGTATGAAAACTCCATATATGTTTCTCACTGTTGTCATTCCTGGTCCTAATGATCCAAAACAAGACATCGATGTACAACCATTAATCGAAGAGTTGAAAAAACTATGGGATGATGGAGTTGAAACCTATGACATTTAAAAAATAAAAAGAATTTTCGTATGTTCGCTTGTTTGTTATGGACGATTAGTGATTTTCCTGCATATAGGATGCTTTTAGGTTGGAGTACCGCCGGTCGTCTATCTTGTCCTTTATGCATGGAAGAATCACAAGCATTTTTCTTGCGGTTTGGAAGGAAACATTCGTGGTTTGATTGTCATCGTTGTTTTCTGCATACCGATCATACTTTTAGAAGAGATATAAAAAAACTTTAAAGCTAACAGCAGAATGACTGTGCAAGCACCCAAAACTTGGACAAGTGAAGAAATATACGATATTGTAAAGGATTATCCGAAGATCCATGAGACTGGAGAGCGGACAGAAATTCCGGGTAAATCTGACATTCATAATTGGTGTAAACAAGGCATATTCTGGGAGCTACCTTATTGGAAAGATCTCAAACTTCGACATAATATCGACGTTATGCACAATGAAAAAAATGTATTTGATAACGTGTTTAATACTGTTTTGAATGTCAAAGTAAAAACAAAGGACGATATACATTCGAGACGTGACATAGAAGAATATTGTAAACGTCCAGAACTTCATATTAAGGCCAATGACAATAAAAAACCCAAAACGTGCTATGAACTAGACAACAAACAAATAAAACTTGTACTGAAATGGGTTAAGGTACTGAAATGTCCGGATGGGATTTCTTCTAATCTTCTTAGATGTGTTGACTATAAAAACAATAAACTGAGTGGGATGAAAAGTCATGATTGTCATATCATGAGGCGTCAGGATGAGGAGGAGATCCACATGCTTCGACAACAAGTTGCAACCTTAGAAGATTTTCAGAAGAACAGGCTCGAGACCGTGCTGGATGCGCGGATTGCTGCATATCTTCAGGAGCATGGTGTGATGCCGTCGAGTGAGCCCGTGGAGGAGGACGATGAGGATGAGGAGGACGAGCAGAACGGAGATGATGATGAGTAGGTAGGTACTTGTTTTATTTATTTATTTTGGACTTGTTTTGCAAATACAAACTAGTTGTTGGTGATGGACTTGAGATGTTTGTGGTATTTTGTGGAGACGATCGATGATGGTATTTTGGACATGGCTTATTTCATGTGAATGTGGTGATGGTTTTTTGATAGTTTATCGTTTATATTTTTGTTTTTTGGACGTATTAATGGTATGAGTTGATTTATAGTGTTGATGGGGTGATTGATTGTGAATTTGAGTTGATGGAATGTGAAACTGAGTGTATATGAACTGCATTTTGAGTTTGTGTGGTTTAATGGCATGTTAGCAGCTGAAATATAAAAAAAAAGTTACAAATTGGCGACGGTTGGCGACGGCTAGTGACGGGTTTCTGGTTACGTTGGGCGACGGATAGCGACAGTTTGCGATGGTTTTTCATCCAGTTTTTCCACAGAAAGCGACGGCTGGCGACGATTTATTTGCATGGCATAGTGACGGTTAGCGACGGCTAGTTAGAGCGTTATTGTGATGGTTTGTGACGGCTTATAGCCGTTTGTATTAATCATAACCGTTTGTCCACGTGGCATCGCTAGCCGTCGCAAATTTGGTGTCCACAGCCGTCGCCATGGCCGACGCTATTTGTAACACCCCGCGAATTCTATAACTGTGAAATTCACAAATTAAAGTATAATTAATTTCAAATCAAAGAACTAAGGGAAACGGGATACGCCATTGCGTTCGTCTCGGAAAAATACGCGACATAGAGTCCGAGTTTTTGAAAAACGGAGTCCGTATGAAGAAGATATGGCCTTCGGAAGTTTCTGAATTAAGTTTAAAATTCGAACAGAATAAAACAGCTCAGAAAAAAATTAATAATAGGGCCCAGTTGGCCAGGGCGGGAAAATTCCCGCCTAAGACACCCAGGTCGACTGGGCTGTCGACCTGGTCTAGCCAGGTCGACAGGGCTGTCGACAGGGCTGTCGACCTGGTCCAGGGCCAGGTCGAACCCAGCCCAACCTGGCTGGCCTATTCTATGTTGGTCGAATTTCTGCAGTCTGCTTGGTCATTAGGGCTAGGTGGCAGGCTCTAATTGGTCTCTCTTTCGAATGAATGGCTACGATCAATCCAAGCAACATCGATGGCCCTAATCTGTTCATAAACCCTATAAAAATGACCCTAGACTCAACCTAATCTATTCATTCAAAAATAAGAACAAAGCCGCCATGTTGCTGAGGAACGACTAAGAGTAGCCACCAATTGGAGAGAGGATTAGGAGGCAAATTCTAAAGCATAAAGCAACCTAAACAAATCAAAGCAACAAGGAATCGCATCTTCAAATCCCTAAATTTGAGAATTCGCCACACAATTGTAAGTAGAGTATTATTTTGGTATGAACAAATAACTGTGTTGGTTTGTATACTTGATTGTGGCGATAAAATAATTCATATTTGTGCGTTACTATGATTCTTATCGATTTGGAATATTGTATACGTTTGGATATTCTCGAATTATGTTATTCATTATAAAAAACTACATATTTGCGGTAGTTTTATGCAAGTATACGTTTGGAATATTTGCAAATTATGTAATCCATGTTGAAGCTACATGTATGTAGTTGATTAATTAAAATTCATGCAAGTTCGGGGTTTTGCTACCATGCCATCATAATGTATATTTTTGTACAAAAATCATTTTGTACGTAATTGGAACAAATTTGGGTTATTATAGTTCACATGAAACTATGTTGAAATTTTGGCACATAATCTATGTATTAAGTCATGCTTTTGTACTAGAAAACCTATTTGCAAATATGACTAGGCTATGATTGATATTTTGCATAATTGAAATCCATGTTAGGTCTATATTGTTAACAAGAATTATATGATGACATATGTGGTACATAGCTAGGTTAGATTCAAAATCCCTTTTGCAAGTTTGCATGACCAAAGTAAAAATCATGATTTCATGTTAGAAATATTTATGCCATAAGTATATGTGAATAGATTTAGAATCATGATTAAGTTGGATTAATTCTAGTTGAAGTATACTTTTTTATTAGTCACAAAAGTAAGCACCTTTGTAAACATATAGTAATCTTATAAACATGATTTGCTTATGTTTGATATTATGCCTAAATAAAATATAGGTTTATGTTGTAGTTAAGCCTATGTGTCAATAGTGATATTCTTAACTTAACTACAAGTTTACATGGTTTGATTCATGCCACTTATGCTTTATGACCAAAGTATATGTTACTACTATGCAAGTACACCAGTTTCTATTTTGTAGTTCCAACGTCACATTGCAAGTTCATGCGTTCACATTCCCCTTTTTGTGTATGTAATCACGCTTTAAGCCTCCCCTTTTCGCATGGCTAGGTTGGGCTTAAAAGGGCTAAGCCCAACATATATATATTAAACGGACGTATTAAACGGGGGAAAATAACGTTGGGTTAAATTTATTAATAAATGAAAATATAAAGTAGAAGGGCCCAAATTCAAGTATGGGTTGGGCCCATGATTGGTGTAACCTTTACACCATTAACTTAATAATGGGCCGCAAATATTTACATATACGAAAATAAAGAAGAAAGACAAAATATGTAAATGTAGAACATACGATGTGTTTAACCCGAGGTTGGATTGAGTTGTGATGTAAACCTGCCCGGAACCGCCCGGCTGTCCAGTCGTCACAACAATACCTATCCAATGTGGGAGGTTAAACATGGAGCCCAATAAGGACCCGAGGTTAGACTGAGTTGTGGCGTAAGACTGCCCGGAACCAACCGGCAACAGGCAGCCACAACAATACCTGTCTAATGTGAGAGGTCAAGGCTTTAATAAGACAATTAAGGCTGAGTCAAGATTGTTAGGATTAAGTGAACTAAAGACTTAATCAAAATGGAACATGCTAAACTAAACAGACTGGTGGGGGTTAGGTTAGAAAACACTTAACCAACATAGCATGTTGGCTAGAGATAGAAAACCTAGTAACGGGGGACCCTTTTCAGTAGTAACCCTAGAAGGTGTATCAGGATACCCTGAAACTAGGCAGGGTGGGGCACGATTACTGGGCTGATTGTAAGAGGTCAAATCGACGGCGGTGGTGTAGCAGTGTAGATTCTAACGGGGTGCGGGCGTGCACACACTCCGGCACAGAAAAATAAGGCACTGGACACCAGTAGCATACCTGTGCATTCTAGGATTGTGTCGGGCCGCCACCATGGGACTTGATACACCCCATGGTGGGACCAGCATAGGTAACTACAACATCGGGGGCCGTAAGACACATGTAACTATGCGAGTAGGAGCCGATCATCATAGAATGGATCACATCACCCTGATTATGGGGTGCCAGTTGGGAACTAGTTTATATGGGTTCGGAGATTACCATGGGGTACGATAGTATATTCGACCCTAGACATCTTAACCAAGTTATAGTGCTTTCCCACTTCTTGTTTATACTTATCATACCCAGTTCTTTATTCATAGACAGAATAGTACTAGACTTACTCAGGCTTTATGTCTGACTCTACTTTTCTTTCGTCTTCTTTTCTTCCGTTCCCCCCCCCCCAGGTCCACAGGGAGGGAACACAGCAGCTTGACTAGCCTTAACATCCAGCTTGAAGAGGAGAAATGTATTGCTTGGACCTTTTCATTTTGAACTATGGCTTGGGACAACCACTTTGGGGCTTTTGCAGTTTATCTATGTTTTATTTATGCTTCTTTAAATAATGTAATCAAGACAGATTATGAAAGTGTTATGTTATGTTTTGGAAAGGATGTAAGACAATCATGGTGATGTGTTGTAACACGTATTTGCTTTTATGAAATAAAAGTTGTTGTTTTTTTCCGCTGTTTACAAATATGTGTTCTTATATCTGTCTTGTATATCTGTGACTTATACTTATAAACCTCCACCAAAATTAGGGCATTCCCTTTGAGAGTGACCCTAACGGAGGTGGGGTGTTTCACTATTTGCTTAGCGCCCACATTATTTGTGACGGCCTTTGGCGACGGTTGGCGACGGCTAGCGACGGCCGTCGATGGTCATTTGCCATCACAAATTGAGCCGTTTCTTGTAGTGAAACCACGTTATATTTTTATATTCATATTCAACTTTAAATAGATTTCAATAAATAATTTTATGTTTTATATTACATACCTCAACGGTATGCTTCCAAACCCACATCGGCGGATTTAAGGGAGTCAGGTAGGGTCATTGGACCCTACTGCACTTTTTACGTTTTACTTTTTATAGTGCTTTTGCACCCCTTTGCTATTAAACTGGAAAAAAGGTGCATTCTTTAGTGGGCATGGAGGAAACATAGTTCAAACTTATCCTTGACATGCACGTGAAAAATTGTCAATTGGATTGTGCGAGGAAGGCGTTTGATGAAGCTTGATTGTTGGTTATGCTTCACATGGTCATTACCTAGAAGCTTGAGAGAGCTTCAAAGATATGCTTTATTACGATAACTTAAGGCCTAAGGATAGCACATTTGTCAGCATCATCCTTGTAGGAAGCCCGGATGTAAAAAAATCACTGCATGGATTTGGTGTGAAGTTGGGCTTTGCAAATTATGAGTCTGCTGTATCTTCTGTCATAATAATGTATTCATGCATTAAGAATTTCAAAGCTTCCTGTACATTGTTCAAAGCCATTCAGTATAGCACTATGATATCTTCTTATTCTCAAAATAGAAGACATGAGGATGCATTCATTACTTTTGTGCTCATGCATAGAGAAAATATCAGACCGGATTTGGTAACTATAATTTCGGTTCTTCATTCTTCCTGGGATCTTTATAGTATTAAGTTAGTACACTGCCTTGCTATTAAATTTATACTCATGTATTTTTTGCCCCCTTTGGTCTCGAACTATGGCTCCGCCACTGTCTACATAAGGCTTTTTCAGCCCATTAATAAATGTTGCACATCTTAGTTGCCTTTTGATTTTTTCTAATAGACTGTATTTCCGAATATTAAATAAACAACTTCATGGAGAGGAAGTAGATATGAATAATGCCCACCAAGCACATTCTCAACAAGCCGCTTGATAGAATCAAGTCAAAGTTATGGTCATAATCTTCTTAATTGGTTCACTAATTGCTTAGGAAGATATTAATTATTATCATAGTCATTGGCAACTTTGAAGTAATCATTATACTTTGCTACATACAGAATGCGAATGAGGCCACTTCCCTGTGTAGTTGAAGACTTTTATAAAATATTCGTCATTTAGTAAGCATGGATGGAGAAAAAAATATAGGCGTGTGTTTATTATGAAGTCATATTGGGTGTCTATAATGAACAACATTTGGTACACCTGAATATGAAATATATTTAGCTTCTTTTGTCATATAAAACTAAGTTCACTTATAGTTATACTGCACGCATCGACATCGGCCTTTTGACGGGGCCTTGGATCTTTCCTTATATAAGAAGTTTTGTGGTTTGCCTTTTGGAATTCCAGCTCTGTTTACTTTGACAACAAAACTTTGGAATTTGTTTCTGTTTCTTCTTCCTCCAATAGCGTGACATTACAATGTACCAATTTTGACTGTTGATGTTTGGATATGTAATGTGAGGCAAGTGAATTTGTTTGTCATAGCCTACAACGGGATATTAGTAAAAAAAATAAACAACCATTTATCTACGGAAGCCAACAAGGCTTCAGCATAACAAAGAGAATTGGCGTATAAATGGAATTCCAATGAAGTGCTTAATTTCCTACAATTTGAATATGATTAAGGCGCAGTATCATATTTAACCATTACACATTATTATATACAGACTAATCTACCAGACAACAATAATAATAGTAAAAAACAAATCAATAAATGAATCAGGAATGAAATGGTGGAAGCTAAAGAATCAACTATAATTGTCAGAGAAATAAAGCTCCAGAATCTTGGTTTCAATCTCAGTTGATGGTTCATGTCCACCCATGCTGTTGTTGCCGTCGCTTCTAATACCAGCTGAATTTCATTCCAAAAGAAAAAGAAAAGGAAAAAAATTCAAAATCTTAGCATGCTTAATTAGACTTAGAACTTGCACATAATTGAAGGTGTAGAGCTAAACACAAACCTCATTGTCAGGCAGCCTGCAAATGTAATGTTCAAGAAATATTCTTGATTCAGAGAGACTGGAAGCACTCACTTTTATCACAAACTTATCCCCACTTCTCAAGGGTCCAAAGAACTTCAAACTAATGTTATTTATCGCCATCCTTTCAGCGCCATCTGCTTTGTTGCCAATCCCAAGGCTTTTAAGAAATTCATTATGCCCTAAGGAAAAAAAATAACATGAACAATTTAGCCAATTTTCTTTTGTGAGTACATATGTGTAGCTCTAAACAAGCAAAGCTCATAAGCATAATATCTCACCATGTTGACAGTATTTGGCATAAACAGCATTGTTGACCACATCATACTGATCCAGTTCATAATCTCTGACCTGAAGTACCAGCTCAAAATATTTCTTCTCTCTGTGTATTATATATATGCATACAAGTTAGTTATCAAGAACTTGACGATGATCAACAATTCAACATGTGTGAATTTCAGAATAAAACTAACCTTGGACTTTCAGTAGCAGTTGGTTCCAATGTTGTGGTTTGAGGAATATTGCTCTCTACATATGTAGGAGACACAGCGTTAAGTGATGTGTTGCAGAATCTACCATTGGTACGGCAGTGGCTAAAGCTGGAAAGGTAAGGAATTGAAAGTGTGGTTGTAGGCATATTTACAGTAGCAGATTTAAATTTCGATCTTTGTGCAACTTTTGTTGAGGGGAAGGTGAAGACTGGTTTGGAAGTAGGCGTGATAGATTGCATGTTGTTCGATGTTTCTGCAAGTGTTTTTGGTTTGGGATTCAATTATAGGAAGGACAGTGTATTTATAGTTTGTAGTGGAAGTGAATGAGCAAGAGATGAGGCAAAAAATACAAGGAAATGTTGCTATTCATTTTGGACCGGAGCTGTTCGGTATATGGTCAACAATTACATACGTGATAAACTGTAAATTTGACTGGCTTCTCTCCTTCCTAGAATTTTCCATGCATGTGATCCAAATCCAATGCATTAACTTCAGTATCACGTTCATCAAAATCAATACAAGGCTATCAACAAAACAACACCAATGATAGGAAATCAATGAATTCCATAGAGGACCCTGATTTTCATCAGTTCGGTTGCTGTTTTATTCAAGAGCTAGTTTGTTAACACTAGTGTTATGTGACACCACCACCCCATTGGTGGAAATCAAGGGGGTCCCCTGATTTTCACCAATGGGGTGGTGGTGTCACATGACACTAGTGTCAACAAACTCATATTCGTTTTATTCATAGCATTGTGTATTACAGACTCAGTCTCCATAACAATGATGCATCTTTCAAATTTTCAAATAAGTTTTAACAATCTACTCATCAAAACAATCGTGGAGACCAATGCTAAAATCTCGAGGCACAAGAAAATAACAAAGATATTGAGTTCTTCTTCATTCTAGAATTTCGACAAGTGAGATTTATTTTAATTGTGCATATATTGTTATGACAATTGTTCACCTCTATTGATTTTAAATTATAAATAATGAAACCGATTACTTTATAAACGCACGATTAGGAAGCATTATGTCATGAATAGATAATTATAATATATATTTTCTTAAAAGTAATTCCATAAAGTTCAGACGTTAGAGTATCTCCCCTAATTAAAAATATAAAGAACATAATTATTCCAAACTAATCTCTCTCTCTCTCTATATATATATATATATATGTATATATATATATATGTGTGTGTGTGTGTGTGTGCGCGCGCGCATGTTTGTGTGTATACACACACATACATACATACATACACATGTACACATGATAACATGTATGATACTGTAATTTCATAAAGTTCGGACGTCTCACCCTAATTAAAAATATAAATAATATAATTATTTCAAATTACACGTGTGTGCGTGCATGTATTTGTCTCCCTCCCTATATATACATACATACATACATACATACATATATATATATATATATATATATATATATATGAGGAGCGATTGGGGACACACCTGTCGGTCCGTGAGCTACGGCGATCCAAATCGAACGAGAACTTGTAGATGTTCAATCCACATATATTTAAGGATATATCCAAAATTTGAGCTCGTTCCGACATCTGTAGCATATTCAAAATCTTAGCTCAATTATTCACCTTTCAGACATTTATTCAAACCGTTAAATTTAAACACCAAATATATTATTGTACGGATGTCGAAACGAGCTCAAGTTTTGAATAGGTCCTTAAATATATGTGGATTGAACATCTACAAATTTTTATTCGATCTAAATCGCCGTAGCTAACGGACCAGCAGGGGTGCTAAAGGGGTGCTCACAAACAGGGGTGTCCCCGAACACTCCTCCCTCTCTCTCTCTCTCTCTCTCTCTCTATATATATATATATATATATATACAGTTTTCACATGTTTTTCACATAAAAATGGCGGACAAACGAGATCTCGTCCCGCTAAGATCTATTTCCAATTCAAATCTGAATTGTGATTCTGTTCATGCTAAATCTAATGATAATCTAGCTGATTCGTCAGCTGCAACTAATCAAGGAGTAGATCCGAAGGTTCTGAAATATGTTAAACCATCTACAAATCGAGTTATCATTTCGGAGGAGGTCTACAATGAATCGAAGGAAGTTTGGCATCACACAATAGCTCTGCATCCAATTGAATTTCGATTATCTGTTGTTAAGCTGAAGGATTACATCCGAAAAGTCTGGAGACCGAAAGGTAATTTCATAGTTCATATTGTGTATGGATTTCACTTCACAGTTCAGTTTGAGGATGAGTTGGATTTCTTCTCAGTTATTCAAGCTTGTACTTACTCTTATTTTGGTAATTTGTTGTTGATTAATGAATGGCATCCTGGATATGAGTTTGACAAGTTTACATTTGATAAGGTCCAGATCTGGATCAAGCTTTTTAATGTTGATATGGAACTCTGGTCTACAAATGCTTTGTCATCGATTGCTAGTTATATAGGAGAACCCAAACGTATTGATGATAATACTCTGCTTAAGAGAGTTACAAGATTTGTTAGAGTACTAGTTTCGATTGGTTTTGAAGATGAGTTGCATGATAATATTCCTGTTCAGCTTCATAACGGAACAGAGAAGCTAATTAGAGTTGAATATGAATTCATACCTTCTAGATGTGGAATTTGCAAAGTTTTTGGGCATGACACTTTGATTCATGAGCTAGAAAAAGGTCAATCCTGGATTCAGAAAGAAAATGTGGAATCAAATGTAGGAGTGAAGGAAGCAGAGCTGTAGAGAGGAAATGTTCAAAATGAAGCTTCTACGTCAAATTCACAGAATATGGATGGGGATTTGAATTTCTTAGATAAAGATTTACCTAATAATATAATGCCAGATGATATAAGTCGTAATGCTGAAAATTTTAATGAGGATGTTACTGAAGAGGACGCACCAGATGTTTCACAAAATGTTGATAAGAATGGTGAATACATGAATCATTTGAAAGGCAAGGCTAGTACTGAATCTACTTTTATTCCTCCTGCTAAAAAGCAAACCAGGAGCTCTACTCCTATCAAATGACAATCATGTGTTAGAACATCAGAGGAATGAATTATCCATTTCGTATGCGAGAAATCTCATCTCTTTTGACGAAATTTAGGCTAACCTTGGTTGGTCTGGTAGAAAGTAAAATTAGTACTGATAGACTGAAGTTTTTTAAAAGATATTTGCCTCATAATTGGGATTATATGCCACATCAAGTTGAAGCTTTCACTGGAAGAATTGTCTTGATTTGGAATTATGAAATCTAGTCTTTGAAAGTATTTTCTTCATCTAAACACCATGTTACTGTTGAAGTTAATAATGCAGGAGGTATGTGTATGTTCTTAACAGTAGTTTATGCAAGTAAAAACTATCATGAAAGGCAGGTGTTATGGAAAAATATTGTATATAAAGCGGGAGTTTTGTGCGGAGATTGGGTTCTCATAGGAGATTTTAATAATGCTACTTCACCACTAGACAAAAGAGGAGGATTACCTATGCCATTTCAATAGCTTCGTGCTTTTAATAACTGCTTGTCTCAAGCTGGTTTAATTGAAGTGAAATCGGTGGGTTTCAACTTTACTTGGAGAAGAAGGGGTGTAGCCAATCATATTGACAAGATTTTTTGTAAACTTGTCATGCATGCAAAAATATAATGATATGAAAGCCTTATCCTTAAATCAAATGTCAAGTGACCACAATCCTCTTTTACTGGATCTCATTACAAATGTTAAGTCTAAGGGAACTCCATTTAGATACAGTAATGATTAGAGCTTCAAAACAGGTTATCTGGAATGTATACAAAGGGGCTTATTGGAGCACGTTGAGGGGTTTCATAGCTACAAATTTATACAGAAGCTTAAAGCATGCAAAAGGGAATTGAAATTATGGAATAAAGACAGAGTTAAAGATGATACACTGTTGAAACAAGCAGAAGAGAAATTCATTTATCTTGAGGCTGATGTGGACATGGAACCAGAAAATGTGGAATTGTATGAAGAAATGCTAGAGGCTAAACATCAATACATGATCCAAAAGCAAGTTAAATTTTGGATCTTCAAGCAAAGAGCAAAAATTTCCTGGCTGATACAAATTCTAAATTTTTTCATTCTAAAATGTCTAATAGGAAACATTGTAATAACTTGAAAGCACTAATCAATTCTGCAGGGGAATTATTGTACAAGCAGGAGGAAATTTCCAAGGCAGCTATTGAGTATTTCACTGACTTATTTAATGGTGATAGCAGAGAAGAATTCCCTTTCTTTCAATCGGAGTTTATCATCAATCAGCAAGGTCAATTGGATCTACTCAAGCCCGTTTCTATGGATGAAGTGAAGAAAGCTATTTTTTCTACTCATGATGATAGCAGTCCTGGTCCTGATGGCTTTAATGCAAAGTTTTATAAGATTCACTGGGATTTACTCAAGCAAGACTTAACAGTGGCTGTTCAGGACATGTTCGATTAAGCTATTATACCAAAAGGTTGTAATCATACTCTAATTACTCTTATTCCTAAAGTTGATAGACCAGTAGAGATTGCTCAATTCCGTCCTATTGCATGTTGCAACTTATTTTACAAAGTCTTCAGTAAAATTTTGTGCAATAGAATAAAATGGCTACTCCCTCATCTGATATCTCAATTCCAGTGTGCTTTTATTCCAAAAAGAAATATTGGTGATAATATTCTTCTAGCCCATGAGTTGATAAGAGACTTTAAAAAACCTGGGGTTAATAAATTTTGTGTGAAAGTGGATTTATAGAAGGCTTATGACAGAATTAACCGAAGATTTATATGTCATATTATGAAATTGATTGGTTTTCCAATTCACTTTATCAATATCATTTATGCTTACATCTCTACACCCACATATTCTGTAACGACCCGCCTTTTTGCCAAGTTCTTGCCGGTAATTAAACCGACTCAAACCGTTCAAAAAGACGAATTGTTATGGGTACATACATATATTGAACAAAATAACAGAACTTTTATTGCAAAATACAATGTTACATCAGAGTTACATAGAATATCAGAGTTACAACATATACAGCGGAAGAAAAGAAGATATACTCTCAGCGGAAGAAACCATATGATACAGCAGAAGCTCCAAACTCTTGCGTGAACTCCAACTCTAGAAGCGCTCTGAATCCTGCTCTAACGATCTATAACTGCAAAACTAAACTACTAGCTGCCCATGTGAAAATTATGGGCACCCAGAGTTTAGGTGAGGGAACAATAAACTTCAGGTCAGTCGTGGGACTGGTGTGAGAACTCAAAACAGTTATTATTAGGTTCATTTTAAAGTTGGGAATTCCACCGGACCACGCTGCTAACACCGAACGGGTTTACTCCAAGCGAACACCCATGCATATAAATACGCAATGAACTTTTTTAAAATGAAGCTATCATAAGCTCGTCCCACATCACACAATGCAAGCGCACACCAGATGGGCGAGGTTTATCTTATGACAACAAAATATGCTTTCATACGTACAATCCTCTTTCAATGCCATAATATATATATATATATATATATATATATATAGTGTGGAAAACATTTCGCAAATAAAAGTATTAATCCTAGATGGCATAATACCCCATCCTATTATGTCGCCATATATATATATATATATATATATATATATATATATATATATATATATATATATATATATACAAACCAAAACCGTGTGGCACATATTGGAGATTCGGGTTTCCAACTTGATGATTCCTGGCACGAAAGATCAATCAGAACACAAACGAAGTGTAATCACAGGTTTTTCATCCAGACGCGGACTCCAATACAAATTGCGAGGTAGATCAACGGTTTTCGACCAGACACGGCCCCCCGAACATACCCTATTCCATAAGTCATAAGTGGTTTCCCACTGCTGCAGCGGTCATCATCAGTTCATATATATACACACAACCTAACGCCAGTTTCTCATCATCTGGGGTGTGAGGTTTGTCGATGTCACGTCATACACAAAGCTATACTTCGATAAGCCATTCTTTCATCATCACTAGCTCGTTTAATAACTCGGGTATGCCACATTGATAATTCACGACATATTACTGATTTCAATCAATGCATACCCTCTAAGTTCATATGACTTAGAGACGAGGATAATATATTGCCACAGATCCAATATACATTAACGGAAATCAGTGTTATGCGGTCAATTTCAATGTCAGACACACCATCCATACAAGTCCATTCTGGGTCTGAACAGAACAACAACCCGAAAATATTTAAATATGTTCAGGTCTCATGCCACTCGTACCTCGTATCGGGTGGCCTACCCAACCGAGACATCAATCAGCAATAAATCCAAACAATTCAAATATTCCCGGCCTTCATTTATCGTTTACCAAGTCTTGAATTGCTTCATAACATCGAATTATTACTTGGAATGGTTTTCGAACATATATTCGATCTCGGTCTTTCCAAGTAATAAGCGTACTTTAAAATAGTAGCTATGGTTTACACGGGCTTATCAATTCAAATCTCCTTCCAAATACATTTACGACTCAAGATTGAATTACTACAAATTTCATACATCTCGTTATCATCTTAACTCTTCTTTGAAACCAAAGATTCTATTTTCGTTTCAATTTCTTACTTTTAATTTCCTTGAATCAAAGATTTGATTTAAATCTCCAATTACGATATGAATTTCCATAAATCAATCTTATTGGGTTTCAAAAATGATATTATTGAAGATGCGATTCACGACAAAACCCAAATCAATCGATTTTAAATCATAGGTTACATAGAAATTGTATCCACTTATATTCGATATAACTTCTCAAAATCAACGAATACTGTAAGTGGAATAACGATATAATAGTATCTTCCTAATTCCTCAGACATTATACATTTACATTACGAAATTTTATACCAAATATCGAAGATTATTTCTATCTAACTTATTTCAATCAGGTTTGAGAAACTCGTATCTTAACTAAAAGATTTATTCAACTCTTTGACATTAGATCTTGATAGAAATACCATTAACTTATCTTCAATATTAATTTCCGTATCCAACTCATATTATAAGCGGAATAACGGTGAATTACCTTTTAAATTCCTCAAATAATAGAAGTTATCATCTACCAAATTAATATCAAACATCCGAAGAATTTCTCCAACCATATCCAATTATTTAAAATTGGAAAACCCATTTCAGTTCCATATAAAATATTTCCCATACTTTAATAACCTTCGAAACTATTTTATAATCACTCTTGTAGTCAAATGATGGTTCACTCTTATGAATTTCAAAACCATTAACAACATTTGAAGGGTTACCAAAACACAGCTGTTAAAATAGCCATTTAAATCAAATGTATTTAAAATTTATTCGAAATTCAAATATTCCAATTCTAATCGCTTTTAAAATTTATAAATAGGAATTATCATAAATTTCTCCAATTTAATAATCTTGTTTTATTCAATTTTTTCGTTATGATTGCCGATTGCAAGCATAGCGATCTTTCCAAATTTGTTATACTTGAAAATCATCCGTTGAAATTTTGAAATTTCCTTTGCTATTCAAAACTGTTATTTATTGCAATTCAACGTTTCTTATTTCAAGCCAAATTAATTTCAAATCATCAAGTTAAAACAATTCAAAACTTGAAATCGATATTTACGAATTATCGCACCATAGTGCGTTCTATTCAAACCATATAATGATTATAAATTATTCATGTCCTTTTCAATTTAATTTATATTTCCAAATCATTTGAAAAACAGGTTCAAATTATATTCCAAATTAGATTTCGAATTTACCATCCTGTTGTCGGACCAGTTATGGATAGCCAGGGAGAGCATGAAGCTGAATTTCCAAACCCAAGCTTAGACACTATCCTCTCTGTCATCCTAGAACGTTCTGATGTATATTAAAAAGAGACATCGTTAATATATATAAAATCTTATTCAAATTTCAAAAATCTCATTTCGAATTTTAATTGAAAATAATATATTTTCACCAAAAACCAGTTTCAAATAGATATAAAGATCGTAATACAAAATCAATACGTAATTCAAGTCATTTTCCAACTAATTCAATATTTAAAAGTTGATATTTAATTCAAAAACAAAATTTTAAATATTATTTAATAATTAAATTAAATCGTATATAGGAAGGAGATTTTAAATCGATCACCCATATATTTCCACAACCACGGTATGTGTGTGTGTGTATGTGTATAATATCATGCAATGCAATCATATTTATCCAAATGAACCATACGATCATATGGATATGAATTCATTCATTACAACAAACATTTAACTATGCACAAGCGTTACAGACAATAACGCTTACTAGTGTTCAGTGTATTATCAAATTCATGAACAACCATTCAAACATCAACATCCATCACACAGTCATCATCAGCTAATTATAATTAATCTCTGCTAATTTGTAATAACCCGAATATCTGGGCCAGTTTAAAATTTTTATTTTGGCAATTTTAGCGAAATTTGATCATTTAAAATAGATTATTTTAAATAATATCGACGAGAAATCTATTTTGAATATAATTAGAACGTATATATTATATACGCCGTCGTTGGAATATAAATATTTATATATATTATAAATAGAATTGAAAATGGCGCGGTAGTTCGATAATTCGATTTCAAACTTCAATTGAATGTACCGGGTGCAAAACAATCCGGATTTTAGTGAAACCAAAAATATTGGAATCTAATAGGGAATATCTTTCCAACGAATCCGAAAAATCAAAATTTCATTGCGGGAATCAAAAGATATGTCCAGTTGAAAATTCTTAATAGTCGCTATGGAATTCAGGCCCTTTGTAACACCCCGCGAATTCTATAACTGTGAAATTCACAAATTAAAGTATAATTAATTTCAAATAAAGAACTAAGGGAAACGGGATACGCCATTGCGTTCGTCTCGGAAAAATACGCGAAATAGAGTCCGAGTTTTCGAAAAACGGAGTCCGTATGAAGAAGATATGGCCTTCGGAAGTTTCTGAATTAAGTTTAAAATTCAAACAGAATAAAACAGCTCAGAAAAACAAGTTTAAATTCCAAAATCGGGCCCAATGGGCCAGGGCGGAAAAACACCCGCCTAATGCACCCAGGTCGACTGGGCTGTCGACCTGGTCTAGCCAGGTCGACAGGGCTGTCGACAGGGCTGTCGACAGGGCTGTCGACCTGGTCCAGAGCCAGGTCGAACCCAGCCCAACCTGGCAGGCCTATTCTATGTTGGTCGATTTTCTGTAGTCTGCTTTGTCATTAGGGCTAGGTGGCAGGCTCTAATTGGTCTCTCTTTATAATGAATGGCTACGATCAATCCAAGCGACATCGATGGCCCTAATCAGTTCATAAACCCTATAAAAATGACCCTAGACTCAACCTAATCTATTCATTCAAAAATAAGAACAAGGCCACCATGTTGCTGAGGAACGACTAAGAGTAGCCACCAATTGGAGAGAGGATTAGAAGGCAAATTCTAAAGCATAAAGCAACTTAATCAAATTAAATCAATCGCATCTCCAAATTCCTAAATTGGAGAATTCGCCACACAATTGTAAGTAGAGTATTATTTTGGTATGAACAAATAATTGTGTTGGTTTGTATACTTGATTTGTGGCGATAAAGTAATTCATATTTGTGCGTTACTATCGATTTGGAATATTGTATACGTTTGGATATTCTCGAATTATGTTATTCATTATAAAAAACTACATGTTTGCGGTAGTTTTATGCAAGTATACGTTTGGAATATTCGCAAATTATGTAATCCATGTTGAAGCTACATGTATGTAGTTGATTAATTGAAAATCATGCAAGTTTGGGGTTTTGCTACTATGCCATCATAATGTATATTTTTGTACATAAATCATTTTGTACGTAATTGGAACAAATTTGGATTATTATAGTTCATATGAAACTATGTTGAAATTTTGGCACCATGATCTATGTATTAAGCCATGCTTTTGTACTAAAAAACCTATTTGCAAACTTGTGAATATGGCTAGGCTATGATTGATATTTTTGCATAATTGAAATCCATGTTAGGTCTATATTGTTAACAAGAATTATATGATGACATATGTGGTACATAGCTAGGTTAGATTCAAAATTCCCTTTGCAAGTTTCCATGACTAAAGCAAAAATCCTGATTTCATGTTAGAAATATTTATGCCATGGTTAGGTGAATAGATTTAAAATCATGATTAAGTTGAACTATACTTTTGTGTTAGTAACAAAAGTAAGCACCTTTGTAAACATGTAGTAATCTTATGAACATGGTTTGCTTATGTTTGACATTATGCCTGAATAAAAATATAGGTTTATGTTGTAGTTAAGACTATGTGTCAATAGTGATATTCTTAACTTAACTACAAGTTTACATGGTTTGATTCATGTCACTTATGCTTTATGACCAAAGTATATGTTACCACTATGCAAGTACACCAGTTTCTATTTTGTAGTTCTAACGTCACATTGCAAGTTCATGCGTTCACATTCCCCTTTTGTGTATGAAATCACGCTTTAAGCCTCCCCTTTTTCTCATGGCTAAGTTTGGCTTAAAAAGGCTAAGCCCAACATATATATAATAAACGGACGTGTTAAACGGGGGAAAATAACGTTGGGTTAAATTTATTAATAAATGAAAATATAAAGTAGAAGGGCCCAAATTCAAGTATGGGTTGGGCCCATGATTGGTGTAACCTTTACACCATTAACTTAATAATGGGCCGCAAATATTTACATATAAGAAAATAAAGAAGAAAGACAAAATATGTAAATGTAGAACATACGATATGTTTAACCCGAGGTTGGATTGAGTTGTGATGTAAACCTGCCCGGAACCGCCCGGCTGTCCAGTAGTCACAACAATACCTATCCAATGTGGGAGGTTAAACATGGAGCCCAATAAGGACCCGAGGTTAGACTGAGTTGTGGCGTAAGACTGCCCGGAACCAACCGGCAACAGGCAGCCACAACAATACCTGTCTAATGTGAGAGGTCAAGGCTTTAATAAGACAATTAAGGCTGAGTCAGGATTGTTAGGATTAAGTGAACTAAAGACTTAATCAAAATGGAACATGCTAAACTAAACGGACTGGTGGGGGTTAGGTTAGAAAACACTTAACCAACTTAGCATGTTGGCTAGAGATAGAAAACCTAGTAACGGGGGACCCTTTTCAGCAGTAACCCTAGAAGGTGTATCAGGATACCCTGAAACTAGGCAGGGTGGGGCACGATTACTGGGCTGATTGTAAGAGGTCAAATCGACGGCGGTGGTGTAGCAGTGTAGGTTCTAACGGGGTGCGGGTGTGCACACACTCCGGCGCAGAAAAATAAGGCACTGGACACCAGTAGCATACCTGTGCATTCTAGGATTGTGTCGGGCCACCACCATGGGACTTGATACACCCCATGGTGGGACCAGCATAGGTAACTACAACATCGGGGGCCGTAAGACACATGTAACTATGCGAGTAGGAGCCGATCATCATAGAATGGATCACATCACCCTGATTATGGGGTGCCAGTTGGATACCAGTTTATATGGGTTCAGAGATTACCATGGGGTACGATAGTATATTCGACCCTAGACAACTTAACCAAGTTATAGTGCTTTCCCACTTCTTGTTTATACTTATCATACCCAGTTCTTTATTCATAGACAGAATAGTACTAGACTTACTCAGGCTTTATGTCTGACTCTACTTTTCTTTCGTCTTCTTTTCTTCCGTTTCCCCCCCAGGTCCACAGGGAGGGAACACTGCAGCTTGACCAGCCTTAACATCCAGCTTGAAGAAGAGAAATGTATTGCTTGGACCTTTTCGTTTTGAACTATGGCTTTGGACAACCACTATGGGGCCTTTGCAGTTTATCTATGTTTTATTTATGCTTCTTTAAATAATGTAATCAAGACAGATTATGAAAGTGTTATGTTATGTTTTTGGAAAGCATGTAAGACAATCATGGTGATTTTGTTGTAACACGTATTTGCTTTTATGAAATAAAAGTTGTTGTTTTTCCGCTGTTTACAAATATGTGTTCTTATATCTGTCTTGTATATCTGTGACTTATACTTATAAACCTCCACCAAAATTAGGGCATTCCCTTTGAGAGTGACCCTAACGGAGGTGGGGTGTTTCACCCTTAAAAATGGACATTTTGCAAATGACCTCGGATTTCGACGAAACCAGTTTTGTTGGGTCCGTGGTGTCAAGTTATTGCTAGGTTTCAAATTTCATAATTTTTCGATTCAATATGTGAGCGTGGCAAAGGAAAACGCGTTTGACCAGTTTCAGTTGATTTTAATCGACTGGAAAATGGCCATTTTTCAAACGGTCTCAGAATTCAACGAAACTAGTTTTGTTAGGACCGTATCGTCAATAATAAGCTAGAAAATATTTTTCTGGAATTTTTCAAGTTAGTGTGTGACCCTAGTAAATTGAAATGCGCATTCAAATTCAATATATAGAGTTATATGTTGATTTTGACGAAAACTGATCGAAACAAGCGAACTGGCTTACGATACATATCCCATTGTGTTCGGAATTGGGGTAATACGCTAGAGACGACAGTCGTTGGGTCTCGTTTGAGATTCGAATTAAAAGTCAACTTCTAGGGAGAAAATAATAATATTTAATTATTAAATATTCATATATATAAAATTAACCCCCCTTTTTTTTCTTTGCTCATTCTTCAGTCAACGCTAATCTAAATAAATAAATAAAAAAACCGACGGAGGGAAACCCGTCGTTCGATGCAGCCACCATCGCGCTGGCCAGGCACCACCGCCGCCGACGACGTTCACCACCCCCTGCCCTTCGATGATCCCCTCCACCTCCCCTCTATTTCCTCCGGCCAACGAAGCCCCAACACCCAAACCCAAAACCCTAAATCGACCGCAGCCACCCCTTTTCAGGCGCCGACCACCACCTGTGCTTCCTCTCCCCCTCCTCGTCCTCCCCTGCGCCACCTCATCGCCGGGATCCGCACACACCCCTCCCCCCCCCAACCGTTAACAAACACTGTAAGTTTTATTTTGGTTTATATTCATTTGTTTTATATAATTAGTTTATCTATATATAAAAATCAGTTTTATTTGTATGTAGAATAATGATATGAAAAGATTGAATTTTTACTAATGAGAAGGGTTGATTTTGAAGACAAAAAAAAGTGATTTTTCCTATATGAACATTAGCAAAAAGGATAAGGTTTGATTTTTCCTAGTAAACAAGATGTCTCATAAACGTGAAGAAAGGATTTTTAGACATGATAAAAAAAATATTTTTTATTGTATGTAAAGAATAAAAATATAATTTTTATACAGTAGGGATTATAAAAATATAATTTTTATACTAGTGGCATATTAAGAATATGATTTTTATATTTTTAAAAGTAATAAAAATATGATTTTTATATTTTTAAAGTATTAAAAATATAATCTTTACTATATAAATGATGAAAAAAATATGATTTTTGTTTATGTAGAGAATTAAAAATATTTTTTTTTTCATGATAGTAATATTAAAAATATCATCTTTATATGTGTAGCAAAATAAAAATGGGATTTTTATAATGATATTTTTGAAAAGGCAACATCTATATTTTTGAAAAGGTGAAATCTTTATATGAAGACTAGCGGGATAAAAATAGAATCTTTATCTATGTAACATCGTTATAAAAATTTGATTTTTATATATTGAATAGCAAAGTAAAAAATTCGATTTTTAAAGGTATGAAGCAATTATAAAAATATGATTTTTAAATTGAAAGTGAATAAATAAAAATGTGATTTTTATTTTAAAGACATCGGTATATAAAAATGTGATTTTTACATATGTAGTGAAAGCGGACAACGAAAGCGACAAAAGGCGAGAATGGCGAAGGTTTCTATCAATGAAGAGTCGTGGTATTGGATAGCTATCGGTGAGAATTTCTCACTCTTCAATTTTATTTTCTAGTTATATAAATATTTTCTAGGATGCAGACGGTGCTTAGTAGCACCCGACACAATCGTCCACAGACCATGGACTTGTTCGTTTGGTTGCAAAAATTAGTTAGATGATTTGGTTTGAATTGAATGGTTTGGTGAAATGAAATTGATTTGATTGATGTGTGAATGGAGTGGGCCTTCACTAGACCGGGGATAAGGCTAGGCCTTGTCCCGTTTCTAGTATCGTGCCGTTATGCCGCCGAAATTTTCTAAAATATGTTAGAAAAATAAAAACATCATTTTATTGAATAAATGAACCGAATAGAATATTCATAGGTTGAATAAAATGTTTTATCGTTAAAAATATAATTTTTAACGTGAAAGTGAATAAATAAATATTTATAAACAAATCGGCCGATTTGTTTATATACACTGATTTGACTGATATTGATTGGGACGATAAATTTTACAGATCGCCCAACTGCACAACTAAAATCTGTGTTTGATTGTTTGAAAACCCCACACGGGTGTTGGGATGAAATATGAATTTCACTCATCCTGATTGATTAAATATGTCGATCGATTGATTGACAGGCTGTTATAAGCGTTAGATATCTATATTTGATGCTTATACAGTGTAGTGCACTTTGGTTGATGGTTGATTATCTATCGTTGCTACTATATACATTTGTTGTATGGAATCCATATAATTAACTTTATATGGTAGTTGATTGGGCCTCATTTCAATTTAGAAAATAAAGAATAGTATAAAATAAAGGTTCATGTGTTGACAGTAATCATCCATTGAGATTGGTCATGTGTTGAACGAAATATTTTAATAATAAATTTTATATCTTTATTCACTATAAAATAAAGGTTCATGTGTTGACAGTACTCATCCATTGAGATTAGTCATGTGTTGAACGAAATAATTTAACAAAAATAGTCACACGTGGACAGTACTCATTCGTTGAGATTAGTCGTGTGTTGACAAAAATAAATATTCATTTGTTGAATAAAAATAGAAATTTATGAAGCCGTGTTGATTAGATTGACGCCATTTTGACGTGAACGATATTTATATCGATTTTATCGATTTCGAAATGAATTGAATTGAAAACGATTTCGAAATGAATTGAATTGAAAACGATTTCGAAATGAATTGAATTGAAAACGATTTCGAAATGAATTGAATTGAAAACGATTTCGAAATGAATTGAATTGAAAACGATTTCAAAATGAATTGAATTGAAAACGATTTCGAAATGAATTGAAAATGAATTCAAATTGAATTGAAAGCGAATTGAAATGAATTCAAATTGAATTGAAATTTGAATTGAATAGAAATGAATTTTAAAACGAATTTATAAAGAAGATTTCAATTTTGATTTGAATTGAAAAGGAAGTTGAAATTGCTTTTGAAACGAATTTAAAACTATTCATATAATTCGTTTTAAATAGAAATCGACGAAATATATATTATATATATTATATATAATATAATGGCCTGAATAGAACGCGCCGCGCCGCGGTAGTTCGCGAATTTCGACCATTTATTTCAAACGGACATTACGGGAGATCCGACCGTCGGATTCTCCTAAAACCGGAACCGTTGGGTTCGTATCGAAAAGAGCTTTCTAACGAATATTAGAAATTCAAAATCTAACGGTTGGATTTGGAGATACGTCCAAATCAAATTCGAAAAAGGTCGCTGTAAGTGCAGTTCGATGGCCATTGTTGGAAATCGACTGTACGGGCCTTGATAAAATTATTAAAAATAGTAATAATTTGTGTAAAATCATAAGAAATGATTTAGAAAGAATTGGGTTGAAAAACTCCATATTTGAAAAGATAAAAATAGATTTTTATCGAAATGAACTAGTTTTGAACTAGAATTAAATTCTATTTATTTTTAAATAAATAAATTGAATTTAAAAAGGGTTTTAAAAATAACCAGAATTTCCAATGATTGCATTGGAGTGGATTTGAATCGAAATTGTCCTCGGAATATTTCGATGTTGGAATTCGTGATTATTCAGATGTTGTTAAGGAAATTTGAAAGATATATATATATATATATATATATATATATATATCGTTATTTCCAATACGACATTTGTTAATCGTAGAACTTGATATTGAATATAAGCCGATATATTTTCTATTCAGAGCCTTATATTGAATATCAAATGTGATTTGGGTTTGTCATGAGTGGTGTCTTCACTAACAATGTTCTTGAACCCAGTTGAGAAAAGATTAAATCTTTTTATTTAGATTTAATGAAGTGTACCGATTAAATAATATTTAATTGGAATTGAATTGATATTGATTTTTGGGTTTATCGTGAACAGTGTGTTAAACAACACTCGTTCTTTAACTCGATAATTAATGAATGTGATTTTGGGTTTATCGTGAACTGTGTTTTTAAATGACACTGATTCTTTAACCCAGTTAAAGATTAAAACTAAGTGGAGTTTTAATGAATCGTTAATTAGATTGAAAAGATCGAAAATGGAGTACCACCAGTTTTGCTCCAGGCGATAGTTAAATCTTTAATTAGATTTGAACGTGAAATGGTAATTGAATTTATCGATAACACCGTGGTGTTAGATATGAAGTATTACCAGTTTTACTTCATGGGATAAATAGGTTGGGATTGGGAAATTAAAACAAATGATTACTTCGGTAAGTTTCGTTAATCCCGACTAATTTGAATCGAAATTCAAAGGAAGATTAGGGAATAAATTCAGGAATTTACCTTGGATAAAATTAATGGGAACCTTTCCCTATGAATGTGAAATCAGAAACTAACTGTCGGTTAGCTAAGCAGAACGGTTTTCTGGATATTGATCTGATGTTGGTTTCGGCCTTCGGGGTTAATATTTGGGGAATTATTCTCTTGATTAATTTACGGTTAGTGACTGATGAATTGGAATGAGGCGTATGTTGTGTTTGTGTAACACTTATTTAAAATATACGCGAGTTATTCGGAAAGACCGGGTTTATCCCATTCTGAATAACTGATACGACGATAAGTCGAAGATGAAGACGATGGTCGAAGACCGGAAGTCTTCACGTCGTTTGGGTGATTACTGATGATCTTGATTGGGCTGTACACCCAAGAAGATGGAAACAGTTGGCGATCGTCCAGACGTACTTGGAGATCGATGGATATGCGGGGTACTAGGTGCCTCCGGTTTCGTTCAGACCCAGAGCGAACTTGTAAATGGACTGTGTGTCTGACATTGGATTTTAGTCCGTGTGATTGATCTCTATTAAATATATATCTGTTTGGCGGCGGAGAATTTATTCTCTTGCTTAACGCCCTTCTCTGAGACGTACGAGCTCAGGGGTTATATATTGATGGATATCAAACGCATGGAGTGAATTGCCTGTGTGGCATACCTAAGTGGCAATTGATCGAGGCTTCTGTTGAAAAGCAAAGTCTTGTGGTGATGATCAAAGCAAGGCCTTTGTGGCGTAGCTTTGTGTAACGTTTGCTTCGCGAGTTTCACACCCGGTATGAACCAAAAACGGGAGAGGACGTCAGGGAGGGCATGCGTTTCTTTCTAGCTAGAAGTGGCGTCAGTGGTTTTACACGCCCTGACGAGTTTGACTTATGTGGTTGTTGCTGTTGCGAGGCGCCTCGGATTGATCGGTCGTTCTCGAACCGATGGAGTCATTTAGTTGGCTCATTTACGCCCCATAGGGTGGGGAAACGCATGTTCAGGGTTTAAGTTTAATCCACATCGGTGGACTGGCCCTGAGGATCCAAGGGTCGATGCGCTCTGACCCTGAGGCTCGGGCTAGACAGTCTCGAATCGGTTGAGGACTATCTTTTGCCTCGGTTCATAGATGGAAATCCAATTTCCAAATACGTGACTTTGCGGTTTTGATTGTAAACTTATATATGGCGACATAGTGTTATGGGGCATTCATGCCGCCTATGATTGATACTTATGATTTGAAGTTGTTTTATACACTATGCACTTATTATAGTATCAAACGATTTGTTTTAAACGTATCAAGCATTCTTTGGCTGTTATAAGGGAAAACCCTATCCTCGGCTGCGTTGCATTGTGTGATGGGACCTGGGTCTTATAACAGCTTCATTTTTCTTTATTTAGCATTGCGCTGTTTGTTTTATGCACTGGTATTCTTGGGAGGAAACCCGTTCCGTGTTATACGGCGTGGTCCCTTGATTTACCTAATTTTAAAATAAAGAATAACTGTTTTTAGTTCTCACACCAGTCCCATGACTGACCTGGAGTTTATTGTTTTAACCTAAACTCTGGGTGCCCCTATTTTGACACGGGCAGCTAGTAGTTTTGGTTTTGCAGATTTATATTCACAGGATCCTGGTTTACAGCTGGAACGATATCCGGAAAGCTTTGTATCCGTATATCTCTTCTAGTTGTTTATTGTATTATTTTCCGCTGCTATGTATTTAAATGTAATTTAAATCTCTGATATTTCTGTGTAATATTTATTCATACTCTGTATATTCTTGTAATCTGATGCATTGTTGTAATATACAATGAAATGTTCTTCTGTATGTGTTCTGTTGTGGCTTGTTCTCGAACTATCCGACGCTTTCCTTTACGGGGAAGTTACGGGTTTTCACAAAATTTTAATTAACTAATTTAAATAATATTTAAATTAGAAGTTCTCACCATTTGAGCTCCAAAAATCTTCATTACCAGAACGAACATGCCAATGAACACTGCCATCGTCACTCGTATTGCTTTCAATCCATCTTGATTAGCAATCAATGATTTTCTGCTAATTCTTATATGCAAATTCTATTAATAACAACGACTTTTCTTTTATTTTTATAAATTTTTACTTGAAGAAAATTTATAAATATAATATATCATCGTGTTCTATTTTCCGGTATGGTTCTAACGGACCCAATGGCGAGAAAATTCGGTTTATAATGAATGAGATATTGGTGTTTAAAGTTTAAAGTAAATTAAAGCTAAACAAAACCATACCCAAAGTGAAGAAGGCCCGACCCAAATGCTTAATCATGTTCAAACCAGCCCATGCTCCTTCTTTCTTTTTCTTCCCTCCGTGCTCCTCTTCTAACGCACCTGGAACCCATTCTTGCGTGCACCATGTGCACATGTACACACCAAAGACTCAACCGATCTTCAATCTGAAACCACGAACAAGTTTCTCTTCCTCTCCTCTTCCATTTGCATCAACTCGCCATCAAAAAATCCACCTCCATAAAAATCCCGTTCAAAGCCTGGAGCCATGAAACCCGTACGCTGCTTTGAAGAAGATCGACACTTTTTCTCCCCGAAATCCATCAAAACATACCGGTTTGAAGTTCTCTCCTTCCTCATCACACTGCCATACTCCATCTCATCAATCATCACTCGATTCCACCACAAATCTCAACCCTAGTTTTCAAGTTTTTCAATCATCGACACAAAATCGCGCCATTTTCGCACCAAAAATACTACACGCTCCACTGATCATAACGGTGTTGATGGCGCGATTCAATTTGAAGCGGATTGAGAGATTTTATTTTTTGAAGTTTTAAACCCATTCTTGGCCATTTTCTGCTTTTGATTGTAATTTTTCTAAATCGGAAACGATGATCCGAACAACATTCGTGCATATCATTTTGGCTAAAACTGAATGGATTGGGAGATATTGATTTTTGAATGAAGAAAAATGTATATTTTCTATGTACAGAAAACTTGCAAACATGAATTTGAGGAAGCTACTGCATATGAATTTTTTCATGGCTCAAGTGTGAAGGGTGTAGAGCTTTTGTTCTCCTTATATAGGATGGTTTCAAGGGTATTTTAGTCAATTTGATTAAGGGACACTTTGATCATTTCAAGAGACTCTTATCATGCAACCTTACACATATATGGCTACATGGCTTGATCACATGAATTACTCCATGCATGAGTACACATAAGTGGACAACTCATTTTGGATCTTATCTTAAGGCTTAGTTTTTTTTCTCTTTTTTTTTTATTAGAAACAAAGATGTAACACTTATGAATGTAGCCAAATTTAGTTATACTCCTAAATGCAACATTTATAGATCTTATCTATATCAAATTCATAAGTTATCATATTTATATAAATAATATTTTTAATTCATTAATTATTTCAAAATAAAAAATCATTAAACAATCTTTAAAAATAACTTATTAATATTTCAGAAATATTTATCTATATTATTTATCATGTAATTCACCAAAGTTTATACTAATAAATGGTTTTAAAAATAAATGATTAATAAATTTCATAAACATCATTATAAATTATCTTACTTATTGATTAAAAATTAAAAATCATTCTTAAAGTTCATATTTTACAAACCAATATTATCAAAATCAGAAAATATCATTACTTAACCATAAAATTTTATAAATTAAATGAATAAGTTTTTCTTATACAAAATCATGTAAAATGAAACAAGATACTTATTAAAAATAAAAATTCATATTCAAACCTTATAATATTAATTTATATTCAGAAAATCCAAAATTATGTAATAAAAATCCAAATCGAGCTTAGCTAAAATTTCTGGGATGTTACATTCACCCTCCTTAAAAACTTTTCGTCCTCAAAAAGGAAGTCGGGAAAATTTACATTCCTTAACCAATTTTAAATTCCCATTTCTCTCTTAATGGTCAGAACCAAGGCTCATATCATTCTCAGGGTAATCTATCTAATTCTCACTAAAGGTAGAGTCTAATGAAACTTCTATGATCTCGTGATTACTGGGGTCGTCACTCGTCATGATAAAAATCAAATTATTTGAGTTAGACCCAGAGCTGTTACCACAATCACAAGGGACAAACTAGAATAGATATTGTCTAGTACTTAGAGGTCTACGATTCTAAGAAAATTTTAAAATTTGGAAATTATCTTTCTTACTCTTACGGAACCCATGGTTTTCTTATCAATTATAAGTGCTTAAATTAGAAATCTGAATCCAAGTACTCAAATATATTTTTCCCTAATCATTCCATTATCTTGCAAAATAACATCTTGGCTAAATTCAGCATTAAAAATTCTGTTGCTCTTAATACAAATTTAAATTTCAATTTAACAGTTAATTCAGAATACTGGTTTCAAATCCAAATTAATTCACTTTTTCATGGCTTTATTGGAGTAGGGTAAAAGGAAGAATTCATAGATAAAGTTGGACAGCTAAATTTCAAGCACGAAAATTCGGGGTGATATTCAAAATATGATAATGGGTCGAGCAAAACCCAGCGATAAGGAAAGAGATAGAATTATATTTTCTATATACTCATTCTATTTCAAATTTTTATTCCAATCTCATATTAACCCATTTATGAGTTAAATTTATACTCACTTAATATTCATATTTTATCTGTCATACTTACCTATTCGAATAACACTTTTTCTAAATTTATATATAACTCTTTTTCATTCTTGTTTAAATATCAAATCGTGTTTAGAAATTTTTTCTTACTCAACTAGCCAAAAAACCTCTTAAAACAGTTTTATTTAAAATACCATCACGCTTCCACTGCGCACTCTGATTATATGTGTATACATGTTCAAGCTAGGGTTGTTTCAAACTAATCTTAACAATTTCAGAACTCACTTCTTCAAATTTAATATTTCCAAGATCCAAATTTTTCTACTTCGATGTTTGTTAATATTTTAATTAACTTTTTAAACTTATTTCTAACTTAAGTCAAAATCATCTCTTTAAACAAATTCTTAACTTAAGTCTAAATCATCTTCAGATTCCGTAAGGGGTGGTATAGATAAAATTTCTTAATGTATTTTCACACTTACGTGTTCTTTCTAATTTTTAAGTATAGTTTACTTCTACAATATCACCTTTGTTATTATCAAAATAGTTGGTTTAACATATTGTCCTTATTATATTCCTTTTAATATTTCTAACATATCAAAATGGTTCAAGTATTCCTCGACATTTTAATTGAAACCATATAGTCATCCCACTTTCGAAACTCGAAAATAAAAATCTATGATGTCGCGATCATCAACAGAATTATCCTCAAGTGACTAGAGTGTGACTCTATATCTACCTAGTATTTATTGGGCTTCGCATATACGTTGATCAGACGTATATTCAAAACCCTTACATACTCGATAGTCCAATTGTGACGTCGAATAAAACACTCGAAACCCTTATTTCCAATTATATTTCAAAATATATTTTAAATAATTATCGTTTTCAAAATGATTTACTTGTTCAAAATTACCTTATATAGATTTTTTAAAATACGCTCTCTCATCATAATATTCCAAAATCTCATCCAGGGCATTTCTAACCCTATCTCTAATGAGATAATATAACTCTGATATGTCCTATCTTTTGTTCAAATATGTCGCACCCCATAGCTTTGTATAACCAAAGCTCTGATACCACAATGTAACGACCCACCTTTTGGCCCAGTTATTGCCAGTAATTAAACCGACTCAAACCGTTCAAAAAGACGAATTGTTATGGGTACATACATATATTGAAAAAATAACAGAACTTTTATTGCAAAATACAATGTTACATCAGAGTTACATAGAATATCAGAGTTACAACATATACAGCGGAAGAAAAGAAGATATACTCTCAGCGGAAGAAACCATATGATACAGCAGAAGCTCCAAACTCTTGCGTGAACTCCAACTCTAGAAGCGCTCTGAATCCTGCTCCAACGATCTATAACTGCAAAATTAAACTACTAGCTGCCCGTGTGAAAATTATGGGCACCCAGAGTTTAGGTGAGGGAACAATAAACTCCAGGTCAGTCGTGGGGATGGTGTGAGAACTCAAAACAGTTATTATTAGGTTCATTTTAAAGTTGGGAATTTCACCGGACCACGCCGCTAACGCGGAACGGGTTTTCTCCAAGCGAACACCCGCGCATATAAATACGCAATGACCTTTTTTAAAATGAAGCTATCATAAGCTCGTCACACATTACACAATGCAAGCGCACACCAGATGGGCGAGGTTTATCTTATGACAACCAAATATGCTTTCATATGTACAATCCTCTTTCAATGCCATAATATATATATAGTGTGGAAAACATTTCGCAAAAAAAAGTATTATTCCTAGACGGCATAATACCCCATCCTATTATGTCGCCATATATATATATATATATATATATATATATATATATATATATATATACACAAACCAAAACCATGTGGCACCTATTGGAGATTCGGGTTTCCAACTTGATGATTCCTGGCACGGAAGATCAATCAGAACACAAACGAAGTGTAATCACGGGTTTTTCATCCAGACGCGGACACCAATACAAATCGCAAGGTAGATCAACGATTTTCGACCAGACACGGCCCCCCGAACATACCCTATTCCATAGGTCATAAGTGGTTTCCCACTGCTGCAGCGGTCATCATCAATTCATATATATATATACACAACCTAACCGCCAGTTTCTCATCATCCGGGGTGTGAGGTTTGTCGATGTCACGTCATACACAAAGCTATGCTTCGATAAGCCATTCTTTGATCATCACTAGCTCGTTTCATAGCTCGGGTATGCCACATTGACAATTCACGATATATTACTGATTTCAATCGATGCATACCCTCTAAGTTCATATGACTTAGAGACGAGGATAATATATTGCCATAGATACGATAAACATTAATGGAAATCAGTGTTATGCGGTCAATTTCAATGTCAGACACACCATCCATACAAGTCCATTCTTTGTCTGAACAGAACAACAACCCGAAAATATTTAAATATGTTCAGGTCTCATGCCACTCGTACCTCGTATCGGGTGGCCTACCCAACCGAGACATCAATTAGCAATAAATCCAAACAATTAAAATATTCCCGGTCTTCATTTGTTGTTTACCAAGTCTTGAATTGCTTTATAACGTCGTATTATTACTTGGAATGGTTTTCGAACATATATTCGATCTCGGTCTTCCCAAGTAATAAGCGTACTTTAAAACAGTAGCTATGGTTTACACGGGCTTTTCAATTCAAATCTCCTTCCAAATACATTTACGACTAAAGATTGAATTACTACAAATTTCATACATCTCGTTATCATCTTAACTCTTCTTTGAAACCAAAGATTCTATTTTCGCTTCAATTTCTTACTTTTAATTTCCTTGAATCAAAGATTTGATTTAAATCTTCAATTACGATATGAATTTCCGTAAATCAATCTTATTGGGTTTCAAAAATGATATTATTGAAGATACGATTCACGATAAAACCCAAATCAATCGATTTTAAATCATAGGTTACATAGAAATTGTATCCACTTATATTCGAAATAACTTCTCATAATCAACGAATACTGTAAGTGGAATAACGATATAATAGTATCTTCCTAATTCCTCAGACAGTATACATTTACATTACGAAATTTTATACCAAACATCGAAGATTATTTCTATCTAACTTATTTCAATCAGGTTTGAGAAATTCATATCTTAATTAAAAGATTTATTCAACTCTTTGACATTAGATCTGGATAGAAATACCATCAACTTATCTTCAATATTAATTTCCGTATCCAACTCATATTATAAGCAGAATAACGGTGAATTACCTTTTAAATTCCTCAAATAATAGAAGTTATCATCTACCGAATTAATATCAAACATCCGAAGAATTTCTCCAACCATATCCAATTATTTAAAATTGGAAAACCCATTTCAGTTCCATATAAAATATTTCCCATGCTTTAATAACCTTCGAAACTATTTTATAATCATTCTTATAGTCAAATGATGGTTCACACTTATAAATTTCAAAACCAATAACAATATTTGAAGGGTTACCAAAACACTGCTGTTAAAATAGCCATTTAAATCAAATGGATTTAAAATTTATTCGAAATTCAAATATTCCAATTCAAATCGCTTTTAAAATTTATAAATAGGAATTATCATAAATTTCTCCAATTTAATAAACTTGTTTTATTCGATTTTTTCGTTATGATCGCCGACTGCAAGCATAGCGATCTTTCCAAATTTGTTATACTTGAAAATCATCCGCTGAAATTTTGAAATTTCCTTTGCTATTCAAAACTGTTATCATTTGCAATTTAATGTTTCTTATTTCAAGCCAAATTAATTTCAAATCATCAAGTTAAAACCATTTAAAACTTGAAATCGATATTTACGATTTATCGCATCATATTGCGTTCTATTCAAACCATATAATGATTATAAATTATTCATGTCCTTTTCAATTTAATTTATATTTCCAACTCATTTGAAAAACAGGTTCAAAATATATTCCAAATTAGATTTCGAATTTACCATCCCGTTGTCGGACCAGTTAGGGATACCCAGAGAGAGCAGGAAACTGAATTTCCAAACCCAAGCCTAGACACTATCCTCTCTGTCATCCTAGAACGTTCTGGTGTATATTAAAAAGAGACATCATTAATATATATAAAACCATTTTCAAAATTCAAAATTTTCATTCGAATTTTAATTGAAAATAATATATTTTTACCAAAAACAAGTTTCAAATAGATATAAAGATCGTTATACAAAATCAATACGTAATTCAAATCATTTTCAAACTAATTCAATATTTAAAAGTTGATATTTAATTCAAAAACAAAATTTTAAATATTATATAATAATTAAATTAAATCGTATATAGGAAGGAGATTTTAAATCGATCACCCATTTATTTCCACAACCACGGTATGTGTGTGTGTGTGTATAATATCATGCAATGCAATCATATTTATCCAAATGAACCATACGATCAGATGGATATGAATTCATTCATTACAACAAACATTTAACTGTGCACAAGCGTTACAGATAATAACGCTTACTAGTGTTCAGTGTATTATCTAATTCATGAACAACCATTCAAACATCAACATCCATCACACAATCATCATCAACTAATTATAATTAATCTTAGCTAATTATAATTAACTAATTTAAATAATATTTAAATTAGAAGTTCTCAATATTTAAGCTCCAAAAATCTTCACTACCAGAACGAACATGCCAATGAACACTGCCATCGTCACTCGTATTGCTTTCAATCCATTTTGATTAGCAATCAATGATTTTCTGCTAATTTTTATATGCAAATTCTATTAATAACAACGACTTTTCTTTTATTTTTATAAATTTTTACTTGACAAAAAATTATAAATATAATATATCATTGTGTTCTATTTTCCGATATGGTTCTAACGGACCCAACGGCGAGAAAATCCGGTTTAAAATGAGTGAGATATTGGTATTTAAAGTTTAAAGTAAATTAAAGCTAAACAAAACCATACCCAAAGTAAAGAAGGCCCGACCCAAATACTTAATCATGTTCAAACCAGCCCATGCTCCTTCTTTCTTCTTCTTCCCTCCGTGCTCCTCTTCTAACGCACCTGGCACCCATTCTTGCGTTCACCATATGCACATGTACACACCAAAGACTCAAACAATCTTCAATCCGAAACCACCCACAAGTTTCTCTTCCTCTCCTCTTCCATTTGCATCAACTCGCCATAAAAAAATCCATCTCCATCAAAAATCCGTTCGAAGCTTGGAGCCATGAAACCCGTACGCTGCTTCGAAGAAGATCAACACTTTTTCTCCCCCGAAATCCATCAAAACATACCGGTTCGAAGCTCTCTCCTTCCTCTTCACACTGCCATACTCCATCTCATCAATCATCACTTGATTCCACCACAAATCTCAACCCTAGTTTTCAAGTTTTTCAATCATTGACACAAAATCGCGCCATTTTCGCACCAAAAATACTACACGCTCCACTGATCATAACGGTGTTGACGGCGCGATTCAATTTGAAGCGGATTGAGAGATATTATTTTTTGAAGTTTTGAACCCATTCTTGGCCATTTTCTGTTTTTGATTGATAACTCTCTCCACTCTCAATGAAAAACTCAATCCGTTAATTTTTCAAAATCGAAAACGATGATCCGAACAACATTCGTGCATATCATTTTGGCTAAAACTCAACGGATTGGGAGATATTGATTTTTGAATGAAGAAAAATGTACATTTTCTATGTACAGAAAACTTGCAAACATGAATTTGAGGAAGCTACTACATATGAATTTGTTCATGGCTCAAGTGTGAAGGGTGTAGAGCTTTTGTTCTCCTTATATAGGACGGTTTCAACGGTATTTTAGTCAATTTGATTAAGGGACACTTGGTTCATTTCAAGAGAGTCTTGTCATGCAACCTTACACATACATGGCTACATGGCTTGATCACATGAATTACTCCATGCATGAGTACACATAAGTGGACAACTCATTTTGGATCTTATCTTAAGGCTTAGTTTTTTTTTTCTCTCTTTTTTTTATTAGAAACAAAGATGTAACCGTTATGAATGTAGCCAAATTTAGTTATACTCATAAATGCAACATTTATAGATCTTATTTATATCAAAATCATAAGTTATCATATTTATATAAATAATATTTTAAATTCATTAATTATTTCAAAATAAAAAATCATTAAAGAATCTTTAAAAATAACTTATTAATATTTCAGAAATATTTATCAATATTATTTATCATGTAATTCACCAAAGTTTATACTAACAAATGGTTTTAAAAATAAATGATCAATAAATTTCATAAACATCATTATAAATTATCTTACTTATTGATTAAAAATTAAAAATCATTCTTGTGAAATCTTTTAAAATTATCCTTTACCAAACTTCATATTTTACAAACCAATATTATCAAAATCAGAAAATATCATTACTTGACCATAAAATTTTATAAATTAAATGAATAAGTTTTTCTTATACAAAATCATGTAAAATGAAACAAGATACTTATTAAAAATAAAAATTCATATTCAAACCTTATAATATTAAATTATATTCAGAAAATCCAAAATAATATAATAAAAATCCAAATCGAGCTTAGCTATAATTCCTGGGATGTTACATATTTGATTATGATTCAAGGAGTACCTACAGGTTTTATAGAGTCTAATAGGGGTTTAAGACAAGATGATCCCCTCTCACCTTATCTATTTACGTTTGCAATGGAATACTTTTTTTGCATGAAAGAAATGGTGTTGTTAAAGCTGTTTACCCCTATTCACAAGTTTCACACCTGATTTATGCGGATGACTTAATGGTTTTTGGGAATTGTTCAATTGAAGGTGCTAAGGCTCCCAAGGCTGTATTTGATAAATTGGAATTTTACAGTGGTCTATCTGCCAACCTTTTGAAAACAAAGATATACTTTAGTGTTTTTTCCTCTCACACACAGGAAATGATGGATATTCTTGGTTATAATGTTGGTTCTTTGCCAGTAAAATATTTAGGGGTCCCATTATCTTCTAACTGTATTCATTATCAAGACTATCAAGAATTACTGCATAGAATCCAATAGAAATTACAATCATGGGATTCAAAGTTTTTAAGCTTTGTAGGTAGAGCTGAGATGATCCATTCAGTTATTATCCCTACAGTTCTTTATTGGTTGATGGTGTATCAACTTCCTGAGTTTACTTTGGAAAAATTAAATATACTTTGTGCAGATTTTTTCTGGGGTAATTCGAAACATAAGATGAAATGGGAGATGTTATGTATGCCTAAAGAGGAAGGAGGTGTAGGGCTAAAATCTTTTAAATATTTGAAGAAGGCTGTTTGTTTGAAGCTAATGTGGAAATTTCTTACTGGTTAATCTTTATGGAGTAAGTGGATGCAAGCAAAATATTGTTGTAATAAACAGTTTTGGAGTATGCGTGAAGACAATAATGCTTCCTGTACATGGAAAGCTTTGCTGAGGTTGAGGACTTCTGGTGAGCAATATTTCAGGAGAATGATTGTGAATGGATCATACACCTCTTTGTGGTTTGATCCATGGATAAATAGTAGATGTCTAGTGGATATACTTGGATTATCTAGATTTCAAGCGCTGGGTCATCAAAATGAAAAGGTTGATATGATTTTAAGTGAAGGGAGAATCTATAGACAACTACATTTAGCTACAAGAGAGGTACAAATGGTTGAAACAATCGAATTGAATGATAATAGGTTGAATGATTATTATGCATGGAATGATGGGGGAGAATTTTCATTGAATAAAGCATGGGATAGAGTAAGGAACAGAGCTTCAATAATGCAATGGAGTAGAACTGTGTGGCATAACAAAAACTCAAAGAAAATGTCATTTATGTCTTTGTTGGCTATAAAGAGAAGATTGAATACAAAAGACAGATTATTTAGACATGAGATTATTGCAAAAAATCTTTGTGTCTTGTGTAACTCGATGGAGGAGAGTATTGATCACTTATATGTTGAATGTTCTTATTCAAAATTCATTTGGTCTCATTTGAAGAGGAAACTTGGCTTAAATCCAAACAGTATTGGTGCTGTTGAAGATGAAGCAAATCAGATTTCAGAAGTTTTCAAGTCGAAGGATCAGTTAAAAGATGTTGCATGCGCAGCATTTACAAATGCAGTGTATCACCTTTGGTATGAAAGAAATTCCAGGCAGTTTAACAGTAAAGCTATTAAGAAGGAAACCAAACTTATTTTGATAGAGAAAGAAATCAAATTTTTAGTGAACGGTAATGGTAGTAAATCAGTGAAGACCTCTGTTAATGAAGAGTTTTTAAGGAGATGGGGTGTTGACTTGATTGATACAGGTAGATTTGTATATAGGGAGTGGCGTAGTGAAGGTTATAGCTAACACTTGTTTTACATGTTTTCTATGTTGTTATGAGGAGAAATTTACTATACTTTGTAAATGTCGTTTGTCAATGAATAAATGGAACCCATTTTCATATATATATATATATATATATATATATATATATATGAGGCATGTTCGATGGCACCTCAAACAGTGCCAGCACCCCTTTAGCCTCCCTTTCTACACCACACAATCGGTTTCTCTCTCCCTCCATTAACTCTCTCTCCTTCCACTACCTTTTTTTTTTAATAATAAACGAGAGGTGAATATCAGGGGGCTTTTGGGGTGCTGGAATTTAGGGGTGTCATTGAACGCTTGCCATATATATATATATATATATATATATATATGAGGGTTCCGTTACACCTCTTATATTGCACGTGAACTCTCCTCCTAAATCTCCACCATCCATTTCCCCACTCGTTCTCTCTCTTCTCATTTCAGTATTATTTCTTAGTGGAAAGAGAGAGAATGAGTGGGGAAATGTGTGGTGGAGATTAAGGAGGAGAGTTCACGTGCAATATAAAAGGTGAAGCGGAACCCTCCTCATATATATATATATATATATATATATATATATATATATATATACACACACACACATATTTATATATGATAACATGCATGATACTGTATTCAAGTACAACACTTTTTTTTATGTCTGGAAGGCTCAAACCCACATTCTTTAGAACCTCTGCCTAAAGTGTCACACTCCCACGCTTGTGCTAAAAGTCCTTTACCATATTGATTAATAATGTTTATTAATATATTTTATTAGATTCTTTAAAATTTATTAGTGTGAACTCGTGCTACGTACACACATGAGGTTTATCGAACAATTTATTTGGAGCCATGCAATGTACAAATTCAGTTAATCCTTCATCCACTCATTATGTATGTCCTTACATGCTACATGGAATCTTAGCCATGCATCATAACAAATTAATAAACTGGGGAGACCAAAACGAGTAGTTGAGATGTATGTTGCACATGGTGACAACCAAGAAAAGTGAAGAATTCGAGCCGAGCAAATCTCTAGTAGGAAGGAAAAAGAATAGTGACAACTACGTATTATTCCTTATTTTGTAAAAATTATGTTCCTAAGCAAATACATATAATTCAAAAGATGAACAAGTTCAACACGTGTTTATGAAAGAATATAAATTGAAAAATATACACTTTTGATATAATAAAAGTTCCATAACTGGCATAAATAAATCATGCTTAGAGAAAAACAGTGATTAATATTTTGTTTGATAATGTATTCCAACATCTACATCAAAATACCTTTTGAAACGATCTATACCTTTTGAAACTATCTAAGATTTTTCTTTTCAACAACTTGGAACCTTATATATTCTAATAAACATTTCATAATATGACATTAGAAATATATGAAAATTGTAATAATTATATCGTTTAATTTCTTCTTCTTGCTGCTTAGGAAAACCAAAAGACACCAGACTAGGTAATGGATATAATGTTGTCATTTGCAATTGATCTTAGAATCCCACCATTACATCTAACGCAAAGACCGAGTAGAATATTACTCGATGACATTCCAACCCTTTATTTATACATGTTGAAATTACCCTTATCCATTAGTTTAATATTATAAAGGCCCGCTCATTTATAAAATTTATATATATATAAATAACCTAAAAAATGTAGCCATCGCTGGGCATTTTCAACCAGAGGGGTCGACTTTAGGTCAACTACTTTGGGTCGATTTAGCCCCATGAAGGCCGGTTATAAATGGTATATATTAATTGAAGATTCTTTTGATTTATTTTCCATCTGTTTTCATTTTTTGTCTGTAACTTTTTATTACGGAATCCGTTCGCGAAACTCCAAACATAAAATTTGAACATAAGCGTAACAAATGCAACAATACAAGTTTCGTGGTCGAATTTCATCGTTTGCAGAAATTCCTATTTTTTGGAAATCTAATTAAGTAACTAACTTATTTATCGCTAAAATTATGGGTTGTTATGTATTTATACACCAATGATTGTTTATCATTTCGAGCAATTTATATTGTTTAGAATTGTGAATTGTCAAAATCATTTGTGATCCAAAGCTAAAATAAGTTATTTTGTGAGGTCCAATATGAAAATTTATTCGAGTTATACACTGTTATATAGTGCACATTAATTATAGCATTGGCTTTTTGATGAATTCATGTGGCATTCCTTATAAAAAGAAGAAATTTTGTTGTTTACCTTATTGGATTTCAAGGTCGGTTCTTTCGTGTTACTATGATGCAGAAACTATGGATTTTTATTTTATTTTTTTCATCCCTTAATGGGGTGACATTTCAATGTACAAATTTTGATTGTTGAAGTTTGAATTTGTAGCATAAGGGAGGCGAATTCATTATTCACGACGTTTTTGGGATGTCATTTAAAAATAAACAACTGTTTAGAATCTACGGAAACCTATTAGAGCATTCCCAGCAGTGTGAGACATCAATGAAATAGGGAGAAAGTGGGGGTTCGTGTTACAACAGTGGAAAATTGGGTGTGTGGAGCAAAGACAAACGGAGATAATCGCCGTTTAGAAATGCAAACTCACGCTCTAATTTTTTTAATTAACTTTAAAATTAAACGATTTTCTGAAAACTGTTTAAGCTAGGGCCATTAATTTCTAACACGACTCGTAACCCGCATGAAAAAAATCCGACCCGACCCGACCCATTTATAAACAGGTCAATTTCGGAGTCAACCCGCTCTGACCCGTTTAATAAATGGGTTGACCCGACCCAACCCGTGAACCCGTTTCTGACCCGTCATGACCCGTTTAATATTAAACATTTTTTTATTACTCTACAATCTACAAAACATAGGCCCAACCCAGTCCACTACCCATTTGTCGCTTTACCTTAATTTACCTATTACCAAACCACCACTCATTTAGTCATTTTAATTTATGTGGTTCTATTTCTTCACTCCTTCATACTCCAGTTTCCTCTTTTCTTTTTACACCGAGCCCTAGATTTTATGATATCCTTCTAAAATCGCGCATCAGATCGAAGAACAATGGCGGCAACAACATCGTCTCAAGATTCTATGAGCACTTTGTTGTAGCATAGTCCTTTTTCTTTCTTAATTTATGCTACAAGGACTCAATCAAGTGCAGCCATCATTTGAAACCCGCAAAGTTTTTTATACAAATATTTTTTTAATGGGTTACACGAATCAAACCCGAAACCCGCACGATTATAAATGGGTCAACCTGAAACTGACCCATTTAATAAACCGGTTGAGTTGACCTGACCCGAACCCAAACACGACTTGATCCGACCCGAACCCGACCCAACCCGACCAATTGACAGCCCTTAGTTTAAGCATTAAACGGTTTTCAGAAAACCATTTAAGGTTTTAAATTTTAAAAAAATAGAGCGGCCTCCGACCCACTACTAGAATAGTAGGAGGAATCGCCGCTTTAAACTTGCTTCTCGCACTCATATTCCCACCGATTGCTGGGAATGCTCTTACTATTAAGCCTTAGCATAACAGCGACAATACGAGAATTGATGTATACATGAAATTCTAGTGAAGTGCATTCTTGCAATAAAAAGAGTACAATTTTTCTCATTTAAATATACAGGAGAATATTATTGAAGACAAAATTGATTATTTTTTTAGCCTTAAGGACATATTTTTTTTTTTTTAGTGAGAATGACAAACTTATCAATTACCATAAGGAAAAAAAATTGGTGACAAAGATAATATGCATGGTATCAGTTTTGCATAACCTTTTCATATGATAATATTGTATAATTTTATTTTAAAAGACAATATTTTCCGCTTTATTTTTTTACATGTTATCCACATGACTAAAATTTGAAGAGTCTTTACTTAAAATATAAAATTTGAAAGTTTGTCCTTCAAAATAAAATTCTTTTAAAATTAGGAGGCACTCTTTTGTAATTTAAATAAAATTCCTTTAAATACAATTCATAATCAAATTACCCATTTTGCACATGAGCAGGATCACATTCAACCCTTATACGTTATATAAAGACAAACTAGTCTACCAAACAATAAAAAATAATAATAACAAATCAATAAATGAATTAGGAATGAAATGCTGATAGCTAAAGAATCAACTATAATTGTCAGAGAAATAAAGCCCCAGCAACTTGGTTTCGATCTCAGATGGAAGAGCCACTAGTTGATGGTTCATGTCCACCCATACTGTAGTTCCCTTCGCTTATAATATTAGCTGAATTTCAATCCAAAGGGAAAAGAAAAAAAAAACAAAATTTTGGCATTCTTAGACATGAAACTTCAACGTAATTGAAGGTCTAGAACTAAACACAAACCTAAATAACAGGCAGCCTGCAAAATGTAATGTTCAAGAAATATTCTTGATTCAGAAAGACTCGAATCTCTCACTTTTATCACAAACTTATCCCCACTTCTCAAAGGTCCAAAAAACTTCAAACTAATGTTATTTAATGCCATCCTTACAGCAGCATCTGCTTTGATGTTAATTCCAAGGCTTTTAAGAAATTCATTATACCCTAAGAATGCAACAATTTTAACAAGTTAGCCGACTTTCCTTTGTGAGTACATGTTACTACTATAGCTTCAAACAAGCAACTTATAAGCACAACATTTCACCAAGTTGACAGTATTTGGCATAAACAACATTGTTGACCACATCATACTGATCCAATTCATAATCTATGATCTGAAGTTCCACTTCAAAATATCTCTTCCCCTTGCATATTATATATGCATACAAGTTGATTATTGTTGGGGAAACGTTTCCCAAAAAAATGCCTTGAGAATAAAACCTAACTTTGCGGAAAAACAAATAGGAACGTGTTAGACCAAAAAGTGGTTCTAACACCCAAATTGATTAAAAGCAAAATGAAATGAAATCAAAAATAAAAATGAACACACAGGATTTATAGTGGTTCGGCGAAGAAATGCCTACGTCCACTTGTTTTTCACTATTCTCAATGATTCAGTTGCAAATACAATGAAATATTCACTTGATTTCCCTCACAACTCACTTACAATCACTCAATTGTCTAAAAACAAATAATGAAAGAAGATTTGGATTTTCCGGGAGTGCTGGAATTCGGGTAATGAAGGTGGTTGAACTCTCAAAGTGTCAGAAAAAAGATCCTTTTCTTTGTCTCCAGACGGGATATTTATAGGTGAAAATTTGCTCAGAACCCGATCCGGATCGGAGCCACATGTCATCCATCCCATTAGCCTCGGGTTCGGATGGATTTCTGTGTTGACAACGCATTAGAGCAGTGGACGTTGTGGGTAGGAACTGGTCATAGCCGCTCCGAATAACAAGGCGCTCATGTAGGAAAGTAACGTGGAAAATGGGTTCGGATCGGAAGGATATGCTCATGGGGTTCGGATCGGCATCTCCGATCCGACCAGGATTAACTCAGGGCCAATTCTCTCTCCCTTTTACTCTGCTCCGCTCCGATCTATCTCTGTAGCACTTGGGTGGCTTTCCGATCCAACATGAAGTAGATTGCCCTCCGATCCGAACATCTGTGCCTCTTTGATTCCAACAGCAATCGTTCACCGATCCGAACAGAAGACATTATCCGATCCGAACCGATACGCTGCTTCGATCCGACCTGCTTCAGTACTTTTCAAGCTATTCAATATTTCACATCTTGACTTTGTGTTGCCCAGTTCACAACGTGGGCTAACATTTTGCCCCCTCAAAGGATGCTTCTGTTGGAGACGGAGCATGCTTTGAGTATCAGTGCATAGCGCTCTTCGAGGTAATTTCTCTTTTGATTTTCCTTGTGTTTTTATCTTTTTCTTCAAATTTCAATTCAGTTCGTTGCTGAGCTAAAGAACTCGGTTCGGTTCGGATTCCGATCCGAACAGACCCCTTCTCCTTTCTATTTTCCACTGGACTATTGGGCCAAGCTTTACTTCTGGACTGCCTATCCGATCCGAACGGGGGTTCTGCTATTGGGCTATCGGTCCGATCCGAATGGGGAGACGAATAGTCACACTCCTCTTCTATATAAACACTGCCTCCTTCATTCATTTTTACTATTTTACTGCTCGAGTTCTGCAAAACGAGAAAAAATTCAATTCGTGAAACCTCAAAATTCTTCTTAATTCTCGAAGTAATCACACTGGTTGGTTATAAAACTTTGAACAATCCCTTCTTTAATTACTCTCGATTCGGATTCGTAGGCGATTAGGACGATTTGAGTATGAAAATTGGACAACTTCGCCACCGTGACTCCCCCCTCGTCATCATCACCAATAAACTCGTCGTCGTCTCGAGATTGGAACGGAGGAGATTATAATCCGTTGTTAAGTGCCGCAGCGTAGAATTGCTTGGCTTTGGTTTGAGTGACTGGCACGAAATTGGCCTTGGCGTCGGTTAGGGAAGAAAGAGGGTGAAGGAGAAGAAGAAGATAATAGGGAATCGGTTCGGTTCGGAGGGATATGGAAGGTGAAAAAACAAAGGAAGAAGGAAGGAAATTCAGGAGGTCGGACCGGGTCGGGGCAAGCAAAGAAAGAAAAAAGAAAAGAAATCCAGGAGATCGGATCGGGTCGGAGCAAGTATTTAAGGAAGGGGGAAAGGAGCCTACCTAACCGGATCGGGTCGGATCGTAAGATGATGGAGGAGAAGTATAACTACGTGATCCGATCCGAACCGTTAGGGGACTTTGCCTCCGATCCGACCCGATTTTGATTTTTGAGTTTCGATGAGATATCCAAGCCTAAGGCCAAGCCCCCGATCCGATCCCAATGAATGCACCCGAACCGAACCGAAGCACAGTCTACCTTAACGCATAAAAACTCGTCTAACTGGCCCAATTAAATTTCGGCATAATCTTCAATTTAATGGACAGTTAGAATAGTGCCTTGCGAACGTAACTGGACATCAAGAACTACTTCAACTCTTTATATTTTGCCAAACTTTTTCGTCGCGCTTTTAAACATTTACTTTGCACTTTCCATATACACTGTTTACACTTTAGTTTGCACACATGCACGGGGGGATATGGGCTAATTTACTCTAATTTGTGCTATTGCTTCTTCAGTAGTTTTATGACCATGAGACCCAGACGCTCTTCCAGATTAGCTGAGAGGAAAGAAGCCTCGGAAACCTCTAACAAGATTACTCTCGAGGACATATCTTCTCCGTCGGATCTAGAATGGGATAATGAGGGTTCGGACTACGACGTCGGAAATCGTAAAAGTGACGAAGCGTCTTCAGAGAATGAAGTTTCTTTAGGTTTTGAAGAGGAAGGAGGGATTGGCGACGACCGGGCTCCTGATGAGTTTGAATCGGCTGTCATATTGGAATCACCTCAAGATTCTGTTGAATCAACAATTGATAACGACCGACTTACCCGAATTTGTTTGAAATATGGGATAATGAAAAGGGACACTCTAGTGCCTTCAAGCTCCGACCGTCCCCACAACCCTCCAGAAGGATATATGGCGGTCACTCGGTTGATGTGTATGGTTGGCGCTATCCCTCCATTTTCTCCCTTCATCGTTGACTTTCTAAGACAAATGCGGATTGCCCCCATGCAGCTGCATCCCAATTCTTATGCCTACTTGCACACTTTGTACATAGCATACCGTGAGATCTTAGGCATAGAGCTCACGTTCGATGACGTTCATTTCTTCTACAACTTCAAGCATCGGACTCAAGAGACTCCATCTTTCTGCTATTTTGAGTCTGTTCCTAAAAGGAAGATAATCTCGGCGCCATTCAGCAGTAAAGCTGGAGATTCCAGACTGGAATGGTTCTATGTGAAGCGACAGCCGGGATGTGCCAGGAGGTGGAAAAAATCAAGTAAAGCACTGATTTTCTAAATCCGGGCTCTATACACTCGAGTCATCACCTTAACTTGTTTTCTTTTTGTTTGTAGTCGACAATCCAAAACAAATATCAGATCAAGTGTTCTTTGACCGGATGCACCAACTTCTTAATGGCGATCAGAAATTCTTGACTATCGATGAAGTCCTTAAGGACGAATATCTTCATTTTCATGGGCTGTTATCCGTTTTTCGCAGTATTGGTCATGGGACAGCTCCATACATATATATTCCTCCAGTGGATGTAGTCCCAGAGACAGGAGAAGGCTCGGGAGTTCCTACAGTGCCTCTTCAAACTTTACCTTCTCCATCTTCTACCCAGGATGACGAATTGGCTAACCTGGCCGAAAAGCATCGTGAAGGATATACTGCCCCCGAGGAAGCTACTTCTCTGGAAAAGCCAACATCCTCCCAAGAGTCGCCACTTAATGCTTCCGAGGGAGATGTCCCTAGTACATTATGACCCGATATTTCAGGGTTTGGGGGATCTCCCCTTACCTGAAACTATATATACTTCAGAGGATTTTAGGAAGGATCCTTTAGTCTTTACCTCTTCTAAAGAGACCACTCCTACTAAGGCCAAAGAGCCTGCCCGTACTAGTCTAGCTTCAGACTCGGGTTGGTTGGGGGGAAACACACCACTTAGGACACACTTTATACAACAGCATTAACATTCATTGCACCTCTTTCTCCGTGAATCCATTGATTCTGAATTTCGTTTGTCTTATTGTGCAGGCACGATCTCTCGATCTTACTATGATATCAGGAAGCTTCGCCGCAGCATGTCTAATCCACGTCAGGATTTCGAGTATGATCGCCGCGATGATCGCGGTAGGGAGGAGAGAAGGCCTTATGATCCCTATCGCTCTCGACCCTCACGTTCTCGCTCTCCCGTTCGGTCGGAACAATAGAAATACAAAGGTTATCAAAGCCGTAGGGAAGAGGACAGGCCACAATCGAAAGACTCCACCTCTTCCCACGAAAAGCGCAGCAGAGAGAGAAGCCCTCCAAAAGATACCGAGTCTCGAAGTAAGCGCAAGGTCCCTGCTACTAAACGACCTAGGACAGACAAAGAAACTACTGAATCCTCTACACACAGGGTCACTGAATTGACGATCCTCGCTCCTCCCCCACTAGATGCGGAAACTGCACTAAAGCGGGCGTATTTGGAGGAGCAATTTCCCGAACACTACTTCGAGACTTTGACTTTTTTACCTGCCCTTGAACCTATTTCTTCTAAGTGGCAGATGAGGCCAAAGCAAAGATAGACGCGGTTGAAAAACAGTATTCTGAGATGTTTAAATATTCACGCAATCTTTCCAGAATTATCCGTACTCTAATCACGAATGCTGATTCAATGCAAAAAACCGCGGAAGAAGATGCTAAGGCCTTAAAGAACCTTGGTAAAGATTTGGAGGACACACAGGCCCAGCTTGCTATTGCTCAGAGGGACGCTACCAACTTCAAACAACAATTTGAGGATATGCAAAAACGTTATCATGACTTGCTTGAATCTCACACTCAAGAGCGTTCTGAGTTAAAAAAGCAAGCTGATGATGCTAAGTCAGAAGCTGCTAAGACACGCCTTGCTTATACTGACCTCGAACGGAAAAATGCCGAGTTAGCAAAGAGGAATGCTGAACTAGAAAAGAAGAATGCTGACTTGGCTTCAAAGCTATTGGAGGCAGAGAACAGAGCTGCCCTGGCTGAGGGCAATGTTGAGTGTGCTATCAAATCTGCGGAGGAAGCCCGCAAACAACTGTCAGAGGCGGAGGCTGATATTCAGGGTTTCGGCGAATTAATGATTGAATTCTTCGCACATATCATCCGTCGCCGAAACATTTCTTGGATCGAGGATTATCCATCCACTCTAGTTCAAGTATGGAATCAGATCGTCGAGTGGGAAAAAGAGGAGCTCAAGGTCGATTCCATCGATGAAGATAAGCTAATGGAGAAATACTTGAGGGATGATGAGCCGGAACGCCTAGCTGAAGGGCGACGCCTCATTGCTGAGGCCATGGAAGAAGAGAGACGGAAGTCTAAACAGAAGAATGTTCTCGAATCTGGTTCCTCTTCTATTGCCCCTGCGACTTCTGAAGTAGAGGGGTATGATCCTGAAAATCCGGGAATCCCCCGAACAACTCTGCTATCCCCTATTCCTGAAACAGCATCAGAGGCAGTAGTCACCCCTGCCAAGAAGTCTTCGGAAGGTATCCCTACCTTTTCTCCTCAATTTGTCAAGGCTATTTCTACCTTTCGCCACGTGATTGAGCAATCGATGAAAAACCCATTGTTTTCGCCTGAGTTGATAACTGTTGCTTCTCATTCTGTAGGTATTGAGCCCTCCGAAAAGACAGATGTGACTAGGGAGCCACCGCCGGGGCAGAGCCTACAGAAAAGGCAAAAGGAGGGGAGGACAAGGCTGCTCCTATAGACTTGGGAGAAGGAAGTGAGCCGACTAAGGCCGCCACTCCCCATGATGAAGAAATGATAGCAGCTTTAAAGGATGATGGCGGTGACGGAGGTCGTGAGGAGGAACCAGAAGTTGCAATAGTCGGGGAATCAAAAAATGCTGATGATGTTACTTTGGCTGCAATGAAGGCTGATCAAGACAAACGCCTGCAATTAAAAGCCGAAGAACTAGACCCTGAAGCCCTCAAGCCCCTCGCAGTTGTGGATGGGGGATCAAGGTTAGTTGTTAAGCTCTCAACTAGATCTATTACAGAGGAACTCACTAAAAAATCTTCTCTTGATTCCAACGCTCCGCCCTCCGGGAAGAAGTCTACCGATTCCAGCACCGCATCTTCAGGAAAGAAGAAATCAAAATGAATCTTGATAGAGGCTGAGAAAGAAGCAAAGGATGTGGAGAAAGCCGCCAAGAAGTCCAAGGCTCACTCAAAATCTAAATAGTGGATTGCCTTGTGTCGTTTTAGCATTTGGTGAACCAACAATTGCTGCTACAAGAGCGGCTCTTGCACCTTCTTTTTTAGCTACTCTCCTGTTCAAATTCGTTCATTCGTAAATAAATAAAAAATAATTCATTTTCTGCAATGTCTGTTTGTTAGTAGTTCTGCACTTATGTAAAAATGCATGTCTTACTATAGTTATGAAATGAAGTTACGGAGGGAGGAAATATGCGTAAACATATATGCCCCCAGTCAATTCTCACAAATTATTTAAGGCTTAATCAAGCAATCTGAATGCTCCCGATTTTATGACGGGATAGCATTTTCTGTGTCGTCAATGCCTGTCGTTTTTTCTGGCATTTATTTTATACTCTCCTGTCTCTCTGGAAAGTTAGAGTTCGAGTTTAGCAATCTATTCATTCCCCGGTCTTTCAGCGGGGGAGGATCCCTTTCTCAGCGCTCAGTCGGAGACGCTTTTATACTCTCTCTCTCTCTCTCTCTGGAGAGTTAGAGTTAGGGGAAGGATTTCTTTTTCAACGCTCAGTCGGAGACGCTTTTATACTCTCTCTCTCTCTGGAGAGTCAGAGTTAGGGGAAGGATTTCTTTTTCAGCGCTCATTCGGAGATGCTTTTATACTCTCTCTCTCTCTCTGGAGAGTTAGAGTTAAGAATGTCGTTTTCTCATTCTTTTATGTCTTGTCGCACAAATAGTCGTTGTGCTTTTTATTATGTTTAAACTGTCTTCAACCTTTTCAGGTTTTGAATCATCCTGTATTCCATAATCACAACAGAATAATCGATGAATGTATATAGATAATGCATAAAAGTAAATAACACACAATATTTTTATAGTGGTTCGGCTAAGTCGTAGCCTACATCCACTTTATAGTCATTTATTCATATCGCCAGATTTTCCCAAGGCAAGTCGTGCCTTATTACAGAGTTCATAAGAGAAATAACAAAGAGTACAACATTTCTAATCCAAATATCGCATTAAGTGTTGGGCATTCCATGCTCTAGGGACTTCTTCGCCATCTACGGTCGTTAACTTGAAGGTTCCTTTTTCAAGTTTCCGTTGGATGACAAAGGGTCCTTCCCACTTTGGACCGAGGTGAGGAAGGGATGGAAAGACTCTCTTTAGCACCAAATCTCCTGGTTCAAAAGTCCTGAGGCGAACTTTTTTGTCGTAATAGCGTGCCATCTAACGTCGATGTCTTGCCGCACGCAAATCTGCTTCGTCCCTTTTTTCTTCGACTTCATCAAGAGACTCAAGTAAGAGTGCCCGATTCGTCATCGGGTCATAATACGTCACCCTGTGGGAAGGAACTTCCAGCTCAACTGGAATTACTGCTTCCGAGCCAAAGGAGAGAGAGAAAGGGGTATGACCAGTAGCCGTCTTAAATGTTGTCTGATATGCCCACAAAGCTAGGGGCAATTCGTCAACCCATTTTGCCTTTGCGCGCTCTAACCATTTCTTGAGGATGGATTTTATTACTTTGTTTATTGCCTCAACTTGCCCATTCGACTGCGGATAAGCAACCGCAGTGTATCGCTTGTCGATCTTATACTTCTGGCAGAAATTTCTGAATTCAGTACCATCAAACTGGGTTCCGTTGTCAGTTATAATGGTCCTTGGGATCCCAAACCGGCATATAATATTTCTAACCACGAAACTTATCACCTTTCTTGCCATGATTTTGGTCAAGGGCTCAGCTTCCACCCACTTCGTAAAATAGTCCACAGCGACTATTGCATATTTTGCTCCTCCTTTAGCAATTGGTAGAACTCCAATGATATCAATTCACCACGTGGCAAATGGCCAAGGACTCACCATTGATTTGAGTTGGGTCGACGGTGCTCTGGGGATTTTGGCGAATCTCTGGCACTTATCGCAGCGTCGTGAATAATCAGCTGCATCTTTATTAATTGTGGGCCAGAAGTATCCATATCGCAATATCTTTTTTGCTAAAGTCTGACCTCCTGTATGATCTCCACACTCACCTTCGTGCACTTCTCTTAGTACACGTTTGATGTCGTCGTGTGCAATACATCGTAACAGGGGCATAGAAAATCCTTGCCTATAAAGAATATCATCTTGTATGACATATCTGGTAGCCTTGCGAACTATAGCCCTTTTCTCACTCTTCTTTGACGGGAGTGTCCCATTCTTAAGGAAGTTCTTAATTGGGGTCATCCATGACTCCTTCTCCGGTTCCGCTTCAAAAGCGAACTCAATTTCCATCGACTCAAAGCTTGGCGATTCCAACGTTTCAATTGGAATTATGTCAGTCTCTTCCGGATTGTCGGAGCTAGCCAGCTTTGCCAACCTATCCGCCTTCTGGTTCTCGGCTCTCGGGATATGTGTTATATTGTACCGCTCCAAGTTGCTCAATAGCTCTCTCACTTTCCTGAGGTAGGCGATAAGTCGAGGTCCCCGAGCCACAAACTCCTCTAGCACTTGGCAAACAACGATTTTAGAGTCACAGAATATGTCCAACATTTTTATTCCAAGGTCTTTAGCAAGCTTCAGCCCGGCAATCAGGGCTTCATATTCAGAGTCATTGTTAGTCGCCGAAAATTCTAATCGTAGAGCGTAACATAACGACCGTCCTTCAGGAGTGACTAAGACGATTCCAGCTCCAGACCTTCGGTCGTTCTTGGCTCCATCTGTGTATAGTTTCCACAGATCTATCTTTAACTCATCCTCGGACTTAACCACTTTGTCATCGATTACTTCCTCATCTGGGATGGTGAATTCCGCTATAAAGTCTGCTAGAGCTTGCCCCCTGATCGACCTTCGTGGTTGAAAATTTAAATCAAACTGACTTAATTCTATATTCCATTTGATCAACCTTCCCGATGCTTCGGGTCTCTGCAACACCTGCCTTAGGGGCTGATCTGTGTATATGGTTATGGGATGAGCTTGGAAATAGTGGCGAAGTTTTTGGGATGCGATTAGGAGGCTGTAAGCGAGCTTCTCAATCTTTGGGTAGTTGCGCTCTGCCGCTGCTAATTTCTTGCTTACATAATACACTGGCCTTTGTACTTTGTCTTCTTCTCGAACCAGGGCTGTGCTAACGGCGTGAGCCGAGACTGCCAAGTAAATAAACAATTCTTCGTGATCCACTGGCTTTGACAAAATTGGCGGTTTCTCTAGCAGTTCCAATAAATTTCGAAAGGCCTCAACGCAGTCCGGAGTCCACTCGAAGTTCTTCTTTCCTCAATCGCTGCTATCTGGCTAGGATTGATTTCAATTCCTCGGGAGCTCACAATGAAGCCTAGGAACTTTCCCGATGCCACTCCAAATGAGCATTTCAGAGGAATCAACTTCATCCGATACTTTTGCAGGATACCAAACATTTCCGCCAAGTCTTGCGTATGGCTGGAGGACTGTTTTGATTTGACAAGCATGTCATCCACGTAAACTTCCATAGTCTTCACTATTTGATTATAAAACATTTTGTTCACCAAGCGCTGATAAGTGGCTCCGGCGTTTTTCAATCCGAATGGCATTACAACATAACAATATAACCTTAAATTCGTAATGAAGCTCGTATGCTCTTGATCTGGCACGTGCATAGGAATTTGATTATATCCGGAATATGCGTCCATGAAAGAGAGAAGTTCATGACCTGCTGTCGAATCTACAAGCTGGTCAATCCTGGGAAGTGGGAAACTATCTTTTGGGCAAGCTTTGTTCAAATCTGAAAAATCAACGCAAGTCCGCACTTTCCATTTGGCTTCTTTACCAAGACGGGATTCAATATCCAGTCGGGATATGTCGAATCTCGAATAAATCCGTTCTGCTTCAGCTTCTCCACTTCCTCTTTGAGAGCAGCCGACCTCTCTGGGCCCAGCATACGTCTCTTTTGCTTCACAGCCGGATGTTTCGGGTTTACATTTAATTTGTGACTTATAATGGATGGCGATATCCCACACATGTCAGCGTGGGTCCAGGCAAACACGTCCAAGTTTGCCTTCAAGAAGTCTGTTAGTTCTTTGGCTCGACGTGGATCCAATTGAGAACCAATCTTCAAAACTTTTGTCGGATCAGCTTCATCAATGGGAATTTCCACTTTCACTTCATTAGGAGTTGCATTTCTAGCCTCTGGTTCCTCGTCTTTTCTGGGATCCAGGTCTTCAGGCTTTCCTTTGGGCAACTCCTTCGGGGTCGATTTCTCTAATTGCTACGCCGAGCCCCCCTTTGAGGAAGGCGAGGCATCTTTACTCTCGATGTTAAGTCCTTTCATCAACATCTTCAATTCGGCAACATAGCAGGCCCGTCCGGAAACTTGATCCCCTCTCATTACTCCAGTTCCGGCTTCGGTTGGGAACTTAAGCAATAAACACCAAGGGGCGATACAAGCTCTGAATTCAGCAAGGGCAGGCCTCCCCAAAAATGCATTATAAGGCGAATCTACGTCCAATACTACGAACTGAAGCATCCGCACTCTTCTGCATTCTCCTTGCCCCAAGGTCACGGGCAATTCTATGTACCCCATGGGGGCTGTTGACGCCCTGTTGAAGCCTCTGATCCATCCTTCACATGGCTTCAAATCTTCAGATTCAAGCTTCATCTGATCGAATGACTTTTTAGATAAAATATTGACAGAACTTCCGTTGTCTACTAAAACCTTATGAACCAAAGTCGGCCCAATGGTGGTAGTAATAACCAACGGATCATCAGTGGGTGATTGGATCCCAGTATTATCTCTGCTGCGGAATACCACGTCGGCAAACATGGTCTTCTGTTGTTTTATGGGGGCAATATCTTCCAAATCATCACCTTCATTCACGTCTACGTGCTTGGCAGCATTTACATACTGATCCATTGCTCTAAAGCTACGGATTGCTGGGTGAGGTCCACCCACTATGGAGTTGATAACAATTCCCTTGCCTTTCTGCTGCGCTGTAGGCTTGGGAGCAGGTAGAATCTGTTTTGGTGCCTGTTCTCCTTACCCCCTGTCCCTCGGGGCAACTTTATATTCATCCAGTTTCCCTTCACGCAACAGCTTCTCAAACACATCACTCAAATGCCGACATTCATTGGTTGAATGCCCATGGGTTCCATGAAACAAACAAAACATCCCAGTTGCCATTTCTTTCTCGGTCGAATCACGAGGTGGCGGTCTTTTATACTGCAAAACGTTGTACGTATCCAGGTAAATATTCTCCAGGGTGTCGTTCAATGGTGTATAATTCTCATAGGTCTGGAATCGGGGTCTTTTGTTAGGATCACTTCCCCTATTTCTATTCCTTCTATTACCGTTCGCATTACGGTTATTGTTGTTGCCCCCGTTTCCAGCATTGTTGTTTCCACCCTTGTTTCCCACATTTACTTCAACCTTTCCGGAACTTTCCCCAGACTGCTTCACGGCGACGTTACTCTGCACATTTTCTTTTGAAGCCGCTTCAGACTTTCTCTTTCGGTTTGCCCTGGCCTCCTCTCGTCTTAAATAAATATCGGCTTTTTCATAGAATATCTCTCTTGTGGAGGGTGTCTTCCCAGAAAGGTAGTCCCCGAACTCGGATTCAGGATCGACTCCTTCTTTTAATGCCATCAGAATGGTGGGCTCATGAGGGTCACTAACTTCAGTCACAGCTAAATTAAAACGGTCAAGATACGACCTCAAAGACTCTCCTTGCGCCTGCTTAATTCTTGATAATTCAATAACACTTTTGGACTTTCGGGTATGGAGTTGGAACTGATTCATAAAACGTTCGCTCAGTTCCCTGTAATTCGAAACCGAACGAGGGGGAAGTCGGGTAAACCAGAACAGCGCCACATCTTCTAAATAGATCGGGAATGCTTTACACTTCACTTCATCAGGGGCAGCAGCAGCATTCATGAGCCACGAGTATCGCATTAAATGCTGTCCCGGATCAGTTCTCCCGTTGTACTTGTCCATCTGTGGCAGGTTAAAACGCCGGGGAAACTGGAAGTCAAGGATATCGTCGGTGAAAGGAGTATGGCTTCGCTCAATGCCATAATCTTCATTTGTATAGTTCCGGCTCTCGGACATGATCTGGCGCACCATTGCATGTACATCAGCATTAGTTAGGGGCCGTTCAGGTTCCCTGGCCCTGGTATCTGGGTTCCTTCTGGGCTCTTGTTCAGGAGATGCCCTTCTTCTTCGAGCTGCTTCTGCTCTATTCCGTTCCCTACGCTCCCGGTCGATCTCGGGAGGAGGGGACTGGAGCCTTTGCCCCTGAGTGGAATCATTGTTTCCTAGTGCTCGTGCAATATCCTCGTGAGACCCCAAAGATCCAAATGTCAACTGCTCCAAATTCTGAGGTCGTTCGAGTGGCCTTCGTTCACGGGGCCGCTCTTCCTCGGAAGATGAAGACTGATCCACTGGTGTGTGACGAACCGGTGATGGGGTTCTCTGTCGACGGAGCTCGCTAATCTCCCAGCTCATGAGCCTCATATTTTCTTGCATCATGAGGTTGGTGCGATCGTGGAATTTCATATCCTCCCTAGTACTCTCAAGCATATCAAGTAGGTGCGAGAAATCTCCTTGAGTAATGGGCGCAGATGGATTGACCTGATCACTGACCCTGGTGGCTGGAATCGGAGCATTTGTAGGGACTTGAGTAGAGGTTCCAACATCACCAAGAGTCGGATCGGATCGGAGATGGGAGATCGGGTCGGTTCGGAGCTGGGGAGCCTGGTCGGGTCGGTACATGGCAAGTTGCTCGGGTCGGTTCAGATTGGGGGAATGCACTGCTTCAGAATCTCCTACCCGGATCGGATCGGAGCTCTCCCCCTGGAGGCGATTCGGATTTCCTGCATCGGTTCGTCCTGCTGTTGAACTCTGCCCACTAGACCTTGTCACAACCGCATTTTGCTGATCTTCGCCAGCTCCATTTCCTTGACCAGATTGATCTTCTTTGCCTTTTCCTTTGGCCATGGTTCTTCGACAATCACTTCAACAAATATCCAAGGGCGTTGAAACTTGAGGATTAACTTCTTTGAACTCAACGGTCCAAAAAGTAGAACGATAATCCCGAAAAACAAAGAATTCAGATGATTTCTCAGTGAAAGCACCAAAATGTTAGACCAAAAAGTGGTTCTAACACCCAAATTGATTAAAAGCAAAATGAAATGAAATCAAAAATAAAAATGAACACACAGGATTTATAGAGGTTCGGCGAAGAAATGCCTACGTCCACTTGTTTTTCACTATTCTCAATGATTCAGTTGCAATAACAATGAAATATTCACTTGATTTCTCTCACAACTCACTTACAATCACTCAATTGTCTAAAAATAAATAATGAAAGAAGATTTGGATTTTCCGAGAGTGCTGGAATTCGGGTAATGAAGGTGGTTGAACTCTCAAAGTGTCAGAAAAAAGATCCTTTTCTTTGTCTCCAGACGGGGTATTTATAGGTGAAAATTTGCTCAGAACCCGATCCGGATCGGAGCCACGTGTCATCCATCCCATTAGCCTCGGGTTCGGATGGATTTCTGTGTTGACAACGCATCAGAGCAGTGGACGTTGTGGGTAGGAACTGGTCATAGCCGCTCCGAATAACAAGGCGCTCATGCAGGAAAGTAACGTGGAAAATGGGTTCGGATCGGAAGGATATGCTCATGGGGTTCGGATTGGCATCTCCGATCCGACCAGGATTAACTCAGGGCCAATTCTCTCTCCCTTTTACTCTTCTCCGCTCCGATCTATCTCTGTAGCACTTGGGTGGCTTTCCTATCCAACTTGAAGTAGATTGCCCTCCGATCCGAACAGCTGTGCCTCTCTGATTCCAACAGCAACCGTTCACCGATCCGAACAGAAGACCTTGTCCGATCCGAACCGATACGCTTCTTCGATCCAACCTGCTTCAGTACTTTTCAAGCTATTCAATATTTCACATCTTGACTTTGTGTTGCCCAGTTCACAAGGTGGGCTAACAGAACGGATTGATGGTGAGGCAAAACAAAAAAAGATAGTCACCAACAAAAAAATCACCGATCAAACAATAAAAGAAAGAACACAAGAGATTTATAGTGGTTCCACTAACGTCTAATTAGTGTACGTTCACTTGGGGAGAGGAGATTTTATTCCTTTTCTAAATAAGAAAATATTACAAAAATGATAGTAGGAAGAAGAAGAACTTTTAGAGATGTACCATACATTTACCTAATCCTGTCCTTATATATGGATTAATACTTGGGGTTGAAGTAATTGATTTATACTTATAAATCAATGCCCAATTAATTCTCCAATCAAAGAATTAATTCCTTACTTCAATATCCGAAAAGAAACTTCTTCACATTCTTCCACTTATGTAGCTAATTTATTGCCCTTTCTAATTTTACAAAAGAGCCAATAAATTTTCTGATATCTTCCAAATCTTTTGCAGTTAGAAACATTATATTACTCAAATTAATAATATTTATCATATCTTCTCTAAATAGAAATGTTGCATCACCATAATCAATAATATCTTCTAAATCTTCTGCAAATAGAAATACTTTATCATGAAATCTAACAATCTCCACCTTGATACTATATTTCCTTGAAAGCATACCAACTCCACCTACATCCTCTTATTCTAAGCATCTTTTCGGACAAGACACCACGGTTAATTCCCCCAATGAGCTTCGACATGGCCATCACCTGTTGCATTTTGTCAACAAACTCCGATAACGCCACCGCCTGCCAACAAAGTGTTCAGAGTACCCCCTTCAAGTAAGACCTATCAATCTTCACCATGAAAATAAACGTCTCCATGAACCATCTCACCTCTCTCCCCACACCGTGCCACCGTGTGGCACCTGGCATTTCGATAAGCGATTCCAGCTCGAGCAACGCTCGAACTTAGCAGTCTGCAAAGACTTATGCATATCCACTGCTTTCTCTTTTGATCTCAGACCAACTTCGGACGATCCCTTCTTTCGCTTATCAAGAACATCCTCTTGGCAAAATCCCACCTTGTTGAAGCTTTCCCCATTGATCATATTCTGTCTATGCAAAAACTCAAAGTCCCATCTCGTATGCCTAGCTTTGACATCTTTTCCACGAGAACTGTAGACTCCAATCATTGACTTTCCAAGTACAGTGCTTCCCCTCAGGAGATACAAATTATGAAAGATATCTCCCTTCATCACTATACATGCACCCTTAGAAACCCTTAGACTATCTTATCAATAGTCACCTCACATCCATTGGATGTCAACTGCCCAAGAGATATCATTGACTTCCGAAGACCTGGAACATAATGGACACCTATCAAGGTGCGTATTACCCCGCCATACATGCGAATCTGCACAGTACCTTCGCCCATGACTCTACAACTAGCATCATTTCCAATAAGACCTAGTTTCCCTCTTTTTCTTTTAAAAGAATATAAATAATTCTTATTAGGTGTCATATGAAAAGACGCCCCCGTATATAGCACCTAATGGTCTGATACATCTGATACTACCGTTGTCAACAAGTCATCAGACAAAAATTTCTCCACCATAACCGATGAATTTCCATCTTTAATTTTTTTCTTTAAGTCCGGACAATTTCTCTTCCAATGGCCTGGTTTCTTGCAAATGTAGCACTTCCCATCTCTTGACTTTATTTTCTTCTTCTTCTCCCCGTTCTCCGTACTAGCTAATAAGGCTTCCGTTCTACTTCCTCCTCCACCATCACTCAACCCCTTCATCTGATCCCTCAAGTCCTCAGATAGAAGACCTGCGTTCACATCATCTACTGTTAGTGTATCTCTGGCATAGATAAGACTGTTAGCAAAACCTGTGTATCACTTCGGAAGAGAACACAAAAGAATCATTGCTATTTGCTCCTCATCTACTTTCAAGTCAATAGTCTTCATCTTCATCACGAGATCAACAAAGAAACTTAGATGTGCCATCACTGAAGTACCCTCTCTCATCCGCATGGTGAAAAACGTCTTCAGCAAAATTAGACGGTTGGTTAGCGACTTCTTTAAATAGAGTTTTTTTAGCTTGGTCCAAATGTTCTTAGCAGTGGTCTCACCGCCAATATCTAAAATGACATTTTCTCCCATTGCTAATTGTAAAGTAGTAAATGCCCATTGCGTTTATGATAAGACATAAAGGGATTTTTATTCTATTTAAGTAGATTCTAATTTGATTTCGATCTTATCCACTAAAAATATTTCAAGGTTCATAATTTGAAATCACGGATCCCTAATTTAACGTAACAACCGACGTTTCAATGTTATAACGCTATTCTGAACTCAACGGAATAGATTCTGATATTTAGTTCGAACGTATATATAAAAGAACCATATTAAATTGATATAATATAATTTAAATTCGGAAACAATCAATTCCTCAGTAATAAATTATTATTATCATCATTTATATTCAAACAGAATTTATATTGATCATCTGAATCATTTCAATTCAGTTTTATCTTCGAATTCATTTATTTTTCGTTTATATCCAAAATTAAATCGTATGTCGATTATTAAATCGATAAACTCTATAAACAAACCCATTTATATTGTCAACTCAACTTTTTAAAACAATATTAAATGTTTATAATTAATTGACTAAAATTTTTGGTTGTTACAGTTGTTGGGTATCTTAATAAATAGTACTTGGCAAGATCCGACCATTTATCGATGGTGCGCTTGTGGTGTAGCATTGGCTTGTCGCGATTAATATAAATCCATATATTTCTCTTAAATTTGTTGATTATGCTAAAAATTCAACAGAGAGTTTCTTCCAACTGTCGATGATAGGTCCTTATAATTTATTTACTATTTACTAGCAGCTCCACAAAGGGTAGCTGGAAAATTTACATTTGATTGCTACGAAATGTTGTACGGATTCATGTAACTCTCAAAAGGGGTAAGATGATCTGGGTCAGTGATTCCATGGTATACGAGTGAGGAAATCTAAAATCCCTTAGAACTATAAAGTCCATAATTACTTTTGAAAAGGGAAATTTTTGTAAGATAGGATCTTCTTTTAATTTGCATACTCATTTTTCCTTGAGGGTAGGTGTGCTTCTGGCAATTGATTGGCAACATTTAAGCATTGAATTGGATTGCTTAATTTTCTTAATGAGCATTCTTTCTGTCTTATACAGTTTCGAGATGTTAATATTCATGATTTTGTATTAGGTTCATTTGCATTGGAGGGTTCTCTAAATGAGGCCTCCTTAATGAGCTTTATCATGACAGTAAGTTGCCCCAAATCTTAAATCTCTGTCTTATTGTTAATCCTCCTTGTTAAAGTTGAAGGGTATCCTACCTCCATATTTGTCATGTCGAAATTAGGAACAATACCATTGTCTGAAGTCCACGATTGAGAAACATCTTGTGTAATATTTTTCTTTGTTCTCACCATTTTATTGAATCGTATTACTTACGTGATTAGTTATGATGAAGAGAAAAATTAGGAAGCAGGAGGCTTGAACCCTTATTCTAACGCTAAAATGTTAACCAAATTTCGTTTAACACCCCGACGCAATGACACATGTTGGCTACGTTGACAATGAGCTAGATGATCAAATCGATATGGGTTAGAAGTTTATGACACCGAAATAGGCTTGTCGACGTTGTCGACAAGGTCCTATCAGATTGATTGATGTGATTCAGAAGATTTGTAGTTAATCTCAATGGACATGTCGACAAGGTGCCTTATCGAACCATTGGATAATCATCTTGAACATATGAGATTTACTAACAGTCGAAGCAGCCTTATCGGCTAGGTCGATTATTTCTTTTTTTAATAAAAGGAAACTATATACCAAAAGGGAGAAAAAGTCTTTCTCTAATGGCATACAAAAACAAATTTGTAGTTTATGTACGACTACACAACCTGTAATATAATAACAGTAGATACATTAACATAAAATAAAAGAAACGGGGAAAGAAGCAAAAGCCCTTAGGTAAAAGCCTTCTGAACCAGCAACGTGAGGTTCTAAACCAATGATTTGAATAAATAGAATCAAAGGCCTCCAAGTGTTGGCAGTCAAGAACAATGAGTGCCATCATAAGCGCCCATCCGCAGGATCCAAGAGAAAGTACTTCTTCGCTGGAGCATGAAGAGACGTCTGCTAAAGCTAGCCTTCTCCAAGCATAAGCTCCAGCTCTGTGTACTTAGCTAATTACAAAATAAATATGTAAATTCAGGACCCATATGACTAGAAAACAACATAAGACTAACTGACCATGCAGCTCGTAGGTTTGATTATCACAAATTATGTAAGTGTTATCCTCAATTACTCATTGGTAATTTTTATTTATATCCACGTAATTATGCTCTTCATCCACCAGAAATTTTTGTTTAGCATGAATTTAGTGTTTAATTAAAAATCAATTAGTTAATCCACAATTGTTACTTTTTGAGTAATATTCCTTTTCCAATTTCATTCTATTTGCTCAAATGTTTCATTTTCACATTATGCTCAATTATAATTCCAACCATTGTGAAAGTTACCTGATGGTGAAATAGTCAACATCTACTACGCTGATCAATTACAAGTACACTGTACTCTCAGTTAAAGTGATTGAATAGGTATAGTTTTCCTGTCCATTTTACTATTGTTTGTTGCTGTAATGCGCCGCCTCTATACCCATTATCATCCAGTACATTTCAGATAAATGTCGTAGACCATAACGGAGAATGAGATTTGTGAAGAGCGACCGATTGTATGATTACTCCATGTGAGGAATGCACATCGAATTCTGATATCGATTAAAATTTTGACATGACCATTCGACACATAGGGCAACTACACAACGGCTATATGTAATCCGGAAGACAACATAAAATAGACAACAACAATAATATATATCACCGCTAGACACAAAATAATCATATCACAATGGAGGAAAAGATATGAATAAACCAAGAATGTGTACAATAAGCTAGTGGTCAACAAAATCCACCAATCCCAAAAGAATAGGTACATGTATCATGATCTAAATAAAAGAATATGTACACAACGATAGATAAAGTCATAGGTACTAAAGTACATAAAGCTGCGGAGACAGAGTAGTAAGCTGAAGGCGGAAGATCAATCCTGCGATGAGACCCAAAGGAGCACCTAAAATGACTCGGCCTGATCCAAGTATTATTTATAAGGAAATAAACAATAAACGAATCAGTCTAGTTGTACTTATTAAATAAACTAAAATAATAAGAGATATAACAAAGGATGACATGAACATGGCATGTCGACACAATCAGAAAATGACAATGTAATGTCAGCACACAAATATCTCTAAATAATCTCCTAGCTAATATAGAATGCAACATTCAAATAATAGCACACAACAGGAAATGACAGAGGAATGCAAAATAAACTAAACACATGAATGACAACGGAATACCAAATAAACTAAACACAGGAATGACAACGGAATGCCAAATGCACATCAAATTGATGACCATCGCATGGAAACTTCCCAAATAAGGAACGATCATGTGGTAACTCCCCAAATAAGGAACGATCCAGAAAACACCATAAAAAGTGGAAACTTCCCAGATGAGATACGATCTTTAGGTAGCGACCCATATGTTTGAGACGAAGCTCCCAACAGAGCCGGGTCGTGACCCCGGAAGAGAGAAAACACATAAAGTGTGAAATCTCTAGAAAACATCATAAATCATAGAAAGTTGGATCGAACTCCCATAGAAGAAATCCAAGAATCGTAAACCCCACTCGGGCGATCGAGGACCACAAAACATAAATCATGGGAGGACCGCATCGGTCCAGTGAGTATAAATTACACAGAGATAGTTAATACAAGGAAATAGCTAAATGTCCCATAACCACTCGATATTCTCAAATATTTACGAACCCATTGTTGGTTCATACTCGAAACATAAATCATAAAATGAACAGGAGGTATCGACAGATAGTACAAAAACTATCTGACTGGGGTCCCACCTATAGCACGGAAACTATTCAAAGCGAACCATAGTCCCTCAGAGACGTGCCAAATCATAATAGGACCGCATCGGTCCGGTGAGTATAAATTACACCGAGATAGTTAATATAAGAAAATAGCTAAATGTCCCATAACCACTCGCTATTCTCGAATATTTACGAACCCATTGTTAGTTCATACTCAAAACAATGAAAATCACCACACATGTTCCAACGCACAAGTCCAAGAGTTATTCGCCGAAGTAAACATATAAGGGGTCATAGTCCTCAGTTTTACTAAGGCAAATAAACTAAATTTCTCGTCCGATCGATAGGATAAGGAATCGTATATAAATCAATGGAATCAGAACCGGGTTTAGAAACCAAATTTATTTTAAAAGGAATTGAATTTAAAAACTGATTAAACATTGGTTCGATGCCCCTTTGAAAATATAAAACCCCGTTATCCATGGTGGTTCAATTGTTCATGAAAATTGTCGCCGTAGCGAATAGAACACCAACATCATGAAACATAAACTCACATCACAACAGCATACAGGAAATCAAGGGATTACGGATTGTAATTTCGATCAACGAACGAATCGAAATCCCAAACCATCACCCGAAGGTTTTAAACTACATCGGAATAGACTCGAAGGATATCGAGTCGATAATTTACGTTTTAATGCTGTGAATCATCTTAACAAGAGTATCGAATAAATTCGAGATAAAAAATATACCGTACGGGCTTTAGAATGATCATTTATTCAATTAACATCATAAACAAATATGAATAAGCCAATAAGGATCAACATTGGAAGAATCACATGAGAAGCAAAGTCGATGAATCGAGCTGCAGGAATCTATGAATTTGTAATGACCTGTATTCTACACACCATAGGATCGTAGAATATTTATTTCTTTCCCATGTGAAGTCCTATGGTCATATAACTTTGGGAAACATCTATTAGAGTCATTTCCCATGTTCATGATTTTTGTCGATTTTTAAATGACCATTTTGCCCCAAGTTGGTACTGTTTTGGCCATAACTTTTGATTGGAAAGGAATTTTGACCTGAAACCACTTCCATTAGATTCGTTTGATGGTTTACCTTTCCGTAGAGTGGTCATAATAGCCAAACGGACTTACCGTTTGGGAGATATGGCTGAAATAAGGTTTGGAGGGTGAAAACTGCTTAACCGGGCCAAATCGGGTGATTAGCGAGTAGGCCCATAACCCATTTCGGGATTAGGGTTATGGGAGAGCTGAAATGAGATGGAGAATCATTCCATTTCAGTTTTCTAGCCTCCACTTATCACCAAGGATTCCTAAAAATGGCCTCTAACCTCTAAATCACCTCCAAATCATCTTTTGGTCAAGGATTAAGCTTAGCAACCCCTAATCAAGGAAGATCTTTACCAAATCAACATAGGAGCTGCTGTTGGCATTGAGATTCACATCAAATCAGAGAATTATTTCAGATCTTAGTTTATTTTGTGGCTAAGGTGAGTGATTTGCATAGTTTTACACTAATTATGGCTAATTAGGGGTGATTAGTGCTAATTAGCGAATTCAAGCATGATAAAATTCGGGAAAAATGTTCATAAATTCCTAAATGATGTTTTAGACCTCTGATATGAATTTGGGTTAATTTGGTTAAGTTTTGCTAATCCTATCATTAGTTTCACCTAAACATGCTTAAAGGGAAATATGGGATTTTGGGTATGTTTGATCCATTTTAAGCTATGATATTGATGTGAATGATGTTTGTGGTTGATTATGCATGTTGCTATGACTGTATGAAATGCTTTGTGATTGATTTCAATAGTTACAATGGTCGAAAACGTCGTCGAATGGCGTAAACACTTGCTGGAATAGTTTCAGAAAACAGTGCAGAGTTCGGATCGGATCGGATAAGGGGGCTCGGATCGGATATGTTGGACTGAGCAAAGAATCTGATCAGATCGGGACTCAACACTTGGGAAAAGTGGCAGAAAGGAAGGCCACGCTAGTTGAACTGGGATCGGATCGGATAGAGGAAGATGGATCGGATCGGAGAAGACGGATCGGATCGGAAACACAAAGGTGAAGCAGAGCAGGAGCACGAAAGCGGATCAGATAGGAGCATATGAAGGGAGCATGAAGACGGATCGGAAGCACGAACCAAGAAGGACCCGACCCGACCCAAATGGAAACACCGACCCGACTCGAAGAAGAAGCAGCTGACCTGAACCCAGAGGAGTGCCGACCTGAACTGCACCAGAAGGGGGAACCCAAGCCGAACGGATGAAGGACACCGACCCGAACCGATGGCTTGATGAGGAATCCGACCCGACCCAGTATTGACCAATAACCCGAGATGCAAAGGTAGTCCAATAGGAGAAGTTAGAGCCCAGGATCCCGGAACCAGTTGGGAACCAAGGAGTTCACTTCATGGTTGGACTTTGCTGCGGGACGTGTGCTAAGGAGTTGTCGACGTTCATAACTTCGATTCACCACTAAAAAGGAATGATGGGCTACTTATCAGTGCAGTAGGGTCATTACGACCTGAGGGGCAAGGTGATGGTAGCAAGACTACGTTATCAGTGCAGTAGGGTCATTATGACCTGAGGGGCAAGGTGATGCGTAGTAAGACTATGAGCCAGCGCAGATGGGGTGAATAACTCCATGGGGCAAGTGGACATAGCGAGGAATTAGTGGCTACGTTATCAGTGCAGTGAAGCCATTTATGACTTCATGGGGCAAAGTGATCGTAGCAAGGAATGTTGGGTGATCGAAGTGGTGAATATCGTATGCTTTATGCACTAAGTGAGAGATGTGAGGATGGATGCTATGCTTGATTGTTTGCCATCATTATGACATGCACACCTCCCCCATCTCCGTATCCTTACACTGTTTGATATGATACCTTAGAGTGTTGTACAGTATGTAGTGCTAACTCTTTGGTTGCAGGTCCAGGTTCAGGTATGTTTTAGTCTACCTGTTATTGTTCACTTTAGATGCTTATCGCTCATACCAGGCTTTATGTCTGACCCAGAGTTTTATGTCTCCTCTTATTACTCTGGGTGCTCACACGAGCAGACTAGAGACAGGTTAGCTGGTGATGTGCGAGTAGCTGATTCGGAGGCGGGCAGGAGGCTTCCACGTATTATATATATACACATTCTCCCTGTGTCGTTGGTGGTCGCTACTTGGGCATTAGTAGTGTACCTCATTTATCTTACTTTGCTTTGAGACAGTTGAAAAGTTGTAATAAGCTGTATTCTGAATTTCCGCTGCTATGATGTTTAGTTCTGATTTTCAGCTTATGCACTGTCTCTCCTGTTTTATGTCAAGTATGTTACTATTATATTTTATTCTATGCGCTGTGATACATTCTACAGGTTCTTTGTATGTTCATTCCCTTCTCCCTTTTTCCTTCTGGCGACCCATTCCGTGCTAACTGGACATGTGTACAGCGCACTTTTGGAGTAAATGTCGGTTGGTGCGGGGCGGGCCGTCACACTTGGTATCAGAGCTCTAGGTTGCGTAGTTAACCTAGGGAAAGACACCAGGGAGAGATAGTACGTATATGAGAGCACGTATTTGTGATTACTTTGGTTTTCAAAGGTTATGTATGTATATACTATTAGTAGTATAAAGATGAAGTCGCACTGCACTAGCACCACTATGGGGTCGTTAATCGTTTCCTTTTTACAGATTAACGATGAGCCGAGAGACGAGGGGTGCTGGTAGAGGGACCAACCAAGGGAATGCCGCTGACATGAGGGCTATGTTTACTAACCTCATGAGAGACATGCTTAGAGAAGTGCAAGGGGCAATTCCCAATCCCGGAGTTGGTGTTGGCCCAGTAGTGCAGGCGCCTAGGGTCGATTTCGCCAAGTTGTGCAAAGATTACACTAATCTTGGTGGGAAGCCGTTCCATGGAACGGAGTAGGCCACAGATGTTCAAGATTGGATGGATAGCTGTGATCGTATCTTTGATGACTTGGGTCTTGAGGATGCGATGAAGAGAAGGCTAGCGTCTTGTCAGCTGCAAGGGCGAGCGATGAATTGGTGGAATGCCATTAGAACAGCTACTCCAGAGGATCAAGTTACTTGGGATCAATTCAAGGCTCGCTTTGGCGAGAAGTTCATTCCAGCTGCCCAGAAGTCAGTGTTGTTTAAGAGGTTCTTGGAACTTAAGCAGAACGGAAGGGCAGTTTCTGATTATATTGCTGAGTTCGACACCTTGTCGAAATATGGACTGTCTCTCATTGATACTCCTGAGAAGAAAAATGAGAAGTTCATTACTGGTCTGGATGGGTACTTGGGGGAAAGGCTTATCAACCACATCGATGAGACTTTTGAATCGATTGTGGGAAAAGCTTTGAGATCAGAGAGTCTTTACCCTAAGTCAAAAACTGAGGCTGCATCTGCAGAAGGGCCAAAGCCGCAAGCAGGCGGTGGAGGCAAGAATAATTCTCAGAATAAGAGGAGCAGGACCAATCTAAGGGTGGCCAGAAAAAGAGCAAGAAGGATGTAGAGTGCTTCAGCTGTGGAAAGAAGGGCCATTATGCTAAAGATTGTCGGGCCAAGCCAGCGGATAAGAAATGCTTCAACTGTGGTCAAGTGGGACATTTCAAGGACAAGTGTCCGCAACCTCTTAAGGAGAAGCAGATTGTGAAAGCATATGCTATTGATGCTGTTCCTTCTTCGTCGAATGCCCCAACTGCGGCGGAGAAAGGAAAGAATGTTGTTATTCAAGGTATGCTTTCTATTTATGATATACCAGTTCGAGTTTTGTTTGATACTGGGGCTTCCCGTTCCTTCATATCTAGTGACCTGGTAGATAGGTTGGGACTGGAACCCGAGATAGTCGATAGACCATTGATTGTGACGAACCCGATTGGTGGTTCGACTAGCCTTAGTATGATTTGCAGGAATTTGGTCTTATCGAGTCATGGATGTATGTTTGTATGTGATTGTTTTGTTTTGGGCTTTACTGGGTATGGCATTATATTGGGAGTCGATTGGCTCCAAAGATACGGGGTGGTGGTAGACTGTGAGGGCTTTTTGGTGACAGTGAGGGCGGATGATGGGCGGAGGGTAGTGTTTGGTAGCCTACCTAGTGATGGGGTTAGGGCTAGTTTTGTAAATTCCCTCGACATCCCGCAGGATGAGTTGTCAGATGTGCCCGTGGTTGGCCAGTATCCGGACGTCTTCGAGGAGGTGACCGGGCTTCCACCACACCGAGAGATTGAGTTCCGTATTGATTTCGTGAAAAATGCCAGACCTATAGTGATGCCACTTCGTCGTATGGCACCAAGGGAGCAGCGAGAGCTCGAGGTGCAAGTCAGCAATCTGATGAAGAAGGGATTGATTAGAAGGAGTGTCTCCGAGTGGGGAGCACCAGTTGTGTTTGCCACTAAGGCAGATGGTTCCCTTCGCTTGTGTGTGGACTATCGCGAGTTGAATAAGGTAACGAGGAAGAATAAGTATCCTCTACCGCGGATTGATGATTTGTTTGATCAACTGGAAGGAGCAAGAGTGTTCTCCCAGTTGGACCTCGCGACAGGATTTCATCAGCTTCGAGTAGCAGATGAGAGTGTTCCGAAAACGGCATTTAGGACGCCGTCTGGATTTTATGAGTGGTTGGTTATGCCATTTGGGTTGACTAATGCACCAGCCTATTTTGTGGATCTTATGAATCGAGTATTCAGAGATCAGTTGAATAAGTTTGTTCTTGTGTTCGTGGATGATATCCTTGTTTATTCAAGGACAGAGGAGGAACACAAGGGACACTTGAGGATAGTGATGGAGGTGTTGAGGAAACACCAATTGAAAGCGAAATTCTCTAAGTGTCATTTTTGGCGAAGGGAAGTGAGATTCTTGGGTCATGTTGTTTCAGAGAGTGGTATTGCCGTGGACCCTGCGAAGGTGGCTACGGTACAGGATTGGCCTACGCCCAAGAATGCTACAGATGTAAGAAGTTTCTTGGGATTAGCTGGTTATTATCGTTAGTTTATCCAGGACTTCTCCAAGATTGCAGCACCGTTGACTATGTTGACTAAGAAGAATCAGTCCTTCGTCTGGGACGGAGTGTGTGAGGATGCCTTCAAGAGTCTAAAGGAGAAGTTGACGCGTGCGCCAGTGTTAGTCATTCCTAAAGGGAATGAAGAGATGACGGTATACACGGATGCTTGTGGTGCCGGACTGGGTGCTGTATTGATGCAAGGAGGTCGGGTTGTAGCTTATGCTAGTCGACAGCTAAAGCCGCATGAGAAGAAGTATCCTACCCATGTTTTGGAATTGGCAGCGATTGTATTTGCGCTGAAGATGTGGAGACATTACCTCTTGGGAGAAAGATTCGAGTTGTTTACCGATCATAAATTGTTGAAGTATCTCTTCTCTCAGAAAGATCTAAATCTCCGTCAGCAGAGATGGTTAGAGTTCTTGGCTTCGTATGATTTTGATATCGCATATACACCTGGGAAGGGTAATGCGGTAGCCGATGCCTTGAGTAGGAGACATGCCAGCTTGGGGGCAATGTTTCTTGAATGGAAGCAACTGGAGTATATCGTGGGGTTTGATTTCAGACCAAGGTGCGAATTAGATCCAGTTATGCTAGCTAGTTTGACGATCAGACCCACTTTGATAGAGCAGATTGGTTCTAGCCAGAGAGATGATCATAATCTATTAGAAATCATCTCCAAGTTAGAGATGGGTATTGATGAGGAGATGAATGTGTATGGGCTTGATCGGGATGGATGGCTTCGAAAGAATGGAAGACTAGTTGTACCCAACGTGAATGGTTTGAGAGATGAAGTGCTTAGAGAATGTCATCACTCAAAACTGACTATACACCCCGGTGGTAATAAGATGTATCGAGACATGAGACAGACTTACTACTGGGAAGGGATGAAAAGAGACGTTGGGAAGTTTATATCCAAATGCATGAATTTCCAGCTAGTTAAAGACGAGCAAAAGAAGCCTAGTGGGTTATTACAACCATTAGAAATTTCCGAATGGAAATGGGAGCAAGTCTCGATGGATTTCATCGATGGTTTACCAAGGACTAGATCGGGATATGATAGCATTTGGGTAATTGTGGATCGATTGACTAAGAGCGCAAGATTTATACCAGTCAAATCGACCAGAACGGCAGCCAAGTTGGCCGAATTGTATATGAAGTGGGTAGTGAGATTTCATGGAGTACCCAAAAGCATTGTGAGTGACCGAGACCCGTTGTTCACTAGTGGGTTTTGGAAGAGCTTACAAGAAGCTCTAGGGTCAAGATTACATCTCAGTACTGCATATCATCCTCAGACCGACGGTCAGACGGAGCGGGTGAATCGTATATTGGAAGATCTCTTGAGAGCGTGTATATTGGATTTTGGTGGATCATGGAATGACCATTTGCATCCAGTAGAGTTTGCATATAATAATAGCTACCAATCCAGTATCGGTATGGCTCCATATGAAGCTTTGTACGGAAGACCGTGCAACTCACCATCATGTTGGATAGAGACTGGCGAGAAGTTTGTGCTTGGACCTGATGTGGTGAGAGAAACTTCTGATAAGATCAAGATCATTCAGCAACGAATGAAAGCTGCTCAAGATAGGCAGAAAAGCTATGCCGATAAGAGGAGAAGAGACGTGAAATTCTCCATTGGTGACTTGGTGTTTATAAAGATCTCTCCGTTGAAGAGCGTGATTCGATTTGGCAGGAGAGGCAAATTAGCACCAAGATTTGTTGGCCCATTCCCTGTTCTTGAACTAGTCGGGAATTTGGCGTATAGAGTTGGCTTACCAGAGAAGATGGCTGGAGTTCAAAATGTGTTTCATGTTTCCCAACTAAGGAAATTCGTTCATGACTCAGATATAACTATTTCACCTGATCAGTTAGAGGACTTCGATGTAGAACCTGAGGCGGTTGGGAACCGCAAGCAGATTCGTATTATGGGGCACGATACGAAGCAACTTCGAAGGAAGGCGGTGAAGCTAGTCAAGGTTCAGTGGGGCGAGAACGAGAATGATTGTACTTGGGAGACAGAGGAGAGCATTAGGAAGGCATATCCAGAACTCTTTGTCAGGTAAGATTTACTTTGCAATTTAGTTATTCCGCATGCTAGGATAGACTTATTCTACTTGTTTTGCATGTTTGATGGTTGTTTTATGGTTGATAGGCATGCGGGAACCTTTATATGTGTTTTGATTAGGGAATTTCGGGGGCGAAATTTCTTAAGGGGGGAGAGTGTAATGACCTGTATTTTACACACCATAGGATCGTAGAATATTTATTTCTTTCCCATGTGAAGTCCTATGGTCATATAACTTTGGGAAACATCTATTAGAGTCATTTCCCATGTTCATGATTTTTGTCGATTTTTAAATGACCATTTTGCCCCTAGTTGGTACTGTTTTGGCCATAACTTTTGATTGGAAAGGAGTTTTGACCTGAAACCACTTCCATTAGATTCGTTTGATGGTTTACCTTTCCGTAGAGTGGTCATAATAGCCAAACGGACTTACCGTTTGGGAGATATGACTGAAATAAGGTTTGGAGGGTGAAAAACTGCTTAACCGGGCCAAATCGGGTGATTAGCGAGTAGGCCCATAACCCATTTCGGGATTAGGGTTATGGGAGAGCTGAAATGAGATGGAGAATCATTCCATTTCAGTTTTCTAGCCTCCACTTATCACCAAGGATCCCTAAAAATGGCCTCTAACCTCTAAATCACCTCCAAATCATCTTTTGGTCAAGGATTAAGCTTAGCAACCCCTAATCAAGGAAGATCTTCACCAAATCAACATAGGAGCTGCTATTGGCATTGAGATTCACATCAAACCACAGAATTATTTCAGATCTTAGTTTATTTTGTGGCTAAGGTGAGTGATTTGCATAGTTTTACACTAATTATGGCTAATTAGGGGTGATTAGTGCTAATTAGCGAATTCAAGCATGATAAAATTCGGGAAAAATGTTCATAAATTCCTAAATGATGTTTTAGACCTCTGATATGAATTTGGGTTAATTTGGTTAAGTCTTGCTAAACCTATCATTAGTTTCACCTAAACATGCTTAAGGGGAAATATGGGATTTTGGGTATGTTTGATCAATTTTAACCTATGATATTGATGTGAATGATGTTTGTGGTTGATTATGCATGTTGCTATGACTGTATGAAATGCTTTGTGATTGATTTCAATAGTTACAATGGTCGAAAACATCGTCGAATGGCGTAAACACTTGCTGGAATAGTTTCAGAAAACAGTGCAGAGTTCGGATTGGATCGGATAAGGGGGCTCGGATCGGATATGTTGAACTGAGCAAAGAATCTGATCGGCTCGGGACTCGACACTTGGGAAAAGTGGCAGAAAGGAAGGCCACGCTAGTTGAACTGGGATCGGATCGGATAGAGGAAGATGGATCGGATCGGAGAAGACGGATCGGATCGGAAACACAAAGGTGAAGCAGAGCAGGAGCACGAAAGCGGATCGGATAGGAGCATATGAAGGGAGCATGAAGACGGATCGGAAGCACGAACCAAGAAGCACCCGACCCGACCCGAATAGAAACACCGACCCGACTCGAAGAAGAAGCAGCTGACCTGAACCCAGAGGAGTGCCGACCCAAACCGCACCAGAAGGGGGAACCCGACCCGAACGGATGAAGGACACCGACCCGAACCGATGGCTTGCTGAGGAATCCGACCCGACCCAGTATTGACCAATAACCCGAGATGCAAAGGTAGTCCAATAGGAGAAGTTAGAGCCCAGGATACCAGAACCAGTTGGGAACCAAGGAGTTCACTTCATGGTTGGACTTTGCTGCGGGACGTGTGCTAAGGAGTTGTCGACGTTCATAACTTCGATTCACCACTAAAAAGGAATGATGGGCTACTTATCAGTGCAGTAGGGTCATTACGACCTGAGGGGCAAGGTGATGCGTAGTTAGACTATGAGCCAGCGCAGATGGGGTGAATAACTCCATGGGGCATGTGGACATAGTAAGGATTAGTAAGGCTATGAGCCAGCGCAGATGGGGTGAATAACTCCATGGGGCAAGTGGACATAGCGAGGAATTAGTGGCTACGTTATCAGTGCAGTGCAGTTTCAGAAAACAGTGCAGGGTTCGGATCGGATCGGACATAGGGCTCGGATCGGATATGTTGAACAGAGAAAAGAATCCGATCGGATCGGAACCCAACACTTGGGAAAAAGTGGCAAAAAGGAAGGCCACGCTAGCTAAACTGGGGAAGGATCGGATTGAGGAGGACGGATCGGATCGAGGAGGACGGATCAGATCGAGGAGGACGGATCGGATCGAGGAGGACGAATCGGATAGGAACGGAGGCACGAGCTGGAAGGGAGATGACATCCGACCCGACCCGAGGTGAAGTACTCGACCCGAACCGATGGAGGACAACCGACCTGAACCGCACCATGAGAAGACCCGACCCAAACCAATGAAGGATACCCGACCCGAACCGATGGCTTGAAGAGGACCCGATCCGACCCAATATTGACAAATAACCCGAGATGCAAAGGTAGTCCAATATGGGAAGTTAGAGCTCAGGATCCAGTTGGGAACCAATGAGTTCACTTCATGGTTGGACTTTGCTGCGGGACGTGTGCTAAGGAGTTGTCGACGTTCATAACTTCGATTCACCACTAAAAAGGAATGATGGGCTACTTATCAGTGCAGTAGGGTCATTACGACCTGAGGGGCAAGGTGATGGTAGCAAGACTACGTTATCAGTGCAGTAGGGTCATTATGACCTGAGGGGCAAGGTGATGCGTAGTAAGACTATGAGCCAACGCAGATGGGGTGAATAACTCCATGGGGCAAGTGGACATAGTAAGGATTAGTAAGACTATGAGCCAGCGCAGATGGGGTGAATAACTCCATGGGGCAAGTGGACATAGCGAGGAATTAGTGGCTACGTTATCAGTGCAGTGAAGCCATTTATGACTTCATGGGGCAAAGTGATCGTAGCAAGGAATGTTGGGTGATCAAAGTGGTGAATATCGTATGCTTTATGCACTGAGTGAGAGATGTGAGGATGGATGCTATGCTTGATTGTTTGCCATCATTATGACATGCACACCTCCCCCATCTCCGTATCCTTACACTGTTTGATATGATACCTTAGAGTGTTGTACAGTATGTAGTGCTAACTCTTTGGTTGCAGGTCCAGGTTCAGGTATGTTTTAGTCTACCTGTTATTGTTCACTTTAGATGCTTATCGCTCATACCAGGCTTTATGTCTGACCCAGAGTTTTATGTCTCCTCTTATTACTCTGGGTGCTCACACGAGCAGACTAGAGACAGGTTAGCTGGTGATGTGCGAGTAGCTGATTCAGAGGCGGGCAGGAGGCTTCCACGTATTATATATATACACATTCTCCCTGTGTCGTTGGTGGTCGCTACTTGGGCATTAGTAGTGTACCTCATTTGTCTTACTTTGCTTTGAGACAGTTGAAAAGTTGTAATAAGCTGTATTCTGAATTTCCGCTGCTATGATGTTTAGTTCTGATTTTCAGCTTATGCACTGTCTCTCCTGTTTTATGTCAAGTATGTTACTATTATATTTTATTCTATGCGCTGTGAGACATTCTACAGGTTCTTTGTATGTTCATTTCCTTCTCCCTTTTTCCTTCTGGCGACCCATTCCGTGCTAACTGGACATGTGTACAGCGCACTTTTGGAGTAAATGTCGGTTGGTGTGGGGAGGGCCGTCACAGAATTCGTAAAGTAGAAGTTCACAAACGAAGTCCGAACGGCCGGAAACTCAGCCGAGAAAGAGCCCGGATGGGGGTACACTGTGGTTCAAGTCCCTCCGGTCCACCGCCCAAAACTATTCGACCGGTCAAAGAGGGGCGGTCGACCGTTTTTCAACAGAAGTGAAACCGGTCGACTGCCCCATTTGGGCCAGTCGACCGGTTTTGGCCTGGGCTGTTGCCCAGGCCGAACCTAGGGGGAATTCGTCCCCTGTGAGCTTCCGGCGTTGATCGTCAGGGCTCGTGACTTCTTCGGGACAGCAATGAGACCTCTCCGATCCACTGTATCGACTCGCAAAGCTCGAACACAAAGATTTTGATTATAGGTTCTAAACAAACCTAATTTCGAACTAAAACGAATAAACGCGATATAAGCGAATCGTGAAATCTTAGAACTTGTTGGGTGCGACAATGGTACTTCACAACACCACTTAATTGACTTACATCATGTGCATTGATCGTGTAAACAACATATGTCATGATTTCTATCTCAAATGAAATTCAAACCAATAAACCGGGAAGTGCAAATTATCCTAACCAATTCAACAAGAAAATGCAACGTGAAATGGTCCTAAATTACACTTTACAAGCACATAGGACTAAGGCATAGATGTGAGTTCATCAAAGATCTCACCTTTGCTTGCTAGAAGTAAGAAATCAACCCAAATTGCTAAATCAACCTCTCTTTAATCAATACACTAAAATCTCCGATCTAAAATGATATAAATAGAATTCCTAAGAGTTAGGTCATAGAAAATCATAAAAATCGAAGAGGAAACAAGTAGGAGAAGATACAGAAGGAGATGGAGAACCTTACTCAAGTTGTCTCTTTGATTTCCCCTTTGATTTGAGCTTGTAATTGCCAAATCTAGCTTAGGAATTTCTATTTCCCATTCCCTTCCCCATTTCTATTTTCTTTTAAGTGTTGGAGGAGAATGACAGGGAGAGGGGCTGATTTAGGGGTTATATGGTGAGCTAGGTTGGCTCAACCAAGACCCAACCAAGGTGCTAAAATTCCGAAGCTCGGAACATATCGATGCTTATAGTCAAAAAGGTCGTAAATGACGTTTTGAACTCAATGGAAGTGGTCCTGAGTCCTAATTTTATCGTTTGTGAAAAACGACATTTTGAGTGACACATAAGATACAACGATATATTTAGATAAAATATCCAAATCTAAAATCGTCGAATGAGCGGGTTGTTACAGTTGCAGTATGCATAATGTATATTAACACATGCATATTTTACCATCCATTTTTTAGGCTTGAAATAAGATTCAAGTATAAATGTTATGCATTACATATAGAAGCTAATAACGCAAACATTTGTTCTTCGTTGTTGATGGACCGTGTTTTGATAAGAAACCTGTGAGTTGGTACATATGTTTAAGAATGAATCTTTAGGGAATAACATGCAACACTAATATTTATTTTATTTTATGGTGTTGAAGGAGATGAAATGACCATGCAAATGTAAGATTCCATATTAGTGCTAAAATTTTCTTTGCTTCAAATGTCGACTTGAAAGACAATGTATACAAATTATGCAGGAGTACAACTGGAAAATACGTTTAAGTCTATCCAATGATTTTATCATTGTATTGTGTAGTCGTATATTGGATTTCCTATCGGTGTTGATGAAAAGAAAAAAAAAGAAGGAAAAATCAACTTTGTATAATTAATTAGTTAATCCACAAGTGGATGCACTTAATAATAATATGTGGATATGATTAATAAAGATAAATTGTGGATTAACTTACTAAAATGTTGGATACAAATAAAAATTACCTAACCTATTTTGTAATGGCCCGAAATTCCGTTCTATCTGAGTTGACTACATACATCACACGTCCAACCCAAATATCACAGAAGTACGAATCATTTTTTTTAGAAGAAAAAGGTAGAAGAGGAACAAAAATAACAACACAGAATCTCACATCGTAGCGGAACAAAATATAATATATCATATCTTTGAAATACAAAATTTTAACTGTAACATTCACTTATCAGAGTACAACACTTACAATACAACGGAAATAAAAATGCTATATATCTAACACTGAAGCCTCTTGCTCCAATCTCCTTTACATAGATATGTAAAATCCTGAACTACTTGACTGTCTGTACAAATTTGGGCACCCAAGAGTTTGGGTAAAACAAAACAAAATAAACTCTGGGTCAGTCATGGGACTGGTATGAGTAAACAATTTAAAACAGTTTTAGAAGATAACTGATATCTCATAAGACCACGTCGTATAACACGGAACAGGTTTTTCCCTTATGAGAATCCAAACACTTGATTCAACTTTCAAAATCCTTATGAAATAAACGATAATCTTTATATCAAAAATCTTTTGATATTATAATAGTGTCTAAATCAAATAAATAGAAATCTAGTGGAATGCTTTCATCTCACGCTCCACATACATAATATACAATCAAAACCGCGAGCACTTATTAGGTAATGAATTTCCAACTATGACAAGGTATGGAACCACCTTCCGATAGTGTATCTCTAGAGGAGAATACACTGGGTTCAAGAAGAACATCCTGTAACCCGGCCAAACATGACCGACTACTCATTTCGCTTGAGTGTATCAAATGTATATCACCAACGGTTGGGATCAGCAACCGTTTTCCCGAATAGGACAACATCGAGTAGAATAAGGAATTAAATGAACTTCTATAGATAGGTGAAAATACACCCTAATGGGAGCTACCCACATAGCCATGCTGCCTGCCTGATTTTTGTCATTTCCCGGTTTTTGAGGCCTGAGGCTAAAATTCTTATCATTCAGTGATAGCACAATCACTTTGAATGCCACATTGTCAGATCCGTTAATCATTAATTGATTTGCATAAATATATTCTAGATATTTTGCTAAGAGAATAAATTCTCTTCCACCATATATATTTGTACAGAACAACATATGCGATTATTGGATATACTTTGTCAGACATTCGTCCATATACGTTTGTTCTGGGATTGAACGAAACCGAAGGCACAATTTCCATTAATAGAAAAAGCCCTTGCACTTTACTCCATCTTCGATTATCTTCATATAATCTGATTCCCAAAGTTGGTGCCAATATGGAGTGGTTCTCGGATAATAATCCAACTGGTCTCTCCATATTGACAACGATATTGGCAAACACTTTGATAGTCGGTTATTTAACTATCGAAGAAAAACAAACATCCATTCAAAACAACAAACAATCACTGGGCCCCTTAATTAATATTTTATTAATTAAATCACTTCTCCATTTCCTTGTCTATATTTGTTAACCAAATATTTTCAATAATCATCCTGGCCTCTTACGCTATTTGGAAAACATTTCCATATATCGCCATCTTTCATTTTCTATACTTAGACATTGTATTCTATTTATAATTGGAAAACATTCCAATTACTTGTCGCTTTCACGACCATTCATTTATTTCTATACACAAGAAATATTTATTATTTATATTTCCAAAATTTCACTTCCTTGGGTTAAAACAAATGTTGTATAAAACATCGTTACAAACAACCCAAAACATTGCATTCAACTAACTCTTATTCAAACATTTATCTTTGATACTGAATCTTGTTATTTATCAGTTTAAAATGAAATTAATCAAGTTGGGGTATAACTACCTCGCAGACCTTGACTGAATAACATTCTTAACTTCAAAACGGACAAGACTGCTTATTGTGAATAATCAATATCATAAAAAACCATTTATTCATTTTAAAACATATGCATGATTCTCTATTCTATTTTTACCATATATAATTATAGATTTCCTTTTTGTTTATAATATTCTATTTTTAAGTTCATATCCTTAATGAATTCAATATATATTGATTTTCTAGTTATCAAATTTTCTTAAAAATATTCTAACTCCTTAAATTTCCGGAAAATTTCGCCATAACCTCCCTTATACCGGTCAATAGTTCAAACCTCGACTCGCCTCTCTAGGCCCTTTCCATTCAAAAAGAAAACCGAAAAGCCAAGTGGCTTGCTGATTCGGCGCATAAAACCTCATATGGAACTTAAACATGTACCTTTTTGTCGGGCACATAAATTATAATCTTCATACACTTCATTTCATACCTGTATAACTCATATCCAAATATTTCCATTTGGTTTCAACTCAATCCATTCGTCTTAACCCAATTCACTAATTTCATTTATAATTAGCAATTTTGCCTATTTCACTTCTTTGTTTAAACATAACAATTTCAAATATAATATCAACTTGCTTATAAACAAATTGAATTCCATTTTCGATTCAAGTTCCCCTTTCGATTTAAGTTCCCTTTTCGATTTCGAATATAATTTCTCAAATCACCTTTACTTATTCAAAGTCCAATTTCATATTAAATTTCGATTAATGAATTATTATTCAAATTAGTTAGTTCTATTCAATAACTAAAAATCTGATTTTTGTCTCAAAAATCATTTCACTTACTTCACTTGAGTTCATATTTATTTTATATCTCCAGTCTGGATTTTTTTCTAATGGAAATTCGGATTTTGTTTACTTAAAATCCTTTTATTTATTTAAATAAAGCATTATGGTTTTATAATGGTTCTGGCGCTGTTTTTCTGAAAATTAGATTTTGACATAACTAAAAATCTATAAGACGAAATCCAGATTTTTCTCTTCCATTAGAAAACTATTATCAAATCGGTCATGACGATTCTTGTTTCGAAGAATTCCGACTTAAATTGAGTTCTATATACTCAATTGAAGTTCGTAATGCCAATTCACGAACTGCCGTACTGCGGCGAGTTCATTTTAAATATATTTAATATATTAATTCTAACTCAATCTAATGTATTTAATATGAATTAAACTCATTTACCATATCTGACTAAATATTTCAATTATTCCTAATCGTCGATTTTTTCGTAACTCAGTTATAAATTTATTTATACCTTGATCTTCTATATTTAATTCCAATCCCTTTTGGAAATAAATTATTATAAAAATTCGATATCATCGAATTCTAAAGATAACTCCTTTGGATTTTCTCAATTCAGTTTCTATTTTAAATTCCTGAATAAAATCAATTGTTTTATCTCTTCCCATTTCATATTTTAAATTCATACTTGAATTTAACCGTCTAAATTGTCTAACGATAATTTATTTTACTAGATTTATAAACATTGTTTGTAAATCCAACTTCCTTGTTTTATATATTAAAACAAGTTTCATTTCAAAATCTGTTTAAAACTTAATTCATTTTATATTCCGAATCCGAAATAAAACTCGTCGTTTTTTTTTCCGAAATGATTTCAAATTCTATTTTAAATTCATATTTGAATTTAAAATTATATAATATGTCCAAATAATTAATTCACTATATTTATAAACATTGCTTATAAATTTACTTGTTTTATAAATTCCAACAAGTACAATTTCGAAATCTATTTAAAACCAAAATCTTATTTTGGAATATTCTATTTATTACACTTATCTATACAAATATAGAATCTATTTTCATACTTAAATTTAAACTTCTATTAAATATAATCCTAATATCATTTCTAAAAATATTTTATTTAAACAAATTCAATCTAATCGAATTCAAATCATAAATCCATACAGATTTATTTTTAGTTCAATTTATATTCTGAACATCAGAATAAACTTCATTATTTACTTCTTTAAAATGATTCCCCATTTCTATTTTTAAATTCACATTTGAATTTAAATATTCAAATTATCAAATGATAATTTTTCCACTTCATTTATAAATACCGTTTATAAATTCATTTCAATTTCCTGTTTTTCTAATGAAAATCATTCCATTTTATTTATTAACACCTTTTATGAATTTACTTCTATTTCTTGTGTTATTTAATTTATAAACATCGTTTATAAATTCACCACATCAATTTCCTGTATTATTTAATTTATAAACATCATTTATAAATTCAATACTTGTTTTATTTATTCAAAACAAGTTAATATCTTTACAGTCCATTTGAAATTCAAATTCTATTTAAAAAAAATAGATTTTTCCATTTTAAATCTTGAAATATCCTTTTCACAGTATTTTTATAAATCAACATTTTGGAGTACAGTGATATCTAAACAAACAAACCACTCAATTATCAATCATCACATCATGTATGATAATATATATGTGAAAACAACAATAATAAATTTTGAGGAATCCAGTTGGATCCCTCCAACCTGTTTTCCTACATCCACAGACGTTAGTCAACATAAATAATACCCATCCTGCTTCGAGGCAGGATATCGTGGTATAGAAGGTCATCCACATCATAGCGTGGGGGCATATAGGGTCATCTTCTAATGATAATGTGGGCATCCACTAATGGTACTACGGGAATCCAACCACCAATATATATATATAATAACCATAACAACAATCCTAAATAACTAATATATATTTAGTAATAACCACTGTAATATTTTAAGGCAACTAAACAACCATCAATTATTTCTAACGACTAAAATAATTCTAAATAATAAATTGAGTGAGATTTACTCACCGTGATTTATATCGTCGAATACCCAATTTGAATTAAATCTAGCACCATTCGATTTAAATAAAATTCCATCCAACTCTGATCGATTCCAAATAAATTCCTGATTTTTAAGATCTGCAACAGTGATTCCAACTTACTTTGTTTAGTTAAATTTTGATTTCGTATGGAACAAATACATGCATAATAAACTTGTATACAAATATTTTTTCTTTTAATTTAACTATTACTAATCATTTAAATTAAATAAATAAATTTCTCAACTGAGTTTTAATCCTTCTCTCCCTTTTCAGTTTTCAAATTCTAAATTAACGGTAAATGACATTTTCCCCTAACAGTATAATTTACAGCTTTAATTGTATATTAAATAAATAAATAAATAAAATACCTTAATGCCTACCTTAATTTCCTTCTCTAGTTTGAACCCGCGAGCACTTGGACAGTGAACTGCACCAACCCAAAAACCAACGTCGCATTCAAACCTCAACTCATGGCCTTCACCAACAATCGCTCATTGATTCCATCGCATCATCTATTCCCTGTTTCCCCTTTTGAAAATCCATGAATTCTAATATAATCCCATCGCACAAACAACGACTTCATCTTCATCATATTGAAACATCCCCTTTTTAAAACGAGCTACGTATGCTCGCACTTATCAAAGTCCACACCCCTCGAGTTCGCCAAATCGCATCAAGCCGCTGTCCTCATCGTGCGTGTGTTCGAGTTCAAGCTCCGGGGAGTCACCGCAATTCATATTTGTTGGAAATCACGAGCGCCTTAAGGTTAGTCTCGAGCATCAGGGGACATCGCGATTTCAATTCGCGATTTGAAATCGAAATCTCTTTTTCTTTATATGGAGGAGCAATTTCGAATTTCAGATAAAAAGAAATGGGCTTCGGGTTTTATTCTTGAGGAATGATCGATTTTGATTTATGAATTTAATAGGAAGTGGCGGCACTAATTCTCTCAGGAATGAAAAAGAACAGAAGAATGAGAGGGTATGGTCGCGATTTATAGGAGATGCATACTTAACCATTAAGTAATTTTCTCAACGCAAGTACAGTGTCCTTTGTTAATTACTTAGGAAGGAAGGAAACCCCTTTTCTTTTTATTATTTTTGTTTATTTTAGTTTTGAATTAACAAATATGATTTCAATTAATTAAATTATCATGTTGGTTCTGAACTCTTATTTGAACGCAATAACTAGCATTCCTAAGGTTATACCACTATCCCGAACACACTGGAACAGGTTTCGAAGCTCAATTCGATCATATGGAGAAGATATAAATTTAAGTTGATTTAAATTAAAATAAAAACAATTAATTCTTTGATAATAAATTATTATTATTGCTATTTCTATTTAAATAGAATTTTGTTTAATCATTTGAATTAATTTGACTCCATTTAAATTTCGAATTGAATTATTTCAGTTCTCGTATTCCGATAATTATATATATTCGAAATAAATCATATTTTGATTATTAAACGTATAACTCGATATAAAAATTGATTTATATTATCAACTTAATATTTAAATCCATATCAAATATTTAAAATTAATCGACCAAAAATATGGGTTGTTACATTCTTCCCCCCTTAAAAGAATTTCGTCCCCGAAATTTCTAAGGTATGAAGAATGGTACAACCTCGTTACTTTTCAAAATCTCACTTATGTTGAAACTGAACACTTCACGTTTCTACAAATTTAGTTCTACCAAAATTTTTGGTTTTCATTCACTTAATTTGAATGATCTACAATCAATACATTTACATTCAATTTGTATTTCATTAATCTATTCAAATTGATTCTAATTGATTCTAATCCATTTAACTTGATTAAGTTAAATTTAAATTCCGGATTCAAATTCCCAGGTTTCCATTTCAAATCCTTTGAAATCACATAAACATATACGTATATTTATTTCCATCTCAAATTCAAAACATTTGAATTTTCAAATCAACTTGTTCTCTTTCAAACCAATTTCCATCAAAACTTGTCTAAGTTAACAATCCATCACTTAGAAACCCGAAAATGAACACTGATGATGTTGCTGTCATCATCATAATTATTTTCCAGCGACTGAAGTGAGCTGAGTGCTTTATCGCTTTTAAAATCCATTTAAAATGATTTTAAATCAAAAATCCTTCCAAAACAAAGCTATATTATTTTTAATATACTTTAGAAAATATTTTCCAAACACCCAAGATTTTAAAATCTTAATTCTAATTTTGAATCCAATTTTAATTCATCTCATTTGTATATCTTATTTATATACAAATTACATTTGGTTATAAATAACAATTTCAATTTTATAATCTTATTTGATTATAAAAATAAAAATCAATCCATCCATATATTATGATAATTTCAGAAAATTATCCCATCTATATCAAAACAAAATTATGGGTAAAATTATTTCATCTACCCACTTTAAAACAATACTATGTCAAATTTCACTGTTCAAGTGTTTAGAAATTCCTATCGACTTCGTGGTGCCCCAAGATTCGATCAAAATTCATAAACCACACAACAGACTAGCCAACACAATATAAAATAATTTTTATATCAATTAAAAAATATGCACTCTCGTATATATATACTCAACTCATTCTAGGGTACTACTGACCCTATTTCTAATGAGCACATTCCACCAAAGATTAGGTATTCGCTCAACCTAAGCTCTGATACCAACTATAATGGCCCGCAATTCCGTTCTACCTGAACTGACTACATACATCACACGTCCAACCCAAATATCACAAAAATACAAATCATTTTTTAGAAAAAATAGGTAGAAGAGGAAAAAAAATAACAACACAGAATCTCACATCGCAGCGGAACAAAATATAATATATCATATCTTTGAAATACGAAATTTTAACAGTAACATTCACTTATCAGAGTACAACACTTACAATACAGCGGAAATAAAAATACTATATATCTAACACTAAATCCTCCTGCTCCAAGATCCTTTATATAGATCTGTAAAATCATGAACTACTTGACTGCCCGTACAAATTTGGGCACCCAAGTGTTCAGGTAAAACAAAACAAAATAAACTCTGGGTCTGTCATAGACTGGTATAGGTAAATAATTTAAAACAGTTTGAGAAAATAACTGATATCTTATAAGACCATGCAGTATAACACGGAATGGGTTTTTCCCTTATGAGAATCCAAAACACTTGATTCAACTTTCAAAATCCTTTTGAAAGAAACGATAATCTTTATATCAAAACTCTTTTGATATTATAATAGTGTCTAAATCAAATAAACAAAAATCTAGTGGAACGCTTTCATCTTACGCTCCACATACATAATATACAATTAAAACCGCGAGCACTTATTGGGTAATGAATTTCCAACTATGACAGGTATGAAACCACCTTCCGATAGTGTATCTCTAGAGGAGAATACACTGGGTTCAACACGAACATCTTGTAACCCAACCACACATGACCGACCACTCATTTCTCTTGAGTGTATCGAATGTATATCACCAACGGTTGGGATCAGCAACCATTTTCCCGAATGGGACAACAATGAGTAGAATAAGGAATTAACTGAATTTCTCTAGATAGGTGATAATACACCCTAATGGGAGCTACCCACATAGCCATGCTGCCTGCTCGATTTTTGACATTTCCCGGTTGTTGAGGCCTGAGGCTAAAATTATTATCATTCATTGATAGCACAATCACTTTGAATGCCACATTGTCAGATCCGTTAATCATTAATTGATTTGCATAAATATATTCTGGATATTTTTCTAAGAGAATAAATTCTCCGCCACCATATATATTTGTACAGAACAACATGTGCGATTATTGGAAATACTCTGTCAGACATTCGTCCATATACGTTTGTTCTGGGATTGAACGAAACCGAAGGCACAATTTCCATTAATAGAAAAAGCCCTTGCACTTTACTCCGTCTTCGATTATCTTCATATAATCTGATTCCCAACGCTACTGCCAATATGGAGTGGTTCTCGGATAATAATCCAACTGGTCTCTCCATATTGACACCGATATTGGCAAACACTTCGATAGTCGGTTATTTAACTATCGAAGAAAAACAAACATCCATTCAAAACATCAAACAATCACTGGGCCCCTTAATTAATATTTTATTAATTAAATCACTTCTCCATTTCCTTGTCAATATTTGTTAACCAAATATTTTCAATAATCATCTTGGCATGTTAAGCTATTTGGAAAACATTTCCATATATTGCCATCTTTTATTTTCTATACTTAGAAATTATATTCTATTTATAATTGGAAAACATACCAATTACTTGTCTCTTCCACGACCATTCATTTATTTTATACTCAGGAAATATTTATTATTTATATTTCCAAAATTTCACTTCTTTAGGCTAAAACGAATGTTGTATAAAACATCGTTATAAACAACCCAAAACATTGCATTCAACTAACTATTATTCAAACATTTATCTTCGATACAGAATCTTGTTATTTATCGGTTTAAAATGAAATCAATCAAGTTGGGGTATAACTACCTCTCAGACCTTGACTGAATAACATTCTTAACTTCAAAACGGACAAGACTGCTTATCTTGAATAATTAATATCATAAAAACCCATTTATTCATTTTAAAACTTATATATGATTCTCTATTCTATTTTTACCATATATAATTATAGATTTCCTTTTTGTATATAATATTCTATTTTTAAGTTCATATCCTTAATGAATTCAATATATATTAATTTTCTAGTTATCCAATTTTCTTAAAAATATTCGAACTCCTTAAATTTCCGGAAAATTTCGCCATAATCTCCTTTGTACCGGTCAACAGTTCAAACCTCAACTCGCCTCTCTAGGCCCTTTCCACTCAAAAAGAAAATCAAAAAGCCAAGTGGCTTGCCGATTCGGCGCATAAAACCTCATATTGAATTTAAACATTTACCTTTTTGTCGGGCACCGTTAGACCGAAATATGGCCTAACACCCAAATTCAGCGTGAAATCCTCACAATCGCAGATTAATGCAGGAAAGCAGTAAATAAAACGGGACACACGAGATTTTTACAGTGGTTCGGCTCAAACGAAGCCTACGTCCACTTTATAGTTTCTTATATCCTAAGAGGCTATTACAAATACAATGCTATCTCACAATCCATGAGATTTGTTCATACACAACAACCTTGTGATATAATGAAGAAGAGGAGGTTAGAGATTGATTTTATACATGATAGCCTCGTGTTAGAATGATTAGAGGTGGTCTTCCGTTGTTCGCAAAGTCCTTACGTTGATAATGGTGGAAGCAGTGAATGAGAATGGCCAAAAGTCCCTTGAAAATGCCATGTGATGGTGTATTTATAGGGGTGAGAGAGGCTTAGTGAGCTCTGGAGTGGTTCGGATCGGATGCGCCATGTGGCGTGATCGGAGGAGATCTCAGAAGTAGTGGAGAACATGGAAAAGTGGTTACCAGGTCGTGCTTTGCCAAGTGGAGTCCGATCCGCAATTGTAGGAGGTAGTTACTCCTTAAGAAGCGGTCAAAGTTAGCTGTGTGTGCGGGAACTCGCTTCAGGTGGATCGGATCGGACCTTCCTATCCGAACCGAACCAGAGTGGCTCCTTCGAACCAAATGTGCGAGGTGCACTACTGTGTAGATGAGCCAGTCGGGTCTACTTACCCCGACCCAAACCGAAGTGAGCCAAGTTTCCAAGGCCAAGCTGAAGTGCATCATCCGAACCAAACCGATATGGGTGATCCGATCCGGTCCGAGTGGGTCATGCCAATTCCAAATTCCTAGTTTCCGGTTCTGCACGCGTTCGCGGAAACGGGCGTAACTTCCAAACCGTAAGTTCGTTTTAGCCAAACGAAAGCTCGACTTGAAGCTGATTCATAAGGCTACAAGAGTTACAGAGATCAGCTCCGTAATTGATGTTTTCGGGCACAAAAGAGGTCGTCTGATAGGAATTTCGGGCCAATCTTTCTTTGTGATGCGATTTCAACCAAATCGCTCCATGTCCTCTGATGATGTTCCCAATACTTAAGTGTATTGTTATCCATAGATTTCACGTGTGACGGCTTTGACTAAAAAGCAGGTTAACATTTTCCCCCCAGGACATATCTTGCTGGATGAAGGAAGATGTGTTCTGGATAACCCAAGAAATCCAAGGCCACGCCGGGCCTACCAGTTGCAAGTATAAACCATACCTGCAAAGAAGAGAAAGCAAATAGGTGTGTCAAAACCTGACAAAACTAATCACACTCTCGAGCATAAACCATGTTTGGCCGTCCAATTGAGCATAAACCATACTCGAGGGACATTTGAATCATCCTGTCCAAACCTGGCGAGGGACCTAACCTTCCAGGCACAAGCAATACCAGGAAGTTCAAACTGAGCATAAGCCATACTCAAGTTTTATTGAGTTCCTTTGCCAAATCCTGACAAGACCATTCGCCGTTCCAGAGTATAATCCATACTTAAGAATCCAACTGAGTACAATCCATACTCCTACCGAGATAGAGCTATACTTGCCAAAACCTGACAAGACAGTCTGTCCCTGGGCACAATCCATGCCTAGGGTTTCGAGATAAGTATAAGCCATACTTTAATTTAGATTGAGAATCCTACCACAACCTGACAAGACACTTAAATTAGCCAAACATAATCCATGCTCGGAAAGTCCTTCCTTATTCAATTCAAAGTACAAAACAAAAGAAAATCTTGATTGGTTTGTCATCGAGTTCAGAGCACGGTTTGGGGCTAAATCCTAACCCCGTACGAGTGTACTTTGATTTAGCTAATCGGAAAACCTAAAGAAAGCAAGAAACATATCTTAAATCCTAAGAAATACAGGAAATTTAGGTTGATCTCATCCAGATCAGTTGATAATGAGCCCACGAGAGCTCGAGCCAGGGTCATTCCCTCTCCGGGGAGCAGGTGGTGGTAGCGCGGATGCGGGCGCTGTTGGTTGTTTCACATACTCAGGTAGCTCTCCACGTCTAACCCGTTTCTCAATCCAATCACGAAGATGTCTGCAGTCATTCGTGTCATGACCGTCCGTATCATGGAATATGCAATGCCTTCCAGAATCGCGTTCTCTTTGCGATGGCTCCCTCCTGGGAGGCTTTGGATAGGAGATGGCACCGTTCGTGTCCATGTAAATGTCGATGAGCGAAGCACTGAGTTCAGTGTACTTTTCGTATCTAGGCCCTCTCCGGGGCTGAGTGTTGCTGTCATTCTTGACATCAGCTTTTCCCTTGCCTTTTCCAGAGTCAGACGGTCCTCCGTCTTTAAGCATGTTAACCTCAAGAACGCGTTTCTCGGATGTTGCATCTTCTTCACGCAGGAATCTAACCGATTCAAGGAAGAATTCGCTGAGATTCTGTAACAACCCTGAATTTTGGGGCCAATTTAAAATTTATTTTAAGTAATTTTAAATGAGTTTTGATATTTATAATAATCTATTTTAAATAATAATGATCACAAATTTGGTTCAAATCGAAGTTAGAATGAATAAATTAATTTTAATTATAAAAAGAGTTAGAAATAGCGCGGTAGTTTGAAAAGTCAAACTTGAACTTTGACTGACCGTATAGGACGCAAAATTTAACGGATTTTAGTGAAACCAAAAATATTGGTATCTATTTCAAAATATCTTTCCAACAAATCCGAAAAATCGAAATTTCATAGCGGAAATCAAAAGTTATGGCCAATTCAATTTTTAGAAAGGTCGCTAGGTAATTTGCATAGGTCAAAAATGCTACTTTTTACATATAAAGGAATTTCGACTCGAAACCACTTCCATTGAGTTCGAAATGATGTTTATGCATTGAAAAACAGTAAACACTTATATATTTCGAGTTTCGAAAATTATTTGTTTAAAAATGTATTTTTAATATAAAATATACTGGCCTGAAAAATAGCCATTTTTCAAAAAGTCTCAGAATTCAACGAATAAATTTTGTTGGATTTGTATCATTAAAAAAAAGCTAAAAATGATTTTTTGGTAATTTTTAGAATTAAAATATAATTATAATTGATTTTTCAGTGTAAACGGGCAAATTTTTGACTTTAAAAATTCATTAAAAATTCATACTGGCTCAGAATTGAGCGAAATTAATTTTCATAGGTCCACAGCATCAAAACATAGCTAAATATATTTTTCGAGAATTTTTGAAGTTAATTTGTGACCTCGGTGAATTTTCATGTACGGTATACATTAAAATATTAATAAAATAATATAATTATTTCAAAACTCATAATAAATTTCGGAATTGGGTCCTGTAACATGTTCCATTGCGTTCAGAAGGCCTCAAAACCTTAAGAACGACAGTAAGCAGGCCTAAATCGGAGTTCGGACCAAAACGGGCTTATACGGGCTAATTAATAATTAGTTAACCCTAATATAATATTATAAAAGGACGAAAATCACTGTTCATCATCTCCAAGCCGTCATTTTCTGCAGCCACCAAAACCCATTACCCTTCAAAACTTCAAACCTTGATTTCTCTCTCATTTCTTAACGGAATTTAGCGTGTGAGTACTCGTTTCGAAGCTCTTCCCGAGCTCTTCGATTTCCGACAAGTCCCAGCACCTCTCGTGCATCGTAGCGCCGCCACCAGGGCCGAGAAGCCGTCGTCGTTCACTGCAAACTGGGCCCACCACGTGCGTGCGCACCTCCTCCAATTCCTGGCGCCGATAGCTCTCTCCAAGGCGGTCATTCTCCAACAAACGGCACCTAAAACTGTCAACCGTAGCCTGAGATATCTTGATCCAAAGTTTTGAACAAATTCTGAAAATAAGGTATGCTTCAGATTTTGCGACGCTTTTAAGCGTTGCTGCAGCAGTTGTTAAAAGTCAGAATTATTCAAACATTGATAACTAATGCGTATGAACCCCGAATCTGAAAATTTCAGATCCGACAGGACCGTGGCGACGAGTAGGCTTTGCTGAGACTGATTAGAGTGAATTCTGAATTTATTTGGCATTTTAAATTCTTATCCGATCAAGGTGAGAATTCATTTTAAGTTAAATTTAATTAGTTTAATTGTTATGCTTGCGTTATGAGAAGTTGAAATCAATAATGGATGTTATTATGGATTATAGATTTGGATTGCTTTGCGATGTTAGGATGCTAGATCTGAAACTTTAAGTGATTAGATATGTGAGAATTTATTTTTAATTAAATTTTTTTTTTTGAAAAACGCAATAATGTGTGGTCTTCCTATAGGAAGAGAGCACACACATATATATATAAATAAAAAGGGAAACAGAACAGTATACAATATCCAATCTCGGACCCAATACAAGAATGCCAAAAGGAAGTAAGGAATAATAGATAGATGAGTTCCGGCAAGGCCACCACCCATCATACCACAATATCGAGTTCCGACAAGGCCACCACCCGGTATTGGGTATATCTATTACCTTACAATATGGCAATCTAAATAATAGACAATGGGGCTAACCATTCCCCTACCACCACACCACATCAATAATGAATACATATATAACTAAACAAGCAATAAATCTCAATCCAGTCAACACTCCCATAGTCTCATAAGCTCCCAAGCTAAGTCCATAACCTGTAACCTGAAATACTAAGAAAAATTATCAGAAACAAACAAGTATATATGAGTATATACCTATACCTATATATGTATGTATAAATATGCATATTAGTATAAATAATTATACTTATATGTATATTAACATGCATATATATATATATATATAAGTATAAAATCATATATACCATAAAAGAAGGAGAAAGCAGAATAACATGTATGGTAAATACTTATAACTAGCAAGGCCAGCAAAGACGAAATCTATTTAATCTAAAATATCTAGAAACTCTAATAAACAAACTCAGATTAGATCTGACCTTAAGCAAAAAAACAGCCAAATCGTAAACAACCAAAAAACTTATAATATGAATTAGACATCCAATCCAGACTAAATTTCACAATACTAATTATTAAGTTATCAGAAGAGTCAGAATTAAAATGAAAAAATCTCTGATTTCTTTCTAACCAAATAAACCACCCCGAAATTACTATTAAGGAATCCAATATATATCTCTGCCTAGTATTAAACCTTAATCTAATACAATTCCAATATTCTGTACAATCATTTAAAACATTGAAGCCGACAAATGTAAAAAATTTTAGAATCGTGTTAAAAATATAAAATGTGCAATTACAAGAAAAGAACAAATGATCAACGTGTTCCTCACCAATTTGACAAAAACTACATTTGCTATCAAATATGATATTCTTCCTTTTCAATTGCTCAATCGTATTAAGCTTCTTGTGAATGATTAACCACATAAGAAACTTGGCTTTGGGGGGAGCATTTGACTTCCATAGAAATTTAAAAGGATATGTAGAAACTCCAGAAAAATTAATAAAATTATACATTGAATTGACCGTGTAGACTGATTTCTTATCTAAACTCCAACTCAAAGAATCCCCATGCTCATCCAAGTTATACAGATCTAACTTTGCTTTAAGTAGAGCTAATTGTCTTAACAAGTCTTCTTCTAAAATGTTATCAAAGGAAAACACCCACGGTGGGTGAAGATCCACCCTATAAACATCTATAATACATGCATTCTTAAAATTACAATTAACATAAAGTTCATTGAATTCAATTTTTAGTGGCACACTAGAGATCCAAGGATCATGCCAAAAGTAAGTAAGGTCCCCTGAGTGAACTATTACTTTACAACCTAATTTGAAAAAAGGAAAACAATACAGAACAGATTTCCAAAAATGTGATAGTCTACTTTCCCATACACTACTATTCCCCACGATAAACTCCCCTCTAGAGTAATAGGATTTAATTACAATGGACTTCCATGATGCCTTAATGGCAGGACTTCTAAATTTCCATAACCATTTGGCAAGCATGGATGAATTAAAATTGTATAAATTTAAAATACCCAAACCCCCGTCTTTTTTAGGCTTACAACACGCGTCCCAGTTTACTAAACAATTGTGAACTCGACCTATAGAAGAACCATTCCAAAGAAAGTTACGTCTAATCCTATCGATCTTCTCTATGGCCCATAATGGAAATCGATGCACTGCCATCTAATATGATGGAATAGCCGAAAGTACCGAATTGACTAAAACTAATCTACCTGCTCTCGACAGGAATCTGTTATTCCAACTAAGTAGTCTATTATTAATCTTATCAATGATCACTAACCAATCTTCTTTTTTAAGCTTCGAAGGTTTAATCTTAAACCCTAGATAATCAAAAGGGAATTTCATAATGGAGCAGTTTAGGGTGTCGGCTACCAATGCCTCCACCTTATTAACATCATTAAAAACCATTACCGCACTTTTGTCAAAATTAATCCTAAGACCAGATAGCATTTCAAAACAGTAAAGTATAAATTTAAGGGTAATTATGTGCTTAGGCAAGTGGGAAGAGAATAATAAAGTATCATCTACAAATTGGAGAATAGATAATTCATTATTAAATTCCTCGTTCCCAACACTACCTAGAAACCCTAGTCTACTCGCTCTTTTAATAATTCTAGAGAAGACATCCACCGCTAAATTGAACAGAAAAGGCGATAAGGGGTCTCCTTGTCTAAGACCCCTCTTGGATTGAATCTTCTTTCCCACTACCCCATTAACAACTATATTCGAACAACCAGATCTTAACAATAATAAGATCCAGTTGGTCCATTTTACACTAAATCCTCTAGCAAGACATAGTTCACATATGAAATCCCAGTCTATAGAGTCAAACGCCTTTTCAAAATCTAATTTTAAAATGGCACAAGTAATGTTATTCTTGCAACAGACATTGATGTTTTCATGTACTGCTGCCACACCATCAACTATATTTCTACCTTTAATGAATGCAGTTTGAGAACAATCTATAAGATCATTCATCCTAGAACTAAGCCTGTTAGCTAAAAGTTTAGATATAATCTTAACGGAAACATTAATAAGAGAGATTGGTCTGAAGTCCTTTAGAGAATTTGCACCCTCTCTCTTATGAATAAGGATGACATTTGCGCAGTTGAAACTACCTAAACGTAGTTCACCATTATAAAATTCATTAAATAAATTTATTATGTCTGGCTTTAAGACTTCCAAAAATTGGTTATAAAAATTAACAGAAAATCCATCTGGACCCGGAGCTTTGTCACTAGGCATATCACATATTGCCTTCCAAATCTCCTGCTCAGAAAAAGGTTCGTCTAAACTATCAAGATTAGTCCTACCTTCATATGGATATAACTCACTCCATCTAACGTTAATTCTCCTCTTAATCTTAGAACCAAATATCTGCTTATAGTACCTAGTGAAAGCTTCATTTAAATCTTTTTGCATATTCAACTCTACATTATCAACAATTATAGAGTGAATCATATTATCCCGTCTCCTCTTATTCGCTACACTATGGAAAAACTTAGTGTTATTATCCCCTTCCTTAATCCATTGTATACGTGATCTTTGCCTCCACATTACCTCTTCTTTTTCTAAAATCAGTTTGAGATCTTTTTTAAGATTACAGTATTTATCCTTTTCAGCTAGATTAAGATGCCTTGACTCACTAATTTTATCCAAATCCAACAATCCACACATAATCTTGTCCTTCTTAATTCTCACATTACCAAATACAAATTTATTCCAACGCTTTAGAAAGAGTCTCAATTTACCTAACTTAGCAACAAAAATCTTAGCACTATTACCACTATATACATTATTAAAATAGAATAAAGACCTCCACTTTATCAAAACTAGATTTATGAAACTAGGATCAAGTAACCACATCTTCTCAAATTTGAAATTGTTACTAATAGTTAAGTTCGAATCACAAGTAAGGACGATTGGACAATGATCAGAGTGTAAGAAAGGTAGCCCCTTGACTCTACAAATCGAAAATCTATCTTCTACCTCCGAATTAATTAAAAATCTGTCTAATAATGCAAAGGAGGGACTATCACGAACATTCGACCAAGTGAACAATCTATTATCCATATGAATCTCTATCAAATTATTATCTAAAATAAACTCGTTGAATTCCTCCATATCAGAGAAATCCCCTTCACGGGGTAACCTCTCACCTAGGAATCTAGTAACGTTGAAATCGCCCCCTACAATCCAAAGATTGGGGGGATGATTTCTGAAATTAGAGATTTCGTCCCACAAAATTCTCCTCTCTATCTTAGAATGAGGTCCATACACATTGGATATGCACAAAGTAGAATCATCACAAAGGGAAGCTAATATGACGTGTAAAGAATGCATCTTTATAGACTCTTGCACGAGTCTATATTGGCTCTCTTTCCAACCAATCATGAGTCCACCAGCAGTACCAACTGCCGGTAGACACACCCAGTTACGGAAAGTGGACCCACCTAATCTAAGATAAAAACTAAAGTCCGGACGTTCAATTTTCGTCTCTTGTAGTAAGATAATATCGATATGGTTATCTCTAAAGAAAGTTCTAACTTTAGCACATTTTTTAGGTTCATTTAGTCCTCTAACGTTCCAACTAACAATCCTCATTTATTCAAAGATGAAACCCTTTCTAATTCTCTACTTCTAATATAATCAGAATCAAGTTCAATATCTGTGAAAATAAATGCTGTATCACTGGCTAGCTGAAAAAGTTGGCTAGTCGACATATTATTCAACGCATATGGAGAATAAGCACTGCCATAAACATGAGTCATACCTGAGCCCCGAGTCGAACTGCTACTACTAGCATCCGAAACCGGAGACCTACCTCTAAATGGAGAGGTGCAAGATCTGATCCTAGCACTACGGCGAACCAATCCAGAACAAGGAATAACTCTTCTACGCCTCCCCCTTCTAGGCGAAGAGGAGGAACATTCTGAACTCTGACATGTGACCTCGTTTGGCTTCAACAGGACATCACCCCTCAAGAAACCAGTATTATTATCTTCACCAACTGATGAGCAGGGTTTGCCAGCAACACTTAACAGTCGTAAAAGAATATCCTCCCAATTGAATAAACAAGGACTCGGCCTTAAAGTCAAAGAGTGCAACATCATTCCACCTGTGCTAATAACCACCGTGAATACACTACTAAATTGACAGTCCCGAACTGAAAAAGCCATAACCTCAGCCTCAATGCCAACCAGACGTGTTACTGTACCATCCAACCTCTTCCCTTCGAAACCCACCTGATCATCCCATCTATTCATCTCTACCACCTTAGTGATAGCCCGAACACCACAACTCGCCTCATGATCCACTTCCAGACAAACTTCCTTTAGCCTTTTGACCCGAGATCCACTCTCCCTCAAATAATCCAACTTCAGACCATCATCACTATCAGTAGCAACCGTAACCTCACACGTTGAAACCAGCCCCTCCTCATCAACATCCACTGCCAATGCATCAAAGCTATTCGAAAGAGTAACTTCATTTGCCACTGACCATAAAATCTCTTTAGATTTCCCTATAGTGTTAACAGCCTCGCTTATCGAATCCACCTCATGACCTACCTCGTCTATGTCTAAATCATCCCCCTCTATCAACACATTAATAGTCTTGTCAAGCTTGTATCCATTACATTCCTCAGCATTCAATGAAACATTATCCAGGCCCATGCATTTCATTACGGCAGGATCCAACATCAAAGGATCACAACAATAAAACCGCTGCAAATCAATATCATGCAGCATATCACTTTCAAAACAATTCACCTCATTCACTACTATATTTGCAAGCTTATCCGTAACCTCCACAGACTTGAGATTATTCCTTAAACCGCCAAATCTCGAAAAATCACAATCAGTAGCATTATGATACTCCTTATCACTGAATTCACTTATAATGGCAGAATGTAAGGCATCAAATGGTTCAAGAATTCTGTCTAACATCCTAACAGCCGCCATGATTCTGCTCGGTAACTGATCAGAGAGAAATCTTCGTAGCTTAACCAGATTTAAGCTAAATGCAAAAGCGTGTTCTTTTCTATTTAACGGCATTGGCAACGGGGGATAAACCTTGGCTTCATCACCCCTCTTTTCCCACAAGATTCCATCCACCATCCCTTCTAAGTTCCATCCCAACAACAACAATAGATAGGCCCCATCATTTAAACAACTAGGAGAGTCTAGAGAAAGCAGGTCTAAAAGCTCAATTATAAATTGGCATATTCTCGAACAGTTAATGTGCATCAGTTCTAATGTCGATTTTCCAGCAAAACTCAATGAACAACTAGTCTTTTTATGCCCGATTCCGCCACATTTAAAGCATCTCAGCCCATTTCTACAATTACTCGCCCTGTGATTCAATTCGTCACAGCGAAAACAAACACTAGATCCCACATTTTTTCTAAATTGAAATTGATTAGCCTTAGACGGATTCCAATTTGGCATATTAAGCGTGGGTTTCCGCACAATATCAGCATAAGAGCAATTAAGATTTGATAATGAATGCTGTGGAAGACTTACTGATTGCTGCGGAAGACTTACAGAACAACTAAGCGAGGCCTCACTCTGCCTAAAGGTCAAATTGAGTCTCCCCCCATTCATGTTAGTCATATTTTTTATCAAATCCGAAGCCGAATTATTGAAAATACCAGAAATACCATGATAAATTCCTCTTGATTTTCCACCGAATATCAACACATCACCTGATTCAAGAATTATGTTTCTGACAGGGCTTCTTCCTTCTCTATACACGAACTCAGCTGAGTCTCCTATCGAAATCGAGACAACTGGAAGGCCAAGAGACAGACTTTCCTTGCTTTCATCATTATCCTGGTGCATTCCCAATTTCCCATCACTATTGTAGTAATTAATAATACAAACGTCAGGGATTATGGGTGGAAGTTCATCCGGTGTTCGTCCATTTTCAACCAATTTCTTATGCGCAAAAACCATAGAATCACGGACCAATTTGTTGAATTCAACAGAGATTTTTGGGGGAATAGAACCATCATTGTTCCTCATATCTTCGTATATTCTGGTTTGAGGGTTCCAGTTTTTTCCCAAGCACATCAAGAACAGATTCATCATTGCGCCATTTTCGAAAACTGGTCTGTAGAATCCACCATCTCCTTTACCAAGTTCTTGAATTCTTTTAACAATCTGAACTTGCTCATCAAGGCCAAAAAAATTCTTTAATAGGATCAACCCAGAACTTAGAACATGTGTATTCTTTAGCCGATTTAACCCCAAAACACTTATCGAATCCGATAAAGGTTTCCTTCGATAATCCGATAAAGGTTTCCTTCGATACACCGATGACCCACAGTTCCTTACGAGATGATCGCTCGCACCACACCCAAAACAACGTTTCTGAAACCTAATGGAGACCAAGTCTGGACGAGAGGTAAATTTCGTTTTTTTCCCGTTCACGTACAGATTACTCAATTGAGATTGATTTGGATAAGAACCATTCAAAGAGATAGAAGAAAGAGACGCCCGAGATCTATTCAAGAATATAGATGAAGAGAGATCCGCCATTTTTCGATTTCAAATTCTTGTGAATGTTGTATGTTGAATTTGCATTTTTTATCAAGTTTAATATTTTAATTCATGCATAATATTGCCCGGTCTTCTTGACAAAACACATATCTTGCTTTCACCTTGCATTTGTCGCATAGCGGTTGAGTTTGGATAGAAGAAGAAAGAGAAAGCCTTTAGCATTTGCTTCCTACTTTGTTTGTTATTTTTAATTAAATTTAATTTATTTAATTATTAATTCTTTATTATTAAAGAATATTGATTGATTGATTGGAGCATTCTGAAAATTATTTGGATTTATTATTATTCTAATCCAAACAAGGTGAGAGTTCCTTTATTTAAAACTTAATAAAATTAAATTATTCAATTACGATGTATGGTTCAGATCTGCTTGTTTGGTCATGTTTGATGATGATTGTTCTATGATTGAGTAGCTAGTATAGATCCATTTGATTTTCATGCTTGTCACTATCACATGTTATCACTTTGGATTGATATTAGACTGATCTAATTTTCAATTTAAACTAAAAGGACATAAAATGGTCACTACTCATATGTTATCGCTTGTGTTAGGATTGGATTGATTTAATTTATCATCAAAGAAATTTGATATCGCTATCACATGTTATCGCTTGTGTCAGGATTTGGGTTGATCAAACTTGTAGATATGAAAATTTACATCGTATGATTCATTGACATTTATTATGTTGATGTTAATATAGGAAATTTACACCGTGTGATTCATTGACATTTATTTTGTTGATGTCTATTAAGAAAATATCACCGTATGTGAGTTTGACATTTTTATTTAATGTTAAAAAAGAAAATTTTCACCGTATGTTAGGTTGACAATTTTATTTAATGTTAAGTTAGAAAATGTACACGGTATGATTCATTGACATTTATTTTGAATGTTATATAAAAAGAAAAGATTGATTAACATTATTCTAATGTAAATCTTAAAGGAAATGGACCGTATGGTTTATTAACATCATTTAATGTTATATAAAAAGAAAAGATTGATTAACATTATTATAATGTAAATCTTAAATGAAATGGACCGTATGGTTTATTAACATCATTTAATGTTATATAAAAAGAAAAGATTGTTTAACATCATTTTTAATATTGATTAAAAGGAAGATTGCACCGTATGTTAATTAACATTTTATTTAATGTTAACATTAAGTAATTTTACCGTATGTTAATTAATATTTTATTTAATGTTAATATTAAAAAATTGCACTGCATGAAAGTTTAACATTATTTGTAATGTTAATAATAAGTATTTTACCGCATGTGGAAATTAACATTATTTGTAATGTTAATAAAAAGTATTTTACCGCATGTGGAAATTAACATTTTTAATGTTAATATTAAATTATTTTTACCGTAGGATGAAATTAACATTTTTAATGTTAATCAAAAAGTATTTCACCGTAGGATGTAAATTAACATTTTTTTTAATGTTAATAGTATAAAATTCAACCGCAGAATGCAATTAACATTTTTTTTATGTTAATATTAATGAGAAATTTTATCATGGGATGAATTAACATTATTCTAAATGTTAATATTAATAGAAATATTAATATTAAAAAAAGTACTTTGACCATAGTATGTTATTAACATTTCTAATGTTAATATTAATAAGAAATAACATCGTATGAGAAGTTTAACATTTTTGTTAATGTTAAAAAAATAAGAAATAATATCGTATGAGAAATTTAACATTTTTGTTAATGTTAAAAATAAGAAATTTCACCGTATGACAAATTTAACATATTTGTTAATGTTAGAATTTTGCGTTGACATAAATTTACATCTTATTATATAAATTTAATGTTAGAATTTTGCGTTGACATAAAATTTACATCCTATTATGTAAATGAAATGTTAGAATTTGGTGTTGATATAAATTTACATCTTATTATGTAAATTAAAAATTAGAATTTGGAGATGACATAAATTTTACATTTTATTATGTAAATTAACGTTAGAATTTCACCGTATGAAAAGTTTACATTTTTATTAATATTAATATATATGAACATTCACCGTAGGAGGAGTTTACATTTTTATTTATGTAAATAAAGGAAATTTTTACCGTATGAAAATTTACATATTTATTAATGTAAATTAAAGAGAATATTTAACCGTAGGATTTGTTAACATTATTTTTATTATTAATATATGTGAATATTAACCGTAGGATTTGTTAACATTATTTTTAATGTTAATACATGAAAATTCCACCGTAGGAAGATTTACATTAATTTTAATGTATAAAAGGAATGGACTTTACATTGGATTTAAAGAGTAAAATCTACATTGTAAAGAAGAGTGGATTTTATATTGTAACTTGAGAATGGAAGTTTACATTTTGTTTAACACAAATTAAATAGAAATGTGACAAGAGTGAAATTTACATTTTCTTAATATTAATATGATAGAATTTCACCGTATGTAAAATTTACATTTTTCTTAATGTAAATATACATGAATTTCACCGTATGTCCATTTTACATTATTTTTAATGTAAATTATATAGTAATCACAACGTAGGATAATTTTGCATTATTTTATAATGTAAATAAAAAGGGGGTTTTCACTGTAGGAAATTAACATTATTTATAATGTTAAGATAAAAGAATGATATTGTAGGATGAATTGACATTATTTATAATGTTAATAAAAAGAGAATTGACCGTATGATAAGTTACATTATTTTATAATGTAATTTAAAGAAATTAGACCGCATGACATGAATTACATTTATTTATGTAATTTATCAATGAAATTAGACCGCATGACATGAATTACATTTATTTATGTAATTTATAAATGAAATTAGACTGCATGACATGAATTACATTTATTTTTGTAATTTATAAATGAAACTAGACCGCATGACATGAATTACATTTATTTATGTAATTTGTAAAGGAAATTAGACCACATGACATAAATTACATTTATTTATGTAATTTATGAATGAATGAAGCCCGCATAATATAAAATACAGTTTTATATGTATTTTATGAATGAATTAAGACCTCATAATATAAAATACATTTTTATGTGTATTTTATGAATGAATTAACATCGCATGAAATAAAATACATTTGTATATGCATTTTATGAATGAGTTAAGATCGCATGAAATAAATTACATTTTATTTTATGAATGAAATTAGTCGGCATAAAGTAAATTACATTTTTATATGTAATTTATGAATGAATTTTCATCGTATGAAATAAATTACATATTATTATGTAATTTATGAATGAATTTAACCCACATGAATGAAATTTCATTTTTTTTTCTATGAAATGAATGTATGGGTTTACTTTGTAAATAAAGATTACATTTTTATAATGTAAACAAGAAGTAGGATTCACATTGTAGATAAAATTTATATTTTTATATGTACTTAAGAACGATGAATTATAAATTACATTTTACATGTAAGAAGGAATTGGACGATGAAATATAATTTACATTTTACCGTAAATTAAAGAAATTACAAGAATTAAAAAGGAAGAATTCATCATTCAAGTATGATTTGCATTTCTCTGTAAATGAAGGGATGAAAGGATAAAGATGGAAAATATACTTAAGAATAAAGAGTTAAACGGGTTACGTTTATATATTTATATATAAATATAATTAAAATCAAACGAATCAAGCGCAGTAGTTCGCGTTTTAAAATTATATCTTTAAATGACTATACAAGAAGATCCAACCGTCGGATTTTCTTGAAACTGAAACCGCTAGGACCGTCTTGGAAAAATCTTTCCAACGATATATAATACGTCAAAATCCAACGGTTAGATTTTGAGATATGTGAAAATCAAAATTGATTGAAAATAGCACCAGAATCGCCATTGACCTGAATCGTCGCTGATTAAAGATTTAATTATTTTCAATTAAATAGAATAGGAAATAATCGTTATAAATTAGAAATAACGATAAGGAAGAGTTTCCAATACATATATATATATATATATATATATGTTGTATATAACGGTGTTGTATACACAATTATATGATTTTTGTTTGATGATAACAAACAAATAAATATTATTTTAAATGTGTTTGTTATTGTACTGTTCATTACAACACAGCTGTAATATAATATTTATATTTAAATAGAATGCGACTGTATACACATTCATATATTTATACAGTATTTTATTTAAATTAAATATTCTATTTCAACTTTCAAACATACAATCTCTTATAACTCCACTATTTGAATACATCACTGATATACATTCACAGAACATTGTACTTGTAAATAAACAGAATTTAATAGACAAGTTTATTTGAACACAATAAAATAATATTTTATTTCGATTAAACTTGTTTATTACAATATTCAGTACAATTCACATATTCATACACTGCTCTTCACTACAACTCTCACACTCTGTTACAGTCACACAGTCACTCATATACACTTCTCTCTGTTCTTCAGTTTCATTGTCTTCTGAATTCTATATGCTTCACAGTCAGTCCAGTCTTCATACCTGTCATATATAGAAACACACACACAGTACACTGCAATAGAAATGAAATAGAATACATGCAAATATATTTTTTTGAAAATTTATTTGCCTCAGAATTTCGGTGTGTTTCTCATCATTTTTCTGACTCAATCTGATTTGATCAGCCTCGACATAATCACACTAGTTTGCTGATTTTTGATCAGCCTCAACATAGTGTGACTAGTCTGCTGATATATCTTAAAAACAAATGTCAAACATTAAAAATCAAAATAGTCAAGCTCAATACATGAAAAGAAACAACACAAATATGAACAGGGCATCAAAATCAAAGCAAAGCCAAGTGTCGAGTCAAGCAAGTCAGAAATAGCTACGCAGTAAATTCACAAAATGGTGCAGATTCAAGTGCAAGGGGCTGAGCAGTATGTTGATGGTAGATGCAACAGTGGTGAAAATGCAAGTGAACATAGGAGCATGGATGCAAGTAATTAAAGAGTGGTGCAACTGTATGATCAAAAAAAAAAAAAAAAGTTCAGTTCAGCATATTGATGCTCAAGTGAAATACTCAGGTCAGTCACGTTCAAGACATAAATTGCAACATGGACATGAGGCAAACAAATCAAAATTGTGGAGCTGGTCAAGCAAAATCAAGAAACAGCATAGCCAAAGTATCACAAACTGGAACACAGCATGGGGTGGAAAAGATGGCAAGCAAATGTGCTCGACGCATATAAACATGGTGCAGCAAATAAGTTCATACAGCAAACAAACAATTCAATGGGGCAACTCAAAATAAATGGCCGAACATAGAAGGTTCACAGTCAACACCAAAGTGGCCGAGGCAAAACACAAGGCAGTACAAGAGCATCAACATGTACACAACTGTGTACACAACAAATGAATTAGTGAAACAACACAAAAATAAATACAAGGATGGTCTCACGGTAATAAGCAAAATAGCATGTTCAGGTGGTGGAGCCGCAGCATGTCAATACATGTGAACAAGTGATAAAGTCAGCCCAGAAAATAAATCATATAGCTTATCAAGTGAAACCAGCATGAATATCAACATCAAATATTCACAAAGGAGGTGTTACATGTTCAAAAGTTGTAGGTTACAAAGTGCATGGAGTTTCAGTTTCAAGTATATAGTGCAACGCTTTGTTGAAGCAACTCAGCAAGAATACAGAGAGGAGCAGATTATAAATGCTTATGGCATGCACAAGTTAATCAGTGAATTAGTGTATGGCATGGTCAGTCAAAGCTTTCCAGTATTATTATACATCAGTGATGACAAAGGAGAATCAAACTCGGCAGCAAGTTAAAAATCACAGCATCTTTGACAATTAAGTTTTTGTTTCCTGTTTTGAACAAAACTTGGCAAGAGGATTTAATGGTGTAGAAGAAATAGTCATTCAAATACCATTTAAATAATCATGCAAGGTTTCCAGTTTTGACATAGCATTCAAGGAATTTCAGTATTTGGCAAGAAGTGAATTATTGGCTCCAGAAAATCAACCAATGTTTAAATAAATTTATCAAGGTACAGAAAGATCAGAGACGACTTTTTAATGAGCAAATTTCTGGAATGTCATTTCCTAAAATCACTCAATCGATGTGGGGCAAGTATAATTTCATCAAAATTTGGCAAGTATTTATTTTGACAAAGATGGAATTTTTTTTTGTAATTTACAACGCAAGTCATTAATCAAGGCAACAATTCAAAAGGGGCAACATGCAATTCAGATCAAGGCAACTTTTAAAAGGGAAGCACCGATTTCAGCAAACACAATTATTAAAGGCAAAGGAATCTCGGCAAGAATTATTTTCAGAAATTCATTCACAAAAGCAATAAATTCAAATCATGGAAATCACGGCAACACAAGGGATTACTCATGGCCACAAATAATTGTTTCCAGTTTTGCATCAAGGCCGACGCATTCAAATCAAAACAAGAAAACACATGCAATCAGATCGAGTCAATATAATGAAATCAGAGAGCAATTTTAGGATTATATAACCCTATATGTTCACGCATTTCATCACTGGCAAATCAGAGAGGAAATCCCAAGCAACTAAAATCGAAAATCCACAGAATCAATTCAAGAGAAAAACTGAAATTAAGAGAACTCACAAATCGTTGTCAGTAGCAACCCAAGTCTGTGAATCGAGCCAGAGCAATTCTCAAATCAAAACACTGAAAGCATTCTTCGATTCAAGGCATCGCTGAAACAAAATCATCATCAGATCGATCTGGATTTGGAGGATTTATCAGAAACCCTAGTTTCTTTGAAGCCGCCATTTTTTTTACAGAGCAAAGAAGGATCGGGTTAACAAATGAAAGGAGGGGCCGGCCTGTGTTTGAAGTGTTAAAGGGAGTGACCCCTTTTGTTTTAAATCCTAGGTTTTTTTTCTTATTGTTTTAGTTTTAATTGTCTTTATTTTTTTTTTGTGTCGTTTCATTTTGTTCTGTAAAACATTCTGAACAGTTTATAGAGTCTGTAAAACTCTAGGGGAGTTTCAGTTAGGAGTTAACTGACAGTACTAGAATCTGTAAAATCTAGGAATACAGGTTACGGGTTTTGTAATCTGGGGAAAATCTGATTCAGGGGTTTGAATCAGTCTAGGGATTTGAGCGTAGGGTTAGAATAGAAGCAGGGTTTGCGAGTGTACATGGTCTTGTATGCGGGATCTGTTCTTTCACCTAGTAGAAACCTTAGAAATGCAGCAGTAGGCAGGGTTTTGCCGAAGCTGGGTATATCTGTGTGTGATTTATTTTCTGCATTTCTGTTTTTACTATATTCTGTGATCTGTTTATTATTTTAATATCCTGTTTGTTTTTAATTAATTTAAAAACTGTGAAAAAACCCTATTCACCCCCCCTCTAGGGTTATTCTAGATCCAACAAGTGGTATCAGAGCAGGTTTTCCATTAACTCTAGAGACATGGGTAATCCTAGTTGTCAGAGTCAGTCCAGTTCATCTCCAACTATTTTCACTGGAACAGATTTTTTAAACTGGAAATCCAGAATGGAATTTTATCTAAAATCTGTTAATATTAAATGTTGGGATGTTATTATCAATGGGTACGATATGGTAGATAAAGTTTTTAATTCTCATGCTACACATATTCTGTATTCTTATCTTGACAATGATCAATACAGTCTGATCTCCCATTGTTTAACTGCGCAGGAAATCTGGATAGCTCTCAATACAAAGTTTGGACAAATTGACAACTGCAGCTCAAAACCAGAGAAAGTCAACTCAGATTCATAAGTCTGTTTAACAGGATTTACAAATGAAAATTCAGAAGGATCAGATGATGAAGAATCAACAGATGCTGAAGTAGAAAATTTCTCATACGAAGATTTGGTTTATATGTGTGTTGATTTAACTAAATCTGTTGATAAACTCAAATCTAAAAACAAATCTCTGAAATCTGGGAATTCTGAGTTGACTAGCAAAATTGATTATTTGGAATCTCAGCTTGACTATTTTAAAAATTCTTCAAATTCAGTTTGCAAAAATTGTCTGAAATTGAAAACCAATCTTGTTCATTTCAATAAAAATATTGAAAAGTTTGAAAATGAAATTTTGATCTTAAATGAGAACAAGGCTGAGTTATCAAATTTGAATAATCTTTTGAAAAAGGAACTTGAAAGTTTTAAGATTGATATATATTCCAAACTAGAAATTGCTGAAAAGGAGAATTTGTTGAAATCCGATTTGATTTTGAAAGAACTGGAAAACGAGATTGAAAAATCCAAGAAATTTGGGTTTGAAAAACAAAAACTTTTTGAGTCTGAGATTGCTGAGTCCCAAACCAAAATTAATTTGCTTAAAGAAGAAAATTTGGTTTTGAAATCTGACTTTGAAAAATATAAGATCACTGAAAATTGTGGTTCAGATTTATTGAAAGAAAACGGTGATCTCAAAACAAAACTTCAACAACTTGAAACAACCTTGGCAAAATTTTCAAACAGTGAAAAATCTTTAAATATGTTGTTGAAAAATCAATTTTCTTCAGGAAATAGAATTGGACTTGGTTTTGGTAAATCTGAGTTATTTGAAAAGAAAAGTTCAAATGATTTTAAAAATCCTCTAAGCAGCTTTGAAAACAATGAACTTGAAAATCTGAACTTTGAAAATTCCAACGGTTTTTTGAAACAAAAACAAAATGAAAATTTGTTTTATAATAAACCATTTAAACGTATCTGGATCCCAAAAGGAAATAAAACGAATTCAGTTAACTTCAAACAGATTTGGGTTCCAAAAGGTACAAAGGTAAATTTAGATGGTTTGTTATATAGACAGGTTTGGGTACCAAAAGTGGTAAACACATATCTGAGTGGTTTTACAAATTTTGTTAGACCACTCGATCTTTTAAACTGTTAGGTACCAAAGGAGGCTGAGGAACTGCTATGCTGAAAAGAGATTGATTTCAAGTTGCTTTATATTTCTGTATTCTTTACAGTACCTCGGCCAAGACTGATGAGTCAGAGATTCTGGTTTACACTGATTTCAGGTATGATCTCTGAACGTGTCCTTGTAAATATTCTCGTTTTTTTTTAATCTCTTATTTATTTCTTCTTCTATCTCTCTTCTGTTTTCTTTGTCTGCTTGATTTGTCACTGTCATATCATCTTAACTTCTAGGGCTTCCTTAACTTCAAATTGCAGTAATCATGATCTTCTGGAAACTTTCTTTATTTGAATAGAATTCTGATGTGTTAATTATTTCCAGATCTTGATTTTAATCTTGTAAATATCTGTAATTGTTTTGAAGTTTATTTTCTAACTTTTGAATTCATAACAGTGTTGATGCATTCTTGTCATATCTTGAACATTGTTAACTTGAATTCTAAATTTTTTAAGATCTGAAAGTTTAATGGAATTTCACACACCGCTGCTGTTTTGAGTTTCTTCCAATTCATTTTGGAAACGCTTAAAATATTATACTCATTACAGTACACTCTGTTATTTATCAGTTGTGATAATTTCAAAAAATTTCAGATTGGCTTGGATATTTTGAATTGTCTTGAATTACAGTGATACATCTAGAAAATCATCTTATATTCATGATCATGTTATGGTTGAAATCTATTTGTTTGAAATCATCTGAAATTCTAGATATTTTGAATATCACACACCTCTTATTGTTGAAATTGTCAATCTCGTGTGACTGATTCATTATATCCCAAAACTTTACATTGATTCATGTGATTTCAAATAAATTATCCCGATCATGAATATTTTCAAATTTGATGTAAATGACCTGAAATTTCTCTTGGGCTTGTCGGAAATAGTTTTGAGAAATTCTTGAAAATGTTTTTTTTTTAAAATGGTCTTTGAAAATCATTGTTATTTCATGATTATTTGATTTGAATATATGTTTGTTTAAAATCATTTGAAATTACTGATTTATTGGATCTCACACATATCTTGAATCTGAAATATAACCTGGTGTGATTGATTCATTAAATCCTAATACTTTTACATTTCTTCAAATGATTTAAAATAGAGTATATTTGCAAATCTTGAATCATGAACCACCTTATGTGACCAACATCTTGACAAGTCTGTTGTGATACTGATTTCTCTGTGCTGCTCTGATACTTTTTTTTGAAAAATGTTTGTTTTGGAATCATGCTGCTCTAATTATAAGAAATTGATTTGTAAATATTTTTTTTGAGGACTGCTTGATTTGGTATCAAAGGCTTATCGTGCTTTGATAAATGAAATTTGTGTGCTTGAGTTGCTTGCTTTGTAATTAAGTTTTGTCTGTTGACTGAGGTACCATTGTTAGCCACCAGGGTGTGATTAAAATCCTCGAGAGCGAGATAACAAGTGGTATCAGAAGTGCTTACATTTTTTTTCATCCATCTGTTCTGAATTTTCACTTTGTAGAGACACCATGTGGTATCAGTTTAAAAGTGCTGCATATTTTTTGCTGTATATATGTATTTTTTTCCCTCTTGTCATGCATAGATCAGCATATTACTCTTGTAATTGATTTTCAATTTTAAAATTATTTATTGATTATTCATTCAGAAATTGAAATCAATATCCAAATTGAACTGCATCAAAATTATTATCAGATTTTGAAATTGTGATGAATTGTGACTGCAATATATTTCACAACAAGAGGAAATTTTATTTGGATTTTCATGATGGTTGAATATTTATTATAATATCTTTGAACTGGCAATTATTTCACGACCATACTCATTATCTATCATCATTCTGCCATCCATGATAATTTTTTTTAAATGAGGAGAGTTAATATTTTTAAATAAATAAAAAAAAATCTTTTTTTTAATAAACAGTGGAAATTTGTGATAAAAATGGAACTATACTATTTATTCAGAATTAGTGATATTTGAAAATTTTTCAATTATCCCGGTACAGTTTGTCATATTTCATAATATTATTAATTTAGAAATTCATTTCACATTCCATTTCTGTACCTACCACATTTCTATCATTCATATTGGTTGTATATACCGAGGAATTTTTCTATTTAAAGCTGAAAACGATAAATATTTAATTAATACATAAGTGTGTCTCTAACCTCATTTAAAAATCCAAGCTCTGGTCATGTATGGTTATGAGACAACTTATAATTTAAGCTGCGACTGACCTCATTTAAAAATCCAAGCTCTGGTTATGCATGGTCAGGGTGCTCTTAAATCAAAAGAAAAAGAAAAGAAAATAATTTGCAATAAATAAATTTTTATGTGAAATTCTCCTTGGTGTACAATAACCAGCCTATCAATCCACTTTCTAATCTGTGAAATATGTTGAAATTTTATGACGTATTATGTTTTGTTGATTGATAGCTACTGGGATTTGAAATTATCTGATTTTATCACTTAAGTTGAATTTATAATTATAGTCCAAATCCACCACTATATTTTGTGCTTTATCTTTTATAAAATTCTTTTGGAAAATATCTGAAAAATATTTTTTTAACTCTCTCCATAATATATAAAATTCATCGTAAATCCGTCATTTTCTACAATGTGAAATATGCCACATGTTCTTAGTTTATTATGATTTTTGTTTGACTGATTGAGATTTATGATGACTGTTCTTCCTCTTAAGCTGATATAATATTTGTAAGTCATTTTTCATCTATATTTTAAGTTCTGTATCCTTTTGATGATAACAAAAGGGGGAGAATGGATTAGATTTTGATTTATGAGTGAATATTTTATAAATATTTTTAATTTTGAAAATTCATTTCATTTTCATTTTTCACTCATGCATAGTTATAGGGGGAGTTTCTGTTGTAGGGGGAGCTTTCAAATAGGGGGAGTTCAATATTTATTGCCAAACACAGTTCAATATTTATTGCCAAACACATCTATTGTATACAAAATCTTTTATTTGTTTGTCATCATCAAAAGGGGGAGATTGTTGTATATAACGGTGTTGTATACACAATTATATGATTTTTGTTTGATGATAACAAACAAATAAATATTATTTTAAATGTGTTTGTTATTGTACTGTTCATTACAACACAGCTGTAATATAATATTTATATTTAAATAGAATGCGACTGTATACACATTCATATATTTATACAGTATTTTATTTAAATTAAATATTCTATTTCAACTTTCAAACATACAATCTCTTATAACTCCACTATTTGAATACATCACTGATATACATTCACAGAACATTGTACTTGTAAATAAACAGAATTTAATAGACAAGTTTATTTGAACACAATAAAATAATATTTTATTTCGATTAAACTTGTTTATTACAATATTCAGTACAATTCACATATTCATACACTGCTCTTCACTACAACTCTCACACTCTGTTACAGTCACACAGTCACTCATATACACTTCTCTCTGTTCTTCAGTTTCATTGTCTTCTGACTTCTATATGCTTCACAGTCAGTCCAGTCTTCATACCTGTCATATATAGAAACACACACACAGTACACTGCAATAGAAATGAAATAGAATACATGCAAATATATTTTTTTGAAAATTTATTTGCCTCAGAATTTCGGTGTGTTTCTCATCATTTTTCTGACTCAATCTGATTTGATCAGCCTCGACATAATCACACTAGTTTGCTGATTTTTGATCAGCCTCAACATAGTGTGACTAGTCTGCTGATATATCTTAAAAACAAATGTCAAACATTAAAAATCAAAATAGTCAAGCTCAATACATGAAAAGAAACAACACAAATATGAACAGGGCATCAAAATCAAAGCAAAGCCAAGTGTCGAGTCAAGCAAGTCAGAAATAGCTACGCAGTAAATTCACAAAATGGTGCAGATTCAAGTGCAAGGGGCTGAGCAGTATGTTGATGGTAGATGCAACAGTGGTGAAAATGCAAGTGAACATAGGAGCATGGATGCAAGTAATTAAAGAGTGGTGCAACTGTATGATCAAAAAAAAAAAAAAAAAAGTTCAGTTCAGCATATTGATGCTCAAGTGAAATACTCAGGTCAGTCACGTTCAAGACATAAATTGCAACATGGACATGAGGCAAACAAATCAAAATTGTGGAGCTGGTCAAGCAAAATCAAGAAACAGCATAGCCAAAGTATCACAAACTGGAACACAGCAGGGGGTGGAAAAGATGGCAAGCAAATGTGCTCGACGCATATAAACATGGTGCAGCAAATAAGTTCATACAGCAAACAAACAATTCAATGGGGCAACTCAAAATAAATGGCCGAACATAGAAGGTTCACAGTCAACACCAAAGTGGCCGAGGCAAAACACAAGGCAGTACAAGAGCATCAACATGTACACAACTGTGTACACAACAAATGAATTAGTGAAACAACACAAAAATAAATACAAGGATGGTCTCACGGTAATAAGCAAAATAGCATGTTCAGGTGGTGGAGCCGCAGCATGTCAATACATGTGAACAAGTGATAAAGTCAGCCCAGAAAATAAAGCATATAGCTTATCAAGTGAAACCAGCATGCATATCAACATCAAATATTCACAAAGGAGGTGTTACATGTTCAAAAGTTGTAGGTTACAAAGTGCATGGAGTTTCAGTTTCAAGTATATAGTGCAACGCTTTGTTGAAGCAACTCAGCAAGAATACAGAGAGGAGCAGATTATAAATGCTTATGGCATGCACAAGTTAATCAGTGAATTAGTGTATGGCATGGTCAATCAAAGCTTTCCAGTATTATTATACATCAGTGATGACAAAGGAGAATCAAACTCGGCAGCAAGTTAAAAATCACAGCATCTTTGACAATTAAGTTTTTGTTTCCTGTTTTGAACAAAACTTGGCAAGAGGATTTAATGGTGTAGAAGAAATAGTCATTCAAATACCATTTAAATAATCATGCAAGGTTTCCAGTTTTGACATAGCATTCAAGGAATTTCAGTATTTGGAAAGAAGTGAATTATTGGCTCCAGAAAATCAACCAATGTTTAAATAAATTTATCAAGGTACAGAAAGATCAGAGACGACTTTTTAATGAGCAAATTTCTGGAATGTCATTTCCTAAAATCACTCAATCGATGTGGGGCAAGTATAATTTCATCAAAATTTGGCAAGTATTTATTTTGACAAAGATGGAATTTTTTTTGTAATTTACAACGCAAGTCATTAATCAAGGCAACAATTCAAAAGGGGCAACATGCAATTCAGATCAAGGCAACTTTTAAAAGGGAAGCACCGATTTCAGCAAACACAATTATTAAAGGCAAAGGAATCTCGGCAAGAATTATTTTCAGAAATTCATTCACAAAAGCAATAAATTCAAATCATGGAAATCACGGCAACACAAGGGATTACTCATGGCCACAAATAATTGTTTCCAGTTTTGCATCAAGGCCGACGCATTCAAATCAAAACAAGAAAACACACGCAATCAGATCGAGTCAATATAATGAAATCAGAGAGCAATTTTAGGATTATATAACCCTATATGTTCACGCATTTCATCACTGGCAAATCAGAGAGGAAATCCCAAGCAACTAAAATCGAAAACCCACAGAATCAATTCAAGAGAAAAACTGAAATTAAGAGAACTCACAAATCGTTGTCGGTAGCAACCCAAGTCTGTGAATCGAGCCAGAGCAATTCTCAAATCAAAACACTGAAAGCATTCTTCGATTCAAGGCATCGCTGAAACAAAATCATCATCAGATCGATCTGGATTTGGAGGATTTATCAGAAACCCTAGTTTCTTTGAAGCCGCCATTTTTTTTACAGAGCAAAGAAGGATCGGGTTAACAAATGAAAGGAGGGGCCGGCCTATGTTTGAAGTGTTAAAGGGAGTGACCCCTTTTGTTTTAAATCCTAGGTTTTTTTTCTTATTGTTTTATTTTTAATTGTCTTTATTTTTTTTGTGTGTTGTTTCATTTTGTTCTGTAAAACATTCTGAACAGTTTATAGAGTCTGTAAAACTCTAGGGGAGTTTCAGTTAGGAGTTAACTGACAGTACTAGAATCTGTAAAATCTAGGAATACAGGTTACGGGTTTTGTAATCTGGGGAAAATCTGATTCAGGGGTTTGAATCAGTCTAGGGATTTGAGCGTAGGGTTAGAATAGAAGCAGGGTTTGCGAGTGTACATGGTCTTGTATGCGGGATCTGTTCTTTCACCTAGTAGAAACCTTAGAAATGCAGCAGTAGGCAGGGTTTTGCCGAAGCTGGGTATATCTGTGTGTGATTTATTTTCTGCATTTCTGTTTTTACTATATTCTGTGATCTGTTTATTATTTTAATATCCTGTTTGTTTTTAATTAATTTAAAAACTGTGAAAAAACCCTATTCACCCCCCTCTAGGGTTATTCTAGATCCAACAATATATATATATATATATATATATATATACGAAGATTATTTGGAAAGGCCGAGTTAATCTCATTCCAAATAATCAAAACGACGATGAAGATCGAAGTAAGAAGACGACGCATGAAGACCGTAAATCTTCCCTCGAATGGACAACGATCGAGACCCTGAATTGACTTGCTACCAATTCATGGGTCAAGGTCATTGCCCAGACGTACGTGTTGGTTTCATGGATTTGACTTTCGTTCAGACCCAGAGCATGAGTTTAAATGGATGGTGTGTCTGACATCGTACTTCGTTATATATATCATATTGTTGATTTTCTATTAATATATAAATATTGGTGGTGGTGAATTTATTCTCTACTTAACTCCCATTTATGTATTGATGGAGAAGCAATGGTATGGTATGGAGTGACAGTGTGGCATACTAAGATGCAATGATCAAGGTTTCTTGTTGAAAAGCAGGCCTTGTGGGATGATCAAAGCATAGCCTGTTTAGGCATAGCTTTGTGTATGGCGTGACTTCATGAGCCTCACACACCGGCGGAGTCTAAAACGGGAGAAGGGAACGCAGGGAGTGCACACGTTTCTTTCTAGCTAGAGTGGTGCCAGGGACCTACCAGCGCTGGCATTATTCATTGTGGTTGTTGGATTTTTCGAGGCCTCGGTTTTATGCGGTCGCCACTGGCCGTATTATAGGTCCAAAAGGACTGGGAAGCGTGTGTTCAGGAATTGCCAATCCATTAAGCGTTAACGTATGGACCGGCCCTGCAGGATCCAAGGGTTGGACAGAGTACCAATCCTGGGGCATTGCTAGAGTGTCTCGAATCGGTAAGGATCTCCTCCCTAGCCTTGACTCAGATGGAAATCCAAATTCCAAATACGACCCTACGGTTTTGATTGTATTACTAGTATGGAGATATAGTAGGATGGGGTACTATGTTTCCTAGGATTGATACATTTATTTTGAAATGTTTTTATTATACACTAATAATAATATTAAACTCGTATTTGCCGTATTTAGCATGTTTAATCACCATAAGGGAAAACTCTATCCTCTGGTGTGCGTTGCATTGTGTGATGGGACTTGAGTCTTATGGTGATTCCATTTTTCTAAAAACCATTGCGATGTTGTACGTTCTAACACTTTAAATTATGCACGACAATCCATTGAGTAAACCCGTTCCGCATTAGCGGCGTGGTCTTTGGATTTGTTATATTATTATTACTAAACTAGTTATGAATTCTCATACCAGTCCCACGACTGACCCGTAGTTTGTTTCACCTTTTTTGCAAACTCGGGTGCCCTCTTTTCTACAAGGGCAGCCAGGTAAACAGGTTCATTCTTTGCTTGGAGTCTTGTCTTGGAGTTGCTCATTATCTTTGCTTGGATTTGCTTTTGCGGAGAGGTGATGACTTGGAGCTTTGAGGACAGCTATCATTTATTTCTATTGCATTTTTCTATCTTTAAGTTCAGACATTAGACTTGTTTCATTACGTATTGCTTATTTTGAGAGTTGGAACTTATTTCAATTTCTGCAAAACTTGATGTAATAATTTGGAATTCTGTGACTGTTGGGATTCTGTGGTTTATGACATTATATTTCCGCTGCTATAATGTTATTATTCTATGGTTTTTCCTCTGCTATGTTGTATCAGTGATATGTATTGTTATATTTATGTTGTATTCCATATGATTATTTCTAACTTTCACCTAGTGGAGTTTGGGGTCATCACAGTTGGTATCAGAGCTTTGGTTACACTTAGCTTTGGAATATAACATATTTATAGCAAATTCGTTTACATAGAATCACAATATTCTATGGCGAACATTTCATGTGATACATAATAGCCAGTCACTTTCGTCATCTTTTCATTCATCCTTCGATCTTTTCTATCTCTTAGAACCACCATTACAGTTGTTCTGACTCTTCCCTTGATTGTACAGAACTAACTAAAAATGGGTACTCGGGTTGCTAGAACTAGTAGAGCTAGAGCAAGGAGGCAAGACGCTACTGGAACTGAGGAGCTTTATTCTCAACGACACGGTTAACAAGTTAGAAATTAAAACATTCTACGTTCTCTAGGTTAGTTCCTACTCTTCTATTTCTCTTTTCCTTTTTCGAGGATGAAAAGTTTTTAAGTGGGGGAGATTGTAACAACCCTGGATTTTGGGGCCAATTTAAAATTTATTTTAAGTAATTTTAAATGAGTTTTGATATTTAGAATAATCTATTTTAAATAATAATGATCACAAATTTGGTTCAAATCGAAGTTAGAATGAATAAATAAATTTTAATTATAAAATGAGTTAGAAATAGCGCGGTAGTTTGAAAAGTCAAACTTGAACTTTGACTGACCGTATAGGACGCAAAATTTAACGGATTTTAGTGAAACTAAAAATATTGGAATCTATTTAAAAATATCTTTCCAACGAATCCGAAAATCGAAATTTCATAGCGGAAATCAAAAGTTATGGCCAATTCAATTTTTAGAAAGGTCGCTAAGTAATTTGCATAGGTCAAAAATGCTACTTTTTACATATGAAGGAATTTCGACTCGAAACCACTTCCATTGAGTTCGAAATGATGTTTATGCATTGAAAAACAGTAAACACTTATATATTTCGAGTTTCGAAAATTATTTGTTTAAAAATGTATTTTTAATATTAAATATACTAGCCTGAAAAATAGCCATTTTTCAAAAAGTCTCAGAATTCAATGAAATAAATTTTGTTGGATTCGTATCATCAAAACAAAGCTAAAAATGATTTTTTGGTAATTTTTAGAATTAAAATATAATTATAATTGATTTTTCAGTGTAAACGGGCAAATTTTTGACTTTAAAAATTCATTAAAAATTCATACGGGCTCAGAATTGAGCGAAATTAATTTTCATAGGTCCACAGTATCGAAACATAGCTAAATATATTTTTCGAGAATTTTTGAAGTTAATTTGTGACCTCGGTGAATTTTCATGTACGGTATACATTAAAATATTAGTAAAATAATATAATTATTCCAAAACTCATAATAAATTTCGGAATTGGGTCCTGTAACATGTTCCATTGCGTTCAGAAGGCCTCAAAACCTTAAGAACGACAGTAAGCAGGCCTAAATCGGAGTTCGGACCAAAACGGGCTTATACGGGCTAATTAATAATTAGTTAACCCTAATATAATATTATAAAAGGACGAAAATCACTGTTCATCATCTCCAAGCTGTCATTTTCTGCAGCCACCAAAACTCATTACCCTTCAAAACTTCAAACCTTGATTTCTCTCTCATTTCTTAACGGAATTTAGCATGTGAGTACTCGTTTCGAAGCTCTTCCCGAGCTCTTCGATCTCCGACAAGTCCCAGCACCTCTCGTGCATCGTAGCGCCGCCACCAAGGCCGAGAAGCCGCCGCCGTTCGCTGCAAACCGGGCCCACCACGTGCGTGCGCACCTCCTCCAATTCCTGGCGCCGATAGCTCTCTCCAAGGCGGTCATTCTCCAACAAACGGCACCTAAAACCGTCAACCGTAGCATGAGATATCTTGATCCCAAGTTTTGAACAAATTCTGAAAATAAGGTATGCTTCAGATTTTGCGACGCTTTTAAGCGTTGCTGCAGCAGTTGTTAAAAGTCAGAATTATTCAAACATTTATAACTAATGCATATGAACCCCGAATCTGAAAATTTCAGATCCGACAGGACCGTGGCGACGAGTAGGCTTTGCTGAGACTGATTAGAGTGAATTCTGAATTTATTTGGCATTTTAAATTCTTATCCAATCAAGGTGAGAATTCATTTTAAGTTAAATTTAATTAGTTTAATTGTTATGCTTAAGTTATGAGAAGTTGAAAATCAATAATGGATGTTATTATGGATTATAGATTTGGATTGCTTTGCGATGTTAGGATGCTAGATCTGAAACTTTAAGTGATTAGATATGTGAGAATTTATTTTTAATTAAATTTAATTTATTTAATTATTAATTCTTTATTATTAAAGAATATTGATTGATTGATTGATTGGAGCATTCTGAAAATTATTTGGATTTATTATTATTCTAATCCAAACAAGGTGAGAGTTCCTTTATTTAAATCTTAATAAAATTAAATTATTCAATTACGATGTATGGTTCAGATCTGCTTGTTTGGTCATGTTTGATGATGATTGTTCTAGGATTGAGTAGCTAGTATAGATCCATTTGATTTTCATGCTTATCACTATCACATGTTATCACTTTGGATTGATATTAGACTGATCAAATTTTCAATTTAAACTAAAAGGACATAAAATGGTCACTACTCATATGTTATCGCTTGTGTTAGGATTGGATTGATTTAATTTATCATCAAAGAAATTTGATATCGCTATCACATGTTATCGCCTGTGTCAGGATTTGGGTTGATCAAACCTGTAGATATGAAAATTTACATCGTATAATTCATTGACTTTTATTATGTTGATGTTAATATAGGAAATTTACAATGTGTGATTCATTGACATTTATTATGTTGATGTCAATTAAGAAAATATCACCGTATGTGAGTTTGACATTTTTATTTAATGTTAAAAAAGAAAATTTTCACCGTATGTTAGGTTGACAATTTTATTTAATGTTAAGTTAGAAAATGTATACGGTATGATTCATTGACATTTATTTTGAATGTTATATAAAAAGAAAAGATTGATTAACATTATTCTAATGTAAATCTTAAAGGAAATGGACCGTATGGTTTATTAACATCATTTAATGTTATATAAAAAGAAAAGATTGATTAACATTATTCTAATGTAAATCTTAAAGGAAATGGACCGTATGGTTTATTAACATCATTTAATGTTATATAAAAAGAAAAGATTGTTTAACATCATTTTTAATATTGATTAAAAGGAAGATTGCACCGTATGTTAATTAACATTTTATTTAATGTTAACATTAAGTAATTTTACCGTATGTTAATTAATATTTTATTTAATGTTAATATTAAGAAATTGCACTGCATGAAAGTTTAACATTATTTGTAATGTTAATAATAAGTATTTTACCGCATGTGGAAATTAACATTATTTGTAATGTTAATAATAAGTATTTTACCGCATGTGGAAATTAACATTTTTAATGTTAATATTAAAGTATTTTTACCGTAGGATGAAATTAACATTTTTAATGTTAATCAAAAAGTATTTCACCGTAGGATGTAAATTAGCATTTTTTTTAATGTTAATAGTATAAAATTCAACCGCAGAATGCAATTAACATTTTTTTTATGTTAATATTAATGAGAAATTTTATCATGGGATGAATTAACATTATTCTAAATGTTAATATTAATAGAAATATTAATATTAAAAAAAAGTAATTTGACCATAGTATGTTATTAACATTTCTAATGTTAATATTAATAAGAAATAACATCGTATGAGAAGTTTAACATTTTTGTTAATGTTAAAAAAATAAGAAATAATATCGTATGAGAATTTTAACATTTTTGTTAATGTTAAAAATAAGAAATTTCATCATATGACAAATTTAACATATTTGTTAATGTTAGAATTTTGCGTTGACATAAATTTACATCTTATTATATAAATTTAATGTTAGAATTTTGCGTTGACATAAAATTTACATCCTATTATGTAAATGAAATGTTAGAATTTGGCGTTGATATAAATTTACATCTTATTATGTAAATTCAAAGTTAGAATTTGGAGATGACATAAATTTTACATTTTATTATGTAAATTAACGTTAGAATTTCACCGTATGAAAAGTTTACATTTTTATTAATATTAATATATATGAACATTCACCGTAGGAGGAGTTTACATTTTTATTTATGTAAATAAAGGAAATTTTTACCGTATGAAAATTTACATATTTATTAATGTAAATTAAAGAGAATATTTAACCGTAGGATTTGTTAACATTTTTTTTAATATTAATATATGTGAATATTGACCGTTGGATTTGTTAGCATTATTTTTAATGTTAATACATGAAAATTCCACCGTAGGAAGATTTACATTAATTTTAATGTATAAAAGGAATGGACTTTACATTGGATTTAAAGAGTAAAATTTACATTGTAAAGAAGAGTGGATTTTATATTGTAACTTGAGAATGGAAGTTTACATTTTTGTTTAACACAAATTAAATAGAAATGTGACAAGAGTGAAATTTACATTTTCTTAATATTAATATGATAGAATTTCACCGTATGTAAAATTTACATTTTTCTTAATGTAAATATACATGAATTTCACCGTATGTCCATTTTACATTATTTTTAATGTAAATTATATAGTAATCACAACGTAGGATAATTTTGCATTATTTTATAATGTAAATAAAAAGGGGGTTTTCACTGTAGGAAATTAACATTATTTATAATGTTAAGATAAAAGAATGATATTGTAGGATGAATTGACATTATTTATAATGTTAATAAAAAGAGAATTGACCGTAGGATAAGTTACGTTATTTTATAATGTAATTTAAAGAAATTAGACCGCATGACATGAATTACATTTATTTATGTAATTTATCAATGAAATTAGACCGCATGACATGAATTACATTTATTTATGTAATTTATAAATGAAATTAGACCGCATGACATGAATTACATTTATTTTTGTAATTTATAAATGAGACTAGACCGCATGACATGAATTACATTTATTTATGTAATTTGTCAAGGAAATTAGACCACATGACATAAATTACATTTATTTATGTAATTTATGAATGAATGAAGCCCGCATAATATAAAATACATTTTTATATGTATTTTATGAATGAATTAAGACCTCATAATATAAAATACATTTTTATGTGTATTTTATGAATGAATTAACATCGCATGAAATAAAATACATTTGTATATGCATTTTATGAATGAGTTAAGATCGCATGAAATAAATTACATTTTATTTTATGAATGAAATTAGTCGGCATAAAGTAAATTACTTTTTTATATGTAATTCATGAATGAATTTTCATCGTATGAAATAAATTACATATTATTATGTAATTTATGAATGAATTTAACCCACATGAATGAAATTTCATTTTTTTCTATGAAATGAATGTATGGGTTTACTTTGTAAATAAAGATTACATTTTCATAATGTAAACAAGAAGTAGGATTCACATTGTAGATAAAATTTATATTTTTATATGTACTTAAGAACGATGAATTATAAATTACATTTTACATATAAGAAGGAATTGGACGATGAAATATAATTTACATTTTACCGTAAATTAAGGAAATTAAAAGAATTAAAAAGGAAGAATTCATCATTCAAGTATGATTTGCATTTCTCTATAAATGAAGGGATGAAAAAATAAAGAAGGAAAATATAATTAAGAATAAAAAGTTAAACGGTTTACGTTTATATATTTATATATAAATATAATTAAAATTAAACGAATCGAGTGCAGTAGTTCGCGTTTTAAAATTATATCTTTAAATGACTATACAAGAAGATCCAACCGTCGGATTTTCTTGAAACTGAAACCGCTAGGACCGTCTTGGAAAAATCTTTCCAACGATATATAATACGTCAAAATCCAACGGTTAGATTTTGAGATATGTGAAAATCAAAATTGATTGAAAATAGCACCAGAATCGCCATTGACCTGAATCGTCGCTGATTAAATATTTAATTATTTTCAATTAAATAGAATAGGAAATAATCGTTATAAATTAGAAATAACGATAAGGAAGAGTTTCCAATATATATATATATATATATATATATATATATATATATATATATATATATACGAAGATTATTTGGAAAGGCCGAGTTAATCTCATTCCAAATAATCAAAACGACGATGAAGATCGAAGTAAGAAGACGACGCATGAAGACCGTAAATCTTCCCTCGAATGGAGAGCGATCGAGACCCTGAATTGACTTGCTACCAATTCATGGGTAAAGGTCATTGCCCAGACGTACGTGTTGGTTTCACGGATTTGACTTTCGTTCAGACCCAGAGCATGAGTTTAAATGGATGGTGTGTCTGACATCGTACTTCGTTATATATCATATTGTTGATTTTCTATTAATATATAAATATTGGTGGTGGAGAATTTATTCTCTACTTAACACCCATTTATGTATTGATGGAGAAGCAATGGTATGGTATGGAGTGACAGTGTGGCATACTAAGATGCAATGATCAAGGTTTCTTGTTGAAAAGCACGCCTTGTGGGATGATCAAAGCATAGCCTGTTTAGGCATAGCTTTGTGTATGGCGTGACTTCACGAGCCTCACACACCGGCGGAGTCTAAAACGGGAGAAGGGAACGCAGGGAGTGCACACGTTTCTTTCTAGCTAGAGTGGTGCCAGGGACCAACCAGCGCTGGCATTTATTCATTATGGTTGTTGGATTTTCGAGGCCTCGGTTTTAGGCGGTCGCCACTGGCCGTATTATAGGTCCAAAAGGATTGGGAAGCGTGTGTTCAGGAATTGCCAATCCATTAAGCATTAACGTATGGACCGACCCTGCAGGATCCAAGGGTTGGACAGAGTACCAATCCTGGGGCATTGCTAGAGTGTCTCGAATCGGTAAGGATCTCCTCCCTAGCCTTGACTCAGATGGAAATCCAAATTCCAAATACAACCCTACGGTTTTGATTGTATTACTAGTATGGAGATATAGTAGGGTGGGGTACTATGTTTCCTAGGATTGATACATTTATTTTGAAATGTTTTTATTATACACTAATAATAATATTAAACTCGTATTTGCCGTATTTAGCATGTTTAATCACCATAAGGGAAAACTCTATCCTCTGGTGTGCGTTGCATTGTGTGATGGGACTTGAGTCTTATGGTGATTCCATTTTTCTAAAAAGCATTGCGATGTTGTATGTTCTGACACTTTAAATTATGCACGACAATCCATTGAGTAAACCCGTTCCGCATTAGCGGCGTGGTCTTTGGATTTGTCATATTATTATTACTAAACTAGTTATGAATTCTCATACCAGTCCCACGACTGACCCGTAGTTTGTTTCACCTTTTTTGCAAACTCGGGTGCCCTCTTTTCTACACGGGAAGCCAGGTAAACAGGTTCATTCTTTGCTTGGAGTCTTGTCTTGGAGTTGCTCATTATCTTTGCTTGGATTTGCTTTTGCGGAGAGGTGATGACTTGGAGCTTTGAGGACAGCTATCATTTATTTCTATTGCATTTTTCTATCTTTAAGTTCAGACATTAGACTTGTTTCATTTCGTATTGCTTATTTTGAGAGTTGGAACTTATTTCAATTTCTGCAAAACTTGATGTAATAATTTGGAATTCTGTGACTGTTGGGATTCTGTGGTTTATGACATTATATTTCCGCTGCTATAATGTTATTATTCTATGGTTTTTCCTCTGCTATGTTGTATCAGTGATATGTATTGTTATATTTATGTTGTATTCCATATGATTATTCATAACTTTCACCTAGTGGAGTTTGGGGTCATCACAGATTCCGCGGTGGGTCTCGGTACAAAGATTTTTTGAACTCCGAGTTGTCCAGAACGCCGGATACTGCTGCCATCAGTACCATCGATTGTTCAGGTCGATCAACCGATGCTGCTGCAACGTTGAATCTTTCCATAAATGAGCACAGAGTTTCTCTGGGCCTCTGCTTGATTGTCGTAAGAGACATGACATTCTTGGGTCGAGCGATGTGGACCCGAAACTGTTCAATGAACAAGCGACCAACATGTTCCAACTGTTGATCGATCCAGATTCCATCTGCCGAATCCACATAGCAGTTATATCAGTCAAGAAGAGAGGGAAGCATTTTCCCATGACGTTTTCTGATGCCGATTGAACTTCCATATGCCGTTTGTATCGCATCAGGTGCACGGTAGGATCCGTCCTGCCGTTGTAAGGTTCCAGAACTATAAGTTTGAAATCTGGAGGGTTGCGAGAATTCCTGATTTCCTGAGTGAATGGGTTATGGTTGACATCATCCATGTCATTCTGATAAGCGCGGCCTCTCAAGAGGTGTTCAATGAGATTAGCGAGCCGGTCGCCTTCAAAGAGTTGTTGCAGGTTGCCAAAATCAGAGCTGGTGCCCCCAGCGTAGCCTTCAGGAGAGTGATGTTGCACCTGGTATGTAATCCGGTTCGGATCAGTGGTGATAGGGTGGAAGCTCCGAACCGAACCGGTTCGGGTTCTCTGTTTCGAGCCACATCAGGTTGCGGCTGAGCTGAAGAGGATGGATGAATGTCCATTCAGACTGGAGCAGAGGAAGGTCGTGCTCGACCTGAGCCCGTGTTTCCATCCAAAACACTACATGTTGCAGCTGCAGAATGCTGAGGGGGATTTCCCCTCGTTTCCTGTGTGCCCCCGGTTCGGATCGGATCCGAACCGATCCGGTTCGTTGTTTCTGCTGGGGCTTGATCTGCTGTTTGTACAACATTGTTTCCAGTGATTTGTAAGCTGCTGCTCGGCCTACCTTCCATCCGAGCGAAGAATGCGTCCATCATCTCCTGTTGTTTGCGGAGGAGATTATCTTGCCTTGCCATCTGATCTCTCAGTTCAATGAGAACGCCATCCATCTCTTCTCTGGTTAAGTATGCTGATGGATTTTCATGAGAGGAAGCTCCCTGGCTTGCCTCGTTTCTTGCGCCTTCAGTGCCAACATACTCAGCACGAGAGAAGGTTCCGTCTTTCTTTTGTTTAGCCATTGATTCAAAAGACAAGCAATCTACTTCCAAGCTAGAAATCAAAGTAGTTGCGTATGCCCACCTTCCTAGCGCGCCAAAATGTTAGACCGAAATCTGGGCCTAACACCCAAATTCAGCGTGAAATCCTCACAATCGTAGATCAATGCAGGAAAGCAGTAAATAAAAAGGGACACACGAGATTTTTACAGTGGTTCGGCTCAAACCAAGCCTACGTCCACTTTATAGTTTCTTGTATCCTAATAAGCTATTACAAATACAATGCTATCTTACAATCCGTGAGATTTGTTCATACACAACAACCTTGTAATAATGAAGAAAAGGAGGTTAGAGATTGATTTTATACACGATAGCCTCGTGTTAGAATGATTAGAGGTGATCTTCCGCTGTTCGCAAAGTCCTTACGTTGATAATGGTGGAAGCAGTAAATGAGAATGGCCAAAAGTCCCTTGAAAATGCCATGTGATGGTGTATTTATAGGGGTGAGAGAGGCTTAGGGAGCTCTGGAGTGGTTCGGATCGGATGCGCCATGTGGTGTGATCGGAGGAGATCTCATAAGTAGTGGAGAACGTGGAAAAGTGATTACCAAGCCGTGCTTTGCCAAGTGGAGTCCGATCCGCAATTGTAGGAGGTAGTTACTCCTTAAGAAGCTGTCAGAGTTAGCTGTGTGTGCAGGAACTTGCTTCAGGTGGATCGGATCGGACCTTCCTATCCGAACCGAACCAGAGTGGCTCCTCCGAACCAAAGGTGTGAGGTGCACTACTGTGTAGATGAGCCAGTCGGGTCTACTTACCCCGACCCGAACCGAAGTGAGCCAAGTTTCCAAGGCCAAGCTGGAGTGCATCATCCGAACCAAACCGATATGGGTGATCCGATCCGATCCGAGTGGGTCATGCCAATTCCAAATTCCAAGTTTCCGGTTCTGCATGCGTTCACGGAAACGGGCGTAACTTCCAAACCTTAAGTCCATTTAAAGCTCGACTTAAAGCTGATTCAGAAGGCTACCAGAGTTACAGAGATCAGCTCCGTAATTGATGTTTTCGGGCTCGTCTGATAGGAGTTTCATGCCAATCTTTGTTTGCGATGCGATTTCAAACAAATCGCTCCATGTCTTTTGATGATGTTCCCTATACTTAAGCGTATTGTTATCCAGAGATTTCACGTGTGACGGCTTTGACTAAAAAGCAGGTCAATAGGCACATAAATTATAATCTTCATACACTTCATTCCATACCTGTCTAACTCATATCCTAATATTTCCATTTGGTTTCAACTCAATCTGTAACACCCCGCCTCCGCTAGGGTCACTCGCAAAGGAATGCACTAGCTTTAGAGGGGCATTATTGGTAAACATGCACAGAAATATCACAAGACAGAACATATATATATATATAGCGGAAGTAAAATCAAACTTTCATAACATGAATAAATAAGGTCTAAAGCCTTTTACATCAGAGTACATCAAAACCTGTCTTGCAATAGTAAAGAAGCATAAAGACTTTTTCATAAATTATTCCCCAAGTAAAACAGTAAAGCAGCCATAGCCAAGAGAAGTCCAAGCCATCCATGATGACCTTCAAGTAGAAGAAGTCCGAACTAAACAGCATTGTTTCCTCCCTGAAACCTGGGGGGGGGGCAACGGAAGAAAAGAGGCGAAACAAAACGGGTCAGTCAAAAAGACTGAGTAAGTCCTATCTACTTCCAGTATAAAAACAGGTAAAGGTAACATGACATGCATAAACTGAAAGTAAACATAAGGATAACTACAAGACAGATAAACTAAACCAGGGTAGCCGGTTGAACTACTGTGGCAAGGTGAACTAAGGTATCATGATAAACTACGGTGTTATGATAAGTCAAGGTATCACATCATCAGATTTCCATCGAGTACATTATCCCAAGGTATCTGCCCCGTCTAACATCCCACGGTATCTATTATGTATGTTCTTCCTAGTTCTAACATGTATATTTGCTCTGCACCTCTCGTACTAGTACCCCTACCCGCGTCATGTGTTAACCATGAATGTCCCTTGCCCATGTCATGAAATGGTCCATGTCAACCTAATATCGCATATATAGGTTACTCAAATCATATGTTTCTTTCCATGTATATAAGTTCAGTCCTTTGCCGTACCTCGTACGGGCTTCCTCATGTCGTATTATCCTTGAAATCGTTTGGACTGTCACCCTTGTTCTAGCTAGGCTCTTCCATATGAATCATCGTTTGAACTACTAGGACTTATGCCACCTAGCACCACTAGGGATTACGCTTACCTATTGCACGCTTTCGTATTTCGGTTTGGGTTAAACCACCTAGGCCACTAGGGATTACTTTAACCCTCAACCGCGCCCTTTTTCCCACGCATTCATCGTGAATTGTTTTTCTATAACTGTATGCACATGTATCACATCGTGCCATCCGAGTCTTATCCCAGGGCAAAACAAGAAATACAGGACTCGGTCGGGAGCTTTAGATTTATCTGCCGATGCAGATACTAAGGTCTGCTTTTCTACACGTGGCTATGGTCCCACGAGACCCCTCCCTCAACTAGTGAAAGGCAACACAAGAGAAAATCTTGCATGAGAACTACACTCCGGCCAGCCCACATCCTACGGCCTACCTCACCCATAATTAGATAGCAAATTATGGTCTGTTGGGTGTTCCCTGCCTTTCCGTACGTACACGCTTGACTCAAGATGGTAGATGATCGGCGAACTTGCTATCTCGGGCACCTTATGTATTCGTCGACTCACTGCTATCCACCCCAGTCTTTAGGTCGCTCGCATAGCAACCAAGGCATATTCTTGGTTCTTCTACCGCAGACCTCAACCTCTCGTGAGCCTAATATAATGACCTGGCAGCTCATAGAGGGATCCCAAGAATATCCTCACGTTCCCCGAAGCCGCTGCTTCGTTACCCAGTTCGTTGGAGCCTTTATCTAAATCAGATAGCCTGCTCCTTCACGCATACTTAAACGTTGACCTAACGTATCGGGTTACTAATCTATCTAAGAAATGGTCCAAATTTCCTTGACTAAGAATTATTACTTAGTTTCCCTTAACTAAGGTTTACCAATTAGCCTTATTTCCATAATCCTTGTTAACTATGGTTATTTACCTAATCCTCCGAATTAGGGTTTTTCTAATGGGTTAAGTGTCACTTAAGTTCATAACTTAGCCCGTCTACAAACCCTGTCAAAATTGGCTAAGTATCCAAGTCCAAGACTTAACCCTACAAACCATGTGTCAAGTTGGCTAAGTATATTAAGCAATCCATAACTTAACCTCGTCTAATTATCATTTTAGATTGGTTAATTATATAAATTAACTCGACCTTGTCAAATTACCGAGTCAAATCGGTCAAGCGTATTCAAGTGATTCGTGACTTAGCCTTATCACGTTTTCACGTTAGATTGGTTAAGTATAGGTCACTTAACCACATCCAATTAACAAGTTAGATTGGTTAAGTTTAGGTCACTTAACCACATCAAAACTTTATGTATAATTGGTTAAGTATAAGTTGCTTAACCCCATTAAATTATCACGTTAAGTTGGTTAAGTATTGGTTACTTAACCTCATTGAATTACCAAGTTTAATTTGATTAAGTGTTTAACTTAACCCCATCGAATTACCGTGTTTAGATTAGTTAAGTGTGGATTACTTAACCCCATCTAATTACCGTGGTTAGGTTAGTTAAGTCTTAATTACTTAACCTCATCTAATTACCCCGTCGGATTAGTTAAGTGTAAATTACTTAACCCCATCTCCTAATCATCTTGCATGGTTAAGTGTCATTAAGGAAATCAAGCCCGGTCCCACTTAACCTACCCATTCGTGTCATATCGGTTAAGTGTCATTAGTCAAATTTACTTAACCTTATCATGTGGCATTAATTTAATTAATGCACTCTTAACCTCTCACATTAGACCTTGTTGTGGTTACTAGTTAAGCTGGGCGGGTCTGGGTAGATTTACACCACAACCTAGTCTAACCTCGGGTCTTAAGCGCGACATGACCAACTTCTCACATTGGGTCCTATTGTTTGCAACTACTAGTTAGGCCGGTCGGTTCCGGGTAGTTTTACGTTGCAAACTCAACCCAACCTCGAGTTGGCCAAACTTATATTATCTAAGTTCATCATGTTTCCAAAACATGTTACAAGTTTTTCAAGCATTTGGGTAGACCTAACTTAATAGGTAAATTCCCAAAGGGTAGACCTAACTTAATAGGTAAATTCCCAAGCTCGTGTTTTTATGCATACTTACATGTCAACTTCCATGTCATCTTTCAAGTCATATTTTCAAGTATAAACGCATGTTCATGTTTATCTAACTACCCAAAATCGTGTTTTCCCAACGCAAGCAAAGCGAGTCAACATAGTAAGGATACTATGTCACATATTGGTCTCAAAACATGCATGATGCCAAAAAGGGCTTGGCTTCCACATGCATAACATCATAAAGGGATAGGCCATAAACGTGCATAGTGTCATAAGGTAATTTGGCCACATACATGCATATTATCAAAAAGGGTTTGGCCATAAACATGCACAACTTAAAAGAGGGGATTGGCCACGAGCATGCATAATCTCATAAAGGATTCGGCCACAAACTTGCATGTTAGCATAAGGGGTTTGGGTTCATAAACATGCATAAGCCCCAAAATCTTGTCTTAGCCAATGTTTCACAAGTAAAGTGGTTCCTAAAGGTTCATGCTAGCATTTCATGCATAAAGATCCAAACTTGCAAGTTAAACTAGGTTATGCATAGCATGAGAGGCATGATTAAGTCACTCACATGGCCTAAAATCATAAACATGAACACAAGAGGCAAGGTAAGGTTCATATAGGTTCGCATAATCATGTTTAGCCTCATTTTATCCCATGTCAACATTAAAAATACCGTTTTGATCCAAAAGTAGCTAGAACTTACATAGTTAGGCCTAGGGAAAGAAGCATGAATCATCTTGGCTAAGAAAGGTGCCTCCTTTGTTGAAGAATCGTCATGGAACTCGCATAGCAACGTTGATTTGGCCTTCATTTGGTGTAGCAAGCTTGCACCTTTTGATTTGAACTTGATTTGAGTGCATAGGCTCTAGGGATTGGAGATGGAGGCCATGATCAAAATTGATTTTGGCAGCACTTAGTTGCTAGGTTTGATTTTTAGGGATTTAGGTTAGGTTTAGGGTCTTTTTATAGAGATTAGGATAGTTTTAGGCCCTTAGATTAACCCTAGGATAGATTAGGACCATCAGATCTCGGAAGCTTCCAGACCCAGCCCAAGAACAAGACCAGGTGAGACAAACAGGTGCGCCAGGCTACTTGCCCCGGCCACCCCCTGTCGACAGGCAAGTCGACAGGGCTGTCGACTTGGTCTGGGCCCAAGTCGACAAGCCTGTCGACAGCCCTGTCGACATGGCCTAGGCGGGATACTTCCCGCCTAGCCCCAGATCTGATTTCCCAAAACTGTTTCCGAAATTCAAATTCCCAGAAATCTTCTTTGGGCCTTTAACGGGTCATACGGACTCCGATTCTCGAAAACTCGGACTCTATTTCGCGTATTTTTCCGAGACAAACGCAATGGCATAGCCCGTTTCACTTGATTCAGAATTTAAAATTAAATTCTGCCTTGATTCTCGTTTTAACATGTTATTGAAATACGGGTTGTTACACAGTCCATTTGTCTTAACCCAATTCACTAATTTATTTTCTAATTAGCTATTTTGCCTATTTCACTTCTTTGTTTGAAAATAACATGTTCAAATATAATATCAACTTGCTTATAAACAAATTGAATTCCATTTTTGATTCAAGTTCCCTTTTCGATTTCGAATATAATTTCTCAAATCACCTTTACTTATTCAAAGTCCAATTTCATATTAAATTTCGATTAATGAATTATTATTCAAATTAGTTAGTTCTATTCAATAACTAAAAATCTGTTTTTTGTCTCAAAAATCATTTCACTTACTTCACTGGAGTTCATATTTATTTTATATCTCCAGTCTGGATTTTTTTCTAATGGAAATTCGGATTTTATTTACTTAAAATCCTTATATTTATTTAAATAAACCATTATGGTTTTATAATGGTTCTGGCGCTGTTTTTCTGAAAATTAGATTTTGACATAACTCAAAATCTATAAGATGAAATCCAGAATTTTCTCTTCCATTAGAAAACGCCAATTCATGAACTGCCGTGCTGCGGCGAGTTCGTTTTAATTATATTTAATATATAAACGTTCTAAACTTCGTTTATAAATTAATTCTAACTTCATTCTAATATATTTAATATGAATTAAACTCGTTTACCAAATCTAACTAAATACTTCGATTATTCCTAATCGTCGATGATTTCGTAACTCAGTTATGAATTTATTTATACCTTGATCTTCTATATTTAATTCCAATCCCTTTTGAAAATAAATTATTATAAAAATTCGATATCATCGAATTCTAAAGATAACTCCTTTGGATTTTCTCAATTCAGTTTCTATTTTGAATTCCAGAATAAAATCAATTGTTCTATCTCAAACCGTTTTCCCATTTCATTTTTAAATTCATACTTGAATTTAACCGTCTAAATTATCTAACGATATTTTATTTTACTAGATTTATAAACATTGTTTGTAAATCCAACTTCCCTGTTTTATATATTAAAAATAGTTTCATTTCAAAATCTATTTAAAACTTAATTCATTTTATATTCCGAATCCGGAATAAAACTCGTCGTTCTCTTTTCGAAAGGATTTCAAAATCTATTTTAAATTCATATTTGAATTTAAAATTATATAATATCTCCAAATAATTAATTCACTATATTTATAAACATTGTTTATAAATTTACTTGTTTTATAAATTCCAAGAAGTTCTATTTCGAAATCTATTTAAAACCAAAATCTTATTTTGGAATATTCTATTTATTACACTTATCTATACAAATATAGAATCTATTTTCATACTTAAATTTAAACTTCTATTAAATGCAATGCTAATATATTTTTTGAAAAAAAATATATTTAAACAAATTCTATTTAATCGAATTCAAATCATAAATCCATACGGATTTATTTTTAGTTCAATTTATATTTTGAACATCGGAATAAACTTCATCGTTTACTTCTTTAAAATGATTACCCATTTCTATTTTTAAATTCACATTTGAATTTAAATATTCAAATTATCAAATGATAATTTGACCACTTCATTTATAAATACCGTTTATAAATTCATTTCAATTCCCTGATTTTCTAATGAAGATCATTCCATTTTATTTATTAACACCTTTTATAAATTTACTTCTATTTTCTATGTTATTCAATTTATAAACATCGTTTATAAATTAAACACATCAATTTCCTATATTATTTAATTTATAAACATCGTTTATAAATTCAATACTTGTTTTATTTATTCAAAACAAGTTAATATCTTTATAGTCCATTCGAAATTCAAATTCTATTTAAAAAAATAGATTTTCCATTTTAAATCTCGAAATATCCTTTTCACAGTATTTTTATAAATCAACATTTTGGAGTACAGTGATATTTAAACAAACAAACCACTCAATTATCAATCAACACATCATGTATGATAATATATATGTGAAAACAACAATAATAAATTTTGAGGAATCCAGTTGGATCCCTCCAACCTTTTTTCCTGCATCCACAGACGTTAGCCAACATAAATAATACCCATCCTGCTTCGAGGCAGGATATCGTGGTATAGAAGGCCATCCACATCATAGCGTGAGGCGTATAGGGTGATCCGCTAATGATACTGCGGGCATCCACTAATGGTACTATGGGAATCCAACCACCAATATATATATATAATAACCATAACAACAATCCTAAATAACTTATATATATTTAATAATAACCACTATAATATTTTAAGGCAACCAAACAACCCTCAATTATTTTTAACGACTAAAATAATTCTAAAATAAATTGAGTGAGATTTACTCACCGTGATTTATATCGTCGAATACCCAATTTGAATTAAATCGAGCACCATTCGATTTAAATAAAATTCCAGCCAACTCTGATCGATTCCAAATAAATTCCAGATTTTTAAGATCTGCAACAGTGATTCCAACTTACTTTGTTTAGTTAAATTTTGATTTCGTATGAAATAAATACATGCGTTATAAACTTGTATACATATATTTTTTCTTTTAATTTAACTATTACTAATCATTTAAATTAAATAAATTTCTTATTTGAGTCTTAATTCTTCTCTCCCTTTTTAGTTTTCAAATTCTAAATTAATGGTAAATGACATTTTCCCCTAACAGTAAAATTTAGAGCTTTAACTTATATATTAAATAAATAAATAAAATACCTTAATCCCCTACCTTAATTTCCTTCTTTGGGTTGAACCCGCGAGCACTTGGACAGTGAACTGCACCAACCCATAAACCAACGTCGCATTCGCTCCTCAACTCACGGCCTTTACCAACAATCACTCATTGATTCCATCGCATCATCTATTCCCTGTTTCCCCTTTTGAAAATCCGTGAATTCTAATATAGTCCCATCGCACAAACAACCACTTCATCTTCATCATATTGAACCATCCCCTTTTTAAAACGAGCTAGGTCTGCTCGCACTTAACAAAGTCCACACCCCTCGAGTTCGCCAAATCGCATCAAGTCGCTATCCTCATTGTGCGTGTGTTCGAGTTCAAGCTCCGGGGAGTCATCGCGATTCATCTTTGTTGGAAATTCATGAGCACCTTAAGCTTAGTCTCGAGCATCAGGGGACATCGGGATTTCAATTTGCGATTTGAAATCGAAATCTCTTTTTTTTTATACGGAGGAGCAATTTCGAATTTCAAATAAAAAAATGGGCTTCGGGTTTAATTCTCGAGGAATGAAATTCGATTTTGATCTATGAATTTAATAGGAAGAGGCGGCACTAATTCTCTCAGGAATGAAAAAGAACAGAAGAATGAGAGGGTATGGTCGCGATTTATAGGAGATGCACACTTAACCATTAAGTAATTTTGTCAACGCAAGTACACTGTCCTTTGTTAATTACTTAGGAAGGAAGGAAACCCCTTTTCTTTTTATTATTTTTGTTTATTTTAGCTTTGAATTAACAAACATAATTTCAATTAATTAAATTATCCCGTTGATTCTGAACTCCTATTTGAACGTAACAACTGGCATTCCTAGGGTTATACCACTATCCTAAATACACTGGAACATGTTTCGAAGCTTAATTATCATATGGAGAAGATATAAATTTAAATCGATTTAAATTAAAATAAAAACAATTAATTCTTTGATAATAAATTATTATTGTTGCTATTTCTATTTAAATAGAATTTTGATTAATCATTTGAATTAATTTGACTCCATTTAAATTTCGAATTGAATTATTTCAGTTCTCGTATTTCGATAATTATATGTATTCGAAATAAATCATATTTTGATTATTAAACGGATAACTCAATAAAAAAATTGATTTATATAATCAACTCAATATCTAAATCCATATTAAATATTTAAAATTAACTAACAAAAAATATGGGTCGTTGCACATTTTAATTAAAAGAAGTGCAATCCCAGGCTGTGGTATAACAAAATGATTAACTTCATCAAATGAAAATCTTAACAAGTAACTTCCTGAAGAAGCGAATCAATAACTCTATCAAATTCTTGATTGTCATGATGTACCACAATGATTTCAGCCATTGATCTTGTATCACTAACCATTCATCAAAATTGGTGGGTCCCACCAATTTATTAATTTTTTGCATAATGGATAGGGCTGGCAATTAGAATCGAGAACCGAAAAATTGAACTGACTCGACCCGAAAGGACCCAAACCTGAACCGAAAAATTCCTTTCTATTCATTTCTTCTCTGCACGGAAGATTTTTCTCAGCAAGCCAAATTTTTTGCTCTAGAATGGTTGTTCTTATTGTAATACACGTACATGCTTCTCTAATATTTTAGCTTTAATATTGAACTGTACTTTGATTGTTAAATTAACTTCTTCATAGCGAGAATGTAGATTTGATTCATGCCTACCTAGCACATTCTCACATCTTTATAAGTCGTTTCATAGAATCAATTCAAAATTATGGTCTTAGTCTTCTTAGTCGTCAATTGGCAACTTTAATTTGAAGTGACTACTATGTTTTGCTACATACAAAATGTGAATGAGGTCACTTTCCTGTGTAGTTGAAGACATTTTTAAAATATTCGTCATTCAATGAGCATGGAGAACAAATTATAGGCACGTGTTTATTATGAAGTCATATTCTGTATCTATAATGACCATTTGGTACACCTGAATATGAAATAAATTTAGTTTCTATCATATATAAAACAAACAAGATACGATGATCATGTGGCTGCTCTAGAGAAAGGGTTTTATTATGATCTACTTTGATATTGGGTTGATATGATTTATATCAACCCGTCCATTTTCACTTTATTTAGCAACTGGGCTTCAGCCCATTATCACTTTTCTCTAACCTTACTTCCGTTACCTCTGTATATAAATAAAGCATGTAACATCAATTTCAATGTATCAAAATCACTTTCATTTTCGTGCTTTACTGAAATAAAAGCTAGTACCACAAATTCTTGTACTCTGGAAAATATTTCTGTAATAAATAAAGAAGATCAAAATCTCTTTATGGTATCAGAGCTAAAAGCTTAACAGCAATTCTATTTGATCCAATAAAAGAAGAAATCCTTCTTTACACCCATCAGAGTATCTTCATCACTTGGGTGTTCCTCTCATCCGAGTTTTCACTCATCACCAGAGAGTTGACTCGATTCAGTTCACTGCCTCGCCTAATCATTGGATTGGCTGCACTGATCTAAATCATAGAGTCGTGCAGAAAAGAATTCAAAGAAAACCAGTTTCAAGCCGCCAAGAAAATCAAGAAATCAATTTAAGAAAATTGTCCTACCTGTGCCAGTCATCAGAAGAACTATCATCACTTGATAGGCATCAGATTACACTTACCTAAATTTCATTCTTGCTTTCGGCATCATTGAAAGAGATTCCTCATCCTTAGTTATGCAAGTTTATTTCTATCTGTCTGCTTCATCATGGTCGAAACAACACCAACATCTGGATCTGTTGCATCACATAATCAATCAACCTCTTCTAATCAGCCAATTCCACCAGTAACAGCCCCTGAACAACTAGTCAAGACTGTGATAAGTCCACAAAGTCAACTTATCACAGTCAAGCTAGAAGAGACCAATTACTTGTTGTGGAAATTCCAGATAGAAACTTCGATACAAGGATATGGGCTAGAAGTGTTGAGTATAACAATATGATTTTTGTTTGATGATAAAAAACATATATATATATAATTTTATAAATGTGTTTGTAAGCAGTACTATTATATATTTTACACATATAAATAAATATTTATTAAATAGAACACTACTATATAGAATTGAATATACAAACAGTGTTTTTATTCGAATAAATATTTTATTTCTACAGTTGGAATAGTACATATTCATACTCCACTATTTACAATTCAAATAATATTTGAATATTTCGACATGACACATCACACATGAAACGGTAATACTGAAGCAATTCAAATAAAAATAGACAAACTGAATTGAACACGATAAAATAATATTTTATTTCAATATCATCTGTTTATTACAAATAACAGTACAATTTTTAATCACATCTATAATCAATTTCATATACATAGATTCATCATTACATTTACATATACACACACTGACACTCTGTCCTCTGAATCTTCACGTGCTCCAATCCAGTTCACCATCCGCATACCTGTTAATACAGAAGAACACACACAGTAGACTGCAACAAAAATAAAATAAAATACAAGCAAATAAAAATTTATTTTTAAATTTTATTTTGACTTAGAATTACGGTGTGTTTCTCATCATTTTTCAGACTTGGTCTGATATATATCAAGTGCAGTATCAATTCAAATTTGGTTCAGATCATATACATGTGCATGAAGCAGGCAATATTTCAAGTAGAGTGCATGTATATGCATTGAATCAGTGTTCAAGTCAGGCATGTACAAACAGGTGGCAAAGTGTACAAAAGACAAGTGTTCGAGGCAGAATACATGAAGCAAGTGCACACAAAGGAAATCAGTTCAACATCAATACACGAAGCAGAACATATTGCAAGGAAAAGTTTAAGATTTAAACCAACAAAGAAATAAAAGTGCCAAAGTTTATAGGTTCATGGATATGTTTTGGCAAGACAACTAATGATCAAGTGGAATTTCTGTTTCTTACTGTGCAACGTTGAATGACACAAACAAATACATTGAAGCAGGAATGCACAAGTGACATACATGAATAATGCAAGTATCAACATGGTCGAGAAGCAATACAAAGTGCAGATGATTTAAATCGAAGTGAAACCCTAGTTCGTGTGCACAAGTGACAAGTGAGAAGACTGAACAAACAAGTTTGAATACACACTTACATGGTAGCTTCAAAGTAGCATATGAACACAACAAGCGATGATGGTGTGACAAAGTGTGCAAGTGTAGCAAGGTGGATGAGCATGAGTAACATGGTGAGTCCAATATACACAAATGAAGTTTCAACAAAAATGAAGTAGTATATACAGTGGATACATGGTTCATGTTCAAGGTTTATAAAGAGTGTACAGACTCTAATACCAGAGCAGCAAGTGCATGAAGTATGAGAGACATGGATGGCTCAGCAAATACACAATAGTTCGGGTCAAAATGTATATGTAACAGCAGTTCAACATAATCAAATAGGTTAAACAAAAAGGGCCGAGCTCAAAGCATATAGATAGATGAAGAGTTAACAAGTTTATAGTTGCAAGGCAGTTACATATTTTTTGGTAATAGTAAACAGTTTTCCTATGCAGCATTGTTATATAAGTGAACAAGTACATGGCCGAGACAAGATAGTTCACAAACATGCACAGTGGTGCACCATGCAAACCAAAACCTACAAATGAAAAAGCAACTTCGAGTGCAGACGAAAATAACAGGGTATATGCACATCAACTAGCCAGGAATGATACACACACAACAACTTTGCATTTGAATAGGAACAACATAATTGCAGACTCGATCACTTCCAAGATGGTGAAGCAAGCAAAGGGTACTGCTTTTTCAATTCTAAGTATGGTTCACGGCAAAGTTCAAAGAGCAGTACTTGTTTTAATCTGTTCAAAGGGAAGTAGAGTGGCATGTGTTCTAATCACTTTTTTTTAAGACAAGCATCAGTTTAAATGTGTTCTTATTTAAGAACTTCAAGGCAAAGGAAATAAAAACTTTAAAGTTCCAGAAATCAAAGAAACCGATTTCAAAGTCAAGTGTAATCAAGGCATCTGTTCGTATCAGTTTTCTTTATGAAGTAGTTAATCCAAGGCAGCAAAATTCCAGTTTAAAAATCATGTTGACAAAGTCAAATGAAAAAGGATATGAAATTCCAGAATTAATCAAAGAAATCTCCAGAGTAGCCGAAGACTTCAAGCCCAAGATTTATGCAATATACTCAAGTTTAAATTCGAAGAAACCTCCAGAATTTCAGAAAATTTCAAGTCCAAAATTCATGAAAATATCAGACCGAGTCTTATACGAAATCAGAGCATATATCTAGGATTTTAATCCTATAAATACACCGATTCATCACTAGTTTCATCCATCCAAGTTCGAACAAATAAAAGAGAAATTCGAGTTATAAAATCATACCAAATAACCAAATCTACTTGGATCGGCATCTAGCTTCTTCAATTCAACCAGAGAAGATTGCAATTGGAAATCGGAGAACATCAGAGAGGAGAGCGGCTGTCCTGAAACATAGAACTAGAACCCTAGATCGCCATCGCCTTAGTTGTTTCCAGAAGCTAGAAGAAAACCCTAGGCCACCATGTTTTTACAAAGACAAGATGATCGGGTCAAATAAAGTAGTGAAGCAATACAAAGGGGCCGGCCAACTTTGGTTTTAAAAGGGGATAACCCATCTAATTTTAACTCCTAAGGGTTGTTCAATTTTTTTATTTTACATTTGTTTTTGTTTAATTCGTAAAAAACAAACAAACGGTTTCTAGATCTGTAAAATCTAGGGAAGACGAATTACGGGAATTGTAATTTGGGGAAGTCTGGTTTCGGGGATAGAAACCAGTGCAGGGTTTTGAGCGTAGGGTTAAGAACAGTTGGGAGCGAGTGTCGCGAGTTTACAGGGGATTGTAAGCGTAGAGATTGTTTTAACTCCTAGTAGAAACTTTGGCGAATGTAGCAGTAGGCAGGGTTCTGCCGAAGCTGGGTATATTTGTGTGTTATTTATTTTCCGCGTTTATTCTGATTATTATCTATGCTGTTATTACTACTCTGCGAAAATCTGCGATAAACCCTATTCACCCCCCCTCTAGGGTTAATTTAGATCCTACAAGTGGTATCAGAGCAGGTATTTTTATTTTATTTTAACTCTAGAGTCATGAATCTGTCCAATAACGCATTTTCTGAGGGTCAGCCCATAGCTAGGCCACCAATGTTTAATGGAACTGATTATGCATATTGGAAAGCTAGGATGAAAATTTATTTGAGTTCAGTTGACTATGACGTGTGGGATATTATTGAAACGGGTTATAGATCCCCCACTGTTATAGTTAGTGGTGTTGAAATTCCTAAATCAAAAGACAGGTGGGATGCTAATGATAAAAAATCATTTTCAACTAATGCCAAAGCGATGAATGCTTTTATCTATGCTCTTGATAAAACTGAATTTAATCGAATTTCTCATTGTGAGACTGTGCAGGAAATATGGCATACGTTGGAGGTCACACACGAAGGTACATCTCAAGTGAAGGAATCTCGTCTTGCTCTTCTCAGCAACGAATATGAAAATTTCTCTATGCAACGAGATGAAGATATAAAAGAGATGTATGGACGCTTCTCGTCACTAGTCTACAATGCAAAAGCTCTTGGCAAAACCTATACCGAAGTGGAATTGATCAGAAAAATATCGAGAGTGCTACCGATGAATTTCGAAGCTAAGGTGACGGCGATACAAGAATCAAAAGATCTGAATAAAGTAAGCATGGAAGAGTTGATCGGAAATCTGATTACTTACGAGATGGAGTTAAAAGCAAGAGAAGAACGAAAGGATTCTGAATCAAAGAAAAAGACGATCGCTCTAAATAATTCTGTTGAAAGTAATGATGATGATCTCGCTGAAGAGCTAGCCATGGTTTTGAAAAAGTGGGCCAAAGGAAAATACAAACCACGAAAGAAGAATTCAAAAACCGACAAGTCTGAAAGTTCAGATAGTTCAGAAAATGAAGTGTTTTGCTACAATTGCAAGAAACCCGGACATATCAAACCAAATTGCCCACAGCTTAAAAATGAAAAGAGGAAGAAATTCAGAAGGAAGAAGAAGGCTTTTGCTGCTACTTGGGATGACGAAGAAGGAGAAGAAGTTTCTGAAAGTGATGAAGAGGAAGCTAACTTGTGTCTTATGGCTCAATCTGATTCAGAAGGTAGTGAAGAGGACTCTAGTGAGGTATCGAATTTTACCAATAAAGAATTAATTTTAATGTATCACGACCTCACAAAATCCGTTGATTCTCTTAAACTAAAAGTTAAGAAATTGAAATCTGATAGGTCAAAACTAGTTCAAGAAAATAACAATTTAGAAAGAAAACTTGAAAAAGTTAAGAATTCACCGTTTTCAGAATGCGAAAAATGTCAATTTTTGAGTAATGATCCTTTGAAATTCAAGACTGATTTTGAATTACTCAAAAGTGAAAACGTGAATTTGAGAAACAAAAATGGTGATTTTGAGAAGGAAATTGAAAAGCTTAGAGAATCTGAAAAACTTGATTTTGAAAAGCAAAAACAATTTGAAATTGAAAATTTTAAGTTCAATGACAAAATCAAATCACTTGAAAATGAAAATTTGGTTTTAAAACAAACTGATGCTGAAAAGAGGAAAATTGCTATTAATCATTGTTCAAATTTAATGAAAGAAAATAGCGATCTTAAATTTAAGATTCAACGACTTGAGTCAGCTTTGACTAAATTTTCTAAAGGAGAGAAATCGTTGAATATGTTATTAAAAAATCATTTTTTTGTTCAGAATAAAAAGGGACTTGGTTTTGGATTTGATCTAGTTGAAAAGCAAAACCCTAATGATTTTGAAAATCCTTTAAGTGATTTTGAAAAATATCAACTTGAAATTTTAAACTATAATAATTTCAAAGGGTTTTTAGATCATGAACGATATGAAAACTTGTTTAGAAACAATTCAATTAAACGAATTTGGTTTCCAAAAAATTACAAAATAAATTTGAATAAATCCAAACGAATTTGGGTTCCAAAGGGTACGCTAGTGAATAGTAATGGATTGTTATATAAATGGGTTTGGGTACCAAAAAGTGTAAATGAAAATAAGAGTGGTAAAACAAATTTTGTTAGACCACTCGATCATGTAAACATTTAGGTACCATGGGAGGCTAAGGAACAACTGTGCTTAAGTGAGATAAAATTCAAAATTATCGAATTATTTGGAGTTCCTTGGCCATATATTCTGAGTTGGAGATTCATTGGATCACATCGATTATGGTAAGTCAGGTATGATCTCTAAACTCATTTTTTATTTCTTTTTAGTTTATTTCCTTTTTTAGTTTTGTTTCTTTTATTCTCTTTAATTTTTTACTTGGTTGTTTTTGAAATCATTTGTTATGGATTATTGAAATTCTTGGATTATAAAAAATTGTTTTTTTAGGTGATTTCAAATAACTATCTTCAGATTTGATCGTTTACTATTTCTTGTGTTTGTCTAAAAATTATCTGAGAATATCACTTGTGATTCTTGCATTGAAAATAATCTTGTGCTGCTCTGATCAGGAAATTGATTTGATTCATTTTAAGTGTGTTGGTGATTAAATGATAAATTGGAAAATCAGTGACTGGATTTAGTTAAAATTCATAGGCAATTTGAATTAAATATATAAATGTTTTTAAAAAAAAATTGTCTAGGAGCAATCAGTGTTAGAAATATTGGAAAATTTCATTTTAACTGATTGATTTTTTTTAAACTGATTTTTAGTTGGCATTTTCAAAAACTCCTCTTGAAATTAATATTTTCAATTTTAAAATTATTTTTGATTATTTATTCAAAAATTGAAATTATTGATTAATTTGAACCGTTTTGAGACTCATCAAAATTATTGATAGATTTATGAAATTGTGATGAGTTGTGACTATGGTATAATTCATAACTAAAGGAGATATTATTTTAAATCTCATGATGATTGGACAGATTTTATAATATCTTTGAATTTGAGCTCATTTCACGACCATCTTCTATATCTACCATATTTCTGACATTCATCATGGTTTTATTTAATTTGGGGAGTTCTAATTATTTTTGGAATTAAAAAAATAAAAAATAAAATAAAGAAACAAATAATTTATCCTTGCTATTCACTCCCATTTAAAAATCCTCGCGGTTATGCGTGGGTGAATTACCTTAATCTCTATGTGCTTCTATTCTCACTTAAAAGACCTATGGGCTGTGCATGGATAGAACTCATTGAAAGGATAAAGTTAAGTTACTTGTAATAACCCGGAAATCTGGGCCAGTTTAAAATTGTTATTTTGGCAATTTTGGCGAATTTTGAACATTTAAAATAGATTATTTTAAACAATATCGACGAGAAATTTATTTTGAATAGAATTCGAACGTATATATTATATAGTTCGTCGTTAGAATATAAATAATTATTTATAATTATAAAAGGAATTGAAAATGGCGCGGTAGTTCGATAATTCGATTTCAAACTTCAATTGAATGTACCGGGTGCAAAATAAACCGGATTTTAGTGAAACCAAAAATAATGGAATCTAATTGTGACTATCTTTCCAACGAACCCGAAAAATCGAAATTTCATAGCGGGAATCAAAAGATATGTCCAGTTGAAAATTCTGAATAGTCGCTATGGAATTCAGGCCCTTAAAAAGGGAAATTTTGCAAACGACCTCGGATTTCGACGAAACCACTTTTGTTGGATCCGTGATGTCAAGTTATTGCTAGATTCCAATTTTCATAATTTTTCGAATCAATATGTGAGTCTGGGAATGGAAAACATGTTTGACCAGTTTCAGTTGATTTTAATCGACTGGAAAATGACCATTTTTCAAATGGTCTCAGAATTCGATGAAACTAGTTTTGTTAGGACCGTATCGTCAATACGAAGCTAGAAAATATTTTTCGGGAATTTTTAGAGACTGTATGTGGCCCCGGTAAATTGAAACGCGTGTTCAAATTCAATATATAAAGGTTTATATTTTAATTTGAACGAAAGCTAATCGTAACAGCCGAATTGTGGTACGAAACATATCCCATTGTGTTCGGAACAGGGGTAATAAGCTGGGGGCGACAGTCCTTGGCTTTGAATTGGAATTCGGAGTGATAAACAATTAAGATCGGAATTAATTAATATTTAGAAATATATATAAATAGAAAAACCTCTAACCCTAAAAAGTGATTGGTCAAATTTAAAATGCGGTCAACCTTTTCTTTTCCGCCTCGAGGGAGATATCGACGGCCGAATTTGTTCGTGTCTTCCATCCTCAAATTCTTCCAATCTAAGCCAAATTAAAACGTCAATCCAAAGCGAAAATTATAGAGTGCTCTGCCCTCTTCGAACCCATCCTAGTTGTGTCGATTTTCGTGTGGAATTGGGTGAGAAATTGCGGCTCAACAGTCCGCCGCTTCGTGCTGATTCGAGGAAAGAGGGGTGGCGCGAGTTGGCCCATCTTCTGGGCGAAGGAGGCCCAGGCGAGCGGCTGCGAGGTGGCGCCCTCCGATCACCCTCCGGCGTCCCCTAGTGGCGGCTATGGCGAACCCTAACGTGCGAAGTTTCTTCGATGTCGGCCTGGAAGGTACAGAACGATGAAGGTAAAATTTAATTAATTAATTTATTTATTATATTAGTAAATGTTTAATATAAATACATTGGAAAGAAAAAAATTCAGTTTTTATTTAATTTAATACATTGAAAAAAATCAGTTTTTATTTAATTTATTACATTGTTAAAAATCAGTTTGACAAGAAAACAAAAATGAATTTGCTTTAGAAACAAAAATGAATTTGCTTTAGAAACAAAAATGAATTTTCTTTAGAAACAAAAATGAATTTGCTTTAGAAACAAAAAATGAATTTACTTTGAAAACAAAATCTGAATTAGCTTTGAAAACATAGTTTGCATTCTTTTTGAAAATGAATTTTGCATTGATTTTGAAAATAAAATTAACATTGTTTTTATAATAGAAATAGTAGATTAAAAATATGATTTTTATATATTGAATAGCGTAGTAAAAATTCGATTTTTATATATTGAATAGCATAGTAAAAATTCAATTTTTATATATTGAATAGCATAGTAAAAATTCGATTTTTAAATATTGAATAGCATAGTAAAAATTCGATTTTTATATATTGAATAGCAAAGTAAAAATTCGATTCTTATATATGTAGTGGCTACGGGCAACGAAAGTGAAGAAAGGCGAGCACGGTGGAGATGTTCTACATAGGAAGTGCCGTGGAGTTAGGATAGCTATTGGTGAGAATTTCTCACTCTTCAATTTCTTTTCTAGTTATATATATATACTAGGATGTAGACGGTGCTTAGTAGCACCCGACACAATCGTCCACAGACCATGGACTTGTTTGTTTGGTTGTGTAGTTGGTTAGATTATTTGGTTTGAATTGAATTGTTTGGTGAATTGAATGGATTTTATTGATGTGTGAATGGCGTGGCCTTCACTAGACCGGGGATAAGGCTAGGCCTCGTCCCGTTTCTAGTATCGTGCCGTTATGCCGACGAAATTTTCTAAAATAAGTTTGAAAAATAAAAATATCATTTTATTGGGTAAATGAACTAAAAATTAATGTGTTGAAAGAAAATAAAATATTTATATAGTTCAAAATATTTTATCGTTAAAAATATAATTTTTAACGTGAATGTGAATAAATAAATATCTATAAACAAATCGGCCGATTTGTTTATATACACTGATTTGACCGATATTGATTGGGTCGATAAATTATACACATCGCCCAACTGCACAAATAAAATCTGCGTTTGATTGTTTGAAACCCCACACGGGTATGGGGATAAAATACGGCATAAACTAATCCCAATAATTAGTTGTACGTCGATCGATTGATTGACAGGCTGTTATAAGCGTTAGATATCTATATTTGATGCTTATACAGTGTAGTGCACTTTGGTTGATGGTTGATTATCTATCGTTGATATTATATACATGCGTTGTATGGAATCCATATAATTAACTTTATATGGTAATTGATTGGGCCTCATTCCAATTTAAAAAATAAAGAATATTATAAAATAAAGGTTCATGTGTTGACTGTACTCATCCGTTGAGATTAGTCATGTATTGAACGAAATATTTTAACAAAAATAGTCACACGTGGACAGTACTCATTCGTTGAGATTAGTCTTGTGTTGACAAAAATAAATATTCATTTGTTGAATAGAATAAAGGAATTATTGAAATATATAAAGCCGTATTGATTAGAGATGCGCTATTTTGACGCGAGCGATTTTTATATCGATTATATTCGTTTTTAAATTTGAATTGAATCGAATAGAAAACCAATTTGAATTGAATCGAATAGAAATCCAATTTGAATTGAATAGATAACGAATTGAATTCGATTTGAATAGAAAACGAATTGAATTCGAATTGAATATATAACGAATTGAATTTGAATTGAATAGAAAATGAATTGAATTCGAACTGAATAGAAAACGAATTCGATTTCAATTGAATATAAAACGAATTTGATTTCAATTGAATATATAACGAATTTGATTTGAATTGAATATATAACGAATTGAATTTGAATTGAATAGAAAACAAATTGAATTCGAATTGAATATATAATGAATTGAATTCGAATTGAATATATAACGAATTGAATTTGAATTGAATAGAAAACGAATTGAATTCGAATTGAATATAAAACGAATTTGATTTCAATTGAATATATAACGAATTTGAATTTGAATTGAATAGAAAATGAATTGAATAGAAAACGAATTCGATTTCAATTGAATATAAAACGAATTTGATTTCAATTGAATATATAACGAATTTGATTTGAATTGAATAGAAAACGAATTGAATTCGAATTGAATATAAAACGAATTTGATTTTAATTGAATATATAACGAATTTGATTTGAATTGAATAGAAAACGAATTTGATTTGAATTGAAATCAAATAGAAATGAAAGTAAAGGATTTATAATAGAAAAATTAATTTTGATTTGAATTTGAAATGGAAGTTGAAATGTTTTTGAAACAAATTTGAAACTATTTATAAAATTCGTTTTAAATAGTAATCGACGAAATATATATTATAAATATTATATATATATATAATATAATGGCCTGAATAGAACGCGCTGCGCCGCGGCAGTTCGCGAATTTCGACCATTGATTTCGAACGGACATTACGGGAGATCCGACCGTCGGATTCTCCTAAAACCGGAACCGTTGGGTTCGTATCGAAAAGAGCTTTCTAACGAATATTAGAAATTTGAAACCTAACGGTTGGATTTGGAGACACGTCCAAATCAAATTTGGAAAAGGTCGCTGTAAGTGCAGTTCGATGGCCGTTGATGGAAATCGACTGTACGGGCCTTGATAAAATTATTAAAAATAGTAATAATTAGTGTAAAATCGTAAGAAATGATTTGGGAAAAATTGGGAGGAAAAACTCCATATTTGAAAAGATAAAAATAGATTTTTATCGAAATGAACTAGTTTTGAACTGAAATTAAAACCCATTTATTTTTAAATAAATAAATTGGATTTGAAATTGGTTTAAATAGAATTGATTCATGGGTTTATCGTGAACTGTGTTTTAAATAACACTAGTTCTTTAACCCAATAATAAATAGAATGTGATTTGGGTTTATCGCGAATGTGTTTTATACGACACTAGTTCTTTAACCCAGTAAAAAGAGTTTTAATGAATCTTCAATTAAATTGAAATGTGGATTGATAATTTAAATTATCAACTTTAGAAAATGAGCGAGAATGGAGTATCACCAGTTTTGCTCCAAAGCGATAGTTAAATCTTCAATTAGATTCGAATGTGAAATGGTAATTAATTTTACCGATAACACTGTGGTGTTAAATATGGAGTATTACCAGTTTTGCTTCATGGGATGAATAGATTGGGATTGGGAAATAAATTAAATAATTGCTTCGGTATGGTTCGCTAATCTTGACTAGTTTGGAAAACCATAATTTGGTTTGAAATGACATCCAAAGGAAGATTAAAGGATAAATTTTAAAGAATTTATCTTGGATAAAATTAATGGGAACCTTTCCCTAAGAATTGAAATTTAGAAACTAGCTGAAGGTTAGTTAAGAAGAATGGTTTCCTGGATATTGATCTGATGTTGGTTTCGGCCTTCGGGGCTAATATTTGGGGAATTGCTCTCTTACTGATTTACGGTTAGTAACTAATGAATTGGAATGAGGCGTATGTTGTGTTTGTGTAACATTTATTTTTAATATACGTGGGTTGTTCGGAAAGGACGGGTTTATACCCATTCTGAATAACCGATTCGACGATATGTCGAAGATGAAGACGGTGGTTAAAGACCGAAAGTCTTCACATCGTTTGGATAATTATTGACGATCCTGATTGGGCTGTACACCCAAGAGGATGGAAATAGTTGGTGGTCGTCCAGACATACTTGGAGATCGACGGATAGGCGAGGAAAGTGCCTCCGGTTTCGTTCAGACCTAGAACGGACTTGTAAATGGATGGTGTGTCTGACATTGTATTCCTTTATATTGTATTCGTTGATCTCTGCTAAATATATATCTGTTTGGCGGTGGAGAATTTATTCTCTTGCTTAATGCCCTTCTCTGAGACATACGAGCTCAGAGGTTATATATTGGCAGAAGTCAGTGGTACGACATGGATTGATAGTGTGGCATGCTGAGATGCAGTGATCCAGACTTTTGTTGAAAAGCAAAGTTTGGAGGATGATGATCAAAGCGCAGCTTTAATATAGCATGGCTTTGTGTATAGCGTTGATTCGCGAGCCTCACACCCCGGTATGGTGGTAAACTGGTGGTTTGATCAGTATGCTTTTTAGTGGATGGGCACCTTAGTGGTGTCGTGGATTTGGTCGATCGAGATAAGCTTAGTGCTCAGGGATATATAGAGTAAGCGGTGTTTTCTCTCGCTGGGACGTAAGCCGCGGTGGTACTCTGGGCCTAAATGTGCGGATGTGCAGACGGTGTTTTCTCTTGTTGGGACGTAAGCCATGGTGAATTGCATTACGCGATCGATCTTTCGAATCAGGAGCCACCATGATGGAAATCCAATTTCCAATACGTGTATTTCGGTTTTATTTGTAGAGCCTAGTATGGCGACATAGTGGGATGGGGCGCTTATGCCGTCTATGATTGATACTTATGATTTGAAGATATTTTATACAATATGCACTTATAATAGTATCAAATGATTTGTTTTAAACGTATCAAGCATTCTTGGCTATTATAAGGTAAAAACCCTATCCTCCGGCTTGCGTTGCATTGTGTGATGGGAACTGGGTCTTATAATAGCTTCATTTTCCTTTATTTAGCATTGCGCTGTTTGTTTTATGCACTGGTATTCTTGGGAGGAAACCCGTTCCGTGTTATACGGCGTGGTCCCTTGATTTACCTAACTTTGAAAATAAAGATAAATAACTATATTAGTTCCCATACCAGTCCCATGACTGACCTGGAGTTTATTGTTTTAACCTAAACTCTGGGTGCCCCTATTTTGACACGGGCAGCTAGTAGTTTTGGTTTTGCAGATTTATATTCACAGGATCCTGGTTTACAGCTGGAACGATATCCGGAAAGCTTTGTATCCATATATCTCTTTTAGTTGTGTATTGTATTATTTTCCGCTGCTATATAATGTATTGTAATCTCTGATATCTTCTGTGTAATATTTATTTATTCATACGCTGTATATTCTTGTATTCTGATGGAATTGTTGTAATAACAATGAAATGTTCTCCCATCTGTGTTCTGTTGTGGCTTGTTCTCGAACTATCCGCGCTTTCCTCAACGGGGAAGTTACGGGTTTTTACATTACTGCTAACCCCATTTAAAAGACCTTTGGGCTATGCGTGGTTAGCAAGTGCTTAACACAATTTAAGCTTATTTTAAAATGTAAAAATTCATTTTTTATTGAACTCTCCTCATTCTATAAAATCCATCGTAAATCCATTCATTCTGAAAGTGAAATTTGCTTCTGATTTAAAGATTATTATGATTTTTGTTTGATTAAATGGGTTTTACGATATATATTCTCTCTCTGAATATGAATTTATATTTTTAGTCTATATTCATCACTGTTTCGATTTCTATTATCCTTTTGATGATAACAAAAGGGGGAGAATGGTTAAGATTTTGATTGATGGGTATATAATTCAAAAATATTTTAAGATTTGAAATTAAATATCTAGAGGGAGAATGGTCAATTGGATTTCATCATTTATATTTTTCCACATATATAAAGGGAGTTCAGTTGTAGGGGGAGCAAACAAATAGGGGGAGTAATATATTTCACGTTCAAACACATTTAACACATTCAAAATCTTGTATATGTTTGTCATCATCAAAAGGGGGAGAATGTTGAGTATAACAGTATGATTTTTGTTGGATGATAACAAACATATATATATATATATATATAATTTTATAAATGTGTTTGTAAGTAGTACTATTATATATTTTACACATATAAATAAATATTTATTGAAAAGAACACTACTATATAGAATTGAATATACAAACAGTGTTTTTATTTGAATAAATATTTTATTTCTACAGTTGGAATAGTACATATTCATACTCCACTATTTACAATTCAAATAATATTTGAATATTTCGACATGACACATCACATATGAAACGGTAATACGGAAGCAATTCAAATAAAAATAGACAGACTGAATTGAACACAATCAAATAATATTTTATTTCAATCACATCTGTTTATTACAAATAACAGTACAATTTTTAATCACATCTATAATCAATTTCATATATACAGATTCATCATTACATTTACATATACACACGCTGACACTCTGTCCTCTGAATCTTCACGTGCTCCAATCCAGTTCATCATCTGCATACCTGTCAATACAGAAGAACACACACAGTAGACTGCAACAAAAATAAAATACAAGCAAATAAAAATTTATTTTTAAATTTTATTTTGCTTCAGAATTACGGTGTGTTTCTCATCATTTTTCAGACTTGGTCTGATATATATCAAGTGCAGTATCAATTCAAATTTGGTTCAGATCATATACATGTGCATGAAGCAGGCAATATTTCAAGTAGAGTGCATGTATATGCATTGAATCAGTGTTCAAGTCAGGCATGTACAAACAGGTGACAAAGTGTACAAAAGACAAGTGTTCGAGGAAGAATACATGAAGCAAGTGCACACAAAGGAAATCAGTTCAACATCAATACATGAAGCAGAACATATTGCAAGGAACAGTTCAAGATTTAAACCAGCAAAGAAATAAAAGTGCCAAAGTTTATAGGTTCATGGATATGTTTTGGCAAGACAACTAATGATCAAGTGGAATTTCTGTTTCTTACTGTGCAACGTTGAATGACACAAACAAATACATTGAAGCAGGAATGCACAAGTGACATACATGAATAATGCAAGTATCAACATGGTCGAGAAGCAATACAAAGTGCAGATGATTTAAATCTAAGTGAAACCCGAGTTCGTGTGCACAAGTGACAAGTGAGAAGACTGAACAAACAAGTTTAAATACACACTTACATGGTAGCTTCAAAGTAGCATATGAACACAACAAGCGATGATGGTGTGACAAAGTGTGCAAGTGTAGCAAGGTGGATGAGCATGAGTAACATGGTGAGTCCAATATACACAAATGAAGATTCAACAAAAATGAAGCAGTATATACAGTGGATACATGGTTCATGTTCAAGGTTTAGAAAGAGTGTACAGACTATAATACCAGAGCAGCAAGTGCATGAAGTATGAGAGACATGGATGGCTCAGCAAATACACAACAGTTCGGGTCAAAATGTATATGCAACAGCAGTACAACATAATCAAATAGGTTAAACAAAAAGGGCTGAGCTCAAAGCATATGGATAGATGAAGAGTTAACAAGTTTATAGTTGCAAGGCAGTTACATATTTTTTGGCAATAGTAAACAGTTTTTCTATGCAGCATTGTTATATAAGTGAACAAGTACATGGCCGAGACAAGATAGTTCACAAACATACACAGTGTGCACCATGCAAACCAAAACCTACAATTGAAAAAGCAACTTCGAGTGCAGACGAAAATAACAGGGTATATGCACATCAACTAGCCAGGAATGATACAAACACAACAACTTTGCATTTGAACAGGAACAACATAATTGCAGACTCGATCACTTCCGAGATGGTGAAGCAAGCAAAGGGTACTGCTTTTTCAATTCTAAGTATGGTTCACGGCAAAGTTCAAAGAGCAGTACTTGTTTTAATCTGTTCAAAGGGAAGTAGAGTGGCATGTGTTCTAATCATTTTTTTTAAGACAAGCATCAGTTTAAATGTGTTCTTATTTAAGAACTTCAAGGCAAAGGAAATAAAAACTTTAAAGTTCCAGAAATCAAAGAAACTGATTTCAAAGTCAAGTGTAATCAAGGCATCTGTTTGTATCAGTTTTCTTTATGAAGTAGTTAATCCAAGGCAGCAAAATTCCAGTTTAAAAATCATGTTGACAAAGTCAAATGAAAGAGGATATGAAATTCCAGAATTAATCAAAGAAATCTCCAGAGTAGCCGAAGACTTCAAGCCCAAGATTTATGCAATATACTCAAGTTTAAATTCGAAGAAACCTCCAGAATTTCAGAAAATTTCAAGTACAAAATTCATGAAAATATCAGACCGAGTCTTATACGAAATCAGAGCATATATCTAGGATTTTAATCCTATAAATACACCGATTCATCACTGGTTTCATCCATCCAAGTTCGAACAAATAAAAGAGAAATTCGAGTTATAAAATCATACCAAATAACCAAATCTACTTGGATCGACATCTAGCTTCTTCAATTCAACCGGAGAAGATTGCAATTGGAAATCGAAGAACATCAGAGAGGAGAGCGGCTGTCCTGAATCAGAGAACTAGAACCCTAGATCGCCATCGCCTTAGTTGTTTCCAGAAGCTAGAAGAAAACCCTAGGCCACCATGTTTTTACAAAGACAAGAAGATCGGGTCAAATAAAGTAGTGAAGCAATACAAAGGGGCCGGCCAACTTTGGTTTTAAAATGGGATAACCCATCTAATTTTAACTCCTAAGGGTTGTTCAATTTTTTTATTTTACATTTGTTTTTGTTTAATTCATAAAAAACAAACAAACAGTTTCTAGATCTGTAAAATCTAGGGAAGACGAATTACGGGAATTGTAATTTGGGGAAATCTGGTTTCGGGGATAGAAACCAGTGCAGGGTTTTGAGCGTAGGGTTAAGAACAGTTGGGAGCGAGTGTCGCGAGTTTACATGGGATTGTAAGCGTAGAGATTGTTTTAACTCCTAGTAGAAACCTTGGGGAATGCAGCAGTAGGCAGGGTTCTGCCTAAACCGGGTATATTTGTGTGTTATTTATTTTCTGCGTTTATTCTGATTATTATCTGTGCTGTTATTATTACTCTGCGAAAATCTGCGACAAACCCTATTCACCCCCCTCTAGGGTTAATTTAGATCCTACAAGAAGGTCATCTATATGGAACCCTTCAAATTCCACAATAGTTCATTACAGATCAAGAAAACAATCTTGTCACCAATGAAGAATTTACCAAATATCACAGACAAGATAGATTGATAAGTGCTTGGCTGCTATCATCTATTAGTTATAATCTTCTTTCACAAGGTATAGGGTGCAACTCTGCTAATGAGATTTGGGTTAATGTGGAAAAGAATTTCAATTCTCAATCTTCTGCCAAGATAATGCATTATAGGAGGCAACTACATAACTCAAGAAAGGAAAATACAAGCTTGCGAGAGTATCTGGCTAAAATTAAAACTCTATGTGATCAATTGCATGCAGCTGGACAAATGGCACCAGAAAATGAACAAGTATTGACTATTCTACATGGACTTGGAAGTGAATACGAAGCTGTAGAGGCCATAATATCATCACAAAGAACTACTCCACCCTTAGATGAAGTACACTCAATCCTACTGGCACATGAAGCCAGACTTGATAGTAATAGGCCACAAGAAAATGAGTTGACTATTTACTATGCTAACAATAATAAGAATAAAGACTCAAGAACGAACTCTCAACCACAAAGGGGTGGTTTCAGTGGAAGATCAAGGGGAAGAGGCAGAAGTAACAACAGTAATAATAGACCCAAATGTCAAATTTGTGAAAGAATTGGTCACACTGCATTCAAATGTTATTTCAGGTTCAATCAGAGTTTTACACCTAATCAAAATTCAAACAATCAAAGGCCTGGAAATCTTAGTGCAAATGTGGCAAATGTGCAGCAAGAATCAAGTGTGCAAAATGATAACAGATCAGGAAATCAAACAGACATAGCAAGAGCAGAAAGCATAAATGATGAAAGCTGGTATCCGAATTCTGGAGCTATAAATCATCTCACTAACAATCTTGACAACTTATACATTGGTTGCAAGGAGTATAGAGGTAATCAGACTGTGTCCATGGGAAATGGTAAGCCTATCACTATTACACATACAAGCAGTGGTTATTTTCATGAAAATAATCAGCTAATTTTGAAGAAATTATTAAGAGTCCCTGAAATCCCTCTTAAGTGTGTCCCAATTTGCAAAGGATAATCATGTATATTTTGAATTCTATCCTAAGTACTGTTTAGTTAGAGACATACTTACTAGAAATATTTTATTGCAGGGCAATGAAGTGAATGGGCTATACTGCTTCACACAAAATAGAAGCAGTGGAAATGTTAGAAACAAACTGATGTGTAATCTCAGTGAAAATGATGTGGAAAAGGAAAATGATGTTTTCAATATATGACACAAGAAACTGGGTCATCCCAGCACTAGTACTGTAAAGCAAGTTTTAATTGAAAACAATATTAAGTTTGATAATATTTCCTTACCACACATATGCACATACTGTCAAATGGGCGAAAGCCATAAGTTACCTTTTATCGATTCCAGCACTGAATACACAGAACCCCTGAGTCTAATTGCAACTGATCTGTGGGGTCCTACACCAATAGATTCAGATTATGGCTACAAGTATTACATATCTTTTGTAGATGCTTTTAGTAGACATACATGGGTTTATTTCATGAAATCCAAATCTGAAACATACAATACAGTTGTTTATTTCATTATACAGGCTGAAAAACAAACCAATTCCTTAGTTAAAATCATTCAGTCTGATGGAGGTACCGAGTGTAAGCTTCTGAAAGAATATTTTCTAAAGAAAGGAATAGTTCATATAACTACCTGTCCATACACTTCAGAGCAGAATGGTCTTGTAGAAAGAAAACAAAGACATATTGTTGAATCTGGCCTAACCCTTTTAGCTCAAGCCAGAATGCCACTGAAATTCTAGCCTAAATCATTTAGTACAGCAGTGTATCTGATAAATAGACTGCTAACTATAGTACTAAAAGGAATAAGTCCATACAAAAAGTTAAAAGGTGTTAAACCAGATTATAGCTACTTGAAAACTTTTGGATGCATGTGTTATCCGTATCTCAGACCATATAACAAAAATAAATTGGAATTTAGGTCAAAACCATGTACTTTTATAGGATATGCTCAAAATCAGAAGGGGTATAAATGCTTGGATGAAAATGGAAGGATATTTATTAGTAGACATGTTGTATTTAATGAGAAAATCTTCCCGTACAAATCTGAAAATATCCAGACCTCAAACAAAGTATATGACACAAAAATTTCTATACCATCATTACTTGTGTATTCAGAAATATTAAGTACAGGTGACACTGCAAGAGCTCATGAAGAAACAACACCACAAACTGATGATACTGTTCAATCATCCAGTCAAGACAGTGAAACACCTGTTACACAAAGAGAAGATCAAACAATATGTGATCAAGAGATGGAAGAAACAGTAAACAATGATCAAAACGAGAATAGACAACCTGTACATCATCCTGAAGCAACATCCACTCACCCAATGATCACAAGAGCTAAAAGTGGAATTTTCAAACCCAAGCTGTATCATACTGCCGTTACAGTTGATGAACCAGTCAGCTATGAGCAAGCAAAGAATGATGTCAACTGGAGAGCAGCAATGGATGCTGAGTATCATGCCCTTGTAAAAAATCAAACTTGATAGTTAGTCAAACCACCAAAAGATAAAAATATCATTGGTTGTAAGTGGACATATAGAATCAAGAGAAAATCAGATGGGACAATAGACAGATATAAAGCAAGGCTTATGGCAAAGGGTTTCTCTCAACAACAAGACTTTGATTATAAAGAAACATTTTCTCCAGTCATTAAGCCTTCAACAATCAGAGTAGTGTTAACTATTGCTATAAGAAGAGGATGGCAATTAAGACAACTGGATGTCAATAACGCCTTCTTGAATGGCATATTAGGAGAGGATGTCTATATGACTCAGCTACAGGGCTACATCACTCAACTAAATTATGTGTGCAAGCTTAAGAAAGCCATTTATGGATTTAAGCATAGAGTATGGTTTGACAGATTGAAAAATAATTTACATACCATGAATTTTCAATCTACCAAATCAGATAACTCTCTATTCATCAAAAACAGTAAAAATTCTTCTATATATATATATACTAATTTACGTTGATGATCTTATAATTACAGGAAGTGAAGATAACGAAATCAACGAGATTGTAAAACAGCTGGACAAACAGTTCTCAGTAAAGGATCTAGGTCAACTAAATTACTTTCTTGGTATTGAAGTCAAAACAAAATCATCAACAGAAATAGTGCTTTCCCAAAGGAAATATATAGCTGAATTACTGGAAAAGACACAAATGAGTGAAGCCAAAGGCCAACCAACACCTATGATAAGCAGTCAACGCTACTCTAAACACAGGGGAGAATCGATATATAATGCTAAACAATATAGAAGTGTAGTTGGTGCTTTACAGTACTCAACTATCACTAGACCAGATATTGTGTTCAGTGTTAACAAAGTCTGTCAATTTATGCAGGCACCATTGGACATACATCGGAAGGCAGTCAAAAGAATCCTAAGATACTTAAAGGCTACAATAAACTGTGGGCTGTCAATTAAAGCAAGCAGAGATTTCAACATAACTGGATTCACAAATGCCGATTGGGCCTCGGATCCTGATGATAGAAAGTCAACAACTGGCTACTTTATCTACATTGGACAAAATATAGTTTCATGGAGTTCGAAGAAAAAATCTACTATATCTAGATCTAGCACTGAGGATGCGTATCGTAATATAGCTAATGTTACTGCTGAAATCATGTGGTTAAAGTCACTACTCTGTGAACTCGGAACTCATGTAAACGAATCGATATTATGGTGTGTAAAACTTAAGTACCGTATACATGTCATCAAATTCTATTCTACATGCTAGGACCAAGCATATCAAAATTGATCAATATTTTGTAAGGGAATAAGTGCAGAAAGCTGAGCTAGAGGTAAGACACGTACCTGTAACTTACCAAAGGGCAGATACCCTGACTAAGGCATTATCATACCAGAATTTCTCGAGATTCGTAACAGATCTGGGGGTTATCGAAACCCTAGATACCATCAACCAAGTCAAGTCTACTTCCGACAGTTTGAGCTCATAATCATCGTCTAATTAGAGATCGGAAGCAAGGACTCCAGCAACCTTACATGGACCTGAGAGCAAAAATTATCAGCCCTCAAAACAGCAAGTACATATCAGCAAATTAAAGACAAATCAAGATATAAGAGGTGTAGAGAGAGCTGATTTACCCAAAGACATCGTGAGTGACAAAGAGAAGAAGCTAAATCGCAACCCAGCAGAAGCCATGAAGAAACCCTAATATCGATTTGAAGGGGGCAAACAAGATACGATGATCATGCGGCTGCTCCAGAGAAAGGGTTTTATTATGATCAACTTTGATATCGGGTTGATATGATTTATATCAACCCGTCCATTTTCACTTTATTTAGCAACTGGGCTTCAGCCCATTATCACTTTGCTCTAGCCTTACTTCCGTTACCTCTGTATATAAATAAAACATGTAACATCAGTTGCAATGTATCAAAATCACTTTCATTTTCCTGCATTACTGAAATAAAAGCTAGTACCACAAATTCTTGTACTCTGGAAAATATTTCTGCAATAAATAAAGAAGATCAAAATGTCTTTAAAAACTAAGTTCGCTGACTATATTCCCGGTATTTTCGACTTGTTTTGTCAGCATTTCAAGCTTGCTTTCATTGTCCACAACATGGATTTCTGCTTTTTTTTTATAAGTTATATAGTTATGTTGCACGCATCCATTATGGCGTTGGCTTTTTAACGAGGCCTTGAAGCTTTCCTTATATTAGAGGAAACTTCGTATTACTTCGATGACGAAACTTTAAAATTTGTTTTTGTTATAGCCTATGCATGATTGCATGGTATACTACTCAAAAATAAACAACTATTTATCTAAGGAAACCAACAAGGCTTCAGCATAACAAGGAAAATTGGCGTATAAATGGAATTCCAAGGAAGTGCTTTCCTACAATCTATATATAAGGATCATTTCATGATCAAATTGCTCATTTTACATTTGATCGATTCGAGCAGTATCACATTTATCCATTACACAATATATACAGACTAATCTTCCAGACAACAAAATAATAATAAAAACAAATCAATGAATGAATCAGGAATGAAACGGTGGAAGCTAAAGAATCAACTATAATTTTCAAAAAAATAAAGCTCCAGGATCTTCGTTTCAATCTCAGATGGAAGAGCCACTGGTTGATGGTTGATGTCCAGCCATACTGTTGTTGCCTTCGCTTCTAATATCAGCTGAAGAAAAAGAATAGAAAAATAAAATAAAAATTGGCATGCTTAGACTTAAAACTCGAAGTCTTGAACATAATTGAATGAAGGTGTAGAACTAAATACAAACCTCATTATCAGGCAGCCTGCAGATGTAATGTTCAAGAAAAATTCTTAATTCAGAGAGACTGGAAGCTCTCACTTTTATCACAAACTTATCCCCACTTCTCAAAGGTCCAAAGAACTTCAAACTAATGTTATTTAACGCCATCTTTACACCACCATCTGCTTTGTTGCCAATTCCTAGGCTTTTAAGAAATTCATTATGCCCTGAGAATAACATAGTAACTTCAACAAGTTAGTCGGTTTTCTTTTGTGAGTACATGTCACTATTTTAGCTCTAAACAAGCAACTTAAAAGCAAAACCATCTCACCATGTTGACAGTACTTGGCATAAACACCATTGTTAACCACATCATACTGATCCAGTTCATAATATCTGACCTGAAGTTCCAGCTCAAAATATTTCTTCACTCTGTGTATTATATATATGCATACAAGTTAGTTATCAAGAACTTGACGATGATCAACAATTCAACATGTGTGAATTTCAGAATAAAACTAACCTTGGACTTTCAGTAGCAGTTGGTTCCAATGTTGTGGTTTGAGGAATATTGCTCTCTGCATATGTAAGAGACACAACGTTAAATGATGTGTTGCAGAATCTACCATTAGTACGGCAGTGGCTAAAGCTAGAAAGGTGAGGAATTGGAAGTGTGGTTGTAGGCATATTTACAGCAGCAGAATTAAATTTCGATCTTTGTGCAACTTTTGTTGAAGGGAAGGTGAAGACTGGTTTGGATGTAGGCATGATAGATTGCATGTTGTTCGATGTTTCTGCAAGTGTTTTTGGTTTGGGATTCAATTATAGGAAGGACAATGTATTTATAGTTTGTAGTGGAAGTGAATGAGTAAGGAAATGTTGCTATTCATTTTGGACCGGAGCTGTTTGGTATATGGTCAACAATTACATACGTGATAAACTGTAAATTTGACTGGCTTCTCTCCTTCCTAGAATTTTCCATGCATGTGATCCAAATCCAATGCATTAACTTCAGTAACACGTTCATCAAAATCAATACAAGGCTGTCAACAAAACATCACCAATGATAGGAAATCAATGAATTCCATAGAGGACCCTGATTTTCATCAGTTCGGCTGCTGTTTTATTCAAGAGATAGTTTGTTAACACTAGTGTCATGTGACACCAACACCCCATTGGTGAAAATCAGGGGGGTCCCCCTGATTTCCACCAATGGGATGGTGGTGTCACATGATACTAGTATCAACAAACTCCTATTCGTTTTAATCATAGCATTGTGTACTGCAGACTCAGTCTCCATAACAATGATGCATCTTTCAAATTTTCGAATAGGTTTTAACAATCTACTCATCAAAACAATCGTGGAGACCAACGCTAAAATCTCGAGGCACAAGAAAACAACAAAGATATTGAGTTCTTCTTCATTCTAGAATTTTGACAAGTGAAATTTATTTTAATTGTGCATATATTGATATGACAATTGTTCACCCCTATTGATTTTAAATTATAAATAATGAAACCGATTACTTTATATACGCATGATTAGTAAGTATTATGTCGTAAATAGATAATTATAATATATATTTTTCTTAAAAGTAATTCCATAAAGTTCAGACGTTAGACGTATCTCCCCTAATTAAAAATATAAAGGATGTAATTATTCCAAATTAATCTATATATATATATTTGTGTGTGTGTCTATATATATATAGATATTTGTGTGTGTCTATATATATATATATATATATATATATATATATATATATATATATATATTATGTGTGTGTGTATGTGTGTGCGCGCATGTTTGTGTGTATGCACACACATACACACATACAGACGCATGTATACATGATAACATGCATGATACTGTAATTTCATAAAGTTCGGATGTCTCACCTTAATTAAAAATATAAATAATATAATTGTTTCAAATTACACATGTGTGCATGCATGTATTTGTCTCTCTCTCTCTCTCTATATACACACATACACACACACACACACACATATATATATATACATACACATGTGCATATGTATAAATGATAACATGCATGATACTGTATTCAAGTACAACACTTTTTTTTATGTCTGGAAGGCTCGAACCCACATTCTATAGAACCTCTGCCTAAAGTGTCACACTCCCACGCTTGAGCTAAAAGTCCTTTAACCAAATTAGTCGTATTATATATCAGATAACAAAATTGTATTTTTTCTAAAATCCATATACGTTGGTTATGTCTGATCGATAATGTTTATTAATATATTTTATTAGATTCTGTAACAACCCGTATTTTGATAACGTGTTATAACTAAAAATCAAGGCAGAATTAAATATTAAATTAAGAATCAAGGAAAACGGGTAACGCCATCGCGTTCGTCTCGGAATTCTACATGAAATCGAGTCCGAGTTTTCGAAAATCGGAGTCCGTATGACCAAGATATGGCTCTACAAAGTTTTAGAAAATTTTCAGATTTCAAAACAGCTCAAATTCAAATTTCGAATTCAAACCCAGACTGACTGGGCTGGAAAAATCCCGCCCAGGGGCCAGGTCGAATGGGCAGTCGACTATGTAGTCGACCCCCTAGACCAGGTCGACCATAGTGTCGACCCTAGGGTCGACCTGGTAACCTGAATCTGATTTTGGCCCAGAATCCATTCTAGTGTTTCTGGTTCGATTTCAATCCATGTTCATCTCCTAAACCCTTTATAAACAGCCCCTAACCCTAGACCCTCTACACAATTTCTTCCTGGCCTTATGCTGCTAAAATTCTGACTGGAAGGGTAGAAGAAAGGGGGCTACTCAAGACCACGTTTAGAGAGTACGCTAATTGGGGGATTGCTAGAGATCTACTTCAACTCTTTTTGCTTTCTATTTCTCTTGACCACGATCTGTAAGCCCCAGTAACTCTTAAGTCTAAACTATAAATTTAACATGAACATGTTGTAAACTGAAATTAGGCCTAAATATGATTATTATATTGGATCTATCTTTGTACACCTTGAATCTATGACTATTCCTTTTAGATCTGTTATTTTGGATCTAATTTTGTACACCCTAGATCTATTCATCTTAAAACTTGACTTGTGGGTATATTGTATGAACTTGACTTGGGGTATATTCATGTTTAAACCTTAAACCCCTCATTACCTTTATCTTGACATGCCTGCGATGTTGAAACCATTATTGTTCACATATTGGGGTCATTATCTTATGTCAATCTATTGCCATGTCTATCACCCTATTTGCTAAGTTGATATGTGAGACCCTATTTCAGATGCCAGCAATGTTATAATCACCATTCTTAACTTGTAACCACCTTTTCCATCTTATGACTATCCTTATTGTGTTATTCCCTATTTTGATATGTTGTATTTATGCGAATTCACGTACGTTGGGGATACTTTTTGGGTAGATTAGGAAAACCTGAATTGGCTATGAAATTGACATGATATGACATGAAAATTTGACACGATATTATGCTCGAAAACATGAATTTGGGACATGACACTTATATAACTTGAACGTGGCCAACTCGAGGTTGGGTTGAGTTTGCAGTATAAACCTGCCCGGAACCGCCCGGCAAATCCAATAACTGCAAACAATAGGACCCAATGTGAGTAGTTGGTCATATCGCACCTGAAACCCGAGGTTAGACTAGGTTATGGTGTAAAGCTGCCCGGACCCGCCCGGCACATCCAGTAACCATAACCAAGTCTAGTGTGAGAGGTTGGGGTGCATTAAGTAATTTAATGCCACATGATAAGGTTAAGTCATGGACCACTTGAATATACTTAACCAACTTGACACGTTGATTTGTTAGGGTTAAGTCTTGAACTGATTGGACACACTTAACCAACTTGATACATGATTGGATAGGGTTAAGTCACGAATTTTAATGACAACACTTAACCCTTAGAAACCCTAGCTACGCGGTCCTTTTCAGCAGTAACCCACTTAGATGTATCATGATACCCTGGGGACTAGGCAGGGTGGGGCACGATTACTGGGCTAGATATAAGCGACCAAAAAGATGGCTGAGTTATGTGCGCCATTGTAGGTTCAGGCGGACTATGGTCGTGATAGACGTGTCAAAAGGGTGAGGTAGGGTCATATAAGGGTTAGCCCTTTTTGACCCGATCCTTTAGCTACATACAAAAGCATGACCCTTTTTGACTTTTTTGATTAAAGGGTTAATTCATTAAAACCCTTATAACATTAATAGTAAATGAAAGTTTTTAAATTTGATTTATTTTATAAAAACAAATGCTAAATTTTTTTATTTTCAAAATATTCCATAAAATTTTGAACTTTCAAATTATGAAATTCAAGTGTCGAATTATTCGAAAATAAAAGTTAATAAAAGAATTATTCGAAAATAATAATTTTTAAAGTTAAAAAGGCCAAAACTACGAAAATACCCTTCATGTTGAAAAAAGTGAAAAAAAACAAAACAAAATTTAAAAAATTCAGAAAATTACGAAATGAAAAGTAAAAAAAAGGATTATTTTAAAATAACGATTTATAAAGCTAAAATTACGAAAGTACCCTTCATTTTGAAAAAAGTGAAAAAAACAAATAAATTTCAATAAATCCAGAAAATTACGAAATGAAAAGTTAAAAAAGAATTATTTTACAACAACGATTTTTAATGCTAAAAATGCTAAAATTACGAAAATACCTTTCATTTTGAAAAAAGTGAAAAAACAAAAAAAAATTCAGAAAATCCAGAAATGAAAAGTTAAAAAAGAATTATTTTACTGTAACGATTTTTAAAGCTAAAATTACTAAAATACCCTTCATTTTGAAAAAAGTGAAAAAACAAATAAATTTCAAAAAATCCAAACAATTACGAAATGAAAAGTTAAAAAAGAATTATTTTACAATAACGATTTTTAAAGCTAAAAAGCTAAAATTACGAAAATACCCTTCATTTTGAAAAAAGTGAAAAAACAAATAAATTTCAAAAAATCCAAAAAATTGCGAAATGAAAAGTTAAAAAATAATTATTTTACATTAACGATTTTTAAAGCTAAAAATACTAAAATTACGAAAATACCCTTCATTTTGAAAAAAGTGAAAAAAAATTAAAAAATTTCGGAAAATCCAGAAAATTACGAAATGAAAAGTATAAAAAGAATTATTTTAAAATAACAAATTTTAAAGCTAAAAATGCTAAAATTACGAAAATACCCTTCATTTTGAAAAAAGTGAAATAAATAAATAAATTTCAAAAAATCCAGAAAATTACGAAATGAAAAGTAAAAAAAGAATTATTTGAAAATTATGATTTTTAAAGCTATATATGCCAAAACTACGAAAATAAAGGGTATTTCATTTAGTAATTTTTGCCAAATTTGTAATAAATTTCACTTTTTCCATATTAATATTAGCTTTAAAAATCATAATTTTCGAATAATTCTTTTTTTACTTTTCATTTCATAATTTTCCGGATTTTTTGAAATTTATTTTTTTTTTCATTTTTTTTCAAAATGAAGGGTATTTTCGTAATTTTAGCATTTTTAGCTTTAAAAATTGTTATTTTAAAATAATTCTTTTTATACTTTTCATTTCGTAATTTTCTGGATTTTTTTTGTTTTTTTCACTTTTTTCAAAATGAAGGGTATTTTCGTAATTTTAGCATTTTTAGCTTTAGAAATCGTTATTGTAAAATAATTCTTCTTTAACTTTTCATTTCGTAATTTTCTGGATTTTCTGAATTTTTTTTGTTTTTTTCACTTTTTTCAAAATGAAGGGTATTTTCGTAATTTTAGAATTTTTAGCTTTAAAAATTGTTATTTTAAAATAATTCTTTTTTTACTTTTCATTTCATAATTTTTTGGATTTTTTAAAATTTATTTGTTTTTTTCACTTTTTTCAAAATGAAGGGTATTTTCGTAATTTTAGCATTTTTAGCTTTAAAAATCGTTATTTTAAAATAATTCTTTTTTTACTTTCCATTTCGTAATTTTCTGGATTTTCTGAAATTTTTTCATTTTTTCACTTTTTCCAATATGAAGGGCATTTTCGTAATTTTGGTCCCTTTAGCTTTAAAAATCATTATTTTCGAATACTTCATTTTTTAATTTTCATTTCATAATTTTTTGGATTTTTTGAATTTTTTTCACTTTTTCCAAAATAATGATTTTTGTTTTCGTAATTTTGACATTTTTACATTTAAAAATTGTTATTTCAAAGTATAACTTTTTTACTATTTGGGTAAGTGGGTTGCGCATTTGTAACCCTTTTAAAAATGAGTCAACCCTTTTATGATTCATTTAATAAAAAATTGTAAAAGGGTTGACCCAACAGGGTTGTAATTAGGGTAAAAAGGGTAGGGCCATATTTTGACAGGTCTACGTGAACATCGTCCGGAGTTGAAAAAGTAGGCATGGGCCCCTGTAGGGCTACACTGTGCGTGCTTGATTTGTGTCAGTGGCTGACACCCTAGGGCTTGATACACCCCTAGGGTGGACCTAGCACAGGTGACTACATTCCGGGTTTGGGCCGTATGACACCGATACACAACGAGTTAGGTTTTAGGGAGCCGATCGATTAGATCGTTCTGTTGGACCCCGTATTGGGTCATTCATGATATTGGGCCAAGGGATCATTTCTGGATTTATACTTGACATGGATTAGAATACTAGTACAGTTGGTGCAGTAAATCTTGTTTATGCGATGCCACTCTTAACTTATCTTAGTTATCATGCCAGTCCAGTTATTATCTTTATGTTTAATCTCAGTTTCTCATGCCCAGTTAACTTTGTTAGTTTTTATACTGACAGTCACTAGGGCTTACCAGTCTTTATGACTGACCCTTTTCTTCCACCTCTTTTTCTTTCGCCCCCCCCAGGTTTTCAAGGAGGAAATTCTAGCACTTATCTTGGATTTCTCTTGCTTCATTCCAAGCTCATGTACGGTTTGGTCTTGAGCTATGCTATGGCTGCACTCATGCTCTTTTTGGGGAATAATATTTTACTTGCGTTATTTTAAGTTTAATTGCTTCTTTAGAACTTGATGTAATGAAATAATGACTTGTTATTTATGATGTAAGAGGTTTTGACTCTATTTTGGAAGTAATGTGATTTGGTTTTCTTAAATTCCGCTGCTTTACTTATTTATTTATTTATGTTCTGTCTTGTGTTATCTCTGTGCTTGTTTACTAGAATAATACCCCTCCAAAACTAGTGCATTCCCTTTGTGAGTGACCCTAGCGGAGGTGGGGTGTTACAATTTGGTATCAGAGCATAAGGTTACCAAGCTGGGCAAAATTTTTAAGAAAAAGTTTTAAAAATCTTCCAAAATTATTTTCAAAACCATATATAAAGAAGCATTTTTCAAGTAAAGTTTTAATTTTTTTTTTTAAAAAGCTATTCCCCAAAAGCCATAAGCACTTTCCTTTGCTCCTTCGTTTGAATTCTTTTCCCTTTTCGTTTTTCAGCATGTCTGGGGATCTCAACTTGCCCGACGGTGTGCAAATACCCAACTGGTTTCATAGGTACCTAGAGGCTACTACACCAACCGCGGGACCAGCTAATGTAGTTCCTCCAGCCAACGCTCCTCCTCCTCCTCCTCAACCCCCTCGAGTAGACCCTTCCACTAAGATTTGCAAGGACTTTAAGGCGATGGGCGGCAAGGATTTCATTGGGACCGAAAATTTTGTTCAAGCGAGAAACTGGCTAAAGGAGACTGAAGACCTATTTATTATCTTCGATGTAGAGGATCGTAGGAAAGTCCAATTGGCAGCATGTCTACTGAAGGATGAAGCTGCATACTGGTGGGAAGTCACCAACGCTACCAGACCCATTGAGACTTGGGTCGACTTTAGGATGAGGTTTGGGCTTAAATTTCTATCGCCAGCGGAAGAGAGTCTCCAAATGGAAAGGTTCCTAGCACTCAAGCAAGGGGACATGTCTATTAGAGAATACGTGAATAAATTCAATCAACTTGCTCGGTTCGGTTTAGACTTGGTCAACACGGCCCAGAAAAAGGCCCTACGCTTTGCTCGAGGATTGAATGAGCCATTACACGGGTTGGCCATGACTCATATACCCATGGGGGCGAGCTTTGAGAGCTTGGTTGTAACAACCCGGAAAATGCGAGCCAGTTTGAAATTTTTATTTTGGCAATTTTAGCGAAATTTGATATTTAAAATGAATTATTTTAAATAATATTGTCGAGAAATTTATTTTGAATATAATTGGAACATATATATTATATACGTCGTCGTTAGAATATATAATAATTATATATAATTATAAAAGGTATTGAAAATGGCGCGGTAGTTCGATAATTCGATTTCAAACTTCAATTGGATGTACCGGGTGCAAAACAATCCGGATTTTAGTGAAACCAAAAATGATAGGATCAAATTGAGAATATCTTTCTAACGAAGTTAACAAACTGAGATTTCACTTTAGAAATGATAAGATATGTCCAGTTTAAAATTAGAAATAGTCGCTGTGGAATTTATATATATTTTTATATATATAAGGCCCTTAAAAATAGCAATTTTGCAAACGACCTCGGATTTCGACGAAACTAGTTTTGTTGGGTCCGGGATGTAAAGTTATCGCTAGATTTCAAATTTCATAATTTTTTGAATCAATATGTGAGCGTGGCAAGGGAAAACGTGTTTTGACCATTTCAGTTGATTTTAATCGACTGGAAATTGGCCATTTTTCTAACGGTCTCAGAATTCGACGAAACTAGTTTTGTTAGGACCGTATCGTCAATACGAAGCTAGAAAATATTTTCCTGGAATTTTTAGAGTTAGTATGTGACCCCGGTAAATTGAAATGTACGTTTAAAATTCAATATAGAGATTTTAATGTAAATTCAACGGAAACTGATTCAAACGATCAAATCAGCTTGCGATACATATCCCATTGTGTTCAGAATGGGGGTAAAACGCTGGGGACGACAGTCATTGGGCCTCGTTTGGAGTTCGTATGGATAAACAAATATTTTTGAAACTAAAGGAATTAAATAATAATATAATCTATTATAAAACCCTAACTAAAATTTATTTTCCACATCAGAAAAACGTCCACCGTCGTTCTTCATCGTTGAAAGGCGGAAAAGGGCTCCGAATTTCTCCCTCGTTTTTCTTTCAATTCACGAAAAATTAGATCCTGGTTCTTTGGGAGATTTTGTAGGGCTGTTCAAGCTCTTCGAATCCATAGTGGTGTCATCAATTATCGTGGCGTGGTTATCTCGATTTCTGGGCGGGAAGGGGGGGCCGTTCGATTGGGGTTTTCTCGCCAATGGCAGCGGCGAGTCAGGCGCCAGTGGCGGCGCTAAGGCATGATGCGACGGCGGTGGGGATGCTCGGTCCAGATCTGGTCAACGATGCTCGGCGGTGGCTGAAATCCCAAGCCCTAGCGTGGAACGTTGGGTTCGATGGTCACCTGGAGCGTTTTACAGAAAATGGTAGGGAAAGGTACATTTTTTTATTTTATATATATATATATTTAACAGTGTTTTAAATTTGAAAGTAAAAATAATAAATATACTTTGAATTTGAAAGTAAAAATAATAAATATACTTTGAATTTGAAAGTAAAAATAATAAATATACTTTGAATTTGAAAGTAAAAATAATAAATATACTTTGAATTTGAAAGTAAAAATAATAAATATACTTTGAATTTGAAAAAAAATAATAAATATACTTTGAATTGGAAAAAAAATTTAAATATAATCTTTATTTTTGAAATGGCGGCGGAATCTATATTAGTAAAAATATAGTTTTTATATATTGAACATCGAAGTAGAAAAATAGGATTTTTTATCTATTGAACTTCGAAATAAAAATATGATTTCTATATTTTTAAAGTAGTAAAAATATAATCTTTTATATTGTAGAAAGATAAAAATATGATCTTTGCATAGTAGGAACTATAAAAATTTTTAGATGTAAAAATACGAAATCTATATTTTTGAAATGGAATTTTATATATTGAATAGCATAGTAAAAATTTGATTTTTATATATTGAATAGCATAGTAAAAATTTGATTTTTATATATTGAATAGCATAGTAAAAATTAGATTTTTATATATTGAAAGGCGGAGTAAAAATCATATTTTTATATATTGAATAACATCGTAAAAATTCGATTTTTGCATATGTAGAGAATACGGGCGAAAGCGACAAAAAGGCGAGGTCGACGAAGAATTCTGCAAAACAAGAGTCAAGATAATTGGATAGCTATATGTGAGAATTTCTCACCTTTCAATTTCATTTCTATTTATATATATATACTAGGATGCAGACGGTGCTTAGTAGCACCCGACACAATCGTCCACAGACCATGGACTTGTTTGTTTGGTTGCATAGATTAGTTATATGATTTGATTTGAATTTGGTTGTTTGGTGATTTTGATTGATGTGTGAATGGCGTGGGCCTTCACTAGACCGGGGATAAGGCTAGGCCTTGTCCCGTTTCTAGTATCGTGCCGTTATGCCGCCGAAATTTTCTAAAATATGTTAGAAAATAAAAATATCATTTTTTTTGTGTAAATGAATAATAGAAATTCATATGTTGGAATAAAATGTTTTATCGTTAAAATATAATTTTTAACGTGAATATGAATATAGTGAATGTGAATAAATAAATATTCATTTACAAACCAGACGGTTTGTTTATGTACACTTATTTGAATGACATCGATTGGGACGATAAATTTTACACATCGCCCAACTGCACAAATAAAATCTGTGTTTGTTTGTTTGAAACCCCACACGGGTATTGGGATGAAATATGAATTTCACTCATCCTGATTGATTAAATATGTCGATCGATTGATTGACAGGCTGTTATAAGCGTTGAATATCTATATTTGATGCTTATACAGTGTAGTGCACTTTGGTTGATGGTTGATTATTTTTCAATGCTATTATATACATGTGTTGTATGGAAATCCATATAATTAATTTTATATGGTAATTGATTGGGCCTCATTCCAATTTGAAAAATAAAGAAAATTTGAAAATAGAAATTATGAAGCCGTGTTGATTAGATTGACGCCATTTTGACGTGAACGATATTTATATCGATTTTAAACGATTTCGAAATGAATTGAATTGAAAACGATTTCGAAATGAATTGAATTGAAAACGATTTCGAAATGAATTGAATTGAAAACGATTTCGAAATGAATTGAATTGAAAACGATTTCGAAATGAATTGAATTGAAAACGATTTCGAAATGAATTGAATTGAAAACGATTTCGAAATGAATTGAATTGAAAACGAATTCAAATTGAATTGAAATTTGAATTTGAATAGAAATGAATTCAAATTGAATTGAAATTGAAATTGAATAGAAATGAATTCGAATTGAAATTGAATAGAAATGAATTCGAATTGAAATTGAATAGAAATGAATTCGAATTGAAATTGAATAGAAACGATTTCGAAATGAATTGAATTGAAAACGATTTCGAAATGAATGGAATTGAAAACGATTTCGAAATGAATTGAATTGAAAACGATTTCGAAATGAAATGGAGTGAAAACGAATTCGAATTGAATTGAAATTTGAATTGAATAGAAGTGAATTTTAAAACGAATTTTTAAAGAAGAATTCAATTTTTATTTGAATTGAAATGGAAGTTGAAATCGCTTTTGAAACGAATTTTAAAACTATTTATATAATTCGTTTTAAATAGAAATCGACGAAATATATATTATATATATTATATATATAATATAATGGCCTGAATAGAACGCGCCGCGCCGCGGCAGTTCGTGAATTTCGACCATTTATTTCAAACGGACATTGCGGGAGATCCGACCGTCGGATTCTCCTAAAACCGGAACCGTTGGGTTCGTATCGAAAAGAGCTTTCTAACGAATATTAGAAATTTGAAATCGAACGGTTGGATTTGGAATTATGTCCAAATCAAATTGGAAAAAGGTCGCTATACGTGCAGTTCGATGGCCATTGGTGGAAATCGACTGTACGGGCCTTGATAAAATTATTAAAAATAGTAATAATTTGTGTAAAATCATAAGAAATGATTTAGAAAGAATTGGGATGGAAAACTCCATATTTGAAAAGATAAAAATAGATTTTTATCGAAATGAACTAGTTTTGAACTAGAATTATAATTCTATTTATTTTTAAATAAATAAATTGAATTTGAAATGGTTTTAAAAATAACCAGAATATCCAATGATTGCATTGGAGTGGAATTGAATCGAAATTGTCTTCGGAATATTTCGATGTTGGAATTCGTGATTATACGGATGTTGATATGGAAATTTGAAAGATATATACTTATATCGTTATTTCCAATACGACATTTGTTAATCGTAGAATTTGATATTGAATGTAAGCCGATATATTTTCTATTCAGAGCCTTATATTGAATATCAAATGTGATTTGGGTTTGTCGTGAATGGTGTCTTCATTAACACTGTTCTTGAACCCTGTTGAGAAAAGATTAAATCTTTTTATTTAGATTTAATGAAGTGTACCAATTAAATAATATTTAATTGGAATTGAATTGATATTGATTTTTGGGTTTATCGTGAACAGTGTTTTTTAAACAACACTCGTTCTTTAACCCGATAATTAATGAATGTGATTTTGGGTTTATCGTGAACTGTGTTTTAAATGACACTGATTCTTTAACCCAGCTAACGATTAAAACTAAGTGGAGTTTTAATGAATCTTTAATTAGATTGAAATGATCGAAAATGGAGTATCACCAGTTTTGCTCCAGGCGATAGTTAAATCTTTAATTAGATTTGAACGTGAAATGGTAATTGAATTTACCGATAACACTGTGGTGTTAGATATGAAGTATTACCAGTTTTACTTCATGGGATAAACAGGTTGGGATTGGGAAATTAAAACAAATGATTACTTCGGTAAGTTTCGTTAATCCCGACTAGTTGAATCGAAATTCAAAAGAAGATTAGAGAATAAATTCAAGAAATTTATCTTGGATAAAATTAATGGGAACATTTCCCTATGAATGTGAAATTTAGAAACTGACTGTCGGTTAGCCAAACAGAATGTTTTTCTGGATATTGATCTGATGTTGGTTTCGGCCTTCGGGGTTAATATTTGGGGAATTATTCTCTTGGTTAATTTACGGTTAGTGACTAATGAATTGGAATGAGGCGTATGTTGTGTTTGTGTAACACTTATTTAAAATATACGCGAGTTATTCGGAAAGACCGGGTTTGTCCCATTCTGAATAACTGATACGACGATAAGTCGGAGATGAAGACGATGGTCGAAGACCGGAGGTCTTCACGTCGTTTGGGTGATTACTGATGATCTTGATTGGGCTGTACACCCAAGAAGATGGAAACAGTTGGTGATCGTCCAGACGTACTTGGAGATCGATGGATATGCGGGGTACTAGGTGCCTCCGGTTTCGTTCAGCCCCAGAACGGACTTGTAAATGGACTGTGTGTCTGACATTGGATTTTAGTCCGTGTGATTGATCTCTATTAAATATATATCTGTTTGGCGGCGGAGAATTTATTCTCTTGCTTAACGCCCTTCTCTGAGACGTACGAGCTCAGGGGTTATATATTGATGGATATCAATCGCATGGAGTGAATTTCCTGTGTGGCATGCTAAGAGGCAAATGATCAAGGTTTCTGTTGAAAAGCAAAGTCTTGTGGTTGATGATCGAAGCACGGCCTTTGTGGCGTAGCTTTGTGTAACGTTGATTCGCGAGTATCACACCCGGTATGAATCAAAAACGGGAGACGGACCTCAGGGAGGGCATGCGTTTCTTTCTAGTTATGAGTGGCGTCAGTGCTTGAACTGGCTGACGAGTTTGACTCATGTGGATGTTACTTATTATTACTTGCTGAAAAGCGAGGTGCCTCGTGATATCGGTTTCGGCCGATGCTTCTGGTCGGCTGACGGGCCAGGCTTACGCCCCAAAGGGCGGGGAAACGTAGTGTTCAGGCATAATAATCCACATCGGTGGACCGGCCCTGACGATCTAAAGGGTCGATGCGCTCTGACCCTGTGGCTCGGGCTAGAGAGTCACAAATCGGTAGAGGATCTTGCCCCTAGCCTCGGTTCATACCATAAATGATAACCCAACTTCCAATACGACATTTGCGGTTTTGATTGTAAATTTATATATGGCGACATAGTGTTATGGGCCATTCATGCCGCCTATGATTGATACTTATGATTTGAAGTTGTTTTATACACTATGCACTTATAATAGTATCAAACAATCCGTGTTAAACGTATCAAGCATTCTTTGGCTGTTATAAGGGAAAACCCTATCCCCCGGCTTGCGTTGCATTGTGTGATAGGACCTGGGTCTTATAACAGCTTCATTTTTCTTTATTTAGCATTGCGCTGTTTGGTTTATGCACTGGTATCCTTGGGAGGAAACCCGTTCCGTGTTATACGGCATGGTCCCTTGATTTACCTAATGATTTAAAATAAAGATTAATAACTGTTTTAGTTCTCACACCAGTCACATGACTGACCTGGAGTTTATTGGTTTAACCTAAACTCTGGGTGCCCTTATTTTCGACACGGGCAGCTAGTAGTTTTGGTTTTGTAGATTTATATTCACAGGATCCTGGTTTACAGCTGGAACGATATCTGGAAAGCTTTGTATCCGTATATCTCTTCTAGTTGTGTATTGTATTATTTTCCGCTGCTATGTATTTAAATGTAATTTAAATCTCTGATATTTCTGTGTAATATTTATTCATTTTACTCTGTATATTCTTGTAATCTGATGCATTGTTGTAATATACAATGAAATGTTCTTCTGTATGCGTTCTGTTTTGTCCTGTTCTCAAACGATAGGGCGTTTTCGAACGGCCTGGATCGGTTTAGCGACTGGTTCGGACCGAGCGAAATTCCTTGCCGTCACAGTTGGTATCAGAGCTTTAGTTTACAAAGCAGAGAACAAGGCACATTAGAACCATACGAAAGAATTCATCAGATATTGGATTAGCAATATCCAATGGAATGACTCGTTAGAGATAGGATCAGTAGTATCCTAGAACGAGTGTGAAGAGTATATTTTTAAAGTGAAAACAAATTTTGTTTTGAAAATTTTAAATCAATTATTCGTATTTGATTATCTAATTATATTGATGTGGACAATCCAGTATATATAGATTTTGCGTATACGTCTGATCCGCGTGTATTCGAAATTTTAATATACTGGATAAATATAGAATCATACTCTAGTGGCCCGAAGATGATTCTGATGATTGACTAGTCGTCATTAGTATTCATGTTCGAGTAACGAAGGTGTGATATCTATATATTTCCTATTGACTGGTGTGAGAACCAAAATTAGATAGGACCTATTGTTGTGATTTGGCATCAAAAACAAGAATCTGATTTTTGACTATGTATCAAGATTATCAATTTGAAACTCTAATTCACCAATTGATTGATGTTTGTGTTGTTTGTTTATTTGTTTGATAATTTTGAACCATTTAGCCTAATTGAACCAAATATTGAACTGTATTGAAAATTAGTCGCATTTGCTTGCATATACATATATATCATTGAACAGGTCATAGCAAGGAGGCTAGAGCCAGAGAATAAAATTTGTTTGCCCGACAAATAGGTACATGTTTAATACATAATTTACTGTTTTGTTTGGGTGATGATGATTTTGTGAGCCTATTGGCTAGCCGCTTGGCTTTTTCTTTTTCTTTTTGAGATCTGAAGGACCGGGGAAGCTATTTGAAATTCCCCGATGCTCCCGGTGCAGGGGAGGTTATGGCGAAATTTTTCAAAAATTTAGGGTGTTAGCCAAATTTTTGAAATTTTTGAAAAGTTCTTAGAAACTGAAAAGTTGAAGAACTTAAGCCGTAATCAAAACAATGGAAGTTGAGCTGAATAATCAAACCACTTTCGACTTTGTTCCTTTTCGGGGACAAAAAGTTTTAAGTGGGGGAGATTGTAACAACCCGGAAAATGCGAGCCAGTTTGAAATTTTTATTTTGGCAATTTTAGCGAAATTTGATATTTAAAATGAATTATTTTAAATAATATTGTCGAGAAATTTATTTTGAATATAATTGGAACGTATATATTATATACGTCGTCGTTAGAATATATAATAATTATATATAATTATAAAAGGTATTGAAAATGGCGCGGTAGTTCGATAATTCGATTTCAAACTTCAATTGGATGTACCGGGTGCAAAACAATCCGGATTTTAGTGAAACCAAAAATGATAGGATCAAATTGAGAATATCTTTCTAACGAAGTTAACAAACTGAGATTTCACTTTAGAAATGATAAGATATGTCCAGTTTAAAATTAGAAATAGTCGCTGTGGAATTTATATATATTTTTATATATATAAGGCCCTTAAAAATAGCAATTTTGCAAACGACCTCGGATTTCGACGAAACTAGTTTTGTTGGGTCCGGGATGTAAAGTTATCGCTAGATTTCAAATTTCATAATTTTTTGAATCAATATGTGAGCGTGGCAAGGGAAAACGTGTTTTGACCATTTCAGTTGATTTTAATCGACTGGAAATTGGCCATTTTTCTAACGGTCTCAGAATTCGACGAAACTAGTTTTGTTAGGACCGTATCGTCAATACGAAGCTAGAAAATATTTTCCTGGAATTTTTAGAGTTAGTATGTGACCCCGGTAAATTGAAATGTACGTTTAAAATTCAATATAGAGATTTTAATGTAAATTCAACGGAAACTGATTCAAACGATCAAATCAGCTTGCGATACATATCCCATTGTGTTCAGAATGGGGGTAAAACGCTGGGGACGACAGTCATTGGGCCTCGTTTGGAGTTCGTATGGATAAACAAATATTTTTGAAACTAAAGGAATTAAATAATAATATAATCTATTATAAAACCCTAACTAAAATTTATTTTCCACATCAGAAAAACGTCCACCGTCGTTCTTCATCGTTGAAAGGCGGAAAAGGGCTCCGAATTTCTCCCTCGTTTTTCTTTCAATTCACGAAAAATTAGATCCTGGTTCTTTGGGAGATTTTGTAGGGCTGTTCAAGCTCTTCGAATCCATAGTGGTGTCATCAATTATCGTGGCGTGGTTATCTCGATTTCTGGGCGGGAAGGGGGGGCCGTTCGATTGGGGTTTTCTCGCCAATGGCAGCGGCGAGTCAGGCGCCAGTGGCGGCGCTAAGGCATGATGCGACGGCGGTGGGGATGCTCGGTCCAGATCTGGTCAACGATGCTCGGCGGTGGCTGAAATCCCAAGCCCTAGCGTGGAACGTTGGGTTCGATGGTCACCTGGAGCGTTTTACAGAAAATGGTAGGGAAAGGTACATTTTTTTATTTTATATATATATATATATATTTAACAGTGTTTTAAATTTGAAAGTAAAAATAATAAATATACTTTGAATTTGAAAGTAAAAATAATAAATATACTTTGAATTTGAAAGTAAAAATAATAAATATACTTTGAATTTGAAAGTAAAAATAATAAATATACTTTGAATTTGAAAGTAAAAATAATAAATATACTTTGAATTTGAAAAAAAATAATAAATATAATTTGAGTTGGAAAAAAAATTTAAATATAATCTTTATTTTTGAAATGGCGGCGGAATCTATATTAGTAAAAATATAGTTTTTATATATTGAACATCGAAGTAGAAAAATAGGATTTTTTATCTATTGAACTTCGAAATAAAAATATGATTTCTATATTTTTAAAGTAGTAAAAATATAATCTTTTATATTGTAGAAAGATAAAAATATGATCTTTGCATAGTAGGAACTATAAAAATTTTTAGATGTAAAAATACGAAATCTATATTTTTGAAATGGAATTTTATATATTGAATAGCATAGTAAAAATTTGATTTTTATATATTGAATAGCATAGTAAAAATTTGATTTTTATATATTGAATAGCATAGTAAAAATTAGATTTTTATATATTGAAAGGCGGAGTAAAAATCATATTTTTATATATTGAATAGCATCGTAAAAATTCGATTTTTGCATATGTAGAGAATACGGGCGAAAGCGACAAAAAGGCGAGGTCGACGAAGAATTCTGCAAAACAAGAGTCAAGATAATTGGATAGCTATATGTGAGAATTTCTCACCTTTCAATTTCATTTCTATTTATATATATATACTAGGATGCAGACGGTGCTTAGTAGCACCCGACACAATCGTCCACAGACCATGGACTTGTTTGTTTGGTTGCATAGATTAGTTATATGATTTGATTTGAATTTGGTTGTTTGGTGATTTTGATTGATGTGTGAATGGCGTGGGCCTTCACTAGACCGGGGATAAGGCTAGGCCTTGTCCCGTTTCTAGTATCGTGCCGTTATGCCGCCGAAATTTTCTAAAATATGTTAGAAAATAAAAATATCATTTTTTTTGTGTAAATGAATAATAGAAATTCATATGTTGGAATAAAATGTTTTATCGTTAAAATATAATTTTTAACGTGAATATGAATATAGTGAATGTGAATAAATAAATATTCATTTACAAACCAGACGGTTTGTTTATGTACACTTATTTGAATGACATCGATTGGGACGATAAATTTTACACATCGCCCAACTGCACAAATAAAATCTGTGTTTGTTTGTTTGAAACCCCACACGGGTATTGGGATGAAATATGAATTTCACTCATCCTGATTGATTAAATATGTCGATCGATTGATTGACAGGCTGTTATAAGCGTTGAATATCTATATTTGATGCTTATACAGTGTAGTGCACTTTGGTTGATGGTTGATTATTTTTCAATGCTATTATATACATGTGTTGTATGGAAATCCATATAATTAATTTTATATGGTAATTGATTGGGCCTCATTCCAATTTGAAAAATAAAGAAAATTTGAAAATAGAAATTATGAAGCCGTGTTGATTAGATTGACGCCATTTTGACGTGAACGATATTTATATCGATTTTAAACGATTTCGAAATGAATTGAATTGAAAACGATTTCGAAATGAATTGAATTGAAAACGATTTCGAAATGAATTGAATTGAAAACGATTTCGAAATGAATTGAATTGAAAACGATTTCGAAATGAATTGAATTGAAAACGATTTCGAAATGAATTGAATTGAAAACGATTTCGAAATGAATTGAATTGAAAACGATTTTGAAATGAATTGAATTGAAAACGAATTCAAATTGAATTGAAATTTGAATTTGAATAGAAATGAATTCAAATTGAATTGAAATTGAAATTGAATAGAAATGAATTCGAATTGAAATTGAATAGAAATGAATTCGAATTGAAATTGAATAGAAATGAATTCGAATTGAAATTGAGTAGAAACGATTTCGAAATGAATTGAATTGAAAACGATTTCGAAATGAATGGAATTGAAAACGATTTCGAAATGAATTGAATTGAAAACGATTTCGAAATGAAATGGAGTGAAAACGAATTCGAATTGAATTGAAATTTGAATTGAATAGAAGTGAATTTTAAAACGAATTTTTAAAGAAGAATTCAATTTTGATTTGAATTGAAATGGAAGTTGAAATCGCTTTTGAAACGAATTTTAAAACTATTTATATAATTCGTTTTAAATAGAAATCGACGAAATATATATTATATATATTATATATATAATATAATGGCCTGAATAGAACGCGCCGCGCCGCGGCAGTTCGTGAATTTCGACCATTTATTTCAAACGGACATTGCGGGAGATCCGACCGTCGGATTCTCCTAAAACCGGAACCGTTGGGTTCGTATCGAAAAGAGCTTTCTAACGAATATTAGAAATTTGAAATCGAACGGTTGGATTTGGAATTATGTCCAAATCAAATTGGAAAAAGGTCGCTATACGTGCAGTTCGATGGCCATTGGTGGAAATCGACTGTACGGGCCTTGATAAAATTATTAAAAATAGTAATAATTTGTGTAAAATCATAAGAAATGATTTAGAAAGAATTGGGATGGAAAACTCCATATTTGAAAAGATAAAAATAGATTTTTATCGAAATGAACTAGTTTTGAACTAGAATTATAATTCTATTTATTTTTAAATAAATAAATTGAATTTGAAATGGTTTTAAAAATAACCAGAATATCCAATGATTGCATTGGAGTGGAATTGAATCGAAATTGTCTTCGGAATATTTCGATGTTGGAATTCGTGATTATACGGATGTTGATATGGAAATTTGAAAGATATATACTTATATCGTTATTTCCAATACGACATTTGTTAATCGTAGAATTTGATATTGAATGTAAGCCGATATATTTTCTATTCAGAGCCTTATATTGAATATCAAATGTGATTTGGGTTTGTCGTGAATGGTGTCTTCATTAACACTGTTCTTGAACCCTGTTGAGAAAAGATTAAATCTTTTTATTTAGATTTAATGAAGTGTACCAATTAAATAATATTTAATTGGAATTGAATTGATATTGATTTTTGGGTTTATCGTGAACAGTGTTTTTTAAACAACACTCGTTCTTTAACCCGATAATTAATGAATGTGATTTTGGGTTTATCGTGAACTGTGTTTTAAATGACACTGATTCTTTAACCCAGCTAACGATTAAAACTAAGTGGAGTTTTAATGAATCTTTAATTAGATTGAAATGATCGAAAATGGAGTATCACCAGTTTTGCTCCAGGCGATAGTTAAATCTTTAATTAGATTTGAACGTGAAATGGTAATTGAATTTACCGATAACACTGTGGTGTTAGATATGAAGTATTACCAGTTTTACTTCATGGGATAAACAGGTTGGGATTGGGAAATTAAAACAAATGATTACTTCGGTAAGTTTCGTTAATCCCGACTAGTTGAATCGAAATTCAAAAGAAGATTAGAGAATAAATTCAAGAAATTTATCTTGGATAAAATTAATGGGAACATTTCCCTATGAATGTGAAATTTAGAAACTGACTGTCGGTTATCCAAACAGAATGTTTTTCTGGATATTGATCTGATGTTGGTTTCGGCCTTCGGGGTTAATATTTGGGGAATTATTCTCTTGGTTAATTTACGGTTAGTGACTAATGAATTGGAATGAGGCGTATGTTGTGTTTGTGTAACACTTATTTAAAATATACGCGAGTTATTCGGAAAGACCGGGTTTGTCCCATTCTGAATAACTGATACGACGATAAGTCGGAGATGAAGACGATGGTCGAAGACCGGAGGTCTTCACGTCGTTTGGGTGATTACTGATGATCTTGATTGGGCTGTACACCCAAGAAGATGGAAACAGTTGGTGATCGTCCAGACGTACTTGGAGATCGATGGATATGCGGGGTACTAGGTGCCTCCGGTTTCGTTCAGCCCCAGAACGGACTTGTAAATGGACTGTGTGTCTGACATTGGATTTTAGTCCGTGTGATTGATCTCTATTAAATATATATCTGTTTGGCGGCGGAGAATTTATTCTCTTGCTTAACGCCCTTCTCTGAGACGTACGAGCTCAGGGGTTATATATTGATGGATATCAATCGCATGGAGTGAATTGCCTGTGTGGCATGCTAAGAGGCAAATGATCAAGGCTTCTGTTGAAAAGCAAAGTCTTGTGGTTGATGATCGAAGCACGGCCTTTGTGGCGTAGCTTTGTGTAACGTTGATTCGCGAGTATCACACCCGGTATGAATCAAAAACGGGAGACGGACCTCAGGGAGGGCATGCGTTTCTTTCTAGTTATGAGTGGCGTCAGTGCTTGAACTGGCTGACGAGTTTGACTCATGTGGATGTTACTTATTATTACTTGCTGAAAAGCGAGGTGCCTCGTGATATCGGTTTCGGCCGATGCTTCTGGTCGGCTGACGGGCCAGGCTTACGCCCCAAAGGGCGGGGAAACGTAGTGTTCAGGCATAATAATCCACATCGGTGGACCGGCCCTGACGATCTAAAGGGTCGATGCGCTCTGACCCTGTGGCTCGGGCTAGAGAGTCACAAATCGGTAGAGGATCTTGCCCCTAGCCTCGGTTCATACCATAAATGATAACCCAACTTCCAATACGACATTTGCGGTTTTGATTGTAAATTTATATATGGCGACATAGTGTTATGGGCCATTCATGCCGCCTATGATTGATACTTATGATTTGAAGTTGTTTTATACACTATGCACTTATAATAGTATCAAACAATCCGTGTTAAACGTATCAAGCATTCTTTGGCTGTTATAAGGGAAAACCCTATCCCCCGGCTTGCGTTGCATTGTGTGATAGGACCTAGGTCTTATAACAGCTTCATTTTTCTTTATTTAGCATTGCGCTGTTTGGTTTATGCACTGGTATCCTTGGGAGGAAACCCGTTCCGTGTTATACGGCATGGTCCCTTGATTTACCTAATGATTTAAAATAAAGATTAATAACTGTTTTAGTTCTCACACCAGTCACATGACTGACCTGGAGTTTATTGTTTTAACCTAAACTCTGGGTGCCCTTATTTTCGACACGGGCAGCTAGTAGTTTTGGTTTTGTAGATTTATATTCACAGGATCCTGGTTTACAGCTGGAACGATATCTGGAAAGCTTTGTATCCGTATATCTCTTCTACTTGTGTATTGTATTATTTTCCGCTGCTATGTATTTAAATGTAATTTAAATCTCTGATATTTCTGTGTAATATTTATTCATTTTACTCTGTATATTCTTGTAATCTGATGCATTGTTGTAATATACAATGAAATGTTCTTCTGTATGCGTTCTGTTTTGTCCTGTTCTCAAACGATAGGGCGTTTTCGAACGGCCTGGATCGGTTTAGCGACTGGTTCGGACCGAGCGAAATTCCTTGCCGTCACATTGGTGGATATGGCCCTTCTGTATGAGGAAGACAAGAAGGGGAAGAAAGAGGTTAAGCTGGACGAGACTCAGAATAAGAAGGTGGATTTCAAGAATGGAGGCAACAAGAACAACAAGAATAACAAGGGCAACAATAACAACAAGGCACGTGAGACGAGGAAGTGTAACTATTGCGGGATTATGGGGAATATAGCCAAGGACTGTAGAAAGAAGAAGAGGAAGTTGGGAGAATGCTTTCATTGTGGAGAGACATGACACTATAGTAAGGATTTCCCTAAGAAGCCAGCACAGGGGCAGGGGCAGACTCAGCGAGCAGGACCTTCTGGAGGGCAGTTGCATGCTCTCAACACCACTCCAGTTCTTGACCGAGGTAGTAATTCTGTAGAAAGCCTTGTTTACATTTCTGACTTTCCTGTTCGAACCTTATTTAACACTGGCGCATCGCATACATTTATTTCCTCTGTTATTGTTGAAAATCTGCACCTAAGTACTAGTCTAGTTGAGGATCCCCTTAGTGTTTCAAATCTGATTGGGGGCTCCACTCATTTATCTATGATCTGTATGGATGTGAGGATTTCTATCTTGAGCGTAGAATTTTCATGTAATGCTTATGTTCTAGGGTTCATGGGATACGGTTTGATTTTGGGCATGGATTGGCTATCCAATTATGGAGCTATTCTTGATTGTGAGCATAGGGTGGTGAGGCTCATGACTCGCCTTGGTAATACCCTAGAAATCTCTTGTAACCCTAAGGGTCCTGTCATGTTATGTTATCTTGAATCTCTTAACTCGTCCATCGATGACCTGCATTCTGTGAGGGTGGTCCGAGAATATCCCGATGTCTTCGATGAAGTAAGGGGGTTACCCCTTAAACGCGAGATAGATTTCCGCATTTATCTAGTTGATAATGCCAAGCCTGTTTCATTGCCCGTTAGGCACATGGCTCTGCGAGAAAGAAGAGAGCTTAGTAAGAAGGTTAAGGAGTTGCTTGAGAAAATTTTTATAAGGCGAAGCATTTCTGAATGGGGGTGCTCCTGTGGTATTCGCTACTAAGACGGATGGTTCGCTTCGTCTGTGCGTGGATTATCGTGAATTAAACAAGCTAACGAAGAAAAATAGGCACCCACTACCGAGAATCGATGATCTGTTTGACCAGCTTGTAAGAGCGTCTGTTTTCTCTCAACTCGATCTAGCCACAGGATTCTATCAGCTCAGAGTGGCTGAGGATAGCATTGACAAGACGACGTTTAGGACTCCAGATGGTTTCTTTGAATGGATCGTCATGCCGTTTGGATTAACAAATGCACCCGCGTACTTTGTGGACTTGATGAGTAGGGTGTTTAGGGAGTTCCTTAACAAATTCGTGGTGGTTTTCGTGGATGATATCTTGATCTTCTCAAAGGATGAGGAAAAACATGCCAGACATCTCAAGGAAGTTATGGATACACTTAGAACACACAAGTTAAAAGCTAAGTTCTCCAAATGCCATTTTTGGAGGAAGGAAGTTCGGTTTCTTGGGCGTGTAGTTTCTAAGCAAGGCATAGCAGTAGACCCCGCAAAGGTAGTTGCAGTGCAAGACTGGAAAGTTTCGAAGAATGCAACTGAGGTGAGAAGCTTTCTCGGTTTGGCAGGATACTATAGGAAGTTCATTAAGGACTTCGCTAAGATTTCAGCTCCTCTTACTAGGTTAACTAAGAAAAACCTAGCGTTTGCATGGGACATAGAATGTGAAGTTGCTTTTCAGAGACTCAAGAGAGCCCTCACCACAGCTCCAGTTTTGACATTACCCGATGGAGGTAAGATGTTTACCGTGTACACAGATGCGTGCGGCACGGGGTTAGGCACTGTCCTAATGCGAGAAGGAAAGGTGATTTGCTATGGGGGTAGACAACTTAAAGTTCATGAGAAGAACTATCCCACACATGACTTGGAGTTGGCTGCGATTGTTTCTGCACTGAAATCGTGGCGCCATTATCTTCTAGGGGAGAGGTTCGAGCTTTATACCGATCACAAATCGCTTAAGTGCCTCTTCTCACAGAAAGATTTAAATCTAAGGCAGCAGAGGTGGATGGAATTCTTGGCATCATATGACTTCGATATAGCTTATACCCCTGGCAAGGGTAGCGTGGTGGCGGATGCGCTACGTAGAAAAAGGTTGACTTTGAGTCCCGTGTTTGTTGAAAGGAAAAGTCTAGAGTTTTTAGCAACCTTTGATTTTACACCTGCTGTTGAGTGCTTGACTGTTACGTTAGCATCTCTTGAGCTAAGGCCTACACTTCTAGACCAAGTAGGGACTTCGCAGAAGGAAGACCCACAGATAGTCGAGATCATGGACAAGTTGATTAGAGATGAGACGTCAAGTCACCTTGGTAGGTATGCCATTGATGACAAGGTATGGCTAAGGCGGGATGGGAGGCTATGCGTCCCACAAGTGGGAGACTTAGTAAGGAATGTTCTTGAAGAAGCATATCACTCGAAGATGACTATACATCCCGGAGGGGATAAGATGTACAAAGATATGAAACGCATTTTCTTTTGGGCTGGAATGAAAAAGGACGTGGCAGAGTTCGTTTCAAAATGCATGGTGTGCCAACAGGTAAAGGCCGAGTCGAAGAAGCCCGGTGGGCTATTACATCCTTTGGAGGTTCCGCAATGGAAGTGGGAAACTATCTCCATGGATTTCGTGGACAGATTGCCTAGATCAAGGAAGGGAAATACTAGCATATGGGTTATAGTTGATAGACTCACGAAGAGTGCTCAATTTATTCCCGTAAAGAGCAAGAGGACTGCATCATGGCTAGCATCTATTTATCTGCGAGAGGTAGTACGACTGTACGGAGTTCCTTCTAGTATAGTTAGTGATCGTGACCCAATTTTCACTAGCCAGTTTTGGAACAGTCTGCAAGAAGCAATGGGCACACGATTGAGTTTAAGTAAAGCCTATCACCCACAGACGGATAGACAGACCGAAAGGGTAAATAGGGTACTAGAGGACCTTCTGAGACTTTGCATTCTTGATTTTGGTGGTACTTAGGAAGACCATCTCCCTCTTGTGGAGTTTGCGTATAATAATAGCTACCAAGCTAGCACAGGAATGGCACCGTTCGAAGCCTTGTATGGAAGACCGTGCAAGTCACCAACTTGTTGGTGGGAGACGACCGACAAGCTTATACTTGGGCCCGACATGATAAGGGACACCTCCGAGAAGGTTGAGTTGATACAAAGATGGATGAAAACTGCCCAAGACCGACAGAAATCTTATGCGGATAAGAGAAGGACAGACTTGGAATTCGAAGTCGGAGATATGGTCTTTGTAAAAGTTTCTCCTTTGCGTAATGTGGTTCGTTATGGAGCAGTTGGAAAGATATCACCGAGGTTCGTAGGACCGTTCCCCATCATTGAGAGGATTAGGCAGATGGCCTATAAGGTAGAATTACCCGAGAGGCTGGCCGGAGTATACAATGTCTTTCATGTCTCGCATCTCCGAAAGTGTTTACATGAGTCTGCCGAAGTGGTTGAGCCAAGCATCCTTGAAGGCATAGAAGTGGAAAAAGAAGCAACATTGAGGCGAGTTCGGATCCGTATCTTAGGAACGGAGATCAAGAATCTAAGGAATCGAGAAGTCAAGCTAGTTAAGGTACAGTGGAGTGAAGCTCAAAAGGACGCAACTTGGGAGACCGAGAAGAAGATACGCGCGCTTTACCCATTTCTTTTTGAGGGTACAATCTCGATCCCTTTTTCCCTTAAGCTTGAAAATCTTTCGTATCATGCTATGTTTATCTTGTCTTGATAACCTTAGGTAGAACCCTATGGATGTAAACTTGTATTTGAAACATGTTATGCTTGATGTTTGTAAATGGTTGCAATTGTTTGCCAGTGTATGCATGAACACACATTAGGCACTGATCGGCTCAGTCACATTTTCATGTTGCATGTGCATGGGTGCTCATACTTGTACATGGATGAAACTTGTTATGCTATCACTTGGATGTTGCATATGAATAATGTTTGGAACTTATGTAGAGAGTAGAAATTATGTTAGGAATTTGCATACATGTTGGACTCATTACACTAACATACTTTGCATTAAGGAGGTTTACTGAATTAGTAACCGCCTGATCTTTTGCATTAGATAAGTACATATACACACACGATCTGGATATGTTCATACAACATTAGAAATCTTTCAAGGACAATGGTTGCTTGTGGATGATGTTTTGAGTAGATGGATGATGGATGGTAGGATTCGTTCTTCCTAACTTAGAGATTTCGGGGACGAAATCCTTTAAGGAGGGGAGGATGTAACAACCCGTATTTTGATAACGTGTTATAACTAAAAATCAAGGCAAAATTAAATTTTAAATTATGAATCAAGGGAAACGGGTAATGCCATCGCGTTTGTCTCGGAATTCTGCATGAAATCGAGTCCGAGTTTTCGAAAATCGGAGTCAGTATGACCAAGATATGGCTCTCCAAAGTTTCAGAAAATTTTCAGATTTCAAAACAGCTCAAATTCGAATTCAAATTTCGAATTCAAACCCAGATAGACTGGGCGGGAAAAATCCCACCAAGGGGCCAGGTCGACTGGGCAGTCGACTATGTAGTCGACCCCCTAGACCAGGTCGACCATAGTGTCGACCCTAGGGTCGACCTGGTACTCTGAACCTGCTTTTGGTCCAGAATCCATTCTGTTGTTTCTGGTTCGATTTCAGTCCATGTTCATCTCCTAAACCCTATATAAACAGCCCCTAACCCTAGACTCTCTACACAATTTCTTCTGGGCCTTATGCTGCTAAAATTCTGACTGGAAGGGTAGAGAAAAGGGGGCTACTCAAGACCACGTTTAGAGACTACGCTAATTGGGGGATTGCTAGAGATCTACTTCAACTCTTTTTGCTTTCTATTTCTCTAGACCACGATCTGTAAGCCCCAGTAACTCTTAGATCTAAACTATAAATTTAACATGAACATGTTGTAAACTGAAATTAGGCCTAAATGTGATAATTAGATTGGATCTATCTTTGTACACCTTGAATCTATGACTATTCCTTTTAGATCTGTTATTTTGGATCTAATTTTGTACACCCTAGATCTATTCATCTTAAAACTTGACTTGTGGGAATATTGTATGAACTTGACTTGGGGTATATTCATGTTTAAACCTAAAACCCCTCATTACCTTTATCTTGACATGCCTGCGATGTTGAAACCATTATTGTTCACATATTGGTGTTATTATCTTATGTCAATCTATTGCCATGTCTATCACCCTATTTGCTAAGTTGATATGTGAGACCCTATTTCATATGCCAACAATGTTATAATCACCATGCTTAACTTGTAACCACCTTTTCCATCTTATGACTATCCTTCTTGTGTTATTCCCTATTTTGATATGTTGTATTTATGCGAATTCACGTACGTTGGGGATACGTTTTGGGTAGATTAGGCAAACCTGAATTGGCTGTGAAATTGACATGATATGACATGAAAACTTGACACGATATTATGCTTGAAAACATGAATTTGGGACATGACACTTAGATAACTTGAACGTGGCCAACTCGAGGTTGGGTTGAGTTTGCAGTATAAACCTGCCCGGAACCGCCCGACAAATCCAGTAACTGCAAACAATAGGACCCAATGTGAGTAGTTGGTCATATCGTACCTGAAACCCGAGGTTAGACTAGGTTATGGTGTAAAGCTGCCCGGACCCGCCCGGCACATCTAGTAACCATAACCAAGTCTAATGTGAGAGGTTGGGGTGCATTAAGTAATTTAATGCAACATGATAAGGTTAAGTAATGGACCACTTGAATATACTTAACCAACTTGACACGTTGATTTGCTTGGGTTAAGTCTTGAACTGATTGGACACACTTAACCAACTTGATACATGATGGGATAGGGTTAAGTCATGAATTTTAACGACAACACTCAACCCTTAGAAACCCAAGCTACGCGGTCCTTTTCAACAGTAACCCACTTAGATGTATCATGATACCCTGAGGACTAGGCAGGGTGGGGCACGATTACTGGGCTGGATATAAGCGACCAAAAAGACGACTGAGTTAGGTGTGCCATTGTAGGTTCAGGCGGACTATGGTCGTGCACATTGTCCGGAGTTGAAAAAGTAGGCATGGGCACCTGTATGGCTACACTGTGCGTGCTTGATTTGTGTCACTGGTTGACAACCTAGGGCTTGATACACCCGTAGGGTGGACCAAGCACAGGTGTCTACATTCCGGGTTTGGGCCGTATGACACCGATACACAACGAGTTAGGTTTTAGGGAGCCGATCGATTAGATCGTTCTGTTAGACCCCGTATTGGGTCATTCCATGATATTGGGCTAAGGGATCATTTCTGGATTTATACTTGACATGGATTAGAATACTCGTACAGTTGGTGTAGTAAATCTGTTTTATGCGATGCCACTCTTAACTTATCTTAGTTATCATGCCAGTCCAGTTATTATCTTTATGTTTAATCTCAGTTTCTCATGCCCAGTTAACTTTGTTAGTTTTTATACTGATAGTCACTAGGGCTTACCAGTCTTTATGACTGACCCTTTTCTTCCACTTCTTTTTCTTTCGTTCCCTCCCAATGTTCTCAGGGAGGAAACTCTAGCACTTAGCTTGGATTTCTCTTGCTTCTGTCCAAGCTCATGTACGGTTTGGTCTTGAGCTATGTTATGGCTGCACTCATGGTCTTTTTGGGGAATAATATTTTACTTGCGTTATTTTAAGTTTAATTGCTTCTTTAGAACATGATGTAATGAAATAATGACTTGGTATTTATGACGTAAGAGGTTTTGACTCTATTATGGAAGTAATGTGATTTGGTTTTCTTAAATTCCGCTACTTTACTTATTTATTTATTTATGTTCTGTCTTGTGTTATCTCTGTGCTTGTTTACTAGAATAATATCACTCCAAAACTAGTGCATTCCCTTTCTGAGTGACCCTAGCGGAGGTGGGGTGTTATAGATTCTTTAATATTTATTAGTGTGAACTCGTGCTACACACACGAGGTTTATCGAACAATTTATTTGGAAGCATGCAATGTACGAATTCAGTAAATCCTTCATCCACTCATTATGTATGTCCTTACATGCTACATGGAATCATAGCCATGCATCATAACAAATTAATATACTAGGAAGACCAGTATGAGTAGTTGAGACATATGTTGCACATAGTGACAACCAAGAAAAGCGAAGAATTCGAGCCGAGAAAAACTCTACAAGGAAGGAAAAAGAATTAATGACAACTACGTAATATTCCTTATTTTGTAATAATTATGTTACTAAGCAAATACATATAATTCAAAAGATGAATAAGTTCAACACATGTTTATGAAAGAATATAAATTGAAAAATATACACTTTTGATATAATAAAAGTTCCGTAACTGGCATAAATAAATCTTGCTTAGAGAAAAACAGTGATTAATATTTTGTTTTGATAATGTATTCCAACATCTACATCAAAATAACTTTTGAAACGATCTATACCTTTTGAAACTATCTAAGATTTTTCTTTTCAACAACTTGGAACCTTATATATTCTAATGAACATATCATAATATGACATTAGAAATATATGAAAATTGTAATAATTATATCTTTTAATTTATTCTTCTTGCTACTTGGGCAAACCAAAAGACACCACACTAGGTAATGGATATAATGTTGTCATTTGCAATTGATCTTAGAATCCCACCATTACATCTAACGCAAAGACCGAATAGAATATTACTCGATGACATTCGAACCCTTCATTTATACGTGTTGAAATTACCCTTATCCATTAGTTTAATATTATAAAGGCCCGTTCGTTTGTAATATCTATATATATATATATATATATATATATATATATATATCCTAAAAAACGTAGCCATCACTAGGCATTTTCAACCAGAGGGTTCGACTTTAGGTCAATTGCTCTGAGTTGATTTAGCCCCATGAAGGCCGGTTATAAAAGGTATATATATTGATTGAAGATTCTTTTGATTTATTTTCCATCTGTTTTCATATTTTGTCTGTAACTTTTTAATACGGAATCCGTTCGCGAAGCTCCAAACATAAAATTTGAACAGAACTCGTAACAAACGTAACAATACAAGTTTCGTGGTCGAATTCCATCATTTGCAGAAATTCCCTTTTTTGGAAATCTAATTAAGTAACTAATTTATTTATCGTCAAAATTCCGGGTTGTTATGTATTTATACACCAATGATTGTTTATCATTTCGAGCAATTTATATTGTTTAGAATGGTGAATTGTCAAAATCATTTGTGATCCAAAGCTAAAATAAGTTATTTTGTGAGGTCCAATATGGAAATTTATTCGAGTTATACACTGTTATATAGTGCACATTAATTATAGCATTGGCTTTTTGATGAATTCATGTGGCATTCCTTATAAAATGAAGAAATTTTGTAGTTTGCCTTATTGGATTTCAAGGTTGGTTCTGTCGTGTTACTGTGATGCAAAAACTATGGATTTTTTTATTTTTTTCATCCCCTAATGGGGTGACATTTCAATGTACAAATTTTGATTGCTGAAGTTTGAATTTGTAGCATAAGGGAGGCGAATTCCTTATTCATGACTTTTTTGGGATATCATTTAAAAATAAACAACTTTTTATGATCTATGGAAATGTGACGTCCCAGAAATTTCGCCAGTTAAAATAATAAAATTGACTGTAAATAAATAGGAGAATTTTATTTGTTGAGATATATGTGTTTATTCGTAAAGGAATTAAAATTTAACATTTGGAAGAATTAGAATTATACGGGATTATTTTGTGAACAGACAATGAAACAGTTTAAAATTAAAATATCGTTGTGTACGAACGAAGTTGTATTACAATTAAATTAATTTTATTGAATTCAGGATGAGGAAATGAAAGGGTACGTATGATTTTTGTCGTATTTGAAACTATGTTTACGGTATAAATACTGAGTGCTCAACGTCAGTTTACGGTGCGGTTTTAATATTAAGTTAACTGTAAATAAATCTTTCCCCAAATGAATATCTCCCTATACGTTGCCTCCCCGTATGTAACAACCCAAAAAATCAGGGCCAATTTAAAATTGTTATTTTAAAGAATTTTGCTGGGAAATGTGCCAGAATTTAAAATTTAAAATTTTAAATAATATAAAAGCCAGTGAAAATAGTCATTTTACAAACGACCTCCGTTTTCGACGAAACCACTTTTGTTGGAACCAAAATGTCAAATGATTGCTAGGTTTCAATTTTTAGAATTTTCTGAATCAATATGTGAGCGTGGCAAAAGAAACTGTGTTTTGTCAGTTTTGTTCAAAATTAATCGACTGAAAAATTGCCATTTTTCAAATGGTCTCAAAATTCGACGAAATCAGTTTTGTTGAGACCGTATCGTCAAAACATAGCCAGATATATTTTTTCTGGAATTTTTAGAATCAGTATGTGGCCCCGGTAAATTAAAATGTACGTTCGAATTTAATATCGAATGTTTTATATTTTAATTTAAATCAAAACTAACTGTAACATTCGAATTGGCTCCCGAAACATATTCTATTGTGTCTGGGATGGGGGTATTTGGCTAGGGGCGACACTCGTTGGGTTTGAATTGGAGTTCGTATGAGTGAACGGGCTTTGTTTGAATTAAATGGAATTTAATAAATTAAATAAAAACCTAAATACCACTATAAATACGGTATACACCGTATACCCTAAACACTTTTTCCCAGTCGCCTTCTTCAGAATCCAATAGCCGAATCTTCATGATTTTGATCCCTATTTTCTTCTAATCTACTACGAATTAAAGCTCCAACCCAAAGGCAAATCGAAGCACTCCTTTCAAGCTTCAATTCTGTACGGTTGGATCCCGTATAACATTGTCTGTCGCCCGAACCACATGCCTATACCGGCGCCGTTCATTAGCAACGCTCCATCACTAGTGGCGTGCGAGCTGCACAGGAGGGGGAGGCGCTTGGAGTTTGCGCGGAGGTCGACGGTGTGGTGAGGTCCGATCGCGGCATCGTTGACTGTGTGCTTCGGAAATTGGAGACCTAAGTTTGAATGGATTGAGAAAAGGTGCGGCCGACTACAGATGGGGAAGAAAGGAGAATATTCCCTTTAGATACCCTTTTATAATTTGTTTTAAAATTTTATTTACATAAATCGAACCATAACTAATTCATATGAACATGAAATTGAATAATTTTAGAAGCTGTGCATTTGTGTGACTGAGATCTACGCGTTGGAGCTGAGTAGAGCTGATTCTGAACAGATTGGATTTTGGCAAAAATTTATGATTCTAAATTATTCAGAATAAAAACCCACGGTGAGATTTTTGTTTATAAATAAAAAATTAATAATTTAATTATTTATCGTTAATTGAAAATTCATGAATGAATGATTGCAAATCAAGTTGTGATGTTCTTGATGTAAATGTACTGTTTGTGAATATTGGTGATTGTGATGTTCATATTTGGATGTAGAATAAAATTTAGAAGATATTATTTATTCATGAAATATGAAGTATGTCATGTTATTTGAAACCCAAACTTAGATATTTCAAACAAAAATAATATTATGTTTGTATTGAAATGAACATCGCAAAATTTATTTATTTTTGTTGCATTAGAATTTGCGAACAAAAATAATATTATGTATTGTATTGAAATTAAACATCGCCAAAACTCGTCATTTTGTCGCATTAGAATTGGCGAACAAAATGTTTGTATTATTGCATTGAAATTCACATCCTCAAAATATGATTTTTGCCGCTAAGTAATTTTTAAGAGAACGAACAAAAAAAAATATTTTTGTTTATTGAAAGAAAAAAGAAAAAAAAGTACATTAAGTTTAATGAAAAGAAAATGGACATATTTTGTAAACATAATATGTTAATGATTAAAATACCATTTTTATGTAAAACAAGAAAACATGAGAAATGTACATATTTTGAAAATAAAAATATGTTAACATTAAATTTTTCATTTTTAATGAAATGTTAGAAACAAGAAAATGTTCGTTGTTTAAGACATGAAAATAAGATTACATTAGAAATCACATTTGTTTTATGTAAATTAGAAGATTAGAAAAATAAACATTTCTTGAACATGAAAACTTGTTTACATTGAAATTCTAATTTTCAATATTTGTAACAACTTAGAAAAATATACACATTTTGTTATTTGAATTTAAGTTTACATTGAAATCTCATTTTTTCAATGTAAATTAGCAACTTAGAAAAATATACACATTTTGTTATTTGAATTTAAGTTTACATTGAAATCTCATTTTTCAATGTAAATTAGCAACTTAGAAAAATATACACATTTTGTTATTTGAAATTAAGTTTACATTGAAATCTCATTTTTTCAATGTAAATTAGCAACCTAGAAAAATATTCACATTTTGTTATTTGAATTTAAGTTTACATTGAAACTCTCATTTTCAATATAAATTAGCAACACAGAAAAATGTCCAAAATTTGGAAAAGAAAATAAGTTACATTGAAATTCTCATTTTCAATGTAAGCAGCAACAAAGAAAATTACAATTTTTCTCAAATGTAATCAAAAGTAAGATAAATACATTTTTTCTCAAATGTAATCAAAAGTAAGAAAATTATACTTTTCTCAAAAGTAATAAAAGAAAAGAGCAATTTACATTTTTCTTAAAAAGAACAAAATTCATATTTTGTTTAAAAGAAAAGGTAAAGAATAAAATTCATATTTTTGTTTAAGAAGAAGTAAAAAGAACAAAACTCATATTTTGTTTAAAAAGAAAAGAAATCATCTTTTATACTTGCATTTTCTTGCAAGTATTGCATAAGAAAAGAAATCAACTTTTATACTTGCATTTACAAAGCAAGTATTGCATAAGAAAATCAAATCATCTTTTATACTTGCATTTACAAAGCAAGTATTGCATAAGAAAAGAAATCATCTTTTATACTTGCATTTGCAATGCAAGTATTGCATAAGAAAATAAAAACATTCTTTTTCTTTGCATTCACTATGCAAATATTTGCATTCACTATGCAAATATTTGCACAGAAAATGAAGCACTCTTTTTATTTGTGTTCTTAACGCAAACATTTGCATAGAAAATGAAGTCATTCTTTTATGTGTGTTCTTAACATAAAAATATTATATAGGAATAAATCACCTCTATATTTGTGTTCGTAACACAAATACCCATAGGAAAATGAATGCCTTTTTATTTCTATGATTGGCAAAAGACATTTTGTTAGACATTGAACATGAATGTGTGTGTTAGGAAGACAGTTCATTATTTACTGGACATGTTACCTATGTTAATATTATCGCCAAATGATTTATATTCATAAATATAAATAAGAATAGCGACAAATCATTATTCAATACTATTATTGATATGAAATGGTTTAAAACTTTATATATATACGATAATTATTTGGAAAGGCCGAGTTAAATCTCATTCCAAATAATAATACGACGATTGGAAGTCGAAGATTTGAAGACGGTGATTGAAGACCGGCGATCTTCACATCGGATGGATGAGTTGCTACTGACGCCCATGATGGGAGTAGCTACCTTGAAGGGGTTTCAGTGGTGGTCGTCCGGATTAGTGTTGATTGTTCGGATTTGGTTTTTGCTCAGACCCAGAGCATAAGCTAGTAAATGGATGCGTGTCTGACATTGGATTTCGTTCCAGGTGAATTAAATTGATTATTATTAATGTATATCTGATTGGTGGTAGAGAATTTATTCTCTACTAAACACCTTGGTATATATTAATAGTGAATGATCACATGTCGTGAATTGTCAATGTGGCACGCCAAGATAAATGATCAAGGCTTTTTGTTGAAAAGCAGAGCCTTGTGGTTGAAGGTCAAAGCATAGCTGTAATTAGCATAGCTTTGTATAGCGTTACTTCGCGAGCCTCACACCCCGGTATGAACCAGATGCGTTTCTTTCTAGCTAGAGTGATGTCAGGGACCTACCAGCGCTGACATTTTACTTATGTGGATGATGGATTTTGAGGCGCCTCGGTTATTTATTTACGCCCCAAAGGGCAGGGAAACATATTGTTCAGGTATTATTAATCCACTAACATATTTGTGGACCGTCCCTGACAGATCCAAGGGACGATGCGTTCTGTTCCTGAGACATAGGCTAGATTGTCTCGAATTCGGTAGAGGACTATCTTTTGCCTCGGTTCATGATGGAAACCCATTTTCCAATACGACACCATGCGATTTTGATTGTATAATTAGTATGGCGACATGATATATGGTACCCATGCCGTCTAGGATTGATACATTTATTTTGAAATGTTTTAAATAGAATACACACTAATAATAATACTCGCTTTATCGTATCAAGCATATTTTGACCGTTATAAGGTAAAACCCTATCTTCCGGTTTGCGTTGCATTGTGTGATGGGACTTGGGTCTTATAATGGTTTCATTTTTCTAAAAGTCATTGTGTTGTTTAACGATTCATTTTATTTATGCACTAGCAATCCAATGGAGTAAACCCCTTCCGCGTTAGCGGCGTGGTCCTGTGATTAGCCGTTTTGTTAGTTAAGTTAATTAGATTTCTCATACCAGTCCCATGACTGACTCGTAGTTTGTTTCACTTTGCAAACTCGGGTGCCCTCTTTTCCACATGGGCAACCTTGTTTCAGGTATTAGCAGGCTCATTCTGGATAGCTATGGAGCTGAGGATGGACATTATCATTTCTTTATGCTGTTCAGACATCACTTATTATACTATGTTTTTATTCCGCTGCAGACATTTGTATTAAGTGAAAACTGTACTTTGCTAAGTATGATCCTGTTATGCGGTAACTCTGATGAAGTATTATTCCCAGTGTAATTTGTTGATCATTATCTGCTGTAATTCTATATTTCTGTCTCCTGTTATTGTTTATATGTTATGTTCCAATGATTATCCTTACTTCGTTTTACACGGAGTTTGGGGTTATCACAGTTGGTATCAGAGCCTAGGTTAAACTTAGCTCAGAATATAACGTATTTACAAACTCATAGAAATAGAATCGGCAGAATTCTAAAGCAAATAACTCACATAGATAGGATTAGTAATGTCCTAGGATGAGTATAGCAGAATAATAGAATACACCCCTATAGATGCACTTACACTTAAACATACGCTTCTATACTGTAAATTATCATTTTCTGTTGGTCTGACTCTTTCCTTGATGGTACAGAACTGACTAAAAATGAGTAGTAGAAAGAGAAGGAGTAATTCTATGGCTCAGCAATCTAATGAGCCAATCACTCCCCCATAACCAGAACCAGATATAGAAGCTCTATTTAAGAGATATAGAAATCTGGGCGGAGCACACTTCTTAGGCAAAGAATCTGTTATTGAATCACAAGCATGGGTGCGTTCTGCTGAGAAGATCTTTGAAGGCCTAAAGCTGAAGGATGATCAGAAAAGACTAGTGGCATCTTGGGCACTCAAAGACGAAGCTTTATTTTGGTGGGATATTGTTACTAAGGAGAGTCCAGAAGGCAGTATCACCTGGGACAAATTTAAAGAGATTTTCACAAAGAGATTTACTCCACCGATAGCAATTGAGCGGCTACATGATGAGTTCGACCATTTGGAACAAGGTGATATGACCATCCAGGAGTATCAGACGAAATTCGAGGAGCTTTCCCGCTTTGCCCCAGAATTAATTCCAGACCCTTTGAGCAGGAATAGGATGTTCATCAAAGGACTTCAAAGCAAATACCTTAATAGGGTGACTGCACATATTTATCTCCCTTTTTCTGAAATGGTAGAGATGGCTTGTCGCTATGAAGATCTCGATAAGCAAGGTGCTTTGGGAGGTGAAGAAGAAGGCAACTCTAGCAGCAAAAGGAAGTTTGATGCTGATAGCCCTGAGGCAAGTACACAGCCTGAGGTCAGTAAAAAGCCTAAAGCCAATCAGAAGAAGGATAAGCACAAGAGAGAACCATTAACGACTGCCATATGCAATAACTGCAATAAGCCAGGGCATTTGCTAAGGCATTGCAGGTCTTCGAAGAAACGAAGGAATGTTGAATCCGAGTCTAATAAAAAGTTTCTAGAGGGCAAAGAATGCAATAAATGCCATCGGAGGGGTTACCTTGCCAAAGATTGCCGGTTTTCGAAAACGACCATAGTGGCTCAAGTCAATAAGGTGGCAGAAGCTCCAACTCTCTCAGCAAGTAAAGAAAGGCCCGATGTTTTGGGAGGCACACTTAATATAAAGAACATTCCCATTACAGTCTTGTTTGATACTGGAGCAGCACGAAGTTTTATCTCTAAAGACGCAATCAAAAAGTTGAAACTGAAACCGAGGAAACTTAAAGAGTCGATTAGAGCCCATAGCCCGATAGGAGGCTCTCTCATGCTCGACCAATATTGTAGAGTGCCGATCTCCTACTATTGTTATCTATTTCCTATAAATTTGATTGTCATGAGTTTCTTTGGGTATGACGTTATTCTCGGGATAGATTGGTTATCAAGGCATGAGGCTGAAGTCAAATGTGCCGAGAGAATTGTCAAAGTTAAAACTGAACTCGGTGATGTATGTATCCCATGCCACGGCTCAGCCTCAGACAGAAAAGAATTTTGGTCTTCTCTTGAAGTCACCCCCACTGCTATTGAAGATATCCCTATCGTCAGAGATTACGCTGATGTATTTAAAGAAGTTGAGGGCTTACCTCCGCGTAGAGAAATCGACTTCAGAATTGATTTAGCTTCGAATTCAAGACCTGTCGTGCATCCTATTCGGAGGATGTCTCCAAAAGAAAAAGAGGAGCTTAGAAATCAAACCAAGCAGCTTTTGTGGAAGGGTCTGATTCAGCCTAGCTTCTCAGAATGGGGCGCAGTAGTGGTCTTTATCCCAAAGTCAGACAGTACCCTCAGGCTATGTGTGGACTACCGCGATCTCAACAAACAAACGCTGAAAAATAAATATCCACTGCCTCGTATTGATGACCTGCTTGACCGCTTGCATGGAGCACAAGTATTCTCTAGGATGGACCTATCTACAGGCTTCCATCAACTTCGCATTGCAGACGAGTGTGTGCCTTTAACTGCTTTCAGAGGACCAGATACATTTTATGAATGGCTAGTAATGCCCTTCGGTCTTTGTAATGCTCCAGCATACTTTGTTGATTTGATGAATAGAGTGTTCAGAGATGTTTTAAATAAATTCGTGCTAGTGTTCATCGATGGCATCCTCATCTTTTCTAAAACCACTACCGAGCACGAAAAGCATCTGAAAGAGGTCTTGGAGATTTTGCGTAGAAATGTGCTAAAAGCCAAATTCTCCAAATGCATTTTCTGGCAAGAAGAGGTGAAATTCCTTGGCCATGTTGTATCTAAAGAAGGCATTTCAGTTGATCCAGGAAAAATCTCAGCCATCCAAAATTGGAATCAGCCTCGAACTCCCACCGAAGTGAGAAGTTTCTTAGGACTAGCTGGCTATTACCGAAAATTCGTCAAGGATTTTTCGAGATTATCTTGTCCATTGACAAAACTGACTAAGAAGCATACCAAGTTCATTTGGAGACCTGAATGCGAGAAGGCTTTTCAAGAGCTGAAATTGAGGTTAACCACTGCTCCTGTGTTGACCATTATTGATGGCAATGAGGATTTGAAAGTTTGGACTGACGCTTCTAAAGAAGGTCATTCTTCTTATCTAAATAAACATGTCTGAGGTAACATTTCCTTTTTAAATGTCAAATCTCATTTTAACATGTTATCTTTTTATCTGTTTAAGGTATTGGTGCGGTGCTAACGCAAAGAGGCAAAGTAGTCGAATATGCTAGCCGCCAGTTGAAAGAGCATGAGAAGAAATACCCCGTTCATGATCTTGAGTTGATGGCCATCGTGTTTGCTATGATGATATGGAGGCACTATCTCTTGGGTGAGAAGTTCGAACTGTATACGGATCACAAATCCTTGAAGCATCTATTTACCCAAAGAGATTTGAACTTGAGGCATCAACGTTGGGTTGAATTCCTTGCGCCCTATGACCTGGATATACTATATACTCCAGGGAAAGCCAAGGTCGTTGCCGATGCGCTCAGCAGGAAGAATGCGGACGTCAATCTCATCCTCGCCAATCTCATTATCACTCCTACTCTGATTGATAAAATCTCTGCTCTTCATAAGAATGATGAATTTATTCAGAGGACCAGCAAAAGAATTCAAGAAGGTGAACCTTTGAGTTTCCAGATTGATAACAAAGGGATTCTGAGGTTGAAAGGCCGAATTTGTGTTCCAAATATCCCAAAGCTCAGAAGGGAAGTTATGGATAAATGTCATAAGTCTAAGCTAAGTATTCATCCAGGGGTGAGCAAGATGTACAACGATCTCAAGCGCAAATTTTGGTGGAAATCTATGAAGAGAGACATTTCTATGTATGTTGCTAGATGTCCCACTTGTCAGCGAGTCAAAGCCGACCAATAGAAGCCAGCAGGATTGTTGAAACCGCTGAATGTTCCAAGTTGGAAATGGGAGGAAATTTCAATGGACTTTATTGATGGCTTTCCCCGTAGCAGAAGAGGGAATGACAGTATTTGGGTGATTATTGATCGCTTAACGAAGTCTGCCCACTTCATCCCTGTCCGGTCCAATAGGACCGCTCGTAGTTTGGTGCAGCTTTATCTTAAAGAAATTGTCAGACTGCATGGAGTGCCCAAATGCATTGTCAGTGATCGGGATCCATTATTCACTAGCAAATTCTGGGAAGCTTTTCAAGAAGAGCTTGGGACCAAATTAAATCTGAGCACAGCTTATCACCCTGAGACAGATGGCCAGACTGAGAGGGTGAACCACATTTTGGAAGATCTGCTGCGAGCATGCATTCTCGATTATGGAGGTTCATGGGAGGATTACTTACACTTGGTGGTGTTTTCTTATAATAACAGCTACCAAGCGAGCTTGAAGATGTCACCATTTGAATTACTATATGGCAGGCCATGCAGATCTCCAGCATGTTGGGTGGAGCAAGGAAATCGATTAGTCTTGGCCCCAATATGATTAAGGAAGCATCAGATAAGGTTGATATGATTAAGAAGCGCCTATTGGCTGCTCAGAGCCGACAGAAGAGCTATACAGACAAGCAAAGAAGGCATTTAGAATTCTCTGTTGGTGATCGAGTATACTTGAAGGTTTCTCCATTAAGAGGCATAATTCGCTTTGGGAAGACGGGAAAGTTGGCACCGAGATTCATTGGTCCATTTCCTATTCTCGAAAGGATTGGTACTCTCGCTTATCGAGTGCAGTTGCCAGACTGGTTGCCAGGAGTGCATGATGTATTTCATGTATCTCAACTCCGTAAGCATGTGCATGATCCAGACCTGATTGAAGATGAATTGAATCAACAGATCTTGGATATTACTCCGAATCTGACGGTGAGGAAGGACCCGATAAAGATCATTGGCAAAGAAACCAGAATTCTGAGGAACAAGAGGATCAACCTAGTCAAAGTTCAGTGGAGCAGGGATCCTAGAGACTGTACTTGGGAGACAGAGGAGAGCATCAAGAAGGCTTACCCCAAGTGCAAAGTGGACATCTCCGAGTAACTCTTGTGTTAAGGTACATTTACAATAATTTACATTTTCCGTTTTGTTTCCTACTTTTATTTCCTTTTCGAGGACGAAAAGCTTTTAAGTGGGGGAGACCGTAACAACCCAGAAAATCAGGGCCAATTTAAAATTTTTATTTTAAAGAATTTTGTTGGGAAATGTGCCAGAATTTAAAATTTTCAATTTTAAATAATATAAAAGCCAGTGAAAATGGTCATTTTACAAACGACCTCCGTTTTTGACGAAACCACTTTTGTTGGAACCAGAATGTCAAATTATTGCTAGGTTTCAATTTTTAGAATTTTCTGAATCAATATGAGAGCGTGGTAAAAGAAACTGTGTTTTGTTAGTTTCGTTCAAAATTAATCTACTGAAAAATAGCCATTTTTCAAACAGTCTCAGAATTCGACGAAATCAGTTTTGTTGAGACCGTATCGTCAAAACATAGCCAAATATATTTTTTCTGGAATTTTTAGAAACAGTATGTGGCCCCGGTAAATTAAAATGTACGTTCGAATTTAATATCGAATGTTTTATATTTTAATTTAAATCAAAACTAACTGTAACGTTTGAATTGGCTCCCGAAACATATTCCATTATGTCCGGGATAGGGGTATTTAGCTAGGGGCGGCACTCGTTGGGTTTGAATCGGAGTTCGTATGAGTGAACGGGCTTTTTTTGAATTAAATGGAATTTAATAAATTAAATAAAAACCTAAATACCACTAAAAATACGGTATACACCGTATACCCTAAACACGTTCTACCTAGCCGCCTTCTTCAGAATCCAATAGCCGATTCTTCATGATTTTGATCCCTATTTTCTTCTAATCCACTACGAATTAAAGCTCCAACCCAAAGGCAAATCGAAGCACTCCTTTCAGGCTTCAATTCTGTACGGTTGGATCCCGTATAACATTGTCTGTCGCCCGAACCACACGCCTATACCGGCGCCGTTCATTTGCAACGCACCACCACTGGTGGCGTGCGAGCTGCACAGGAGGGGGAGGCGCTTGGAGTTTGCGCGGAGGTCGACGGTGTGGTGAGGTCCGATCGCGGCATCGTTGACTGTGTGCTTCGGAAATTGGAGACCTAAGTTTGAATGGATTGAGAAAAGGTGCGGCCGATTACAGATGGGGAAGAAAGGAGAATATTCCCTTTAGATACCCTTTTATAATTTGTTTTAAAATTTTATTTACATAAATCGAACCATAACTAATTCATATGAACATGAAATTGAATAATTTCAGAAGCTGTGCGTTCGTGTGACTGAGATCTACGCGTCGGAGCCGAGTAGAGCTGATTCTAAACAGATTGGATTTTGGCAAAAATTTCTGATTCTAAATTATTCAGAATAAAAACCCACGGTGAGATTTTGTTGGGATCCCTCCTTAATTGGAGAGTTTCTAGAAAATTCTAGACGTTTCTAGAGAAATCTATAATTTTCTAGAATGTTCCGGAGAACTCTAGAGAAGTGTAGAACCCTCTGGAAGCTTGTGGAAGAGTGTAGAAGCCTCTAGAAGCTTATGGAAAAGTGTGGAACCCTCTGGAATATTCTGGAGACGTGTGGAACCTTCAGGAACCTTTCGGAAGAGTATGGAAGAATAAAGAAGGGAATGTGTAACACCCCACTCCCGCTATGATCACTCACTAAGGGAATGCCATAGCATCGGTGGAGTATTTTAGTGAATATAGAACAGAAAAATTACAACAAGACAGATATAAATAGTACTTGAAATTTTAAAACATCATCTCATAACAGCGGAAGTAAAACATGTCTGGTTACATCATAAAACCACAATAAAGGTCAAGTACAATATCCATCAAAATAAAGAAGTACATAATCCCACTCTCATACAATAGCCAAACAAAACAAAAGATAACTGGATAACTGGAGCTTTACATCTATCCAAGCTCCTAAAGACTGGAACAGCAATCCGATCAAGCTCCACTACTGCTAGGATCCACCGTAGGACCTGAGGGTTGGGAAAAAGATAAAAACAACGGGGTCAGACATAAGTCTGAGCGAGTCCTATAACTTTAACAATACAATCGTTAAAGTAACCAGAGAAGACATAAACTGATATACGGTAACATATAGGGATGAATGGCTACCCTAAGCAGTCAACTAAACGAAGATAAAGGATAAAGACGCATCTACCCTCCCTAAGGTAAATTACTAAACTGCACCACACCAGTCGTTCCTAACTTAAAGGTTGATCCCACCCAAGGACTTATAAAATTTACTAATTAGTACTTGCGTACCCCTAGGTGACCAAGTAGGCGCCACGGGGCCCTACAATCCACTAGGTGTACACACTACTTCCCATTCGATCGGCTCCCTAACGTAGATACCCGTGCTGGCCCCACCGTGGGATGTATCATTCCCCAATGTGGCAACCTGATGAAACTAAAGGTGCACGACTTATATCTACTCGATGCAACAACGGCTTACCTACCAGCCCGGGCCCACTCACGCATATGAAGCCCGTTGGACTTGCGTTGCCACCGCTAACCCGTTTGCCTCTTACAGTCAAGCCCAGTATGCGTGTCCCGTCCTCGACATGGGTCGAGCCCACAAAGATACGTATGGGTTACTGGTTGAAATGGGCCTCCACAAGCTACCCACCTAAGCTTGTCCCTTTTTCTAGTATATCCCACTTAACCCTTTAATCATGTTTTAATTACATGTTCCATTTTGGTTAAGTATTCTAATCGTATTTTCTATTGCCACCCAAGGCAACCACTAGATTTTCTCATGCCACCCGAGGCACCCACTTAACCCCTCATGTCCCTCTACATGCTAATGTGGTTAAGTGTTTCTTAATTAATTAATTAAGAACGTAACCTTTGTAAAGACCTCTCACATTAGACTGTCTTTTATGACCGCTGGTTAAGCCGGTTGGGTCCGGGCAGCCTTATGTCATAACAGAGTCTAACCTCGTGTCTTTACATTAATTACGTATTTAGTTTGTGCCTAAGACCTCTCACATTGGGCTAACATTTGTAGCAACTGGTTAAGCCGGTTGGGTCCGGGCAGTTTTACGCTACAACTGAGTCCAACCTCGTGTCTTAGTCAATTAATTACACCTAATTAATCACCCTCATAATTTTATATTAATTATCCCTAATTAATCAAGTTTTCTTAACATGGGTAGACCTAACTTAATAGGTAAATTCCCATGGGGTAGACCTAACTCAATAGGTAAATTCCCAACACATAGTATGGGTACACCTAACCAAATAGGCAAATTCCCATACTATGTTTATTTATTTTGTGTTATGCATAATTATATTAATTTCACACAATCTTATTAACTTATGCATTTAATTACCCCATCGTTCCCACGTAATTTCGTTCATGATATAACACATATAAAAGGTGTCAACTTGCATATGAATGAACATGTTTCAAAGGTGCCATCTTGCATATTAACAAACACATAACTTGCATATGAACTTGCATAACATGTCACATAACTTGCATATAATATGTCACATAACTTACATATTCATTTTGCATAACAAACTTGCATATTAGCTTATAGACTTGCATAATGTGTCATCATGAACTTGCATATTAATAAACATGTAACTTGCATATTTACATACATGTAACTTGCATATTAACAAACATGTAACTTGCATATAAAGAAACATGTAACTTGCATATTTACATACATGTAACTTGCATATTAACAAACATGTAACTTGCATATTAACAAACATGTAACTTGCATATTTACATACATGTAACTTGCATATTAACAAACATGTAACTTGCATATTTACATACATGTAACTTGCATAGCATATTACCATGAACTTGCATAACATGCATATGATTACATAGCCCACAACTTGCATATTTAGCATCATGCAAACATAACATACATCATATTAAACTTGCATAAGCTTACATACTCAACATGCATAAACATAAGATTAATGCTAACATCATATCATATGATTCAAAGCTCATTAACCCACATACAAAACCATAAATCTCATCACATCTCATCTAATTAGTTTACCAAAAGATCATCAAAGTGATAGAAACTCACAACTAGCAACTTTGAACACCAAATGAAGAAGATTAAGATGCTAAGAAGGGATTAGAAGTTGATTAGAGAGTGATTAGTATGCAACCCTCTTCATAAAATTAGTGGAGGCCATGAGAGCTAGCATTTTGCCATAGTTTAGTTACTAGGTTTAATTATGAATGAATTAGGGTAGGTTAGGGTCTTATTTATAGATTAGGCAAGTGTTTTAGGCCATAGGATTAACCCTAGATTCAATCCAAGCCATCAAAGCATGTCTTGGGGAAGAAGTCAAGTGTAGGAACCATCTAGGGCCTTTAGATTAAAGATGGACCATGAGAACCATTCAAATGCAAAATCTGCACTTGAGCGAATCGGCCCACGGGTTGACAGCCAAACACCCTGGATTAACCCCTAGTCGACCCAGCGGGCTCGGGTCGACTTCAAAAATCGGCCGGTTCGGTTATTCCCCTCTCCCAATTCGCTGTTTTGAGCATTTTTGCATATTTATTTATTAAATTTTCAATTATATATATATATATATATCAATATATATATATATATATATATATCTACACAACCCATTTCACTTAATTAAGTATACTTTAATTTGGGAATTTTTCGTGAAACTTCGCGAGGCCATATCTTGGTCATACGGACTCCGATTTTCGAAAACTCGGACTCTATTTCGCGTATTTTTCCGAGACGAACGCAATGGCATAGCCCGTTTCCCTTGATTCCCATTTTAGAATTAAATTCTGCCTCGATTTATGTTATTACAGGTTATTGAAAATACGGGTTGTTACATTCTCCCCTCCTTAAAGGATTTCGTCCCCGAAATCTTCAAGTTAGGAAGAACGTATCCTACCATCCAATCATCCATCTACTCAAAGCATCATCCACGAGCAATCATTGTCCTTACAAGATTCTAAATGCTGGATGGATATATGCAAAAGTGTGTGTATATGTACTTACCTAATGCGAAAATCAGGCGGTTACTGATACAGTAAACCTCCTTAATGCAAACCATGATAGTGCCATGCATCCAATATGTATGCGAAACCCTATTGACACATACAAATTTCTACATGCGTGCACAACCATACACAAAAATGCATCATCCATATGATAACACAGCCATGATACATCCATCAATCTAACTACCACATCCATTTATGCAATATGCAACATGAAGTGACTGAGCCGATCTAGTGCCTAATGTGTGTGTATATGCATCCACGAGCAACCACTAGCAAACAATTGCATCCATATGCATCCATCAACCATAACATGTTTCAAACACATGTTTCAACCATAGGTTTTACCCTATCTAAAGGTCATAGGTATTAGCGAGAGGATATACTAAAGATAAGATAAGTACTAGACAAGCAATAAAGGAGAAGTTAAAAGACATACTCTCAAAAAGAAATGGATACAAAGAACGCATCTTCGCTTCCGTCTCCCAAGTAGCATTGCTTTCGTCATCTCCCCATTGCACTTTAACTAGCTGGACTTCTCTGTTCCTCAACTTCCTAGTTTCTGACCCAAGGATGCGAGTAGGAGCTCGTCGAATCGTCGCGTCACGCTCTACCTCTACATCTCTAAGCAAACTCGGCTCTACCACCTCTGCGGTCTCATGTAAGCACTTCCTCAAATGTGATACATGGAATACATCATGAACACCACTAAGTCTGTCAGGCAACTCCACCCTATATGCCATCCGTCCAATCCTTTCCTTAATAGGAAACGGCCCAACAAATCTCGGTGCTAACTTCCCTACGGACCTAAAGCGAACAACATTTCTCAATGGAGATACTTTGACAAAAACCATGTCCCCAACCTCAAACTCAAGATCCGTCCTTCTCCGATCCGCATAAGATTTCTGTCTATCTTGCGCTGCTTTCATCCTTCTTCGAATTAAATCAATCTTCTCTGAAGTCTCTCTAACCATATCCGGCCCAAGCAAGATCTTATTCGTAGATTCCCACCAACATGTAGGAGATCGACAAGGCCTTCCATAAAGAGCTTCGAAAGGAGCCATACCAATACTGGACTGAAAGCTGTTATTATATGCGAACTCCACCAAAGGAAGATGTTCTTCCCATGTACCTCCAAAATCCAAGATACAAAGCCTCAAGAGATCTTCTAAGATACGGTTCACCCTCTCGGTCTGACCGTCCGTCTGAGGATGATATGCGGTGCTCAAACACAACTGAGTCCCTACCGCCTCTTGCAAACTTCTCCAAAACTCACTAGTAAAGATAGGATCTCGATCACTCACAATGCTGGATGGCACGCCATGCAATCTAACAATCTCCCTAACATAGACCGAAGCAAGCCATGGAGCGGTCCTCTTACTCTTCACGGGTATAAAATGGGCACTCTTGGTAAGTCTGTCCACCACAACCCAAATTCCCGTATTGCCCTTCCTCGATCTCGGTAACCCATCGATGAAATCCATCGAGACACTATCCCACTTCCACTGCGGAACTTCCAATGGGTGTAGCAACCCACCGGGTTTCCTTTGCTCCGCTTTAACTTGTTGGCACACTAAACATCTAGCCACATACTCGGCTACATCTTTCTTCATACCGGCCCAGAAGAAAACTCTCTTCATGTCTTGGTACATTTTGTCTCCACCGGGATGAATAGTCATTCTTGAACGATGTGCATCATCCAAAATAGCCTTCTTCAAACCCTCATCTTGCGGTACACAAAGTCTACCGTCTCTATGCAACCATCCCTTATCATCTATGGTGTATCTACCCAAATGGCTGGACGACTCCCCTCTTATAAGCTTCTCTACCAACACAACCAACTGTGGGTCGTCTCGCTGAGCCTCGCCAATCCGTCTCAAAAGAGTAGGTCTAACCTCCAAGGATGCCAACAAACCAGGTACAAAATCAACAGAAGGTCTGAAGTCAAACAAAGAAAGAAACTCCAAGCTTCGTCGTTCCACGAACAATGGACTCAAAGATAGCCTTTTTCTACTTAAGGCGTCTGCCACCACGTTACCCTTACCAGGGGTATACGCTATCTCGAAATCATAGGATGCTAAGAACTCCATCCACCTTTGCTGTCTTAAGTTTAAATCCTTCTGAGAGAATAAGTACTTCAATGATTTATGGTCGGTGAACAACTCGAATCTCTCACCAAGAAGATAATGGCGCCAAGACTTAAGTGCAAAAACAATCGCGGCCAACTCTAGATCATGGGTAGGGTAATTCTTCTCATGCACCCTCAATTGTCTCCCTCCATAGGCTATTACCCTTCCCTCCTGCATCAAGACTGCGCCTAATCCTGTTCCACAAGCATCGGTATAAACAACAAACGGCTTACTCCCATCCGGGAGCACTAAAACTGGAGCGGTGGTCAAAGCTCTCTTTAACCGTCGGAAAGCATCATCACAATCTACATCCCACGAGAAAACCAGATTCTTTTTCGTCAAGCGGGTTAATGGGGCTGATATCTTCGCGAAGTCTTTGATGAACTTCCTATAATATCCTGCCAACCCCAAGAAACTTCTTACTTCGGTAGCATTTTTAGGAACTTTCCAATCCTGGATAGATACTATCTTTGCGGGATCCACAGCTATCCCTTCCTTAGAGACCACATGCCCTAAGAATCGCACTTCTCTTCTCCAAAAATGACATTTAGAGAATTTAGCTTTAAGACCATGTGCTCGAAGAGTCTCCAACACTTCTCTGAGATGTAAGGCATGCTCTTCTTCACTCTTGGAAAAGACCAAGATGTCATCCACAAAAACTACTACAAACTTATTCAGATACTCTCTGAACACTCTACTCATGAGATCCACAAAGTATGCAGGGGCGTTTGTCAACCCAAATGGCATCACTAGCCACTCATAAAAACCATCCGGAGTCCGGAAAGCAGTCTTCTCTATACTGTCCTCCGCCACTCTCAACTGATGAAACCCTGTAGCTAAATCCATTTGCGAAAACACTGAGGCGCCAACCAACTGATCAAAGAGATCATCTATCCTCGGTAATGGGTGTCTATTCTTCTTTGTGAGCTTATTAAGTTCCCTATAATCCACACAAAGTCTGAGGGACCCATCCGCCTTCGTGGCAAACACTACTGGAGCTCCCCACTCCGATATACTTCGCCTTATAAACCCCTTCTCAAGCAACTCCCCTACTTGCTTATGAAGTTCCCTTCTCTCCCGAGGAGCCATGTGGCGCACTGGCAAAGACACTGGTTTGGCATTATCCACCAAATAAATTCGGAAATCTATCTCCCGCTTCGGAGGCAAACCCTTTACTTCCTCAAACACATCCGGATATTCCCGGACTACTCTGACAGAATGCAAACTCTCGACCGAAGCATCGAGCGATTCAAGATAACTTAGCAAAACAGATTCCATGGGATTGCAAGAGATCTCGAGAGTGTTACCCAAGCGGGTCATGAGCCTGACAACTCTCCTTTCGCAATCAAGAACGGCACCATTACTGGATAACCAGTCCATGCCCAAGATCAACCCATAGCCCGTGAAGCCCAATACAAAAGCATCACATCTAAACTCAACGCTAAGTATAGAAATCTTCAAACCCAAACATATCATAGACAGATATATGGAGCCCCCAATTGGGTTTGAGACAACCAAGGGATCATCAACTAGACTGGTGTCTAAGTGCAGTGACTCAACTAACGATGATGAGATAAAAGAATGCGATGCGCCAGAGTCAAACAAAGTACGAACTGGATGATCAAACAGAAAAACCAGACTTTCAACGGAAATAGTTCTACCTCTCTGCTGAATCGGTGGAACTGAGAGAACCTGAACTTGCCCCCCTGACTGAGGTGGTGCTATAAGAGCTTGCACCTGCCCTCCTGAGGTAGACCCCGTCTTCTGCCCCTTCTTTGGGCAGTTTTTCACAAGATGCCCTGCTTCACCACAATGAAAGCAACCGGTCTTCTTCTTTTTGCGACAATCCTTACTGAGGTGTCCTGGTGTTCCACAATTGAAGCACTTCTTCTTCGTCTTCTTTTTGTCACCATTGCCTTTTCCGCCCTTGCCTTGTTGTTGCTGTTGCGGTTTCTTCTGATCCCCCTTTTTCTCTGGTGCCTTAGAATTCTTATCATCCTCATGCATAAGTGCCATGTAGACAAGCTTCTCAAAAGTGGCCCCCATAGGAATGTGAGTCATAGCTATTCCTTGCAATGGTTCGTTCAAGCCTCTAACGAACCTCAAAGCCTTCTTCTCCGGTGTATTCACCAACTCTATGCCAAACCTTGCTAATTGATTGAATTTGTTGACATATTCTTTCACCGTGAGATTCCCTTGCTTCAAATTCAAGAACTTCTCCATAAACAGATTCTCTTCCGCCCTTGAGAGAAACTTAGCCCCAAACCTTTGCTTAAAATCTGCCTAAGAGTCAACAGGGCGTTCTCCATTAGTGACCTCCCACCAGAATGAGGCCTCTCCCTTCATTAACCAAGCCGCCAACTTGACTTTCTTTCCCTCTTCCACTTCAAAGATATCTAGCAACTCTTCCACTTCCTTAAGCCAATCTCTAGCCTCTACGAAAGTCTCTGAACCAAGAAAAGGTTTTCCTCCTATAGCCTTGAACTCCTTGCAAACCTTAGCAAAATTATCCACTCTAGGCTGAGGAGGAGGAGCGGTTGTCTCTGGTGTAGTAGCATTGGCCGGACCCGCAGCCGCGGCCCTAGCCTCTTGCAACCTCCTATACCATAGTGGTATAACTAAACCCTCCGGGATGTTAAGATCTTCAGCCATGCTGAAACGAAAGAGGAAAGATTCAAAAAGGAGATTCCGAAAGATAAAGATATGGCTATTGGGGATTATGCTTTTCTTTTTCAAAAACTTTTTCTCTTAGAAGACATGCTTTTGAAAATACTTTCTTCGAAAATACTCTTAGAAAATAGTTTTTCTCAAAAATTTTATCTGTTCTGGTAACCTTAAGCTCTGATACCACGTGTAACACCCCACTCCCGCTATGATCACTCACTAAGGGAATGCCATAGCATCGGTGGAGTATTTTAGTGAATATAGAACAGAAAAATTACAACAAGACAGATATAAATAGTACTTGAAATTTTAAAACATCATCTCATAACAGCGGAAGTAAAACATGTCTGGTTACATCATAAAACCACAATAAAGGTCAAGTACAATATCCATCAAAATAAAGAAGTACATAATCCCACTCTCATACAATAGCCAAACAAAACAAAAGATAACTGGATAACTGGAGCTTTACATCTATCCAAGCTCCTAAAGACTGGAACAGCAATCCGATCAAGCTCCACTACTGCTAGGATCCACCGTAGGACCTGAGGGTTGGGAAAAAGATAAAAACAACGGGGTCAGACATAAGTCTGAGCGAGTCCTATAACTTTAACAATACAATCGTTAAAGTAACCAGAGAAGACATAAACTGATATACGGTAACATATAGGGATGAATGGCTACCCTAAGCAGTCAACTAAACGAAGATAAAGGATAAAGACGCATCTACCCTCCCTAAGGTAAATTACTAAACTGCACCACACCAGTCGTTCCTAACTTAAAGGTTGATCCCACCCAAGGACTTATAAAATTTACTAATTAGTACTTGCGTACCCCTAGGTGACCAAGTAGGCGCCACGGGGCCCTACAATCCACTAGGTGTACACACTACTTCCCATTCGATCGGCTCCCTAACGTAGATACCCGTGCTGGCCCCACCGTGGGATGTATCATTCCCCAATGTGGCAACCTGATGAAACTAAAGGTGCACGACTTATATCTACTCGATGCAACAACGGCTTACCTACCAGCCCGGGCCCACTCACGCATATGAAGCCCGTTGGACTTGCGTTGCCACCGCTAACCCGTTTGCCTCTTACAGTCAAGCCCAGTATGCGTGTCCCGTCCTCGACATGGGTCGAGCCCACAAAGATACGTATGGGTTACTGGTTGAAATGGGCCTCCACAAGCTACCCACCTAAGCTTGTCCCTTTTTCTAGTATATCCCACTTAACCCTTTAATCATGTTTTAATTACATGTTCCATTTTGGTTAAGTATTCTAATCGTATTTTCTATTGCCACCCAAGGCAACCACTAGATTTTCTCATGCCACCCGAGGCACCCACTTAACCCCTCATGTCCCTCTACATGCTAATGTGGTTAAGTGTTTCTTAATTAATTAATTAAGAACGTAACCTTTGTAAAGACCTCTCACATTAGACTGTCTTTTATGACCGCTGGTTAAGCCGGTTGGGTCCGGGCAGCCTTATGTCATAACAGAGTCTAACCTCGTGTCTTTACATTAATTACGTATTTAGTTTGTGCCTAAGACCTCTCACATTGGGCTAACATTTGTAGCAACTGGTTAAGCCGGTTGGGTCCGGGCAGTTTTACGCTACAACTGAGTCCAACCTCGTGTCTTAGTCAATTAATTACACCTAATTAATCACCCTCATAATTTTATATTAATTATCCCTAATTAATCAAGTTTTCTTAACATGGGTAGACCTAACTTAATAGGTAAATTCCCATGGGGTAGACCTAACTCAATAGGTAAATTCCCAACACATAGTATGGGTACACCTAACCAAATAGGCAAATTCCCATACTATGTTTATTTATTTTGTGTTATGCATAATTATATTAATTTCACACAATCTTATTAACTTATGCATTTAATTACCCCATCGTTCCCACGTAATTTCGTTCATGATATAACACATATAAAAGGTGTCAACTTGCATATGAATGAACATGTTTCAAAGGTGCCATCTTGCATATTAACAAACACATAACTTGCATATGAACTTGCATAACATGTCACATAACTTGCATATAATATGTCACATAACTTACATATTCATTTTGCATAACAAACTTGCATATTAGCTTATAGACTTGCATAATGTGTCATCATGAACTTGCATATTAATAAACATGTAACTTGCATATTTACATACATGTAACTTGCATATTAACAAACATGTAACTTGCATATAAAGAAACATGTAACTTGCATATTTACATACATGTAACTTGCATATTAACAAACATGTAACTTGCATATTAACAAACATGTAACTTGCATATTTACATACATGTAACTTGCATATTAACAAACATGTAACTTGCATATTTACATACATGTAACTTGCATAGCATATTACCATGAACTTGCATAACATGCATATGATTACATAGCCCACAACTTGCATATTTAGCATCATGCAAACATAACATACATCATATTAAACTTGCATAAGCTTACATACTCAACATGCATAAACATAAGATTAATGCTAACATCATATCATATGATTCAAAGCTCATTAACCCACATACAAAACCATAAATCTCATCACATCTCATCTAATTAGTTTACCAAAAGATCATCAAAGTGATAGAAACTCACAACTAGCAACTTTGAACACCAAATGAAGAAGATTAAGATGCTAAGAAGGGATTAGAAGTTGATTAGAGAGTGATTAGTATGCAACCCTCTTCATAAAATTAGTGGAGGCCATGAGAGCTAGCATTTTGCCATAGTTTAGTTACTAGGTTTAATTATGAATGAATTAGGGTAGGTTAGGGTCTTATTTATAGATTAGGCAAGTGTTTTAGGCCATAGGATTAACCCTAGATTCAATCCAAGCCATCAAAGCATGTCTTGGGGAAGAAGTCAAGTGTAGGAACCATCTAGGGCCTTTAGATTAAAGATGGACCATGAGAACCATTCAAATGCAAAATCTGCACTTGAGCGAATCGGCCCACGGGTTGACAGCCAAACACCCTGGATTAACCCCTAGTCGACCCAGCGGGCTCGGGTCGACTTCAAAAATCGGCCGGTTCGGTTATTCCCCTCTCCCAATTCGCTGTTTTGAGCATTTTTGCATATTTATTTATTAAATTTTCAATTATATATATATATATATATCAATATATATATATATATATATATATATCTACACAACCCATTTCACTTAATTAAGTATACTTTAATTTGGGAATTTTTCGTGAAACTTCGCGAGGCCATATCTTGGTCATACGGACTCCGATTTTCGAAAACTCGGACTCTATTTCGCGTATTTTTCCGAGACGAACGCAATGGCATAGCCCGTTTCCCTTGATTCCCATTTTAGAATTAAATTCTGCCTCGATTTATGTTATTACAGGTTATTGAAAATACGGGTTGTTACAGAATGGAAGAGTGTAGAGATTCCTAGAGAGTGTGGAGCATTCTGGAGAATCAAACTCTACCGTCGGATGCAAGTAATCTCCACCATTCATTATGTAGGTTGAGTAGTATAAATAGGAGAAGGAGCCCTATTACTAGCCATCCAAGAATTCAAGGAAGAAAGCCACTTCTTAAAGTGAGAAAAATACTTGAGAGTTAGTAAGCCTCTTTGAGAGAAAAGAGAGATAGCTTAAGAAGTATCCATCCTTAAGCTTGAGTCAGGTGTGAGGTACTTTTGTAATCAAATTCTTGTAATCCTACTATTCTTTTGTATAGTGGAAGAATCTCCATATTGGAGAATTATAAACTCTTGTGCACCCGTTGCTACTTTTATTCTTAATTGCCTATCTTAACTTCACGAAGCGGGAAAGACCGAGATTTCCCCAACAGTGGTATCAGAGCCAGGTTCATCTATAGCCGTAATCAAGCTCGTGTAAGTTCAAGATGGAGGATAATGTCGCTCATGATGGAGACATGTTCAAGCTCACAGCCAACAACTACTCCTATTGGAAGCCAATGATGGAGGGCCACTTGTATTGTAAGGATTTGCATGAGCCCATCATCTACAAAGATAAAGTGGCAGGGAAGAGTGATGCTCAATGGGAACTGTTGAACTGGAAGGCTGTTGCTATGATCCGTAAGTACATTGACAAAACTCTCTTCGAGCATGTTTCTACTTATACAAATGCCTATGAATTATGGACAAAGCTTGAGTCGATGATTCAGAAGAAAACGCCTCACAACAAGGCCAATTTAGTTCGACGGTTGGTGAAATTGGAGTATAAGGATGGTCATAGTATGATTGAGCACTTGAATAACTTCAAGGGGCACGTAAATCAACTAACAAAAATTGATATGAAGATTGATGATGAGTTACAAGCTCTTCTACTCCTCAGTTCCTTACCGGAAAGTTGGGACACACTTGTTGTTACACTTAGTAACTCAGCTCCGGAAGGAAAGTTAACTATGGATACCGTCAGTGATAGCCTTCTTGGTGAAGAAGCAAGGAGAATGGAACGAGACGAGTCTATTCATCCCGAAGCTAACGTTGTTGGCAATCCAGGTAGGAATGAAACTCGTGGACGTAGTAAGAGCCGAAATCCACATCAATCTCGAGGAAGATCCAAGTCACGCTCGAAGATTACATGCTATTACTGTGGAAAGATAGGTCACAAGAAAATGGAATGTCGAAGCTTCAAAAGAGACCAAAAGGCCGGTAATGTTAAGCCTGACCAAATAAGCCTAACGAAGAAGCAAGAAGAAAAGAGTACTACTGCCATAGTATTGAAGGAAGATCTGCTATATCTCGTTGGTGAAAGTAACATTCTAAACATTGCTTGCGATGAGAGTTCTTGGATTATTGATTCTGGTGCTTCCTTCCATGTTACTCCACATGAAAACTTCTTCTCATCCTACCAAAGAGGTGACTTTGGCATGGTGCAAATGGGAAATCAAGATAAAAGCAAGATTGTTGGAATAGGAGACATCACTCTGACGACAAGAACCGGGTGCAAGCTTATTTTGAAAGATGTGAGGCATGTCCCAACCATGCGCCTCAGTCTTATCTCCGCTGGAAAGCTAGATGATGATGGTCTGATGAATTACTTTGGTGAGGGGAAGTGGAAGCTCACCAAAGGAAGTTTGACGATGGCTCGAGGAAAGAAGGTAGGCTCATTATATGTAATGCAAGCTAAGCTATGCAAAGAAGAAGTAAATGTCTCTACTGATGATATGTACATATAGCATCAACGACTTGGGCACATTAGCGAGAAAGGTCTTCACATACTCATTCAGAAACAGCTCCTCCCTAACGTGAAAGGTAAACCACTTCATGCTTGTGCTCATTGTTTAGCTGGAAAACAACACAGGGTTGCTTTCCAAAGATCTTCTCCGCCCACAAGGAGAAAGAACATTCTAGACCTCGTGCACACTGACGTATGCTCGATGTCTGAGAGATCCATTGGTGGTGCTCTACATTTTGTCACCTTCATTGATGATCATTCAAGAAAAGTATGGTTGCACCTGTTAAAATCAAAGGATCAAGTGCTTGATGCCTTCAAAGAATTCCATGCTCTAGTGGAGCATGAGACTGGACGAAAGATCAAGTGTGTACGATCAGATAACGGAGGTGAGTATAGAGGCCCTTTTGAAGTCTATTGCAAGAAATATGGCATTAGGCTAGAGAAGACTCCACCCAAGACACCATAATTGAATGGGCTAGCTGAGAGAATGAATCGAACCATTGAAGAAAGAGTTCGTTGTGTGCTCTCTCATGCTAAGTTACCCAAATCAATTTGTGGAGAAGCTATAATGGCTGTGATCGACATTGTCAACCTCACACCATCAGTTCCTTTGGATGGGGCCATTCCTGAGGAAGTTTGGACGGGCAAGAGGGCTTCATATAATCATCTCAAGGTGTTCGGGTGCAGAGCATTTTTTCACATCCCAAAAGATGAGAGAGCTAAGCTTGATGCAAAGACAAAGGAGTGTATCTATCTTCGTTCACCTAAGGATAAATTTGGGTACCAGTTGTGGGATCCAATTAACAAGAAGGTTATTCGCAGTAGAGATGTTGTATTTTTCGAAGACCAAACAATTGAAGATATCAAGAATTCAGAGAGGCCAAGATTGAGAAGCTATGAGAATACTGAACCTACTCTGGTTTGACATGATGATAACAACACCCTAGAAAGTAGTGATGCTGAAGATCATGAAACCCATCATGAACCGGTCCAGGAAGAACCTCAATCTAGCACTCCAATCACACCAGAGCCAAGACGATCCTCAAGGGACAGAAGACCATCCAGTCGATACAACACAGAGGAGTATGTTACGCTTACTGATGAGGGGGAGCCTCAAAGCTATAAAGAAGCAATGAGTGGTTGTCATAAAGAAGAGTGGAGAATAGCCATGCAAGAAGAAATGCAATCCTTGCATGAGAATAATACATATGAACTAGTGGAGCTACCAAAAGGGAGAAGAGCCTTGAAGAATAAGTGGGTTTATAGAATCAAGACCGAAGAGAACTGTTCAAAGCCTCGCTACAAAGCTCGGTTAGTCGTTAAAGGATTTGGACAAGAAAAAGGTACTGACTTTGAAGAGATATTCTCTCCCGTGGTAAAGATGTCATCAATCCGAGTTGTCCTTAGCCTAGCAGCCGTGCAAGATTTGGAGATTGAACAACTCGATGTCAAGATGGCATTTCTACATGGTGACCTAGAGGAAGAGATCTACATGGAACAGCCTGAGGGATTTAAAGTTCCAGGCAAAGAAGATCTAGTGTGTCGCCTCACAAAGAGTCTATATGGACTTAAGCAAGCACCAAGGCAATGATACAAGAAGTTCGACGCATTCATGGCAGAACATGACTTCAAAAAGACGGAAAGCGATCATTGTGTCTTCATAAAGAGGTATGTAAGTGGTGACTTTCTCATACTTCTGCTCTATGTTGATGATATGCTTATCATTGGACAAGATCGCATAAAGATAGCTGCTTTAAAGAAAGATCTAAGCAAGAGCTTTGCCATGAAAGATTTGGGACCGGCTAAACAAATCCTTGGGATGAGAATAACTCGTGATAGATCAAAAAGACTGTTGTGGCTATCCCAAGAGAGATATATCGAGAAAGTGTTGGAAAGGTTCAACATGCACAAATCAAAGTCGGTTAACACTCCACTAGCTGGGCACTTCAAGCTAAGTTCGAAGCAGAGTCCGACAAGTGAAAAAGACAAGAAGGAAATGAAGAAGAAACCATACTCATCTGTAGTAGGCAGCCTTATGTACGCAATGATATGCACAAGACCAGATATCGCTTATGCAGTTGGTGCTGCCAGTCGCTTCTTGGCGAACCCAGCGAATGAGCATTGGGTTGCAGTCAAATGGATCCTCCGATATCTACGTGGAACTTCCAAAAGATGTTTATGCTTTGGAAAAGGAAAACCTATGTTGGAAGGATATACAGATGCAGACTTGGCTGGTGACATTGATTCAAGGAAATCAACATCCGGATACTTAACCACTTTTGCAGGGGGAGCTATTTCATGGCAATCAAAGCTACAAAAGTGTATTGCATTATCCACTACAGAGGCAGAGTATATCGCAGCTACTAAAGCTTGCAAGGAGATGTTGTGGGTGAAGAACTTGCTGCATGAATTGGGAGTGGATCAAGAAAAGTATGTCTAGAAGTGTGACAATCAAAGTGCAATTTACTTGGCAAAGAATTCAACATTTCATTCCCGCACAAAGCACATTGATACAAGATATCACTGGATCCGAGGAGTTCTCGAGGAAAAGCAAATACACCTTGATAAGGTTCACACGGATGAGAACTGGTCTGATATGATGACCAAGGTAGTACCAACAAAGAAGTTTGAAGATTGCTGTCAAGGTGCCGGCATACTACTACCCCCCAATTAAGTCGGGAGGGAGAGATTTGTTGGGATCCCTCCTTAATTGGAGAGTTTCTAGAAAATTCTAGACGTTTCTAGAGAAATGTAGAATTTTCTAGAATGTTCCGGAGAACTCTAGAGAAGTGTAGAACCCTCTGGAAGCTTGTGGAAGAGTGTAGAAGCCTTTAGAAGCTTGTGGAAAAGTGTGGAACTCTCTGGAATATTCTGGAGACGTGTGGAACCTTCTGGAACCTTTCGGAAGAGTATGGAGGAATAAAGAAGGGAGTGGAAGAGTGTAGAGATTCCTAGAGAGTGTGGAGCATTCTAGAGAATCAAACTCTACCATCGGATGCAAGTAATCTCCACCATTCATTATGTAGGTTGAGTAGTATAAATAGGAGAAGGAGCCCTATTACTAGCCATCCAAGAATTCAAGGAAGAAAGCCACTTCTTAAAGTGAGAAAAATACTTGAGAGTTAGTAAGCCTCTTTGAGAGAAAAGAGAGATAGCTTAAGAAGTATCCATCCTTAAGCTTGAATCAAGTGTGAGCTACTTTTGTAATCAAATTCTTGTAATCCTACTATTCTTTTGTATAGTGGAAGAATCTCCATATTGGAGAATTATAAACTCTTGTGCACCCGTTGCTACTTTTATTCTTAATTGCCTATCTTAACTTCACGAAGCGGGAAAGACCGAGATTTCCCCAACAGATTTCTATTTATAAATAATTAATTAATTATTTAATTATTTATCGTTAATTGAAAATTCATGAATGAATGATTGCAAATCAAGTTGTGATGTTCTTGATGTAAATGTACTATTTGTGAATGTTGGTGATTGTGATGTTCATATTTGGATGTAGAATAAAATTTAGAAGATATTATTTATTCATGAAATATGAAGTATATCATGTTAGTTGAAACCCAAACTTAGATATTTCAAACAAAAATAATATTATGTTTGTATTGAAATGAACATCGCAAAATTTAGTTATTTTTGTCGCATTAGAATTTGCGAACAAAAATAATATTATGTATTGTATTGAAATTTAACATCGCCAAAACTTGTCATTTTGCCGCATTAGAATTGGCGAACAAAATGTTAGTATTATTGCATTGAAATTCACATCCTCAAAATATGATTTTTGCCGCTAAGTCATTTTAAAGAGAACAAACAAAAAAAAATATTTTTGTTTATTGAAAGAAAAAGGAGAAAAAAAATTTACATTTCGTTTGATGAAAAGAAAATGAACATATTTTGTAAACATAATATGTAAAAGATTAAAATACCATTTTTTATGTAAAACAAGAAAACATGAGAAATGTATACATTTTGAAAATAAAAATATGTTAACATTAAATTTTTCATTTTTAATGAAATGTTAGAAAACAAGAAAATGTTCATTGTTTAAGACATGAAAATAAGATTACATTAGAAATCACATTTTTTTTATGTAAATTAGAAGGTTAGAAAAATGAACATTTCTTGAACATGAAAACTTGTTTACATTGAAATTCTAATTTTCAATATTTGTAACAACTTAGAAAAATATACACATTTTGTTATTTGAATTTAAATTTACATTAAAATCTCATTTTTCAATGTAAGTTAGCAACTTAGAAAAATATACACATTTTGTTATTTGAATTTAAGTTTACATTGAAATCTCATTTTTCAACGTAAATTAGTAACTTAGAAAAATATACACATTTTGTTATTTGAAATTAAGTTTACATTGAAATCTCATTTTTTCAATGTAAATTAGCAACTTATAAAAATATATACATTTTGTTATTTGAATTTAAGTTTACATTGAAACTCTCATTTTCAATATAAATTAGCAACATAGAAAAATGTCCAAAATTTGGAAAAGAAAATAAGTTACATTGAAATTCTCATTTTCAATGTAAGCAGCAACAAAGAAAATTACAATTTTTCTCAAATGTAATCAGAAGTAAGAAAATTACATTTTTTCTCAAATGTAATCAAAAGTAAGAAAATTATACTTTTCTCAAAAGTAATAAAAGAAAAGAGCAATTTACATTTTTCTTAAAAAGAACAAAATTCATATTTTGTTTAAAAGAAAAGGTAAAGAATAAAATTCATATTTTTGTTTAAGAAGAAGTAAAAAGAACAAAACTCATATTTTGTTTAAAAAGAAAAGAAATCATCTTTTATACTTGCATTTTCATGCAAGTATTGCATAAGAAAAGAAATCATCTTTTATACTTGCATTTACAAAGCAAGTATTGCATAAGAAAATCAAATCATCTTTTATACTTGCATTTACAAAGCAAGTATTGCATAAGAAAAGAAATCATCTTTTATACTTGCATTTGCAATGCAAGTATTGCATAAGAAAATAAAAACATTCTTTTTATTTGCATTCACTATGCAAATATTTGCATAGAAAATGAAGCACTCTTTTTATTTGTGTTCTTAACGCAAACATTTGCATAGAAAATGAAGTCATTCTTTTATGTGTGTTCTTAACATAAAAATATTATATAGGAATAAATCACCTATATATTTGTGTTCTTAACACAAATACCCATAGGAAAATGAATGCCTTTTTATTTCTATGATTGGAAAAAGACATTTTGTTAGACATTGAACATGAATGTGTGTGTTAGGAAGACTGTTCATTCTTTACTGGACATGTTTCCTATGTTAATATTATCGCCAAATGATTTATATTCATAAATATAAATAAGAATAGCGACAAATCATTATTCAATACTATTAATGATATGAAATGGTTTAAAACTTTATATATGTACGATACTTATTCGGAAAGGCCGAGTTAAATCTCATTCCAAATAATAATACGACGATTGGAAGTCGAAGATTTGAAGACGGTGATTGAAGACCGGCGATCTTCACATCGGTTGGAAGAGTTGCTACTGACGCCCATGATGGGAGTAGCTACCTTGAAGGGGTTTCAGTGGTGGCCGTCCGGACTAGTGTGGATTGTTCGGATTTGGTTTTCGCTCAGACCCAGAGCATAAGCTAGTAAATGGATGCGTGTCTGACATTGGATTTCGTTCCAGGTGAGTTAAATTGATTGTTATTAATGTATATCTGATTGGTGGTATAGAATTTATTCTCTACTAAACACCCTGGTTTATATTAATAGCGATTGATCACATGGCATGAATTGTCAATGTGGCACGCCATGATAAATGATCAAGGCTTTTTGTTGAAAAGCAGAGCCTTGTGGTTGAAGGTCAAAGCATAGCTGTAATTAGCATAGCTTTGTATAACGTTACTTCGCTAGCCTCACACCCCGGTATGAACTAGAAACGGGAGAAGGACCCCAGGGAGGACATGCATTTCTTTCTAGCTAGAGTGATGTCAGGGACCTACCAGCGCTGACATTTTACTTATGTGGATGATGGATTTTTAGGCGCCTCGGTTATTTATTTACGCCCCAAAGGGCGGGGAAACGTATTGTTCAGGCATTATTAATCCACTAACATATTTGTGGACCGGCCCTGGCAGATCCAAGGGACGATGCGTTCTATTCCTGAGATATGGGCTGGATTGTCTCGAATTCGGTAGAGGACTATCTTTTGCCTTGGTTCATGATGGAAACTTATTTTCCAATACGACACCATGCGGTTTTGATTGTATAACTAGTATGGAGACATGATATATGGTACCCATGCCGTTTAGGATTGATACATTTGTTTTGAAATGTTTTAAATAGAATACACACTAATAATAATAATACTCGCTTTATCGTATCAAGCATATTTTGACTGTTATAAGGTAAAACCCTATCCTCCGGTTTGCATTGCATTGTGTGATGGGACTTGGGTCTTATAATGGTTTCATTTTTCTAAAAGTCATTGCGTTGTTTAACGATTCATTTTATTTATTCACTGACAATCCAATGGAGTAAACCCGTTCCGCGTTAGCGGCGTGGTCCTGTGATTAGCCTTTTTGTTAGTTAAGTTAATTAGATTTCTCATACCAGTCCCATGACTGACTCGTAGTTTGTTTCACTTTGCAAACTCAGGTGCCCTCTTTTCCACACGGGCAGCCTTGTTTTTAGGTATTTACAGGCTCATTCTGGATAGCTATGGAGCTGAGGATGGACATTAGCATTTCTTTATGCTGTTCATACATCACTTATTATACTATGTTTTTATTCCGCTGCAGACATTTGTATTAAGTGAAAACTGTATTTTTGCTAAGTATGATCCTGTTATGCTGTAATTCTGATGAAGTATTATTCCCAGTGTAATTTGTTGATCATTATATGCTGTAATTCTATATTTATGTTCTCCTGTTATTGTTTATATGTTATGTTCCAATGATTATCCTTACTTCGTTTCACACGGAGTTTGGGGTTATCACACCGTATATCACCGTCCCTAGTTAAATATGTATGCTACTGTTCCTGCCTTGCTTCCCACGGTTCTGCTTTTATAAATCGCACCCTTCATTCCTAAATCCCTTGAGAAAATCAATCAGTCTTCCCCAATTTCATTCAGAGAAGAAAAATCATTCTTTTCCTTGTTAATGGCCACCGCTAATTCCAATTGCCATTCCCTAAATTAATCCGCATCTTCATCCTTCGATTTATCAAAGCAGCACCTCCTCGCTCCTCTCTTCTATCTCTCCTTCAAGTTTTAATCGTAAGTCAAAAACCCTAGAGCCAAAATCAACGAAATCAATCACTACCTCCTCTTGGCTGCCGCGTCGATCAGCCCGAGCCACTGTCGTGCCGCCAGCAACCACCGTGTCGCCACCAAGAGCCACGGATCGAAGGCCGTCGTCGTGTTCGTTGATCTCCTCCATCAATTCGAAGCAAAAGTCCAAACTTTCTGCTTTTCTTTCACCATGCGCAAGTGAGTTTCTTTTGGAACTCACGATTGATTAATCTCAGCTCAAATATTTTTAATTTTGATTAAAGCTGAAATAGTAATAGTTGATTTCAGTCGGGTTAGATGTTGTGTGGATTGCCTAGTTCGTTGCATACTGTTAGCATAAGTATAACCGTGCTTCCTTGATTTTTTCTTGGTTAAACTAAATGTGTTAGCTCAAGACGATTTTTTGACTTGTTCTGGTTTACGTTTCGTCCCCTGTAACTTGTTTTGATGTTCATAATTTACTTGACAATTCTGGCCATACTTGTTGACTTCTGAAATTGGTTGTACACCTGAAACATTGAGCACTTGCATAAGTTGAAGTAGATTGATCTAGCTATCAAATAGACATGGCTCCGCCTTGTTGCTTTTCATTTCTATGAAGGCACACGCATGGCTATATAAATATTTCCACTTATTTTGAGCCTGTATGTGTTTAGAAAACCTGCATACATATGCATACACATTGCCATTTGCCCTGTTTAGTAAACCTGAGCACTCACTGTGCCTTACCTTATTGTGAGATTGATAGCATCAAATTTAAACAATACTGATTGATATTCTTTTCACCACAATAATTCAATGTAACCTGGAAATGATTAGCCATGTGCTAACTTTAATTGTGCATGCTTGTTTAAATTTATAATGCATGCATGTCTTTATTGTGTCTCATTATACACACCTATCTTGGCCTGCTACGAAGTAGATGAAAAAATATGAATCATTACTTGAGTGCATGCACATAATTCAATAGCCCAACTCATATAGGCTCCAGTTAAAACCTGAAATTTTTATTTGGTAAAGGAAAACCTGAACCCCGTTAATATATGAAGATTGATGTGAGAACATTAATTGGTGAAACTTTTGTTGTATGGATTGATAACATTTAAGTACCCATATTTACTAAGTGCATATGAGGTTATACAGTATAGTCAAAATTTTCTATTACCTGTTGGTATTGGCATCACATCTTTTGTAACACTCCACCTCCACTAGGGTCACTCACAAAGGGAATGCACTAGGTTTGGTGAAGCATTATCTAGGTAAACAAGCACAGAAATATTACAAGACAGAACATATATAAAACAGCGGAAGTAAAACAAGTTTCATTACCTTATAAAATAAGGTCTAATGCCTTTTACATCAGGATACATCAAAAAACCTGACTTGCAATAGTAAAGAAGCATAAAACCCTTTCATAAATTATTCCCCAAAATAAAGCGGTGAAGCATCCATAGCCAAAAGAAGACCAAGCTATACATGATGACTTTCAAGCATAAGAGGTCCAAACTAACCAACATCATTTCCTCCCTGAAACCTGGGGGGGGGAACGGAAGACAAAGAGGCGAAAGAAAACGGGGTCAGTCATAAAGACTGGTAAGTCCTATCTACTTCCAGTATAAAAACAGGTAAAGGTAACATGACATGCATAAACTGAAAGTAAACATAAGGATGGCAACAAGATAGATAAGCTAAACCAAGATAACTGGATGAACTACTGTAGCAAGGTAAACTAAAGTATCATGATAAACTACGGTGTCAAGAATCAAGGTATCACGTCGTCAGGTTTCTATCAAGTATACTATCTCAAGGTATCTATCATGTATAACATCCCCCGGTATTTATCATGTATATTTGCTCTGCACCCCTCGTACTAGTATCCCAACCCGCGTCATGTGTTTACTATGAATGTCCCTTGCCCAATGTCATGTAATGGTCCATGTCAACCTAATATATATAGCATATGTAGGTTTTCCCCAACTCGTATATTTCTTTCCATGTATAAGTTCAGTCCTTTGCCGTAGGCCATACGGGCATTCCCATGTGAACGTTTTATCCTTGAGGTTATTTTGGACTGCTACTCTTGATCTTGTTATGTTCCCTTACCATGAACTATCGCGCGTTCCCTTAGGATTTATGCCACCTAGGACCACTAGGGATTATGCTACCTAATGAACGTTTCCGTGTCTCGGTTTGGGTTTTGGCCACCTAGGACCACTAGGGATTATGCCACCTGTCAACCGCGCCCTTTTATCCCATGTATGTATCGTGAACTGTTTTCCATGTCTAGACGCACAAGTTCCCCAATGTACCATCCGAGTTCCGTGCCAGGGCAATTCAAGAAATACGGAACTCGGTCGGGAGCTTTAAGTCATCTGCTGATGCAGATATCAAGGTCTGTTTTTGTACCCGTGGCTATGGTCCCACGTGACCCCTCCCTCAACTACTGAAAGGCAATCCAAGAAAAATCATGTATGGGAACTACACTACGGCCCATCGATGTCCACTTCCAGATAGCCAACCTCACCCATAACTCGATATCCAGTATATGGTCTGTTGGGAGTTCCCTGCCTTTCCGTACGTACACGATTGACTAAAGATGGTAGGTAGTCGGCGACATGCTATCCAGGGCAAAATCAAGTATCGTCGACTCCACGCTAATCCATCCCAGTCTCTAGGTCGCTCGCATAGCAACCAAGGCATACTCTTGGCTCTCCTACCGCAGACCTTAACCTCTGTGAGGCCGAGTTTCATGGACCACTTGCCACCTCACAGAGGGATACCAAGAGTACCCTCACGTTCTCCGAAGCTTCCGCTTCGTCACCCAGTTCGCTGGAGCTTTTATCCAAGTCAGATAACTTGCTCCTCCTCTTATACTAAGCGATGACCTACCGTACCAGGTTACTCATCTCGTTATGAACTAGTCCCATGTCCTTAGCTAAGAATTATTACTTAGTTACCCTTAACTAAGGTTTACCACTTAGCCCCTCTTTCCGCTATCCTTGTTAACTACGATTTCCAACCTAATCCCCTGAGCTAGGGTTTTGTCAAATGGGTTAAGTGTTGTTATCCAAGTTCATGACTTAACCCGCCTACGAATCATGTCAAGATTGGCTAAGTACTCAAGTTCAAGGCTTAGCCCCACAAGTTGGTTGAGTGTACCAAGAAGCTCATGACTTAACCCTATCAAGTCAAATTGGTTAAGTATTTATTTGTCTTAACCCTATCAGATTATCATGTTAGATTGATTAAGCATAGATTATCTTAATCCCATCAGATTATCGAGTCGGATTGGTTAAGTATGGGTTATCTTAACCCCATCCACTAATCGTATTACAATGGTTAAGCCTAATTTAAAAAGGTCTTGTGACTTAACCCTATCAGGTCCACCTATTAGATTAGTTAAGTATAGGTTACTTAACCTCATCAAATCCTCATGTATAATTGGCTAAGTATAAGTTACTTAACCCCATTAAATTATCGTGTTAAGTTGGTTAAGTATTGATTACTTAACCTCAGTGAATTACCACGTTTAGATTGGTTAAGTGTTTAACTTAACCCCATCGAATTACCGTGTTTAGATTAGTTAAGTGAAGGTTACTTAACCCCATCTAATTACCGTGTTTAGATTAGTTAAGTCTAAGTTACTAAACCCCATCTAATTACCGTGTTAGATTATTTAAGTCTAAGTTACTTAACCCCATCTAATTACCAAGTCGGATTAGTTAAGCGTAAATTACTTAACCCCATCCCCTAATTGTCTTGTATGGTTAAGTGTCATTAAGAAATCAAGCCCGGTCCCACTTAACCTACCCATTTGTGTCATATCGGTTAAGTGTCATTAGTCAAATTTACTTAACCTTATCATGTGGCATTAATTTAATTAATGCACTCTCAACCTCTCACATTAGACCTTGTTGTGGTTACTAGTTAAGCCGGGCGGGTCCGGGTAGTTTTACACCACAACCTAGTCTAACCTCGGGTCTTAAGCGCGACATGACCAACTTCTCACATTGGATCCTATTGTTTGTAGCCACTAGTTAAGGCGGGCGGGTCCGGGTAGATTTATGCTACAAACTCAACCCAACCTCGAGTTGGCCACTTTCATGTTTGGTCTAGTGTATTTTTACACTTACAACCCACCCATGTCTAGTTCAAGTTCCATGTTTTCCCACGCATCATGACCATATTTAAATGTATCATGAATGTCATGTTCTCATGTAAGCCCCATGTCAAAATTTTCATGTCATACCCACGTTTTTCCTAAGCTACCCAAACGTATTTCCAACCCAAGTGGAAGCGAGTCACATAGTAGGGTATTTTGCCAACATATTGGCCACAAACATGCATAGTATCATAAGGGAATTTGGCCACAAACATGCATGGTATCATAAGGGAATTTGGCCACAAACATGCATGGTATCATAAGGGGGTTTGGCCTTAAAACATGAATGATAGTGTCATATAGGGGTTGGCCATAAGCATGCATAATGTCATAAAGGATTTGGCCACAAACTTGCATATTATCATAGGAAATTTGGCCACAAACTTGCATATTGTCATAACGGGATTTGACCTTACATAAACATGATATCATAAGGGGGTTGGTTTCATTTACATGCATGAGCCCCAAAGTCCAATTTATGCAACTATTTCAAGTCAAAGTGGCTCTAAGTATTCATGCTATCATACTACAAGTAAAGGTCTAATCTTGCATGGCAAACTAAGTCCAATGCAACATGAATAGCATGGTTTAGTCGCTAAAACATAACCCAAAGTCATATGTTCATGATAAAGGAGCAAACTAGGCTCGCATAGGTTATAGCATTCATGTTTAACCACATTTTATTCCATGCCATGATTAAACTACCGTTAACATCTCGAAGTAGCTAGAACTTACATAGCGTGGCTTAGGAAAAGGATCATGCATCATCTTGACGAAGAAAGGTGGCTCCTTTGTCGAAGAACCGTCATGAAACTCGCTTAGCAACATTGATTTGGCCTCTATTTGGTGTAGCAAGCTTGCACCTTTTGATTTGAACCCGATTTGAATGCATAGTCTCTAGGAATTGGAGATGGAGGCCATGATCACTTGGCATTTGGGCAGCATTTCGTGGCATGAGTGATTTGTGAGGGTTTAGGGTAGGCTTAGGGGTCTTTTTATAGAGATTAGGAGTAGTTTAGGCCGTTATATTAACCCTAGGATAGATCCAAGCCCTCAAAAATCGTCACAAGCCTCCAAAACCGAGCCAAACAGCAAAACAGGTGCACCAGGTTGCCTGGGTCCGACCAGGCAGGTCGACCCTGGGGTCGACTCCCCAGTCGACCTGGTCCCACCCAGGTCGACACCCTGGTCGACCCCCCTGGTCGACCTTGTCTGGGCGGGATTTTTCCCGCCTACCCTGATTTTCTGAAAATTTGAAATCTGTTTTGAATTTGAATTTTTTGTGAAACTTCCGAAGGCCATATCTCGGCCATACGGACTCCGATTTACGAAATTTCGGACTCTATTTCGCGTATTTTTCCGAGAGGAACGCAATGGCATAGCACGTTTCTCCTGATTCAGATTTTAACATTTAATTCTGCCTTGATTCTTGATTTAACATGTTGTTAAATTTCGGGTTGTTACATTCTCCCCTCCTTTAAGGATTTCGTCCCCGAAATCTCCAAGTTAGGAAGAACGCATCCTACCATCCATCATCCATCTACTCAAAACATCATCCACAGGCAAACATTGTCCTTAGAGATTTCTAATGCCATATGAACATATGCAAAACGTGTGTGTATATGCTCCTTAGCTAATGCTAATGATCAGGCCTGAATGATCTTTCTAATGCAAAATATGTTTAGTGCCATGAGTCCAACATGTATGCAAATAGTCCTAGTCATATAAGTACTATATGCGTGCACAAACATTCATTCATATGCAACACCAGCATGATAACACATTCAATTTCATCCATAAACAAGTATAAATACTCGTGCATATGCAACATGAATCGAGACCGCGTCAATCTAGTATCTAATGTGTATTCGCGCATCCACGAGCAACCACTTGCAACCATATAATTCATAACATGTTTCAAATACATGTTTACATCCATAGAGTTCTATCTAAGGTTCCCAAGATAGGATCGAGAAGATAAACAAGGCAAACTCTTTACGGGGTTTGTAACAGAAATAGGACCGAGATGATATTCACCAAAAGATAACATGCGAGCAAGCTCTACAGGAAAAACCAGGGATCAAGGATACACTCTTTAAAAAGAGGTACGATGCGCGTGTCTAGCCTTACGTCTTCTAAGTCGCGTTTCCTTGAGTTTAATTCCTCGGTGCCTTGACCATCTTTTTAACTCCATGATTCCGTAGCTCCTTGATTCCTATTTCCAAGATATGAGTTAGAACTCATTTCATTGTCGCCTCTTATTCCACTTTCACTTATCCTTTCCCTAGTATACTTGGCTCAAACGTATCCACTTACTCATGCAAGTCCTCCAAAATTCACTAGGGAATTCTGGATCTCGTTTGCCGATGCCAATCCATGTTGCCAAGAGTACTTACTAGGGTGATTCCCATAACTCATGCGTAAGCGAAACAAACCGTCCGCCTTAGCGGCGAATTCTATTCGAACGGATTACCAACAACTGCATCCCAAGATTCTAGGTAACTAGCCATGACAGAACCTAGAAGGTTACACGAGACTTCGAGGGTAATACCAAAGCAAGTCAAGAGTCTAACTACCCTCCTTTCAAAACCGAGAATGGCATCCCTTATTGGATGACCACTTTATCCCTGGAATCCATCCACGGCCTAGAAACATAGGCATTCTGAAATCCAAACAAGTCATGAATAAATGGACCGATCGTCCAACAAGATTTGGGACAAAAATGGGATCTTCTATCATGCTAGTACTAAGGTGCAGAGACTTAACTATCGAAGCAGACTTAAATGATTTGATGATCAAAACAAAGTCTGGACGGGATGATAGAACGACTAAACCTTTACCAGAAACGGTACCATTTCTTTTAGGTACCCTAGAAATGGGAGCGTACAATTTCCCTCTACGATGATCTTTTCCTTGTCCTCCTTGATGGACTAAGCCATAGAAACAATTGCTTATCCTTAAGCTCGCGTCCTTTATCCTTACTCTTATTATCCTTCCTTGTACTACGGCAACAGGTCTCTCGAGAACCACCTCCATCGTACGGAAAACACCTACGTGGCTAGACAAAGATTAGTCACAGTTAGAACTACTGCGACTACAGATGGAGGAAGGAAAGGAAAAGAGATTCAATCAAGGAATCAAAGGATAATGCTAATGGCTTTTGGGGAATAGCCTTTAAAAACTTTTCTTGAAAAATGCTTCTTTGTAAACGGTTTTTCAAATAGTTTTCAGAAGGTTTTAAAAACTTTTGCCCAGTCTGGTAACCTTCTGCTCTGATACCAAATGTAACATCCCACCTCCGCTAGGGTCACTCACAAAGGGAATGCACTAGGTTTGGTGAAGCATTATCGAGGTAAACATGCACAGAAATATTACAAGACAGAACATATATAAAACAGCGGAAGTAAAACAAGTTGCATTACCTTATAAAATAAGGTCTAAAGCCTTTTACATCAGGATACATCAAAAAACCTGTCTTGCAATAGTAAAGAAGCATAAAACCCTTTAATAAATTATTCCCCAAAATAAAGCGGTGAAGCAGCCATAGCCAAAAGAACACCAAGCTATACATGATGACCTTCAAGCATAAGAGGTCCAAACTAACCAACATCATTTCCTCCCTGAAACCTAGGGGGGGAAACGGAAGACAAAGAGGCGAAAGAAAACGGGGTCAGTCATAATGACTGGTAAGTCCTATCTACTTCCAGTATAAAAACAGGTAAAGGTAACATGGCATGCATAAACTGAAAGTAAACATAAGGATGGCAACAAGATAGATAAGCTAAACCAAGATAACTGGATGAACTACTGTAGCAAGGTAAACTAAAGTATCATGATAAACTACGGTGTCAAGAATCAAGGTATCACGTCGTCAGGTTTCTATCAAGTATACTATCTCAAGGTATCTATCATGTATAACATCCCCCGGTATTTATCATGTATATTTGCTCTGCACCCCTTGTACTAGTATCCCAACCCGCGTCATGTGTTTACTATGAATGTCCCTTGCCCAATGTCATGTAATGGTCCATGTCAACCTAATATATATAGCATATGTAGGTTTTCCCCAACTCGTATGTTTCGTTCCATGTATAAGTTCAGTCCTTTGCCGTAGGCCATACGGGCTTTCCCATGTGAACGTTTTATCCTTGAGGTTATTTTGGACTGCTACTCTTGATCTTGTTATGTTCCCTTACCATGAACTATCGCGCGTTCCCTTAGGATTTATGCCACCTAGGACCACTAGGGATTATGCTACCTAATGAACGTTTCCGTGTCTCGGTTTGGGTTTTGGCCACCTAGGACCACTAGGGATTATGCCACCCGTCAACCGCGCCCTTTTATCCCACGTATGTATCGTGAACCGTTTTCCATATCTAGACGCACATGTTCCCCAATGTGCCATCCGAGTTCCGTGCCAGGGCAATTCAAGAAATACGGAACTCGGTCGGGAGCTTTAAGTCGTCTGCTGATGCAGATATCAAGGTCTATTTTTGTACCCGTGGCTATAGTCCCACGTGACCCCTCCCTCAACTACTGAAAGGCAATCCAAGAAAAATCATGTATGAGAACTAAACTACGGCCCATCGATGCCCACTTCCAGATAGCCAACCTCACCCATAACTCGATAGCCAGTATATGGTCTGTTGGGAGTTCCCTGCCTTTCCGTACGTACACGATTGACTAAAGATGGTAGGTAGTCGGCGACTGCTATCCAGGGAAAAATCAAGTATCGTCGACTCCACGCTAATCCATCCCAGTCTTTAGGTCGCTCGCATAGCAACCAATACATACTCTTGGCTCTCCTACCGCAGACCTTAACCTCAATGAGGCCGGGTTTCATGGACCACTTGCCAACTCACAGAGGGATACCAAGAGTACCCTCACGTTCCCCGAAGCTTCCGCTTCGTCACCCAGTTCGTTGGAGCTTTTATCCAAGTCAGATAATTTGCTCCTCCTCGTATACTAAGCGATGACCTACCGTACCAGGTTACTCATCTCGTTATGAACTAGTCCCATGTCCTTAGCTAAGAATTATTACTTAGTTACCCTTAACTAAGGTTTACCACTTAGCCCCTCTTTCCTCTATCCTTATTAACTAAGATTTCCGTCCTAGTCCCCTGAGCTAGGGTTTTGTCAAATGGGTTAAGTGTTGTTATCCAAGTTCATGACTTAACCCACCTACGAATCATGTCAAGATTGGCTAAGAACTCAAGTTCAAGGCTTAGCCCCACAAGTTGGTTGAGTGTACCAAGAAGCTCATGACTTAACCCTATCAAGTCAAATTGGTTAAGTATTTATTTGTCTTAACCCTATCAGATTATCATGTTAGATTGATTAAGCAAAGATTATCTTAATCCCATCAGATTATCGAGTCGGATTGGTTAAGTATGGGTTATCTTAACCCCATCCACTAATCGTATTACAATGGTTAAGCCTAATTTAAAAAGGTCTTGTGACTTAACCCTATCAGGTCCACCTATTAGATTAGTTAAGTATAGGTTACTTAACCTCATCAAATCTTCATGTATAATTGGTTAAATATAAGTTACTTAACCCCATTAAATTACCATGTTAAGTTGGTTAAGTATTGGTTACTTAACCTCATTGAATTACCACGTTTAGGTTGGTTAAGTGTTTTACTTAACCCCATCGAATTACCGTGTTTAGATTAGTTAAGTGAAGGTTACTTAACCCCATCTAATTACCGTGTTTAGATTAGTTAAGTCTAAGTTACTTAACCCCATCTAATTACCGTGTTAGATTAGTTAAGTCTAAGTTACTTAACCCCATCTAATTACCAAGTCGGATTAGTTAAGAGTAAATTACTTAACCCCATCCCCTAACTGTCTTGTATGGTTAAGTGTCATTAAGAAATCAAGCCCGGTCCCACTTAACCTACCCATTCGTGTCATATCGGTTAAGTGTCATTAGTCAAATTTACTTAACCTTATCATGTGGCATTAATTTAATTAATGCACTCTCAACCTCTCACATTAGACCTTGTTGTGGTTACTAGTTAAGCCGGGCGGGTCCGGGTAGTTTTACACCACAACCTAGTCTAACCTCGGGTCTTAAGCGTGACATGACCAACTTCTCACATTGGATCCTATTGTTTGTAGCCACTAGTTAAGCCGGACGGGTCCGGGTAGATTTATGCTACAAACTCAACCCAACCTCGAGTTGGCCACTTTCATGTTTGGTCTAGTGTATTTTTACACTTACAACCCACCCATGTCTAGTTCAAGTTCCATGTTTTCCCACGCGTCATGACCATATTTAAATGTATCATGAATGTCATGTTCTCATGTAAGCCCCATGTCAAGTTTTTCATGTCATACCCACGTTTTTCCTAAGCTACCCAAACGTATTTCCAACCCAAGTGGAAGCGAGTCACATAGTAGGGTATTATGCCAACATATTGGCCACAAACATGCATAGTATCATAAGGGAATTTTGCCACAAACATGCATGGTATCATAAGGGAATTTGGCCACAAACATGCATGGTATCATAAGGGTGTTTGGCCTTAAAATATGAATGATAGTGTCATATAGGGGTTGGCCATAAGCATGCATAATGTCATAAAGGATTTGGTCACAAACTTGCATATTATCATAGGAAATTTGGCCACAAACTTGCATATTGTCATAACGGGATTTGACCTTACATAAACATGATATCATAAGGGGGTTGGTTTCATTTACATGCATGAGCCCCAAAGTCCAATTTATGCAACTATTTCACAAGTCAAAGTGGCTCTAGGTATTCATGCTATCATACTACAAGTAAAGGTCCAATCTTGCATGGCAAACTAAGTCCAATGCAACATGAATAGCATGGTTTAGTCGCTAAAACATAACCCAAAGTCATATGTTCATGATAAAGGAGCAAACTAGGCTCGCATAGGTTATAACATTCATGTTTAACCACATTTTATTCCATGCCTTGATTAAACTACCGTTAACATCTCGAAGTAGCTAGAACTTACATAGCGTGGCTTAGGAAAAGGATCATGCATCATCTTGACGAAGAAAGGTGACTCATTTGTCGAAGAACCGTCATGAAAATCGCTTAGCAACGTTGATTTGGCCTCTATTTGGTGTAGCAAGCTTGCACCTTTTGATTTGAACCCGATTTGAATGGATAGTCTCTAGGAATTGGAGACGGAGGCCATGATCACTTGGCATTTGGGCAGCACTTCGTGGCATGAGTGATTTGTGAGGGTTTAGGGTAGGCTTAGGGGTCTTTTTATAGAGATTAGGAGTAGTTTAGGCCGTTAGATTAACCCTAGGATAGATCCAAGCCCTCAAAAATCGTCACAAGCCTCCAAAACCGAGCCAAACAGCAAAACAGGTGCACCAGGTTGCCTGGGTCCGACCAGGCAGGTCGACCCTGGGGTCGACTCCCCAGTCGACCTGGTCCCACCCAGGTCGACACCCAGGTCGACCCCCTGGTCGACCTGGTCTGGGCGGGATTTTTCCCGCCTACCCTGATTTTCTGAAAATTTGAAATCTGTTTTGAATTTGAATTTTTTGTGAAACTTCCGAAGGCCATATCTCGGCCATACGGACTCCGATTTACGAAATTTCGGACTCTATTTCGCGTATTTTTCCAATACGAACGCAATGGCACAACCCGTTTCTCCTGATTCAGATTTTAACATTTAATTCTGCCTTCATTCTTGATTTAACATGTTGTTAAATTTCGGGTTGTTACATCTTTACTATTAGTTTGCAATATATTTTGATAAATAAAGAACTGTTTATAATGGCATCAGAAATGGTGAGCATATATTTCTGAGAAAACTTTCTGTTTAGTCTAATTTTGTAACTGAGTAAATGATGAAAATATATGTGTGAGTCATGCAAACATAATAGAAGAATTCTATTATAGGTTTAACTTCTTGATAAAAAAGAATTTACAGTAAATGAATACAAAAGAATTTACAGTAAATTCTTGTTGTTGTCCACATTTTTGAGGCATCTACCTTTACTGTATTTTCTTGTTGACATATTGGCGGCTGTAATCATTGCATTAGAAAATTCCATGTAGACACTTGAATATTTTTGAAAACTGAATTGTTTTGGGTACCCTGAACTTCCACTCTGCCTTGTTTAGAGAAGAACTTATATTGACATATAATCGTAAAAATGTCATTTTGGTGTTTTGGGAAGTATACGCTATTCATCATGTTGTGGTGGTATTAAGTTTATCACCTGGTCGGATTTTGTCGAACCAGTTTTTGTGAAATGCACTTATATTTTAACATGATTTTTATTTATCTACACTTAGGCATTTCTGTCCGGATCTATAGCATTATAATATATGTCTTTATGTTATATACACATATGTACCTCGGATATTTAATATGTACATACAACTTATACTGAAAGCTTTAGCTAAGCATATGTTAATAGGCCATTGCTGCACAGGTTTTATCTGCACATTGACTGGTTATAAATTTGGTCTATACTGAATGCATAAGGTATGCATGTAAAAGCTGTGCAATTGAATATCAAATGCTTAGATAACCCAAGCTGTTAAAACTCCTAGATACCAACTGTGTTCACAACTTTTATAACATAATATTAGAAAATGGACTTAGATAATATGGATACATCTAATTCATGCATACATGCTAGTTGTATGTTTAAGATTTGGTTACCCCAAGAAATCCGAGAGCAGCCTATATTTGTCTGCTTGTTTTCCTTGTCAAATTGAAAAAATGAAACCATTTTCTTTTCTTTGTCATACTGCATACATTGGAAATGATTCCAATATATGAGGCAATCTTGGTCTTGCGTCTCCCTCTCTTGTTATTCGAGTTGCACTACTGTGTTTTGATACATGTCATACTAATATATTCCCTTCTCTCTTAGTCCATTGTCGAGGCTACTTCTTGTATGTTGTATGTATGCGGTTGTCGTTGCACAAGTGTGTATATATATACTATTGTACGTGTATATACATGTCGTCGGCATACATAGATACCCAATGCATATGCTGCCTTGAACTGTTCCATCTCGGTTTTATTCGATTTTTTTTGCTAAATTCAATTGCTAATTTTCTCATGGGTTGGATATTCGAATATTTAGTGGTTGTTAAGATTAACTATTTTATTCAGTTTATATTCAGATTAATTTACTTGAACTATGATTAATCCTGGCTCGAGTACTTTATGTTTTTGCGTGAAATGCTCGGGTCAGACCCGAGCAGTACAGATTTTAAAGATTATAGCTTAGGATTCAAAGACTGGTGAAGCTGGGGAATCGAAGAGCGCACTCTGAAGATTTATACAGTAAATATTTTCTTGTATTCAAAGTATATTTTATAGTCCGCTGTAGAAAATTCTTGTATTCAAAAATCATGATTTATAAATGAAAGTTTTATTTTTATATCTCATACCGTGTTATTTATTATTCTGTTTTCTCTATGTTGATTCTGTTTCTAAACTCTGTAAGCTAAATACGCTCCGTCAATTTGGACGTTTTACGTTGGTTCAACCACCAATTTGAAGTGGTCAAAAAGGCGGGACGTTACAGTGGTATCAGAGCTTTGGTTTATTCAAAGCTTAGCTTACTGAGTTTAAAAACGAATCTTGAAACCAAAAGGGTTCAAAATATAATTTTTCGAAGTCTATAAAATTTTTTGTAGGTAAAGTATTTTAAAAATATTATATATTTTGGAATGGTTATTTTTGAACTAATACAGCGGAAAAAGTATTTTGAGATTTAAACTTTGTTCAGAACCCCAGTCTTCGGATCCAGGTTTGTAAGAGCTAATCTTCGATAAGTCCCCTTTAGATTTGAATTTTGAATCCATTATCGAATGGTAACAAGAGAAGATAGGTATAGGAGGATCAACGAATCGATTTCTCTAATTGTGCGTTTTAGTGATCAAAGACAACCGAAAGTTATTGAAAATAAGAGTTCATATAAGAATTTGAACGGAAAGAGAAAAATTGAAATCGTTTCAAAAATGAAACGATGAATGTGGATATTCAGAATATAAATTAATGGAAATAAGAAAATCGAAAAGGGTATAATTGAAATTCAATTGTGGTAATTGTATTACTAATTTATTTGAATTATTCAGAACTTGGCCAGATAAATTATAATTGGTTTCAAACCAATAAGGTATAATCGAATATATGAGTTCGATAGCAAGAATTGGTTAGGTGAAGTAAGCTAATGAGTGTCAACAGTAAATGGGAATATCGATGTTTTACTTAACATCTATTTAAAACGAATTTGGAAATGTTTTCCATAAAGGATAAAGTATATTTTCCATAGAGAATAAGATATGCGAATATATGGAGATGCTTTCCAATAAGAAATTTTCTAGAATTATTGAAAATAAATATGATAATTGGAAATGCTTTTAAAGAAATCATGTGAGGTGGCAATAACCAAAGAATAAAAAGTTGCACGTCGACAAAGGGCGGTGGAACGTAAGAGGAATGGATTTGAAACTGAATTCGAGTATTCTGTAAGATATGTTTTGATAAGAAGTTGAGAATGGTGTTAAGGAATTTAGGAACCGACTGTAAGTTAGTTAAGTAAATAATTTCCTGAGTATTGATCTGATGTTGGTTTCGGCCTTCGGGGTTGATACTTAGGGAGTTGTTCGCTTGCCAATTTACGGTCGAAGGTTGTGAATATGGAAGAGAAATAGTGCAGGTATGAGAACCATGTTACAAGAGTGAAAATTTTGAAATTTCGAGAGCATAAAGATTTGAATTAAATGATGAATTTGCTAATTGGATTTGAAAGAAAATTGGGTTGGAACTAATATATTCATAAATATGAGTTTAAATAGATATCAGAAACCCGAATTGATTAAGAAATCAAAGATGAAATTTTGGAATTTGAAATTTGAATTTGAGGATATTCGATTTTAAATATTGGGTATAGAAGTTTCAAAATTTTATGGAAAGTATATAAGGATTTAGTGAATTTGGAAAAATTACTAGAGTGGAGGGTAATTGATTTGAGATAAAATTCTATATAACAGGATTTATATAAGATTGAAGCATTTGGAAATATGTTTTGAAAAGAAAATTTTATGTAAGATGATATAAGTATGATTATGAGAAGTGTGAAATAAAGTACTATATGTATATAGTATCATATGTTTTCAAAATCAAGGTAAGGAAAGTACCTTCTTTCTCCATGAATTTCGAGCTTAGTAGAGATATGCTGCTGGTGGTAGTAGGTTGTCCGGACATAAAACTCATGAGTTGCCGTTGAGCACGACTGCTAGCGTAATTCGTAGGGCTGCAGATAGCCTACGGCGGTCGGATGTTTCCTGAGGGAATCAGGCATAACCATTGTGATCGCTGCGATCTAGAGTCGTTGGAATTCGACCGTGTAGCGAAATTCGCAGGGCTGCAGATAGCCTACGGCGAACGGATGTTTCTTGGGGGAACCAAGGTAACCATTGTGACTATTGATCTACAGTCGAATTGTAAGGGTGTAATCCGCAGAGCTGTGAAAGCTTACATGTATGGATGTTTCCTGAGGGAATCAGGCGTAATCATTGTGTACTTGCGGTCCACATAGCATATCTACACGTGAAAGAGATGTAACCACTCGAGTTACTAAAGGTAGAATGGAGCCATGCAATGTTGGAAATATCTTAGTGATAGTGAACCACCTGTTTGATGCAGCAGTTAGTCTTCGTGACTTGATTGGTCTTCGTGACCTGATTCGTCTTTGGGACTTGTTTTGTTCTCGTGACTTAAAGTATCTTCATAATTCCTTGATTTGTTTCCGTGATTCTGAGACCGAGAAATCTGAGACAGAGCAATCAATGCGCAGTGACCTCAGAATGTCTTTTGATTCTTAAAATATCTTCCGTTGATGTGTCCATGATGAAATTCACAGGGAAGTGATTTCCTACGGATACAGATGTTTTCTGGGGGATCCAGACGAAACCATTATGTATCTGCGATTCATGAACAATCAACATATAAATATCACATTGGTACTTTCCGTGTCTATTTTTACAGGAATTTTTGAAATATTTTTCACTGGGAGTTGAAGCAAGGGTATTTAGTACTTGCATATTTTAGTCGTGCGTCTGGCCAGCATATGCCTAACATCTGTGAGAATGACAATAAACTTGTCAAACTTTGAGTTATCAAATATTTTCAAATCAATAATTTGAATTTAAAATATAAGTTAAGAAAGAGAATTTCATAGTATTTTCAAGTCCGTAGCTTTGGGTTAAAAATACAAATATCTTCTATATAAAAGTTATAAAAGATTTCGTGTTTTGGAAATTTTCAAGTCAAAAATTTGTAACTTGAGAAGAAAATGTTATTTACACTATTCAATGAGAATTATGCAAGATTATATGGATTGAATTGGAATGAATTCGGATGGTATGAAATAAGTGTAACGATGGATAAGTAAATATTGATAGAAGAGGTCATCATTTAAGATGCATGAAACTCAATTTATGCAGAATTTGAAATTTAAAAAGAGAATGGTTTCAGAAGGAAATTTGATATCCGAGTTAATTTGATCGATGGCTTAAATATCGATATTTGGATTACTGGTGGAAATTTTCACCTAAAGAGGGAAATTTGGAGTATACGTTGATGTAACTCTAGCGATCTTTCCTTTTCGAGGATGAAAAGTTTTAAAGGGGGGAAGAATGTAACGTCCCAGAAATTTCTCCAGTTAAAATAATAAAATTAACGGCAAATAAATAGGAGAATTTTATTTGTTGAGATATATGTGTTTATTCGTAAAGGAATTAAAATTTAACATTTGCAAGAATTAGAATTGAACGGGATTATTTTGTGAACAGACAATGAAAAAGTTTAAAATTAAAATATCGTTGTGTACGAACGGAGTTGTATTACAATTAAATTAATTTTATTGAATTCAGGATGAGGAAATGAAAGGGTACGTATGATTTTTGTCGTATTTGAAACTATGTTTACGGTATAAATACTGAGTGCTCAACGTCAGTATACGGTGCGGTTTTAATATTAAGTTAACCGTAAATAAATCTTTCCCCAAATGAATATCTCCCTATACGTTGCCTCCCCGTATATCACCATCCCTAGTTAAATACGTACGCTACTGTTCCTGCCTTGCTTCCCACGGTTCTGCTTTTATAAATCGCACACTTCATTCCCAAATCCCTTGAGAAAATTAATCGATCTTCCCCAATTTCATTCAGAGAATAAAAATCATTCTTTTCCTTGTTAATGGCCACCGCTAATTCCAATTTCCATTCCCTAAATTAATCCGCATCTTCATCCTTCGATTTATCACAGCAGCACCTCCTCGCTCCTCTCTTCAATCCCTCCTTCAAGTTTTAACCGTAAGATAAAAACCCTAGAGTCAAAATCAATGAAATCAGTCACAACCCCCTCTTGGCTGCCGCGTCGATCAGCCCGAGACACTGTCGTGCCGCCAGCAACCACCGTGTCGCCACCAAGAGCCACGGGTCGAAGGTCGTCGTCGAGTTCGTTGATCTCCTCCATCAATTCGAAGCAAAGTCCAAACTTTCTGCTTTTCTTTCACCTTGCGAAGGTGAGTTTCTTTTGGAACTCCTGATTGATTAATCTCAGCTCAAGTATTTTTGATTTTGATTAAAACTGAAATAGTAATAGTTGATTTCAGTCGGGATAGATGTTGTGTGGATTGCCTAGTTTGTTGCATACTATTAGCATAAGTACAACCGTGCTTCCTTGATTTTTGCTTGGTGAAACTAAATGTGTTAGCTCAAGGCAATTGTTTGACTTGTTCTGGTTTACGTTTTACCCCCTATAACTTGTTTTGATGTTCGTAATTTACTTGAAAAATCTGGCCATACTTGTTGACTTCTGAAATTGGTTGTACACCTGAAACATTGAGAACTTGCATAAGTTGAAGTAGATTGATCTAGCTATCAAGTAGACCTGGCTCCGCCTTGTTGCTTTTCATTTCTATAAAGGCACACACATGGCTATATAAATATTTCCACTTATTTTGAGGCTGTGTATGCTTAGAAAACCTGCATAGATATGCATACACATTGCCATTTTCCCTGTTTAGTAAACCTGAGCACTCACTCTGCCTTTCCTTATTGTGAGATTGATAGTATCAAATTTAAACAATACTGATTGATATTCTTTTCACCACAATAATTCAATGTAACCTGGAAATGATTAGCCATGTGCTAACTTTAATAGTGCATGCTTATTTAAATTTATAATGCACGCATGTATTTACTGTGTCTCATTATACACTCCTGTCTTGGCCTGTTACGAAGTAGATGAAAACATATGAATCATTACTTGAGTGCATGCACATAATTCAACATCCTAACTCATAAAGGCTCCAGTTAAAAACTGAAATTTTTATTTGGTAAAGGAAAACCTAAACCCGTTAATATATGAAGATTGATGTAAGAATATTAATTGGTGAAACTTTTGTTGTATGGGTTGATAACATTTAAGTACCCGTATTTACTAAATGCATATGAGGTTATGCAGTATAGTCAAAATTTTCTATTACCTATTGGTATTGGCATCACATCTTTACTATTAGTTTGCAATATATTTTGATAAATAAAGAACTGCTTATAATGGCATCAGAAATGGTGAGCACATATTTCGGAGAAAACTTTCTGTCTAGTCTAATTTTGTAACCGAGTAAATGATGAAAATATATGTGTGAGTCACACAAACATAATAGAAGAATTCTATTATAGGTTTAATTTAAAAAAAAGAATTTACAGCAAATGAATACAAAAGAATTTACAGTAAATTCTTGTTGTTGTCCACATTTTTGAGGCATCTACCTTTACTGTATTTTCTTGTTGACATATTGGCTGTTGTACTCATTGCATTAGAAAATTCCATTTAGACACTTGATTATTTTTTAAAACTGAATGGTTTTGGGTACCCTGAACTTCCACTCTGCCTTGTTTCGATAATAACTTATATTGACATATAATCGTAAAATGTCATTTTGGTGTTTTGGGAAGTATATTCTATTCATCATGTTGTGGTGGTAATAAGTTTATCACCTGGTCGGATTTTGTCGAACCAGTTTTTGTGAAATGCACTTATATTTTAACATGATTATGATTTATCTACACTTAGGCATTTCTGCCCGGATCTGTAGCATTAGAATATATGTTTTCATGGTATATACACATATGTACCTCGGATATTTAATATTTACATACAACTTATATTAAAAGCTGTTGCTAAGCATATGTTAATAGGCCATTGCTGCACAGGTTTTATCTGCACATTGACTGGTGATAAATTTGGTCTATATTGAATGCATAAGGTATGCATGAAAAAGCTGTGCAATTGAATATCAAATGCTTAGATAACCCAAACTGTTAAAACTCCTGGATACCAACTGTGTTCACAATTGTTATAACATAATATTAGAAAATGGACTTAGATAATATGGATACATCTAATTCATGCATACATGCTAGTTGTATGTTTAAGATTTGGTTACCCCAAGAAATCCGAGAGCAGCCTATATTTGTCTGCTTGTTTTCCTTTTCGAATTGAAAAAATGAAACCATTTTCTTTTCTTTGTCATATTGCATACATTGGAAATGATTCCAATATATGAGGCAATCTTGGTCTTGCGTCTCCCTCTCTTGTTATTCGAGTTGCACTACTGTGTTTTGATACACGTCGTACTACTATATTCCCTTCACTCCTGATCCATTGTCGAGGCTACTTCTTGTATGTTGTATGTATGTGGTGGCCGTTGCACAAGTGTATACATATACTATTGTACATGTATATACATGTCGTCGGCATACATAGATACCCAACGCATATGCTGCCTTGACCTGTTCCATCTCGGTTTTATACGTTTTTTTTTTTTTGCTAAATTCAATTGCTAGTTTTCTCATGGGTTGGATATTCGAATATTTAGTGGTTGTTAAGATTAACTATTTTATTCAGTTTATATTGAAATTAATTTACTTGAACTATGATTAATCCTGACTCGAGTATTTTATGTTTTTGCGTGGATTTTAAAGATTACAGCTTAGGGTTCAAAGATTGGTGAAGCTGGGGAATCGAAGACGTGCACACTGAAGATTTATACAGTAAAGATTTTCTTGTATTCAAAGTATATTTTATAGTCCTCTGTAGAAAATTCTTGTATTCAAAAATCATGATTTATAAATGAAAGTTTTATTTTTATATCTCATACCGTGTTATTTATTATTCTGTTTTCTCTGTGTTGATTCTGTTTCTAAACTCTGTAAGCTAAATACGCTCCGTCAATTCGGACGTTTTAAGTTGGTTCAACCATCAATTTGAAGCGGTCAAAAAGGCGGGACGTTACAGGAAACCTATTAGAGCATTCCCAACAGTGGGAGACATCAATGATATGGGGAGAAAGTGGGGATTCGCGCTACAATAGTGGCAAAATGGGTGTGTGGAGCAAAGACAAACGGAGATAATTTCCGTTTAGAAATGCAAACTCACGCTCAAATTTTATTAAATTAACTTTAAACTTAAACGATTTTTTAAAACTGTTTAAGCTAGTGCCGTCAATTTCTAACACGACCCGAAACACGACTCGTAACCCGCACGAAAAAAACCAGACCCGACCCATTTATAAATGGGTCAATTTTGGGTCAACCCGCTCTGACCCGTTTTGTAGTGACCCGGATTTTTGCGACTTTGGTTATCGACATAAACACGATGACGACTAACCAAACATCGAAAAATCCCAGTAATTAGTGAAAGAAATTAGAGGGTGAGAATAGATAAGATAGAAACTTAGAATAAAAGAAGGAAAGAAGAACTTACATCATCAGAGTAACACGAATCTCATAGCGGAACGAATAACATATAATATATAGCATAACTTTGAAATATAACAGTTATGTATACAATAGCACTTATCAGAGTACATCACTTACAACACAGCGGAAAAATAATAGCTATAAAATCTTGAAGCCCCCTGCTCCAAGCTCTCCAAGTATATCTGTATACCCCGACTACTTGACTGACCGTACAAATTTAGGCACCCAAGAGTTTATGGAAAACAAACAAAATAAACTCTGGGTCAGTCATGGACTGGTGTGAGTAAAACAGTTTAAAACAGTTGAATAGGTATATGATATCTCATAAGACCACGCCGTGAATACGGAATGTGTTTTTCCCTTATGAGAATCCAACATCTTTGACAAGCAATATCATTCTGATATTATAATAATGTCTAAGTACAAATATATATCAATCTAGCAGAACGCATTCATCTCACGATCTACATACATAGTATACAATCAAAAACGCAAGCACGTATTGGTTAATGGATTTCCAACTATAACAAGGTATGGAACCACCTTCTGCTAGTGTACCTCTAGAGAGGAATACACTGGGTTCAATAAGAACATCTTGCAACCCGGCCACACATGACCGACCACTCATTTTGCTGAGTGTATCGAATGTATATCACCAACGGTTGGGGTCAGCAAACGTTTCCCGATAAGGGACAGCATCAACAATAGATTTTTAGAAGTAAATGAAACTCTAGATCAGGTGATTATACACCCTGATAGGTGCGACCTACATAGCCATGCTGCCTGCCCGATTTCTGTCATTTACCGGTTGATGAGGGTTGAAGTTACGCTTTATCATCACATCAGATTCACTTCGAATGCCACATTGTCAGATCCCTCGAAAATCACTAATTGACGTCTACAACAATACATTACGTGTTAGCTAAAGAAGTTTCCTTCTCCGCTTCCACTCTTGGTACGGTTGAAGAAATCAATGTACGTGACCTTTCTGGAAATGCTCTATCAGACACTCATCCATACAAGTCATACAGGTTTACGTGCCACATCTTCATTCACTTAGAATGTCACATCGTCATACCCGCCAAATCACAAATTGACTTATCCAAAAATAAGATGGGTATACAGCTAAGAGAAATGAATTCCTCCGCCACCAAACATGAATACGTTTGAACAGATCAACTTACGCGATCTATTAGATATACTCTGTCAGACCTTCGTCCATACAGGTCGTCCTGGGACAGGACAAACCGAAGGCACTATTTAGTATATCCATCTTAGTCACTGTTATCTAAGACTTATACAACAGCCCTTGCACTTTACTCCGTCTTCAATTATCTTCGGCATATATGATTCGCAATACTTATGCCAATACAGAGTGGTTCTTCGGATAATTATCCAACCGGTCTCTCCATATTAACAATGTTAAGATGATCAAAATCTTTGATAGTCGGTGAGTTAACTATCAAAGAAAAACAACTGTGCAAACAACGATATTATTTCCAGATGGAAATTATATCGATCAAACATTACTTAACATTTGTCTCTTTAGTTCAAATTTCATCTCCTGTTTCCCTATATTCAACATTTTCTATTTTCTAAGTTTAGAAAATATACGTTATTTATATTGGGAACATTTTCCCTTTCTTGTTTTCTGTATTAGAAAACATTTCTGATTCTTGTTTGGAAAACATTTCCAAAACTCCTATGTTTGGATTAAGTCGATGTTTAGATAAAACAAAGCTATGCCAACTCAAACCCTTTCCTTTAATTACTAAATTCACTTTACCATTCTTTACTGCCGAACCTTAACCATTCCTTAGTTAAAAACGAAGCCAATCAAGTAGGGGTAGAACTACCTCTCAGACCTTAACTGAACAACACTTCTAACCTTGAAATAGGCAAAGTTCACTTTATATTTCTTTAACTAGCTTCCTTACTTAACCTTTCTTTCAAATAACTATATTCGATTAACTCTGTTCGATTAACTCCTTCTGATTAACTCTATTTGCTTAACTCTATTTGATTTACTCTATTTGATTTACTCTATTCACTTAACTCCTGTCGAATAAACTATATTCGATAACTCCTCTAACTCTATTCGAATAAAAAATATTCGATTATTCCTTTAGTTCTATTTGAATAAACTATATTTGATTAACTCTACTAACTCTATTCGAATAAACTATATTCGATTAACTCTTCTAACTCTATTCGAATAAACTATATTCGATACTACTTTCAAATAACAATATTTGATAACTCCTTTCGAATAACTAGATTCGATAACTCCTTTTGAATAACTAGATTCGATAACTCCTTTCGAATAACTAGATTCGATAACTCACCTCGAATAACCAATATTCGATTACTCTTCTCTCGAATACACTATATTCAATAACTCTACTTCGAGTAAGTGATATTCGATAACTCTACTCGATTAAATCCATTTGAATAACTCTAACTCTAACTGGTTAACTCTAACCGATTAACTCTGACTGGTTAACCCTAACTGTTTAACTCCAACTGGCCAACCCTATATGTTTTACTCTAATTGATTAATTCTAACTGTTTAACTCCAACTGGTTAACTCTTACCGATTAACTATAATGGATTAACTCTAACTATTTAACTCCAACTGGTTAACTCTAACCGATTAACTCTAATGGATTAACTCTAAGTGTTTAACTCCAACTGGTTAACTCTAACTATTTAACTCCAACTGGTTAACTCTAACCGATTAACTCTGACTATTTAACTCCTTTAGGTTAACCTTAATTGGTTAACTCTAACCGATTAACTCTGACTATTTAACTCCTTTGGGTTAACCTTAACTGTTTAACTCTTATTTGATAACGTTTATTCATTTATAAAGATTTACTTTTGGTAACGGTTCTTCACTTTATTAATGTTTCTCTTTAATAACGTTACTTCACTTATACAAGTGTTGTGTACCCATTCTATTTAAAACTATCGGTGTTAAAACCAATATCTCTTATCTATATAAGTTCAGACTTATATATTTCATTTATCGAATGTTAAATATTTAATTTAATTTATAACTGTCGTTTATAAATTAAATCTTTTCTATTTATCTGTTAAAAACAGATATCCATTTTCTATTCATTTTCTAAACATTTCTCTAATTTAATTCTATTTATTTATCAAATAAATATTCCTTCGATTAAATCCTATTTATTTAACACATCAATTTCTCTCTTTAAATTCTATTTATTTTAACAAATAAATATCTTCTTTATTCTATTTATTCTAACAAATAAATATTCTTTTATTCTATTTATTCTAACAAATAAATATTTCTTTTACTTTTATTTATTACCTAAATACATATACCCTTTTACCTTTTATTTATTTCCTAAATAAATACATCCTTATACTTATATTTATTACCTAAATAAATAAATAGTCTCATTTAATCTATTTGTAAATGTTCTACAAATATTTCTCTTTCTATTTGTTTGACAAATAATTTCCTTTATATTTGTTTTGCAAATACACTTCCTCTATATTTGTTTTACAAATATACTTCCTCTATATTTGTTTTACAAATATATTTCCTCTATATTTGTTTTACAAATATATTCTTTATGTTTGAGTTCACAAATATATATCCTTTATATTTGTTTTCACAAATATATACCCTTTATATTTGTTTTCACAAATATATTTCCCTTTTAATCCTTTTTTGATTTTATAATTATTTCCTTTTATAAAATCCTTTTTCTTTTTATATATATAAAATCCAGTGATTTTATATAAATAAATTATTTTCAAATATACTTTGAAAATCCCTTTTCCACATTCTGGTATTTCTTGTGGTATTTAACACACCATATAACAACGATAAATATCGTCCAAACACACATAATCAACGTCAGATTATATATCACATTATATATCAAAATATATAAATCACAGTAAAATAAATGTTGAGGAGTCCAGTTGGATTCCTCCGACCTGCTTCCCTGCATCACAGATGTTAGACAATACGATTAACATCGATTTCACTTTGATATGAAAGATTCTGATAGAAGAATCAACATATAAATATTTAACGGTTTATATATATATATATATATATACATATACATATATATATATATATAATTTCCACTAACCGACTAGAAGTTCAATCAGACAGTCAACACACAATCAAACAGACAATTTTTAGCAGTTCTAAGAATACACTGTAAAAATAGAACTATTCAGAGTTGGTAAGTTTTACTCACATTGGCGCGTTAACCGTTAAATAACGGTTTGCGTTATTTGATTGTGACAGACAATTTATTTCGCCATAAAGTGTAACGAGCTCTGTTTCTCTCCTGGCCAGTCTCATTGTGTTGCTCCCGTCCATACGATCCCAACGTGACCAATTTCGTTTAATTTTGACCATGTATCGAAAAGATATGATAACTACAGGTTAATACGCTATTTATATTAACATTAGAATTTAACTAAATATTTATTTATAAATCCGAGCCTTACTCTTTATATCCGACCTAAAACAAACTAAACCCGCACTATTCAACTCCGTCTTCCCCAAACAAAAGTAACGCACCCAGCTCCTTATTCCCAATGGCCATAGCCGATTTTAAACCCCCCTTATCTCCCTCCTTACTCCACAATGATTTCCACCAACATCACCAAAAATCACATCTTGGAATCCTCTTCAATTCAATCCCAAAAACATCACACTCGAACTCACGTACCAATTTCTGTCGACTGCTTCTTCTCCACAGAACACAGGTACTCGCGACAATTCTTTCCTCCGAACCCCTCAAAAAAATGGCCAACACAAGCGGATCCATCTCCTAAACCCAATTATAGACTTTATTTTGCAGATTCAAAGTTCAAACTTTAGAAATGCTGAACCCTGGATCGCGACTTTGTTTTTCCAGTAAAACAAAGAGGCTTCGAACGATATCAGACTTACACAGCATTGAAGAGGAAGTCGGCCTGAACTCAATTACATATGATTCGGAATTTGTAGATTTTTGTTTCAATTTCTATTGATTTTCTTTGAAGAAGCATTTGCTCACGTTGAAGAAGAGAGAATTTACTGAGGCCGGTTTCAGGTTTTAGGGGTAACGGTTTAGGTTTAAGAGGATTAGGGGATTATATAGGATAGGAATAAATATTTTAATATTGATTTTTCTATTCCCTTTTAATCCATCGTTGCATGTATTCGTATTCTAAAAAAATGCTAGGATCACATACACCATCCAAAAATCATGGACATTTGCATGCAGCTAAAGTTCGACATTACGGTCCCAACGAAACTGGTTTCGTCGAATTCCGACTTCGTATGCTCACACAGCGTATTTTTAACCGTCGAAATAATGAATGTTTTTTCACTCTAAAAATCCGTACGGCCACACATTGACTCTAAAAATCACCAAACTTGGACTCTAACAATAATTTGACATTGCGGATCCAACCAAATTAGTTTCGTCGAATTCCGACTTCGTTTGCAAAAGTAGCTATTTTTAAAGCCCTAAATAGCCTATTTAAATATATAAATATATTTAAATATACTTAAATTTAATATTTAAAATTATATATTATCGTCTATATTCATAGTGGAATATTATACAACTCAGAAAAATCCTATATGTATTTACAACTCGATATTACATCGTCAGAGTTATATCGATGTTCGATTTCTATTTAAATCCTTATATAAAATATAATTAAATCGTTATGGTCAGGGCGCTGCATTTCTGAGAATTTGATTTGGACATAACTCAAAATCTACATGACGAAATCCCGATATTTCTCTTCCACTAGAAAGATATATTTCACCAGCTCCACACGTTTCTTTGTTTCATAGAAATCTGATTTAAAACGAACCCTGTATACTCAGTTGAAGTTCAAATCGCCAAATAGCGAACTTCCGCGTCGTTACGCGCTCGATTTTAATTAAATTATAATTCTACATTCAAACTGACGTCGATTGAATATATTCGTTAATATAATTCAACTCTAAGCTGAATTAAATCTTAGGGATGACCCAGTTCACAGAATATTGTGATTTCCAATATTTTTGATTATTGCTGAACTAAATATATTATTCTATTATTTAATTTAATTAAATATTCCATATTATTTAATTAAACCACTATTTAATTCACTATATCACTGTTTATATAATTAAATAAATTAATTATAATACCTCTGACAATGCGGGTCATTACACGTTTAATAAACCGGTTGACTCGACCCAACACGTGAACCCGTTTCTGACCCGTCATGTCCCGTTTAATATAAAACATATTTTTATTACTCTACAATCTACAAAACAAAGGCCCAACCCAGTCCACTACCCATTTGCCGCTTTACCCTAATTTACGAATTACCAAGCCGCCACTCATTCAGTCATTTTAATTTATGCGGTTCTACTTCTTCACTCCTTCATACTTCAGTTTCCTCTTTTCTTTTTACACTAAGCCCTAGATTCTATGATATCCTTCTGAAATCGCGTAGCAGATCGAAGAACAACGGTGGCAACATCATCGTCTCGAGACTCGAGCATCGTCTCGAGATTTTATGAGCACCTGGGCAGTTAAAGCGCTTAGCGGTTTTTAAGCGGTGGAGGTGCAAAAAGGTGTAGAGGGGGTAAAGCGGGGAAATGGCGGGGCTTTAGCGGAGGCGCAAAAAGGTCCACTCGATGTGAAACCAAATATTAAGAATTTGTTAATTATCATTCTCACATTATATATGTAGAAAAAACTAATATTAATTAATCTTACATGACAAAATAAAATAATATCATTGTTACACACACTAGATTTAATAATTATAATATATTTCTATAATACATTGGATAATTATGCATTAAAATTAACTCTTTGCACTAACTTTACAAATTTTTTTCAAAAGAGTAATAGTAAAATCAAGCTCTATATATTGATATTGCTAAAGCGGATGCTAAAAAGCCTTGATTTAGCGGATGTAGTGGGAAATGGCGGGGCTAAATGAGGATCTGCTGTTCATCGGCGTTAAATTGAAACAGCGTAGCGGTTGAAGAGTGCTATGAGCTATAACAGGGATATTGCGGGGCTTTAGCGGAGCTTTAACTGCATAGATGAGCACTTTGTTATAACATAGTCCTTTTTCTTTCTTAATTTATGCTACGAAGACTCGATCAAATGCAGCCATCATTTGAAACCCGCAAAGTTTTTTATACAAATATTTTTCTTAACGGGTTACACGAATCAAAACTGAAACCCGCACGATTATAAATGGGTCAACCTAAAACTGACCCATTTAATAAACCGGTTGAGCTGACCCGACCCGACTCGAACTCCACCCAAACACGACTTGACTCGACCCGAACCCAACCCGACCTATTGACAACCCTAATTTAAGCCTTAAACTGCTTTCTGAAAACTGTTTAAGCCTTAATTGGTTTTCAGAAAACCGTTTAAGGTTTTAAATTTAAAAAAATAGAGCGGCCTCCCAGCCATTACTAGAATGGTGGGAGGAATCACCGCTTTAAACATGCATCTCCTACTCATATTCCCACCGATTGCTGGGAATGCTCTTACTATTAAGCCTCAGCATAACAGCGACGATAAGAGAATTGATGTACACATGAAATTCTAGTGAAGTGCATTCTTGCAATAAAAAGAGTATAGTTTTTCTCATTTAAATATACAGAAGAATATTATAGAAGACAAATATGATCACTTTTTTAGCCTTAAGGATATATTCTTATTTTTTTAGTGAGAATGACAAACTTATCAATTACCATAAGGACAAAAATTTGGTGATAAAGATAATATGCATGGTATCAGTTTTGCATAACCTTTTCATATGATAATATTGTATAATTTTATTTTAAAAGACAATATTTTTCGCTTTATTTTTTACATGTTATCCACATGACTAAATTTTGAAGAGTGTACATAAAATACAAAATTTGAAAGTTTGTCCTTCAAAATAAAATTCTTTTAAAATTAGGAGACACCCTTTTGTAATTTAAATAAAATTCCTTTAAATACAATTCATAATCAAATTACCCATTTTGCACATGAATTAGGAATTAAATGTTGATAGCTAAAGAATCAACTATAATTGTCAGAGAAATAAAGCCCCAGCATCTTGGTTTTGATCTCAGATGGAAGAGCCATTGGTTGATGGTTCATGTCCACCTATACTACAGTTGCCTTTGCTTCTAATATTAGCTGAATTTCAATCCAAAGGGAAAAGAAAAAAAATCAAAATTTTGGCATTCTTAGACATGAAACTTCAACGTAATTGCAGGTCTAGAACTAAATACAAACCTAAATAACAGGCAGCCTGCAAAATGTAATGTTCAAGAAATATTCTTGATTCAGAAAGACTCGAATCTCTCACTTTTATCACAAACTTATTGTGATGACACCAAATCCCGTACAGACGGTGATAAGGGTAATCTTTGGAATATAACACATAAACAGATAATAGCAGAACAGAATAATTAAATACACCAGATAATGAACAATAGAATATACTAGATAAAAGTAATCATCAGAGTTACACAGTATATAGGATCATACTTAGTACAAATACAGTTCAACTATACATATATGTCCACAGCGGAAAACAAACATAATGTACAATAGGAGCTGAACAACATAAAAGGAGATAAATGATAGAATCCATCTTCAGCTCCAGCTATCCAGAAAGAACCAGCTAAACCTGAAAACAAGGCTGCTCGTGTAGAAAAAGGGGCACCCGAGTTTGAAAGTGAAACAAACTACGAGTCAGTCATGGGACTGGTATGAGAAATCTACTCAACACATTTCAAATATGGCTAATCACAGGACCATGCCACTTTCATGGAACAGGTTTACTCCATTGTATTTCCAGTGCTTAAGAAAAAAACAAATCTTTATTTTTAACATCGCAATGCTTTTTATAAAAATGAAGCCATTATAAGACTCAGTTCCCATCACACAATGCAACGCAAACCGGAGGATAGAGTTTTACCTTATAATGGTCAAAATATGATTGATATGAATAAAACAAAAGCATTTGATATTATTACTAGTGTTTATATGTTTCAAAAACAATTTCAATCATAACTATCAATCATAGACGACATGGGTACCATATATCATGTCGCCATATACATATACAATCAAAATCGCACGGTCACGTATTTGGAAATTGGATTTCTGTCATGAACCAAGGCAAAAGATAGTCCTTACCGAATTCGTGACTCTCTAGACCGAGCCACAGGCAAGCCTTGGTGCGACAGGGCCGGTCCACCGATGTGGATTATTATGCCTGAACAGTACGTTTCCCCACACTTTGGGGCGTAAACGAGCCAATGAATGACTCCATCGGACCCGGATCGTCCGATCAAACCGAGGCGCCTCGCAACAGCAACAACCACACAGGTGAAATGTATATAAATGTCAGGGCTGGTAGGTCACTGACACCACCCTAGCTAGAAAGAAACGCATGCCCTCCCTGAGGTCCTTCTCCCGTTTCTGGTTCATACCGGGGTGTGAGGCTCGCGAATTCACATTATACACAAAGCTACGCCACACAGGCGGTGCTTTGATCATCACCACAAGACATTGCCTTTCAACAGAAGCCCTGATCATTTTCCACATAGGCATGCCACACTAGCAATTCATGCCATGCGACTGATGTCCATCGATACACAACCTCTGAGCTCATACGTTTCAGAGAAGGACGTTAAGCAAAAGAATAAATTCTCCGCCGCCAAATAGATGTATATTTAACAGAGATCAATCAACACAGAATAAAATCCAATGTCAGACACACAGTCCATTTACAAGTCCGTTCTGGGCTGAACGAAACCGGAGGCACTATATACCTCGTAAACCCATCGATCACCACGTACGTCTGGACGATCACCACTCATTATCCATATTTCGGGATGCCTCCCAATCAGGACCTCGGTTACCATCCAAACGAGGTGAAGATCTCCGCTCTTCGACCACCGTCTTCATCTTCGACTTTCAATCGTCGGTCAATTATTTGAAATGAGAATTAACTCGGCCTTTTCAAATAATTCACGTATTTTTAGAATTTAAAATCAATTTATTTCAATGGTTAAATCATTCGACAACACCAATTCTGTTCTTTAATGTAATTTTCACACCAAACACATTCAACCATCAAATACCACATAAATCGAGCAAATTCAGTTTATTTCCATTCCATATCGTTTATGATATTTTATAACGATTTATTGCTATTTTTATTTATTTTAAAATAGCCAATTTATTCAAAACGACGCTTCGGGCCATAACGCGGCGTGGCGCTGTTTTTCTACAGACTTGATTTACACATATCTGACAATCTAACCGTTGGATCTTCACAAAATTTACATCATTAGAAAGATCTTTTCAAAATGAATACAACGGTTCCATTTTCGGGAAAATCCGACGGTCGGATCTCCCGGTACAATCGTTTGAAGTTTCGATTTCAAAATACGAAATGCAACGTCGTTATTCGATTAAATATAATTATATATATATATAAATATAATCGATTCTGCCGCTGTTTTTCTTCAGATTTGAATTAAACATTCCAAACAATCCAACCGTTGGATTTTTACAAAGTTGGTGCCGTTGGAAAGATATTTCCAAGTCGAACCCAACGGTTGCGGTTTCGAGAAAATCCAATGGTCGGATTACCCGCACTAGTTGTTTGAAATCACGGTTTTAAAACATGAACTGCACGGCCACGTTTCGTTTTAATTTTATTTATATTTAAATATTTATATAAATATAGTTCATTCAACAATTTCAATATCGTTTTCACTTCAAATATTTCACTAACGCCTTTAAATTTTGGAAAATTTCTCCATAACCTCCTTTGTACGGGAGGGGCTGGGAAAATTCCAAAATAGCCACACGGGCGTCTCATGTCAAAAAGAAAAAGAAAAAGCCAAGCGGCTAGCCAACAGGCTCATAAAATCATCACCCAAACAAAACAGTAAATGTGTACCTATTTGTCGGGCACAAAAATTTTATTCCTCTTCTCTAGCCCCTTTGCTATAACCTGTTCAATAAATATGCATGTACATATATATACAGTTCTTATCACTTATCATTTTCCATTCAACTTCATATTTGATTCCATTTGGTTTAAAAACACCATTCATTCTAATGTTGCATGCATAGGCAAAAATCATATCATTAGCTAATTAATGAATATTTCAACTCATGCATATTTATTTGAACAAGTGGCTATTTTTAACACTTCACATTTCAAAGATGATAATTTTGGTGAACTAAAACACATTTCAACACATGACTATTTTCTTTAGTTCCTATGCATGTCGAAAACGATATTTCTTCACAAATATCTATTTCAACGTCCGCATATCTTTAGCATATCACATAGACGATAAAAATGATATTTTTATCATTTAAAATATTTATTCGACAAATAGATGTTTTCAACACTTCATAGTTTCAATAAAAATGTAATTTTTATTGTTCGATCTTTTTATTCGACACATGAACTTTTCCACTACACACACTTCTCAACACATGAGCATTTCCGCACATGGATATTTTATTTATGTTGTTCATATAAGAAAGATAGAATTTTTTTGTTGTTGAAACTATTTATATATAAGGCGAATATTTTACATACTTCATATATATTATAAAAATGTGATTTTTATTATTTAGACACTTCATTCATTCACAAATGAATTTAATTTTCACACATCACTTTTCAACACATGAACATTTCCACATATGGATATAGTTTCAACATATGACTTTAATTTCAACGCATGAAAATAATTTCAACATATGATTTTAATTTCAACGCATGAAAATAATTTCAACGTATGAAAATTATTCTAACACATAAATATTATTCAAAATTTCGGCAGCATAACGGCAGGGTAGTTAAAACCGGCACTGTCCCTAGTACGACTCCTCGCTCTACCTTAAAACCTCGCGGTTTTTGACAATGGGGATTCATGCATCTAATTCGCACGCAGGCGGCATGTATATATTTATTTCATTTCCACAAACTAATCCTATGTGGTTTCAACCAAATATTTCTCAACCACAAACGGGTATTTTTCAACCACAATCAATCAATATCAACCACAATCAATCCCAAACAACCATTCGCTATCAATCACTTTTCACAACAATCACAACCAATAAATATCGTCCATGGTTTGTGGACAAGGGGCGTATGTATATATATATATATATATATATATATATATATATATATATATATATATAGCAATTCACTTCTATTTCAACACATATATAAATTTTACATCGCATATATATCTTATACATCGAACGTACAACTTATACAACACTTATACATGAGGTGTACAACGCTTATATAACTCATACATCGACTATATAATTTATACATCGTCGTTTTCCATATCGTTTATAAATTAGAAATCTCACATTGGGTTCCACTCCCCCAAAAATAGCAGAAGGCTCAGAAAAATACGCGGTCTCTTCTAGAAGGTAGAAGACGTCCACACGAGTCCACTGTCTCTTGTTTCACTGAAATTCGATTACACAACAAAAAGATATGATTTTTCAAAGTTTGCAACAGTTTAAAGGTGTTAAAACAGTTGAAAATAAAACAAGCCGCATACCTTTCTGAAACGTTCAAAACTAGGTCACGCAATTTCGTGAAACCTGTGAATCGATAGAACGATCGGGCTACGCAGTGTCGAAGGGGGAGGAGAGAGCTTCCAGCGCAGGGGGTGGCGGCCAGTTCGATTGTCGGAGGGAGCGGCGGCGGCGAGATGAAGGCGATGACTTCTCGACCTCCGTTCTCCCAAACCACGCAATGAAAAAAATCCAAATCTTATATGGATTTGAAGATCTCTCCGAGCTCTACAAAATCTTCAACCGGAGTAGGGGCTAATTTTGCGTGGATTGATCAGAAAGTGGACAGGAAGATTCGAACGCGTTCCGTCGTTCGTCGGGGAGAGAGAAAAGGATTTTTTTTATATAAAAGAATTCTGATTGGCCGGTGGGTTTTAAAGGGGTTTTCTGACACGAACACCAATCTAAACCCAACGACCGCCGTCTGTAGCGTTTTACCCCCATTCCGAACACAGTGGAATATGTTTCGTTGGCCCATTCGACTGTTTCAGTCAGTTTCCATTTGATTTAAAATATATAACATTCAATATTCGATTTGAACATAGATTTCAATTTGCCAGGGCCACAAACTGATTCGAAAAATTCTAGAAAAATAAATTTGGCTATGTTTTGACGATACAGTCCCAACAAAACTTGTTTCGTCGAATTCTGAGACCGTTTGCAAAAAGGCCCATTTCTGGTCGATCCAATTTAAGTGTAATTGACCAAAACACGTTTTCCTTTGCCACGCTCACATACTAGCTTCAAAAATTATGAAATTTGAAAACTAGCAATAACTTCACATCCCGGATCCAACAAAAGTGGTTTCGTCGAATTCTGAGGTCGTATGCAAAATGGCCATTTTCATGGCTATATAAATTCCATAGCGACCTTTCTGAAAATTCATTTGGCCATAACTTTTGCTTTCCGTTATGAAAATTCAATTTTTCAGATTCGTTAGAAAGGTATTAACTAACAGATTTAAATATTTTTGGTTTCACTCAAATCCGTTTTGTTTTGCACTTGGTATAGTCGACAAAGTTTGAATTCAATTTTTGAAACTGCAGCACCAATTCAGGCCTTGTTTATAATTAGAATTAATAAAATTCATTTTCAATTGTCGATTCAAACTCACTTTTCATCGCTATTATTTAAAATATTTATTTTAAATATTTAAAATACATTATTTTAGCCAATTTAAAAATTTTAAATTGGTTCAGATTTTCTGGGTCGTTACAATCTCCCCCACTTAAAACTTTTCGTCCCCGAAAAGGAACAAAGTCGAAAGTGGTTTGATTAATCAACTCTACGTTCGATCTGGCTTCCATTCTCTAACTTTTCAGTTTCTGAGAATTTTCAAATTCTTCAAAGATTTGGCTAACACCCAAAATTTTCGAAATTTTTTGCCATAATTCTATCGTTTATTAAATTAACTATTGTTTCAATAATTCAATTAATCAAATCTACAGTCACCCAACACAACCAACAATCAAATTGTTTTTAACTTTTCAAAATCATACAAATTAATTCCTATTCTCTTTTAAAGTCATTCAGACTATAGAGTTAAAAGTGCACATCCATGGAAAGAAAATAACAATAGAATAGAGCACTAAGTGGTAATGCAAAGTATGGTAAATGTACCTTGCACCGGAGTCAATCAGAGATATCCACTCGGCATCTAGGATAAGCTTTCTGAATGCTCTCCTCAGTTTTCCAAGTACAATCTCGTGGATCTCCACTCCATTGCACTTTAACTAAGTGCACCTTTTTGTTCCTCAGCTCTTTGGTTTCTTTGCCGATAATCTTTAGCGGCTCTCTTCTCACAGCTAGTTCAGGAGTAATTTCAATATCCTGTTGAGCTGCTTCTTCCACGATCAAGTCTGGATCATGAACGTGCTTTCGAAGTTGAGATATATGAAATACATCATGAACTCCAAGCAACCAATTTGGCAGTTTGACCCTATAAGCGAGAGTTCCGATCCGTTCCAGAATAGGAAACGGACCAATGAATTTAGGCGCCAACTTTCCAGTTTTACCGAACCGGATAACTCCTCTCATAGGCGATACTTTCAAATATACGTAGTCGCCAACAACAAATGATATATCTCTTCTTCTCCTATCGGCATAGCTCTTTTGTCGGCTTTGAGCGACCAGTAATCGTTTCTTAATAAAATCGAATTTGTCGGCAGCTTCTCGAATCATATCCGGCCCCAACACAAGTCTATTACCGGGTTCGACCCAATAAGCAGGAGATCGGCACGGTCTACCATACAACGCTTCGAATGGCGACATTGTCAGGCTCGCCTGGTAGCTGTTTTTTATATGAGAATTCAGCCAAATGCAGATGGTCTTCCCATGATCCACCGAAATCTATAACACAAGCCCGCAATAGATCTTCTAAAATACGATTCACCCTCTCAGTCTGACCGTCTGTTTGAGGATGATAGGCGGTGCTCAAGTTCAGCTTCGTCCCCAGCTCTACTTGAAACGCCTCCCAGAATTTACTAGTGAATATTGTATCTCTATCACTGACTATACTGAGCGGCACTCCATGTAGTCTAACTATTTCCCTGAAGTATGTCTGCGCCAGACTCTGAGCAGTTCTGTTTGATCTGACAGGTATGAAATGGGCGGTCTTCGTGAAGCGATCTACGATTACCCAAATACTGTCATTTCCTTTTCTGGTTCTGGGCAGACCATCAATGAAATCCATTGAAATATGTTCCCACTTCCAGCCTGGAACGTCTAGCGGTTGTAACAGTCCAGCAAGTTTCTGTTGGTCGCTTTTGACTAGCTGGCAGGTAGGGCGTCGACTATCATATAAAGAAATGTCCCTCTTCATCGACTTCCACCAGAAAGTGCGTTTAATGTCATTGTACATTTTTCTTACTCCCGGATGGATACTAAGTTTTGACTTGTGGCATTCATCCAGTACTTCCTTTCGAAGCTCAGGAATGTTAGGGACACAGATTCGACCTTTGAGCCTTAGAATTCCATCATTATCAACTTGAAAACTCGAGGGTTCGCCTTTTTGAATTATCTCTCTTATCTTCTGAATGAAGTGATCATCCTTTTGAAGAGCAGATATTTTATCTATCAATGAAGTCGTGACAATAAAGCTAGCGATCATTACATTCTTTCGGCTCAGCGCATCGGCCACGACATTGGCTTTCCCTGGAGTGTATATAATCTCAAAGTCGTATGCTGCAAGGAACTCCAGCCAACGTTGCTGCCTCAGATTCAAGTCCTTCTGGGTGAATAGATACTTCAGCGACCGATGATCTGTAAACAGTTCGAATCTCTCACCCAGAAGATAATGCCTCTAGATTTTCAAAGAGAATATGATAGCCAATAACTCAAGGTCATGAGTTACATAGTTTTTCTCGTGCGGATTCAGTTGACGGCTAGCATAAGCAATCACTTGGCCCCTCTGCATTAACACTGCGCCAAGGCCTTCTCTAGAAGCATTAGTCCAGACCTTTAAATCCTGATTGCCATCGATGATGGTTAACACTGGAGCTGTTGTTAATCTTAACTTTAGCTCTTCAAAAGCCTCTTCACATTCTGGAGTCCACTTGAATTTAGAATGCTTCTTTGTAAGCTTCGTTAAGTGACCAGATATCTTCGAAAAGTCTTTAACGAATTTCCGGTAATAACTAGCCAATCAGAGAAAACTACGGATTTCAGTGGGGGTACTGGGCTGTTTCCAATTCTGAATAGCTGTGATTTTGCTTGGATCCACAGCGATTCCTTCTTTCGATACGACGTGGCCGAGAAATTTTACTTCATCTTGCCCGAATATACATTTGGAAAACTTTGCTTTCAATACATTCCTTCTGAGGATTTCTAACACTTGTTCCAAATGTTTTTCTTGTTCGGCCTTTGATTTAGAGAAGATTAGAATATCTTCAATAAAAAGAACAAATTTATTCAAAACTCCTCTGAACGCTTTATACATCAGATCGACAAAGTAAGCTGGAGCGTTACGTAAGCTGAACGGCATTACTAACCACTCATAGAACAAGTCTGGACCTCTAAATGCTGTCATTGGAACACACTCTTCGGCAATTCGAAGTTGATGGAAGCCTGTAGCTAGGTCCATTCGTGAAAATACTTGTGCTCCATTCAGACGATCCAACAAATCATCTATTCGCGGCAATGGATATTTGTTCTTTATTGTCTGCTTGTTCAAATCACGATAATCCATGCATAACCGTAGAGTACCATCAGATTTTGGGACAAAAACCACTGCTGCTCCCCAATCAGAGAAACTAGGCCTGATCAGACCTTTCCATACTAGCTGTCGTGTTTGATTGTCTAATTCCTCTTTCTCTTTCAAGGACATTCTTCGAATAGGGTGAACTACCGGCCTTGCATTCGGAATTAAAGCAAATTTGAAATCTATTTCTCTCTGCGGAGGTAAGCGAACAACTTCTTCGAACACATCCACATAGTTCTTGACGACAGGAATGTCTTTGATGAGGTCAGGAATATTCTCTGTGATTTCCGGGATATTTTCTATTTGAGCTGGAGAAACATCGAGAGCTGACCAGAAATCTTTTCAATTTGAACTCGGGCCTTCACATGGTATAGTTATATAATTCCACGATTGGGCCTTTGCTTTAACCACTCTCTCGGCGCATCTAACCTCAACTTCATATTTGGTTAGCCAATTCAACCCCAATATATGATCAAACTCCTTAAAATTCATGGCGATGGAGATAGTAGGGAATTTATAGCAGGAGAAAGAGACAGGTACTGCACAAACCCAACTGAGATCGATGGAACCCCCAACCGGATTTTGGACAGTCATTGGTTCTTTGAGCTTCCTCAATTTCAAATCTAACTTCTTAGCTGCATTCTTTGAAATAAGGATTCGTGACGTGCCGGTGTCAAACAGTACTTTAACTAGAATCTTTTTGATATTAAGCGTACCTTCTAAAACATCAGACCTTCCCTGACTATCTGAGGGTGCTGAGGTTTCTGCTACTTCATTTACTTGAACCGCTTTGGTCTTTTTCAACATCCAGCAGTCTCTCTTTATATGACCAGTCTTAAGACAAAGATTGCACTCTCGGGTCACTTGAAACTTATTCTTGGATTTAGATTCATCCCTTTTTGGTTTCTTTAGGGATCGGCAACTTATCGAGAGATGCCCTTGCTTATTGCAATTAGAGCATACAGTTGTCGTTACTGGTTTCTTCTCAGATTTGGCCCTTTTCCTCGTGGCACTGGGCTTCTTACTGACCTCAGACGTTGTACTTGCCTCAGGACGATCAGTTTCAGACTCAATTTTATTACTAGAGCTGACTTCCTCTTCGTACTGTAACATACCTTTCTTATCTAGATATTCATATTGATAAGCCATATAAATCATTTCTGAAAAAGGAAGCTTCACATGCCCCAATACTTTATTCTGGTATTTCCATTGAAGCCCATTGATAAATCTCAAATTCTTCCCCTTCGGATTTTGAATTAGATGAGGAGCAAAGTGAGAAAGTTCATTGAATTTCTTATGATATTCTGGGATTGTCATATCTCCCTGTATCAGATAAGAAAATTCATCGCACAATCGCTCAGTCGCTTCGGGAGGAGTAAATCTTTCCAGGAAAATCACTTTGAATTTATCCCAGGTGATATCACCTTCTGGATTATCTTTGATAACTAAATCCCACCAGAACAAAGCTTCGTCTTTGAGTGCCCAGGAGGCCAGTAATCTTTTCTGGTCATCCCTCAGCTTTAATGCTTCGAAGATTTTCTCAGCCGAACGAATCCAAGCTTGTGTTTTCATAATTTATTCTTCACCCGTGAAGGGTTTTCCACCCAGATTTCTATATTTCATAAATAGAGCTTCTATATCCGGGTCAGTATTACTTCTTCTGTTTCTGGCACTCATTTTCCAGTACTTCTGCAAACAGCAGATCAAGTGTCAGGTCACAGAAAAGACATTTCAAAATATAGAGACAATTACTTGAATGTAAATGTGTCTATCTAGGTGTTATTTCATTCTACTACTCATACTAGGATATTACTGATCCTATCTGTAATGAGTTACCCGTCCTAGAACACTACTGGTTCTATTTCTGACGAGTTCGTTAATATGTTATATTCCAGAACTAAGCTTAACCAAAGCTCTGATACCACGTTTGTGACGACCCCAAATCCCGTACAGACGGTGACAAGGGTAATCTTTGAAATATAACACATAAACAGATAATAGCAGAACAGAATAATTAAATACACCAGATAATGAACAATAGAATATACTGGATAAAAGTAATCATCAGAGTTACACAGTATACAGGATCATACTTAGTACAAATATAGTTCAACTATACATATATGTCCACAGTGGAAAACAAACATAATGTACAATAGGAGCTGAACAGCATAAAAAGAGATAAATGATAGAATCCATCTTCAGCTCCAGCTATCCAGAAAGAACCAGCTAAACCTAAAAACAAGGCTGCCCATGTAGAAAAAGGGGCACCCAAGTTTGAAAGTGAAAAAACTACGAGTCAGTCATGGGACTGGTATGAGAAATCTACTCAACACATTTCAAATATGGCTAATCACAGGACCACGCCACTTTCGTGGAACGGGTTTACTCCATTGTATTGCCAGTGCTTCAAAAAAACAAATCTTTCTTTTTAACATCGCAATGCTTTTTATAAAAATGAAGCCATTATAAGACTCAGTTCCCATCACACAATGCAACGCAAACCGGAGGATAGAGTTTTACCTTTTAATGGTCAAAATATGATTGATACGAAAAAAACAAAAGCATTTGATATTATTACTAGTGTTTATATGTTTCAAAAACAATTTCAATCATAACTATCAATCATAGACGGCATGGGTACTATATATCATGTCGCCATATATATATATATATATATATATATATATATATATACAATCAAAACCGCACAGTCACGTATTTGGAAATTGGATTTCCGTCATGAACTAAGGCAAAAGATAGTCCTTACCGAATTCGTGACTCTCTAGCCCGAGCCATAGGCAAGCGCGCAGGCAAGCCTTGGAGCGACAGGTCCGGTCCACCGATGTGGATTATTATGCCTGAACAATAAGTTTCCCCGCCCTATGGGGCGTAAACGAGCCAACGAATGACTCCATCGGACCCGGATCGTCCGATTAAACTGAGGCGCCTCGCAACAGCAACAACTATACAGGTGAAAAGTATATAAATGTCAGGGCTGGTAGGTCACTGACACCACCCTAGCTAGAAAGAAACGCATGCCCTCCCTGAGGTCCTTCTCCCATTTCTGGTTCATACCGGGGTGTGAGGTTCGCGAATTCACATTATACACAAAGCAACGCCACACAGGCGGTGCTTTGATCATCACCACAAGACTTTGCTTTTCAACAGAAGCCCTGATCATTTGCCACTTAGGCATGCCACACTAGCAATTCATGCCATGCGACTGATGTCCTTCGATACACAACCTCTGAGCTCATACGTTTCAGAGAAGGGCGTTAAGCAAAAGAATAAATTCTCCGCCGCCAAATAGATGTATATTTAACAGAGATCAATCAACACAGAATAAAATCCAATGTCAGACACATAGTCCATTTACAAGTCCGTTCTGGGTCTGAACGAAACCGGAGGCACTATATACCTCGCAAACCCATCGATCACCACGTACGTCTGGACGATCACCACTCATTATCCATATTTCGGGATGCCTCCCAATCAGGACCTCGGTTACCATCCAAACGAGGTGAAGATCTCCGGTCTTCGACCACCGTCTTCATCTTTGAATTTCAATCGTCGGTCAATTATTTGAAATGAGAATTAACTCGGCCTTTTCAAATAATTCACGTATATTTAGAATTTCAAATCAATTTATTTCAATGGTTAAATCATTCGACAACACCAATTCTGTTCTTTAATGTAATTTTCACACCAAACACATTCAACCATCAAATACCACATAAATCGAGCAAATTCAGTTTATTTCCATTCCATATCGTTTATGATATTTTATAACGATTTATCGCTATTTTTATTTATTTTAAAATAGCCAATTTATTCAAAACGACGCTTCGGGCCATAACGCGGCTGTGGCACTGTTTTTCTTCAGATTTGATTTACACATATTTGAAAATATAACCGTTGGATCTTCACAAAATTTACATCATTAGAAAGATCTTTTCAAAACGAATCCAACGGTTCCAGTTTCGGGAAAATCCGACGGTCGGATCTCCCGGTACAATCGTTTGAAGTTTCGATTTCAAAATACGAAATGCAGCGTCGTTATTCGATTAAATATAATTATATTTATATATATATATAAAAATAATCGATTCCGGCGCTGTTTTTCTTTAGATTTGAATTAAACATTCCAGAAAATCCAACCGTTGGATTTTTACAAAGTTGGTGCCATTGGAAAGATATTTCCAAGGCGAACCCAACGGTTGTGGTTTCGAGAAAATCCAATGGTCGGATTTCCCGCACTAGTTGTTTGAAATCACGGTTTCAAAACACGAACTGCACAGCCACGTTTCGTTTTAATTTTATTTATATTTAAATATTTATATAAATATAGTTCATTCAACAATTTCAATATCGTTTTCACTTCAAATATTTCACTAACGCCTTTAAATTTTGGAAAATTTCTCCATAACCTCCTTTTTACGGGAGGGGCTGGGAAAATTCCAAAATAGCCACACGGGCGTCTCATGTCAAAAAGAAAAAGAAAAAGCCAAGCGGCTAGCCAACAGGCTCATAAAATCATCACCCAAACAAAACAGTAAATGTGTACCTATTTGTCGGGCACAAAAATTTTATTCCTCTTCTCTAGCCCCTTTGCTATAACCTGTTCAATAAATATGCATGTACATATATATATATACAGTTCTTATCACTTATCATTTTCCATTCAACTTCATATTTGATTCCATTTGGTTTAAAAACACCATTCATTCTAATGTTGCATGCATAGGCAAAAATCATATCATTAGCTAATTAATGAATATTTCAACTCATGCATATTTATTTGAACAAGTGGCTATTTTTAACACTTCACATTTCAAAGATGATAATTTTGGCGAACTAAAACACATTTCAACACATGACTATTTTCTTTAGTTCCTATGCATGTTGAAAATGATATTTCTTCTCAAATATCTATTTCAACGCCCGCATATCTTTAGCATATCACATAGATGATAAAAATGATATTTTTATCATTTAAAATATTTATTCGACAAATAGATGTTTTCAAAACTTCATAGTTTCAATAAAAATGTAATTTTTATTGTTCGATCTTTTTATTCGACACATGAACTTTTCCACTACACACACTTCTCAAAACATGAGCATTTCCGCACATGGATATTTTATTTATGTTGTTCATATAAGAAAGATAGAATTTTTTTGTTGTTGAAACTATTTATATATAAGGCGAATATTTTACGTACTTCATATATATTATAAAAATGTGATTTTTATTATTTAGACACTTCATTCATTCACAAATGAATTTAATTTTCACACATCACTTTTCAACACATGAACATTTCCACATATGGATATAGTTTCAACATATGACTTTAATTTCAATGCATGAAAATAATTTCAACATATGACTTTAATTTCAACGCTTGAAAATGATTTCAACATATGAAAATTATTCTAACACATAAAGATTATTCAAAATTTCGGCAGCCATAACGGCAGGGTAGTTAAAACCGGCACCGTCCCTAGTACGGCTCCTTGCTCTACCTTAAAACCACGCAGTTTTTGACAATGGGGATTCATGCATCTAATTCGCATGCAGGCGACATGTATATATTTATTTCATTTCCACAAACTAATCCTATGTGGTTTCAACCAAATATTTCTCAACCACAAACGGGTATTTTTCAACCACAATCAATCAATATCAACCACAAACAATCCCAAACAGCCATTCGCTATCAATCAATTTTCACACCAATCACAACCAATAAATATCGTCCATGGTTTGTGGACGAGGGGCTTATATGTTGATATATATATATATATTTATATATAGCAATTCACTTCTATTTCAACACATATATAAATTTTACAACGCATATATAACTTATACATCGAACGTACAACTTATACAACGCTTATACATGAGGTGTACAACGCTTATATAACTCATACATCGACTATATAATTTATACATCGTCCTTTTCCATATCGTTTATAAATTAGAAATCTCACATTGGGTTCCACTCCACCAAAAATAGCAGAAGGCTCCGAAAAATACGCGGTCTCTTCTAGAAGGTAGAAGACGTCACACGAGTCCACTGTCTCTTGTTTCACTGAATTTCGATTACACAACAAAAAGATAAGATTTTTCAAAGTTTGCAGCGGTTTAAAGGTGTTAAAACAGTTGAAAATAAAACAAGCCGTATACCTTTCTGAAACGTTCAAAACTAGGTCATGCGATTTCGTGAAATCCGTGAATCGATAGAACGATCGGGCTACGCAGTGTCGAAGGGGGAGGAGAGAGCTTCCAGCGCAGGGGGGTAGCGGCCAGTTCGATCGTCGGAGGGAGCGGTGGCGGCGAGATGAAGGCGATGACTTCTCGACGTCCGATCTCCCAAACCACGCAATGAAAAAAATCCAAATCTTATAAGGATTTGAAGATCTCTCCGAGCTCTACAAAATCTTCAACTTGAGGAGGGGCTAATTTTGCGTGGATTGATCGGAAAGTGGACGGGAAGATTCGAACGCGTTTCCGTCGTTCGTCGGTGAGAGAGAAAAGGAATTTTTTTTAATAAAAAAAATTCTGATTGGCCGGTGGGTTTTAAAGGGGTTTTCTGACACGAACACCAATCTAAACCCAATGACCATCGTCCCTAGCGTTTTACCCGCATTCCGAACACAATGGAATATGTTTCGTAGGCCCATTCGACTGTTTCAGTCAGTTTCGATTCGATTTAAAATATATAACATTCAATATTCGATTTGAACGTACATTTCAATTTGCCAGGGCCACAAACTGATTCGAAAAATTCCAGAAAAATAAATCTGGCTATGTTTTGACGATACGGTCCCAACAAAACTAGTTTCGTCGAATTCTGAGACCGTTTGCAAAAAGGCCCATTTCTGGTCGATCCAATTTAACTGTAATTGACCAAAACACGTTTTCCTTTGCCACGCTCACATACTTGCTTCAAAAATTATGAAATTTGAAACCTAGCAATAACTTCACTTCCCGGATCCAACAATAGTGGTTTCGTCGAATTCTGAGGTCGTATGCAAAATGGCCATTTTCACGGCTATATAAATTTCATAGCGACCTTTCTGAAAATTCATTTGGCCGTAAATTTTGCTTTCCGTTATGAAAATTCAATTTCTTAGATTCGTTAGAAAGGTATTCACTAACAGATTTAAATATTTTTGGTTTCACTCAAATCCGTTTTGTTTTGCACCTGGTACAGTCCGACAAAGTTTGAATTCAATTTTTGAAACTGCAGCGCCAATTCAGGCCTTGTTTATAATTAGAATTAATAAAATTCATTTTCAATTGTCGATTCAAACTCACTTTTCATCGCTATTATTTAAAATATTTATTTTAAAAATTTAAAATCCATTATTTTAGCCAATTTAAAATTTTTAAATTGGTTCAGATTTTCTGGGTCGTTACACTTATCCTCAACGTTATTTAATGCCATTTTTACGGCACTATATGTTTTGCTGTTAATTCCATGGCTTTTAAGAAATTCATTATGCCCTAAGAATGCAATAATTTTAACAAGTTAGTCGACTTTCCTTTGTGAGTACATGTTACTATTATAGCTTCAAACAAGCAACTTATAAGCACAACATTTCACCATGTTGACAGTTTTTGGCATAAACAACATTGTTGACCACATCATACTGATCCAATTCATAATTTATGATCTGAAGTTCCACTTCAAAATATCTCTTCCCCGTGTATATTATATATGCATACAAGTTGGTTATTGTTGGGGAAATGTTTCCAAAAAATTCCTTGAGAATAAAACCCAACTTTGCGGAAAAACAAATAGGAACGGATTGATGGTGAGGCAAAACAAACAAAAAATAGTCACCAACAAAACAATCACAGATCAAGCAATAAAAGAAAGAACACAACGGATTTATAGTGGTTCCTCTAACGTCTTGTTAGTGTACGTTCACTTGGGGAGAGGAGATTTTATTCCTTTTCTAATAAGAAAATATTACAAGACTGATAGTAGGAAGAAGAAGAACTTTTATAGATGTACCATACATTTACCTAATCCCTATCCTTATATAAGGATTAAAACTTGGAGCTAAAGTAATTGATTTATGGTTATAACTCAATGCCTAATTAATTCTCCAATCAGACAATTAATTCCTTACTTCAATATCCCAAAAGAAACTTCTTCACATTCTTCCACTTATGTAGGTAATTTATTTCCCTTGCTAATTTTACAAAAGACCCAATAAATTTTCTGATATCTTCCAAATCTTTTGCAGTTTGAAATATTATATTACTCAAATTAACAATATTTCTCATATCTTCTCTAAATGGAAATGTTGCATCACCATAATCAATAATATCTTCCGAATCTTCTGTAAATAGAAATATTGTATCATGAAATCTAACAATCTCCACCTTGATAATATATTTCCTTGAAAGCATACCAACTCCACCTACATCCTCTTACTCTAAGCATCTTTTCGGACAGGACACCATGGTTACTTCCCTTAATGAGCTTCGGTATGGCCATCACCTATTGCACTTTATCAACAAACTCTAGCAACGCCACCGCCTGCCAACAAAGTGTTCAGAGTACCCCCTTCAAGTAAGACCTATAAATCTTCACCATGAAAATAAACGTCTCCATGAACCATCTCACCTCTCTCCCCACACCGTGCCACCGCGTGGCACTTAGCATTTCGATAAGCGATTCCAACTCAGACGATCCCTTCTTCCGCTTATCAAGCACATCCTCTTAGCAAAATCCCACCTTGGTGAAGCTTTTCCCTTTGATCATATTCTGTCTATGCAGAAACTCAAAGTCTCATCTCGTATTCCTAGCTTTGACATCTTTTCCACGAGAACTGTAGACTCCAATCATTGACTTTCCAAGTACAATGCTTCCCCTCAGAAGATACAAATTATGAAACATATCTCCCTTCATCACTACAAATACAACCTTAGAAACCCTTAGACTATCCTTATCAATAGTCACCTCACATCCATTGGATGCCAACTGCCCAAGAGATATCGTTGACTTTCGAAGACATGAAACATAAAGGACACCTGTCAAGGTGCGTATTACCCCATCATACATGCGAATCTGCACAGTACCTTCGCCCATGACTCTATAACTAGCATCATTTCCCATAAGAATCAGTTTCCCTCTTTTCTTTTAAAAGATTATAAATAATTCTTATTAGGTGTCATATGAAAAACGCCCCCGTATCTAGCACCTAATGGTCTGATACATCTTATACTACCGTTGTCAACAAGTCATCAGACAAAAATTTCTCCGCCATAACCGATGAATTTCCAGCTTTAATTTTTTTTCTTGAAGTCCGGATAATTTCTCTTCCAATGACCTGGTTTCTTGCAAATGTAGTAATTCCCATCTCTTGACTTTATTTTCTTCTTCTTCTCCCCGTTTTCCATACTAGCTAATAAGGCTTCTGTACTACTTCCTCCTCCACCTTCACTCCACCCCTTCATCTGATCCCTCAAGTCCTCAGATAGATGACTTGCCTTCACATCATTTACTGTTAGTGTATCTCCGGCATAGATAAGACTGTTAGCGAAACCTGTGTATCGCTCCGGAAGAGAACACAAAAAAATCATTGTTATTTTCTCCTCATCCACTTTTAAGTCAACATTCTTCATCTTCATCACGAGATCATCAAAGAAACTTAGATGTGCCTTCACTGAAGTACCCTCTCTCATCCGCATGGTGAAAAATGTCTTCAGCAAAATCAGACGGTTGGTTAGTGACTTCTTTAAATAGAGTTTTTCCAGCTTGATCCAAATGTCCTTAGTAGTGGTCTTACCGCTAATATCTGAAATGACATTTTCTCCCATTGCTAATTGTAAAGTAGTAAATGCCCATTGCGTTTATGATTAGACATAAAGGGATTTTTATTTTATTTAAATAGATACTGATTTGATTTCGATCTTATCCACTAAAAATATTTTGAGGTTCATAACTTGAAATCACGGATCCCTAATTTAACGTAACGACCGACGTTTCAATGTTATAACACTATTCTGAACTCAACGAAATAGATTCTGAAATTTAGTTCGAATGTATATATAAAAGAACCATATTAAATCGATATAATATAATTTAAATTCAGAAACAATCAATTCCTCATTTTTATCATCATTTATATTCAAACAGAATTTATATTAATCATCTAAATCGTTTTGATTCAGTTTTATCTTTGAATTCATTTATTTTTCGTTTATATCCAAAGTTAAATCGTATATCGATTATTCAATCGATAAACTCTATAAACAAATCCATTAATATTATCGACTTAACATTTTAAAACAATATTAAATATTTAAAATTATTTGACTAAAATTTTTCGTCCTTACAGTTGTTGGGTATCTTAATAAATAGTACTTGGCAAGATCCGACCATTTATTGATGGTGCACTTGTGGTGTAGCATTGGCTTGTCGCGATTAATATAAATCCATATGTTTCTCTTGAATTTGTTGATTATGCTGAAAATTCAACAGAGAGTTTCTTTCAATTGTCAATGATAGGTCCTTATAATTTATTTACTATTTATTAGCAGCTCCACGAAAGGTAGCTGGAAAATTTACATTTGATTGCTCCAAAAATGTTGTATGGATTCATGTAATTCTCAATAGTGGTAAGATGATCATCTGGGTCAGTGATTCTATGGTATAAGAGTGAGGAATTCTAAAATCCTTGGAACTTTAAAGTCCATAATACTTTTGAAAAGGGAAATTTTTATAAGATAGGATCTTCTTTTAATTTGCATACTCATTTTTCCTCGAGGGTAGTGTGGTTCTGGCAATTGATTGGCATCATTTAAGCATTGAATTGGATTGTTAATTGTCTTAAAGAGCATTCTTTCTATCTTATACAGTTTCAAGATGTTAATATTCATGATTTTGTATTAGATTCATTTGCATTGGAGGGTTCTCTAAATGAGGTCTCCTTAATGAGCTTTCTCATGATAGTAAGTTGCCCCAAATCTTAATTCCCCTTCCTATTGTTAATCCTCCTTGTTAAAGTTGAAGAGTATCCTACCTTCATATTTTTCATGTCGAAATTAGGAACAATACCATTATTTGAAGTCCACGATTGAGAAACCTCTTGTGTGATATTTTTCTTTGTTCTCATCATTTTATTGAATCGCATTTCTTGCATGATTGGTTATGATGAAGAGAAAAATTAGGAATCCGGAGGTTTGAACCCTTATTCTAACGCTAAAATGTTAGCCAAAATTTCGTTTAAAACCCCGAAGTAATGACACTTGTTGGCTACGCCGACAATGAGCTAGATGATCAAATCGATATGGGTTAGAAGTTTATGACACCGAAAACAGGCTTGTCGACGTTGTCGATAAGGTCCTATCACACTGACTGATGTGATTCAGAAGATTTGTTGTTAATCTCAGTGGACATGTCAACAAGGTGCCTTATCGAACCATTGGATAATCATCTTGAACATATGAGATTAACTAACCATCGAAGCAGCCTTATCGGCTAGGTCGATAATTTCTTTTTTTAATACAAGGAAACTATATACCAAAAGGGAGAAAAAAGTCTTTCTCCAATGGCATACAAAAACAAATTTGTAGTTTATGTACGACTACACAATTTGTAAAATAGTAACAGTAGATACAGTAACATAAAATAAAAGAAACGGGGAAAGAAACAAAAGCCCTTACGCAAAAGCCTTCTGAACCAACAACGTGAAGTGCTAAACCAATCAGTTGAATAAATAGAATCAAAGGCCTCCAAGCGTTGGCAGTCATGAACAACGAGTGCCAGCATAAGCGCCCATCCGCAGGATCCCAAAGCACGTACGCCTTCACTCGAGCATGAAGAGACGTTTGCTAAAGCTAGCCTTCTCCAAGCATAAGCTCCAGCTCTGTGTACTTAGCTAATTACAAAATAAATATGTAAATTAAGGACCAGTATGACTAGAAAACAACATAAGACTAATTGACTATGCAGCTCGTAGGTTTGGATTATCACAAATTATGTAAGTGTTATCCTCAATTACTTATTGGTAATTTTTATTTATATCCACGTAGTTATGCTCTTCATCCACCAAAAAATTTTGTTTAGCATGAATTTAGTGTTTAATTAAAAATCAATTAGTTAATCCAGAATTGTTACTCTTTGAGTAATATTCCTTTTACAGATTTTATTCTATTTGCTCAAACGTTTCATTGTCACATTATGCTCAATTATAATTTTAACCATTGTGAAAGTTACCTGATGGTGAAATAGTCAACATCTATTACGCTGATCAATTACAAGTACATTGTACTCTTAGTAAAAGTGAATGAATAGGTATAGTTTGCATGTCCATTTTATCGTTGTTTGTTGCAGTATGCATAACGTATTAACACATTTATATTTTACCATCCATTTTTTAGGCTCGAAATAAGATTCAAGTATGAATGTTATGTATTACATATAGAAGTTAATAACGCAAACATTTGTTCTTCATTGTTGATGGACAGTGTTTTGTTTAGAAACCTGTGAGTTGGTACATATATTTAAGAATGAATCTTTAGGAAATAGCATGCAACATTAATATTTATTTTATTTTTTGGTGCTGAAGGAGATGAAATGACCATGCAAAGGTAAGATTCCATATTAGTGCTAAAATTTTCTTTGCTTCTAATGTCGACTTGAAAGACAATGTATACAAATTATGCAGGAGTATAACTGGAAAATACGTTTAAGTCTACCCAATGATTTTATCATTGTATTGTGTAGTCGTATGTTGGATTTCCTAATGGTGTTGATGAAAAGGAAAAAAGAAGAAGGAAAAATCAACTTTGTATAATTAATTAGTTAATTCACAAGTGGATGCACTTAATAATAATATGTGGATATGCTTAATAAAAATAAATTATGGATTAACTTACTAAAATGTTGGATACAAATAAAAATTACCTAACTCATTTTAATTAAAAGAAGTGCAATCCTAGGCTATGGTATAACAAAATGATTAACTTCATCAAATGAAAATCTTAACAAGTAACTTCCTGAAGAAGCGAATCAATTACTCTATCAAATTCTTGATTGTTATGATGTACCACAATGATTTCAGCCATTGATCTTGTATCACTAACCATTCATCAAAATTGTTGGGTCCCACCAGTTTATTAAATTTTGGCATAATGGATAGGGCTGACAATTAGAATCGAGAACCGAAAAACCGAACTGACCCGACCCGACCCGAAAAGACCCAAACCCGAGCCGAACCCAACGGGTCTTGGGTCAGGTCTAGGTGATGAAAAATAAATAAAGACCCGATAAAACCCGACCCGAATTGACCCGACCTGAAAAACCCGACCAAAAAACATTGAAATATATGTACTTTTAATGTTTTTTTGAAAAGGTTAAAACAGACAAGGCCCAAGCCCACATTCGGACTTAAACAAAACAACACTCCAGCCTCACAACACTCAAACCCTAGCCGACTCTTCAAATTAGGGTTGTGAGCTCTGAGTCCATGGAGACAGAGCAGATCCTCCACGAATCAAAGATCTAAAGCTTCAAAAAGCTAGAAAGAAGGCAGAAGAACTACAACGGCTTCCAGCTAACAGCTTTAGTCTTCTCGTCCGTCATTCTGTCTTCGTATGCCCTAGGATTCGCTTCACTCCTTTCTCTGGCAGTGTTTCTACTGTTGGAAGTACTACTTTCGCCTTTACTCTAGCAAGATAGGTGGTATTTTTTATTGTTAAGCTTGCTAACGTAGTGATTTGAGTCCACTCTTTGATCATTTATGTCTTTAATGCTCCAATCTTTAATCATAGCAACAGGTCCACGTTCAGGTATGCTTTTGGGGATCCAGTCTTCCAAACTGCGATGAACAGGTAATTTCTGGTTAGCCTTATCATTATTAAGACAATTAAACACGCTTTTTATACTATTAATCGTACTTCCCTTTGTAGATTTGGGAGGTAAACTGTTGTCATTATCTCCAAGCTGAATATCTGATGGATTAGGGTTCACAGCAGCCATCCAATGTTTATCCAAGCTGTTGTTGGCGTGGTTGTTTGCCACTATCATCAGGAACACTATTGAGGATGTTCTTGCCAAGCCTGCAGTCAGGTACAGTTTGGATTGATAACTGGTTCTTATTATAATTATTAAAAATGTTAATAATATGATTATTGCTTCCCTTTACAGGAATATCCCTGGTATGCTTGGTATAGCTCATGTCCTCAAGAAGGGAGCCTGATGAAGTGCTATCTGAGTTGTCCATCCAATGCCTACCATGATTTATGAGCTTGTTTTTGTTGGGTCTACCTTTGGAAATATCCAAAGGATATTTGCCCCCTATAAGTAAGCTTCAGCTCTGTTTTCATAATTGTCTAAATCACAAGTATTGACAATGTTGCCTTGATTATAGTTGCTATTGTTGGCCTTGAGAAGAATAATATTGCAATCTGTTTCAATTTGTCTCCATAGTTGAAAACAATCCAATTCCTTCTTGTTGTGAAGCCTATTATTTCTTTCTTTCCACAAGGAGTAAATAACAGTAGTAATAAACACACTGGCCTTGTTCTTAGAGTCCTTCTTACCTCTGAAATTCTGAATAAAGTAATCAACACTATCCCTAATATTGTGGATGTTGATCTTAAGATGAATATTGAGTTTTCTCTTAGCAATAAACCAAATTTTCCTGGAATAAGAGCAATTGAAAAATAAGTGGTTAATATCCTCAGGCTCTTCTTTGCAAAGTAAACATTTAGAAATCTCTTTATTTCTCCATTTAGAGCATCTATCCCCAGTAGTAATCTGTTAATGATTGCAAAGTATGTGCAGTAAGCCATCATTGGATAGTTTGAATTATTCCAAACTATTTGATGCCATTCCACCTCACTCTCATCAGCCTTAATGAAATTCCAGGTATTTTTAAAAGAGAATTTTCCTTTAATAGAAAGATTCCAAATCCAGCAGTCCTTATCTATGTTACCATCTATCTCAATACTTTTGATAACAGCTTTATATATTTGAGAAGCTTCATGATTTTCAGGCTTCCAGGCATTATTCTCAATAATGTGTGAAACTTTTTTGTCAGCTCCTCCAAAAGTAGTGAGATTATTCCAACCCAACAGATCCACAAGAGATTTACCATTGATCCAGGGGTCAAACCAGAGTTTAGTGTCCTTGCAATCTTTAAATTTTCTAGAGATTATTTTTTTCCCCATGTCCCTAGTTTTAAGGATGCTTTTCCAGGTATGGGAATAGTGATTCTCCATAGGCATGTTCCAGAAATTTTTATTTTTCACATATTTAGCTCTCATCCATTTGGTTCATAATGAATTTCCTTCTATGTATTTCCAGAGCAGTTTGAGATTGCAAGCTTCATTAATATCTCTTATATTTCTCCGACCCAAACGACCATATTCTTTTGGCTTAGTAATAACATTCCAGGCTACCTTATGATATTTACCATTCCATATAATGTTGGCACAAGTCCTTTCAATTTTTTCAATTACTTTGATAGGAATGTTGTGGGATTGCATCTAATACATTATGATAGCAGTGATAACTGTATGGGTGAGTTCAATCCTGCCTGCAATAGATAAGAATTTGGTAAACCAAGTATCTATTATACTTTGAATAATCTCTTGAAGCTTAGTACAATTTTTGTCCTTAATCTGATTAGAACTAAGAGGAAGCCCTAGTTATTTAACTGGAAGATTGCCCTCTTGATGGTTAAGGAAATCTAATATTTTATCTTTCTCCTTGCAATGATTAATGAAGTATATTTTACTTTTGCACTCATTAATCTTCAACCCATCATATAACTCCATGTTCCTGAAAATGTTTTTAATAGCACTAGCATTGTCCATGTCTGCATTTAAAAAAATAAGCAAGTCATCTGCATAAAGAAGGTGAGTGACATTGGGATTAATTATGTTAATAGTCTTAATTTTATTGGACAATATATCCAAGTTAATTTGATAAGAGTGGTATTCCATAGCAAGGGTAAATAAATAAGGAGAGAGAGGGTCCCCCTGTCTAATGCCTCTCTTGCTCTTGATAAAACCACTGGGAGAACCATTAATGAGAATAGAAAAAGTCACATTAGAAATACATTCTTCAACTAGAGAACAAAACTTGGAATCAAATCCAAATTGTTTCATGACATGAATAATGAATTTCCTGTTAACTTTGTCAAAAGCTTTGTGTAAATCTATTTTAATACACATCTTGTTATTAGCCCCATGATTGAAATTTCTTAGCAATTCATGAGCAAGTAAAGTGTTCTCACTAATAAGCCTCCCAGGAATAAAGGCACTCTGATTTTTGGAAATAATATATTGCAGAAAAACTTTAATCCTATTACTCAGGATATTGGCAATAATTTTATAAGTAAAGTTGCAACAAACAATAAGCCTGTAGTCACATAAAGAATTAGGAACTTTAATCTTAGGAATTAAAGTAATGAAAGTATGATTAAGATTCTTCAGAATCTTTCCAGAATTAAAAAATTCATCGACAGGATCAAAAATCATATTTTTAATATCATCCCAATGCATTTTGAAAAATTTAGCTCCAAAGCCATCAGGTCCAGGGCTTTTATCATCATTTGCATTGAAAATAATGTTTTTGATATCATGCAAAAGCAAAGGAGCAAGGAGAATATCAGAGCAATTAGGACTTAAAACATATTTAGGGCAAATTCTAGGGAAATCTAATTGGCTATCCTCATAGTTATATAAATCAGTAAAGTAATCAATGGCTGCTTGTTTGAGCTGAGCCACATCATTCACAGTCTCACCCTTACTGTTAATAATTTTTCAATGTCATTTCTATGTTTTCTACTAGACATTTTGGCATAAAAAAATTTACTGCAAGTGTCCCCTTTTGAATGCCAATCCACTTTAGATTTTTGCCTGAGGTTCACAGCTTCAATATGAAGAGCATGATTCAAATTTTTCTGCAACCGAATTTTTTTATTGACAGTGTCTTTATCAGAGTTGTCAAAATCAATTATGTTTTGAAGATTCTCACACTCCATTCTAATAGAAGATATATTGTTGGCTTTGTTGCTATTGTTCCAGTCTTTAAGCTTATTCTTAGCACAATTTAATAACTGCTTCAATTTAAAATGAGCAGTGAAATTATTGAAAGAACTTTTAACAATAGCTTCGTACTCTTTGTCTAAAACCCACCCATTTTTGAATCTAAAGGGGAAATTGGGCTTGATATTGGGCTTATTATCCAAGAAAACTTGGATGGGGGTATGATCACTGGTAGCTCGGGGGAGAGTCCGACAGGAAAATAAGGGAATAAATCAGAGAAAGAGTGATTAATTAGCACTCTATCCAATTTACAATGTATATTTCTATATTCCCCAGATTTCCAAGTAAATTTATTACCTTTAAGATCAGGCTCAATTAACCCAGTTTTATAAATGAAATTAGAGAAAATCTCTAACTTTTGAGAAGGAATGTAATTGCCCCCACTTTTCTCAGAAGCCCTAATAATAGTGTTGAAATCACCTAGTATAATCCAGGGAGAATTAATAGTTTTGTTCAAAAGATCAAGGTGATTCCAGAGATTAATTCTATCCTTCTCAATATTGTAGGCATAAAAAAAAGTGACATTAATGGTAAGGCCACCTTTGTTCTTAAAAAAGCAGTGAATATATTGGGGATTGATAAAGTGCTTAGCTAAATCCCAAATAGATTTGTCCCAGATGACCATAATCCTACCTTTGTCATCAGTGATGTTATTGTCAGCAATGCCCCAGTTACTCATAAATCTCATATGAAAATCACTAATACTAGTATTACTCATCTTATGTTCCAATATACCAACTATGCTTGGTTTATTAGAAGCAATAAGATTAGTAAAGTCTAATTTTCTTTCAGGGGAATTAAAACCCCTAACATTCCAGGCAATGATATTCATTGATGATATATATATATATATAATAAAGGATATTATAAAGTATATTTCCCCTGTCCTGACATTTCAGGACTGTCCCAATCCTCCATGGATGCTGTGTCTTCTTTATCATCAAATACTTCAATATGATCGGCAGCTTTAATCCTTTTCTTTTTGCATTTTTTTTTGTTTTGATTTTCAAGTGTTCCTTCCATTCTAGATTTTTGACTATGTATTTTTCTTTGGATTTTTTCCTGGAAGGAATGTTACCTTCTTTACTGCCTATCATTGCTTGCAAACTCTTCTGTTTTGCTTTCTTCTTTCTTTTGATGTTTGCAGGAGAAGATGAAGTGGTCAAGAAGTGTGCAGCTTCTTCAATAATCTTATCAATGTTGCTTCTGGAAACTTGGTTCAGCCCTAACTTTTCAAGACAGGCTGATTTTGGATTTAATTTCTGTGCCTTTTGTGACTTATCTATAATAATACTTGGATCTGTTTCTACGGGAGGCTGATCCATGAACTGTGTAACTTTATCCCCTAGGTTTTCTTTCTTGTTAGTCTGATCTTCAATGTTTTCCCCGCTATTTGATATTTCAAACATAGCAAAAATATCATTTTGCTGTGTAGTGTCTTTGGCTAAATCAACATAATCGAATTCGTTCTGATTTCGGGCATCTTTAAGTGCAAGATCCGGTTTTTTCACCAGTCTCATTTATCCCTTTGTTTTCAACTTTTTTAAGATTATCAAAGAATCCAATTTTGATCGAAATATTACCTTGATCAGCCTGAAGATTTTCCGAAGGAGTATTGAGATCCATTTGGGAATTTTGTTCCATTTCTGAGGGCTCTTTTTCAACAACGACATTATTTTCTTGAAAGTTACTTTTTTCCTGAAACCGAAGTATTCATGACCGGATCTTGAATTTCAGAAATTTCTTTAGAACCCACTTATTTATGGGGAAAATTTTCCTGCCAAACCTGCTTCGTAGGACAGTTTTCTGTAATGTGCCCGAAACAAACACATTTTGAACATCTAGGTGGTATTTCTTTATATGTAATAGGCTGAGTGATTGCTTCCCCATCATGTAGAGTGATGTGGGCTTCACTTGGCAGTTCAGAATCTGCTTTAATTTCAACCAGTATTCGAGCGTAACTCAGTCTTGTTTCCTTAGCTGTAGGCTCATCTAATTTCAACGGAATACCCATCAAACTGCCAATAGCACTGAAAATTTCTTTATCCCAGAGTTGAATGTTCAACTCTGGTAATCGGATCAAAACTGGCGTAGTAGAAATAACATCTCTATCAAGAATCATGTTCTTATTCCATTTCTTTAATATAATTAATTTTCCACCAATAAAGAAAGGCCCTCCACCCACAATATTTTCGCAGTCAGAACTGTTAGCAAATCTAATGATAAAGAATCCATTGTCTCTTGTAAATATTTCAAAGTGACCAGTAGGGCACCATGTTTTCTCTACAAAGTTTCTGAAGTGATAATAGTAGGGTCTTGGACCCTCCACATATGCAACTATAGAGTTGCTTCACTTTGCAATAGTTCTTTTATTGGCTTCTTCCTTCACGACAATTATTTTCTTGTCTCCAATCTTCATTGGAGAGATGAATTCTAGATCGAAATTAGGTGATATACCGCCATTTCTGACCATGTTTGCCCATGTTGATGAAGGTCTATTAACCTTATGAGATGTAGGAATTTCTGGGCCACTATAGTTGAATGGTTTATTCCATAATGGATTCTTTACCCGATTTTGAACAAACTTGTTCTTGCCATTTTGATTCTGAACATTCTGATTTTGCCCTGAATTCTTGTAAGAATTCCTGGGAACATAAGCATTCCTATTAAAACTGAAAATAGGGGGGTTTCTTTTCTTAGATTTGACGGTTTGAAACCCCTCTGAATCAACATCAGGTGGTTTATCTTTAGGATTGATAGAAGAAAGAGTAGGATTAGGGTTAGAATTTGAGGGTGGAGAGGAAGAAGCCTTCAAATTCTGGACAGAATAGGAGGCAGCCATTAAAGGAGAATTTTGGAGCTCTAGTTTTTCTTCGAATCGCACTTGTCTACAGGATATTGTTTTACTTTTAATGTTGTTATCCAACAAAACTCGAACCGACCCGATCCGAACCGAAGCTCGGGTCGGGTCCAGATTTTGGAAATGTATAATTTAGACTCGACAAACCTGACCCCCTAGACCCGAGACCCAACGTGTCAGGTCCGGGTCTATCGGGTTAGGTCTAATTGCCACCCCTATTAATGGATGACTAAGATCCCCTATTAATGGATGACTAAGATTTTTGAGGACATGGACACTAAGAAGAAAGATACAATATTTGATCCCATTGAAAAGTCCTCTTTGTTCATTTCTTCTCTAGGCGGAAATTTTTTGCTCCAGAATGGTTGTTCTAATTGTAATACACGTACATGCTTCTCTAATATTTTAGCTTTAATGAACTATATTTTGAATGTTAAATTAACTTCTTCATAGCTAGAATGTAGATTTGATTCATGCCTACCAACACATTCTCACATCTTTATATATAAGTCGTTTCATAGAATCAATTCAAAGTTATGGTCTTAATCTTCTTAGTCGTCAATTGGCAACTTTAATTTGTAGTGACTACTATGTTTTTCTACATACAAAATGTGAATGAGGCCACTTTCCTGTGTAGTTGAAGACATTTTTAAAATAATCGTCATTCAGTGAGCATGGAGAACAAATTATAGGCATGTGTTTATCATGAAGTCATATTCTGTATCTATATGGACCATTTGGTACAACTGAATATGAAATAAATTTAGTTTCTGTCATATAAAACTAAGTTCGCTGATTAAATTCCCTGTATTTTCAACTTGTTTTGTCAGCATTTCAAGCTTGCTTTCATTGTCCACAACATGGATTTCTGCTTTTTTTTATAAGTTATATAGTTATGTTGCACGCATCCATTATGGCGTTGGCTTTTTAACGAGGCTCGAAGCTTTCCTTATATTAGAGGAAACTTCGTAGTGGGCCTTTTGGAATTCCAGCTCTGTTCGTATTACTTCGATGACTGGAAACTTTAAAATTTGTTTTTGTTATATCCTGTGCATGGTATACTACTCAAAAATAAACAACTATTTATCTAAGGAAACCAACAAGGCTTTAGTTAAGGAAAATTGGCGTATAAATGGAATTCCAATGAAGTGCTTTCCTACAATCTATATATATATATATATATATATATATATAAGGATCATTTCATGATCAAATTGCTCATTTTACATTTGATTAAGCAGCATCACATTTAACCATTACACATTATATACAGAATAATTATCTACAAGACAACAAAAAATAATAAAAACAAATCAATAAATGAATTAGGAATGAAATGGTGGAAGCTAAAGAATCAACTATAATTGTCAGAAAAATAAAGCTCCAGAATCTTGGTTTCAATCTCAAATGGAAGAGCCACTGGTTGATGGTTCATGTCTACCCATACTGCTGTTGCCTTTGCTTCTAGTATCAGCTGAAGAAAAAGGATAGAAAAAAAATTAAAATAAATTTTGGCATGCTTAGACTTAAAACTTGAAGTCTTGAACATAGTTGAAGGTGTAGAGCTAAATACAAACCTCATTATCAGGCAGCCTGCAAATGTAACGTTGAAGAAATATTCTTGATTCAGAAAGACTCGAAGCTCTTACTTTTATCACAAACTAATGTTATTTAACGCCATCCTTACTGCGCCATCTCATCTGTTTTGTTGCCAATCCCAAGGATTTTAAGAAATTCATTATGCCCTAAGAAAAAACTAACTTGAACATGTTAGCCAATTTTCGTTTGTGACATGTTACTATTGACAAGCAACTTAAAAGCAAAACCATCTCACCATGTTGACAGTATTTGGCATAAACAGCATTGTTGACCACATCGTACAGATCCAGTTCATAATCTCTGACCTAAAGTTCCAGCTCAAAATATTTCTTCACTCTGTGTATTATATATATGCATACAAGTTCGTTATCAAGAACTTGACGATGATCAACAATTCAACATGTGTGAATTTCAGAATAAAACTAACCTTGGACTTTTAGTAGCAGTTGTTCCAATGTTGTGGTTTGAGGAATATTGCTCTCTGCATATGTAGGAGACACAGCGTTAAGTGATGTGTTGCAGAATCTACCATTAGTACGGCAGTGGCTAAAGTTGGAAAGGTGAGGAATTGGAAGTGTGGTTGTAGGCATATTTACAGCAGCAGATTTAAATTTTGATCTTTGTGCAACTTTTGTTGAAGGGAAGGTGAAGACTGGTTTGGAAGTAGGCATGATAGATTGCATGTTGTTCGATGTTTCTGCACGTATTTTTGGTTTGGGAAATTGAAATTTGAGAGTTGCAGAAGTAAATTATCAAAGATGAAATTAGGAATATTATTACCAAGTGTTTACAAATAGTGTACAGGCGCAATTATATACAGGTTTGGCAGGGCTATAAAACAAGAAAATAAAAGAAAGGTGGATAGTGGGCTTCAGCCTAGTCCAGTACAGCTGTAACCAAAGTAAAGAAATAAAGTCTCTCGTTTGTTGACTCGGTTCCTTATTAGCCCCCCTCAAAACTAAGATGCTGAAACCCTAGTTTTGAATAATCCATGGCGGCACTTGAGAAATCTTTAAATCTGAGTGTCCAAAAATGTAAGAGAGAGTATGCGGGCGTTAGCAGCTTTAGCTCCATCATTTTGTACTGCAGATCCGAATATTTGCGAAGTCTGCGAACCCTAAATTATCGAGCTTGGAGAAATTTAGCGTTTTCATCTCTTTCTCCTTGCTTCTTCACATACTGAAATTGCGATTTATCCTCTTTAGCATCTGACTTTTCCTTACTGCTGATGTTCATTTCAGATCTGAATTTGATAAAATTGGTTGCAGAGATGGCTTTGGTAAGAACGTCAGCTCTTTGGTAAGTTCCTGGTATGTGGTTAACTTGAATTTCTCCTTTCTGTACCATTTCTCTGACAAAATGCAAGTCTATCTCTATGTGTTTAGTTCTAGCATGTTGTATTGGATTCTCAGACATGTACACAGCACTTTTATTGTCACACCATATAGTTGGTTTTTGATCTGATTTTAGTTTGAGTTCAGCTAGAATAGACTGTATCCATTTGATCTTTGCTGCAGTGTTAGCTATGCTTTTGTATTCTGCCTCTGTGCTAGATCTAGAAATTGTAGGCTGCTTTTTAGAACACCATGATATTAAGCTGTGACCTAAATATACACAGTAGCCTGTTGTTGATCTTCTGTCATCTGGATCTGAAGCCCAGTCAGCATCTGCATATGCATTTATATGTAAATGTTGGCTGGCTTTAAGTATTAATCCATGATTAATTGTTCCCTTGAGATGTCTCAGTATTCTTTTGACTGCCTTCCAGTGAGTGTCCAACGGATTCTGCATAAATTGAGATACTTTATTAACACTGAAAGCGATGTCAGGTCTGGTTATAGTAGCATATTGCAATGCTCCTGCAACACTTCTATATTCAGTAGTATTTGATACTGCCTCTCCCCTATGTTTAGAGTAGTGTTGATTTGTTATCACAGGAGTAGGTTGGGGATGTGCATCTATCATTTTTGTTTTTACCAGTAATTCAGTGATATATATTCTTTGACATAGAGTTATTTCATTATTATCTCTTGTCAACTCTATGCCCAGAAAATAATTCACTTCACCCAAATCTTTGATTGAAAATTGCTGAACTAGATATTGGGTTATTCTTTCAAGCTCTGTAATATTATTACCAGTTACAATTAGGTCATGTACATATAAAAGTATGTAAATGACAGAATTGTTTTCTGATTTAATAAATAAAGATGTATCTGATTTGATAGATTTGAAACCTAGCTTTAGTAGAGTACTTTTAAGTCTATCAAACCAGACACGAGGAGCTTGCTTTAAGCCATAAATGGCTTTATTCAATTTACAAACATAATTGGGATTGAGATTATAACCTGGTGGTTGCTTCATATAAATTTCCTCTTCCAGTATGCCATTGAGGAATGCATTGTTAACGTCTAAATGTTTGATGTGCCATTTCTTGTACATGGCTATGGTAAAAATTAATCTTATAGTGGTAGGTTTTACTACAGGTGAAAACGTTTGACTAAAATCAAATCCATACTCCTGTGTAAAACCCTTAGCTACTAACCTAGCCTTGTACTTGTTAATGGTGCCATCTGGATTCTTTTTGAGCCTGTATGTCCATTTGCAACCAACTATATTTTTATTTGTTGGTGGACATACAAGGCTCCAGGTATTATTTCTGATGAGAGCATTATACTCTTCATCCATAGCCGTTTTCCAGTTTTTGTTTTTAATGGCCTGATCAAAAGTTTCAGGTTCAACAGAAATGGATGTAATAGTAAAAAGTTTAGGTTTAAAGATACCACTTTTGGCCCTTGTTATCATAGGATGACCAGAATGACCTGGTTGCTTAGCTTGTGGTGAGTTGTCATTTGCTTCATTGTTGGTTTGAGTTCCTTCAGTAGTTTGATTGCTTGATTGTTCATTTTCATCTTGACTTTGACTTTGGGTTGCTTCAAGTAGTGGTGGTGTTTGATTGAGAGGCTCAATGTTGTCATTGTTTTCATAGTTTGGAGCAAATGTGTCTTGAGCTTCAGTAATTACACCACTTTCCACTGGCTGGCAGTCTTCATCAGGAATGGGTATAGCAGGTATAGAGGTTTTGGTATTAACCACCTTACTTGTGGTTTTAATATTTTTATTACAATATGGGTAGATTCTTTCATTGAAAATAACATGCCTGCTAATGTAAACTTTGCCAGTTTCATCAATGCATTTATAACCTTTTTGATTAGTAGTGTACCCAAGAAATGTGCATTGCTTCGACCTGAAGTTTAACTTGTTGGAATTGTAGGGTCTTAAATGCGGAAAACATAGGCACCCAAAAGTTTTAAGACTATGATAATCTGGTTTGATATTACATAGCTTTTCTAAAGGTGTTAAGCCATTTAATACAGCTGTTGGTTGCCTATTAATCAAATATACTGCTGTGTTAAATGCTTCAGGCCAAAATTTTAAAGGTAAACTAGCTTGAGCTAATAATGTCAAACCAGATTCTACAACATGCCTATGTTTTCTTTCAACTAGCCCATTTTGTTGAGATGTATAGGGGCATGTTGTTCGATGGACAATTCCTTTGTTATGAAAATAATTGCTCAAACTTTTGAACTCACTTCCACCATCAGTTTGTAAGATTTTGACAGAAATATTTACTTGTTTTTCTATCATAGTTATAAAGTTTATGACAGCATTGTATGTTTCAGATTTATTTTTAAGAAAATAAATCCAAGTAAATCTTGAGAATGCATCAACAAAGGAAATATGATATTTAAAGCCAAAATCTGAGTATATAGGAGCTGGACCCCATAAGTCTGTGGCAATAAGTTGAAGTGGTTCAGTAAATTCAGTACATGAGTCATTGAAGGGTAACTTGTGACTTTTTCCCATTTGACAAAATTTACAAAAATAAGGCAATTTAATGGGATCAAACTTTATCTTGTTTTCATTCAAAATTTTTGTAACTGTTTTAATACTTGGGTGTCCAAGCTTACAGTGCCAAAGATCAAATGTATCATTATTATTAACAGTACTTTCTAACTCATTCAGATTACATCCTTTACATGGATTCATATCATGATATTTTTCATTACGAAAATTGTATTGTCTGCCAATAGAATCAAACTTGTACAGCCCGTGATCAACATTACCCTGTAAAAGGATATCCTTGGTTAGAGTGTCTCTAACCAAGCAGTATTTAGGAAAAAATTCAAAATAAACTTTGTTGTCATTGGCAAATTTTGATACACTAATTAAGTTTTTAGTGATCTTTGGCACTCTAAGTAGGTTATGCAGAAACAATTTTCTTTTGCCTGTGACATAAGCATTGCCAATATGAGAAATATTAACATGTTTACCATTACCCATTAGGATAGATTGTTTACCTTTGTAATCCTTGCATCCATGATTCAGGTTATCCAGATTGTGAATAATATGATTCATTGCTCTAGAATCAGGGTACCAGCAGTCATCTTGTACATGCTCAGCAGTTGCGATTTCATTGTTGCTTCTTTGTGTGTTGATACTGCTGGTGTCTTGATTGGTTTGTGTGACGTTTGCACTCATATTATTATTGTTCCCTTGATTCTGATTGCCGGTATAGTTAGTGTTGAATCTAAAATAGCATTTGAGTGTTGTATGACCAATTTTTTCACAAATTTGGCATTTAGGTCTGTTATTATTGTTCCAACGACCTCTGCCTCTTCCTCTGGATGAACCACCTCCTCTCTGGTAAGTATTTTCAGGTTTGTTTACTGATTGATTCTTTGATTTAAAGGCAGTAGCAAGATTGACATTGTAGTTTGGTTCTTGAATTCGTTTGCTACTGATTCTTGCTTCATGTGACAATAAAATTGAATGAACTTCATCTATGGGAGGAACATTTCTTTGAGAGTTTATCACGGCTACTACAGCTTCGTATTCTTCATTTAAACCATTTAACAAGTAAAGTACCTGATCTGAATTTTGAACAACATTTCCTGTAGCATTGAGTAGATCACAAATTTTCTTGACTTTTGAAATATATTCCCTCATACTGAGATTTTCCATTCGTATATTCTGCAGTTGTCTTTTGTAATGTAGAACTTTTGCTGATGACTGATTGTTAAATTCCTTTTCAACTGTTGTCCAAATCTCATTTGATGAATTACATCCATTAACTAGTGGTAACAAGTTAGCACTAATAGATGAAAGAAGCCAAGAACTTATGAGTCTATCTTGTCTATAATGTTGAACATACTCTTCGTTAGCGACTACTCTGTTGTTCTGATCAGTGATAAACATTGCTGGAATTACTGTAGTACCGAGAATGAAACCTTCTAAACCATAACCTTGAACTGCAGTCTCAATTTGCAGTTTCCATAGTAAATAGTTGTCTTCCTCAAGTTGAATGGTAATCAATTGACTTTTGAGACTGATTATTGGCTTCGTAAATTGTTTTGCAGGATTTGTCGGATTTTCAGGACTAACACCAGACGTGGATTCAGAAATTCTGGATTGATCTCCCATGTTTTTAGAAAAAGCTCGAAAGTGGGATAGATGAAATTAATCAATAACGACAGTGTATTGAATGCCGAATAAGATCAGAGGAGGCAAGAAGCAATAAAATCAGGTATGAGCCACTAGAAATTATTGATGAAGAGGTAATTTCTTTAATGATTGAGTCTGAATGCGTTTCTGGCAAGGCTTTAGCTGATTTTTGAGACTTTCTTGATCTTCTTGAACTTTTTCTTGGTGATCAATATTGCACTGTATACGAAATACCATGCAATTGTCAGATGCAGCCTGATTCTGGTGAATTTCAGGCGAGGCGCTGATGATTTGTATGGTGTTTCAACTCTCAAATGACGAGTATAAACTCAGATGAGAGAATACCCAGGTGATGAAATCTCTCTGATGGGTATAATGCACACTCACTTGCTTTTTCAGAATTTTATGCCGTTAGGCAAATTCGCTCTGATACCAAATTGAAATTTGAGAGTTGCAGAAGTAAATTATCAAAGATGAAATTAGGAATATTATTACCAAGTGTTTACAAATAGTGTACAGGCGCAATTATATACAAGTTTGGCAGGGCTATAAAACAAGAAAATAAAAGAAAGGTGGAAAGTGGGCTTCAACCCAGTCCAGTACAGCTGTAACCAAAGTAAAGAAATAAAGTCTCTCGTTTGTTGACTCGGTTCCTTATTATGGGATTCAATTATAGGAAGGACAATGTATTTATAGTTTGTAGTGGAAGTGAATGAGTAAGAGATGAGGCAAAAAATACAAGGAAATGTTGCTATTCATTTTGGACCGGAGCTGTTCGGTATATGGTCAACAATTACATACGTGATAAACTGTAAATTTGACTAGCTTCTCTCCTTCCTAGAATTTTCCATGCATGTAATCCAATGCATTAACTTCAGTGTCACGTTTATGCATCGGCAAATGAAATACTTCTTAGTATATGAAAACTGCATTTTCGTTTTGATAATGTGTTCTTTGGTCTAAATTATGAAAACTAATTACAAATTTAGCTTAGTTCCAATATTTATTACGGATGTAGCCTTGTTTTGACCATGTAGACGTCGAACTGTATAATTGTACTGGCACAGTTTGAGATTACGCCAAAAAAAAAACACAATCTTAAATACAATCAGTATGCTTTTAATTAAAAAAATTTGGATGCATTCTCAAATAGCACCGGAATGCTTTTAAACAAAAACGTCTGAGCGCAATTTGAGATTGTACAATCACAAATTACGTCCAATTTTTTTTTTTTAATTAAATGCATACCGGTGTTACTTGAGATTGCTACTTCTTGTGCAATCTCAAATTGCACCAGTACAATTAAACAGCTCCACGCCTACGTGGTTAAAATCAGGCTACAACCATAATAAGTTTTAAAACTATGCTAAATCTGTAATTAGTTTTCAAAACTAGGTCAAATCGAAAAAATATCATATTTTGTGTCGGCAAACTAGCCAAAGATCGGTTTGCTCATTGTTGATTCTAGTATATGGAAAAGTCTACGATCAGCTTTTGAGTTTGATATGAAGGTAAAATCCACCAACTTTCATGCCTAATTAAATTAAAATGATAAAATCTTAGTTTTACATTAAAAGGAAAAAAAATAAACTTTTACAGAAGAGTTAGATAGTAGTTTTTTTTTACTGTGTGTTTGGATTGTCTTCTACAATAATAAAAGATATCGAAGCTTAATTTAGCTTAACGAAAATGCTAAAATGTACCGTAAGGGAGCATGTTAACAATAGAAACTTATCAATATACAACCTTCGCCAAACCCTCCTCCCCCTCCCCCGGTCCCCTTTCCCCCTCTCCACAGCCAAAAGCCTTTTTTCTAATCATATAAGGATTAGGTATCTAATATAATTATTACTTTTTCTTTTACCAATAACTACAATCTTAAACGATTATGTAACAACCCGTCTGTTTGGAACGTTTCAAGTCGACAATAAAGCACACATGTCTAACTCAAACTATTCTAATATGATGAATTATTAATATGGTTTAATACAAGAAGATGAAATAAAAAGAGAAGGATTAAACAATACATAGAATCTCATGACGGAACAATAAATATAATAATAACATAGGCAGTTCAATAAAACTGTTAAACAATACACATTTTTATCTTTTACAATATATCAGAGTTATACGTTTACTAGAACATACCAGTAATGCAGCGCAATAATAGTATATACGTTCTTCAACTTCGTCTTCGTATTTAAGAATAAAAAGCTTCAAAATGATGAAAAAATCGATCTGACTCGAACGTAACGGAAAATAAATTATTCGAGTCAAGACTATACATTCACATGTAAGCAAATTTGAATTAAGAAATAAAGATGCAATAATAAAATCTAACTACTTAATTATTTTAAGTTAATAGTCATTTTCACGGTTCTATTTCAAATCTTAAAAAAAAACATGCTTTACACCTACAAATAGAATTTTATTTAATCTACACAAGTATGTGTACTAACATATTTATCTCAGCATACACAATTTCAGGGACTGGTCACAAACAAAACATGGAACCAAACTTTTATTTTTATTTTTTTATGGTTTTGAATCTAACTTTCGAGATATATGTATCCAGGCAATGTGTGTGTATATATATACTCATATATATATATGTGTGTGCGTGTGTATGTATGTATATATGTATGTGTATATATATATATATATATATATATATGGCTGTCAATGTGTCGTGTCGGATTGGGTTAAGTCGGTTTTGGTCGATTCATAAACGGATTAGGTCAACCTGTTTATTAAACGGGTCATTGTTTCCCAATCCTAACCCGATCTTTTTATAAACCGGTTGACTTGACCCGACCTGTTTATAAACGGGTTGATCCAACCCGACCCGTATAACCCGTTTAACAAGACGGGTCGTATCGGGTCATGTTAGGTCGGGTTTACCCATTGGCAAATTTTGCCCACTGATATAAATAACAAAAGAACCAAATCACCAACAAGCAACACTATTATATAATCACCAACATGCAACAAGTTACAAAATCACAAATAGGCAACAAGTTATAAAATTACCAATAGGCAGCACATATATAAAGCATGTAATCATCATATCCAAAAATCATTTTTCATACATAAGAATATATGAGCATACTGAGTAGATAATAGATTAACAATATAGAAGAAATACAGTTGTCATAAGTAAAATATAACTAACAACATAAAAGAATAAATTAGTAAAATATAACAACTTACACATGAATATACGAGCACAGTGATTATGTAACGACCCAGAATTTATTAAGAAATATTTAAATTTATTTAAATATTTTAAATGATTTATTTTAAGAATTAACGACCTGAAATGCATTTAATTTAACGTTTGAACGTATAATTTATAATGTAATTAAATACGAGCTCGCAACGGCGCAGTAGTTTGTAATATTACATTCTGAACTTTAAATGAATATATAGAATGCAATATAAGTCAGAATTCGTTGAAACAAAAAACGTTAGAATCTATTTAACTCTATCTTTCGAACGAAGGTAAAAAATTGAAATTTTGTCATATAGATTGTAAGTTATGTCCAAATCAAATTAACAAAAAGTCGCTATGTGTTGACGGTAAAAAATGTCGTAACACCCAAAGATTCTTAATTATTTAAGAATATCGTTTCGCGTGGGAAAATTAAGTGTATAAAGCAGTAAACAATAAAGGAATTTATAGTGGTTCGGTCCGTGAGGGACCTACGTCCACTTTGCAGGAGTTTGCTGATATTTTATTCACAAATATGGATTACAAGCACTTAACTTCAACATAACATTCGTATACAAGTGTTTCCATGTATTTTTGAGTCATAATTATCATATGCAAGTCTTGGAAAAAGTGTTTTTATGCTTCTTCTTCCTCAAGCACTAGGCTGCCATTAACGAGTTCTAAGAACTTAGGGAGGTGTCAAATCAGCAAAAAACCAACCCTTGTAAAGAATGAGCATGAGGGTATTTATAGTTAAAGGGTTAGGTGGAAGTATGCAAGATTTGGGAACCACACAGTAGAAAATTGCATCCCAGGAATGCACACATCAAAAAATCGCATCTTATCCCGCTCGTATGCAAAAAATGGCATCCCTAGAAGGGATACATTGTTCTTTATAGAGGCGGATTCCTCGCATCCGTTGGATGCGAATACATCGCATTCGATGAATGTGAATGTCTTGCATCCGATGGATGCGAGTACATCACATCCGGTGGATGTGAATGTACTAAAACCCGAGGGGGAAGCAGTGTAGCGCGATGCGATCTGATGGATATGGGGTGGGATGCAAGGCTACGTGGCATGGTTTGAGGCGATGCGATGGATGTTGATGCCGTATAGGTGATGCGAGCTGTCGGATGTTTTAATATCTTCTTTCGATGACTGCATATAAAACTTATGACAAAGTCTGTTTATATACAATTGGGTAACACATTGGACACAATTTATTTTCATCATTATATTATATTTTTTGAGTAGGTTTGTACTTCTTTTACTTAAGAATTAAGTTATATTTATTTATTATTTATTTTTAATACGATATTAAACTCTACCGCTTCTAACCATTAATCGTTATATTTGGATCGACACATCCGAACTCAGAACGTAATGAAAATGGATACACCACTACGTCTCAACGTTTCGGTTCCAATGAAATTAATTTCATTGAAAACCGACCCCGATTGCACAACAGCGTTATTTTAATTCCAAATTATTATCGATTCACCTTTAAATTGCACACACAAAAATAAAATAACTCTGATTTGCTCTAAACTGGAAATCTAACAACAGTTAGCTAAACGTATTCTAATAAAATTCTTTTCGTCGAAAATAGAGATCGTTAGAAAAACGACTATTTTAATGCCTATATTATAACGTTATAATATAATTAAATCCAAACCAATAATAATAATAAATTATTATTATCGTATATTTCCAAATGAAATCTTATATAACTTAAAAATAAACCAATATATGTCTTAAACTCAACGTTATAAATTCTGGGTTAAATGATACTCAAATATATATGTAAAAACCCAGAATAATTTATTTAATAAACGTTATCGTTTATTAACGAATTCCAAATTGACTACTTGAAAATTTGAATTGGACATAACTCACAGTCTATAATATGAAATCTCCAAATTTCTCTTTCATCAGAAACTTATAATCAAATAGATTCAAGCGTTTCTTGTTTCATAGAATTCCGACTAATATCGGATTCTGTATAATCAATTTAAATTCAAATTGTAAATTATGAACTAACGCGATGTTACAAACTCAAATTATAATTAAATATTATTTTAACGTTCAAATTTGTTTTATAAAATAATTCTATATTATAAATCAATTTATAAATTCTGAATAAATATTTTAAAATAATAAAATATATTAAATATCTGACTACCAAAAATACAGGACATTACAGGTAGTAATGGATTTTAATGCTCCAATGGAAGGGAAGTGTTTCATTTTTGTAGTTGCCCATATTTTTAAGAAGGTGGGCATGTACATGCAATGTGAATGAGGAGTTGCACGTGTTTTCAGCTTGGGCAATTTGGGAAGTAGTGAAAATGTAGTGGAAGGTGGAAGAAATGATGGGCTGCCAACATTTTCGCTACAGTAGATTGCATGCGTATGAGGTGTAACTATTTGTGCGTGATGTGCTGCTCACGAATATATACATACATACATACACACACACACACACATATATATGTATATATAATGGAAGAATATGAGATAGGAAACGAGTAACGTATTTTTGGGTTTAAAAGCATGAAGGAGTTGATATGATTTTAAGCTGGTTAGACTTTGGGTTCCAGCGCAACGTCTGGATTTGGATACTATGCATGAAAGATGAAAAGATAATGGAAGTTGTGGTGAGACTACATATGTAGTGTTTGTACAATGACAAGCAAGTGGCAGTAACATGGTGTGAAAATGGTGGAGTTTGCGTTCGAAATCATGGAGCGATCATTTGGAGGAGAAGGGAGTACTGTTGTTTGCGGGTCTTCACGAGGGTGTTGGGCCGAAGAAAAGGGTGAGGCCCGTAATTTAATAAATATAAGTTTTATTTAACTAAATAATGTATACCAACTTTTAAAAGTAATATCTTGTGCATATGGACTCAGATTGGCAATCCGTCTGTCTGGTTGGGATCGTATGGACGCAGGTTTCGTGATGGAATCGGTTTGAAACCATTTGGAGCTCCTTACAAATTATGATAGATTAAAACGCCAGATTTATTCAAGCGACTGTTAATTGTTATTTAATGAATAATGACCAAAGTGAGTAAACTCACTTACTCCATCCATTTTATAATTTTTATAAGCGTATTTTAAAATTGATATGTGATGATTGAATGTCGTGTGATGCTTGTTTGGATAAATTGCTATTAAATTGGTTAAAATTATAGATATAGTTATATATATATATATATAAATCATTAGCTAAATATTGATTCTATTTATTTGATATCTCATATTGAAATGAAATTTATGTTATTTACATTAATTAACATCTATGAGTGTAGGGAAACTGGTTGAAGGGATCCAAATGGATTGTTGAAAAATTTACTGTTTTTTTCATATGTTGTGATATATGATGTGTTAATGTTCTATGATAGATTTTATAGTGTTGGATGTTTGAACAGAATTAGCCTTAGAATAATTGGTATTTAAATACCGTAAAAATATATTCGAATAAAAAAATGAATCTGGGTTTTAAAAGCAAAATCTATTTTTACAAATTAGAAATTGAATTTTGAATGGGCTAGAATTTAATAACTTGTTTGAATACACTACGCCATAAATGGCCTAATGCAGCAAATTTGCAAGGTGTTGCCAGCCAAAATGTGACGATAACTATACTATTTTGGTCCTACTGCAATGTTATATTTTTGGTGTTACCTTAACCATAAAATGTATTGCTCTAGATAAACAAGTGTAACACGATGCAACATTTTATACAGTGTTGCTATAGTAGCATTTCCATATCCTACGTTGCGATACGCATCAACACGTTCCAACGTTCCATGTTACTGATCCACGTCATTCTGATTTTCCTTTATCTCCTTAGCATCTTTTCCCCAAATTTTCATTTTCCCACTAAACATAATTCACGCTATTTTCACTTGAGAAAAAAGACAGTCGGCTTCCACTTTAATGGCCGATCAAAAACTAGGGTTTCTCCCTCTTTAACAAATCGCGACTTCGACTTCTTTAATTCGAGATGGTTCTCTGGTAGCTTCGAATTACAACTACTCCTATCTTTGTCAATTTCTCAAAAGCTACTGGTGCTCTGATAATCTTCGATCCTGTTTTTGTTGAGATGAAATCGATCTCTGAAATTAGTATGTGCTTTTACCCCTTTTTTACTTTTGATTATTGTTTTGTTGTTCGATTTCAATTTCACCTTTGCCTGTGATGAATTCATGTGAATTTATAGGGTTTTGAATCCCTAAATAATCTCTAATTTCAATAGTAGATTTGGTTGTGATTTGCACCTCCGATTTCTAAATAATTTGGCAACCAGAACTCTGATTAATTTGGTTGAGATTTCTTTTCTTATAAAACTGTGTCCAACAGTGATGTCATATTCATTGCAAGTATCCTAATTAAAAATGTTTGAAATTATGAGTATGCAGGTTGGCTTTATCACACTGTTTTGATTTGAACGATTTCTTAGCCTGATGATGATGACTATCTACTGCATAATATTGAAAATCGTGCTACCTTGTTGGTCACTTGACAGGAAGATGGTGCATCTGTAATTGCTAAAACAATTCCTCTTTCCAGTGAGCATATAAGTGAAGAAGGGATATATCTCTTAGAGAATGGTGATGATTGTTTGATTTACTTAGGGAACGCTATGAATCTTGATATTCTTAAACAATTATTTGGATCCTCCTTTGCTAATGATATCCCAACTCAGGTAAACCTTTTTATATCGTGATTTGGCATATGTCTACGTGAACTCTGATGTGATACTTCGTGTTATTTGATATTGTCGAGCTTGAAGTCAACCAAGTTCCCTTGTAGGCTCATTCCTATAACTAGTACAAAAGATAAAATCGCAGTTGTTGATTAGTAAACTATTATGCATCAGAAAAATATTACAAAACAACGTTTTTCTTTCTTTTCTTTTTGGTGGAAAACATAGTTAAATCATCTTGAAATTGTCACATTTTCTAGTGAGAGTCTTGCAAGGAAGAAATTGATCCAATTTTTAGTTCATTTCTTGATTTATTTTCAGCAATCATGTTAGGCAATACAATCTAAACATATTTTGCCCAAATTTAATCTTAAGTTGTACTGTTTAAGATAGTAGTTGTGAATAGCAGACTTGTTACAGAAGTGAAAGTTTAAAACAAAAAAGCGTCGTTTCAAAGAAGGCTTGGTCCTTTGAAATCGGATGAATCAGGCCTGTGGGGCCCCGGACCCCCACCGAGACTATGGAACCTCGGACCCCCACCGGCGCTGCGCCCGAACCCGCTTCTCGGCTCGCCTTCGGCTCGGAATTAGGCTCTGCTTCAGCTCATCATATATTTGTAAATGTCAGTGTCTGTATAAATTGAAACCGCATATGTAATGAGTGAACCGAGTGATGTAGTGAGGAACATCTGTACATGTTATTAACTGTTATTAACAGTAAAGTGAATTGTAAATAGTGGAGTTAGAAATACGTACTATTTCAAATGTTGAAATAAAATATTTATTAGAATAAAAATAATATTTGAATATTTAATTCTGTATAGTAGCATTTAATTCTCCTTTTTGTTATATTATATAAATATAAATATATACAAAAATTAATATAAATATCTATAGCAACAATTTTGAATGTTGCTACAGACACCTAATGATGTTGCTATAGACCGAAATAGGATTTCGTTGCAACAATATTTGTTATGTTGCCGCAGATAGTCAAAATGTTGCCTTTAAGGTCTGCAGCAGTGGTGAAAATTGCATCACCCTAAAAACGTTGCCAAAGACCTATGCCAATATTTTTTGGGCTTGTGCCAACAATTTTTCTCCGTTGCGTTAGGCCGTTTGTGGCATAGTGATAATAAAAATAAGTGGTTTAAATTTATAAATGATGTTTATAAATGAAGTGAAATAATTATCATTGGATAATTCGGGAATGTAATTCAAGAGTGAATAAAAAGGAAATTTGGAATTCGTATTACAAAGGAAACGATTAAATTTATTCCGACGTTTGTAATGTAATAAATTAAAATAAATCCATAAGGATTTATAGTTCGAATTCGACTATCTCGAATTGTATATAAATAATCTATTTTCAAGAAATTATGTATTATATAATTCAGAACGTGACAAGATAATTAATATTTGGTTTGTAGCTTATATTTCATAATCGAATGTAAAGGCAATATAGAATTATAAACTTGTTAGATAAAATCAACCATAAAGTTGATGCGTAAACAAGATTGATTAAAAATGGGAATGTAAATAAGAAGTTATAAAAGGACTCGATAAATGAAATTTTTACCTATAATAATATTTATAAATTAGAATCAAGATTGATTGGGTATAACTCGTCCAGATTTCTTTAAAAGACACAATATTCACATTTTAAAGTGGATATTTGCTTAAAAGAAAATGTTTTGCAGATTGAAATAGTTATAAGGGAAATTAGTAAAGGATTTGGAAGTGATAAATTAAAAGGTGAATTTAGAATGAAAATGGAAATTGAGTTCACTTGAATCAGTAATTTATTCCGAAGTTCGGAACGTTAACCGAATAGAGATTATTCGAAAGAGAGTTATCGAATAGAGATTATTCGAAAGAGTGTTATCGAATAGAAATCATTAGAAAGGGAATTATATATTCAAATTTGATTATAGCGAATTCAGGAAAGTATTATTTACTTTCAGTTTTAATCAAGATTTAATTATTTATTCAAATTAATGAATGATAGTTATATTTTCAAGTTAAATATTTCAGAAGCATGGGTTATAACACTATCATTATAATCAATGTTTTTCGTAAAAGAAGTGGATTTGTAAATTTAATACGAGAGTCGTGTAAGCGATGTTCTATTTGAAGTTGTGAGTTTTGTCTATTTCAAAGTTAAGAATGCTGTTCAATTAAGATCTGAGAGGTAATTATATGCCAACTTGATTGACTTCATAATTATATTCGGTAGCGAAGACTGGTTAGCGATATTGTTAGTTGACGAGTGAATAATGAGTTGAGTTGTCGTAATGATGTTTTATACAACGTTCGTTTGAATCCAAGTAAATAAGTTTTGGAAACGTTTTCCAAATATAATCAGAGATGGTTTTCTTAAGATAGAAAATGAATGATTCGATAGAAGAAAATAGGGGGTGTGAATAAGATATGGAAATGTTTTCGCTGTTAATATCGTATATTTTCAAAGTATAGGAAATAAACATTTTTGGATATATGGAAACATTTCCTGATTTTAATAAGAGGTATTTTCTGGGATATACAAAATAAATAGTTATGGTAGATGGAAATGTTTCCAAGAATCTTGACAGGCTAAACAGGTTTTGAATAATATCGAGGTAAAGATATTGAAAGGGAATTGGGAAATGATAAATTAATAAGAAATTAATTTTAAAGTGGCTTAGTGTTGATTGATGCTTGATCAGTAGAATTTCCATTTGGAAATAGGGTCGTTGGTTGTATAGATGTTTCCTTTGATAGTTAAATAACTGTTATCAAAAGTTTTTGGCCCATTTTATGTTTCCATTGTCAATAAGGAGAGACCGAGATCAGGTTTATTATCTGAAAACCACTCTGTATAGGCATAAGCGTTGCAAAGATAATTGAAGATGGAGTAAAATGCAAGGGCTGTTATGTTAATCCTATACAGAAATTGCCTAAGATGGATTGATGGGATAGTGCCTTCGGTTTGTCCAGTTCCAGGATAACTTGTATAGATGAATGTCTAAAAGAGTATGCCTAATAGATCATCTCCATTAGTCTCTCCAAACGTATTTACGTTGGTGGCGGAGGAATTTGTTTCTCTTAGTTTTGTGCCCATGATATTTTTGGGGAAATCAACTAATGATTTGGCGGGTTTGACGATGTGACATTCAAAGTGAATGATGATGTGGTGTTAAAATGTCATGTGTGGCCTCAAGCCTCACAACCAGGAAATGACAAAAATCAGGAAGCAAGCATGGCAAAGTGGGTCGCTCCCATTAGGGTGTATTATCACCTAATCTAGAGAAAATTCATTTGCTTCTTTATTCTATCATTGTTGTATGCTTTGAAACGTTTGCTGATCCCAACTGTTGGTGATAATACATTCGGAATACTCAAAAGGAAGTGAGTGGCCGATCATGTGCGACCTGTGTTGCAAGATGTTCTTTTTGAACCCCGGTGTATTCCTCTCTAGAGATACACTATCGAAAGGTGGTTCCATACCTTGTCGTAGTTGGAAATCCCTTCCCCAATAAGCACCCTTTTCGGTTTGATTGTGTACTATGTATGTGGAGCATGAGATGCAAGTGTTCTGCTAGATTGCTATTTACTTGATTTAGAAAATATAATAATATCAAAATAATATTGATTCAAAGAATTTTTTGGATTATCGTAAGGTAAAAACCATACGTATTTATGTGTGGATCGGTCTTACGGTTATTCTTTCTTTTAAATGGATTTTGAAAGTTAAACCAAGTGGTTGGAGTTTATTCGTACCAGTCTCATGACTGACCCAGAGTTTTATTTTGTTTTCTTTTACCCTAAACTCTTGGGTGTCCAAATTTTTACGGGCAGTCAAGTAGTCAAGATTTTACAGATACACTTGGAAGAGCTTGGAGCAGAAAGCTTCAACATTTTTTAGCTATTGATTATTTCAGCCGTATTGTAAGTGTTTTACTCTGATAATGTTATGTATATAAAAACAGATTTGTATTTCAAAAGTTATGTTATATATTATATTTTATTCGTCCCACTGTGAGATTTGTGTCTGCTCGGGTTTTGTTGTATTCGCGTTCTTTTTTCTCTATTCTAAGATTTCTTTCTTTCTATTTCTCACCCTCTAACTTCTTTCTATTAATGTTCCAGTATTTTTGGTATATGAAGGTCATCATGTTATACGGAAAATGTATTTATGTCGATTTTCGAGGTCTAAAGTCTCCTGGTTCGTTGCAATTTTATAATATATATATATAAGTTGTGTAAAAGAATTTTTTTTATCCCGACCGAGATGTTCCAAAAAAAATACCCTTACATATATTTACCTTTATATATCACTTAAAACAGGATTTAATAATCAAACATTTTAAAATTTCAAACTACATCTCTATAATATTAATAAATTTCAATACATGTAAAACTAAAATTTAACAATAAAAGGCATTCTTTATAATGTCATTGTATACTAATTAATTAACAACATAAATTTAAAATCTTTGGTAAAAGTTTTCTTGGAAGAGCGAAATTTTGGCCAGCTGCGAAGTACTGATAATACATTGACATATCTTTATCTTTATATATCGCTTAAAGTTAGGATTTAACAGTTTGTACATTTTTACAATTTCAAACTGCATCTCCACAAATATTGACTAATTTTAATATGGGAAAAAATTTGGCAAGGACAAAAATTTAAAATTATTTATCCAAAAGGACAGGCCTTTTAAAAATTAACGTCAAGGACAAAAGCCCAGTCTGCTAACTAGTTCAGCCAAAAAACACTTAAGTCCTACTCCTTTTCATTCCGATCGATTCCATCTATTTCGATAATTTGTACTCTCTAAAAGTAAAAAAATGTCAGCTGAAAATCGACTTCCAGAACAAGAACAAATTGAATCGGCTGAAAATCAACCCCAGATACCATGTGATCAACATCATATGGCTACCGAAACCCTAAAAATGGTGAAAGAACAAGCACAAATCAAAAAAAATCAGACCAGTTCAAATGCTGAAGCCCTAAAAATGGACGAGCAACAAGGACAATGCAATCAGGAAATGGATGGGCAAAAAACCATGACTGAAAAGCCTAAAGAAACAGTAGAAGATTCTAGTGCACAACAATCTGAGCCTGAAGAAACCCTAGAACAGATGAAAGGAAAAATACTTCAACAGAGAGAAAGAAGGAGTGAAAAAATAAACGATGGAAAAAGTATTGTTAAAGATCAGAGCAGTACTGGAAAGAAGGTTGAAGAAGCTAAAAGTGGAGAAGAAATTTTGGTAATAATATTCCATAAAAACTTATAGCTAGAATATTGTTCAAAAAATGATACCACAATGTTTTCAAAATCTGATACCAGAATGCTTTTACATTACCTTCACCATCAAAATTAGTACTACTTAATTTGCAAAACTGATACCATATTCACATAATCAGAATCTTAGTATCAAAAGTGATACCACTTAGCCTGTAAAACCAAAACCACATATGTTCAAACATAATCTTAGTATAAAAAATGATACCAGTGAGCTTTCATTTTGAAATATTGTATAAAAAATATTAACAGTTTGTAACTCATTTTGAAATATTGTATAAAAACTGATAGTTAGGAATAATAAAAACTGATACTATTTTGTAATTTGTATAAAAATGAGCTTTGAAAACCGAATAGAAATATTCTATGAAAAATAACAGTTATTGATTTGTAGATATCAGTTATTAATTGTATTGGTATGATTCATATTTTAAATGTTGTAATATACATTATCATGGTTTTAGTCTTAGAAGCACACTAGTATCAGTGTTGGTAAGAAAATTCTGTTTGCATGAAATTGGTATATGTTATGGAAGCACACTAGTATCAGTTTTGGTAATGAATTTTTGTTTATGTGACTATGGTATCAGTTATGTAAGTTAATTGGTATTAGTTTTGATACTAAGATTAATGGTACAACTTTTGAAAACATTTTGGTATTAGTTTTGAAAACACTGTGGTATCAGTATTATTACAGAGTTTCCGTATACATGAATATGGTCTCATTTTGGTACCTAAATAGGAATGTATCAGTTTTCAATAATGTTTCTATTTATATTAGGATCATGATTTTGTTAATCCGCAACCACGAGAAACAGAGGATAAAATAACTACAAAAGTAAAAAAGGAAACTGCATTTAGATGTGGGCTGCAACAATGTTTTAAAATGATTAAACTTGTGAAGGAGAAGAACGCGTTGAGCAAAAAACAAGTGGAATTATTGAAAAAAATCCCCATTCTTCAACTTCTTCAATCTTTCCTACAAAGGAAAAATAAATTTGAAGGAATGCAAGAAACATATAGAAAATCTGGATGCAGTATACAAGTGCTATTCAGCGGAAGAAAAAGCTTTTATCTTTGACAAAAAAAATGACAGTAATGGCCAAAGATATTAGCTTACTTTTTGGGATGGCGATACTTGGAAAAAATATAGAGCCAACCCAAATGATGACTAGCAAAACAATTCCATCGGCTTGCAAAAATTATGCTTCACGGAATTTTGGATCATCGACGTATATAACTAGAACTTTGATTGAAAATAGAATAAAGGAAGAAGCAAATAAAAAGAAGAAGCAAAATGAGGAAGACTTACCTACTCTTCTTATCATGGATATTGTGCTTACTTTTTTCTTTTCCAATAATCAACAGAAATTGAGATGGGGACTTCTGGAGTACTTGTGTGATTTGGAAAAAATGAAGACAGTTTCTTGGTCGTTGACCATAGAAAAGAATTTTCACAAATTTGCTAAAAGTTTCATTCATACTCCAAGAAATATGTTAGAGTGTGCAATGCTTCCGCTGGTAATTTATTTGTTTTTATTTATTTATTTTTCTAACATTTGTGAACTTGTTACACTTTTTATCAGAAAAAAATTGACATAGTAGCATGCGCGAAAAGTTAAAGATAATAAAGCTAAGATGCAATGTTAGCGAGACATACCCAAGATTTGCTAGGTGGGATTTACGAGGCTTGAAGAAATATATTACCAAAAAAGTTCTGGATGACATCTTAGAAGGAGAGGTATATGTTTTATTTTTTGCATTTAAAGATGCATGTTTTAGGATCCTGGTAGTATCATTTTTTATGATTTCTTGTTAAAATTAATTTTCAACTCTTTATATAGTATCAGTTTTTTAATCTGATAGTATTAGTTTTTGAGTTCCAGTTAAAATTTATTTTTGCAGTTTCTTGGTATTAGTTTTTTAAGCCTGGTAATATCATTTTTTTGAGTTCTAGTTAAAATTTATTTTGCAGTTTCTTGGTATCAGTTTTTCAAGCCTGGTAGTATCATTTTTTGAGTTCTAGTTAAAAATTATTTTTGTAGTTTCTTGGTATCATTTTTTTGAGTTCTAGTAAAAAATTATTTTTTCACTTTCTTGGTATCAGTTTTAGAAGCCTGGTAGTATCAGTTGTTTTGAGTTCTAGTTAAAAATTATTTTTGCAGTATCTTGGTATCAGTTTTATAAAGATGGTAGTATCAGTTTTAATTATTTTTTCTTGAAATTTAATTTTCCACTTTCTAGGTATCAATTTTATTATCCTGGTATTATCAGAACTTACGCAATCTTAATATCAAACATGATATTCTATTATTAAACAACAATTTTGATTGAAAACAAATTTCTTTTTGAAGGTGAAAGAAATTTCAGACATACGTCCACATGAATCAAAACTATTGGAAACAATAGTTGAAATTTCTTCTAGATCAAAGAAAGGAAATGAATGTCCAGCAACAAGAAATAGAAAATTTCAAGAACAACAAACATCAGTGGATTCTTTTGTGGAAGATGTTACTATGAGAGTTATGAAGATTCATATTAAAGGTATTGAAGTAGGAAACATGAAATTGAAAAAAAGAATTGAAAAATGAAAGATTTTTTAGAAGAGAAGCGGAGAAAGAGTTTTATATGTGGAGACAAAAGTTCAAAAGCAATAATACAGATTTTGAAGAAACAGAATTTTCGAAATCTGATTCGGAAGAAACTGAAAGTGATTCACCTTCTTTGTAACAACCCGAATTTCGGTACTCTTTGAGCTAACGAATTACAACTAAATTTCAACCCAAAGAATACTAAAACCCAGATATCGAAGAAAAAAATTAGAGGATGAGAAAGATAAGATAGAACTAATAGAATAGAAGAAGAAGAAGAAGAACACAACTGAACAAAATCAGAGTAAACACGAATCTCACAGCGGAACGAATAAAATGTATTATATAACATAACTTTGAAATACAAAACTGTATTGTATATACATAACATTATCAGAGTACAATACATTATATCACGGTGGAAATAATCTCTACAAACTAATGGTGAAGCCTTCTGCTTTTAGCTACTCCAAGTGTATCTGTAAAAGCCTGAAACACTTGACTACCCATACAAATTTGGGCTCCCAAGAGTTTAGAGAAAAACAAACAAAATAAACTCTGGGTCAATCATGGGAATGGTGTGAGTAAATTCCAACGATACAGTTTAACTTTGAAAAATCCTTTTAAAACCAAAGGATAATAGTAAGACCAACCCACACATAAACATGGGCGGTTTTTACCTTACTATAACCCAAAATATTTTAATATCCAAATCCAGTGATTTAAAATAATGTCTAATCAAGTAAACAAACAAATAGCAGAACGCTTGCATCTCACGCTCCACATACATATAGTCTACAATCAAAAAACCGCAGGGCGCTTATTGGAGATTGGATTCCAACTATGACAAGCTATGGGACCACCTGCCGATAGTGTATCTCTAGAGGGGAATACACTGGGTTCAACAAGAACGTCTTGCAACCCGGCCCACACATGACCGACCACTCATTTCGCTTGAGTGTATCGAATGTATATCACCAACGGTTGGGCTCAAACCACTGTTTCCCGGAAAGGGACAGCATCGAAATAGATTAAAGAGGTAAAAGGAATTTCTCTAGATAGGTGATTATACACCCTAATGGGAGCGACCCACATAGCCATGCTGCCTCCCCGATTTTTTTCATTTCCTGGTTGTGAAGCTTGAGGCTACGTCTATCTTTTAGAACATCTGGTCACCATACACTTTGAATGCCACATCGTCAAACCCATCGAATCACTAGTTGATCTTCCCTAAAATATTACGGGTATAAAAGCTAAGAGAAACGAATTTCTCCGCCACTTGACGTAATACCTTGAAAAGATCGTCTTATGTGACCGTTAGGAATACTCTGTCAGACATTCGTCCATACAAGTTGTCCTGGGACTGGACAAACAGAAAACACCATTCTAGAACAGAACGACCCTCGCATTTCACTCCGTCTTCAATTGTCTTCAGCATAATCAAATTCGTAGTGCTTGTGCCTATACGGAGTGGTTTCGGATAATATATCCAACCGGTCTCTCCGTATTGACAACGATGGTCAAAACACTTCGATAGTCGGTTATTTAACCATCAAAGTAAAAACAATCATTCATTCAAATGTACAACTAAACATCACACAACTACCGGCATTTTTTATTTAACATTCATTTTCTTATTCGCATTCCCATATCTTACCAGATATTTCTCAAATCCCTTTTTAGCCATTTCCACACTTTTTGGGAAAACATTCCAGGAGATAGTATTGTATATAAGTATCACGCTTAAGTTTGCTTAATAGCGTTACTTTATCATTAGTTCAAAACTTGCAATACGCTGCCATATTCCCTTTATAACTCATCTTGACATCACAGTCACGCTTAAGCCTGGTCAACAACGTTATATTATCGTTATAGTTTAAAAACTTACAATACGCTGCTATATTCCACTTTATAACAAATCTCGACACCTCTTTCCGTTATAAACCAATACCATCCCTCGATAATAGTGAAGTCGTTCAAGTTGGGGTATTTTATTTACCTCTCAGACCTTGATCGACAACGTTCTTATCTTAGAATATATATACGTCCGTAACTCTAAACTCCTTATTACTTATTGAAACGACCCGCAAATCCGTACCCTTTGAGTCGACTAAACATACCACACGTCCAACCCAAATTGCACAGAAATACGCATCATTTTTAGAAAGAAGTTAGAGGATGAGAAATAGAAAGAAAGAAATATTAGAATAGAAGAAAACGAAGATCACAAACTCACAGCGGAACGAATAAAATATATCAGATAACATAAACTTTGGAATACAAATCAGTAATTTTATATACATACCATTATCAGAGCACAACGGTTATTCCTGGAACAGTTATAACACCTGTTTCCAGATACAACATAGTTCACAGCGGAAAATATGATAGTCTATAGCTAACTGGTGAAGCCTCCTGCTTCAAGCTCCTCCAAGTGAATCTGAAAAATCCCGACTACTTGACTGCCCGTACAAATTTGGGCACCCAAGAGTTTAGGGAAAACAAACAAAATAAACTCTGGGTCAGTCATGGGACTGGTGTGAGTAAACTCCAACCATTGGTTTAACTTTCAAAATCTTTTCAAAAGAAATGATAATCGTAAGACCGATCCACACATAAACACGGATGGTTTTTATCTTACGATAACCCAAAACACTTTGGAAATCATATATTTTCTGATATTATAATAATGTCTAATCACAAGTAATTAAAATCTAGTAGAACGCTTGCATCTCACGCTCTACATATATAATATACAATCAAACTCGCAGGCGCTTATTGGAGATTGGATTCCAACATGACAAGGTATGGGACCACCTTCCGAACGTGTATCTCTAGAGGCAAATACACTGGGTTCAACAAGAACATCTTGCAACCCGGCCCACACATGACCGACCACTCATTTCGCTTGAGTGTATCGAATGTATACCACCGACGGTTGGGATCAGCAACCGCCTCCCGATAAGGGACAGCATCGATAGATTTAAGAACAAAAGGAATTTCTCTAGATAGGCGATCATACATCCTAATGGGTGCGACCCACATAGCCATGCTGCCTGCCCGATTTTTGTCCAATTCCGGGTTGATGAGGCTTGAGGTTTGAATTATCTTCCAGAACATCTGGCCATCATTCACTTTGAATTCCACATCATCAGATCCATCGGAAATCACTAATTGATTCCCAGAAAAATACTCAGATTGTTAGGCTAAAGAAGTTTCCCTTCTATGCCACCAACTTCGTACGTTTGAAGGAATCAACGTACGTAACCCCCTTTGGAAATACTCTGTCAGACACTCGTCCATACAAGTTGTCCTGGGTCTGGACAAACCGAAGGCACTATCCCGTAAACAGGATAGCCCTTGCGTAACTCCGTCTTCAATTTTCTTCAGCATAAATTGCTTCATAACGCTTATGCCAATACGGAGTGGTTTTCAGATATCAAATCTGATCCCGGTCTCTCCATGTTGACAATGGAGGTATAAAAATAAAACTTTGATAGTCGGTGATTTAACTATCAAAGAAACATCCATACAATCAACGGTCCTATTTCCAAATGGAAATTCTATCAATCAAGCATCAAACAACGCTGGGCCATTTTTTATATTAGTTCCATTTTCCACCTTTCGGGTTCTTTCAAAGCTCTATTTTCTCTCTTGATTATTGGGAAACATTTCCAATATATATAACTCCTTTATCGAGAAAATATCTTTTACTCCAGTTAGAAAACATTTCTAAATCCTTTGTATTAACTGATGTTATAAACATCGTCATTATAACTCAAATCATAAATCGTTCGTTAACTAACGATATCACTAACCAACCCTTGCTATCGAGCCTTAACCATTTCTCCGTCAATAATGCAGTCAGTCAAGTTGGGGTATAATTACCTCTCAGACCTTAACTGAACGACATTCTTAACTTGGAAATAGTCAGAGCTCACAACTTTAAACCAAACATTGCTTACGCAACCATCGGATTTAATCTACGAACACACCTTCTTTATAAAAAATATTGATTATAACGGTAGCGTTATAATCGCTGTCTTCAAATGTTTGGTTTATAAAACATTGCTTTCAACCACAGCGTTAAAACTGCTGTCTAGCATTATAGAACACTTATCATAACCATAGCATTAAGATTGCTATTAAAACAGTTATTATAACGGCAGCGTTAAAATTGCTATTTAGATTTACCAAGACATTTATTATAACAGCAGCGTCTAAAATTGCTGTATAGATTTACAACATCTATTATAACAACAGCGCTAAAATCGCTGTTTAGTTTTATAAAAGCATTTCTTACAAAGACAGCGTTAAAATCGCTGTTTAAAAATTTAAAAGCATTTCTTATAACAACAGCGTTATGATTGCTGTTTGAATTTGAATAAAATACCGTGTGCGACGCACACGCTTCCGTTGTTCATTTATAAACTCTGTTTATTTTAAACAATTCAAGTTCTCTTTTAAACATATTTATAAACTATACATTCTTCTAACCACTTAATTCGATTTCTATAAATCCCCTTTTTATATATCTTTTATTTGCAAAATATTTCCTTGTTTTAAGCTATTTATTCTTTTATTTTACGCATTTGAAAATCTTTCTTTAAACTTCCCTCTGTAATTTGCTAAATTCGGATCCATTTCCAAATATTGGTTTCAAAACCGATACTCACTTTCAAATATACATTCATATTTGAACTCACCTTTTAATTTATCCAATGGTTAATTATCCACTTAATTTATATCTTTATTTATAACATTTTTCTTGGTTTACCCAATGGAATAGGTTTCCATTTGCAATTCAATGAAAAAGAAATTATTTCTAATTTGGAAATAAACTCTGCTTTTAAATTCTAATTTCCTTTTTCCCATTCGATGATATTTTACGGTATCTAAAATACCAGGTTCCTAAGGCCAGGGTAAACCAAACACACAAATTCAACCATGGATAATGTAGCATAACATATATCACCATCAAATAAAACAGTAAATAAAATGTTGAGGGATCCGGTTGGATCCCTCCAACCTGTTTCCCTGCATCCACAGATGTTAGTAACATCAAAAATATCGCATTAAAAAAAACAATCAACGATGTGATTATATCAACCAATTTATCAACTATTCAACCAAGCAACCATTTCACATTATAAAATATTTTTAAACGAGTGAGTTTACTCACTTTGTCTTGCAGTCGACGGTTCTGCTTTGATTTTGTTTTAAAACGAAGACAGATGTTCGATTTTTCTACAAAACTCCAACAGCTCTGCTCTCCGCCATGTCAACTCCATAACGTAAATTCCGTCGATATGATTCCAATGTGACTAGTATCGTTTAATTCGTTGTAAATCCATGGTTCGGCTAACACACGTTCGTTCATCCAGGCTTGATTCCTCGTCATTGTTCTTTATTCCAGAACTTCAATATGATTCCCTCCTTGCCTTAATGTGCCTCTTCTAACAACACCGGAGGCCATCACTAGCGAAACGGCCTCACCGAGCAGCCTGACCACATGAACCGTCGACTTCCACTAATTTCCTCTTTTGAACAAAAAGGCTGGAGCTTCCCTTACCAGAACGTAACAACACAAAAGGATCCTCCTGTTTTGACTAAAAATGAATGAAACTCCTTCATTCAACAATATACTGACTGCCAACCTGTTATCGTCACTACGAAATCCTCCTTCACAAATTTATCCGCTCACACAAACAACCCAAATTCGATAGTACACAAAAACACTACACCGTTCAACTAAAACCTCATCGCCCAGTCACTATCCTTCCACCACAATCCCTCCGTCCTCATCTCATAATAATTCCCAAAAGAACCCCCATCATACACGTGCAATAGTTCTCCACTACCTGTACAAACAAATCCGACTTCGTCCAGTTGATAGCTATCCTAGCCCGCATTTTCTCGCCATTAACATGATTAACTCGCGTCCATTACTGGTCGTCCTTCTCAGGCTAATGACCGCACCCATTATTTGTCCAGCAAACCCAAAAAATCCCATGGATTTCAACACATCCCCCAGGCCGCCACCGTACATCGAATGAACCCAACTACCACCAAAACCCGTGCCTTCTCCTCACGAACCCCAGCTGTTCCTTGCTCGACTCAACAATGACTGTGACACATAAAGTTTCCAGAGAGAATGAACCCTAGCTTTACTGCTCTTGATTTTGAGCCACAGGGAATTAAACCGTACCCTATGATATGTATATAGGGTTGAAGCCCTTTCGAATAGCAGAACACTAGATTTAAGATTGGATTTTTATATTGAGTGTTCGATTTTTAATTTGATTTGAAGGGAGAACATTTTTCGTGAATAGTGGAAAAACAGGAGTAAGAATATGAAAACAGAAAAGTAGGTAGCGGAGAGTACACAGTATTTAAAGAAGCCGTGGTCTTTTACCTTGGCACGCACGGTTACTTGGTAGACACGAAAATGAGATAGTTTGGCAGTCACGCTATTCACAAGTTTGGCCGTCACGTTTCCCTCTTTTTTTTTATGTATATATTAAAATAGTACTTCGAACATGAGCTGAGATATAGCGTGCCTCACAGGATTTCCAAAGATTTTGTATGTACCAACGATATGAATATAAATATATTTTTATATATAATTTTTTTTTATATGTCAGGAACGATGAAACTTTGGCCAAGAAAGATTAATCCGAGCTTTAACAAGTGTTATATCACGATTTGCTTAGGTTTTGGCCGACATATCCTTCTTCAGATTGCTTAAGTTTTCGCCATTTGTTTGACCTTACAGAGATTTCAAATGGTCCGTAGGGGTTTGGATAATATTTTACACAAATATTCATTCTTGATTTATATAAATTTTCCAAGGATCCGTATGGTATCAGGTTAATTTTAATGCTAGTACCTTTTCATTTAATACAGATTGAGAGAGACAAACAAAAAGGATAGTCACCTCGTGCTGCAGTTTTTACGTGAAGAATAAATATAGTTTGTGATGAAATACTGGGGTATTATGTTATGTTCATATTAGAATCAAGTCTGCTCTTTAACTTCATGGTACCCGTTGATGAAAAGGAGGGTCAGAAATTTGTTTTTAGACGGTGGAAAGTATTGTCCATATCCGAACTGCTATGGACAGGAATAAGAGTGCGGTCGTGTCTAGCGAGGTACCCCGATTCCAAAAATATAATAACGTCCATAGTTTAACTTCTATTATGAAACCCCAAAATATTGATATAGGGTGCAAAATACTCCAAATAAAAATTTGCATATTTAATTAATTAAAAATTACAGTAAAATTCTAAAAATTAAATTATAACTGCATCTCAAAAGAACCTTGTCCAAATTCGAGACCGTTACTTAAATATATTTAAATAACCGTTTTGGCTTATATACGATTCTACAGCGACTTTCTGAAGTTTTGATTTGGAAACAACTCATAATCTACCAGACGAAAACTCGATTTTTCACTACCATCGGAAAGATACAGTTCAATAGATTTAAACGTTTCTTGTTTCACAGAAATCCGACTTATATTGGATTCTGTATATTTAGTTGAAGTTCAAATCGTAAATTACGAACTACCGTGACTATTTCGAGCTCATTTATAATTTAAATTAATAAATTCCATAAAAATTCCTATATATAATTCAACAATATATTTAAAACAAATTTAAATATTCAGAATTCAACGGCCAAAAATCCGGGTCGTTACATTCCTTCCCCCTTAAAATAATTTCGTCCTCGAAATTGCTAAGGTAGGAAAAGATGCTACGTACCCTGTTAACTAGGTCCAATAATCCTTTTTGTTTTTTTTTCACCTCTTAACTCCAGTTTAACTGGACCAATTTATTTTAATTAAAATATTCATTTATTCTTACTAACGAAAAAAATTTTCTGAAAATTTTCTAACACTTTAAATTCTGAAAAATTTCGGCAGCATCTCCTCTGCACGGCTCAATCGACACAACCACAACTCGCCTTTCTAGGCTTCTCCAATCCAAAAGAAAATCAAAAAGCCAAGCGGCTTGCCCCATAGGCTCATAAAATCATTAACCCAAACAATATTGTAAACATGTACCTTTTTGTCGGGCATAATTCTATCTCTTGCACTTTCTTCCATTCTGCTCCTCATACATATATCCATTTCCAGTTGGTTTCAAATCAATCCAACCTTTGATCTTTAACTTCTGATTGGATCACTTCTATTCACTAATCCAAACTGAGTTCTATTTTCCAAAGTCAACCCCCTTATTCTGCTTGGGCTCAAAGATAACTTAACTCCAATTAACGACATACAATATAAGTATTCAACTTGTTTAGTATAAGTCGAATCTATTTTAATATTTCGAATTTCAACATCTCTATACTTAATTTCATTCGGGATTACTTCTAATTCAATCCAGTTTTATTTAACTTAAGTTAAATCCCAATTCATTTGATACATTTTGACCATTTTCAATCTATTCAACTTATACAAGTTAAATTTTAAATCTTTAGAATTCAAAGTCCCGGGTTTTATTTCAAATTAGTTCGAAATCATATATATTTGTACACATGTATTTATAATCGACTCAATTCGAAACATTTGAATTTCTAAAACAACTTGTCTTTTGCAAACAAATTTTTCATTCCCAAATTACTATGGTAGCAATTCGTCACTCAGAAACTCGAAAATGAATACCGATAATGCTGCAGTCCATTATCAGAATTATTTTCTCGCCACTGAAGTGGTTTCAGTGCTTAATCCCCTTTAAAAATCCATTTAAAAACATTTTATCCAAAACACTTTAAGGTCATGTTATATTACTTTATAATACCTCACAAAAGATTTTTCTAAACACCCGGAATTTAAATTCCACAAATTTTGGTTTGAATCCAATTCCAATATAGCTTATTTGTATATCTCATTCATATACAAATTCAATTTGGTTATATATATAACCACTTCAATATTTATAATTCCATTTAATTGTAATAACAATCAACACATTCGATAATTTCAGAAAATTATCTCTTTTGTATCAAAATATTCTTTGGGCAAAATTATTTCACTTACCCATCATTAAACAATACTGTGTCAAATTGTTCTGTTCGAGAGTTTAGAAACACCTATCGATACAGTTGTACATCCTGTATCGACCAGAATTCATAAATCACTCAACAAACCAGCCAACACAATATAAAACAATTTTTATATCAAATCTACAAATACGCGCTCATATATATACACTCAAACTCAATCTAGGGTATTACTAACCCCATCTCTATTGAGTTACGCCACAGAGCCAAGGTAATCACTTAACCTTCAGCTCTAATACCAAATGAAACGACCCGCAAATCCGTACCCTTTGAGTCGACTAAACATACCACACGTCCAACCCAAATTGCACAGAAATACGCATCATTTTTAGAAAGAAGTTAGAGGATGAGAAATAGAAAGAAAGAAATATTAGAATAGAAGAAAACGAAGATCACAAACTCACAGCGGAACGAATAAAATATATTAGATAACATAAACTTTGGAATACAAATCAGTAATTTTATATACATACCATTATCAGAGCACAACGGTTATTCCTAGAACAGTTATAACACCTGTTTCCAGATACAACATAGTTCACAGCGGTAAATATGATAGTCTATAGCTAACTGGTGAAGCCTCCTGCTTCAAGCTCCTCCAAGTGAATCTGAAAAATCCCGACTACTTGACTGCCCGTACAAATTTGGGCACCCAAGAGTTTAGGGAAAACAAACAAAATAAACTCTGGGTCAGTCATGGGACTGGTGTGAGTAAACTCCAACCATTGGTTTAACTTTCAAAATCTTTTCGAAAGAAATGATAATCGTAAGACCGATCCACACATAAACACGGATGGTTTTTATCTTACGATAACCCAAAACACTTTGGAAATCATATATTTTCTGATATTATAATAATGTCTAATCACAAGTAATTAAAATCTAGTAGAACGCTTGCATCTCACGCTCTACATATATAATATACAATCAAACTCGCAGGCGCTTATTGGAGATTGGTGTAACAACCCTGAATTTTGGGGCAAAATTTAAAATTTGTTTTAAGTTATTTTAATGAGTTTTGGTTGTTTAAAATAATTTATTTTGAATTAGTATGAACTAAAAATTTATTTTTATTTGAAGTAAAGAAAGATATATGTTAGAAAATATAAAAGTGTTAAAAACATTATTTTTAACATTGCTAGAAATTAACTGCTAAAAAAAGAAAAGAAACATATATTTAAAATATGTCAAGAATATTCTTTTTAATGCAAATACGGAGCGTGAACAATTCACATGTAATAAAATATATGGATTATTTATTTAAATTCTTAATGTGAACGTTTTGCTAATGGAGAATATTTTAACTTTATATGTAGTTTAATTCTAAATAAAGAAATTCCCGTATTCCTATTCTAATTCCTATAAGGGAGATGTATGTAATTGTGAGAACACTGCAATTTAATTTTTATTTCTTGATATGATTTAAATTTATGATATACGTAGTTAAAGGATGTGATAATGAATGGTAATTGGTTGCATAGGTGATTAGTTACTGGTTATGAAACAATATTGTCATATGAATATAGTATATAACGTTGTAATAGTTGCCAATAAATGCATATCAATGCGCGTTAGTGTATAACGCATGTTCGAAAATTTATTTGTTGTGCATGTAGGAAATGAATGTATAAAACGGTTGCTTGATGGGTGAATGCATATAGGACTCATTGCGATTTATATGAATTATCAAGGGAAAATTTGGAAAACTTCCTAAATGTAATGATTTATTAACTAAATGACAATTTAGTGAATATGTAGCATTGACTTAATAGTGTTTGTTGATTTACTAATACTAATATTCTTCGGTTGATAACATCTTGTTAATTAGGTAATATCTGATTATGCGAATAATTTTTTTTCTAATTAACATTTTATGACATTGAATACATTTGATAAGATTGATTTGTTATTTAAGTTATGTTAATAAAAATTTGAATTATGGAAGGAAATAATGGTTTGAGTAATATTTGAAAGATTGTTAATATGATATTATAAGTAAATTCGATTTTTGGAAACCAATTAACATATTATTATCAACATTAAGCGATATTATAATGTATATTAAAGTAGCTCAAAATGTAAATGGTTGACTTTGAACTTAATTACCACTTAAATTAATGATATTTTGTGAATAAAAAAAAATTGTAAATTGAACATTAAGAAATGTTAATTATTTTGTGAGTTAAATGTTAAGTTAATAAAATAATAATTAAACATTAATTAGACCATTACCGCATGCCTAGTCAGCTAATTTATTTCTTTCGTAACCTACCATATGTGAAGAGTCATTAATGCATGTAAATAAAAATAGGCAAGGGATTTTATTAAAAACCACAACCTCTATCTAATATATAGCAGGACAAATGTGTAGACTTTATGAGATAATTTTCTTTCCTTCATAATTGCAATCAAGAGAAATTTCTTTCCAAATAATGTAAATAAAATTTATTTACGATCAATCAATCAATATTTAATATTTATTCAATTCATTTTCCTTTGTAACATACAAATTAGCAGGCTTTTAAGGTTATTTAATAACATTTTATTATAATAGAATAGAAAAACCAAACCCTAAGCCTAATCTTTCAGCCGCCACTTCATTGAAACAATGGCCACAAAGCTCCGAATCTTAACCCCACTTTTCTTCCTACATAATCAATGAAAATCAAAAAAACTCCAAAAGGAAATTATAGAGGTGGATAAGCTCTTTATAATGGATGGCTATGATCGAATTTAGTGGCGAATATCATGAGGATTTGGAGGCCAAAGACGTTGGGTTTGGGTTCAATTCGCGAAGCAAGGAGGGATCCGAGTTCCCTGTGGCTCGGCGCGTGGGAGGAGCGACTGAAGGCGGTCGACGCTGGCGCCATGGATGGTGGTCCGACGGCCTGTAGGTGATGCGATGTTCGGATGTAGGTGGCGATGCTTTGGGTTCTCTTTTGAAGCAGACTATAACAAATTCTGAAGCAGTTGGAAATTCAGATAAATACGACTGTGAGATTTCTTACTTTTAAATAATTAAGTAATTTAATTATTTTTATCAATGATTTAAATCGTTGTATGTGTGGTGATTAATTTAGTTCTGCGATGTATGCTTGTTGTATGTTGATGTTGCATGTAAATTGTTGCAGTGCTGATTTGTTGTGATCTATAATGTTCTGTGCTGTGTTGAAATAGCCATGTTATTCTGGTTCTCCATTTCTTGATGTATTCTAGATAAAGTCTCCTCTTTATTGTTTTGTTTTTTATATTTTTTTTTATTTCTTAAATTATTAAATATTAAATCCTTGTTACATGAATTTGGTTTATAAAATAAAACACCAATTGTTAACATAAATTTTTGTTTACAAAACAAATGACAAAGTTTTTACTTTGACTTTTACTCTCATTTTATTTTCTTAAATAAAATTAAAACATTTAATCTTGTTTGGTTTATTTTGTTTACAAATAAAAGACGATTTTAATATGTAATTTTGTTGTAAAATAAAAAGACCAAATTTTTATGTACATAATAATAAAAAAAAAGGCCAATTCTTGTTTACATAATAGAAAAACAAATTTTTTTTTTACATAATGAAAAGGACAAAGTTTTAACATTTAATTTTGTCAACAAAGTTTTAACACAATTTTGTTAGTAAAATAAAAGAACAAAGTTTCTAACATTAATTTTGTTAGTAAAATAAAAAGGATAAAGTTTTAACATAAATTTGGTTAACAAGTTCTAACATTAACTTTGTTAATAAAAGGACAAGTTTTTGTGTTATTTTGTATGCATAAGAAAAAGACAAAATTTTGTTAACAAAACAAAAAGGAATTATTTCATGTTATTTTCTTTGTAAACAAAAAGGACAAATTTTGACATGTGGTTTTCTTTATAAATTAAAAGTCAAATTTTATGTAAATTTTGTCAACAAAGTAAAAGGACAAATTTTATGTAAATTTTGTCAACAAAGTAAAAGGGCAAGTTTTGTGTTAATTTTGTCAACAAGGTGAAAGAACAAATTTGGGTTCATTTGGTCAAAACAAATAAAAGGACAATTTTTATCCTTGTCTTGTCTACAAATCAAAATACCCATTTCTATCTTTATTTCATAAATGCAAGTTAAATCTTTATTTATAAAATAAAATGTAAGTTTTAATCTTTATTTTTATTTACAAATAAAAGTAAAGATGAGGCCTTTATTTTGATTCATCAAAGTTGCACCAAATCATGTCTATGTTAATATAGACTGAGATGACACCCAAACCTATATCATTGTGTTAACTGTATTATGATGACACCAATTTATATGTTGGGTTAACTGTATTGTGACAACACCAATTTAATTGTTGTGTTAATGTAGCGTAATGACACAAAATCCCTTTTGTTGTGTTAATTTAGTGCAATGACACCAAAACCCCTTTTTGTGTGTTAATCTAGTGTAATGGCACAAATAACCATGTGATGTTAATTGGTTGAAATGACATTGAATTTCACCGTCATGTTTATAATGTTGATATGAATCAAAACTTCACCGTCATGTTTATAGTGTAGAAATAAATCGAAAACTTACATTAGAAAATGTTGTTATTTTAGAAATGTTGACGCTAGAGAAGACGTCTACATTAGAAATAAAATTCACTTTTTTATTGCATTTTACGATGCAAATATTACATAGAAAGGTAGATTAACTTTGGAGAACATTTTCTTTGTTAAAAAGAAAAACATTTTCTATGTTAAAGAAAAAGCAAACATTTTTCTATGTTAAAGAAAAGACAAACATTTTCTATGTTAAAGAAAAAGAAAACATATTTCTAATTTAAAGGAAAATATATTTTCTTTGTAAAAGAAAATAAAAGGATAAAAAGTACATTTTCTTTGTAAAAGAAAATAAAGGGATAAAAAGTACATTTTCTTTGTAAAAGGAAATAAAAGTTAAAAAGAAAGGAAAAATGAAATAAGAAAAATGAACATCATTTTCTAATGTAAAGAAAATAAGAAAATGAACATTATTTTCTAATGTGAAGGAAATAAGAAAAATGAACATTACTTTTTATGTAAAAGTAAAAGAAAACAATTTTCTTATGTAAAAGAAAAGAAAACACTTTTTATGTAAAAGTAAAAGAAACCAATTTTCTTGTGTAAAAGAAAATAAAATGTTAATATGAATAAAAAGGGACATTTTGTCTATTTAATGTTAATATGAATAAAAAGGGACATTTTGTCTATTTAATGTTAATATGAATAAAAAGGGACATTTTGTCTATTTAATGTTAATATGAATAAAAAGGACATTTTGTCTATTTAATGTTAATATGATTAAAAAGGACATCTTGTTTAGAAATGTTAAATACGATAAGAATAACATTTTGTGATAAACTTGATTAATGAATAAAATTAACATAATTGTCAATTAGGCCATGTTAAACAAAATTTACATTTTGTTTAATATAAAGAATGAAAGCAAAATAAATATTTTATATAAAAGAAAAAGTAGTAAAGATAAAATATATTTTGTTAAGATAAAAGATAAAATATACATTTGGTTAAATAAGAAAGGTTAGAAAAGAATTAACGTAAGATATTCTTTTTAGGTTAAAAAGGAATATTAGAAAAGAATTAAAGAAATACAATTATTTACATTTACTATGTAAATAAGATTTGCAAAGGAAAATGAAACTATTTATTTACAAATAGGGTAAAAAATATGAATAAGAAATTAGATACATTTGTTTACAATTAATGTAAATAAATATAGCAAAAGTAAAAAAATAGAACATTTATTTACATTTAGGTAAATAAATAAGAAAAGGATAAGAATATATTTATTTACATTTAGGTAACTAAATAGAATAAGAAAGGAATATAATTTATTTACATTCAGTAAATAAGACAAATGATAGATAAAGCATAATTTACATTTAGGGTAAATAAAACAAGTGATATTTTTATCATCATTTTAGATGCGATAAAAAGAATAGACTTTTGAAATTGGAATAGTCAAACGATTTATATTTATATATATAAATATAAATTATAAATTAAACGGAACGCGCGTGACAGTTCGCGTATCGACAATCGTAACTTTAAACGGCTATACAGAGAGATCCGACCGTCGGATTTTCCCAAAACTGGAGCCGTTTGGACCGCTTTGGGAAGATCTTTCCAATGACATAAATTTCGCCAAAATCCAACGGTTAGATTTCAAGATATGTGTAAATCAAATTTGGTTGAAGACAACGCCAGGGTCGCCCATTTACCCGAAGCGTCGTTAAATTAATTTAGGCTATTTTTATATAAATAAAAATAGCGATAGATCGTTATCAAATATTAATAACGATATGAAATGTTTTCAAATTTTATATATATATATATATATATATATATATATATATATATATATATATATATATGCGAGAATCATTTGAAAAGACCGAGTTCAATCTCATTTCAAATGATTACACGACGTTCTAAATCTAAGAGTTGAAGACGGCGATTGAAGACCGACGATCTTCACATCGAATGGGTAACTAGTGTTGAGGTCCTTGATTGATTTGCTCCCAAGACGGGGCTAAGATGGTAGTTATCCGGACGTAGTGTTGATTTGTACGAATTTGACTTTCGTCCAGACCCAGGGCATAAGTTTATAAATGGAATGTATGTCTGACGTTGTAGCCCTTTATAGTACATTCGTTGATCTCTGTCAATATACATCTGTTTGGTGGTTAACATCCTTCTCTGAGACGTACGAGCTTAGGGGTTATATATTGGTAGAAATCAATGGTATAGTATGGACTGACAATGTGGCATGCTAAGATGCATTGATCAAGGCTTTTGTTGAAAAGCAGGCCTTGTGGTTGATGATCAAAGCACGGCCTGTTTAGGCGTAGCTTTGTGTATAGCGTGACTTCGCGAGCCTCACACCCCGGTATGAGTCAAAAACGGGATATGGACTGCAGGGAGTGCACACGTTTCTTTCTAGCTAGAGTGGTGTCAGCGACCTACCAGCCCTGACATTTTACTTATGTGGATGATGGATTTTGAGGCGCCTCGCTATTTTTATAGGCCGTTGGTGGTCATACTATAGGTCCAAAGGGACCGGGAAGCGTGTGTTCAGGCATAACTAATCCACTGCCCATAGGCGGGGACCGGCCCTGAAGATCCAAGGGTTCACTGCGGGGGATCCTGAGGCATTTGCTAGAGAGTCTCGAATCGGAGAGGAGCTTGCCCCTAGCCTCGGCTCATGATGGAATCCAAATTTCCAAATACGCCCTTGCGGTTTTGATTGTAGAACTAGTATTGGCGACATGCTATATGGTAACCATGCCGTCTAGGATTGATACTTATGATTGAAATGTTTTTATTTAAAACATATACACACTAGTAGTAATCCGTTTTACGTATCAAGCATCTTTTGACCATATAAGGTAAAACCCTATCCTCTGGTGTGCGTTGCATTGTGTGATGGGACTTGGGTCTTATAATGGTTTCATTTTTCCAAAAAGACATTGCGTTATTTCTCGATTTACTTTGGCGTATGCACTGACAATCCATAGGAGTAAACCCGTTCCGCGAAAGTAGCGTGGTCCTTGGATTTGTCTTATTAGTTATATTAGTTTAGAATTCTCACACCAGTCCCATCACTGACCTGTAGTTTGTTCACTGGCAAACTCGGGTGCCCTCTTTTCCACACGGGCAGTCGAGTAGCTTTTTGCAGATATCTTTCTCTTTAGCAGGACCCTGGATTGAAGCCAAGAGCTGTGTCCAGAGCTTTGTAGTCTTCCGCTATTTAATGTATTAAAAGTATTGTAATTTTATCTTCCGCTGTAATTTTATTTCAATGTACTCTGATATATTTTGTACTCTGATGTAACATTATTATAATGTAATAAAAGTCTGCTGTTATTGTTCTGATGTTTTGTATTCCCAAAGTTAAAGTATTCGAAGATTCCCAACCTTTGGGTCAGACCTGTGTGGTTTATGGTCGATTCAAAGAGCGGGAATTTCCGGGTCTTTACAGGTGGTATCAGAGCTCTGGTTAGCTCAAATCTTTGGGGTACAACTCGTTAGAACTGAACAAAGACTCATCAGAGATTGGATTAGTAAAATCCAATAAGAATACTCATTAGAGATAGGACCAGCAGTGTCCTAGAATGAGAAAACTCGTTAGAGATGGGGTTAGCAATACCCTAGAATGAGTTAAGAGTAACAAGTTTATAATTAGCGTATTTTTGATTATATAATCTATTTTTGGAAATATGATTTTTATATATATATAAGAGTATATATATTTGATAAGTTAGCTAACAAATAAAATTAATAAAAGGAAATTAAAATTTAATTAGTAAATTAAACAACTTTTACCTTAGTGCCTTTTCGAGGACGAAAAGATTTTAAGTGGGAGCGACTGTAACAACCCTGAATTTTGGAGCAAAATTTAAAATTTATTTTAAGTTATTTTAATGAGTTTTGGTTGTTTAAAATAATTTATTTTGAATTAGTATGAACTAAAAATTTATTTTTATTTGAAGTAAAGAAAGATATATGTTAGAAAATATAAAAGTGTTAAAAACATTATTTTTAACATTGCTAGAAATTAACTGCTAAAAAAAGAAAAGAAACATATATTTAAAATATGTCAAGAATATTCTTTTTAATGCAAATACGGAGCGTGAACAATTCACATGTAATAAAATATATGGATTATTTATTTAAATTCTTAATGTGAACGTTTTGCTAATGGAGAATATTTTAACTTTATATGTAGTTTAATTCTAAATAAAGAAATTCCCGTATTCCTATTCTAATTCCTATAAGGGAGATGTATGTAATTGTGAGAACACTGCAATTTAATTTTTATTTCTTGATATGATTTAAATTTATGATATACGTAGTTAAAGGATGTGATAATGAATGGTAATTGGTTGCATAGGTGATTAGTTACTGGTTATGAAACAATATTGTCATATGAATATAGTATATAACGTTGTAATAGTTGCCAATAAATGCATATCAATGCGCGTTAGTGTATAACGCATGTTCGAAAATTTATTTGTTGTGCATGTAGGAAATGAATGTATAAAACGGTTGCTTGATGGGTGAATGCATATAGGACTCATTGCGATTTATATGAATTATCAAGGGAAAATTTGGAAAACTTCCTAAATGTAATGATTTATTAACTAAATGACAATTTAGTGAATATGTAGCATTGACTTAATAGTGTTTGTTGATTTACTAATACTAATATTCTTCGGTTGATAACATCTTGTTAATTAGGTAATATCTGATTATGCGAATAATTTTTTTTCTAATTAACATTTTATGACATTGAATACATTTGATAAGATTGATTTGTTATTTAAGTTATGTTAATAAAAATTTGAATTATGGAAGGAAATAATGGTTTGAGTAATATTTGAAAGATTGTTAATATGATATTATAAGTAAATTCGATTTTTGGAAACCAATTAACATATTATTATCAACATTAAGCGATATTATAATGTATATTAAAGTAGCTCAAAATGTAAATGGTTGACTTTGAACTTAATTACCACTTAAATTAATGATATTTTGTGAATAAAAAAAAAATTGTAAATTGAACATTAAGAAATGTTAATTATTTTGTGAGTTAAATGTTAAGTTAATAAAATAATAATTAAACATTAATTAGACCATTACCGCATGCCTAGTCAGCTAATTTATTTCTTTCGTAACCTACCATACGTGAAGAGTCATTAATGCATGTAAATAAAAATAGGCAAGGGATTTTATTAAAAACCACAACCTCTATCTAATATATAGCAGGACAAAAGTGTAGACTTTATGAGATAATTTTCTTTCCTTCATAATTGCAATCAAGAGAAATTTCTTTCCAAATAATGTAAATAAAATTTATTTACGATCAATCAATCAATATTTAATATTTATTCAATTCATTTTCCTTTGTAACATACAAATTAGCAGGCTTTTAAGGTTATTTAATAACATTTTATTATAATAGAATAGAAAAACCAAACCCTAAGCCTAATCTTTCAGCCGCCACTTCATTGAAACAATGGCCACAAAGCTCCGAATCTTAACCCCACTTTTCTTCCTACATAATCAATGAAAATCAAAAAAACTCCAAAAGGAAATTATAGAGGTGGATAAGCTCTTTATAATGGATGGCTATGATCGAATTTAGTGGCGAATATCATGAGGATTTGGAGGCCAAAGACGTTGGGTTTGGGTTCAATTCGCGAAGCAAGGAGGGATCCGAGTTCCCTGTGGCTCGGCGCGTGGGAGGAGCGACTGAAGGCGGTCGACGCTGGCGCCATGGATGGTGGTCCGACGGCCTGTAGGTGATGCGATGTTCGGATGTAGGTGGCGATGCTTTGGGTTCTCTTTTGAAGCAGACTATAACAAATTCTGAAGCAGTTGGAAATTCAGATAAATACGACTGTGAGATTTCTTACTTTTAAATAATTAAGTAATTTAATTATTTTTATCAATGATTTAAATCGTTGTATGTGTGGTGATTAATTTAGTTCTGCGATGTATGCTTGTTGTATGTTGATGTTGCATGTAAATTGTTGCAGTGCTGATTTGTTGTGATCTATAATGTTCTGTGCTGTGTTGAAATAGCCATGTTATTCTGGTTCTCCATTTCTTGATGTATTCTAGATAAAGTCTCCTCTTTATTGTTTTGTTTTTTATATTTTTTTTTATTTCTTAAATTATTAAATATTAAATCCTTGTTACATGAATTTGGTTTATAAAATAAAACACCAATTGTTAACATAAATTTTTGTTTACAAAACAAATGACAAAGTTTTTACTTTGACTTTTACTCTCATTTTATTTTCTTAAATAAAATTAAAACATTTAATCTTGTTTGGTTTATTTTGTTTACAAATAAAAGACGATTTTAATATGTAATTTTGTTGTAAAATAAAAAGACCAAATTTTTATGTACATAATAATAAAAAAAAAGGCCAATTCTTGTTTACATAATAGAAAAACAAATTTTTTTTTTACATAATGAAAAGGACAAAGTTTTAACATTTAATTTTGTCAACAAAGTTTTAACACAATTTTGTTAGTAAAATAAAAGAACAAAGTTTCTAACATTAATTTTGTTAGTAAAATAAAAAGGATAAAGTTTTAACATAAATTTGGTTAACAAGTTCTAACATTAACTTTGTTAATAAAAGGACAAGTTTTTGTGTTATTTTGTATGCATAAGAAAAAGACAAAATTTTGTTAACAAAACAAAAAGGAATTATTTCATGTTATTTTCTTTGTAAACAAAAAGGACAAATTTTGACATGTGGTTTTCTTTATAAATTAAAAGTCAAATTTTATGTAAATTTTGTCAACAAAGTAAAAGGACAAATTTTATGTAAATTTTGTCAACAAAGTAAAAGGGCAAGTTTTGTGTTAATTTTGTCAACAAGGTGAAAGAACAAATTTGGGTTCATTTGGTCAAAACAAATAAAAGGACAATTTTTATCCTTGTCTTGTCTACAAATCAAAATACCCATTTCTATCTTTATTTCATAAATGCAAGTTAAATCTTTATTTATAAAATAAAATGTAAGTTTTAATCTTTATTTTTATTTACAAATAAAAGTAAAGATGAGGCCTTTATTTTGATTCATCAAAGTTGCACCAAATCATGTCTATGTTAATATAGACTGAGATGACACCCAAACCTATATCATTGTGTTAACTGTATTATGATGACACCAATTTATATGTTGGGTTAACTGTATTGTGACAACACCAATTTAATTGTTGTGTTAATGTAGCGTAATGACACAAAATCCCTTTTGTTGTGTTAATTTAGTGCAATGACACCAAAACCCCTTTTTGTGTGTTAATCTAGTGTAAGGCACAAATAACCATGTGATGTTAATTGGTTGAAATGACATTGAATTTCACCGTCATGTTTATAATGTTGATATGAATCAAAACTTCACCGTCATGTTTATAGTGTAGAAATAAATCGAAAACTTACATTAGAAAATGTTGTTATTTTAGAAATGTTGACGCTAGAGAAGACGTCTACATTAGAAATAAAATTCACTTTTTTATTGCATTTTACGATGCAAATATTACATAGAAAGGTAGATTAACTTTGGAGAACATTTTCTTTGTTAAAAAGAAAAACATTTTCTATGTTAAAGAAAAAGCAAACATTTTTCTATGTTAAAGAAAAAACAAACATTTTCTATGTTAAAGAAAAAGAAAACATATTTCTAATTTAAAGGAAAATATATTTTCTTTGTAAAAGAAAATAAAAGGATAAAAAGTACATTTTCTTTGTAAAAGAAAATAAAGGGATAAAAAGTACATTTTCTTTGTAAAAGGAAATAAAAGTTAAAAAGAAAGGAAAAATGAAATAAGAAAAATGAACATCATTTTCTAATGTAAAGAAAATAAGAAAATGAACATTATTTTCTAATGTGAAGGAAATAAGAAAAATGAACATTACTTTTTATGTAAAAGTAAAAGAAAACAATTTTCTTATGTAAAAGAAAAGAAAACACTTTTTATGTAAAAGTAAAAGAAACCAATTTTCTTATGTAAAAGAAAATAAAATGTTAATATGAATAAAAAGGGACATTTTGTCTATTTAATGTTAATATGAATAAAAAGGGACATTTTGTCTATTTAATGTTAATATGAATAAAAAGGGACATTTTGTCTATTTAATGTTAATATGAATAAAAAGGACATTTTGTCTATTTAATGTTAATATGATTAAAAAGGACATCTTGTTTAGAAATGTTAAATACGATAAGAATAACATTTTGTGGTAAACTTGATTAATGAATAAAATTAACATAATTGTCAATTAGGCCATGTTAAACAAAATTTACATTTTGTTTAATATAAAGAATGAAAGCAAAATAAATATTTTATTTAAAAGAAAAAGTAGTAAAGATAAAATATATTTTGTTAAGATAAAAATAAAATATACATTTGGTTAAATAAGAAAGGTTAGAAAAGAATTAACATAAGATATTCTTTTTAGGTTAAAAAGGAATATTAGAAAAGAATTAAAGAAATACAATTATTTACATTTACTATGTAAATAAGATTTGCAAAGGAAAATGAAACTATTTATTTACAAATAGGGTAAAAAATATGAATAAGAAATTAGATACATTTGTTTACAATTAATGTAAATAAATATAGCAAAAGTAAAAAAATAGAACATTTATTTACATTTAGGTAAATAAATAAGAAAAGGATAAGAATATATTTATTTACATTTAGGTAACTAAATAGAATAAGAAAGGAATATAATTTATTTACATTCAGTAAATAAGACAAATGATAGATAAAGCATAATTTACATTTAGGGTAAATAAAACAAGTGATATTTTTATCGTCATTTTAGATGCGATAAAAAGAATAGACTTTTGAAATTGGAATAGTCAAACGATTTATATTTATATATATAAATATAAATTATAAATTAAACGGAACGCGCGTGACAGTTCGCGTATCGGCAATCGTAACTTTAAACGGCTATACAGAGAGATCCGACCGTCGGATTTTCCCAAAACTGGAGCCGTTTGGACCGCTTTGGGAAGATCTTTCCAATGACATAAATTTCGCCAAAATCCAACGGTTAGATTTCAAGATATGTGTAAATCAAATTTGGTTGAAGACAACGCCAGGGTCGCCCATTTACCCGAAGCGTCGTTAAATTAATTTAGGCTATTTTTATATAAATAAAAATAGCGATAGATCGTTATCAAATATTAATAACGATATGAAATGTTTTCAAATTATATATATATATATATATATATATATATATGCGAGAATCATTTGAAAAGACCGAGTTCAATCTCATTTCAAATGATTACACGACGTTCTAAATCTAAGAGTTGAAGACGGCGATTGAAGACCGACGATCTTCACATCGAATGGGTAACTAGTGTTGAGGTCCTTGATTGATTTGCTCCCAAGACGGGGCTAAGATGGTAGTTATCCGGACGTAGTGTTGATTTGTACGGATTTGACTTTCGTCCAGACCCAGGGCATAAGTTTATAAATGGAATGTATGTCTGACGTTGTAGCCCTTTATACTACATTCGTTGATCTCTGTCAATATACATCTGTTTGGTGGTTAACATCCTTCTCTGAGACGTACGAGCTTAGGGGTTATATATTGGTAGAAATCAATGGTATAGTATGGACTGACAATGTGGCATGCTAAGATGCATTGATCAAGGCTTTTGTTGAAAAGCAGGCCTTGTGGTTGATGATCAAAGCACGGCCTGTTTAGGCGTAGCTTTGTGTATAGCGTGACTTCGCGAGCCTCACACCCCGGTATGAGTCAAAAACGGGATATGGACTGCAGGGAGTGCACACGTTTCTTTCTAGCTAGAGTGGTGTCAGCGACCTACCAGCCCTAACATTTTACTTATGTGGATGATGGATTTTGAGGCGCCTCGTTATTTTTATAGGCCGTTGGTGGTCATACTATAGGTCCAAAGGGACCGGGAAGCGTGTGTTCAGGCATAACTAATCCACTGCCCATAGGCGGGGACCGGCCCTGAAGATCCAAGGGTTCACTGCGGGGGATCCTGAGGCATTTGCTAGAGTGTCTCGAATCGGAGAGGAGCTTGCCCCTAGCCTCGGCTCATGATGGAATCCAAATTTCCAAATACGCCCTTGCGGTTTTGATTGTAGAACTAGTATTGGCGACATGCTATATGGTAACCATGCCGTCTAGGATTGATACTTATGATTGAAATGTTTTTATTTAAAACATATACACACTAGTAGTAATCCGTTTTACGTATCAAGCATCTTTTGACCATATAAGGTAAAACCCTATCCTCTGGTGTGCGTTGCATTGTGTGATGGGACTTGGGTCTTATAATGGTTTCATTTTTCCAAAAAGACATTGCGTTATTTCTCGATTTACTTTGGCGTATGCACTGACAATCCATAGGAGTAAACCCGTTCCGCGAAAGTAGCGTGGTCCTTGGATTTGTCTTATTAGTTATATTAGTTTAGAATTCTCACACCAGTCCCATGACTGACCTGTAGTTTGTTCACTGGCAAACTCGGGTGCCCTCTTTTCCACACGGGCAGTCGAGTAGCTTTTTGCAGATATCTTTCTCTTTAGCAGGACCCTGGATTGAAGCCAAGAGCTGTGTCCAGAGCTTTGTAGTCTTCCGCTATTTAATGTATTAAAAGTATTGTAATTTTATCTTCCGCTGTAATTTTATTTCAATGTACTCTGATATATTCTGTACTCTGATGTAACATTATTATAATGTAATAAAAGTCTGCGGTTATTGTACTGATGTTTTGTATTCCCAAAGTTAAAGTATTCGAAGATTCCCAACCTTTGGGTCAGACCTGTGTGGTTTATGGTCGATTCAAAGAGCGGGAATTTCCGGGTCTTTACAATTGGATTCCAACATGACAAGGTATGGGACCACCTTCCGAACGTGTATCTCTAGAGGCAAATACACTGGGTTCAACAAGAACATCTTGCAACCCGGCCCACACATGACCGACCACTCATTTCGCTTGAGTGTATCGAATGTATACCACCGACGGTTGGGATCAGCAACCGCCTCCCGATAAGGGACAGCATCGATAGATTTAAGAACAAAAGGAATTTCTCTAGATAGGTGATCATACATCCTAATGGGTGCTACCCACATAGCCATGCCGCCTGCCCGATTTTTGTCCAATTCCGGGTTGATGAGGCTTGAGGTTTGAATTATCTTCCAGAACATCTGGCCATCATTCACTTTGAATGCCACATCATCAGATCCATCAGAAATCACTAATTGATTCCCACAAAAATACTCAGATTGTTAGGCTAAAGAAGTTTCCCTTCTATGCCACCAACTTCGTACGTTTGAAGGAATCAACGTACGTAACCCCCTTTGGAAATACTCTGTCAGACACTCGTCCATACAAGTTGTCCTGGGTCTGGACAAACCGAAGGCGCTATCCCGTAAACAGGATAGCCCTTGCGTAACTCCGTCTTCAATTTTCTTCAGCATAAGTTGCTTCATAACGCTTATGCCAATACGGAGTGGTTTTCAGATATCAAATCTGATCCCGGTCTCTCCATGTTGACAACGGAGGTATAAAAATAAAACTTTGATAGTCGGTGATTTAACTATCAAAGAAACATCCATACAATCAACGGTCCTATTTCCAAATGGAAATTCTATCAATCAAGCATCAAACAACACTGGGCCTTTTTTTATATTAGTTCCATTTTCCACCTTTCGGGTTCTTTCAAAGCTCTATTTTCTCTCTTGATTATTGGGAAACATTTCCAATATATATAACTCCTATATCGAGAAAATATCTTTTACTCCAGTTAGAAAACATTTCTAAATCCTTTGTATTAACTGATGTTATAAACATCGTCATTATAACTCAAATCATAAATCGTTCGTTAACTAACGATATCACTAACCAACCCTTGCTATCGAGCCTTAACCATTTCTCCGTCAATAATGCAGTCAGTCAAGTTGGGGTATAATTACCTCTCAGACCTTAACTGAACGACATTCTTAACTTGGAAATAGTCAGAGCTCACAACTTTAAACCAAACATTGCTTACGCAACCCTCGGATTTAATCTACGAACACACCTTCTTTATAAAAAATATTGATTATAACGGTAGCGTTATAATCGCTATCTTCAAATGTTTGGTTTATAAAACATTGCTTTCAACAACAGCGTTAAAACTGCTGTCTAGCATTATAGAACACTTATCATAACCATAGCATTAAGTTTGCTATTAAAACAGTTATTATAACGACAGCGTTAAAATTGCTATTTAGATTTACCAAGACATTTATTATAACAGCAGCGTCTAAAATTGCTGTATAGATTTACAACATCTATTATAACAACAGCGCTAAAATCGCTGTTTAGTTTTATAAAAGCATTTCTTACAAAGACAGCGTTAAAATCGCTGTTTAAAAATTTAAAAGCATTTCTTATAACAACAGCGTTATGATTGCTGTTTGAATTTGAATAAAATACCGTGTGCGACGCACACGCTTCCGTTGTTCATTTATAAACTCTGTTTATTTTAAACAATTCAAGTTCTCTTTTAAACATATTTATAAACTATACATTCTTCTAACCACTTAATTCGATTTCTATAAATCCCCTTTTTATATATCTTTTATTTGCAAAATATTTCCTTGTTTTAAACTATTTATTCTTTTATTTTACGCATTTGAAAATCTTTCTTTAAACTTCCCTCTGTAATTTGCTAAATTCGGATCCATTTCCAAATATTGGTTTCAAAACCGATACTCACTTTCAAATATACATTCATATTTGAACTCACCTTTTAATTTATCCAATGGTTAATGATCCACTTAATTTATATCTTTATTTATAACATTTTTCTTGGTTTACCCAATGGAATAGGTTTCCATTTGCAATTCAATGAAAAAGAAATTATTTCTAATTTGGAAATAAACTCTGCTTTTAAATTCTAATTTCCTTTTTCCCATTCGATGATATTTTACGGTATCTAAAATACCAGGTTCCTAAGGCCAGGGTAAACCAAACACACAAATTCAACCATGGATAATGTAGCATAACATATATCACCATCAAATAAAACAGTAAATAAAATGTTGAGGGATCCAGTTGGATCCCTCCCACCTGTTTCCCTGCATCCACAGATGTTAGTAACATCAAAAATATCGCATTAAAAAAAACAATCAACGATGTGATTATATCAACCAATTTATCAACTATTCAACCAAGCAACCATTTCACATTATAAAATATTTTTAAACGAGTGAGTTTACTCACTTTGTCTTGCAGTCGACGGTTCTGCTTTGATTTTGTTTTAAAACGAAGACAAATGTTCGATTTTTCTACAAAACTGCAACAGCTCTGCTCTCCGCCATGTCAACTCCATAACGTAAATTCCGTCGATATGATTCCAATGTGACTAGTATCGTTTAATTCGTTGTAAATCCATGGTTCGGCTAACACACGTTCGTTCATCCAGGCTTGATTCCTCGTCATTGTTCTTTATTCCAGAACTTCAACATGATTCCCTCCTTGCCTTAATGTGCCTCTTCTAACAACACCGGAGGCCATCACTAGCGAAACGGCCTCACCGAGCAGCCTGACCACATGAACCATCGACTTCCACTAATTTCCTCTTTTGAACAAAAAGGCTGGAGCTTCCCTTACCAGAACGTAACAACACAAAAGGATCCTCCTGTTTTGACTAAAAATGAATGAAACTCCATCATTCAACAATATACTGACTGCCAACCTGTTATCGTCACTACGAAATCCACCTTCACAAATTTATCCCCTCACACAAACAACCCAAATTCGACAGTACACAAAAACACTACACCGTTCAACTAAAACCTCATCGCCCAGTCACTACCCTTCCACCACAATCCCTCCGTCCTCATCTCATAATATTTCCCAAAAGAACCCCCATCATACACGTGCAATAGTTCTCCACTACCTGTACAAACAAATCCGACTTCGTCCAGTTGATCGCTATCCTAGCCCGCATTTTCTCGCCATTAACATGATTAACTCGCGTCCATTACTGGTCGTCCTTCTCAGGCTAATGACCGCACCCATTATTTGTCCAGCAAACCTAAAAAATCCCATGGATTTCAACACATCCCCCAGGCCGCCACCGTACATCGGATGAACCCAACTACCACCAAAACCCGTGCCTCCTCCTCACGAACCCCAGCGGTTCCTTGCTCGACTCAACAATGACCGTGACACATAAAGTTTCCAGAGAGAATGAACCCTAGCTTTACTGCTCTTGAATTTGAGCCACAGGGAATTAAACCGTACCCTATGATATGTATATAGGGTTGAAGCCCTTTCGAATAGCAGAACACTAGATTTAAGATTGGATTTTTATATTGAGTGTTCGATTTTTAATTTGATTTGAAGGGAGAACATTTTTCGTGAATAGTGGAAAAACAGGAGTAAGAATATGAAAACAGAAGAGTAGGTAGCGGAGAGTACACAGTATTTAAAGAAGCCGTGGTCTTTTACCTTGGCACGCACAGTTACTTGGCAGACACGAAAATGAGATAGTTTGGCAGTCACGCTATTCACAAGTTTGGCCATCACGTTTCCCTCTTTTTTTTTATGTATATATTAAAATAGTACTTCGAACATGAGCTGAGATATAGCGTGCCTCACAGGATTTCCAAAGATTTTGTATGTACCAACGATTTGAATATAAATATATTTTTATATATAATTTTTTTTTATATGTCAGGAACAATGAAACTTTGGCCAAGAAAGATTAATCCGAGCTTTAAAAAGTGTTATATCACGATTTGCTTAGGTTTTGTCCGACATATCCTTCTTCAGATTGCTTAAGTTTTTGCCATTTGTTTGACCTTACAGAGATTTCAAATGGTCCGTAGGGGTTTGGATAATATTTTACACAAATATTCATTCTTGATTTATATAAATTTTCCAAGGATCCGTATGGTATCAGGTTAATTTTAATGCTAGTGCCTTTTCATTTAATACAGATTGAGAGAGACAAACAAAAAGGATAGTCACCTCGTGCTGCAGTTTTTACGTGAAGAACAAATATAGTTTGTGATGAAATACTGGGGTATTATGTTATGTTCATATTAGAATCAAGTCTGCTCTTTAACTTCATGGTACCCGTTGATGAAAAGGAGGGTCAGAAATTTGTTTTTAGACGGTGGAAAGTATTGTCCATATCCGAACTGCTATGGACAGGAATAAGAGTGCGGTCGTGTCTAGCGAGGTACCCCGATTCCAAAAATATAATAACGTCAGTAGTTTAACTTCTATTAGGAAACCCCAAAATATTGATATAGGGTGCAAAATACTCCAAATAAAAATTTGCATATTTAATTAATTAAAAATTACAGTAAAATTCTAAAAATTAAATTATAACTGCATCTCAAAAGAACCTTGTCCAAATTCGAGACTGTTACTTAAATATATTTAAATAACTGTTTTGGCTTATATACGATTCTACAGCGACTTTCTGAAGTTTTGATTTGGAAACAACTCATAATCTACCAGACGAAAACTCGATTTTTCACTACCATCGGAAAGATACAGTTCAATAGATTTAAACGTTTCTTGTTTCACAGAAATCCGACTTATATTGGATTCTGTATATTTAGTTGAAGTTCAAATCGTAAATTACAAACTACCGTGACTATTTCGAGCTCATTTATAATTTAAATTAATAAATTCCATAAAAATTCCTATATATAATTCAATAATATATTTAAAACAAATTTAAATATTCAGAATTCAACGGCCGAAAATCCGGGTCGTTACACTTATAGTATCCCTCAAACCGTATTTCTTCTTTTATTTGGAATATGGTTTTATAACACCATATTCATACTTTGAAATCTCTGTTATTTATGACTATTTTTTTTTCAACATTTACTCTTCGCTTTACTTTATTCCACGGTTCTATTTTTAACTTCTTTACCAAGATCCATTAACGTTCTTTGTCTTCTGACGTTTTACTTTTATTTGAATCATTATACTTAATTCAAGTAATATCTTATTATAAACTCAAAATCTTCTTAAATGAAATACATTTAAGAATAATTATTTAATCAAAATTAATTAAAAAATATTTACTTTATTATTGCTGAAGTAAACAGTTTACTCCATCATTAATCTAAAATATTGTTTAATCCTTTTTTCTTAAAACGATTATCCTCATAGGGCAAATTTGTAGCTTCACTTGATTAAAAATAATCGCTTATAATTTCTTAGTAAAAGTTAACTGCAAAATGTTAATTGTAGAACTTCTACTATAATCTAGGACTTCACTTTAATTATAAAATTATAATTTTTATAATTAACTTCGTTGATTTGCCTGACGAACAATCAACTTCTTAACAAAACGATGGGTTTATGGTCAGTTGCTGCCACTTTCTTAACCGATATCGTCTATTTATTAAATCGACATAACGTTGATTTTCCATTCAACATGGTTCAAACAGTGCATATATATAAAAAACAAACAATACATATAAATATTCAGGAACCCGGTTGAATTCCTCCAACCGGTTTTCGCATCCACAAATATTAGTCAAATAATTAACACTGATTCCCTACTAGGGAATCTTATAATCAGTATTCAACCAATGACGTGTATATATGCAATGATATATGTGATTCAACCAATTTAATTGTAATCTACCTAAGCGACCATCACACACTATTAAAATATGATTATAATATTTTAAAACAGAGTGAGTGAATTTACTCACCTTGGCGCGTTAACCGTTTAATAACGATTTGCGTCAGTTGATTTTCTCATGAACTCCCAGTGGCTCTGTTCTCCGTGCAATATGTTCCACAATGTAGATCTGTTCGTTACGCCTCTATCGGATCCGGTTGCGATCCGTTCGATCGTTCTGTTACCATCAACATTGAACTCATCACTATTCCAGCGCACCGCTTCCCGACGAGCACACTCCATTCATCCACACACTCTCTCTCCATTCACATTACACAAAAATATACCAGTACCATATTCCCCATCACTCCCATGCGTGTCTCGTACATATGTATCCATGCGCCATTTGTCAGCTACTCCCTCAAACATGCGAACTTCAGTACCCCATCCGCAAGCCCAAAGTCGAGCCACTCCAATCAGTTAAAGACCTGATCTTCCCCCTCGCAACATCTAAATTCACGCACCATCTCTCGCTACACCATGTTTTTTCTCCATCATCTTAAACATTCGTCCAGCTCCTTATAATTTTCCTTACCAACTTTAGTCCAATATGTTGTATATAACGGTGTTGTATACACAATTAAATGATTTTTGTTTGATGATAACAACCAAATATATTTCTATTATAAATGTGTTTGTTACTGTACTGTGTGTCTGTTACTGTACTGTTTCATATATACATCACAAACAGAAATATAATATTTATATTTAAATAGAATACGACTGTTCAGACATTCAAAAATCTATACAGTATTTTGTTCAAATATAAATATTTTATTTCAATATTTATAATAGTACAAATTTATAACTCCAACTATTTGTACACTTCACTGACACTTTTTCATTTCAATACATTTCAGTACATTTTCATACAGTCACTCAAGTTGTACATTCTCATATTTACATTTTTTTCTGAAACTACTTCATTCACTGTTTTTCATCTCCAGTCTTCACTGCTCATTGTTTATCCAGACTTCTGTCAGTTCAGTCCAGTCATCCCTGCTTACCTATCACATGTGAAACACACACACACAGTATACTGCAATAGAAATAAAACTGAACACATGCAAATATAAATTTTATTTTTTTTTAAAAAAATTATTTGCCTCAGTTTTTCTGGTGTGTTTCTCATCCTTTTTCATGACTTGATCTGATTTATAAAACCATCAATCTGTGTCTAGACAGCTTGTGATATTCACAATGATACACTGTAAATACCACAAGGTAGATAGTATGTATATATAATGCAGGGACAGGAAATTTATTATGATGGCTGCATGTACACACGTATATAAATATACACGTGTGCACTGCCTCACTAATCAGCGAGCAACTGAGGAGTAGCCACGTGGACCTGCTCGAATCAGTGCATGATCAAAGAACATCTCGACATGCAAACACAACTCAATGTGAAGTCAAACAGCAAAGAAAAACATTAATGGCCGAGCTAAAGACAAAACAACTCAAAATACAAAAGCATGGTACATAAACAGCCAAATCAAGGTCGAGCCAGTGTCACAAACTTGGCACAGCAAGGTGAACAATGCAAATGAATATGGAGCAACCAACATACATTGCAATAAGTCAACATGGTGTATAAATAGAGCAGCATCAAGGGTCAATAAACTCAAAAGTGGTTCAGCCATGAATAGTGACTCAGAAGTCAACCTACGAGTACAACCATCATTCAAATGGAAAAGTAGTCAAGATGGATCACTAATGAAATGGCACTGATGTACATGGCAGCAAATCTGCATGTACACAAGCATGCCACTCATGCTCAAATCCAAGTTTTCAAGTGCAAGCTCGAGCACAAGTCAGAAAGAAGAAATGTTCATAAAGCAAAGAGAGCAACATGCTAGTCAAAAAATACAACAAATGGTGCATGGCTACATATTGAATTGATCAAGAAGGTGCAACAGCAATGAATGGTACAACATAACTCAACTACATGGTTCCAACTCAACGCATGGCGCAATACAGTGTGACACAAGCTCAACAACAATGCAGCCTTGAGTTAAAACATGACATGGAGCATAAATACTGATGCAAATCAAAGCAGCTACATGTATGTACATATGAGACAGTGGTGTGCAATTACAAATGGAGCTGTAGCATTTAACAAGGCTACAGCTTGCACAAATATTGGTGAAGCAAAGCAGAACACAACATATGATCAGCAAATTCAAGTCATGTGGTCGATGCAACATGTTTCAACTCAGCAAAATGAAGCATGCTCAAAACATGAAATGATCAGAGCATGTTTACAGCATAAATCTCAAGTTAAGCTATTCACATACAAGATGAAGCACAAGACAAAACAGTGTAAACTTGGCAAGGTCAAGCAAGTGTTAAAAATGTTCAAGTGCACACATTGGTTCAGCAAACAGTTTTTAAGGGTTGAAGAATATTTCAGCATGCAAGTGGAAACAGGAAACTGAATCATTTCTGGCAAGTAAAAGAATATCGGCAAAAATGTTTCCATTCACTGATAACAATATGACCAAGTGATTTTAGAAATCAGGAAGTAATTTTTGGGAAGTTTTCAAATTGGTTCCAGAAATTCACATATGTTTTTCAAAGCAGAGCAATTTTTTTATTTCAGCAACAATTTAAATGGGACAGAGAAAAACACTTTCCAGTTTTGGACAAATAATTTTTGACAAGGTTTAAATGCTAAAATGTCTTTCCAGATTCGATACCACAACCAATCAAGCCAAGGTTTTTACATTCAAAAGGGACCGAATTAATTCAAGGCAAGAATACCAGGAATCATATTCTTCAAATCACGCAAAGCCACAATCATGGCACATTCATTCAATCGAACCAAAAGGGGAAAGCAACAAAATCATCTCAAAGTCGTGGTTTACAAATTCAATCAAGGAAATCAAAGTGGAAAACCGAGCAAAATCAGCATCAAGTCACATTAATGAAATCAGAGGTGTTTAAGGATTTTTCTATTCCTATATTATTCACCAATTACATCATCGGCAAAAAAAATTATCAAAAACCATACATCAAAAATTCAGAGAAAAATCAAATTGAATTACTCACTTTCGTTTTCGATCGCAATTATTCCCCAAAATCAGAAAGCATTTCATTGACAAACATCAAAGGACATCGAAGAATCAAGGAGCATCAGATATTTGATTTTCAGCATCAAACCGAATTGATTTGGGGAGAGCAAAGTGAAACCCTAGCTATTTTCCATCGACCGCCATTTACAATTCCAGAAAGAGATAGAGAAAATGTTTTTGGGTAAACGCAAATGAAATGGGCCGGCTGATTTCTCTTGTGGGCTTAGCCTAGTTTAAAAGGGGATAACCCTTTGTTCTTTAATTCCTAGGGTCTTAAATTGTTTTATTGTTTTTCTATTTTTGAGTTGAAAAACCATTCGAACAGTTTCTAGAAGTCCGTAAAATTTCTAGGGGAGTTTCAGTCAGGGTGTTGACTATCAGTTTCAAAGTCTGTAAAATATGGGATACGGATTACAGGGTTGTAATTCGGGGAAATCTGATCGAGGGGATATCGATCAGTCTACGGTTTTGAGCGTAGGGCTAGAATAGGAGCAGGGTTTGTGAGTGTACATTGTCTTGTATGCGGGATCTGTTCTATCACCTAGTAGAAACCTTAGAAATGCAGCAGTAGGCAGGGTTTTTGCCGAAGCTGGGTATATTTGTGTGTGATTTATTTTCTGCATTTCTGTTTCTACTACATTCTATGATCTGTTAATTAATATATATCTCATTAGGTTTTTTAATTCAGTTAAAAACTGTGATGAACCCTATTCACCCCCCTCTAGGGTTAATCTAGATCCAACAAGTGGTATCAGAGCCTGGTAATTTCGTTAACCCTAGAATCATGGATCCTAGTTGTCAGTCTATAGAGAGTCGGGTTCCTGCTATTTTTAATGGTGCAGATTTTTTGAATTGGAAATCAGAAATGGAATCCTGTTTAAAATCTGTTGATATTAAATGTTGGGATACTGTTATAAATGGATATGATGTGGTAGGTAGGAATGATATTTGTTTTAACTCTCGTGCTATTCATACTTTATATTCCTATATTGATGATGTCCAATATAGTCTTATCTCTCATTGTCTAACTGCGTAGGAAATCTGGAGCACTCTCAATATATTGTATGGACAAAAGGATGACAACTGCTCAAAACCCACAATTGCCAACTCAGATTCAGATGTGCACTTAACTGGAGCTATTGATGATGATTCGGACGATGAAAATTTTTCACATGAAAAATTGGTTTCTCGTTGTAATGATTTAGAAAGAACTGTTGATCTTCTCCAAAGGAAAAATAAACTTCTAAAATTTGAAAGTTTTTAGTTGCAATGCAAAAATCATATGTTGGAATTAAAACTTAAAATCTCTGATTGTAACAATTGTAAAAATTTGAAAATTGATTTAGCCCATCTAAATGAAAACTTGCAAAAGTTTGAAAAAGAAATTTTGGTTTTAAAACAAAATGAGGATGAGCTAGTTTGTAAGAACGATGATTTACAAATAGAGTTGGATAAGTTTAATTCCAAACATAATTTTTTTGAACAAGAGAATGTTTTGAGAACAGAAGCGATTCTAAATGAACTTGAAAAAGAAATTGAGGATTTCAAGATTTTTGAGATTGAAAGACAAAAACAATTTGATACTGAGATTTTTGAGTCTAATGCCAAAACTGAGAAGCTTCTAAACGAGAATGATTTACTGAAATCTAAAATAAATGATCTTGAGATGAGTTTGAAACGTTTTTTCATCCGGAGAAAAATCTTTGAATATGCTTCTGAAAAACCAACTTTCTCTTTGAAATAAGAATGGTCTCGGTTTTGAGAAAACAAATGTTTTTGAAAATCTAAATTCTTGTGTCTTCAAAAATCCCTCAAATCGCTCTAAAAGGGATCGTCTTGGAAATTTAATTTCTGAAAATTTAACAGGTTTTTTAAATCACAACCGAGATGAGAATTTGTTTTATAACAAACCATTTAAACAATCTTGGAGCCCAAGAGGAATTAAAACAAACTTTGTTAAATTCAAACAGATCTGGGTTCCAAAAGGTACAAAGATAGATTCGAATGGTTTGTTGTAAAAACAAGTTTGGGTACCAAAACATATGAATAAAACTGTGAGTGGTTTTACTAATTTTTTTAGACCACTCGATCCTTTAAACTGTTAGGTACCGAAGGTGGCTGAGGAACTGATGTGCCGAAAGGAAATTTGAAATCAAGCTGGTCTATAATTCTGTATCATTTATAGTTCCTTTAGCTAAGATCTGTTGAGTTAGAGATTCTGATCTACATTGGATTCTGGTATGATCTCTAAACTCACCTTTGTAAATATATTTTTTCTCCTTCTGTCCCTTCTTTTTATTTTTTCTTTGTCTGTTTTCTATTCTGTCATTCTGTTTTGTCACTGTCATATCATTGTAACTTCTTCTGGGCCTCATTAACTTCCAATTGTAGAACTCATATTTTCTGGAAATTCACTTTAGTTGAATAGAACTCTGATGTGTTTAATCATTTCCAGATCTTGAATTTATTTGTGTAAATATCTGCAATTGATTTGAAGTTTATTTTCTGATTTCTGAATTCATAACAATGTTGATGTATTCTTGTCATATCTTGAACACTGTTAATTGAAATTCTAAATTTTTTGAAGATCTGAATAATTAATGAAATTTCACACGCCACTGCTGTTTTGAGTTCTCACTAATTCAGTTTAGGAAAGCTTAAAATAACATACTCATTACAGCACTCTGTTACTTATCAGTTATGATAATTTCATTAATTTTCAGATTGGCTTGATTATTTCTGACTTGAAAAATATTTGGGTTGAATCATTGCTTACATCTTGAAATACACTGTTGTTCATGATCATCTGGTTTGGATTTTTGTTTGTTTGAGATCACTTGAAAATTTCTGATATTTTGAATCTCACACACCTCTCAGATATGAAATCATTAATCTTGTGTGATTGATTCATCGTATCTCAAGATTTACATTTATTTCAAGTGATTTTGAATAAACCATTTTTTTAATCATGAATTTTCTTTCAAACTTGATGTAAATATTCTGAAAAATTCTTTGTACTTGCCAGAGATTCTTGTGAAAATTCTTTGAAAATCCGGTCTTGAATCTCTTTGTTATTTTATGGTTATTTGATTTAAATATTTGTTTGTTTAAAATCATTTGAAATTATTGATTTATTAAATCTCACACATATCTCGAATCAAAAAAAATTATAAATTGGTGTGATTGATTTATTAAATCCTGATATTTTCATATTTCTTCAAATGATTTATAATAAACGGTATTTTTAATCTTGGATCATATTCTATGACCATCAGAAATGTCTTGACAAGTGTGTTTTTGAAACTAATTTTGTGCTGCTCTGATACAGTTTTGAAAAATGCTTGTTTTGAAATCATGCTCCTCTGATTAGAAGAAACTGACTTGAAAATATTTGTTGATAACTGCTTGTTTTGGTATCAAATACATACCATGCTCTGATACATGAAGTTAATTTGCTTGATCTGGCTAGGCTTTGTATTTAAAATTCTTTTGTCTGTGATATACTTGTTTTGTCTCAAATGTCTTGTTACCATCCTCATAAATAAAGACACCAAGTGGTATCAGTTTTTGTAGTGCTGATTTTCTGTACATATTTTTTTATCCCTCTTATCTTGTATAGATCTGCATATTCCTCTTGTAATTGATTTTCAACTTTAAAATTATTTATTAACTATTCATTCAGAAATTGAAATCAATATTCAAATTGTGTTGTATTTATAATTCATCAAAATATATCAGATTTTGAAATTGTGATGAATTGTGACTGCAATATATTTCAAAACAAGAGGAGTTTTTATTTAGATTTTCATGATGGTTGAATATTTATTATAATATCTTTGAACTGGCAATTATTTCACGACCATCTTCATTACCTATCATCTTTCTGCCATCCATGATAATTCTATGTTAATGTGGAGAGTTTGATATTTTTTGAAAAATCATCGTGAATAAACAGTGAAAATATTTGTGATGGAATTGTGGCCATGTTATTATTATTCAGAACTAGTGATAATTGAAAATTTTCAATAATCCCGTTACAGTCGAACATATTTCATAATATAATTAATTTAGAAATTTATTTCACAGTCCATCTCTGTACTTATCACATTTTCTATCATCCATATTGGTTTTATATATCGAGGAGTTTTTCATTTTGAAACAGAAAAAGATAATAATATAATATTCATAAGTATTTCTCTAACCTCATTTAAAAATCCAAGCTCTGGTTATGCATGGTTATGAGATTACTCATATTTAAGCTGCAACTGATCTCATTTAAAAATCCAAGATCTGGTTATGCGTGGTCAATGTGCTCTTAAATTAAAAAAAAATTGGATAAAATAATTTAGTAAATGAAATTCTCCTTGGTATATAAAAACTAGCCTATCAATCCATATTCTAATTTGTGAAATGTGTTGAAATCTTATAAAATATTATGATTTGTTGATTGATAGCTATTGGGATTTGAGATTATTCGATTTTGTCACTTAAATTGAATTATTAACTATAGTCCAAATCCATCACTGTTTTTGTGCCTTATCTTTATAAAAATTTCATTGAAAAATAATTGGATTTTTTAAAAACTCTCTCCATTTTTATAAAATTCATTGTAAATTCGTCATTCTCTATAATGTGAAATATGCCACCTGTTCTTGGAATATTATGATTTTTGTTTGCTTGATTGAGATTTAAGATGACTGTTCTTCCTCTTAAGCTGAAATTATATTTTTTTAGTCATTTTTCATCTATATTTCAAGTTCTGCATCCTTTTGATGATAACAAAAGGGGGAGAACGGGTTCAGATTTTGATTTATGAGTGAATATTTTTTAAATATTTATAATTTTGAAAATTCATTATTATTCATTCATTTCACACATGCACAGTTATAGGGGGGTATCTGTTGTAGGGGGATCTAAAAAATAGGGGGAGTTCAATATTCATTGTCAAACACATTTATTGTGTTCAAAATCTCTTATTTGTTTGTCATCATCAAAAGGGGGAGATTGCTGTATATAACGGTGTTGTATACACAATTATATGATTTTTGTTTGATGATAACAACCAAATATATTTCTATTATAAATGTGTTTGTTACTGTACTGTGTGTTTGTTACTGTACTTTTTCATATATACATCACAGACAGAAATATAATATTTATATTTAAATAGAATACGACTGTTCAGACATTCAAAAATCTATACAGTATTTTGTTCAAATATAAATATTTTATTTCAATATTTATAACAGTACAAATTTATAACTCCAACTATTTGTACACTTCACTGACACTTTTTCATTTCAATACATTTCAGTACATTTTCATACAGTCACTCAAGTTGTACATTCTCATATTTACATTTTTTTCTGACACTACTTCATTCACTGTTTTTCATCTCCAGTCTTCATTGCTCATTGTTTATCTAGACTTCTATAAGTTCAGTCCAGTCATCACAATCAGTCCAGTCATCCCTGCTTACCTGTCACATGTGAAACACACACACACAGAGTGTACTGCAATAGAAATAAAACTGAACACATGAAAATATAAATTTTATTTTATTAAAAAAAAATTATTTGCCTCAGTTTTTCTGGTGTGTTTCTCATCCTTTTTCATGACTTGACCTGATTTATAAAACCATCAATCTGTGTCTAGACAGCTTGTGATATTCACAGTGATACACTGTAAATACCACAAGGTAGACATTATGTATATATATGCAGGGACAGGAAATTTATTCTGATGGCTGCATGTACACACGTATATAAATATACACGTGTGCACTGCCTCACTAATCAGCGAGCAACTGAGGAGTAGCCACGTGGACCTGCTCGACTCAGTGCATGATCAAAGAACATCTCGACATGCAAACACAACTCAATGTAAAGTCAAACAGCAAAGAAAAACATCAATGGCCGAGCTAAAGACAAAACAGCTCAAAATACAAAAGCATGGTACATAAACAGCCAAATCAAGGTCGAGCCAGTCACAAACTTGACACAGCAAGGTGAACAATGCAAATGAATATGGAACAACCAACATACATTGCAACAAGTCAACATGGTGAATAAATGGAGCAGCATCAAGTGTGAATAAACTCAAAAGTGGTTCAGCTATGAATAGTGACTCAGAAGTCAACCTACGAGTACAACCATCATTCAAATGGAAAAGTAGTCAAGATGGATCACTAGTGAAATGGCACTGATGTACATGGCAGCAAATTTGCATGTACACAAGCATGCCACTCATGCTCAAATTCAAGTTTTCAAGTGCAAGCTCGAGCACAAGTCGGAAAGAAGAAATGTTCATAAAGCAAAGAGAGCAACATGCTAGTCAAAAAAATACAACAAATGGTATATGGCTACATATTGAATTGATCAAGAAGGTGCAACAGCAATGAATGGTACAACATAACTCAAATACATGGTTCCAACTCAATGCATGGCGCAATACAGTGTGACACAAGCTCAACAACAATGCAACCTTGAGCTCAAACATGACATGGAGCATAAATACTGATGCAAATCAAAGCAGCTACATGTATGTACATATGAGACAGTGGTGTGCAATTACAAATGGAGCTGCAGCATTTAACAAGGCTACAGCATGCACAAATATTGGTGAAGCAAAGCAGAACACAACATATGATCAGCAAATTCAAGTCATGTGGTCGATGCAACATGTTTCAACTCAGCAAAATGAAGCTTGCTCAAAATATGAAATGATCAGAGCATGTTTACAGCATAAATCTCAAGTTAAGCTATTCACATACAAGATGAAGCACAAGACAAAACAGTGTAAACTTTGCAAGGTCAAGCAAGTGTTAAAAATGTTCAAGTGCACACATTGGTTCAGCAAACAGTTTTTAAGGGTTGAAGAATATTTCAGCATGCAAGTGGAAACAGGAAGCTAAATCATTTCTGGCAAGTAAAAGAATATCGGAAAAAATGTTTCCATTCACTGATAACAATATGACCAAGTGATTTCAGAAATCAGGAAGTAATTTTTGGCAAGTTTTCAAATTTGTTCCAGAAATTCACATATGTTTTTCAAAGCAGAGCAATTTTTTTTTATTTCAGCAACAATTTAAATGGGACAGAGAAAAACACTTTCCAGTTTTGGACAAATAATTTTTGGCAAGTTTTAAATGCTAATATGTCTTTCCAGATTCGATACCACAACCAATCAAGCCAAGGTTTTTACATTCAAAAGGGACCGAATTAATTCAAGGCAAGAATACCAGGAATCATATTCTTCAAATCACGCAAAGCCACAATCATGGCACATTCATTCAATCGAACTAAAAGGGGAAAGCAACAAAATCATCTCAAAGTCGTGGTTTACAAATTCAATCAAGGAAATCAAAGTGGAAAACCGAGCAAAATCAGCATCAAGTCACATTAATGAAATCAGAGGTGTGTAAGGATTTTTCTAATCCTATATTATTCACCAATTACATCATCGGCCAAAAAATTTATCAAAAACCATACACCAAAAATTCAGAGAAAAATCAAATTGAATTACTCACTTTCGTTTTCGATCGCAATTATTCCCCAAAATCAGAAAGCATTTCATTGACAAACATCAAAGGACATCGAAGAATCAAGGAGCATCAGATATTTATTTTCAGCAGCAAACCGAATTGATTTGGGGAGAGCAAAGTGAAACCCTAGCTATTTTCCATCGGCCGCCATTTACAATTCCAGAAAGAGATAGAGAAAATGTTTTTGGGCAAACGCAAATGAAATGGGCCGGCTGATTTCTCTTGTGGGCTTAGCCTAGTTTAAAAGGGGATAACCCTTTATTCTTTAATTCCTAGGGTCTTAAATTGTTTTATTGTTTTTCTATTTTTGAGTTGAAAAACCATTCGAACAGTTTCTAGAAGTCTGTAAAATTTCTAAGGGAGTTTCAGTCAGGGTGTTGACTGTCAGTTTCAGAGTCTGTAAAATCTGGGATACGGATTACAGGGTTGTAATTCGGGGAAATCTGATCGAGGGGATATCGATCAGTCTACGGTTTTGAGCATAGGGTTAGAATAGGAGCAGGGTTTGCGAGTGTACATTGTCTTGTATGCGGGATCTGTTCTATAACCTAGTAGAAACCTTAGAAATGCAGCAGTAGGCAGGGTTTTTGCCGAAGCTGGGTATATCTGTGTGTGATTTATTTTCTGCATTTCTGTTTCTGCTACATTCTGTGATCTGTTAATTAATATATATCTCATTAGGTTTTTTAGTTCAGTTAAAAACTGTGATGAACCCTATTCACCCCCCTCTAAGGTTAATCTAGATCCAATACAATACTCTTGGATCCTCAGCCTGTTTTTAAACAATCCCCTCACCCAGTAGTTCTTCCTGTTTCAACCACAAGTCCCAATGTTTTTCTTTCCTTTTTTTTCCAATATTTTCTTGAACCTTCTCATAACAAACCGTGCACTCCCTCTTCATGGCCACTCTATTTCAAGTGCACGTTCAAAATCCCCTCTTTATTTAAACTCATAACCCATGCATGCTTCCAACAGCATATACCCCCATCAGCTCACGCCTGCTACCATCTTCAATCCAAAGCACCATGTCACCTGTATTGTCACCTCCCCCCTACGTATACCATACTTCTTGCCTGGAATGCCATGTCACCAAAAACGTGGAAGCCCCTCCTTAGCCAAGACCATAACCACCACCGCTCATCCACTTTTTCCATACTTCAACTGCCATGAACAGAAGAACCTGTCCATGTTACTCACGTCCCCCAATGCCTTGTTACCCTTCTCGTTCTCTGTTCCCACTCCATGCAGTAACTTCGACATCCACCACCTCATTCTTGCTCCGGACAACATTGTGCCACCCTCCTCCATCCGAAAAGAACGCCCAGCTCCTACTGTAGGTGATCGAGTCTAGTCCCTGAGTTTTGTTTTTAGAAGAGAGCAACGTCTTTTTATTTTATTTTATATAGAGGATCGGCTGTTAAGGAAGAAACGGAGCTTGTGTTTTTGTTTTGTTTACTGAGGTTTTGTTTTGCAGAAAGATGGCCGATGTGTCTGTGTGCGATGTTTATTTATATGTAGTATTTCCTTGGCAATCAAGGAATAGGTGTTGTAGGTGTATAGGTAGGTTTGCATGTCTTCCTTCTAGGTAGTGTATCTTTCCAACATATTAGACTTGCTGTGTAAATTATAGATTAGCTATTTTGTTATCCTTTTACAGTTGTTTGATTTTGAAAATATAGCACAGTATTGAGTTGTCTTTGGATTATAGAGTAGGATAGCTTCACAATTTCAACGTCTATCTATGATAACTCTTAGGATAGCTGGAAACAATCTGTATTGCTATATTATTATTATTAGTCCGCGTCATGGTTATCTGATCAAATATTAACTTAGGCATTAAGTTATGGGCTGCTTGCATCACATCATCAGTCCTTAGGTTATGGCTGAGTACATCTTTAGGTATACATAGACAGCTTCTGCTGGTATGGACAGAAATGGGAGAGGTGACGCTCAATTTAAAAATCCAGTATTCTTTTGTTGTTGGGTACCATCCTACACATCTATTTCTCTAGGTAAAGTTATATTTTAATACAAAATAAAGAAAGGCTGCTTAAGAGGTAAGCCGTAGGGTGATAGTGAAATTACAGCTTAGGTATGAATTTTCATTTCAATCATTCATGACAGTGTTCATAAATATATAATTTTAAACCGGTTCCTTACTTGCTAACTAATGGTGTAACACCCCGTATTTATGTTAACACTAAAGTTGCTAATTCAAAAATAATAATAAACGTGTAAAGGGGAGATGTATCTAATGTGCATGCAAAAATAATAATAAACGTGTAAAGGGGAGATGTATCTAATGTGTATGCAAAAATAATAATAAATGTGTAAAGGGGAGATGTATCTAATATGTACGTATTTATATGGATTGACAAATAATGGTAAATGTTGATTAAGAAAGTAATTGTGAACATAATTGGCTTCTCTTTAGAACGGACGGCTCCGGTTTAACCTAGCTTCATCGACGGCTCAAATTAACTTGCAACTTTATAAAAAGACCCTAGGTCTCCAACTAAATATTCACATGAAAATAAGAACTAAAGCCGCCATGCTGTTGGGTGAGAACTAGAGAGAGCCTCCACTTGAAAGAGACGAACAACAAAGCTAAAATCAAATTAAAGATTAAAGCTACAACAAATTAAGATCAAAGCAACGTCTTCCCAAAGGAAAGCTTTGCAAATTCAGAACCTCGGAACTCAGAAAACAAGACCGTCTTACGTTGTAAGTTTAGCTACATTTGTGGAATGCGAAATAAGATGAATATCATGTTTTTCGATGAAATGATAATAGTATGATGCTCGTTATGTTATTAATATACGTTTGTGATTTAATTCTATTATCATGTTGGATTGGGAATTATTAAGTATGATGTTTGTTATGTTGTATAATATTAATCTATGCCAGTGATTTGATTCTATTATTAGGTTGAATTGGAAATTATCTGATAAGTTTATTTGTATAAGTATGGACTTGGATTTGTGACATCTTATGAGTATTGTATAATCTATTATGCAAGTTTATGTTGTAAAGTCATGCGACCAATTGTCAAAATCTATATGTTTATGTTTATGCGAAACATATGCCATATCTCAAGTTCACACTTATCATATGTTGTGATTAATTTGCAAGTATATTGAATCCATGTTACCAAGTAACACATGTGTATGTTGATTAGCCTATGTCGCTAACTCACATATATGTATGTTGATTTGTCTACGTTGCAAATTAACATATGTATATGGATTAGTTCATATTGCTAATTCTCATGTATGTTATTAATATAGCCTATGTTAAAAATACACATATATGTTGAATTGGCTTATAATTGCAAGTTCACACCTATGACATTTTAATGTTCATATTAGTCGTTTTGCAAGTTCACCCCTGTAATGTTCATGATGGCTATTTTGCAAGTTCACCCCATTAAGTTCATATTTATTATGTCATCAATGCCAAAATTATACCATGTCATGTTTATGCTAATTTATGCCAATTTGTTATGTTCATATTTATTATGTCATCAATGCCAAAATTATACCATGACATGTTTATGCTAATTTATGCCAATTTGTTATGTTCATATTTATTATGTCATCAATGCCAAAATTATACCTTTTTACTTGTTTATGCTAATTTATGCCAATTTGTGTACATAAATTAGGCTAAGCTTTTAGCCTAATATGTATACCAAAAACCATGCGAACGTAAATTAGGCTAAGTTGGTTAGCCTAATGTTAGACGGGGTAACGTTGGGTTAAAAATGGTAATTTTAGGAAGACTGCCATAAATTAGCATTAATCACATAAGTGATTGATGACATAAATGGCGTTAATTATATACCTAAATTAATGAGATTTATTGAGAATAAATGTGGCAGTAATTTGAATTTGAATAATTTACATAAATAAAATGTAAATTAGAAAAACACGATTATGCTCAACCCCGAGGTTGGATTAAGTTGTGATGTAAACCTGCCCGGACCCGCCCGGCTGTCCAGTTGTCACAACAATAGCTGTCCAATGTGAGAGGTTAAGGCAATTGAGCCTAATAAAGACCCGAGGTTAGACTGAGTTGTGGCATAAGACTGCCCGAAACCACCCGGCATAAAGGCAGCCACAACAATACCTGTCTAATGTGAGTGGTTGGTGCTTTAATTAATAAATTAAGGCTAAGTCAGGATTGAGAGGGTTAAGTCAATTAAATTAATACTTAACCAAATTCAACATGTTAACTAAAATTATGGGTGGGGTTGGGTTTAATCTGGACACTTAACCAATTTAATATGTTGACTAGGTGATTGGCTAAGGTTAAGCAAATGTTTAACCATTATAACATGATTAACTGGACTAGTGACTGAGGTTAAGTTAATTAGAATACTTAACCATAAAAAACATGTTAGTTAGACAAGTGACTGAGGTTAAGTTAATTAGAACACTTAACCATAAAAACATGTTAGTTAGATAAGTGACTGAGGTTAAGTTAATTAGAACACTTAACCATAAAAACATGTTAGTTAGATAAGTGATTGAGGTTAAGCAAAATTTGAACTCTTAACCATGATAACAAGTTGATTTGACAAGTGGGTTAGGTTAAGTAAGTTAGAAACACTTAACCGCTATAACAGGTTAGTTAAACAGATGGTGTGGTTAAGTTAACACCAGGAGGCAACACTTAACCAGGGTAACATGATAAGTAGGAGAGTTAAGTAAACCGGAATTTATTAATAACACTTAACCAACTTAACACAGTTAATCCAGAATGGGAGGGATAAGTCCATAGGAACACTTAACCAACTTAACATGGTAACAAGACAAGACTTGTAGGGGTTAAGTAACTGAGAATACACTTAGCCAATTTAACATGTTAACTAGACCAGAAGGTGAGGTTAAGTAAACTAGAACACTTAACCATCATAGCATGATAGATGAACAAGGTTAAGTTAAAGCATGAAGGGGTAATACTTAACCATTAGAACATGTACAGAGGTTAGGGTTAAGTTAACTAAGGGAAACACTTAACCATTAAAACATGTTAGCTAAACGGATGGGCAAGGTTAAGTTAAAAGGAACACTTAACCAATACAAGATGAACGTGTAGGGTTAAGTAATAAGAAATACTTAACCAATATAGCCTGGATTGTGGTAGGGTTAAGTCAACATGAATTACTGATAACACATAACCAGTTTAACATGATAGATGGATGGGTTAAGTTAACTTGAACTGACTAATGTCACTTAACCAATCCAACTTGACGAGGAAAAGAACTAAGTAGTAAACCTTTGTTGGAAAAGAGCTAAGTAGTAAACCTTAGTTAAGATAACAACGATTCAGGAAACTAAGTGGTAAACCTTAGTTTGGAAAACTAAGTAGTAATTCTTAGTATAACACGAGAAGGAGCGATTGTCCATCTGATTTTAAAGAAGGCTCCAACGAATTGGGTTACGAAGCCCGAGGCTTCAAAGGGACGTGAGGGTACTCTTGGTATCCCTCTGTGAGGTGGCAGATGATCCTCCTGGGCTCATAGAGGTTAAGGTCTACGTTAGAAGAACCGAGAGTATGCCTTGGTTGCAATACAAGGCAACCTAAAGACTAGGATGGACCAGCATGATTCGGCGAGACTAGTAGCCCTGTGATAGCGACTCGTCGTCTACCTACCATATTTAGTCAATCGTAGTACGCATGCGGAAAGGCAGAGAACTCCCAATAGACCATATACTTGCTATCTAGTAATGGGTGAGGCTGGCCAATAGGAAAGTAGGGCATAGGTGGCAAAAGTACAGTTCTCGCGCTTGATTTTCTTGGATTGCCTTTCATTAGTTGAGGGTGGGGTCACGTGGGACCATAACCACTAGTAGAAAAACAGACCTTAGCATCTACATCGGCAGATATCTGAAATCTCCAGACCGAGTTCCGTGTTTCTGGAGTAGCCCTGCCACGGAACTCGGGCCGCACATTACAGGACATGTGCATCTAGACAAGCGATAACGATTCGCGATACGTACATGGGGAAAATCTAGGAACATATACCACTCTAGGTAGTGTGTCCTAGACTAGAGGGCATCGTTCGACAGGTAGCAAAAAGGGATGACTTCACCCCAATCACGGGGTGCCAGTTGATATAAGAATTAGTAGGTTCAGAGATAGAGATTTAAAATGGGGTACGAAAGGATATTCAGTTTAAGATACCTTATCTAGTTCTAAGTTAGACTATTATTCTGACATTCGTCCTATTCTCACTTTATGCAATTCATGATCTTTTTATTATTTCCATAATAGAAATAAAGCTAGACTTACCAGACTTATGTCTGACCCATTTTCATTTCGTCTTCTGTTCTTGCGTTTCCACCCCCCCAGGTAATCAGGGAGGTAATAGCTCAGGTTAGATTGGACCGTCACTCTTCCCAAGCTCGAAGATTCTTTGACAAAGTGCTTTGGATTCTCTTTAGCTACTGCTATGGCTGGCTTATGCTACATTAGGGAATATAAATGTATTTTTATGCTTCTTTACTTTGTAAGACGGATGATACTCTGATATTGGAAACAATTGTTGTACAAACTATTTGTCAATAAAGTAAAGTTTTATTTTCCCGCTGTTTTAAATTTGCATGTCTTGTAATTTATCTGCATCTTTTACCTTAAATGCTCCACAGAACTTAGTGCATTCCCTTTATGAGTGACACTAACGGATGTGAGGTGTTACACGTGGTATCAGAGCTGAAGGTTACCGGATCAGATAAAAGATTTGAAAAATTACTTTCAAGACGGTTTTGAAAGAAGCATTTTCAAAAAGAAAAGTTTTTTCATATTCCCCAAAGCCATATGCACTATCTTTTGATTCTCTGTTTCAGTCCTTATTTCCTTCTTTCTTGAATCTCTGGGAGATCCTGGCTTTCTGGGAGGTAACCTCGTCGAAGGGCGAAGTAGTCCCCGACTTCCATCTGTAGCCATAATAGTTTCACATGCAGCTAGTTTTCTTTCAAGCTTTGAAGGGTTTTCTGTATGATGGAAGCAGTTTCCAGAGATTGCCAGCATGATTACACAAGGAAGAAGATGAGGAGTTTTGTTAAGGAGCACAACCCAAGGATGAAGGATTCATGGATATGGACTTAGCTCAGGAAGGAGGAAGGAATTATAAAACTTAAGATAGTAAGAAGTAGCTTTTCTATTGTATAATAGGGCATATAATTAAGGTCAAGAAACTTTGCAATCGTGAAGTTAAATTAGTTAGGGTACAGGGGAGTAAAGCCCAAAAGGCACGATATGGGGGAATTGAAGATAAGACACACGCGCCCTACTCTTTTATTAAGGATATACCCTTAATCTCTTTTCCTGGAGTGTTGGGTATACTTGTTCCTAGCTTTTAAGGTATATCCTCTAGGTCGTACCTTCGATCCTTAGGTAGAAATCCTTTTGGATGAAAACATGTATTTGAAACATGTTATGGTTGATGATTGCAAGTGGTTGCTCGTGGATGCATATACATAACATAGGCGCTAAAACGACTCAGTTACTTTCATATTGCATTTACAAATATGCATATGTTTATGTATTGAAATTTGATATGTTGTCATATGAATGTTGCATTTATATGAATGATTGCGCACTCATGTAGAATTGTGAATAGGAAGAAAGATTGCATACATAATGGATTCATGACACTTACATAATTTGCATTAAGGAGGTCAACTGAATCAGTAGACCGCCTGATTTTGCATTAGATAAGGACATATACACACACCTTGCATATGATCATGAAGCATTAGAAGTCTTTTAAGGACAGTGGACGCTCGTGTTTGATGGTTGAGTAGATGGACATTTGGATGGTAGGATATATGTTCTCCTAGACTTGAAGATTTCGGGGACAAAATCCTTTAAGGAGGGGAGAATGTAACACCCCGTATTTCTGTTAACACTAAAGTTGCTAATTCAAAAATAATAATAAACGTGTAAAGGGGAGATGTATCTAATGTGCATGCAAAAATAATAATAAACGTGTAAAGGGGAGATGTATCTAATGTGCATGCAAAAATAATAATAAATGTGTAAAGGGGAAATGTATCTAATATGTACATATTTATATGGATTGACAAATAATGGTAAATGTTGATTAAGAAAGTAATTATGAACATAATTGGCTTCTCTTTAGAACGGACGGCTCTGGTTTAACCTAGCTTCATCGACGGCTCAAATTAACTTGCAACTCTACAAAAAGACCCTAGGTCTCCAACTAAATATTCACATGAAAATAAGAACTAAAGCCGCCATGTAGTTGGGTGAGAACTAGAGAGAGCCTCCACTTGAAAGAGACGAACAACAAAGCTAAAATCAAATAAAGATTAAAGCTACAACAAATTAAGATCAAAGCAACGTCTTCCCAAAGGAAAGCTTTGCAAATTCAGAACCTCGGAACTCAGAAAACAAGACCATCTTACGTTGTAAGTTTAGCTACATTTGTGGAATGCGAAATAAGATGAATATCATGTTTTGCGATGAAATGATAATAGTACGATGCTCGCTATGTTATTAATATACGTTTGTGATTTAATTCTATTATCATGTTGAATTGGGAATTATTAAGTATGATGTTTATTATGTTGTATAATATTAATCTATGCCAGTGATTTGATTCTATTATTAGGTTGAATTGGAAATTATTTGATAATTTTATTTGTATAAGTATGGACTTGGATTTGTGACATCTTATGAGGATTGTATAATCTATTATGCAAGTTTATGTTGTAAAGTCATGCGACCAATTGTCAAAATTTATATGTTTATGTTTATGCGAAACATATGCCATATCAAGTTCACACTTATCATATGTTGTGATTAATTTGCAAGTATGTTGAATCCATGTTACCAAGTAACACATGTGTATGTTGATTAGCCTATGTCGCTAACTCACATATACGTATGTTGATTTGTCTACATTGCAAATTAACATATGTATATGGATTAGTTCATATTGCTAATTCTCATGTATGTTGTTAATATAGCCTATGTTAAAAATACACATATATGTTGAATTGGCTTATAATTGCAAGTTGACACCTATGACATTTTAATGTTCATATTAGTCATTTTGCAAGTTCACCCCTGTAATGTTCATGATGGCTATTTTGCAAGTTCACCCCATTAAGTTCATATTTATTATGTCATCAATGCCAAAATTATACCATGTCATGTTTATGCTAATTTATGCCAATTTGTTATGTTCATATTTATTATGTCATCAATGCCAAAATTATACCATGTCATGTTTATACTAATTTATGCCAATTTGTGTACATAAATTAGCCAAGCTTTTAGCCTAGTATGTATACCAAAAACCATGCGAACGTAAATTAGGCTAAGTTGGTTAGCCTAATGTTAGACGGGGTAACGTTGGATTAAAAATGGTAATTTTAGGAAGACTGCAATAAATTAGTCATTAATCACATAAGTGATTGATGGCATAAATGGTGTTAATTATATACCTAAATTAATGAGATTTATTGAGAATAAATGTGGCAGTAATGTGAATTTGAATAATTTACATAAATAAAATGTAAATTAGAAAAACACAATTATGCTTAACCCGAGGTTGGATTAAGTTGTGACGTAAACCTGCCCTGTGACGGCCAGGAATTTCGCTCGATCCGAATCAGTGGTTAAACCGATCTAGACCGTTCGAAACCCCTGACTGTTTGAGAATAGGACAAATCAGAACGCAAACGGAAGAACATTTCATTGTTATTACAACAATTCCATCAGATACAAGAATATACAGAGTATAATAGAATAAATTACATTCGATAAATATCAGAGATTACAATAAATTACATAGCAGCGGAAAATAATACAAAGCACAACTGAAGGTGATATACGGATACAGAGCTTTCCGGATATCATTCCAGCTGTAAACCAGGATCCTGTGAATATAAATGTGCAATACCAAAACTACTAGCTGCCCGTGCGGAAATAAGGGCACCCAGAGTTTAGGTTAAAACAATAAACTCCAGGTCAGTCATGTGACTGGTGTGAGAACTAAAACAGTTGTTAATATTGGTTTTAAAGTTTGGCAAATCAAGGGACCACGCCGTATAACACGGAACAGGTTTCCTCCCAAGGATACCGGTGCATAGAATAAACAGCGCAATGCTTTTTCGAAAAATGAAGCTATTATAAGACCCAGGTCCCATCACACAATGCAACGCAAGCTGGAGGATAGGGTTTTACCTTATAACAGCCAAACATGCTTGGTACGTTTAAAACAAATCATTTGATACTATAATAAGTGTATAGTGCCAAAACAATTTCAATCATAAATATAAATCATAGATGGCATGAGTGCCCCATCCCACTATGTCGCCATACTAGGCTCTACAAATAAAGCCGAAATACACGTATTGGAAATTGGATTTCTGTCATGAGTCGAGGCAAGGGGCAAGATCCTCTCCGCGTTCGAGACACTCTAGCAAATGTCCCAGGACTACATACTCTGGGCAGCCACTTGGATCGGTTGGGCCGGTCCACACTTACGTTAGAGGATTATTTATTCCTGAACACACGTTTCCCGGTCCTTACAGACCTGTAATCGAGGCGCCTCATTCCAACAACCACAAAGGTGAAAAATATATAAATGTCAGGGCTGGTAAGTCACTGACACCACCAAAGCTAGAAAGAAACTTCGTGCTCTCCCAACGGTCCGTATCCCGTTTTTAACTCATACCGAGGTGTGAGGCTCGCGAATTCACGTTATACACAAAGCTGCCACGTAGGCCGTGCTTTGATCATCAGCCACAAGACTTTGCTTTTCAACAAAAGCCTTGATCATTGCATCTTAGCGTGCCACACAGGCAATTCATGCCATACGACTGATGTCCATCGATATACAACCTCTGAGCTCGTACGTCTCAGAGAAGGGCGTTAAGCAAAAGAATAAATTCTCCGCCGCCAAACAGATGTATATTTAACAGAAATCAATCAACACAGAATAAAATCCAATGTCAGACACACAATCCATTTACAAGTCCGTTCTGGGTCTGAACGAAACCGGAGGCACTTTCCTCGCATATCCATCCATCTCCAAGTACGTCTGGACGACCACCAACTATTTCCATCCTCTTGGGTGTACATCCCAATCAGGATCGTCAGTATTTGCCCAAACGATGTGAAGACTTCCGATCTTCGACCACCGTCTTCATCTTCGACTTATCGTCGAATCGGTTATTCAGAATGGGTATAAACCCGGCCTTTCCGAACAACCCGCGTATATTAAAAACAAATGTTACACAAACTCAACATACGCCTCATTCCAATTCTGAATATTCCATTATTTAAATATTCACATCTTTTGGGAAAGGTTCCCATTAATTTTATCCAAGATAAATTCTTTAAAATTTTCCTTTAATCTTCCTCTTGATATCGTTTCAAACCAAATTATGGTTTTCTGAACTAGTCGAGATTAGCGAACCACACCGAAGTAATTATTTATTTTATTTCCCAATCCCAACCTATTCATCCCATGAAGCAAAACTGGTAATACTCCATATTTAACACCACAGTGTTATCGGTAAAATTAATTACCATTTCACGATCAAATCTAATTAAAGATTTAACTATCGCTTTGGAGCAAAACTGGTGATACTCCGTTCTCGCTTATTTCCTAAATTTGATAATTTAGATTGTAAATTCACATTCCAATCTAGTTGCAGATTCATTAAAACTCCTTTTACTGGGTTAAAGAACTAGGTGTTATTTAAAACACAGTTCACGACAACCCAAATCACATTCTATTTATTATCGGGTTAAAGAACTAGTGTTATTTAAAACACCGTTCACGATAAACCCATTTCAAATCCAATTAAATATATTAAAAATTCCGATTATTTAAAACCCCTTTTTAAATCTAATTTATTTATTTAAAAATAATTGGGTTTTAAATTTAGTTCAAAACTAGTCCATTTCGATAAAAATCCATTTTTAACTTTTCAAATATGGAGTTTTTCACCCCAATTTTTCCCAAACCATTTCTTGTGATTTTACACAAATTGTTACTATTTTTAATAATTTTATCAAGGCCCCTACAGTCGATTTCCATCAACGGCCATCGAACTGCACTTACAGCGACCTTTTTCGAATTTGATTTGGACATATCTCCAAATCCAACCATTAGATTTTAAATTTCTAATATTCGTTAGAAAGCTCTTTTCGATACGAACCCATCGGTTCCGTTTTTAGGAGAATCCGACGGTCGTATCTCCCGTAATGTCCGTTTGAAATAAATGGTCGAAATTCATGAACTACCGCGGCACGGCGCGTTCTATTCAGGCCATTATATTATATATATAATATATATTTCGTCGATTACTATTTAAAATGAATTATATAAATAGCTTTAAATTCGTTTCAAAAACAATTTCAACTTCCATTTCAATCCAAAGCTGGGTTCTTCTTTATAAATTTGTTTTAAAATTCATTTCTATTCAATTCAAATTTCAATTCAATTTGAATTCATTTCAATTCGCTTTCAATTCAATTTGAATTCGTTTTCAATTCAGTTCAATTCAAATTGGTCTTCTATTCGATTCAATTTCAAAGTCGTATTCTATTCAATTCAATTCAAATTGGTTTTCTATTCGACTAAAATCAAATTCGTTTTCTAATCAATTTAAATCAAATTCGTTTTCTATTTCATTTGAATTCAATCTGTTTTCTATTCAATTTAATTCGAAATCGTTTTCTGTTCAATTCATTTCGAAATCATATTATATTCCATTCATTTCCGTTTTCTATTTGAATCAAATTCATTATATATTCAATTCGAATTCGTTTTCTATTCAATTTAATTCGAAATCGTTTTCTATTCAATTTAATTCAAATTTCATTTCAAAATATGCGATTTCGAAATCACTTTTCAATATTCATTTTAAAATGAATAAAATCGATATAAATATCGTTCACGTCAAAATGGCGTCAATCTAATCAACACGGCTTCATATATTCCTTTATTCTAGTCAACAAATGAATATTTATTTTTGTCAACACACGACTAATCTCAACGAATGAGTACTGTCCATGTGAGACTATTTTAGTTAAATTATTTCGTTCAACACATGACTAATCTCAACGGATGAGTATAGTCAACACATGAACCTTTCTATTATAAAGATGTAAATTTTATTATTAAAATACTTCGTTCAACACATGACTAATCTCAACGGATGAGTATAGTCAACACATGAACCTTTATTTTATAATATTCTTTATTTTCTAAATTGGAATGAGGCCCAATCAATCACCATATAGAATTAATTATATGGATTTTCATACAACACATGTATATAACAGCATTGAAAAATAATCAACCATCAACCAAAGTGCACTACACTGTATAAGCATCAAATACAGATATTCAACGCTTATAACAGTCTGTCAATCAATCGATCGACATATTTAATCAATCAGGATGAGTGAACTTCAAATTTCATCCCAACACCCGTGTGGGGTTTTCAACAATCAAACACATATTTTATTCGTGCAGTTGGGCGATGTGTGAAATTTATCGTCCCAATCAATGTCCTTCAAATAGGTGTACATAAACAAACCGTCTGGTTTGTAAATGAATATTCATTTTTTTTCACGTTCACGTTAAAAATTATATTTTTTTAATGACCAAAATATTTTATTCAAACTATGAATATTCTATTCGGTTCATTTATTCAATAAAATGATATTTTTATTTTTCTAACATATTTTAGAAAATTTCGACGGCATAACGGTGCGATACTAGAAACGGAACGAGGCCTAGCCTTATCCCCGGTCTAGTGAAGGCCCACGCCATTCACACATCAATCAAATCAATTTCATTTCACCAAACCATTCAAATTTCAATCAAATAATCTAACTAATTTTTGCAATCAAACAAACAAGTCCATGGTTTGTGGACGATTGTGTTGGGTGCTACTAAGCACCGTCTGCATCCTAGTATATATATATATATATATATATATATATATAACTAGAAAAAGAAATTGAAAGGTGAGAAATTCTCACCGATAGCTATCCAATCATCTTGACTCTTCTATTGTAGGAAATCATCATTGTTTTCGCCTTTTTCACTTTCGTTGCCCGTAGTCACTACATATATAAAAATCACACATTTTTATTTGCTGATGTCTTTAAAATAAAAATCATATTTTTATAATCGCTTCCTACATTTAAAAATCGAATTTTTCACTTCGCTATTCAATATATAAAAATCGAATTTTTACTATGCTATTCAATATATAAAAATCGAATTTTTACTATGCTATTCAATATATAAAAATCGAATTTTTATTATGCTATTCAATATATAAAAATCGAATTTTTACTATGCTATTCAATATATAAAAATCGAATTTTTACTATGCTATTCAATATATAAAAATCGAATTTTTATTATGCTATTCAATATATAAAAATCGAATTTTTACTATGCTATTCAATATATAAAAATCGAATTTTTACTTCGCTACTATAAGAAAAGATTTCGCCTTTTCAAAAATATAGATTTGACTTTCTATAAAATTAAAAAAAATATATATTTTTCTCGAAGTAAAAATCATATTTTTTTTCACTACTCATCTCAAAATATCGTCTCTTCATATCTAAAAATATCGTCTTTTCATATTTAAAAATATCGTCTTTTCATATTAAAAAAAATATCGTCTTTTCATATCAGTCTTTATTTTGCTACACATATAAAGATGCTATTTTTAATATTCCTATCATGTAAAAATTATATTTTTACTTCTCTACATAAACAAAAATCATATTTTTACATCTTTTATATAGTAAAGATTGTATTTTTAATACTTTAAAAATATAAAAATCATATTTTTAATACTTTAAAAATATAAAAATCATATTTTTACATCTCCTATATAGTAAAGACTATATTTTTAATACTTTAAAAATATAAAAATCATAATTTTAATACTTTAAAAATATAAAAATCAGAACTTTATTCAATTAAAAATCTAATCTTTTCCTTTCAATATAAAAATGTAAACTTTTCTTATATAAAATTATGAACTTTTCTATTATCTTCTTCATTAGAAAGATGTGAGCTTTTCAAATATAAAGACCCAACATTTATAGCGAATTCATATTTATAAAAATCATATTAATTCAGTTTTAAAAATCATGGCAATTCGGTTATAAAATAAAAAGAAGAAGAAGAAGAAAGGAAAGGGGGGACTCACAGTAAATCGATTGGAGGAGGGAGCATCGATGGGGGAGATGGAACCTGAATGGAGGCGGCGGCTAGGGTTTGCGGGATTCGAGGGGGGGCTGCTTCCTCGCGCGGCGGCGCGATTAAAGGGGGGGTCTTCGTCGCGTTTTCTGAAACGAGGGGGGGGGGGGGTCTTCTCGTCGATCGACTTCGAGGAGGGGGGGTTTCGAGAGGAGGTCGGCGGTCATGGGGGGTCTGGCGATGGCGAAGGGGGTAGCGCGGTGGCGGGCGCGATTAGGTTTTTTTCTTTTTTTTTCTTCTGAAATAGTTTTGAATGTGGGGGGGGGGGGGTGGGTAGTTAAGGAGAGGGGAGGGTATTAATTTTTTTTAATTATTTAATTATTTTATTTTGCAAAAAGTTGACTTTTACATACGCCCTCAAAATCGAACCCACCGCCTGTCGTCCATAGCGTTTTACCCCCATTCCGAACACAATGGGATATGTATCGCAAGCTGATTTGATCATTTCGATCAGTTTCCGTTGAATTTACATTTAAATCACTATATTGAATTTTAAACGTACATTTCAATTTACCGGGGTCACATACTAACTAGAAAAATTCTCGAAAAATATTTTCTAGCTTCGTATTGACGATATGGTCCTAACAAAACTAATTTCGTCGAATTCTGAGACCGTTAGAAAAATGGCCAATTTGCAGTCGATTAAAATCAACTAAAACTGGTCAAACGCGTTTTCCTTTGCCACGCTCACATATTGATTCGAAAAATTATGAAATTTGAAACTTAGCAATAATTTGACATCACGGATCCAACAAAAGTGGTTTCGTCGAAATCCGAGGTCGTTTGCAAAATGTCTATTTTTAAGGGCCTGAATTCCATAGCGACTATTCAGAATTTTCAACTGGACATATCTTTTGATTCCCGCTATGAAATCTCGATTTTTCGGATTCGTTGGAAAGATATTATCAATTAGATTCTCATGTTTTTGGTTTCGCTAAAATCCGGATTGTTTTGCACCCGGTACATTCAATTGAAGTTTGAAATCGAATTATCGAACTACCGCACCATTTTCAATTCCTATTTATAATTATATATAATTATTTATATACTCACGACGGCGTATATAATATATACGTTCGAATTATATTCAAAATAAATTTCTCGTCGATATTATTTAAAATAATTTATTTTAAATATTCAAAATTCGCTAAAATTGCCAAAACAAAAATTTTAAACCGGCTCAGACTTTCCGGGTTATTACAATCTCCCCCACTTAAAACTTTTCGTCCCCGAAAAGGAACAAAGTCGAAAGTGGTTTGATTAATCATCTCTACGTTCGATCTGGCTTCCATTCTCCAACTTTTCAGTTTCTGAGAATTTTCAAATTTTCAAAAATTTGGCTAACACCCGGAATTTTCGAAAAATTTCGCCATAACCTCCCCTGCACCGGGAGCCACGGGAAAATCCCGAAATTGCCATATAGGCCTTCTGATCTCAAAAAGAAAAAGAAAAAGCTAAGCGGCTAGCCAATAGGCTCATAAAATCATCATCACCCAAACAAAATAGTAAATTATGTAGTAAACATGTACCTATTTGTCGGGCAAACAAATTTTATTCTCTGCTCTAGCCTCCTTGCTATGACCTGTTCAATGTAAGTATATGTATATGCAAGCAAAAGCAACCAATTTTCAATACTATTCAATATTTGATTAAATTAGGCATAATGGTTCAAAATTTATCAAACAAATAAACAAACAACACAAACATCAATCAATTAGTGAATTAGAGTTTCAAATTCATAATTTTGATACATATACAAAAAATCCTGTTTTTGATGCCAATTCACAACAATTAAATCTATCTATATAAGTTTTGGTTCTCACACCAGTCGATGGAAATATATAGATATCATACCTTCAAAACACGAACATAAATTCTGATGATGACATATCAATCATCAGAACCATCTCCGGGTGTCTAGAATGTGATTCTATGTCTATCCAGTATATTAAAACTTCGAATATACGTCCATGACGCGTATACGCGAAATCTATATATACTCGATTGTCCAAATTAAAAATAAATAAATAATCAAATACGTATAAAATGGTTTAAATTTTCAAAACAAAAATTGTTTTCGTTTGAAAAATATACTCTTCACACTCGTTCTAGGATACTGCTGACCCTATCTCTAACGAGTCATTCTAATTGGATATTACTAATCCAATATCTGATGCATTCTTTCGTATGGTTCTAATATGTCTTGTCCTCGAGCTCTGTAAACCAAAGCTCTGATACCAAATGTGACGGCCGGGAATTTCGCTCGATCCGAATCAGTCGTTAAACCGATCTAGAGCGTTCGAAACCCCTGACTGTTTGAGAACAGGACAAATCAGAACGCAAACGGAAGAACATTTCATTGCTATTACAACAATTCCATCAGATACAAGAATATACAGAGTATAATAGAATAAATTACATTCGATAAATATCAGAGATTACAATAAATTACATAGCAGCGGAAAATAATACAAAGCACAACTGAAGGTGATATACGGATACAGAGCTTTCCGGATATCATTCCAGCTGTAAACCAGGATCCTGTGAATATAAATCTGCAAAACTAAAACTACTAGCTGCCCGTGCGGAAATAAGGGCACCCAGAGTTTAGGTTAAAACAATAAACTCCAGGTCAGTCATGTGACTGGTGTGGGAACTAAAACAGTTGTTAATATTGGTTTTAAAGTTTGGCAAATCAAGGGACCACGCCGTATAACACGGAACAGGTTTCCTCCCAAGGATACCAGTGCATAGAATAAACATCGCAATGCTTTTTCGAAAAATGAAGCTATTATAAGACCCAGGTCCCATCACACAATGCAACGCAAGCCGGAGGATAGGGTTTTACCTTATAACAGCCAAACATGCTTGGTACGTTTAAAACAAATCATTTGATACTATAATAAGTGTATAGTGCCAAAACAATTTCAATCATAAATATAAATCATAGACGGCATGAGTGCCCCATCCCACTATGTCGCCATACTAGGCTCTACAAATAAAGCCGAAATACACGTATTGGAAATTGGATTTCCATCATGAGTCGAGGCAAGGGGCAAGATCCTCTCCGCGTTCGAGACACTCTAGCAAATGTCCCAGGACTACACACTCTGGGAAGCCACTTGGATCAGTTGGGCCGGTCCTCACTTACGTTAGAGGATTATTTATTCCTGAACACACGTTTCTCGGTCCTTACAGACCTGTAATCGAGGCGCCTCATTCCAACAACCACAAAGGTGAAAAGTATATAAATGTCAGGGCTGGTAAGTCACTGACACCACCAAAGCTAGAAAGAAACGTCGTGCTCTCCCAACGGTCCGTATCCCGTTTTTAACTCATACCGAGGTGTGAGGCTCGCGAATTCACGTTATACACAAAGCTTCCACGTAGGTCGTGCTTTGATCATCAACCACAAGACTTTGCTTTTCAACAAAAGCCTTGATCATTACATCTTAGCATGCCACACAGGCAATTCATGCCATACGACTGATGTCCATCGATATACAACCTCTGAGCTCGTACGTCTTAGAGAAGGGAGTTAAGCAAAAGAATAAATTCTCCGCCGCCAAACAGATGTATATTTAACAGAAATCAACCAACACAGAATAAAATCCAATGTCAGACAAACAATCCATTTACAAGTCCGTTCTGGGTCTGAACGAAACCGGAGGCACTTTCCTCGCATATCCATCCATCTCCAAGTACGTCTGGACGACCACCAACTATTTCCATCGTCTTGGGTGTACAGCCCAATCAGGATCGTCAGTAATTGCCCAAATGATGTGAAGACTTCCGGTCTTCGACTACCGTCTTCATCTTCGACTTATCGTCGAATCGGTTATTCAGAATGGGTATAAACCCGGCCTTTCCGAACAACCCGCGTATATTAAAAACAAATGTTACACAAACTCAACATACGCCTCATTCCAATTCTGAATATTCCGTTATTTAAATATTCACATCTTTTGGGAAAGGTTCCCATTAATTTTATCCAAGATAAATTCTTTAAAATTTATCCTTTAATCTTCCTTTTGATGTCGTTTCAAACCAAATTATGGTTTTCTGAACTAGTCGAGATTAGCGAACCACACCGAAGTAATTATTTATTTTATTTCCCAATCCCAACCTATTCATCCCATGAAGCAAAACTGGTAATACTCCATATTTAACACCACAGTGTTATCGGTAAAATTAATTACCATTTCACGATCAAATTTAATTAAAGATTTTACTATCGCTTTGGAGCAAAACTGGTGATACTCCGTTCTCGCTTATTTCCTAAATTTGATAATTTAGATTGTAAATTCACATTCCAATCTAGTTGCAGATTCATTAAAACTCCTTTTACTGGGTTAAAGAACTAGGTGTTATTTAAAACACAGTTCACGACAACCCAAATCACATTCTATTTATTATCGGGTTAAAGAACTAGTGTTATTTAAAACACCATTCACGATAAACCCATTTCAAATCCAATTAAATATATTAGAAATTCCGATTATTTAAAACCCTTTTTAAATCTAATTTATTTATTTAAAAATAATTGGGTTTTAAATTTAGTTCAAAACTAGTTCATTTCGATAAAAATCCATTTTTAACTTTTCAAATATGGAGTTTTTCACCCCAATTTTTCCCAAATCATTTCTTGTGATTTTACACAAATTGTTACTATTTTTAATAATTTTATCAAGGCCCCTACAGTCGATTTCCATCAACGGCCATCGAACTGCACTTACAACGACCTTTTTCAAATTTAATTTGGACATATCTCCAAATCCAACCGTTAGATTTTAAATTTCTAATATTCGTTAGAAAGATCTTTTCGATACGAACCCACCGGTTCCGGTTTTAGGAGAATCCGACGGTCGGATCTCCCGTAATGTCCGTTTGAAATAAATGGTCGAAATTCACGAACTGCCACGGCGCGACGCGTTCTATTCAGGCCATTATATTATATATATATATATATATAATATATATAATATATTTCGTCGATTACTATTTAAAATGAATTATATAAATAGCTTTAAATTCGTTTCAAAAACAATTTCAACTTCCATTTCAATCCAAAGCAAAATTGAATTCTTCTTTATAAATTCGTTTTAAAATTCATTTCTATTCAATTCAAATTTCAATTCAATTTGAATTCATTTCAATTCGCTTTCAATTCAATTTGAATTCGTTTTCAATTCAATTCAATTCAAATTGGTCTTCTATTCGATTCAATTTCAAAGTCGTTTTCTATTCAATTCAATTCAAATTGGTTTTCTATTCGACTAAAATCAAATTCGTTTTCTAATCAATTTAAATCAAATTCGTTTTCTATTTCATTTGAATTCAATCTGTTTTCTATTCAATTTAATTCAAAATCGTTTTCTATTCAATTCATTTCGAAATCATATTATATTCCATTCATTTCTGTTTTCTATTTGAATCAAATTCATTATATATTCAATTCGAATTCGTTTTCTATTCAATTTAATTCGAAATCGTTTTCTATTCAATTTAATTCAAATTTCATTTCAAAATTTGCGATTACGAAATCACTTTTCAATATTCATTTTAAAATGAATAAAATCGATATAAATATCGTTCACGTCAAAATGGCGTCAATCTAATCAACACGGCTTCATATATTCCTTTATTCTAGTCAACAAATGAATATTTATTTTTGTCAACACACGACTAATCTCAACGAATGAGTACTGTCCACGTGAGACTATTTTAGTTAAATTATTTCGTTCAACACATGACTAATCTCAACGGATGAGTACAGTCAACACATGAACCTTTCTATTATAAAGATGTAAATTTTATTATTAAAATACTTTGTTCAACACATGACTAATCTCAACGGATGAGTACAGTCAACACATGAACCTTTATTTTATAATATTCTTTATTTTCTAAATTGGAATGAGGCCCAATCAATCACCATATAGAATTAATTATATGGATTTTCATACAACACATGTATATAACAGCATTGAAAAATAATCAACCATCAACCAAAGTACACTACACTGTATAAGCATCAAATACAGATATTCAACGCTTATAACAGTCTGTCAATCAATCAATCGACATATTTAATCAATCAGGATGAGTGAACTTCAAATTTCATCCCAACACCCGTGTGGGGTTTCAAACAATCAAACACATATTTTATTCGTGCAGTTGGGCGATGTGTGAAATTTATCGTCCCAATCAATGTCCTTCAAATAGGTGTACATAAACAAACCGTCGGGTTTGTAAATGAATATTCATTTTTTTTTTCACGTTCACGTTAAAAATTATATTTTTTTAACGACCAAAATATTTTATTCAAACTATGAATATTCTATTCGGTTCATTTATTCAATAAAATGATATTTTTATTTTTCTAACATATTTTAGAAAATTTCAACGACATAACGGCGCGATACTAGAAACGGAACGAGGCCTAGCCTTATCCCCGGTCTAGTGAAGGCCCATGCCATTCACACATCAATCAAATCAATTTCATTTCACCAAATCATTCAAATTTCAATCAAATAATCTAACTAATTTTTGCAATCAAACAAACAAGTCCATGGTCTTTGGACGATTGTGTCGGGTGCTACTAAGCACCGTCTGCATCCTAGTATATATATATATATATATATATATATATATATATAACTAGAAAAAGAAATTGAAAGGTGAGAAATTCTCACCGATAGCTATCCAATCATCTTGACTCTTCTATTGTAGGAAATCATCATTGTTTTCGCCTTTTTCGCTTTCGTTGCTCGTAGTCACTACATATATAAAAATCACACATTTTTATTTGCTGATGTCTTTAAAATAAAAATCATATTTTTATAATCGCTTCCTACATTTAAAAATCGAATTTTTCACTTCGCTATTCAATATATAAAAATCGAATTTTTACTATGCTATTCAATATATAAAAATCGAATTTTTACTATGCTATTCAATATATAAATATCGAATTTTTATTGTGCTATTCAATATATAAAAATCGAATTTTTACTATGCTATTCAATATATAAAAATCGAATTTTTACTTCGCTTCTATATGAAAAGATTTCGCCTTTTCAAAAATATAGATTTGACTTTCTATAAAATAAAATAAAAATGTATATTTTTCTCGAAGTAAAAATCATATTTTTTTCGCTACTCATCTCAAATTATCGTCTCTTCATATCTAAAAATATCGTCTTTTCATATTTAAAAATATCGTCTTTTCATATTAAAAAAAATATCGTCTTTTCATATCAGTCTTTATTTTGCTACACATATAAAGATGCTATTTTTAATATTCCTATCATGTAAAAATTATATTTTTACTTCTCTACATAAACAAAAATCATATTTTTACATCTTTTATATAGTAAAGATTGTATTTTTAATACTTTAAAAATATAAAAATCATATTTTTACATCTCCTATATAGTAAAGACTATATTTTTAATACTTTAAAAATATAAAAATACTATTTTTAATCCTTTAAAAATATAAAAATCAGAACTTTATTCAATTAAAAATCTAATCTTTTCCTTTCAATATAAAAACGTAAACTTTTCTTATATAAAATTATGAACTTTTCTATTATCTTCTTCATTAGAAAGATGTGAGCTTTTCAAATATAAAGACCCAACATTTATAGCGAATTCATATTTATAAAAATCATTTTAATTCTGTTTTAAAAATCATGGCAATTCAGTTATAAAATAATAAGAAGAAGTAGAAGAAAGGAAAGGGGGGACTCACAGTAAATCGATTGGAGGAGGGAGCATCGATGGGGGAGATGGAACCTGAACGGAGGTGGCGGCTAGGGTTTGCGGGATTCGAGGGGGCGGCGGCGCGATTAGAGGGGGAGGGGGTCTTCGTCGCGATTTCTGAAACGAGGGGGGGGGGGTCTTCTCGTCGATCGACTTCGAGGAGGGGGTTTCGAGAGGAGGTCGGCGGTCATGGGGGGTCTGGCGATGGCGAAGGGGGCAGCGCGGTGGCGGGCGCGATTAGGTTTTTTTCTTTTTTTTTCTATCTTTTTTTAAACTTCTGAAATAGTTTTGAACGTGGGGGGGGGGGGGGGGCTGGGTAGTTAAGGAGAGGGGAGGGTATTAATTTTTTTTTTAATTTTTTAGTTATTTTATTTTGCAAAAAGTTGACTTTTACATACGACCTCAAAATCGAACCCACCGCCTATCGTCCATAGCATTTTACCCACATTCCGAACACAATGGGATATGTATCGCAAGATGATTTGATCGTTTCGATCAGTTTCCGTTGAATTTACATTTAAATCACTATATTGAATTTTAAACGTACATTTCAATTTACCGGGGTCACATACTAACTAGAAAAATTCTCGAAAAATATTTTCTAGCTTCGTATTGACGATACGGTCCTAACAAAACTAATTTCGTCGAATTCTGAGACCGTTAGAAAAATGGCCAATTTCCAGTCGATTAAAATCAACTGAAACTGGTCAAATGCGTTTTCCTTTGCCACACTCACATATTGATTCGAAAAATTATGAAATTTGAAACCTAGCAATAATTTGACATCACGGATCCAACAAAAGTGGTTTCGTCAAAATCCGAGGTCGTTTGCAAAATGTCTATTTTTAAGGGCCTGAATTCCATAACGACTATTCAGAATTTTCAACTGGACATATCTTTTGATTCCCTCTATGAAATCTCGATTTTTCGGATTCGTTGGAAAGATATTATCAATTAGATTCTCATGTTTTTGGTTTTGCTAAAATCCGGATTGTTTTGCACCCGGTACATTCAATTGAAGTTTGAAATCGAATTATCGAACTACCGCGCCATTTTCAATTCCTATTTATAATTATATATAATTATTTATATACTCACGACGGCGTATATAATACATACGTTCGAATTATATTCAAAATATATTTCTCGTCGATATTATTTAAAATAATTTATTTTAAATATTCAAAATTCGCTAAAATTGCCAAAACAAAAATTTTAAACTGGCTCAGACTTTCCGGGTTATTACATGCCCGGACCCGCCCGGCTGTCCAATTGTCACAACAATACCTATCCAATGTGAGAGGTTAAGGCAATTGAGCCCAATAAAGACCCGAGGTTAGACAGAGTTGTGGCGTAAGACTGCCCGGAACCAACCGGCATACAGACAGCCACAACAATACCTGTCTAATATAAGTGGTTGGTGCTTAAATTAATAAATTAAGGCTAAGTCAGGATTGAGAGGGTTAAGTCAATTAAATTAATACTTAACCAAATTCAACATGTTAACTAAAATGATGGGTGGGGTTGGGTTTAATCTGGACACTTAACCAATTTAATATGTTGACTAGGTGACTGGCTAAGGTTAAGCAAATGTTTAACCATTATAACATGATTAACTAGACTAGTGACTGAGGTTAAGTTAATTAGAACACTTAACCACAAAAAACATGTTAGTTAGACAAGTGACTGAGGTTAAGTTAATTAGAACACTTAACCATAAAAACATGTTAGTTAGACAAGTGACCGAGGTTAAGTTAATTATAACACTTAACCATAAAAACATGTTAGTTAGACAAGTGATTGAGGTTAAGAAAAATTTGAACTCTTAACCATGATAACAAGTTGATTTGACAAGTGGGTTAGGTTAAGTAAGTTAGAAACACTTAACTGCTATAACAGGTTAGTTAAACAGATGGTGAGGTTAAGTTAACACGAGGAGGCAAGACTTAACCAGAGTAACATGATAAGTAGGAGGGTTAAGTTAACTGGAATTTATTAATAACACTTAACCAACTTAACACAGTTAAGCCAGAATGGGAGGGTTAAGTCCATAGGAACACTTAACCAACTTAACATGGTAACAAGACAAGACTTGTAGGGGTTAAGTAACTGAGAATACACTTAGCCAATTTAACAAGTTAACTAGACCAAAAGGTGAGGTTAAGTAAACTAGAACACTTAACCATCATAGCATGATAGATGAACTAGGTTAAGTTAAAGCATGAAGGGGTAATACTTAACCAATAGAACATGTACAGAGGTTAAGGTTAAGTTAACTAAGGGAAACACTTAACCATTAAAACATGTTAGCTAAACGGATGGGCAAGGTTAAGTTAAAAGGAACATTTAACCAATACAAGATGAACGTGTAGGGTTAAGTAATAAGAAATACTTAACCAATATAGCCTGGTTTGTGGTAGGGTTAAGTCAACATGAATTACTGATAACACTTATCCAGTTTAACATGACAGATGGATGGGTTAAGTTAACTTGAACTGACTAATGACACTTAACCAATCCAACTTGACGAGGAAAAGAACTAAGTAGTAAACCTTAGTTGGAAAGGAGCTAAGTAGTAAACCTTAGTTAAGATAACAACGATTCAAGGAACTAAGTGGCAAACCTTAGTTTGGAAAACTAAGTAGTAATTCTTAGTATAACACGAGAAGGAGCGAATGTCCATCTGATTTCAAAGAAGGCTCCAACGAATTGGGTTACGAAGCCCGAGGCTTCGAGGGGACGTGAGGGTACTCTTGGTATCCCTCTGTGAGGTGGAAGATGATCCTCCTGGGCTTACAGAGGTTAAGGTCTGCGTTAGAAGAACCGAGAGCATGCCTTGGTTGCAATACAAGGCAAACTAAAGACTAGGATGGACCAGCGTGATTCGGCGAGACTAGTAGCCCTGTGATAGCGACTCGTCGTCTACCTACCATCTTTAGTCAATTGTAGTACGCATGCGGAAAGGCAGAGAACTCCTAACAGACCATATACTTGCTATCTAATTATGGGTAAGGCTGGCCAATAGGAAAGTAGGGCATAGGTGGCAAAAGTACAGTTCTCGCGCTTGATTTTCTTGGATTTCCTTTCATTAGTTGAGGAAGGGGTCACGTGGGACCATAACCACTGGTAGAAAAACAGACCTTAGCATCTGCATCGGCAGATATCTGAAAGCTCCCGACCGAGTTCCGTGTTTCTGGAGTAGCCCTGCCACGGAACTCGGGCCGCACATTACAGGACAATGTGCATCTAGACAAGCGATAACGATTCGCGATACGTACGTGGGGAAAGTCTAGGAACATATACCACTCTATGTAGTGTGTCCTAGACTAGAGGGCATCGTTCGACAGGTAGCAAAAAGGGATGACTTCACCCCAATCACGGGGTGCCAGTTGATATAAGAATTAGTAGGTTCAGAGATTGAGATTTAAAATGGGGTACGAAAGGATAATCGGTTTAAGATACCTTATCTAGTTCTAAGTTAGACTATTATTCTGACATTCGTCCTGTTCTCACTTAATGCAAGTCATGATCTTTTTATTATTTCCATACTAGAAATAGATCTAGACTTACCAGACTTATGTCTGACCCATTTTCCTTTCGTCTTCTGTTCTTGCGTTTCTCCTCCCCCCCCCCCCCCCCAAGGTAGTCAGGGAGGGAATAGCTCAGGTTAGATTGGACCGTCACTCTTCCCAAGCTCGAAGATTCTTTGACAAAGTGCTTTGGATTCTCTTTATCTGCTGCTATGGCTGGCTTATGCTACATTGGGGAATATAAATGTATTTTTATGCTTCTTTACTCTGTAAGACAGATGATACTCTGATATTGGAAACAATTGTTGTACAAACTATTTATCAATAAAGTAAAGTTTTATTTTCCCGTTGTTTTAAATTTGCCTGTCTTGTAATTTATCTGCATCTTTTACCTTAAATGATCAACAGAACATAGTGCATTCCCTTTGTGAGTGACACTAACGGATGTGGGGTGTTACAAATGGACAAGATATTTTAGGGGATATGCACAAGATTCGTTTGCAGTAAATGATGTCATATGAGCCGTGTGCTTTGAAATGTAGAATCAAACTTAAATTCTTAGCTGAGAAGTACCGCACCCTATCACGTAAAACTCGGTTTAGTTACGTACCGCTATGGACATAAATAAAAATATGATCATGTCCAGCGAGGTGCCATGATCCCAGAAATATAATAATATCGGTAGGTTAACTCATATTTTGAAACCCCAAAATATTGATATAGGGTGCAAAATACTCCAAATAAAAAGTTGTGTATTTAATTAATTAAAAATTACATTAAAATTCAAAAAATTAATTTATCACTACGTCTCAAAAGAAACTTGTCTAAATTCGAAACCAATATCCAGTTATATCAAATAAACCGTTACGGTCGATATACGATTTCATATATAGTGACTTTCTGAATATTTGATTTGGATATAATTCACAATCTATAACGCGAAATCTTGATTTTTCACTTCTGCTAGAAAGATACTTTTCAACAGATTCCAACATTTCTTGTTTCGAAGAATTCCGATCTATGACAGATCTTGTATACTCAGTTGAAGTTCAGAACGTTAAAATACGAACTGCCACGACATTATAGGCTCGATTATATTTAATATATATTTTTATACGTTCAACTTCGTTTTAATTAATATATAAATCCACTTATATTATGAATTCAATATTTAAACTGATTTAAATATTCAAATACAAACAGATAAAAAATGCGGGTCGTTACATTCCTTCCCCCTTAAAAGAATTTCGTCCCCGAAATTACTAAGGTAGGGAAAATGCTACAATCCATGTTATAACCAGGTTAAAAATCTTTTATTTAATTTCTTAAATTCAGTTTCAACAGAACCGATTAATTCCAAATAAATATTAGTTCCTTCTTATTTCAAACATTTCCAAAATACTAAAAATTTCCTAACAGCTCAAATTTTCGGAGAATTTTTGCCAGCATCTCCTCTGCACGGCTTATTCGGTACTACAACAATTTGCCACTCTGGGCCTTCTCCAATCCAAAAGAAAATCAAACAGCCAAACGATTTGCCCAAACCGACTCATAAAAATCTCATACTCGTATATAAATGTGTACCTTCTCTGTTGGGCATTCTACTCTGTCTCTGCCATCTGCTATCGAACCAGCATATATCCAAACATCATTGGTTGATCTTCATCGATCCATTCTCAAACCAATCTTTCACTTTTTACCCAACCAAATTCTATTTCAAGTCCAATTTCATTTACTGTTTATTTCTCAAATCAGTTATCTTCATCTCCAAATTCCAAATTCGATTCTTATTCTCCAAGAATCAATTCATTTTAATAACTCGAATCTCCCATATTTCTCTTTTACAATTTCCATTCTGGATCGTTCCAAATTTTGTCCAATTTTGTTTATCTTAATTTAAGTTCCACTTTTACCATTTTAACTCCATAAGTTGAATCTTTATTTCAGAATTCAAATTCCTGGGGTTTTTATTTCAAATCAGTTTGAAATCATATATACATAATAATAACAATTCAAAACATTTGAATTTCTAACCAACTTATTTCCTCAAAATAAAATCTTTGATAGTAATCCGTCACTTAGAAACTCGAAAATTACACTGATGATGCCATGGTTCATCATCAGGGTTAATTTCTAGTGATTGAAGTGAGTTCAATACTATATTATTTTTCAAAATTCATTTTAATACACTTCCATTTTGAATTTTACTTCAAAATATCTTTCACACCACTTGGAAAACAATTTCAAATCTCCCAGGATTTAAAAATTCCCATATATTTAATCCAAACATTATCTCTAACTCTTTTCCATGTTCCTAGGGTTTTATTTCAATTCTGGTTTTAAATTCATATTCAGTTCATCTGATTTTGCATATTATACTTATATAATATTTCGATTGGTTATTTATATAACCAACTCAATTATAAATCTTATTCGATTATACTAACGATTAACACATCCAACATATTATAATAATATCAATATATATACTTCTTTTATATCAAAATATATTTTTGGGTAAAACTATTTCATTTACCCTCTTTTCAAAACATATTGTGTCGAATTACTCTGTTCAAGAGTTTAGAAACACCTATCGATACAGTTTGCAATCCAGTATCGACCAGAATTCATAAACCACTCGCCAAACAAATCAACATAATATAAAACAGTTTTTATATTGATTTACAAATACGCGCTCATATATACACACTCAAACTCAATCTAGAGTATTACTAACTCTATCTCTATTGAGTCACGCCCAAGAGCCAAGGTAATAACTTAACCTTTAGCTCTGATACCAATTGTAACGACCCGAATTTTGGTACTCTTTAGGCTAACGAATTACAACCAAATTTCAACCCAAAGAATACTAAAACCCGGATGTCGAAGAAAGAAATTAGAGGGTGAGAAAGATACGATAGAACTAATTGAATAGAAGAAGAAGAACACAACTGAATAGAATCAGAGTAAACACGAATCTCACAGCGGAACGAATAAAATGTATCATATAACATAACTTTGAAATACAAAACTGTATTGTATATACATACCATTATCAGAGTACAATACATCATATCACAGCGGAAATAATCTCTACATACTAACGGTGAAGCCTTCTGCTTAACTCCTCCAAGTTTATCTGTAAAAGCCTGAAACACTTGACTGCCCATACAAATTTGGGCACCCAAGAGTTTAGGGAAAACAAACAAAATAAACTCTGGGTCAGTCATGGGACTGGTGTGAGTAAATTCCAACCATACGGTTTAACTTTGAAAAATCCTTTTAAAACAAAAGGATAATAGTAAGACCAACCAACACATAAACATGGATGGTTTTTATCTTACTATAACCCAAAATATTTTAATATCAAAATCCAGCAATATTAAAATAATGTCTAATCAAGTAAAAAACCAAATAGCAGAACGCTTGCATCTCACGCTCCACATATATATAGTCTACAATCAAAAAACCGCAGGGCGCTTATTGGAGATTGGATTCCAACTATGACAAGGTATAGGACCACCTGCCGATAGTGTATCTCTAGAGGGGAATACACTGAGTTCAACAAGAACGTCTTGCAACCCGACCCACACATGACCGACCACTCATTTCGCTTGAGTGCATCGAATGTATATCACCAACGGTTGGGCTCAAACCACCGTTTCCCAGAAAGGGACAACATCGAAATAGATTAAAGAGGTAAAAGGAATTTCTCTAGATAGGTGATTATACACCCTAATGGCAGCGACCCACATAGCCATGCAGCCTGCCTGATTTTTGTCATTTCCTGGTTGTGAAGGTTGAGGCTACGTCTATCTTTTAGAACATCTGGTCACCATACACTTTGAATGCCACATCATCAAACCCATCGAATCACTAGTTGATCTTCCCTAAAATATTACGGGTATAAAGGCTAAGAGAAACGAATTTCTTCGCCACCAGACGTAATACCTTGAAAAGACCGTCTTATATGACCGTTAGGAATACTCTGTCAGACATTCGTCCATACAAGTGGTCCTGGGACTGGACAAACAGAAAACACCATTCTGGAACAGAACGACCCTTGCATTTCACTCCGTCTTCAATTGTCTTCGGCATAATCAAATTCGCAGCACTTATGCCTATACGGAGTGGTTTCGGATAATATATCCAACCGGTCTCTCCGTATTGACAACGATGGTCAAAACACTTCGATAGTCGTTTATTTGACTATCGAAGTAAAAACAATCATTAATTCAAATGTACAACTAAACATCACACAACCATGGACATTTTTTATTTAACATTCGTTTTCTTATTCGCATTCCCATATCTTACCAGATATTTCTCAAATCTCGTTTTAGCCATTTCCACACTTTTTGGAAAAACATTCCCAGAGATAGTATTATATTTAAATATCACACTTAAGTTTGCTTAACAACGTTATTTTATCATTAGTTCAAAACTTGCAATACGCTGCCAAATTCCCTTTATAACTCATCTTGACATCACAGTCACGCTTAAGCCTGGTCAACAACGTTATATTATCGTTATAGTTTAAAAACTTATAACACGCTGCTATATTCCACTTTATAACTAATCTCGACATCTCTTTCCATTACAAACCAATACCATCCCTCGATAATAGTGAAGTCGTTCAAGTTGGGGTATTTTATTTACCTCTCAGACCTTGATCGACAACGTTCTTATCTTAGAATAGATATACGTTCGTAACTCTAAACTCCTTATTACTTATAGTATCCCTCAAACCGTATTTCTTGTTTTATTTGCAATATGGTTTTATAACACCATATTCATACTTCGAAATCTCTGTTATTTATGACTATTTATTTTCAACATTTACTCTTCGCTTTACTTTATTCCACAGCTCTATTTTTAACTTCTTTACCAAGATCCATTAACGTTCTTTGTCTTTTGACATTATACTTTTATTTTAATCATTATACTTAATTCAAGTAACATCTTATTATAAACTCAAAATCTTATTAAATGAAATTCATTTAAGAACAATTATTTAATTAAAATTAATTAAAAAATATTTACTTTATCACTGCTGAAGCAAACATTTTACTCCATCATTAATCTAAAATATTGTTTAATCATTTTTTTCTTAAAACGATTATCCTCATAGGGAAAATTTATAGCTTCACTTGATTAAAAATAATCGCTTATAATTTCTTAGTAAAAGTTAACTACAAAATGTTTATTATAGAACTTCTACTATAATCTAGGACTTCGCTTTAATTATAAAAATATAATTTTTATAATTAACTTCGTTGATTTTCCTGACGTCCAATCAACTTCTTAACAAAACGATGGGTTTATGGTCTGTTGCCGCCACTTTCTTAACTGATATCGTCTATTTATTAAATCAACATAACGTTGATTTTCCATTCAACATGGTTCAAATAGTGCATATATATATATATATATATATATATATATATATATATATAAAACAAACAATACATATAAATATTTAGGAACCCGGTTGAATTCCTCCAACTGGTTTCCGCATCCACATATATTAGTCAAATAATTAACTCTGATTCCCTACTAGGGAATCTTATAATTAGTATTCAACCAATGACGTGTATATATGCAATGATATATGTGATTCAACCAATTTAATTGTAATCTACCTAAGCGACCATCACACACTATTAAAATATGATTATAATATTTTAAAACAGAGTGAGTGAATTTACTCACCTTGGCGCGTTAACCGTTTAATAACGATTTGCGTCAGTTGATTTTCTCATGAACTCCCAGTGGCTCTGTTCTCCGTGCAATATGTTCCACAATGTAGATCTGTTCGTTACGCCTCTATCGGATCCGGTTGCGATCCGTTCGATCGTTCCGTTACCATCAACGTTGAACTCATCACTATTCCAGCGCACCGCTTCCCGACGAGCACACTCCATTCATCCACACACTCTCTCTCCATTCACATTACAAAAAAATATACCAGTACCATATTCCCCATCACTCCCATGCGTGTCTCGTACATATGTATCCATGCGCCATTTGTCAGCTACTCCCTCAAACATGCAAACTTTAGTACACCATCCACAAGCCCAAAGCGAGCCACTTCGATCAGTTAAAGACCTGATCTTCCCCCTTGCAACATCTAAACTCACGCATCATCTCTCGCTACACCATGTTTTTTCTCCATCATCTTAAACATTCGTCCAGCTCCTTATAATTTTCCTTACCAACTTTAGTTCAATACTCTTGGATCCTCAGCCTGTTTTTAAACAATCCCCTCACCCTGTAGTTCTTCCAGTTTCAACCGCAAGTCCCAATGTTTTTCTTTCCTTTTTTTCCAATATTTTCTTGAACCTTCTCATAACAAACCGTGCATTCCCTCTTCATGGCCACTCTATTTCCAGTACACGTTCAAAATCCCTTCTTTATTTAAACACATACCCCATGCATGCTTCCAACTGCACATACCCCCATCAGCTCACGCCTGCTACCATCTTCAATCCAAAGCACCACGTCACCTGTATTGTCACCTCCCCCCTCGTATACCATACTCCTTGCCTGGAACGGTATGTCACCAAAAATGTGGAAGCCCCTCCTTTGCCAAGACCACAACCACCACCGCCCATCCACTTTTCCATCCTTCAACTGCCATGAACAGAAGAACCTGTCCATGCTACTCACATCACCCAATGCCTTATTACCCTTCTCATTCTCTATTCCCACTCCACGCAGTAACTTCGACATCCACCACCTCATCCTTGCTCCGGACAACATTGTGCCACCCTCCTCCATCCGAAAAGAACGCCCAGCTCCTACGGCAGGTGATCGAGTCTAGTCCCTGAGTTTTGTTTTTAGAAGAGAGCAACGTCTTTTTTTTATATAGAGGATCGGCTGTTAAGGAAGAAACAGAGCTTGTGTTTTCGTTTTTTTACTGAGGTTTTGTTTTGCAGAAAGATGGTCGATGTGTCTGTGTGTGATGTTTATTTATATGCAGTATTTCCTTGGCAATCAAGGAATAGGTGTTGTAGGTGTATAGGTAGGTTTGCATGCCTTCCTTCTAGGTAGTGTATGTTTCCAACATATTATACTTGCTATGTAAATTATAGAGTAGCTATTTTGTTATCCTTTCACAGTTGTTTGATTTTGAAAATATAGCACAGTATTGAGTTGTCTTTCAATTATAGAGTAGGACAGCTTCACAATTTCAACGTCTATCTATGATAACTCTTAGGATAGCTGGAAACAATCTGTATTGCTATAATATTATTAGTCTGCATCATGGTTATCTGATCAAATTTTAACTTAGGCGTTAAGTTATGGGCTGCTTGCATCACATCATCAGTCCTTAGGTTATGGGTGAGTACATCTTTAGGAATACATAGGTACTTAGACAGCTTCTGCTAGTATGGACAGAAATGGGAGAGGTGACACTCAGTTTAAAGCTCTAGTATTCTAGGTACCATCCTACACACCTATTTCTCTGTGTAAAGTTATATTTTAATACAAAAGAAAGGCTGTTTAAGAGGTAAGCCGTAGGGTAATGGTGAAATTACAGCTTAGATATGAATTTTCATTTCAATCATTCGTGACAGTGTTCATAAATATATAATTTTAAACCGGTTCCATACTTGCTAAGTAATGGCCAAGATATTTTAGAGGATATGCACAAGATTCGTTTGCAGTAAATGAAGTCATGCGAGCCGTGTGCTTTGAAATGTAGAATCAAACTTAAATTCTTAGATGAGAAGTACTGCACCCTATCACGTAAAACTTGGTTTAGTTAGGTACCACTATGGACAGAAATAAAAATATGATCATGTCCAGCGAGGTGCCACAATCCCAGAAATATAATAATATCGGTAGGTTAACTCATATTTTGAAACCCCAAAATATTGATATAGGGTGCAAAATACTCCAAATAAAAAGTTGCGTATTTAGTTAATTAAAAATTACAGTAAAATTCTAAAAATTAATTTATCACCACGTCTCAAAAGAACCTTGTCTAAATTCGAAACCGATATCTAGTTATATCAAATAAACCGTTATGGTCGATATACAATTTCATATATAGCGACTTTCTGAATATTTGATTTGGATAAAATTCACAATCTATAACGCGAAATCTTGATTTTTTACTTCTGCTAGAAATATATTGTTCAACAGATTCCAACGTTTCTTGTTTCGAAGAAATCCGATCTATAACGAATCTTGTATACTCAGTTGAAGTTCAGAACGTTAAAATACGAATTGCCATGACAATACAGGCTCAATTATATTTAATATATATTTTTATACGTTCAACTTTGTTTTAATTAATATATAAATCCACTTATATTACGAATTCAATATTTAAACTGATTTAAATATTCAAATACAAACCGATAAAAAATGCGGGACATTACATTCTCGACATAATGAAGAAGAAGAAGGAAAAAATGACAATGAGAATATAGAGAATGAAAATCAAGGCAGTATTCAAGTTCAGAAAGAGGAATGTGAAGAAAAGGGAAAAAATGAAGCTGTGGAAAAAATAATCCCAGCTACAGAGGACCCAAAAATCAGCAAAAATGTACTAGTCGAAGTCAGTCCACCGACCTTTGACTTGTGTATGACACAAATTATTAAGGAAATACAAACAAAAAAATTATCTCAGCAAGAAGAAAAAAAATGCCAACAAAAGATGAACTGCCTTCATATTTAGACAGATTAAAAAAGAAACAAAGGAAAAAGAAAGGAAGAAGAGATTTATTTGACTATCCAACAATTTAGAAAAAAAGGGAAAAAAAACAAATGTTGAAGCAGGAAAAAATAGTAAAGATCAGCCTAGAGAAGAATCAGAAAATGAAAAAAAGCAAGAGTAGCATGAAGAAAAAAAGTGCGAAAACAGAGGGAAATCTAGAGCAAGAATCAATTTTAGTTGAAAAGCCACTGGCTATTTTGGAACCATGATGGGCAGAATTGAAACAGTCGCATTGCGAGAGTGTTAAATATCTGAATAAAGAACAAAAAACCATGTTAAACAAAAATTCTATGTTGCAAAAGCAAGAAATTTGTAAGTACACATTTTATTATCAATATTTATAGAGATTTGTTCAAAAATTAACTATAATTTTCATTTCTACAAAACATGGATGTTATGATAAATGATGACACAAATTTAGGTGGTTGCGTCATAACGAAACATATGCTTGTTCATGTTCTGGAAGGAGACTTCACGGATGGACAGGTACCACATATATATTGCTACTGTTGCTAGTTTTGCATATCAGTTTTGCTAATTAAATATTGTATGTATCAGTTTTGCATATCATGTTCCGATGGTATCAGTTTTACAAGCCTGGTAATATCAGTTTTTATCAATTATAGTGAAAATTTATTTTTTAGTTTCTTGGTATCAGTTTTAGAAGTCTGGTAGTATCAGTTTTACTGGTTTCTGGTTAAAGTTTATTTTTCTAGTTTCTAGGTATCAGTTTTACGTACCTTTTAGTATCAGTTTTATGATTTCTGGTTTAAAATTAATTTTTCCATTTGTTTTGTAACATTTTTATTTAGCAATATCATATGCCTTCTTATATACATGTGTATGGGTATTACATACTATTGATTGGTTTACAAAATATTGCGTAACTGAGAACAATTACGCAATGGCAATAATGGGAATAATAAGTAAAATTTCAGATCACTTGTATGTGGTATTTTTTTTAAATTATCAAATAACAATTACAATATTATTTACGGCCAGAAAGCACTGGTTGACACCTGTTTTAGAAAAAGCTATGAAAAATGCGTACATGGAGGTTATTTAATTTCCATTGCATTGTCGAAGTCTCTAGACGCTAGTGACTTTAACATATGAAAATATGCAGTGGTCGCATTATGACTCCAATCGCCCTAGAAGATCAAACCCAAACAATAATGACAGTTTGAAAGCTACAATGACATTGGTATGAAATACTTCTAAAAAAGAAACAATATAATGCTATAACTCTTATATTTATAAATACGAAGTCACTACTCGTATATCTACTTTTTTAACAAAGAGCTGAAGTTGAGAAACTATTGCTGCAATTATACGAAAAAAATAACTTTACAAATATGCAGCTCAACACATGTGAAATGCATAAGATGAGTGTGCACAACAAGGCTGTGACATGTAATTCTTTATCATGTATTAATATTCATAACCAGCATGCATGAGTATTGATACAAATAACAATATAATTTTCTTTGTACAGGCTTGATTGCGGGATATATGTAACGATATTTGTAATATCAATGAACAGGAAAGAGATTCCTCTAAAGGTTGCCAAGAAGAACATGTTGAAATGTAGAGCACATCTAGTGTACGAAATTTTTGCAAACAAGGGGTATTGTTGGGATTTAGAAGACTTTATGTCTAATCATTATTTGGAGGAAAATTGATTACAATTGGTAGATGAAATTGGTTGGTAGTTAGAAATGTAAATATGATGATATTAGTTTCAAAACTACTTGTTTTTAGTTGTTGTATATGATGTTAAATGTTGCAAACGTTCAACATTTCTTATGGGGAAAACTGTTTTTTTATATATGACGATATGATATTAGTTTGAAATAGCTGGCCTATTGCAAATATTCGACGTTTCTGGTCGAGAAAATTGTTTTTTTGTATGATGATATGATATTAGTTTGAAATTACTGGGCTGTTACAAATGATTTTTATGCTGTCATAATGTATAGTATCATGTGTTGTGAACTGTTTTATGGTTGTGTCTATGAAACTAATATCTCATTTCTTCAAAACAAATACTACAATTTTTTAAATAAAAAAATTCGATACCAACATTCACACAAAACTGATACCCACTTACTGCAATTTTAACAAAACATGAGAAAGAGTGAAAAACTGATACTAGATTTGGTTCAAAACAGATACCCTAGTGCTGGTAAACAAAATAATCCAAAACTGATACTAGTGTGAATGAAAAACTGATACTTGAAAACTGCTAACTATACAAAAATTAAAACTAATATGTGAGAGCAGTCAACATTATATAGTAGATCATACCATGACTTCCACCACCATGTGACTTGTTATATGCTCGGTCGTGTTCTCGTTCATGTACTCGGTCATGTGTTCTGTCATGTTCTCGATCATGTGCTCGGTCATGTGCTCGGTCATGGGCTCGGTCATGTGCTCGGTCATGTGCTTGGTCATGGGCTACGTCATGTGTTCGGTCATGTGCTCGATCATGTGCTCGGCCATGTGCTCATTCATGTGCTCGGTCATGTGCTCGGTGATGGGCTCGTTCATATGCTTAATCATGTGCTCGTTTATGGGCTCGGTCATGGACTCGGTTATGGGTTTGGTCATGTGCTCGGGTTATGTGCTCGGTTATGTGCCCGGTTATGAGCTTGGTTATGTACTCAGTTGTGTGCTTGGTTAACGGCTCAGTTATATGCCCGGTTATGGGCCCGGTTATGTGCTCAGTTATGGGTTCGGTCATGTGCTTCGTCATTGGCTCAGTTATGGGCCCAGTTATGTGCCTGGTCATGGGCCCAGTTATATGCTCGGTTATGGGCTCGATCATGTGCTCGGTTATCGGCTTTGTTATATAAACTCAATTTCTGTAAGAAAATTTATACTAGAACTTTAGTAAAACTGATACCATACTCATTTAAACATGATATTAGAAATAAACTGATACCATCACTTTTGCAAAACCGATACACTATTCATAGAAATATAATCTAAGTAAAAAAGCTGATACCAGTGTGTTACCAAGACTGATATCTTTACATTATTGTTAAAAAGATGATATTAGAATGCATGTAAAATGTGACGGCAAAGAATTTCGCTCGGTCCGAACCAGTCGTTAAACCGATCCAGGCCGTTCGAAACGCCCTATCGTTGAGAACACGACAAAACAGAACGCATACAGAAGAACATTTCACTATATATAACAACAGTGCATCAGATTACAAGAATATACAGAGTATAAATGAATATTACACAGAAATATCAGAGATTTAAATTACATTTAAATACATAGCAGCGGAAAATAATACGATACACAACTAGAAGAGATATACGGATACAAAGCTTTCCGGATATCGTTCCAGCTGTAAACCAGGATCCTGTGAATATAAATCTGCAAAACCAAAACTACTAGCTGCCCGTGTCAAAATAAGGGCACCCAGAGTTTAGGTTGAAACAATAAACTCCAGGTCAGTCATGTGACTGGTGTGAGAACTAAAACAGTTATTAATCTTTATTTTAAATCATTAGGTAAATCAAGGGACCACGCCGTATAACACGGAACGGGTTTCCTCCCAAGAATACCAGTGCATAAAACAAACAGCGCAATGCTAAATAAAGAAAAATGAAGCTGTTATAAGACCCAGGTCCCATCACACAATGCAACGCAGCCGAGGATAGGGTTTTCCCTTATAACAGCCAAAGTATGCTTGATACGTTTAAAACAAATCATTTGATACTATTATAAGTGTATAGTGTATAAAACATTTCAAATCATAAGTATCAATCATAGGCGGCATGAACGGCCCATAACACTATGTCGCCATATATAAGTTTAAAATCAAAACCGCAAAACGACGTATTGGAAGTTGGGTTATCATTTATGGTATGAACCGAGGCAAGGGGCAAGATCCTCAATGATTCGAGACTGCCTAGCCCGAGTCTCAGGATCAGAGCTCGAGTGACCCTTGGATCGTCAGGGCCGGTCCACACGGAGTGGATTAAAATACCTGAGCACTACGTTTCGCCGCCCTTTGGGGCGTAAGCGAGCCAACTAAATGACTCCATCGGTTCGAGAACGACCGATCAATCCGAGGCGCCTCGCAACAGCAACAACCACATAAGTCAAACTCGTCAGGGCGTGTAAAACCACTGACGTCACTTTTAGCTAGGAGGAAACGTAGGCCCTCCCTGATGTCCGTCTCCCGTTTTTGATTCATACCGGGTGTGATACTCGCGAATCAACGTTACACAAAGCTACGCCACAAAGGCCGTGCTTCGATCATCAACCACAAGACTTTGCTTTTCAACAGAAGCCTTGATCATTTGCCACTTAGGCATGCCACACAGGCAATTCACTCCATGCGATTGATATCCATCAATATATAACCCCTGAGCTCGTACGTCTCAGAGAAGGGCGTTAAGCAAGAGAATAAACTCTCCGCCGCCAAACAGATATATATTTAATAGAGATCAATCACACGGACTAAAATCCAATGTCAGACACACAGTCCATTTACAAGTCCGTTCTGGGTCTGAACGAAACCGGAGGCACCTAGTACCCCGCATATCCATCGATCTCCAAGTACGTCTGGACGATCACTAACTGTTTCCATCTTCTTGGGTGTACAGCCCAATCAAGATCATCAGTTATCACCCAAACGACGTGAAGACCTCCGGTCTTCGACCATCGTCTTCATCTTCGACTTATCGTCGTATCAGTTACTCAGAATGGGATAAACCCGGTCTTTCCGAATAACTCGCGTATATTTTAAATAAGTGTTACACAAACACAACATACGCCTCATTCCAATTCATTAGTCACTAATCGTAAATTAATCAAGAGAATAATTCCCCAAATATTAACCCCGAAGGCCGAAACCAACATCAGATCAATATCCAGAAAACCATTCTGCTTGGCTAACCGCCAGTTAGTTTCTAAATTTCACATTCAAATCTAATTAAAGATTTAACTATCGCCTGGAGCAAAACTGGTGATACTCCATTCTCGATCTTTTCAATCTAATTAAAGATTCATTAAAACTCCACTTAGTTTTAATCATTATCTGGGTTAAAGAATCAGTGTCATTTAAAACACGGTTCACGATAAACCCAAAATCACATTCATTAATTATCGGGTTAAAGAACGAGTGTTAATTAAAACACTGTTCACGATAAACCCAAAAATCAATATCGATTTAATTCCAATTAAATATCATTTAATTGGTACACTTCATTAAATCTAAATAAAAAGATTTAATCTTTTCTCAACTGGGTTCAAGAACAGTGTTAGTGAAGACACCACTCACGACAAACCCAAATCACATTCGATATTCAATTACTAGGCTCTGAATAGAAAATATATCGGCTTATATTCAATATCGAATTCTACGACTAACAAATGTCGTATTGGAAATAACGATATAAATATATATATCTTTCAAATTTCCATAACAACATCTGTATAATCCCGGATTCCAACATCGAAATATTCCGAAGACAATTTCGATTCAAATCCACTCCAATGCAATCATTGGAAATTTTGGTTATTTTCAAAACCCTTTTCAAATTCAATTTATTTATTTAAAAATAAATAGAATTATAATTCTAGTTCAAAACTAGTTCATTTCGATAAAAATCTATTTTTATCTTTCAAATAGGGAGTTTTTCATCCCAATTCTTTCTAAATCATTTCTTATGATTTTACACAAATTATTGCTATTTTTAATAATTTTATCAAGGCCCGTACAGTCGATTTCCATCAACGGCCATCGAACTGCACTTACAGCGACCTTTTTCGAATTTGATTTGGACATAATTCCAAATCCAACCGTTAGATTTCAAATTTCTAACATTCGCTAGAAAGCTCTTTTCGATACGAACCCAACGGTTCCGATTTTAGGAGAATCCGACGGTCGGATCTCCCGTAATGTCCGTTTGAAATAAATGGTCGAAATTCGCGAACTGCCGCGGCGCGGCGCGTTCTATTCAGGCCATTATATTATATATATAATATATATAATATATATTTCGTCGATTTCTATTCAAAACGAATTATATAAATAGTTTTAAAATCGTTTCAAAACCTATTTCAACTTCCATTTCAATTCAAAGCAAAACTGAATTCTTCCTCATAAATTCGTTTTAAAATTCATTTCTATTCAATTCAAAATTCAATTCAATTCAAATTTCAATTCAATTTGAATTCATTTTCAATTTAATTCACTTTGAATTCGTTTTCAATTCAATTCACTTTGAAATCGTTTTCAATTCAATTCATTTCGAAATCGTTTTCAATTCAATTCATTTTGAAATCGTTTTCAATTCAATTCATTTTGAAATCGTTTTCAATTCAATTCATTTTGAAATCGTTTTCAATTCAATTCATTTCGAAATCGTTTTCAATTCAATTCATTTTGAAATCGTTTTCAATTCAATTCATTTTGAAATCGTTTTCAATTCAATTCATTTCAAAATATTTTATTTCGAAATCACTTTTCAATATTCATTTCGAAATGAATAAAATCGATATAAACATCGTTCACGTCAAAATGGCGCCAATCTAATCCTCACGGCTTCACATATTTCAATATTCAAATATTCTATTTCAAATATTTCTATTTCAAATATTTCTATTTCAAATATTTCTATTTCAAATATTTCTATTTCAAATATTTCTTTTTTTCAAATATTTCTTTTTTTTTCGAAACTGGAATGAGGCCCAATCAATTACCATATAATGTTAATTATATGGATTTTCTACAACACATGTATATATCGACAACGATGAATAATCAACCATCAACCAAAGTGCACTACACTGTATAAGCATCAAATATAGAGATTTAACGCTTATAGCAGCTTGTCAATCAATCGATCGACATATTTAATCAATCAGGATGAGTGAACTTCAAATTTCATCCTAACACCCGTGTGGGGTTTCAAACAATCAAACACATATTTTATTTGTGCAGTTAGGCGATGTGTAAAATTTATCGACCCAATCAACGTCATTCAAATAGGTGTACATAAACAAACCGTCTGGTTTGTAAATGAATATTTATTTATTCACATTCACGTTAAAAATTATATTTTTAACGATAACACATTTTATTTTAACACATGAATTTCTATTCAGTTCATTCGTTAAATAAAATGCTATTTTTATTTTTCTAACTTATTTTAGAAAATTTCGGCGGCATAACGGCACGATACTAGAAACGGGACAAGGCCTAGCCTTATCCCCGGTCTAGTGAAGGCCCACGCCATTCACACATCAATCATATCAATTCATTTCACCAGAACAATCCAATCCAAATCAAATAATCTAACCAACTACACAACCAATCAAACAAGTCCATGGTTTGTGGACGGGTGTCGGGTGCTTCTAATAAGCACCGTCTGCATCCTAGTATATATATGTATAACTAGAAAAATAAATTGAAAGGTGAGAAATTCTCACCGATAGCTATCCTAGCTCCACGGCTCTTCTAATGCAGGAAATCTTCGCCAACTCGCCTTTTTGTCGCTTTCGTTGCTGCTTTCACTACATACGTAAAAATCACATTTTACCTCGCTATTCTATATGTAAAAATCGAATTTTTACTTCGCTATTCAATACATAAAAATCACATTTTTAATTTCAAAAGCAATGAATATTTTCAATTTCAAAAGCAATGAATATTTTCAATTTCAAAAGCAATGAATATTTTCAATTTCAAAAGCAATGAATATTTTCAATTTCAAAAGCAATGAATATTTTCAATTTCAAAAGCAATGAATATTTTCAATTTCAAAAGCAATGAATATTTTCAATTTCAAAAGCAATGAATATTTTCAATTTCAAAAGCAATGAATATTTTCAATTTCCAAAGCAATGAATATTTTCAATTTCAAAAGCAATGAATATTTTCAATTTCAAAAGCAATGAATATTTTCTTTCCTTTATCAAAATCCTATCATTGTTTTTATATTTTTCAAATCAAATTCTATTTTATATTTTTCAAGACATTATGATATACATTTTCAAAACAAATTATATACTTTTCAAAACAAATGATATACATTTGATATACATTTTCAAAACAAATTTTTATAAAGCTTTTTATAAATTAAAACAGATTTTTTTCTAGGTTATTCAAAACAAAACAAAAAAAAACAAAAATATTAAGAAATGCTCACTGGTTTTTTTTTTATCACTTCTGGACCATCAAAAATCCCATCTGCACCCTATATGCTTCCTCCAGGCTTCGGCCATTTGAATGAACCCACCGCCAACATTCCCTTGCACAGGCCACCAGCGTCGACCGGACAAGGATCCAACAGCACACCCTCGACCTCCTTCGTGTCACCTCCCTCCACCAGCAGCCGCATCGAATTCGAGCCCCCACGCCGCCTGCAAATCGACTTCGAACGGACCGAGTTCATGACAGAAATTCGAGCAGGACGCTTGACTAAAATCGATCACACTTAGGGGGATTTGAAGAGCAAGGAAGGGACTTTGATTTTGTTTTAGTGAGGAGAGTTAATTCGTTTTGATTTGGGATAAATTGGGGATTAAGCATGGGAGAACGGGGGTCGTCGATTTTGGAAGGAGGCGGCTCCTTTGGGCTTTGACCGTGCAAGAAGAAAGTGAGGGCTTTGACCAATAACTTTGACCATATATATATTTTAACTATTTTATTCAACTTTAATGTTAAAACCCCAAACGGACTTTAAATCAAACCCTACGAGTGTCGCCCCTAGCTAAATACCCCCATTCCGAACACAATGGGATATGTATCATAAGCCAATTCGACTGTTTGAATCAGTTTCCGTTAAATTTACATTTAAATCACTATATTGAATTTTAAACGTACATTTCAAATTACCGGGGTCACATACTAACTAGAAAAATTCCAGAAAAATATTTTCTAGCTTCGTATTTACGATACGGTCCTAACAAAACTAGTTTCGTCGAATTCTGAGACCGTTAGAAAAATGGCCAATTTCCAGTCGATTAAAATCAACTGAAATGGTCAAAACACGTTTTCCTTTGCCACGCTCACATATTGATTCGAAAAATTATGAAATTTGGAATCTAGCAATAACTTAACATCACGGACCCAACAAAACTGGTTTCGTCGAAATCCGAGGTCGTTTGCAAAATTGCTATTTTTAAGGGTCTTATATATATAAAAATATATATAAATTCCACAGCGACTATTTCTAATTTTAAACTGGACATATCTTATCATTTCTAAGATGAAATCTCAGTTTGTTAACTTCGTTACAAAGATATAGTTATACAGATTCAAATATTTCTTGTTTCGTTCAATTCTGACTTATATTGAATTCTGTATATTCATTTGAAATTAGAAATCGAATTTTCGAACTACCGCGCCATTTTCAATTCTATTTATAATTATATATAAATATTTATATTCTAACGACGACGTATATAAATATATACGTCGAATTATATTCAAAATAAATTTATTGTCGATATTATTTAAAATAATTCATTTTAAATAATCAAAATTCGCTAAAATTGCCAAAATAAAAAATTTTAAACTGGCCCAGAATTTGCGGGTTGTTACAATCTCCCCCACTTAAAACTTTTCGTCCCCGAAAAGGAACAAAGTCGAAAGTGGTTTGATTATTCAGCTCTACGCTCGATCTGGCTTCCATTCTCCAACTTTTCAGTTTCTGAGAATTTTCAAAATTTCAAAAATTTGGCTAACACCCTAAATTTTTGAAAAATTTCGCCATAACCTCCCCTGCACCGGGAGCATCGGGGAATTTCAAATAGCTTCCCCGGTCCTTCAGATCTCAAAAAGAAAAAGAAAAAGCCAAGCGGCTAGCCAATAGGCTCACAAAATCATCATCACCCAAACAAAACAGGAAATTATGTAGTAAACATGTACCTATTTGTCGGGCAAACAAATTTTATTCTCGGCTCTAGCCTCCTTGCTATGACCTGTTCAATGATATATATGTATATGCAAGCAAACGCGACCAATTTTCAATACAGTTCAATATTTGATCAAATTAGGCATAATGGTTCAAAATTACCAAACAATTAAACAAACAACACAAACATCAATCAATTAGTGAATTAGAGTCTCAAATTCGTAATTTGATACATATACAAAAATCAGATTTTTGGTGCCAAATCACAACAATGTGTTCTAACTATATTAGTTTTGGGTTCTCACACCAGCCTAATGGAAATATATAGAAAATCACACCTTCGAGACACGAACATAAATACTGATGATGTCATGACAATCATCAGTACCATCTTCGGGCGACTAGAGTGTGATGCTATATCTATCCAATATATTAAAATTTCGAATACACGCGGATCAGACGTATACGCAAAATCTATATATACTGGATTGTCCACATCAATATAAATAGAAAATCAAATACGAATAATTGATTTAAATTTTCAAAACAAAAGTTTGTTTTCATTTTAAAAATATACTCTCACACTCGTTCTAGGATACTACTGATCCCATCTCTAACGAGTCATTCTCATTGGATATTCCTAACCCAATATCTGATGAATTCTTTCGTATGTTTCTAATGTGTCTTGTTCTCTAGCTTTGTAAACCAAAGCTCTGATACCAAATGTGACGGCAAAGAATTTCGCTCGGTCCGAACCAGTCGTTAAACCGATCCAGGCCGTTCGAAACGCCCTATCGTTGAGAACACGACAAAACAGAACGCATACAGAAGAACATTTCACTATATATAACAACAGTGCATCAGATTACAAGAATATACAGAGTATAAATGAATATTACACAGAAATATCAGAGATTTAAATTACATTTAAATACATAGCAGCGGAAAATAATACGATACACAACTAGAAGAGATATACGGATACAAAGCTTTCCGGATATCGTTCCAGCTGTAAACCAGGATCCTGTGAATATAAATCTGCAAAACCAAAACTACTAGCTGCCCGTGTCAAAATAAGGGCACCCAGAGTTTAGGTTAAAACAATAAACTCCAGGTCAGTCATGTGACTGGTGTGAGAACTAAAACAGTTATTAATCTTTATTTTAAATCATTAGGTAAATCAAGGGACCACGCCGTATAACACGGAACGGGTTTCCTCCCAAGAATACCAGTGCATAAAACAAACAGCGCAATGCTAAATAAAGAAAAATGAAGCTGTTATAAGACCCAGGTCCCATCACACAATGCAACGCAGCCGAGGATAGGGTTTTCCCTTATAACAGCCAAAGTATGCTTGATACGTTTAAAACAAATCATTTGATACTATTATAAGTGTATAGTGTATAAAACATTTCAAATCATAAGTATCAATCATAGGCGGCATGAACGGCCCATAACACTATGTCGCCATATATAAGTTTAAAATCAAAACCGCAAAACGACGTATTGGAAGTTGGGTTATCATTTATGGTATGAACCGAGGCAAGGGGCAAGATCCTCAATGATTCGAGACTGCCTAGCCCGAGTCTCAGGATCAGAGCTCGAGTGACCCTTGGATCGTCAGGGCCGGTCCACACGGAGTGGATTAAAATACCTGAGCACTACGTTTCGCCGCCCTTTGGGGCGTAAGCGAGCCAACTAAATGACTCCATCGGTTCGAGAACGACCGATCAATCCGAGGCGCCTCGCAACAGCAACAACCACATAAGTCAAACTCGTCAGGGCGTGTAAAACCACTGACGTCACTTTTAGCTAGGAGGAAACGTAGGCCCTCCCTGATGTCCGTCTCCCGTTTTTGATTCATACCGGGTGTGATACTCGCGAATCAACGTTACACAAAGCTACGCCACAAAGGCCGTGCTTCGATCATCAACCACAAGACTTTGCTTTTCAACAGAAGCCTTGATCATTTGCCACTTAGGCATGCCACACAGGCAATTCACTCCATGCGATTGATATCCATCAATATATAACCCCTGAGCTCGTACGTCTCAGAGAAGGGCGTTAAGCAAGAGAATAAACTCTCCGCCGCCAAACAGATATATATTTAATAGAGATCAATCACACGGACTAAAATCCAATGTCAGACACACAGTCCATTTACAAGTCCGTTCTGGGTCTGAACGAAACCGGAGGCACCTAGTACCACGCATATCCATCGATCTCCAAGTACGTCTGGACGATCACTAACTGTTTCCATCTTCTTGGGTGTACAGCCCAATCAAGATCATCAGTTATCACCCAAACGACGTGAAGACCTCCGGTCTTCGACCATCGTCTTCATCTTCGACTTATCGTCGTATCAGTTACTCAGAATGGGATAAACCCGGTCTTTCCGAATAACTCGCGTATATTTTAAATAAGTGTTACACAAACACAACATACGCCTCATTCCAATTCATTAGTCACTAATCGTAAATTAATCAAGAGAATAATTCCCCAAATATTAACCCCGAAGGCCGAAACCAACATCAGATCAATATCCAGAAAACCATTCTGCTTGGCTAACCGCCAGTTAGTTTCTAAATTTCACATTCAAATCTAATTAAAGATTTAACTATCGCCTGGAGCAAAACTGGTGATACTCCATTCTCGATCTTTTCAATCTAATTAAAGATTCATTAAAACTCCACTTAGTTTTAATCATTATCTGGGTTAAAGAATCAGTGTCATTTAAAACACGGTTCACGATAAACCCAAAATCACATTCATTAATTATCGGGTTAAAGAACGAGTGTTATTTAAAACACTGTTCACGATAAACCCAAAAATCAATATCGATTTAATTCCAATTAAATATCATTTAATTGGTACACTTCATTAAATCTAAATAAAAAGATTTAATCTTTTCTCAACTGGGTTCAAGAACAGTGTTAGTGAAGACACCACTCACGACAAACCCAAATCACATTCGATATTCAATTACTAGGCTCTGAATAGAAAATATATCGGCTTATATTCAATATCGAATTCTACGACTAACAAATGTCGTATTGGAAATAACGATATAAATATATATATCTTTCAAATTTCCATAACAACATCTGTATAATCCCGGATTCCAACATCGAAATATTCCGAAGACAATTTCGATTCAAATCCACTCCAATGCAATCATTGGAAATTTTGGTTATTTTCAAAACCCTTTTCAAATTCAATTTATTTATTTAAAAATAAATAGAATTATAATTCTAGTTCAAAACTAGTTCATTTCGATAAAAATCTATTTTTATCTTTCAAATAGGGAGTTTTTCATCCCAATTCTTTCTAAATCATTTCTTATGATTTTACACAAATTATTGCTATTTTTAATAATTTTATCAAGGCCCGTACAGTCGATTTCCATCAACGGCCATCGAACTGCACTTACAGCGACCTTTTTCGAATTTGATTTGGACATAATTCCAAATCCAACCGTTAGATTTCAAATTTCTAACATTCGCTAGAAATCTCTTTTCGATACGAACCCAACGGTTCCGATTTTAGGAGAATCCGACGGTCGGATCTCCCGTAATGTCCGTTTGAAATAAATGGTCGAAATTCGCGAACTGCCGCGGCGCGTTCTATTCAGGCCATTATATTATATATATAATATATATAATATATATTTCGTCGATTTCTATTCAAAACGAATTATATAAATAGTTTTAAAATCGTTTCAAAACCTATTTCAACTTCCATTTCAATTCAAAGCAAAACTGAATTCTTCCTCATAAATTCGTTTTAAAATTCATTTCTATTCAATTCAAAATTCAATTCAATTCAAATTTCAATTCAATTTGAATTCATTTTCAATTTAATTCACTTTGAATTCGTTTTCAATTCAATTCACTTTGAAATCGTTTTCAATTCAATTCATTTCGAAATCGTTTTCAATTCAATTCATTTTGAAATCGTTTTCAATTCAATTCATTTTGAAATCGTTTTCAATTCAATTCATTTTGAAATCGTTTTCAATTCAATTCATTTCGAAATCGTTTTCAATTCAATTCATTTTGAAATCGTTTTCAATTCAATTCATTTTGAAATCGTTTTCAATTCAATTCATTTCAAAATATTTGATTTCGAAATCACTTTTCAATATTCATTTCGAAATGAATAAAATCGATATAAACATCGTTCACGTCAAAATGGCGCCAATCTAATCCTCACGGCTTCACATATTTCAATATTCAAATATTCTATTTCAAATATTTCTATTTCAAATATTTCTATTTCAAATATTTCTATTTCAAATATTTCTTTTTTTCAAATATTTCTTTTTTTTTCGAAACTGGAATGAGGCCCAATCAATTACCATATAATGTTAATTATATGGATTTTCTACAACACATGTATATATCGACAACGATGAATAATCAACCATCAACCAAAGTGCACTACACTGTATAAGCATCAAATATAGAGATTTAACGCTTATAGCAGCTTGTCAATCAATCGATCGACATATTTAATCAATCAGGATGAGTGAACTTCAAATTTCATCCTAACACCCGTGTGGGGTTTCAAACAATCAAACACATATTTTATTTGTGCAGTTAGGCGATGTGTAAAATTTATCGAGCCAATCAACGTCATTCAAATAGGTGTACATAAACAAACCGTCTGGTTTGTAAATGAATATTTATTTATTCACATTCACGTTAAAAATTATATTTTTAACGATAACACATTTTATTTTAACACATGAATTTCTATTCAGTTCATTCGTTAAATAAAATGCTATTTTTATTTTTCTAACTTATTTTAGAAAATTTCGGCGGCATAACGGCACGATACTAGAAATGGGACAAGGCCTAGCCTTATCCCCGGTCTAGTGAAGGCCCACGCCATTCACACATCAATCATATCAATTCATTTCACCAGAACAATCCAATCCAAATCAAATAATCTAACCAACTACACAACCAATCAAACAAGTCCATGGTTTGTGGACGGGTGTCGGGTGCTTCTAATAAGCACCGTCTGCATCCTAGTATATATATGTATAACTAGAAAAATAAATTGAAAGGTGAGAAATTCTCACCGATAGCTATCCTAGCTCCACGGCTCTTCTAATGCAGGAAATCTTCGCCAACTCGCCTTTTTGTCGCTTTCGTTGCTGCTTTCACTACATACGTAAAAATCACATTTTACCTCGCTATTCTATATGTAAAAATCGAATTTTTACTTCGCTATTCAATACATAAAAATCACATTTTTAATTTCAAAAGCAATGAATATTTTCAATTTCAAAAGCAATGAATATTTTCAATTTCAAAAGCAATGAATATTTTCAATTTCAAAAGCAATGAATATTTTCAATTTCAAAAGCAATGAATATTTTCAATTTCAAAAGCAATGAATATTTTCAATTTCAAAAGCAATGAATATTTTTAATTTCAAAAGCAATGAATATTTTCAATTTCAAAAGCAATGAATATTTTCAATTTCCAAAGCAATGAATATTTTCAATTTCAAAAGCAATGAATATTTTCAATTTCAAAAGCAATGAATATTTTCTTTCCTTTATCAAAATCCTATCATTGTTTTTATATTTTTCAAATCAAATTCTATTTTATATTTTTCAAGACATTATGATATACATTTTCAAAACAAATTATATACTTTTCAAAACAAATGATATACATTTGATATACATTTTCAAAACAAATTTTTATAAAGCTTTTTATAAATTAAAACAGATTTTTTTCTAGGTTATTCAAAACAAAACAAAAAAAAACAAAAATATTAATAAATGCTCACTGGTTTTTTTTTTATCACTTCTGGACCATCAAAAATCCCATCTGCACCCTATATGCTTCCTCCAGGCTTCGGCCATTTGAATGAACCCACCGCCAACATTCCCTTGCACAGGCCACCAGCGTCGACCGGACAAGGATCCAACAGCACACCCTCGACCTCCTTCGTGTCACCTCCCTCCACCAGCAGCCGCATCGAATTCGAGCCCCCACGCCGCCTGCAAATCGACTTCGAACGGACCGAGTTCATGACAGAAATTCGAGCAGGACGCTTGACTAAAATCGATCACACTTAGGGGGATTTGAAGAGCAAGGAAGGGACTTTGATTTTGTTTTAGTGAGGAGAGTTAATTCGTTTTGATTTGGGATAAATTGGGGATTAAGCATGGGAGAACGGGGGTCGTCGATTTTGGAAGGAGGCGGCTCCTTTGGGCTTTGACCGTGCAAGAAGAAAGTGAGGGCTTTGACCAATAACTTTGACCATATATATATTTTAACTATTTTATTCAACTTTAATGTTAAAACCCCAAACGGACTTTAAATCAAACCCTACGAGTGTCGCCCCTAGCTAAATACCCCCATTCCGAACACAATGGGATATGTATCATAAGCCAATTCGACTGTTTGAATCAGTTTCCGTTAAATTTACATTTAAATCACTATATTGAATTTTAAACGTACATTTCAAATTACCGGGGTCACATACTAACTAGAAAAATTCCAGAAAAATATTTTCTAGCTTCGTATTTACGATACGGTCCTAACAAAACTAGTTTCGTCGAATTCTGAGACCGTTAGAAAAATGGCCAATTTCCAGTCGATTAAAATCAACTGAAATGGTCAAAACACGTTTTCCTTTGCCACGCTCACATATTGATTCGAAAAATTATGAAATTTGGAATCTAGCAATAACTTAACATCACGGACCCAACAAAACTGGTTTCGTCGAAATCCGAGGTCGTTTGCAAAATTGCTATTTTTAAGGGCCTTATATATATAAAAATATATATAAATTCCACAGCGACTATTTCTAATTTTAAACTGGACATATCTTATCATTTCTAAGATGAAATCTCAGTTTGTTAACTTCGTTACAAAGATATAGTTATACAGATTCAAATATTTCTTGTTTCGTTCAATTCTGACTTATATTGAATTCTGTATATTCATTTGAAATTAGAAATCGAATTTTCGAACTACCGCGCCATTTTCAATTCTGTTTATAATTATATATAAATATTTATATTCTAACGACGACGTATATAAATATATACGTCGAATTATATTCAAAATAAATTTATTGTCGATATTATTTAAAATAATTCATTTTAAATAATCAAAATTCGCTAAAATTGCCAAAATAAAAAATTTTAAACTGGCCCAGAATTTGCGGGTTGTTACATAAAATTGATACCAGTGTGCTACCAAGACTATTTTTACATTAAAATTAAAAAAACTAATACTAGAATGCATGTAACACTGATACCAGTGTGCTACTAAGACTATCTTTACATGGTTATTAAAAAAATGAAACTAGAATGCATGTAAAACTGATACCAGTGTGCAGCCAAGACTGATATCTTTACATTGTTATTATAAAACGGATACTAGAATGCATGTAAAACTGATGCCATAATCATGTAAACAAAATATCAAAAATAAACCGATGCCATTACTTTTGCAAAACTGATACCCTATTCATAAAAACATAATCTAAATTGATAACAGTGTATGGTACATGTGACACGTAAAAGACATTCAGACGTAAGGCCTAATCGGGTACCTATGACATGTAAAAGACATCCGGACACAAAGCCTAATCGGGTACTTCAGCAACGATTCTGCATCCAGTAGGGATTAATTAATCGAGCAGGTACCTGTGACAAGTAAAAGACATTCGGACGCAAGGCCTAATCAGGTACCTATGAAACATAAATACATTCGGACGCAAGGCTTATTCGGGTACCCATGACACGTTAAAGACATCTGAATGCAAGACTTGATCGGGTACTTCAGCAATGATCCTGCACCTAGTAAGGTTTAAATAACCGAGCTTTACCTGTGACACGTAAAAGGCATTCGGATGCAAGGCCTAATCAGGTACCTATGACACGTAAAAGTCATTCGGACTCAAGGCCTAATCAGGTACTTATGACACGTAAAAGACATTCGGACGCAAGGCCTAATCGGGTACACATGACACGTAAAAGACATCAGGACGTAAGGCCTAATCGGGTACTACAGTTACGATTCTACACCCAGTAGGGATTAATAAACCGAATGGTTTACCTTGACACGTAAAAGACATTCGGACGCAAGGCCTAATCGGGTACCTATGACATGTAAAAGACATCCGAATGCAAGGCCTAATCGGGTACTTCACCAACGATTCTACACCAAGTAGGGATTAATTAACCGAGCTGGTACCTGTGACACATAAAAGACATTCGGACGCAAGGCCTAATCGGGTACCTATGACTCTTAAAAGACATCCAGACGCAAGACCTAATCGGTTACCTACCACACGTAAAAAACCCCGGACGCAAGGCCTAATCGGGTACTTCAGCAATGATTCTGCACCGTGTAGAGATTAATTAATCGAGCGGGTAACTGTGCCACGTAAAAGACATTCGGACGCAAGGCCTAATCGGGTACCTATGACATGTAAAAGACATTCAAACACATGGCCTAATTGGGTACCTATGACACGTAATAGACATCCAGACGCAAGGCCTAGTTGGGTACTTCAGCAACGATTCTTTACCCAGTAGGGATTAATTAACCGAGCGGGTACCCGTGACACGTAAAAGACATTCGGACGCAAGGCCTAATCGGGTACTTATGACACGTAAAAGATATTCAAACGAAAAGCCTAATTGGGCACCTATGACACGTAAAAGACATCCTGACGTAAGGCCTAATCGGGTACCTATAACACGTAAAATACATCTGGACGCAAGGCCTAATCGGTACTTCACCAACAATTCTGCATCCATTTGGGATTAATTAACCAAGTAGGTACTTGTGACATGCAAAAGACTTTCGGATGTAAGGCCTAATCGGGTACCTATGACACGTAAAAGACATTTAGACGCAAGGTCTAATCGGGTACATATGGCATGTAAAAGACATCTGAACGCAAGGCCTAATCGGGTACTTCATCAACAAGTCTGCACCCAGTAGGGATTAATTAATTGAGTGGGTACTTGTGGCACGTAAAATACTTTCGGATGTGAGGCCTAATTGGGTACCTATGACACGTAAAAGACATTCATACGTAAGGCCTAATCGAGTACCTAAGACACTTAAAAGTCATTCGGACACAAGGCCTAATCAGATACTTCAGCAATGATTCTCACCCAGTAGGGATTAATTAACCGAGCTGGTACCTGTGACATGTAAACGACATTCAGACGCAAGGCCTAATCGGGTACCTATGACACATAAAAGACCTCTGGACGCAAGACCTAATGGGGTACTTCAGCTATGATTTTGTATCCAATTATAGGGATTAATTAACTGAGAAGTTACTTGTGACACGTGAAAGACATTCGGACGCAAGGCCTAATCGGATACCTATGACACGTAAAAGACATCCGCATGCAAGGCCTAATCGGGTACTTGAGCAATGATTCTGCACCCAGTGGGGATTAATTAACCAAGCTGGTACCTGTGTTTGACACGTAAAAGACATTCGGACGCAAGACCTAATCGGATACCTATGACACGTAAAAAACATTCAAACACAAGGCCTAATCGGGTACGTATGACACGTAAAAAATATTTGGATGCAAGGCCTAATCGGGTAACTATGACATGTAAAAGACTTCCGGACGCAAGGCCTAATCGGGTACTTCAGCTATAATTCTGCACTTAGTAGGGATTGATTAACCGAGCGGGTTCATGTGACACGTAAAAGACATTCGGACGCAAGGCCTGATCGGGTACCTATGACACGTAAAAGACATCCGGACGCAAGGCCTAATAAGGTACCTATGACACGTAAAAGACATCCAAACGCAAGGCCTAAGCGGGTACTTCAACAACAATTCTGCACCCAATAGGGATTAATTAACCGAGCTGGTACCTGTGACACATAAAAGACATTCGAACACAAGGCCTAATAGGGTACCTATGACATGCAAAAGACATTTAGACCCAAGGACTAATCGGGTACCTATGACACGTAAAAGACATCCGAAAGCAAGGCATAATTAGGTACTTCAGCGACGATTTTGCACCCAGTAGGGATTAATTAACCGAGCTGGTACCTGTGACATGAAAAATACATTCGGACGCAAGGCCTAATAGGGTACCTATGACACATAAAAGACATTCAAACACAAGGCCTAATCTGGTACCTATGACACGTAGAAGACATCCAGATGTAAGGCCTAATCGGGTACCTATGACACGTAAAAGACATTCGGACGCAAGGCCTAATTGGATACTTCAACAAAGATTCTACACCCAATATGGATTAATTAACCGAGTGTGTACCTGTGACACGTAAAAGACTTTCGAACGCAAGGCCTAATCGAGTACCTATGACACATAAAAGACATAAGGACGCAAGGTCTAATCGGGTACCTATGGCACATAAAAGACATCTAAATGCAAGGCCTAATCGGGTACTTCAACAAGGATTCTGCACCCAATAGGGATTAATTAACCGAGAGGGTATCTGTGACACGTAAAATAATTTCGAACGCAAGGCCTAATCGGGTACCTATGACACGTAAAAGACATTCGGACGTAAGGCCTAATCGGGTACCTATGACACGTAAAAGACATCCGGACGTAGGCCTAATCGGGTACCTATGACAAGTAAAAGACATCCGAACGCAAGGCCTAATTGGGTGTGTAACGTAATGTGTGTTTCATGTTGCTTGGTAAAATAGTCTGCTATGAGCTCAATTATGTGTTCTGTTATATGCTCAGTTATAGGCTTTGTTATGGACTCAGAAATAATCTCGGTTATGTACCCAGTTATAAGCTCGGTTATGTGTTTGTTTATATGCTTGGTAATGTACTCAATTATGTTATCGGTTATGGTCTCGACTATGATTTGTGTTATATGCTCAATTATTGGTTTAGTTATGGGCTCAATTATGGTTTTTTTATATAAACATAATCTTAATAATAAAACTAATACTAGAAATCTAGTAAAACTGTTACCATATTAATGTATACATAATTTCAGAAAGAAAACCGATACCTATTTTTTTAACAAAAGGACGCCTTAATCATGTAAATAGAGTCTCATCCAAAAAAATGATATCATAATGCTTTCAAAAATGATACTAGCTAATTTGTAAAAATAATACACTATTCATATAAACAATGTCTCACTATCAAAACTGATACCAGTTAGCTTGGAAAACTGATACCACACGCGTTTAATCATAATCGTAGTACCAAAATTGATACCAGTATGCTTCCAAAACTGATACCAGAAACTGCATATTACAACATTTAAGATATAAATTATACCGATACAATCAATAATTGATATCTACAAATCAAGCAACATAAAGCACACACATTACATATATATATATATACACACACACATATAAAGCATCAACTAAAACATGATAGTAAACCAAAAATTCAATGAATACTCACAACTAATCTCAAATTTATTACATTTCCAAATCTGAATGCATAAGTGAAGGGAAAAAATGTAAAATCTCTAATACAAATGTAAGAAAATATCAATTCTTCGAAGCTTGAAAATAGCGCTTGTAGTGGCTATACTTATTACACACACCACACCAATTTTTTTTATTCTGGAAAAATGAAAATCCGCCTTTTTGTTTGGTAGAAGGTCTACCAGCACCACGTTTGTCTTTAAAAGGCTTAAAGACATCTTCAATGCAAGGACCAACAATGGAATTATCATAGTTCGGAATTGGATTCACTGGATTAGCATAAGAAGATCGATAATCGTCTATGGTGAAATAATGGTCAACAAAATCGTATACCCGAAGTTTAGATCTAGTAATGCACTTGATAGCATGAGCACAAGGAAATCCGGTAACTTTCCATTGATTGCAAGTACAACTCCGATTTTGAAGATCAACATGATGAGAAGATGGAGACTTGACTTCAAATATGAATTTTGAAGATTTGTAAACAACCCAAACAAACCCTTCATCAATCAACCCTTTTAACCTATGCTCCATAGATGGACAAAGAATGGTAGTCCACAAATGACACTCCTCTCTCCTTTTGGCCATTTGTTCCATAATTTTAATCATAATTCAATCTAAGCATGAAGTAATTGGAAATGCTCTTTCCTCTATAGCCCAACTATTAAAACTTTCAGCTACATTTGAACTATACTCTCAATATTGTTTACCCTTAAAAAAACAAATCAGCCCACTTATCAAACGGTTTATCCTTCAAAAAGTTAATTACTGCAGTACCTCCAACTTCCAAAAATTTAGAATGTGCAGCTTTAAATTCATTTAAATTTGAAGCTCTAGAACACAACTTAAACAACTCAACAACCGAAATATTTGTACTCTTCGACTTAACAGCTGAAAGCAAGTTTTGTTCAAAATGAAGATAACAAAAACTATGAAATGCATTACGGAAAATTTCATGAATACGAAGATATGTTATGGAAGAGGATCTTAACCTCCCCGAAAAGCATCCTACGCTAAAGAACTACAATTAGATATGGAAGAAATGAAAGGGTCATATTCATTTTCATTCCATGGCAGGAATAGCAGCCTTGAAAAAGCTATGCAAAACTAACCCTTGATGACAGTTTGATATAAAAACCAAATCACATGTTTCTTCAAGCACTTTCTTTAAGTGACATAAAAACCATCTCCAATTATCCACATTTTCAATGGACACTACACCCATAGCTAAGGGGAAAAAGCCTGAAATTAAATGACAGTTAAATAGCCAATAAAAAAAACACCAATACATGTAAACAATAACTAATACCAGCAGATACTAAAACTGATATCAGAAAACTGGAAATAAGTAATGATTATCAAAAATCAAAAAAACTAATACTTGAAAATTGGAAAATTATTTTTTAACAAGAAATCATAAAAACTGATACTACCAGGCTATGAAAACTGATACCAAGAAACTGGAAAAATAAATATTAACCAGAACTTAAATAAACTGATACTACTAGGCTCCTAAAACTGATATATAAAAACAATAAATAATAAGACATAACATAAGCTGATACTACAAGTCACTTAATACTAATATGTAAGAATAAAAAAAAAACTTGAATACAAAGAACAAAAAATATATACCTTGATTACCATTCTTTGAAGTAGTTCCCATCAATACACCCGGTTGTCCCTTTAAGTGAGCAGCGTCTAAAATAATCATGGCTCGGTAATACTCAAACCGATGTATACAAGCAGAAAGGGCAATAAACACTCTCTCAAACTGGTTAGTACTGTCATTAACCTTTAAGGCAATATGACTATCCGGGTTATGATTTTGTAGTGCCTCCAAATACCATCTTAAGCCATCATAAGACACAACATCATTACCATACAATTCAGTCAAAGCAAGTTGTTTTGCAGAATAAGCAAACGGATAATTCAATTAAATATTATATTCTCTACGAAAATCAGCTATGATCTCCTTAGGCTTCTTGCTTGGATGATCACGAATTTTATATATAATCAACGATTTAATAAACGAACTAAAAATATGGGGATTGCTCAAATTTCTTAGTCCACCGTCAAAAGAATGCCCACTAACTAAATTTCGTATGAAAAACTTATTAAGCTGTTCGAAATCACAAGTATCATGAACTTTAAACTAACATCCAATAGAAGAGGAAGAAGAGCAAACAACAGTTATTCTAGAAGAACTATTCTTTAAAAAATAAAATTTATATCCTGTTTGAATTTGATATGACATCAATAATTCCCTAAACTCAATAGCACCCACAAAACAGAACCCACTAAAATCATAAATGGAAAGATTAAATCCCCTTTTCATTATGTCTTTTAAGTAACTTTTTTCATGTACAACAATACTAGAACACAAAGATGCGGTAGATGAAACTTCAGATGAAGTTGAAAGAGAACGGTCATCAATATATTGTAGCTGACAATCCTTCCGCTTAATAGTGAAAGAAAAGAAAGCACTCTTTTTATGTAGTTGAATAGATCAGAATCAGTATCAACATATATTATTTTGTTCTCAAGCAAATAACTAATCTCAATTGAAAGAGGAGTAAGTTGAGATCAATGATGGCATAATTCATTCTTCAAATCATATAATGAACAATTTATGGCCAACCGAGTACTAAAGATGGTATTGTTGAACAAAAACAAAACCAAAAGACTATTATCACCACTGCAAAAAATATCATATAAAAAAAATGCAATCAGCAAATTATTAATTAAAAAAAAAATACCTACATTACATAACTCATACACGCAAATATAATTTTGATATCTTAAAATATACAAAACAAATAGCCAGAATAAGTTACTATATTAATTAATTAAAACTGATACCACTTTTGATTCAAAACCGATATTATATTGTTGTACACTTAACAACAGAGAACAAACTGGTACCACCAATGACATAAAACTAATATCACAAATCTATACATAATTTTTATGAATATACAACCAATATCACATGCCTGAAGAGAATGCAATATAGAGTTACTCCAACTTATACTATTTGACAGTGTAAAGCTAATACCAAATCCATTAAGCACATAGCATAACACATTACAATAGTGTAATCTAAAGGATCAAACAAAAATGAAAACAATCTAAAAAATGAAGACAATTTGATACATCTATGAACACAGTCTAAACAAGAAAAAAACAAAAACAAAGATACTCAGTATAAAACATATAACCTGCTCCTGTAGTATATCGAATCCATTAATTAACCAATTCAAATTAATAGGAGAAAACCTGAAGAGAATCGATTGCATAAATTTAATTTAATTTTTTTTGAAGAAGATGAACATGAAAAGAAAAATCAGAACAAAGAAAGCAAAAAATAATCGCGCAAAAGGAAAATCGAACCTGAGAAACAATGTTCAACCTAAATTCGATTCCACACGATGAAAATCCGTGTAATCAAAATCCACAGAAATTTATTTAATCCAAGAAGATGAAAATCCACGCAATGGAGAAGATGAAGATCCGCACAAAACATTGATCCGCACATGATAGAGAAAACAAAATGAAATCCGTGCATGATTAAATTTGTGCATGATAGAGAAGGATAAATTATGGTGATGGTAATCTTTCCGAACGAGATTCTTACGCGCGTGAGATGATGCCAGCGACTTATATATTGTCCTGGAAAAAAAATTAGATGGACTGTCCTTATGTATAAAAAGCCGAATATTTTTGTCCTTTACACTATTTTCCTATTTTAATATCATCTAAAAATAAGATCAAACAAATCAACATTATTTATAACATCATTCTTTATTAGTTAACAATATAAATAAATATTAAAACTAATAAAATGAATAAGATATTGCAACCAAAAAATAAAAATTCAAATTACTTACACAGAATTTCAAAGGAAAAAAATTAACTAAACATTCACACAAATTATTTTATCTTAAATGTGTTAGATGCACACAATTTCTAAAGAAAATTATTCGTGTAAAAAACATACGTAATGATCACATCCAGAGCCGGCCCTGGGCTGTCTGGGCGACCGCCCAGGACCCAGTGTGGTGGTGAGGGCCCGAATGAAGAAGTCTTGCTTTAAAATAAGGATTCGTAAGTTTAGCTTTTAGTAAAGCCTTCTTGGTGAAGGTGATAGTGCGTGCTGTTTGGATTCTTGAACTGTTGAGTTTGATTCTTCCTTGCTGCATTTGTCACTAATTTCAGTTTAATTTTTTTTGTCCCCACTCAGTTGTCAGTTGGTTTGCCCAGGGCCTCACTTCTACTTGGACCGGCCTGATCACTTCTAGCACTTATACGTAAGGAAATAGTTTTGAAATTTAATAGAAAAATAGAACGTTGATAAAAAAATGCTCATACCTCCATAGGTATAAAATAGAACACATCTTAAACAAAATAAACCATTTCTTAAACAAAATAGTCTATCTTTAGGATATATATAAAATAGAACGCATCCATCAATGAACTCAAATATACAATTTATTTGGAAAAACACCAATAATCAAGTTGGGAAGAACAGTTCTTCTTATTAGATAACATCAATCCTTCCACAAATCTGCAAATTCATCAAGCTCCAATGGGATTGACCTTTCATGAATCTTTCCCCTCGTCTTTGCCTTTATCTTACTTGCAAATTTCCGAGATTTCTTCTTCCTTACCGTTGCACGAATCTAATTTGATTTTTAAATTGTCAAAATAAACATAAGCATGCACAAGGAAAAAATCAAGAAGCAATAAATTAGTTTAGCAATTATCATACATTTTATCAGTCTACTTCAATTTTATCTATTAACTATTATTACGATCATACAAAAGAGAATTAAATGAATAGAAATTTGAAGGCGGCCTGACATCAATTTTATTCAGTATGATGCATCTCGATGACACTTAGATATCCAGATATGAGTTCAAACCGATCGACAAAACTTGCAAAATACCGAGCATAATGATATTTCATATCCAAGTAATATTGTGCGGCTTGTCTTCATGCTTAGATAACATGGTAACTTTTACATTCATTTATCATGCATTTCAATTCTTGCTAAGTTTAGTTGCATATAAGCAAGACTCAATCCTTAACTAAATTACATAGAGGAGTCCTTATATTAGCTAGTAGGATTCCGACTTCAAGTATAAAGAAGGAATGATGTTTTTATTGTATGTCATTAAAAAGTGAAAAGGCCAATTTTTGTCTTTTTGACTTTTTTTCCCTAATATACGGTAATGATATATGACAGGAAATATTAAATCCCTATTATCTTTTTCCACAGGAAATTAAATCCAACATTCAAAAGTAGTTCTTACATGATCATGAAGATAAGCCACCACCACCACGATCATAAGGGTCATCTTGTCTAAACCACCACGATCCACTTTGTCGGTTTCATTGTGAGGGACAGAAATCTGGTAATTCCTGAACCATAGTTCAACAATTGAAAAAAAAAATACATGATCATGAAATGGTTTCACCTTTCTCTGATCCTAATTTGGTGTTCCAAATATCATGAAATGATTGATTATTTCTTTCACTAATAGGAGTAATTATTTTCTGTGTAGTAAATTAATGACAGTCAGAGGAAAAAGATGTAAAACTCTAGAACCAGTCATCCATTTAACTTCGACTTATTGTATTGAACATTGACATAGTAAGAAGGGAATAACTAAAAGAAGAGAATTTTTTTAACCTTAGACGACATGACTTCTCGATTTGCAACATCCTCAGGGGTTAAAAATTAAAGATACACACATTTGTAATTCCTGAAAATTAACAATAATCAAGACCGAAAGTTGTAAAATTATAGATAATATTTATTTAAAAACTAGGATTACACGTCACGTAGGAGCAGTCGGTTGATCGCTCACCCAAAGTTTGAACAAAACAGACTTTGAATGTTAAAAAACTGGACAAAACATCAATTTTAAATTTAGGATTTCACCTAAAAAGGTGTAGCCGATTGATTGCACAATGCAGATATCTCATAAATGTCGGTCATTAAATCATTGACAGAGGGAAGGCAAGAGTGGCATGTAAAAAATTGATGCAGTATATATTTTTGGGAACAACCTACATTGAAGCGCTCTAATCGCCTGCTACAATCGCCTGCAATAATCACGATTTGAAAAAAAGGTATTCGATTACAAATGTTATTTCTTATAAACGAATGCATTTCAAGATGTTCAAGGCGCATACATAACTCTATTGGAAACCTTTCATTTATGTTTCAGTATTCGGACTACATTGCAATACTGAAGAAACAATTTGCCAACTGGTCTCCAAGGCTCTAATTGTTGGAATATTTCGACATTTGGGTCACATATGTAAAATAAAATGTGTTGTGATATTTTGGTGTAAAGCCTAATTAAAGTGATCTAATTTTAGATTAAAATTAAAAGGCTTAAAGATTAACTTATCATGGGCCTAATGCGTAGATACCGAGGCATTTTTTAATTTGTTGAAGGGCCGAATTATAAAATGCCAACTATATAAATAAGGGGTTATGGTCCCTAAATTACATAAGCCTTAGCAACTCTCTAACCTCTTCTACAGAGAGTTAATTTCATATCTGGGGTTTATGTCAATTTGGAAGACCGAACCAAATTCATCTTCTCTTTAGCCACCGATTATGGAATTCGGGTACTGCAATAATTAACTACGGATTCAGGTACGCTTCCGCTACTTATTATTTATGTTTGTTCTCAATTAAATCAATATTGTAACGAACAGGGGATTTCAACCCCAAAAATCGACACACAAACACCATGTCGACATTCAAGCATCGAAAAGACCTGAACGTTATGAGAAAGAAATTAGAGGATGAGGAAAGAAAGAAAGAAATATTAGAATAGAAGAAAAGAAGAAGAACATCAGAATCTCACAGCGGAACGAATAAAGTATAATATCAAATCTCTTTACACAAAAAGAAACTGTATATATATACATACCAATCATCAGAGTACATCATATATCAGACACATCGGAAATAAACTTTGAATAACTAACGGTGAAGCCTCCTGCTTCCAGCTCTCGAATCTCCAACGATACCTAACCTGTTAATATACTCGGCCTGACCCGAGCACATTTAATTTGAAACAAAATTCACCGGGTCAGTCTGGAATACTTTCAGTGGTAAATTCATAACACAACAACTTGTTTAACTTTGAAAATCCTTTCTGAAAGGATAATAGTAAGACCAGCTGTAACAACCCGTATTTTCAATAACCTGTTATAACATAAATCGAGGCAGAAATTAATTCTAAAATCTGAATCAAGGGAAACGGGCTATGCCATTACGTTCGTCTCGGAAAAATACGCGAAATAGAGTCCGAGTTTTCGAAAATCGGAGTCCGTATGACCCAGTTAAGGCCCATTGAAGTTTTCAGAAATTTCCATGTTAAAAACAGATTTAAATTTTAAATTAAAAACAAGGATTAGGGCAAACTGGCGCAGGCGGGAAAATTCCCGCCAGGACCCTCATGTCGACAGGGTCCCTAGGGTGTCGACAGCCCTGTCGACAGCCCTGTCGACACAGGGTGGCCGGGCAGTTTTGCCTGGCGCACCATTTTGGATCTTGGTCTGGTCTTGTGGCTTGGTTCTAGAGAATTCCTAAATCTGACGGACCTAAACTAACCTAGGGTTAATCCTAGGGCTAAAAACACTCTAATCTTCTATAAATAAGCCCCTAATCCTACCCTAAAACCTCATTATTCATTCTAGCAACCAAACTATGTCAAATTGAATTCTCAAATGGCCTCCACCTAAAAACCCTAGCCTCCACCCTCTTCAAAAATCATTCTTATGAAGGTTTTGATGTTCATACAAGTATTTCTAAGTTGTATGAATGATCATTAGCTTGCATACATCATCAAGTTGCAAGCTTTATTTGCTAAGCTAGAGTTTTTGGGATTTTTGTTAATTGGAGCTTTGTTTTGGGGTTTTATATGCTTGCATAAAGGGCTTATCAATCTTTATTAGTAGATTTGTGTCTTCATAATATTTGTAAGCCCTCTTACCTTCATTTTAGAAACTCTAAAGTTAATATGTGATGAAAGTTGGGATTTATGCATGTTTAATAAGTTATGCATGCTTATGCGAGTTCACTATGCTATGTTATGCATGTTTAATAAGTTATGCATGCTTATGCGAGTTCACTATGCTATGTTATGCATGATTAATAAGTTATGCATGCTTATGCGAGTTCACTATGCCATGTTACACATGTTTGATAAGTTATGCATGTTTATGCAAGTTCACTTTGCCATGATTCGCAAGTTTAACAAGTTATGCATGTTTATGCAAGTTCACTATGCCATGATTTGCAAGTTTAACAAGTTATGCATGTTTATGCAAGTTCACTATGCCATGATTTGCAAGTTTAACAAGTTATGCATGTTTATGCAAGTTCACTATGCTAAGTTATGCAAGTCCAACATGTTATGCATGTTTATTATGATATGTAAGATTTATCATGTATGTTGTGCCAAGTTCTCTCTTTCAATCCTTTATGCGTTATGACGAATATGTAAGCGATAGAATGACGTTGGGGGGTTTTTGGGTAAAACTTAAAATACATGAAAATATAAATTGGGAATTTACCTATTAAGTTAGGTCTACCCCTTGGGAATTTACCTATTAAGTTAGGTCTACCCAAGTATTTGTTAAACTTGTAATTATGTTTGAAAATAAAGTGGACATGACACTTAGAAAACATAAGTGTGGCCAACTCGAGGTTGGGTTGAGTTTGTAGCGTAAACCTACCCGGAACCGACCGGCTTAACTAGTTGCTACAAACAATAGGACCCAATGTGAGAAGTTGGTCATGTGTACCTTGGACCCGAGGTTAGACCAAGTTGTGGTGTAAAGCTACCTGGACCCGCCCGGCCTAACTAGTAACCACAACAAAGTCTAATGTGAGAGGTTATGGCACAATTAAATTAATGCCTCATAATTAGGGTTAAGTCATGGCCCACTAATACTTAACCAATTTTGGGGATACGAGGGATTAAATGGGGTTAAGTGGTGAACTGTTGGTTACACTTAACTAATTTAATCCATGATTAGTGAGGGGTTAAACCACACTTAACCCTCTTAGAGAACCCTAGCAACGTGGTCTGTTCCAGCAGTAATCCCAGTTTGGTATCATTCACAACCCAAGAGGCTAGGCTAGGGCGGGGCACGATTACTGGACTGATGTAAGCGACCAAAGCGACGACTGAGTGGTACAGCGGTGCGGGTCCAGGCGGGCTACGGACGTGCACGTAGTCCGGTGTTGGACAAACTCGAGGCACGTGTACCAGTAGGTTTAGACTGTGCATTATTGCTTAGGTGTCTGGGGTTGACACCCGAGGGCTTGATACACCCGAAGGTGGACCCAGCACAGTCTGACTACAACCATATGTGGGCCGTATGGACACCAACACTTGACATGTTAGGTTTATAGGGAGCCGATCGATTAGACCGTGGGCTGGACCTTGTATTAAGGTCACCTCATGCTATTGGGCCAAAGTTTGGGCTGAGGGATCAATACCTGTTATGTTGGTTTGCTAGTACACTGTGGTGCAAAGCTTAATCTTCTCTATGTGATGACACCTTTATCTATTGGCAGTATGTTCATCTCAGTTTCCATCATGATGTTAACTTTATTAGTTTATAGACTGATCGTAGTAGGGCTTACCAGTCTTTTTGACTGACCTGTTTTCTTTCGCTTCTTTTCTTCCGTTCCCCCCCCCCAGGTTCTCAGGGAGGGAACAGTGGTGCTTAGCTTGGATCGCTTGCTTGTTTGCTGGATAGCTCATGTATGCCTGGACATTGAGCTCGCTATGGTTTATCATCTTTATTTTGGGGATAGCACTATGTATTTCAGTATTTCTGTTTATGTTGTACTAGACATGTTTATTTTGGCAGATGACTTTATGATGTACTAGACTTGTTTTGAGATGGTTTGAGATATTCCGCTGTTTTATTCTCACTTACTCTGTTTTACATATATATTTATGTTCCTGTTCTGCCTTGATATATCATTATGCATGCTTACCCAGTTCTAACGCCCCCCAGAAGCTAGTGCCCCCGAAAGAGTGACCCTAGCGGAGGTGGGGTGTTACAAATTTGGTATCAGAGCATAAGGTTTACGAGAAAGAACAAAAAGTTTTTAAAAAAGACTTTTGAAAAACTATTTTCAAAACAAGTATAAAGTATTTTCCAAAGAAAAGTCTAGTATTTTAAAAAGGGCTATTCCCCAAAAAGCCATTAGCGTTATCCTTCGTTCCCTTGACCTAATCTTATCTTATCCTTCGTTTCAGTATGGCTGAGGATCTTGCCATCCCGGATGGAGTAAATGTGCCACTCTGGTATAGGAGACTTCTAGAAGCTAGGGCGGCAGCCGGCCCCGCAAACCCTACTCCCACTCCTCCTCCTGTAGTTGAGAATCCTCCCCCTAATGTCCCTCCTCCGGTGGTCCCTGTTCCTCCTCCTCCAGTAGCTAATATTCCTCCTCCCGTTGCTAATGTTCCTCCTCCTCCTGTTGCTGAGGCCCCTCTTCCTCCTCCTCCCCCTCAGCATCCTCAGGTTGAGTTCACGAAGGTTTGTAAAGACTTCAAGGCGATGGGAGGCAAGAATTTCCTAGGCACGGAATCTTTTATTGAAGCTAGGAATTGGCTGAAAGACACTGAGGACTTGTTTGCTATCTTTGGGATTGATGACGAGAGGAAGATCTTATTGACAGTGTGGCTTTTGAAGGATGAAGCGGCCTATTGGTGGGAGGTCACCAATGGAACGAAGCCCGTTGAGACTTGGGCCGATTTGAGGGCTAGATTTGTGGCCAAGTTTCTATCTTCTGCTGAGGCGAATTTACAGATGGAGAAGTTCATTGCATTAAAGCAAGGTGATATGTCTGTCAAGGAGTATGTGAACAAGTTTAATCAGCTGGCCCGTTTTGGTTTGGATATGGTAAACACTCCTGAGAAGAAGGCTCTTCGATTTGCTAGAGGGTTGAATGAGCCGCTGCAGGGTTTGGCGATGTCACATATTCCGCATGGGGCTACTTTTGAGAGTTTGGTCAATATGGCTCTACTCCAGGGAGATGGAAAGAAAGAGGTCAAGACGAGTGATACTCAAGCAAAGAAGACTGATTCTCAAGGTAAAGGCAATCAAGGTGGTCAAAGCAGTCAGGGGAATCAGAGCAAGAACAAGAAGGGAACAACAACAAAGGCAAGGGAAAGTGCAATTACTGTGGTGTGCCTGGACACTTTGCTAAGGATTGTAGGAAGAAGAAAAGGAAGCTGAGTGGTGGATGTTTTTCCTGTGGTGATACTGGACACTTCAGCAAGGAATGTCCGAAGAAGAAAGGACAGGCTGGACCTTCAGGAGGGCAAGTTCATGCTCTCAATACCGCTCCAGTCCCCGATCGAGGTAGTGTTTCTGTTGAGAACCTTGTTTATGTTTTTGATCTTCCAGTTCGTACCTTGTTTGATTCTGGTGCATCACATAGCTTTATTTCATCTGATCTTGTTGATAGCTTGCACCTTAGTACTAGCTTAGTGGATGATCCCGTTTGTGTTTCGAATCCCATTGGGGGTTCTGCTCATCTATCTATGATATGTGAGGATCTGAGGATCTCTATACTCAGTGTAGAGTTCTTGTATAGTGCATATGTTCTTGGTTTCAGGGGATACGGATTGATACTGGGCATGGATTGGCTGTCCCGATATGGAGCCATTCTTGATTGTGAGCATAGGGTTGTGAGGCTTGTGACTCGCCTTGGCAACACCTTAGAGATTTCATGCAATCCGAAGGATCCCGTCATGTTGTGCTATCTTGAATCTCTCGACTCGTCAGAGGAAGCCCTTCAGTCTGTAAGGGTGGTCCGAGATTATCCAGATGTTTTTGAAGAAGTTAAGGGGTTGCCCCCTAAACGAGAGATTGATTTTCGCATTTATCTGGTGGATAATGCTAAGCCTGTTTCTTTGCCCGTTCGGCACATGGCTCCGCGTGAGAGACGGGAGCTCAGCAAGCAAGTAAAGGAGTTACTTGAGAAGAACTTCATCAGACGAAGTATATCCGAATGGGGAGCGCCTGTGGTGTTTGCTACTAAGGCAGATGGTTCTCTTCGACTCTGTGTGGACTATAGAGAATTGAATAAGCTGACTAAGAAGAACAGACACCCGTTACCGAGGATCGATGATCTCTTTGACCAGCTTGTTGGTGCTTCTGTTTTCTCTCAGCTTGATCTTGCTACTGGATTTCATCAGCTCAGAGTGGCTGAAGATAGTATAGACAAGACTGCATTCAGAACTCCAGATGGATTCTTTGAATGGCTTGTTATGCCGTTCGGTTTGACGAATGCACCCGCGTATTTCGTGGACTTGATGAGTAGGGTGTTTCGGGAGTTCTTGAACAAGTTTGTCGTGGTCTTTGTGGATGATATTTTGATCTTCTCCAAGGATGAAGAAGAGCACGCGAGGCATCTTGTAGAGGTGATGGATACGCTCAGAGCGCATCAGCTAAAGGCCAAGTTCTCCAAGTGTCACTTTTGGAGAAGGGAAGTTAGATTCCTTGGGCATATCGTATCCAAGCAAGGCTTAGCGGTGGATCCCGCTAAGGTGGTTGCAGTTCAGGATTGGAAGACTCCAAGGAATGCAACCGAGGTGAGGAGTTTTCTAGGTCTTGCGGGTTTTTACCGGAAGTTCATCAAGGACTTCGCGAAGATATCCGCTCCTCTTACTAAGTTGACGAAGAAGCACTTAGTTTTTGCTTGGGATATGGACTGTGAGCTTGCTTTTCAGAGACTCAAGAGAGCTCTTACCTCAGCACCAGTTCTAGCTTTACCCGATGGTGGTAAGATATTTACCGTGTACACTGATGCTTGAGGCACGGGATTGGGCGCCGTTCTGATGCAAGAAGGCAGAGTTATATGTTTTGGTGGTAGGCAACTTAAGGTGCATGAGAAGAAATATCCCACTCATGATCTAGAGCTGGCAGCGATAGTATATGCACTCAAGGCTTGGCGTCATTATCTTCTGGGAGAGAGGTTTGAGCTGTATACTGATCATAAGTCTTTGAAGTATCTCTTCTCGCAGAAGGATCTGAACTTGAGGCAGCAAAGATGGATGGAATTCCTGGCGTCCTATGATTTTGATATAGCCTATACCCCTGGCAAGGGGAATGTTGTAGCAGATGCGTTGAGTAGAAAAAGGTTGACACTAAGTCCTCTATTTGTTGAGATGAAGAATTTAGAGTTCTTGGCAACCTTTGATTTCTCTTTGGCGATGGAGTCGATGACCGGTTCTTTAGCATCTCTTGAGCTCAGGCCTACCCTTCTGGATCAAGTTGGGGCTTCGCAGAAGGAAGACCCTCAGATAATTGAGATCATGGATAAGCTGATTCGAGGGGAGACATCTAGTCACCTTGCTCGATATTCTATAGATGATAAGGGTTGGCTAAGGAGAGACGGAAGGCTTTGTGTTCCGATGGTAGAAGGCTTGGTGAGGAAAGTTCTTGAGGAAGCACATCGCTCCAAGTTGACTATACATCCAGGCGGTGATAAGATGTATAAAAATATGAAGCGTATTTTCTTCTGGCCGGGAATGAAGAAGGATGTGGCGGAGTTTGTCTCTAGATGTGTTGTTTGTCAGAGAGTAAAAGCCGAGTCGAAGAAGCCCGGTGGGCTATTGCATCCTCTAGAGGTCCCGCTATGGAAGTGGGAGAGTATTTCTATGGACTTTATTGATGGGCTTCCGAGGTCAAGGAGAGGGAATACGAGCATATGGGTCATTGTAGATAGGCTTACGAAGAGTGCTCATTTCATTTCGGTGAAGAGCAAAAGGACCGCATCTGGACTAGCATCAGTATATCTTCGTGAGATAGTACGACTACATGGAGTCCCTTCCAGCATAGTCAGTGACCGAGACCCCATCTTTACTAGTCAGTTCTGGAACAGTTTGCAGGAAGCTATGGGCACAAGGTTGAACCTGAGTACGGCCTATCACCCACAAACGGACGGTCAGACAGAAAGGGTGAATAGGGTACTTGAGGACTTGTTGAGGCTTTGCATTCTGGACTTTGGTGGTACTTGGGAAGACCACCTTCCTCTTGTTGAGTTTGCATATAATAACAGTTATCAGGCAAGCATAGGGATGGCACCATTTGAAGCTTTATATGGGAGGCCGTGCAAGTCACCTACATGTTGGTGGGAGACTGCAGATAAGCTTATACTTGGACCAGACATGATTAGAGATACATCCGAGAAGGTCGAGTTGATTAGAAGACGGATGAAAGCGGCCCAAGACCGACAGAAATCCTATGCTGATAAGCGAAGATCCGATTTGGAGTTTGATGTTGGGGATAAGGTTTTCGTAAAGGTTTCTCCTTTGCGGAATGTGGTCCGATTTGGGGCTGTTGGGAAGTTAGCACCGAGATTTGTTGGACCCTTCCCTATCATAGAGAGAATTGGGAAGATGGCTTATAAAGTGCAATTGCCCGAGAAGCTGTCCGGAGTGCATAATGTCTTTCATGTCTCGCATCTCCGAAAGTGCCTACATGAGTCCGCTGAGGTGGTTGAACCTAGCATTCTTGAAGACATGGAAGTAGAGAAAGAGGCAACTTTGAGGAGAGCTCCGATTCGTATCTTGGGGACAGAGACCAAGAAGCTAAGGAATCGTGAGGTCAAGTTGGTGAAGGTTCAATGGGGTGAAGCCGAAGAAGACGCAACTTGGGAAACCGAGGAGAAGATGCGTGGGCTTTATCCATTTCTTTTTGAGGGTACACTCTCAATCTCTTTCCTTTGTTAGCATATCTTTCTCTTTGCTATCCATGTTTATCTAGTTATCGTGCTAATCTTGTCATGAGAACCTTAGATAGAAACCCTTTGGATGAAACATGTGTTTGAGACATGTTATGTTTGATGGTTGCAAGTGGTTGCAAGTGTTTGCAAGTGGTTACTCGTGGATGCATGATACACATTAGGCACTAGATCGGCTCACACACTCCTCATATTGCATGTGCATGAGTGTTTATGCTTATTCTTGGATGAAATTTGTATGCAATCACATGGATGTTGCATATGGATGTATGATTGAGCACGCATGTAGATATTATACATTATGTTAGGGATTTGCATACATATGGATACATTTCACTAACATATTTTGCATTGATCTTTGCATTATATAGGTACATATACACACTTTTGCATATGTTCATACAGCATTTAGAATCTTTTAAGGACAATGGTTGCTCGTGGATGATGTTTTGAGTAGATGGATGTTGGATGGTAGGATATGTTCTTCCTAACTTGAAGATTTCGGGGACGAAATCCTTTAAGGAGGGGAGAATGTAACAACCCGTATTTTCAATAACCTGTTATAACATAAATCGAGGCAGAAATTAATTCTAAAATCTGAATCAAGGGAAACGGGCTATGCCATTGCGTTCGTCTCGGAAAAATACGCGAAATAGAGTCCGAGTTTTCGAAAATCGGAGTCTGTATGACCCAGTTAAGGCCCATTGAAGTTTTCAGAAATTTCCATGTTAAAAACAGATTTAAATTTTAAATTAAAAACAAGGATTAGGGCAAACTGGCGCAGGCGGGAAAATTCCCGCCAGGACCCTCATGTCGACAGGGTCCCTAGGGTGTCGACAGCCCTGTCGACAGCCCTGTCGACACAGGGTGGCCGGGCAGTTTTGCCTGGCGCACCATTTTGGATCTTGGTCTGGTCTTGTGGCTTGGTTCTAGAGAATTCCTAAATCTGACGGACCTAAACTAACCTAGGGTTAATCCTAGGGCTAAAAACACTCTAATCTTCTATAAATAAGCCCCTAATCCTACCCTAAAACCTCATTATTCATTCTAGCAACCAAACTATGTCAAATTGAATTCTCAAATGGCCTCCACCTAAAAACCCTAGCCTCCACCCTCTTCAAAAATCATTCCTATGAAGGTTTTGATACAAGTATTTCTAAGTTGTATGAATGATCATTAGCTTGCATACATCATCAAGTTGCAAGCTTTATTTGCTAAGCTAGAGTTTTTGGGATTTTTGTTAATTGGAGCTTTGTTTTGGGGTTTTATATGCTTGCATAAAGGGCTTCTCAATCTTTATTAGTAGATTTGTGTCTTCATAATATTTGTAAGCCCTCTTACCTTCATTTTAGAAACTCTAAAGTTAATATGTGATGAAAGTTGGGATTTATGCATGTTTAATAAGTTATGCATGCCTATGCGAGTTCACTATGCTATGTTATGCATGCTTATGCGAGTTCACTATGCTATGTTATGCATGATTAATAAGTTATGCATGCTTATGCGAGTTCACTATGCCATGTTACACATGTTGTAACACCCCGTGTATTCTATAACCGTGAAAGTCATAAATTAAAGTATAATTAATTTCAAATCAAAGAATTAAGGGAAACAGGATACGCCATTGCGTTCGTCTCGGAATTCTGCTTGAGATAGAGTCTGAGTTTGCGTAAAACGGATATCGTATGAAGAAGTTATGGACGAACGAAGTTGGGCGAAAAACCGGAAAACGGGTCAGAATGCACTGGCGCACTTGGGAAGTGCGCCAGAACAAAAATGCACTGTCGCACTTGGGAAGTGCGCCAGTACATTTTTGACCTGGCGCACCTGCCAAGTGCGCCCAGGTCAAAAATGACCTGCTGGCCAGGTCTGGTCTAGCCCTGGCTGGCCAGGTCTGGGTTTGGTCGATTTTCAGAAGCTTGCTTTGTCATTAGGGCTAGGTGGCAGGCTCTAATTGGTCTCTCTTTCGAATGAATGGCTACGATCAATCCAAGCAACATCGACGCTCCTAATCAGTTCATAAACTCTATAAAAATGACCCTAGACTCTGCCTAACCTAAGTCTCTAACACAATTCTCTAGCCTCCATTGCTCTCTTCTTCTAATTAAAAATAAAAATGGCGTCGCTACTCTGCTAGAATCAAAGCTAGAAGTCAATCAACATCATCCTAAATTCAAATTAGAGATTAAAGCTTCTGCAACAATTCTGCAATAACTAAAGTTCTTTCTTTAATCCAACCAAGGCAAGTACAGTTATTCTCCGCTATAAACGTTAATTATAATTTTGATATGCATTTAAAACTGAGTTTGAGGTTGTATATATATATTCTCTTCTGTTGGATCTGTTTTCTGTGACTGTTCTGTATTCCTTTCTTCTTTTCTATTTCTATAGCCAGGCTACCACGAGCCTGTGCCCAATCTCATAAAGAGATTAACGTATGAACGCAAAATTTGGGACAATTAATGAATGATTTGACAAGACTGAATTGAACATATGACTTTAGATCTGAGGCATAAAATATATTGGACATGTGACTTGGGATTGGATGCATAAATTTGACTATGAACATGTAATTTATATATTGCATGCATAGAGTATGTTGTAATTTAGATTTGTAACTAATTAGAGAAATGAACATATGTTATTTAGATCTGTAATTAATTAGAAAAATAAGCATATGTTATAAACTAGTTTTAGACCTATGCATATTCAGTGATAAAAGAAGAAGAGGAACCACTGTAAGATTACATATGATTTGAGACTTTGGACAAAATGCATATAAAAGTCAAGATTTGATTTTTAGAAGATATGATTTAAAGATTTAGATTGTAGGGTATAGTTTGCATAATGATTCATGACTTAAAAAAAAAAAAAGATATGGAAACTTGGGTGTAAAAGATTTACATTAATTAGGATATCTATTATTGTGATTACACCTAAATAGGGATTTTTGGATATATGGCATGCATTGGAATTAATGGTTATATTTGGTATAATTTATATGTGAATCTCCTGTAAAATGCTAGTTTAACAAAAATTGGAACATATGTTATAGGGTAAATTATGTCCATATTCTGCGCTATGTAAATGTATGCAAACATGGAAGTATATGATCATATTGTGAATCATGACAATTATTTAGGCATATGAATTTAGGCCTAATTTATGTTTAGGCAAGGCATGTAAATAGAACATTTAGAAATATTAAACCTGCTAAATCTGTCATCTACTGAATCCGTTGAAAATGCCTAAAACTGCTAGTTCTGTTATATTGCCTAGACTGCTAATTAGATTGAAATGCCAAATCTGTTAAATTTGTCTGTTGAGATGCCTAACCTGTTATATGCCAAAATCTGCTAAGTTGCTAAAGCTATTAAATCCGTTAAGTCGTATAATCTGGAAAAAATCTGCTATCTGCTAAAATCTGTTATCTGCTGTGTTGATATAATCATCCTGTTATTGATATAATCCGAATTGGCATATATATATATTGGGCGTGCGCATAAACGGTAAATTATTAATTAATTGGCCGCAAAGATAAACATGGCTAACTCGAGGTTAGAATGAGTTTGCGGCGTAATTCTGCCCGGAACCGCCCGGCACATCCATTGGCCGCAAACAATAGGTTCTAATGTGAGAAGTTAGTCATAACCTGCTTAAGACACGAGGTTAGGTCTGGCTTGTGGCAGAAGTCTGCCCGGAACCGCCCGGCCCATCCAGCGGCCACAAGCTAGCGACCTAATGTGAGAGGTCTGGGCATTAATAATTAATTAATGCAAATCTAAGATAAGAATGACGTCTAAAACGTATTGGGGGAAAGTAGGGTTAAACCAATTGGATTAATAGGTGTAGTAAACCCGTTCATGAATCTGTAGGCCTAATACAAAGTTAGACAAATCTGAAAAATCTGTACATCTGATCCGTTAGTCTGAAAACTTGTTAACTTAATCTGTGAACTAGTAAATCTGAATTCTGTATGTCTGAACTTGTAAACAAGTTAATCTGAGATCTGTTAGTCTGGGGACACAAGGTTAGGAGGGGAATTACTTGTGTCATCTGTTGTTTGGGACCCATATTAGTCAGTAACCCTTTCTGGTATCAAAACTTTGACCCAACAGTAGGTAGGGTCCGGGCACGCTTACTGAACTAATTATAAGTGGTTCATTCTGATAATGGCGAGGGGTGTTGATGGTGCGTTCCAACCGGGTCATGTGCGTGCATGGATCCCGGTCTGCCTCTGAGGATGTAAGACGTCGTGACATCTGTAAATAGGTCTGTGCCAATTGGTTGTCACTTTAGGGAGTGATACACCCTATTGTGGGGCCGACACAGGATATTTATGTATTAGGGAGTCGATCGCTTGGGGTAGGGTTTTAGGGTACACTTAGTTCTGTCTGTTTATGTTGGTACCGTCTGTTTCTCTTGGGTGGTAACACCTGTCTGTTTCTGCGTGGTACCGTCTGTTCGGGTGGTAAAGGCCCATTACTAGTGTACACCTAATTCTACATTCTGTTTCCGTAGGGATAAATCTGTTTCTGCTTCTGTCTGTTTCTGATCGGGTAGTAAAGGCCCATTATTAGCATTCTGTTTCTGTTAAAGTATTCTGCACCCGTTCCTGCTTCAATTTAGACATTAGGGTGACACCTAATTCTGCTATACTAGTATTAGTGCAGAGAAGTGTAAAACAATAGTTTATATCATTCTGTTTTTCTGTTATATCTGCTACACCTATTACAGCGATCTCACATCCAGTTTTATGTTCATATCATATTATTATTATCTGTTCATATGCTGAAAGTCACCGGACTTGCCAGATTTTTTGTCTGACCCTTGTTGTTTCGCCTCCTTTCTTCCGTTCCCCCCCAGGTTATCCAAGGAGGGAAATACTTCAGCTTGATCCGGATTTCTCTTTGCTTGAAGTGCTTAAAGTATGGCTTGGCTCTGTATAGCTTCCGTTCCATGGGGATTATGATTTTAAACATGCATTTTGAAGGCTTTTGTACAAGACTTATATTTGTACTTGATTTCTGAGATTTGAAAGGATGTAACCATATTGATTTCTGTTTCTACTGTAATAAAGTTAAAATTTTTCAAGTACTGTTTTTATCTGTCTTGTAAGTTTCTGTTCTGTTTACTAAAATGCTCCACCAAAGTTAAGGCATTCCCTTTGTGAGTGACCTTAACGGAGGTGGGGTGTTACACTTGGTATCAGAGCTGAAGGTTACCAGATTTGATAAAAAGTTTTGAAAACTATTTTCAAAAAGGATTTAAAAAGGAAGTATTTTCAAAAGTAAAGCTTATTTTTGAAAAATAAAATAAATAATCCCTAAAAGCCATATATCTTTCTTTCGATTCTTTGTTTCGAGTTCCTTCCTCTTTCCCTTTTTGAATCTCTTCCTCCGCGTATAAATGCTTTTTCTAAGATATGTAAGGACTTCCGTGCGATGGGAGGAAAACCGCTTTATGGGACTGAGACGTTGTCGAGGCTAGAAGTTGGCTGAACGAATTGGAGGACTTGTTGGTACCTTTGAGATAGATGATGGGAGGAAGGTTCAACCAGCTGCTTGGTTAATGAAGGATAAAGCTTCATTTTGGTGGAAGGTCACGAATGGAGAACGTACATGGAAGACATGGATAGGACACACGATAAGAAAGTGGATCCAAAGAAGGGCACTTGCTTCAACTGTGGCGAGATAGGACACTTCACTAAGGACTGCTCGAAGAAACGAGGACAAGGGAAGAGGGCAGGACCAACTGCTGGAGGGAAGGCGAACACTTTCGAGGCTAGTGGATAGGATAGGATTAGGATAAATTTCTATAGTAGGTTTAATTTCTTTATCTGATTATGGAGTTAAGACTTTTTCTGATTCTGGTATTTTGATTTTGTAATCGATACTCTGCACTTTAATACTAGTATTATTTCTGAATTCCGTTGTAGACTCAGACCCATAAGGGTTATGGATCATCTGTTTGGGATTGGGGTTTGAGGGATATCTGTGTTAGGCGTCAAGTATGACGCAAACATTCTGAGTTTTCGTGGGGTATGATTTTATCATGCTTAACTTCCTAAGAATCATTAGGGAACCTGATCTGTACCAGTAGTCAGTAAATATCTAAATACTTTTGATAGGATTTCCAGTTTTGACATTGTCTAAAGAAGGTAATCCTCTGGGTGTCAATTTGATGTTGGTTTCGGTCTTTGGGGCCGATACTTAGGACCCATGTCTAATGGGAACCAAATTTTCGTTCTATCTGTACTCACTTTCATCATTCGACTGTATCCTATCGATCGAATCTTCGAACTTTAGGTAGAAACTAATGGGTGTAAACATGTGTTTGAGACATGTTATGTTTGATGGTTGCAAGTGGATGCAAGTGGTTGCTAGTGGTTGCCTGTGGATGCATATACACATACTAGGCACTAGATCGGCTCGAAAACACTCTCATACTGCATATGGATGTGTGAGCATTTTTCAATTCTTGGGGATGCAAAATGGTTGGTTCAGCACATGGATGTTGCATTTGAGTGAATGATTGTGCACTCATATAGAAATAATATATATCATCAGAATTCTATTGCATACATGTTGGACTCATGGCACTGACATAATTCGCATTAAGGAGGTCAACTGAATCAGTAGACCGCCTGATCTTTGCATTAGATAAGGAACATATACACACACTTTTGCATATGTTCATACAACATTAGAAGTTTTCTAAGGACAATGGATGCTTGTGGATGATGGTTGAGTAGATGGGTGATTAGATGGTAAGACACATTCTTCTTAACTTGAAGATTTCGGGGACGAAATCCTTTTAAGTGGAGGAGAATGTAACACCCCGTGTATTCTATAACCGTGAAAGTCATAAATTAAAGTATAATTAATTTCAAATCAAAGAATTAAGGGAAACGGGATACGCCATTGCGTTCGTCTCGGAATTCTGCTTGAGATAGAGTCTGAGTTTGCGTAAAACGGATATCGTATGAAGAAGTTATGGACGAACGAAGTTGGGCGAAAAACCGGAAAACGGGTCAGAATGCACTGGCGCACTTGGGAAGTGCGCCAGAACAAAAATGCACTGGCGCACTTGGGAAGTGCGCCAGTACATTTTTGACCTGGCGCACCTGCCAAGTGCGCCCAGGTCAAAAATGACCTGCTGGCCAGGTCTGGTCTAGCCCTGGCTGGCCAGGTCTGGGTTTGGTCGATTTTCAGAAGCTTGCTTTGTCATTAGGGCTAGGTGGCAGGCTCTAATTGGTCTCTCTTTCGAATGAATGGCTACGATCAATCCAAGCAACATCGATGGTCCTAATCAGTTCATAAACTCTATAAAAATGACCCTAGACTCTGCCTAACCTAAGTCTCTAACACAATTCTCTAGCCTCCATTGCTCTCTTCTTCTAATTAAAAATAAAAATGGCGTCGCTACTCTGCTAGAATCAAAGCTAGAAGTCAATCAACATCATCCTAAATTCAAATTAGAGATTAAAGCTTCTGCAACAATTCTGCAATAACTAAAGTTCTTTCTTTAATCCAACCAAGGCAAGTACAGTTATTCTCCGCTATAAACGTTAATTATAATTTTGATATGCATTTAAAACTGAGTTTGAGGTTGTATATATATATTCTCTTCTGTTGGATCTGTTTTCTGTGACTGTTCTGTATTCCTTTCTTCTTTTCTGTTTCTATAGCCAGGCTACCACGAGCCTGTGCCCAATCTCATAAAGAGATTAACGTATGAACGCAAAATTTGGGACAATTAATGAATGATTTGACAAGACTGAATTGAACAAATGACTTTAGATCTGAGGCATAAAATATATTGGACATGTGACTTGGGATTGGATGCATAAATTTGACTATGAACATGTAATTTATATATTGCATGCATAGAGTATGTTGTAATTTAGATTTGTAACTAATTAGAGAAATGAACATATGTTATTTAGATCTGTAATTAATTAGAAAAATAAGCATATGTTATAAACTAGTTTTAGACCTATGCATATTCTGTGATAAAAGAAGAAGAGGAACCACTGTAAGATTACATATGATTTGAGACTTTGGACAAAATGCATATAAAAGTCAAGATTTGATTTTTAGAAGATATGATTTAAAGATTTAGATTGTTGGGTATAGTTTGCATAATGATTCATGACTTAAAAAAAAAAAAGAAGATATGGAAACTTAGGTGTAAAAGATTTACATTAATTAGGATATCTATTATTGTGATTACACCTAAATAGGGATTTTTGGATATATGGCATGCATTGGAATTAATGGTTATATTTGGTATAATTTATATGTGAATCTGCTATAAAATGCTAGTTTAACAAAAATTGGAACATATGTTATAGGGTAAATTATGTCCATATTCTGCGCTATGTAAATGTATGCAAACATGGAAGTATATGATCATATTGTGAATCATGACAATTATTTAGGCATATGAATTTAGGCCTAATTTATGTTTAGGCAAGGCATGTAAATAGAACATTTAGAAATATTAAACCTGCTAAATCTGTCATCTACTGAATCCGTTGAAAATGCCTAAAACTGCTAGTTCTGTTATATTGCCTAGACTGCTAATTAGATTGAAATGCCAAATCTGTTAAATTTGTCTGTTGAGATGCCTAACCTGTTATATGCCAAAATCTGCTAAGTTGCTAAAGCTATTAAATCCGTTAAGTCATATAATCTGGAAAAAATCTGCTATCTGCTAAAATCTGTTATCTGCTGTGTTGATATAATCATCCTGTTATTGATATAATCCGAATTGGCATATATATATATTGGGCGTGCGCATAAACGGTAAATTATTAATTAATTGGCCGCAAAGATAAACATGGCTAACTCGAGGTTAGAATGAGTTTGCGGCGTAATTCTGCCCGGAACCGCCCGGCACATCCAGTGGCCGCAAACAATAGGTTCTAATGTGAGAAGTTAGTCATAACCTGCTTAAGACACGAGGTTAGGTCTGGCTTGTGGCAGAAGTCTGCCCGGAACCGCCCGGCCCATCCAGCGGCCACAAGCTAGCGACCTAATGTGAGAGGTCTGGGCATTAATAATTAATTAATGCAAATCTAAGATAAGAATGACGTCTAAAACGTATTGGGGGAAAGTAGGGTTAAACCAATTGGATTAATAGGTGTAGTAAACCCGTTCATGAATCTGTAGGCCTAATACAAAGTTAGACAAATCTGAAAAATCTGTACATCTGATCCGTTAGTCTGAAAACTTGTTAACTTAATCTGTGAACTAGTAAATCTGAATTCTGTATGTCTGAACTTGTAAACAAGTTAATCTGAGATCTGTTAGTCTGGGGACACAAGGTTAGGAGGGGAATTACTTGTGTCATCTGTTGTTTGGGACCCATATTAGTCAGTAACCCTTTCTGGTATCAAAACTTTGACCCAACAGTAGGTAGGGTCCGGGCACCCTTACTGAACTAATTATAAGTGGTTCATTCTGATAATGGCGAGGGGTGTTGATGGTGCGTTCCAACCGGGTCATGTGCGTGCATGGATCCCGGTCTGCCTCTGAGGATGTAAGACGCCGTGACATCTATAAATAGGTCTGTGCCAATTGGTTGGAACTTTAGGGAGTGATAAACCCTATTGTGGGGCCGACACAGGATATTTATGTATTAGGGAGCCAATCGCTTGGGGTAGGGTTTTAGGGTACACTTAGTTCTGTCTGTTTCTGTTGGTACCGTCTGTTTCTGTTGGGTGGTAACACCTGTCTGTTTCTGCGTGGTACCGTCTGTTCGGGTGGTAAAGGCCCATTACTAGTGTACACCTAATTCTACATTCTGTTTCCGTAGGGATAAATCTGTTTCTGCTTCTGTCTGTTTCTGATCGGGTAGTAAAGGCCCATTATTAGCATTCTGTTTCTGTTAAAGTATTCTGCACCCGTTCCTACTTCAATTTAGACATTAGGGTGACACCTAATTCTGCTATACTAGTATTAGCGCAGAGAAGTGTAAAACAATAGTTTATATCATTCTGTTTTTCTGTTATATCTGCTACACCTGTTACAGTGATCTCACATCCAGTTTTATGTTCATATCATATTATTATTATCTGTTCATATGCTAAAAGTCACTGGACTTGCCAGACTTTTTGTCTGACCCTTGTTGTTTCGCCTCCTTTCTTCCGTTTCCCCCCCAGGTTATCCAAGGAGGGAAATACTTTAGCTTGATCCGGATTTCTCTTTGCTTGAAGTGCTTAAAGTATGGCTTGGCTCTGTATAGCTTTCGTTCCATGAGGATTATGATTTTAAACATGCATTTTGAAGGCTTTCGTACAAGACTGATATTTGTACTTGAATTCTGAGATTTGAAAGGATGTAACCATATTGATTTCTGTTTCTACGGTAATAAAGTTAAAAATTTTCAAGTACTGTTTTTATCTGTCTTGTAAGTTTCTGTTCTGTTTACTAAAATGCTCCACCAAAGTTAAGGCATTCCCTTTGTGAGTGACCTTAACGGAGGTGGGGTGTTACACATGTTTGATAAGTTATGCATGTTCATGCAAGTTCACTATGCCATGATTCGCAAGTTTAACAAGTTATGCATGTTTATGCAAGTTCACTATGCCATGATTTGCAAGTTTAACAAGTTATGCATGTTTATGCAAGTTCACTATGCCATGATTTGCAAGTTTAACAAGTTATGCATGTTTATGCAAGTTCACTATGCTAAGTTATGCAAGTCCAACATGTTATGCATGTTTATTATGATATGTAAGATTTATCATGTATGTTGTGCCAAGTTCCGTCTTTCTATCCTTTATGCGTTATGATGAATATATAAGCGATAGAATGACGTTGGGGGGTTTTGGGTAAAACTTAAAATACATGAAAATATAAATTGGGAATTTACCTATTAAGTTAGGTCTACCCCTTGGGAATTTACCTATTAAGTTAGGTCTACCCAAGTATTTGTTAAACTTGTAATTATGTTTGAAAATAAAGTGGACATGACACTTAGAAAACATAAGTGTGGCCAACTCGAGGTTGGGTTGAGTTTGTAGCGTAAACCTACCCGGAACCGACCGGCTTAACTAGTTGCTACAAACAATAGGACCCAATGTGAGAAGTTGGTCATGTGTACCTTGGACCCGAGGTTAGACCAAGTTGTGGTGTAAAGCTACCCGGACCCGCCCGGCCTAACTAGTAACCACAACAAAGTCTAATGTGAGAGGTTAAGGCACAATTAAATTAATGCCTCATAATTAGGGTTAAGTCATGGCCCACTAATACTTAACCAATTTTGGGGATACGAGGGATTAAATGGGGTTAAGTGGTGAACTGTTGGTTACACTTAACTAATTTAATCCATGATTAGTGAGGGGTTAAACCACACTTAACCCTCTTAGAGAACCCTAGCAACGTGGTCTGTTCCAGCAGTAATCCCAGTTTGGTATCATTCACAACCCTAGAGGCTAGGCTAGGGCGGGGCACGATTACTGGACTGATGTAAGCGACCAAAGCGACGGCTGAGTGGTACAGCGGTGCGGGTCCAGGCGGGCTACGGACGTGCACGTAGTCCGGTGTTGGACAAACTCGAGGCACGGGTACCAGTAGGTTTAGACTGTGCATTATTGCTTAGGTGTCTGGGGTTGACACCCGAGGGCTTGATACACCCGAAGGTGGACCCAGCACAGTCTGACTACAACCATATGTGGGCCGTATGGACACCAACACTTGACGTGTTAGGTTTATAGGGAGCCGATCGATTAGACCGTGGGCTGGACCTTGTATTAAGGTCACCTCATGCTATTGGGCCAAAGTTTGGGCTGAGGGATCAATACATGTTATGTTGGTTTGCTAGTACACTGTGGTGCAAAGCTTAATCTTCTCTATGTGATGACACCTTTATCTATTGCCAGTATGTTCATCTCAGTTTCCATCATGATGTTAACTTTATTAGTTTATAGACTGATCGTAATAGGGCTTACCAGTCTTTTTGACTGACCTGTTTTCTTTCGCTTCTTTTCTTCCGTTTCCCCCCCCCCCCCCAGGTTCTCAGGGAGGGAACAGTGGTGCTTAGCTTGGATCGCTTGCTTGTTTGCTGGATAGCTCATGTATGCCTGGACATTGAGCTCGCTATGGTTTATCATCTTTATTTTGGGGATAGCACTATGTATTTCAGTATTTCTGTTTATGTTGTACTAGACATGTTTATTTTGGCAGATGACTTTATGATGTACTAGACTTGTTTTGAGATGGTTTGAGATATTCCGCTGTTTTATTCTCACTTACTCTGTTTTACATATATATTTATGTTCCTGTTCTGCCTTGATATATCATTATGCATGCTTACCCAGTTCTAACGCCCCCCAGAAGCTAGTGCCCCCGAAAGAGTGACCCTAGCGGAGGTGGGGTGTTACACCAGCCCACGAATAAATATAGATGGTTTTAATCTTACTATAACCCAAAACACTTTTGAAATCAATATCTTTTCTGATAATATGATAGTGTCTATCAAATCACAAATAAATAATCCTCTAGTAGAACGCTTGCATCACACGCTCTACATATATAGTTTACAATTAAAACTGGCAGACGCTTATTGGAGATTGGATTCCGACTATGACAAGGTATGGGACCACCTGCCGATAGTGTATCTCTAGAGATGAATACACTGGGTTCAACAAGAACGTCTTGCAACCCGACCCACACATGATCGACCACTCATTTCTCTTGAGTGTATCGAATATATTGTCACCTTACGGCTGCGCAGCTACCGTTTTTCCTGGGAGATACAGAACTGAAAAGAAGTAACAAAATGAATATTCTATAGATGGTGACAATACACCCTAATGGGTGCGACCCAAATATCCATGCCACCTGCCCGATTTTTGTCATTTCCTGGTTGTGAGGCTTGAGGTTATAATTGACTTTTGGAACATCTGGCCACCATTCGCCTTGGATTCCACATTACCACGTCATCCAGGAACAGGATGAACCAAAGGCACTCTCCTACTGCATCCTTATATAGGAGTCACCCCAAGGATCAGTAGCGAGAAGTCCTTCCAATCCATAGATTCCTACCACGACAGAACCACAGTGTATCTCTGGGATCTAACCAGAGATTATAAGTAGTTCTTACACTTCATGAGGATCTATGGTCTTCAATGCTCCATCTTTATTTGCTGCCAGTTAGTTTCGTACGTAACGTTGGATCGAAGTGGTTTTGGGTCCAATACCCATCCTAGTCTTTCGAAACAACACATCAAAAAGGTCCAATATATTCCATTGATAGTTGGTGTTTTAACTATCAATGTCAAACAATATGATCAAACATATTGGCAGCTCTGACTCATTTATTAACACTATTTTATCGATTCTTAAAATCGATTTCATATTCTCTTGTCTCAAACCTCATTATTCGTTATATTGAAAACGATAACATATCTTATTTACGAAACCCCATTTCATTTTCTTATTTCAGAACCATCGCTATATATTCGCCAAATCCCTTATATATTACCTTTGCCTTGCGAAAATCATCTTACATTCTTAACTTAAAGTTAACGATAAATTTCATGAATTCAACTCGAGTTAAACAATGTTAAGTATACATTGTTTTATTAAAATTAATCAGTTAACATTTCAAAATCTTGTCAACTATGTCAAAATATTTCCTTTATAGAAATAATAATCAAATTTCAACACTCCTATCGTTTTAGACTAATATAATCCCTTGATAATAGTGTAGTCGTTCAAGTTGGGGTATTTTAGTTACCTCTCAGACCTTGACCGACAACGTTCTTATCTCAGAATAAATAAAAGTTTGAAACACAAATCTATCGTTCCACTTACTATTACTTTAGTTACCATTCATTCAAAACTTGGTGTTAATAACCATTCCCTTCATTTGGCATCTTTAATCTCAAAATAATTCTCTTTTACTTTTATTTCAAGTAAAACTAATTAACACAAACTCTTTTGCTTTTACAAACCTTTTTCAATTTATACTTATTTCATCCAACCCATTTCCTTAAATAAAATTATTTAAGTTCGTCGCCTGCGTTTAACTTCCTTTATAAATTTTGTTTACGGAAATTGGATTCTATTTAAAAATCTTCTTATAGAACCCATAAATCATTTCCTTTTGAAATCATATTCCAATTTTATTTACATAATTAAATAATTAAGTAAAAACAAATCCTATTAAAATCTTTATATTCCTTACCCGACTTCCATAAACTTCTGACTTTAGATTGGGTCTTTATTATCAAATCTCTTACGAAATCTTTTTCTGTATCTCTTTCTTATACTTAATTTAATTTATTAAGTATCGATTACTTAAACACGGCACAGTAGATTCATAAGTTGTTTTATACTTTTGGTATAACCTTGTTCTTAACATGATTCGTTTTAAAACCCGATCACTTCTTAATTTACTTCCATATAAGAAGTAAATTACTTAAATTATAATAATTAATTAACCTCATTATTAACTAAAGTGAAATGGTTTACTTCACTAAAATAGACCAGCTAATCACTTACCGATATTATTAACGATAAATACTTCATCAATGGTTTATAAATCGATAATCAACTTTGAACATCGTCAAACAAAAAGATAATTAACATTTAAAAATATTATTAAACAAAATAATTATTCATTAAACCATTTTCATTAGATTAATCAAAGAACGATTAATCTAAATACACTGCTGAACTGTTTTACTTAAACGGTTATCTTTGAAACCATAATCCATAGTTTAGATTTGGTTTTTAACACTTATTAAATTGCTGCAAAATATTATGTAACTATTTATTTAAATATTTTATTTCAAAAAGAGAATCACTTTTAAAAAAATTCTTCAATTATAAAATAAATTTTATAATTGAAATTACGTCAATTCTCCTGACGGTGAACCAACAACGTTTAGATCATTTGCTGCCAATATCTTAATCAATACCGTTTATTGATTAAAACAACACACAACGTTGAATTTCAATTCAACGTTCAATATCCAATCAATAATCAACATTTAAATAGAATGTAATGTTGTTTAGGTGTGAACAGTTCACACTTAGGTGATATAAACAACATATAAAATATTTGAGGAATCCGGTCGGATCCCTCCAACCTGTTCGTCCCTGCATTACTGATAATATTTGATAATAACATGTGAAATAATTACATAAATCAAAATCATCCAATACGACAAATCTAATTGTCGACAATTATTTTATAAGCAACCAAGGCATTCAATCAACCACTTCTATGATTAACGATGAATTATATTTTAATATGGATTTAACACATCAAAGAATTCCAGAAATTATGAGAATTAACTCACCTAGTTTTTAGTCGACGGACGATTTCAGCGTTGTTTCATTTAATTTTCAACGAGCATTTAAAATTAAATGAGAACCCAATTTCTTCTAATCCCTTCTGCATCAGTGCAGTAGTGTAGTGCTTTTTACCGCGGTTACATTGCTTCCACTTTCGCGGCATTCTGATAGCATAGGAACAAATTATGCTAGTCATAAACTTAAAATAACGATTTATAACTAAATTAATTTTCTATAAATTCACTACTGTTAATTACCATTTGCTTTTGTTAAACAACCACCATCTTTGGCTGTCTCGTATTTGCTTCTGTTCTTTTTTTATTAAAACCGTAGGCCCAGGCCCATAAAAACACACCGCCCATATCCATTCATACTACATCTTCTTCCCGTATCAACCATTCCCAGCAGCTCAAGCTTCACTATTCTTCACTGTTCCTACTATTTTGCTCACGTATTTATCAAACAGCCGTTCTTCACTACCTTTCTCCGCCTTATCATTCCTACGCCTTCCCACCTAGAATCGCATCCTAGACCACTCAGACAACCTGTCACCCAAAATAAATCACACCATATTTTCCTTTTGCCTCTCAGTAGCCAAGTCGCTACTATTATAAGCCTCCCACATATATTTCTTCTGCACTTCGATCCTTGTTTCCCCAGCTAGCCCAAACCGACTTCCTATTTTTTCTTTTTTCTCTTTAAACAACGTAGGCCTAAGCCCACACATGAGCCCGCTATCCCCTACCCGTCTTCTCCATATAAAGAAAATGCTACTGCCTCCTGACAGCTTCACCCACTTGTCGTTGGGGTCTCCAGTTCTTGCCCAAACATCTCGTTGTTTGTTTCACCAACGTAAAGGAAGAACAACTGCTCCTCCTCAAACTGATACGTGAACCCACGCTCATCACTGTGCCAAATCCGATGGACCCCCCTAACGTCGCTCTAAGCCCAACCATCCCAGGTCCTCCCTTCCATCAACGTGACCGCCTACCACAAACTACGGCCGCTCAATGATCAATATCCGCGAAGAACCCTCCTTTCGATGATTTTCCAGTCCGGTAGCGTAGTGCCCTCCTTCTGCCCTTTTGTGTGAATATTATACATGAGGATCTTGCTATTTGTTTTTATTTAAAGCTTACTATTACCTTTAAATTTTTATGGCGGTTTCATTTTTGGTTTGGTTTGTGGAGTAAAGAAGAGAACGAGGTGTTGTATTTATACACGGATTTGCTGAAGATAAGATCAACGTTCTGTCTTGCTTTTGCTAGCCATGTGATTATCCCAATGTAGAGTTGCAGCGTTGTACATCCTGGAGGGAAAAATCTAAGCTACTACACGTCGCTTCGCTTAGCCTGTGGTGTAGAGGAATGGAGGATCAGTGAGTTTTTGTGATGCCCCACCTCTATACCCACTATCGTCCAGTTCATTTCAAAGAAATGTCGTAGACCATAACGGAGAATGAGGTTTGTGAAGGGCGACCGATTGTATAATGGCTCCATGTAAGGAATGCACATTGGATTCTGATACCGATTAAAATTTCGACCTGACCACTCAGCACATAGGGCAACTACACAATGGCTATATGCAATCCGGAAAGCAGTATAAAATAGACAACAACAACAATATAAATATGGTATATCTCAAAGCCAGACACAGAATGATCATATCACAAAGGCGGAATTGATATGAGTAAACCAAGAATGTGTACAACAAGTTAGTGGTCAACAAAGATCTACTAATCCCAAAAGAATAGATACATACACCCTGATCTAAATAAAAGAATATGTACACAACGATAGATAATGTCATAGGTACGACAGTACATAAAGCTACGGAGACAGAGTAGCAAGCTGAAAGCGGAAGATCAATCCTGCGATGAGCCCAGAGGATTACCTAAAATGACTCGGCCTGACCTGAGTATTATTTAGAGGAATAAATAATAAACGAGTTAGTCTAGCTGTACTTATCAAATAAAATGAGATAACAAGAGATATAACACAGGATGACATGAACATGACATGTCGACACAATCAGGAAATGACAATGGAATGTCAGCACACAAATATCTCTAGTAATCTCCTAGCTAATAGAGAATGCAACATTCAAATAATAGCACACAACAGGAAATGACAACGGAATGCTAAATAAACTAAACACATGAATGACAGCGGAATGCCAAATACAAATCAAATTGACGCACATCGCATCAAAGTAATCATAAATCCAGAAATCACTAGAAATCCAGAAAGCATCATAAAAGTGGATACCTCCTAGATGAGATACGATCTCTAGGTAGCAAACCTATATGTTTGAGCCGAAGCTCCCCACAGAGCTGGGTCGTGACCCCGGAAGAGAGAAAACACATAAATCGTCAAATCTCTAGAAAACATCATAAATCATAGAAGGTTGGACCGAGGTCCCATAGGTGAAATCCAAGAATCATAAATCCCACTCGGGCGATCGAGGACCACAAAACATAAGTCATAAAATGAACAGGAGGTATCGACAGATAGTGCGGAAACTATACGACTGGAGTTCCCCCGATAGTGCAGAAACTATTACAGTGAACCACGGTCCTCCAGAGACGTAGCCAGGAAGCTAAGTACAAATCATAATACGGATCACATCGATCCGAGTGAATAGAAATTACTCCGAGCTAGTTAATATAAGGAAATAGCGACATGTCCTATAACCACATGCTATTCTCGAATATTTACGAACCCGTAATTGGTTTCTATTCAAAATAGAGAAAATTACCACACATGCTTGAACGCAAGAGTCCAAGAGTTATTCACCGAAGTAAACGTATAACGGGTCATAGTCCTCAGTTTTACTAAGGTAAATAAACTAAATTTCTCGTATGATCGATAGGATAAGGAATCGTATATAAATTAACAGAATCAGAACTGGGTTTAGAAATCAAATTTATTTTAAAAGGATTTGAATTTAAAAACTGATTAAAACGTTGGTTTGATGCCCATTGACAATATAAAACCCCATTATCCATTGTGGTTCAATTATTCATGAAAAACCGTCGCCGTAGCGAATAGAACACAAACATCAAGAAACATAAACTCACAACACAACAACATACAGAAAATCAAGGGATAACGATTGTAATTTCGATCAACGAACGAATCAAAATCCCGAACTAGCACCCGAAGGTTTTAAACTACATCGGAATAGACTCGAAGGATATCGAGTCGATAATTCACGTTTTAATGGCGTGAATCATCTCAACAAGAGTATCGAATAATTTCGACATACAAAATAGAGCGCACGGGCTTTAGAATGATCACTTATTCAATTCACATCATAAACAAATGTGAATCGACCAATAAGGATCCACATTGAAATAATCACTTGAGAATCAAAGATGATGAATCGAGCTGCTGGAATCTGTGAATTCGGGAAGCTGAAGTTCACAAACGAAGTTCGAACGGCCCGAGCTCTGGCCGGGAAAGAGCCCGGATAGGTGTAGACTGTGGACCGAGATCCCTCCGGTCCACAGCTAAAACAGGTCGACCGGTCAAAGAGGGGCGGTCGACCGTTTTCAAACAGCAAGAAAACCGGTCGACCGCCCCATTTGGGCTAGTTGACCGGTTTTGGCCTGGGCTGTTGCCCAGGCCAAAAACTAGGGGGATTCGTCCCTCGCGAGGGCCCGACTTCGATCGTCGAGGCTCGTGACTTCTTCGAGACATCAACAAGGCCTCTCCGATTCACCGTATCAACTCGCAAAGCTCGAATGCAAAGATTATGATTACAGGTTCTAAATGAACCAAATTTCCAAACCAAAATGAATAAACGCGATATAATCAAATTGTGAAGTCTTAGAACTTGCTGGGTGCGACAATGGTACTTCACAACACCATTTAATCGATTCAAATCATGCGTATTGATCGCGTGAGTAACACACGTCGTAATCTCTATTTCAAATGAAAAAACAAAAGCACATCAAAGCGATTCAAGCGACTTGTGAAGACTTAGAACTTGTCGGGGGACAACAGAGCTTCACAACATCACCAAATCAACTCGTGCCATATATATTAGATCGTATGAACAATCCTTATCATAAATGTTAACTTAATGAAACATAAATACATGAAATCGGCTAAGCTACACTAACCTAACCATTTCACAAGCACATGCAAACTCATATGATCACTAAATTACACTTGCACAAGCCAATGGCTTGTGGCATAGATGTGAGTTCAAAAAGAACTCACCTTTGGCTCTTGAATGACAGGAAAAAGCTCCAACAAGGAAAAACAAGCATAAATGCAAGCAAAGAAGCTTTCTTTCCTCAATCACTCCTCTCCAATCACCTCATGAACATAATTGAATACACATGAGTGTTAGGGCACACTAAAAATCCGCAATTGAGAGGAGAGAAAGGTAGAGAACGAGTAGAGAGAGCTTACCCATGTCTTGAAATCAAATAAGAACATGAATTGAGCTTGGAATCAAGAACCCTAGCTTAGGGAATTTCTATTTCCCATTCCCTTTCCCCATTTCTATTTCTCTAAGTGTTTGGAGAATGAATGAAGAGAAGGAGGATGATTTGGGGTTATATGGTGAGCTCGGTTAGCTCAACCAAGACCCAACCAAGGTGCCAAATTTCCGAATCTCGGAACATGTTGATGCTTATAGTCAAAAAGATCGTAAACGATGATCCGGACTCAATGTAAGGGTCCCGAGTCCTAATTTTATCGTTTGTGAAAAACGACTTTTTGAGTGATACATAAGATACAACGATATATTTAAATAAAATTTAAAAATTTAAAATCGTCGAATGAGCGGGTTATTACAGATTTCCTCCTTAAAAGAAATGCATCCCTGCAATTCCTTAAGAATGAAGTAATAAGTAACAACCAAAAACAATACCACGGAGTGGTACCACAAGAACCGACATGAAATGAAAAGACCACACCAACGACTAGGTGAGATCCCAATTTCGTGTCACAAGATCATAAAAACTAGAGTTCAATCTCGAATTCCATTATCCATGAAGGTAGTCATCCCAAACGGGTAAAATAATTCTAGAAAAATTCATAAGCGCTATGAATTCAAATAGACTCGCCTTTCTTCGTATGATTCTCAAAGGAATGAGAACCAATAGAATGCACAAAAACCAAGCAAATCTAATTTGGAATTCAAGGAGCAACAGGACTGTGTCCTACAGACGCGAGATATCAATAATAGATATTTCTCTTAGGATATGAAATGGGAAATTTCGGTGGTTGACTAATCCATTCCCAAAACTCAATCACGACGAGGTAGCGAACATCGAACCTGAGCACTTTAGTCTTGCGATGAGGTGGATGACACCCACAAAAGAACAACATAGAGATTCCAATGAAGTTAGCTAAGGAAAGCAATTCTCGAAGGAATAATCAATTTTAACATCAATGATTCAAGGTTGGTAACGGAATAACAACGAGCTAGAAACCGATAAACAAATATTGGTAACGGAATACCAATGAACTAGAAACGGATAAACAAATACCGGTAACAGAATACCAATGAACTAGAAATCTATACAAATATTGGTAACGGAATACCAATGAACTATTCAGGGAAATCGATTTCTAACCAGGTACTAAATCTCATTTAGTAACCATAAGGACGAATCATTAGGAATTATATGAAATTCCCAATATTCAGAAACTCGAGTATCAGTTCTAGAAAATCAGAAACATCGAGAAGATGAGGGATAAGTAGTGCACAACTTACCATTTCGTGACATCGGGGTTTAAGATAATTTTCCACCAAAAATCTCAAATCTCAAAAATATCAACAACTAATCAAAGAAACAATAGACAATTTCTCTAACAAGATAAGATTAAACCAAAGAGGTCATAATCCCCAAAAATTTGATTCACAAGGGTTAACAAACGTGCGGAGACAATTGTCGACCCAAAATGATTCAGATAAATAAGGGATGAATATCAAAAGAGCTCATCCTTTCGATATTCATTTCTAAGAAAAACGCAATGCTTAGTCCTTAAGTGAATTGACTATAGCACTTCCGGATGATCGACTAGATCATAGATTCGAAGAAAGGAATTATTGAGTTTGTCCTGGATCGCAAAACCCAAAACTCCCCTCCCAAACGGGAACTCTCATTCTCTCGAGTGATCGTTCACTAGATAAAATAAGAAGACCCATGGAATCACAAGAATACTAAATTCTCTTTAGCAAATCGAAACAAGGATCAAGAATTAGGCGAGATTCTCAATCACTAAGAGTTCTCGAAAATCAAAGATCTGAAATCCAGAAACAAGAGACATAATTAAATAACTTTTTGGGTTGTTCCTAAAGTTATTTAATTTATTCAAAGAAAAGATTCAAGATAATTTCTAATTGAAAATCTTGAACCACTCAAATTCTTGGAATTGCTCTAAGGATATCTAGAAATAAATTATCTAGAAAAATAACAAACGACTACGAAAAAATTACAAAAATAAAAAATATTATTATTTTGATTAACTTATTAGTAGTTAATTTTAATTTTAGGAATCATTTCGAATGTCGGATTGTCACACAGTGGTGTTTAGGAATTCCGAACTACAACATGGCGTCCTACGTCTCGTTCGAGTTCCTTAACGCACCCGATGGACAAGTTAACACAAGAAAGTCCTCACAATTTCTAATGTTCACGCGAATCTCATGAAAATATAAAAATTCAATAAATCATTCGGGATGGCATAAAGGAAATAAAATTCCTTTATCAACTTACGAATAAACACAAATAATATCTTTTGATAACGAAGAACACGGTCGGCGTATATCAAAAGAACATAAATAAAATAATCTTTGAACAAGGTAAATGACACTAAGAAATTAATGACACGTACCTTGACTCAAGAAGAGTGATCACAAGAAGCGGGATGCTTTCCCTCATTCTTGATCTTGAGTTTGGAATGCAATGAGGTAACACAAATGTATCGTTGCACATTTGTTTAGTTAATTTAGCACAAATGCTTGGTGACTCATACCGGCACAACGAGGTAAAAAATGAGTTGTTTAAGCCCGAAGGCTTGGTGATCTCACACCGAACTAAAACTTTGTAGCTAACAACAAGGGAGTAGATTTAGTCACAAAGACATGGTATCTCCATACCGACCGACAAATGATCAATAGACCATGCTAGGTATGTAACGATGTACGAAACAATCTTAACTAGAAATCAAGAAATATCAAGATCAAAGTCGCTTACAACGAGCGTAACGACGCACGGGCAAGATATCCAATGATCAATCAACTACAAGGATCATAAATGACCAACAAGATAAGTGCGATGCACAATAGGCCAAACGGACATCGATTATCAACTCGAGTCAAAGAATGAAACAGAAGCACCACTAGAGCACACGGGTCGTAGATGGACTATAGAAATCAACCTGAAGTGGACGAGTCGATAACTATTCTAAAAGACTAAAAATAGGCCACTTGAGATATAATCACCCCTCCCGAAGGAGGTACACTGGGTGAACCAGCACTTGCACGGCTACGACCAACTATTTCGCTTCTTTAAGGAAAAAGAAGGAGGAAAAAGTTAGTCTCAAGTTGAATTCAAACGAAGTGAATTTAATCAAAATGGAATCGTATAGGGAGATAAGCTATTATATCTCTTAAAACTCTAACTAAAACCCTAAAGCACGATTCCCAAGAGAGGCTTAAGACAATACCATCGTCATACTATCTTACACTGTTCCGGAAAGTCGCTCTGATACCAAATTGTAATGCCCCGCCTCTATACCCACTATCGTCCAGTTCATTTCAGAGAAGTTCGTAGACCATAACGGGGAATGAGGTTTGTGAAGGGCGACCGATTGTATAATTGCTCCATGTGAGGAATGCACATCGAATTCTGATACCGATTAAAATTTCGACATGACCACTCGGCACATAGGGCAACTACACAACGGCTATATGCAATCCGGAAAGCAGTATAAAATAGACAACAACAACAATATAAATATGGTATATCTCAAAGCCAGACACAGAATAATCATATCACAAAGGCAGAATAGATATGAATAAACCAAGAATGTGTACAACAAGATAGAGGTCAACAAAGATCCACTAATCCCAAAAGAATAGATACATGCACCATGATCTAAATAAAAGAATATGTACACAACGATAGAAAATGTCATAGGTACGACAGTACATAAAGCTACGGAGACAGAGTAGCAAGCTGAAAGCGGAAGATCAATCCTGCGATGAGTCCTAGAGGAGTACCTAAAATGACTCGGCCTGACCCGAGTCCTAATTTTATCGTTTGTGAAAAATGACTTTTTGAGTGATACATGCGATACAACAATATATTTAAATAAAATATAAAAATTTAAAATCGTTGAATGAGAAGGTTGTTACAGTTTTCATTTCCAGTACAGTGTAAGCTGTCTTTGCCATGCGCCTATAAGGTAGCAGAAAAGAAAATATGGGTTGATGGGAAAGATGATCTATAGGTGAGCTCAGAGATTTAACATGGCAGTGCGGAGTGTTTTCGATAAACAGGAATGAAACAGTGTAGGCAATAGGTTAGGGTAGTGTGTTCATTCGATTTGAAAATACAGAATGCTGCGTGGTCCCTTAATGGATGATGTGAAATATCAGCTACTTGAACAACTAGAATGGATAGAAAATAATGTACGTTTGCATGTATAAATATATATATTTGTTCGGTATAGTTAGATTTGCGGGGCATCCATTACGTAGAATTCTGTTCACTTATGAAAGACTATGGACGAATATAAAAATACCGTTATGACGAACAACGCCCCACGATCCCAAAAATATAATAATATTGGTAGGTTAACTTATATTGGGAAACCCCAAAATACCGATATAGGGTGCAAAATACTCCAAATAAAAAGTGGCGTATTTTCCAAATTAAAAATTACAGTAAAATTCTAAAAATTAAATTATAATTACATCTCAAAGGTCTCATCGAAATTCGAAATCGCTATTTAATTATATTTAATTATCGTTATGGTTTATAATAGATTCCACAACGATTTTCTAAAAATTTGAATTGGATATAACTAACAATATATTACACGAAATCCCGATTTTTCTCTTACATTAGAAAAATATAATCACACAGATTCAAGCGGTTCTTGTTTCACAGAAATCCGAATTATATCGGATCCTGTATATTCAATTAAAGTCTGAAACTCCCTATTACGAACTGCCGCGTCGTTTCGAGCTCGTTTTAATTATATTATAAATAATATATATTCGAACTCCAATTTATAAAATAAATTCGATGTAAAAATTCATTATATTCTCGATATAATATAATATATAAACAGATTTAAATATTCCAATTTAAATGGCCAAAAATCTGGGACGTTACATTCTTCCCTCCCTTAAAAAAATTTCACCCTCGAAATTACAAGGTAAGAAGAGTTCTCCAATCCCAATTATTTTAAAATGATTATCCTTGAATTATCGTCAAACAAATTCAAATTCTTTAAAAATTTCGAAAATTTCGCCAGCACGTCCTCTATATGGCTTGATCACAACAGCTACAAATGCCATTCCGGGCCTTAACTTCTCCAAAATAAAACCAAAACCAAATGATCATCCCACTCTGGGATATAAAATCAATCACCAACCCATAATATTAAGGTTTACCTATTAGTCAGACAGCTCAATTCCAATTCCCAAGCAAATCAACAAACTGCTCTTCTTCAATCTCTATAATCCAGCCAATTTCCAAAGCCGTCTAGTATCTGCACTTATCTCAACTTGCAATGCCAGTAACAAATACAAGGTAAAATAATCCTGTTTCATTTCATATGATATTATTCCAAATTTACTATACTGGCATTTTATTTCAATCCATTCAATCATCCTTATTGACTCGTTTGATGGATTTTGTCACTTCAATATCCAAATACCAAACAACCAAATCATTTCAATTATATTCGTCATAGGCCCTTACTGGCCTGCATTCCCATTGGTTTAACATACATTTATATCAATCGATTAATTTACGATTGACTTCCATTATCCATTCGATTTATGAATCCCATATTCAACTTATTCAATTCCACACTTAACCAGGTTAAGTCTTGTTCCATATCCACTTAACCAATTGGTTTCTAACAAGATCAATTCAATTTCAATTCATATATTCAATCAGGGCCATTAGACTTGAACTAGTTTTAATAAGTTCGACTTATTTATTCCAAATTGGTTTCAACCAAGTTTAAATTTATACTCATGCACTCAATCATTTAACCAAACAAGGCACAATCACCAAACCAAATCATTCAGATTCATTTTTATCTTTAATATCTACTTTGCTTCCAAATTAAACTTTACATTGAAGTTTTTATTTTCAAATTCCATATTTGAATTTCCCATCCAGTTAGATCATTTAAATTTTAAAATCCACTCTGAATTCTAATTCAAACCAACATTAGTTAGTTACTATTATAACAATTCAAAGAAATAATTACTTTAATAAAATACAAGGGTCAAAATAGTTAAATAATTTTATATCAAATTACAAATACGCACTCTAGTATATATGCACTCATACTCAATCTAGGGTATTACTAAACCCATCTCTATTGAGTTACGCCACAGAGCCAAGGTTATTCCTAAACCATATGCTCTGATACCACTGTAACGAACAGGGGATTTTCAACCGCGAAAATCAACACACAAACACCATGTCAACATTCAAGCATCGAAAACACCTGAACGTTATGAGAAAGAAATTAGAGGATGAGGAAAGAAAGAAATATTAGAATAGAAGAAAAGAAGAAGAGCATCAGAATCTCACAGCGGAACGAATAATGTATAATATCAAATCTCTTTATAGAAAAAGAAACTGTATATATATACATACCAATCACCAGAGTACATCAAATATCAGGCTCAACGGAAATAAACTTTGAATAACTAACGGTGAAGCCTCCTGCTTCCAGCTCTGGAATCTCCAGCGATACCTAACCTGTTAATATACTCGGTCTGACCCGAGCACATTTGATTTGAAACAAAATTCACCGGGCCAGTCTGGAATACTTTCTGTGGTTAATTCATAACACAACAACTTGTTTAACTTTGAAAATCCTTTCTGAAAGAAACAGATAATAATAAGACCAGCCCACACATAAATATAGACGGTTTTTATCTTATTATAACCCAAAACACTTTTGAAATCAATATCTTTTCTAATATTATGATAGTGCCTATCAAATCACAAATAAATAATCATCTAGTAGAATGCTTGCATCTCACGCTCTACATATATAGTATACAATCAAAACCCGCAGACACTTATTGGAGATTGGATTCCGACTATGACAAAGTATGGGACCACTTGCCGATAGTGTATCTCTAGAGACGAATACACCGGGTTCAACAAGAGCGTCTTGCAACCCGGCCCACACATAACCGATCACTCATTTCTCTTGAGTGTATCGAATATATTGTCACCTTATGGCTGCACAGCTACCGTTTTTCCCGGGAGATACAGAACTGAAAAGAAGTGACAAAATGATTATTCTCTAGATGGTGACAATACACCCTAATGGGTGCGACCGACATAGCCATGTTGCCTGCCCGATTTTTCTCATTTCCTGGTTGTGAGGCTTGAGGTTATAATCGACTTTTGGAACATCTGGCCACCATTCGACTTGGATTCCACATCGCCACGTCATCCATGAACATGATGAACCAAAGGCACTCTCCTACTGCATCCATATATAGGAGTCACCCCAAGGATCATTAGCGAGAAGTCCTTGCAATCCATATTCCAACCACGACAGAACCACAGTGTATCTCTGGGAGCTAACCGGAGATTATAAGTAGTTCTTCCGCTTCATGAAGATCTATGGTCTTCAATTCTCCATCTTTATTTGCTGCCAGTTAGTTTCGTATGTAACGTTGGATTGAAGTGGTTTTGGGCCTAATTCCTATCCCGGTCTCTTCGAAACAACACGTCAAAAAGGTCCAATATATTCCATTGATAGTTGGTGTTTTAACTATCAATGTCAAACAATATGATCAAACATATTGGCAGCTCAGACTCATTTATTAACACTATGTTATCGATCCTTAGAAATCGATTTCGTATTCTCTTGTCTCAAACCTCGTTATTCGTTATATTGAAAACGATAACATATCTTATTTACAAAACCCCATTTCATTTTCTGATTTCAGAACCATTGCTATATATTCGCCAAATCCCTTTTATATTACCTTTGCCTTGCGAAAATCAACCTACATTCTTAACTTAAAGTTAACGATAAATTTCATGAATTCAACTCGAGTTAAACAATGTTAAGTGTACATTGTTTAATTAAAATTAACCAGTTAACATTTCAAAATCTTGTCAACGTTGTCATAATATTTCCCTTGTAGAAATAATAATAAATTTTCAATAATCCTATTGTTACAAACTAATATCATCCTTTGATAATAGTGGAGTCGTTCAAGTTGGGGTATTTCAGTTACCTCTCAGACATTGACCGACAACGTTCTTATCTCAGAATAAATAAAAGTTTGAAACACAAATCTATTGTTCCAGTTAGTATTACTTTAGTTACCATTCATTCAAAATTGGGTGTTAATTACCATTCCCTTCATTTGGCATCTTTTATCTCAAAATAATTCTCTTTTACTTTTATTTCAAGTAAAACTAACTAACACAAACTCTTTTGCTTTTACAAACCTTCTTCAATTTATACTTATTTCATCCAACCCATTTCCTTAAATAAACTTATTTAAGTTCGTCGCCTCCGTTTAACTTCCTTTATAAATTTTGTTTACGGAACTTGGATTTTATTTAAAAATCATCTTATGGAACCCATAAATCATTTCCTTTTTGAAATCATATTCCACTTTTATTTACTTAATTAAATAATTAAGTAAAAACAAATCCTATTAAAATCTTTATATTCCTTACCCGATTTTCATAAACTTCTAACTTTAGCTTGGATCTTTATTATCAAATCTCTTATGAAATCTCTTTCTGTATCTCTTGCTTATACTTAATTTAATTTATTAAGTATCGATTACTTAAACACGGCACATTAGATTCGTAACTTGTTTTATACTTTTGGTATAACCTTGTTCTTAACACGATTCGTTTTAAACCCGATCACTTCTTAATTTACTTCCATATAAGAAGTAAATTACTTAAATTATAATAATTAATTAACCTCATTATTAACTGAAGTAAAATGGTTTACTTCATTAAAATAGACCAGCTAATCACTTACTGATATTATTAACGATAAATACTTCATCAATGATTTATAAATTGATAATCAACTTTAAATATCGTCAAACAAAAAGATAATTAACATTTAAAAATATTATTAAACAAAATAATTATTGATTAAACCATTTTCATTAGATTAATCAAAGACCGATTAATTTAATTATATTTCTTAACTGTTTTACTTAAACAGTTATCTTTAAAACCATAACCCATAGTTTAGATTTGGTTTTTAACACTTATTAAAATTAATGCAAAATATTATGTAACTATTTATTTAAATCTTTTATTTCAAAAAGAGAATCACTTTTGTAAATTTTCTTCAATTATAAAATAAATTTTATAATTGAAATTACGTCGATTCTCCTGACAGTAAACCAACAACGTTTAGATCATTTGCTGCGAATATCTTAATCAATACCGTTTATTGATTAAAACAACATACAACGTTGAATTTCAATTCAACGTTCAATATCCAATCAATAATCAACATTCATATAGAATGTAATGTTGTTTAGGGGTGAACAGTTCATACTTAGGTGATATAAACAACATATAAAATATTTGAGGAATCCGGTCGGATCCCTCCAACCTGTTCGTCCCTGCATTACTGATAATATTTGATAATAACATGTGAAATAATTACTTAAATGAAATCATCCAATACGACAAATCTAATTGTCGACAACCATTTTATAAGCATCCAAGGCATTCAATCAACCACTTCTATGATTAATGATGAATTATATTTTAATATGGATTTAACACATCAAAGAATTCCAGAAATCGCGAGAACTAACTCACCTTGTTTTTGTCGATGGACAATTTCAGCGTTGTTTCATTTAATTTTAAACGAGCGTTTAAAATTATATGAGAACCCAATTTCTTCTAATCCCTTCTGCATCAACACAGTAGCGTAGTGCTTTTTACCACGGTTACATCGCTTCCACTTTCGCGGTATTCTGATAGAATAGGAACAAATTATGCTAGTTACAAACTTAAAATAACGATTTATAACTAAATTAAATTTCTATAAATTCACTACTGTCAATTACCGTTTGCTTTTGTTAAACAACCACCATCTTTAGCTCTCTCGCATTTTCCAGGATCCAAACTCCGGATCTTCCCCCGCAACATCAACGCTTCAGTTTTTTTTTTTTTTTATAAAACCGTAGGCCCAGGCCCATAAAAACACACCGCCCATACCTATTCATACTACATCTTCTTCCCGTATCAACCATTCCCAGCAGCTCAAGCATCACTATTCTTCACTGTTCCTACTATTTTGCTCACGTATTTATCAAACAGCCGTCCTTCACTACCTTTCTCTGCCTTATCATTCCTACGCCTTCCCACCTAGAACCGCATCCTAGACCACTCAAACAACCTGTCACCCAAAATAAATCGCACCATATTTTCCTTTTTCCTTTCAGTAGCCAAGTCACTACTGTTGTAAGCCTCCCACATATATTTCTTCTGCACTTCGATCCGTGTTTCCCCAGCTAGCCCAAACCGACTTCCTATTTTTTTCTTTTTTCTCTTTAAACAACGTAGGCCCAAGCCCACACATGAGCCCGTTATCCCCTACCCGTCTTCTCCATACAAAGAAAATGCTACTGCCTCCTGACAGCTTCACCCACTTGCAGTTGGGGTCTCCAGTTCTTGCCCAAACATCTCACAGTTTGTTTCACCAACGTAAAGGAAGAACAACTGCCCCTCCTCAAACTGATACGTGAACCCACGCTCATGACGGCGCCAGATCCGCTGCACCCCCTAACGTCGCTCTAAGCCCAACCATCCCAGGTCCTCCCTTCCATCAACGTGACCGCCTACCACCAACTACGGCGCTCAGTGATCAATATTCGCGAAGAATCCTCGTGTCGATGAGTTTCCAGTCCGGTAGCGTAGTGCCCTCCTTCTGCCCTTTTGCATGAATATTATACATGAGGATCTTGCTATTTGTTTTTATTTAAAGCTTACTATTACCTTTAAATTTTTATGGCGGTTTCATTTTTGGTTTGGTTTGTGGAGCAAAGAAGAGAACGAGGTGTTTCATTTATACACGGATTTGCTGAAGATAAGATCAACATTCTGTCTTACTTTTGCTAGCCATGTGATTAGCCCAGTGTAGAGTTGCAGCGTTGTACATCCTGGAGGGAAAAATCTAAGCTACTACACGTCGCTTCGCTTGGCCTGTGGTGTAGAGGAATGGAGTATAAGTGAGTTTTTGTAATGCTCCTCCTCTATATCCACTATCGTCCAGTTCATTTCAGAGAAATGTCGTAGACCATAACGGAGAATGAGGTTTGTGAAGGGCGACCGATTGTATATTTGCTCCATGTGTTGAATGCACATCGAATTCTAATACCGATTAAAATTTCGAGATGACCACTCGGCACATAGGGCAACTACATATCGGCTATATGCAATCCGGAAAGAAGTATAAAATAGACAACGACAACAATATAAATATGTTATATCTCAAAGCCAGACACAGAATAATCATATCACAAAGGCGGAATAGATATGAATAAACCAAGAATGTGTACAACAAGATAGTGGTCAACAAAGATCCACTAATCCCAAAAGAATAGATACATGCACCACGATCTAAATAAAAGAATATGTACACAACGATAGATAATGTCATAGGTATGTCAGTACATAAAGCTACGGAGACAGAGTAGCAAGCTGAAAGCAGAAGATCAATCCTGCGATGAGCCCAGAGGAGTACCTAAAATGACTCGGCCTGACCCGAGTATTATTTAGAGGAATAAATAATAAACGAGTCAGTCTAGCTGTACTTATAAAATAAACCGAGATAACAAGAGATATAACACAGGATGACATGAACATGGCATGTCGACACAATTAGGAAATGACAATGGAATGTCAACACACAAATATCTCTAAATAATCTCCTAGCTAATATAGAATGCAACATTCAAATAATAGCACACAACAGGAAATGACAGCGGAATGCCAAATAAACTAAACACATGATTGACAGCGGAATGCCAAATACAAATCGAATTGACGCACATCGCATCAAAGTAATCATAAATCCAGAAATCACTAGAAATCTGGAAAACATCATAAAATTGGATACCTTCCAGATGTGATACGATCTCTAGGTAGCGAACCAATATGTTTGAGCCGAAGCTCCCCACAGAGCTGGGTCGTGAACCCGGAAGAGAGAAAACACATAAATCGTGAAATCTCTAGAAAACGTCGTAAATCATAGAAGGTTGGACAGAGGTCCCATAGGTGAAATCCAAGAATCATAAATCCTACTCGGGCGATCGAGAACCACAAAACATACGTCATAAAATGAACAGGAGGTATCGACAGATAGTGTGGAAACTATCCGACTGGAGTTCCCCTGATAGCGCAGAAACTATTACAGTGAACCACAGTCCCCTGGAGACATAGCCAAGAAGCTAAGTCCAAATCATAATACGGATCACATCGATCCGGGTGAATAGAAATTACTCCGAGCTAGTTAATATAAGGAAATAGCAACATGTCCCATAACCACATGCTATTCTCGAATATTTACGAACCCGTAATTGGTTTCTATTCAAAACAAAGAAAATTATAACACATGCTCGAACGCATGAGTCCAAGATTTATTCGCCGAAGTAAATGTATAAGGGGTCATAGTCCTCAGTTTTACTAAGGTAAATAAACTAAATTTCTCGTCTTATCGATAGGATAAGGAATCGTATATAAAGCAATAGAATCAGAACCGGGTTTAGAAACCAAATTTATTTTAAAAGGATTTGAATTTAAAAACTGATTAAAACGTTGGTTTGATGCCCATTGACAATATAAAACCCCATTATCCATTATGGTTCAATTATTCATGAAAAACCATCGCCGTAGCGAATAGAACACAAACATCAAGAAACATAAACTCACATCACAACAACATACAGGAAATCAAGGGATAACGACTGTAATTTCGATCAACGAATGAATCGAAATCCCGAACTAGCACCCGAAGGTTTTAAACTACATCGGAATAGACTCGAAGGATATCGAGTCGATAATTCACGTTTTAATGGCGTGAATCATCTCAACAAGAGTATCGAATAATTTCGACATACAAAATAGAGCGCATGGGCTTTAGAATGGTCAGTTATTCAATTCACAACATAAACAAATGTGAATCGGCCAATAAGGATCCACATTGAAAGAATCACTTGAGAATCAAAGACGACGAATCGAGCTGCTAGAATCTGTGAATTCGGAAAGCTGAAATTCACAAACGAAGTCCGAACGACCCGACCTCCGGCCGAGAAAGAGCCTGGATAGGTGTAGACCGTGGACAGAGATCCCTCCGGTCCACAGCCAAAACCGATCGACCGGTCAAAGAGGGGTGGTAGACCATTTTCAAACAGCAAGAAAACCGGTTGACCACCCCATTTGGGCCAATCGAGCGGTTTTGGCCTGGGCTGTTGCCCAGGCCAAAAACTAGGGGGATTCGTCTCCCGCGAGGGCCCGACTTCGATCGTCGAGGCTTGTGACTTCTTCGGGACATCAACGAGGCCTCTCCGATTCACCGTATCAACTCGCAAAGCTCGAATGCAAAGATTATGATTACAGGTTCTAAATGAACCAAATTGCCAAACCAAAACGAATAAACACGATATAAGCGAATTGTTAAGTCTTAGAACTTGCTGGGTGCGACAATGGTACTTTACAACACCATTTAATCGATTCAAATCATGCGTATTGATCGTGTGAGTAACACACGTCATAATCTCTATTTCAAATGAAAAAACAAAAGCACATCAAAGCGATTCAAGCGACTTGTGAAGACTCAGAACTTGTCGGGGGACAACGGAGCTTCACAACATCACCAAATCAACTCGTGTCATATATATTAGATGAACAATCCTTATCATAAATGTCAACTTAATGAAACATAAATACATGAAATCGACTAAGCTACACTAACCTAACCATTTCACAAGCACATGCAAACTCATATGATCACTAAATTACACTTGCACAAGCCAATGGCTTGTGGCATAGATGTGAGTTCAAAAAGAACTCACCTTTGGCTCTTGAATGACAAGAAAAAGCTCCAACAAGGAAGAACAAGCATAAATGCAAGCAAAGAAGCTTTCTTTCTTCAATCACTCCTCTCCAATCACCTCATGAACATAATTGAAGACACATGAGTGTTAGGGCACACTAAAAATCCGTAATTGAGGGGAGAGAAAGGTAGAGAACGAGTAGAGAGAGCTTACCCATGTCTTGAAATCAAATTAGCACATGAATTGAGCTTGGAATCAAGAACCCTAGCTTAGGGAATTTCTATTTCCCTTTCCCCATTTCTATATCTCTAAGTGTTTGGAGAATGAATGAAGAGAAGGAGGATGATTTGGGGTTATATGGTGAGCTCGATTAGCTCAACCAAGACCCAACCAAGGTGCCAAATTTCCGAATCTCGGAACATATCGATGCTTATAGTCAAAAAGGTCGTAAATGATGATCCGGACTCAATGGAAGTGGTCCCGAGTCCTAATTTTATCGTTTGTGAATAACGACTTTTTGAGTGAAACATGAGATACAATGATATATTTAAATAAAATATAAAAATTTAAAATCGTCGAATGAGCGGGTTGTTACAGACTTCCCCCTTAAAAGAATTGCGTCCCCGCAATTCCTTAAGTATGAAGTAATAAGTAACAACCAAAAACAATACCATGGAGTGGTACCACAAGAACCGACACGAAATGAAAAGGCCACACCAACGGCTAGGTGAGATCCCAATTTCGTGTCATAAGATCATAAAAACTAGAGTTCAATCACGAATTCCATTATCCATGAAGGTAGTCATCCCAAACGGGTAAAATAATTCTAGAAAAATTCGTAAGCGCTATGAATTCAAATAGACTCGCCTTTCTTCGTATGATTCTCAAAGGAATGAGAATCAATAGAATGCACAAAAACCAAGCGAATCTAATTTGGAATTCAAGGAGCAACAGGACTGCGTCCTACAGATGTGATATATCAATAATTGATATTTCTCTTAGGATATGAAATGGGAAATTTTGGTGGTTGACTAATCCATTCCCAAAACACAATGATGACGAGGTAGCGAACATCGAACCTGAGCACTTTAGTCTTGCGACGAGGTGGCTGACATCCACAAAAGAACAACACAGAGATTCCAACGAAGTTAGCTAAGGTAAGCAATTCTCGAAGGAATAATCAATTTTAACATCAATGATTCAAGGTTGGTAACGGAATATCAACGAGCTAGAAACCGATAAACAAATATTGGTAACGGAATACCAATGAACTAGAAACCGATAAACAAATATTGGTAACAGAATACCAATGAACTAGAAATCTATACAAATATTGGTAACGGAATATCAATGAAATACTCAGGGAAATCGATTTCTAACTAGGTACTAAATCTCATTTAGTAACCATAAGGACGAATCATTAGGAATTATATGAAATTCCCAATATTCAGAAACTCGAGTATTAGTTCTAGAAAATCAGAAACATCGAGAAGACGAGGGATAAGTAGTGCACAACATACCACTTCGGGACATCAGGATTTAAGATAATTTTCCACCAAAAATTTCAAATCGCAAAAATATCAACAACTAATCAAAGAAACAATAGACTATTTCTCTAACAAGATAAGATTAAACCAAAGAGGTCATAATCCCCAAAAAATTTGATTCACAAGGGTTAACAAACGTGCGGAGACAATTATCGACCCAAAATGATTCAGACAAATAAGGGATAAAAATCAAAAGAGCTCATCCTTTCAATATTCATTTCTAAGAACAACGCAAGGCTAAGTCCATAAGTGAATTGACTATAGCACTTCCGGATGATCGACTAGATTATAGATTCGAAGAAAGGAATTATTGAGTTTTCCGTGGATCGCAAAACCCAAAACTCCCCTCCCAAACAGGAACTCTCATTCTTTTGTGTGATCCTTCAGTAGAGAAAATAAAATGACCCATGGAATCACAAGAATACTAAATTCTCTTTAGCAAATCGAAACTAGGATCAAGAATTAGGTGAGATTCTCAATCACTAAGAATTCTCGAAAATCAAAGATCTGAAATCCAGAAACAAGAGACATAATTAAATAACTTTTTGGGTTGTTCCTAGAGTTATTTAATTTACTCAAAGAAAAGATTCAAGATAATTTCTAATTGAAATCTTGAACCACTCAAATTCTTAGAATTGCTCCAAGGATATCTAGAAATAAATTATCTAGAAAAATAACAAACGACTACGAAAAAATCGCAAAAATCTAAAATATTATTATTTTGATTAACTTATTAGGAGTTAATTTTAAATTTAGGAATCATTTCGAATGTCAGATTGTCACATAATGGTGTTTAGGAATTCCGAACTACAACATGGCGTCCTATGTCTCGTTCGAGATCCTTAACGCACCCGATGGACAAGTTAACAGAAGAAAGTCCTCGCAATTTCTAACGTTCACGCGAATCTCGTGAAAATATAAAAATTCAATAAATCATTCGGAATGGCATAAAGGAAATAAAATTCCTTTATCAACTTACGAATAAAACACAAATGATATCTTTTGATAACGAAGAACACGGTCGACGTATATCAAAAGAACATAAATAAAATAATCTTTGAACAAGGTAAATGACACTAAGAAATTAATGACACGTACCTTGACTTAAGAAGAGTGATCACAAGAAGCGGGATGCTTTCCCTCTTCTTGATCTTGAGTTTGGAATGCAACGAGGTAACACAAATGTATCGTTGCGCATTTGTTGAGTTAATTTAGCACAAATGCTTGGTGACTCATACCGGCACAACGAGGTAACAAATGAGTTTTTTTTAGCCCGAAGGCTTGGTGATCTCACATCGAACTAAAACTGTATAGCTAGCAACAAGAGAGTAGATTTAGTCACAAAGACATGGTATCTCCATACCGACCGACAAATGATCAATAGACCATGCTAGGTACGTAATGACGTACGAAACAATCTTAACTAGAAATCAAGAAATATCAAGATCAAAGGCGCTTAAGATGAGGGTAACGACGCATGGGCAAGATATCCAATGATCAATCAACTACAAGGATCATAAATGATCAACAAGATAAGTGCGATGCACAATAGACCAAACAGACATTGATTATCAACTCAAGTCAAAGAATGAAACAGAAGCACCACTAGAGCACACGGGCCCTAGATGGACTATAGAAATCAACCCGAAGCGGACGAGTCGATAACTATTCTAAAAGACTAATAATAGGCCACTTGAGATATAATCACCCCTTCCATAGGAGGTACACTGGGTAAACCAGCACTTGCACGACTACGACCAACTATTTTGCTTCTTTAAGGAAAAAGAAGGAGGAAAAAGTTAGTCTCAAGTTGAATTCAAACGAAGCGAATTTAATCAAAATGGAACCATATAGGAAGATAAGCTATGACGGGTCTTAAGACTCTAACTAAAACCCTAAAGCACGATTCCCAAGAGAGGCTTAAGACAATACCATCGTCATACTATCATACACTATTCAGGAAAGTCGCTCTGATACCAAACTGTAACGCCCCGCCTCTATACCCACTATCGTCCATTTCATTTTAGAGAATTGTCGTAGACCATAACGGAGAATGAGGTTTGTGAAGGGCGACCGATTGTATAATTGCTCCATGTGAAGAATTCACATCGAATTCTGATACCGATTAAAATTTCGACATGACCACTCGGCACATAGGGCAACTACACAACGGCTATATGCAATCCGGAAAGCAGTATAAAATAGACAACAACAATATAAATATGGTATATCTCAAAGCCAAACACAGAATAATCATATCACAAAGGCGGAATAGATATGAATAAACCAAGAATGTGTACAACAAGATAGTGGTCAACAAAGGTCCACTAATCCCAAAAGAATAGATATATGCACCATGATCTAAATAAAAGAATATGTACACAACGATAGATAATGTCATAGGTACGACAGTACATAAAGCTATGGAGACAGAGTAGCAAGCTGAAAGCGGAAGATCTATCCTGCGATGAGTCCCAGAGGAGTACCTAAAATGACTCGGCCTGACTCGAGTCCTAATTTTATCGTTTGTGAAAAATGACTTTTTGAGTGATACATGAGATACAACGATATATTTAAATAAAATTTAAAAATTTAAAATCGTCGAATGAGCGGGTTGTCATAGCTTTCATTTCCAGTACAGTGTAAGCTGTCTTAGCCATGCGCCTATAAGTTAGCAGAAAAGAAAATATGGGTTGATGGGAAAGAAGATCTATAGGTGAGCTCAGAGATTTAACATAACAGTGCAGAGTGTTTTTGATAAACAGGAAGGAAACAGTGTAGGCAATAGGTTAGGGTAGTCTGTTCATTTGATTTGAAAATACAGAATGCTGCGTGTTCCCTTAATGGATGATGTGAAATATCAGCTACTTGAGCAACTAGAAAGGATAGAAAATAATGTATGTTTTCATGTATAAATATATATATTTGTTCGGTACAGTTAGATTTGCGGGGTATCTGTTACGTAGAATTCCGTTCACTTATGAAAGACTATGGACGAAGATAAAAATACCGTTATGATGAACAACGCCCCACGATCCCAAAAATATAATAATATCGGTAGGTTAACTTATATTGGGAAACCCCAAAATACCGATATAGGGTGCAAAATACTCCAAATAAAAAGTGGCGTATTTTCCAAATCAAAAATTACAGTAAAATTCTAAAAATTAAATTATAACTACATCTCAAAGGTCTCGTCCAAATTCAAAATCGTTATTTAATTATATTTAATTATCGTTATGGTTTATAATAGATTCCACAGCGATTTTCTGAAAATTTGAATTGGATATAACTAACAATCTATAACACGAAATCCCGATTTTTCTCTTTCATTAGAAAAATATAATCACACAGATTTAATCGGTTCTTGTTTCACTGAAATCCGATTTATATCGGATCATGTATATTCAATTAAAGTTCGAAACTCCCTATTACGAACTACCGCGTCGTTTCGAGCTCGTTTAATTATATTAGAAATAATATATATTCGAACTCCAATTTATAAAATAAATTCGATATAAAAATTCATTATATTCTCGGTATAATATAATATATAAACAGATTTAAATATTCCAACTTAAATGGCCAAAAATCTGGGACGTTACATTCTTCCCCCCTTAAAAGAGTTTCGCCCCCGAAATTACAAGGTAAGAAGAGTTCTCCAATACCAATTATTTTAAAATGGTTATCCTTGAATTATCGCCAAACAAATTCAAATTCTTAAAAAATTTCGAAAATTTTGCTAACACCTCCTTTATATGGCTTGATCACAACAGCTACAAACGCCACTTCGGGCCTCAACTTCTCCAAAATAAAACCAAAACCAAATGATCATCCCACTCAGGGGTATAAAATCAATCACCAACCCATAATATTAAGGTTTACCTATTAGTCGGACAACTCAATTCCAATTCCGAAGCAAATCAACAAACTGCTCTTCTTCAATCTCTATAATCCAGCCAATTTCCAAAGCCGTCTAGTATCTGCACTTATCTCAACTTGCAATGCTAGTAACAAATACAAGGTAAAATAATCTTGTTTCATTTCATACGATATTATTCCAAATTTACTATATTGGCATTTTATTTCAATCCATTCAATCATCCTTATTGACTCGTTTGATGGATTTTGTCACTTCAATATCCAAATAACAAACAACCAAATCGTTTCAATTATATTCATCATTGGCCCTTACTGGGCTGCATTCCCATTGGTTTAACATACATTTACATCAATCGATTAATTTTCGATTGACTTCCATTATCCATTCGATTTCTGAATCCCATATTCAACTTATTCAATTCCACACTTAACCAGGTTAAGTCTTACTTCCATATCCACTTAACCAATTGGTTTCTAACTAGATCAATTCAATTTCAGTTCATTTACTCAATCAGGGCCATTAGACTTGAACTTAATAAGTTCAACATATTTATTCCAAATTGGTTTCAACCAAGTTTAAATTTATACTCATGCACTCAATCATTTAACCAAACAAGGCACAATCACCAAACCAAATCATTCAGATTCATTTTTATCTTTAATATCTACTTTGCTTCCAAATTAAACTTTACATTGAAGTTTTTATTTTCAAATTCCATTTTTGAATTTCCCATCCAGTTAGATCATTTAAATTTTAAAATCCACTCTGAATTCTAATTCTAACCAACATTAGTTAGTTACTATTATAATAATTCAAAGAAATAATTACTTTTATAAAATACAAGGGTCAAAATAGTCAAATAATTTTATATCAAATTACAAATACGCACTCTAGTATATATGCACTCATACTCAATCTAGGATATTACTAACCCCATCTCTATTGAGTAACGCCACAGAGCCAAGGTAATTCCTAAACCATATGCTATGATACCACTGTAACGAACAGGGGATTTTCGACCCCGAAAATCGACACACAAACACCATGTCAACATTCAAGCATCGAAAACACCTGAACGTTGTGAGAAAGAAATTAGAGGATGAGGAAAGAAAGAATGAAATATTAGAATAGAAGAAAAGAAGAAGAACATCAGAATCTCACAGCGAAACGAATAAAGTATAATATCAAATCTCTTTATACAAAAAGAAACTATATATATACATACCAATCATCAGAGTACATCTTATATCAGACATAACAGAAATAAACTTTGAATAACTATAGGTGAAGCCTCCTGCTTCCAACTCTCGAATCTCCAGCGATTCCTAACCTGTTAATATACTCAGTCTGACCCAAGCACATTTGACTTGAAACAAAATCCACCGGGTCAGTCTGGAATACTTTCAGTGGTAAATTCATAACACAACAACTTGTTTAACTTTGAAAATCCTTTCTGAAAGAAAATGATAATAGTAAGACCAGCCCACACATAAATATAGACTGTTTTTATCTTACTATAACCCAAAACACTTTTGAAATCAATATCTTTTCTGATATTATGATAGTGTCTATCAAATCACAAATAAATAATCACCTAGTAGAACGCTTGCATCTCACACTCTACATATAAAGTATACAATCAAAACCCGTAGACGCTTATTGGAGATTGGATTCCGACTATGACAAGGTATGGGACCACTTGCCGATAGTGTATCTCTAGAGACGAATACACAGGGTTCAACAAGAACATCTTGCAACCCGGCCCACACATGACCGACCACTCATTTCTCTTGAGTGTATCGAATATATTGTCACCTTACTACTGCACAACTACCATTTTTCCTGGGAGATACAGAACTGAAAAGAAGTAACAAAATGAATATTCTCTAGATGGTGACAATACACCCTAATGGGTGAGACCTACATAGCCATGCTGCCTGCCCAATTTTTGTCATTTCCTGGTTGTGAGGCTTGAGGTTATAATTGACTTTTGGAACATCTGGCCACCATTCGCCTTGGATTCCACATCGCCACGTCATCCAGGAACAGGATGAACCAAAGGCACTCTCCTACTACATCTTTATATAGGAGTCACCCCAAGGATCAGTACCGAGAAGTCCTTGCAATCCAGATTCCAACCACGACAGAACCATAGTGTATCTCTGGGAGCTAACCAGAGATTATAAGTAGTTATTCCGCTTCATGAAGATCTATGGTCTTCAATGCTCCATCTTTATTTGCTGCCAGTTAGCTTCGTACGTAACGTTGGATCGAAGTGGATTTGGGTCTAATTCCCATCTCAGTCTCTTCGAAATAACGCGTCAAAAAGGTCCAATATATTCCATTGATAGTTGGTGTTTTAACTATCAATGTCAAACAATATGATCATACATATTGGCAGCTCTGACTCATTTATTAACACTATATTATCGATCCTTAGAAATCGATTTCGTATTCTCTTGTCTCAAACCTCATTATTCGTTATATTGAAAACGATAACATATCTTATTTACAAAACCCCATTTCATTTTTTGATTTCAGAACATCGCTATATATTCGCCAAATCCCTTTTATATTACCTTTGCCTTGCAAAAATCATCTTACATTCTTAACTTAAAGTTAACGATAAATTTCATGAATTCAACTCGAGTTAAACAATGTTAAGTGTACATTGTTTTATTAAAATTAACCAGTTAACATTTCAAAATCTTGTCAACGATGTCACAATATTTCCCTTGTACAAATAATAATAAAATTTCAACACTCCTATCGTTTCAAACGAATATCATCCCTTGATAATAGTGGAGTCGTTCAATTTGGGGTATTTTAGTTACCTCTCAGACTTTGACCGACAACGTTCTTATCTCAGAATAAATAAAAGTTTGAAACACAAATCTATTGTTCCACTTACTATTACTTTAGTTACCATTCATTCAAAACTTGGTGTTAATAACCATTCCCTTCATTTGGCATCTTTAATCTCAAAATAATTCTCTTTTACTTTTATTTCAAGTAAAACTAACTAACACAAACTCTTTTGCTTTTACAAACCTTCTTCAATTTATACTTATTTCATCCAAACCATTTCCTTAAATAAACTTATTTAAGTTCGTCGCCTGTTTAACTTCCTTTATAAATTTTGTTTACGGAACTTGGATTCTATTTAAAAATCTTCTTATAGAACCCATAAATCATTTCCTTTTTGAAATCATATTCCACTTTTATTTACTTAATTAAATAATTAAGTAAAAACAAATCCTATTAAAATCTTTATATTCCTTACCCGACTTTCATAAACTGCTGACTTTAGCTTGGGTCTTTATTATCAAATATTTTGCGAAATCACTTTCTGTATCTCTTGCTTATACTTAATTTAATTTATTAAGTATCGATTACTTAAACACGACACATTAGATTCATAACTTGTTTTCTACTTTTGGTATAACCTTGTTCTTAATACGATTCGTTTTAAAACCCGATCACTTCTTAATTTACTTCCGTATAAGAAGTAAATTACTTAAATTATAATAATTAATTAACCTCATTATTAACTGAAGTGAAATGGTTTACTTCATTAAAATAGACCAGCTAATCACTTACCGATACTATTAACGATAATACTTCATCAATGATTTATAAATCGATAATCAACTTTAAATATCGTCAAACAAAAAGATAATTAACATTTAAAAATATTTTTAAACAAAATAATTATTGATTAAACCATTTTCATTAGATTAATCAAAGACCGATTAATCTAATTATATTGCTTAACTGTTTTACTTAAATAGTTATCTTTAAAACCATAACCCATAGTTTAGATTTGGTTTTTAACACTTATTAAAATTGCTGCAAAATATTATGTAACTATTTATTTAAATCTTTTATTATAAAAAGAGAATCAATTTTAAATTTTTTCTTCAATTATAAAATAATTTTTTTAATTGAAATTACGTCGATTCTCCTGACGATGAACCAACAACGTTTAGATCATTTGCTGCCAATATCTTAATCAATACCGTTTATTGATTAAAACAACAGACAACGTTGAATTTCAATTCAACGTTCAATATCCAATCAATAATCAACATTCAAATAGAATGTAATGTTGTTTAGGGGTGAACAGTTCATACTTAGGTGATATAAACAACATATTTAATATTTGAGGAATCCGGTCGGATCCCTCCAACCTGTTCGTCCCTGCATTACTGATAATATTTGATAATAACATGTGAAATAATTACTTAAATCAAAATCATCCAATACGACAAATCTAATTGTCGACAACCATTTTATAAGTAACCAAGGCATTCAATCAACCACTTCTATGATTAACGATGAATTATATTTTAATATGGACTTAACACATCAAAGAATTCCAGAAATCAGGAGAATTAACTCACCTTGTTTTTAGTCGATGGACGATTTCAGCGTTGTTTCATTTAATTTTAAACGAGCGTTTAAAATTAAATGAGAACCCAATTTCTTCTAATCCCTTCTGCATCAACACAGTAGCGTAGTGCTTTTTACCGCGGTTACATCGCTTCCACTTTCGCGGCATTCTGATAGCATAGGAACAAATTATGCTAGTTACAAACTTAAAATAACGATTTATAACTAAATTAAATTTTTATAAATTCACTACTGCTAATTACCGTTTTCTTTTGTTAAACAACCACCATCTTTAGCTGTCTCGCATTTTCCTGGATCCAGACTCTGGATCTTCCCCCGCAACATCAACGCTTCAGTTTTTTTTATAAAACCGTAGGCCCAGGCCCATAAAAACACACCGCCCATACCCATTCATACTACATCTTCTTCCCATATCAACCATTCCCGACAGCTCAAGCTTCACTATTCTTCACTGTTCCTACTATTTTGCTCACGTATTTATCAAACAGCCGTCCTCCACTACCTTTCTACGCCTTATCATTCCTACGCCTTCCCACCTAGAACCGCATCCCAGACCACTCAGACAGCCTGTCACCCAAAATAAATCACACAATATTTTCCTTTTGCCTCTAAGTAGCCAAGTCGCTACTGTTATAAGCCTCCCACATATATGTCTTCTGCACTTCGATCCGTGTTTCCACAGCTAGCCCAAACCGACTTCCTATTTTTTCCTTTTTCTCTTTAAACAACGTAGGCCCAAGCCCACACATGAGCCCGCTATCCCCTACCCGTCTTTTCCATACAAAGAAAACGCTACTGCCTCCTGATAGCTCCACCCACTTGCCGTTCGGGTCTCCAGTTCTTGCCCAAACATCTCACTGTTTGTTTCACTAACGTAAAGGAAGAACAACTGCTCCTCCTCAAACTGACACGTGAACCCACGCTCATCACTGCGCCAGATCCGCTGCACCCCCCTAACGTCGCTCTAAGCCCAACCATCCCAGGTCCTCCCTTCCATCAACGTGACCGCCTACCACCAATTACAGCGCTCAGTGATCAATATCCGTGAAGAACCCTCCTGTCGATAAGTTTCCAGTCCGGTAGCGTAGTGCCCTCCTTCTGCCCTTTTGTGCGAATATTATACATGAGGATTTTGCTGTTTGTTTTTATTTAAAGCTTACAATTACCTTTAAATTTTTATGGCGGTTTCATTTTTGGTTTGGTTTGTGGAGCAAAGAAGAGAACGAGGATTTGTATTTATACACGCATTTGCTGAAGATAAGATCAACGTTCTGTCTTGCTTTTGCTAGCCATGTGATTGGCCCAGTGTAGAGTTGCAGCGTTGTACATCCTAGAGGGAAAAATCTAAGCTACTACACGTCGCTTCGCTTAGCCTGTGGTGTAGAGGAATAGAGGATCAGTGAGTTCTCATTTCCAGTATAGTGTAAGATGTCTTAGCCATGCGCCTATAAGGTAACAGAAAAGAAAATATGGGTTGATGGGAAAGAAGATCTATAGGTGAGCTCAGAGATTTAACATGGCAGTGCGGAGTATTTTCGATAAACAGGAAGGAAACTGTGTAGGCAATAGGTTAGGGTAGTCTGTTCATTCGATTTGAAATTACAGAATGCTGCGTGGTCCCTTAATGAATGATGCGAAATATCAGCTACTTGAACAACTAGAAAGGATAGAAAATAATGTACGTTTGCATGTATAAATATATATATTTGTTCGTATAGCTAGATTTGCGGGGTATCCGTTAAATAGAATTCCGTTCACTTATGAAAGATTATGGACGAAGATAAAAATACCGTTATGACGAACAACGCCCCACGATCCCAAAAATATAATAATATCGGTAGGTTAACTTATATTGGGAAACCCCAAAATACCGATATAGGGTGCAAAATACTCCAAATAAAAAGTGGCATATTTTCCAAATTAAAAATTACAGTAAAATTCTAAAAATTAAATTATAACTACATCTCAAAGGTCTCATCCAAATTCGAAATCGTTATTTAATTATATTGAATTATCGTTATGGTTTATAATTGATTCCACAGTGATTTTCTAAAAATTTGAATTGGATATAACTAACAATCTATAACACGAAATCCCGATTTTTCTCTTTCATTAGAAAAATATAATCACACAGATTCAAGCGGTTCTTGTTTCACTGAAATCCGATTTATATCAGATCCTGTATATTCAATTAAAGCTCGAAACTCCCTATTACAAACTGCCGCGTAGTTTCGAGCTCGTTTTAATTATATTATAAATAATATATATTCGAACTCCAATTTATAAAATAAATTCGATATAAAAATTCATTATATTCTCGATATAATATAATATATAAACAGATTTAAATATTCCAATTTAAATGGCCAAAAATCTGGGACGTTACAAATATGGGTTACATATTTGGATCTAGGGTTTCATGACTGTCTGCTGTTAATATATATTGAAATCCTAACAAGTGGTATCGGAGCCAACCATTATTGATTCTATTGGGAATTTTTTTTCTTTGATACATGTTGTTTTGCCATTTCAGAACAAAGGTTGAATTGTGTTTTCAATTCATGCGATTTATATGTTATGTTTTCATTTTGCAACTGGTTGAGTTTATTAACTGCTACTAAAAATTAAAAAAAAAAGTTTTTTTATTTGGGTTAAGTTTCAGATCTATATGGATTTAGATTTATTATTTCCTTCACGTTCTTTCATTGGTTCTGTCGATCCAGCATGAATAATGTTAATATAATATAGTTTACAAATATCACTCTACATGAGGACGTGCTTGCATGCATTATAGTTTCACACGTTATGCCTTTTAATAATGAGAATTGTTGTTTGTGTGGGAACTTTTTTATTTTATTTTTTATATACTACTAAGTAACTTTTCACAAAAGGACATATTTTGGATTCATGCATAATAACACTTTGCATGGAGCATTATGATAGTATATGATGGCACACATTATTTTTTTATTTTGGCATGTTTTGATTAAGTAAGCAAAATTTTTGGATCTCAGAACTGGATAGTTGCACCAGTTTTATCTATTCAACAACCGCCAGTCTATTGTATTGTTACTTCTGATGTCATATTATATTATTGTTTTGACCAAGTCTTGAACCCGTTCTATGCATATATAAAGTTTCGGAAACTACTGAGCGAATCTCATGCTATCCTTATAGGCTTTAAAAAAATAGTTTGTTTTCTGTATATACCATGTGTACTGTTTGGAACAATTATTGCTTTTGTACGGATGTAGGACATGCCAATTAACTTATTTGTCATATGCAAATAATGTTTCATGGAATGTGTTAATCCATAAAAATCCACTCGCATGTTTACCAAAGGATTCCAAACAAAAGCCTTCCAGGTCGATCAAATACAGTACTATCCCGAAGTATTCAGATAAACACACGGAGTAAGATCGAGCATCAAGTCCAAAATAAGGCAGTCGTCCAGAAAGACCGACTACGATCATACAGCTAAACCTTGGAAAGTGCGGCCGAGTAAAGATAAGGACCACATGTTCCAGAAGCCCTCACAAAGCGGACAAAGGGTACACGATCCAGGGACCAAAGCCCGGTCACATACATACCTCGAAACCTCGAAGATAGAATTGTATGCACACGTGAAGACCACCCGCCAACTACAACGCCGGTCGCCCAGCACTCATGTCCACAGAAAAAATACACGCGCACCTCCTAAGAGAAGCACCGTAACATATCACGGCCGCAGGAAACCGGCCGACCCTCCCGAAGGACATAAAGACTTCCATTCGCCCGCTCGGAACTAACACATCATTACTACAGCACAAGGGTCGGTCACTCTACCAGGATCATTGTTCAATCAACATCATTCCCAAATCATCAACCGACGGGAACGACCTTAGTAGAAGAGCTTCAATGAAGGAATCTGTTCATAAGCCCATCAGAATGCTCGTTCCATCAAGTCGCTCGCCCATAATAGCTAAATACAACTCATAACAGCAGGCAACAGCTGGCCAGTGGCACACCCAGTAATTAATGGAATGGACGATCTTAGTGGGCAAAAGCGGATCTGATATCACCCCCAGAGAATCTCGCCTATAAATAGACAAGGATCATCAACAGGAAAGGGATCGAATCCTTCGAAATGAGGAAGTGCTGCTAAACTCCATTTTCAACCAGATCTGGCCATGGAGTCAAGCCTAGCTTTCGAATGAGAAAAACACTCTTCTCTTCAATCATCCATCCACCTTCTTCCTCTTCAAACTATACCATTCTCATGTATATTTCCTAGATTGAAATATATAATTGAGGGTATATTGAGTGAATAGTGAGGTGAATGAAAGAGAGATCTAATGTACTTTGTAACTCTGATTATCTGAACAGAAATCGCCAGCATAGTGGATGTAGGCCTCGTTAACGGCCGAACCACTCTAAAACCTTGTCTCTATTAACTTTACTTGCATCTCTTGTTTTTATATTTACTTGCAAAACATGGCTTCATATTTTTCCTACCGAATCGGTGAAGTACACTCTTAGTACCTTTGGATGTTTGCGTCGTTTTTGGTGTAAACTTTTTGGTGCCCACCGTGGGGCCGTGTTAACTTGCTACATTCATCTAAATTTGACCAAGTTTTTTGGGAAACGTTATGCCCAGAGTCATCGGTGCATCGCAAGAAGTTGCCGACAGAATCAACGATACCATGCCGCCCGCCGACGTTCCCAGGGTTGGAAGGCTGATAGAGATCGATGCAGCCGTAACCAAGAAAGAGCTGGGAGAAGCTGTCAACGGTTTGACAAGCCAGATATCCCTTTCACATGACATGGTGATCAAGAAGATCGAATCAGCATTCGACATTCAGGCCTCCATCCTGAAAACTACATGTCGTGATTGTGGCCCATGTCGGAGACACGATAGGGGAAAAGACGCCCGCTCTACATATCAAAATAAAAGACAAAGGGGTGTCCCAGGTGCGAAAAGGGGAATCTCAGGAAAAAGTGACGAAGTAAAAACCAAACGACCTCAAAAGAGACCGCGCTTCTTCAGGGATTCGGAACTCACCTCCCTTAATGACACCATAGGTAATTTCTTCAAGGCAACTAAGAGCACGGAAGCATATCCAGTCCCAGAGCGAATACAAATAAGTGACGCTATCCTTAGATCGGAAAGGTTCTGTCAATTCCACGACCAACCGGGGCATGATACTAATTAATACAGGCACTTAAAGTCACTCATTGAGAGGCTGGTTAGGCAGAATTGCTTGCGACAGTATGTACGAGGTCACTGTCCTGCTTCTATGTAGGCCAGGGAGCAATAGATCCCTCAAAGTAGGACCTAAAACAACCAAGGGCAGGTGTTGGGGCTAAATAATTGACAACTGGTGCCTTGGAGTTTTGAAACCCTGAACTGGAATTTTTGTCATTCTACTCTAACTGGAATTTTTGTCATTCTACTCTATCTATTACTTTTAGCCTTATTTAATTAACCAAGGATATCTGTTTAGCCTTGTCTTGCTACCTACTATATCCATGTTACTGTCCCTTGAATAGTTCACATACGAATGACTAAACATGATGGAAACTATTGTATGCTTGTGCAGCTATCACGTCTACGATTTTGTTTTGCTAAAACCGATTTTTCGAAATGTAGGCATAATTGGAACCAATTGGCAATGCCCGCCCTAATCATCTAGGGAGGATCCTTGGAGCACATTTTGAATAGGAAACAAAGAGAAAGCTAGAAAGCATTACTCAAAAGTACGCGAACCCAATCAGATGCACAAGCACATCGCCTCAACAGGTCATGCGGTTGCAATGCACAAAACTAGCAGGGCAATGTTACTTCCCCAAGCAAATATTGGCTGGAAAGACAAGTGTCGGGCTTTTAAAAGATAGAACCAAAGTACAAAGGAAAAAAATTGTCCCACGGATTAATGCCAGGGCTGGAAACATCAGTCCTGGGGTCGGAAGGACCGACAAAACAAGCTGGGAAGACCAACACTAATCAGAAGTCCTAGCCGAAAGGGGGTGTCAGAAATCCTAGCCAATGTGAGGTACCCAACGAGGTTTTTCAGTCCTAGAAAATGAGGGCTTGTAAGACCGAACTTGGGTCGAAATTGGAATCCAAGACCTCCCAAGGGGGAACCCAAAAGAAAACACCTAATAATCACGCGCTATCTTTTTAAAGGAACCATGAGTTGATCAAATGGAATTATAACTCCGATCAATGGAATCTGTGGAACTAAAAAGCTTTGGTATGGGGATGCCACCATTGGTTAAAAATCACCGATGCCCACTCAAAACATGCTATAAGCCTATTACAACCTCATCGCAAGGACTATGCGAACGATAAAAATCGTGCGAACAACAAATTAAAAATGCCAACTCATAAGAACAAAATGATAAAAGTCATAATGAATACTTAAACGATATAGACGTAAAGTACGTAAACATGAAATACTAAGCGAGGACCGGCACTCGCATAAACAACCGGTATGAAAGCGTAGCAAAATGAATATGCCGGAATTAGGTCATAAAGACAACAAATGTTTTCTTTTCTTATACAGACAAAGGTGGGTTAACTATGTTGACATGGTCAACACAAGAGCCATCAAAAAGAGAAGCTTATAAACGGGGAATTATTAACCATCTAACTTTCTCTTACGCACCAAAGCAGATACAGCCTTCGTACTCCAAAGCTCATCCCCTTCCTCTGGATCAGACACATCCGCAAAGAATGGGTCGCTCGATGAGGAAACCAAGTGAGGATTAGTGATGATAGCTACCAAGACGGAATCGGAGACGCAGGGCCGGGTGGTAATGCTACAAGTGGATGGGAGAGACAAATGAATGAGGACATCCGAGTCCGGGGAAGGGCAATGAATACTGGATGTACTTAGGGCCTCCACACAGTCAAAGCCAGAATTAACTGCATCGAGAAGAGCATTACCCGGGCCCAAATGTCGATCGACGAAATTTTCTTGAACCGAATACTCGATGATTGGTCGGTTCCATGCAACACTCAAATCAGTTTGGGCACGAAGAGAGGACGCCTCCGAAAAATCCCTCCTCAACAGTTGAGCTCGCTCATTTTCCAGTACTCTCCTACCGTCAGCTAGAGCTTTACGGTCTTTTTCTTCCAAAAGCTGTTCCTGGATATACCGGTCATCACCACCATTGGAGTACAAGAGTATCTGCACCCTAATGAGCGACAGGGTCAGCGCGAAATCCTTGTTCAGATAACTTTGACTCCCACGACTCATAACACTGCAAACGTAGAAATGGAACAAAGTTTCATCAGTTTTTGCCTTGGATCCATCGAGATCCCTTTGCAAACAGATTCTCTCCCCTTCGAGAGCTTCGAGAGTTTTCTTCTAGAAAGCGACTCTACCTTCGAGGGCTACATTTTCTTGCCTCAAGGAAGTCAAAACTTGCTTATCTAAGGCCAAATCGTGCTCCGCCAGTTCACGGGCAGACGGAGCCTCCGAAAGATGCATTCGCACAACCTCCAGTTCATTCTTAAGCTCATCTTTCATGATCTCCAAGCTATTTACTCGAGCGCTCCGGTCCTTTAAAGCAGCAATCTCAGAGTCCTGATATTTAATCAAGTGAACCAAGCTATCCTTATCACACTCCAAGACTTCGATATGATCAAGATGTCGAGTGTTCAACTTCTGAAATTCATCCCCGAACTTGGCCCAATGTTCCAATCGCCTATCGACATCCCTCATGACCGTGTTCAGTTGTGTTTGAAATTGGTTTCTCACAATGCCAAGCTGATTGGTCATGCCACTCTTGACGACATCCAAACTCCTCACAACATTTTCCCTATCAGAAGGACCTAAATCCAGGTCAGCTTGCATCCCCCTTAAATCCCAACCAATGAAGCGATCCCTGAGTGGCAAATTCCCAGGGGAAACCTCGTAAGGTGGGCGATCACGTATTGCCTGGACTTGACTAGGAGTAGGAACAATCGATCTTGCATAAGAATCGATCGATGCAAGCATCTCGGCTCGAGCAAACGCCCCGCGTCTCAGAACGTCATTCATTTAGGAGTCAGAAGTACGGTGTTCCTGAGAACTTGAAGAGGGCTGAGGACGCTTCGCATGGCAAGCAAGATAGGACTGCAGTAGGCTCTGTGGATCGGTCAAGTAGGCCTGTTGAGAAAAGCTATCTAATAACGAATAGGTTGCCGGCAGACCTGGAAAATGAAGCAAAGATTTAAAGAGTATTCGAAGATTATTGGGCTCGTGAGAGAAAACACATTTTAAAGAGAAAACCCAAACACCGAAACCTTTCTCAGGGATAGCCGCGAAGGCTGAGACCTCCTCAGGATATAGAGCAAGCTCCTGACCTCTCCCCATGTCAATCGCGATGAAACCCGATGTCATAGCATCCCTTTGGTTCAAATATCGGGCAGAATCCAAATCTCTCCAGTCTCCAAAGGTTCCCGAGGATCCTTCCACCTGGTTCACAACACAAGTGAAATTTTTTAAGTCTGTCTCGGAAGCTGCGCCAACCTTCAAGCTGGTCTTATCAACTCCTTCACCATCCCCCTCGACCGTCGGAGACAATGATCGACCACCAATATCCAGTATTGGGCTCCTCCTTCTGAAGAACCCTCACCAATGGAACGCTGAGGACGAACCGGGCGCCCCCTAAAAAGTCATGTGGGATGAACCAACTGATACTTGTGGAGGTTCTCCTCGGAGAGTAACGCATCTCCGCTCCTTTCACTTATATCGATGGAGAGCAAAGAGGTGAGGAGAGATTGATCTAAAGTGAGACCCGCGACAGAAGGGATTACTGTAAAAAGAAAGAGAGGGGTCTGAAAAGTCAAGTAGAGTAAAAGAAAGAATCCATGAAAAAAAACGCAATTACCTCCCACTGCCCATCTGCCATAGAATCTGGGGCACCGAACAAAGAAATAATGATCTCGGTAGTTGGTAGCAGCATCCGTCAAACCGGTAATGATCCTGCCGTGAATGTTGTCAATAAAGAAGAAGAAAGGACCGCGCTCTCCCCTCTTCTTAAAGGTGTATAAGGAACAAATCTCCGCGAACGAGGGCTCCCGTTCTCAGACTTTAATGAAAAGCACGTACAACCCAAGAAGAATTTTGTAGCCACTGGGATGCAGTTGGAATGGAGCAATGGCTAGGTGTCGCAGAACGGATTCTAAGAAAGGGTTGAAAGGGGGAATCACTCCACTAAACAACATATGGCGATTAACCGCCACATATCCAGCAGGTGGCCAATCAGCCCATTCTCATTTCCTGGGGAATCTGGTTTCATCTCCCAAAAAACCAAAACGAGCGCACATCCACTCATACTCGTCAAAGGGAAGTTTTGATTTGAGGTTGCCAGGCGCCACCCCATTAAAGAAGAGGGGATGGGGATAATCAGGTCTGATGATCAAATCGGAACTAGCACCTAGGGTAGCCTCGGCTTCCCGGTCCAAGCCTTCCCGTTCCTCGGACATAGCAAGCTGAAAATTAAGATGCACTAGCAATTATTCACATGGCGACGCGAGTAACCTACATAAAATATGCATACATATACATATTTCACAAGTCAGAACACTAGTAATCAAAACAGAGATATCAGGGGAGTTCAAAGACCCCGCTAGCCATCCCATGAGGACATGGGAAATCGAGGAAAAGGTCGTTTCACGGACACTTCAACAAACAATTAATCGGGAAGCCTACCAAGTATCGAGATCATCGGAAAGCCCCCAAGGAAGAGATCAAGTACACCCTAAGTAAAGATCAGCACCTCCCAGACATTGTAGTCAGGCGGACCTAAGCGATTCGGGAGGGCCACCTAGGAACCTTCCTTTGCGCAAATAAGGAAAGTAATTTAGAATCGCAAGAAGGAAATTCACTTACAATGGAGGTGCGACAAGAAGGAGAGAGGATTGCAGCCGAAAGCAGCCAATCGAGCAAAGGAAGAGTGAAACTTTGAGTGACGACGACAGAACTTCCCTTTATAGAAAAGCCACCATTAAAGAACTTCCGCTAAAAGGATATGAAGGCAGGGAAATGAAAAGGCAATACCAAGGAAAAGTTGGGTCCCCCTTGTTTTTCAGTATTGTGGCAATTCAGTTAAAGGATCCGACGGTTCATCTAGACATATCTAGAGACTATCCCGCCAAGCATTCGTGGACGAGTGAATATTGAAAATTCAAAACTCGAGAAATAAATTATCTATGAAAATACATGCCCTGTAGGACGTCTCCCATCACATCTGTTCAGTACTCAAGTACTGAAACAAGCGTCCCATCAAATTCTGATCGGTCGCCAACAACTATCCGTTTGTGCAGCAATGTCAAGGAAGATCTAGGCATCCTTAACAAATGGATAACGGTCTCATCCAAACCGTCTCAAGCCCAATATTCAGGATAGTGGGCCTTACACCCAAGTAAATAGAATGTCGTTCGTGCAAACTCAATCACAACAAAACTATCGGATAGTGTGCGACTATCCAATACATCGAAGCCCGCGATTCTCTATTAAAATGAAATCATGAACTTCGAGGGGCAAGTGTTAATCCCTAAAAATCCACTTGCATATTTACCAAAGGATTCCAAATGAAAGCCTTCCAGGTCGATCAGATACATTACTATCCCGAAGCATTCAGATAAACACACGGAGTAAGATCGAGCATAAAGTCCAAAATAAGGCGATCGTCCAGAAAGACCGACTACGACTATAAAGCTAAACCTTGGAAAGTGCGGCCGAGTAAAGATAAGGACTGCATGTTCCAGAAGCCCACAAAAAGCGGACAAAGGGTACACGATCCAGGGACCAAAGCTCGGTAGCATACATATCTCGGAACCACGAAGATAGAATTGTACGCACACTTGAAGACCGCCCGCCAACTACAACGCCGGTCTCCCAGCACTCAAGTCCACAGAACAAATACACGCGCACCTCCTAAGAGAAGCACCATAACATATCGCGGCTGTAGGACACAGGCCGACCCTCCCGAAGGACATAAAGAATTCCATTCGCCTGCTCAGAACACACGCAACATTACTACAACACAAGGGTCGGTCACTCTACCAGGATCATTGTTCAATCAACATCATTCCCAACTCATCAAACGACGGGAACGACCTTAGTAGAAGAGCTTCAATGAAGGAAGCCGTTCACAAGCCCATCAGAATGCTCACTCCATCAAGTCGCTCGCCCACGATAGCTAAATACAACTCATAACAGACGACAAAAGCTGACTAGTGGCACACCCAGTAATTAATGGAATGGACTATCTTAGTGGGCAAAAGCGGATCTGATATCACCCCCAGAGAATCTCGCCTATAAATAGACGAGGATCATCAACAGGAAAGGGATCGAATCCTTCGAAATGAGGAAGTGCTGCTAAACTCCATCTTCAACCAGATCTAGCTCATGGCGTCAAGCCTAGCTTCCGAATGAGGAAAACACTCTTCTCTTCAATCATCCATCCACCTTCTTCCTCTTCAAACTATACCATTCTCATGTTTAATTCCTAGATTGAAATATATAGTTGAGGGTATATTGAGTGAATAGTGGGGTGAATGAAAGAGAGATTTGATGTACTTTGTAACTCTGATTATTTGAACGGAAATCGCCAGCATAGTGGACGTAGGCCTCATTAACGGTCGAACCACTCTAAAACCTTGTCTCTTTTTACTTTTCTTGCATCTCTTGTTTTTATATTTACTTGCAAAACACGGCTTCATATTTTTCCTACCGAATCGGTGAAGTACACTCTTAGTACCTTTGGATGTTTATGCCATTTTTGGTGTAAACAACATGTCTATGATGTTTCGGTAACCTGTCATGCTGCTTTTATTTTATGCTTTTTAGGTTTGGTTTATAATATTTTGCATTTGTGTTGCTTAAACTAATTAGCTATCATGTTTGAATCTTTGACCATTTCACCTACATTTTAGGATGATGATTAGTAGGTTACTTTATTATGGTCAAACTACAATAACTTCTACGGTTTTAAAAAAAAAAGTTTTTTTTCTTCGATTGACAGTATAAAAGAGCACATGTTATATTATGCTTCGGATATACATCATGGTTACTTCATTCATTCAGGTTATTCAGTATGATATTTATTAGTCATTTACACATAATTTTATGTGGTAATTGATCATGACATTCATCTATGACATCCTGATTTATTTATGATGTCTTGTGTTATATTTATTACGACTATGACTTAATCTTGTTATGTCATTGTTATAGTTTTTTTTGAGATTTGCATATGTTATATAGACATAAAGCATTTTTTGGAGTGTTTATAGCACTCAAAATATATTGTACATACATTAAGGATAAATTCAAATTTAATTTTGGTGCCTCTTTATAACCGTAAATGTTTGATATTTGTGTGTAGTTGTTCATGCGAGTATTAATCGGCCCAAAGGAAGACTAATATTTGTCCGAATCACTTACACATGTGTGACGATAAATACGTTACAATTATAAGGTTTTTTTCGAGTGAGTAATTAATCGGCCCCAAGGAAGGTTATTATTTGACTTGAATTTATTGTCAATGTTAGATCATTACAACAAGAGTATCACTTACAGTTAATATTACTGTCCAAAGACTTGACATTATTGTGTACTAGGTATCTTTAGAAGAGATGTAATGACCCGCATTTTTCGACGATATAATAATTAATTTATTTAATAATTTAAATAGAGTTTAGAGAATATAATGGTCGTTAATTAAATAATAGTGAATATTTAATTAAAATAATAATTAAATAATATATTTAATTCTGAATAATCAGAATTGGCTGAAATGGCGATATGGTGTGAATTGGGAAATTCAAAATATATAATTCAGTTTAATATTGAATTACGATAACGAATATATTTAAATAACGATCGTTGAATGTATAAATTATAATATAATTATAATCGAGCTCGAAATGGCGTGGCAATTCACGATTTGGCGATTCGAACTTTAAACGAATATACAGAAGCCGTTTTAAATCAGATTTCTATGAAACAAGAAACGTTAGGAGCTGGTGGAGTATATTTTTGTAATGGAATAGAAAATTCGAGATTTCGTCGTGTGGATTTTGATTTATGTCCAAATCAAATTTAGAAAAGTCGCTGTGGAATTCCTTTATAATTTATTTATATTTATAAAAGGAATTTCATTATAAATCGAATATCGATTTAATCGGGATTTGTAATATCGAGCTAGAAATTCATATAGGAATATTCTAGAGCTGAACGATATTGTATGTGGATATATACGATAATATTTATTCATAAATATTTAATTTAATTGTTTTTAAATATATTTAATATTTAAAAGGGTTATTTAAAGGCTTTAGAAATAGCCAGTTTTGCAAACGACCTCGGAATTCGACGAAACCAATTTTGTTGGATCCGCAATGGTAAATTATTGTTAGATTTCAATTTCTGTGATTTTTGAAGTCAATATGTGGCCGTACGGATTTTTAGAGTGAAAAACAATCAATATTTTGACGGTTAAAAATACGCTGTGTGAGCAGACGGAGTCGGAATTCGACGAAACCTGTTTCGTTGGGACCGTAATGTCGAACTGTAGTTGCATGTCTAGTTTGGTGATTTTTGGGTATCGTGTGTAATCACGAGAATTTTTCGAAAGCAAAATGAATATAGAAATGAGAATATACCGGAAATATTCCATTCTACAAAATATCTAAACTTATTATAAATACCCCCTTAACTTTCTTCTAAACCCAAAATACAATTCTACGGTCAAAAAACATGAGCCGCCGAAGTCCTTCATCTCAGTAAAACAAATCCTCATTGAAAAATTCATGAAAATTCATATTAAATCTTTTAAAATCCAAAACAAGTATTTTTGGATTTATAAAGTGATTCCCTTTGATCCTATATAGATTTTGTGGGGTTCGTTCCATTTATGCGATCGACGATTTCTACCAGCTTGAATTTGGGCTGGAAATTTTGGGATTTTGGTATTGCTTTAGGTGAATTAAAGGATGTATATGTGTTTAAAGGATCGAGTGGAACCAGTTTGCATAATTTCATGGATTACTGGAACCAAAGGGTTCGATCCGATTACTGTGCGCTGTGGAAATGGGTGGAAGTCGGATTCCTTTTGGTAGTGCGAGTTGAACCTCTTTGATATAAGGAGGAAGAAGAAGGAAAGAGGAGATTTTTGGTGTATTTAGTTTTCGAATTCATGAAGGAATAAAGGAGTTAGGGGGGAAGAAAGATGGTGCAGGTTTCCAGTGAAAAGCAGTTCGATGCGCAGGGGAGGATTGGTGCGAGTTTGAAATAAAGGGGATGGAATTTTAGAGAAGCTGATAAGAAGAAGATTGGTTATTTTTGTTTGATTTTAAAATGAAAGTTGGTGGAGATAGAAGGATCAAAAGCTTGTGAATGGTGCGTGTAACAGTAAGGAGGAGGACGTGATTAAGATTTGAGGACGAAGGGAAGTAACGGGCGGGTCTGGTAAAGTGATTTGGGTTTTGGGCCTTAAGCTAAATGGTGAGCCCAATGGTAGTTGAAATTCAAAGGTTTTATTTAAATTCAATTTGCGCATTAACTTCTAAATGTCGTAACTACTTCATACGATATCAGAATCACGAACCGTAAGTTGCGTTGGGACCGTATGGATGAGAGCTTCACAATGAAGCTGACTGAAAGTGGATTGGGGATCGTACGAATTTATGGCGAAATAAATTGTTTGATTCAAATCAAACAAACAGTTTATCTTTCTTTAACGATGAACTGCCAATGTGAGTAAAACTCACCAATTTTGAATAGTTCTATTTTTATAACGTATATTTAGAACTGATAAATGATGACTCATCGTTGTGTGTTAACTGTTTGGTTGAACTGTTTGTGTATTGATTGAAATCATAGATAACGATATATATATATCGTTAATCGAATATTGATTCTGTTTAATAGAATATTTTATATTCATGTTGTTTAACATCATTGATGTAGGGAAACAGGTTGGAGGAATCCGACTGGATTCCTAAACATTTATATTACTGTTGTTTCATATATTATGTTATATGATGGGATATGAAATCTGTTGATGATTTTATATGTTTGAATGATACCGATCATTGTTATATGGTACGTTAAATACCGTATGGAATACGGGAATGTAAAAAGGGAATTTTCAAAGTGTTTATTGAAAATAAATTATTTATAAAATCAAAGGATTTTATAAAAAGGAATATTCATTTATAAAAATGAATTAGAATTTTATAAAGAAAAAATATTTAAAAAATCAAGGGATTTTTTAAAAAGGGAATCACTTACAAAAACAAACGATTTTATAAAGAGGAATATTCATTGGGAAAATAAATATGATCATATAAGGAATTTATATATTTAGAAAATAAATAGAAGTGAAAAAGGGATTATTTATTTGAAAAATAAATAAGATATTATAAAGGATGTTTATTTGGAAAATAAATAGGATTAATAAAGAGAAATATTTGTAAAACAGTTACAAATGAACGAAGAGGAAATATATTTGTAAACCAAATATAAAGGAAATTATTTGGAAAACAAAGATAAAAGGAAGAGATGTGTAAACTAAATAGAAAGAGGGAAATATTTGTAAACCATTACAAATTGATTAAATTGAAATATTTATTTAGTAAATAAATAAAAGGAATATTGGTAGGAAATAAATAGAATGTTATAAACGAGATATTTATTTAGAAAATAAATAGAAAGATAAAAAAGAAATATTTATTGGTTAAATAAACAGAATTGGAAGTAAATATTCATGTGTTAACTAAATGGAGTTATTAAAGGGATATTTATTTGGAAAATAAATATCAAACGAAAATCTGTTTTAACAGATAAATTGAGAAGGTTAATTTATAAATAATATTTTATAAATTAAATAAAATATTTATCATTCGATAAATGGAATATATAAGTCTGAACTTATATAGAGAAGTAGAAATTGGTTTTAACTCCAATATTTTAGAAATGTAAACTCAACACATCTAAAGGGAATAAACGTTATAAAAGGAACATCTATAAAGTGAAGAACTCTTTCTAAAAGTAAATCTTTATAAATGAATAAACGTGTAAAAAGGGAAATCTTTATAAATCAATAGAGTAATCGAGTTAAGTTATCAATTAAGAGTAATCGAGTTAAGTTATCGATTAAGAGTTATCGAGTTAAGTTGTTGAGTTAAGTAATTGAGTTAAGTTATTGAGTTAAGTAATCGAGTTAAGTTATTGAGTTAATCGAGTTAAGATTTATCGAGTTAAGATAAATCAAGTCAAGATAATAGAGTATGGTTAGTCAAACCAAGTTAGGCGAATCAAGAGGGTCGAACCAAGTTAGTCGAGCCTAGTAAATCGAGTCGAGTTAGTCAAGTCGAGTTAGTCGAGTCGAGTAAAGTTATTCGAGCTAGTCGAGTTAAGTTCGTCGAGTTGAGTTTATCGAATCTAGTTATTCGAAAGAAGTTATCGATTATAGTTTAATCGAAAGGAGTTATCGATTATAGTTAATCGAAAGGAGTCATCGATTTTAGTTTAATCGAAAGGAGTTATCGATTATAGTTAATCGAAAGGAGTTAGCGATTTTAGTTTAATCGAAAGGAGTTATCGATTATAGTTAATCAAAAGAAGTTATCGATTTTAGTTGATCGAAAGGAGTTATTGATTTTAGTTAATCGAAAGGAGTTACCGATTAGTTTAAAATCAAAAGGAGTTTATCGAATTTAGTTATTAGAAAAGGAATAATCGAATATAAATTATTCGAATAGAGATAATCGAATATTAGTTATTCGAGGAGAGTTAATCAAATAGAGATTACTCGAAGAGAGCTAATCGGCGAATTCGATTATATCGAATTGGGGAAAGTAGTTATACTTTCCGGTGTTTAAATCAAGATATATTTACTTATAAATAAATCAGAATAGGTTAATCATTCAGTATAAGTAATAAGAGTTAGATTGTTAAGTTAGATATTTCGGAAGTAGGGATTATAACGTTATCGTTATAACCAATGTTTTAAATATAAAAGTGGATTCGTAAATTAAATCCGAGAAAGACATAAAGAAGTTGTTAAAGATTAAAAGATAAACTTTGACCATTTCTAAGTTATAACTTTGTTCAGTTAAGGTCTGGGAGGTAATTATACCCAACTTGATTGACTCCCTACTTAATTAAGGAATTGTAATAACCCGAAAATCTGGGCCAGTTTAAAATTTTTATTTCGGCAATTTTAGCGAATTTTGATTATTTAAAATGAATTATTTTAAATAATATCGATCGGAAAATTTATTTTGAATATAATTAGAACGTATATATTATATACGTCGTCATTAGATTATAAATATTTATAAATAATTATAAATAGAATTGAAAATGGCGCGGTAGTTCGATAATTCGATTACAAACTTCAATTGAACATACCGGGTGCAAAACAATCCGGATTTTAGTGAAACCAAAAATAATAGGATCTAATTGATAATATCTTTCCAACGAATCCGAAAAATTGAAATTTCATAGCGGGAATCAAAAGATATGTCCAGTTGAAAACTCTGAATAGTCGCTATGGAATTCAGGCCCTTAAAAATGGGAATTTTGCAAGCGACCTCGGATTTCGACGAAACCAGTTTTGTTGGGTCCGTGATGTCAAGTTATTGCTAAATTCCAAATTTCATAATTTTTCGAATCAATATGTGAGCGTGGCAAGGGAAAACGCGTTTGACCAGTTTCAGTTGATTTTAATCGACTGGGAATTGGCCATTTTTCAAATGGTCTCAGAATTCGACGAAACTAGTTTTGTTAGGACCGTATCGTCAATACGAAGCTAGAAAATATTTTTCGAGAATTTTCAGAGTTAGTATGTAACCCGGATAATTTGAAATGTACGTTTAAAATTCAATATAGTGATTTAAATGTAAATTCAACAGAAACTGACTGTAACAGCCGAAATGGGCTACGAAACATATCCCATTGTGTTCGGAATGGGGGTATTTAGTTAGGGGCGACAGTTGTTGGGTTTGGTTTGGAGTTCAGAGCAATTGTCAACTAAAGAAGGAATTAAATATTAATTTAAATATATACAAAAGGATTTCCAAGCCCTAATAAATGGTCAAGGCATCCCACCGGGGTCAAAGCTTTTATCGCGCCTCCAGTTCGATTTCGACGATTGAAATCGTCAATCCTTCCTCCCCAATTTCTGAATCATCAACTCAATAAAAATTAAAACTTTCAAAAGGAAAATGGAGAGGAACGTGAGCTCATCGGGTTGATACATGGATGATCATCCCTCGTTTAGAGTTTGGCTCGATTTCGGATCTCAAAGATCCGCCGATCAGTTGCAGACTCCGCGAGGACGGTGGCACCGAATGGGCCCACGTTGGGGGCGCGCATGAAGGCTTCGAAGGTGGTCCTTAGGAGCTCCGGCGATCGCCCTCCGGTGCAGCGATGACGTGGCAAGGAGGAACCCTAAGGGGCGAGCTCCAATAAGAGGACGTCGGCTGTGGTTAGTTTGGGAAGAAAAGGTTTTATTTTTAATTGTTCCCTTAAGTATTTAAATTCAGTTTTTTTTTTAGTATGTAAATTCAGTTTAAAAATCAGTTTAAAATCAGTTTAAATTCAGTTTAAAAAAATCAGTTAAAAAAAATTGTTTTGAAAATAAAAATAGCAATTCATTATGAAAATAAATAGTTTATAAATCTGAAAATAAATAGTTTATAAAGCTGAAAATAAATAGTTTATAAATCTGAAAATATATTGTTTTTAAAGCTGAAAATAAATTGTTTTTAAATCTGAAAATATAGGGTCTTTAAAATGAAAATATAAATAGAATTTGTAAAAGAATTTATTTTGAAAATACATATAGAATATAAATAGAATTTGAATTTGCAATGTTCTAAAAATAGGGAAAAGTAGTGTATTTAGAATAAAAATAGCATAGAGATTTGAAAATAAAATAACATAGTTTTTATGAAAATAAAAATAGCAATTCATTATGAAAATAACTAGTTTATAAATCTGAAAATAAATAGTTTATAAAGCTGAAAATAAATAGTTTATAAATCTGAAAATATATTGTTTTTAAAGCTGAAAATAAATTGTTTTTAAATCTGAAAATATATGGTCTTTAAAATGAAAATATAAATAGAATTTGTAAAAGAATTTATTTTGAAAATACATATAGAATATAAATAGAATTTGAATTTGCAATGTTTTAAAAATAGGGAAAAGTAGTGTATTTAGAATAAAAATAGCATAGAGATTTGAAAATAAAATAACATAGTTTTTATGAAATAAAAATAGCAGTGTTTTTAAAATTGAAATTTACAGTAATTTTAAAATAAGAAATTTATAGCGATGTTTTGAAAATAATAATACGAATTTTATATATATAGCACTATATTAAAATTGTGATTTTTTAATATAAAAATCGTGTGAAGCAGATTTCGTTGGAATCAAAGCAGTGAATTTGTGTGACAATAAAGCACGGCGGAGTGGATCCCAAAGGCGAGAATTTCTCACTCTTCAATTTCTTTTCTAGTTAAATATATATACTAGGATGCAGACGGTGCTTAGTAGCACCCGACACAATCGTCCACAGACCATGGACTTGTTTGTTTGGTTGCATAGATTAGTTAGAATATTTGATTGAAGTTGAATTGTTTGGTGAAATGAATCGATTTGATTGATGTGTGAATGGCATGGGCCTTCACTAGACCGGGGATAAGGCTAGGCCTCGTCCCGTTTCTAGTATCGTGCCGTTATGCCGCCGAAATTTTCTAAAATAAGTTAGAAAAATAAAAATATCATTTTATTGAATAAATGAACTGAGTAGAAATTCATATGTTAAAATAAAATGTTTTATCGTTAAAAATATAATTTTTAACGTGAAGTGAATAAAAGAAAATATTCATTTACAAACCTGACGGTTTGTTTATGTACAACTATTTGAATGACATTGATTGGGACGATAAATTTTACACATCGCCCAACTGCATAAATAAAATCTGTGTTTGATTGTTTGAAACCCCACACGGGTGTTGGGATGAAATTTGAAGTTCACTCATCCTGATTGATTAAATATGTCGATCGATTGATTGACAGGCTGTTATAAGCGTTAGATATCTATATTTGATGCTTATACAGTGTAGTGCACTTTGGTTGATGGTTGACTATTTTGCAATGCTATTATATGTGTGTAATGTATGAAAATCCATATAATTAACATTATATGGTGATTGATTGGGCCTCATTCCAATTTAGAAAATAAAGAATAATATAAAATAAAGGTTCATGTGTTGACAGTAATCATCCATTGAGATTGGTCATGTGTTGAACGAAATATTTTGATAACAACAACTATTTTGAAAAAGAAATATTTGAAATAGAATATTTGAAAATAGAAATTTATGAAGCCGTGTTGATTAGATTGACGCCATTTTGACGTGAACGATATTTATATCGATTTTAAACGATTTCGAAATGAATTGAATTGAAAACGATTTCGAAATGAATTTAATTGAAAACGATTTCGAAATGAATTGAATTGAAAACGATTTCGAAATGAATTGAATTGAAAACGATTTCGAAATGAATTGAATTGAAAACGATTTCGAAATGAATTGAATTGAAAACGATTTCGAAATGAATTGAATTGAAAACGATTTCGAAATGAATTGAATTGAAAACGATTTCGAAATGAATTGAATTGAAAACGATTTCGAAATGAATTGAATTGAAAACGAATTCAAATTGAATTGAAAGCGAATTGAAATGAATTCAAATTGAATTGAAATTTGAATTGAATTGAAATTTGAATTGAATTGAAATTTGAATTGAATTGAAATGAATTTTAAAACGAATTTATAAAGAAGAATTCAATTTTGATTTGAATTGAAAGGGAAGTTGAAATTGCTTTTGAAACGGATTTAAAACTATTTATATAATTCGTTTTAAATAGAAATCGACGAAGTATATATTATATATATTATATATATATTATAATGGCCTGAATAGAACGCGCCGCGGCAGTTCGTGAATTTCGACCATTTATTTCAAACAGACATTACGGGAGATCCGACCGTCGGATTCTCCTGAAACCGGAACCGTTGTGTTCGTATCGAAAAGAGCTTTCTAACGAATATTAGAAATTAGAAATCTAACGGTTGGATTTGGAGATACGTCCAAATCAAATTCGAAAAAGTCGATGTAAGTGCAGTTCGATGACCGTTGATGGAAATCAACTGTAAGGGCCTTGATAAAATTATTAAAAATAGTAATAATTTGTGTAAAATCATAAGAAATGATTTAGAAAGAATTGGGATGAAGAACTCCATATTTGAAAAGATAAAAATAGATTTTTATCGAAATGAACTAGTTTTGAACTAGAATTAAAATTCTATTTATTTTTAAATAAATAAATCGAATTTGAAATGGTTTTGAAAATAACCAGAATTTCCAATGGTTGCATTGGAGTGGATTTGAATCGAAATTGTCTTCGGAATATTTCGATGTTGGAATTCGGGATTATACAGATGTTGTTATGGAAATTTGAAAGATATATATATTTATATCGTTATTTCCAATACGACATTTGTTAATCGTAGAATTTGATATTGAATATAAACCGGGATATTTTCTATTCAGAGCCTTGTATTTAATATCAAATGTGATTTGGGTTTGTCGTGAATGGTGTCTTCATTAACACTGTTCTTGAACCCAGTTGAGAAAAGATTAAATCTTTTTATTTAGATTTAATGAAGTGTACCAATTAAATAATATTTAATTGGAATTGAATTGATATTGATTTTTGGGTTTATCGTGAACAGTGTTTTAAAATAACACTCTTTCTTTAACCCGATAATTAATGGAATGTGACTTTGGGTTTATCGTGAACCGTGTTTTAAATGATACGGATTCTTTAACCCAGTTAACGATTAAAACTAAGTGGAGTTTTAATGAATCTTTAATTAGATTGAAATAATCGAAATGGAGTATCACCAGTTTTGCTCCAGGCGTTAGTTAAATCTTTAATTAGATTTGAACGTGAAATGGTAATTGAATTTACCGATAACACCGTGGTGTTAGATATGAAGTATTACCAGTTTTACTTCATGGGATGAATAGGTTGGGATTGGGAAATTAAAACCAATGATTACTTCGGTAAGGTTCGCTAATTCCGACTAGTTGAATCGAAATTCAAAGGAAGATTAGAGAATAAATTCAGGAATTTATCTAGGACAAAATTAATGGGAACCTTTCCCTATGAATGTGAAATCAGAAACTAACTGTCGGTTAGCTAAGCAGAATGGTTTTCTGGATATTGATCTGATGTTGGTTTCGGCCTTCGGGGTTAATATTTGGGAAATTATTCTCTTGATTAATTTGCGGTTAGTGACTGATGAATTGGAATGAGGCGTATGTTGTGTTTGTGTAACACTTATTTAAAATATACGCGAGTTATTCGGAAAGACCGGGTTTATCCCATTCTGAATAACTGATACGACGATAAGTCGAAGATGAAGACGACGGTTGAAGACAGGAAGTCTTCACGTCGTTTGGGTAATTACTGATGATCTTGATTGGGCTGTACACCCAAGAAGATGGAAACAGTTAGTGATCGTCCAGACGTACTTGGAGATCGATGGACATGCGGGGTACTAGGTGCCTCCGGTTTCGTTCAGACCCAGAACGGACTTGTAAATGGACTGTGTGTCTGACATTGGATTTTTGTCCGTGTGATTGATCTCTATTAAATATATATCTGTTTGGCGGCGGAGAATTTATTCTCTTGCTTAACGCCCTTCTCTGAGACGTACAAGCTCAGGGGTTATATATTGATGGATATCAATCGCATGGAGTGAATTGCCTGTGTGGCATGCCTAAGTGGCAAATGATCAAGGCTTCTGTTGAAAAGCAAAGTCTTGTGGTTGATGATCGAAGCACGGCCTTTGTGGTGTAGCTTTGTGTAACGTTTACTTCGCGAGTTTCACACCCGGTATGAACCAAAAACGGGAGACGGACCTCAGGGAGGGCATGCGTTTCCTTCTAGCTAAAAAGTGGCGTCAGTGGTTTTACATGCCCTGACGAGTTTGACTTATGTGGTTGTTGCTGTTGCGAGGCGCCTCGGATTGATCGGTCGTTCTCGAACCGATGGAGTCATTTAGTTGGCTCATTTACGCCCCAAAGGGCGGGGAAACGTAGTGTTCAGGCATTTTAATCCACATCGGTGGACCGGCCCTGTCGCTCCAAGGCTTGACTGAGTACTTGCCTGAGACATGGGCTAGATTGTCTCGAATCGGTTGAGGACTATCTTTTGCCTCGGTTCATAGACGGAAATCCAATTTCCAAATACGTGACATTTGCGGTTTTATTTGTAGAGCCTGGTATGGCGACATAGTGGGATGGGGCGCTCATGCCGCCTATGATTGATACTTATGATTTGAAGTTGTTTTATACACTATGCACTTATAATAGTATCAAACGATTTGTTTTAACCGTATCAAGCATTCTTTGGCTGTTATAAGGGAAAACCCTATCCTCGGCTGCGTTGCATTGTGTGATGGAACCTGGGTCTTATAACAGCTTCATTTTTCTTTATTAAGCATTGCGTTGTTTGTTTTATGCACTGGTATTCTTGGGAGGAAACCCGTTCCGTGTTATACGGCGTGGTCCCTTGATTTACCTAATGATTTAAAATAAAGATTAATAACTGTTTTAGTTCTCACACCAGTCACATGACTGACCTGGAGTTTATTGTTTTAACCTAAACTCTGGGTGCCCTTATTTTGACACGGGCAGCTAGTAGTTTTGGTTTTGCAGATTTATATTCACAGGATCCTGGTTTACAGCTGGAACGATATCCGGAAAGCTTTGTATCCGTATATCTCTTTCTAGTTGTGTATTGTATTATTTTCCGCTGCTATGTATTTAAATGTAATTTAAATCTCTGATATTTCTGTGTAATATTCATCTATACTCTGTATATTCTTGTAATCTGATGCATTGTTGTAATATACAATGAAACGTTCTATCGTATGCGTTCTGTTGTGGCTTGTTCTCGAACTATCCGACACTTTCCTTTACGGGGAAGTTACGGGTTTTCACAGTTGGTATCAGAGCTTTGGTTTACAAAGCTCAGAGAACAAGACACATTAGAAACATACGAAAGATTTCATCAGATATTGGATTAGTAATATCCAATTAGAATGACTCGTTAGAGATAGGATCAGTAGTATCCTAGAACGGGTGTGAAGAGTATATTTTTCAAATGAAAACAAATTTAGTTTTGAAAATATAAATCACTTGATCGTATTTGATTATTTATTTATATTGATTTGGACAATTCAGTATATAAAGAATTTTCATATACGCCTTGCAAACGTATATTCAAAGTTTTAATATATTGGACAGATATAGCATCGCACTCTAGTCGCCCGAAGATGATATTGATGATAGCGATCGCATCATCAACATTTATGTTCGAGTTTCGAAGGTATGATTTTCTATATATTTTCATTAGACTGGTGTGAGAACCAAAACTAATATAGCTAGAATACATTGTTGTGATTTGGCATCAAAAACATGATTTTTGTATATGTATCAAAATTATGAATTTGAAACGTTAATCCACTAATTGATTGATGTTTGTGTTGTTTGTTTAGTTGTTTGATAATTTTGAACCATTATGCCTAATTTGATCGAATATTGAATTGTATTGAAAATTGGTCGCATTTGCTTGCATATACATATATATCATTGAACAGGTCATAGCAAGGAGGCTAGAGCAGAGAATAAAATTTGTTTGCCCGACAAATAGGTACATGTTTACTACATAATTTATTGTTTTGTTTGGGTGATGATGATTTTATGAGCCTATTGGCTAGCCGCTTGGCTTTTTCTTTTTCTTTTTGAGATCTGAAGGACCGGGGAAGCTATTTGAAATTCCCCGATGCTCCCTGTACAGGGGAGGTTATGGCGAAATTTTTCGAAAATTTAGGGTGTTAGCCAAATTTTTGAAATTTTTGAAAATTCTCAGAAACTGAAAAGTTGGAGAATGGAAGCCAGATCGAACGTAGAGTTGATTAATCAAACCACTTTCGACTTTGTTCCTTTTCGGGGACGAAAAGTTTTAAGTGGGGGAGATTGTAATAACCCGAAAATCTGGGCCAGTTTAAAATTTTTATTTCGGCAATTTTAGCGAATTTTGATTATTTAAAATGAATTATTTTAAATAATATCGACCGGAAAATTTATATTGAATATAATTAGAACGTATATATTGTATACGTCGTCATTAGATTATAAATATTTATATATAATTATAAATAGAATTGAAAATGGCGCGGTAGTTCGATAATTCGATTTCAAACTTCAATTGAACATACCGGGTGCAAAACAATCCGGATTTTAGTGAAACCAAAAATAATAGGATCTAATTGATAATATCTTTCCAACGAATCCGAAAAATTGAAATTTCATAGCGGGAATCAAAAGATATGTCCAGTTGAAAATTCTGAATAGTCGCTATGGAATTCAGGCCCTTAAAAATGGGAATTTTGCAAGTGACCTCGGATTTCGACGAAACCAGTTTTGTTGGGTCCGTGATGTCAAGTTATTCCTAGATTCCAAATTTCATAATTTTTTGAATCAATATGTGAGCGTGGCAAGGGAAAATGCGTTTGACCAGTTTCAGTTGATTTTAATCGACTGGGAATTGGCCATTTTTCAAATGGTCTCAGAATTCGACGAAACTAGTTTTGTTAGGACCGTATCGTCAATACGAAGCTAGAAAATATTTTTCGAGAATTTTCAGAGTTAGTATGTAACCCCGGTAATTTGAAATGTACGTTTAAAATTCAATATAGTGATTTAAATGTAAATTCAACAGAAACTGACTGTAACAGCCGAAATGGGCTACGAAACATATCCCATTGTGTTCGGAATGGGGGTATTTAGTTAGGGGCGACAGTTGTTGGGTTTGGTTTGGAGTTCAGAGCGATTGTCAACTAAAGAAGGAATTAAATATTAATTTAAATATATACAAAAGGATTTCCAAGCCCTAATAAACGGTCAAGGCATCCCACCGGGGTCAAAGCTTTTATCGCGCCTCCAGTTCGATTTCGACGATCGAAATCGTCAATCCTTCCTCCCCAATTTCTGAATCATCAACTCAATAAAAATTAAAACTTTCAAAAGGAAAATGGAGAGGAACGTGAGCTCATCGGATTGATACAGGGATGGTCATCCCTCGTTTAGAGTTTGGCTCGATTTCGGATCTCAAAGATCCGCCGATCAGTTGCAGACTCCGCGAGGACGGTGGCACCGAATGGGCCCACGTTGGGGGTGCGCATGAAGGCTTCGAAGGCGGTCCTTAGGAGCTCCGGCGATCGCCCTCCGGTGCAGCGATGACGTGGCAAGGAGGAACCCTAAGGGGCGAGCTCCAATAAGAGGACGTCGGCTGTGGTTAGTTTGGGAAGAAAAGGTTTTATTTTTAATTGTTCCCTTAAGTATTTAAATTCAGTTTTTTTTAGTATGTAAATTCAGTTTAAAAATCAGTTTAAAATCAGTTTAAATTCAGTTTAAAAAAATCAGTTAAAAAAAAATTGTTTTGAAAATAAAAATAGCAATTCATTATGAAAATAAATAGTTTCTAAATCTGAAAATAAATAGTTTATAAAGCTGAAAATAAATAGTTTATAAATCTGAAAATATATTGTTTTTAAAGCTGAAAATAAATTGTTTTTAAATCTGAAAATATAGGGTCTTTAAAATGAAAATATAAATAGAATTTGTAAAAAATTTATTTTGAAAATACATATAGAATATAAATAGAATTTGAATTTGCAATGTTTTAAAAATAGGGAAAAGTAGTGTATTTAGAATAAAAATAGCATAGAGATTTGAAAATAAAATAACATAGTTTTTATGAAAATAAAAATAGCAATTCATTATGAAAATAAATAGTTTATAAATCTGAAAATAAATAGTTTATAAAGCTGAAAATAAATAGTTTATAAATCTGAAAATATATTGTTTTTAATGCTGAAAATAAATTGTTTTTAAATCTGAAAATATAGGGTCTTTAAAATGAAAATATAAATAGAATTTGTAAAAGAATTTATTTTGAAAATACATATAGAATATAAATTGAATTTGAATTTGCAATGTTTTAAAAATAGGGAAAAGTAGTGTATTTAGAATAAAAATAGCATAGAGATTTGAAAATAAAATAACATAGTTTTTATGAAATAAAAATAGCAGTGTTTTTAAAATTGAAATTCACAGTAATTTTAAAATAAGAAATTTATAGCGATGTTTTGAAAATAATAATACGAATTTTATATATATAGCACTATATTAAAATTGTGATTTTTTAATATAAAAATCGTGTGAAGCAGATTTCGTTGGAATCAAAGCAGTGAATTTGTGTGACAATAAAGCACGGCGGAGTGGATCCCAAAGGTGAGAATTTCTCACTCTTCAATTTCTTTTCTAGTTAAATATATATACTAGGATGTAGACGGTGCTTAGTAGCACCCGACACAATCGTCCACAGAGCATGGACTTGTTTGTTTGGTTGCATAGATTAGTTAGAATATTTGATTGAAGTTGAATTGTTTGGTGAAATGAATCGATTTGATTGATGTGTGAATGGCGTGGGCCTTCACTAGACCGGGGATAAGGCTAGGCCTCGTCCCGTTTCTAGTATCGTGTCGTTATGCCGCCGAAATTTTCTAAAATAAGTTAGAAAAATAAAAATATCATTTTATTGAATAAATGAACTGAGTAGAAATTCATATGTTAAAATAAAATGTTTTATTGTTAAAAATATAATTTTTAACGTGATGTGAATAAAAGAAAATATTCATTTACAAACATGACGGTTTGTTTATGTACACCTATTTGAATGACATTGATTGGGGCGATAAATTTTACACATCGCCCAACTGCATAAATAAAATCTGTGTTTGATTGTTTGAAACCCCACACGGGTGTTGGGATGAAATTTGAAGTTCACTCATCCTGATTGATTAAATATGTTGATCGATTGATTGACAGGCTGTTATAAGCGTTAGATATCTATATTTGATGCTTATACAGTGTAGTGCACTTTGGTTGATGGTTGACTATTTTGCAATGCTATTATATGTGTGTAATGTATGAAAATCCATATAATTAACATTATATGGTGATTGATTGGGCCTCATTCCAATTTAGAAAATAAAGAATAATATAAAATAAAGGTTCATGTGTTGACAGTACTCATCCATTGAGATTGGTCATGTGTTGAACGAAATATTTTGATAATAACAACTATTTTGAAAAAGAAATATTTGAAATAGAATATTTGAAAATAGAAATTTATGAAGCCGTGTTGATTAGATTGACGCCATTTTGACGTGAACGATATTTATATCGATTTTAAATGATTTCGAAATGAATTGAATTGAAAACGATTTCGAAATGAATTGAATTGAAAACGATTTCGAAATGAATTGAATTGAAAACGATTTCGAAATGAATTGAATTGAAAACGATTTCGAAATGAATTGAATTGAAAACGATTTCGAAATGAATTGAATTGAAAACGATTTCGAAATGAATTGAATTGAAAACGATTTCGAAATGAATTGAATTGAAAACGATTTCGAAATGAATTGAATTGAAAACGAATTCAAATTGAATTGAAAGCGAATTGAAATGAATTCAAATTGAATTGAATTGAAATTTGAATTGAATTGAAATGAATTTTAAAACGAATTTATAAAGAAGAATTCAATTTTGATTTGAATTGAAAGGGAAGTTGAAATTGCTTTTGAAACGGATTTAAAACTATTTATATAATTCGTTTTAAATAGAAATCGACGAAGTATATATTATATATATAATATAATGGCCTGAATAGAACGCGCCGCGCCGCGGCAGTTCGTGAATTTCGACCATTTATTTCAAACAGACATTACGGGAGATCCAACCGTCGGATTCTCCTGAAACCGGAACCGTTGGGTTCGTATCGAAAAGAGCTTTCTAACGAATATTAGAAATTAGAAATCTAACGGTTGGATTTGGAGATACGTCCAAATCAAATTCGAAAAAGGTCGCTGTAAGTGCAATTCGATGACCGTTGATGGAAATCGACTGTAAGGGCCTTGATAAAATTATCAAAAATAGCAATAATTTGTGTAAAATCATAAGAAATGATTTAGAAAGAATTGGGATGAAAAACTCCATATTTGAAAAGATAAAAATAGATTTTTATCGAAATGAACTAGTTTTGAACTAGAATTAAAATTCTATTTATTTTTAAATAAATAAATCGAATTTGAAATGGTTTTGAAAATAACCAGAATTTCCAATGGTTGCATTGGAGTGGATTTGAATCGAAATTGTCTTCGGAATATTTCGATGTTGGAATTCGGGATTATACAGATGTTGTTATGGAAATTTGAAAGATATATATATTTATATCGTTATTTCCAATACGACATTTGTTAATCGTAGAATTTGATATTGAATATAAGCCGGGATATTTTCTATTCAGAGCCTTGTATTTAATATCAAATGTGATTTGGGTTTGTCGTGAATGGTGTCTTCATTAACACTGTTCTTGAACCCAGTTGAGAAAAGATTAAATCTTTTTATTTAGATTTAATGAAGTGTACCAATTAAATAATATTTAATTGGAATTGAATTGATATTATTTTTGGGTTTATCGTGAACAGTGTTTTAAAATAACACTCGTTCTTTAACCCGATAATTAATGGAATGTGACTTTGGGTTTATCGTGAACCGTGTTTTAAATGACACGGATTCTTTAACCCAGTTAACGATTAAAACTAAGTGGAGTTTTAATGAATCTTTAATTAGATTGAAATAATCGAAATGGAGTATCACCGGTTTTGCTCCAGGCGTTAGTTAAATCTTTAATTAGATTTGAACGTGAAATGGTAATTGAATTTACCGATAACACCGTGGTGTTAGATATGAAGTATTACCAGTTTTACTTCATGGGATGAATAGGTTGGGATTGGGAAATTAAAACCAATGATTACTTCGGTAAGGTTCGCTAATTCCGACTAGTTGAATCGAAATTCAAAGGAAGATTAGAGAATAAATTCAGGAATTTATCTTGGATAAAATTAATGGGAACCTTTCCCTATGAATGTGATATAACGAACCGGGATTTTCGACTCTGAAAATCAACATTAAACTACCATGTTGACCATTCAGACATCGAACATTCCAGATCATTAATAGAAAGAATTTAGAGGGTGAGAATAGATAAGATAGAAATATTAGAATAGAAGAAGAAGAAACACCACAAAGAGTCTCACACCGCAGCGGAACAAAATATAATACAGAAATAATCTTTATTGAAAGCTTTAAAATACTTACAGTATCAGAGTACATCATACCATGGGACAGTTATAATAGCCTGTTCCCAAGGGTGAATCATCCAATCATGATTTTAAAGTTCAAACATCCTCTCAAAAGAAAAGGATAATCGTAAGACCGAATCCACACATAAACACGGACGGTTTTTACCTTACGATAACCCAAAACAGTTTTTAAAACCAATATCTTTTTTGATATTATAATAATGTCTAAATACAAGTAAATAACAATCTAGTAGAACGCTTGCATCTTACGCTCTACATATATAGGATACAAACAAAATCGCGGGCGCTTATTGGAGATTGGATTCCAACTTGACATGGTATGGGTCCACCTGCCGATAGTGTATCTCTAGAGACGAATACACTGGGTTCAACAAGAACGCCTTGCAACCCGGCCCTCACATGACCGACCACTCATTTCGCTTGAGTGTATCGAATGTATATCACCGACGGTTGGGATCAGCAACCGTCTCCCGAAATGGGATAGCATCGAAACATAGATTTAAGAAACAAATAGGATTTTCTCTAGATAGGTGATCATACACCCTAATGGGAGCGACCCACATAGCCATGCTGCCTGCCCGATTTTTGTCATTTCCCGGTTGATGAGGCTTGAGGCCAGAATTAACTTCTGATCATCTGGTCACCATTCACTTTGAATGCCACATCGTCAGATCCATCAGATATCACTAATTGACGACCCCAAAAATACTCTAGCAGTAAGCTAAGAGAACGGCGATTCCCCGCCAACAACTATCGTACGTTTGAAGAAATCAACGTACGTGACCCTTTGGAAATACTCTGTCAGACACTCGTCCATATACGTCATCCAGGAACAGGATGAACCGAAGGCACTCTCCTACTGCATCCCATATAGGAATCACCCCATGGATCAGTAGCGAGAAGTCCTTGCAACCCGTAGATTCCAACCACGACAGAATCACAGTTTATCTCTGCTTGCCAGGCAGAGAATATTAGTGGTTCTTCCGTTTGTGAAAACCCACGGTCTTCACAGCACCATCTCGATCATCTTCTGATATCTCCACGTATTTATTGGACGGAATGGTTTTCGAATATAAACTCGATCCCGGTCTTTCCGTACCAACAATCGTATTGGACAGATTTGATAGTCGGTGTTTTAACTATCAAAATATACAGTGTTTCAAACATGACACTCCAATGAGTTCACTGATTAAGTATTCAGCATCACCTGGCCTTTAACAAACTGGTTTACTTTTGTTACATTAAAAACTCCAACTCTTTTAATATTCAAAAATACGATGTTTGAATAACTCTAATTCGACTTATCTCTAATCGATTTACTCCAATTGATTTACTGATATTCGACTTAATTCCACCCGCTTGACTTTAGATCGCAGCGATCACAATGGTTACGCCTGATTCCCTCAGGAAACATCCGACCGCCGTAGGCTATCTGCAGCCCTGCGAATTTCGCTAGCAGTCGTACGAATTGGCAACTCAGCCGAATAATTATGTTTGGCTAATTCTATCTCAAATAGCTATATTCAATTTCCCATTTTGAAATCTCATTTAAAATTCTCCTTTTTACTAGATCTCATTTTCAAACAACGTTAATGTAAAATTAACGTCTTAACACTTTGAAACTTATTTATATGTTTTGGTTTATCTTAAACCCTTTTATCGAAATCTCCTTCGACTTAATTCAAATGATTAAGTAATATTTAATTCAAGCTCTCATTCTCGCTTAAAATTCCTTTTATAACTTCGTTATAAAACTTAGGTTTAAAATAAAACCTATTCATGAACTCCTCATTTCGCTTGATCAAATAATTACCCAAGCTAAACCATTCGGCTTATTTCTTATTTCCGTACTTATCAATCTGATTAACTTTCTAAAATCCCTTAATAATAAATCAAAGTCTTAAATAAATAAACTATTCATTTATTTCTCTTTATATAACTTTTATTCAAAATAGTATATTCCAAAATTCTATTTCTAGTTATAAAATAAATTTTATAACTGCATCTCTATCGATTCACCTGACGGTGAATCAATATCTGTAACCCGATTGATTTTTAAAAGCCATACTCTGCCAAACACTTAACCAATATCGCCCATTGGTTTAAACCAAACAGATGTTGAATATCCAGTCAATAATCAACCATCAAATCAATCACACAAACATATCAGTTCATATATGATCATATGAAAATAAATAATACATTTGAGGAATCCGGTTGGATCCCTCCAACCTGTTCTTCCCTGTATTCAAATGGTTTTTTCTCAAATCAGACGGTTCAGTTTTGTTTAACTGATAAATTAAATAACGACCATTTAACATCAATCATAAGCAATTCAAACAATTCAACCATTTTAAACACGTTTATAAATAAACGTGACCAACCAAGGTGAGTCACCTTTATTGGAACCAATCGTTAAAAATAACGATTTGATATTTCACTGAAATTAAACACGGTTTAATTTCATCAGTTAAATTAACAACCAAGGGTATAACTAGCAAACAGGCAACCATCAGCAAGCAGAGCACACAAAATAAAAACACCCAATTTATATAAAATATAAAAAGGGAAAAACTGAGTGAGTTTAACTCACTTTGATTCTTTCGTCGCTGAAACCGTTCATTTTAATCGAATTAAACTGACGTTTAATTTAATTAAAATTCCAGTAGCTGCCAACTCTGATTACATCGGTTCCACCCGGTTGTGTACGTTGATATGGTTCCGACGTCACTTGTTTTGTCGGCCTCCGTTGCTGCCTTGTATTTGCCCAATCATTTCCGAGGCCAACTCATTCATGCTGCAAGTGCCAACCATCCTCAACGTCTGCCCTTATGTCTCCTTCTGTCCCAATGAAGAATCCATGTTGTCTTCCAGTGCTTCCTTTCATTTTATAAATGCCAGGACAGTGTATTTTCGTTGAAAGAATCCATGTTGTCCTAATGAAGAATCAACGTCTGCATCCGATCCTTCCATCATTTCATCAGCTAGAATTCACGCACGTAATTGGTTGCCCCGTCACTATTCTCCCACTCTTGCTACTCCACCCTTCAACAGCTGTAACCACGGACCCGAGCTCCACCTTAACATTCACGTTCTTTCATCTTCTGACCCACAATTCCATTTGTCCTCACCCCAGAAATGATTCAACTCCACCGTATCCCATTGACTTCCAGAAAACCCACTCGCGGCACCAACGTTGATCGGATGTCGACCCATTAGACTCGAATCACGAACCTCCCTGCTCTCGCTTAAACAAAAGAATTGGCCCCCTGTACCTTCCGTAACCGGCTTCATTCAGGGCTCGCTTCACAACAGCAGCTCCCACTACCAAAAGAACTGACCCGCTTTGGTATTTCACAAAAATGGAGTTTGTGATCTGAAAGGGAGCTCGTCATTTTAAATCGTGGAGTAAGGTTCGGGTTTTTTTAATTGTTGCGTGCCAAACAAAAGAAAAGAAATATGGCTGTATATATATATAGCGAGCAAGTTTGGGCAGCACGGCACTGGTATGTCGCTTTCATTCCAGTATACTTTGTCGGCACGGTTCCTAGGTGTCATTTTCATCTTGCAGGTGCTTAGCTGGTTCGAAACAAATGGCCGAAGTTTAAGTATTTGAAAATAAAGAAATGTCGTTTTCATTGAGTTTTCGCTGATCTGTAAACGCACTATACATCTGAAAAGAAATCAAGTAACATATAGGGTTGTACGTTGGGTGGTACATGCATTTTGTATTGTTAAATCTTTTGGCTTTGATGTCTGTACTTCAGCATACAATAGAAGAAATAGAAGAAAGGAGCGTACAGTAGAGAAGGGTTGGCAGAATAAATAGAATAGCCTGTGTCTCAGTTTTCATTTCCGTAAAGACTGCGTGATTGGTGAAAATACAAGCTAGCTAGGTGTATAGGATTGGGGAGATAGTGCAGCTATGCAGTGAGTGAATTTTCATTTCATAGCTTTGCAGTATTTTCGTTTCCTGTCCCTAAACCCATGTGTTTTCTTTTCATACACAGCAGGGTAGCATGTCCGGTTGATGGTGAAAACACATACACTGGGCATGCACAGTGATGAGGCTTTTCAATGTCAATCAGAGTAGCCGCTCATTATTATGGGTACATGTATTTAAGTTACTTACATAGAAAGCTTCGTTTTATATAATATTATACTATACGGCTAATCGACTTCTGTTTACTGATAAAAAGGCTAATCTTAGTGTAAAAAGACATTCCGGATTCAATGGGACAAGTTTCATCGAAATCCGAGGTCGTATGAAAAAATTTCCTTTATAAAACCAGAAATGAACACACGTTTAATTTTTCTACGATCACCAGATAAATCGAATCAACCTGAAACTTTCAAATCCTACAATAATTCTTTGATACGAACCCAACGGCACTAGTTTCATCGCATTCTGAGACTGTTTGTCCGATAGGCTGTTTTTACCCCGAACCGCAATACCCCTTTTTACACTAAATTTTCCGGTCTCTAAACAAACTATATACTTATTCTGACTCTAATCGACGATATGAACTCAACGGGACTGGTTTTGTGGCCTAATTCGATCGTCTGCTCAAGTTACACTCCAATATCCATTTACTTATTTAAATACACGCTATAGAATTTGAACGAGCGTTTTTGGCTACCGTGGCCACATACGATATCGGTTTGCCACGCAACTCAACACCGTGCAATAATTTAACGTTACGGTCCCAATGAAACTGGTTTCATCGAAAACAGAGTCCGTTTGCAAAACGACTAATTTAAAGGCCTATAATTAAATAACGGTTTTCCATAGCGACTATTTCAAAATTTGATTTGGCCATAACTATCAAACTATAACACGAAATCTGGATTTTTCTCTTTCATATGAAAATTATTGTCAATACGGTTCCAGCGTTTCTCGTTTCACAGAAATCCGACTTAAATCGAATCCTGTATTCTCAGTTGAAGTTCAAAACTCTATTTTACGAACTGCACGCCATTTTCAAGCTCGAATTTATATTATATATAAATTATAACGTTCAACTTTGTTTCAATAACGAATTAAATATTAAATTCCATTAATATTCCCAATATAATATTTAAAATAAATAAATTAAATTAAATATTTGACGGGCAAAAACACGGGTCGTTACATTCTTCCCCCCTTAAAATAATTTCGTCCTCGAAATTGCTAAGGTAAGAAGAACGTTATAAATTCATTAACTTCCAAATTCAATTTATTTTAAATCAAAATCGATTCAATATGGTAAATAAATATTTTCAAAAATATTGAAAATTTTCTAACTCCTTAAATTCCCAAAAAAAAAAAAAAATTCGTCGGCACCTCCTCTGTACGGCTCAATCGGTACAACCACAACTCGCCTCTCTGGGCCTTCTCCAATTCAAAAGAAAATAAAACAGCCAAGTGGCTTGCCAAATAGGCTCATAAATCACCAAACCCATATAAAATAAACGTGTACCTTTTTGTCGGGCACAACATTATATCCTTTCCATCTGTTGCCCTATCAGCATATACAAACGCATTCCCAAACAAAATTCCAGTTTTATCCTCAGAACCAAATCCTTTACGCGTCCAAGCCAGATCTCATTCTTAACTCAATTTCCATCCATTCTCAATCCCAACTCTTACTTACCAGTCCAACACCATCTTAGATTCCTGTCTCACAATTCAAAATCTGATTCGAATTGATATATTATATCCCGATTCAATTGCCAGTTAATTTGTTTCAGTTCCATTCGTATTTACTTTTCCAAATTCTATTTAATTTTGTTCTTGTTCAAATAATTTCTCTGGGAGTTTCTAAACAGTTCAGCTCTTTTGAAAATCAAATATCCCCTTTCAGGATTCAAAACAACTTGTTTTTCTCAAAGAAATTCAAAACAAGATTTTTGGTAGTAATCCGTCACTTAGAACTCGAAAATGAACACCGATAATGGCGCGCACATCATCGGAATCTATTTTCCAGTTGTCGAAGTGAGTTCAATACTATATCACTTTCAAAACCATTTCTAAACACTTCCATTTTGAAATCAGTTCAAAATATCCTTTCCAAGGCTTGTAAAACAATTTAAAAACCTCCCAGGATTTTAAAATTCTCATATATTAAGTCTAATTCCAATTTCAACCACTTGCTCGAATTTCCAAAGTTTTAATTTCAATTCTGATTTAAATTCAGATTTAATTCATCTGATTTTCATATATCTCACTTATATGAATTCTGATTGGTTATATAACCATTTCACATTTTATAATCAACCAACACATCCAATATACTATAATATCCTAAATATTAATCATTCTTTTATATTAAAATATAATTTGGGTAAAATTATTTCATTTACACCCTTTCAAAAACATACTGTGTCGAATTATTCTGTTCAAGAGTTTAGAAACACTTATCGACACAGTTTGCATTACTGTATCGACCAGAATTCATAAACTACTCGACAAACCAATCAACACAATATAAACAGTTTTTATATCAATTTACAAATACGCGCTCATATATATACACTCAAACTCAATTTAAGGTATTACTAACCCCTTCTCTACTGAGTCACGCCACAGAGCCAAGGTAATTACTTAACCTTCAGCTCTGATACAACTGTAACGAACCGGGATTTTTGACTCCGAAAATCAACATTAAACTACCATGTTGACCATTCACTCGAACATTCCAGATCATTAATAGAAAGAAGTTAGAGGGTGAGAATAGATAAGATAGAAATATTAGAATAGAAGAAGAAGAAACACCACACAGAGTCTCACACCGCAGCGGAACAAAATATAATACAGAAATAATCTTTATTGAAAGCTTTAAAATACTTACAGTATCAGAGTACATCATACCATGGGACAGTTATAATAGCCTGTTCCCATATATAACACACACAGCGGAATAGTAGCTATATAATATCATACGTCTGAACATCTCCAGCTCGTCTCTGGACTTTACAGCATCCGGTAACCTGAACCTGTACATCCGGGCTAACCCGAGCATTTACAAAACACCGGGTCAGTCTGGTGAACCAGAGTGAGATAAACTCGCACAGTAATAAGGGTGAATCATCCAATCATGATTTTAAAGTTCAAACATCCTCTCAAAAGAAAAGGATAATCGTAAGACCGAATCCACACATAAACACGGACGGTTTTTACCTTACGATAACCCAAAACAGTTTTTAAAACCAATATCTTTTCTGATATTATAATAATGTCTAAATACAAGTAAATAACAATCTAGTAGAACACTTGCATCTTACTCTCTACATATATAGGATACAAACAAAATCGCGGGCGCTTATTGGAGATTGGATTCCAACTTGACAAGGTATGGGTCCACCTGCCGATAGTGTATCTCTAGAGACGAATACACTGGGTTCAACAAGAACGTCTTGCAACCCGGCCCTCACATGACCGACCACTCATTTCGCTTGAGTGTATCGAATGTATATCACCGACGGTTGGGATCAGCAACCGTCTCCCGAAAAGGGACAGCATCGAAACATAGATTTAAGAAACAAATAGGATTTTCTCTAGATAGGTGATCATACACCCTAATGGGAGCGACCCACATAGCCATGCTGCCTGCCCGATTTTTGTCATTTCCCGGTTGATGAGGCTTGAGGCCAGAATTAACTTCTGATCATCTGGTCACCATTCACTTTGAATGCCACATCGTCAGATCCGTCAGATATCACTAATTGACGACCCCAAAAATACTCTAGCAGTAAGCTAAGAGAACGGCGATTCCCCGCCAACAACTATCGTACGTTTGAAGAAATCAACGTACGTGACCCTTTGGAAATACTCTGTCAGACACTCGTCCATATACGTCATCCAGGAACAGGATGAACCGAAGGCACTATCCTACTGCATCCCATATAGGAATCACCCCATGGATCAGTAGCGAGAAGTCCTTGCAACCCGTAGATTCCAACCACGACAGAATCACAGTTTATCTCTGCTTGCCAGGCAGAGAATATTAGTGGTTGTAACACCCCATGCCCGCTATGGTCACTCACTAAGGGAATGCCATAGCATCGGTGGAGTATTTTAGTGAATATAGAACAGAAAAATTACAACAAGACAGATATAAATAGTACTTGAAATTTTAAAACATCATCTCATAACAGCGGAAAATAAACATGTCTGGTTACATCATAAAACCATGATAAAAGTCAAGTACAATATCCATCAAAATAAAGAAGTACATAATCCCACTCTCTCATACAATAGCCATAACAAAAGAAAAGATAACTGGATAACTGGAGCTTTACATCTACCCAAGCTCCTAAAGACTGGAACAGCAATCCGATCAAGCTCTACTACCGCTAGGATCCACCGTAGGACCTGAGGGTTGGGAAAAAGATAAAAACAACGGGGTCAGACATAAGTCTGAGTGAGTCCTATAACTTTAACAAGACAATCATTAAAGTAACCAGAGAAGACATAAACTTGGCCTACGGTAATATCTGGGGATGAATGGCTACACTAAGCAGCTTGGTAGACTTAGGATAAACTAAGATAACCGTCAGGACGCATCTACCCACCCAAGGATAATTACTAACTGCACCACACCAGTCATTCCTACTTAAAGGTTGATCCCTTCCAAGGACTTAGAAAATTTTTCCAGTAGTTTCGTGTACTCCTAGCCCACTACATAGGTGCCGTCTGCCCCTATCTCCACTAGGTGTACTCAGTAATTCTTACCCAGTAGTTTCGTGTACCCCTACATAGGTGCCGTCTGCCCCTATCTTCATTAGGTGTACCCACTACTCCCCATCGATCGGCTCCCTACCGTAGATACCCGTGCTGGTCCCACAGTGGGGTGTATCACTCCCCTAAATTGGCTACCCAATACTAACGGTGCACGGCTTTATATCTACACGATGCAACAACGGCTTATCTACCAGCCCGGGCCCACACACGCATATGAAACCCGTTGGACTTGCGTTGCCACCGCTAACCCGTTTTGGCCTCTTATAATCAAGCCCAATATGCGTGTCCCGTCACTCGACATGGGTCGAGCCCACAATGATACGTTTGGGATATTGGTTGAAATGGGCCCCCAACAAGCTACCCACTTAAGCTTGTCAAATATCTAGTGTATCCCACTTAACCCTTTAATCAAGTTTAATTACATGTTTCCACTTGGTTAAGTATTCTAATCGTATTTTCTATTGCCACCCAAGGCAACCCACTAGATTCCACATGGCACCCAAGGCAACCACAAAATTTCCTCATGCCACCCAAGGCACCCACTTAACCCCTCATGTCCCACTACATGCTACTATGGTTAAGTGTTTCTTAATTAATTAAGACCGTGATCTCCCATAAAGACCTCCCACATTAGACTGGCTGTTATGACCGCCTGGTTAAGCCGGTAGAATCCGGGCAGTCTTACGTCATAACAGAGTCTAACCTCGTGTCTTTACCTTAATCACGTATTTAATTTATGGCTAAGACCTCTCACATTGGGCTGACATTTGTAGCAACTGGTTAAGCCGGTCGGGTCCGGGCAGTTTTACACTACAAATGAGTCCAACCTCGTGTCTTAGTCGATTAATTACACCTAATTAATCACCCCCATATTAATTATCCCTAATTAATATCAAGTTTTCCATAACATGGGTAGACCTAACTCAATAGGTAAATTCCCATGGGGTAGACCTAACTCAATAGGTAAATTCCCACTTATGGTAATTTTTTTTTTATGGTATGTTTAATCATACCCAATCATTCATTTATTAACATATTTACCAACCCCATCGTTCCCCACGTAAATCGTTCTCATTTCATGACATAAATAAGGGGAAGATCATCACAAATATCAAGGGTTTAGCATACAACTTTGTCATGGGTTAAGAGGATGTCAACTTGCATATATGAGCATATATTAACCCAACTACATATAACCCAAACTTGCATATTATCATACACATGATTTGCATAACATGTTGCATATGAGCTTGCATATTATCATACACATATCTTGCATAACATGTTGAACTTGCATATAGGGATTCTCATAACTTGCATAACATGTTAAACATGCATTTAAGCATACACATAACTTGCATAAGCATTCACATACTTGCAGAAGCATCCACATACTTGCATAAGCATTCACATACTTGCATAAACATGCATAACTTGCATATCACGTCATTTAAGCATATACATATCTTGCATAAGCATTCATATACTCGCATAAGCATGCATAACTTGCATATCACATAAATCTTGCATTTAAACATATACATGACTTGCATAAGCATCCATATTCTTGCATAAGCATGCATAACCTGCATATCACATTAAACTTGCATTTAAACATATACTTAACTTGCATAACTCACTTTGTTAAACATGCATAATTCCACTCATTAAATATGCATAAATCCACTTGTTAAGCATGCATAAACCAACTTGTTAAACATGCATAAACCAACTTGTTAAACATGCATAAATCAACTTATTAAGCATGCATAAACCAACTTATCAAATATGCATAAACATAGAACAACATAGAGTAACATATCATTATAAATGATTCAAACTCACTAATCCGCATTTAAGACCATAAGCCTCATTACACCCAATCTACTTACTTTAACAATTGATGTTAAAGTGATAGAAACTCACCAAACTCAAGATTAGCAACCTTATGAAGTAGAATTAGTTGCTAACTATGAAGATAATGATGATTAAAGATTGATTAGAGAGTGATTAGCTTGCAACTTCCTTCATAAATTAGTGGAGGCTCCCCTTAGGATTTAATTTGGCGGCATGAGGCCATCATTTCTATTTTTGGTAAGGATTAAGGGGGGGTTTAGGGTGTATTTATAGATTAGGTGAGTGTTTTAGGCCCTTAGATTAACCCTTGATTAGATTAGGACCCTTAGATTTCGGAAATCTCTAGAACCAGCACTCCTAGCCAGCCTGAAACCCAACCTGGTGCAACCTGGTGCACCCAGGTTCAATGGACGGCGCGCCCCTGTCGACAGGCAAGTCGACAGGCAAGTTGACACCCCTGTCGACAGGCCTGTCGACAGCCCTGTCGACATGGGTAGGGCGGGAATCTTCCCGCCTGACCCCGCCTGTTCCATCCCACAATCTGAAATTTTAAATTTTTAAATCTGTTTTAGTTTTGAATTTTTCTGCAAACTTCTTTGGGCCATAACCGGGCCATACGGACTCCGATTCTCGAAAACTCGGACTCTATTTCGCGTATTTTTCCGAGACGAACGCAATAACGCAGCCCGTTACCCCCAATTCCCACGTTTGAGATTATTTATCCTGTAATTAGTGAATTTTAGTATTAACTAAAATTCGGGGTGTTACATTCTCCCCTCCTTAAAGGATTTCGTCCCCGAAATCTCTAAGCTAAGGAGAATGCATATCCTACCATCCAAACAACCATCTACTCAAATCATCAACCACGGGCATCCATTGTCCTTAAACAGTTTCTAATGATGTATGAGCATATGCAAACGGTGTGTGTATATGTTCCCTATCTAATGTATGAACATATGCAAACCATGATAGTGCCATGCATCCATTATGTATGCGAGAAAACCCTATCGACACATACAATATCTACATGAGTGCACAATCATTCACCAAAATGCATCATCCATGTGATAACACAACCATTATACATCCATAAATATATTTTCCTACACACAATTTTATGCAATATGCAATATGAAGTGACTGAGCCGATCTAGTGCCTAGAGTGTGTGTATATGCATCCACGAGCAACCACTAGCAAACACTTGCATCCACTTGCATCCATCAACCATAACATGTCTCAAACACATGTTTCAACCATAGGTTTACCCTATCTAAAGGTCAAAGGTACTAACGAGAGGACATACCAAAGATAAGATAAGTACTAGACAAGCGATAAAGGAGAAAGTAAAGACATGCCCTCAAAAAGAAATGGGTACAATGAACGCATCTTCGCTTCCGTCTCCCAAGTTGTGTTGCTCTCATCTTCTCCCCACTGTACCTTGACTAGTTGAACCTCTCTGTTTCTCAACTTCCTAGTCTCTGACCCAAGGATGCGAGTAGGAGCTCGTCGAATAGTCGCATCATGCTCTACCTCTACATCTCTAAGGAAGCTCGGCTCTACCACCTCTGCCGTCTCATGTAAGCACTTCCTCAGGTGTGATACATGGAATACATCATGAACACCACTAAGTCTGTCGGGCAATTCCACCCTATATGCCATACGTCCAATCCTTTCCTTAATAGGAAACGGCCCAACAAACCTCGGTGCTAACTTCCCAACGGATCCGAAGCGAACAACATTTCTCAACGGAGATACCTTGACAAAAACCATATCCCCAACCTCAAACTCAAGATCTGTCCTTCTCTTGTCCGCATAAGATTTTTGCCTATCCTGCGCTGCTTTCATCCTTCTTCGAATCAAGTAAATCTTCTCAGAAGTCTCCCTAACCATATCGGGCCCAAGCAAGATCTTATCCGTAGATTCCCACCAACATGTAGGTGATCGACAAGGCCTTCCATAGAGAGCTTCAAAAGGAGCCATACCAATACTGGACTGAAAGCTGTTATTATATGCGAACTCCACCAATGGAAGATGCTCTTCCCATGTACCTCCAAAATCTAAGATACAAAGCCTCAAAAGGTCTTCTAGAACACGATTCACCCTCTCAGTCTGGCCGTCCGTCTGAGGATGATATGCGGTGCTCAGACACAATTGAGTCCCCACTGCTTCTTGCAAACTTCTCCAGAACTCGCTAGTGAAGATAGGATCTCGATCACTCACTATGCTAGAGGGTACCCCATGTAATCGAACTATCTCTCGAAGATATACTGAAGCTAGCCATGGAGCAGTCCTCTTACTCTTCACAGTTATGAAATGGGCGCTCTTAGTAAGTCTGTCTACCACCACCCAAATTCCTGTATTACCCTTCCTCGATCTGGGAAACCCGTCAATAAAATCCATCGAGACGCTATCCCACTTCCATTGCGGAACCTACAATGGGTGAAGCAACCCACCTGGTTTCCTTTGCTCCGCCTTCACTTGCTGGCACACCAAACATCGAGCGACATACTCGGCCACATCTTTCTTCATACCGGCCCAGAAGAAAACCCTCTTCATGTCTTGGTACATCTTGTCCCCACCGGGATGAATGGTCATCCAAGAACGGTGTGCGTCATCAAGAATAGCCTTCCTCAAACCCTCGTCTTGCGGTACACAAAGTCTACCGTCTCTACGCAAGCACCCCCTATCGTCTAGGGTGTACCTACTCAAATGGCTGGACGACTCCCCCCTTATGAGCTTCTCTACTAACTCAACCAACTGTTGGTCGCCCCTCTATGCTTCTCCAATCCGCCCCAAAAGAGTAGGTCTAACTTCCAAAGAAGCTAGCAAACCGGGTACATAGTCAATGGAAGGTCTGAAATCAAACATCGAGATAAATTCCAAGCTTTGTCGTTCCACGAACAACGGACTCAAGGACAACCTCTTCCTGCTCAAGGCGTCCGCCACCACGTTACCCTTGCCAGGGGTATACGCTATCTCGAAATCATAAGATGCTAAGAACTCCATCCACCTTTGCTGCCTTAAGTTTAAATCCTTCTGAGAGAACAAGTACTTCAATGATTTATGGTCAGTGAACAACTCGAATCTCTCACCAAGAAGATAATGGCGCCAAATCTTAGGTGCAAAAACAATAGCGGCCAGCTCTAGATCATGGGTAGGGTAATTTTTCTCATGTGCCCTCAACTGCCTTCCACCATAGGCTATTACCCTTCCCTCTTGCATTAAGACTGCGCCAAGTCCTGTCCCACAGGCATCGGTATAGACAACAAATGGCTTGCTCCCATCTGGCAACACTAAAACTGGAGCCGTGGTTAAAGCTCTCTTTAACCGTCGGAACGCATCATCACAATCTACGTCCTATGTGAAAACAAGATTCTTCTTCGTTAAGCGGGTTAATGGGGCTGATATCTTCGCGAAGTCTTTAATAAACTTCCTATAATAACCCGCCAAGCCCAAGAAACTTCTTACTTCGGTAGCATTTCTAGGAACCTTCCAATCTTGGACTGATACTACCTTCGCGGGATCCACAGCTATCCCCTCCTTGGAGACCACGTGCCCCAAGAACCGCACTTCCTTCCTCCAGAAGTGACATTTAGAGAATTTAGCCTTAAGGCTATGTGCTCGAAGAGTCTTCAACACTTCCCCAAGATGTAGGGCATGCTCTTCTTCACTCTTAGAAAATACTAAGATATCATCCACAAAAACCACCACAAATTTATTAAGGAACTCCCTGAACACCCTACTCATCAAATCAACAAAGTATGCGGGGTCGTTCGTCAACCCAAATGGCATCACTAGCCACTCATAGAAACCATCCGGAGTCCTAAAGGCAGTCTTGTCTATGCTATCCTCAGCCACCCTCAACTGATGAAACCCCGTGGCTAAGTCCAACTGAGAAAATACTGAAGCGCTAACCAACTGATCGAAAAGATCATCAATCCTCGGCAATGGGTGTCTGTTCTTCTTTGTGAGCTTGTTGAGTTCTCTATAGTCTACACAAAGTCTGAGGGACCCATCTGCCTTCGTAGCAAATACTACTGGAGCACCCCACTCCGATATGCTCCGTCTTATGAACCCCTTCTCAAGTAACTCCCCTACTTGCTTATGGAGTTCCCTCCTCTCACGAGGAGCCATGTGGCGCACTGGTAAAGATACCGGTTTAGCATTATCCACCAAATATATTCGGAAGTCAATCTCCCGCTTCGGAGGTAAGCCCTTCACCTCCTCAAACACATCCGGATATTCCCGGACCACTCTCACAGATTGCAAACTCTCGACCGAAGCGTCAAGCGATTCAAGATAACTTAGCATAACAGAGTCCCTGGGATTACAAGAAATCTCGAGAGTGTTACCCAAGCGGGTCATGAGCCTAACAACTCTCCTTTCGCAATCAAGAACGGCACTATTACTGGATAACCAGTCCATGCCCAAAATCAACCCATAGCCCGTGAAGCCCAATACAAAAGCATCACATCTAAACTCAATGCTAAGTATAGAAATCTTCAAACCCAAACATATCATGGACAAATAAGTGGAGCCCCCAATTGGATTTGAAACAACCAAGGGATCATCTACCAGACTGGTGTCTAAGTGCAGTAACTCAACTAATGATGATGAGATAAACGAATGCGATGCGCCTGAATCGAACAATGTACGGACAGGATGGTCAAATAGAAAAACCAGACTTTCAACGGAAATAGTTCTACCTCTCTCCTGAATCGGTGGAACCGCGAGAGCCTGTACTTGCCCCCTTGCCTGACTCGGTGCCATAAGAGCTTGCACCTGTCCTCCTGAGGTAGATCCCGTCCTTTGCCCTTTCTTAGGGCAATCCTTCACTAAATGCCCTGCTTCGCCACAGTGGAAGCAGCCAGTCTTCTTCTTTTTGCGACAATCCTTGCTTAGGTGGCCAGGTGTCCCACAATTGAAACACTTCTTCTTCTTGCCCTTACCACCGTTGCCTTTCCCACCTTTGCTTTGTTGTTGTTGCTGGGGTCTCTTTTGATCTCCCTTCTTCTCGGGTGCCTTATTAGCATTAGGACCCTTCTCTTCCTCATACATGAGTGCCATGTCAACTAGCTTCTCAAAGGTGGCCCCCATAGGGATGTGAGTCATAGCCAACCCATGCATCGGTTCATTCAAGCCTTTCACGAACCTCAAAGCCTTCTTCTCTGGTGTATTCACCATGTCTAGGCCAAACCTTGCCAATTGATTAAACTTGTTGACATATTCCTTCACCGAGAGATTTCCTTGCTTTAGAGTCAAGAATCTTTCCATATACAAGTTTTCCTCCGCCCTTGAGAGAAACTTTACCACAAATCTTTGCCTAAAATCCACCCAAGAGTCAACGGGGCGTTCTCCATTAGTGACCTCCCACCAGAATGAGGCCTCTCCCTTCATTAACCAAGCAGCCAACTTGACTTTCTTCCCTTCTTCCATCTCAAAGATATCTATCAACTCTTCCACCTCCTTAAGCCAATCTCTAGCTTCCACAAAAGTTTCAGATCCTTGAAAAGGTTTCCCTCCCATGGCTTTAAATTCCTTGCAAGTCTTAGCAAAAGTATCCGTGCGAGGAGGAGGGGGAGGAGGAAGATCGGGTGCTACGGTTGGTGGAGGAACATTTGCTGGACCCGTAGTGGTGGCCCTAGCCTCCATCAATCTCCTATACCATACTGGTACCGTCACACCCTCCGAAAGATTAAGATTCTCGGCCATGCTGAAACGAAAAAGGAAAGATTCAAAACGGAGGATTCTAAAGATATAGATATGGCTATTGGGGATTATGCTTTTCTTTCAAAAACTTTTCTTTTTAAAGACATGTTTTTGAAAATATCTCTTCCAAAAATGTTTTTAGAAAAATAGTTTTCTAAAAATTTTATCTGTTCCGGTAACCTTCGCTCTGATACCACGTGTAACACCCCATGCCCGCTATGGTCACTCACTAAGGGAATGCCATAGCATCGGTGGAGTATTTTAGTGAATATAGAACAGAAAAATTACAACAAGACAGATATAAATAGTACTTGAAATTTTAAAACATCATCTCATAACAACGGAAAATAAACATGTCTGGTTACATCACAAAACCATGATAAAAGTCAAGTACAATATCCATCAAAATAAAGAAGTACATAATCCCACTCTCTCATACAATAGCCATAACAAAAGAAAAGATAACTGGATAACTGGAGCTTTACATCTACCCAAGCTCCTAAAGACTGGAACAACAATCCGATCAAGCTCTACTACCGCTAGGATCCACCGTAGGACCTGAGGGTTGGGAAAAAGATAAAAACAACGGGGTCAGACATAAGTCTGAGTGAGTCCTATAACTTTAACAATACAATCATTAAAGTAACCAGAGAAGACATAAACTTGGCCTACGGTAATATCTGGGGATGAATGGCTACACTAAGCAGCTTGGTAGACTTAGGATAAACTAAGATAACCGTCAGGACGCATCTACCCACCCAAGGATAATTACTAACTGCACCACACCAGTCATTCCTACTTAAAGGTTGATCCCTTCCAAGGAATTAGAAAATTTTTCTAGTAGTTTCGTGTACTCCTAGCCCACTACATAGGTGCTGTCTGCCCCTATCTCCACTAGGTGTACTCAGTAATTCTTACCCAGTAGTTTCGTGTACCCCTACATAGGTGCCGTCTGCCCCTATCTTCATTAGGTGTACCCACTACTCCCCATCGATCGGCTCCCTACCGTAGATACCCGTGCTGGTCCCACAGTGGGGTGTATCACTCCCCTAAAGTGGCTACCCAATACTAACGGTGCACGGCTTTATATCTACACGATGCAACAACGGCTTATCTACCAGCCCGGGCCCACACACGCATATGAAACCCGTTGGACTTGCGTTGCCACCGCTAACCCGTTTTGGCCTCTTATAATCAAGCCCAATATGCGTGTCCCGTCACTCGACATGGGTCGAGCCCACAAAGATACGTTTGGGATATTGGTTGAAATGGGCCCCCAACAAGCTACCCACTTAAGCTTGTCAAATATCTAGTGTATCCCACTTAACCCTTTAATCATGTTTAATTACATGTTTCCACTTGGTTAAGTATTCTAATCGTATTTTCTATTGCCACCCAAGGCAACCCACTAGATTCCACATGCCACCCAAGGCAACCACAAAATTTCCTCATGCCACCCAAGGCACCCACTTAACCCCTCATGTCCCACTACATGCTACTATGGTTAAGTGTTTCTTAATTAATTAAGACCGTGATCTCCCATAAAGACCTCCCACATTAGACTGGCTGTTATGACCGCCTGGTTAAGCCGGTAGAATCCGGGCAGTCTTACGTCATAACAGAGTCTAACCTCGTGTCTTGTAACAACCCGTAAAATGCGAGCCAGTTTGAAATTTTTATTTTGGCAATTTTAGCGAATTTTGATTATTTAAAATAGATTATTTTAAATAATATCGGCGTGAAATCTATTTTGAATATAATTCGAACGTATATATTATACGCGTCGTCGTTAGAATATAAATATTTATATATAATTATAAAAGGAATTGAAAATGGCGCGGTAGTTCGAAAATTCGATTTCTAATTTCAAATGAATATACAGAATTCAATATAAGTCAGAATTGAACGGAACAAGAAATATTTGAATCTGTATAACTATATCTTTGTAACGAAGTTAACAAACTGGGATTTCATCTTAGAAATGATAAGATATGTCCAGTTTAAAATTAGAAATAGTCGCTGTGGAATTTATATATATTTTTATATATATAAGGCCCTTAAAAATAGCCGTTTTGCAAACGACCTCGGATTTCGACGAAACCAGTTTTGTTGGGTCCGTGATGTTAAGTTATTGCTGGATTCCAAATTTCATAATTTTTCGAACCAGTATGTGAGCGTGGCAAAGGAAAACGTGTTTTGACCATTTCAGTTGATTTTAATCGACTGGAAATTGGCCATTTTTCCAACGGTCTCAGAATTCAACGAAACTAGTTTTGTTAGGACCGTATCGTCAATACGAAGCTAGAAAATATTTTTCTGGAATTTTTCTAGTTAGTATGTGACCCCGGTAATTTGAAATGTACGTTTAAAATTCAATATAGTGATTTAAATGTAAATTTAACGGAAACTGATTGTAACAATCGAATCAGCTTGCGATACATATCCCATTGTGTTCGGAATGGGGGTAAAACGCTATGGACGACAGGCGGTGGGCCTCGTTTCGAGGTCGTAATTGAAAGTCAACTCTTTAGGATAAAATAAATAAATTAATAAAAAAAAAAAAAATTATTATCTTTCCCCCTTTAACCGTCTGGCCCCCCCCCTCTTTCTATCATTTCGATTTCAGATTAGAAAAAAAAAAAAAAAGAAGAAGAAGAAGATCGGAGACGTAGAAGCGGGGAGGAGCCGCCGCCCTCCCCGAGACCACCGCGCCTCCAGGAGGGCGCATCGCCCGCCGCCTTCAGGCGTAGCCCCCCCCGAGATCCAGGCAGCCACCTCAAGCCCTGGGCCGATTTCAGCCCTCCGCTCCACCCATCGACGCGCGCTAGGGCGCCGACCACCCCCACCTCCTCCAACCTAGAACGCAGTAAGTTTTTTTTTTTTTTTTTTTTTTTTTTTTTTTTTATTACATTTCTATTTTATATAAAAAGTGAAAACTGAATCTTTTAAAAGATGAAAACTGTTTTTTTTAAAAAGAGCAAAACTGAATTTTTAAGAAGGTTTTAAAAACTGTTTTGTTTTTAAAGAGTTAAAACAGAATTTTAAAAAAAGAATTTTAAAACTGTTTTTTTTAAAGAAACTAAAAACTGGAATTTTTAAAAGAAGTTTAAAACTGAAATTTATAAAAAAAGTAAAACTGGAATTTTTAAAGAAGTTTAAAACTGAAATTTATAAAAAAAGTAAAACTGGAATTTTAAAAGAGGTTTAAAACTGAAATTTATAAAAAAAGTAAAACTGGAATTTTTAAAGAAGTTTAAAACTGAAATTTATAAAAAAAGTAAAACTGGAATTTTTAAAGAAGTAGAAAAACTGAATTTTTAATTATGTTGTAAAATATAATCTTTTATATTGTCGAATTAAAAATATGATTTTTATATATTGAACTTCGATAAAAATTCGATTTTTATATATTGAACTTTGAAATAAAAATTCGATTTTTATATATTGAACTTTGAAATAAAAATTCGATTTTTATATATTGAACTTTGAAATAAAAATATGATTTTTATATATTGAACTTCGATAAAAATTCGATTTTTATATATTGAACTTTGAAATAAAAATTCGATTTTTATATATTGAACTTTGAAATAAAAATTCGATTTTTATATATTGAACTTCGATAAAAATTCGATTTTTATATATTGAACTTTGAAATAAAAATTCGATTTTTATATATTGAACTTTGAAATAAAAATTCGATTTTTATATATTGAACTTTGAAATAAAAATTCGATTTTTATATATTGAACTTTGAAATAAAAATTCGATTTTTATATATTGAACTTTGAAATAAAAATTCGATTTTTATATATTGAACTTTGAAATAAAAATTCGATTTTTATATATGGAATAGCGAAGTAAAAATTCGATTTTTACATAGGTAGTGAAAGCGGACAACGGAGGTTCAAAAAGGGCGAAACGACGAAGACTTCTGCAAAAGAAGAGCCGTGGAGCTAGGATAGCTAATCGGTGAGAATTTCTCACCTTTCAATTTATTTTCTAGTTATATATATATACTAGGATGCAGACGGTGCTTAGTAGCACCCGACACAATCGTCCACAGACCATGGACTTGTTTGTTTGGCTGTTTGGTTATTGATTGCGATATTGGTTTGAATGTGGTTTGTGGTGTGAAAAATCGAATCGATAAATTGGTTAGGATTAGACGTGCGCCGTTATAAGGCGAAGGAGTAAGGCTAGGTTAGATTCTTACTCCAAATTTTGTGGTTCGCATAACGAATTGATTTGATTGATGTGTGAATGGCGTGGGCCTTCACTAGACCGGGGATAAGGCTAGGCCTCGTCCCGTTTCTAGTATCGTGCCGTTATGCCGCCGAAATTTTCTAAAATATGTTAGAAAATAAAAATATCATTTTATTGTGTAAATGAATAATAAAAATTCATATGTTGGAATAAAATGTTTTATCGTTAAAAATATAATTTTTAACGTGAATATGAAAATAGTGAAGTGAATAAATAAATATTCATTTACAAACCAGATGGTTTGTTTATGTACACTTATTTGAATGATATTGATTGGGTCGATAAATTTCACACATCGCCCAACGGCACAAATAAAATATGTGTTTGATTGTTTGAAACCCCACACGGGTGTTGGGATGAAATTTGAAGTTCACTCATCCCGATTGATTGAATATGTCGATCGGTTGATTGACAGGCTGTTTTAAGCGTTGGATATCTATATTTGATGCTTATACAGTGTAGTGCACTTTGGTTGATGGTTGATTATTTTTCCATGCTATTATATACATGTGTTGTATGAAAATCCATATAATTAACTTTATATGGTAATGGATTGGGCCTCATTCCAGTTTTAAAATAGAATATTTGAAATAAAAAAAAAAAGAAATATTTGAAATAGAAATATTTGAAATAGAATATTTGAAAATAGAAATATGTGAAGCCGTGAGGATTAGATTGACGCCATTTTGACGTGAACGATATTTATATCGATTTTATTCATTTTAAAATGAATATTGAAAAGTGATTTCGAAATCGAATATTTTGAAATGAATTGAATTGAAAAGCGATTTCGAAATGAATTGAATTGAAAAGCGATTTCGAAATGAATTGAATTGAAAGCGATTTCGAAATGAATTGAATTGAAAAGCGATTTCGAAATGAATTGAATTGAAAACGAATTCGAAATGAATTGAATTGAAAACGATTTCGAAATGAATTGAATTGAAAACGAATTCGAAATGAATTGAATTGAAAGCGATTTCGAAATGAATTGAATTGAAAACGAATTCGAAATGAATTGAATTGAAAACGATTTCGAAATGAATTGAATTGAAAAGCGATTTCGAAATGAATTGAATTGAAAACGATTTCGAAATGAATTGAAAACGATTTCGAAATGAATTGAATTGAATATGAATTCAAATTGAATTTAAATTTTGAATTGAACAGAAATGAATTTTGAAACGAATTTATAAAGAAGAATTCAATTTTGCTTTGAATTGAAATGGAAGTTGAAATAGATTTTGAAATGAATTTAAAACTGTTTATATAATTCGTTTTTAAATAGAAATCGACGAAATATATTATATATATATTATATATAATATAATGGCCTGAATAGAACGCGCCGCGCCGCGGCAGTTCGCGAATTTCGACCATTTATTTCAAACGGACATTACGGGAGATCCGACCGTCGGATTCTCCTAAAACCGGAACCGTTGGGTTCGTATCGAAAAGAGCTTTCTAACGAAGATTAGAAATTTGAAATCTAACGGTTGGATTTGGAATTATGTCCAAATCAAATTCGAAAAAGGTCGCTGTAAGTGCAGTTCGATGGCCATTGATGGAAATCGACTGTACGGGCCTTGATAAAATTATTAAAAATAGTAATAATTTGTGTAAAATCATAAGAAATGATTTGTGAAAGTTTGGGATGAAAAACTCCATATTTGAAAAGATAAAAATAGATTTTTATCGAAATGAACTAGTTTTGAACTAGAATTATAATTCTATTTATTTTTAAATAAATAAATTGAATTTGAAATGGTTTTGAAAATAACCAAAATTTCCAATGACTGCATTGGAGTGGATTTGAATCGAAATTGTCTTCGGAATATTTCGATGTTGGAATTCGTGATATTACAGGTGTTGTTATGGAAATTTGAAAGATATATATTTATATCGTTATTTCCAATACGACATTTGTTAATCGTAGAATTTGATATTGAATATAAGCCGATATATTTTCTATTCAGAGCCTTATATTGAATATCAAATGGGATTTGGGTTTGTCGTGAATGGTGTCTTCACTAACACTGTTCTTGAACCCAGTTGAGAAAAGATTAAATCTTTTTATTTAGATTTAATGAAGTGTACCAATTAAATGATATTTAATTGGAATTGAATTGATATTGATTTTTGGGTTTATCGTGAACAGTGTTTTAAATAACACTTGTTCTTTAACCCGATAATTAATGAATGTGATTTGGGTTTGTCGTGAATGGTGTCTTCACTAACACTGTTCTTGAACCCAGTTGAGAAAAGATTAAATCTTTTTATTTAGATTTAATGAAGTGTACCAATTAAATGATATTTAATTGGAATTGAATTGATATTGATTTTTGGGTTTATCGTGAACAGTGTTTTAAATAACACTTGTTCTTTAACCCGATAATTAATGAATGTGATTTGGGTTTGTCGTGAATGGTGTCTTCACTAACACTGTTCTTGAACCCAGCTGAGAAAAGATTAAATCTTTTGATTTAGATTTAATGAAGTGTACCAATTAAATAATATTTAATTGGAATTGAATGGATATTGATTTTTGGGTTTATCGTGAACAGTGTTTTAAATAACACTTGTTCTTTAACCCGATAATTAATGGGAAGTGACTTTGGGTTTATCGTGAACCGTGTTTTAAATGACACTGATTCTTTAACCCAGTCACAGATTAAAACTAAGTGGAGTTTTAATGAATCTTTAATTAGATTGAAAAGATCGAGAATGGAGTATCACCAGTTTTGCTCCAGGCGATAGTTAAATCTTTAATTAGATTTGAATGTGAAATTTAGAAACTAACTGTCGGTTAGCCAAGCAGAATGGTTTTCTGGATATTGATCTGATGTTGGTTTCGGCCTTCGGGGTTAATATTTGGGGAATTATTCTCTTGATTAATTTACGGTTAGTGACTAATGAATTGGAATGAGGCGTATGTTGTGTTTGTGTAACACTTTTATAATATATACGCGAGTTATTCGGAAAGACCGGGTTTATCCCATTCTGAATAACTGATACGACGATAAGTCGAAGATGAAGACGATGGTCGAAGACCGGAAGTCTTCACGTCGTTTGGGTGATAACTGATGATCTTGATTGGGCTGTACACCCAAGAAGATGGAAACAGTTGGTGATCGTCCAGACGTACTTGGAGATCGATGGATATGCGGGGTACTAGGTGCCTCCGGTTTCGTTCAAACCCAGAACGGACTTGTAAATGGACTGTGTGTCTGACATCGGATTGCATTCTGTGTGACTGATATCGGTTGCATAGGATGGTTTGCCTGTGTGGCATGCTAAGATGCAAATGATCAAGGCTTCTGTTGAAAAGCAAAGTCTTGTGGTGATGATCAAAGCACGGCCTTTGTGGCGTAGCTTTGTGTAACGTTTACCTCGCGTGTTTCGCACCAGGTATGAACCAAAAACGGGAGACGGACCTCAGGGAGGACTTGCGTTTCTTTCTAGTTAGAAGTGGCGTCAGTGGTTTTACACGCCCTGACGAGTTTGACTTATGTGGTTGTTGCTGTTGCGAGGCGCCTCGGTTATATCGGTTTCGGCCGATGCATTCTGGTCGGCTGACGGACCAGACTTACACCCCATAGGGTGGGGAGACGTAGTGTTCAGGCATTTTAATCCACATCGGTGGACCGGCCCTGACGATCCAAGGGCCCACCTGAGTCTGGGTCCTGTGGCTCGGGCTAGAGAGTCACGAATCGGTTGAGGACTATCTTTTGCCTCGGTTCATAGACGGAAATCCAATTTCCAAATACGTGACATTTGCGGTTTTATTTGTAAACCTATATATGGCGACATGATATATGGTACCCATGCCGCCTATGATTGATACTTATGATTTGAAGTTGTTTTATACACTATGCACTTATATAGTATCAAATGATTTGTTTTAAACGTATCAAGCATTCTTTGGCTGTTATAAGGGAAAACCCTATCCTCGACTGCGTTGCATTGTGTGATGGGACCTGGGTCTTATAACAGCTTCATTTTTCTTTATTTAGCATTGCGCTATTCGTTTTATGCACTGGTATTCTTGGGAGGAAACCCGTTCCGTGTTATACGGCGTGGTCCCTTGATTTACCTAATGATTTAAAATAAAGATTAATAACTGTTTTAGTTCTCACACCAGTCACATGACTGACCTGGAGTTTATTGTTTTAACCTAAACTCTGGGTGCCCTTATTTTGGCACGGGCAGCTAGTAGTTTCGGTTTTGCAGATTTATATTCACAGGATCCTGGTTTACAGCTGGAACGATATCCGGAAAGCTTTGTATCCGTATATCTACTTCTAGTTGTGTATTGTATTATTTTCCGCTGCTATGTATTTAAATGTTATTTAAATCTCTGATATTTCTGTGTAATATTCATTTATACTCTGTATATTCTTGTAATCTGATGCATTGTTGTTATATACAATGAAATGTTCTTCTGTATGCGTTCTGCTTTGTCGTGTTCTCAAACGATAGGGCGTTTCGAACGGTCTGGGTCGGTTTAGCGACTGGTTCGGACCGAGCGAAATTCCTTGCCGTCACATTTGGTATCAGAGCTTTGGTTTACAAAGCTCAGAGAACAAGGCACATTAGAACCGTACGAAAGAATTCATCAGATATTGGATTAACAATATCCAATGAGAGTGACTCGTTAGAGATGGGATCAGTAGTATCCTAGAACGAGTGTGAAGAGTATATTTTTCAAATGAAAACAATTTTGTTTTGAAAATTTAAATCAATTATTCGTATTTGATTATTTACTTATATTGATATGGACAGTCCAGTATATAAATATTTTGCGTATACGTCTGATCCACGTGTATTTGGAATTTTAATATATTGGATAGATATAGCATCACACTCTAGTCGTCCGAAGGTGATATTGATGATGGTGCATCATCATCAGCATTTATATTCGAGTGTCGAAGGTGTGATATCTATATATTTCCATTAGACTGGTGTGAGAACCAAAACTTATATAGATAGATTTATTTGTTGTGATTTGGCATCAAAAACATGATTTTTGTATATATATCAAATTATGAATTTGAAACGTTAAATTCACTAATTGATTGATGTTTGTGTTGTTTGTTAAATTGTTTGATAATTTTTAACCAATTAGCCTGATTGAATCATATATTGACTTATATTGAGAATTGGTTGCGTTTGCTTGCATATACTTGCACTTATATTGAACAGGTCATAGCAAGGAGGCTAGAGCAGAGAATAAAATTTGTTTGCCCGACAAATAGGTACATGTTTACTACATAATTTCCTGTTTTGTTTGGGTGATGATGATTTTGTGAGCCTATTGGCTAGCCGCTTGGCTTTTTCTTTTTCTTTTTGAGATCTGAAGGACCGGGGAAGCTATTTGAAATTCCCCGATGCTCCCGGTGCAGGGGAGGTTATGGCGAAATTTTTCGAAAATTTAGGGTGTTAGCCAAATTTTTGAAATTTTGAAAATTCTCAGAAACTAAAGAGTTGGAGAATGGAAGCCTGATCGAGCGTAGAGTTGATTAATCAAACCACTTTCGACTTTGTTCCTTTTCGGGGACGAAAAGTTTTAAGTGGGGGAGATTGTAACAACCCGTAAAATGCGAGCCAGTTTGAAATTTTTATTTTGGCAATTTTAGCGAATTTTGATTATTTAAAATAGATTATTTTAAATAATATCGACGTGAAATCTATTTTGAATATAATTCGAACGTATATATTATACGCGTCGTCGTTAGAATATAAATATTTATATATAATTATAAAAGGAATTGAAAATGGCGCGGTAGTTCGAAAATTCGATTTCTAATTTTAAATGAATATACAGAATTCAATATAAGTCAGAATTGAACGGAACAAGAAATATTTGAATCTGTATAACTATATCTTTGTAACGAAGTTAACAAACTGGGATTTCATCTTAGAAATGATAAGATATGTCCAGTTTAAAATTAGAAATAGTCGCTGTGGAATTTATATATATTTTTATATATATAAGGCCCTTAAAAATAGCCGTTTTGCAAACGACCTCGGATTTCGACGAAACCAGTTTTGTTGGGTCCGTGATGTTAAGTTATTGCTGGATTCCAAATTTCATAATTTTTCGAACCAGTATGTGAGCGTGGCAAAGGAAAACGTGTTTTGACCATTTCAGTTGATTTTAATCGACTGGAAATTGGCCATTTTTCCAACGGTCTCAGAATTCAACGAAACTAGTTTTGTTAGGACCGTATCGTCAATACGAAGCTAGAAAATATTTTTCTGGAATTTTTCTAGTTAGTATGTGACCCCGGTAATTTGAAATGTACGTTTAAAATTCAATATAGTGATTTAAATGTAAATTTAACGGAAACTGATTGTAACAATCGAATCAGCTTGCGATACATATCCCATTGTGTTCGGAATGGGGGTAAAACGCTATGGACGACAGGCGGTGGGCCTCGTTTCGAGGTCGTAATTGAAAGTCAACTCTTTAGGATAAAATAAATAAATAAATAAAAAAAAAAATTATTATCTTTCCCCCTTTAACCGTCTGGCCCCCCCCCCCCCCCCCTCTTTCTATCATTTCGATTTCAGATTAGAAAAAAAAAAAAAAAAAGAAGAAGAAGAAGATCGGAGACGTAGAAGCGGGGAGGAGCCGCCGCCCTCCCCGAGACCACCGCGCCTCCAGGAGGGCGCATCGCCCGCCGCCTTCAGGCGTAGCCCCACCCCCCCCCCGAGATCCAGGCAGCCACCTCAAGCCCTGGGCCGATTTCAGCCCTCCGCTCCACCCATCGACGCGCGCTAGGGCGCCGACCACCCCCACCTCCTCCAACCTAGAACGCAGTAAGTTTTTTTATTTTTTTTTTATTTTTTTTTTTATTTCATTTCTATTTTATATAAAAAGTGAAAACTGAATCTTTTAAAAGATGAAAACTGTTTTTTTAAAAAAGAGCAAAACTGAATTTTTAAGAAGGTTTTAAAAACTGTTTTGTTTTTAAAGAGTTAAAACAGAATTTTAAAAAAAGAATTTTAAAACTGTTTTTTTTAAAGAAACTAAAAACTGGAATTTTTAAAAGAAGTTTAAAACTGAAATTTATAAAAAAAGTAAAACTGGAATTTTTAAGGAAGTTTAAAACTGAAATTTATAAAAAAAGTAAAACTGGAATTTTAAAAGAGGTTTAAAACTGAAATTTATAAAAAAAGTAAAACTGGAATTTTTAAAGAAGTTTAAAACTGAAATTTATAAAAAAAGTAAAACTGGAATTTTTAAAGAAGTAGAAAAACTGAATTTTTAATTATGTTGTAAAATATAATCTTTTATATTGTCGAATTAAAAATATGATTTTTATATATTGAACTTCGATAAAAATTCGATTTTTATATATTGAACTTTGAAATAAAAATTCGATTTTTATATATTGAACTTTGAAATAAAAATTCGATTTTTATATATTGAACTTTGAAATAAAAATTCGATTTTTATATATTGAACTTTGAAATAAAAATATGATTTTTATATATTGAACTTCGATAAAAATTCGATTTTTATATATTGAACTTTGAAATAAAAATTCGATTTTTATATATTGAACTTTGAAATAAAAATTCGATTTTTATATATTGAACTTCGATAAAAATTCGATTTTTATATATTGAACTTTGAAATAAAAATTCGATTTTTATATATTGAACTTTGAAATAAAAATTCGATTTTTATATATTGAACTTTGAAATAAAAATTCGATTTTTATATATTGAACTTTGAAATAAAAATTCGATTTTTATATATTGAACTTTGAAATAAAAATTCGATTTTTATATATGGAATAGCGAAGTAAAAATTCGATTTTTACATAGGTAGTGAAAGCGGACAACGGAGGTTCAAAAAGGGCGAAACGACGAAGACTTCTGCAAAAGAAGAGCCGTGGAGCTAGGATAGCTAATCGGTGAGAATTTCTCACCTTTCAATTTATTTTCTAGTTATATATATATACTAGGATGCAGACGGTGCTTAGTAGCACCCGACACAATCGTCCACAGACCATGGACTTGTTTGTTTGGCTGTTTGGTTATTGATTGCGATATTGGTTTGAATGTGGTTTGTGGTGTGAAAAATCGAATCGATAAATTGGTTAGGATTAGACGTGCGCCGTTATAAGGCGAAGGAGTAAGGCTAGGTTAGATTCTTACTCCAAATTTTGTGGTTCGCATAACGAATTGATTTGATTGATGTGTGAATGGCGTGGGCCTTCACTAGACCGGGGATAAGGCTAGGCCTCGTCCCGTTTCTAGTATCGTGCCGTTATGCCGCCGAAATTTTCTAAAATATGTTAGAAAATAAAAATATCATTTTATTGTGTAAATGAATAATAAAAATTCATATGTTGGAATAAAATGTTTTATCGTTAAAAATATAATTTTTAACGTGAATATGAAAATAGTGAAGTGAATAAATAAATATTCATTTACAAACCAGATGGTTTGTTTATGTACACTTATTTGAATGATATTGATTGGGTCGATAAATTTCACACATCGCCCAACGGCACAAATAAAATATGTGTTTGATTGTTTGAAACCCCACACGGGTGTTGGGATGAAATTTGAAGTTCACTCATCCCGATTGATTGAATATGTCGATCGGTTGATTGACAGGCTGTTTTAAGCGTTGGATATCTATATTTGATGCTTATACAGTGTAGTGCACTTTGGTTGATGGTTGATTATTTTTCCATGCTATTATATACATGTGTTGTATGAAAATCCATATAATTAACTTTATATGGTAATGGATTGGGCCTCATTCCAGTTTTAAAATAGAATATTTGAAATAAAAAAAAAAGAAATATTTGAAATAGAAATATTTGAAATAGAAATATTTGAAATAGAATATTTGAAAATAGAAATATGTGAAGCCGTGAGGATTAGATTGACGCCATTTTGACGTGAACGATATTTATATCGATTTTATTCATTTTAAAATGAATATTGAAAAGTGATTTCGAAATCGAATATTTTGAAATGAATTGAATTGAAAAGCGATTTCGAAATGAATTGAATTGAAAAGCGATTTCGAAATGAATTGAATTGAAAGCGATTTCGAAATGAATTGAATTGAAAAGCGATTTCGAAATGAATTGAATTGAAAACGAATTCGAAATGAATTGAATTGAAAACGATTTCGAAATGAATTGAATTGAAAACGAATTCGAAATGAATTGAATTGAAAGCGATTTCGAAATGAATTGAATTGAAAACGAATTCGAAATGAATTGAATTGAAAACGATTTCGAAATGAATTGAATTGAAAAGCGATTTCGAAATGAATTGAATTGAAAACGATTTCGAAATGAATTGAAAACGATTTCGAAATGAATTGAATTGAATATGAATTCAAATTGAATTGAAATTTGAATTGAACAGAAATGAATTTTGAAACGAATTTATAAAGAAGAATTCAATTTTGCTTTGAATTGAAATGGAAGTTGAAATAGATTTTGAAATGAATTTAAAACTGTTTATATAATTCGTTTTTAAATAGAAATCGACGAAATATATTATATATATATTATATATAATATAATGGCCTGAATAGAACGCGCCGCGCCGCGGCAGTTCGCGAATTTCGACCATTTATTTCAAACGGACATTACGGGAGATCCGACCGTCGGATTCTCCTAAAACCGGAACCATTGGGTTCGTATCGAAAAGAGCTTTCTAACGAAGATTAGAAATTTGAAATCTAACGGTTGGATTTGGAATTATGTCCAAATCAAATTCGAAAAAGGTCGCTGTAAGTGCAGTTCGATGGCCATTGATGGAAATCGACTGTACGGGCCTTGATAAAATTATTAAAAATAGTAATAATTTGTGTAAAATCATAAGAAATGATTTGTGAAAGTTTGGGATGAAAAACTCCATATTTGAAAAGATAAAAATAGATTTTTATCGAAATGAACTAGTTTTGAACTAGAATTATAATTCTATTTATTTTTAAATAAATAAATTGAATTTGAAATGGTTTTGAAAATAACCAAAATTTCCAATGATTGCATTGGAGTGGATTTGAATCGAAATTGTCTTCGGAATATTTCGATGTTGGAATTCGTGATATTACAGGTGTTGTTATGGAAATTTGAAAGATATATATTTATATCGTTATTTCCAATACGACATTTGTTAATCGTAGAATTTGATATTGAATATAAGCCGATATATTTTCTATTCAGAGCCTTATATTGAATATCAAATGGGATTTGGGTTTGTCGTGAATGGTGTCTTCACTAACACTGTTCTTGAACCCAGTTGAGAAAAGATTAAATCTTTTTATTTAGATTTAATGAAGTGTACCAATTAAATGATATTTAATTGGAATTGAATTGATATTGATTTTTGGGTTTATCGTGAACAGTGTTTTAAATAACACTTGTTCTTTAACCCGATAATTAATGAATGTGATTTGGGTTTGTCGTGAATGGTGTCTTCACTAACACTGTTCTTGAACCCAGTTGAGAAAAGATTAAATCTTTTTATTTAGATTTAATGAAGTGTACCAATTAAATGATATTTAATTGGAATTGAATTGATATTGATTTTTGGGTTTATCGTGAACAGTGTTTTAAATAACACTTGTTCTTTAACCCGATAATTAATGAATGTGATTTGGGTTTGTCGTGAATGGTGTCTTCACTAACACTGTTCTTGAACCCAGCTGAGAAAAGATTAAATCTTTTGATTTAGATTTAATGAAGTGTACCAATTAAATAATATTTAATTGGAATTGAATGGATATTGATTTTTGGGTTTATCGTGAACAGTGTTTTAAATAACACTTGTTCTTTAACCCGATAATTAATGGGATGTGACTTTGGGTTTATCGTGAACCGTGTTTTAAATGACACTGATTCTTTAACCCAGTCACAGATTAAAACTAAGTGGAGTTTTAATGAATCTTTAATTAGATTGAAAAGATCGAGAATGGAGTATCACCAGTTTTGCTCCAGGCGATAGTTAAATCTTTAATTAGATTTGAATGTGAAATTTAGAAACTAACTGTCGGTTAGCCAAGCAGAATGGTTTTCTGGATATTGATCTGATGTTGGTTTCGGCCTTCGGGGTTAATATTTGGGGAATTATTCTCTTGATTAATTTACGGTTAGTGACTAATGAATTGGAATGAGGCGTATGTTGTGTTTGTGTAACACTTTTATAATATATACGCGAGTTATTCGGAAAGACCGGGTTTATCCCATTCTGAATAACTGATACGACGATAAGTCGAAGATGAAGACGATGGTCGAAGACCGGAAGTCTTCACGTCGTTTGGGTGATAACTGATGATCTTGATTGGGCTGTACACCCAAGAAGATGGAAACAGTTGGTGATCGTCCAGACGTACTTGGAGATCGATGGATATGCGGGGTACTAGGTGCCTCCGGTTTCGTTCAGACCCAGAACGGACTTGTAAATGGACTGTGTGTCTGACATCGGATTGCATTCTGTGTGACTGATATCGGTTGCATAGGATGGTTTGCCTGTGTGGCATGCTAAGATGCAAATGATCAAGGCTTCTGTTGAAAAGCAAAGTCTTGTGGTGATGATCAAAGCACGGCCTTTGTGGCGTAGCTTTGTGTAACGTTTACCTCGCGTGTTTCGCACCAGGTATGAACCAAAAACGGGAGACGGACCTCAGGGAGGACTTGCGTTTCTTTCTAGTTAGAAGTGGCGTCAGTGGTTTTACACGCCCTGACGAGTTTGACTTATGTGGTTGTTGCTGTTGCGAGGCGCCTCGGTTATATCGGTTTCGGCCGATGCATTCTGGTCGGCTGACGGACCAGACTTACACCCCATAGGGTGGGGAGACGTAGTGTTCAGGCATTTTAATCCACATCGGTGGACCGGCCCTGACGATCCAAGGGCCCACCTGAGTCTGGGTCCTGTGGCTCGGGCTAGAGAGTCACGAATCGGTTGAGGACTATCTTTTGCCTCGGTTCATAGACGGAAATCCAATTTCCAAATACGTGACATTTGCGGTTTTATTTGTAAACCTATATATGGCGACATGATATATGGTACCCATGCCGCCTATGATTGACACTTATGATTTGAAGTTGTTTTATACACTATGCACTTATATAGTATCAAATGATTTGTTTTAAACGTATCAAGCATTCTTTGGCTGTTATAAGGGAAAACCCTATCCTTGACTGCGTTGCATTGTGTGATGGGACCTGGGTCTTATAACAGCTTCATTTTTCTTTATTTAGCATTGCGCTATTCGTTTTATGCACTGGTATTCTTGGGAGGAAACCCGTTCCGTGTTATACGGCGTGGTCCCTTGATTTACCTAATGATTTAAAATAAAGATTAATAACTGTTTTAGTTCTCACACCAGTCACATGACTGACCTGGAGTTTATTGTTTTAACCTAAACTCTGGGTGCCCTTATTTTGGCACGGGCAGCTAGTAGTTTCGGTTTTGCAGATTTATATTCACAGGATCCTGGTTTACAGCTGGAACGATATCCGGAAAGCTTTGTATCCGTATATCTACTTCTAGTTGTGTATTGTATTATTTTCCGCTGCTATGTATTTAAATGTTATTTAAATCTCTGATATTTCTGTGTAATATTCATTTATACTCTGTATATTCTTGTAATCTGATGCATTGTTGTTATATACAATGAAATGTTCTTCTGTATGCGTTCTGCTTTGTCGTGTTCTCAAACGATAGGGCGTTTCGAACGGTCTGGGTCGGTTTAGCGACTGGTTCGGACCGAGCGAAATTCCTTGCCGTCACATGTCTTTACCTTAATCACGTATTTAATTTATGGCTAAGACCTCTCACATTGGGCTGACATTTGTAGCAACTGGTTAAGCCGGTCGGGTCCGGGCAGTTTTACACTACAAATGAGTCCAACCTCGTGTCTTAGTCGATTAATTACACCTAATTAATCACCCCCATATTAATTATCCCTAATTAATATCAAGTTTTCCATAACATGGGTAGACCTAACTCAATAGGTAAATTCCCATGGGGTAGACCTAACTCAATAGGTAAATTCCCACTTATGGTAAAAAAAAAATTTATGGTATGTTTAATCATACCCAATCATTCATTTATTAACATATTTACCAACCCCATCGTTCACCACGTAAATCGTTCTCATTTCATGACATAAATAAGGGGAAGATCATCACAAATATCATGGGTTTAGCATACAACTTTGTCATGGGTTAAGAGGATGTCAACTTGCATATATGAGCATATATTAACCCAACTACATATAACCCAAACTTGCATATTATCATACACATGATTTGCATAACATGTTGCATATGAGCTTGCATATTATCATACACATATCTTGCATAACATGTTGAACTTGCATATAGGGATTCTCATAACTTGCATAACATGTTAAACATGCATTTAAGCATACACATAACTTGCATAAGCATTCACATACTTGCATAAGCATCCACATACTTGCATAAGCATTCACATACTTGCATAAACATGCATAACTTGCATATCACGTCATTTAAGCATATACATATCTTGCATAAGCATTCATATACTCGCATAAGCATGCATAACTTGCATATCACATAAATCTTGCATTTAAACATATACATGACTTGCATAAGCATCCATATTCTTGCATAAGCATGCATAACTTGCATATCACATTAAACTTGCATTTAAACATATACTTAACTTGCATAACTCACTTTGTTAAACATGCATAATTCCACTCATTAAATATGCATAAATCCACTTGTTAAGCATGCATAAACCAACTTGTTAAACATGCATAAACCAACTTGTTAAACATGCATAAATCAACTTATTAAGCATGCATAAACCAACTTATCAAATATGCATAAACATAGAACAACATAGAGTAACATATCATTATAAATGATTCAAACTCACTAATCCGCATTTAAGACCATAAGCCTCATTACACCCAATCTACTTACTTTAACAATTGATGTTAAAGTGATAGAAACTCACCAAACTCAAGATTAGCAACCTTATGAAGTAGAATTAGTTGCTAACTATGAAGATAATGATGATTAAAGATTGATTAGAGAGTGATTAGCTTGCAACTTCCTTCATAAATTAGTGGAGGCTCCCCTTAGGATTTAATTTGGCGGCATGAGGCCATCATTTCTATTTTTGGTAAGGATTAAGGGGGGGGGGGGGTTTAGGGTGTATTTATAGATTAGGTGAGTGTTTTAGGCCCTTAGATTAACCCTAGATTAGATTAGGACCCTTAGATTTCGGAAATCTCTAGAACCAGCCCTCCTAGCCAGCCTGAAACCCAACCTGGTGCAACCTGGTGCACCCAGATTCAATGGACGGCGCGCCCCTGTCGACAGGCAAGTCGACACCCCTGTTGGCAGGCCTGTCGACAGCCCTGTCGACATGGGTAGGGCGGGAATCTTCCCGCCTGACCCCGCCTGTTCCATCCCACAATGTGAAATTTTAAAATTTTAAATCTGTTTTAGTTTTGAATTTTTCTGCAAACTTCTTTGGGCCATAACCGGGCCATACGGACTCCGATTCTCGAAAACTCGGACTCTATTTCGCGTATTTTTCCGAGACGAACGCAATAACGCAGCCCGTTACCCCCAATTCCCACGTCTGAGATTATTTATCCTGTAATTAGTGAATTTTAGTATTAACGAAAATTCGGGGTGTTACAGTGGTTCTTCCGTTTGTGAAAACCCACGGTCTTCACAGCACCATCTCGATCATCTTCTGATATCTCCACGTATTTATTGGACGGAATGGTTTTCGAATATAAACTCGATCCCGGTCTTTCCGTACCAACAATCGTATTGGACAGATTTGATAGTCGGTGTTTTAACTATCAAAATATACAGTGTTTCAAACATGACACTCCAATGAGTTCACTGATTAAGTATTCAGCATCACCTGGCCTTTAACAAACTGGTTTACTTTTGTTACATTAAAAACTCCAACTCTTTTAATATTCAAAAATACGATGTTTGAATAACTCTAATTCGACTTATCTCTAATCGATTTACTCCAATTGATTTACTGATATTCGATTTAATTCCACCCGCTTGACTTTAGATCGCAGCGATCACAATGGTTACGCCTGATTCCCTCAGGAAACATCCGACCGCCGTAGGCTATCTGCCGCCCTGCGAATTTCGCTAGCAGTCGTACGAATTGGCAACTCAGCCGAATAATTATGTTTGGCTAATTCTATCTCGAATAGCTATATTCAATTTCCCATTTTGAAATCTCATTTAAAATTCTACTTTTTACTAGATCTCGTTTTCAAACAACGTTAATGTAAAATTAACGTCTTAACACTTTGAAACTTATTTATATGTTTTGGTTTATCTTAAACCCTTTTATCGAAATCTCCTTCGACTTAATTCAAATGATTAAGTAATATTTAATTCAAGCTCTCATTCTCGCTTAAAATTCCTTTTATAACTTCGTTATAAAACTTAGGTTTAAAATAAAACCTATTCATGAACTCCTCATTTCGCTTGATCAAATAATTACCCAAGCTAAACCATTCGGCTTATTTCTTATTTCCGTACTTATCAATCTGATTAACTTTCTAAAATCCCTTAATAATAAATCAAAGTCTTAAATAAGTAAACTATTCATTTATTTCTCTTTATATAACTTTTATTCAAAATAGTATATTCCAAAATTCTATTTCTAGTTATAAAATAAATTTTATAACTGCATCTCTATCGATTCACCTAACGGTGAATCAATATCTGTAACCCGATTGATTTTTAAAAGCCATACTCTGCCAAACACTTAACCAATATCGCCCATTGGTTTAAACCAAACAGATGTTGAATATCCAGTCAATAATCAACCATCAAATCAATCACACAAACAGATCAGTTCATATATGATCATATGAAAATAAATAATACATTTGAGGAATCCGGTTGGATCCCTCCAACCTGTTCTTCCCTGTATTCAAATGGTTTTTTCTCAAATCAGACGGTTCAGTTTTGTTTAACTGATAAATTAAACAACGACCATTTAACATCAATCATAAGCAATTCAAACAATTCAACCATTTTAAACACGTTTATAAATAAACGTGACCAACCAAGGTGAGTCACCTTTATTGGAACCAATCGTTAAAAATAACGATTTGATATTTCACTGAAATTAAACACGGTTTAATTTCATCAGTTAAATTAACAACCAAGGGTATAACTAGCAAACAGGCAACCATCAGCAAGCAGAGCACACAAAATAAAAACACCCAATTTATATAAAATATAAAAAGGGAAAAACTGAGTGAGTTTAACTCACTTTGATTCTTTCGTCGCTGAAACCATTCATTTTAATCGAATTAAACTGACGTTTAATTTAATTAAAATTCCAGTAGTGCCAACTCTGATTACATCGGTTCCACCCGGTTGTGTACGTTGATATGGTTCCGACGTCACATGTTTTGTCGGCCTCCGTTGCTGCCTTGTATTTGCCCAATCATTTCCGAGGCCAACTCATTCATGCTGCAAGTGCCAACCATCCTCAACGTCTGCCCTTATGTCTCCTTCTATCCCAATGAAGAATCCATGTTGTCTTCCTGTGCTTCCTTTCATTTTATAAATGCCAGGACAGTGTATTTTCGTTGAAAGAATCCATGTTGTCCTAATGAAGAATCAACGTCTGCATCCGATCCTTCCATCATTTCATCAGCTAGAATTCACGCACGTAATATGGTTGCCACGTCACTATTCTCCCACTCTTGCTACTCCACCCTTCAACAGCTGTAACCACGGACCCGAGCTCCACCTTAACATTCACGTTCTTTCATCTTCTGACCCACAATTCCATTTGTCCTCACCCCAGAAATGATTCAACTCCACCGTATCCCATTGACTTCCAGAAAACCCACTCGCGGCACCAACGTTGATCGGATGTCGACCCATTAGACTCGAATCACGCACCTCCCTGCTCTCGCTTAAACAAAAGAATTGGCCCCCTGTACCTTCCGTAACCGGCTTCATTCAGGGCTCGCTTCACAACAGCAGCTCCCACTACCAAAAGAACTGACCAGCTTTGGTATTTCACAAAAATGGAGTTTGTGATCTGAAAGGGAGCTCGTCATTTTAAATCGTGGAGTAAGGTTCGGGTTTTTTAATTGTTGCGTGCCAAACAAAAGAAAAGAAATATGGTTGTATATATATATATAGCGAGCAAGTTTGGACAGCACGGCACTGGTATGTCGCTTTCATTCCAGTATACTTTGTCGGCACGGTTCCAAGGTGTCATTTTCATCTTACAGGTGCTTAGCTGGTTCGAAACAAATGGCCGAAGTTTAAGCATTTGAAAATAAAGAAATGTCGTTTTCATTGAGTTTTCGCTGATCTGTAAACGCACTATACATCTGAAAAGAAATCAAGTAACATATAGGGTTGTACGTTGGGTGGTACATGCATTTTGTATTGTTAAATCTTTTGGCTTTGATGTCTGTACTTCAGCATACAATAGAAGAAATAGAAGAAAGGAGCGTACAGTAGAGAAGGGTTGGCAGAATAAATAGAATAGCCTGTGTCTCAGTTTTCATTTCCGTAAGGACTGCGTGATTGGTGAAAATACAAGCTAGCTAGGTGTATAGGATTGGGGAGATAGTGCAGCTATGCAGTGAGTGAATTTTCATTTCATAGCTTTGCAGTATTTTCGTTCCCTGTCCCTAAACCCATGTGATTTCTTTTCATACACAGCAGGGTAGCATGTCCGGTTGATGGTGAAAACACATACACTGGGCATGCACAGTGATGAGGCTTTTCAATGTCAATCAGAGTAGCCGCTCATTATTATGGGTACATGTATTTAAGTTACTTACATTGAAAGCTTCGTTTTATATAATATTATACTATACGGCTAATCGACTTCTGTTTACTGATAAAAAGGCTAATCTTAGTGTAAAAAGACATTCCGGATTCAATGGGACAAGTTTCATCGAAATCCGAGGTCGTATGAAAAAATTTCCTTTATAAAAACAGAAATGAACACAAGTTTAATTTTTCTACGATCACCAGATAAATCGAATCAACCTGAAACTTTCAAATCCTACAATAATTCTTTGATACGAACCCAACGGCACTAGTTTCGTCGCATTCTGAGACTGTTTGTCCGATAGGCTGTTTTTACCCCGAACCGCAATACCCCTTTTTACACCAAATTTTCCGGTCTCTAAAAATAACAAACTATATACTTATTCTGACTCTAATCGACGATATGAACTCAACGGGACTGGTTTCGTGGCCTAATTCGATCGTCTGCTCAAGTTACACTCCAATATCCATTTACTTATTTAAATACACGCTATAGAATTTGAACGAGCATTTCTGGCTACCGTGGCCACATACGATATCGGTTTGCCACGCAACTCAACACCGTGCAATAATTTAACGTTACGGTCCCAATGAAACTGGTTTCATCGAAAACAGAGTCCGTTTGCAAAACGGCTAATTTAAAGGCCTATAATTAAATAACGGTTTTCCATAGCGACTATTTCAAAATTTGATTTGGTCATAACTATCAAACTATTACACGAAATCTGGATTTTTCTCTTTCATATGAAAATTATTGTCAATACGGTTCCAGCGTTTCTCGTTTCACAGAAATCCGACTTAAATCGAATCCTGTATTCTCAGTTGAAGTTCAAAACTCTATTTTACGAACTGCACGCCATTTTCAAGCTCGAATTTATATTATATATAAATTATAACGTTCAACTTCGTTTCAATAACGAATTAAATATTAAATTCCATTAATATTCCCAATATAATATTTAAAATAAATTAAATTAAATATTTGACGGGCAAAAACACGGGTCGTTACATGTGAAATCAGAAACTAACTGTCGGTTAGCTAAGCAGAATGGTTTTTTGGATATTGATCTGATGTTGGTTTCGGCCGTCGGGGTTAATATTTGGGAAATTATTCTCTTGATTAATTTGCGGTTAGTGACTGATGAATTGGAATGAGGCGTATGTTGTGTTTGTGTAACACTTATTTAAAATATACGCGAGTTATTCGGAAAGACCGGGTTTATCCCATTCTGAATAACTGATACGATGATAAGTCGAAGATGAAGACGGCGGTTGAAGACCGGAAGTCTTCACGTTGTTTGGATAATTACTGATGATCTTGATTGGGCTGTACACCCAAGAAGATGGAAACAGTTAGTGATCGTCCAGACGTACTTGGAGATCGATGGACATGCGGGGTACTAGGTGCCTCCTGTTTCGTTCAGACCCAGAACGGACTTGTAAATGGACTGTGTGTCTGACATTGAATTTTAGTCTGTGTGATTGATCTCTATTAAATATATATCTGTTTGGCGGCGGAGAATTTATTCTCTTGCTTAACGCCCTTCTCTGAGACGTACGAGCTCAGGGGTTATATATTGATGGATATCAATCGCATGGAGTGAATTGCCTGTGTGGCATGCCTAAGTGGCAAATGATCAAGGCTTCTGTTGAAAAGCAAAGTATTGTGGTTGATGATCGAAGCACGGCCTTTGTGGCGTAGCTTTGTGTAACGTTTACTTCGCGAGTTTCACACCCGGTATGAACCAAAAACGGGAGACGGACCTCAGGGAGGGCATGCGTTTCCTTCTAGCTAAAAAGTGGCGTCAGTGGTTTTACACGCCCTGACGAGTTTGACTTATGTGGTTGTTGCTGTTGCGAGGCGCCTCGGATTGATCGGTCGTTCTCGAACCGATGGAGTCATTTAGTTGGCTCATTTACGCCCCAAAGGGCGGGGAAACGTAGTGTTCAGGCATTTTAATCCACATCGGTGGACCGGCCCTGTCGCTCCAAGGTTTGACTGAGTACTTTCCTGAGACATGGGCTAGATTGTCTCAAATCGGTTGAGGACTATCTTTTGCCTCGGTTCATAGATGGAAATCCAATTTCCAAATACGTGACATTTGCGGTTTTATTTGTAGAGCCTAGTATGGCGACATAGTGGGATGGGGCGCTCATGCCGCCTATGATTGATACTTATGATTTGAAGTTGTTTTATACACTATGCACTTATAATAGTATCAAACGATTTGTTTTAACCGTATCAAGCATTCTTTGGCTGTTATAAGGGAAAACCCTATCCTCGGCTGCGTTGCATTGTGTGATGGGACCTGGGTCTTATAACAGCTTCATTTTTCTTTATTTAGCATTGCGCTGTTTGTTTTATGCACTGGTATTCTTGGGAGGAAACTCGTTCCGTGTTATACAGCGTGGTCCCTTGATTTACCTAATGATTTAAAATAAAGATTAATAACTGTTTTAGTTCTCACACCAGTCACATGACTGACCTGGAGTTTATTGTTTTAACCTAAACTCTGGGTGCCCTTATTTTGACACGTGCAGCTAGTAGTTTTGGTTTTGCAGATTTATATTCACAGGATCCTGGTTTACAGCTGGAACGATATCCGGAAAGCTTTATATCCGTATATCTCTTTCTAGTTGTGTATTGTATTATTTTCCGCTGCTATGTATTTAAATGTAATTTAAATCTCTGATATTTCTGTGTAATATTCATTTATACTCTGTATATTCTTGTAATCTGATGCATTGTTGTAATATACAATGAAACGTTCTATCGTATGCGTTCTGTTGTGGCTTGTTCTCGAACTATCCGACACTTTCCTTTATGGGGAAGTTACGGGTTTTCACAGGAATGGTAAGTTTGATAATAAAGAAGATATGGAAATGTTTTTCCAGCGTTAACGTATATTTTCTAAACATAGAAAATAAGGAAATTATATATATTTATATATATATATATATATATATATATGATTGATGGATAGAATTTCCAATTGGAAATAATATCGTTGTTTGGACACGTGTTTTTCTTTGATAGTTAAATCACAGACTATCAAAGTTTTGACCATTTTAACATTGTTAATATGGGGAGACCGGTTGAACTATTATCCAAAGAACCACTCTGTATTGGCATAAGTGTTGCGAATCATGTATGCCAAAGATAATTGAAGACGGAGTAAAGTGCAAGGGCTATTGTATAAGTCTTAGATAACAGTGCCTAAGATGGATGTACTGAATAGTGCCTTCGGTTCATCCTATTCCTGGATGACTTGTATGGATGAATGTCTGACGGAGTATTTCCAGAAAGGTCACGTACATTGATTTCTTCAACCGAACCAAGAGTTGAAGCAGAGAAGGAAACTTCTTTAGCTAACACGTAATGTATTGTTGTAGACGTCAATTAGTGATTTTTGATGGATCTGACAATATGGCATTCGAAGTGAATCTGATGTGATGATAAGGCGTAACCTCAAGCCTCATCAACTGGTAAATGATAAAAATCGAGCAGGTAGCATGGCTATGAAGGTCGCACCTATTAGGGTGTATAATCACCTTATCTAGAGTTTCATCTACTTCTAAAAATCTATTTTTGATGTTGTCCCATTTGGGAAACGGTTGCTGATCCCAACCGTTGGTGATATACATTCGATACACTCAAGCGAAATGAGTGGTCGGTTATGTGTGGCCGAGTTGCAAGATGTTCTTGTTGAACCCTGTGTATTCCTCTCTAGAGGTACACTAGCGAAAGGTGGTTCCATACCTTGTCATAGTTGGAAATCCATTACCCAATACGTGCTTGTTGTTTTGATTGTATACTATATATGTAGAACGTGAGATGAAAGCGTTTCTTCTAGATGATTATTATATTGTGGTTGATAGACATTATTATAATATCAAAAGGTTCTTGATATAAAGACAATTTGGATTCTCATAAGGGAAAAACCCGTTCCGTTATACGGCGTGGTCTTATGAGATATCGTTTACTTGTTCAAACCGTTTTAAATTGTTTTACTCATACCAGCCCCATGACTGACCCGGAGTTTATTTTTATTTGTTTCCTTAAACTCTTGGGTGCCCAATTTTGTACGGGCAGTCAAGTAGTCAGGATTTACAGATACTTGAAGAGCTGGAGCAGGAGGCTTCAAGATCATATAGCTATAGTTTATTTCCGCTGTGTTGTAAGTGCTGTACTTTGAAATTATATGTATATTCAAGTACAGATTTATATTCAAGATATGTTATCTATTATATGTTATCCGTTCCGCAGTGAGGTTCGTGTTACTCTGATGTTGTGTTCTTCTTCTTCTTCTATTCTAAGTTGCTATCTTATCTTTCCTCACCATCTACCTTCTTTCTATTAGTTTCCTGATTTTCAGTTTAATTTGGGGTTGGACTTGTGTTTTTGGTCAGCTCAAATTGGACCGGATTTTCGGGTCACTACAGTTGGTATTAGAGCTTAAGTTAAGTGATTTAACTTGGCTCTGTGGCGTGACTCAATAGGGATGGGGTTAGTAATACACTAGATTGGGTTTGTGTGTATATATACGAGAGAGGGTATTTGTTATTCAATATAAAATGGTTTTATATTGTGAAGATTTATTGGTTGAGTTGTTTATATGTTCTGGTCGATCAGTTTGATCCACTGTATCGGTAGGAGCTTCTAAACACTCGAATACGATGAACCGTCATGGTATGTTTGATAAGAGGGTAACGAAATAATTTTACCCAAGATTATATTTTGATATAAAGGATTTATATTTGAATGATTATAATTGAGTAAGATTATAAAAAAGTGAAATGGTTATTTACATAACCAATCAGAATTCATATAAGTGAAATATATGAAGTCGAATTGAATTAAATCTGAATTTAAATCAGAATTTGGGATTAAAATAAGGAAATTTTAAGTTCCTAGGAGATTTTGAAAATGTTTTTCAATTTGGAATAGATATAGTATTGAACTCACCTTGATGACTGGAAAATAATTCCGAGGATGGATCAATACATCGTCGGTGTGATTTTCGAGTTTCTAAGTGGCAGATTACTACAAAAGGTTTTGTTTTCAAATTGTTTTGAGGAAACAAGTTGTTTGGAAATTCAAAGGGTTTGAATTGGTGTTATGATTTAAAATTGATTTGAAATAAACCCAGGAATTTAAAATTTTGGAATTTAAGTTTAACTTACGAAGTTAAATGGATTAAAATATTGAACGTGAATAAATAAATTTGAATTAAACTTAGACAAGGATAAATATAATATGGAATTATATTGGAATGATATCGAGTAAGTTGATTGATGATATAAGAATTTGGAATCAAGAATTGTAATTAATTTCAAAATGGAATTTGACTTGAGTATAAGCAAATGATTGGGTTTGAGGATAAAAACTGACAGGAGATTGATTGAAATGACATTGGTATATGTTGAGTTGATAACCAATGGAAATGGAATAATGATATGGTCGGCAAAAAGGTACAAGTTTATATTTCATATTGGATATAAGATTTATGAGCCGAATTGGCAAGCCGCTTGGCTGTTTGATTTTTATTTTGGGTTGAAGAAGTGCTAGAGAGGCGAGTTGTGGTTTTACCGATAGGGCTGTACAAAGGACGTTATGGCGATTTTTTTTCGAAAAGTTAAGGTGTTAGAAAATTTTCAGGATTTTTGAAAATTTTCGTTGATAAGAATTAATTAATAATTTAATTGAAATTAAATTGGTTTAGTTGAAACTGAATTTAAGAAGTGAATAAATAAGTTCTAACCGGTCGATAGGGTTTGTTTCCTAGCTTTGCAATTTAGAGGACGAAATTATTTTTAAGTGGGGAAGAATGTAATGACCCGCATTTTTCGACGATATAATAATTAATTTATTTAATAATTTAAACAGAGTTTAGAGAATATAATGGTCGTTAATTAAATAATAGTGAATATTTAATTAAAATAATAATTAAATAATATATTTAATTCTGAATAATCAGAATTGGCTGAAATGGCGATATGGTGTGAATTGGGAAATTCAAAATATATAATTCAGTTTAATATTGAATTACGATAACGAATATATTTAAATAATGATCGTTGAACGTATAAATTATAATATAATTATAATCGAGCTCGAAATGGCGTGGCAATTCACGATTTGGCAATTCGAACTTTAAACGAATATAAAGAAGCCGTTTTAAATCGGATTTCTATGAAACAAGAAACGTTAGGACCTGGTGGAGTATATTTTTCTAATCGAAGAGAAAAATCTAGATTTCGTAGTGTGGATTTTGATTTATGTCCAAATCAAATTTAGAAAAGTCGCTGTGGAATTCCTTTATAATTTATTTATATTTATAAAAGGAATTTCATTATAAATCGAATACCGATTTAATCGGGATTTGTAATATCGAGCTAGAAATTTATATAGGAATATTCTAGAGCTGAACGATATTGTATGTGGATATATACGATAATATTTATTCATAAATATTTAATTTAATTGTTTTTAAATATATTTAATATTTAAAAGGGTTATTTAAGGGCTTTAAAAATAGCCAGTATTGCAAACGACCTCGAAATTCGACGAAAACAATTTTGTTGGATCCGCAATGGTAAATTATTGTTAGATTTCGATTTTCGTGATTTTTGAAGTCAATATTTGGCCGCATGGATTTTTAGAGTGAAAAAGAGTCAGTATTTCGACGGCTAAAAATACGTTGTGTGAGCAGACGGACTCGGAATTCGACGAAACCAGTTTCGTTGGGACCGTAATGTCGAACTATAGCTGCATGTCTAGTTTGGTGATTTTTGGGTATCGTGTGTAATCACGAGAATTTTTAGAAAGTAAAATGAATATAGAAATGAGAATATACCGGAAATATTCCATTCTACAAAATATCTAAACTTATTATAAATACCCCCTTAACTTTCTTCTAAACCCAAAACACAATTCTATAGCCAAAAACATGAGCCGCCGAAGTCCTTCATCTCAGTAAAACAAATCCTCTTTGAAAAATTCATGAAAATTAATATAAAATCTTTTAAAATCCAAAACAAGTATTTTTGGATTTATAAAGTGATTCCCTTTGATCCTATATAGATTTTGTGGGGTTCGATCCATTTGTGCGATCGACGATTTTTACCAGCGTGAATTAGGGCTGGAAATTTTGGGACTTTGGTATTGCTTTAGGTGAATTAAAGGATGTATATGTGTTTAAGGGATCGAGTGGAACCAGTTTGCAAAATTTCGTGGATTACTGGCACCAAAGGGTTCGATCCGATTACTGTGCGCTGTGGAAATGGGTGGAAGTCGGATTCCTTTTGGTAGTGCGAGTTGAACCTCTTTGATATAAGGAGGAAGAAGAAGGAAAGGGGAGATTTTTGGTGTATTTAGTTTTCGAATTCATGAAGGAATAAAGGAGTTAGGGTGGAAGAAAGATGGCGCAGGTTTCTAGTGAAGAGCAGTTCGATGCGCAGGGGAGGATTGGTGCGAGTTTGAAATAAAGGGGATGGAATTTTAGAGAAGCTGATAAGAAGAAGATTGGTTATTATTGTTTGATTTAAAAATGAAAGTTGGTGGAGATAGAAGGATCAAAAGCTTATGAATGGTGCGTGTAACAGTAAGGAGGAGGACGTGATTAAGATTTGAGGAAGAAGGGAAGTAACGGGTGGGTCTGGTAAAGTGATTTGGGTTTTGGGACTTAAGCTAAATGGTGAGCCCAATGGTATTTGAAATTCAAAGGTTTTATTTAAATTCAATTTGCGTATTAACTTCTAAATGTCGTAACTACTTCATACGATATCAGAATCACGAACCGTAAGTTGCATTGGGACCATATGGACGAGAGCTTCACAATGAAGCTGACTGGATTCCTCAACATTTGTATTACTGTTGTTTCATATATTGTGTTATATGATGGGATATGAAATCTGTTGATGATTTTATATGTTTGAATGATACCGATCATTGTTCTATTGTACGTTAAATACCGTAAGGAATAAGGGAATGTAAAAAGGGAATTTTCAAATTGTTTATTGAAAATAAATTATTTATAAAATCAAAGGATTTTATAAAAAGGAATATTCATTTATAAAAATGAATTAGAATTTTATAAAGAGAAAATATTTATAAAATCAAGGGATTTTTTAAAAAGGGAATCACTTATGAAAACAAACGATTTTATAAAGAGGAATATTTATTGGGAAAATAAATATGATAATATATAGAATTTATTTATTTAGAAAATAAATAGAAGTGAAAAAGGGATTATTTATTTGAAAAATAAATAAGATATTATAAAGGATGTTTATTTGGAAAATAAATAAGATTAATAAAGAGAAATATTTGTAAAACAGTTACAAATGAAATCGAAGAGGAAATATATTTGTAAACCAAATATAAAGGAAATTATTTGGAAAACAAAGATAAAAGGAAGAGATGTGTAAACTAAATAGAAAGAGGGAAATATTTGTAAACCATTACCAATAGATTAAATGGAAATATTTATTTGATAAATAAATAAAAGGAATATTTGTAGGAAATAAATAGAATGCTATAAATGAGATATTTATTTAGAAAATAAATAGAAAGATAAAAAGGAAATATTTATTGGTTAAATAAATAGAATTGGAAGTAAATATTTATGTGTTAAATAAATGGAGTAATTAAAGTGATATTTATTTGGAAAATATATATCAAACGAAAATCTGTTTTAACAGATAAATTAAGAAGATTAATTTATGAATAATATTTTATAAATTAAATAAAATATTTATCATTCGATAAATGGAATATATAAGTCTGAACTTATATAGAGAAGTAGAAATTGGTTTTAACACCAGTATTTTAGAAATGTAAACTCAACACATCTAAAGGGAATAAACGTTATAAAAGGAACATCTATAAAGTGAAGAACTCTTTCTAAAAGTAAATCTTTATAAATGAATAAACGTGTAAAAAGGGAAATCTTTATAAAACAATAGAGTAATCGAGTTAAGTTATCGATTAAGAGTAATCGAGTTAAGTTATCGATTAAGAGTAATCGAGTTATGTTACCGATTAAGAGTAATCGAGTTAAGTTGTTGAGTTAAGTAATCGAGTTAAGTTATTGGGTTAAGTTATCGAGTTAAGTTATTGAGTTAATCGAGTTAAGATTTATCGAGTTAAGATAAATCAAGTCAAGATAATCGAGTATGGTTAGTCAAACCAAGTTAGTCGAATCTAGAGGATCGAACCAAGTTAGGCGAGCCTAGTAAATCGAGTTGAGTTAGTCAAGTCGAGTTAGTCAAGTCGAGTTAGTCGAGTCGAGTTAAGTTATTCGAGCTAGTCGAGTTAGGTTCGTCGAGTCGAGTTAATCGAATCTAGTCATTCGAAAGAAGTTATCGATTATAGTTTAATCGAAAGGAGTTATCGATTATAGTTAATCGAAAGGAGTTATCGATTTTAGTTTAATCGAAAGGAGTTATCGATTATAGTTAATCGAAAGGAGTGATCGATTTTAGTTTAATCGAAAGGAGTTATCGATTATAGTTAGTCGAAAGAAGTTATCGATTTTAGTTGATCGAAAGGAGTTATTGATTTTAGTTAATCGAAAGGAGTTACCGATTAGTTTAAAATCGAAAGGAGTTTATCGAATTTAGTTATTCGAAAAGGAGTAATCAAATATAAGTTATTCGAATAGAGATATTCGAATATTAGTTATTCGAGGAGAGTTAATCAAATAGAGATTACTCGAAGAGAGCTAATCGGCGAATTCGATTATATCGAATTGGGGAAAGTACTTATACTTTCCGGTGTTTAAATCAAGATTTATTTATTTATAAATAAATCAGAATAGGTTAATCATTCAGTATAAGTAATAAGAGTTAGATTGTTAAGTTAGATATTTCGGAAGTAGGGATTATAACGTTGTCGTTATAACCAATGTTTTAAATATAAAAGTGGATTCGTAAATTAAATCCGAGAAAGACATAAAGAAGTTGTTAAAGATTAAAAGATAAACTTTGACCATTTCGAAGTTATAACTTTGTTCAGTTAAGGTCTGAGAGGTAATTGTACCCAACTTGATTGACTCCCTTCTTAATTAAGGAATGGTAAGGTTTGATAATAAAGAAGATATGGAAATGTTTTTCCAGCGTTAACGTATATTTTCTAAACATAGAAAATAAGGAAATTATATATATATATATATATGATTGATGATTGATGGATAGAATTTCCATTTGGAAATAATATCGTTGTTTGCACACGTGTTTTTCTTTGATAGTTAAATCACAGACTATCAAAGTTTTGAACATTTTAACGTTGTTAATATGGGGAGACCGGTTGGACTATTATCCAAAGAACCACTCTGTATTGGCATAAGCATTGCGAATCATGTATGCCAAAGATAATTGAAGACGGAGTAAAGTGCAAGGGCTATTGTATAAATCTTAGATAACAGTGCCTAAGATGGATGTACTGAATAGTGCCTTCGGTTCATCCTGTTCCTGGATGACTTGTATGGATGAATGTCTGACGGAGTATTTCCAGAAAGGTCACGTACATTGATTTCTTCAACCGTACCAAGAGTGGAAGCAGAGAAGGAAACTTCTTTAGCTAACACGTAATGTATTGTTGTAGACGTCAATTCGTGATTTTCGATGGATCTGACAATATGGCATTCGAAGTGAATCTGATGTGATGATAAGGCGTAACCTCAAGCCTCATCAACCGGTAAATGACAAAAATCGGGCAGGTAGCATGGCTATGTAGGTCGCACCTATTAGGGTGTATAATCACCTGATCAAGAGTTTCATCTACTTCTAAATATCTATTTTGGTTGTTGTCCCATTCGGGAAACGGTTGCTGATCCCAACCGTTGGTGATATACATTCATACACTCAAGCGAAATGAGTGGTCGGTCATGTGTGGCCGAGTTGCAAGATGTTCTTGTTGAACCCTGTGTATTCCTCTCTAGAGGTACACTAGCGAAAGGTGGTTTCATACCTTGTCATAGTTGGAAATCCATTACCCAATACGTGCTTGCTGTTTTGATTGTATACTATATATGTAGAACGTGAGATGAAAGCGTTTCTTCTAGATGATTATTATATTGTGGTTGATAGACATTATTAGAATATCAAAAGGTTCTTGATATAAAGACAATTTGGATTCACATAAGGGAAAACCCCGTTCCGTTATATGGCATGGTCTTATGAGATATCGTTTACTTGTTTAAACCGTTTTAAATTGTTTTACTCATACCAGCACAATGACTGACCCGGAGTTTATTTTTATTTGTTTTCCTTAAACTCTTCGGTGCCCAATTTTGTACGGGCAGTCAAGTAGTCAGGATTTACAGATACTTGAAGAGCTGGAGCAGGAGGCTTCAGGATCATATAGCTATAGTTTATTTCCGCTATGTTGTAAGTGTTGTACTTTGAAATGATATGTATATTCAAGTATAGATTTATATTCAAGATATGTTATCTATTATATGTTATTCGTTCCGCTGTGAGGTTCGTGTTACTCTGATGTTGTGTTCTTCTTCTTCTTCTATTCTAAGTTTTTATCTTATCTTTCCTCACCCTCTACCTTCTTTCTATTAGTTTCCTAATTTTCAGTTTAATTTGGGGTTTGACTTGTGTTTTTGGTCAGCTCAAATTGGACCGGATTTTCGGGTCACTACAGTTGGTATTAGAGCTTAAGTTAAGTGATTTAACTTGGCTCTGTGGCGTGACTCAGTAGGGATGTGGTTAGTAATACCCTAGATTGGGTTTGAGTGTATATATACGAGAGAGGGTATTTGTTATTCAATATAAAATGGTTTTATATTGTGAAGATTTATTGGTTGAGTTGTTTATATGTTCTGGTCGATCAGTTTGATCCACTGTATCGGTAGGAGCTTCTAAACACTCGAATACGATGAACTGTCATGGTATGTTTGAAAAGAGGGTAACAAAATAAATTTACCCAATATTATATTTTGATATAAAGGATTTATATTTGAATGATTATAATTGAGTAAGATTATAAAAAAGTGAAATGGTTATGTAAATAACCAATCAGAATTCATATAACTGAAATATATGAAATCGAATTGAATTAAATCTGAATTTAAATCAGAATTTGGGATTAAAATAAGGAAATTTTAAGTTCCTGGGAGATTTTGAAAATGGTTTTCAATTTGGAATAGATATAGTATTGAACTCACCTTGATGACTGGAAAATAATTCCGAGGATGGATCGATACATCGTCGGTGTGATTTTCGAGTTTCTAAGTGGCAGATTACTACAAAAGGTTTCGTTTTCAATTTGTTTTGAGGAAACAAGTTGTTTTGAAATTCAAAGGTTTTGAATTGGTGTTATGATTTAAAATTGATCTAAAATAAACCCAGGAATTTAAAATTTTGGAATTTAAGTTTAACTTATGAAGTTAAATGGATTAAAATATTGAAAGTGAATAAATAAATTTGAATTAAACTTAGACAAGGATAAATATAATATGGAATTATATTGGAATGATATCGAGTAAGTTGATTGATGATATAAGAATTTGGAATCAAAAATTGTACTTAAGTTCAAAATGGAATTTGACTTGAGTATAAGCAAATGATTTGGTTTGAGGATAAAAACTGACAGGAGATTGATTGAAATGACATTGGTATATGTTGAGTTGATAACCAATGGAAATGGTATAATGATATGGTCGGCAAAAAGGTACAATTTTATATTTCATATTGGATCTAAGATTTATGAGCCGAATTGGCAAGCCGCTTGGCCGTTTGATTTTATTTTGGGTTGAAGAAGTGCTAGAGAGGCGAGTTGTGGTTTTACCGATAGGGCTGTACAAAGGATGTTATGGCGAATTTTTCTCGAAAAGTTAAGGTGTTAGAAAATTTTCAGGATTTTTGAAAATTTTCGTTGATAAGAATTAATTAATAATTTAATTGAAATTAAATTGGTTTTGTTGAAACTGAATTTAAGAAGTGAACAAATAAGTTCTAACCGGTCGATAGGGTTTGTTTCCTACCTTTGCAATTTAGAGGACAAAATTATTTTTAAGTGGGGAAGAATGTAATGACCCGCATTTTTCGACGATATAATAATTAATTTACTTAATAATTTAAACAGAGTTTAGAGAATATAATGGTCATTAATTAAATAATAGTGAATATTTTTTAAAATAATAATTAAATAATATATTTAATTCTGAATAATCAGAATTGGCTGAAATGGCGATATGGTGTGAATTGGGAAATTCAAAATATATAATTCAGTTTAATATTGAATTACGATAACAAATATATTTAAATAACGATCGTCGAACGTATAAATTATAATATAAATATAATCGAGCTCGAAATGGCGTGGCAATTCACGATTTGGCGATTCGAACTTTAAACGAATATACAGAAGCCGTTTTAAATCGGATTTCTATGAAACAAGAAACGTTAGGAGCTTGTGGAGTATATTTTTCTAATGGAAGAGAAAAATCGAGATTTCGTCGTTTGGATTTTGATTTATGTCCAAATCAAATTTAGAAAAGTCGTTGTGGAATTCCTTTATAATTTATTTATATTTATAAAAGGAATTTCATTATAAATCGAATATCGATTTAATCGGGATTTGTGATATCGAGCTAGAAATTCATATAGGAATATTCTAGAGTTGAACGATATTGTATGTGGATATATACGATAATATTTATTCATAAATATTTAATTTAATTGTTTTCAAATATATTTAATATTTAAAAGGGTAATTTAAGGGCTTTAAAAATAGCCTGTTTTGCAAACGACCTCGGAATTCAACGAAACCAATTTTGTTGGATCCGCAATGGTAAATTATTGTTAGATTTCAATTTCCGTGATTTTTGAAGTCAATATGTGGCCGTACGGATTTTGAGAGTGAAAAACAGTCAGTATTTCGACGGTTAAAAATACGCTGTGTGAGCAGACGGAGTCGGAATTCGACGAAACCAGTTTCGTTGGGACCGTAATGTCGAACTATAGCTGCATGTCCAGTTTGGTGATTTTTGGGTATCGTGTGTAATCACGAGAATTTTTAGAAAGCAAATTGAATATAGAAATGAGAATATACCGGGAATATTCCATTCTACAAAATATATAAAATATCTAAACTTATTATAAATACCCCCTTAACTTTCTTCTAAACCCAAAACACAATTCTATGGTGAAAAAAATGAGCCGCCGAAGTCCTTTATCTCATTAAAACAAATCCTCTTTGAAAAAATCATGAAAATTCATATAAAATCTTTTAAAATCCAAAACAAGTATTTTTGGATTTAGAAAGTGATTCCCTTTGATCCTATATAGATTTTGTGGGGTTCGATCCATTTATGCGATCGATGATTTCTACCTGCGTGAATTAGGGCTGGAAATTTTGGGATTTTGGTATTGCTTTGGGTGAATTAAAGGATGTATATGTGTTTAAGGGATCGAGTGGAACCAGTTTGTAAAATTTCGTGGATTACTAGCACCAAAGGGTTCGATCCGATTACTGTGCACCGTGGAAATGGGTGGAAGTCAGATTCCTTTTGGTAGTGCGAGTTGAACCTCTTTGATATAAGGAGGAAGAGGAAGGAAAGAGGAGATTTTTGGTGTATTTAGTTCTCGAATTCATGAAGGAATAAAGGAGTTAGGGGGGAAGAAAGATGGCGCAGGTTTCCAGTGAAGAGCAGTTCGACGCGCAGGGTAGGATTGGTGCGAGTTTGAAATAAAGGGGATGGAATTTTAGAGAAGCTGATAAGAAAAAGATTGGTTATTTTTGTTTGATTTTAAAATGAAAGTTGGTGGAGATAGAAGGATCAAAAGGTTATGAATGGTGCGTGTAACAGTAAGGAGGAGGACATGATTAAGATTTGAGGAAGAAGGGAAGTAACGGGTGGGTCTGGTAAAGTGATTTGGGTTTTGGGCCTTAAGCTAAATGGTGAGCCCAATGGTAGTTGAAATTCAAAGGTTTTATTTAAATTCAGTTTGTGTATTAACTTCTAAATGTCGTAACTACTTCATACGATATCAGAATCACGAACCGTAAGTTGCGTTGGGACCGTACGGATAAGAGCTTCACAATGAAGCTGACTGGAAGTGGATTGCGGATCATATGAATTTATGGCGAAATAATTTGTTTGATTCAAATCAAACAAACAGTTTATCGTTCTTTAACGATGACCTTCCAATGTGAGTAAAACTCACCGACTATGAACAGTTCTATTTTTATAACGTATATTTAGAACTGATAAATGATGACTGATTGTATGTGTTAACTGTTTGGTTGAATTGTTTGTGTATTGATTAAAATCATAGATAACGATATATATATATATAAATCGTTAATCAAAAATTGACTCTATTTAACATAATATTTTATATTCATGTTGTTTAACATCTGTGATGTAGGGAAACAGGTTGGAGGAATCCGACTGGATTCCTCAACATTTATATTACTGTTGTTTCATATATTGTGTTATATGATGGGATATGAAATCTGTTGATGATTTTATATGTTTGAATGATACCGATCATTGTTATATGGTACGTTAAATACTGTAAGGAATAAGAGAATGTAAAAAGGGAATTTTCAAAGTGTTTATTGAAAATAAATTATTTATAAAATCAAAGGATTTTATAAAATGGAATATTCAATTATAAAAATGAATTAGAATTTTACAAAGAGAAAATATTTATAAAATCAAGGGATTTTATAAAAGGGGAATCACTTATAAAAACAAACGATTTTATAAAGAGGAATATTTATTGGGAAAATAAATATGATCATATAAGGAATTTATTTACTTAGAAAATAAATAGAAGTGAAAAAGGGATTATTTATTTGAAAAATAAATAAGATATTATAAAGGATGTTTATTTGGAAAATAAATAGGATTAATAAAGAGAAATATTTGTGAAACATTTACAAATGAAATCGAAGAGGAAATATATTTGTAAACCAAATATAAAGGAAATTATTTGGAAAACAAAGATAAAAGGAAGAGATGTGTAAACTAAATAGAAAGAGGGAAATATTTGTAAACCATTACAAATAGATTAAGTGGAAATATTTATTTGGTAAATAAATAAAAGGAATATTTATAGAAAAAAAATAGAATGTTATAAATGAGATATTTATTTAGAAAATAAATAGAAAGATAAAAAGGAAATATTTATTGGTTAAATAAATAGAATTGGAAGTAAATATTTGTGTGTTAAATAAATGGAGTTATCAAAGGGATATTTATTTGGAAAATAAATATCAAACGGAAATCTGTTTTAATAGATAAATTAAGAAGATTAATTTATAAATAATATTTTATAAATTAAGTAAAATATTTATCATTCGATAAATGGAATATATAAGTCTGAACTTATATAGAGAAGTAGAAATTGGTTTTAACACCAATATTTTAGACATGTAAACTCGACACATCTAAGGGGAATAAACGTTATAAAAGGAACATCTATAAAGTGAAGAACTGTTACTAAAAGTAAATCTTTATAAATGAATAAATGTGTAAAAAGGGAAATCTTTATAAATCAATAGAGTAATCGAGTTAAGTTATCGATTAAGAGTAATCGAGTTAAGTTATCGATTAAGAGTAATCGAGTTAAGTTGTTGAGTTAAGTAATCGAGTTAAGTTATCGAGTTAAGTAATCGAGTTAAGTTATTGAGTTAATCGAGTTTAGATTTAACGAGTTAAGATAAATCAAGTCAAGATAATCGAGTATGTTTAGTCAAACCAAGTTAGTCGAATCAAGAGGGTTGAACCAAGTTAGTCGAGCCTAGTAAATCAAGTCGAGTTAGTCAAGTCGAGTTAGTCAATTAGAGTTAGTCGAGCCGAGTTAAGTTAGTCGAGCTAGTCGAGTTAAGTTAGTCGAGTCAAGTTAATCGAATCTAGTTATTCGAAAGAAGTTATCGATTATAGTTTAATCGAAAGGAGTTATCGATTATAGTTAATCGAAAGGAGTTATCGATTTTAGTTTAATCGAAAGGAGTTACCGATTTTAGTTAATCGAAAGGAGTTATCAATTTAGTTTAACCGAAAGGAGTTATCGATTATAATTAATCGAAAGAAGTAATCGATTTTAGTTGATCTAAAGGAGTTATTAATTTTAGTTAATCGAAAGGAGTTACGGATTAGTTTAAAAGCGAAAGGAGTTTATCGAATTTAGTTATTCGAAAAGGAGTAATCGAATATAAGTTATTCCAATAGAGATAATAAAATATTAGTTATTCAAGGAGAGTTAATCAAATAGAGATTACTCGAAGAGAGTTAATCGGCGAATTCGATTATATCGAATTGGGGAAAGTACTTATACTTTCCGGTGTTTAAATCAAGATTTATTTATTTATATATAAATCAGAATAGGTTAATCATTCAGTATAAGTAATAAGAGTTAGATTGTTAAGTTAGATATTTCGGAAGTAGGGATTATAACGTTATCTTTATAACCAATGTTTTAAATATAAAAGTGGATTCGTAAACTAAATCCGAGAAAGACATAAAGAAGTTGTTAATGATTAAAAAATAAATTTTGACCATTTCGACGTTATAACATTGTTCAGTTAAGGTCTGAGAGGTAATTATACCCAACTTGATTGACTACCTTCTTAACTAAGGAATGGTAAGGTTTGATAATAAAGAAGATATGGAAATGTTTTTCCAGCGTTAACGTATATTTTCTAAACATAGAAAATAAGGAAATTATATATATATATATATATATATATATATGTATATATATATATATATGAGTGATGATTGATGGATAGAATTTCCATTTGGAAATAATATCGTTGTTTGCACACGTGTTTTTCTTTGATAGTTAAATCACAGACTATCAAAGTTTTGACCATTTTAACGTTGTTAATATGGGGAGACCAGTTGGACTATTATCCAAAGAACCACTCTGTATTGGCATAAGCGTTGCGAATCATGTATGCCAAAGATAATTGAAGACGGAGTAAAGTGCAAGGGCTATTGTTTAAGTCTAAGATAACAGTGCCTAAGATGGATGTACTGAATAGTGCCTTCGGTTCATCCTGTTCCTGGATGACTTGTATGGATGATAGTCTGACAGAGTATTTCCAGAAAGGTCATGTACATTAATTTCTTCAACCGTACCAGGAGTGGAAGCAAAGAAGGAAACTTCTTTAGCTAACACGTAATGTATTATTGTAGACGTCAATTAGTGATTTTCGATGGATCTGACAATGTGGCATTCGAAGTGAATCTGATGTGATGATAAGGCGTAACCTCAGGCCTCATCAACCGGTAAATGACAAAAATTGGGCAGGTAGCATGGCTATGTAGGTCGCACCTATTAGGGTGTATAATCACCTGATCTACAGTTTCATCTACTTCTAAAAATCTATTTTTGATGTTGTCCCATTCGGGAAACGGTTGCTGATCTCAACCGTTGGTGATATACATTCGATACACTCAAGCAAAATAAGTGGTCGGTCATGTGTGGCCGAGTTGCAAGATGTTCTTGTTGAACCCTGTGTATTCCTCTCTAGAGGTACACTAGCGAAAGGTGGTTCCATACCTTGTCATAGTTGGAAATCCATTACCCAATACGTGCTTGCTGTTTTGATTGTATACTATTGTTAGACCCAAAAGTGGTTCTAACACCCAAATTGATTTAAAACAAGATAAGATGAGATAAAAATAAAAATGAACACGCAAGATTTATAGTGGTTCGGCGAACAAATGCCTACGTCCACTTATTTTTCACTATATTCAATAATTCAGTTGCAAATACAATGCAAGATTCACTCACAACTCACTTTTGTTCACTCAATTGACTAAAACAAGAAATGAAAGATGATTTGGATTCTCCGGGAGTAATGGAGTTCGGATGATGGAGGTGATTGAATTCTCTAAGTGCTGAAAAAAGATCCTTCTCTTTGTCTCCAGTCGGGGTATTTATAGGTGTGAATTTGCTTGAGATTTGATCCGGGTCGGGCCACGTGTTATCCATCGCACTCTCTTCGGGTTCGGATGAACTATCATGTTGACAACGCATCAAAGAGATGGACGTTATAGGTAGGAATTAGTCATAGTCGGTCCGGTTATCCAGGCAATTTTGCAGGAGAATAACAGGGAACATGGGTTCGGATCGGAGGCGCACAGACAAGGGGGTCGGATCGTGATATCCGATCCGAACCGGATTGGCTTGGATGCAAGTTCTCTTCTTCTCTAATCTGCTCCGCTCCGATCCGCTGTTGTAGCAAACAGGTGGCTTTCCGATCCATTCGAGATTTAGTTGCCTTCCGATCCGATTAGATATGCCTTACCAATCTACCCAGTAGGAGATCACCGATCCGAACAGAGGACTCCATCCGATCCGAACCGATATGTTGCTCTGACCCGATCCGAACAACTGCAGCTATCAATCTAAATTGTAGTGTTTTCCTCCAATCCGAACCGAAGTCTTATACTTAAAAATACCCTTCAATGTTTGGTTTCTTGACTTTGTGTTGCCTAGTTCACAAAGTAGGCCAACATTTTGCCCCCTCAAAGGATGCTTCTTTTGTATACGAAGCGTGATTTGATGTCGTTTGAAATGCTAGTCCTTGAATCAGAACGGTCAGGAGGAATGCACAGATTTCTATTCGGTTCGGTGGCGCGACTCGGTTCGGTATCCGACTCGTGCATATTTTCTTCATTTCTGAGCTAGTTTGGGAATTTTTCTCGACACATAGTGCTTCTCTCGGGTATGCTTTTCTTTTAACTCTCTTTTGAACTCAATTCGAGTCGGATGCTAAACTAATGTGCGAAATTTATTCGGTTCGGATTCCGATCCGATGCGTTTTCGTGGATTTGGTTCTTGGACATTGGGCCTTCAGGCAGAGTTGTGCTACTGGGCCTTCACTCCGGTCCGAGCGGGTGAGAAAGAATAGGAATATGAGGAGTCAACACCACCCCTTATATAAATCCACCACCGTCTTCTTTCTTTTCTTCTTCTTTTCTGCCGCCGCTTCCAAACCCTAGTATCGAAAACTTCAGAAACTCCAATATCCTGAAACTATTCCTTGTAGATTTCTCAAATCAAACATATAGGTAGCTTTTTTAATCTCGAATAACTTCGTTATAACTGCTTTTGATTTCAATTCGTGGTTGATTGGGATGGTATAGCCATGGGGCTTTGCTTGAACTCCACGTCGCTACTGGTGGATCTGCCATCACTTCGAGGCGCTGATAGGTTGGAGAGGGCAAATATTTGTCCTCAACTGGAGCTTTGGTGATGGAATGGATTTGTTTGTGAGTGGGGAGAAAGAGGAAGAAGATGAAGATCGTGATGACAAATTGGAGTTGGTTCGGGTAGGAGACGAAGGAACAGAAAGGAAGGAGAAGGAAAGGGAATCGGTTCGGGTTGCATACTTTAGAAAGACGGGAAGGAAGGAAAATGTCGGTTCGGGTCGGAGGAGAGAATGGGATAAGGGGTTGAAGTAAATGGACTGGTTAAGTGATGCTGGTTCGGTTCGGATCAGGACACCCGATCCGATCAGATCAGTCCTTTATCCGAACTCATTGTCTCCCTTGCCTTGAACTGATCTTGCTTTAATGAAGCATCCGAACCGACCCTATATCTGTATTTGTACTGAGCCAATTATCATATGCATATCCGAACCGAACCGAACGTATCAAACTTAGCACACAAAGACTACCCAACTAATTCAACTAACATTCACTCTAGACAATAACTTCGTGGACAGTTAGGATAGTGCCTTGCGAACATAAACGAGAATTAAGAACAACTCTGACTATCACTTTCTCTTCAAAGCTTCGTCTTACATTGCTGTACTTTTATTTTGCATTTCCCATATTTGCTGCACACACTTTAGTTCACACATATACACAGGGGGGCACGGGATAATTTACTCTAATCCGTGCTATTGCTTCTTCAATAGTTCTATGACAATGAGGCCCAGACGCTCTTCCCGCCTAGCTGAGAGGAAAGAAGCTCCGGAAACTTCTAGCAAAATCACTCTTGAGGATATATCTTCTTCGTCCGATCCGGAATGGGACAGTGAGGGTCCAGATTACGGGGTTAGTCATCGGGAAAACGACGAGGTGTCTTCAGAGAACGAAGTTTCTCTGGGTTTCGAAGAGGAAGGAGGGATTGGTGATAATCGAGCACCCGATGAATTTGAATCAGCCATCGTATTGGAATCACCCTCGGAATCCGTTGAATCAACAATTGACAACGATCGACTTGTTCGAATTTGTCTAAAATACGGAATAATGAAAAGGGACACCCTAGTGCCCTCACGCTCTGACCGTCCCCACAACCCTCCAGAAGGATATATGACGGTCACTCGATTGATGTGCATGGTCGGTGCCATTCCTCCATTCTCTCCTTTCATCGTTGATTTCTTAAGACAAATGCGGATTGCCCCCATGCAGTTGCATCCCAATTCATATGCCTACTTGCATACCTTGTACATAGCATATCGTGAAATCCTAGGCGTAGAGCTCACGTTCGATGATGTTCATTTCTTCTATAATTTCAAGCATCGGACTAGAGAAACTCCATCTTTCTGTTACTTTGAATCAGTCCCAAAAAGGAAGATAATCTCTACACCATTTAGCAGTAAAGCTGGAGATTCCAGATTAGAATGGTTCTATATAAAGCAACAGTCTGGATGCGCCAGGAGATGGACAAAATCAAGTAAAGCGTTGATTTTCTGAACCCGGACTCTATACACTTGAATCATCACCCTGACCTGTTTTCCTTTTTGTTTGCAGTCGACAATCCCAAACAGATATCAGATCAGGTGTTCTTTGATCGGATGCACCGTCTTCTTAATGGCGATCAAAAATTCCTGACTATCGATGAGGTCCTTAAAGATGAACACCTTCATTTTCACGGGCTGCTATCCGTTTTCCGTAGCATCGGTCATGGGACGGTCCCTTATGCGTACATTCCTCCAGTGGAGACAGTTCCAGAGATAGGAGAAGGCTCGGGAATTCCTACGGCTCCTCTTCAAACTTCACCTTCTCCCTCTTCCACACAAGATGATGAACTGGCTAATCTGGCCGAAAAACATCGTGAAGGGTATATTGCCCCTGAGGAAACTACTTCTTTAGACAAGTCAAAATCTTCCCAAGAGTCGCCACTTCACGCTTCCGAAGGGGATGTTCCTAGCACCGATGAGCACATATTTCAGGGTTTGGGGGATCTCCCCTTACCCGAGACTATATATACTTCAGAGGATTTCGGGAAGGATCCTTTAGTCTTCACTTCTTCCGAAGAAACTACTCCCGCTAAGGCCAAAGAGCCTGCCCGCACCAGTCTAGCTTCAGACTCGGGTTGGTTGGGGGGACACACGCCACTTAGGATGCACTTTACACCACAGCACTAGCATTCATTGCACTTCTTTCTCCATGAATTCATTGATTCTAAACTTCGTTTATTTTATCGTGCAGGTACAATGTCTCGATCCTATTATGATATAAGAAAGCTTCGTCGCAGCATGTCCAATCCTCCTCAGGATGTCGAGTATGATCGCCGGGATGATCGTGGTAGGGAGGAGAGAAGACCTTATGATCCCTATCGATCTCGGCCCTCACGCTCCCGCTCACCTGTTCGACCGGAACAAGAGAAATACAAGAGCTATCAAGGTCGTAGGGAGGAGGATAGACCACCATCTAAGGACTCCACTTCCTCCCATGAGAAGCGGAGTAGAGAGAAACTCCTCCAAAGGAAACCGGGTCTCGAAGTAAGCAAAAAGTCCCTGCTACTAAACGACCTAGGACAGACAAGGGTACTACAGAATCCTCTTCAGGAAGGGACACCGAATTAACAATCCTCGCTCCTCCTCCACCAGATGCGGGAACTGCAGTAAAGCTGGCATATTTAAAGGAGCAATTTCCCGAGCACTACTTCGAGACTCTGACCTTTCTACCTACCCTTGAACCTATTTCTTCTAATTGGGCAGATGAGGCCAAGGCAAAAATTGATTTGGTAGAAAAACAATATTCCGAGATGTTCAAGTACTCACGCAATCTTTCTAGAATCATCCGCACTCTAATGACAAATGCTAACTCAATGCAAAAGACCGCGGAGGAAGATGCTAAGGCCTTAAAAACCTTAGGAAAAGACTTGGAAGACACTCAAGCTCAACTAGCTGTCGCTCAAAAGAACGCTTCTAATTTCAAACAACAGTTTGAGGACATGCAAAAGCGTTATCATGACTTGCTTGAGTCCCATACTCAGGAGCGCTCTGAACTAAAAAAGCAAGCTGACGAGGCCAAATCAGAAGCCGCTAAAACACACCTTGCTTATGCTGAGCTTGAACGAAAAAACGCCGAGTTAGCAAAAAGGAGTGCTGAATTAGAAAAGAAGAATGCTGACTTGGCTTCGAAGCTGCTGGAGGCAGAAAACAGGGCTGCTCTGGCTGAGGGCAATGTGGAGTGTGCCATTAAATCTGCGGAGGAAACCCGCAAGAAATTATCTGAGGCGGAGGTTGAGATTCAAAGTTTTGGCGAATTAATGATTGAATTCTTCGCACATATTATTCGTCGTCGAAACATTTCTTGGATCGAGGACTATCCATCCACTCTGGTTCAAGTATGGAATCAAATCGTTGAGTGGGAAAAAGAAGAACTTAAGGTCGATTCCCTCGATGAAGATAAACTGATGGAGAAATACTTGAGAGACGATGAACCGGAGCGCCTAGCTGAAGGGCGCCGCCTAATCGCTGAGGCCATGGAAGAAGAGAGGCGGAAGTCTAAACAAAAAACCATTCCTGAAGCTGGTTCCTCTTCTTTTGCTCCTGCAACTCCCGAAGTAGAAGGGTATGATCCTGAAAATCCGGGAATTCCCCGAACAACTTTGCTATCTCCCATTCCTGAAATAACTCCAGAGGTAGTAGTCACCCCCGCTGAAAAGTCTTCAGAAGGTATCCCTATCTTTTCTCCTCAATTTGCCAAGGCTACTACTACCTTTGGCTACGTGATTGAACGTTCGATGAGAAACCCTTTGCTTTCGCCTGAGTTGATAACCGATGTTTCTCATTCTGTAGGTGTTGAATCATCCGCAAAGACAGATGTAGCTCAAGGAGCTGTCGCTGGGACGAAGCCCGCTGATAGGGTCAAAGAAGGGGAAGACAAGGCTGCTTCCATAGACTTGGGGGAAGGAAGTGAGCCAACTAAGGTCACCACTCCCCATGATGAAGAAATGATTGCAGCTTTAAAAGACGACGGAGGAGACGAGGGGCATGATGAGGAATCAGAGGTTGCAATAACTGGGGAATCGAAAAGCGCTGATGACGCTACCTTGGCTGCCATGATGGCTGATCAAGACAAGCGCTTGCAATTAAAGGCCGAAGAACTAGACCCTGAGGTCCTCAAGCCCCTCGCAGTTGTGGATGCAGGTTCAAGGTTAGTTGTTAAGCTCTCAACTAGATCTATTACCGAAGAACTTGCTAAAAAATCTTCTCTTGATTCCAGTGCCCCGCCCTCCGGGAAGAAGTCTGCTGGCTCCAGTACCACATCTTCAGGGAAAAAGAAATCAAAACGAATCTTGACTGAAGCCGAGAAGGAAGCAAAGGATGCAGAGAAAGCTGCCAAAAAATCTAAGGCTCATTCCAAGCCTAAATAGTGGGTTCCCCTGTATCTTTTTAGCATCTTCGTGAACCAATAAGTGCTGCTACAAAAGCAGCTTCTGCACTTTCTTTTTTAGCTATTTCCCTGTACAAATTCATTCATTTGTAAATAAAAATAATTCACCTTTTGCAATGTTTATTTGTTAGTAGTTCTGCACTTATGTAAAAATGCATGTCTATAGCTATTAAACGAAGTTGTGGAGGGGGGAAATATGTGTATGCATATGTGTCCCCAGTCAATTTCCATAAGTTATTCAACGCTTAACCATGCAATCTGAATGCTCCCAGTTCTCTGACGGGATAGCACTTCCCGTGTCGTCAGTACCTGTCGTTTTTTCTGGTATTTTTTATACTCTCCCTCTTTTTCTTGAGAGTTAGAGTTCGAGTTCAGTCATTTGTTTATTCCCCGGTCGTTCAACGGGGAAAGACTTCTTTCTCGGCGCTTAGTCGGAGACGCCTTTATACTCTCTTTCTCTCTGGAAAGTTAGAGTTAGGAGGAGAATTTCTTTTTCAGCGCTCAGTCGGAGACGCTTTTATACTCTCTCTCTTTCTCTGGAGAGTTAGAGTTAAGAATGTCGTTTTCTCATTCTTTTATGTCTTACTGTTTTCAACCTTTTTAGGCTCTGAGTTATCCTGTATTTTATAATCACAACAGAATAACTAATGAATGTAAATGCATAAAAGTAAATAACACACAATATTTTTATAGTGGTTCAGCTAAGTCGTAGCCTACATCCACTTTATAGTTCTTTATTCATATCATCAGATTTTCCCAAGGCAAGGCGTGCCTTATTACAGGGTTCACAGGAAAAATAACAAAAAGTATAACATTTCTAATCCAAATATCGCATTAAATGTTGGGCATTCCATGCTCGAGGGACTTCTTCGCCATCTACGGTCGTTAACTTGAAGGTTCCTTTTTCAAGTTTCCGTTGGATGACGAAGGGCCCTTCCCATTTTGGGCCAAGGTGAGGAAGGGATGGAAAAACTCTCTTTAGTACCAGATTTCCTGGTTCAAAAGTTCTGAGGCGAACTTTTTTGTCATAATAGCGTGCCATCTGACGCCGATGTCTTTCTGCACGCAAGTCTGCTTCGTCCCTTTTCTCTTCGATTTCATCAAGAGACTCAAGTAAGAGCGTCCGATTCGTCATCGGGTCATAATATGTCACCCTGTGGGAAGGAACTTCTAGTTCAACTGGAATCACAGCTTCTGAGCCAAAGGAGAGAGAGAAAGGGGTATGACCGGTAGCCGTTTTAAACGTTGTTCGATATGCCCACAAAGCTAGGGGCAATTCATCAACCCATTTTGCCTTTGCACGCTCTAATCGCTTCTTGAGGATGGATTTTATTACCTTGTTTATTGCCTCTACCTGCCCATTCGATTGTGGATAGGCAACTGCAGTATATCGTTTGTCTATCTTATATTTCTGGCAAAAATTTCTGAATTCAATGCTATCAAATTGGGTCCCGTTGTCAGTAATAATCGTCCTTGGGATCCCGAATCGGCATATAATATTTCTGACCACAAAACTTATCACCTTTCTTGTTGTGATCTTAGTCAAGGGCTCAGCTTCCACCCACTTCGTAAAATAATCCACGGCTGCTATTACATACTTAGCTCCTCCTTTTGCAATTGGTAAAACTCCAATGATATCAATTCCCCATGTAGCAAATGGCCAAGGACTCACCATCGATTTAAGCTGGGTTGACGGTGCCCTGGGGATTTTGGCGAATCTCTGGCACTTATCGCAGCGTCATGAATAATCAGCTGCATCTCTGTTGATCGTAGGCCAGAAGTATCCGTATCGCAATATTTTCTTTGCTAAAGTTTGACCTCCTGTATGATCTCCACACTCACCTTCGTGTACTTCTCTTAGTACACGCTTGATGTCGTCGTGTGCGATACATCGTAACAGGGGCATAGAAAATCCTTGTCTATAGGGAGTATCGTCTTGCATAACATATCTGGTAGCTTTGCGAACTACAGCTCTTTTCTCACTCTTCTTCGATGGGAGTATCCCACTCTTAAGGAAATTCTTAATTGGAGTCATCCACGACTCCTTCTCTGGTTCCGTTTCAAAAGCGAATTCAATTTCCATTGACTCAAAGCTTGGCAACTCCAATGTTTCAATTGGAATTACCTCAGTCTCTTCTGGATTGTCAGAACTAGCCAGCTTTGCCAGTCTATCCGCTTTCTGGTTTTCGGCTCTGGGAATATGTGTTATGTTGTACCGATCTAAGCTATTCAATAGTTCTTTCACTTTCTTGAGGTAGGCGATAAGCCGAGGTCCTCGAGCCGCAAATTCCTCTCGCACTTGGCAAACAACAATTTTAGAGTCACAAAATATGTCCATCATTTTTACCCCGAGGTCTTTAGCAAGTTTCAGCCCGGCAATCAGGGCTTCATACTCAGAGTCATTGTTAGTTGCCGAAAATTCTAATCGCAGGGCGTAATATAACGACCGTCCCTCGGGAGTAACTAAGACAACTCCAGCTCCGGACCTTCGGTCATTTTTAGCTCCATCTGTATATAATTTCCACGGATTCATCTCTAGTTCTTCCTTAGATTTAACCATTCGGTCATTGATTATTTCCTCCTCTGGAATGGTGAATTCCGCAATGAAATCTGCTAGAGCTTGCCCCCTGATTGACTTTCGTGGTTGAAAATTCAAATCAAACTGACTTAGCTCTATGTTCCATTTGATCAACCTTCCCGATGCTTCGGGTCTCTGCAATACCTGCCTTAAGGGTTGGTCGGTGTATATGGTTATCGGATGGGCTTGGAAATAGTGACGAAGTTTTCGGGATGCGATCAGGAGGCTGTAAGCGAGCTTCTCAATTTTTGGATAGTTGCGCTCTGCCGCTGCTAATTTCTTACTCACATAGTACACCGGCCTTTGTACTTTGTCTTCTTCTCGAACCAGGGCTGTGCTGACAGCGTGAGCTGAGACTGCCAGATAAACAAATAATTCTTCGTGATCTACGGGCTTTGATAAGATTTGCGGTTTCTCTAGTAGCTCTAACAGATTTTGAAAAGCCTCAACACAATCAGGAGTCCATTGGAAGTTCTTCTTTCCCCTTTTTATTAAATCAAAAAACGGAACACATTTATCGGTGGCTTTGGAGATGAATCTACTCAGCGCCGCTACCTTCCCTGCCAGACTTTGGACGTCTTTAATTCTCCTCGGTTCTTCGATGTTTCTAATCGCTGCTATCTGGCTAGGGTTGATTTCAATTCCTCGGGAACTCACAATAAAGCCAAGGAACTTTCCCGATGCCACTCCAAATGAGCATTTCAGAGGATTCAATTTCATCCGATACTTCCGCAAGATACCAAACATTTCCGCTAAGTCTTGCGTATGACTGGAAGACTGCTTTGATTTGACAAGCATATCATCCACATAAACTTCCATAGTTTTTCCTATTTGATCATAAAACATTCTATTTACCAAGCGCTGATAAGTAGCTCCAGCATTTTTTAACCCGAATAGCATTACAACATAACAATATAGCCCCAAATTCGTAATGAAACTCGTATGCTCTTGGTCTGGTATGTGCATAGGAATTTGGTTGTATCCAGAGTATGCGTCCATGAAAGAAAGAAGTTCATGACCTGCTGTCGAGTCTACAAGCTGGTCAATCCTGGGAAGTGGGAAGCTATCTTTCGGGCAAGCTTTATTTAAATCTGAAAAGTCAATACAAGTTCGCCACTTTCCGTTTGGCTTCTTTACCAAGACGGGATTCGATATCCAGTCGGGATAAGTCGAATCTCGAATAAATCCATTTTTCTTCAATTTCTCTACTTCTTCTTTGAGAGCAACCGACCTCTCTGGGCCCAGCATGCGTCTCTTTTGCTTCACAGGCGGATGCTTTGGATTTACATTCAATTTGTGACTGATAATGGAAGGTGATATCCCACACATGTCAGCATGGGTCCAGGCGAACACATCTAAGTTTTCCTTCAAGAAGTCCGTCAGTTCTTCAGAACGACGTGGATCCAATTGAGAACCAATCTTCAAAAATTTCGTCGGATCGGCTTTATCAATGGAAATTTCCACTGTCGCTTCATTAGGAGTTGCATTCCTAGCCTCTGGTTCCTCGTCTTTTCTAGGATCCAGGTCTTCAGGCGTTCCTTTGGGAAACTCCCTCGGGTTCAATCTCTCTAATTGCTATGCCGAGTCCCCCTTTGAGGGAGACGAGGCATCCTTACTCTCAGCATTAACTCCTTTCATCAACATCTTCAGTTCGGCCACGTAGCAGGCCCGTCCAGAAACCTGATCCCCTCTCATTACTCCAGTTCCGGCTTCGGTTGGGAACTTTAGTAACAAGCACCAAGGGGTGATACAAACTCTAAATTCAGCGAGGGCAGGTCTCCCTAAAAATGCGTTATATGGCGAATCTACGTCCAATACTACGAACTGAAGCATTCGCACTCTTCTACGTTCTCCTTGCCCTAGGGTCACGGGCAACTCTATATATCCCATGGGAGCTGTCGTCGCTCCGTTGAAGCCTCTAATCCATCCTTCACAAGGTTTCAGATCTTCGGGCTCAAGCTTCATCTGATCAAATGACTTCTTGAACAAAATATTAACGGAACTTCCGTTGTCTACTAGTACCTTATGGACCAAGGCCGGCCCAATGGTGGTAGTAATAACCAACGGATCATTGGTGGGTGATTGAATCCCAGTATTGTCTCGGCTTCGAAATACCACGTCGTCGAACATGGTCTTCTGTTGTTTTATGGGGGCGACATCTTCCAAATCGTCACCTTCATTCACATCTAGATGCTTGGCAGCATTCACATATTGGTCCATTGACCTAAAACTTCGGATTGCCGGGTGAGGTCCGCCTACAATGGAGTTGATGACAATTCCTTTACCTTTCTGCTGCGCTGTAGGCTTGGGAGCAGGTAGAATCTGTTTTGGGGCCTGCTCATTTTGCCCCCTGTCCCTCGGGGTAACCTTGTACTCGTCCAACTTCCCTTCACGCAACAGTTTCTCAATCACATCCCTCAAATGCCGACATTCATTGGTTGAATGCCCATGAGTTCCGTGAAACAAGCAAAATTTCCCTGTCGCCATTTCTTTCTCGGTCGAATCACGAGGTGGCGGTCTTTTGTACTGTATCACATTGTACGTATCCAGGTAAATATTTTCCAGGGTGTCATTCAATGGTGTATAATTCTCGTAGTTCTGGAATCGGGGTCTTTTGTTAGGGTCGCTTCCCCTATTTCTGTTTCTTCTATTACCGCTCGAATTACGGTTATTGTTGTTGTTTCCCCCACTTCCAGTATTGCTGTTTCCACCCTTGTTTCCTACATTTACTTCAACCTTGCCAGAATTCTCCCCCGACTGTTTCACGGCGATATTACTCTGCACATTCTCCTTTGAAGCCGTCTCAGACTTTCTTTTTCGGTTGGCCCTAGCCTCCTCTCGCCGTAAATAAATATCGGCTTTTTCGTAGAATATCTCCCTTGTGGGGGGTGTCTTCCCAGAAAGGTAGTCTCCAAATTCAGATTCAGGATCGACTCCTTCCTTCAATGCCATCAGAATAGTGGGCTCATGCGGGTCACTGACCTCAGTTACAGCCTGGTTAAAACGATCAAGATATGCCCTTAGAGATTCTCCTAGTGCCTGTTTGATTCTCGATAATTCAATAACACTCTTGGACTTTCGGGCATGTAGTCGGAACTGGTTCATGAAACGCTCGCTTAGTTCCTTGTAATTAGAAATCGAACGAGGAGGAAGTCGGGTAAACCAGAACAATGCCACATCTTCTAGGTAGATTGGGAATGCTTTGCACTTCACTTCATCAGGGGCAGCAGCGGCATTCATGAGCCACGAATACCGCATCAAATGCTGTCTCGGATCAGTCCTTCCGTTATACTTGTCCATCTGTGGCAAGTTAAAGCGTCGGGGAAACTGGAAGTCGAGGATATTGTCGGTGAACGGAGTATGGCTTCGTTCAATGCCATAGTCTTCATTTGTATAATTCCGGCTCTCGGACATAATTCGGCGAAACATTGCCTGTACATCAGCGCTAGTTAGGGGCTGCTCAGGTTCCCTGGCCCTAGTATCCGAGTTCCTTCTGGGCTCTTGCTCAGGAGATGCCCTTCTTCTTCGAGCTGCCTATGCTCGATTCCGTTCCCTGTGTTCCCGGTCGATCTCGGGAAGAGGGGACTGGAGTCTTTGCCCCCGAGTGGGGTCATCGTTTCCTAATGCTCGTGCGATATCCTCGCGAGATCCCAAAGATCCAAATGTCAGCTGCTCCACATTCTGAGGTCGTTCGAGTGGCCTCCGTTCACGGGGCCTCTCTTCCTCGGAAGATGAAGATTGATCTACTGGTGTGTGACGAACCAGTGATGGAGTCCTTTGCCGACGGAGTTCACCAATCTCCCGACTCATGAGCCTCATATTTTCCTGCATCATGAGATTAGTGCGCTCATGAACTCTCATAGCTTCCCTCGTGCTCTCAAGCATATCAAGCAAGCGCGAGAAATCTCCTTGAGTGATGGGCGCAGATGGATTGACCTGATCACCAACCCTGGCAGCTGGAATTGGAGCATTCGCAGGGACTCGAGTAGAGGTTCCAGCTTCACCAAGCATCGGGTCGGATCGGAGGTAGGAAGTCGGGTCGGATCGGAGCTAGGGTGCCTGGTCGGATCGGTGTGCAGCGAGCAACTCGGGTTGGTTCAGATTGGGGGAGTGCACTGCTTCAGAGTCTCCTACCCGGATCGGATCGGAGCTCTCCCCTTGCTGTCGGTTCGGATTTCCTGCATTGATTCTTCCTGCTGCTGAACTCTGCCCCCGAGACCTTGTTACAACAGCATTTTGCTGATCTTCGCCAGCTCCATTTCCTCGAAAAGACTGAACTTCCTTGCCTTTTCCTTTGGCCATGAGTTTTTGAAAATCACTTCAACGAATGTAAAAAAAGCGGAGAAACTTAAGGATTCACTTCTTTGAACTCAACGGTCCAAAAAGTAGAAAGAGATCCCGGAAAATAAAGAATTTAGATGAGGATTCTCAGTGAAAGCACCAAAATGTTAGACCCAAAAGTGGTTCTAACACCCAAATTGATTTAAAACAAGATAAGATGAGATAAAAATAAAAATGAACACGCAAGATTTATAGTGGTTCGGCGAACAAATGCCTACGTCCACTTATTTTTCACTATATTCAATAATTCAGTTGCAAATACAATGCAAGATTCACTCACAACTCACTTTTGTTCACTCAATTGACTAAAACAAGAAATGAAAGATGATTTGGATTCTCCGGGAGTAATGGAGTTCGGATGATGGAGGTGATTGAATTCTCTAAGTGCTGAAAAAAGATCCTTCTCTTTGTCTCCAGTCGGGGTATTTATAGGTGTGAATTTGCTTGAGATTTGATCCGGGTCGGGCCACGTGTTATCCATCGCACTCTCTTCGGGTTCGGATGAACTTTCATGTTGACAACGCATCAAAGAGATGGACGTTATAGGTAGGAATTAGTCATAGCCGGTCCGGTTATCCAGGCAATTTTGCAGGAGAATAACAGGGAACATGGGTTCGGATCGGAGGCACACAGACAAGGGGGTCGGATCGTGATATCCGATCCGAACCGGATTGGCTTGGATGCAACGTTCTCTTCTTCTCTAATCTGCTCCGCTCCGATCCGCTGTTGTAGCAAACAAGTGGCTTTCCGATCCATTCGAGATTTAGTTGCCTTCCGATCCGATTAGATATGCCTTACCAATCTACCCAGTAGGAGATCAACGATCCGAACAGAGGACTCCATCCGATCCGAACCGATATGTTGCTCTGACCCGATCCGAACAACTGCAGCTATCAATCTAAATTGTAGTGTTTTCCTCCAATCCGAACCGAAGTCTTATACTTAAAAATACCCTTCAATGTTTGGTTTCTTGACTTTGTGTTGCCTAGTTCACAAAGTAGGCCAACAACTATATATGTAGAACGTGAGATGAAAGCGTTTCTTCTAGATGATTATTATATTGTGGTTGATAGAAATTATTATAATATCAAAAGGTTCTTGATATAAAGATAATTTGGATTCTCATAAGGGAAAAACCCGTTCCGTTATACGGCGTGGTCTTATGAGATATCGTTTACTTGTTCAAACCGTTTTAAACTGTTTTACTCATACCAGTCCCATGACTGACCCGGAGTTTATTTTTATTTGTTTTCCTTAAACTCTTGGGTGCCCAATTTTGTACGGGCAGTCAAGTAGTCAGGATTTACAGATACTTGAAGAGCTGGAGCAGGAGGCTTCAGGATCATATAGCTATAGTTTATTTCCGCTGTGTTGTAAGTGTTTGTAATGGCGCATTTTGTAAGGTATAATAATTGAGTTATTTAATTATTTAAATAACGAATATATTAAATAAACGATAGTTGAACGTATAAATTATAATAATAATTATAATCGAGCCCGTAACGACGCGGCAGTTCGTTATTTGGCGAGTTGAACTTCAACTGAATATACAAGATTCGTTATAAGTCGGATTTCTGTGAAACAAGAAACGTTTGAATCTGTTAAACTATATTTTTCTAATGGAAGAGAAAAATGAAGATTTCGTCGTGTAGATTTTGATGTACGTCCAAATCAAATTTCAGAAAAGTCGCTGTGGAATTCCTTTATACTTTGCGACGCTTTATTTACGTTATAAAAGAGTTTTTCAATATAACTAGAAATCGGGTTTGAATTTAGACAAGGTTCTTTTGGGAAATAGTGATAATTTAATTTTTAGAATTTTACTGTAATTTTTAATTAATTAAATAAGCAACTTTTTATTTGGAGTATTTCGCACCCTGAAATCAACATTTTGAAGTTTCAAAATATGAGTCAATCTACCGGTATTACTTTATTTTTGGGATCGTGGGGCGTTGGCCATCTCACCGGTATCTTTATTTCTGTCCATACGTGAATGAGATTTACGTAACATGGTACGTTGTAAAACCAAACTTTAAATACTTAATAAAAATAAAAATATAATATTTATCCTAAGTATTGCTAGGCCTAAAACAAGCCATGAGTGCCTTTCTTTCCAGCCGCATAAACACTTGGTCCTTAAAGCTTCCACGTTACATTAAAACATTATGAAACCCTATATAATATCTATACAAAGCCTTATAAACTTCTTCGTTTGTTTGAGCGTTCTCAACCGCCAACGAGCTTCTAAAATTTGAAGACCTCACTTCAAAAAAATAAAAATAAATCAAAGTAACCTCCTGTTTAAAAATCAAAGATGCGAGCGAAACTGAGGGCGAGTGGGACATGAATTAGATGGTAAATGAATGTACTGGGCGGAGAGATGGGTTTGTGTTTTGTGAGGAAGGAGAGGCCATACAGATGGAGCAGCGTTGGCATTGATAACAACAAGAGGTACGAGCGTGGTTTATGGGTGGGAAATGGCTTTCGTCGGTTCTGTAGTGGAAATGTCAGCGAGGCCAAGTCAAGGATGAGCGCAAGGACGCGAAGTAGTTTGGGGTGTTTCCCATTTGTTCTTGCTTCGAGTAGGAAGGGGAGGAAGGATTCGGTGATACATGTTGTTAGCAGTAACTAGTGGGATTTCGTGAAAGTTTGGTCGCGGGTTCCTGTAGGTGGAGCGAAATGGATGAACGACAAAAAGTACAGTTGGGGTTCGAGTTCTGGAATTTGGGGTTAGGGTGGTTGAGATTTTGATGGAGAGAGGAATGGTGTTGTCTGATTTCAAAACCGTGGAAAGGAGTGAAGGAACTCAGTGGAGGAAGCCGCGATAATGGCTTGGAAGATGTACTTGAGCTGGAGAAAACTATACGAGGAAGAAGGGAGCGATAGGAGCGGGTTGGGTATTCAAATGGGAATTGAGCTGAAAGGGTGAGGTGAGGCCCATAACCATAAAATAGGAATTTAGTTTAACTTTTATTAAATAGTGTATAAACTTTGTAACTGAATAACTTGTTCGTATGTTGACGAAACTCAACGAAACAAGATCCGACAGGATCGTATGGACGGGCACTACGACATGGAGCTGACCGGAAGTGGAAGGGAGCTCGTTTGAATTTACGGCGAATTAAACTGTTTGATTCAAATCAAACAACAGTTTATCGTTCTTTAGCGATGAACTGCAAATGTGAGTAAAACTCACCAACTCTATACAGTTCTATTTTTACAACGTATTCTTAGGACTGTTAATTATTGTCTGTTTGACTGTGTGTTGATTGTTTGATTGAACTGCTAGTCAGTTAGTTAAATTTCTATATTGATTCTGTTTAACAGAATGTATCATATGGAACTGAAAGTGATGTTATCTATATTGTCTAACATCTGTGATGCAGGGAAACAGGTTGGAGGAATCCGACTGGATTCCTCAACAGTTATTTTATTGTTTTTAATATATTGTGATATATGATGTGTTATGAAATCTGTTATTGATTTCATATGTTTGAATGATACCGATCATTGTTATACGACACGTTAAACACCCTAGGTGATACTAGAATGTAAAAAGGGAATTTTCAATGTTTATATTGAAAATAAATCTTATTTATAAAATTGATAGGATTTTATAAAATGGAAACATTTATTTATTTAGGAAATAAATAAAGGAACATTTATTTAGATTATAAATAAATGGAATAAAGGAATATTTATTTAGGGAATAAATAAAGGAACACTTGTTCAGAAAATAAATAGAATTGTACAAGTATAGATTTAAACACGTGCTTCGCACACGGTATAACACGATATGGATTTAAATGAGATATTAAATAGGAAATCTGTTTTAAACAGATAAATTGAAGTAGATTAATTTATAAACAATGTTTTATAAATTAAATAAATTATTTATCATTGATAAATGGAATATTTATAAGTCTGGACTTATATAGAGAAGTAGAAACGTTATTAAAAGGACATTTATAAAGTGAAGAACCGTTACTAAAAGTAAATCTTTATAAATGGATAAACTTGTAAAAAGTAAATCTTTATTAATGGATAAACGTTGTAAAAAGGAAATCTTTCGAAATGAGTTATTCGAATTAGATATTTGAATAGAGTTAAACACATTTGAGTGATTCGAATTACTTATTCGAATAGGGTTAAACAAAGTAATTTGTTAGGATAACCAAAGCAAGTTAGTCGAGTTAATCAAAGTAATTGGTTAAGTTAACCAAAGTAAATTAGTTAAGATGAACTAAGCGGTTAATCGAAGTGAATTAGTTAAGTTAAACTAATTGGTAAATTAAAGTGAATTAGTTGCGTCAAACTAAGTAAATTAGTCAAGTTAAACTAATTGGTTAATCGAAGTAAATTAGTTGGTTTAAAGTGAATTAGCTGAGTTAAACTAAGTAAATCGGTTAGAGTTAATCAAAGTGAATTAACTAAGTTAACTAAGTGGATTAGTCCAGTTAATCGAGACAAGTAAATCAAGTTAGGTTAAACCATTTGAGTTAACCAGTTAAAGTTTACCAGTTAAAGATAAATAGTTAGAGTGACCAGTTAAAGTTTACCAGTTAAAGATAAACAGTTAGGGTGACCAGTTAAAGTTGACCAGTTAAAGTTGACCGGTTAGAGTTGACCAGTTAGAGTTGATCAGTTAGAGTTATCCAAGTAGAGTTAATCGAGTAGAGTTGTCGAATATCACTTATCCGAAGTAGAGTTATCAAATATGGTGTATTCGAGAGAAGAGTTATCGAATATAGTTTATTCGAGTGGAGAAATCAAATGTTATTCATTTGAGAAGAGTTATCGAATATAGTTTATTCGAGTGGAGAAATCAAATATGATTCATTTGAGAAGAGTTATCGAATATTATTTATTCGAAGAGTAGTTATCGAATATTGGTTATTCGAAGTTAGTTAATCCGAAGGAGTTAATCGAAGGGTTAATCCGAAGGAGCTAGTCGAAGAATTATTCGAAGTTAGTTAATCCGAAGGAGCTAGTCGAAGAGTTATTCGAAGTTAGTAATCCAAAGGAGTGATTCGAAGTTAGTTAATCCAAAGGAGTTAGTCGAAGAGTTAATCGAATATAGTTATTCGAAAGAAAGTGTTAATCGAATATAGTTATTCGAGTAAAGTTAAAAGAGTTAATCGAATATAATTTATTCGAATAGAGTTAGAGAAGTTAATCGAATATAGTTCATTCGAATAGTGTTGGAGGAGATATCGAATATAGTTTATTCGATAGGATAGAAGTGAATATAATTAATCAATTAAGTTATTCGAATTAGTTATTCGAAGGAGTAAATCAAATTAAGTTAATCGATTAGAGTTGAGTTAATCGATTTGGGTTAAGTTAAGTTATCAAGTTAGGTAATCGAGTTAAGTAATCGAGTTGAGATAATCGAGTTAAGAAAATCAAGTTGAGTTAATCGAATAAGTTATTCGATAAGAGTAAATCCATTTAAGTAAATCGGATGGTAGTTATTCGAAAGGAGTTAATCAATTTGAGTTAAGTTAATCAATTTGAGTTAAGTTAATCGATTTGAATTAAGTTGAATCGAAATGGAGTAAATCGATTAGAATTAAGTTAATCGAGTTAGAGTAAATCGAATATTGGTTATTCGAAGGTAAGTTATTCGAATTAGTTATTCGATGGAGTTAATCAAATGAGTTGATCCAAAGGAGTTAGTCGAATATTAGTTATTCGAATAGAGTTAAAGGAGTTATCGATTTTAGTTTGATCGAAAGGAGTTATCGATTAGTAAATCGAAAGGAGATTTTCGAATATAGCATATTCGAATGAAAGAGATCGTATATTGTTTATTCGAAAGAGAGAGATTTCGAATATGAGTTATTCGAAGAGAGATAATCGAATATAGGTTATTCGAAGAAGAGTTAATCAAATAGAAATTACTCGAAAGAGAGTTATACGTCGAATTCGATTATAGCGAATTCGGGAAAGTACTATTTACTTTCCAGGGTTTAAATCAAGATTTAGTTATTGATTTAGAAATTATGTGTCTGTTAAATTATTCGATTTAGGAGATAAAGTTATAATTTAGGATAGATATTGCAGAAGTAGGAATTATAACGTTATAGTTATAATCAAACGTTTTCATATAAGAAGTAGATTCGTAACCTGAATCCGAGAATTTGCGTAAAACAGATGATTGTAAAAAGTGAGTGACGAGCTTCACCTATTTCACAGTAAAGGACGTTGTTCAATTAAGGTCTGAGAGGTAATTATACGCCAACTTGATTGACTTCAGAATTGACAAAGGAATAATTGTGGTTCGATCTAAAAGGTTGATTATGAATAAAGCTAAGGAATAAGCGGTTTTCTAAGTGACGATCTGATGTTGGTTTCGACCTTCCGTATTGATACTTAGAGAATTGTTCTCATACTAGTTACAGTTAGGGACTGATAGTTGCGAAATAATAGTGATGTGAAAATAAGCTATGGAAATGTTTTCCAATGATTAATAACATATATTTTCTAAATATATGAAATAATGAAATCTGAACATATAATGATTGATCGATCGAATTTCCATTTGGAAATAAGATCGTTGTTTGTACACCGACATGTTTTCATTTGATAGTTGAATCACAGACTATCAAAGTTTTTACCATTTTAACGTTGTTAATATGGAGAGACCGGTTGGATTATTATCCAAAGAACCACTCTGTATTGGCATAAGCGTTGCGAGCAATATATGCCAAAGATAAATTGAAGACGGAGTAAAGTGCAAGGGTTGTGTATAAGTCTTAGATAACAGTGACTAAGATGGATATACTGAATAGTGCCTTCGGTTTGTCCAGTCGCAGGACAACGTATATGGAAGAAGGTCTGACAGAGTATATCCAATGGATCGCGTAAGTTGATCTGTTCAAACGTATTCACGTTTGGTAGCGGAGGAATTCGTTTCTCTTAGCTGTATACCCGTGTTATTTTTGAATAAGTCAATTTGTGATTTGGCGGGTATGACGATGTGGCATTCAAAGTGAATGGTGATCAGATGTTCTGAAGATAGACGTAGCTTCTAGCCTCACACCAGGAAGTAACAAAAGTTGGGCTAGGCAGCATGGCTAGTTGGGTCATCCCCAAGCAGGGTGTATTGTCACCGATCTAGAGAATATTCATATTTATACTTCTTTTTAATTCTGTATCTTCGGATGACGGTTTGATGGCCTATAACCGTGGTGGCAATATATTCGCGATACTCAAGCTAAATGAGTGAGCGGTCATGTGTGGCCAGGTTGCAAGACGTTCTTGTTGAACCCTGAGTGTATCACCTCTAGAGTACACTATTCAGAAGGTGCTCCCATACCCTGTCTGTTGGAATCCATTCTCCGATAAGCGCCCTGCGGCTTATGATTTTATACTATGTATGTAGAACGTGAGATGCAAGCGTTTCTGCTAGATTGATACCTATTTGTACTTAGACATTATTATAATATCACAATGATATTGCTTGTCAAAGTTGTTCAGATACTCATAAGGGAAAAACCCGTTCCGTATTCATGGCGTGGTCTTATGAGATATCCTATACCTGTTTTAAACTATTTTACTCATACCAGTCCCATGCTGACCCGGAGTTTACTTTGTTGTTTTCCCTAAACTCTTGGGTGCCTAAATTTGTACGGGCAGTCAAGTAGTCGGGATTTACAGATATACTTGGAGAGCTTGGAGCAGGAGGCTGCAAGATTTTATAGCTATAGTTATTTCCGCTGTGTTGTAAGTGTTGTACTCTGATAAGTGCTATTGTATATATATAACTGTTTACTTCAAAGCTATGTTACATATTATATGTTATTCGTTCCGCTGTGAGATTCGTGTTACTCTGATGATTCTGATGTTCTTCTTCTTCTTCGATTCTACTAGTTCTATCTTTTCTTTATCACCTTCTAAATTCTTTCACTAACGTCTCGGAATTTCCGACTCCCGAGGAGTCGGAAATTTCCAGCCGTTACAGTTGGTATCAGAGCTTAAGTTAAGTGATTACCTTGGCTCTGTGGCATAACTCGATAGAGATGGGATTAGTAATATCCTAGATTGAGTTTGAGTGTATATATAGGAGCGCGTAATTGTTATTCAATATAAAATGGTTTTATATTGTGGAGACTCATTGGTTGAGTGGCTTATGAATTCTGGTCGATCAGTTGATCCACTGTATCGATAAGGGTTACTAAACGCTCGAATATGATGAACCGTCATGGTATGTTTTGAAAGAGGGTAAATGAAACAATTTTTCCCAAAATATATTTGTGTATATAAGAAATACATATCTTGAAATTATTATAGTATATTGATTGTGTTGGTTGTTATTATAATCGAATAAGATTATAAAAGGGTGAAATGGTTATAAATGACCAATCAGAATTCATATGAATGTAATATATGAAATAGTTTGAATTAAATATGAATTTAAATCAGAATTTGGAATTTAAAATAAGGAAATTTTAAGTTCCTGGGAGATTTTGAAAATGTTTTTCAAATTGAAAATGATATAGTATTGAACTCATTTCGATAGCTGGAAAATAGATTCTGATGATGAATCTAGACATCATCAGTGTTCATTTTCGAGTTCTAAGTGACGGATTACTACCAAAGGTTTTGTTTTTGAATTGTTTTGAGAAAACAAGTTGTTTAGAAATTCAAAGGTTTTGAATTGGCATTATGATTTCAAATTGATTTGAAAGAAACCCAGGAACTTAAGTTCTGGAATTAAAATTTAACTAATGAAGTTAAATAAAATGAGATGGTAAAAAAAATAAATTGAAATTTAACTTGAACCGAGTTAAATAAAATTGAATTGGATTAGAGATAATCTAGAATGGAACCAAATTGATAAGTTAAGAGTTTGAAATTTGATGTTGGAATTTGAATGAAATTCGGCTTGGGTATAAGCGAATGATTTGGTTTGAGGATATAAACTGAGTGAAATAACCATGATATATGCCGAAGTGATAACAGAGGGTAGGGATATAATGATACGACCGACAAAAAGGTACAAGTTTATATTATATATGAGTTTGGATTTTATGAGCCGAATTGGCAAGCCGCTTGGCTGTTTGATTTTCTTTTGGATTGGAGGAGGCCTAGAGAGGCGAGTTGTGGTTTGACGTATTGAGCCGTACAAAGGAGGTTATGGCAAAAAAATTCGAAAATTTAAGGTGTTAGAAAATTTTCAGAATTTTTGAAAATTTTAGTTGGTTGGAAATGAATTAATAATTTGATTGCAAATTTAATGGTTCAGTTGAAACTGGAGTTGAGAAGTAAACTAAAAGATATTTGAATCTATTTAGTAAAGTTGGTAGCATTTTCCTAGCTTAGCAATTTCGAGGACGAAATTATTTTAAGGGGGGAAGTCTGTAATGGCGCGTTTTGTAAGGTATAATAATTGAGTTATTTAATTATTTAAATAACGAATATATTAAATAAACGATAGTTGAACGTATAAATTATAACAATAATTATAATCGAGTCCGTAACGACGCGGCAGTTCGTTATTTGGCGAGTTGAACTTCAACTGAATATACAAGATTCGTTATAAGTCGGATTTCTGTGAAACAAGAAACGTTTGAATCTGTTAAACTATATTTTTCTAATGGAAGAGAAAAATGAAGATTTCGTCGTGTAGATTTTGATGTACGTCCAAATCAAATTTCAGAAAAGTCGCTGTGGAATTCCTTTATAATTTGCGACGCTTTATTTACGTTATAAAAGAGTTTTTCAATATAACTAGAAATCGGGTTTGAATTTAGACAAGGTTCTTTTGGGAAATAGTGATAATTTAATTTTTAGAATTTTACTATAATTTTTAATTAATTAAATAAACAACTTTTTATTTGGAGTATTTCACACCCTGAAATCAACATTTTGAAGTTTCAAAATATGGGTCAATCTACCGGTATTATTTTATTTTTGGGATCGTGGGGCGTTGGCCATCTCACCGGTATCTTTATTTCTGTCCATACGTGAATGAGATTTACGTAACATGGTATGTTGTAAAACCAAACTTTAAATACTTAATAAAAATAAAAATATAATATCTATCCTAAGTATTGCTAGGCCTAAAACAAGCCATGAGTGCCTTTCTTTCCAGCCGCATAAACACTTGGTCCTTAAAGCTTCCACGTTACATTAAAACATTATGAAACCCTATATAATATCTATACAAAGCCTTATAAAATTCTTTGTTTGTTTGAGTGAGCGTTCTCAACCGCCAACGAGCTTCTAAAATTTGAAGACCTCACTTCAAAAAAATAAAAATAAATCAAAGTAACCTCCTGTTTAAAAATCAAAGATGCGAGCGAAACTGAGGGCGAGTGGGACATGAATTAGATGGTAAATGAATGTACTGGGCGGAGAGATGGGTTTGTGTTTTGTGAGGAAGGAGAGGCCGTACAGATGGAGCAGCATTGGCATTGATAACAACAAGAGGTACGAGCGTGGTTTATGGGTGGGAAATGGCTTTCGTCGGTTCTATAGTGGAAATGTCAGCGAGGCCAAGTCAAGGATGAGCGCAAGGACGCGAAGGAGTTTTTGGTGTTTCCCATTTGTTCTTGCTTCGAGTAGGAAAGGGAGGAAGGATTTGGTGATACATGTTGTTAGCAGTAACCAGTGGGATTTCGTGAAAGTTTGGTCGCGGGTTCCTGTAGGTGGAGCGAAATGGATGAACGACAAAAAGTACAGTTGGGGTTCGAGTTCTGGAATTTGGGGTTAGGGTGGTTGAGATTTTGATGGAGAGAGGAATGGTGTTGTCGGATTTCAAAACCGTGGAAAGGAGTGAAGGAACTCATTGGAGGAAGCCGCGACAATGGCTTGGAAGATGTACTTGAGCTGGAGAAAACTATACGAGGAAGAAGGGAGCGATAGGAGCGGGTTGGGTATTCAAATGGGAATTGGGCTGAAAGGGTGAGGTGAGGCCCATAACCATAAAATAGGAATTTAGTTTAACTTTTATTAAATAGTGTATAAACTTTGTAACTGAATAACTTGTTCGTATGTTGACGAAACTCAACGAAACAAGATCCGACAGGATCGTATGGACGAGCACTACGACATGGAGCTGACCGGAAGTGGAAGGGAGCTCGTTTGAATTTACGGCGAATTAAACTGTTTGATTCAAATCAAACAACAGTTTATCGTTCTTTAGCGATGAACTGCAAATGTGAGTAAAACTCACCAACTCTATACAGTTCTATTTTTACAACGTATTCTTAGGACTGTTAATTATTGTCTGTTTGACTGTGTGTTGATTGTTTGATTGAACTGCTAGTCAGTTAGTCAAATTTCTATATTGATTCTGTTTAACAGAATGTATCATATGGAACTGAAAGTGATGTTATCTATATTGTCTAACATCTGTGATGCAGGGAAACAGGTTGGAGGAATCCGACAGGATTCCTCAACAGTTATTTTATTGTTTTTCATATATTGTGATATATGATGTGTTATGAAATCTGTTATTGATTTCATATGTTTGAATGATACCGATCATTGTTATACAACACGTTGAACACCCTAGGTGATACTAGAATGTAAAAAGGGAATTTTCAATGTTTATATTGAAAATAAATCTTATTTATAAAATTGATAGGATTTTATAAAATGGAAACATTTATTTATTTAGGAAATAAATAAAGGAACATTTATTTAGATTATAAATAAATGGAATATTTATTTAGGGAATAAATAAAGGAACACTTGTTCGGAAAATAAATAGAAATGTACAAGTATAGATTTAAACACGTGCTTCGCACACGGTATAACACGATATGGATTTAAATGAGATATTAAATAGGAAATCTGTTTTAAACAGATAAATTGAAGTAGATTAATTTATAAACAATGTTTTATAAATAAAATAAATTATTTATCATTGATAAATGGAATATTTATAAGTCTGGACTTATATAGAGAAGTAGAAACGTTATTAAAAGGACATTTATAAAGTGAAGAACCGTTACTAAAAGTAAATCTTTATAAATGGATAAACTTGTAAAAAGTAAATCTTTATCAATGGATAAACGGTGTAAAAAGGAAATCTTTCGAAATGAGTTATTCGAATTAGATATTTGAATAGAGTTAAACACATTTGAGTGATTCGAATTACTTATTCGAATAGGGTTAAACAAAGTAATTTGTTAGGATAACCAAAGCAAGTTAGTCGAGTTAATCAAAGTAATTGTTTAAGTTAACCAAAGTAAATTAGTTAAGATAAACTAAGCGGTTAATCGAAGTGAATTAGTTAAGTTAAACTAATTGGTAAATCAAAGTGAATTAGTTGCGTCAAACTAAGTAAATTAGTCAAGTTAAACTAATTGGTTAATCGAAGTAAATTAGTTGGTTTAATCAAAGTGAATTAGCTGAGTTAAACTAAGTAAATCGGTTAGAGTTAATCAAAGTGAATTAACTAAGTTAACTAAGTGGATTAGTCCAGTTAATCGAGACAAGTAAATCAAGTTAGGTTAAACCATTTGAGTTAACCAGTTAAAGTTTACCAGTTAAAGATAAACAGTTAGAGTGACCAGTTAAAGTTTACCAGTTAAAGATAAACAGTTAGGGTGACCAGTTAAAGTTGACCAGTTAAAGTTGACCGGTTAGAGTTGACCAGTTAGAGTTGATCAGTTAGAGTTATCCAAGTAGAGTTAATCGAGTAGAGTTGTCGAATATCACTTATCCGAAGTAGAGTTATCAAATATGGTGTATTCGAGAGAAGAGTTATCGAATATAGTTTATTCGAGTGGAGAAATCAAATGTTATTCATTTGAGAAGAGTTATCGAATATAGTTTATTCGAGTGGAGAAATCAAATATGATTCATTTGAGAAGAGTTATCGAATATTATTTATTCGAAGAGTAGTTAACAAATATTGGTTATTCGAAATTAGTTAATCCGAAGGAGTTAATCGAAGGGTTAATCCGAAGGAGCTAGTCGAAGAGTTATTCGAAGTTAGTTAATCCGAAGGAGCTAGTCGAAGAGTTATTCGAAGTTAGTAATCCAAAGGAGTGATTCGAAGTTAGTTAATCCAAAGGAGTTAGTCGAAGAGTTAATCGAATATAGTTATTCGAAAGAAAGTGTTAATCAAATATAGTTATTCGAGTAAAGTTAAAAGAGTTAATCGAATATAATTTATTCGAATAGAGTTAGAGAAGTTAATCGAATATAGTTCATTCGAATAGTGTTGGAGGAGATATCGAATATAGTTTATTCGATAGGATAGAAGTGAATATAATTAATCAATTAAGTTATTCGAATTAGTTATTCGAAGGAGTAAATCAAATTAAGTTAATCGATTAGAGTTGAGTTAATCGATTTGGGTTAAGTTAAGTTATCAAGTTAGGTAATCGAGTTAAGATTTATCGAGTTAAGTAATCGAGTTGAGATAATCGAGTTAAGAAAATCAAGTTGAGTTAATCGAATAAGTTATTCGATAAGAGTAAATCCATTTAAGTAAATCGGATGGTAGTTATTCGAAAGGAGTTAATCAATTTGAGTTAAGTTAATCAATTTGAGTTAAGTTAATCGATTTGAATTAAGTTGAATCGAAATGGAGTAAATCGATTAGAATTAAGTTAATCGAGTTAGAGTAAATCGAATATTGGTTATTCGAAGGTAAGTTATTCGAATTAGTTATTCGAAGGAGTTAATCAAATGAGTTGATCTAAAGGAGTTAGTCGAATATTAGTTATTCGAATAGAGTTAAAGGAGTTATCGATTTTAGTTTGATCGAAAGGAGTTATCGATTAGTAAATCGAAAGGAGATTTTTGAATATAGCATATTCGAAAGAAAGAGATCGTATATTGTTTATTCGAAAGAGAGAGATTTCGAATATGAGTTATTCGAAGAGAGATAATCGAATATAGGTTATTCGAAGAAGAGTTAATCAAATAGAAATTACTCGAAAGAGAGTTATACGTCGAATTCGATTATAGCGAATTCGGGAAAGTACTATTTACTTTCCAGGGTTTAAATCAAGATTTAATTATTGATTTAGAAATTATGTGTCTGTTAAATTATTCGAGTTAGGAGATAAAGTTATAATTTAGGATAGATATTGCAGAAGTAGGAATTATAACGTTATAGTTATAATCAAACGTTTTCATATAAGAAGTAGATTCGTAACCTGAATCCGAGAATTTGCGTAAAACAGATGATTGTAAAAAGTGAGTGACGAGCTTCACCTATTTCACAGTAAAGGACGTTGTTCAATTAAGGTCTAAGAGGTAATTATACCCCGACTTGATTGACTTCAGAATTGACAAAGGAATAGTTGTGGTTCGATCTAAAAGGTTGATTAGGAATAAAGCTAAGGAATAAGCGATAAATGGATTAAGCGAAACGATGTTTTATACAACGTTCATTGGAAATCCGTAAATGAGTTTTGGAAACGTTTTCCAAATATAGTCAGATATGTTTTCTAAACATAGAAAATGAAATGTTTTCATGATAAGAATTTAAGGAATAGAGTTAAGCAAATTCAGAAATTGACTGGAGAGGGTAAGTTGAACGGTTTTCTAAGTGACGATCTGATGTTGGTTTCGACCTTCCGTATTGATACTTAGAGAATTGTTCTCATACTAGTTACAGTTAGGGACTGATAGTTGCGAAATAATAGTGATGTGAAAATAAGCTATGGAAATGTTTTCCAATGATTAATAACATATATTTTCTAAATATATGAAATAATGAAATCTGAACATATGATGATTGATCGATCGAATTTCCATTTGGAAATAAGATCGTTGTTTGTACACCGACATGTTTTCATTTGATAGTTGAATCACAGACTATCAAAGTTTTTACCATTTTAACGTTGTTAATATGGAGAGACCGGTTGGATTATTATCCAAAGAACCACTCTGTATTGGCATAAGCGTTGCGAGCAATATATGCCAAAGATAAATTGAAGACGGAGTAAAGTGCAAGGGCTGTGTATAAGTCTTAGATAACAGTGACTAAGATGGATATACTGAATAGTGCCTTCGGTTTGTCCAGTCCCAGGACAACGTATATGGAAGAAGGTCTGACAGAGTATATCCAATGGATCGCGTAAGTTGATCTGTTCAAACGTATTCACGTTTGGTGGCGGAGGAATTCGTTTCTCTTAGCTGTATACCCGTGTTATTTTTGAATAAGTCAATTTGTGATTTGGCGGGTATGACGATGTGGCATTCAAAGTGAATGGTGATCAGATGTTCTGAAGATAGACGTAGCTTCTAGCCTCACACCAGGAAGTAACAAAAGTTGGGCTAGGCAGCATGGCTAGTTGGGTCATCCCCAAGCAGGGTGTATTGTCACCGATCTAGAGAATATTCATATTTATACTTCTTTTTAATTCTGTATCTTCGGATGACGGTTTGATGGCCTATAACCGTGGTGGCAATATATTCGCGATACTCAAGCTAAATGAGTGAGCGGTCATGTGTGGCCGGGTTGCAAGACGTTCTTGTTGAACCCTGAGTGTATCACCTCTAGAGTACACTATTCAGAAGGTGCTCCCATACCCTGTCTGTTGGAATCCATTCTCCGATAAGCGCCCTGCGGCTTATGATTTTATACTATGTATGTAGAACGTGAGATGCAAGCGTTTCTGCTAGATTGATACCTATTTGTACTTAGACATTATTATAATATCACAATGATATTGCTTGTCAAAGTTGTTCAGATACTCATAAGGGAAAAACCCGTTCCGTATTCACGGCGTGGTCTTATGAGATATCCTATACCTGTTTTAAACTATTTTACTCATACTAGTCCTATGACTGACCCGGAGTTTACTTTGTTGTTTTCCCTAAACTCTTGGGTGCCTAAATTTGTACGGGCAGTCAAGTAGTCGGGATTTACAGATATACTTGGAGAGCTTGGAGCAGGAGGCTGCAAGATTTTATAGCTATAGTTATTTCCGCTGTGTTGTAAGTGTTGTACTCTGATAAGTGCTATTGTATATATATAACTGTTTACTTCAAAGCTATGTTACATATTATATGTTATTCGTTCCGCTGTGAGATTCGTGTTACTCTGATGATTCTGATGTTCTTCTTCTTCTTCGATTCCACTAGTTCTATCTTTTCTTTCTCACCTTCTAAATTCTTTCACTAACGTCTCGGAATTTCCGACTCCCGAGGAGTCGGAAATTTCCAGCCGTTACAGTGTTGTACTTTGAAATGATATGTATATTCAAGTACAGATTTATATTGAAGGTATGTTATCTATTATATGTTATTCGTTCCGCAGTGAGGTTCGTGTTACTCTGATGTTGTGTTCTTCTTCTTCTTCTTCTTCTATTCTAAGTTTCTATCTTATCTTTCCTCGCCCACTACCTTCTTTCTATTAGTTTCCAGATTCTCAGTTTAATTTGGGGTTAGACTTGTGTTTTTGGTCAGCTCAAATTGGACCGGATTTTCGGGTCACTACAGTTGGTATCAGAGCTTAAGTTAAGTGATTTAACTTGTCTCTGTGGCGTGACTCAGTAGGGATGGGGTTAGTAATACCCTAAATTGGGTTTGAGTGTATATATATGAGAGAGCGTATTTGTTATTCAATATAAAATGGTTTTATATTGTGAAGATTTATTGGTTGAGTTGTTTATATGTTCTGGTCGATCAGTTTGATCCACTGTATCTGTAGGAGCTTCTAAACACTCGAATACGATGAACCGTCATGGTATGTTTGAAAAGAGGGTAACGAAATAATTTTACCCAAGATTATATTTTGATATAAAGGATTTATATTTGAATGATTATAATTGAGTAATATTATAAAAAAGTGAAATGGTTATGTAAATAACCAATCAGAATTCATATAAGTGAAATATATGAAATCGAGTTGAATTAAATCTGAATTTAAATCAGAATTTGGGATTAAAATAAGAAAATTTTAAGTTCTTGGGAGGTTTTGAAAATGTTTTTCAATTTGGAATAGATATAGTATTGAACTCACCTTGATGACTGGAAAATAATTCCGAGGATGGATCGATACATCGTCAGTGTGATTTTCGAGTTTCTAAGTGGCAGATTACTACTAAAGGTTTTGTTTTATAATTGTTTTGAGGAAACAAGTTGTTTGTAAATTCAAAGGTTTTGAATTGGTGTTATGATTTAAAATTGATTTGAAATAAACCCAGGAATTTAAAATTTTGGAATTTAAGTTTAACTTATGAAGTTAAATGGATTAAAATATTGAAAGTGAATAAATAAATTTGAATTAAATTTAGACAAGGATAAATATAATATGGAATTATATTGGAATGATATCGATTAAGTTGATTGATGATATAAGAATTCGGAATCAAGAATTGTACTTACGTTCGAAATGGAATTTGACTTGAGTATAAGCAAATGATTGGGTTTGAGGATAAAAAATGACAGGAGATTGATTGAAATGACATTGGTATATGTTGAGTTGATAACCAATGGAAATGGCATAATGATATGGTCGGCAAAAAGGTACAAGTTTATATTTCATATTGGATATAAGATTTATGAGCCGAATTGGCAAGCCGCTTGGCTGTTTGATTTTCTTTTGGGTTGAAGAAGGCCTAGAGAGGCGAGTTGTGGCTTTACCGATAGGGCTGTACAACGGATGTTATGGTGATTTTTTTTAGAAAAGTTCAGGCGTTAGAAAATTTTCAGGATTTTTGAAATTTTTCGTTGATAAGAACTAATTAATAATTTAATTGAAATTAAATTGGTTCAGTTGAAACTGAATTTAAGAAGTGAGCAAATAAGTTCTAACCGGTCGATAGTGTTTGTTTCCTACCTTAGCAGTTTCGAGGACGAAATTATTTTTAAGTGGGGAAGAATGTAATGACCCGCATTTTTCGGCGATATAATAATTAATTTATTTAATAATTTAAATAGAGTTTAGAGAATATAATGGTCGTTAATTAGATAATAGTGGATATTTAATTAAAATAATAATTAAATAATATATTTAATTCTGAATAATCAGAATTGGCTGAAATGGCGATATGGTGTGAATTGGGAAATTCAAAATATATAATTCAGTTTAATATTGAATCACGATAACGAATATATTTAAATAACGATCGTTGAACGTATAAATTATAATATAATTATAATCGAGCTCGAAATGGCGCAGCAGTTCGCGATTTGGCGATTCGAACTTTAAACGAATATACATAAGCCGTTTTAAATCGGATTTTTATGAAACTAGAAACGTTAGGAGCTGGTGGAGTATATTTTTCTAATGGAAGAGAAAAATCGATATTTCGTCGTGTGGATTTTGATTTATGTCCAAATCAAATTTTAGAAAAGTCGCTGTGGAATTCCTTTATAATTTATTTATATTTATAAAAGGAATTTCATTATAAATAGAATATCGATTTAATCGGGATTTGTAATATCAAGCTAGAAATTCATACAGGAATATTCTAGAGCTGAACGATATCGTATGTGGATATATACAATAATATTTATTCATAAATATTTAATTTAATTGTTTTTAAATATATTTAATATTTAAAAGGGTTATTTAAGGGCTTTAAATAGCTAGTTTCGCAAACGACCTCGGAATTCGACGAAACCAATTTTTTTGGATCCGCAATGGTAAATTATTTATTGTTAGATTTCAATTTCCGTGATTTTTGAAGTCAATATGTGGCCGTACGGATTTTTAGAGTGAAAAACATTCAGTATTTCGACGGTTAAAAATACGCTGTGTGAGCAGACGGAGTCGGAATTCGACGAAACTAGTTTCGTTGGGACCGTAATGTCGAACTATAGCTGCATGTCCAGTTTGGTGATTTTTGGGTATCGTGTGTAATCACGAGAATTTTCAGAAAGAAAAATGAATATAGAAATGAAAAAATACAGGGAATATTCCATTCTACAAAATATCTAAAATATCTACACTTATTATACATATCCCCTTAACTTTCTTCTAAACCCAAAACACAATTCTACGGTCAAAAAACATGAGCCGCCGAAGTCCTTCATCTCAGTAAAACAAATCCTCTTTGAAAAATTCATTAAAATTCATATAAAATCTTTTAAAATCCAAAATAAGTATTTTTGGATTTAGAAAGTGATTCCCTTTGATCCTATATAGATTTTGCGGGGTTCGATCCATTTATGCGATCGACGATTTCTACCTGTGTGAATTAGGGCTGGAAATTTTGGGATTTTGTATTGCTTTGGGTGAATTAAAGGATGTATATGTGTTTAAGGGATCGAGTGGAACCAGTTTGCAAAATTTCGTGGATTACTGGCACCAAAGGGTTCGATCCGATTACTGTGCACCGTGGAAATGGGTGGAAGTCGGATTCCTTTTGGTAGTGTGTGTTGAACCTCTTTGATAACAGAGGAAGAGGAAGGAAAGAGGAGATTTTTGGTGTATTTAGTTTTCGAATTCATGAAGGAATAAAGGAGTTAGGGGTGAAGAAAGATGGCGCAGGTTTCCAGTGAAGAGCAGTTCGACGCGCAGGGGAGGATTGGTGCGAGTTTGAAATAAAGGGGATGGAATTTTAAAGAAGCTGATAAGAAGAAGATTGGTTATTTTTGTTTGATTTTAGAATGAAAGTTGGTGGAGATAGAAGGATCAAAAGCTTATGAATGGTGCGTGTAACAGTAAGGAGGAGGACGTGATTAAGATTTGAGGTAGAAGGGAAGTAATGGGCGGGTCTGGTAAAGTGATTTGAGTTTTGGGCCTTAAGCTAAATGGTGAGCCCAATGGTAGTTGAAATTCAAAGGTTTTATTTAAATTCAATTTGTGTTTTAACTTCTAAATGTCGTAACTACTTCATACGATATCAGAATCACGAACCGTAAGTTGCGTTGGGACCGTATGGACGAGAGCTTCACAATGAAGCTTACTAGAAGTGGATTGGGGATTGTATGAATTTATGGCGAAATAAATTGTTTGATTCAAATCAAACAAACAGTTTATCGTTCTTTAACGATGATCTGCCAATGTGAGTAAAACTCACCAACTCTGAATAGTTCTATTTTTATAACGTATATTTAGAACTGATAAATGATGACTGATTGTTGTGTGTTAACTGTTTGGTTGAATTGTTTGTGTATTGATTGAAATCATAGAGAACGATATATATATATATATATATATATATATATATATATATATATAAATCGTTAATCGAATATTGAATCTGTTTAACAGAATATTTTATATTCATGTTGTTTAACATCTATGATGCAGAGAAACAGGTTGGAGGAATCCGACTGGATTCCTCATCATTTATATTTCTGTTGTTTCATATATTGTGTTATATGGTGGGATATGAAATCTGTTTATGATTTTATATGTTTGAATGATACCGATCATTGTTATATGGTACGTTAAATACCGTAAGGAATACGGGAATGTAAAAAGGGAATTTTCAAATTGTTTATTGAAAATAAATTATTTATAAAATCAAAGGATTTTATAAAAAGGAATATTCATTTATAAAAATGAATTAGAATTTTATAAAGAGAAAATATTTATAAAATCAAGGATTTTATAAAAAGGGAATCACTTATAAAAACAAACGATTTTATAAAGAGGAATATTTATTGGGAAAATAAATATGATCATATGAGGAATTTATTTATTTAGAAAATAAATAGAAGTGGAAAAGGGATTATTTATTTGAAAAATAAATAAGATATTATAAAGGATGTTTATTTGGAAAATAAACAGGATTAATAAAGAGAAATATTTGTAAAACATTTACAAATGAAATCGAAGAGGAAATATATTTGTAAACCAAATATAAAGGAAATTATTTGGAAAACAAAGATAAAAGGAAGAGATGTGTAAACTAAATAGAAAGAGGGAAATATTTGTAAACCATTACAAATAGAGTTTCATCTTCTTCTAAAAATCTATTTTTGATGCTTTCCCATTCGAGAAACGGTTGCTGATCCCAACCGTTGGTGATATACATTCGATACACTCAAGCGAAATGAGTGGTCGGTCATGTGTGTCCGGGTTGCAAGATGTTCTTGTTGAACCCAGTGTATTCCTCTCTAGAGGTACACTAGCGAAAGGTGGTTCCATACCTTGTCATAGTTGGAAATCCATTACCCAATACGTGCTTGCGGTTTTGATTGTATACTATATATGTAGAACGTGAGATGAATGCGTTTCTGCTAAATATCAAAAGGTTTTTGATATAAAGATAATTTGGATTCTCATAAGGGAAAAACCCGTTCCATTATACGACGTGGTCTTATGAGATATCGTTCACTTGTTCGAACCGTTTTAAACTGTTTTACTCATACCGGTCCCATGACTGACCCGGAGTTTATTTTGTTTTGTTTTCCCTAAACTCTTGGGTGCCCAATTTTGTACAGGCACTCAAGTAGTCAGGATTTACAGATACTTGAAGAGCTGGAGCAGGAGGCTTCAGGATCATACTGCTATAGTTTATTTCCGATGTGTTGTAAGTGCTGTACTTTGAAATGATATGTATATTCAAGTACAGATTTATATTCAAGATATGTTATCTATTATATGTTATTCGTTCCGCTGTGAGGTTCGTGTTACTTTGATGTTTTGTTCTTCTTCTTTTATTCTAAGTTTCTATCTTATCTTTCCTCACCCTCTACCTTCTTTCTATTAGTTTCCTGATTTTCAGTTTAATTTGGGGTTGGACTTGTGTTTTTGGTCAGCTCAAATTCGACCGGATTTTCGGGTCACTACAAGAGACTTACCAATTATTTGAGTTTACTATGGTTGATATTTGGCTATGAGCATATACGGTCAATCTTCATTTTATTTTTGTTCATGATTAGCTAATTAAACTGAATTATCTGCCAATTTAAAGAATATTCCCATTTTATTTTGGGATAAAAAATAAGGATTTGTAAGAGAGCATGTTATTTGTTCTTGACTTTATAGATTTCACTCTTGAAATTAGGAGGGTTATAGCCAATCCATCTACGGTTAGGTATTCTTATAATGTTATGAAGAATATTGAAACATGGTATAATTTAAAAAGGCAAGAGTTGAAGGATCATTAAGTAAATATTTCAAAAGCTTTCCAAGGATGGACTATATTTAAAGATACCTATTTTTGATAGGTTATCTACTGAGAATGTGAAACTAGCATTTTTTTGTGGTGCTTGATTCCATAAATTCAAAGTAAAAGAAATCTAAGTGAGTACTATATGGAAAATATTGCTTCAAAAGTTAAAGCCACTCATGTGAAAACCCGTAACTTCCCCGTAAAGGAAAGCGGCGGATAGTTCGAGAACAAGCCACAACAGAACGCATACAAAAGAACATTTCATTGTATATTACAACAATGCATCAGATTACAAGAATATACAGAGTATAAATGAATATTACACAGAAATATCAGAGATTTAAATTACATTTAAATACATAGCAGCGGAAAATAATACAATACACAACTAGAAGAGATATACGGATACAAAGCTTTCCGGATATCATTCCAGCTGTAAACCAGGATCCTATGAATATAAATCTGCAAAACCAAAACTACTAGCTGCCCGTGTCAAAATAAGGGCACCCAGAGTTTAGGTTAAAACAATAAACTCCAGGTCAGTCATATGACTAGTGTGAGAACTAAAACAGTTATTAATCTTTTATTTTTAAAGCTAGGTAAATCAAGGGACCACGCCGTATAACACGGAACGGGTTTCCTCCCAAGAATACCAGTGCATAAAACAAACAACGCAATGCTAAATAAAGAAAAATGAAGCTGTTATAAGACCCAGGTCCCATCACACAATGCAACGCAGCCGAGGATAGGGTTTTCCCTTATAACAGCCAAAGAATGCTTAATACGTTTAAAACAAATCATTTGATACTACTATAAGTGCATAGTGTATAAAACAACTTCAAATCATAAGTATCAATCATATGCGGCATGAATGTCCCATACCACTATGTCGCCATATATAGGTTTACAATCAAAACCGAAATATCGTATTGGAAGTTGGGTTATCATTTATGGTATGAACCGAGGCTAGGGGCAAGATCCTCACCGATTCGAGACTGTCTAGTCCGAGCCTCAGGGTCAGAGCGCATCGACCCTTGGATCGTCAGGGCCGGTCCACCGATGTGGATTAAAATTCCTGAACACTGCGTTTCCCCGCCCTTTTGGGCGTAAGCCTGGCCCGTCAGCCGACCAGAAGCATCGGCCGAAACCGATATCACGAGGCGCCTCGCTTTTCAGCAAGTAATAATAAGCAATATCCACATGAGTCAAACTCGTCAGCCAGTTCAAGCACTGACGCCACTCCTAACTAGAAAGAAACGCATGTCCTCCCTGATGTCCGTCTCCCGTTTTTAGTTCATACCGGGTGTGATACTCGCGAATCAAAGTTACACAAAGCTACGCCACAAAGGCCGTGCTTCGATCATCAACCACAAGACTTTGCTTTTCAACAGAAGCCTTGATCATTTGCCACTTAAGCATGCCATACAGGAAATTCACTCCATGCGATTGATATCCATCAATATATAACCCCTGAGCTCGTACGTCTCAGAGAAGGGCGTTAAGCAAGAGAATAAATTCTCCGCCGCCAAACAGATATATATTTAATAGAGATCAATCACACAGACTAAAATCCAATGTCAGACACACAGTCCATTTACAAGTCCGTTCTGGGTCTGAACGAAACCGGAGGCACCTAGTACCCCGCATATCCATCGATCTCCAAGTACGTCTGGACGATCACTAACTGTTTCCATCCTCTTGGGTGTACAGCCCAATCAAGATCATCAGTAATTACCCAAACGACGTGAAGGCTTCTGGTCTTCGACCACCGTCTTCATCTTCGACTTATCGTCGTATCAGTTATTCAGAATGGGATAAACCCGGTCTTTCCGAATAACTCGCGTATACTTTAGATAAGTGTTACACAAACACAACATATGCCTCATTCCAATTCATCAGTCACTAACCGTAAATTAATCAAGAGAATAATTTCCCAAATATTAACCCCGAAGGCCGAAACCAACATCAGATCAATATCCAGAAAACCATTCTGCTTGGCTAACCGACAGTTAGTTTCTAAATTTCACATTCATAGGGAAAGGTTCCCATTAATTTTATCCAAGATAAATTCCTTGAATTTATTCTTTATTCTATTTTTGAATCTCAATTCAAACTAGTCGGGATTAGCGAACCTTACCGAAGTAATTATTTATTTTAATTTCCCCATTCCAACCTATTCAACCCATGAAGTAAAACTGGTAATACTTCATATCTAACTTTACAGTGTTATCGGTAAATTCAATTACCATTTCACGTTCAAATCTAATTAAAGATTTAACTATCGCCTGGAGCAAAACTGGTGATACTCCATTTTCGATCATTTCAATCTAATTAAAGATTCATTAAAACTCCACTTAGTTTTAATCGTTAACTGGGTTAAAGAATCAGTGTCATTTAAAACACGGTTCACGATAAACCCAAAATCACATTCCATTAATTATCGGGTTAAAGAACAAGTGTTATTTAAAAACACTGTCCACGATAAACCCAAAAATCAATATCGATTCCATTCCAATTAAATATTATTTAATTGGTACACTTCATTAAATCTAAATAAAAAGATTTAATCTTTTCTCAACTGGGTTCAAGAACAGTGTTAGTGAAGACACCATTCACGACAAACCCAAATCACATTTGATATTAAACACAAGGCTCTGAATAGAAAATATACCGACTTATATTCAATATCAAATTCTACGACTAACAAATATCGTATTGGAAATAACGATATATATATATATATATCTATATCTTTCAAATTTCCATAACAACATTTGAATAATCACGAAATCCAACATCGAAATATTCCGAAGACAATTTCGATTCAAATCCATTCCAATGCAATCATTGGAAATTTTGGTTATTTTCAAAACCATTTCAAATTCAATTTATTTATTTAGAAACAAATAGAATTATAATTCTAGTTCAAAACTAGTTCATTTCGATAAAAATCTATTTTTATCTTTTCAAATATGGAGTTTTTCATCCCAATTCTTTGTAAATCATTTCTTATGATTTTACACAAATTATTACTATTTTTAATAATTTTATCAAGGCCCGTAAAGTCGATTTCCATCAATGGCCATCGAACTGCACTTACAACGACCTTTTTCAAATTTGATTTGGACATAACTCCAAATCCAACTGTTAGATTTTGAATTTCTAATATTCGTTAGAAAGCTCTTTTCGATACGAACCCAACGGTTCCGGTTTTAGGAGAATCCGACGGTCGGATCTCCCGTAATGTCCGTTTGAAATAAATGGCCGAAATTCACGAACTGCCGCGGCGCGGCGCGTTCTATTCAGGCCATTATATTATATATATAATATATATAATATATACTTCGTCGATTTCTATTTAAAATGAATTATATAAATAGTTTTAAAATCGTTTCAAAAGCAATTTCAACTTTCTTTTCAATTCAAATCAAAATTGAATTCTCCTTTATAAACCCGTTTTAAAATTCATTTCTATTCAATTCAAATTTCAATTCAATTTGAATTCATTTCAATTCGCTTTCAATTCAATTCATTTCGAAATCGTTTTCAATTCAATTCATTTCGAAATCGTTTTGTATTCAATTCATTTCGAAATCGTTTTTAATTCAATTCATTTCGAAATCGTTTTCAATTCAATTTGAATTCGTTTTCAATTCAATTCATTTCGAAATCGTTTTATATTCAATTCATTTCGAAATCGTTTTTAATTCAATTCATTTCGAAATCGTTTTCAATTCATTTTATTTCGAAATCGTTTTATATTCAATTCATTTCGAAATCGTTTTCAATTCAATTCATTTCGAAATCGTTTTCAATTCAATTCATTTCGAAATCGTTTTCAATTCAATTCATTTCGAAATCGTTATATATTCAATTCATTTCGAAATGAATAAAATCGATATAAATATCTTTCACGTCAAAATGGCGTCAATCTAATCAACACGGCTTCATAAATTTCTATTTTCAAATATTCTATTTCAAATATTTCTTTTTCAAAATAGTTGTTATTATCAAAATATTTCGTTCAACACATGACCAATCTCAAGGGATGAGTACTGTCAACACATGAACCTTTATTTTATATTATTCTTTATTTTTCAAATTGGAATGGGGCCCAATCAATCACCATATAATGTTAATTATATGGATTTTCATACATCACATGTATATAATAGCATTGAAAAATAATCAACCATCAACCAAAGTGCACTACACTGTATAAGCATCAAATATAGATATCTAACGCTTATAACAGCTTGTCAATCAATCGTTCGACATATTTAATCAATCAGGATGAGTGAACTTCATATTTCATCCCAACACCCGTGTGGGGTTTTCAAACAATCAAACACAGATTTTGTTTGTGCAGTTGGGTGATGTGTAAAATTTATCGACCCAATCAATGTCCTTCAAATAGGTGTACATAAACAAACCGTCCGGTTTGTAAATGAATATTTATTTATTCACATTCACGTTTAAAAATTATATTTTTAACGACAAAACATTTTATTCCAACATATGAATTTCTATTCAGTTCATTCTTTAAATAAAATGATATTTTTATTTTTCTAACTTATTTTAGAAAATTTCGGCGGCATAACGGCACGATACTAGAAACGGGACGAGGCCTAGCCTTGTCCCCGGTCTAGTGAAGGCCCACGCCATTCACACATCAATCAAATTCACCAAACAACCAAATTCAAATCAAATAATCTGACTAATCTATGCAACCAAACAAACAAGTCCATGGTCTGTGGACGATTGTGTCGGGTGCTACTAAGCACCGTCTGCATCCTAGTATATATATATAACTAGAAAAAGAAATTGAAAGGTGAGAAATTCTCACAGAAAGCTATCCAAACTCCACGGCACTTCATTGATAGAAATCTTCATCGCTATCGCATCTTCTTCATCTTCGTTGCCCGTAGCTACTACACATGTAAAAATCGAATTTTTTTACTTTGTTATTCAATATATAAAAATCGAATTTTTTTTCTGAAGTTCAATATATAAAAATCATATTTTTATTTCGAAGTTCAATATATAAAAATCATATTTTTACTTCGAAGTTCAATATATAAAAATCATATTTTTATTTCGAAGTTCAATATATAAAAATCATATTTTTATTTCGAAGTTCAATATATAAAAATCATATTTTTAATTCGAAGTTCAATATATAAAAATCATATTTTTATTTCGAAGTTCAATATATAAAAATCATATTTTTAATTCGAAGTTCAATATATAAAAATCATATTTTTACTTATTGCGTCATGTAAAAAAAAATCAGATTTTTATAGATTAAAAATCATATATGTTCAAATCGAAAAATCATATATTTCATAACAAAGAGAACATATTTTCATACCAAAAGAAATATAATTTTCTTAATCAAAGAAATCTAATTTTCATCTACAAAGATTACATTTTTAAAATGATTTCTTTTCCATAAAAATCACATTTTTATTTTCTTTTCAAACAAGGAGAAATCACATTTTTTTTCCACAAAGAAAAACATTTCATATATATTTTATAAAAACCTATTCATATAAATTTACATTATTTTATATAAGCGGTTTTTTAAATAACTAAGAATTTAAATAAAACTCACATTGTTTTACTATTGGTCGGAGGGGTGATGGTCGGAGGGCCAGGTGGCGCCAGGGAAGGTTGCAGCGTCGGCAGTTGGGAAGTGAAGGTGGCTCGAGGGTTTTGGGCGCTGGGTGCGAGCGCGTCTTCGATTTAGGGGGGCCGATGAAGCAGGTGGAGGAGAGAGGGGAAGGCTGCGGCGGTTCAGAGGGGAGGGCGACGGGTCTTCGCGGAGAGGGGGAAAACTGCGTCGAGGTGAGAAGGAGGGGGATCCGGCGGGTGGTGGGGCTTCCATCGAGGCGACGCGGTGGAGGGAGGGTGGCGGCTGGCGGGTCTCCGATTCCTTTCGTTTTTTTTCTTTTCTCTGAATCGAGAATTGGGGGGGGGGCAGAAGATAAAGGAAAGGAGAGGAGAATATATTTTTTTATTTAATTATTAAAAAGTTGACTTTTACATACGACCTCTAAACGAGGTCCACCGCCTGTCATCCATAGCGTTTTACCCCCAGTCTGAACACAATGGGATATGTATCGCAAGCTGATTTGATCGTTTCGATCAGTTTCCGTCGAATTTATATTTAAATCACTATATTGAATTTTAAACGCACATTTCAAATTACCGGGGTCACATACCAACCAGGAAAATTCCAGAAAAATATTTTCTAGCTTCGTATTGACGATATGGTCCTAACCAAACTAGTTTCGTCAAATTCTGAGACCGTTAGAAAAATGGCCATTTTCCAGTCGATTAAAATCAACTAAAACTGGTTAAACGCGTTTTCCTTTGCCACGCTCACATATTGATTCGAAAAATTATGAAATTTGGAATCTAGCAATAACTTAACATCACGGACCCAACAAAACTGGTTTCGTCGAAATCCGAGGTCGTATGCAAAATGTCCAATTTTAAGGGCCTGAATTCCATAGCGACTATTCAGAATTTTCAACTGGACATATCTTTTGATTCCCGCTATGAAATTTCGATTTCCCGGATTCGTTGGAAAGATATTATCAATTAGATCCTAATGTTTTTGGTTTCACTAAAATCCGGATTGTTTTGCACCCGGTACATTCAATTAAAGTTTGAAATCGAATTATCGAACTACCGTGCCATTTTCAATTCTATTTATAATTATATATATAATTATTTATATTCTAACGACGACCTATATAAATATATACGTCGAATTCAATTCTAAACATTTTTCTCGTCGATATTATTTAAAATAATTCATTTTAAATAATCAAAATTCGCTAAAATTGCCAAAATAAAAATTTTAAACTGGCCTAGATTTTCGGGTTGTTACAATCTCCTCCACTTATAACTTTTCGTCCCCAAAAAGGAACAAAGTCGAAAGTGGTTTGATCAATCAATGCTACGTTCGATCTGGCTTTCATTCTCCAACTTTTCAGTTTCTGAAAATTTCCAAAAATTTCAAAAATTTGGCTAACACCTTAAATTTTCGAAAAATTTCGCCATAACCTCCCCTGCACCGGGAGCATCGGGGAATTTCAAATAGCTTCCTCGGTCCTTTGGATCTCAAAAAGAAAAAGAAAAAGCCAAGCGGCTAGCCAATAGGCTCATAAAATCATCATCACCCAAACAAAACAGTAAATTATGTAGTAAACATGTACCTATTTGTCGGGCAAACACATTTTATTCTTCGGCTCTAGCCTCCTTGCTATGACCTGTTCAATATAAGTATATGTATATGCAAGCAAATGCGACCAATTTTCAATACAGTTCAATATTTGGTTCAATTAGGCATGATGGTTCAAATTATCAAACCAATAAACAACCAACACAAACATCAATCAATTAGTGAATTATCATTTGAAATTCATAACTTTGATATCTATAAAGAAAATCACGTTTTGATACCAAATCACAACAATGTATTCTAGCTATATTAGTTTTGGTTCTCACACCAGTCTAATGGAAATATATAGAAAATCACACCTTCGAAACTCGAACATAAATGTTGATGATGCGATCTCTATCATCAATATCATCTTCGGGCGACTAGAGTGCGATGCTATATCTATCCAATATATTAAAATTTTGAATATACGTTTGCAAGGCGTATATGCAAATTCTTTATATACTGAATTGTCCAAAATCAATATAGATAAATAATCAAATACGAATAATTGATTTAAATTTTCAAAACAAAATTTGTTTTCACTTTGAAAAATATACTCTCCACTCTCGTTCTAGGATACTACTGATCCTATCTCTAACGAGTCATTCCCATTGGATATTACTAACCCAATATCTGATGAATTCTTTCGTATGGTTCTAATGTGCCTTGTTCTCTAGCTTTGTGAACCAAAGCTCTGATACCAACTGTGAAAACCCGTAACTTCCCCGGAAAGGAAAGCGGCGGATAGTTCGAGAACAAGCCACAACAGAACGCATACAAAAGAACATTTCATTGTATATTACAACAATGCATCAGATTACAAGAATATACAGAGTATAAATGAATATTACACAGAAATATCAGAGATTTAAATTACATTTAAATACATAGCAGCGGAAAATAATACAATACACAACTAGAAGAGATATACGGATACAAAGCTTTCCGGATATCATTCCAGCTGTAAACCAGGATCCTGTGAATATAAATATGCAAAACCAAAACTACTAGCTGCCCGTGTCAAAATAAGGGCACCCAGAGTTTAGGTTAAAACAATAAACTCCAGGTCAGTCATATGACTGGTGTGAGAACTAAAACAGTTATTAATCTTTTATTTTTAAAGCTAGGTAAATCAAGGGACCACGCCGTATAACACGGAACGGGTTTCCTCCCAAGAATACCAGTGCATAAAACAAACAGCGCAATGCTAAATAAAGAAAAATGAAGCTGTTATAAGACCCAGGTCCCATCACACAATGCAACGCAGCCGAGGATAGGGTTTTCCCTTATAACAGCCAAAGAATGCTTAATACGTTTAAAACAAATCATTTGATACTACTATAAGTGCATAGTGTATAAAACAACTTCAAATCATAAGTATCAATCATAGGCGTCATGAATGTCCCATACCAATATGTCGCCATATATAGGTTTACAATCAAAACCGAAATGTCGTATTGGAAGTTGGGTTATCATTTATGGTATGAACCGAGGCTAGGGGCAAGATCCTCACCGATTTGAGACTGTCTAGTTCGAGCCTCAGGGTCAGAGCGCATCGACCCTTGGATCGTCAGGGCCGGTCCACCGATGTGGATTAAAATTCCTGAACACTGCGTTTCCTTGCCCTTTGGGGCGTAAGCCTGGCCCGTCAGCCGACCAGAAGCATCGGCCGAAACCGATATCACGAGGCGCCTCGCTTTTCAGCAAGTAATAATAAGCAACATCCACATGAGTCAAACTCGTCAGCCAGTTCAAGCACTGACGCCACTCCTAACTAGAAAGAAACGCATGTCCTCCCTGATGTCCGTCTCCCGTTTTTAGTTCATACCGGGTGTGATACTCGCGAATCAACGTTACACAAAGCTACGCCACAAAGGCCGTGCTTCGATCATCAACCACAATACTTTGCTTTTCAACAGAAGCCTTGATCATTTGCCACTTAAGCATGCCACACAGGAAATTCACTCCATGCGATTGATATCCATCAATATATTACCCCTGAGCTCGTACGTCTCAGAGAAGGGCGTTAAGCAAGAGAATAAATTCTCTGCCGCCAAACAGATATATATTTAATAGAGATCAATCACACGGACTAAAATCCAATGTCAGACACACAGTGCATTTACAAGTCCGTTCTGGGTCTGAACGAAACCGGAGGCACCTAGTACCCCGCATATCCATCGATCTCCAAGTACGTCTGGACGATCACTAACTGTTTCCGTCTTCTTGGGTGTACAGCCCAATCAAGATCATCAGTAATTACCCAAACGACGTGAAGACTTCTGGTCTTCGACCACCGTCTTCATCTTTGACTTATCGTCGTATCAGTTATTCAGAATGGGATAAACCCGGTCTTTCCGAATAACTCGCGTATACTTTAGATAAGTGTTACACAAACACAACATACGCCTCATTCCAATTCATCAGTCACTAACCGTAAATTAATCAAGAGAATAATTTCCCAAATATTAACCCCGAAGGCCGAAACCAACATCAGATCAATATCCAGAAAACCATTCTGCTTGGCTAACCGACAGTTAGTTTCTAAATTTCACATTCATAGGGAAAGGTTCCCATTAATTTTATCCAAGATAAATTCCTTGAATTTATTCTTTATTCTATTTTTGAATCTCAATTCAAACTAGTCGGGATTAGCGAACCTTATCGAAGTAATTATTTATTTTAATTTCCCCATCCCAACCTATTCATCGCATGAAGTAAAACTGGTAATACTTCATATCTAACACCACAGTGTTATCGGTAAATTCAATTACCATTTCACGTTCAAATCTAATTAAAGATTTAACTATCGCCTGGAGAAAAACTGGTGATACTCCATTTTCGATCATTTCAATCTAATTAAAGATTCATTAAAACTCCACTTAGTTTTAATCGTTAACTGGGTTAAAGAATCAGTGTCATTTAAAACACGGTTCACGATAAACCAAAAATCACATTCCATTAATTATCGGGTTAAAGAACAAGTGTTATTTAAAAACACTGTCCACGATAAACCCAAAAATCAATATCGATTCCATTGCAATTAAATATTATTTAATTGGTACACTTCATTAAATCTAAATAAAAAGATTTAATCTTTTCTCAACTGGGTTCAAGAACAGTGTTAGTGAAGACACCATTCACGACAAACCCAAATCACATTTGATATTAAACACAAGGCTCTGAATAGAAAATATACCGGCTTATATTCAATATCAAATTCTACGACTAACAAATATCGTATTGGAAATAACGATATATATATCTATATCTTTCAAATTTCCATAACAACATTTGTATAATCACGAAATCCAACATCGAAATATTCCGAAGACAATTTCGATTCAAATCCATTCCAATGCAATCATTGGAAATTTTGGTTATTTTCAAAACCATTTCAAATTCAATTTATTTATTTAGAAACAAATAGAATATAATTCTAGTTCAAAACTAGTTCATTTCGATAAAAATCTATTTTTATCTTTTCAAATATGGAGTTTTTCATCCCAATTCTTTGTAAATCATTTCTTATGATTTTACACAAATTATTACTATTTTTAATAATTTAATCAAGGCCCGTACAGTCGATTTCCATCAATGGCCATCGAACTGCACTTACAGCGACCTTTTTCAAATTTGATTTGGACGTAACTCCAAATCCAACCGTTAGATTTTGAATTTCTAATATTCGTTAGAAAGCTCTTTTCGATAAGAACCCAACGGTTCCGGTTTTAGGAGAATCCGACGGTCGGATCTCCCGTAATGTCCGTTTGAAATAAATGGTCGAAATTCACGAACTACCGCGGCGCGGCGCGTTCTATTCAGGCCATTATATTATATATATAATATATATAATATATACTTCGTCGATTTCTATTTAAAATGAATTATATAAATAGTTTTAAAATCGTTTCAAAAGCAATTTCAACTTTCTTTTCAATTCAAATCAAAATTGAATTCTCCTTTATAAATCCATTTTAAAATTCATTTCTATTCAATTCAAATTTCAATTCAATTTGAATTCATTTCAATTCGCTTTCAATTCAATTCATTTCGAAATCGTTTTCAATTCAATTCATTTCGAAATCGTTTTATATTCAATTCATTTCGAAATCGTTTTTAATTCAATTCATTTCGAAATCGTTTTCAATTCAATTTGAATTCGTTTTTAATTCAATTCATTTCGAAATCGTTTTATATTCAATTCATTTCGAAATCGTTTTTAATTCAATTCATTTCGAAATCGTTTTCAATTCAATTTATTTCGAAATTGTTTTACATTCAATTCATTTCGAAATCGTTTTCAATTCAATTCATTTCGAAATCGTTTTCAATTCAATTCATTTCGAAATCGTTTTCAATTCAATTCATTTCGAAATCGTTATATATTCAATTCATTTCGAAATGAATAAAATCGATATAAATATCGTTCACGTCAAAATGGCGTCAATCTAATCAACACGGCTTCATAAATTTCTATTTTCAAATATTCTATTTCAAATATTTCTTTTTCAAAATAGTTGTTATTATCAAAATATTTCGTTCAACACATGACCAATCTCAAGGGTTGAGTACTGTCAACACATGAACCTTTATTTTATATTATTCTTTATTTTTCAAATTGGAATGAGGCCCAATCAATCACCATATAATGTTAATTATATGGATTTTCATACATCACATGTATATAATAGCATTGAAAAATAATCAACCATCAACCAAAGTGCACTACACTGTATAAGCATCAAATATAGATATCTAACGCTTATAACAGCTTGTCAATCAATCGATCGACATATTTAATCAATCAGGATGAGTGAACTTCATATTTCATCCCAACACCCGTGTGGGGTTTTCAAACAATCAAACACAGATTTTGTTTGTGCAGTTGGGCGATGTGTAAAATTTATCGACCCAATCAATGTCCTTCAAATAGGCGTACATAAACAAACCGTCCGGTTTGTAAATGAATATTTATTTATTCACATTCACGTTTAAAAATTATATTTTTAACGAAAAAACATTTTATTCCAACATATGAATTTCTATTCAGTTCATTCTTTAAATAAAATGATATTTTTATTTTTCTAACTTATTTTAGAAAATTTCGGCGGCATAACGGCACGATACTAGAAACGGGACGAGGCCTAGCCTTGTCCCCGGTCTAATGAAGGCCCACGCCATTCACACATCAATCAAATTCACCAAACAACCAAATTCAAATCAAATAATCTGACTAATCTATGCAACCAAACAAACAAGTCCATGGTCTGTGGACTATTGTGTCGGGTGCTACTAAGCACCGTCTGCATCCTAGTATATATATATAACTAGAAAAAGAAATTGAAAGGTGAGAAATTCTCACAGAAAGCTATCCAAACTCCACGGCACTTCATTGATAGAAATCTTCATCGCTATCGCATCTTCTTCATCTTCGTTGCCCGTAGCTACTACATATGTAAAAATCGAATTTTTTTACTTTGTTATTCAATATATAAAAATCAAATTTTTTTTCCGAAGTTCAATATATAAAAATCATATTTTTATTTCGAAGTTCAATATATAAAAATCATATTTTTACTTCGAAGTTCAATATATAAAAATCATATTTTTATTTCGAAGTTCAATATATAAAAATCATATTTTTAATTCGAAGTTCAATATATAAAAATCATATTTTTAATTCGAAGTTCAATATATAAAAATCATATTTTTATTTCGAAGTTCAATATATAAAAATCATATTTTTAATTCGAAGTTCAATATATAAAAATCATATTTTTACTTATTGCTTCATGTAAAAAAATCAGATTTTTATAGATTAAAAATCATATATGTTCAAATCGAAAAATCATATATTTCATAACAAAGAGAACATATTTTCATACCAAAAGAAATATAATTTTCTTAATCAAAGAAATCTAATTTTCATCTACAAAGATTACATTTTTAAAATGATTTCTTTTCCATAAAAATCACATTTTTATTTTCTTTTCAAACAAGGAGAAATCACATTTTTTTTTCCATAAAGAAAAACATTTTATATATATTTTATAAAAACCTATTCATATATATTTACATTATTTTATATATTTTATATAAGCGGTTTTATAAATAACTAAGAATTTAAATAAAACTCACATTGTTTTACTATTGGTCGGAGGGGTGATGGTCGAAGGGCCAGGTGGCGCCAGGGAAGGTTGCAGCGTCGGCAGTTGGGAAGTGAAGGTGGCTCGAGGGTTTTGGGCGCTGGGTGCGAGCGCGTCTTCGATTTAGGGGGGCCGATGAAGCAGGTGGAGGAGAGAGGGGAAGGCTGCGGCGGTTCAAAGGGGAGGGCGACGGGTCTTCGTGGAGAGGGGGAAAACTGCGTCGAGGTGAGAAGGAGGGGGATCCGGCGGGTGGTGGGGCTTCCATCGAGGCGACGCGGTGGAGGGAGGGTGGCGGCTGGCGGGTCTCCGATTCCTTTCGTTTTTTTTTTCTTTTCTCTGAATCGAGAATTGGGGGGGGGGGGGGCAGAAGATAAAGGAAAGGAGAGGAGAATATATTTTATTTTTATTTTTATTTTATTATTTAATTATTAAAAAGTTGACTTTTACATACGACCTCTAAACGAGGTCCACCACCTGTCGTCCATAGCGTTTTACCCCCAGTCTGAACACAATGGGATATGTATCGCAAGCTGATTTGATCGTTTCGATTAGTTTCCGTCGAATTTACATTTAAATCACTATATTGAATTTTAAACGCACATTTCAAATTACCGGGGTCACATACCAACCAGAAAAATTCCAGAAAAATATTTTCTAGCTTCGTATTGACGATACGGTCCTAACCAAACTAGTTTCGTCGAATTCTGAGACCGTTAGAAAAATGGCCATTTTCCAGTCGATTAAAATCAACTGAAACTGGTCAAATGCGTTTTCCTTTGCCACGCTCACATATTGATTCGAAAAATTATGAAATTTGGAATCTAGCAATAACTTAACATCACGGACCCAACAAAACTGGTTTCGTCGAAATCCGAGGTCGTTTGCAAAATGTCCAATTTTAAGGGCCTGAATTCCATAGCGACTATTCAGAATTTTCAACTGGACATATCTTTTGACTCCCGCTATGAAATTTCGATTTCCCGGATTCGTTGGAAAGATATTATCAATTAGATCCTAATGTTTTTGGTTTCACTAAAATCCGGATTGTTTTGCACCCGGTACATTCAATTGAAGTTTGAAATCGAATTATCGAACTACCGTGCCATTTTCAATTCTATTTATAATTATATATATAATTATTTATATTCTAACGACGACCTATATAAATATATACGTCGAATTCAATTCTAAACATTTTTCTCGTCGATATTATTTAAAATAATTCATTTTAAATAATCAAAATTCGCTAAAATTGCCAAAATAAAAAATTTAAACTGGCCCAGATTTTCGGGTTGTTACAACTCAGGTTATTGTTATTTTTTGGTGCTATCTCTAATATGATCATTTTATGATTAATATTATTTTATGAATAAGATGTCATCTTATTGGGCTAATTTAGTGTTTTTGTAAATAAAGCGGAGAAATTGAAGCTGATAAGATTTAAAGTACTTATTTGTTATACATTGTAAATAAATGTATGAATAAGGATTAAGAAGTCGCTAAGGATCTCGAAGAAAAGAAATAACATACAGATATTTTTATAGTTGTTTCTTTAATGAGATATACAGACATATAAAGTAAAATATACTTGATATTTTTAAAGTTATTATTGAATTTTTTAAGTCAAATTTTTTGGTTTTATTTGATACATTTTTTGTTATGTTGTCATTTAGACAGATTTTGGTTTTTTATTCCTAATATGAACAGGTTATTATTGTTCATCAAGTAATAATAGTGTTGATTTATGAATAAATTCAAAATTTTAAGTAATTGAAGCTATTAATGTCTGATATATAACTTATGGCTACTTATGCTAAATAGCTTGTGTAATGATATCTCAAATTTTGTTTTAGTGACTAATATAATTATTTGTTTCAGTTTACTAAGGAATTATAGATTGAGATATCATAAAGATAGAAAATACATTATTGATATTCTAAGCGATTTAAAGTTTATATTTTTTATGAACGCACACTAAGGAAAAGTTTTTTGTTAAAGCGGGAAATGCAATAATTTTTTGAGGATGTTGAGTTTGGGGGGAGAAATAGAGTATTATCATTGTCTTTAGAGAGATCATTATCTTTGGTTCAACTACGGGTATTTCTTCGGCTAAAGTTTATGATTTATTTCCTTCCATTAAGAAGTAAATTAAGAACTATAATAAGACGATGTTAAAGAAAATTCCCCTTTAAGCTAAGGTTACTGCTTCAAGAAAACAAACTCAACAACCTCAAAATGCAAGATCACTAAGAAAATCCTACTAAATGGCAAGAAATGCTATTCCAGATGATTGTGTAGTATTTCTTCATAAAGACAAATAATGGATAGATAAAGATGATGTTACGGAATTACATCAATCCATGTAAGGTACTAATTTAAAATGTGGATTTAAGAAATGAACATATAGTATAAATCTATATGGATAATAAAGTTTGAAATTTCCCTTTAACTTAAGTAATAAGATCATTGGTTATAAATTACTATTCCAATCCAAAAGGGATCAAGTGGGTAATATTGAATTTTATAAGGCACTTTCATTGAAATCACTATTATTAAAAGAAAATTTTATTTTCTTTAAGGAATGTTTCAGACTAAGTAAATGATTCTTCAGAATCGATCATTTTGGAGCTTACTAATTTTGTACTTTTGAGCATTATCTGATGGAGATTAAAGTTATGTTTCTCAATGGAGACATCGATGAAACTACTTAAGAAACTCATTTATGGATTAGTCTTTTGTATTTGGGGTTAAAATACACCATTATTGTTCATGGGGTGATATTTGGATTATTACAAAAGATTTAGGAAGATAAATGCTTAAAAGGTTAGGTATGTAAGCTGCGATTCGGTTGATTTTACCAAAACAGATAAATGCTACCATCCTTGAAATGAAAGAAATGCAAAAGATTTCTCATGCATTTGCATTGTGAATTCCAATGCATACTAACGTATATACACATATGGATATGCGTGTATTATTTGGCAGATACCTTGCTGATATTAAAGTGGATCGCTGATTTAGTAGTCAAAATGTGTAACAACCCGGAAAATCTGGGCCAGTTTAAAATTTTTATTTTGGCAATTTTAGTGAATTTTAAATATTTAAAATGAATTATTTTAAATAATATAGATGAGAAATTTAATTTGAATAAAATTCGAATGAATATATTTATATAGTTCGTCGTTGAATATAAATATTTATTTATAATTATAAAAGGAATTGAAAATGGCGCGGTAGTTCGATAATTCGATTTCAAACTTCAAATGAATGTACAAGATTCAAAATAAACCGAAATTTAGCGAAACCAGAAATAGTAGAATCTAATTGAGAATATCTTTCCAACGAATCCGAAAAATCAAAATTTCATAGCGGGAATCAAAAGTTATGGCCAAATGAATTTTCAGAATAGTCGCTATGGAATTCAGGCCCTTAAAAATAGTCATTTTGCAAATGACCTCGGATTTCGATGAAACCACTTTTGTTGGATCTGTGATGTGAAGTTATTTCTAGATTCCAATTTTCATAATTTTCCGATTCAATATGTGAGCATGGCAAAAGAAAACATGTTTGACCAGTTTCAGTTGATTTTAATCGACTGGAAACTGGCCATTTTTCAAACGGTCTCAGAATTTGACGAAATTATTTTTGTTAGGACCGTATCGTCAATAAAAAGCTAGAAAATATATTTCGGGAATTTTTCTAGTTAGTATGTGGCCCCGGTAAATGGAAATGCGCGTTTAAATTCAATATATAGAGTTATATGTGGATTTTGACGAAAACTGATTGAAACGATCGAATCAGCTTACGATACATATCCCATTGTGTTCGGAATGGGGGTAATTAGCTATGGATGACAGGCGGTGGGTCTCGTTTCGAGGTCAAAACAAGAAGGTACCTTTTTGAAATAAAATAAAATAAAATATATTTATATATATATCCTCACCCTCTTACCTTTCTCTCTCCTTTCATTCAGCCGTAGTAAAATAAAAAGAAAAAAAACCTCCCATCGCAGAAAAACCCGCCGCCACCCTCCCTAACTTCGCCGCCGACCTCCCCCTGACATGCGCCTCCACCTCCTCTCCTCTCCCTCTCCCTCGCGCTTCTCTCCTCCTCTAATTAAATCCAAACCGTGCCCTAGCCCCTCCTTATCGTGACCCGTCGACGCCCCAAAACCCCACCACTACCCCTCCCTACCACCTGACGCGAGGGCCCCATCGCCCTCCCTCTGTCTCACCTCCCTCCGTTAAAAGCAAGGCCACCCGAAAACCCTAGCTTCCAGGCCACTGCGCCATCGATGGAGAAGCCCCTCGCCACCGCATCGAGGACCAGCTGCGCCGGACCTCCTCCCCCTCCACCAATCCGACGTCAGCACAAAGAAGACCCCCCTCCGCTAATACAATAAGTTTTATAACTGTTTTCTTTTTTATATATATAAAATTTTATTTTTAGTTACTTAAAGTTATTTATTTTTATTAAGCCAAAACTGAGTTTTCTTAAGTACAAAAACCGATTTTTATTTTAGTATGAAAACTGATTTTATCTAGTTATAAAAGTAAAGATCGTTTGATTTTTATAAAGTAGAAGTAATAAAAATTCGATCTTTATATAAGAAGTAGAAATATAAAAATATTATTTTTATATATAAATAAGCGTTGTAAAAATATATGAAATAAAAATAGAATTTTTATTTATCGAAAGAAGTGATAAAAATATAATTTTTATTTGAATAGCGTGAAAAGAACTGCATAGGAATTACAAATAAATCCAGATGTTCAGCAGTTCAATAGCAAAGCACGGCGGAGTGGAACCCTCTGTGAGAACTTCTCACCTTTTAATTTTGTTTTCTAATTATAAATATATACTAGGATGCAGACGGTGTTTAGTAGCACCCGACACCCGTCGTCCACAGACCATGGACGGCTTGTATGCTTGTTTGTTTGATTTTGATGTGTAGTTGATTGTGTGATGTGATGTGAAAGGAAATAAAACATTTACATAGTTAAAAATAGAATTTTTAATGTGTATTAAAAATAAATACTTATAAACAAATCGGAGATTTGTTTATATACACTGATTTGATTGATATTGATTGGGACGATAAATTTTAAACATCGCCCAACTTCACAAATAAAATCTGTGTTTGATTGTCTGAAACACCACATGGGTATTGGGATGATATTTGATGTACACTAATCCCGATTGTTTAGTTGTATGTCAATCGATTGATTGACAGACTGTGTAAGCGTTAATTATTTATATTTAATGCTTATACAGTTGTGTGGTGCACTCTGGATGATGGTTGATTATTTATCGTTGCTATTATATACATGTGTTGTAGAAAATCCATATAATTAACATTATATGGTAATTGATTGGGCCTCATTCTAATTTGGAAAATAAGGAATAGAAATATATATATTCATGTGTTGAATAAAAGCCGGGTTGATTAGATTGACGCCATTTTGGACGTGAACGATATTTATATCAATTATATTCGTTTTTAAAATGAATATAGAAAAGGAAGTGATTTCAAAATATGATATTTTGAAGTGAATTGAAATTCGAATTAGATTGAAGTGAATTGAAATTCGAATTAGATTGAAGTGAATTGAAATTCGAATTAGATTGAAGTGATTCGAAATTCGAATTAAATTAAAGTTATTTGAAATTCGAATTAAATTGAATAGCATTGAAATTCGAATTAAATTGAAACAGAATTGAAATCGATTTGAAATGAATTTAAAACGAATTTATATTTGAAAATTCAATTTTGATTTGAATTTGAGATGGAAGTTTAAATCGTTTTAAAATAGAAATCGACGAAATATATATTATATATATAATATAATGGCCTGAATAGAACGCGCCGCGCTGCGGTAGTTCGAAAACTTCGACCATTGACTTCGGACGGACATTACGGGAGATCCGACCGTCGAATTCTCCTAAAATCGGAACCGTTGGGTTCGTATCAAAAAGAGCTTTCTAACGAACTTGAGAAATTAGAAATCTAACGGTTGGATTTGGAGATACGTCCAAATCAAATTTGGAAAAGGTCGCTGTAAGTGCAGTTCGATGGCATTGATGGAAATCGACTGTACGGGCCTTGATAAAATTATTAAAAATATTAATAATTAATGTAGAATCATAAGAAATGATTTGGAAAGAATTGGGATGAAAAAATCCATATTTGAAAAGATAAAAATAGATTTTTATCGAAATGAACTAGTTTTGAACTAGAATAATAATTTATTTATTTTTAAATAAATAAATTGGTTTTGAAATGGTTTTAAAAGAAACCAGAATTTCCAATAATTGAATTGGAATGGATTTGAATCGAAATTGTCTTTGGAATATTTCGATGTTGGATTTCGTGATTATACAGATATTGTTATGGAAATTTGAAAGATACATTTATATCGTTATTTCCAATATGATATTTGTTGGTCGTAGAATTTAATATTGAATATAAGCCGATATATTTTCTATTCAGAGCCTTGTATTTAATAGCAAATGGGATTTGGGTTTGTCGTGAATGGTGTCTTCGTTAACACTTTTCTTAAACCCAGTTGAGGAAAAGATTAAATCTTTTTATTTAGATTTAATGAAGTGTACCAATTAAATAATATTTAATTGGAATTAAATTGGAATTGATTTTTGGGTTTATCGTGAACGGTGTTTTAAATAACATTTGTTTTTTAACCCGACAATTAATGGAATGTAATTTTGGGTTGTCGTGAATGGTATCTCGAATAATACTGTTCTTAGACCCAATGGAGTTAAGAAAATCAGAAATTAACTAAAGGTTAGTTAAGTTGAATGGTTTCTTGGGTATTGATCTGATGTTGGTTTCGGCCTTCGGGTTTATTACTTAGGGAATTGTTCACTTGCTAATTTACGGTTAAGGTCTGATGGAATAGTATGTTATTTTGGGTTTCCCGTGAACCATGTTTTAAATGACACTGATTCTTTAACCCAGCTAAAGATTAAAACTAAATGGTGTTTTAATGAATCTTTAATTAGATTGAAAAGTGAATTTGATAATTAAAATTATCAAATTCAAGAAATGATCGAGAATGGAGTATCACCAGTTTTACTCCAGACGATAGTTAAATCTTTAATTAGATTTGAATGTGAAATGGTAATTGAATTTACCGATAACACCGTGGTGTTAGATATGAAGTATTACCAGTTTTACTTCATGGGATGAATAGGTTGGGATTGGGAAATTTAACAATTGATTACTTCGGTAAGGCTCGTTAATCCCGACTAGTTTGGATAAACCATAATTTGGTTTGAATTGATATTCAAAAGAAGATTAAAGAATAAATTTTAAATAATTTATCTTTGATAAAATTAATGGGAACCTTTCCCTAGGAATGTGAAATTTAGAAACTACCTGTAGGTTAACTAAGAAGGATGGTTTTCTAGGTATTGATCTGATGTTGGTTTCGGCCTTCGGGGTTAATATTTGGGGAATTATTCTCTGGCTAATTTACGGTTAGTGACTGATGAATTGGAATGAGGCGTTTGTTGTGTTTGTGTAACACTTGTTTAATATATACGCGAGTTATTCAGAAAGACCGGGTTTATCCCATTCTGAATAACTGATACGACGATAAGTCGAAGATGAAGACGGTGGTCGAAGACCGGAAGTCTTCACATCGTTTGGATAATTACTGACGATCCTGATTGGGCTGTACACCCAAGAGGAGGGAAATAGTTGGTGGTCGTCCAGATGTACTTGGAGATCGATGGATACGCGAGGAAAGTGCCTCCGGTTTCGTTCAGACCCAGAACGGACTTGTATGGACTGTGTGTCTGTGACGGCAAGGAATTTCGCTCGGTCCGAACCAGTCGCTAAACCGACCCAGACCGCTCGAAACGCCCTATCGTTTGAGAACAGGACAAAATAGAACGCATACAGAAGAACATTTCACTGTATATTACAACAATGCACCAGAATACAAGAATATACAGAGTATAAATGAAATAAATATAACACAGAAATATCAGAGATTTAAATTACATTTAAATACAAAGCAGCGGAAAATAATACAATACACAACTAGAAGAAGATATACGGATACAAAGCTTTCCGGATATCGTTCCAGCTGTAAACCAGGATCCTGTGAATATAAATCTGCAAAACCAAAACTACTAGCTGCCCGTGTCAAAATAAGGGCACCCAGAGTTTAGGTTAAAACAATAAACTCCAGGTCAGTCATGTGACTGGTGTGAGAACTAAAACAGTTATTAATCTTTGTTTTTAAAAGTTAGGTAAATCAAGGGACCACGCCGTATAACACGGAACGGGTTTCCTCCCAAGAATACCAGTGCATAAAACAACAGCGCAATGCTAAATAAAGAAAAATGAAGCTATTATAAGACCCAGGTCCTATCACACAATGCAACGTAAGCCGGGGGATAGGGTTTTTTCCTTATAATAGCCAAGAATGCTTGATACGTTTAAAAGAAATCATTTTGATACTATTAAAAGTGCATAGTGTATAAAACAACTTCAAATCATAAGTATCAATCATAGGCGGCATGAATGCCCCATACCACTATGTCGCCATATATAGGTTATACAATCAAAATCGCAAAATTCTCGTATTTGGAAATTGGGTTTCCATCTATGAACCGAGGCAAAAGATAGTCCTCAACCGATTCGAGACTGTCTAGCCCGAGTCTCAGGAGCAGAACGCATCGCCCCTTGGATCGTCAGGGCCGGTCCACCGATGTGGATTAAACTTAAACCCTGAACATGCGTTTCGCCGCCCTTTGGGGCGTAAGTGAGCCAACTAAATGACTCCATCGGTTCGAGAACGACCGATCAATCCGAGGCGCCTCGCAACAGCAACAACCACATAAGTCAAACTCGTCAGGGCGTGTAAAACCACTGACGCCACTTTTTAGCTAGAAGGAAACGCATGCCCTCCCTGAGGTCCGTCTTCCGTTTTTGGTTCATACCGGGTGTGATACTCGCGAAGTAAATGTTACACAAAGCTACGCCACAAAGGCCGTGCTTTGATCATCACCACAAGACTTTGCTATTCAACAGAAGCCTCGATCAATTGCCACTTAGGCATGCCACACAGGCAATTCACTCCATGCGTTTGATATCCATCAATATATAACCCCTGAGCTCGTACGTCTCAGAGAAGGGCGTTAAGCAAGAGAATAAATTCTCCGCCGCCAAACAGATATATATTTAATAGAGATCAATCACATAGACTAAAATCCAATGTCAGACACACAGTCCATTTACAAGTCCGTTCTAGGGCTGAACGAAACCGGAGGCACCTAGTACCCCGCATATCCATCGATCTCCAAGTACGTCTGGATGATCACCAACTGTTTCCATCTTCTTGGGTGTACAGCCCAATCAAGATCATCAGTAATCACCCCAAACGACGTGAAGACTTCCGGTCTTCGACCACCGTCTTCATCTTCGACTTATCGTCGTATCAGTTATTCAGAATGGGATAAACCCGATCTTTCCGAATAACTCGCGTATATTTAAATAAGTGTTACACAAACCCAACATACGCCTCATTCCAATTCATCAGTCACTGACCGTAAATTAATCAAGAGAATAATTCCCCAAATATTAACCCCGAAGGCCGAAACCAACATCAGATCAATATCCAGAAAACCATTCTGCTTGGCTAACCGACAGTTAGTTTCTAAATTTCACATTCATAGGGAAAGGTTCCCATTAATTTTATCCAAGATAAATTTCTTGAATTTATTCTTTAATCTATTTTTGAATGCCAATTCAAACTAGTCGGGATTAGCGAACCTTACCGAAGTAATCATTTGTTTTAATTTCCCAATCCCAACCTATTCATCCCATGAAGTAAAACTGGTAGTACTTCATATCTAACACCACGGTGTTATCGGTAAATTCAATTACCATTTCACGTTCAAATCTAATTAAAGATTTAACTATCGCCTGGAGCAAAACTGGTGATACTCCATTTTCGATCATTTCAATCTAATTAAAGATTCATTAAAACTCCACTTAGTTTTAATCTTTGACTGGGTTAAAGAATCAGTGTCATTTAAAACACGGTTCACGATAAACCCAAAGTCACATTCCATTGATTATCGGGTTAAAGAACGAGTGTTATTTAAAACACTGTTCACGATAAACCCAAAAATCAATATCAATTCAATTCCAATTAAATATTATTTAATTGGTACACTTCATTAAATCTAAATAAAAAGATTCAATCTTTTTCTCAACTGGATTCAAGAACAGTGTTAATGAAGACACCATTCACGACAAACCCAAATCACATTTGATATTAAATACAAGGCTCTGAATAGAAAATATATCGGCTTATATTCAATATCAAATTCTATGACCAACAGATATCGTATTGGAAATAACGATATATATATCTATATCTTTCAAATTTCCATAACAACATCTGTATAATCACGAATTCCAACATCGAAATATTCCGAAGACAATTTCGATTCAAATCCACTCCAATGCAATCATTGGAAATTCTGGTTATTTTTAAAACCCTTTTCAAATTCAATTTATTTATTTAAAAATAAATAGAATTATAATTCTAGTTCAAAACTAGTTCATTTCGATAAAAATCTATTTTTATCTTTTCAAATATGGAGTTTTTCATCCCAATTCTTTCTAAATCATTTCTTATGATTTTACACAAATTATTACTATTTTTAATAATTTTATCAAGGCCCGTACAGTCGATTTCCATCAATGGCCATCGAACTGCACTTACAACGACCTTTTTCGAATTTGATTTTGACGTATCTCCAAATCCAACCGTTAGGTTTCAAATTTCTAATATTCGTTAGAAAGCTCTTTTCGATACGAACCCAACGGTTCCGGTTTTAGGAGAATCCGACGGTCGGATCTCCCGTAATGTCCGTTTGAAATAAATGGTCGAAATTCACGAACTGCCGCGGCGCGGCGCGTTCTATTCAGGCCATTATATTATATATATAATATATATTTCGTCGATTTCTATTTAAAACGAATCATATAAATAGTTTTTAAAATTCGTTTCAAAAGCAATTTCAACTTTCTTTTCAATTCAATCAAAATTGAATTCTTCTTTGTAAATTCGTTTTAAAATTCATTTCTATTCAATTCAAATTTCAATTTAATTTGAATTCATTTCAATTCGCTTTCAATTCAATTTGAATTCGTTTTCAATTCAATTCATTTCGAAATCGTTTTCAATTCAATTCATTTCGAAATCGTTTTCAATTCAATTCATTTCGAAATCGTTTTCAATGCAATTCATTTCGAAGTCGTTTTCAATTCAATTCATTTCATTTCGAAATCGTTTTCAATTCAATTCATTTCGAAATCGTTTTCAATTCAATTCATTTCGAAATCGTTATCAATTCAATTCATTTCGAAATCGTTATCAATTCATTTCATTTCGAAATGAATAAAATCGATATAAATATCGTTCACGTCAAAATGGCGTCAATCTAATCAACACGGCTTCATAAATTTCTATTTTCAAATATTCTATTTCAAATATTTCTTTTTCAAAATAGTTGTTATCAAAATATTTCGTTCAACACATGACCAATCCCAATGGATGAGTACTGTCAACACATGAACTTTTATTTTATATCGATAAAGATGTAAATTTTATTACTAAAATATTTCGTTATACACCTGACCAATCTCAATGGATGAGTACTGTCAACACATGAACTTTTATTTTATAATATTCTTTATTTTTCAAATTGGAATGAGGCCCAATCAATTACCATATAAAGTTAATTATATGGATTTCATACAACACATGTATATAATAGCATTGAAAAATAATCAACCATCAACCAAAGTGCACTACACTGTATAAGCATCAAATATAGATATCTAACGCTTATAACAGCCTGTCAATCCATCGATCGACATATTTAATCAATCAGGATGAGTGAACTTCAAATTTCATCCCAACACCCATGTGGGGCTTCAAACAATCAAACACAGATTTTAGTTGTGCAGTTGGGCGATGTGTAAAATTTATCGTCCCAATCAATGTCATTCAAATAGGTGTACATAAACAAACCGTCCGGTTTGCAAATGAATATTTTATTTTATTCACTTCACGTTAAAAATTATATTTTTAACGATAAAACATTTTATTCAGTTCATTCTTTAAATAAAATGATATTTTTTTATTTTTCTAACATATTTTAGAAAATTTCGGCGGCATAACAGCACGATACTACAAATGGGACAAGGCCTAGCCTTATCCCCGGTCTAGTAAAGGCCCACGCCATTCACACATAAATCAATCCATTCATTTCACCAAACAATTCAATTTCACCAAACAATTCAATTTCAAATCAAATCATCTAACTAATCTATGCAACCAAACATACAAGTCCATGCTCTGTGGACGATTGTGTCGGGTGCTACTAAGCACTGTCTGCACCCTAGTATATATATATAAATAGAAATGAAATTGAAAGGTGAGAAGTTCTCACAAATAGCTATCCAAGCTCCACGGCACTTCATTGATAGAAATCTTCATCGCTATCGCATCTTCGTCATCTTCGTTGCCCGTATACACTGTATATATAAAAATCACCTTTTTATATTCTCTATTATATAAAAATCATATTTTTATCGCTAACTTCATATTGTGAAAATAGAATTTTCATCGCTATTTCATATTTGTAAAAAAATAGAATTTTCATCGCTATTGCATCTTTGTAAAAATAGAATTTTCATCGCTATTTCATATTTGTAAAAATAGAATTTTCAAAAATACATATTTCGCCTTTATAAAAATAAAGATTTCCTTTTATAAAAATAAAGTTTATATTTTCCTCGAAGTAAAAATCATATTTTTACTTCACTACTCATATCAAAATATCGTCTTTTCATATCTAAAAATATCGCCTTTTCATTTTGCTACCTATATAAAGATGATATTTTTAATATTCCTATCACGTAAAAATTATATTTTTAATTCTCTACCTAACCAAAAATCATATTTTTATATCATCTATATAGTAAAGACTATATTTTTAATACTTTAAAAATATAAAAGTCATATTTTTATTACTTTAAAAATATAAAAATCATATTTTTACTTCTTCTACTCAATAAAAATTCCGTCTTTTCTATTTTAAAAATCTGATCTTTTCTATTTTAAAGTTCAAACCTTTCTCTTTTTAAAGTTTAAATCTTTTTCTATTCTAAAGTCTAAAAATAAAATCAGTTTTTAAAACCTTTTCAAAATCAGTTTTTAAATGCTTTTCAAAAAATTCGGTTTTTAAACCTCTTAGAAAATTCAGTTTAAAATCCTAAAAAAAATCAGTTTATAAATCCTAAAAAAAATCAGTTTATTTTCTGTTTATATAAAATAAAAATAAAATAAACTAATAAATAAAAAAAAGGACTTACAGAGAGGGGGGGTTCTGGCCTCTGGCGGCGGTGGAAGAGGGTACGAACGGAGGGGGGGGGGGGCCAACGGTCAGCACGGTGGTCACCACAAGGGGGCGACGCGGGTTTTGAGGCACTGTCGATTTGGGCGTAGAGGGGGGGGGGGGGGGGTGGGTCCGCGATGCAAGAGGAAGGAGGAGTAGAAGAAGGGGGCGCGCAGATCGGAGGGACGGTGGCTAGACGGGCGCGAGCAGGGGGGGTTCTGGGCGGAGGCGTCGTCGCTAGGGAGGGGCGACGGGTATTCGATCCGGGTTTTTTTTTTCTTTTTTCTCGTTTTGAATGAAACGATGGATGGGAGAGAGAATATATAAAGGAAATTATATTATTTTATTATTTTAGATTTCTAAAAAGCAACTTTTATTTTCGACCTCTAAACGAGGCCCACCGCCTGTCGTCCATAGCTAATTACCCCCATTCCGAACACAGTGGGATATGTACCACAAGCTGATTCGGTCGTTTCGATCAGTTTCCGTTGAATTTACATTTAAATCACTATATTGAATTTTAAACGTACACTTCAAATTACTGGGGCCACATACTAACCAGAAAAATTCCAGAAAAATATTTTCTAGCTTCGTATTGACGATATGGTCCTAACAAAACTAGTTTCGTCGAATTCTGAGACCGTTGGAAAAATGGCCAATTTCCAGTCGATTAAAATCAACTGAAACTGGTCAAACGCGTTTTCCTTTGCTACGCTCACATATTGATTCGAAAAATTATGAAATTTGGAATCTAGCAATAACTTTACATCATGGACCCAACAAAAGTGGTTTCGTCGAAATCCGAGGTCCTTTGCAAAATGGCTATTTTTAAGGGCCGAAATTCTATAGCGACTATTCAGAATTTTCACTTGGACATATCTTTTGATTCCCGCTATGGAATTTCGATTTCCCGGATTCGTTGTAAAGATATTATCAATTAGATCCCATTATTTTTGGTTTCACTAAAATCCGGATTGCTTTGCACCCGGTACATTCAATTGAAGTTTGAAATCGAATTATCGAACTACCGCGCCATTTTCAATTCTATTTATAATTATATATAATTATTTATATTCCAACGACGACGCGTATAATATATACGTTCGAAATATATTCAAAATAAATTTTTCGATGATATTATTTAAAATAATTCATTTTAAATAATCAAAATTCGCTGAAATTGCCAAAATAAAAATTTTAAACTGGCCCAGATTTTCCGGGTTATTACAATCTCCCCCACTAAAAACTTTTCGTCCCCGAAAAGGAACAAAGTCGAAAGTGGTTTGATTAATCAACTCTACGTTCGGTCGGGCTTCCATTCTCCAACTTTTCAGTTTCTGAGAATTTTCAAATTTTCAAAAATTTGGCTAACACCCTAAATTTTTGAAAAATTTCGCCATAACCTCCCCTGCACCGGGAGTATCGGGGAATTTAAAATAGCTTCCCCGGTCCTTCAGATCTCAAAAAGAAAAAGAAAAAACCAAGCGGCTAGCCAATAGGCTCACAAAATCATCATCACCCAAACAAAACAGGAAATTATGTAGTAAACATGTACCTATTTGTCGGGCAAACAAATTTTATTATCTGGCTCTAGCCTCCTTGCTATGACCTGTTCAAGGTAAGTACAAGTATATGCAAGCGAATGCGACCAATTTCAATACAATTCATTATTCGATCAAATTAGGCATAATGGTTCAAAATTATCAAACAACTAAACAAACCACACAAACATCAATCAATTAGTGAATTAGAGTTTCAAATTCATAATTTTGATACATATACAAAAATCAGATTTTTGATGCCAAATCACAACAATAAGCCCTATCTAATTTTGGTTCTCACACCAATCAATAGGAAATATATAGAAAGTCCACTTTCGTCACTCGAACATAAATTCGGATGATGATCGATCAATCATCAGAATCGCCCCCGGGCGACTAGAGTGTAATTCTATATCTATCCAGTATATTAAAACTTCAAATACACGTTTGCAAGGCGTATATGCAAAATCTTTATATACTGGACTGTCCAAATCAATATAAATAAATAATCAAAGACGAATAATTGATTTTAAATTTTCAAAACAAAATTGGCTTTCATTTTAAAAATATACTCTTCACACTCGTTCTAGGACACTACTGATCCTATCTCTAACGAGTCATTCCCATTGGATATTACTAACCCAATATCTGATGAATTCTTTCGTATGGTTCTAATGTGTCTTGTTCTCTGAGCTTTGTAAACCAAAGCTCTGATACGAACTGTGACGGCAAGGAATTTCGCTCGGTCCGAACCAGTCGCTAAACCGACCCAGACCGCTCGAAACGCCCTATCGTTTGAGAACAGGACAAAATAGAACGCATACAGAAGAACATTTCACTGTATATTACAACAATGCACCAGAATACAAGAATATACAGAGTATAAATGAAATAAATATAACACAGAAATATCAGAGATTTAAATTACATTTAAATACAAAGCAGCGGAAAATAATACAATACACAACTAGAAGAAGATATACGGATACAAAGCTTTCCGGATATCGTTCCAGCTGTAAACCAGGATCCTGTGAATATAAATCTGCAAAACCAAAACTACTAGCTGCCCGTGTCAAAATAAGGGCACCCAGAGTTTAGGTTAAAACAATAAACTCCAGGTCAGTCATGTGACTGGTTTGAGAACTAAAACAGTTATTAATCTTTGTTTTTAAAAGTTAGGTAAATCAAGGGACCACGCCGTATAACACGGAACGGGTTTCCTCCCAAGAATACCAGTGCATAAAACAACAGCGCAATGCTAAATAAAGAAAAATGAAGCTATTATAAGACCCAGGTCCTATCACACAATGCAACGCAAGCCGGGGGATAGGGTTTTTTCCTTATAATAGCCAAGAATGCTTGATACGTTTAAAAGAAATCATTTTGATACTATTATAAGTGCATAGTGTATAAAACAACTTCAAATCATAAGTATCAATCATAGGCGGCATGAATGCCCCATACCACTATGTCGGCATATATAGGTTATACAATCAAAATCGCAAAATTCTCGTATTTGGAAATTGGGTTTCCATCTATGAACCGAGGCCAAAGATAGTCCTCAACCGATTCGAGACTGTCTAGCCCGAGTCTCAGGAGCAGAACGCATCGCCCCTTGGATCGTCAGGGCCGGTCCACCGATGTGGATTAAACTTAAACCCTGAACATGCGTTTCGCTGCCCTTTGGGGCGTAAGTGAGCCAACTAAATGACTCCATCGGTTCGAGAACGACCGATCAATCCGAGGTGCCTCGCAACAGCAACAACCACATAAGTCAAACTCGTCAGGGCGTGTAAAACCACTGACGCCACTTTTTAGCTAGAAGGAAACACATGCCCTCCCTGAGGTCCATCTCCCGTTTTTGGTTCATACCGGGTGTGATACTCGCGAAGTAAACGTTACACAAAGCTACGCCACAAAGGCCGTGCTTTGATCATCACCACAAGACTTTGCTTTTCAACAGAAGCCTCGATCAATTGCCACTTAGGCATGCCACACAGGCAATTCACTCCATGCGTTTGATATCCATCAATATATAACCCCTGAGCTCGTACGTCTCAGAGAAGGGCGTTAAGCAAGAGAATAAATTCTCCGCCGCCAAACAGATATATATTTAATAGAGATCAATCACACAGACTAAAATCCAATGTCAGACACACAGTCCATTACAAGTCCGTTCTGGGGCTGAACGAAACCGGAGGCACCTAGTACCCCGCATATCCATCGATCTCCAAGTACGTCTGGACGATCACCAACTGTTTCCATCTTCTTGGGTGTACAACCCAATCAAGATCATCAGTAATCACCCCAAACGATGTGAAGACTTCCGGTCTTCGACCACCGTCTTCATCTTCGACTTATCGTCGTATCAGTTATTCAGAATGGGATAAACCCGATCTTTCCGAATAACTCGCGTATATTTAAATAAGTGTTACACAAACCCAACATACGCCTCATTCCAATTCATCAGTCACTGACCGTAAATTAATCAAGAGAATAATTCCCCAAATATTAACCCCGAAGGCCGAAACCAACATCAGATCAATATCCAGAAAACCATTCTGCTTGGCTAACCGACAGTTAGTTTCTAAATTTCACATTCATAGGGAAAGGTTCCCATTAATTTTATCCAAGATAAATTTCTTCAATTTATTCTTTAATCTATTTTTGAATATCAATTCAAACTAGTCGGGATTAGCGAACCTTACCGAAGTAATCATTTGTTTTAATTTCCCAATCCCAACCTATTCATCCCATGAAGTAAAACTGGTAGTACTTCATATCTAACACCACGGTGTTATCGGTAAATTCAATTACCATTTCACGTTCAAATCTAATTAAAGATTTAACTATCGCCTGGAGCAAAACTGGTGATACTCCATTTTCGATCATTTCAATCTAATTAAAGATTCATTAAAACTCCACTTAGTTTTAATCTTTGACCGGGTTAAAGAATCAGTGTCATTTAAAACACAGTTCACGATAAACCCAAAGTCACATTCCATTGATTATCGGGTTAAAGAACGAGTGTTATTTAAAACACTGTTCACGATAAACCAAAAAATCAATATCAATTCAATTCCAATTAAATATTATTTAATTGGTACACTTCATTAAATCTAAATAAAAAGATTCAATCTTTTTCTCAACTGGATTCAAGAACAGTGTTAATGAAGACACCATTCACGACAAACCCAAATCACATTTGATATTCAATACAAGGCTCTGAATAGAAAATATATCGGCTTATATTCAATATCAAATTCTATGACCAACAGATATCGTATTGGAAATAACGATATATATATCTATATCTTTCAAATTTCCATAACAACATCTGTATAATCACGAATTCCAACATCGAAATATTCCGAAGACAATTTCGATTCAAATCCACTCCAATGCAATCATTGGAAATTCTGGTTATTTTTAAAACCCTTTTCAAATTCAATTTATTTATTTAAAAATAAATAGAATTATAATTCTAGTTCAAAACTAGTTCATTTCGATAAAAATCTATTTTTATCTTTTCAAATATGGAGTTTTTCATCCCAATTCTTTCTAAATCATTTCTTATGATTTTACACAAATTATTACTATTTTTAATAATTTTATCAAGGCCCGTACAGTCGATTTCCATCAATGGCCATCGAACTGCACTTACAGCGACCTTTTTCGAATTTGATTTGGACGTATCTCCAAATCCAACCGTTAGGTTTCAAATTTCTAATATTCGTTAGAAAGCTCTTTTAGATACGAACCCAACGGTTCCGGTTTTAGGAGAATCCGACGGTCTGATCTCCCGTAATGTCCGTTTGAAATAAATGGTCGAAATTCACGAACTACCGCGGCACGGCGCGTTCTATTCAGGCCATTATATTATATATATATAATATATAATATATATTTCGTCGATTTCTATTTAAAACGAATCATATAAATAGTTTTTAAAATTCGTTTCAAAAGCAATTTCAACTTTCTTTTCAATTCAATCAAAATTGAATTCTTCTTTATAAATTCGTTTTAAAATTCATTTCTATTCAATTCAAATTTCAATTTAATTTGAATTCATTTCAATTCGCTTTCAATTCAATTTGAATTCGTTTTCAATTCAATTCATTTCGAAATCGTTTTCAATTCAATTCATTTCGAAATCGTTTTCAATTCAATTCATTTCGAAATCGTTTTCAATGCAATTCATTTCGAAGTCGTTTTCAATTCAATTCATTTCATTTCGAAATCGTTTTCAATTCAATTCATTTCGAAATCGTTTTCAATTCAATTCATTTCGAAATCGTTTTCAATTCAATTCATTTCGAAATCGTTATCAATTCATTTCATTTCGAAATGAATAAAATCGATATAAATATCGTTCACGTCAAAATGGCGTCAATCTAATCAACACGGCTTCATAAATTTCTATTTTCAAATATTCTATTTCAAATATTTCTTTTTCAAAATAGTTGTTATCAAAATATTTCGTTCAACACATGACCAATCCCAATGGATGAGTACTGTCAACACATGAACTTTTATTTTATATCGATAAAGATGTAAATTTTATTACTAAAATATTTCGTTCAACACCTGACCAATCTCAATGGATGAGTACTGTCAACACATGAACTTTTATTTTATAATATTCTTTATTTTTCAAATTGGAACGAGGCCCAATCAATTACCATATAAAGTTAATTATATGGATTTCATACAACACATGTATATAATAGCATTGAAAAATAATCAACCATCAACCAAAGTGCACTACACTGTATAAGCATCAAATATAGATATCTAACGCTTATAACAGCCTGTCAATCCATCGATCGACATATTTAATCAATCAGGATGAGTGAACTTCAAATTTCATCCCAACACCCGTGTGGGGTTTCAAACAATCAAACACAGATTTTAGTTGTGCAGTTGGGCGATGTGTAAAATTTATCGTCCCAATCAATGTCATTCAAATAGGTGTACATAAACAAACCGTCCGGTTTGCAAATGAATATTTTATTTTATTCACTTCACGTTAAAAATTATATTTTTAACGATAAAACATTTTATTCAGTTCATTCTTTAAATAAAATGAAATTTTTTTATTTTTCTAACATATTTTAGAAAATTTCGGCGGCATAACAGCACGATACTAGAAACGGGACAAGGCCTAGCCTTATCCCCGGTCTAGTGAAGGCCCACGCCATTCACACATAAATCAATCCATTCATTTCACCAAACAATTCAATTTCACCAAACAATTCAATTTCAAATCAAATCATCTAACTAATCTATGCAACCAAACATACAAGTCCATGGTCTGTGGACGATTGTGTCGGGTGCTACTAAGCACCGTCTGCACCCTAGTATATATATATAAATAGAAATGAAATTGAAAGGTGAGAAGTTCTCACAAATAGCTATCCAAGCTCCACGGCACTTCATTGATAGAAATCTTCATCGCTATCGCATCTTCGTCATCTTCGTTGCCCGTATACACAGTATATATAAAAATCACCTTTTTATATTCTCTATTATATAAAAATCATATTTCTATCGCTAACTTCATATTGTGAAAATAGAATTTTCATCGCTATTTCATATTTGTAAAAAAATAGAATTTTCATCGCTATTGCATCTTTGTAAAAATAGAATTTTCATCGCTATTTCATATTTGTAAAAATAGAATTTTCAAAAATATATATTTCGCCTTTATAAAAATAAAGATTTCCTTTTATAAAAATAAAGTTTATATTTTCCTCGAAGTAAAAATCATATTTTTACTTCACTACTCATATCAAAATATCGTCTTTTCATATCTAAAAATATCGCCTTTTCATTTTGCTACCTATATAAAGATGATATTTTTAATATTCCTATCACGTAAAAATTACATTTTTAATTCTCTACCTAACAAAAAATCATATTTTTATATCATCTATATAGTAAAGACTATATTTTTAATACTTTAAAAATATAAAAGTCATATTTTTATTACATTAAAAATATAAAAATCATATTTTTACTTCTTCCACTCAATAAAAATTCCGTCTTTTCTATTTTAAAAATCTGATCTTTTCTATTTTAAAGTTCAAACCTTTCTCTTTTTAAAGTTTAAATCTTTTTCTATTCTAAAGTCTAAAAATAAAATCAGTTTTTAAAACCTTTTCAAAATCAGTTTTTAAATGCTTTTCAAAAAATTCGGTTTTTAAACCTCTTAGAAAATTCAGTTTAAAATCCTAAAAAAAATCAGTTTATAAATCCTAAAAAAAATCAGTTTATTTTCTGTTTATATAAAATAAAAATAAAATAAACTAATAAATAAAAAAAAGGATTTACAGAGGGGGGGGTTCTGGCCTCTGGCGGCGGTGGAAGAGGGTACGAACGGAGGGGGGGGCCCGACGGTCAGCACGGTGGTCACCACAAGGGGGCGACGCGGGTTTTGAGGCACTGTCGACTTGGGCGTAGAGGGGGGGGGGTGGTTCCGCGATGCAAGAGGAAGGAGGAGAAGAAGAAGGGGGCGCGCAGATCGGAGGGACGGTGGCTAGACGGGCGCGAGCAGGGGGGGTTCTGGGCGGAGGCGTCGTCGCTAGGGAGGGGCGACGGGTATTCGATTCGGGTTTTTTTTCTTTTTTCTCGTTTTGAATGAAACGATGGATGGGAGAGAGAATATATAAAGGAAATTATATTATTTTATTATTTTAGATTTCTAAAAAGCAACTTTTATTTTCGACCTCTAAACGAGGCCCACCGCCTGTCGTCCATAGCTAATTACCCCCATTCCGAACACAGTGCGATATGTACCACAAGCTGATTCGGTCATTTCGATCAGTTTCCGTTGAATTTACATTTAAATCACTATATTGAATTTTAAACGTACACTTCAAATTACTGGGGCCACATACTAACCAGAAAAATTCCAGAAAAATATTTTCTAGCTTCGTATTGACGATATGGTCCTAACAAAACTAGTTTCGTCGAATTCTGAGACCGTTGGAAAAATGGCCAATTTCCAGTCGATTAAAATCAACTGAAACTGGTCAAACGCGTTTTCCTTTGCTACGCTCACATATTGATTCGAAAAATTATGAAATTTGGAATCTAGCAATAACTTTACATCACGGACCCAACAAAAGTGGTTTCGTCGAAATCCGAGGTCCTTTGCAAAATGGCTATTTTTAAGGGCCGAAATTCTATAGCGACTATTCAGAATTTTCACTTGGACATATCTTTTGATTCCCGCTATGGAATTTTGATTTCCCGGATTCGTTGGAAAAATATTATCAATTAGATCCCATTATTTTTGGTTTCACTAAAATCCGGATTGTTTTGCACCCGGTACATTCAATTGAAGTTTGAAATCGAATTATCGAACTACCGCGCCATTTTCAATTCTATTTATAATTATATATATAATTATTTATATTCCAACGACGACGCGTATAATATATACGTTCGAATTATATTCAAAATAAATTTTTCGACGATATTATTTAAAATAATTCATTTTAAATAATCAAAATTCACTGAAATTGCCAAAATAAAAATTTTAAACTGGCCCAGATTTTCCGGGTTATTACAGTGTCTGACATTGGATTTCATTCTGTGTGACTGATATCGGTTGCATAGAGTGGTTTGCCTGTGTGGCATGCTGGGATGCAAAAGATCAAGGCTTATGTTGAAAAGCAAAGTCTTGTGGTTGATGATCAAAGCACGGCCTTTGTGGCGTACCTTTGTTTAATGTGAATTCGCGAGCCTCACACCCCGGTTGTGAACCAGAAACGGGAGAGGACCTCAAGGAGGGCATGCGTTTCCTTCTAGCTAGGGTGGTGCTAGTGACCTACCAGCCCTGACATTTATATACTTTTCACCTGTGTGGTTGTTGCTGTTGCGAGGCGCCTCGGATACATCGGTCGTTCTCGAACCGATAGAGTCAGTGGACTCATTTACGCCCCAAAGGGCGGGGAAACGTATTGTTCAGGCACTATAATCCACTCCGTGTGGACCGGCCCTGTCGCTCCAAGGGGCAGTTGCGGTTGTTCCGGAGGCTCGGGCTAGAGAGTCTCGAATCGGTAGAGGACGATCCCTTGCCTCAGTTCACAGATGGAAATCCAATTTCCAAATACGTGATATTGCGGTTTTGATTGTATACCTATATATGGCGACATGATATATGGTACCCATGCCGTCTATGATTGATACTTATGATTGAAATTTGTTTTAAACACTATACACTTATTATAGTATCAAATGATTTGTTTTAAACGTATCAAGCATGCTTTGGCTATTATAAGGGAAAACCCTATCCTCCGGCTTGCCTTGCATTGTGTGATGGGACCTGGGTCTTATAATAGCTTCATTGTTCTTTATTTAGCATTGCGCTGTTGTTTTATGCACTGGTATTCTTTGGAGGAAACCCGTTCCGTGTTATACGGCGTGGTCCCTTGATTTACCTAACTTTAAAATAAAGATTAATAACTATTTTAGTTCTCACACCAGTCACATGACTGACCTGGAGTTTATTGTTTTAACCTAAACTCTGGGTGCACCTATTTTTGACATGGGCAGCTAGTAGTTTTGGTTTTGCAGATTTATATTCGCAGGATCCTGGTTTACAGCTGGAACGATATCCGGAAAGCTTTGTACTCGTATATCTCCTTCAGTTGTGTTTCGTATTATTTTCCGCTGCTATGTAATTTATTGTAATCTCTGATAGTTATCGAATGTATTTTATTCATTTATACTCTGTATATTCTTGTATCTAATGGAATTGTTGTAATAACAGTGAAATGTTCTTCTGTCTGTGTTCTGATTTGTCCTATTCTCATACGATCAGGGGTTTCGAACGGTCTTGATCGGTTTAACGATCGATTCAGATCGAGCGAAATTCCTTGCCGTCACAAAATGATTATGATATATCTTTAAGGAATAAAATAAAAAATCATATGCTCATAGATTAAAGTTCGGATCAGTTGGAGATCATAAAGAATTATGATCCGAATATTCTGAATGTCATTACTACAAAAGATCCACTTTAGGTAATGGTAATATATTTTATGGGGAAAACTATATAAGAAAAAATGTCATTTAAACACCTATAGCTTCCACCACTTTGAAAATATCATCTTTGGTTAATTATATGACATCCAAGTATGGAAAATAATAACGAAACTTTGTCACAAGACTCCAGTTATTGATGAAGAATTGAAAGACCAAGTAATATTGTGACAGTAAAGAATATATTATTTTCCAATAAGGGAAGAGTGCAAAATATATTGTAACTCATAGAGCATATTTAGACAAACTCCATTATGGCGGATCTGCTTACCAAAAGATTATCACCTAAGGTCTTTCATGAGCATATAGCTCAATTGGTGTAACTTTTATGTAATGATATTTTGGTTCAGGGGAAGTTTGTATTTGGTATTTTCATATGACTCATTGCTCTATGTTTCAGTTACAGATATATGTATATCAAATTCTTTTTCTGATTAGAAATAAAGTAATGAGTTTTTCTTTGCACTTAGGTTGTTTAAATTTTCTTCATCTGGGCATATCATGTCCATCAATAATGCTGGCATAAGCACATAACTCAGCTACATGCAAACCTTCAATTTTCCTATAGGGATCAAGATCTGTCTTGTTGTATGATTGTTCAAGAATAGTAAAAAGAGAGTTTAATGGGATTGTTAGGTTCAAAGATGGTATAGGATATTAGAGAATAGCATGAGCTCATTCGATTCTTCTTGGTACATGAATCTGGATATCACACAGCAGCTTTCAAAACTACATTCTGTTATCTTCTCTTTTGTGCATAGAAGTGCTAGTCGTAAGTGCACCTTTGTTGCACCATCACGTTTACAAACCATCTCAGTAAATATTAAAAAGTAGAATACATTATCACATTCACAATTGATACACTTCTTTTGACTGTTCATGGAGTTTACTGAAAATCTAAAAAGATGTTATGAAAATGCAAATATAAGCTTGTAGGCACTTCATTCAACACATAATTAGCTGAATTGTTCACATAAGCTAGCAAATCACACACATGCAATATATATATATATATATATATATATATATATATATATATATATATATAGAGAAAGACAATGGTACTTAATTACAAAAGAGAGTTACAGACAGTTTGAGTTGGTCAAAAATGTTACAACACACCGAAGAAATACTATACAAACAGAATAAAAAGCCAACTCAAACAAACATGACACAGCAAAAACAAAACCCAAAATAACAAGTCATACTACAAAGGCACTTAATGTAGCGACCCGGAAAAATGCGACTTTGGTTATTGACATAAACACGATGACGACTAACCAAACATCAAAAAATCCCGGTTGTTAATGAAAGAAATTAGAGGGTGAGGATAGATAAGATAGAAACTTAGAATAGAAGAAGAAGAAGAACTTACATCATCAGAATAACAACAAATCTCACAGCGGAACGAATAAAATGTAACATAACTTTGAAATAAAACAGTTATGTATACAATAGCACTTTATCAGAATACAACATTTACAACACAGCGGTAAAAAACAATAGCTATAAATCTTGAAGCCACCTGCTCCAAGCTCTCCAAGTATATCTGTAAATCCCGACTACTTGACTGCCCATACAAATTTAGGCACCCAAGAGTTTAGGGAAACAAAATAAAATAAACTCCGGGCCAGTCATGGACTGGTATGAGTAAAACAATTTAAACAGGTATATGATATCTCATAAGACCACGCCGTGAACACGGAACGGGTTTTTCCCTTATGAGAATCCAAACATCTTTGAAAAGCAATATCATTCTGATATTATAATAATGTCTAAGTACAAATAGATATCAATCTAGCAGAATGCTTTCATCTCACGTTCTACATACATAGTATACAATTAAAGTCGCAAGCACGTATTGGATAATGGGTTTCCAACTATGACAAGGTATGGAACCACCTTTCGCTAGTGTACCTCTAGAGAGGAATACACTGGGTTCAACAAGAACATCTTGCAACCCGGCCACACATGACCGACCACTCATTTCGCTGAGTGTATCGAATGTATATCACCAGCGGTTGGGATCAGCAACCGTTTCCCGAATGGGACAGCATCAACAATAGATTTTTAGAAGTAGATGAAACTCTAGATCGGGTGATTATACACCCTAATAGGTGCAACCTACATAGCCATGCTACCTGCCCGATTTCTGTCATTTACCGGTTGATGAGGCTTGAGGTTACGCTTTATCATCACATCAAATTCACTTCGAATGCCACATTGTCAGATCCACCGAAAATCACTAATTGATGTTTACAACAGTACATTACGTGTTAGCTAAAGAAGTTTCCTTCTCCTCTTACACTCTTGGTACGGTTGAAGAAATCAATGTACGTGACCTTTCTGGAAATACTCTGTCAGACATTCATCCATACAAGTCATCCAGGAACAGGATGAACCAAATGCACTACTCAGTACATCCATCTTAGGCACTGATATCTAAGACTTATACAATAGCCCTTGCACTTTACTCCATCTTCAATTATCTTTGGCATATATGATTCGCAACGCTTATGCCAATACAGAGTGGTTCTTTGGAAAATAATCCAACCGGTCTCTCCATATTAACAACGTTAAAATTATCAGAAACTTCGATAGTCGATGAGTTAACTATCAAAGAAAAACACGTGTACAAACAACGATATTATTTCCAGATGGAAATTATATCGATCAAACATCATTTATCACTTAACTCCTTAGTTCATTAATTTACTTATCTCCTGTTTCCCTATATTCAATATTTCTTATTTCCACATTTTAGAAAATAGACGTTATTAACAATGGAAAACATTTCCCATTTCCTTGTTTTCTATATTAGAAAACATTTCTGGTTCTTCTTTGGAAAACATTTCCAAAACTCGTACATTGGACTTAGACAGATGTTTAAAAAAACCATCGCGATGCCAACTCAAACCATTTCCTTTAATTACTAAATTCACTTAACTATCCTTTACTGCCAAACCTTAACCATTCCTTAGTTAAAAACGAAGCCAATCAAGTTGGGGTAGAACTACCTCTCAGACCTTAACTGAACAACATTTCTAACCTTGAAATAGGCAAATTTCACTTTATTCTTTAACTTACTTCCTTACTTAACCTTTCTTTCGAATAACTATATTCAATTAACTCTTTTCAATTAACTCTATTCGATTTACTCCTTTTTTATTAGCTCTATTTGATTAACTCTATTTGATTTACTCTATTCGATTAACCCTATTTCATTCACTTTAACCGATTAACTTTATTTGATAAATTCTTCTCGAGTAATCCTTTTCAATTAATTCTTATCGATGAACTCCTTTTGAATAAACTATGTTCGAATAACTCCTTTCGAATAAACTATATTCGATATCTCCTTTCGAATAAACTATATTCGATATCGCACTTCGAATAACTTATATTCGATTATCTCATTTGGATTACCTCAGTTTGATTAACTCATCTTGACTAACTCCTTTGGATTAACTAACTTCGACTAACTCCTTTGGATTAACTAACTTCGACTAACTCCTTTGGATTAACTAACTTCGACTAACTCCTTTGGATTAACTAACTTCGACTAACTCCTTTGGATTAATTAACTTCGAATAACCAATATTCGATAACTCCTCTTCGAATAAATAATATTCGATAACTCTTCTCAAATGAACAATATTCGATATCTCCACTCGAATAAACTATATTCGATATCGCACTTCGAATAAGTGATATTCGATAACTCTACTTGATTAATTCCATTTGAATAACTCTAACTGATTAACTCTAACTGGTTAACTCTAACTGGTTAACTCTAACTGGTTAACTCTAACTGATTAACTCTAACTGGTTAACTCTAACTGGTCAACCCTAACTGATTAACTCTACCTCTAACTGACTTCTCCTATTCGTATAACTCCTTTTTGATTACATTTATTCATTTATAAAGATTTACTTTTTAGTAACGGTTCTTCACTTTATAAATGTTCTCTTTAATAATGGTACTTCACTTACACAGGTGTTGTGTACATATTCTATTTAAAACTATCGGTATTGAAACCAATATCTCTTCTCTATATAAGTTCAGACTTATATATTCCATTTATTGAATGATAAATATTTAATTTAATTTATAAACTGTTATTTGTAAATTAATCCTTTCTATTTATCTGTTAAAACCAGATTTCCATTTTTCTATTATTTAACAAATAAATATTCCTTTGAGTTAATTCTATTTATTTAACAAATAAATATCTGCTTTTACTTTTATTTATTTCCTAAATAAATAAACCTTTTTATTTTTATTTATTCCCTAAATAAATATATTCCTTTTAACTCTTTATTTATTTTTTACCAATATGTTCCTTTATATTTTCTTTGAAATATATTTCTTTTATATTTGCTTTCAAATATATTTCCTTTATATTTGATTTCAAAATATATTTCCTTTATATTTGATTTCAAATTTATTTCCTTTATATTTGATTTACAAATATATTCCTTTATATTTGATTTCAAAATATATTTTCTTTATATTTGCTTTAAAATATATTTCCTTTATTTTTTATTTCAATTTTTTTTATATATTTGCTTTCAAATATATTTTCTCTATATTTGATTTACAAATATATTTCCTTTTACATTTGGTTTACAAACATATTTCCTCTATATTTGATTTACCAAATATATTTCCTTTATTCGAAATCCTTTTTCTTTTATACATATAAAATCCATCGATTTTATATAAATAAATTATTTCAATATATACTTTGAAAATCCCTTTTTATCTCTCTGGTATTTCTTATGGTATTTGACATACCATAAAGCAATGGTAAATATGGTCTAACACACATAATTAACAGCAGATTATATATCACAACATATATCACAACATATGCATAACAGTAAAATAAATGTTGAGGAATCCAGTTGGATTCCTCCGACCTGTTTCCCTGCATCCCCAGATGTTACACAGTATAATCAACATCACTTTCAGTTCCATCTAAAATATTATGATAGCAGAATCAACATATAAATATTTAACGGTTTATATATATATATATATATATATAATTTCTATTAACTGACTAGCAGTTCAATCAAACAGTCAACACACAGTCAAACAGACAATTTTTAACAGTTCTAAGAATACGTTATAAAAATAGAACTGTTCAGAGTTGGTGAGTTTTACTCACATTGGACTATCATCGTTAATTAACGATAATTGTCGTTGATTCAGATCGGACAAATTATTTTGAAATAAATTCTAGACAAGTTCCAATAGATTCCAGAATGTAGTTGTTGCTCATACGCTCCTATCAGACTCAGTTTCGTCAAGTTCTTATTCTCTTGGACCCAACCCCCAAATCAAAAGTTCAAGGCCCGCCGTATTCGCCTTCTTCTCAACGTTTTGCATCCGACCTTCTATAATCATGGAAAACAACTTCCCCAAACCTTTCAACAGTTTTACATTCACCCAGTTCGAACACTTCTGCCTCCCTACCATTTCTCAACGTATCTACATCCCACTCCACCAATTCGTTTGCATTCACCACCTACAAAATCCCATTCATTGTTGATTCAACATGCTTACTCACTTCACCAGTAAAACAATACCCACTCCACCGATCACACAACCTCAGGAAGGTAGTCCTTCCTCTCACGCTCTGTTCCCTTTCAACATCTCATCCAGTCTTCGATCTCCACCACAAATCAGTTAATCACCCAAATCCTTCACATCCATTCTTTCTTCTACCCTCATCAAATTCGATCACTAAACCCAGACCCTACGAACTGAAAATTTTCAAACCCCTCAACTGCTCAAACCCGAGCAACAGGAAATCAAACCCCTTCCATCTGAATCGCACTCATCTAGGTTTCGTTGACAGCTCCTCACCACTGGAATGCAAAAGCCAAAATCCACTTCGATCTCCAATTATCACCTCGCCCTCGATGTACACAGATCAACGAACAAAACGTTCGAATCCCTGGCGGAAAACCATACTGGAGTGACTCAAAGGATAGCAGGAGTTCAAATCCGTAATTGTAGTGATATTTAGGATTTTTGTTGTATTTTCTTTTGAATTATAAAGGATCGATTTTCGTTTTCCAGAAAATGGACTCGCGGCGGAGGATTTTAGAACGAGGGGCAGTGAATGTGATTTAGGTTATAAGGGTGAGAGTTAAGTCCTATTTATAATAAGGACAAATATCTTGATATTCTTATTTTTATTTAATTTATAAATGTCGTACTTGTCTTTAAAAATTCCTGTGGTCATATACGATACCCAAAAATCACGAAACTGGACATGTAGCTAGAGTTCGACATTACGGTCCCAACAAAACTGGTTTCATCGAATTTCGACTCCGTTTGCTCACACAACGTATTTTTAACCATCAAAATACTTACTGTTTTTCACTCTAAAAAGCCGTACGGCCACACAATAACCCCAAAAATCTCGGAATTTGGAATCTAACAATAATTTGATGTTGCAGATCCAACAAAATTAGTTTCATCGAATTCCGACTTCATTTGCAAAAGTGGCTATTTTTAAAGCTCTAAATAGCCTATTTAAATATATAAATATATTTAAATATAATTAAATTAAAAATTAAAAATTAAATATTATCGTCTATATTCACAATGGAATACCATATAGCTCCAGCATATTCCTATATGGATTTACAACTCGATATTACATCGTCAGAGTTATATCGATGTTCGATTTCTATTTAAATCCTTATATAAAATATAATTAAATCGTTATGGTCAGGGCGCTGCAGTTCTGAGAATTTGATTTGGACATAAATCAAAATCTACATGACGAAATCCCAATATTTCTCTTCCACTAGAAAGATATACTCCACCAGCTCCATACGTTTCTTGTTTCACAGAAATCCGATTTAAAATGAACCTTGTATATCCAGTTGAAGTTCAAATCGCCAAATAGCGAACTGTCGCGTCGTTACGCGCTCTATTTTAATTATATTATAATTCTACGTTCAAACTAACGTCGATTGAATATATTCGTCAATATAATTCAACTCTAAGCTGAATTAAATCATAGGGAAGACCCAGTTCACAAAATATTGTGATTTCCAATATTTTTGATTACTTCTGAATTAAATATATTATTCTATTAATTAATTTAATTAAATATTCCATATTATTTAATTAAACGATGATTTAATTCCCTATATCCCTATTTTAAATAATTAAATAAATTAATTATATCCTTGGAAAATGCGGGTCATTACACTTAACCAACCGCAAAACAATACACTGAAAACCCAAACCCAAACCAGAGCTCCAAGTAAACCGAAAGCCAGCAGCCGTCACAAAATCTTCAGTTGATCAGCTCCGGGAAGATACAGGTAAAACTAAAGAATCACACAACATTGATCATCCACAAACTGCACATCAGCAAAGTTAAAACCATAGGAATCAACCACAGTACCGCAAGAACACTTCAGGACTACTCCATACCCATATCAACACTAGCAAAGCTCAACAAATAATCAACAATACCACAAGCCAACCAACTTCCACCTCAGCACATCATCAAACCCACAAAAACGACCCACATGCAGACCAAAAGACACAGCCACCTCCACCAAACAACAGCACTAAAAACTCTAACAAGCAAGAACCACTTAAAATCTCATGGAACATACCAATCCATGCATCATTAAACACCATTACACCATGTGGAGTTGTAACGTTGTATTGTATTTGTTTTCTGTTTGATTCATTTCGGTACACAGTATTCTTTTGTATTGTTTTGTTCTTGTATTTTAGTTTCTGGGCTTTTGTATTTTAGCTCGGTGTTGCGCTTTGTATATGGCCCATGGTGGTTTGTAAATAAGAGGATTTCGGTTGTTTGTTTTGGCGTATGACTGAATAATGGAAAGCATTTTCTTACTTTACTATTTTCATGGTATTAGAGTGGAGGCGATCCAAATCTGATTTTTTTCTCATCTTTAATTCTCCTCTAATTCTTCTTTAATTATAATGAATGGATCGGAATCATCTGGAGTTCTTCGTCAAGGAGCTCAATCAATCAATTTCCATGATCTGTATTATCTTTCGAATTCAGATCACCCAGGTATGCAGCTTGGGAATCATGTCTTAACTTGATAGAATTATTTGAATTGGTGTAGAACAGTTAGGATGGCCTTAATTGCCAGGAAAAATTTGCAATTCGTTGATGGTATGTTACCTATGTCTTTATCTGAATCGGTCGATTACCAGAAATGGATTAGGAATGACTATATGGTGATGTCGTGGATATTAAACTCTATGGATAAGGTTTTGTCAGAAAGTTTCATGTTCGTTGATGCATTTGCGCAATTATAGAAAGAATTGGCAGAGAGATTTGGAGAAACAACCGCTCCTAGGTTATTTGAACTTCATCAGAGTTTAACTTCTACGTTTCAGAATGAATTGACTGTAGCTGAATATTATGGCAAATTGAAAGCGATTTGGTATCAGTTGCAAATTCTTGAGGGTTTTCCAGAGTGCACTTATGGTGCTTCGAAGGATTGTTCATGTGGAACCTTGAAGAAAATTCTTGAAAATGATCAAAGAAACAAGTTGATGCAATTTTTATCTGGACTTACCAAGGAGTATGATCAGGTGAAGACAAATATTCTCAGTTCAGATCCTTTACCTATAGTTCATAAAGCATATTACATTTTGTAATAAGTTGAACATCAAAATAGGATAGGGGAAAAGGCAGCAATTCAACTAGAGATGAGTGCTTTCAATGTTGTAAAGTCAGATTCGAAATCAAATTCTCAATATTTTAAAAGAGAGAGTAAGAGATAGAAAAATGATTTACATTGTGAGAACTGCAAAAGGAAGGGCCATGCAGTTGATCAGTGTTTTAAATTGATTGGTTATCCTGAATGATGGGTTAAAGATGCTCTTGTAAAAACAAAGTTAAATCAAAAAAATGCTAATGTTGTTGAGGTTTCTTCAGCTCAAGGGATACTTGGAAGTAGTCCACAATCTATTAATGCTTCGAATGTTCCTGCTAATGTTGTTAGTACTGGAGAGGAACAGTTTGATCCTGTAATGGTGTCTGCCTTGTACAATCAAGTAATGAAGATGGTTCATGAATCCAATGTTTCCTCACGAGTTCAGGATAATTCACTGGGGTCTGCTTTCAACTATGCAGGTAGTTGATTTTTTAATGCTAACAACAATACTACAAAATTTAATGATAAAAATGTGTGGATAATTGATACTAGAGCAATAGACCATATGACTGCTAACATAACATGTTTTGCTTCATTAAATAAAGTTAAAAATCCTATTAAAGTTATTTTGCCTAGTGGTTCTTCGATTCTTGTCAATCACATTGGAACTGTGATTTTAAACTCAAAATTACAGTTATAAAATGTATTATATATTCCTTCCTTCAGAAACAATCTTTTATCTGTAGGAAAGCTACTTGATCAAAATAACATTGTTGCAAAATTCACTCATAATTCTTGCTATTATCAGGACCTTGAATCAAAGCAAGTTCAAGCTATTGGATCAAGGGTGTCTGGTCTTTACAAATTATCTTTGTCATCTGATTTACATAATGTTTTAGATTTCTCTGTTCGTAATTGTTCCTTTGTTTCTGTTAATAATACAATCGCTGCTTGTAACAAGCCTAATATTGACATCATGCATGCTAGGTTAGGTCATCCCTCTGTAAACAAAATGAAATATTTCCAAACTTCTGTATCAGGAAAATTACTTAATAAAGATTTTTCTTGTGAAGCATGTGTGTTAGGAAAGCATCATAAATTGTCTTTTCCACATTCTGCTTCATATGCTGCATCTCCATTTGGTCTTATTCATATTGATTTATGTGGAAGGTATCATAGACCAGCATTATGTGGTGAAACCTATTTTTTGACCAGTTTAGATGATCACACTAGAAACACTTGGACATATTTTCTTCATTAAAAAGTTAAGTAGTCTCTATTATTGCTGCTTTCATTGAATTTATATTAACTAATTTTGGAAAGAAGATCAAAACAGTTTGGTCTAACAATGGAACTGAGGTTATTCAAGAATGTAGACAACTTTTTGAATCAAAAGGAATAATTCATCAAAGGTCAATACTTGGAAATCCTCAGCAAAATGGTCGTGTTGAGAGGAAACACAAGCACTTGTTAGAGACAGCAAGAACTCTCAGAATTTATGCTGGTATGCCTTATAAATTTTAGGGTGATTGTATTGTTGTTGCTACTCATCTAACCAATTTAATGCCAAGTTCAGTTTTAAATTGGAAAACACCATATGAATTGTTAATGAACAAGATACCTGATTACGAGTATCTTAGAGTTATAGGATGTTTGTATTTTTCCTTTCAAAGACTACATGATAATTTATGAAAGAGCAAAGAAATGTGTTCTAATTGGATACCCTTATGGACGAAAAGGATATAAAGTTTTTGATTTGGTCACTCATAAAGTTATTTTCAATAGAAACGTACATTTTGTTGAGAATGTGTACCCTTTTAAATGTCAGCCATCAAGTACTTCAAGTGTTTCTCCCACTTCTGAAATTCATGCATTAGTTAATCCTACCTTGGATCAAAATGTTTGTTTTTCTCAGCCTTCACAGCCTAATTTTGATACCTCAATTTCTCCTGTTGATCACGAATTTGTTCAGAATGATAATTTTTCTCCTTACAATCAGACTTCTCCTTTAATTAATGATTCGACATCACTGATTCCCACTGTTTTACCAACTCAAACCTCTTCAAGAATTTGTCAAGTACCTAAAAAGTTTGATGATTATGTTATTGGAAAACTTCCCATAAGGAAATTTGTTAATTCACAAAATGATGAGTCTTCTTCTTTCAATGTGTTTTCTGAACCATCATTGGCATACTTAGATAATAAAGAGTTGCATATCTACCTTTGAACCATCAACTTATAAACAAGCTAAGAACTGTCCACAATGGAGCCAGGCCGTGGAAACAAAATTACCAGCTTTAGACAAAAATGATACATGGGAATTAGTATCTTCCTTCTGATAAAAAACCTATTGCATGTAAATGGATTTTTAAAACAAAATTTAAGCCTAATGGTGAAGTGGATAGATATAAAGCTAGATTAGTTGCAAGGGGGGATAAACAAATTTCTGGAAAAGATTATAAATACACTTTTAGTCCGGTTGCAAAACTAACAACTGTGAGAATTGTGATAGATTTAGCTGCAGCCCAGAATTGGAGTTTGCAGCAATTGGACGTTAACAATGCATTTTTACATGGACATCTTGAATAAGAAATGTACATGTCTCCTCCTGCTGGATATACAAAAGATTTACCAGGCCAGGTATGTAAATTGAAAATATCTATCTACGGTTAGAAGCAGGCTTCTAGATGTTAAAATAGAGACCTAAGCAAATTTTGGATTAGTCAGTCACAACAAGATTATTCTCTATTTATATTGGATCAGCAGAATACTTTTCTTATGGTTGTTGCGTATGTTGATGATCTTTTGATTACTGGAAATAGTGGTGCTACTATTTCAACATTAAAAGCAGACCTACATCGAGTTTTCACCATTAAGGACTTAGGAACATTAAGTATTTCCTTGGTATTGAAGTTTCAAGATCACAGTCCAATATTTTTATTAATCAAAGAAAGTATATCTTAAATCTTTTGCGAGAGTAGAATGTAGATAATTGCAAGATAGTTAGTTATCCTATGGAAAAAGGACTAAAGCTTAGCAAATTTGATGGTGATGAATTAATAGACCCAGAAAATTATCAAAGGCTGATAGGTAAATTGTTGTATCTAAATTTGACAAGACCTGATATATCTTATTCAGTTCAGCAATTAAGTCAATTTCTTCAAGTTCCAAGGGCTCCACACTTAATTGCTGCGTTAAATGTGCTGAAATACTTGAAGGATACTATCAATTTGGGTCTGAGTTTTCCAGTCAACACAGATTTTGTTCTAACTGCTTATTGTGATGAAGATTGGGGCATGTGTATAGATACAGGAAAATTTTTAACTGCATATTGTGTATTTTTTAGAAATGCTTTAGTTTCGTGGAAAACTAAAAAGCAGAAAGTAGTTTCAAAGAGTAGTAATGAGGAGGAATACAGAAGTATGAGCTATACGTCAAGTGGAATTGTATGGATTGATCGTTTGTTGGCTGATTTAGGCGTACACATACCAAATCCTATTGTGTTATCTGTGATAATAATTTGGCAATGTACATTGCTAAAGATCCATGTTTTCATTAAAAGACAAAACACATGAGGACTAAACATCAAAAGCTTGACGTTCATTATGTTTATGAGCTAGCGCAGTCCGATTTGTTGGAGATGAAGTATGTTAAATCCTCTTTACAATTGGCTGATTTGATGACCAAATCGCTTCTATTTGGTTCATTTCGGTACACAGTATTGTTTTGTTCTTGTATTTTAGTTTCTGGGCTTTCGTATTTTAGTTAGGTGTGGGCTTTGTGTATGGCCCATGGTGGTTTGTAAATAAGAGGAGGTCGGTTGTTTGTTTTGGGGTATGGCTGAATAATGAAAAGCATTTTATTACTTTAATCTTTTTACACCAATACTAGGAAACACTCAGAACTCATTACTATCTAAGTCCTATTGCATGAGCTTCGAACTAGTATTTTTTCACAGAGTTGCATTCCATTACAATCTTCGCAGAGAGGCACACTTTCTGCAACATTTCTACCCTCAGATTTACAAATAACCTTAGTATTATTCTTACTCATATTATGCATATAGGAATTTTCCACTTTTGGAATATTCAGAGGATAAGACTTCTCAACTATCCTTTTATGGTTCATATCTTCCTTTGCATTTACTGGACTATCCATTTCATTTGCTGTATTGGACTGTAAATTATGACTAGCAGTAAGAAAGAGATCACTTTCATTATTAATTTTAGCCTGAGGTAATCTATGAGCATCACAACACTGATTATCAATCACTGGGGAATTAACACATTCCAGGGTAAAATCTATTTCAGCCACTTCTTTTGTAAACTTGTTCTGATTACCCACTATAACATCTAATATCTCACAGAATAACGAATTTAAAAAGTTGACATGGGTATAACAGCCAATCCACATGGCCGTGACCAATAGCCTTCCATGCAATTCAATACAAACTGGGACCAATAGCGTGTAACTTAAGTTTAGACCTACTTTAGAAACTAGATTGAAGTAAGACCTTCTCCAAACGTTATTCATTCCTAGATTATGGATGTGAATTCTTAATACAGTTCAACAAATCGGCTGAAGTGAGACCTAGAGTTATCATCTTCCCATTTAACTCCTCCCACCATTCTTTTTGCCCCGTGATTCTTATAAGCTAGGGGCTGTTTCAACTTCAAACGGGAGTGCTTTCAGATTAGGGCACTACCCAACACAGATTTGATAGAGTTGTGGAAAATCCAGGGAACGGGAAGATATTTTTTCCAAGTTAGCCAAATTGTACAAATGGAATACTGGAGAGAAGGAAAAGTTAAAACTTGTCGGACTAGTACATCACTATTAACTGCAATTCTCATGCTGTTACCATTATCTATGCATATATATTTGAGAGATGGAAGATGAATAACCCATGTTATATCCTCCAGAAGTCCACAAGTCAGTATAGTAACTTCTCGTAACTCAGCAAATAATATTTCGGGTACTATTGCTTTCCAAATTATCCTTTTTAAGCTACAGAGAAAATACAACCAAATAATTTTCAAATTTAGTGAAGCAGTATCTTGATAAATTTCATTTTTGTCGAAAACTATTTCCATTAAACTAGAAGACCAACTTATCTCCAATTCCTCTAAGCGATGAGGGTTTCTTATCGTTGCCATAAAGTGGAAAGTTGAACTACGAAAACCATGTATGCAAAGATCATCTATAGGTAATTCAAACAATAACATGAGCTTACTCAGTTCTTCTTCGCTTCTAACACTTGTTCCAAAAGACAACAGATATTTCTCAGTGCCCTTCAACTCTTCAAAGTAAACTAATGGACCTTCGAAGTATCAATTGTCTTGTACATATCCAATACCAGCAGCTCTGCATGCTCGGAAAACACCCCTCTTGGTATATTTGTTATGCTGTTATTTCTTAATATAAAGTACCTTAGCATTTCTAGATTTCTTAACTTCATAGGAAGGTTGCTTAAATCATTAAATGACAAGTTCAAGTTTCGAAGTTGTGTTAAGTCACATACTGATTCAGGAAAATTACACAAGGAATTCATGGACAAATTTAGGTAGGTTAAAGAATGAAACTAACCGAAACAAGACTTAACCGTGAGTCGGTTATCTCTAAGCATTAAAACTAAAATAGAGAGGCAACTAGGAATATCGGAGGGCATCTTTTCTATTTTATTATGCATAAGTGATACACATTCAACCTCTCCCTATTTTGCTTTCAATTTAGGCGCATTTTTCAATTGAATTCCAGCTTTGACCATCAATTATTTTTATTTTTCCTGCCATACGAAGCAAGCCATAATGCCAAGTCTCATAAACCATCATGCAATTTTACATATCCATCACGATATAGATATTCATCTAATTCGGCGTCCTCCAACAAATACGCAGCTTGAAGTCCGCTAACAAAAGAATGACCCAACTGATAAACTTCATGTTTACTTTTAAAGTTATCTATCAAATCAATATCCATCCAAAACTCTATTAGTTCATTTTTACTAATCATGTAGTCTTCAGACCACAATGAAATGGTGAGAAAACACTTTCTCAATTATTCACTAGCTAAGTAGTCGTAGCTAATTTTCAAAATAGATAGCAAATTTTCACCTATGCCCTTAACTTGGTGAGCTTGTGAATTTTTCAATAGATCAAGAGTAATTTTCCTATCATCTAGATTTGTTTTCATGGACATGGCACAACCAATTTTTATTAGAGAAAGCGAAAAATCTTGACATTCTTTAACAATATCTTCAGCAAGTTTTGGAATACCAGAATGAGATTGGATGACTTCCTCACCAACTTTTTCAATAAAAAGAATCAAAGATTACATTGGATTTAAGCATTTTATCTCGATTACCTTTCTAACATCCATCTCACCGTAGACATCCTTGGATCTAGTAGTAAAAATCACTTTACGTTTCTTATGACAGTTGTTCCCATCATTAAGATTTGGAACTCCAACTTTGTATAAATCCACATCTTTCCATAAATCGTCTACGAACAAGAAGAATTTTTTTTTTCTAAAAAACTACAAATCAGATCAGCTTGTGACTCGATACCACCAACCTCCTTTAGCCTAAGCTTCTTAAGTATTTCACTTTAAACCCGAGAAACATCACTTTGTTCACTGGATGACACAGTCTAAATTATGGCTTCAAACATGGAAGAATTTCCAAAAAAATGATTATGAATCATTTTAAGCAATGTTGTTTTTCCCACACCTCCAAGTCCCCATATGCCAATAACATTTACCTTTGAGTATTATCTTCAGTGCATGTACATGCCTCTGCAAAGTATGAAACCCGTGATTCCTCTACGACATATGGCATTGATTTGACTCTATTAGAAGTATCACAATCCACCATCTCTGCACTGTGAAATAAATAAGCAGCTCGTTTCAGCAATTTATCCACTTCTTTAATCATATCATCACATCTGCGACCTAGATTATGCTTGGCGCAAATGAAACAGACACAAGATCCGGTCTCCTGAGCTATATATAAAGCAATATCCATTCTATTTAGAATATCAACAACTTGACTTTGCCAAACGATGATTTCTTACCTTCATCGGTTCTCCCACTAATATAGTTTTTTCTAGCGTTTAATAGTTGTCTTGTCTATTGGAGATTCCTCACGTAACTGGAGGCAGAATCTATATATTTTGAATGGCGTGCTGCCTATTCCAACAATCTGTTGACAACAGGAAGAACGTATGTATCAGGATTCATGGCTAGATAAATTTTAATGATAAGAAAGAAGAAGGAGAATTGAAGCAATGAGATTTTGTTCTCTATCAACTGTGCTGTTAACCCTCTTTTTTGCAAGAGTCTCAACGAGCCAGACGAAAGCCCAAATGCGCAAATGGGTATTGGCCGCGCTTCAAGAAGCCCAACGGACACACGGTCGAAAGTAGTCACTTATCGACTCAAGACCAGTCTAGTCAGTTGGCATCTCATTCCGGGAGAACCGTTCTCTCAATCGACTAGGTATCTCGCTTCCAAACAGAGCATGTCGACCAGTTATCTCGGACCAGCGTGGAAATCTTCTACATAACCATTCCAACTAATATCCCGACTTTCAAGGCAATAAAAGTGGTCAAACCATATCCGGAAAAATCTCTACTTTTGATATACCTCTTCGTGGATGCCACGTTAGCCACAACTTCCGAGGATACTATTTATGAACAGTGGAATCAGTCTCCAGCTGCTATTTCAACCAACTGAGGAGTTCCACGTGTCCAGGCTTTCCCGGAATGGCCGGACCATATCGCAATAGCCCAAGCTGCATTCTCCACCTATAAATACCTCTAAGCTTAAAGAGAAAAAGGACTTTTGGATCAGATCTGATCTTTTTCCGACTACACTTCGGATACTTCTTTCAGACTTCTTCACTTCTCTCAACCTCTCTCAAAGAGAAGAAGAGAAAATAGCCATTTTCTTTCTCTTCTTCAAACATAAAAGCATTGTATTTGTAATAAAAAACAAAGAGAAATACTATATAAAGTGAACGTAGGCACCGTCTTTGCCGAACCACTATAAAAATTCTGTGTGTTCTCCCCGTTCTTCTTACTTTTACTGCATTTTATAATCTTTGTGTTGATAGCACGATTGGGGGATGACCGTTACTAGTGACCAACTTTTGACGTCAACACTTTGGCACACCAGGAAGGGGGCTGAGCACCGACATCACCATCGTGCTCCTGTTTATCTCAGACCATGGTGAACAAACGAAAGAAAGATGCAACATCCTCTCATCCCACAAACACCAATGCAGCCGACACCGATGCTGCGAAAGTAAGCCACGAAGTTTCCTCTCATGACGACATATCTCGTTTCCTTACCCAGGACGACATGGATAAAATCATGGTTAACTTCAGAGACCATATGACATCTCAGGGTAAACTCCTCGAACAATAGCAGCAGCTGATGAATCACCTCCTCAGTCGAGTGGAGATGGGATTGAACACTTCAACATCAATTCCTCCACCGAACGAGGCTGGGGCAACAACCGATCTTCGATCTTCACAGAATCAGGCCACTGATCGGCCTACACCTTTATTTCATCCTTGTTTGGTCCCACCAACCAATCAAGCACAGCCAGGAGTATTGCTTCCAGCGACCAGCGCAGTTGTAGCAGCAGATTCTCAAGAGGCGGGTGATCAAGATCTAAGTCAGTCAAACACCTTGCCTCTATTCTTGGAAACATCTCGGCCTATCGAACCAGTCAAGCAACAATCGGGTCCATCAGAATCAATGCCATTCCCATTACAACCCGAAATCTTACCGCAGATCAATCTAACCACTATGTCCCTCCAACAAAGAGCTGGTGTAGCCTTCCCTTCGAACAAGGGAGGCCACCCTGCTATATCGGTCCTCACCATAGCAGAAGAAAACGCTGCCATAGATCCTCCTAACCTCGCTCCAAATTAGGGAAACCCCGGGCTCCGAACATCACATGTTATGCTGGATCAGCCTAGGCCCTTTGATATGGGTACGGTTCGACCCACTACTCGTTAGGTTCAAGATGGTCCATTCTCCCTAGAACCACCTATTGTGGCTCACCTTCCCTCGCACCTTCACTCAACTGCCGTAGGATGAGCTCGACCAACGGCCGCCCTTCCTAGCATGCTTTTGCCCGATCCCTGCACAGAAGTTCTTCCGAATAAAGAGTTAAATTCATTGCAACAACTCCACAGAGATGGGAGCCAGCTTGCAAGCATCATTCGACGCTTCACTCGGGGCAACTCTTCACATCAAGACATAGATAATGTCAATCGCAACCCTTTCACTAGGGAAATCAGAAATTCTCGAAACCCTCCGGACTTCAATTTCCCAGCCATTGTGCCATACAACGGTCGCACTAATCCGACCATCCACCTCATGCGATACATGCGACATACGGAAGTACTCGGTGCATCGACCAATGTCATGGATAAGTGCTTTCCCCTCTTTCTCACAGATATACCCAACATGTGGTTTCGGCAGCTAAGAACGGAGCCGATCAGTAGTTGGAACACTCTGGTCACCCGCTTCATCGAGCAATTTCGAGTACATATCTCTCGATCGAAAAGTGCCATGTTCTTATCTACCATCAAGCAGCGATCCAGAGAGACGCTCAGATCCTTCCTTGAAAGATTCAATGCAGCCGTAGCATTTGTCGATCGGCCCGAACCATCGATGGTGCTCATGGCTGCCATCGCTGGAATCCAAAATCGATCAGAATTCTCAATCTCATTGACCAGAGATCCTCCTAAGGAAATAGACGACTTTTACTCCGAGGCCGAGCGATTCCTCCGACAAGAGGATGCCAACCTTGAAATGGAGAGCCTCGAGGTTTTATTAGCCAAACAACAGGGTCCATTCGACGGCCATAGCCAAATCAAGGAAGAGGAAAGGCCCCAGAGAAGAGCGAGCGCAATGTGCGATCTTGAAATGAAAACAAGTGCAACAAGTCGAATTTCGCTCGGTCCGAATCGATCGTTAAACCGACCAAGACCGTTCAAAACCCGGATTGCTTTAAGAACAACACACATCAAAACACAGACAGAAGAACATTTCATTGCTTATTACAACAATTCCATCGGAATACAAGAATATCCAGTATGAACAAATATTATACATTTGACAAATATCAGAGATTCAAATACATTACTGCAGCGGAAAATAATACAAAACACAACTGAATAAAATACACGGATACAAAGCTTTTCGAATATCATTCCAGCTGTAAATCAGGAACCTGCGAATATAAATATGCAAAACCAAAACTACTAGCTACCCGTGCAGAAAATGGGGCACCCAGAGTTTAGGTTAAAACAACAAACTCCAGGTCAGTCATGTAACTGGTTTGAGAAATAAAACAGTTATTAATCTTCATTTCAAAGTTAGGTAAATCAAGGGACCACACACCATATAACACGGAACGGGTTTCCTCCCAAGAATACCAGTGCCTAAAACAAACAGCGCAATGATAAAATAAATACAATAAAGCTATTATAAGACCCAGGTCCATTCACACAATGCAACACAAGCCGGAGGATAGGGTTTTTACCTTATAATAGCCAAAGAATGCTTGATACGCGAAATTAGTCTTTTATTATTACTATAAGTGAAGAAAACAACTTCAAATATAAATGTATCAATCATAGGCGGCATGGGTACCATATATCATGTCACCAATACTAGGCTCTACAATCAAAATCGCAAAGTCATGTATTGGAAATTTGATTTCCATATATGAGCCGAGGCTAGGGATCGTCCTCGCCGACTTCGAGACTCTCTAGCCTGAGACTCAGGCAAGCGCGTAGACAAGCCTTGGATCGTCTGGGTTGGTCCATCGATGTGGATTATTATGCCCGAACACTGCATTTCCCCGCCCTATGAGGTGTAAATGAACCAACGAATGACTCCATCTGTAACACCCCACATCCGTTAGTGTCACTCACAACGGGAATGCACTAAGTTCTGTGGAGCATTTTGGGTAAAAGATGCAGATAAATTACAAGACAGACAAAAATTAAAGCAGCGGAAAATAGGACTTTACTTTATTGATAAAATAGTTTGTACAACAATTGTTTTCCATCACCAGAATATCTGTCTTACAAAATAAAGAAGCATAAAATAACAATTTATATTCCCCAATGTAGCATGAGCCAGCCATAGCAAGAGAATCCAAGCAAAATTTCGACTAAACTTCAGCTTGAAAAGAAGACTGAGCTTAAGTAGTAACGTTCCCTCGCTACGGACCTGGGTGGGGGGGGGGGGGGAACGGAAGACAAGAAAGCGAAAGAAAACAAAGTCAGACATAAAGTCTGGTAAGTTCAGTAACTTTCAGCATGTGAACAAGGAAAAGCCACACGACATGAATTAACTGAATACAAGATAATACCATGATGATAGGGTTAACAAGATAACATAAGATTAACGCAACATATGCTAAGGTAAGAAAAATTGGATATGCTTCAATACTCTCTCTGCTTCGCTATTACCCTATTGTTCTGGATTCTATATCCCTGCACCACCTAATTAGTGTCCCAACTAGAAATCTGTATAAAATGATAACGTGATCCCAATCCCCAAAGTTAAGGTTGTTTTCAGGTGTATATCTATTATTTATTACCTAGATCTGATCTAGGGTTTTCTATCGAGTGCTTCCTAGATTCAACTAAGGTTTACACGACTTATCTAATACTACTCGGATTCAGGGTTTATGCCATCTAGGTCCATCTAGGGATTACACTACCTATCGAACGATGCCCCTAGTCTAGGACACACTACCTAGAGTGGTATATGTTCCTAGACTTTCCCCACGTATGTGTCGCGAATCGTTTATCGCTGTCTAGATGCACATGTCCTGAAATGTGCAACCCAAGTCCCGTGGCAGGGCTACTCTAGAAACACGGAACTCGGTCAGGAGCTTTTCAGATATCTGCCGGTGCAAATGCTAAGGTCTGTTTTTCTACCAGTGGTTATGGTCCCACGTGACCCCTCCCTCAACTAATGAAAGGCAATCCAAGAAAATCAAGCCCAAGAACTGTACTTCTGCCACCTATGCCCTACTTTCTTATTGGCCAGCCTCACCTATAACTAGATAGCAAGTATATGGTCTGTAGGGAGTTCTCTGCCTTTCCGCATACGTACAACGATTGACTAAAGATGGTAGGTAGACGACGAGTTGCTATAACAGGGCTACTGGTCTCGCCGAATCACGCTGGTCCATCCTAATCTTTAGGTTGCCTTATATTGCAACCAAGGCATACCCTTGGTTCTTCTAACGCAGACCTTAACCTCTGTGAGCCCAGGAGGATCATCTGCCACCTCACAGAGGGATACCAAGAGTACCCTCACGTCCCCTCGAAGCCTCAGGCTTCGTAACCCAATTCGTTGGAACCTTCTTTAAGATCAGATGGACGTTCGAACCTACTCGTGATATACTTAGGATTACTACTTAGTTTCTCTAACTAAGGTTTACCACTTAGTTTATTGAATCGTCGTTTTCTTAAGGTTTAGAACTTAGCTCATCTTAACTAAGGTTTACTACTTAGTTCTCGTTCTTGTCAAGTTGGATTGGTTAAGTGTCATTAGTCAATTCAAGTTAACTTAACCCTTTCATTTGTCATGTTAAACTGGTTAAGTGTTATCAGTAGTTTATGTCGACTTAACCCCTGCCACAAACCGAGTTATATTAGTTAAGTATTTTGTTATTACTTAACCCTTCACATTCATCTTGTATAGGTTAAGTGTTCCTTTTAACTTAACCTCGCCCATCCGTTTAACATGTTTTAATGGTTAAGTGTTGTCCCTTCATGTTTTTAACTCAACCCTGTTTACTTATCATGCTATGACGGCTAAGTGTTCCAGGTTTACTTAACCCCACCTTCTAGTCATGTTAAATTGGCTAAGTATATTAAATTTACTTAACCCCTACAAGTCTTATTTTTTTAACATGTTAAGTGGTTTAGTGTTCAGATTAGCCTAACCCCCCTCATCAGATTTAGTTAACATGTTGAGTTTGTTAAGTGTTTTAGTTAAAGTAACCCTACCATCTTCATCTAGTCTTAATTTATTCATTGAAGCACCGACCACTCACATTAGACAGGTATTATTGCGGTTACTGGACAGCCAGTTGGTTCCGGGCAGGTTTACACTGCAACTCAGTCTAACCTCGGGTCCTTATTGGGCTTAATACCTTAACCTCTCACATTGGATAGGTATTGTTGTGATTACTGGACATGTAACACCCTGCCTCCGCTAGGGTCACTCGCAAAGGAATGCACTAGCTTTAGAGGGGCATTATTGGTAAACATGCATAGAAATATCACAAGACAGAACATATAAAATAGCGGAAGTAAAATCAAACTTTCATAACATGAATAAATAAGGTCTAAAGCCTTTTACATCAGAGTACATCAAAACCTGTCTTGCAATAGTAAAGAAGCATAAAGACATTTTCATAAATTATTCCCCAAGTAAAAACAGTAAAGTAGCCATTAGCCAAGAAAAGTCCAAGCCATCCATGATGACCTTCAAGCAGAAGAAGTCCGAACTAAACAATAGTATTTCCTCCCTGTAACCTGGGGTGGTGAAACGGAAGAAAAGAGGCGAAACAAAACGGGTCAGTCAAAAAGACTAAGTAAGCCCTATCTACTATTAGCATAAAAACTAGTAAAGTTAACTGACATGAGAAACTGAGATGAACATAAGCATGATAACAAGATAGATAAGCTAAATCAAAATAGCAAGATGAACTACTGAACTCGGATAAACTAAGGTGTCATGATAAATTATGATGTCAAGATAAAACAAGGTATCACATCGTCAGGTTTCTATCAAGTATAATATCCCCAAGATATCTGTCACGTATAACGCCCCGTGATATCTATCCTGTATTTTAGCTCTGCACCTACCGTACTAGTACCCCCACCGTGTCATGTGTTAACCAAGAATGACCCTCACTCAAAAGTCGTGTAACGGTCCATGTCAACCTAATATATCGCATATATAGGTTACTCAACTTGTATGTTTTATTCCATGTAAATGTTCAGTCCCTTGCCGTAGTCCATACGGGCTTTCCCATGAGATTCTATATTACTTTAACATAGTTCCATGATCCTTAAGATCGGTTTGTACTGTTACCCTAAACCTAGCTAGGGTCTTCCAACATGAATTATTGTTTGTACAACTAGGACTTATGCTACCTAGGGCTGCTAGGGATTATGCTTACCTATTGCACGTTTTCGTATCTCGGTTTGGGTTCAACCACCTAGGGCCACTAGGGATTACGCTAACCGCCAACCGCGCCCTTTTTCCCACGCATTCATCGTGAATCGCTTTTCCATGACTGTATGCACATGTATCACATCGTGCCATCCGAGTCCTGTCACAGGGAAAATCAAGAAATACAGGACTCGGTCGGGAGCTTTCGATTTATCTGCCGATGCAGATGCTAAGGTCTGTTTTTCTTATACGTGGCTATGGTCCCACGAGACCACTCCCTCAACTAGCGAAAGACAAGACATGATAAATCCTGTATGAGAACACAACACTTGCCAACCCACATCCAAGCCTTACCGCAACCATAATTAGATAGCAATTATGGTCTTTTGGGTGTTCTCTGCCTTTCCGTACGTACACGCTTGACCAAAGATGGTAGGTAGCCTGACGAAATGCTATCTAGGGTACGACCGTGTATCGTCGACTATCCCCTATCCATCCCCGTCTTTAGGTCGCTCGTATAGCAACCAAGGCATACTCTTGGTTCTTCTAACGCAGACCTTAACCTCTCATGAGCCTAGTATAATCACCTGGCAGCTCATAGAGGGATACCAAGAATATCCTCACGTTCCCCGAAGCCGCTACTTCGTTACCCAGTTCGCTGGAGCCTTTATCTAAATCAGATACTTGCTCCTACTTGTATACTTAAACGATGACCTACCGTATCAGGTTACTCATCTATCTATGAACTGGTCTAAATTTCCTTGACTAAGAATCATTACTTAGTTATTCTTCAACTAAGGTTTACCACTTAGCATTGTTCCCGTTATCCTTGTTAACTACGGTTATCCACCTAATCCTCAGAACTAGGGTTTACATAGTGGATTAAGTGTCACTTAAGTTCATGACTTAACCCGTCTACAAATCCTGTCAAAATTGGCTAAGTATCCAAGTTCAAGGCTTAACCCTACAAACCATGCTCAAGTTGGTTAAGTATATTAAGCAATTCACGACTTAACCTCGTCCAATTATCATTCTAGATTGGTTAAGTATATATTAACTTGACCCTATCAATTTACTTAGTCAAATCGGTCAAGTGTATTCAAGCGATTCGTGACTTAGCCTTATCATGTTTTCACGTTATATTGGTTAAGTATTGGTTAACTTAACCACAATAAATTAACGAGTTAGATTGGATAAGTATAGGTCACTTAACCACATCAATTCATCATGTTTAGATTAGTTAAGTGTTTAAATTAACCCCATTAAACTACCAAGTGGGATTAATTAAGTCTAGGCTAACTTAACCCCATCCGATTTCCATGTTTAGACTAGTTGAGTCTAATCTTAAGCCCATTCGTTAACCGTATTTTTCGGTTAAGCGTCATTAAGAAAACTTACTTAACCTTACCAAGTTATCGCGTAGGATTGATTAAGTGTTGGTTAACTTAACCCCATCCACTAGTCATATAAAAATGGTTAAGTGTCATTAGGCAAATCAAGTTACTTAACCTACCCAACCTTGTCATGTTTTGTTAAGTATCATTAGCCTAATCAAATTACTTAACCCATTTGTCCATGTCATATTTGGTTAAGAGTCATTAATCAAATTAACTTAACCCTATCATGTGGCATTAATTACTTAATGCACCTTCACCTCTCACATTAGACTTTGTTGTGGTTACTAGTTAAGCCGGTCGGTTCCGGGTAGCTTTACACCACAACTTGGTCTAACCTCGGGTTCAAGCACAACATGACCAACTTCTCACATTGGGTCCTATTGTTTGCAACTACTAGTTAGGTCGGTCGGTTCCGGGTAGTTTTACGTTGCAAACTCAACCCAACCTCGAGTTGGCCACACTTATATTATCTAAGTGTCATGTCCATCATGTTTCCCAAAACATGTTACAAGTTTTCAAGCATTTGGGTAGACCTAACTTAATAGGTAAATTCCCAAAGGGTAGACCTAACTTAATAGGTAAATTCCCAAGCTTATGTTTTTATGCATACTTACATGTCAACTTCCATGTTATATTTCAAGTCATGTTTTCAAGTTGTATTTTCATTTCATTAGAAATTACCCATAACATAACCCAACGCTTTTAAACTCGCATATACGTTCGCGACAACGTAATGGATTAAAAGAAGAGACTTGGCAAAGGCATGACAAAAATGGATATTTAGCCACAAGTTAATCATGGTGGCAAATGAGGCACAAATGTGTTCATTAACTTGCATGTTACATTCTTAAGCCTCAAAACATGCATAAACCCAAACTTGGCACATAAGCGAATCATGGTGACAAAAGATATGGAATGATGACTAGTAACTCGCATATTTCATCATATAAGGGTTATGACTTCATATGCAAGTTGACATAAAGGTTATGAGGGTTCTCATGTTGCCTAATGCAACATTTCAACATAAAGGTTGTAGCTTTTAGCTCACAAGATCAAGATAATGACTTCATAAACTTGCATGACATGATAGCATGTATCATACTCAATGATCAAACCCAAACTTACAACATGAACATTTAACTTCATAGTTAATATCTAAGAGTAGGGAAAGGGCTTACATTGCTATGAAGGCACAAAAGATATGACAAAGCCCTTATGCAATCAAATAGACCCAAAATGCAAGCTCTAACATAAAAACCCTTGAGCCAAAATGATCAAAACCCTTGCTTTATGATGCAAAGATAGAAATTTGACTTGAATGCAAGCTAATGACACTCATACAAGCTTGAAAACACTTGTATGCATGGAAAATCTCTCATAGAAACCATTTAGAAATTTTATGAAGAGAGTGGAGGCCATGAGAGGTAAAATTTTGTCATAGTTTAGTTGCATGAATGAATAATGAGGATTTAGGATAGGTTAGGGTCTTATTTATAGATTAGGCAAGTGTTTTAGGCCATAGGATTAAACCTAGATTCAATCCAAGCCATCAAAGCATGTCTTGGGGAAGAAGTCAAGTGTAGGAACCATCTAGGGCCTTTAGATTAAAGATGAACCATGAGAACCATCCAAATGCAAAATCTGCATTTGAGCGAATCGGCCCACGGGTTGACAGCCAAACACCCTGGATTAACCCCAGTCGACCCAGCGAGCTCGGGTCGACCTCAAAAATCGGCCGGTTCGGTTATTCCCCTCTCCCAATTCGCTGTTTTGAACATTTTTGCATATTTATTTATTTAATTTTCAATTATATATATATATATCAATATATATATATATATTTCTCTGCGCAACCCATTTCACTTAATTAAGTATACTTTAATTTGGGAATTTTTCGTGAAACTTCGCGAGGCCATATCTTGGTCATACGGACTCCGATTTTCGAAAACTCGGACTCTATTTCGCGTATTTTTTCGAGACGAACGCAATGGCATAGCCCGTTTCCCTTGATTCAGATTTTACAGTTTAATTCTGCCTCCATTTATGTTATAACAGGTTATTGAAAATACGGGTTGTTACATTCTCCCCACCTTTTAGGATTTCGTCCCCGAAATCTCCAAGTTAGGAAGAACATATCCTACCATCCATAAACCATCTACTCAAAACATCATCCACAAGCAACCATTGTCCTTAGATGATTTCTAATGCTGTATGAATATATGCAAAACGTGTGTGTACATGTTCCTTAGCTAATGCTAATGATCAGGCCTGAATAATCTTTCTAATGCAAAATATGTATAGTGCCATGAATCCAACATGTATGCAAATAGTCCTAGTCATATAGATACTATATGCGTGCACAATCATTCATTCATATGCAACAACCGCATGATAATACATTCAATTTCATCCATAAACAAGTATAAATATTCGTGCATATGCAATATGAAATGTGACCGAGTCGAGCTAGTATCTAATGTGTATTCGCGCATCCACGAGCAACCACTTGCAACCACTTGCAACCATATCAATCATAACATGTTTCAAATACATGTTTACATCCATAGGGTTCTACCTAGAATTCCCTGAAACAGGGTCGAGAAGATAAACAGGACAAACTCCTTACAGGGTTTGTAACGGAGAATAGGACCGAGAGGATGTCCACAAAAGATAGCCAACAAGTAAGCTCTACAGAAAACAGGGATCAAGGATATACTCCCAAAAAGAGATATCATGCGCGTATCTAGTCTTTGACCATCAAAGTCATCTTTTAACTTCGCGATTTTGTAGCTTCTTATTCCTGTTTCCATAACATGAGTTGGAACTCATTTCTTCGTCGCCTCTCGTTCCACTTGCACTTATCCTTTTCCTAGAATACTTCACGCAAACATGACTGCGTACTCATGATCTCATGCAAGCTTTCCAAAATTCACTAGTGAATCTTGGATCTCGTTTATATACTATAAGGCATTCCATGTAGAAGAACTTTCTCTTGAAAGTAAACAGATGTCAATCAGGTTATCATGCGCACTTACTAGGGTGATCTCTATAACCCATGCATAAATGAAGTAAACCATCCGTCTTATTGGCGAACACCAATCGATCGGGCTTCAAATTTCCAATAAAGGCATCAAGGGATTCTAAGTAACTAGTCATGACAGAACCTCAAAAAGGTTACCCGATACTTCGAGGGCATTACCAAGGCTAGTCAAAAGGTCTAACTACCCTCCTATCAAAACCGAGAGTGGCAACCCCTACTGGATAACCACTTCATCCCTAGAATCCATCCATAGCTTATAAACATAAGCATTATTTCCAAACTCAACACTTGGCATAGACATTCCCAAATCCAAACAAGTCATGTATAAATGGACTGATTCTCCAATAGGACTTTGAGACAAAAATGGGATTCTCTATTACGCTAGTACTTAAGGTGCAGAGACTCAACTATCGAAGCAGACTTAAATCATACGAACAACGAAGTCCTAACGGGATGATAGAGAAGAAAAGCTAAACCTTTAACAAGATCGTTACCCTCCTTCCGAGGTACTCTAGAAATGAGAGCATACTACTGCCCTCCCAATGATCTTGTCCTTGTCCCATAATACTTAAATATCCGCCCCATTTTACCATGCCAAAGGTACTCTCTCGTCATGGGTTTCATTGTTCATCTTTCTCCCTCCTTTGAGGACTAAGCCATACCAACAAGTTGCTCATCCTTAAGCTCGTATCCTTTATCCTTCTTTCTCACGATCCTTTCTTATAACGCGGCCACTGGTCTCTCGAGAACCACCACCATCGTATGGAAAGCACTTTCGTAGGTAGAAAAGACTAGTCGCAGTTAAAACTACTGTGACTACAGATGGAGGAAAGAAAGGAAAAGAGACTCAATTAAGGAAACAAGGATAGTGCTAATGGCCTTCGGGGAATAGCCTTTTTCTTTTAAAAGAAAATTTTCTTGAAAAATGCTTCTTTGTAAACGTTTTTTTTTTCAAATAGTTTTCAGAAGTTCTTTAAAAACTTTTTCCCAGTCTGGTAACCTTCTGCTCTGATACCACGTGTAACACCCCGCCTCCGCTAGGGTCACTCGCAAAGGAATGCACTAGCTTTAGAGGGGCATTATTGGTAAACATGCACAGAAATATCACAAGACAGAACATATAAAATAGCGGAAGTAAAATCAAACTTTCATAACATGAATAAATAAGGTCTAAAGCCTTTTACATCAGAGTACATTAAAACCTATCTTGCAATAGTAAAGAAGCGTAAAGACATTTTCATAAATTATTCCCCAAGTAAAAACAGTAAAGTAGCCATTAGCCAAGAAAAGTCCAAGCCATCCATGATGACCTTCAAGCAGAAGAAGTCCGAACTAAACAACAGTATTTCCTCCCTGTAACCTGGGGGGGGGGGGGAAACGGAAGAAAAGAGGCGAAACAAAACGGGTCAGTCAAAAAGACAGAGTAAGCCCTATCTACTATTAGCATAAAAACTAGTAAAGTTAACTGACATGAGAAACTGAGATGAACATAAGCATGATAACAAGATAGATAAGCTAAATCAAAATAGCAGGATGAACTACTGAACTCAGATAAACTAAGGTGTCATGATAAATTATGATGTCAAGATAAAACAAGGTATCACATCATCAGGTTTCTATCAAGTATAATATCCCCAAGATATCTGTCACGTATAACGCCCCATGATATCTATCCTGTATTTTAGCTCTGCACCTACCGTACTAGTATCCCCACCGTGTCATGTGTTAACCAAGAATGACCCTCACTCAAAAGTCGTGTAATGGTCCATGTCAACCTAATATATCGCATATATAGGTTACTCAACTTGTATGTTTTATTCCATGTAAATGTTCAGTCCCTTGCCGTAGACCATACGGGCTTTCCCATGAGATTCTATATTACTTTAACATAGTTCCATGATCCTTAAGATCGGTTTGGACTGTTACCCTAAACCTAGCTAGGGTCTTCCAACATGAATTATTGTTTGTACAACTAGGACTTATGCTACCTAGGGCTGCTAGGGATTATGCTTACCTATTGCACGTTTTCGTATCTCGGTTTGGGTTCAACCACCTAGGGCCACTAGGGATTACGCTAACCGCCAACCGCGCCCTTTTTCCCACGCATTCATCGTGAATCGCTTTTCCATGACTGTATGCACATGTATCACATCGTGCCATCCGAGTCCTGTCACATGGCAAATCAAGAAATACAGGACTCGGTCGGGAGCTTTCGATTTATCTGCCGATGCAGATGCTAAGGTCTGTTTTTCTTATACGTGGCTATGGTCCCACGAGACCACTCCCTCAACTAGTGAAAGACAAGACAGGATAAATCCTGTATGAGAACACAACACTGGCCAACCCACATCCAAGCCTTACCGCAACCATAATTAGATAGCAATTATGGTCTTTTGGGTGTTCTCTGCCTTTCCGTACGTACACGCTTGACCAAAGATGGTAGGTAGCCTGACAAAATGCTATCTAGGGTACGACCGTGTATCGTCGACTATCCCCTATACATCCCCGTCTTTAGGTCGCTCGTATAGCAACCAAGGCATACTCTTGGTTCTTCTAACGCAGACCTTAACCTCTCATGAGCCTAGTATAATCACCTGGCAGCTCATAGAGGGATACCAAGAATATCCTCACGTTCCCCGAAGCCGTTGCTTCGTTACCCAGTTCGCTGGAGCCTTTATCTAAATCAGATACTTGCTCCTACTTGTATACTTAAAAGATGACCTACCGTATCAGGTTACTCATCTATCTATGAACTGGTCTAAATTTCCTTGACTAAGAATCATTACTTAGTTATTCTTCAACTAAGGTTTACCACTTAGCATTGTTCCCGTTATCCTTGTTAACTACGGTTATCCACCTAATCCTCAGAACTAGGGTTTACATAATGGATTAAGTGTCACTTAAGTTCATGACTTAACCCGTCTACAAATCCTGTCAAAATTGGCTAAGTATCCAAGTTCAAGGCTTAACCCTACAAACCATGCTCAAGTTAGTTAAGTATATTAAGCAATTCACGACTTAACCTCGTCCAATTATCATTCTAGATTGGTTAAGTATATATTAACTTGACCCTATCAATTTACTTAGTCAAATCGGTCAAGTGTATTCAAGCGATTCGTGACTTAGCCTTATCATGTTTTCACGTTATATTGGTTAAGTATTGGTTAACTTAACCACAATAAATTAACGAATTAGATTGGATAAGTATAGGTCACTTAACCACATCAATTCATCATGTTTAGATTAGTTAAGTGTTTAACTTAACCCCATTAAACTACCAAGTGGGATTAATTATGTCTAGGCTAACTTAACCCCATCCGATTTCTATGTTTATACTAGTTGAGTCTAATCTTAACCCCATTCGTTAACCGTATTTTTCGGTTAAGCGTCATTAAGAAAACTTACTTAACCTTACCAAGTTATCGCGTTGGATTGATTAAGTGTTGGTTAACTTAACCCCATCCACTAGTCATATAAAAATGGTTAAGTGTCACTAGGCAAATCAAGTTACTTAACCTACCCAACCTTGTCATGTTTTGTTAAGTATCATTAGCCTAATCAAATTACTTAACCCATTTGTCCATGTCATATTTGGTTAAGAGTCATTAATCAAATTAACTTAACCCTATCATGTGGCATTAATTACTTAATGCACCTTCACCTCTCACATTAGACTTTGTTGTGGTTACTAGTTAAGCCGGTCGGTTCCGGGTAGCTTTACACCACAACTTGGTCTAACCTCGGGTTCAAGCACAACATGACCAACTTCTCACATTGGGTCCTATTGTTTGCAACTACTAGTTAGGCCGGTCGATTCCGGGTAGTTTTACGTTGCAAACTCAACCCAACCTCGAGTTGGCCACACTTATATTATCGAAGTCTCATGTCCATCATGTTTCCCAAAACATGTTACAAGTTTTCAAGCATTTGGGTAGACCTAACTTAATAGGTAAATTCCCAAAGGGTAGATCTAACTTAATAGGTAAATTTCCAAGCTTATGTTTTTATGCATACTTACATGTCAACTTCCATGTTATATTTCAAGTCATGTTTTCAAGTTGTATTTTCATGTCATTAGAAATTACCCATAACATAACCCAACACTTTTAAACTCGCATATACGTTCGTGACAACGTAATGGATTAAAAGAAGAGACTTGGCAAAGGCATGACAAAAATGGATATTAAGCCACAAGTTAATCATGGTGGCAAATGAGGCACAAATGTGTTCATTAACTTGCATGTTACATTCTTAAGCCTCAAAACATGCATAAACCCAAACTTGGCACATAAGCGAATCATGGTGACAAAAGATATGGAATGATGACTAGTAACTCGCATATATCATCATATAAGGGTTATGACTTCATATGCAAGTTGACATAAAGGTTATGAGGGTTCTCATGTTGCCTAATGCAACATTTCAACATAAAGGTTGTAGCTTTTAGCTCACAAGATCAAGATAATGACTTCATAAACTTGCATGACATGATAGCATGTATCATACTCAATGATCAAACCCAAACTTGCAACATGAACATTTAACTTCATAGTTAATATCTAAGAGTAGGGAAAGGGCTTACATTGCTATGAAGGCACAAAAGATATGACAAAGCCCTTATGCAATCAAATAGACCCAAAATGCAAGCTCTAACATAAAAACCCTTAAGCCAAAATGATCAAAACCCTTACTTTATGATGCAAAGATAGAAACTTGACTTGAATGCAAGCTAATGACACTCATACAAGCTTGAAAACACTTGTATGCATGGAAAATCTCTCATAGAAACCATTCAGAAATTTTATGAAGAGAGTGGAGGCCATGAGAGGTAAAATTTTGCCATAGTTTAGTTGCATGAATGAATAATGAGGATTTAGGATAGGTTAGCGTCTTATTTATAGATTAGGCAAGTGTTTTAGGCCATAGGATTAAACCTAGATTCAATCCAAGCCATCAAAGCATGTCTTGGGGAAGAAGTCAAGTGTAGGAACCATCTAGGGCCTTTAGATTAAAGATGAACCATGAGAACCATCCAAATGCAAAATCTGCATTTGAGCGAATCGGCCCACGGGTTGACAGCCAAACACCCTGGATTAACCCCAGTCGACCCAGCGGGCTTGGGTCGACCTCAAAAATCGGTCGGTTCGGTTATTCCCCTCTCCCAATTCCCTGTTTTGAACATTTTTGCATATTTATTTATTTAATTTTCAATTATATATATATATCAATATATATATATTTCTCTGCGCAACCCATTTCACTTAATTAAGTATACTTTAATTTGGGAATTTTTCGTGAAACTTCGCGAGGCCATATCTTGGTCATACGGACTCCGATTTTCGAAAACTCGGACTCTATTTCGCGTATTTTTCCGAGACGAACGCAATGGCATAGCACATTTCCCTTGATTCAGATTTTACAGTTTAATTCTGCCTCCATTTATGTTATAACAGGTTATTGAAAATATGGGTTGTTACAGGACAGCCGGTTGGTTCCGGGCAGGTTTACATCACAACTCAATCCAACTTCGGGTTAGGCATGTTCGTCTTTCCTAAACTTACATATTTATCCTTTTTGTCTATATGTAAATTGCTAACAACTCTTTTTAAACTAATTTGGTCTATATCATATTCATATGTCATGCCCACGAACATACCCATATTCTAGGCCCAAATCTTGATTTACTTAACTTACAGTTTATGGCAATTTACATTGAACATCCTTATTTACAATACATATTAAAACTAGATTTTATATTCTAGTTCATCATTTATGCCCAAACTAGATTTATTGTTCTAGTTACCATATTTACCTAAAACATAGTTTACTAGCCTATACTAGATTCAATGTATCAATTTACATATTTTCTAATTCATATTGAATTAGTCCAATTTGCATTTTAATAGTCATGTTATGATACATGTTTTAAATTATGTCAATTATAATCATGTTCATGTTCCAAACTATGCAAATTTCCATGTTTACAACCATGTTTACGTCAATTCCATGCTTTGCCCAAATTGTATTCCCATCGTTTTTGAAATCGTGATTCATCCTAGATTATAGATAAATCTATATTCGTAGAAAAAAGGGAATGAACCGGAATGCCATGAAAAGATAGACATAATAACTGGCATAAGATGATGATTCCAAATTCACTAATTACAGATCTAACAAATTACACTGAATAAATTGAGTAAATCATCGCAGGCCTATAGATCTGATACTATTATAACATGAAAAGGGTTGAACATAGGTTCAAGAATATGGGTAGACCTAACTTAATAGGTAAATTCCCAAAAATCAAGATCCAAGAGTAGGTCGGAGTAGGAAATCAAACTCAGATCCAATTTCATAGTCATAATCCTTAGGTAATAATATCATGTTCATGAATCATAGGTAATTAGCCACAATTATCCTTGTCATAGTCATAGGCAGTAGTTTATATTCCTAGTCAAAGGCATATGTTCATAGTCAAAGGCATATGGTTTCAAAGTTCCATAGTCATGGTAATGATCATAGGCATAAACATATTCTTAAGTTTAATAGTCACAAGCAATGAATCACGGTAATTGGTCATTAATCACAATAGTTCCAAATCAGGTCCAGAAACATGTATAAACACAGATCCAAATGGAAAGATTAGGCGTATTCTTATATCCATTTAAGTTCATGTCACAAATAGGAAACGCGTTCAAATCTAAAAAGTAACCAACTTACATTGATCGGTTTTAGAAAAGAATAGAAAGATGGCGTTGCTATGATTCGTGCGACGTTGCTCGAAGCCGTTGAATCTTTACTTGAATCCTAACTTGATCTGAATCTCCTCTTGAAAGATTTGAGCAGCATATCCTCGTCTTAGATTTATGTATTATTTTATTTATATTTATATTAATTAGAATCGGAGCAGAGTATAGGTGTAGAGAAGTTGTGAGGAGAAAATATGAAGTCTAGGGGTGTTTAAATTGGAGAATAGAAGTGTTTAGAGCCATTAGATCAGTCCAGAAGTCATCCGGTTCGTCAAAAAGGGGTAAAAATCGTCACAGGCCAGATCTGCAGAAATATGCCCAGGTCGACCCCCAGGTCGACTCCCCAGTCGACCTGGTCAGGGGGGGTCGACTACCCGGTCGACTCCCCAGTCGACCTGGTCCTAGGTGGGAAATTTCCCGCCCAGCCCGCTTCTGGGTTTGAATTTCGAAATTTGAATTCGAATTTCGAGTTGTTTTCGGTTCTGAAAATTCCTGAAATTTCGGAGGATCATATCTCCCTCATACGGACTCCATTCTCGCAAACTCGGACTCGTTTTCATGCAGAATTCCGAGACGAACGCAATGGTGTAACCCGTTTCCCTTGATTTTGATTTTAAAATTTAATTCTGCCTTGATTTGTGAATCTTAGTGTTACAAAATTACAGGGTGTTACATTCTCCCCGTCTTAAGAGGATTTCGTCCTCGAAATCTTTAAGTTAGGAAGAATGCGTCCTACCATCCCATCATCCATCTAATCAACCATTCAATCACAAGCATTCATTGTCCTTAAAAAGATTTATAATGCTTCCATGTTCATATGCATAGTGTGTGTATATGTCCTTATCTAATGCAAAATCAGGCGGTCTTCTGATTCAGTTGACCTCCTTAATGCGAATTATGTCCGTGCCATGCATCCAATCATGTATGCAAACATCCCTAGTTATGTAAATACTACATGTGTGCATAGTCATTCATCCATATGCAACATCCATATGACAACATACCAAGTTAAGTCCGTTAAGCAAATACATATATGCGAATGCAATATGAAAGTGAATAAGTCGTTCTAGCGTATATGGTGTGTATATGCATCCACGAGCAACCACTTGCAACCATCAATCATAACATGTTTCAAATACACGTTTACATCCATTGGCTTCTACCTAAGGATCGATGATACGTCCTTGAGGATATACCTAAAAAGCTAGAAACAAGTAGACATAAAACTCTTAGAGAAAGGATATACCCTTAAGAGAAAAGGTATGATGCACGTATCTAGTCTTCGGTCTTCTAAGTCGCTTCTTCTTGAGCTTCACTCCACTGTACCTTAACCAATTGTTGATCGGATAACTGGCCTTCCAAATTCAACTGGATACATCTGCGTACTCATGGACTATTCTAATGGATTACAAATCGTCGATAAATGCATTAAGCGATTCTAGATAACTAAGCCTAACTGATCCTTTTATTATCACATGAAATCTCGAGGGTATTTCCAAGGCATGTCAAAAAGTCTAACTTTCAGAATTACTAGCCAACTAGTCCATGCCTAGGATCAACTCATAGCTCATGGAACATAAGCATTACGCTTAAACTCAACACTTGATGTGGTTGTTCTCAAATCCCTATAAACCAAAGGTAAACGGGCCGAACCACCAATTTGGATCTGAGACTACTTGGGATCTTCTACTATACTAAGGTGCAGAGACTCAACTATGGAAGCAGGTATGAACAAATGCGAGGCGCTAAAACCAAAAGAAAGAGTACTAACAGAAAAACTAAACTCCTCCAACAGAACTTTACTACCTTTCTCCTGGGTACGCTTAGTGGTAAAAGCACGTACTTGCCCTTTTTGAAAACCTTGTCCTTTGTCCTTAATTACATGCCATATTATACCCTAGTAAAAGTACATCCTCTTGTCTTAGGTTTTATAATTCCTTCCTCCGTCGTGAGTTAAATCTACATCCATGAATTCCTCATCCTTGGTTGTTCTCCTTTGCTAAACTCCTCATCTTCTTACTCGTGTAATCATGTTGACAAATCTCTCGAAAGCTGCCTCCATCGTATAGAAAACCCTACAAAGCTTGAAAGAAAACTGGCCGCAAGTGAAACTACCACGGCTATAGATGGAAGTCGGGCACTACTTCGCCCTTCGATGAGGTTACCTCCCAGAGAGCCAGTAGCCCCAGAGACTCAAGAAAGGAGGAAACAAGGACTCAAATAGAGAATAAAAATATAATGCATATGGATTTGGGGAATATGCCTTTAAAACAAAAAAATTCTTTTGAAAATGCTTCTTTTAAAAACGTTTTGAAAATAATTTTTCAAATCTTTTATCTGATCCGGTAACCTTCAGCTCTGATACCACGTGTAACACCCCACATCCGTTAGTGTCACTCACAAAGGGAATGCACTAAGTTCTGTGGAGCATTTTGGGTAAAAGATGCAGATAAATTACAAGACAGACAAAAATTAAAACAGCAGAAAATAGGACTTTACTTTATTGATAAAATAGTTTGTACAACAATTGTTTTCCATCACCAGAATATCCGTCTTACAAAATAAAGAATCATAAAATAACAATTTATATTCCCCAATGTAGCATGAGCCAGCCATAGCAAGAGAATCCAAGCAAAACTTCAACTAAACTTCAGCTTGAAAAGAAGACTGAGCTTAAGTAGTAACGTTCCCACCCTGCGGACCTTGGGGGCGGGGAGGGGGGGGGCGGAAGACAAGAAAGTGAAAGAAAACAGAGTCAGACATAAAGTCTGGTAAGTTCAGTAACTTTCAGCATGTGAACAAGGAAAAGCAACACGACTTGAATTAACTGAATACAAGATAATACCATGATGATAGGGTTAACAAGATAACATAAGATTAACGCAAGATATGCTAAGGTAAGATAAATTGGATACGCTTCAATACTCTCTCTGCTTCGCTATTACCATATTGTTCTGGATTCTATATCCCTGCACCACCTAATTAGTGTCTCAACTAGAAATCTGTATAAAATGATAACGTGATCCCAATCCCCAAAGTTGAGGTTATTTTCAGGTGTATATCTATTATTTATTACCTAGATCTGATCTAGGGTTTTCTATCGAGTGCTTCCTAGATTCAACAAGGGTTTACGCGACTTATCTAATACTACTCGGATTCAGGGTTTATGCCACCTATGTCCAACTAGGGATTACGCTACCCGTCGAACGATGCCCCAAGTCTAGGACACACTACCTAAAGTGGTATATGTTCCTAGACTTTCCCCACGTATGTGTCGCGAATCATTTATCGTTGTCTAGATGCACATGTCCTGAAATGTGCGACCCGAGTCCCATGGCAGGGCTAATCTAGAAACACGGAACTCAGTCGGGAGCTTTTCAGATATCTACCAGTGCAGATGCTAAGGTCTGTTTTTCTACCAGTGGTTATGGTCCCACGTGACCCCTCCCACAACTAATGAAAGGCAATCGAAGAAAATCAAGCGCGAGAACTGTACTTCTGCCACCTATGCCCTACTTTCCTATTGGCCAGCCTCACCCATAACTAGATAGCAAGTATATGGTCTGTTGGGAGTTCTCTGCCTTTCCGCATACGTAAAACGATTGACTAAAGATGGTAGGTAGACGACGAGTTGCTATCACAGGGTAACTGGTCTCTCCGAATCACGCTGGTCCATCCTAGTCTTTAGGTTGCCTTATATTGCAATCAAGGCATACCCTTGTTCTTCTAACGCAGACCTTAACCTCTGTGAGCCCAGGAGGATCATCTGCCACCTAATAGAGGGATACCAAGAGTACCCTCACGTCCCCTCGAAGCCTTAGGCTTCGTAATCCAATTCGTTGGACCCTTCTTTAAGATCAGATGGACGTTCGCTCCTACTTGTGATATACTAAGGATTACTACTTAGTTTCTCTAACTAAGGTTTACCACTTAGTTTATTGAATCTTCATTTTCTTAAGGTTTAGGACTTAGCTCATCTTAACTAAGGTTTACTACTTAGTTCTCGTTCTTGTCAAGTTGGATTGGTTAGGTGTCATTAGTCAATTCAAGTTAACTTAACCCTTTCATTTGTCATGTTAAACTGGTTAAGTGTTATCAGTAGTTTATGTCGACTTAACCCCTACCACAAACCGTGTTATATTGGTTAAGTATTTTGTTATTACTTAACCCTATACATTCATCTTGTATTGGTTAAGTGTTCCTTTTAACTTAACCTCGCCCATCCGTTTAACATGTTTTAATGGTTAAGTGTTGTCCCTTCATGTTTTTAACTTAACCCTGTTTACGTATCATGCTATGACGGCTAAGTGTTCCAAGTTTACTTAACCCCACCTTCTAGTCATGTTAAATTGGCTAAGTGTATTAAATATACTTAACCCCTATAAGTCTTGTCTTTTTAACATGTTAAGTGGTTAAGTGTTCAGATTAGCTTAACCCCCTTCATCAGATTTAGTTAACATGTTGAGTTGGTTAAGTGTTTTAGTTAACTTAACCCTACCATCCTCATCTAGTCTTAATTTAATCATTGAAGCACCGACCACTCACATTAGACAGGTATTATTGCGGTTACTGGACAACCGGTTGGTTCCGGGTAGGTTTACACCGCAACTCAGTCTAACCTCGGGTCCTTATTATGCTTAATGCCTTAACCTCTCACATTGGATAGGTATTGTTGTGATTACTGGACAGCCGGTTGGTTCCGGGCAAGTTTGCATCAAAACTCAATCCAACCTCGGGTTAGGCATGTTCGTCTTTCATAGATTTACATATTTATCCTTTTTGTTTATATGTAAATTGCTAACAACTCTTTTTAAACTAATTTGGCCTATATCATATTCATATGTCATGCCCAAGAACATACCTATATTCTAGGCCCAAATCTTGATTTACCTAACTTACAGTTTATGGCAATTTACATTTAACATCCTTATTTACAATACATATTAAAACTAGATTTTATATTCTAGTTCATCATTTATGCCCAAACTAGATTTATTGTTCTAGTTACCATTTTTACCTAAAACATAGTTTACTAGCCAATACTAGATTCAATGTATCAATTTACATATTCTCTAATTCATATTGAATTAGTCCAATTTGCATTTTAATAGTCATGTTATAACACATGTTCTAAATTATGTCAATCATAATCATGTTCATGTTCCAAAATATGCAAATTTCCAAGTTTACAACCATGTTTACGTCAATTCCATTCTTTGCCCAAATCGTATTCCCATCGTTTGTGAAGTCGTTATTCATCCTAGATTATAGATACATCTAGATTCGTAGAAAAAAGGGAATGAACCGGAATGCCATGAAAAGATAGACATAATAACCGGCATAAGATGATGATTCCAAATTCACTAATTACAGATCTAACAAATTACACTGAATAAATTGATTAAAGCATCGTAGGCCTATAGATCTGATACTATTATAACATGAAAAGGGTTGAACATAAGTTCAAGAATAGTGGTAGACCTAACTTAATAGGTAAATTCCCAAAAATCAAGATCCAAGAGTAGGTCGGAGTAGGAAATCAAACTTAGATCCAATTTCATAGTCATAATCCTTAGGTAATAATATCATGTTCATGAATCATAGGTAATTAGCCACAATTATCCTTGTCATAGTCATAGGCAGTAGTTTATGTTCCTAGTCAAAGGCATATGTTCATAGTCAAAGGCATATGGTTTCAAAGTTCCATAGTCATGGTCATGATCATAGGCATAAACATATTCTTAAGTTTAATAGTCACAAGCAATGAATCACAGTAATTGGTCATTAATCACAATAGTTCCAAATCAGGTCCAGAAACATGTATAAACACAGATCCAAATGGAAAGATTAGGCGTATTCTTATATCCATTTAAGTTCATGTCACAAATAGGAAAGGCGTTAAAATCTAAAAAGTAACCAACTTACATTGATCGGTTTTAGAAAAGAATAGAAAGATGGCATTGCTATGATTCGTGCGACGTTGCTCGAAGCCGTTGAATCTTTACTTGAATCCTAACTTGATTTGAATCTCCTCTTGAAAGATTTGAGCAACATATCCTCGTCTTAGATTTATGTATTATTTTATTTATATTTATATTAATTAGAATCGGAGCAGAGTATAGGCGTAGAGAAGTTGTGAGGAGAAAATATGAAGTCTAGGGGTGTTTAAATAGGAGAATAGAAGTGTTTAGAGCCATCAGATCAGTCCAGAAGTCATCCGGTTCGTCAAAAAGGGGTAAAAATCGTCATAGGCCAGATCTGCAGAAATATGCCCAGGTCGACCCCCAGGTCGACTCCCCAGTCGACCTGGTCAGGGGGGTTGACTACCCAGTCGACTCCCCAGTCGACCTGGTCCTGGGCGGGAAATTTCCCGCCCAGCCCGCTTCTGGGATTGAATTTGAAATTTGAATTCGAATTTCGAGCTGTTTTCGGTTCTGAAAATTCCTGAAACTTCGGAGGGTCATATCTCCCTCATACGGACTCCGATTTTCGCAAACTCGTACTCGTTTTCATGCAGAATTCCGAGACGAACGCAATGGCGCAACCCGTTTCTCTTGATTTTGTTTTTAAAATTTAATTCTTCCTTGATTTGTGAATCTTAGTGCTACAAAATTACGGGGTGTTACACCATCGGTCCTGGATCGACCGATATAACCGAGGCGCCTCGCAACAGCAACAACCACACACGTGAAAAGTATATAAATATCAGCCAGTTTTAAGCACCATCACCACCTCTAGCTAGAAAGCAACGCATGTCCTCCCTGATGTCCGTCTCCCGTTTATGGTTCACACCGGGATGTGAGGCTCGCGAATTAATGTTACACAAAGCGATGCCACAAAGGCTGTGCTTTGATACACAACCACAAGACTCTGCTTTTCAACAGAAGCCTTGATCATTTGCATCTTAGCATGCCACACAGGCAAACCATTCTATGCAACCGATATCAGTCACACAGAATGAAATCCAATGTCAGACACACAGTCCATTTAAAAGTTCGTTCTGGGTCTGAACGAAACCGGGGCCACTTTCCGCGCATATCCATCGATCTCCAAGTACGTCTGGACGATCACCAACTGATTCCCTCCTCTTGGGTGTACAACCCAATCAAGATGATCAGTAATCATCCAAACGATGTGAAGACCTCCGGTCTTCGACCACTGTCTTCATCTTCGACTTATTGTCGTATCAATTATTCAGAATGGGATAAACCCGGTGTTTTCGAATAACTCGCGTATAAAATAAACAAGTGTTACACAAACACAACATATGCCTCATTCCAATTCAGAATATTCTTTTATTCAAATATTCACATTCTTAGGGAAAGGTTCCCATTAATTTTATCAAAGATAAATTCTTTTAAATTTATTCTTTAATCTTCCTTTGGATATTATTTCAAACCATATTATGGTTTTCCAAACTAGCCGGGATTAGCGCACCTTACCGAAGTAATCATTTGTTTTATTTCCCAATCCCAACCTATTTATCCCTTGGAGCAAAACTGCTAATACTCCATATCTAACACCACAGTGTTATCTGTAAAATTAATTACCATTTTACGTTCAAATCTACTTAAAGATTTAAGTATCGCTTTTGAGCAAAACTGGTGATGCTCCACTCTCGATCATTTCAATCTAATTAAAGATTCATTAAAACTCTAATTTAGTTTTAATCTCAAAAATCATTACTTAATGACTTTTCATAGTTAAGAAATTAATCTTATCTTTCAACTGGGTTAAAGAAGTAATGTCATTTAAAACACCGCTCACGATAAACCCAAAATCCAATTCGATATCAAGTATAAGGCTCAGAATAAAAAATATATCAGCCTATATTCAATATCGAATTCTGAAGCCAACAAATATCGTATTGAAAATAACGATATAAAATATATCTTTCAAATTCCCATAACAATACTTGTATAATCACGAAATCCAACATCGAAATATCCCGAAGATGATTTCAATTCAAATCCTTTCCAATTCATATTGGAAATTCTGGTTATTTTTAACCCATTCTCAATCCCATTTATTTCTTTAAAAATAATTGGATTCTAATTCTAGTTGATAACTAGTTCAACTCGATAAAAATCTATTTTTATCTTTTCAAATATTGAGTTTTTCACCCCAACTCTTCCCAAATCATTTATTATGATTTTACACAAATTATTAGTGTTTTTAATAATTTTATTAATCCCTTATAGTCGATTTCCATCAACGGTCGTCGAACTGCATTTACAGCGACCTTTTTCTAAATTTGATTTGGACATAATTCCAAATCCAACCGTTAGATTTGAAATTCTCATATTCGTTGGAAAGTTCTTTTTGATACGAACACAACGGTCCCTGTTCCAGGAGAATTCGACGGTCGGATCTCCCGTAACGTCAACTCGAAGTCAATGGTCGAAATTCGCGAACTGCCGTGGTGCGGCGCGTTCTATTCAGGCCATTAAATATATATATATATATATATATTGTATATATTATACATATTTTGTCGATTTCGATTCAAAACGTATTTTATAAATCGTTTTGAATTCGTTTTCAAAACAATTTCAACTTCATATTCAATTTCAAATCAAAATTGAATATTCCATATCATTAATATATAAATGATAATATTTTCAAAACGTTATATTTTGAAATCACTTTCTTTTTCGATTTTCGAATAAAATCGATATATATATCGTTCACATCAAAATGGCGCAAATCTAATCAACACGGCTTTTATTCAACACATGAATATTATTCAACACATGAAGGTTTTTATTAATTCTTACTTACAATAAAAATGTAAATTTTGTTGTAAAAAATATTTCGTTCAACACATGAATAGTTTCAACACATGAATATTCTCAATACATGAGTATTGTCAACACATGACTATTTTTGTTATTTTATATATTTGATAAAAATTTGATTTTTATCGTTTAAAGATTTTTACTCAACACATGAATTTTCTTTTAGTCAACACATGATTCTTCTTTTATTCAACACATGAATTTTATAATTTATTCAACACATGAATATTTATTTTATAATATTCTTTATTTTCTAAATTGGAATGAGACCCAGCCAATTACCATATAATGTTAATTATATGGATTCCATACAACACATGTATATAATAGCAACGGTAAATTATCAACCATCAACCAAAGTGCACCACACAGCTGTCTGACAACCTATCGATCGACATACAACTAAATAATTGGGATTAGTGTACGCCAAATATCATCCCAACACCCGTGTGGGGTTTCAAATCAACAAACACTGGATATCATTTGTGCAGTTGGGCGATGTGTAAAATTTATCGTCCCAATCGATATCAGTAAAATGAGTGTACATAAACAAATCGTTCGATTTGTAAATGAACATTTATTTATTCACTTTCACGTTAAATTATATTTTTAATGATAAATAATTTATTTCAACACATGAATTTTCTTTTATTCAACACATGAATATATATCTTTCCATTCCACATCACTCACCAAATTTACACAAACAAATCAATCCAAACACAATCAAACAAACAAGTCGTCCATGGTTTATGGACGACGGGTGTCGGGTGCTGCTAAGCACCGTCAGCATCCTAGTATATATATTTTAACTAGAAAATGAAATTAGAGTGAGAAGTTCTCACCTTTGGTTTCCACTCCGCCGTGCTTTATTGTCCCTCAGATTCGCTGTCATATTATAAAAATCATATTTTTATTAGGCTACTCATATAAAAATAATATTTTTATATCGCTAGAAATTATATTTTTACATAAGTAGAAATGTTTTCTTTCACACGATAAAAATCATATTTTTACTTTACTTTTTCTATTTTTAATACCATGCTTTTTATATTTTTAAAACAACAATATTTATATTTTTATATCAAAGATATTTATATTTTTATAAACAATACCATTTATATTTCAAAAACAAAGACATTTTTATTTTCAAATCAAAGACATTTTATTTTCAAATACAATGCTTTGTATATTTTAAAAACAATACTTTGTATATTAATATCACATTTTAAAAATCAATGAATTTCACATAAAAACATGATCTTGATTTTTCTTTTTTTCTTTAACTAATTACCATTTACAAACATGATTATGTTAAGAGAAGCGTTACCCTTAATTACACTGGCTTTCTCCATTCTGAACTTCTGGCCGACCTTCCTGTAAACCATCGAACAGGAAAAATCGCCGCAGCACTTCACAGAGGGGGTCGGAACTTCATCAGGGTGCGCCACCTGAACCCCCGCGTCGCCATCCCCTAGTGTTGGTCATGCCACCCAGATCGACGGCCCCATCCTCGTGGAAAACAGCCATGAACGGCGGTGCTTTCATCGCCGATTCCTACTGATTCTCGACGCCAGAGATGATCAACATGTATCAATTTGAAGAAGTGAAGGGGCGGTGCGATTATCGTTTTGGGGCTTGAAGTAATTCGCTAGGGATTGAAAGAATTTGGCTGAAGAAATTTCGTGCTCTCATGGCCTTTAATTTGCTGAGAGCGGTGACGCGTTCTATTTGGGGATTAGGGTTTTATGTTGATGGCCTTTATATTAATTAATTTATAATATTTTTTTCAATTTATTTCTATGTTAAATTTAACGATTCTAACTCCAAACAAACTCCAACTACTGTCGCCCTTAGCCAAATACCCTCTCCCGGACACAATGGGATATGTCCGGCAAGCCAATTCTATCGTTTCGATCAGTTTTCATCAAAATTTAAAATATAAATTAATAAAACGTTCAAATTTGATTTTTTTTAACATACGTTTCAATTTACCGGGGCCACATACGGACCCTAAAAATTCCAGAAAAATTATTTCTAGCTTCGTATTGACGATACGGTCCTAAGAAAACTAATTTCGTCAAATTCTGAGACCTTTTGAAAATGGCCATTTTCTGGTCGATCGAATTTGACTGAAACTGTTAAAACACGTTTTCTTTCGCCACACCCACATATGGATTCAGAAAATTATGCATTTTGATACTTGGCAATAATTTGACATCCCGGACCCAACAAAAGTGGTTTCGTCGAAAACGAAGGTCGTTTGCAAAATTTCCATTTTTAAGGGCCTTTATATGTATTAAAATATATATAAATTCCACAGCGACTTTTCTGAATTTTAAACTGGACATATCTTACACTCTATAAAGTGAAATCTCAGTTTCTTAACTTCTTTAGAAAGATGTGATTAAACAGATTCAAATATTTCTTGTTTCGTTGAAATCCGATTTATTTTGAATCCTGTACATTCATTTGAAATTCGAAATCAAATTTTCAAACTGCCGCGCCATTTCAGGCTTGTTATATAATTAAAATAAATTTATTCGTTTTAACTTCGATTTAAATAAAATTTTCGTTGTTATTATTTAAAATATATCATTTTATATAATCAAAATTCATTAAAATCGCCAAAATAAAAAATTTAAATTGGCTCAGATTTTCCTGGTTGTTACAACAAGTATAACCGATACACCGAGCTCAATTCCTCTTTGCTCTATATCTATCTCGACATACGAGGATCCTTGCCCACTCCAAGACCACCTCGACGAGAACCAACCCAGATGGAACTCGATTTGGGAAAACATTGTATTTTCCACAACATAGATGGACATAACACAAATGAATGCCGACATCTGCGCGTTCTCATCGAAGGATGAGTCAGAAAAAGAGAGCTTTCCGAATATATCAAAGATCGCGCTCGGGCCAAGCCGCCGCGATCCTCTGTCCAAGCTCCTCAGGATGGTCCTCGAGCTCCTTGAAACGGAAAGGACCCTGAGACAAGCACTAGCGGCATTATCATTAATTAGATTTTTTTTAATCTTTTCTCTTGATGTATTTCTTTCAGTAATAAGGACACCTTGATGTACACATGTATGGGCTTAGGATTTAGCTCCAAGGCATGCTCTAAAATTGATGGTTGTCCCTTTAGAATTTCTTTTCTTTATAGTAGTTAGTAGTTATGAATTTTCTTTTGCAAACATGAGTCATGTTTAAAAATCTCTAAGCCGAGCATGGATAACGCTCGCCCCCCTGTTATGTGTGGTCAGCGCGAAAGCCTACCATCGTTTTAAGCACATGCTCCTTTAAACGAGTGAGGTCGTATTTTCTAAATATGAGTATGGATTATACTCTCCCTCTTTCTTTTTTACATAACGAGCGTTCATAGCTCGCTGGACAAACTAACTTCTCATGAGTCGAGCATAAAAAACACTTTCCCTAAGCCGAGTATGATTAATACACGCCACCTCTTTAAGCCGAACCAGATTATCGTTCACCATTAAGCCGAACCAGATTAGCTGAAACTCCCCACCTCCGTTAGGATCACTCTCAAGGGAATGCCCTAATTTTGGTGGAGGTTTATAAGTAGAAGTCACAGATATACAAGACAGATATGAATACACATATTTTTGAATAGCGGAAAACAACAGCAATTTTTATTTCAACAAAAATACGTGTTACACAAACCATGTCATAACTTGCCTTACAATACTTCCAAAAACCATTACATCTTCATAACTGTCTTGATTACATTATTTAAAGAAGCATAAAAACATAAGTAAACTGCATAAGTCCCATAATTGCTGTCCAAAGCCATAGTCCAAAACGAAAAGATCCAAGCCATACATTCCTTCTCTTCAAGCTGGATGTGGAAACTGGTCAAGCTGCGGTATTCCCTCCCTGTGGACCGGGGGGGGGAGGGGGGGAGGGGGGAACGAAAGAAAAGAAGGCGAAAGAAAAGTAGAGTCAGACATAAAGCCTGAGTAAGTCTAGGACTATTCAGTCTATGAATAAAGAACTGGGTATGATAAGTATAAATTGGAAATGGGAAAGTACCATAAACTAAGTTAAGTCGTCTAGAGTCGAATATACTATCGTACCCCATATTAATCTCTGCATCCATGTAAACTGGTTCCCAACAGGCACCCCATAGTTAGGGTGAAGTGATTCGTTTCTAACGATCGGCTCCTACTCGCATGGTTACATGTGTCTTACGGCCCCCGTTGTTGTAGTTACCTATGCTGGTCCCACCATGGGGTGTATCAAGTCCCATGGTGGCGGCTCGACACAATCCTAGAATGCACAGGTATGCTACTGGTGCGCAGTGCCTTATTTTTCTGCGCCGGAGTGTGTGCACGCCCGCAACCCGTTAGAACCTACACTACTGCACCACCGCCGTCGATTTGACCTCTTACAGTCAGCCCAGTAATCGTGCCCCACCCTGCCTAGTTCAGGGTATCCTGATACAACTTGTAGGGTTACTTCTGAAAAGGGTCCCCCGCTACTAGGTTTTCTATTTCTAGCCAACATGATAAGTTGGTTAAGTGTTTTGTAAACCTAACCCCCAATCAGTCTGTATAGTTTAGCATGTTCCATTTTGATTAAGTATTAATATAATTTACTTAATCCAATCAATCCTGACTCAGCCTTAATTGTCTTATTAAAGCCTCGACCTCTCACATTAGACATTGTTGTGGCTGCTTGTTGCCGGTTGGGTCCAGGCAGTCTTACGCCACAACTCAGTCTAACCTCGGGTCCTTATTGGGCTCCGTGTTTAACCACCCACATTGTATATGTATTGTTGTGACTACTGGACAGCCGGGCGGTTCCGGGCAGGTTTACGTCACAACTCAATCCAACCTCGGGTTAAACACATCATATTTTCTACATTTACATATTTTGTCTCTTTCCTTTTCATATGTAAATATTTGCGGCCCATTATTCAAATTCATCTTTATTGGGTAAAATTTATTTATGCCACTTAATTGTTTTTCATGGTTGTTGGCATGCGTCAAACATGCCACACATATGTTCTATGTTTTAACCCCATCATCATTACCCCCGTTTTATACGTTCACTAAAATATAACATATGTTGGGTTTAACATTTAAACCCAAATTAGCCACATGAAAAAGGGGAGGCTTATAACATGGTGTTTATATATTCTAAGTGACATAAAAAGGGGAGTGTGAACGCATGAACTTGCAACATAACGATCTAATTAACATGAATTAGGCATATGTGAACTTGCATGGTAACAACGTATAATCATGGCATAAACATACTTAAACATGAATCATTCTATTCATATGATCATAGCATAAACATACCAAAACATGAATCATGGTTTTTAATCTATTCACGTAAACTTGCAATTGGAATGTAAATCTAACTTAATTTATGTGTTACATATATCACCATATGAATTTTATAACAACATAGGCCTAAACATGGTTTCAACTAGGCATAACACCAAACATAGTTTAGTCATGTTCATAAAAATGCTTACTTTTGTTTCTAATACAAAAGTATGATTTGCCAATTCCAACATAGATTCATATAAACCATAGTACTTAGTCGAATCCAATTACACACTGAAAGTGATCATAAAAGTATGTACATCATATTGGCATAAGAGTGAATCATATACTTGCATAAATCCCAAATAAAATACCACAACATATGGTTGTTAAAATGAATCATATACTTGTATGAATCCCAAATAAAATACCACAACATGGTTGTTAACTTCCAACATAAATCACATACTTGAAAATATCCAATCGTATACCATAACATTTCCAAATCGTTTAGAATCAAAGCAACATACAAAAATAGATTATTATCGCCACAATTCCATTTCTCACTTTACACAAATCAAAACACAATTATTTATTCACATTGGAATAGCACTCTACTTACAACGTATGACGAATCTTCAATTCAGGAATCTGAATTTGGAGATGCTATCCTTTGTTGTAGGCGTTGTTTTGATTTAATTGACGTTGCTTTAAGCTTTTGAATTATCTCCTAATTGCCTCTCAATTCCTGACGGCTATTCCTAGTCTTTCCTCAACAGCATGACGATCTCATCTCCATTTTTGTTTGTGTGAATTAGGGTGAGTCTTATGTCCTTTTTATATAGTTTGTGAGTTGATTAGGACCGTCGATGGAGCTTGGTTTAATAATAGCCGTTCGTTTGAAGGAGAGACCAATCAGGAGCTGACACCTAGCCCTAGTGACAAGGCAAGGCTCAGAAAATCGACCAAACATAGACCAAACCAGCCAGGGGGCTGGGTTCGACCTGGCTCAGGGGCCAGGTCGACACGCCAGTCGACACCGTGTCGACTTGGCAGTCGACACGGGTGACCCAGGTCGACTACCCAGTCGACCTGGGTAGCCCCAGGTCGACTACCAAGTCGACCTGGGTGCCTTGGGCTGGAAAATTCCCTCCCTGGCCAATCCATCCCGATTTTGAATTTCGAATTGGTTTTTCTGAGCTGTTTTGAATTTTAAACTGAATTCTGAAACTTCCGGAGGCCATATCTTCTTCATACGGAGTCCGTTTTACGCAAACTCGGACTCTATCTCAAGCAGAATTCCGAGATGAACGCAATGGCATATCCCGTTTCCCTTATTTCTTTGATTTGAAATTAGTTATACTTTAATTTGTGAATTTCACTGTTATATAATACACGGGGTGTTACATTAGCGTTCGCCAGTAAGCCGTACATGGTTAATGTTCGCCACTAAGCCGAGCATGGTTAATGCTAGCCACCCTTCGAAGCAAAGTGATATAAAATGCTCGACTCATCAGCCTTCTCCAAAACGAGAATGGTTTATTTCGCATTTGCGGGAACTAGCTCTCATACAAATGGCAATCGTCATCACGGCCGTAATACGGTTTCCGATAGTTGTCGATTTTCCGGCCTTAATACGACCTGGTATGGTCGTCGGTTTTCTGGCCTTAATACAACATCGAGACCGTCGGTTTTCTGGCCTAAACATGATCTGGCGTGATCATAGCAGCTTGAGTGTTTGTGCTTCGGTTCAGATTTCAGAACATACCTCCCTCTATCGATAAAAATGCATTCAGAGGGGCAAAGTGTTAACCCTCTTTTTTGCAAGAGTCTCAGTGAGCCAGACCAAAGCCCAAATGCGCAAATTGGTATAAGCTGCGCTTTAAGAAGCCCAACGGACGCATAGTCCAAAGCAGTCACATATCGACTCAAGCCCAGTCTAGTCAGTTGGCAGCTCATTTCAGAAGAACTGCTCTCTCGATCGATCGAGTATCTCGCTTCCAAACAGAGTGCGTTGACCAATTATCTCGGACCAGCGTGGAAACCTTCTACAGAGCCGTTCCAACTAATATCCCGACTTTCAAGGCAATAAAAGTGGTCAAACCATATCCGGACAAAGCTCTACTTTTGATATATCTCTTCGTGGATGCCACGTCGTCCACAACTTCTGAGGATACTATTTATGAACAGTGGAATTAGTCTCCAGCCACTATTCCAACCAACTGAGGGGTTCTACGTGTCCAGGCTTTCCCGGAATGGCCGGACCATATCGCGGCAGCCCGAGCTACATTCTCCAACATAAATACCCCTAATCTTAAAGAGAAAAAGGGCTTTTGGATCTGATCTGATTTTTTCCGACTACACTTCGGATACTTCTCTCAGACTTCTTCACTTCTCTCAACCTCTCTCAAAGAGAAGAAGGGAAAATAGCCATTTTCTTTTTCTTCTTCAAACAGAAAAAGCATTGTATTTGTAATATAAAACAAAGAGAAATAATATATAAAGTGGACGTAGGCACCGTCTTTGCCGAACCACTATAAAAATCCTGTGTGTGCACCCCATTCTTCTTACTTTTACTGCATTTTATAATCTTTATTCGTGTGTTGATAGCACGATTGGGGGTTGACTGTCACTAGTGACCAACTTTTGACGTCAACATGTGCGATATATTGCACTTGATCTTTATTAAATTATTCTGAAACTGGAAAGCAACGTGATTGTTTTATTGTCTAGAAAAGTAGAACTTATGTGCGCAAGGAAGAAGACATGCAATTAAGTGCACTGAATGTCATATAATTACATCCAATTTTCGTCAACAGGCTATTAATTAATTGATACATAGGAAAGCAGAAGAAGGCATGTGATAAATTATATCAATAGCACTGTCCATCAGAGCTGGCTACAAATATGAAGAGCCCAAATGTTTTGTCCTGTGATAATATAACAAATGTATTATAATATATTAACAAATGTAATTATTCATAATTTCATATTTATGTAAGGGTGCGTTTTTTACAGGTCTCTGTTAACGTTTTAAATTAGGCTCACATCTGGTCATAAACTTATTGTAAATTTAGTCCTTATTTTTCAAAAAATCAACAAAAAAATAAAAATAAAAAATAAAAAATCACGTAAATTCGTAATTAATTAGAACAATTAATCGTGAAAAAATTCAGATAAAAAACATCAAAAACAACGATAAAATCAAAAATTACACAAAAACAACAAAATGCAGTAAAATGCATCAAAATATGCATATAATTCAATTAGTTGCATATATGTATGCATCTATTTCAATTCTGCATCAAAATTGCTGTATAAACGCATACATGTATTCACATATTGTAAATACATACAACTTTTCATGCATTTATTTAACAACTGCATACATACTTGCAATTTGTTCAATTTTGCATAGTTTTTGACGTATATGCACACATGTATGCAGTTATATAGAAAAACTGCATATATGTATGCAGTTATTCAAGAGGCGGGAGTAAATATGTGCATGTGTATTCAAATAGTTGCATATATGTATGAAACTATTTGCATTACTTGCATACATATATGCAAATATTTTTTTCTTTGCGTGGACTTCTAGGATTGGCAGGCGGATATACATATATGCATAGATTTTTTTTTTATGTTGGAAACGCATTTTTTTTTGGCTGAAATACGTAGAAGGCGAAATGTTTGAATTGGCAGGCGGAAGTTTCATGCGGCAGCTAAAAATAGGGGGGATTGAAAAGTAAACATAACAGGGATGTGGCGTGTATTTCAATAAGTTTTAGGGACCTGAGCCTTATTTTACTTTGTATTAATTGGCTTGGGCAACAAAAGGGTGCCAACCCCACTAATCATTTTTAGCAATGAAATATTCCAATTGGTTGTATAAAGGACAAATATTCAAATGAGACTTCCAAAAAAAACCTTATTTCAAATTTAGAAACCGTTTTAAACTTAGTTTGAAAATGAACCTGATTATACATAACTTGCGCATTTGTCAAATGCACAAGCTATATTTAAAAAAAAGCATTCAAAAAATGAGCAAGACCTAAAGATGTATTTGCGCATTTTTAGAATGCATAAGTACATTTTGGGAATTGAAATAAACAACCTCTGTTCTTCCTCCTCTCATTCCTATTCAATTCCAAAATCCAAAAAATCATTTTCTTACCCTAACAGTTTCGGATTTAATCAAATTAATATTAGATTTCGCTTAAACTAGCATAAATTTAGCTAAAAATTGAACGCACGTCTTCTTATTCTTCTTAAATTTGAAGTAAAAAAATAATAACTGATTTTAACTAATTTTGTCATTGTAATTTTTTCTTAAATTGGTTGTAAACTGATGTGGCATTATGATATTGATTATGATCACGTAAACAAAACTATATTAGGTTTGTAGTTGATTTAGGATGGTAAAACCCTAGATTTAATATTTTTACTGGATGTAAATCTTTGGATGTTAATTGTTTGTATCATCGCCATTCAGGCTCACAGATAGAAATGTTCTTTATTTGCCAGAACAACACAAAAGCAAAAATGCAATGGTTGTGGAGGTATGTAGTTTAGACTATTTGATTGTTAATTAAGAACTGAATTATAAATATTAACTTGAGTTTGTTATTATGGTATAGAGCATAGAGATTATTTCACCAGTTGATCATTCTAGCAAGTTGGCAAAATTAGTTTTTAATGTGCTAGATTACAAGAAAATATTTAAAATTATCCGGGTTTTGGAAGGCGGTGCAGATAGTGTAACAACCCGAAATTTTGACAATAAATAAATTAGTTATTTAATTAGATTTCCAAAAATAGGAATTTCTACAAATGATGGAATTTGACCACAAAACTTGTACCGTTGCATTCGTCAAGGAATTCTGGTAAATTTTCATGTCTGGAGTGTCGCAAATGGAGTCCGTATGAAAAAGTTACACATGAAATATGAAAATAGACGGAAATAATAAAAAATAGAATAATATATATATGGTAAGTATTTATTGCCCCACCTCTTCCTATCAGGTTGATCCGAAGCGGTCGACCAGCTGTCGTCCGCTATGTCGACCATTTGGGTCGACATAACAGGTGGTGGCTAGGGTTTTATTATATAATGTATAAAACAGATGGACGAATGTTTATTGATTTAAAGGTCTAGGGCCATTTCAACTCCTATAAATAAAGGGTTAGGCCCCCATTCTTTTCTACATATTTCTGAGAGTAATAGTGAAGCTCTGCCATTTCATTTTCTCCTTAGACAAGTTCTAAAACAAAATATATTCATATACAATCACAATCGAACATAATCAAATATAAATAACATAGATTTCAGGAGATTAATCAGATTATAGTGGAAAAAGGTATGGATTGGCATTTAGATTCTTCTTCATCAGATTTCTCCCCTCTTTTCTTATTTTCTTGCTGATCTACAAATTTGAAAGTGTCCCCTTTTCGGAATAACTGTAGATCTATAAGAATTTAGGAATTATAGGCCTAAAAGACTAATCAAAATCAGATTTCAATGCTTTCATGTGAGTGTACAGTCTATATATCTAGTTTACAATAATCTGATTACTTCATTTGTATTAAATCTAAAATGTATGCCTATGTGTTAACCTGATTTTTTATAATTTTTGTTAGACCTGAAAGAATAATTGTGGTTTAAATAGTATTATTTTGTAGGCTTACTAAATTGTTCATAGTATTTCTTATAATTGTGTTTAAAATTACTATAGTCATTGTAAACACCATAGATCTGGAAATCAGTCCCATAAATCATTGTTATAGTGTAGATTTATTCCAGATCTGTAGTTTTGGTGTTGATTTGTGGTTCATGTAAGTTTTGTTAAAAATATATAAGCCTGTTTGTGTTCAATTTTTTTTTGGATTTTAACTTGATTATTGTAAATATGCCTTTTTGTTCCTTTTCAATAAAAAGACATTATTTGAAATCAATAAGAAATTGTACAAAAACAAAAAGGAAAGGGTTGTGTAAATTCATGTACAAAATAGATTTATGTATGTTTGTTCATAGTTTACATTGTAACAACCTGAAAAATCGGAACCAATTTAAAAAAATTATTTTAGCGATTTTAATGGATTTTGAATAGTTAAAATGATTTATTCTAAATAATAACGACCAAAAATTTATTTTAATCAAAGTTAAAATGAATAATTTTATTTTAATTATATAACGAGCCTGAAAGGGTGCGGTAGTTTGAAAATTCGATTTCTAATTTCAAATGAACGTATAGAATTCAATATAAGTCAAAATTGGTCGAAATAAGAAGTATTTGAATCTGTTTGATAATATCTTTCTAAAGGATGTATGAAACTGAGATTTCATTTTATAAGTTGTGAGTTACGTCTAGTTTAAAATTCAGGAAAGTCGTTGTGGAATTTATATATATTTTAATATATATAAGGCCCTTAAAAATAGCCATTTTGCAAACGACCTCCGTTTTGGATGAAACCACTTTTGTTGGATCCCGATGTCATTTTATTGCTAGATTCCAATTTTCATAATTTTCTGAATCAATATGTGAGTGTAGCAAAAGAAAACGTGTTTTTACAGTTTCAGTCAATTTGGATCGACCAGAAAATGGCCATTTTTCAAATGGTCTTCAAATTTGACGAAATTATTTTTGTTAGGACTGTATCGTCAATAGAAAGCTAGAAATAATTTTTCTAGAATTTTCGGGGTCAGTATGTGACCCCAGTAAATCTAAATGTACGTTTAAAATTCAATATAATGATTTAAATGTTAATTTAAAGGAAAATTGATCGAAACGATGGAATTGGCTTGCGAAACATATTCCATTGTGTCCGGAATGGAGGCATTTGGTTGGGGATGACAGTCGTTGGGTTTAATTTGAAGTTCAAGTGTGAAATTCACTTTAAGAAATAAAATTAGAATTAAATAATATTATTATAATATATATAACCCTCAAAAATCTAAACCCTAGGCCATTTGTTAATAGCCGCCGCCCTCTTCCAAAATCAAAGGCTCCCACGCTCACAAAAAGAAACTGAAATAATTTCCAATCCGATTCGATTTTGAACATGAAATCAAAACAAACGTTAAAGAGATTCTAGTATTCTTTAAGTCTATATGGGTTTGATGTTATCTCATGAAGTAATTTGTTCAAAATTGGCTCCCAAATCACGATCATTCGCTGTGGGTTTCAGAGCAGGTGGTCCCATCGAGTTGGTTGGGTTTATGGGGGATGGGAGCCGGCGTCCAGGCGCTCGACGCAGCGGCGCGCGATGGAGGTCCGGTCTACCCTGGTGGAGGGGCTGGCGGATTCTTCAAATCGGTTATTGGGTTCAACTGTTGCAGCTGGAACGAAAGAGAAGGATTAGAGGATTAATGATGTAATTTGGTTTAATTAATTATTAATTAATTAATTTATGTGATGAATATTTAAAGTATTGTAACCTTTTCATATGAGCTCGGAAAAATGCAAAATCAGTTGCGTTGGATTCGTATCAGAAAATTCTACAGCATGGAACTGATCAGAATAGAAACAGAGCGGATTTGAATTTGAGGCAAATTCAAATCCATTCAGAAATTCAGATAAAACTGACGGAGTGGATCCCAATGTGAGAACTTCTCAGTAAAATTATTCCTGTACAATTATTTATTTTATAACTACATATATGAACTGCTCCCCGTCGTCCACAGACCATGAACGACTTGATTGTTTGATTGTGTTGTGAAAATTTGTTGGTGATGTGAAATGGACTGTATAAAATATTCATGTATTGAATAAAATATTTGAATAATAAAAAATCACATTTTTATTGTGTATATGAATTGTATAACATATTCATATACAAATCAGACGATTTGTTTATGTACACCAATTTAACTGTCATGGATTGGAATGATATATTTTACACGTCGCCCAACGGCATAAATAAAATCAATATTTGTTGTTTGAAAACCCCACACGGGTATTTTGAGGATATTTGACATACACCGATCCCAATAATTAGTGGTATGTCAATCGATGGGTTGACAGGCTGTGATGAGCATTAACTATTTATTTTTAACGCTTATATGGTTGTAAATTGCACCTTGGATGATGGTTGATTGTATATCATTATTTTTATGTACACGTGTTGTATGAAATCCATATAAATAAAATTATATGGTAATTGACTATGTCTGATTCCAGTTCAGAAATAGAGAATATTTTGAAATAGCAATATTTTAAAATAAAGAATATTTTGGAACAAAAATATTTTAAAATAAAGAATAATTTGAAATAGAAATATTTTAAAACAAAGAATAGTTTGAAATAGAAATATTTTAAAATAAAGAATATTTCGAAACAGAAATATTTTAAAATAAAGAATAGTTTGAAATAGAAATATTTTAAATTAACAAATATTCTATAATAATATCCAATAAAGGACTAAAATATGGATTTGATGTCCAATTTTGGATGGATACGAAATATTGAAATATATTAAGCCATGTTGATTTGATTTGCGCCATTTGGACGCGAATGATATTTATATCGATTTTATTCATTTTTATAATGAATATCGAAGAGGAAATAATTTCAAAATAATATATTTTGAAAATAATATCATTTGCAGTATAATGATATAGAATATCCGATTTTGGTTTCAAATTTAAAAGGAAGTTGGAACCGATTTTAAAACGAATTTATAACATACGTTTTGAACAAAAAATATATAATATATATATTAATGGCCTGAATAGAACGCGCCGCGCCGCAACCGTTCACGAATTTCGACCATTCACTTCGAATGGATATTACGGGAGATCCGACCGTCGGATTCTCCTAAAACTGGAACCCTTAGATTCGTATCGAAAAAAGCTTTCCAACGAAGATAACAAATTTGAAATCTAACGGTTGGATTTGGAATTATGTCCAAATCAAATTTGGAAAAGGTCGCTATAAGTGCAGTTCGACGTCCGTTTATGGAAATCGACTGTAAGTGCCTTGGTAAAATTATTAAAAATATTAATAATTTGTGTAAAATCATAATAAATTATTTAGAAAGAGTTGGGATGAAAAATCCCACGTTTGAAAAGACAAAAAAAGATTTTTATCGAATTGAACTAGTTTTTAACTAGAGTTATAATCCAATTATTTTTAAATAAATAAATGGGACTGGGAATGGGTTTTGATCTAACTAGAATTTCCAATATATGAATTGGAACAGATTTTAATAAAAATCATCTTCGGAATATTTCGATATTGGATTTCTTGATTACACGGGTATTGTTATGGAAATTTGAAATATATATTTTGTATCGCTATTTCCAATACGATATTTGTGGGTTTCAGAATTCGATATTGAATATAAGCCGATATAATTTCTATTTAGAGCCTTATATTTAATATCGAATTGGATTTGGGTTTATTGCGAATGGTATCTTCAATAATACTGTTCTTAGACCCAATGGAGTTACGAAATTTAGAAACTAACTGGAGATTAGTTAAGTTGAATGGTTTCTTGGGTATTGGTCTGATGTTGGTTTTGGCCTTCGGGGTTAATACTTAGGGAATTGTTCTCTTAGGTTAGAGACTAATGGAATGTGAATTGGGTTTATCGTGAACCGTGTTTTAAATAACACTTGTTCTTTAACCCGATTTATAGTGAAATGGGATTTGGAATATATAAATCTTTTATTAAGATTTAATGGGAATTTTCCATAGAAAGGTTTTCCAATTTAACAAAATAAATTGGAATGGAATGGAATCCGATTTGGTAATAATCGAAGTGAATTTCTATGGACGAAGACTGTTACTATATATGGAATTTAAAAGGCTTTGTCGTTATTCCATTTATATTATTGGTTGGATATGGAAGTTTATAACGATTATGTATATTGATCTGTTTTTCGTGAAGATTCCATTGTAAATGGAATGTGATTTTAGGTTTATCGTGAGCTGTGTTTTAAATGACATTAGTTCTTTAACCTAGTTAAAGATAAGATTAATTTCTTAACTTTTAAAAGTCATTAAGTAATGATTTTTGGGATTAATACTGAATTAGAGTTTTAATGAATCTTTAATTAGATTGAAGTGTGAATATGATAATTTAAATTATCAAATTTGGGAAAAGATCGAGAATGGAGTACCAGCAGTTCTACTCCAGGCGATAGTTAAATCTTTAATTAGATTTGAACGTGAAATGGTAATTAAATTTACCAATTACACTGTAGGTATTAGATGTAAAGACCCAGGGATTTCGGCCTCGAAATTCGACATAAATACCTTTACCGTTACTCATGCCGATCCTCCAAGCACCAAAAACACTGGATAGTTATTAGAAAGAATTTAGAGGGTGAGATAAGAAAGAAAGAAAGTTAGAATAGAAGAAGAAAAAGAACCAACACAATATAGAGTCTCACATCGCAACGGAACAAAATATAATAGAGAAAATAAATCTTTATTGAGAGCTTACAATATCAGAGTACATCACATCTCTGGACAGTTATAATAAACTGTCCTCATATATATTCACACAGCGGAATATCATTCGTCTGAACATCTTCAGCTCGTCTCTAGACTTCGCAGTACCTGATAACTAGAACCTGTACACCCCAGGCTAACCTGAGCATTTACAAAACACTAGGTCAGTCGGGTGAACCAGAGTGAGAAAAACTCGTACAACATTAAGGGTACCATTCAACTTGATTTTAAAGTTAAAATCCTTTCGAAAGAAAAGGATAATTGTAAGACCAAATCCACACATAAACACGGATGGTTTTTACCTTACGATAACCCAAAACAGTTTTCGAAATCAATATCTTTTCTGATATTATACTAGTGTCTAAATACAAGTAAATATAAATCTAGTGGAATGCTTGCATCTCACGCTCCATATATATATATATATATATATATATATATATATATATATATATATATATACACACACACACACACACACAATCAAAACCGTGGGCGCTTATTGGAGATTGGATTCCAACTATGACCAGGTATGGGACCACCTGCCGATTGTGTATCTCTAGAGGAGAATACACTGGGTTCAACAAGAACGTCTTGCAACCCGGCCCTCACATGAACGACCACTCATTCCGCTTGAGTGTATTGAATGTATATCACCAACGGTTGGACTCAAACCACCGTTTCCCGAATGGGTAGAATCGATAAAGTAAGAAACAAAATGAATTTCTCTAGATAGGTGATTATACACCCTAATGGGAGCGACCCACATAGCCATGCGGCCTGCCCGATTTTTGTCATTTCTCGGCGGTGAGGCTTGAGGTTATAATCTTTTGAACACCTGGCCACCATTCACTTTGAATGCCACATCGTCAGATCCGCTAGTTATCACTAAATACTGATTTCCACAAAAATACTCTGAGCGTTAAGCTAAAGAAGGTGTCCAGTCTTCTCTGCCACCAACAGAGATACATTTGTAGAAAATCAATATCTGTAACCCCTTTAGAAATACTTTGTCAGACACTCGTCCATACAAGTCACCCAGGAACAGGATGAACCGAAGGTGCTCTCCTACTGCATCCAATAAAGGAATCACCCCATGGATCAAGAGCGATCGTCCTTGCAATCCACAGTTTCAACCACGACAGAACCCCAGTATATCTCCGGGTCGAATCAGAGATTGTAAGTGGTTCTTCTGCTTCATGAAGATCAATGGCCTTCACATGCTCCATCTCGATCGTCGCTTGATCTCTTTAATATATTCGTATTTGTTGTCGGAATAGTTTTCGAATATATATTCGATCTCGGTCTTTCCATACCAACAATCGTAAAGGTCAGACTTGATAGTCGGTTATTTAACTATCAAGTAAACATCCATGAAAATAAAAATAGATCCACTGGTCTAGTACTCAGCATCACTTGGCTTTTAAAATTTATCGCCCGATCTTCTTTTAATTCTGTTACTAGGGAAAATAAAATCTCGTATCATTTCCTTTACTTTGGAAATTTTATCACCCATTCTTGACATTACCAACTAGTATCATCCTCGGATAATCCCGAAGTCATTCAAGTTGGGGTATTTTAATTACCTCTTAGACCTTGATCAACAACGTTCTTATCTTCAGATAAATACGAGTTGTAATTCAAGAACCAATATTTAGTCTTACATCAACACATCCCACTTGTTAAAACATAGTTATAATTAATGTCGTTTGATACGTTAATTAAATAATTCCTTACTAACACCACTTTATTCACTCTCGATCTATTCAAATGACTTTGTTCCACAACCCGAATATTTCACAACCTTGTTTATCAAGCTCAAATCAAACCCCTTTCCCAATCCCATTTTCTTTCAGGAAATTCCCGTTTTTGAATCCATTGATTTAACTTAATACCATTATTAAGTATTTCCATTTAAACAACGTTTAACTCACATTTCATTTATAAACCTCGTTTATAAATTTTAGGTCTAATATAAACCCCTTTACATCTTCATCTCCCTTTACTTAATTCAAACATTAAGTAATCCTTTTCGTTTAAGCTAGGTGTTCGAGTAGACCTTTCTATCGCTTCGTTATAAGACTCGAGCTCAAATAAGGAAAACTCATCTCTAGGCCTTTTACAACACTCGATCATATCAAACTAGGTTACTTAAATATATTTTATTCAATCATTTCAAAACGGTTGACTCCTTTATTTAAATAAATTTCCCTTTTATTCTTACTAGGATCAACCCATTATTCATTAGTTGTTTCACTAATTCAAAGGTCTAACTTGGTTTAAATGGTTGCCTCTGTCGATTCAAAACATGCTTATTTCCTTCATCAACTCTAGTTAATTCCTTCTTTAAATTAATTAAAATATAATTAATTTAAATAACCTTTCATCTGACGTGATTAATCGAGTGGTTAACCACTGGGTTATTACTTCTCATTTGCTTTATAATTCCTATTAACGTAAGAATTTGTTTTCAAAAACCATTTCATAATTCCTTATAAACTTTAATTAATAAATAATTAAATATTTATTTCCCTTTTTAAATAACCTTTCAATGTAATAACTCTCAAAACCAATTTTCGTTATAAAATATATTTATAACTTAAATATTATCGATCCACTGTCGATAAAACCCATATTTTATAAATCGACTGATTTATAAACCAGGTGATGCCAATTACCCAACCATTCCACCCATTGGTTACTATCAGAAATAATGTTGAAATAAGGTTCAACAATAATTGATCATTCCTTTTTATTCGACTGATATTGTCTATAACGATCAATAAACAAGTAACAGATCATTCAAACAATTCCAACAATTTCAAACACGTTTATAAACGTGACCACTCAAAGGAAATTACTTTATTTGGGTCAAATCAACACGATTGGTGTTCTACTGAAATTAAACGACCGTTTAATTTCAGAAATTGAATCAACGATAAATATATGTCACTAGCAAACAGTCAACCAATAACCACCAGAACACGCAAAATAAAAACCCAATTTATATAAAATATAAATGGGAAGAGATGAGTGAGTTTAACTCACCTTGATTTGAATCTGACGATAAACAGTCTGGTTTTTATTAGACTGACGTTTAATTTGAATAAAAATTCCAGTCACTTCAGATCCGGACTGGACTTGCTCCATCTTGAAGTTCTCGTCTCCACGGTCCCAACGTAACTGACCGTGCGTAAATCTGATAACGTACGAGTGAGAAATCGTATTAACAAATTTGAAATAAAACTTAAATTTTAAAACATATATTTCCTTTTGAATTAAAGTTTGGGCTTACATTAACCCTTGGCCCATACAAACCCGACCCGTCTACCATTTAAACCCTCATCCACCGATACTTTTTTTTCATTTAATCCGCATCATTAAAATTTGCTCCAGATCAAAACCCTAATCTCCATGGCGTCGCAACCTTCTTCTCGCGCCCCTCCACTTCCATCGATCGGTCAGCCACCATCAACAAACACTTCGACTCCCTACCGAAACACGACGAACCGCCAAACACCCAGATCCACTTCGGATTCAAGACGAGGCCTCCATCGTGAACGATTTCAATAGAAATCAGTCCAACACTGAAAGCTAAGTCTCCTTTTTACTTGATTCTTTATTTGCTGTAATTTTTTTATTTGATTTTTCTGGGTTTTTTCTCTTCGAATGGTTGAATTGGATGGAAGCATACTGTGTGTATTTATAGCTGCGGTTTGATTTTAGATGAGAACATTGTCTTTCATTGGCTACGAATTGTTATGTCAATCGAATTCAAATCTGAAATTTAGATTTCTATTCGGATTTATAGGATTTTAATAGAAATTGGATAGGTTAAGTAGCTATGAGCTATGTCTAGTTAACTTCAATCAGAGATTTTTAAACTGAACCATAGGTTTTATAGTGAATTTTGTATCAGAAATTTATTGTTCACACATGTGATCCTATTATCCGATAAATATTTGAAAAAAATATTCATGTTAGGCCTTCTTAGTTGTTTTCTTTTACTGTTTTAATAAGATGTCCTTAGCTGTTCTTGTACTGAACGGATTGTAAAAAGATATGCATGTATCTTTTTCTTTGTGTATGCTGTTCATGATTTCTAAATCTTCTATACATATATGTTTAATTAAAGCTGCTTTATTTCACTTTTCTTGAAAGAACAAGACATGTCCAAATTTAAAAATCTGAAATGAAATAAACAACTATTTTAGAACAGGTACACACACACACACATTGATACACTCGCACATAGCAGTACGTTGTTGAAATGTGTCACAAATTCTGGTGTGGATATGGTTGTTAACGCATTGTATTTCTTTATGAGGTTTATGAGAATGTTCAAATGAAAAGAAATTGTTACTCAAGATATTGTATAAGTTCTACATACTTGTTTATTTGCAAACTGTAATATGGTTATGTTCACTTTCTTAATCCATTTGAATTGTCCTCATATGTGAGTAAATTGTCTTCTTGGTTTTTTTTTGTCTGTAAGCATTTGACTCAAGATAATATATAAGTCATCCCACACATGAGTTTATATTAAGAAAACATGGTCTATTGTTGAAGAGGAATGTCTAAAATATGTTGAATAATGAAAGGTTTGTAATATAAAACAGAGGGTAAATTTTTAGGATAAATTTCTCTTTTCTTCTTAATATTTTTTTTCTTTTATGCTGTTTATTTCTATCATTAGATCATCCCTTTTAATGGGTTTTTTTTTGTTTCGTAGATCTCAACTGATTATGAGAGGATTCACTGGTTCGGCAAGAAAAGAAAAAGTAAGAAGAAGTTGATCGAGAAAAAATATGTTGATTTCTTTTTAGTATTACCTTGTACAGTCAAGAATGTATATGTGTTCTCATGGTGTTTTGCCTTTGTACAATAATATATGTGTTGTTTTTTTTCCTCTGCTTCCTTTGTAAATACATTTGTTTCAACAACAATGTATTTGATTTTATATATATTCATATGGACCAATTTCCACTTCATATCGGGTATACGTATATGTATGTTTTCAGTTTTCATATGTGCATATGTATATTTGTTCCGGTTTCTCATATTATACGCTTTTGTTTGGTGGGACATATATAATGTATTCGGGTTCCTCATTCGTTTTGCTCGAACAAGTGGGAATGTTAATGAATATATACATATACCCTAAATTCAAACAAACTAAATTTAACGAGAATAATTAAATAAAGGTCATTGTATTTACAACAACTTCAATTACATTTAGTAGTATTCAAACTTGACAAAAATATTCCAACTATATTAAATAGTTCAATATAATAATTAAATCGGTATAATTTGAAAACGAATTTACAGCGACTATTTAGAAATTTGAATTGGACATAACTTGAAATCTATAAGCCGAAATTTCGATTTTTCTTTTTCATTAGAAAAATAAAATCAAACCGGTCCCAACGTGTCCCGTTTCACAGAAATCCGACCTATATCAGATCCTATATATCCAATCAAAGTTCAAATCGAAATTTCGAACTACCGCGTCGTTTCGAGCTCCTTTTAATTAATATATAAATATATATTCGAACTCTATTTTAATTAAATAAATTCGATTAAAATCTATTATAATTCCAATAAACTATATAAACTCATTTAAATATTTGAATTTAAATGGCCGAAATATCTGGGACGTTACATTAGATATGGAGTATTACCTGTTTAGCTTCACGGGATGAATAGGTTGGGATTGGGAAATTAAATGAAGAATTACTTCGGTAAGGTTCGATAGTCCCGACTAGTTTGGAAAACCATAATATGGTTTGAAATGATATCCAAAGGAAGATTAAAGAATAAATTTTGTAAAATTTATCTTTGATAAAATTAATGGGAACCATTCCCTAAGAATGTGAATATTTGAATAAAAGAATATTCTGAATTGGAATGAGGCGTATGTTGTGTTTTATAGCACTTGTTTATTATATACGCGAGTTATTTGGAAAGGTCGGGTTTATACCCATTCTGAATAACTGATTCGACGATAAGTCGACGATGAAGACGGTGGTTGAAGACCGGAGGTTTTCACATCGTTTGGATTATTACCGATGATCTTGATTGGGTTGTACACCCAAGAAGAGGGAATCAGTTGATGATCGTCTAGACGTACTTGGAGATCGATGGATATGCGAGGAATAATGTTCCTCCGGTTTCGTTCAGACCTAGAACGAACTTGTAAATGGACTGTGTGTCTGACATTGAATTTCATTTTGTGTGATTGATAGATATCAGTTGCATGGTGTGAATTGCCTGTGTGGCATGCTGTGATGCAAATGATCAAGGCTTCTGTTGAAAAGCAGAGTTTTGTGGTTGATGATCAAAGCATGGCTTTAATATAGTGTAGCTTTGTGTATGGCGTTAATTCACGAGCCTCGCACCCCGGTGTGAATCAGAAACGGGAGAGGACCTCAGGGAGGACATACGTTTCTTTCTAGCTAGGAGTGGTGTCAGTGGTTTTACACGCCCTGGAATTTTACTTATGTGGATGATGGATAGTGAGGCTCCTAGGTTATATCGGTCGTTCCGGGACCGATGGTCTTGTCGGGATATGACCAATTTACGCCCCATAGGGCGGGGAAACAAAGTGTTCAGGCATTTTAATCCACATCTAGTGGACCAGCCCTGACGATCCAAGGGACGATGCGTTCTGTTCCTGAGACATGGTAGGCTAGATTGTCTCGAAGCGGTGGGGACGATCCCTTGCCTCGGTTCACAGATGGAAATCCATCTTCCAATACGACATTTTGCGGTTTTGATTGTAGAGCCTAGTGTGGCGACATAATGGGATGGGGCACTCATGTCGTATATGATATGTACATTTATGTTTGAAGTTGTTTTTGACACTATACACTTATAGTAATGATAAAATATGAAATTTCACGTACCAAGCATTTTTGGCTATTACAAGGTAAAAACTCTATCCTCTGGCTTTCGTTGCATTGTGTGATGGGACCTGGGTCTTATAATAGCTTCATTTTCTTTATTTAGCATTGCGCTGTCCGTTATATGCACTGGTATTCCTGGGGTTAAACCCGTTCCGTGTTGTACGGCGCGGTCCCTTGATTTACCTAAATTTAAAATAAAGACCAATAATTGTTTTAGTTCTCACACCAGTCACATGACTGACCTAGAGTTTATCGTTTTAACCTAAATTCTGGGTGCCCCTATTTATCCACACGGGCAGCTAGTAGTTTTGGTTTTGCAGATTTATATTCACAGGATCCTGATTTATAGCTGGAATGATATTCAGAAATTTATGTATCCTTATATTTTATTCAGTTGTGTTTTGTATTATTTTCCGCTGCAGTAATGTATTTGAATATCTGATATTTATCAAATGTGTATTATTTATTCATACTCTGTATATTCTTGTACTCTAATGTAAATTGTTGTAATAAGCAATGAAATGTTCTTTTGTTTGTTTTCTGATTTGTCGTGTTCTCAATTCAATCTGGGCTTTCTCTTCTCTTTGGAGACTGGGGAAGTTCGGGTTGTTACAGCTTGGTATCAGAGCTTTGGTTTACAAAGTTCGAGAACAAGACACATTAGAACCAAACGAAAGAATTCATCAGAGATTGGATTAGTAATATCCAATAGGAATGACTCGTTAGAGATAAGATCGGTAGTATCCTAGAAGAGATAGGATCGGTAGTATCCTAGAACGAGTGCAAAGAGTGTTGTTTTGGAAAATAAAAATGAAAACCAATTTTGTTTTGAAAATTTAAACCTTATTTTACGTATTTGAATATTTATTTTATATTGATTTGGACAATCAAGTATACAAAGATTTTGCGTATACGTCTGATCCATGTGTATTCAAAGTTTTAATATACTGGATAGATATAAAATCACACTCTAGTTGCCCGGAGATGGTTCTGATGATAGTCTAGACATCATCAGAGTTTTATGTTCGAGTTTCGAAAGTGGGATATCTATGTATTTCCAATTGACTTGTGTGAGAACCAAAATATAGTTAGAATATATTGTTGTGAATTGGCATCAAAAACATGATTTTTTGTATATATATCAAAATTATGAATTTAAAACGTTAATTCACTAATTGATTGATGGTTGTGTTGTATGATTATTTGTTAGCCAATAAAACCATTATGTGAATGAATGGTAAATATAACCAAATTGTGTCGAATGTTGAACTGAATTGAAAATTTCTTGAAATTTGCATATATGTACATGTATATACATTGAACAGGTCATAGCAGGGATGCTAAGAAGAGGAATAAAATTGTATGCTCTACAAATAGGTACATGTTTATTGTATTTCTTGGGGTTTTGATGATTTTATAAGCCGCTTGGCTGTTTCTTTTTCTTTTTTGATTGGAGAGGCCTGTATGGCGATTTCGGGATTTTCCCGATGCTCCCGTACAAGGGTGGTTATGGCGAAATTTTCCGGAAATTTAGGGTGTTAGCCAAATTTTTGAAAAATTTGAAAAAAATTTAGAAACTGAAAAGTTGAAAAACTTAAGCCATAATTAAAATAATGAAAGTTGAATTGATTAGTAAAACAATTTTCACCTTCTTTCCTTTTCGAGGACGAAAAGATTTTAAGTGGGGGAGATTGTAACAACCCGGAAAATCGGAACCAATTTAATTTTTTTTATTTTAGCGACTTTAATGGATTTTGAATAGTTAAAATGATTTATTTTAAATAATAACGACTAAAAATTTATTTTAATCGAAGTTAAAATGAATAATTTATTTTAATTATATAACGAGCCTGAAATGGCGTAGTAGTTCGAAAATTCGATTTCTAATTTCAAATGAATGTATAGAATTCAATATAAGTTAGAATTGGTTGAAACAAGAAATATTTGAATCTTATTGATAATATCTTTCTAAAGAATGTAAGAAACTGAGATTTCGTTTTATAAGTTGTGAGTTACGTCCAGTTTAAAATTCAGGAAAGTCGATGTGGAATTTATATATATAAGGCCCTTAAAAATAGCCATTTTGTAAACGACCTCCGTTTTCAATGAAACTACTTTTGTTGGATTTGTGATGTCATTTTATTGCTAGAGTCCAATTTTCATAATTTTCTGAATCAATATGTGAGCGTGGCAAAAGAAAACGTGTTTTGATAGTTTCAATCAATTTGGATTGACCAGAAAATGGCCATTTTTCAAACGATCTTCAAATTTGACTAAATTAGTTTTGTTAGGACCGTATCGTCAATATGAAGCTAGAAATATTTTTTCGAGAATTTTCGGGGTCCGTATGTGACCCCGGTAAATTGAAATGTACGTTAAAAATTCAATATAACGATCTAAATGTTAATTTAAAGGAAAACTGATTTAAACGATGGAATTGGCTTGCGAAACATATTCCGTTGTGTCCGGAATGGGGACATTTGGTTAAGAATGATAGTCGTTGGGTTTAATTTGGAGTTCAGGTGCGAAATTCACTTTAAGAAATAAAATTAGAATTAAATAAAATTATTATAATATATATAACCCTAAAAAATCTAAACCCTAAGCCATTTGTTAACAGCCGCCGCCCTCTTCCAAAATCAAAGGCTCCCACGGTTCCAAAAAGACACCGAAATAATTTCCAACCTGATTCGATTTTGAACATGAAATCAAAACAAACGTTAAAGAGATTCTCGTGTTCTTTACATCTATATGGGTTTGATGTTCTCTCGTGAAGTAATTTGTTCAAAATTGGCTCCCAAATCACGATCGTTCGCCGTGGGTTTCAGAGCAGGTGGTCCCAAAGAGTTGGTTGGGTTTGTGGGGGATGGGAGTCGGCGTCTAGGCGCTCGACGTGGTGGCGCGCAATGGAGGTCCGGTCTGCCCTGTTGGAGGCGCTGGCGGATTCTTCAAATCGGCTGTTAGGTTCAGCTGTTGTAGCTGGAACGAAAGAGAAGGATTAGAGGATTAATGATGTAATTAGTTTTAATTAATTTTTAATTAATTAATTTATGTGATGAATGTTTAAAGTATTGTAACCTTTTCATATGAGCTCAGAAAAATGCAAACTCAGTTGTGTTAGGTTCGTATCAGGAAACTCTACAACATGGAACTGATCAGAACAGAAACAGAGCAGATTTGAATTTGAGGCAAATTCAAATCCGTTCAGAAATTCAGATAAAGCTGACGGAGTGGATCTCAATGTGAGAACTTCTCACTAAAATTATTCCTGTACTATTATTTAATTTATAACTGTATATATGAACTGCTCCCCGTCGTCCACAGACCATGGACGACTTGTTTGTTTGATTGTGTTGTGAAAATTTGTTGGTGATGTGAAATGGACTTTCATGTATTGAATAAAATATTTGAACAATAAAAAATCACATTTTTATTGTGTATATGAATTGTATTACATATTCATATACAAATCAGACAATTCGTTTATGTACACCAATTTAACTGACATGGATTGTGACGATATATTTTACACGTCGCCCAACTGCACAAATAAAATCAGTATTTGTTGTTTGAAAATCCCACACGGGTATTGGGAGGATATTTGACATACACTGATCCCAATAATTAGTGGTATGTCAATCGATGGGTTGACAGGCTGTGATGAGCGTTAACTATTTATGTTTAACGCTTATACAGTTGTAAATTGCACTTTGGATGATGGTTGATTGTAGATCATTATTGTTATGTACACGTGTTGTATGAAATCCATATAAATAAAATTATATGGTAATTGACTGTGTATGATTCCAATTCAGAAATAAAGAATATTTTGAAATAGAAATATTTTAAAATAAAGAATATTTTGAAATAGAAATATTTTAAAATAAAGAATATTTTGAAACGAAAATATTTTAAAATAAAGAAAATTTTGAAATAGAAATATTTTAAATTAACAAATACTCTATAATAATATTCAGTAAAGGATTAAAATATGGATTTGATGTCCGATTTTGGACGGACACGAAATATTGAAATATATTAAGCCGTGTTGATTTGATTTGCGCCATTTGGACGCGAACGATATTTATATCGATTTTATTCATTTTTATAATGAATATCGAAAAGGAAATAATTTCAAAATAATATAATTTGAAAATAATATCATTTATAGCATAATGATATAGAATATTCGATTTTGGTTTAAAATTGAAAAGGAAGTTGGAATCGATTTTAAAACGAATTTATAAAATACGTTTTGAATGAAATATATATAATATAAATATATATATTATATATTAATGGCCGGCATAGAACACGCCGTGCCGTGGTCGTTCGCGAATTTCGACCATTGACTTTGAATGGATATTATGGGAGATCCGACCGTCGGATTCTCCTAAAACCAGAACCGTTAGATTCATATCGAAAAAAGATTTCCAACGAATATAAGAAATTTGAAATCTAATGGTTGGGTTTGGAATTATGTCCAACTCAAATTTGGAAAAAGGTCGTTGTAAGTGCAGTTCGACGACCGTTTATGGAAATCGACTGTAATGGCCTTGATAAAATTATTTAAAATATTAATAATTTGTGTAAAATCATAATAAATGATTTAGAAAGAGTTTGGATGAAAAATCCCACGTTTGAAAAGATAAAAATAGTTTTTTTATCGAATTGAACTAGTTTTTAACTAGAATTATAATCCAACTATTTTTAAATAAATAAATGGGATTGAGAATGGGTTTTGATCTAACCAGAATTTCCAATATATGAATTGGAATGGATTTGAATAGAAATCATCTTCGAAATATTTCGATATTGGATTTCATGATTACACGGGTATTGTTAAGGAAATTTGAAAGATATATTTTATATCGTTATTTCCAATACGATATTTGTGGGTTTCAGAATTTGATATTGAATATAAGCCGATATAACTTCTATTCAGAGCCTTATATTTAATATTGAATTGGATTTCGGTTTGTCGTGAATGGTATCTTTAATAATACTTTTCTTAAACCCAATGGAGTTAGGAAATTTAGAAACTAACTGGAGATTAGCTAAGTTGAATGGTTTCCTAGGTATTGGTCTGATGTTGGTTTTGGCCTTCGTGGTTAATACTTAGGGAATTGTTCTCTCACTAATTTACGGTTAGAGACTAATGGAATGTGAATTGGGTTTATCGCGAACTGTGTTTTAAATAACACTTGTTCTTTAACCCGATTTACAGTGAAATGGGATTTGGAATATATAAATCTTTTATTAAGATTTAATGGGAATTTTCCAAAGAAAGGTTTTCCAATTTAACAAAATAAATTGGAGTGGAATGAAATCCGATTTGGTAATAATCAAAGTGAACTTCAATGGACGAAGACTGTTACTATATATGAAATTTAAGAGGCTTTGTCGTTATTCCATTTATATTATCGATTGGATATGGAAGTTTATATCGATTATGTATATTGATCTGTTTGTCATGAAAATTCCATTGTAAATGGAATGTGATTTTGGGTTTATCGTGAGTTGTGTTTTAAATGACATTAGTTCTTTAACCCAGTTAAAGATAAGATTAATTTCTTAACTTTGAAAAGTCATTAAGTAATTATTTTTGGGATTAAAACTGAACTAGAGTTTTAATGAATCTTTAATTAGATTGAAATGTGAATTTGATAATTTAAATTATCAAATTCGGGAAATGATCGAGAATGGCCAGTTTTACTCCAGGCGATAGTTAAATCTTTAATTAGATTTGAACGTGAAATTGTAATTAAATTTACTGATAACACTGTAGGTGTTAGATATGGAGTATTACCAGTTTGGCTTCATGGGATGAATAGGTTAGGAATGGGAAATTAAATAAAGAATTACTTGGGTAAGGTTCGCTAATCCCGACTATTTTGGAAAACCATAATATGGTTTGAAATGATATCCAAAGGAAGATTAAAGAATAAATTTAAAAGAATTTATCTTTGATAAAATTAATGGGAACCTTTCCCTAAGAATGTGATTATTTGAATAAAAGAATATTCTGAATTGGAATGAGGCGTATGTTGTGTTTTATAGCACTTGTTTATTATATATGGGAATTATTCGGAAAGGCCGGGTTTATACCCAGTCTGAATAATTGATTCGACGATAAGTCGACGATGAAGATGATGGATGAAGACCGAAGGTCTTCACATCATTTGGATAATTACTGATGATTTTGATTGGGCTGTACACCCAAGAGGAGGGAATCAGTTGGTGATCGTCCAGACGTGCTTGGAGAACGATGGATATGCAAGGAATAAGGTTCCTCCGGTTTCGTTCAAACCTAGAACGAACTTGAAAATGGACTGTGTATCTGGCATTGGATTTCATTCTGTGTGATTTATAGATATCTGTTGCATGGTGTGAATTGCTTGTGTGGCATGCTGAGATGCAAATGATCAAGGCTTCTGTTGAAAAGCAGAGTCTTGTGGTTGATGATCAAAGAACGTCTTTAATATAACGTAGCTTTGTGTATGGGGTTAATTCGCGAGCCTCACGCCCCGGTGTGAATCAGAAACGGGAGAGGACCTCAGGGAGGACATGCGTTTCTTTCTAGCTAGGAGTGGTGTCAGTGGTTTTACACGCCCTGGAATTTTACTTATGTGGATGATGGATAGTGAGGCTCCTAGGTTATATCGGTCGTTCCGGGACCGATGGTCTTGTCGGGATATGACCAATTTACGCCCCATAGGGCGGGAAAACAAAGTGTTCAGGCATTTTAATCCACATCTAGTGGACCAGCCCTGACGATCCAAGGGACGATGCGTTCTGTTCCTAAGACATGGTAGGCTAGATTGTCTCGAAGCGGTGGGGACGATCCCTTGCCTCGGTTCACAGATGGAAATCCATCTTCCAATACGACATTTTGCGGTTTTGATTGTAGAGCCTAGTGTGGCGACATAATGGGATGGGGCATTCATGTCGTATATGATATGTACATTTATGTTTGAAGTTGTTTTTGACACTATACACTTATAGTAATGATAAAATATGAAATTTCATGTACCAAGCATTTTTGGCTATTATAAGGTAAAAACTCTATCCTCCGGCTTGCGTTGCATTGTGTGATGGGACCTGGGTCTTATAATCGCTTCATTTTCTTTATTTAGCATAGCGCTGTCCGTTATATGCACTGGTATTCCTGGGGTTAAACCCGTTCCGTGTTGTACGGCGTGGTCCCTTGATTTACCTAAATTTAAAATAAAGACCAATAATTGTTTTAGTTCTCACACCAGTCACATGACTGACCTGGAGTTTATTGTTTTAACCTAAACTCTGGGTGCCCCTATTTTTCCACACGGGCAGCTAGTAGTTTTGGTTTTGCAGATTTATATTCACAGGATCCTGATTACAGCTGGAATGATATTCAGAAAGCTCTGTATCCGTATATTTTATTCAGTTGTGTTTTGTATCATTTTCCGCTGCAGTAATGTATTTGAATCTCTGATATTTATCAAATGTGTATTATTTATTCATACTCTACATATTATTGTACTCTGATGTAAATTATTGTAATAAGCAATGAAATGTTCTTCTGTTTGTTTTCTGATTTGTCGTGTTCTCAATTCAATCCGGGCTTTCTCTTCTCTTCGGAGACCGGGGAAGTTCGGGTCGTTACAGTTTACATCAACCATTTCAAAAATATACATATTATATATTTATTATGATTTGAAATATGTTTATCCCTTTTTTAAATTTTTAGGCATAATTTACAATAATTGTTGTTAATGACCTTTTTGTAAGATTTGGAATCTTATCAAAAAATTGAACGCAAAAAGGAATGTTTTGGTTGTTAGCTTAAACCAAAACATTGAATTTAATAAAAAGAAAAATAAAAGAATAATAACTACGTTAACTACGTGAAAATATATAAATATTCACATATATATAAATTGTCCGTCCAAAACTATGTAAATAATGCAAAATATATTATGATTAATGTTTGTTGTATATGTGTGTTTAAATGGTTTCCATTTTAAGGAATTACATATGGAAGTGTATTCCATAATAAATGGACATATATATATATATATAAAGAGAGAGAGAGAGAGGAAGGTTTGGCCCCTCCTCTTATTTTACACGTGAGATTACCCCTGAATCACAGCCGCACATCCACCTTTCTTTCTCTCTCTCTCTTTCCACTACACAATATAAAACAAAAAGTGGATGTGCGACTGTGATTCAGGGGGAATCTCTCGTGCAAAATAAGAGGAGGAGCTGAACCTTCCTCACACACATATATATATAATATTTGAAAATTGGTACGCTTTTATTAACTTCTAAAAAAATTACATAGAAAGGTTAGATTACTAACCTGAATACAGCTTAAGCAAACATGCATAAAAACAAAAATAAAACTAAACTAGATACATGAAATAAAATGAAGATGGACCCATGATGAGGTCATCAACTTCAACTCCACCAGTTCGATCTCGTTGCACTTCCACTTACCAAGTCTGATGCATTCTTCAAATATAAGTGATGCTCACACCATATTAATGTATGTGCATTCCCTAATGCTGAATTTTTCACTGATAAACTTGTTCATTTTATTGTAATTGCTTGCCTAAATTTGAAAATAAAACCGAAAACAAATTGGAAGCTCCTCCCAATGTAAACAATTGTCAATGGAAGGTACTTTTGTGAGAGTTTCAACATCAAGAAATCCTACTTGGGCATTTCTGGCTTTGACTTCTGTATTGTTGCTGATAGTTTTGATCTAAAAATCTGGACATACATGTTTAAGTGGTGGAACATAGATGACAATCTTTTGCAGACATCTGTCCAAAGAATTAACCGCTTCATCAAATGAATATCCCAAAAACTTATCCCAAATTAACGTTGATGATAGACACACAGCTCAATGGCAGGTAAAAGATTCAGCACAACGGTCGTTCCAGGCTTATGCGATCTTCTTCCATATCCGAGAGCATGAAAAACAAGTGAATGCTCATCGATGCGTGATATACAAGTAGTCATATGATGAGTGCATGCATACTCAGAGTGAAATAGCAAGGGAAGATGATCTAGATCATGGATCTATTCAGTTACCATTCAAGAGCTGAAATATACAGTTCTTTCATGTACAATAAACATTAAACCATGCCAAATTCGGATTAACTTATACTCCAGAAAAGAATACCTGTAACAGATTGGGTGCAAACTATAATACTGGAATCCTAACCCATTTAAAATTTGAGCCAGCATCAATATGCATCAACCTCCCCAATGTATACCATCTGAGAGATAATTTGGGAAATAAAATGGAAATCCAATGAAACATATACATGAAAATCTGCAACACAGCTACACCATCACAGCAGAATAATCCCAACAACTCTACATATTAGGAAAATTGGTAATTCTACCTATAAACTTCACAACCGAAAGCAAGCTGATTCAATAGCTCATACCTCTTCAATTCAAAGTACTGAGACTCAATCGGCAAGCATATTACTACATACTAAATTTACAAATTCATAAAAAGGGTTCACTGAATTTGAATTAAGTAGCAGAATAAGCTAATGATATTGAACCTCAACTGCGTAAATCGGAGCAGCATGCATGAATCAATTCACACCTAAGTTTACGAATCCTATTCCTCCGTGTAATCAAACCCAGACTAAATATAAATTTTCCATAAATGCCAGAAAAATCGTAATATAATATTTGTAATTTCTTACACCATCATCGCCTGGCCATCGAAGAAGATATTTGGAATTATGACTAAAAGGAGAAATCGGTTATAGGAAAATGGTACTGAAAGTAAATCAGTAGCGCCAACAATGTCGAAACCCATCTCCATGGTGGCTTGACCATCCATAATCAGCAAATTCCCCATTTCCCTGACGTCCGACCAAATTGTGACAGTGAAGGAATACCTCTATCAGGCGCAACGATGATCGCTTTGGATTTGATTTGGAAAAGTAGATGGATTCAAGATTATCATGTAAATCGAACCATAACAAACTCAGATCTTGTTTAGTAAATTTGGAATGGAACGAAAACTTCCCAGATCTGATTTAATTATAGAAAGATAAAGAAATATCATAGTCTAATCAAAAAGAGTGAATCTCGTTGAAGTTTGTGTTCAGAAAATGATGTAAACCGCAAAGAAGATGTTGATCTTGGCGAAAAACTCACGCATGACGAAAACAGGCGAAGAAAAATCGCCTGTCGCCATTAACAAGCTTTCCCCCTTAATTTGTATATATATATATATATATATATATATATATATATATATATATATTATATATATATATATATACAATATGGTCGTTGTAGCAATAAATATGATTGATTTGCTATGAAGAAGGTCATAAAGGAATAATAATTATTGTAATTGTAATGCCCCACATCTATACTCGCGTTAGCGAAGGCCATTGCAAGCAAAGGTGTCAACTAACCCGAAGAATAAGGCTGTTGAGGAGCGACCATTTGTATATTAGCTTTGATCGAGTGTTAAACATATCGGATCATCTGGTCTTACCTTTTCAAATTCTCATGAGGATATCTGACATATCTAACTCAAGCTCAAAACTACTACACATTGGCTATATATAATTCAGAAACAATATAAAATATATAACATAATAATCAGAGTCAGACACAGAATTTCATATCACGAAGGCGGAATAGATATAAATAATAACACAATAGTGTATACATAGAGGTAGTGGCCAAACAAGGTCCACAATACTACAAAAGAGTAGATAATAATACATGTCAAAAGAGTGTGAATACAAAAGAGTCACTGACTCATATACATATCAACATAAACTACAACACCAGTGTAGTAAGCCAAAATATAAGAACTAGATCCTGCTAGAAGCCATGTGGAAGCACTTGCAACACTCGGTCTGACCCGAGTAATATTTATAGGAAAATAAACAATAAACAGATCAGTCTAGTTGTACTCATCATAATAAACTGAGATAGAAATAGAGTCATAAACAAGTAATGACACACATGTAACACATAATATTACATGCAGGAAACATGAATACTCAAAATCAGGTTCATAAAATGTATCAAAGGAATCTCAATGCTAAAAGGGAAATATCTCATTCCACAGTATATTGTTGCTCACAAAAAAAATGTTAGCACATACCCAATACGACACAAGATTGGATAACACAAATTGAGATGATACGAAGTTCAGGTAATACACATTCCCACCTAGAACACACAATTCCACTAAGTGAACAAAAGTTCAACAACTAATCCAAATATGCCCAAGATGAACCGAACTTCCTCAGGATGATTAGAAGATCATCAAAGTGACCCGAAGGTTGGATCGATCCGAAGATCAAATATAGTGTAACTACGCCAAGCTAGTAAATATAAGAGTCGAGCTACATGTCCCATAACCACCTTCTCTACTCGAATATTTACGAACAAGTTGTATATTCCACTAGAAATACGAAACGATCATTGCCACGGTGTTCAATTGGACGAGTCCAAGAATTAACCGTCAAAGCAACACAAGGGTTTATAGTACTTGTTTTTACAAAGGCGTTTAATTAGATTTCTCCTACGAACGAGAAAAAGGTTTATGAAATCATATACTAGTAGGTAGTAAAACAATTTGGAAAATAACCTCATATAATGAAGTAGAATTAAAAACCATTTAATAAAAGATTTGGTATCTACTAATAATTTAGAAGCCCTTTTTATATAGTTTCGAAAGTGGCAAATCTCATGAAATAGCGATCGAACAAAGAATTCGTGTTATAATAATGTAAACAAAATCTCATGACTATCGATTATAATTTCATTCACCACGACTAAATCAAAGTCCATCAAATCGAAATGCAGAAATCTATGAATTAGAGAAACTGAAAAGTCATAGAAAAAGGCCAAACGAGCCGAAATTCGGCCGGAAAAGAGCCTGAAACAACCTATACAGTAGACCGTGGTTTCCACTGGTCTACTGCAGAAAAACAACAGGATCAGTCGACTGGTCCATTTTAGACCAGTCGACTGATCAACTTTACAACCGACAGTGAATTTTACTTTACGATTTATTTTTCTCAAGTAGTAGGTACCAGTTGACTGGTCTATTTTGACCAGTCGACTGGTCTGTTTTGACCAGTCGAATGGTGGCTATCAAATGGTCCAATTTGATTATTTTGTTAGCCAAATCTTATATGAATCATTTCCAGTGAACCATGGAGGTTATGCACTTGATCTAGATAATAATAAGGCCTCATAAGCTCGTCGAAATACTTCATATCACAAGACTCAAACACACCTAAAGATTTATACTCTAATTCACTGAAATGAAATCAGAACTCATGAATTGGGAAGTTCACACACAAACAACTTAAAACACACAATAAATACACAATACAAATGTGCCATAGGCACACTATACAAGCATAGAGCTTGAGGCATAGATGTGAGTTCTAAAAGAACTCATCTTTGATTGTTGAATGCAAGGAGATGAATCAAAACCTATTCAAATCAACTTCTCTTCGAATGTAGCTTAAAATCATCAACCTAAGCATATGTAAAGACCAATCACAAGAGTTAGGCTTAGGAAAATCCCCAAAATAGAAGAGGGATTGAGTTGGAGAAGATGAAGAGGAGGCTTACACAAGCTTCTCTTTGAATTCTACTCGAATTTGTAAGCTCCAAGAAGAAAATTAGATTTAGGAATTTCTATTTCCCCTTTCCTTTCACCATTTTCTAATATATATTTTTTAAGTGTAGGAATGAATGGGAGAGGTGGGGGAAGATTTGGTTATAAGGAGTGAGCTAGGTTTAGCTATCCAAGCCCCAACCAAAGTCCCAATTTTCACAAACTCAAAATATATCGAAGTTTATAGTTTTCGATCACCTAAACGTCCTTTTGAACTCAATGGAAGTGGTTTCGAGTCCAAAATCATCTATATAAAAAATGTCAATTTTAGGATAAAAACATGATTAATGATTAACGACATTATATTTAAATAAAATATTTAAATATATTATCGTTAAATATGTGGGTTGTTACAGTAACCATCGTTGATTTGGAGAAAACAAATTAAATTAGGTAGTTATTTCTAAATGGTTACAATTCAAAAACGATGACTAGGAATGGGAATTGTAACTCCAATTAAGTAAATAAATAATTCTTATAACACACACACACACACACACACACATATATATATACAAGAATGAATCAAGTTAAAATAAAATAGAAAGATTTAAGGAGTTACAACAATTAGATTAGAATAATAAGGGACTGATATAATAAGGACATTTAATTGTTAATTAATGTCTTAGGAAAATTATGGTCTTTAGGTTCATAAACGACATTAACTATAATTAATGGTAATAAATGACATTTAAGGGGTCAATTAGTGCCATTAGAAAATATGAACTTATGGCCATAAATGGCAATAACCCTAATAAATAGCAATAAATGAAATTAAGAAGGGATTAACGGGTATTGGTTGTCGTTTTAAATACTAAGTCCAGTAAGGAAACAATTAATTAAACATCCTAGGACAAGAAAGGTATAGGTTTTCTTTATGCTATTCTAGTTAATCTAGAATTAATGTAATTATAAATTAGGATTGGACTTAGTAGGTTAATGATGCGAGGTCAGTTGCCTTATTCTTAGAAGTTTGCACTTTCCAGCAGTCAAATATATGTCCAAATGATGTGAGACATCATTGGCCATAGGAACCCATGAAAATAGTTAGTTTGCGTATGTGGATTATTTCCAAATTTAAGGTTTGCTTCATGGGTGAGGTCTTAAGTGGTTGTAGGGCCCTCCCCCCGCCCGAAAGAAGATACCAAAAAGGAAATAATTTAGTGACGTGGCCTACTTTGGGAATTAAGGTTTTAAGTGGTTAGAGCCACCTTTAAAAAAGTATTAAGTGATCGCATAGCCCACCTCGCATAAATGAAAGTATTAAAGGATAATTGAGTACAAGTTTGATAGTCTCCACTATTAGTCCGCTTTCCTTGGGTCTTAAGTGGCTGAGGTTGATGTTACAGAATGCGGATCTTAAGGCAGGACTAACACTTAAGGAGGGGTGAATAGTGTTTTCAAAGAATTTACGACAATTTAAAACTTATATGATCCACTATACAAATCACACACAACATAGATGATTATACACACAAAAACAAAAACAAACACAGAAATAAACAAAAACAAAATACAGAAAAGGAAAGAACACACTGGATTTTATACTGGTTCGGATTACTCCTATGTACAGTCACACGCAGTGCTGGATTGCACAAAGATTTATTAATATCGCTATCCAAGTACATTCCCCTTGATTTCACAGCTACAAGGTTAACACCGCTCCAAACACCCTTGATTTCAGGGCTACAAGGTTAACACCGCTCATTTTCCTTGATTTCAGGGCTACAAAGAATGCAACCTTTCCCAACCATTTCCCAAATGATTACAACAGCCCTATAACTCTTTAATAACACTTCAATTAAGAGAGTAATGAGAAGATAAAGAGAAAAGAAGAAGTTTTATATAATTAGAGTAGAAATCGGCAAAGTAGAAGTGCAGAAATCAATAAAATTAGAAATATTAATGGTGGGATGAAGAGGGGGTGAAGATGGAGAAGAAGAATGGTTAAAAAAAATGAATTCAACCCCCATTTATAAGATTTGAAAGGTTACAATGCTTCTGCAACGTTACAAATATTGAAAAGACACTTCCTTTGAAAATTGAATTTATGATAGTTGTATGTGGACATAAGCATATACGTATGTCGACGTATGTAATTAAAAAAGTTGAATTTTGAACATTTTTGAGCGTTTAAATATATATACTATTCCGGAAATTCTTGAATTAAAACTTAGTGATATAAATGAGTATTCTGAAATGTAAAATCATATGAAAACATATTTATATATTATATAAACATATTTATACAATTATAAGATGTAAAACTATAAAATCATAAAATTATAAAACTATATATATATATATAAAAACTTATAAACTTATATTTTTTAAAACTTTAAAATTTATTTGAAATCATAAGTAAGATAGAATAATTTGAAAACAGAATTTGAATTTTGAAAACAGAATTTGAAATTCAAAAAACAGAATTTGAAAAACAGAATTTGAATTTGAACCTGGAGTGCTATTCAGAGTCTTACATATAAACTAGACTCTATTACTATATTTTTCTTGAACTCTTGATATCATGATAACTTTATAACTCATGAGTCTTGAATCTCTTTTGAATTTTGAATTTTGAATTTTGAATTTCTTGAAACTCTAAAACTGTTCAGTCTTCAGTATTTAAGTCCTGTATACAAATCCTGCGTATATATGTATATATATATTCGAGATAGAGATGTTAGTATATATTTTATAATCAATGCTAATTGAAATAAGGTTGTTGTCATTAAAACTCCATTCTCCAATAATCTCCCTCTTTTTATGGTGACAACTTTGATTTATAAAATATTTATACTTGTTGTTCTGATTCTTCGAATACTCCTCCTTTCACCATGAATCCTACATACTCCCCCTTAAACTAAGCCTAACTAATCCTTATTTTATAATTTCTCCCCCTTTGTCATTATCAAAAACTACCCTATACTAAACTATACTATACCTGTAGTAGACTATACTAGACTAAACTAAGTTATACTCCTCCTAAATCTATGCTATAAATGATCCTAATGACTATATAATACTCCCTTATATTTCCCTTTAAATATATGATTTTAAACTTAAAATATTATAACTCCCCCTAAAATTATGACTATACTAATCTAATAAACTAAATAGAAGGATAATAAACTGAGCAAACCAATCAACATTTATAATCAATTCAAACAATCAAATCAAACAAACAAGCAATTCCAATAATCAATCTAAACAGTCTTAATCAAATCAACCAAAGCAAAAATATATGTCAATTCAAAAATATATGTCAATTCAAAAATACTTTGAAACTTCAACTAATCCAAGAAACTATAAAATTCCCCCTGTAACGACCCATCTTTTTGCCCGATTCTTGCCGGTAATTAAACTGACTCAAACCGTTCATAAAGATGAATTGTTATGGGTACATACATATATTGAACAAAAATAATCGAACTTTTCATTGCAAAATACAATGTTACATCAGAGTTATATAGAATATCAGAGTTACAACATATACAGCGGAAGAAAAGAAAATATACTCTCAACGGAAGAACCTTATGATATAGCGGAAGCTCCAAACTCTAGCGTGGCTCCAACTCTAAAGCGCTCCGAATCCTGCTCCAATGATCTATAACTACAAAACTAAACTACTAGCTTCCCGTGTGAAAATTTATGGGCACCCAGAGTTTAGGGGGGAACAATAAACTTCGGGTCAATCATGGGACTGGTGTGAGAACATAAAACAGTTGTCTTTCTTTAGGATTTCATTTTTTTAAAGTTGGGTAACTCAATGGACCACGACGCGAACGCGGAACGGGTTAACTCCATATGAATTCCCGTGCATAGAAATTCGCTATGACTTTTGAAAATGAAGCTATCATAAGCTCGACCCACATCACACAATGCAAGCGCACACCAGAAGGGCGAGTTTTATCTTATGATAACCGAACATGCTTTCATACGTGAACATTCTCTTTCAATACTATCATATAGTGTGGAAAACAATTTCGCAAATAAATGTATCAATCCTAGGCAGCATTATACCATTAATATTATGTCGCCATATATATAAAAACCAAAATCGTATGGCTCTTATTGGAGATTGGATTTCCAACTTGATGATTCCTGGCACGAAAGTTCAATCAGGGATACAAAACGAAGTGCCTCAATGGCTTTTTCATCCATAAGCGGACACCAACTTCACATCGTCAGGGCAAATCAATGGTTTTCGACCAGACACGGCCCCCCGAACATACCCAACTTCCCCAGGTTCATAAGTGGTTTCCCACTGCTGCACAGCTTCATCATCAATTCATATATAAGTAAAAAACCTAACCTCCAGTTTCTCATCAATCCGGGGTGTGAGGTTTGTCGATGTCACGTCATACACAAAGCGATGCTTCGATAAGCCATTCTTTGATCATCACTAGCTTGTTCCATAACTTGGGTATGCCACATTGACAATTCACGACATATCACTGATTTAAATAAATGTATACCCTCTAAGTTCATATGACTTAGAGATGATGAAAATATATTGCCACAAATCCGATACACATTAACGGAAATCAGTGCTATGAGGTCAATTTCATCGTCAGACACACCATCCATACAAATCTGTTCTGGGTCTGAACAGAACAACAACCCGAAAATACTTAAATATGTTCAGGTCTCATGCAAGTCATACCTCGTACCGGGTGGCCTACCCAATCGAGACATCAATCATCAATCAATCTAAGAAATTCAAATATTTCCAGTCTTCATTCGTCGTTCACCAAGTCTTGAATTGTTTCATAACGTCGTATTATTACATGGAATGGTTTCCGAACATATGCTCGATCCCGGTCTTTCCAAGTAATAAGCGTACTTTAAACAGTAGATATGGTTCACACAGGCTTTTCAATTCAAATCTCCTTCCACATAATTACCAATTCATTTATGACTCAAGAGTTGAATTACTTTAAATTCATATATCTCATTATCATCTTAAACTCTTCTTTGAAATCAAAGATTTTACTTTCACTTTAAATTTCTTATCTTTAATTTCCTTGAATCAAAGATTTGATTAAATCTCCAATTATGTTATGGATTTCCACCATTCAATCTCATCGGGTTTCAAGAATGATATTGTTGAAGATACGATTCACGACAAAACCCAAATCAAATGATATTGAATCATAAATTACACAGAAATTTTATCCACTTATTTTTGATATAAATCCTCATAATCAACGAATACTATAAGTGGAATAACGATACAATAATATCTTCCAAATTCCCCATATAGTATTCATTTACACCATGAAATTTTTATACCCAATATCGAAGATTATTTCTATCCAACTTATTTCAATCAAGTGGAGAAACCCATATCTTAATTAAAAGATTTACTCAACTCTTTGACGTTAGATCTGGATAGAAATACCATCAACTTATCTTCAATATTAATCTCCGTATCCAACTCATATTATAAGCAGAATAACTGTGAATTTCCTTTTAAATTCCTCAGATAATATGAGTTTTCAACCACCGAGTTAATATCAAACATCCGAAGATTTATCTCCAACCATATCCAAATTTAAAATTGGAAAACTCATTTCAATCCTATATAAGTATTCTCGATACTTTAATAATCTTCGAACTATTTTATAATCATTCTTATAGTCAAATAACAGTTCATGCTTATGAATTTCAAATCAAAACAACATTTGGAAATGTTACCCAAGAGTACTGCTGTTAAAACGACTATTTAAATCAAATATATTTAAAAATTATTCGAAATTCAAATATTCCAATTCTAATCACCTCTAAATTTATAAAATAGGAAATTATCATAAATTCCTCCAATTTAATAAACTTGTTTAATTTGATTTTCCGTTATGATCGCCGACTGCAAGCATAGCGATCTTCCCCAAATTTGTTATACTTGAAATCATCCGTTGAAATTTTGAAATTTCCTTTGCTATTCAAAATTGTTATCATTTGCAATTCACTTTTCTTATTACAAGTCAAATTAATTTCAAATAATCAATTTAAAACCATTCAAAACTTGAATTTTGACATTTATGAATTGTCGCATCATAGTGCGTTCTATTCAAACCGTATAATGATTATAAATTATAAAAAAAATTCAAATCCTTTCAAATTCAATTTATATTTCCAAATCATTTGAAACAGTTTTAAATTATATTTTAAATTAGATTTCGAATTTTACCATCCCATTGTCGGACCAGTTAGGGATAGCCAGGGAGAGCAGGAAACTGAATTTCCAAACCCAAGCCTAGACACCATCCTCTCTGTCATCCTAGGACGTTCTGGTGTCTATATATTATCATACTATGTTTTCAAAACATATAAAACCATATTCAATTTTTTTTTACAAATATTATTTTGAAATAAACCGAACATGATAATATCTTAATATTAGAAAATCCAATTTCATTTATATGGAAGGGGAATAAAATCGATTACCTGTATAATCCCATAACCATGGTATTGTGTGTGCATCATACAAACAGAATAAATCAACCATATACATCAGATGATAATGAATTATCGTTATCATCAACATCAAAAAATTCAGTCGTGCACAAGCGTTACTTTCGATAACGCTTTCCAGTGTTCAGTGTATTATCTAACTACATGCACATCCATTCACATAATGACATCCATCACACAATCATCATCAACAAATTATAATTATCTCAGCTAATTATAATTAACTAATTTAAACAAAAATAAAAATAAAAAATTAAATTAGAAGTTCTCACCAATCGAGCTTCAAAAATCTTCATTACCAGAGCGAACAGACCAACGAACACTACCACCGCTGATCGTAATGTCCTCGATCCATTTTGATTAGCAGTTGATGATTTTCTGCTAATTTATATATCGGAATTAAATAAATAACGATGTTCGTTACATATATATAAGGCCATTTCTTTTTTTATTTTATTATAAATTTACACTTAACAAAATTTCTAATACGATATACCACTGCGTTCTCCCTTCAGATTCGATTCTAGCGCTTCTGACGGCGAGCGAATCCGATTTAAAACGAACGTTTTATGAGTGTTTAAAGTTTACACTACTTTTGAACTAAAATATAAATAGAAACGTACCAAGGCCCACCAAGCCCAATTGCACAAAACCGGCCCATCATCTTCCCTTCTTCTTCTTCATTTGCGTGAGCTCCTATTTGCTTTTTATAGGAACCCAATTTCATGAACGGTGGTGCACATGCACATCCTCAACACTCGACCGTTCATCAAACCGATTCCACCAACAAGATTCTCTTCTTCTCCTCATCGCATTGCACCACACCTCCGCAAGTCCGGCCTCCTCCCTTGAAATCCGTCCTCTCGCCGAACCCAATGCCTGGAGCAAAACTTGCATGATCTAAGAGAAGCATCGAAACTTTTTCGTACCGAATTCCACCAAATAACACTGAATCGAAGCTCTTTCTTCCCTTATCACCACTCCATGTTCGGATTCGCTAATCGTCACTCCATTCTCCGCCAATTCCCAAACCTAGTTTTGAACTTTCCAAATCATCATCACGGAATCGACTCGATTTCACATGAAAAATACTAGTTTCCTCGCTGATCGCAACGGTGCTGACGGCGTTGAACGATTCTTTCTGGATTGGGAGATTTGATTTTTTGATGTTTTTGAACCCATTCTTCACATTCTCTGTAAATCCGCGATTTCTCTTTCGTTTTTCAACGATATTCCAATCCGTCAATTTTTTTAAATCACAAATGATGATATGAACAATATTCGTGTAGATTATTTCAGCAAAAACTGAACGGTTTGAGAGATTGATTTTTGAATGAAGAGAAAAGTTCATTTTCTCTTTACTGGACAATGCAAAAATGAAAGAAGAAAAGGGACAGGAGGAAGCTGATGCATTCGAACTTCTTAATAGTTGAAGTGTGAAGAAAATGGAGCTTAGGCACTCCTTTTATAGGATGATTTCAAGGGTAGTAATTTTTCACATGGACACATGTCCTTCCTTTGAATCAAACTACATGCAACATTACACCTATATGCTACATGTCTTTACAACATGAACTACTCCATGCATGATGACAAGTAGGAGGAAAACTCATCTTATCTTAAGGCTTAATCTTTTTTTTTTTAAATTAGAAACAAAGTTGTAACACTTAACAAAGACTTTAAATGCTTATAAGTGCAACCAATATATTACCTAAAATTTATCAAAATATTTATAACTTATTATTATCAAAATATTTATCTATATTATTTATCAATACGTACATGTGTAATTTACCCAAATTTATACTAACAATGGTTTTAAAAAAAATACTTAAAAATAGTCTAAAACAAAATGCTTACAAATCCAAATAAATCTTACTTATCAATATAGAAATAAAAGTCATTCTTTTAAAATCTTAAAAATAAATTATCCTTAACCAAAATCATATTTTGCAAATCAATATTATCAAAATTAGAAAATATTATTATTTAAACATGAAATCTTATAAATTAAATATAATAATTTTTTTTAAAATAATTTTTTTTTCTTATACAAAATCATAATTTATACTAAAACAAGGTACTTCATTCAAAAATAAAAATTCATTTATTCAAACCTTAAAATATATATTCAGAAAATCCAACATTATATAATAAAAAATCCAAATAAAACTTGGTTAATATTATGGGATGTTACATTCACCCCCCCTTAGAAACTTTTCGGCCTCGAAAAGGAAGTCGAGTAAATTTAAATTCGAATTTTTCTCCCTTAACATATCGAAAACGTAATGGTCAGAACCAAGGCTTATATCATTCTCAGGGTACTCTATCTAATTCTCACTAAAGGTAGAGTTAAAGGAAACTTCTATGATCTTATGATTACTAGGGTCGTCACAGGCCTTGTTTAAAATCGAATTCTCTTAGTTAGACTCAAACCTGTCATCCTACCATTAAGAAGAAACTGGGAAAGATACGGTCTAATACTTAGAGGTCTATGACCCTAAGAAAGTCTTAAATTTAGATTATCATACTAACTTACTCTTACGAAACCCATGATTTTCTCATCAATTATAAGACCAAGTGTTATAAAATTTTAAATCTAAATTCTCAAATAATCCTTTCCCTAATCATTCAATTATCCTACAAAATACCATCTTGGCTAAATTTAATATTAGAAATTCTATTTCTCTTAATACATATTCAATTTCAACATAAGAGATAATTCGAACTACTGGTCTCAAATCCAAATTGATTTACTTGCCTAAGCCTTTATCAGAGCTGGGCAAAAGGAAGAATTTAGAAACAAAGTTGGGCATTCAAGCACGACAATTCAAGGTGATATTCAAAAGATGACAATGGGTTGAGTAAAACCCAATGATAAGGGAAGAGATAGAATTATATTTCTGAAACACTTATTCTATTTCAATTTTTTTTATTCCAATCGTTTCCCATCTCATATTAACTCATTTATAAGTTAAATTTATACTCATATAATATTCATATTTTAGTTGTCATATTCACCTAATCAAATAACACTTTTCTAAATCCACTCTAAAATTCAAAATATATATAACTCTTTTCCACTATTGTTTAAATATCAAATCGTGTTTAGAAGACTTTTCTTACTCAACTAGCCAGAAAATCTCTTAAACAGTTTTATTTAAAATACCATCATGCTTCCACTGCGCACTCTGATTATGTGTACACAGGTTCAAGCATTGGTTGTTTCAAATATTTATCTTAACATTTTCAAAACTCACTTCTTCACATTTAATGATCCAAATTTTTCCTACTTTGATGTTTGTTACGATTTAGATTAACTTTTTAAACTCATTCTTAAGTCAAGTCAAAATCATCTCTTTAAACAAATTCTTAACTTAAGTCTAAATCATCTTCAGATTCCTTTAAGGGTGGTATTGATAAAATTTCTTAATGAATTTTCATAGTTATGTGTTCTTCCAAATTATTAAGTATAGTTTACTTCTACAATATCCCCTATTTGTTATTATCACAATAGTTGGTTCTGCATCTATAACATATTGTGCCTATATAATATTTCCTTTTAATAATTCTAACATATCGAAATTGTTCAAGTATTCCTCGATGTCTTAATTGAAACCATATAGTCATCCCACTTTCGAAACTCGAAAATAACTACTGATGGTGCCATGGTCATCAGTAAAATCATCCTCGAGCGACTAGAGTGTGACCCTGCATCTCCCTAGTATATATTGGACTTCGTATATACGTTGACCAGACGTATATTCAAAACCCTTACATACTCGATAGTCCAATCGTGACGTCGAATAAAACACTGGAAATCCTTATTTCCAATTATATTTCAAAATATATTTCAAATAATCATAGTTTCAAAATGATTTACTTGTTCAAAAATACCTTATTTAGGTTCCAAAAATACGCTCTCTCGTCGTAATATTCTAAAATCTCATTCTAGGGTATTTCTAACCCTATCTCTAATGAGATAATATAACTCTGAGGAGTCCTATTCTTTTGTCCAAATATGTACGTACCCCATAGCTTTGTATAACCGAATCTCTGATACCAAAATGTAAGGACCCATCTTTTTGCCCGATTCTTGCCGGTAATTAAACCGACTCAAACCGTTCATAAAGACGAATTGTTATGGGTACATACATATATTGAACAAAAATATTCGAACTTTTCATTGCAAAATACAATGTCATATCAGAGTTATATAGAATGTCAGAGTTACAACATATACAGTGGAAGAAAAGAAAATATACTCTCAGCGAAAGAACCTTATGATATAGCGGAAGCTCCAAACTCTAGCGTGGCTCCAACTCTAAAGCGCTCCGAATCCTGCTCCAATGATCTATAACTACAAAACTAAACTACTAGCTGCCCGAGTGAAAATTTATTGGCATCCAGAGTTTAGGGAGGAACAATAAACTTCGGGTCAGTCATGGGACTGGTGTGAGAACCTAAAACAATTGTCTTTCTTTAGGATTTCATTTTTTTAAAGTTGGGTAATTCAATGGACCACGCCGCTAAGGCGGAACGGGTTAACTCCATATGAATTCCCGTGCATAGAAATTCGCTATGACTTTTGAAAATGAAGCTATCATAAGCTCGACCCACATCACACAATGCAAGCGCACACCAGAAGGGAGAGTTTTATCTTATGATAACCGAACATGCTTTCATACGTTAAAATTCTATTTCAATACTATCATATAGTGTGGAAAACAATTTCGCAAATAAATGTATTAATCCTAGGCAGCATAATATCATTAATATTATGTCGCCATATATATACAAACCAAAATCGTATGGCTCTTATTGGAGATTGGATTTCCAACTTGATGATTCCTGGCATGAAAGATCAATCAGGGATACAAAACGAAGTGCCTCAATGGCTTTTTCATCCATAAGCGGACACCAACTGCACATCATCAGGGCAAATCAATGGTTTTCGACCAGACACGGCCCCCCGCACATACCCAACTTCCCCAGGTTCATAAGTGGTTTCCCACTGCTGCACAGCTTCATCATCAATTCATATATAAGTAAAAAACCTAACCTACAGTTTCTCATCAATCCGAGGTGTGAGGTTTGTCGATGTCACGTCATACACAAAGCGATGCTTCGATAAGCCATTCTTTGATCATCACTAGCTTGTTCCATAACTCGGGTATGCCACATTGACAATTCACGACATATCACTGATTTAAATCAATGTATACCCTCTAAGTTCATATAACTTAGAGATGATGAAAATATATTGCCACAAATCCGATATACATTAACGGAAATCAGTGCTATGAGGTCAATTTCATCGCCAGACACACCATCCATACAAATCTGTTCTGGGTCTGAATAGAACAACAACCCGAAAATACTTAAATATGTTCAGGTCTCATGCAACTCATACCTCGTACCGGGTGGCCTACCCAATCGAGACATCAATCATCAATCAATCTAAGCAATTCAAATATTTTCGTTCTTCATTCGTCGTTCACCAAGTCTTGAATTGTTTCATAACGTCGTATTATTACATGGAATGGTTTCCGAACATATGCTCGATCCCGGTCTTTCCAAGTAATAAGCGTACTTTAAACAGTAGATATGGTTCACATAGGCTTTTCAATTCAAATCTCCTTCCACATAATTACCAATTCATTTATGACTCAAGAGTTGAATTACTTTAAATTCATATATCTCATTATCATCTTAAACTCTTCTTTGAAATCAAAGATTTTACTTTCACTTTAAATTTCTTATCTTTAATTCCCTCGAATCAAAGATTTGATTAAATCTCCAATTACGATATGGATTTCCACAATTCAATCTCATTGGGTTTCAAGAATGATATTGTGGAAGATATGAGTCACGACAAAACCCAAATCAATTGATATTGAATCATAAATTACACAGAAATTTTATCCACTTATTTTTGATATAAATCCTCATAATCAACGAATACTATAAGTGGAATAACGATACAATAATATCTTCCAAATTCCCTAGATAGTATTCATTTACACCATGAAATTTTTATACCCAATATCGAAGATTATTACTATCCAACTTATTTCAATCAGGTGGAGAAACCCAAATCTTAATTAAAAGATTTACTCAACTCTTTGACATTAGATCAAGATAGAAATACCATCAACTTAAGCGGAATTACGGTGAATTTCCTTTTAAATTCCTCAGATAAAATGAGTTTTCATCCACCGAGTTAATATCAAACATTTGAAGATTTATCTCCAACCATATCCAAATTTAAAATTGGAAAACCCATTTCAATCCCATATAAGTATTCTCGATACTTTAATAATCTTCGAACTATTTTATAATCATTCTTATAGTCAAATAACAGTTCATGCTTATGAATTTCAAATCAAAACAACATTTGGAAATGTAACCCAAGAGTACTGCTGTCAAAACGGCTATTTAAATCAAATAGATTTAAAAATTATTCGAAATTCAAATATTCCAATTCTAATCACCTCTACATTTATAAAACAGGAAATTATCATAAATTCCTCCAATTTAATAAACTTGTTTAATTTGATTTTCCGTTATGATCGCCGACTGCAAGCATAACGATCTTCCCCAAATTTGTTATACTTGAAATCATCCATTGAAATTTTGAAATTTCCTTTGCTATTCAAAACTGTTATCATTTGCAATTCACATTTCTTATTTCAAGTCAAATTAATTTCAAATAATCAATTTAAAACCATTCAAAACTTGAATTTTGACATTTATGAATTGTCGCATCATAGTGCGTTCTATTCAAACCGTATAATGATTATAAATTATAAAATAATTTCAAATCCTTGCAAATTTAATTTATATTTCCAAATCATTTGAAATAGTTTTAAATTATATTTTAAATTAGATTTCGAGTTTTACCATCCCGTTGTCGGACCAGTTATGGATAGCTAGGGAGAGCAGGAAACTGAATTTCCAAACCCAAGCCTAGACACCATCCTCTCTGTCATCCTAGAATGTTCTGGTATCTATATATTATCATACTATGTTTTCAAAACATATAAAACCATATTCTATTTTTTTTTACAAATATTATTTTGAAATAAACTGAACATGATAATATCTTAATATTAGAAAATCCAATTTCATTTATATGGAAGGGGAATAAAATCGATTACCTGTATAATCCCATAACCATGGTATTGTGTGTGCATCATACAAACAGAATAAATCAACCATATACATCAGATGATAATGAATTATCGTTATCATCAACATCAAACAATTCAGTTGTGCACAAGCGTTACTTTCGATAATGCTTTCCAGTGTTCAGTGTATTATCTAACTACATGCACATCCATTCACATAATAACATCCATCACACAATCATCATCAACAAACTATAATTATCTCAGCTAATTATAATTAACTAATTTGAACAAAAATAAAAAAAAAAAAATTTAATTAGAAGTTCTCATCAATCGAGCTTCAAAAATCTTCATTACTACAGCGAACAGACCAACGAACACTACCACCGCTGATCGTAATGTGCTCGATCCATTTTGATTAGCAATTGATGATTTTCTGCTAATTTATATATCGGAATTAAATAAATAACAATGTTCGTGACATATATATAAGGCTATTTCTTTTTTTATTTTATTATAAATTTATACTTAACAAAATTTCTAATACGATATACCACTGCGTTCTCCTTTCAGATACGATTCTAACGCTTCTGACGATGAGCGAATCTGATTTAAAACGAACGTTCTATGAGTGTTTAAAGTTCACACTACTTTTAAACTAAAATATAAATAGAAACGTACCAAGGCCCACCAAGCCCAATTGCACAAAACCGGCCCATCCTCTTCCCTTCTTCTTCTTCATTTGCATGAGCTCCTATTTGCTTTTTACAGGAACCCATTTTCATGAACGGTGGTGCACATGCACATCCTCAACACTGGACCGTTCATCAAACCGATTCCACCAACAAGATTCTCTTCTTCTCCTCGTCGCATTGCACCGCACCTCCGCAAGTCCGGCCTCCTCCCTTGAAATCTGTCCTCTCGCTGAACCCAATGACTGGAGCAAAACTTGCAAGATCCAAGAGAAGCATCGATACTTTTTCGTATCGAATTCCACCAAATAACACCGAATCGAAGCTCTTTCTTCCCTTATCACCAATCCATGTTCGGATTCGCTAATCGTCACTCCATTCTCCGCCAATTCCCAAACCTAGTTTTGAACTTTCCAAATCATCATCACGGAATCGACTCAATTTCGCATGAAAAATACTAGTTTCCTCGCTGATCGCAACGGTGCTGACGGCGTTGAACGATTCTTTCTGGATTGGGAGATTTGATTTTTTGAAGTTTTTGAACTCATTCTTCACGTTCTCTGTAAATACACAATTTCTCTTTCGTTTTTCAATGAAATTCCAATCCGTCAATTTTTTTTAAATCACAAATGATGATACGAACAATATTCACGCAGATTATTTCAGTAAAAATTGAACGTTTTGAGAGATATTGATTTTTGAATGAAGAGAAATGTTCATTTTCTCTTTACTGGACAATGCAAAAATGAAAGAAGAAAAGGGACAGGAGGAAGCTGATGCATTCGAACTTCTTAATAGTTGAAGTGTGAAGAAAATGGAGCTTAGGCACTCCTTTTATAGGATGATTTCAAGGGTAAACTAGTAATTTTTCACATGGACACATGTCCTTCCTTTGAATCAAACTACATGCAACATTACACCTATATGCTACATGTCTTTACAACATGAACTACTCCATGCATCATGACAAGTAGGAGGACAACTCATCTTATCTTAAGGCTTAATCTTTTTTTTTTAAATTAGAAACAAAGTTGTAACACTTAACAAAGATTTTAAATGCTTATAAGTGCAACCAATATATTACATAAAATTCATCAAAATATTTATAACTTATTATTATCAAAATATTTATCTATATTATTTATCAATACATACATGTGTAATTTACCCAAATTTATACTAACAATGGTTTAAAAAAAAAATACTTAAAAATAGTCTAAAACAAAATGCTTACAAATCCAAATAAATCTTACTTGTCGATATAGAAATAAAAATCATTCTTTTAAAATCTTAAAAATAAATTATCCTTAACCAAAATCATATTTTGCAAATCAATATTATCAAAATTAGAAAATATTATTATTTAAACATGAAACCTTATAAATTAAATATAATAATTTTTTTTAAAATAAGTTTTTTTTTCTTATACAAAATCATAATTTATACTAAAACAAGGTACTTCATTCAAAAATAAAAATTCATATATTCAAACCTTAAAATATATATTCAGAAAATCCAACATTATATAATAAAAAATCCAAATCAAACTTGGTTAAAATTATGGGATGTTACACCCCCTTAATTTAATATTAGAAAAATGAGAAAAGGATAGTTATATTATTTAATACCTACATGCGTAAAAGTATATTTCAAGCCTAACAACACACACACACATATCAAATCCAACTAGGTCAATCAAGTCAAACAAATTAATCAAGCCAAACAAGTCAAAGTAAATATATTATGTGTTTAATTAATAATCTTCTATATTTCTAAGACAATAACTCCCCATACAGTATAATTGTTATGTGTGGAGTTAACAGTTAATATGTAATGCAGTGTGTGCAGTATGTTGGTTATAATGCAATATGAAATGTATGCCATTTGCAAAACAATATGAAATGATATATTTAAATGAAATGCAACTTATGATGTGAATAATTTTGATTTGAAATGCAATTGTAATTTATAAAAATGATGTATGTAATGATAATATATAGAATGATTTGGTGATGATATCTATTTTGGTAAAAGATATTCAAAGTACTATCTAACTATTATGCAAATACATATATATTACAAATTATTTCAATCAAACAAAGGTAATATATATTAATATTTAGACTTAGGTTAATGATACTAATGAAAGAGATTGAAGGAATAGTTAGAGATAGGTGTTTAATTAAAAATATTCATGACTGGTAGTAAAATATTCAAAATAATTATGGAGTTAAATAATATTAGTAGGGTAAATATAGTAAGAATTGAAGATCTTTTTAAAGAAAATATAAAATTATATCATATAAAATAAACTATAAAAATATATTCATAATAGTATATATAAAAATTGATTTTAAAAAGAACTTAAAATTCAACTTATTATGAGATATACACTAATCTTCTTGATACAAATCAATTTTAAATTTAAACTTTAGAAATCCAAACATATTAATTTGCTAAAGAAAAATTTATATGTTAAAACTTTAAAAGAAATCTATAGTTATAACAAAATTATTTTAATGAAAACTGGTAATATAAAGTAATATATAAAGCTATAATTTCTTATATTTAAACTACACATAAAAATCATATATATATATATATATATTATACCAAAATATTAAGTTAAATATACAAGTTTTATAAAGTTTAATAAAATAAGAAATCAAAATTAGTATTAATTTACAAATAGTATTTATGATAATGTAACTCAAAAATGTTATGAAATTATAAAAAATATAAGTCGAACTGTGTATGTTTAAACTACATATAAAAGATATATAAATTTATATTTTATAACAATACTAAATGTTTGAAAATTTTAAATTATTTCAATCATATTAACATATCTATGTACTATATATATATTCTTTCAATATATTTTTGAAACAAAATATATGAAACATAAGTAGATAATCAAAATCGATAACTAGAGTATGAACTGACATTTTCATATTGAAAAAAAAATGTCTTTTCAATTTTTAAAATTAAAGTAAAGAATAGTGAAATCTGAATTTATAAGAAAAGACCCTTTTGAAAAAATTCGGTAGGTATATTGATAAGTATATTAAGGTGTATCGAAGTATGAACCACGATGTCTAAACTTATAAAAAAGATAAATTTCTATACATAACTATGTGCACTGATGTATATTCCTAAATATAATGATAATTATGAAAATATTGTAAGGAGTACCTCTTTTTGCAATCCTTCGTTTTGTTGTCCTTCCATTGTTATGAAATAGTTCTTCTGATCAGCATAGTATATTCATTTGCTAAATTTGAAGATCATACGAGAACGATATTATGATTTAGTAGTTTATCCATCTTGGCGCCAAATCCTTGAGTTTGAATTTGACTTTCAAATGAATGGACACTTGATTCTTTTATAAATAGGCCCAACGGCCACTTCCTTTCACAAACTCTCTCTTCTTCCTCTTTTTCCCGTTTTTCTTTTTCTATCAATCTTTCAGAAGCCATATCTCCCTCGTTTTTCAGCGGAATTGGATAAAACAGCGGCAAATCGACGAGGAATGCAAGGGATACGATATAGTTGTAGTTTGGGGATGAATTTGGATCGTATTAGGGTGCAACTAGTCGAAACAATAGGAGAGATGTAAGAAATCCCATACGCAATTTTCAGTTTTTCATAACCAACTTCAAATAGTCATATCTCACTCAATTTTGATCCGAATTTCAAGATCTACCCATCAAAACGACCGCGAGAACAAAAATTGCAATCTGGAAGAGGATTTGGGACAAAATAATCTAACCTATGGATGCAATTTGAAGATAATTGTCGACGGTTTTGGTTTCCTTCTCTCTTTATTCACCAAAACTTCATTTGATCATTACTTGGTCAAATCTTAATGGATTCACATGAAACCAGCGGCATTACGAAGCAAATGAAGAGAAGTACAGTATGAAATTAAGTTGTAGATGAAAATCCAAAATTTTAAATTGATTTGGAACCCATTTCTTTGTTGATTTACATTATATATATCCATTTCTTCCTCTTGATGTCTTTTCACCAACCGTCATTACTCTTCTCCTGCAAAACAAAACAACTTTTCAAATAATCAAATGACTTTTCAAAATAAATAACTACAATTTTAACAATAATATCATGATGGTTTTGTAACATATCCATATATCAAAAATTTCAAATTTCAAATTTAAAAAATACAAATTTCAAAAATCAGATTATGAGTTTAATCTGGTGTTATAAATTATTTCATAATTTTCCATAATATTTCCAAAATAAGATTATGAACTTTTTGAAAACCTATAGTTGGATACCAATTGTTAGGGAATGCGGAATGCGGATCTTAATGCAAGAATAATACTAGAAGGTGGGTGAATAGTATTTTCAAAGAATTTACGAAAATCTAAAACTTATATGATCTACTATATGAATCACACACAACAAAGATGATCATAGTCACATAGTCAAACACAGACACAGAAATATACAAAAATAAAATGCAGAAAAGGAAAGAACACACCGGATTTTATACTGGTTCAGATTACTCCTATGTCCAGTCCTATAGAACGCTGGATTGCGCAAAATTTTATTAATATCACTATCCAAGTACAATCCCCTTGATTTCACGGCTACAAGGTTAACACCGCTCCAAACACCCTTGATTTCACGGTTACAAGGTTAACATCGCTCGCTTTCCTTGATTTCAGGGCTACAAGGAACACACCCTTTTGAGACGACCCGAAATCCCGTTCTCACGGAAGCAAGGGTTATCTTTGGAATATAACACAGAAACAGATAATAGCAGAACCAAATTAAGTAAATACACCAGATAATGGACAATAAAATATACTGGATAAAAGAAATCATCAGAGTTACACAATATACAGGATCTTACTTAGTACAAATACAGTTCAGCTATACATAAATGTCTACAGCGGAAATAAACAAAATATGTACAATAGGAGCTGAACAGCATAAAAAGAAATAAATGATAGAATCCATCTTCAGCTCCAGCTATCCAGAAAAAGAACCAGCTAAACCTGAATATAAGGCTGCCCGTGTAGAAAAAGGGGCACCCGAGTTTGAAAGTGAAACAAACTACGAGTCAGTCATGGGACTGGTATGAGAAATCCACTCAACACATATATAATTGGCCAATCACAGGACCACGCCACTTTCGTGGAACGGGTTTACTCCATTGGATTGCCAGTGCTTTAAAACAAATCTTTCTTTTAAACATCGCTATGCTTTTTATAAAAATGAAGCCGTTATAAGACTCAGTTCCCATCACACAATGCAACGCAAACCGAAGGATAGAGTTTTTACCTTATAACGGCCAAATATGCTTGATATGAATAAAACAAAGGCATTTGATATTATTGCTAGTGTTTATATGTTTTGAAAACTATTTCAAATCATAACTATCAATCATAGACGGCATTAATGCCCCATACCACTATGTCGCCATATATAGGTATACAATCAAAACCGCACGATGTCGTATTTGGAAATTGGATTTTCCGTCATGAACCAAGGCAAAAGATAGTCCTTACCGAATTCGAGACTGCCTAGCCCGAGTCTCAGGATCAGAACGCATCGATCCTTGGAGCGACAGGGCCGGTCCACACGGAGTGGATTAAAAATGCCTGAGCACTACGTTTCGCCGCCCTTTGGGGCGTAAGCGAGCCAACAAGTGACTCCATCGGACCCGGATCGTCCGATCTAACCGAGGCGCCTCGCAACAGCAACAACCACATAAGTCAAACTCGTCACGGCGTGTAAAACCACTGAGGTCACTTTTAGCTAGGAGGAAACGTAGGCCCTCCCTGAGGTCCTTTCTCCCGTTTTAGGTTCATACCGGGGTGTGAGGCTCGCGAATTCACGTTATACACAAAGCTACGCCACATAGGCGGTGCTTTGATCATCACCACAAGACTTTGCTTTTCAACAGAAGCCCTGATCACTGCATCTTAGCATGCCACACAGAATAAATCCTATGTCAGACACACAGTCCATTTACAAGTCCGTTCTGGGTCTGAACGAAACCGGAGGCACTAAATACCTCGCAAACCCTTCGACCACCACGTACGTCTGGACGATCACCACTCATTATCCATATTTCGGGATGCCTCCCAATCAGGACCTCGGTTACCATCCAAACGAGGTGAAGATCTCCGGTCTTCGACCGTCGTCTTCATCTTCGAATTTCAATCGTCGGTCGATTATTCGAAATGAGAATTAACTCGGCCTTTTCAAATAATCCACGTATATTTAGAATTTCAAATCAATTTATTTCAATGGTTAAATTATTCGACAACACCAATTGTGTTCTTTAATGTAATTTTCACACCAAACACATTCAACCATCAAAAGCCACATAAATCAAGCAAATTCAGTTTATTTCCATTCCATATCGCTTATGATATTTTATAACTATTTATCGCTATTTTTATTTATTTTAAAATGGCTATTTTATTCAAAACGATGCTTCGGGCCATAAGGCGGCCGTGGCGCTGTTTTTCTTCAGATTTGATTTACACATATCTGAAAATCTAACCGTTGGATCTTCGCAAAATTTACATCATTAGAAAGGTCTTTTCAAAACGAATCCAACGGTTCCAGTTTCGGGAAATTCCGACGGTCGGATCTCCCGGTACATTCGTTTGAAGTTTCGATTTCAAAATACGAACTGCAGCGTCGTTATTCGATTAAATATACAATTATATATATATATATATATATATATATATATATATATATATATATATATATATTCGCTTCTGGCGCTGTTTTTCTTCAGATTTGAATTAAACATTCCAGACAATCCAACCGTTGGATTTTTACAAGGTTGGTGCCGTTGGAAAGATTATTCCAAGGCGAACCCGACGGTTGAGGTTTCGGGAAAATCCAATGGTCGGATTTCCCGCATTAGTTGTTTGAAATCACGGTTTCAAAATACGAACTGCACGGCTTCGTTTCGTTTTAATTTTATTTATATTTATATATTTATATAAATATAGTTCATTCAATGATTTCCATATCGTTTTCACTTCAAATATTTTTCTAACACCTTAAAATTTTGGAAAATTTCGCCATAACCTCCCCTGCACCGGGAGCATCGGGAAATCGCAAATAGCTTTCCCGGTCCTTCTAATCTCAAAAAGAAAAAGAAAAAGCCAAGCGGCTAGCCAACAGGCTCATAAAATCATCACCCAAACAAAACAGTAAATGTGTACCTATTTGTCGGGCACAAAATTTTATTCCTCTTCTCTAGCCCCTTTGCTATAACCTGTTCAATGAATATGTATGTACATATATACACAGTTCTTATCATTTATCATTTTTTATTCGACTTCATATTTGATTTCTATTTGGTTTAAAAACACCATTCATTCTAATGTTACATAAATAGGTGCAAATCATTTCATTAGCTAATTAATGAATATTTCAACTCATATATGTTTATTTTGAACAAGTGGCTATTTTTAACACTTCACATTTCAACGATTTATGCATACAATAAAAATGTGATTTTTATTGTAAAACAATTCATTTCAAAACACTGTCTTTCTATATAGTTCATATAGGTGATAAAAATAGAATTTTTATCATCAAACAATTTATTTCAAAATATGAATACCATTCAACACATGAATTTCTAATCAATGAATGAATATCAATTCAACACATGAATGTTTTCTATAGTTTTTATATATAGATAAAAATGTGATTTTTATTATCAAACAATTTATTTCAAAATATGAATACCATTCAACACATGAATTTCTAATCAACGAATGAATATCAATTCAACACATGAATGTTTTCTATAGTTTCTATATATAGACAAAAATGTGATTTTTATTATCAAACAATTTATTTCAAAATATGAATACCATTCAACACATGAATTTCTAATCAACGAATGAATATCAATTCAACACATGAATGTTTTCTATAGTTTCTATATATAGATAAAAATGTGATTTTTATGTTTTAAAACGCGAATACCATTCAACACATGAATTTTTAATCAACGAATGAATATCAATTCAACCCATGAAGGTTTTCTATTCAATGAATATATATAGTTTAAGCATATGAAAATAATTCAAACACACGAATATTATTCAAAATTTCGGCAGCATAACGGCAGGGTAGTTAAACCGGGACCGTCCCTAGTACGGCTCCTCGCTCTACCTTAAAACCTCGCGGTTTTTGACAATGGGGATCATGCATCTAGTTCGCACGCAGGCGGCATGTATATATTTATTTCATTTCCACAAACTAATCCTATGTGGTTTCAACCAAATATTTATCAACCACAAATGGGTATTTTTCAACCACAATCAACCAATATCAATCACAAACAATCCCAAACAATCATTCGCTATCAATCAATTTTCACAACTATTTCAACCAATAAATATCGTCCATGGTTTGTGGACGAGGGGCGTATATATATATATAGATATATATATTTATATATAGCAATTCACTTTTATTTCACACACATATATATATTTTTATATCAGAAATCTCACCGAATAGCTAATTCAATCCCACGACTCTTCTTTGCATAAAACCTTCGCCAATCTCTCTTGCTTGTCGCTTTCGTTGCCCGTATTCTCTACATATGTAAAAATCGAATTTTTACTATGTTATTCAATATATAAAAATCGAATTTTGACTTCGCTATTCAATATATAAAGATCATATTTTAAAAATAAAGATTATATTTTTAATATTCCTATGATGTAAAAATTATATTTTTATTACTTTAAAAATACAAAAATCATATCTTACTCCTTCTACTTAATAAAAATTCCGTCTTTTCTCTTTTAAAAATATGATCTTTATTTTTCCAAGTTCAAATCTTTTTCTATTCAAAGTTCAAATCTTTTTCTTTTAAAAGTTCAAATCTTTTTCTTTTAAAAGTTCAAATCTTCTTCTTTAAAAAGATTAAACCCTTTTCTATTTAAAGTTTAAACCTTTTTCCTTTTTAAAGTTTTAAAATCAAATCAGTTTTAAACTCTTAAAAAAATCAGTTTTAAAGCCTTTCAAAAATCTGTTTTAATCCTTTATAAAAATCAGTTTTTAAATCTGTTTAAAATCAGTTTTTCTTTTTACAAAAATCAGAATTTCCCTTTTTTTTTAAAAAACAGAATTTACTTATTAAAATAAAATCAGTTTTTTTTCCTTTTTTTAAAAAAACAGTTTTAAATCTCCTAAAAAAAATCAGTATTAATCCTTTTAAAAATATCAGTTTTAATCCTTTAAAAAAAAACAGTTTTAATCCTTTAAATCGAAATTTCAGATTTAAAACCTAAATCGAAATATTCAGATAAAAAAAATATATAAAAAAAAAATGCTTACATTAATCCTGCGAAGAAGGGAGGGGGGGGGGGGGAAAGGAGACGTCGGCGGCAGGGCGGAGCTGGCTTCGAGGGGGGCGGCGGAGGCGGGGTGCTCGCGAATTGGCGTCGCGATGCTTCAGGGAGGAGGCGGATGCGTCACTGGCGGTTCGACGTACGAGGGGAGGGGGGTGCGGTGATGGGCGGCGGTGGCGCTCGCTTCAGGGGAGGGGCGGCTGTCGATAGGTTTAGGTTTTTCTTTTCTTTTGTTTTCTGTTTTAATGAATCGGGGGGGGGGGAGGGCCAGAAAGTGAGATAAAGGGGGGGAATTATTTTTTTTTATTTTTTTATTAATTAAATTAATTGCATAAAGTTGACTTTTACCCACGACCTCGAAACGAGGCCCACCGCCTGTCGTCCATAGCGTTTAACCCCCATTCCGAACACAATGGGATATGTATCGCAAGCTGATTTGATCGTTACAATCAGTTTCCGTTGAATTTACATTTAAATCACTATATTGAATTCTAAACGTACATTTCAAATTACCGGGGCCTCATACTAACTAGAAAAATTCCAGAAAAATATTTTCTAGCTTCGTATTGACGATACGGTCCTAACAAAACTAGTTTCGTCGAATTCTGAGACCGTTTGAAAAATGGCCAATTTCCAGTCGATTAAAATCAACGGAAACTGGTCAAACGCGTTTTCCTTTGCCACGCTCACATATTGATTCGAAAAATTATGAAATTTGAAACCTAACAATAACTTGACACTGCGGATCCAACAAAAGTGGTTTCGTCGAAATCCGAGGTTATTTGTCAAATGTCCATTTTTAAGGGCCTGAATTCCATAGCGACTATTCAGAATTTTCAACTGGACATATCTTTTTATTCCCGCTATCAAATTTCGATTGGTCAGATTCGTTGGAAAGATATCATCAATTAGATCCTAATGTTTTTGGTTTCACTAAAATCCGGATTGTTTTGCACCCGGTATATTCAATTGAAGTTTGAAATCGAATTATCGAACTACCGCGCTATTTTCAATTCTATATATAATTATAATTAATTATATTCGTTTTCAAATGTCGATTCAAACTCAGTTTTCATCGCCATTATTTAAAATATTTATTTTAAATATTTAAAATCCATTATTTTAGCCAATTTAAAATTTTTAAATTGGTTCAGATTTTCTGGGTCGTTACAATCTCCCCCACTTGAAACTTTTCGTCCCCGAAAAGGAACAAAGTCGAAAGTGGTTTGATAAATCTACAATCACACAACACAACATCCAATCCAATTGTTTTTAATCTTCCAAAAATATACTAATTAATCTCTATACTCTTTTCAAAATCATTCAGCCTATATAATTAAAAGTGCACATCTATGAAAAGAAAATAACAATAGAGTAGAGAATTAAATGGTAATGCAAAGTATGGTAAATGTACCTTGCACCGGAGTTAATCAGAGATATCTACTCGGCACCTAGGATAAGCTTTCTGAATGCTCTCCTCAGTTTCCCAAGTACAATCTCGCGGATCTCCACTCCATTGCACTTTGACTAAGTGAACCTTCTTGTTTCTCAGCTCTTTGGTTTCTTTGTCGATGATCTTTAGCGGCTCTCGCCTCACAGCTAATTCTGGAGTAATTTCAATATCCTGCTGAGCTGCTTCTTCCACGATCAAGTCTGGATCATGAACGTGCTTTCGAAGTTGAGATATGTGAAATACATCATGCACTCCTGGCAACCAGTCAGGCAGTTTGACCCTATAAGCAAGAGTCCCAATCCGTTCCAGAATAGGAAACGGACCAATGAATTTGGGTACCAACTTTCCAGTTTTACCGAATCGGATAACTCCTCTCATCGGCGATACTTTCAAATATACATAGTCACCAACTTCAAAGGATATATCTCTTCTTCTTCTATCGGCATAGCTCTTTTGTCGGCTTTGAGCGGCGAGTAATCGTTTCTTAATAAAATCGACTTTGTCGGCAGCTTCTCGAATCATATCGGGACCCAACACAAGTCTATTTCCAGGCTCGACCCAACAAGCAGGAGATCGGCACGGTCTACCATACAATGCTTCGAATGGCGACATTGTCAGACTCGCCTGGTAGCTGTTGTTATAAGAGAATTCAGCCAAATGCAGATGGTCTTCCCATGATCCACCGAAATCTAGAACACAAGCCCGCAATAGATCTTCTAAAATGCGATTCACCCTCTCAGTCTGACCGTCTGTCTGAGGATGATAAGCGGTGCTCAAGTTTACCTTCGTTCTCAGCTCGACTTGAAATGCTTCCCAGAATTTGCTAGTGAATATTGTATCTCTATCACTGACTATACTAAGCGGCACTCCATGTAGTCTAACTATTTCCCTGACGTAAATCTGCGCCAGACTCTGAGCAGTTCTGTTTGATCTGACAGGTATGAAATGGGCGGTCTTCGTGAAGCGATCTACGATCACCCAAATACTGTCATTTCCTTTTCTTGTTCTGGGCAAACCATCAATGAAATCCATAGAAATATGTTCCCACTTCCAACCAGGAACTTCTAGTGGTTGTAACAATCCAGCCAATTTCTGTTGGTCGCTTTTAACTAGCTGGCAAGTAGGGCATCGGCTAACGTATATTGAAACGTCTCTTTTCATAGCCTTCCACCTGAATGTTCTTTTGAGATCGTTATACATTTTGGCCACGCCAGGATGGATACTCAGCTTGGACTTGTGACACTCGTCTAACACTTCCCTTTTTAGCTCAGGAACGTCAGGAACACAAATCCTTCCTTTTAACCTCAAGGTCTCGTCGTTATCTATTTGAAAGCACGAGGGTTCGCCTTTCTGAATCCTTTTGATCATATCTCTTATAAAGTTATCCTCCTTCTGAAGAATAGATATTTTGTCAATCAAGGATGTCGTGATAATAAAGCTGGCGATCATTACATTCTTTCGGCTCAGCGCATCGGCCACGACATTGGATTTTCCTGGAGTATATATAATTTCAAAGTCATAAGCTGCAAGAAACTCCAGCCAACGCTGCTGCCTCAAATTTAAGTCCTTCTGAGTGAACAGATATTTTAACGACTGGTAAAATCAGTTTTTTTCCTTTTTTAAAAAAAACAGTTTTAAATCTCCTTAAAAAAAAAATCAGTATTAATCCTTTTAAAAATATCAGTTTTAATCCTTTAAAAAAAAGTTTTAATCCTTTAAATCGAAATTTCAGATTTAAACCCTAAATCGAAATATTCAGAATAAAATAAAATAAAATAAAATGCTTACATTAATCCTGCGAAGAAGGGGGGGAAAGGAGACGTCGGCGGCAGGGCGGAGCTGGCTTCGAGGGGGGCGCCGGAGGCGGGGTGCTCGCGAATTGGCGTCGCGATGCTTCAGGGAGGAGGCGGATGCGTCACTGGCGGTTCGACGTACGAGGGGAGGGGGGTGCGGTGATGGGCGGCGGTGGCGTTCGCTTCAGGGGAGGGGCGGCTGTCGATAGGTTTAGGTTTTTTTTTCTTTTGTTTTCTGTTTTAATGAATTGAGGGGGTGGAGGGCCAGAAAGGGAGATAAAGGGAGGGAATTATTATTTTATATTTTTTTTTATTTTTTATTAATTAAATTAATTGCATAAAGTTGACTTTTACCCACGACCTTGAAACGAGGCCCACCGCCTGTCGTCCATAGCGTTTAACCCCCATTCCGAACACAATGGGATATGTATCGCAAGCTGATTTGATCGTTACAATCAGTTTCCGTTGAATTTACATTTAAATCACTATATTGAATTCTAAACGTACATTTCAAATTACCGGGGCCACATACAAACTAGAAAAATTCCAGAAAAATATTTTCTAGCTTCGTATTGACGATACGGTCCTAACAAAACTAGTTTCGTCGAATTCTAAGACCGTTTGAAAAATGGCCAATTTCCAGTCAATTAAAATCAACGGAAACTGGTCAAACGTGTTTTCCTTTGCCACGCTCACATATTGATTCGAAAAATTATGAAATTTGAAACCTAACAATAACTTGACACTGCGGATCCAACAAAAGTGGTTTCGTCGAAATCCGAGGTTATTTGCAAAATGTCCATTTTTAAGGGCCTGAATTCCATAGCGACTATTCAGAATTTTCAACTGGACATATCTTTTGATTCCCGCTATCAAATTTCGATTGGTCAGATTCGTTGGAAAGATATCATCAATTAGATCCTAATGTTTTTGGTTTCACTAAAATCCGGATTGTTTTGCACCCGGTATATTCAATTGAAGTTTGAAATCGAATTATCGAACTACCGCGCTATTTTCAATTCTATATATAATTATAATTATTTATATTCGTTTTCAAATGTCGATTCAAACTCAGTTTTCATCGCCATTATTAAAATATTTATTTTAAATATTTAAAATCCATTATTTTAGCCAATTTAAAAATTTTAAATTGGTTCAGATTTTCTGGGTCGTTACAATTAAATTGGTTCAGATTTTCTGGGTCGTTACACCTTTCCCAAACACTTACCAAATGATTACAACAGCTCTATAACCCTTTAATAGCACTTCAATTCAGAGAGTAATGAGTAGAAAGAGAGAAAAAAGAAGTTTTATATAATTAGAGTAGAAATCGGCAAAATAGAAGTGTAGAAATCAATAAAATAAGAAATTTTAATGGTGGGATGAAGAGGGGTGAAGATAGAGAAGAAGAACTGACACGACCCGAACTTTCCCGGTAAGGAAGGGCCGGATTGAGTTGAGAACAAACCACATCATAACACAGACGGAAGAATATTTTATTGTATATTACAACAATTCATACAAGAATATACAGAGTATTATCAAATAAAATACATTCGATAAATATCAGAGATTACAATAAATTACATAGTAGCGGAAAATAATACAAAATACAACTGAAGGAGATATACGGATACAAAGCTTTCCGCACATCATTCCAGCTGTAAACCAGGTTCCTGTGGATATAAATCTGCAAAACGAAAACTACTAGCTACCCGTGTCAAAATAAGGGCACCCAGAGTTTAGGTTAAAATAATAAACTCCAGGACAGTCATGTGACTGGTGTGAGAACTAAAACAGTTATTAATCTTTATTTTAAAGTTAGGTAAATCGAGGGACCACGCCGTATAACACGGAATGGGTTTCCTCCCAAGAATACCAGTGCATGAAACAACAGTGCAATGCTAAATAAAGAAAAATGAAGCTATTATAAGACCCAGGTCCCATCACACAATGCAACACAAACCATAGGATAGGGTTTTCCCTTATAATAGCCAAAGCATGCTTGATACGTTTAAAACAAATCATTTGATACTATAATAAGTGTACAGTGTTAAAACAATTTCAATCATAAGTATCAATCATAGACGACATGGGTACCATATATCATGTCGCCATACTAGTTCTATAATTGAAACCGCAAAATCACGTATTCGGAAATTGGATTTCCATCTATGAACCGAGGCAAAAGATAGTCCTCTACGGATTCGAGACAATCTAGCCTACCATGTCTCAGGACCCAGACTCAGGTGGGCCCTTGGATCGTCAGGGCCGGTCCACCGATGTGGATTAAAATGCCTGAACACTGCGTTTCCCCGCCCTTTGGGGCGCAAATGAGCCAACGATTGACTCCATCGGACCCGGATCGTCCGAGATAACCGAGGCGCCTCGCAACAACAACAACCACACAGGTGAAAATAATATAAATGTCAGGGCTGACAGGCCATTGACACCACCCTAGCTAGAAAGAAACGCATGCCCTCCTTAATGTCCTCTCCCGTTTCTGGTTCACAACCGGGGTGTGAGGCTCGCGAATTCACGTTACACAAAGCTACGCCACAAAGGCCGTGCTTTGATCATCAACCACAAGACTCTTCTTTTCAACAGAAGCCTTGATCATTTGCATCTTAGCATGCCACACAGGCAATTCACACTATGCAACCGATATTAATCACACAGAATGAAATCTGATGTCAGACACACAGTCCATACAAGTCCGTTCTAGGTCTGAACGAAACCGGAGGCACTTTCCTCGCATATCCATCCATCTCCAAGTACGTCTGGACGACCACCAATTATTTCCCTCCTCTTGGGTGTACAACCCAATCAGGATCGTCAGTAATTATCCAAACGATGTGAAGACTTCCGGTCTTCGACCACCGTCTTCATCTTCGACTTATTGTCGTATCAGTTATTCAGAATGGGATAAACTCGGTCTTTCTGAATGACTCGCGTATATAATAAACACCTGTTACACAAACACAACATACGCCTCATTCCAATTCAGAATATCCTTTTATTCAAATATTCTTATTCTTTAGGAAAGGTTCCCGTTAATTTTATCAAAGATAAATTCTTTAAATTTATTCTTTAAACTCCTTTTTGAATATCAATTCAAACTAGTTGGGATTAGCGAACCACACTGATGTAATCATTTATTTTATTTCCCAATCCCAACCTATTCATCCCATGAAGTAAAACTGGTCATACTTCATCTCTAACACCACGGTGTTATTGGTAAATTCAATTACCATTTCACGTTTAAATCTAATTAAAGATTTAACTACCGTCTGGAGTAAAACTGGTGGTACTCCATTCTCGATTATTCCTTGAATTTGATAATTTTAATTATCAAATTCAATTTTCAATCTATTTAAAGATTCATTAAAACTCCACTTAGTTTTAATCTTTAACTGGGTTAAAGAACCAATGTCATTTCAAAACACGATTCACGATAAACCCAAAATCACCTTCCATTAATTGTCGGGTTAAAGAACAGATGTTATTCAAAACACCGTTCACGATAAACCCAAAAATCAATTACAATTTAATTCCAATTAAATATTATTTAATTGGTACACTTCTGTAACAACCCGTAAAATGCGAGCCAGTTTGAAATTTTTATTTTGGCAATTTTAGCGAATTTTGACTATTTAAAATGAATTATTTTAAATAATATCGACGAGAAATTTATTTTGAATATAATTCGAACGTATATATTTATACGCGTCGTCGTTAGAATATAAATATTTATATATAATTATAAATAGAATTGAAAATGGCGCGGTAGTTCGATAATTCGATTTCAAACTTCAATTGAATGTACCGGGTGCAAAACAATCCGGATTTTAGTGAAACCAAAAATATTAGGACCTAATTGATAATATCTTTCCAACGAATCCGACCAATCGAAATTTCATAGCAGGAATCAAAAGATATGTCCAGTTGAAAATTCTGAATAGTCGCTATGAAATTCAGGCCCTTAAAAAATGGACATTTTGCAAATGACCTCGGATTTCGACGAAACCTGTTTTGTTGGGTCCATGATGTAAAATTATTGCTAGGTTTTAAGTTTCATAATTTTTCGAATCAATATGTGAGCGTGGCGAAGGAAAACGCGTTTGACCAGTTTCAGTTGATTTTAATCGACTGGAAAATGGCCATTTTTCCAACGGTCTCAGAATTCGATGAAACTAGTTTTGTTAGGACCGTATCGTCAATACGAAGCTAGAAAATATTTTTCTAGAATTTTTAAAGTTCGTATGCGACCCCGGTAATTTGAAATGTACGTTTAAAATTCAATATAGTGATTTAAATGTAAATTCAACGGAAACTAATCGAAACGATCAAATCAACCTACGATACATATCCCATTGTGTTCGGAATGGGGGTGACACGCTAGGGACGACAGGCGGTAGGCTTCGTTTCGAGGTCGATAGTGTAACATCCCGCCTCCGCTAGGGTCACTCGCAAAGGAATGCACTAGCTTTAGAGGGGCATTATTGGTAAACATGCACAGAAATATCACAAGACAGAACATATATATAAATAGTGGAAGTAAAATCAAACTTTCATAACATGAATAAATAAGGTCTAAAGCCTTTTACATCATAGTACATCAAAACCTGTCTTGCAATAGTAAAGAAGCATAAAGACTTTTTCATAAATTATTCCCCAAGTAAAACAGTAAAGTAGCCATAGCCAAGAGAAGTCCAAGCCATCCATGATGACCTTCAAGCAGAAGAAGTCCGAACTAAACAGCATTGTTTCCTCCCTGAAACCTGGGGGGGGGGAAACGGAAGAAAAGAGGCGAAACAAAACGGGTCAGTCAAAAAGACTGAGTAAGTCCTATCTACTTCCAGTATAAAAACAGGTAAAGGTAACATGACATGCATAAACCGAAAGTAAACATAAGGATAATTACAAGATAGATAAACTAAACCAGGGTAGCCGGTTGAACTACTGTGGCAAGGTGAACTAAGGTATCATGATAAACTACGGTGTTATGATAAGTCAAGGTATCGCATCATCAGATTTCTATCGAGTACATTATCCCAAGATATCTGCCCCGTCTAACATCCCACGGTATCTATTATGTATATTCTTCCTAGTTCTAACATGTATATTTGCTCTGCACCCTCCGTACTAGTATCCCAGCCTTGTTATGTGTTAACCGTGAATGTCCCTTACTCAAAGTCGTGTAATGGTCCATGTCAACCTAATATATCGCGTATATAGGTTACCCAAATCATATGTTTCTTTCCATGTATATAAGTTCAGTCCTTTGCCGTACCTCGTACGGGCTTCATCATGTCGTATTATCCTTGAAATCGTTTGGACTGTCACCCTTGTTCTAGCTAGGCTCTTCCATATGAATCATCGTTTGAACTACTAGGACTTACGCCACCTAGCACCACTAGGGATTACGCTTACCTACTGCACGCTTTCGTATTTCGGTTTGGGTTAAACCACCTAGGCCACTAGGGATTACGCTAACCCTCAACCGCGCCCTTTTTCCCACGCATTCATTGTGAATCGTTTTTCTATTACTGTATGCACATGTATCACATCGTGCCACCCGAGTCCTGTCACAGGGCAAAACAAGGAATACAGGACTCGGTCGGGAGCTTTAAATTTATCTGCCGATGCAGATACTAAGGTCTGCTTTTCTACACGTGGCTATGGTCCCACGAGACCCCTCCCTCAACTAGTGAAAGGCAACACAAGAGAAAATCTTGCATGAGAACTACACTCCGGCCAGCCCACATCCTACGTCCTACCTCACCCATAATTAGATAGCAAATTATGGTCTGTTGGGTGTTCCCTGCCTTTCTGTACGTACAAGCTTGACTCAAGATGGTAGATGATCGACGAACTTGCTATCTCGGGCACCTTATGTATTCGTCGACTCACTGCTATCCACCCCAGTCTTTAGGTCGCTCGCATAGCAACCAAGGCATATTCTTGGTTCTTCTACCACAGACCTCAACCTCTCGTGAGCCTAGTATAATGACCTGGCAGCTCGCAGAGGGATCCCAAGAATATCCTCACGTTCCCCGAAGCCGCTGCTTCGTTACCCAGTTCGTTGGAGCCTTTATCTAAATCAGATAGCCTGCTCCTACACGCATTCTTAAACGTTGACCTAACGTATCGGGTTACTAATTTATCTAAGAAATGGTCCAAATTTCCTTGACTAAGAATTATTACTTAGTTTCCCTTAACTAAGGTTTACCACTTAGCCTTATTTCCATAATCCTTGTTAACTATGGTTATTTACCTAATCCTCCGAATTAGGGTTTATCTAATGGGTTAAGTGTCACTTAAGTTCATAACTTAGCCCGTCTACAAACCATGTCAAAATTGGCTAAGTATACAAGTCCAAGACTTAACCCTACAAACCATGTGTCAAGTTGGTTAAGTATATCAAGGAATCCATGACTTAACCTCGTCTAATTATCATTTTAGATTGGTTAATTATATAATTTAACTTGACCTTGTCATCAAATCGGTCAAGCGTATTCAAGTGATTCGTGACTTAGCCTTATCATGTTTTCACGTTAGATTGGTTAAGTATAGATTAACTTAACCTCATCAAATTAACGAGTTAGATTGGTTAAGTATAGGTCACTTAACCTCATCAAATCATCGTGTTAAATTAGTTAAGTGTTTAACTTAACCCCATTAAATTACCAAGTTGGATTAATTAAGTCTAGGCTAACTTAACCCCATCCGATTACCATGTTTAGATTAGTTAAGCCTAATCTTAACCCCATCCATTAACTGTATTATACGGTTAAGTGTCATTAAGAAAATTTACTTAACCTTATCACGTTATCGTGTTGGATTGATTAAGTGTTGGTTAACTTAATCCCGTCCACTAGTCGTATAAAAATGGTCAAGTGTCATTAGGCAAATCAAGTTACTTAACCTACCCAAGCTTATCATGTTTTGTTAAGTATCATTAGCCTAATCAAATTACTTAACCCATTTGTCCATATCATATTTGGTTAAGCCTCATTAATCAAATTAACTTAACCCTATTATGTGGCATTAATTTAATTAATGCACCCTCAACCTCTCACATTAGACCTTGTTGTGGTTACTAGTTAAGCCGGGCGGGTCCGGGTAGATTTACACCACAACCTAGTCTAACCTCGGGTCTTAAGCGCGACATGACCAACTTCTCACATTGGGTCCTATTGTTTGCAACTACTAGTTAAGCCGGTCGGTTCCGGGTAGTTTTACGTTGCAAACTCAACCCAACCTCGAGTTGGCCATACTTATATTATCTAAGTTCATCATGTTTCCAAAACATGTTACAAGTTTTCAAGCATTTGGGTAGACCTAACTTAATAGGTAAATTCCCAAAGGGTAGACCTAACTTAATAGGTAAATTCCCAAGCTCATGTTTTTATGCATACTTACATGTCATCTTCCATGTTATCTTTCAAGTCATATTTTCAAGTATAAACACATGTCATATTCAAGTTAGGATTTTGCGACATGTTCATGTTTATCTAACTACCCAAAATCGTGTTTTCCCAACGCAAGCAAAGCGAGTCAACATAGTAAGGATACTATGTCACATATTGGTCTCAAAACATGCATGATGCCAAAAAGGGCTTGGCTTCCACATGCATAACATCATAAAGGGATTGGCCATAAACATGCATAGTGTCATAAGGTAATTTGGCCACAAACATGCATATTATCAAAAAGAGTTTGGCCATAAACATGCATAGTGTCATAAGGTAATTTGGCCACAAACATGCATATTATCAAAAAGAGTTTGGCCATAAACATGCACAACTTAAAAGAGGGGATTGGCCACGAGCATGCATAATCTCATAAAGGGTTTGGCCACAAACTTGCATGTTAGCATAAGGGGTTTGGGTTCATAAACATGCATAAGCCCCAAAATCTTGTCTTAACCAATGTTTCACAAGTAAAGTGGTTCCTAAAGGTTCATGCTAGCATTTCATGTATAAAGATCCAAACTTGCAAGTTAAACTAGGTTATGCATACCATGAGAGGCATGATTAAGTCACTCACATGGCCTAAGATCATACATATGAACACAAGAGGCATGGTAAGGCTCATATAGGTTCGCATAATCATGTTTAGCCTCATTTTATCCCATGTCATTATCAAAACTACCGTTTCCATCTAAAAGTAGCTAGAACTTACATAGTTAGGCCTAGGGAAAGGAGCATGAATCATCTTGGCTAAGAAAGGTGCCTCCTTTGTAGAAGAATCGTCATGGAACTCGCATAGCAATGTTGATTTGGCCTTGATTTGGTGTAGCAAGCTTGCACCTTTTGATTTGAACTTGATTTGAATGCATAGGCTCTAGGGATTTGAGATGGAGGCCATGAGAGTAGAAATTTGGCCATAGTTTGGTTACATGAGTGAATAATGAGGGTTTAGGGGTAGGTTTAGGGTCTTTTTATAGAGATTAGGATAGTTTTAGCCCTTAGATTAACCCTAGGACCAACCTGAACCGTCAGATCTCAAACCAGGCCCAAAAACCTAGCCAAGATAGAAAATAGGTGCACCAGACCAGAATCAGCCGACAGGGCAAGTCGACAGCCCTGTCGACATGCCTGTCGACTTGTCTGGGCGGGAATTTTCCCGCCTGGCCCCATTTCTGCATGTTTCGAAATTCAAATTTCCGGAAAACTTCTTTGGGCCTTAACCAGGTCATACGGACTCCGATTTTCGAAAACTCAGACTCTATTTCGCGTATTTTTCCGAGACGAACACAATGGCATAGCCCGTTTTACTTGATTCAGAATTTAAAATTAAATTCTGCCTTGATTCTCGTTTTAACATGTTATTGAAATACGGGTTGTTACATTCTCCCCACCTTTTAGGATTTCGTCCCCGAAATCTCTAAGTTAGGAAGAACATATCCTACCATCCATCATCCATCTACTCAAAACATCATCCACAAGCAACCATTGTCCTTAGATGATTTCTAATGCTTTATGAATGTATGCAAAATGTGTGTGTACATGTTCCTTAGCTAATGCTAATGATCAGGCCTGAAAAATCTTTTGAATGCAAAAATATGTTTAGTGCTATGAATCCATCATGTATGCAAATAGTCCTAGTCATATACACTATATGCGTGCACAAACATTCAACCATATGCAACATCCGCATGATAACACATTCAATTTCATCCTTAAACAAGTATAAATACTCGTGCATATGCAATATGAAATGTGACCGAGTCGAGCTAATATCTAATGTAAATTCGCGCATCCACGAGCAACCACTTGCAACCATTTGCAACCATATCAACCATAACATGTTTCAAATACATGTTTACATCCACAGGGTTCTACCTAAGATTCCCTGAAACAGGGTCGAGAAGATAAACAAAACAAACTCCGTACGGGGTTTTTAACAGAGACAGGACCGAGAGGATATCCATAAAAGATAGCCTACAAGCAAGCTCAACAGAAAAACAGGGATCGAGGATATATTCCCCAAAAGAGATATCATGCACCTATTTAGTCTTCAGTCTCCTGAGTCGCATTACCTTGAGCTTAGTTCCATCGTGCCTTGACTGCCTTTGACTTCATGATTTCGTAGCTCCTTGATTCCTATTTCCAAGGTGCGAGTGAAACTCATTTCACTGTCGCCTCTCGTTTCACTTTCACTTATTCTTTCCCTAGTATACTTGGCTCAACCATATCTACGCACTCAAGCCAGCTCCCCAAAATTCACTAGTGAATTCTGGATCTCGTTTTCCGATGCCAATCCAAATTGCCAAGAGTCCTTACTAGGGTGATTCCCATAACTCATGCATAATCGAAACGAACCATCCGCCTTAACGGCGAATTCTATTCAAATGGATTACCAACAACTGCGTCCTGGGATTCTAGGTAACGAGCCATGACAGAACCCAAAAGGTTACACGAGATTTCGAGGGTATCACCAAGATGAGTCGAGAATCTAACTACCCTCTTTCCAAAACCGAGAATGGCACCCCTTGCTGGATAACCACTTCATCCCTAGAATCCATCCATAGCTTATAAACATAAGCATTATTTCCAAGCTCAATACTTGGCATAAACATTCTCAAATCCAAACAAGTCATGAATAAATGGACCGATCTTCCAATAGGACTTGAGACAAAACGGGATCCTCTATTATACTAGTACTAAGGTGCAGAGACTCAACTATCAAAGCGGACTTAAAAAGATGCGGTGATCAAAACAAAGTCCCGACGGGATGATAGAGAAGAAAAACTAAACCTTTAACAAGATCATTACCCTCCTTCTGAGGTACCCTAGAAATGAGAGCATACTATTGCCCTCCGAATGATCTTGTCCCTGTTCCATGATACTTAACTATCCGTCCCGTTTCACCATGCCAAAGGTACTCTCTCGTCATGGGTTTCATTGTCCATCTTTTTCCCTCCTTCTAGGACTCAGCCATACCAACATGTTGCTTATCCCTGAGCTCGTATCCTTTATCCTTGTTCTTACTATCCTTTCATGCATAACTCTGCAACGGTCTCTCGAGAACCACCTCCATCGTACGGGAAACACTTACGCAGCTAGAAAGACTAGTCGCAGTCAAAACCACTGTGACTACAGATGGAGGAAAGAAAGGAAAAGAGATTCAATCAAGGAAACAAGGATAATGCTAATGGCCTTTGGGGAATAGCCTTTTTCTTTTTAAAAGAAAATTTTCTTGAAAAATGCTTCTTTGTAAACGGTTTTTCAAATAATTTTCAGAAGGTCTTTAAAAACTTTTGCCCAGCCTGGTAACCTTCTGCTCTGATACCAAATGTAACACCCCGCCTCCGCTAGGGTCACTCGCAAAGGAATGCACTAGCTTTAGAGGGGCATTATTGGTAAACATGCACAGAAATATCACAAGACAGAACATATATATAAATAGCGGAAGTAAAATCAAACTTTCATAACATGAATAAATAAGGTCTAAAGCCTTTTACATCAGAGTACATCAAAACCTGTCTTGCAATAGTAAAGAAGCATAAAGACTTTTTCATAAATTATTCCCCAAGTAAAACGGTAAAGTAGCCATAGCCAAGAGAAGTCCAAGCCATCCATGATGACCTTCAAGCAGAAGAAGTCCGAACTAAACAGCATTGTTTCCTCCCTGAAACCTGGGGGGGGGGGAAACGGAAGAAAAGAGGCGAAACAAAACGGGTCAGTCAAAAAGACTGAGTAAGTCCTATCTACTTCCAGTATAAAAACAGGTAAAGGTAACATGACATGCATAAACTGAAAGTAAACATAAGGATAATTACAAGATAGATAAACTAATCCAGGGTAGCCGGTTGAACTACTGTGGCAAGGTGAACTAAGGTATCATGATAAACTACGGTGTTATGATAAGTCAAGGTATCGCATCATCAGATTTCTATCGAGTACATTATCCCAAGATATCTGCCCCGTCTAACATCCCACGGTATCTATTATGTATATTCTTCCTAGTTCTAACATGTATATTTGCTCTGCACCCTCCGTACTAGTATCCCAGCCTTGTTATGTGTTAACCGTGAATGTCCCTTACTCAAAGTCGTGTAATGGTCCATGTCAACCTAATATATCGCGTATATAGGTTACCCAAATCATATGTTTCTTTCCATGTATATAAGTTCAGTCCTTTGCCGTACCTCGTACGGGCTTCCTCATGTCGTATTATCCTTGAAATCGTTTGGACTGTCACCCTTGTTCTAGCTAGGCTCTTCCATATGAATCATCGTTTGAACTACTAGGACTTACGCCACCTAGCACCACTAGGGATTACGCTTACCTATTGCACGCTTTCGTATTTCGGTTTGGGTTAAACCACCTAGGCCACTAGGGATTACGCTAACCCTCAACCGCGCCCTTTTTCCCACGCATTCATCGTGAATCGTTTTTCTATTACTGTATGCACACGTATCACATCGTGCCACCCGAGTCCTGTCACAGGGCAAAACAAGGAATACAGGACTCGGTCGGGAGCTTTAAATTTATCTGCCGATGCAGATACTAAGGTCTGCTTTTCTACACGTGGCTATGGTCCCACGAGACCCCTCCCTCAACTAGTGAAAGGCAACACAAGAGAAAATCTTGCATGAGAACTACACTCCGGCCAGCCCACATCCTACGGCCTACCTCACCCATAATTAGATAGCAAATTATGGTCTGTTGGGTGTTCCCTGCCTTTCCGTACGTACACGCTTGACTCAAGATGGTAGATGATCGACGAACTTGCTATCTCGGGCACCTTATGTATTCGTCGACTCACTGCTATTCACCCCAGTCTTTAGGTCGCTCGCATAGCAACCAAGGCATATTCTTGGTTCTTCTACCGTAGACCACAACCTCTCGTGAGCCTAGTATAATGACCTGGCAGCTCGCAGAGGGATCCCAAGAATATCCTCACGTTCCCCGAAGCCGCTGCTTCGTTACCCAGTTCGTTGGAGCCTTTATCTAAATCAGATAGCCTGCTCCTACACGCATTCTTAAACGTTGACCTAACGTATCGGGTTACTAATTTATCTAAGAAATGGTCCAAATTTCCTTGACTAAGAATTATTACTTAGTTTCCCTTAACTAAGGTTTACCACTTAGCCTTATTTCCATAATCCTTGTTAACTATGGTTATTTACCTAATCCTCCGAATTAGGGTTTATCTAATGGGTTAAGTGTCACTTAAGTTCATAACTTAGCCCGTCTACAAACCATGTCAAAATTGGCTAAGTATACAAGTCCAAGACTTAACCCTACAAACCATGTGTCAAGTTGGTTAAGTATATCAAGGAATCCATGACTTAACCTCGTCTAATTATCATTTTAGATTGGTTAATTATATAATTTAACTTGACCTTGTCATCAAATCGGTCAAGCGTATTCAAGTGATTCGTGACTTAGCCTTATCATGTTTTCACGTTAGATTGGTTAAGTATAGATTAACTTAACCTCATCAAATTAACGAGTTAGATTGGTTAAGTATAGGTCACTTAACCTCATCAAATCATCGTGTTAAATTAGTTAAGTGTTTAACTTAACCCCATTAAATTACCAAGTTGGATTAATTAAGTCTAGGCTAACTTAACCCCATCCGATTACCATGTTTAGATTAGTTAAGCCTAATCTTAACCCCATCCATTAACTGTATTATACGGTTAAGTGTCATTAAGAAAATTTACTTAACCTTATCACGTTATCGTGTTGGATTGATTAAGTGTTGGTTAACTTAATCCCGTCCACTAGTCGTATAAAAATGGTCAAGTGTCATTAGGCAAATCAAGTTACTTAACCTACCCAAGCTTATCATGTTTTGTTAATTATCATTAGCCTAATCAAATTACTTAACCCATTTGTCCATATCATATTTGGTTAAGCCTCATTAATCAAATTAACTTAACCCTATTATGTGGCATTAATTTAATTAATGCACCCTCAACCTTTCACATTAGACCTTGTTGTGGTTACTAGTTAAGCCGGGCGGGTCCGGATAGATTTACACCACAACCTAGTCTAACCTCGGGTCTTAAGCGCGACATGACCAACTTCTCACATTGGGTCCTATTGTTTGCAACTACTAGTTAAGCCGGTCGGTTCCGGGTAGTTTTACGTTGCAAACTCAACCCAACCTCGAGTTGGCCATACTTATATTATCTAAGTTCATCATGTTTCCAAAACATGTTACAAGTTTTCAAGCATTTGGGTAGACCTAACTTAATAGGTAAATTCCCAAAGGGTAGACCTAACTTAATAGGTAAATTCCCAAGCTCATGTTTTTATGCATACTTACATGTCATCTTCCATGTTATCTTTCAAGTCATATTTTCAAGTATAAACACATGTCATATTCAAGTTAGGATTTTGCGACATGTTCATGTTTATCTAACTACCCAAAATCGTGTTTTCCCAACGCAAGCAAAGCGAGTCAACATAGTAAGGATACTATGTCACATATTGGTCTCAAAACATGCATGATGCCAAAAAGGGCTTGGCTTCCACATGCATAACATCATAAAGGGATTGGCCATAAACATGCATAGTGTCATAAGGTAATTTGGCCACAAACATGCATATTATCAAAAAGAGTTTGGCCATAAACATGCATAGTGTCATAAGGTAATTTGGCCACAAACATGCATATTATCAAAAAGAGTTTGGCCATAAACATGCCCAACTTAAAAGAGGGGATTGGCCACGAGCATGCATAATCTCATAAAGGGTTTGGCCACAAACTTGCATGTTAGCATAAGGGGTTTGGGTTCATAAACATGCATAAGCCCCAAAATCTTGTCTTAGCCAATGTTTCACAAGTAAAGTGGGTCCTAAAGGTTCATGCTAGCATTTCATGTATAAAGATCCAAACTTGCAAGTTAAACTAGGTTATGCATAGCATGAGGGGCATGATTAAGTCACTCACATGGCCTAAGATCATACATATGAACACAAGAGGCATGGTAAGGCTCATATAGGTTCGCATAATCATGTTTAGCCTCATTTTATCCCATGTCATTATCAAAACTACCGTTTCCATCTAAAAATAGCTAGAACTTACATAGTTAGGCCTAGGGAAAGGAGCATGAATCATCTTGGCTAAGAAAGGTGCCTCCTTTGTAGAAGAATCGTCATGGAACTCGCATAGCAATGTTGATTTGGCCTTGATTTGGTGTAGCAAGCTTGCACCTTTTGATTTGAACTTGATTTGAATGCATAGGCTCTAGGGATTTGAGATGGAGGCCATGAGAGTAGAAATTTGGCCATAGTTTAGTAACATGAGTGAATAATGAGGGTTTAGGGGTAGGTTTAGGGTCTTTTTATAGAGATTAGGATAGTTTTAGGCCCTTAGATTAACCCTAGGACCAACCTGAACCGTCAGATCTCAAACCAGGCCCAAAAACCTAGCCAAGATAGAAAATAGGTGCATCAGACCAGAATCAGCCGACAGGGCAAGTCGACAGCCCTGTCGACATGCCTGTCGACATGCCTGTCGACTTGTCTGGGCGGGAATTTTCCCGCCTGGCCCCATTTCTGCATGTTTCGAAATTCAAATTTCCCGAAAACTTCTTTGGGCCTTAACCGGGTCATACGGACTCCGATTTTCGAAAACTCGGACTCTATTTCGCGTATTTTTCCGAGACGAACGCAATGGCATAGCCCGTTTTACTTGATTCAGAATTTAAAATTAAATTCTGCCTTGATTCTCGTTTTAACATGTTATTGAAATACGGGTTGTTACAGATAGAAAAAGTTACTTTATGTGAATAAAATATTGAAATTAAATAATATAAAAAAAATATCTCCCTCCCCTTTTACCCGCTCTGGCCCCCCCTTTTTTTTCATTTTCAATCGATTCAGTATAAAAAAAAGAAAGAGAAAGGCGACTGCGAAAAACCCGCCGCCTCCTCCGATGAGTCACCGCGCCCAAGGCGGCGCAGCTACCACCAAGCCTTCCCACCCGTTCTCCTCCTCGACCGATGAGAACCCCATCTCCCCCGCAGCAGTAACGAAGCCCTGAACCCCCCTCAATCGACGCAAACCCTAGAACCCGACAGCCCTACCTCGCCCCTCCGATCGACGGTCGCCGCAACGCCCCTCCGCCCCCTGGAGGCCCCAGCTCCGAACCCCAGTGGCCTGCCACCTGCTTCCGCAACCACCACAGATCCGCCACCGACCCAACACCGTACTCCGACATCCCACGCCCCCGAAAAACCACCTGTAAGTCTCCTCCTATTATTTATTTCTATATATTTAAGGTAATTAGCAATAGCTTGATAAAAAAATCAGTTTTGTATATTAGTGTTTGAAATTAAAAATATAATTTTTATATAGAAGAAGGCGTGATTTCTATATAGAAGTGAAGATAAAAACATGATTTTTATTTTAAAGCAAAGCTTTGATTTTTATCGAAGTAAAAGGAAGATTTTTATTTGTTCATTAGCTAGGAAAAAGAAGTGGGTTTTAAAGTAATAAAAATATGATTTTTATATATTGAACTTCGAAATAAAAATATGATTTTTATATATTGAACTTCGAAATAAAAATATGATTTTTATATATTGAACTTCGAAATAAAAATATGATTTTTATATATTGAACTTCGAAATAAAAATATGATTTTTATATATTGAACTTCGAAATAAAAATATGATTTTTATATATTGAACTTCGAAATAAAAATATGATTTTTATATATTGAACTTCGAAATAAAAATATGATTTTTTATATATTGAACTTCGAAATAAAAATATGATTTTTATATATGGAATAGCGAAGTAAAAATTCGATTTTTACATAGGTAGTGAAAGCGGACAACGAAGGTAACAAAAAGGCGAGAACGAAGAAGATTTATATCAAAGAAGAGTCAAGATGTTTGGATAGCTATTGGTGAGAATTTCTCACCTTTCAATTTCATTTTCTAGTTATATATATATATACTAGGATGCAGACGGTGTTTAGTAGCACCCGACACAATCGTCCACAGATCATGGACTTGTTTGTTTGGCTGTTTGGTGATTGATTGCGATATTGGTTTGAATGTGGTTTATGGTGTGAAAAATCGAATCGATAAATTGGTTAGGATTAGACGTGCGCCGTTATAAGGCGAAGGAGTAAGGCTAGGTTAGACTCTTACTCCAAATTTTGTGGTTTGCATAACGAAAGTGATTTGATTGATATGGGTATGGCGGTGGCCATTATTAGACCGGGGACAAGGCTAGGCCTTATCCCGTTTCTAGCATAGCGACGTTATGCCGCCGAAATTTTCTAAAATATGTTAGAAAAATAAAAATATCATTTTTATTAGAAATGAATAAAATAACATATTCATTTACAAATCAAAACGATTTGTTGATGTACACCCATTTGACTGATATGGATTGGGACGATAAATTTTACACATCGCCCAACTACACAAATAAAATATGTGTTTGATTGTTTGAAACCCCACACGGGTGTTAGGATGAAATTTGAAGTTCACTCATCCTGATTGATTAAATATGTCGATCGATCGATTGACAGGCTGTTATAAGCATTAGATATCTATATTTGATGCTTATACAGTGTAGTGCACTTTGGTTGATGGTTGATTATTTTTCAATGCTATTATATACATGTGTTGTATGAAATCCATATAATTAACTTTATATGGTAATTGATTGGGCCTCATTCCAATTTGAAAAATAAAGAATAATATAAAATAAAGGTTCATGTGTTGACAGCACTCATCCATTGAGATTGGTCATGTGTTGAACGAAATATTTTGATAATAACCACTATTTTGAAAAAGGAAATATTTGAAATAGAATATTTGAAAATAGAAATATATGAAGCCATGTTGATTAGATTGAGGCCATTTTGACGTGAACGATATTTATATCGATTTTAAACGATTTCGAAATGAATTGAATTGAAAACGATTTCGAAATGAATTGAATTGAAAACGATTTCGAAATGAATTGAATTGAAAACGATTTCGAAATGAATTGAATTGAAAACAATTTCGAAATGAAATGAATTGAAAACGATTTCGAAATGAATTGAATATAAAATGAATTCAAATTGAATTGAAAGCGAATTGAAATGAATTCAAATTGAATTGAAATTTGAATTGAATAGAAATGAATTTTAAAACGAACTTATAAAGAAGAATTCAATTTTTCTTTGAATTGAAATGGAGGTTGAAATTGTTTTTGAAATAGATTCAAAACTATTTATATAATTCGTTTTAAATAGAAATCGACGAAATATATATTATATATATATAATATAATGGCCTGAATAGAACGCGCCGCGCCGCGGCAGTTCGCGAATTTCGACCATTTATTTCAAACGGACATTACGGGAGATCCGACCGTCGGATTCTCCTAAAACCGGAACCGTTGGGTTCGTATCGAAAAGAGCTTTCTAACGAATATTAGAAATTAGAAATCTAACGGTTGGATTTGGAATTATGTCCAAATCAAATTTGAAAAAGGTCGCTATACGTGCAGTTCGATGGCCATTGGTGGAAATCGACTGTACAGGCCTTGATAAAATTATTAAAAATAGTAATAATTTGTGTAAAATCATAAGAAATGATTTAGAAAGAATTGGGATGAAAAACTCCATATTTGAAAAGATAAAAATAGATTTTTATCGAAATGAACTAGTTTGAACTAGAAATATAATTCTATTTATTTTTAAATAAATAAATTGAATTTGAAAAGGGTTTTAAAAATAACCAGAATTTCCAATGATTGCATTGGAGTGGATTTGAATCGAAATTGTCTTCGGAATATTTCGATGTTGGAATTCGTGATTATACAGATGTTGTTATAGAAATTTGAAAGATATATATTTATATCGTTATTTCCAATACGACAGTTGTTAGTCGTAGAATTTGATATTGAATATAAGCCGATATATTGTCTATTCAGAGCCTTGTATTGAATATCAAATGTGATTTGGGTTTGTCGTGAATGGTGTCTTCACTAACACTGTTCTTGAACCCAGTTGAGAAAAGATTAAATCTTTTTATTTAGATTTAATGAAGTGTACCAATTAAATGATATTTAATTGGAATTGAATTGATATTGATTTTTGGGTTTATCGTGAACAGTGTTTTAAATAACACTTGTTCTTTAACCCGATAATTAATGAATGTGACTTTGGGTTTATCGTGAACCGTGTTTTAAATGACACGGATTCTTTAACCCAGTTAACGATTAAAACTAGGTGGAGTTTTTAATGAATCTTTAATTAGATTGAAATGGTCGAGAATGGAGTATCACCAGTTTTGCTCCAAGCGATAGTTAAATCTTTAATTAGATTTGAACGTGAAATGGTAATTGAATTTACCGATAACACCGTGGTGTTAGATATGAAGTATAATCAGTTTTACTTCATGGGATGAATAGGTTGGGATTGGGAAATTAAAACCAATGATTACTACGGTAAGGTTCGCTGATTCCGACTAGTTGAATCGAAATTCAAAGGAAGATTAGAGAATAAATTCAGGAATTTATCTTGGTTAAAATTAATGGGAACCTTTCCCTATGAATGTGAAATCAGAAACTAACTGTCAGTTAGCTAAGCAGAATGGTTTTCTGGATATTGATCTGATGTTGGTTTCGACCTTCGGGGTTAATATTTGGGGAATTATTCTCTTGATTAATTTACGGTTAGTGACTGATGAATTGGAATGAGGCGTATGTTGTGTTTGTGTAACACTTATTTAAAATATACGCGAGTTATTCGGAAAGACCGGGTTTATCCCATTCTGAATAACTGATACGACGATAAGTCGAAGATGAAGACGGTGGTCGAAGACCGGAAGTCTTCACGTCGTTTGGGTGATTACTGATGATCTTGATTGGGCTGTACACCCAAGAAGATGGAAACAGTTAGTGATCGTCCAGACGTACTTGGAGATCGATGGATATGCGGGGTACTAGGTGCCTCCGGTTTCGTTCAGACCCAGAACGGACTTGTAAATGGACTGTGTGTCTGACATTGGATTTTAGTCCGTGTGATTGATCTCTATTAAATATATATCTGTTTGGCGGCGGAGAATTTATTCTCTTGCTTAACGCCCTTCTCTGGGACGTACGAGCTCAGGGGTTATATATTGATGGATATCAAACGCATGGAGTGAATTGCCTGTGTGGCATGCCTAAGTGGCAGATGATCGAGACTTCTGTTGAAAAGCAAAGTCTTGTGGTTGATGATCAAAGCATGGCCTTTGTGGCGTAGCTTTGTGTAACGTTTACTTCGCGAGTTTCACACCCGGTATGAACCAAAAACGGGAGACGGACCTCAGGGAGGGCATGCGTTTCTTTCTAGTTAGAAGTGGCGTCAGTGGTTTTACACGCCCTGACGAGTTTGACTTATGTGGTTGTTGCTGTTGCGAGGCGCCTCGGTTATATCGGTTTCGGCCGATGCATTCTGGTCGGCAGACGGACCAGACTTACGCCCCATAGGGCGGGGAGACGTATTGTTCAGGCATAATAATCCACTCCGTGTGGACCGGCCCTGACGATCCAAGGGGCAGTTGCGGCTGTTCCTGAGGGTCGGGCTAGACAGTCTCGAATCGGTTGAGGACTATCTTTTGCCTCGGTTCATAGATGGAAATCCAATTTCCAAATACGTGACTTTGCGATTTTGATTGTATAACCTATATATGGCGACATAGTGGTATGGGGTATTCATGCCGCCTATGATTGATACTTATGATTTGAAGTTGTTTTAAACACTATACACTTATAATAGTATCAAATGATTTCTTTTAAACGTATCAAGCATTCTTGGCTATTATAAGGTAAAAACCCTATCCCCCGGCTTGCGTTGCATTGTGTGATAGGACCTGGGTCTTATAATAGCTTCATTTTTCTTTATTTAGCATTGCGCTGTTGTTTTATGCACTGGTATTCTTGGGAGGAAACCCGTTCCGTGTTATACGGCGTGGTCCCTTGATTTACCTATCTTTAAAATAAAGATTATTAACTGTTTTAGTTCTCACACCAGTCACATGACTGACCTGGAGTTTATTGTTTTAACCTAAACTCTGGGTGCCCTTATTTTGACACGGGCAGCTAGTAGTTTTGGTTTTGCAGATTTATATTCACAGGATCCTGGTTTACAGCTGGAACGATATCCGGAAAGCTTTGTATCCGTATATCTCCTTCTAGTTGTGTATTGTATTATTTTCCGCTGCTATGTAACTTATTGTAATCTCTGATATTTCTGTGTAATATATGTTTGTTTATACTCTGTGTATTCTTGTAATCTGATGCATTGTTGTAATATACAATGAAATGTTGTTTTGTTTGTGTTCTACTTTGTCATGTTCTCAAACGATAGGGCATTTCGAACGGTCTGGGTCGGTTTAGCGACTGGTTCGGACCTAGCGAAATTCCTTTTCGTCACAGTTTGGTATCAGAGCTTTGGTTTACAAAGCAGAGAACAAGACACATTAGAACCTTACGAAAGGATTCATCAGATATTGGATTAGTAATATCCAATTAGAATGACTCGTTAGAGATAGGATCAGTAGTATCCTAGAACGAGTGTGAAGAGTAATTTTTTTTTTAAAATAAAAGTGAAAACAAATTTTGTTTTGAAAATTTAAATCAATTATTCGTATTTGGTTATTTATTTATATTGATGTGGACAATCCAGTATATATAGATTTTGCGTATACGTCTGATCCGCGTGTATTCGAAGTTTTAATATATTGGATAGATATAGCATCACACTCTAGTCGCCCGAAGATGATATTGATGATAGCGATCGCATCATCAACATTTATGTTCGAGTTTCGAAGGTGTGATTTTCTATATATTTCCATTAGACTGGTGTGAGAACCAAAACTTATATATAGCTAGAACACATTGTTGGGAATTGGCATCAAAAACAAGATTTTCAGTATATGTATCAAAATTATGAATTTGATAATATAACTCACTAATTGATTGATGTTTGTGTTGTTTGTTTATTTGTTTGCTAATTTTGAATCATTACGCCTAATTGAATCAAATATTGAACTGTATTGAAATTGGTTGCGTTTGCTTGCATATACTTGTACTTACACTGAACAGGTCATAGCAAGGAGGCTAGAGCTGATAATAAAATTTGTTTGCCCGACAAATAGGTACATGTTTATTACATAATTTACTGTTTTGTTTGGGTGATGATGATTTTATGAGCCTATTGGCTAGCCGCTTGGCTTTTTCTTTTTCTTTTTGAGATCTGAAGGACCGGGGAAGCTATTTGAAATTCCCCGATGCTCCCATTGCAGGGGAGGTTATGGCAAAAAATTTCGAAAATTTAGGGTGTTAGCCAAATTTTTGAAAATTTGAAAATTCTCAGAAACTGAAAAGTTGGAGAATGGAAGCCAGATCGAACGTAGAGTTGATTAATCAAACCACTTTCGACTTTGTTCCTTTTCGGGGACGAAAAGTTTTAAGTGGGGGAGATTGTAACAACCCGTAAAATGCGAGCCAGTTTGAAATTTTTATTTTGGCAATTTTAGCGAATTTTGATTATTTAAAATGAATTATTTTAAATAATATCGACGAGAAATTTATTTTGAATATAATTCAAACGTATATATTTATACGCGTCGTCGTTAGAATATAAATATTTATATATAATTATAAATAGAATTGAAAATGGCGCGGTAGTTCGATAATTCGATTTCAAACTTCAATTGAATGTACCGGGTGCAAAACAATCCGGATTTTAGTGAAACCAAAAATATTAGGATCTAATTGATAATATCTTTCCAACGAATCCGACCAATCGAAATTTCATAGCGGGAATCAAAAGATATGTCCAGTTGAAAATTCTGAATAGTCGCTATGAAATTCAGGCCCTTAAAAAATGGACATTTTGCAAATGACCTCGGATTTCGACGAAACCAGTTTTGTTGGGTCCGTGATGTAAAATTATTGCTTGGTTTTAAGTTTCATAATTTTTCGAATCAATATGTGAGCGTGGCGAAGGAAAATGCGTTTGACCAGTTTCAGTTGATTTTAATCGACTGGAAAATGGCCATTTTTCCAACGATCTCAGAATTCGATGAAACTAGTTTTGTTAGGACTGTATCGTCAATACGAAGCTAGAAAATATTTTTCTAGAATTTTTAAAGTTCGTATGCGACCCCGGTAATTTGAAATGTACGTTTAAAATTCAATATAGTGATTTAAATGTAAATTCAACGGAAACTAATCGAAACGATCAAATCAACCTACGATACATATCCCATTGTGTTCAGAATGGGGGTGAAACGCTAGGGACGACAGGCGGTAGGCTTCGTTTCGAGGTCGATAGAAAAAGTTACTTTATGTGAATAAAATATTGAAATTAAATAATATAAAAAAAATATCTCCCTCCCCTTTTACCCGCTCTGGCCCCCCCTTTTTTTTCATTTTCAATCGATTCAGTATAAAAAAAAGAAAGAGAAAGGCGACTGCGAAAAACCCGCCGCCTCCTCCGATGAGTCACCGCGCCCAAGGCGGCGCAGCTACCACCAAGCCTTCCCACCCGTTCTCCTCCTCGACCGATGAGAACCCCATCTCCCCCGCAGCAGTAACGAAGCCCTGAACCCCCCTCAATCGACGCAAACCCTAGAACCCGACAGCCCTACCTCGCCCCTCCGATCGACGGTCGCCGCAACGCCCCTCCGCCCCCTGGAGGCCCCAGCTCCGAACCCCAGTGGCCTGCCACCTGCTTCCGCAACCACCACAGATCCGCCACCGACCCAACACCGTACTCCGACATCCCACGCCCCCGAAAAACCACCTGTAAGTCTCCTCCTATTATTTATTTCTATATATTTAAGGTAATTAGCAATAGCTTGATAAAAAAATCAGTTTTGTATATTAGTGTTTGAAATTAAAAATATAATTTTTATATAGAAGAAGGCGTGATTTCTATATAGAAGTGAAGATAAAAACATGATTTTTATTTTAAAGCAAAGCTTTGATTTTTATCGAAGTAAAAGGAAGATTTTTATTCGTTCATTAGCTAGGAAAAAGAAGTGGGTTTTAAAGTAATAAAAATATGATTTTTATATATTGAACTTCGAAATAAAAATATGATTTTTATATATTGAACTTCGAAATAAAAATATGATTTTTATATATTGAACTTCGAAATAAAAATATGATTTTTATATATTGAACTTCGAAATAAAAATATGATTTTTATATATTGAACTTCGAAATAAAAATATGATTTTTTATATATTGAACTTCGAAATAAAAATATGATTTTTATATATGGAATAGCGAAGTAAAAATTCGATTTTTACATAGGTAGTGAAAGCGGACAACGAAGGTAACAAAAAGGCGAGAACGAAGAAGATTTATATCAAAGAAGAGTCAAGATGTTTGGATAGCTATTGGTGAGAATTTCTCACCTTTCAATTTCATTTTCTAGTTATATATATATACTAGGATGCAGACGGTGTTTAGTAGCACCCGACACAATCGTCCACAGACCATGGACTTGTTTGTTTGGCTGTTTGGTGATTGATTGCGATATTGGTTTGAATGTGGTTTGTGGTGTGAAAAATCGAATCGATAAATTGGTTAGGATTAGACGTGCGCCGTTATAAGGCGAAGGAGTAAGGCTAGGTTAGACTCTTACTCCAAATTTTGTGGTTTGCATAACGAAAGCGATTTGATTGATATGGGTATGGCGGTGGCCATTATTAGACCGGGGACAAGGCTAGGCCTTATCCCGTTTCTAGCATAGCGCCGTTATGCCGCCGAAATTTTCTAAAATATGTTAGAAAAATAAAAATATCATTTTTATTAGAAATGAATAAAATAACATATTCATTTACAAATCAAAACGATTTGTTGATGTATACCCATTTGACTGATATGGATTGGGACGATAAATTTTACACATCGCCCAACTACACAAATAAAATATGTGTTTGATTGTTTGAAACCCCACACGGGTGTTAGGATGAAATTTGAAGTTCACTCATCCTGATTGATTAAATATGTCGATCGATCGATTGACAGGCTGTTATAAGCGTTAGATATCTATATTTGATGCTTATACAGTGTAGTGCACTTTGGTTGATGGTTGATTATTTTTCAATGCTATTATATACATGTGTTGTATGAAATCCATATAATTAACTTTATATGGTAATTGATTGGGCCTCATTCCAATTTGAAAAATAAAGAATAATATAAAATAAAGGTTCATGTGTTGACAGTACTCATCCATTGAGATTGGTCATGTGTTGAACGAAATATTTTGATAATAACCACTACTTTGAAAAAGGAAATATTTGAAATAGAATATTTGAAAATAGAAATATATGAAGCCGTGTTGATTAGATTGACGCCATTTTGACGTGAACGATATTTATATCGATTTTAAACGATTTCGAAATGAATTGAATTGAAAACGATTTCGAAATGAATTGAATTGAAAACGATTTCGAAATGAATTGAATTGAAAACGATTTCGAAATGAATTGAATTGAAAACGATTTCGAAATGAAATGAATTGAAAACGATTTCGAAATGAATTGAATATAAAACAAATTCAAATTGAATTGAAAGCGAATTGAAATGAATTCAAATTGAATTGAAATTTGAATTGAATAGAAATGAATTTTAAAACGAACTTATAAAGAAGAATTCAATTTTTCTTTGAATTGAAATGGAGGTTGAAATTGTTTTTGAAATAGATTCAAAACTATTTATATAATTCGTTTTAAATAGAAATCGACGAAATATATATTATATATATAATATAATGGCCTGAATAGAACGCGCCGCGCCGCGGCAGTTCGCGAATTTCGACCATTTATTTCAAACGGACATTACGGGAGATCCGACCGTCGGATTCTCCTAAAACCGGAACCGTTGGGTTCGTATCGAAAAGAGCTTTCTAAAGAATATTAGAAATTAGAAATCTAACGGTTGGATATGGAATTATGTCCAAATCAAATTTGAAAAAGGTCGCTATACGTGCAGTTCGATGGCCATTGGTGGAAATCGACTGTACAGGCCTTTATAAAATTATTAAAAATAGTAATAATTTGTGTAAAATCATAAGAAATGATTTAGAAAGAATTGGGATGAAAAACTCCATATTTGAAAAGATAAAAATAGATTTTTATCGAAATGAACTAGTTTGAACTAGAAATATAATTCTATTTATTTTTAAATAAATTAATTGAATTTGAAAAGGGTTTTAAAAATAACCAGAATTTCCAATGATTGCATTGGAGTGGATTTGAATCGAAATTGTCTTCGGAATATTTCGATGTTGGAATTCGTGATTATACAGATGTTGTTATGGAAATCTGAAAGATATATATTTATATCGTTATTTCCAATACGACAGTTGTTAGTCGTAGAATTTGATATTGAATATATGCCGATATATTGTCTATTCAGAGCCTTGTATTGAATATCAAATGTGATTTGGGTTTGTCGTGAATGGTGTCTTCACTAACACTGTTCTTGAACCCAGTTGAGAAAAGATTAAATCTTTTTATTTAGATTTAATGAAGTGTACCAATTAAATGATATTTAATTGGAACTGAATTGATATTGATTTTTGGGTTTATCGTGAACAGTGTTTTAAATAACACTTGTTCTTTAACCCGATAATTAATGAATGTGACTTTGGGTTTATCGTGAACCGTGTTTTAAATGACACGGATTCTTTAACCCAGTTAACGATTAAAACTAGGTGGTGTTTTTAATGAATCTTTAATTAGATTGAAATGGTCGAGAATGGAGTATCACCAGTTTTGCTCCAGGCGATAGTTAAATCTTTAATTAGATTTGAACGTGAAATGGTAATTGAATTTATCGATAACACCGTGGTGTTAGATATGAAGTATAATCAGTTTTACTTCATGGGATGAATAGGTTGGGATTGGGAAATTAAAACCAATGATTACTACGGTAAGGTTCCTGATTCCGACTAGTTGAATCGAAATTCAAAGGAAGATTAGAGAATAAATTCAGGAATTTATCTTGGTTAAAATTAATGGGAACCTTTCCCTATGAATGTGAAATCAGAAACTAACTGTCGGTTAGCTAAGCAGAATGGTTTTCTGGATATTGATCTGATGTTGGTTTCGGCCTTCGGGGTTAATATTTGGGGAATTATTCTCTTGATTAATTTACGGTTAGTGACTGATGAATTGGAATGAGGCGTATGTTGTGTTTGTGTAACACTTATTTAAAATATACGCGAGTTATTCGGAAAGACCGGGTTTATCCCATTCTGAATAACTGATACGACGATAAGTCGAAGATGAAGACGGTGGTCGAAGACCCGAAGTCTTCACGTCGTTTGGGTGATTACTGATGATCTTGATTGGGCTGTACACCCAAGAAGAAGGAAACAGTTAGTGATCGTCCAGACGTACTTGGAGATCGATGGATATGCGGGGTACTAGGTGCCTCCGGTTTCGTTCAGACCCAGAACGGACTTGTAAATGGACTGTGTGTCTGACATTGGATTTTAGTCCGTGTGATTGATCTCTATTAAATATATATCTGTTTGGCGGCGGAGAATTTATTCTCTTGCTTAACGCCCTTCTCTGGGACGTACGAGCTCAGGGGTTATATATTGATGGATATCAAACGCATGGAGTGAATTGCCTATGTGGCATGCCTAAGTGGCAGATGATCGAGACTTCTGTTGAAAATCAAAGTCTTGTGGTTGATGATCAAAGCATGGCCTTTGTGGCGTAGCTTTGTGTAACGTTTACTTCGCGAGTTTCACACCCGGTATGAACCAAAAACGGGAGACGGACCTCAGGGAGGGCATGCGTTTCTTTCTAGTTAGAAGTGGCGTCAGTGGTTTTACACGCCCTGACGAGTTTGACTTATGTGGTTGTTGCTGTTGCGAGGCGCCTCGGTTATATCGGTTTCGGCCGATGCATTCTGGTCGGCAGACGGACCAGACTTACGCCCCATAGGGCGGGGAGACGTATTGTTCAGGCATAATAATCCACTCCGTGTGGACCGGCCCTGACGATCCAAGGGGCAGTTGCGGCTGTTCCTGAGGCTCAGGCTAGACAGTCTCGAATCGGTTGAGGACTATCTTTTGCCTCGGTTCATAGATGGAAATCCAATTTCCAAATACGTGACTTTGCGATTTTGATTGTATAACCTATATATGGCGACATAGTGGTATGGGGCATTCATGCCGCCTATGATTGATACTTATGATTTGAAGTTGTTTTAAACACTATACACTTATAATAGTATCAAATGATTTGTTTTAAACGTATCAAGCATTCTTGGCTATTATAAGGTAAAAACCCTATCCCCCGGCTTGCGTTGCATTGTGTGATAGGACCTGGGTCTTATAATAGCTTCATTTTTCTTTATTTAGCATTGCGCTGTTGTTTTATGCACTGGTATTCTTGGGAGGAAACCCGTTCCGTGTTATACGGCGTGGTCCCTTGATTTACCTATCTTTAAAATAAAGATTATTAACTGTTTTAGTTCTCACACCAGTCACATGACTGACCTGGAGTTTATTGTTTTAACCTAAACTCTAGGTGCCCTTATTTTGACACGGGCAGCTAGTAGTTTTGGTTTTGCAGATTTATATTCACAGGATCCTGGTTTACAGCTGGAATGATATCCGGAAAGCTTTGTATCCGTATATCTCCTTCTAGTTGTGTATTGTATTATTTTCCGCTGCTATGTAATTTATTGTAATCTCTGATATTTCTGTGTAATATATGTTTGTTTATACTCTGTGTATTCTTGTAATCTGATGCATTGTTGTAATATACAATGAAATGTTGTTTTGTTTGTGTTCTATTTTGTCATGTTCTCAAACGATAGGGCGTTTCGAACGGTCTGGGTCGGTTTAGCGACTGGTTCGGACCGAGCGAAATTCCTTTTCGTCACAACTTCATTAAATCTAAATAAAAAGATTTAATCTTTTTCTCAATTGGGTTTAAGAACAGTGTTAATGAAGACACCACTCACGACAAACCCAAATCACATTTGCTATTAAATACAAGGCTCTGAATAGAAAATATATCGGCTTATATTCAATATCAAATTCTATTATCAACAAATATCGTATTGGAAATAACGATATAAATATATCTTTCAAATTTCCACAACAATATCTGTATAATCACAAAATCTCACATCGAAATATTCCGAAGACAATTTCGATTCAAATCCATTTCCAATCTTTATATTGGAAATTCTGGTTATTTTCAAAACCATTTCAAATCCAATTTATTTATTTTAAAAATAAATGGATTTTAATTCTAGTTCAAAACTAGTTCATTTCGATAAAAATCTATTTTTATCCTTTCAAATATGGAGTTTTTCACCCCAGTTCTTTCCAAATCATTTCTTATGATTTTACACTAATTATTAATATTTTTAATAATTTTATCAAGGCCCGTACAGTCGATTTCCATCAACGGCCATTGAAATGCACTTACATCGACCTTTTCTAAATTTGATTTGGACGTGTCTCCAAATCCAACCGTTAGATTTCTAATTTCTTACATTCGTTAGAAAGCTCTTTTCAATACGAACCCAATGGTTCCGGTTTTAGGAGAATCCGACGGTCAGATCTTCCGTAATATCCATACGAAGTCAATGGTCGAAATTCACGAACTACCGCAGCGCGGCGCGTTCTATTTAGGCCATTATATTATAGATATAATATATATTTCATCGATTTCTATTTAAAACAAATTTTATAAATCCTTTTAAATTCGCTTTCAAAACGATTTCAACTTCATATTCAATTTCAAATCAAAAATGAATATTCCACTATAAATTCATTTTAAATTCATTTCAAATCAATTTCAATTCAAATCGATTTCAATTCAATTTCAATTCGTTTTAAATTCAATTTAAAACGATTTCAATTCTGTTTCAATCTAATTCGAATTTCAATTCAATTCTATTCAATTCGAATTCAATTCATTTCAAAATATCAGATTTTGAATTCACTTTCGATATTCATTGTAAAACGAATAAAATCGACAAAATTCCCGTTCGTGTTTAAATGGCGCTTAACTACTTAACACGGCTTCACATTTCAATATTCACTAAATATTATTCGAAAATATTTATTAATTCTGAACTGGAATCAGACACAGTCAAGTACCATATAATGTGGATTATATGGATTTCATCCAATTCAAATACACAACAATGACGATAAACAATCAACCATCATCCAAAGTGCGTTCTACACTGTATGTAAATATTCAACGCTTACACAGTCTGTCAATCGATCGATCGACAAATCACTAAACAGTTGGGATTAGTCTATAGCCAATATCATCCCAACACCGTGTGCGGTTTCAAACAGTCAAACACAGATTTTATTTGTGCTGTTGGGCGATGTGTAAGATTTATCGTCCCAATCAATCAATCAAATCAGTGTTCACAAACAAACGGTCTGGTTTGTAAATGAATATTTTATTTTATTCACTTCCACGTTAAAAATTATATTTTTAACGATAAAATATTTTATTTCAACACATGAATTTCTAATCAGTTCATTTACAAAATAAAAATGATATTTTTATTTTTCTAACATATTTTAGAAAATTTTGGCGGCATAACGGCACGATACTAGAAATGGGACAAGGCCTAGCCTTTTCCCCGGTCTAGTGAAGGCCCATGCCATTCACACATCAATCAAATCAATTTCAATTCACCAAACAACCAAATCAAATCAACTAATCTAACCAACTACACAACCAAACAAGTCCATGTTCTGTGGACAATGGTGTCGGGTGATACTAAACATCGTCTGCATCCTAGTATATATAATAATATAACTAGAAAAAAGAAAAATGAAAATGTGAGAAGTTCTCACAGAGGGTTCCACTCCGTCGTGCTTTGCTTTTGAACTGCTGAATCGCCTGAATCCGCTTGAAATTCCTATGCAGTTCTTGTCCCGCTGTTTATAATAAAAATTATATTTTTATTACAACATTCTAATAAATAAAAATCGTATTTTTATTTCTACTTTATATATTTACAACGCTTCTTTCTATATAAAAATTATATTTTTATATTTCTACTTCTTATTGTAACGGCTGGAAATTTCCGACTCCTCGAGAGTCGGAAATTCCGAGACGTTAGTGAAAGAATTTAGAAGGTGAGAAAGAAAAGATAGAACTAATAGAATAGAAGAAGAAGAAAAACATCAGAATCATCAGAGTAACACGAATCTCACAGCGGAACGAATAACATATAATATATAACATAACTTTGAAGTAAACAGTTATATATATACAATAGCACTTATCAGAGTACAACGCTTACAACACAGCGGAAATAACTATAGCTATAAAATCTTGCAGCCTCCTGCTCCAAGCTCTCCAAGCATATCTGTAAATCCCGACTACTTGACTGCCCGTACAAATTTAGGCACCCAAGAGTTTAGCGAAAACAAAAAAGTAAACTCCGGGTCAGTCATGGGACTGGTATGAGTAAAACAATTTAAAATAATTGAACAGGTATATGATATCTCATAAGACCACGCCGTGAATACGGAACGGGTTTTTCCTTATGAGTATCTAAACAACTTTGACAAGCAATATCATTGTGATATTATAATAATGTCTAAGTACAAATAGGTATCAATCTAGCAGAAACGCTTGCATCTCACGTTCTACATACATAGTATAAAATCATAAACCGCAGGGCGCTTATCGGAGAATGGATTCCAACAGACAAGGTATGGGAGCACCTTCTGAATAGTGTACTCTAGAGGTGATACACTCAGGGTTCAACAAGAACGTCTTGCAACCCGGCCACACATGACCGCTCACTCATTTAGCTTGAGTGTCGCGAATATATTGCCACCACGGTTATAGGCCATCAAACCGTCATCCGAAGATACAGAATCAAAAAGAAGTATAAATATGAATATTCTCTAGATCGGTGACAATACACCCTGCTTGGGGATGACCCAACTAGCCATGCTGCCTAGCCCAACTTTTGTTACTTCCCGGTGTGAGGCTAGAAGCTACGTCTATCTTCAGAACATCTGATCACCATTCACTTTGAATGCCACATCGTCATACCCGCCAAATCACAAATTGACTTATCCAAAAATAACACAGGTATATAGCTAAGAGAAACGAATTCCTCCGCCACCAAACGTGAATACGTTTGAACAGATCAACTTACGCGATCCATTGGATATACTCTGTCAGACCTTCTTCCATATACGTTGTCCTGGGACTGGACAAACCGAAGGCACTATTCAGTATATCCATCTTAGTCACTATTATCTAAGACTTATACAACAGCCCTTGCACTTTACTCCGTCTTCAATTTGTCTTTGGCATATATTGCTCGCAACGCTTATGCCGATACAGAGTGGTTCTTTGGATAATAATCCAACCGGTCTCTCCATATTAACAACGTTAAAATGGTAAAAACTTTGATAGTCTGTGATCTAACTATCAAATGAAAACATGTCGGTGTACAAACAACGATCTTATTTCCAAATGGGAATTCGATCGATCAATCATCATATGTTCATATTTCCTTATTTCATATATTTAGAAAATATATGTTATTAATCATTGGAAAACATTTCCATAGCTTATTTTCACATCACTATTATTTCGCAACTATCAGTCCCTAACTGTAACTAGTATGAGAACAATTCTCTAAGTATCAATCCGGAAGGTCGAAACCAACATCAGATCGTCACTTAGAAAACCGTTCAACTTACCCTCTCCAGTCAGTTTTCTGAATTTGCTTAACTCTATTTCTTAAATTCTTATCGTGAAAACATTTCATTTTCTATGTTTAGAAAACATATCTGACTATATTTGGAAAACGTTTCCAAAACTCATTTACGGATTTCCAATGAACGTTGTATAAAACATCGTTTCGCTTAATCCATTTATCGCTTATTCCTTAACTTTATTCCTAATCAACCTTTTAGATCGAACCACAACTATTCCTTTGTCAATTCTGAAGTCAATCAAGTTGGGGTATAATTACCTCGCAGACCTTAATTGAACAACGTCCTTTACTGTGAAATAGATGAAGCTCATCACTCACTTTTTACAATCATCTGTTTACGCAAATTCTCGGATTCAGGTTACGAATCTACTTCTTACATGAAAACGTTTGATTATAACTATAACGTTATAATTCCTACTTCTGCAATATCTAACCTAAACTATAACTTTATCTCCTAACTCAAATAATTTAACAGACACCTAATTTCTAAATCAATAACTAAATCTTGATTTAAACCCTGGAAAGTAAATAGTACTTTCCCGAATTGGCTATAATCGAATTCGACCTATAACTCTCTTTCGAGTAATCTCTATTTGATTAACTCTTCTTCGAATAACCTATATTCGATTATCTCTCTTCGAATAACTCATATTCGAAATCTCTCTCTTTCGAATAAACAATATTCGATCTCTTTCTTTCGAATATGCTATATTCGAAAATCTCCTTTCGATTTACTAATTAATAACTCCTTTCGATCAAAATAAAATCGATAACTCCTTTAACTCTATTCGAATAACTAATATTCGACTAACTCCTTTGGATCAACTCATTTTATTAACTCCTTCGAATAACTAATTCGAATAACTTACCTTCGAATAACCAATATCCGATTTACTCTAACTCGATTAACTTAATTCTAATCGATTTACTCCATTTCGATTCAACTTAATTCAAATCGATTAACTTAACTCAAATTGATTAACTCCTTTCGAATAACTAAATTCGATTTAACTCTAATTGAATAACTAATATTCAATTAACTCTTACATGTTTACTCTATTTGAATAAGTAATTCGAATCACTCTAATGTGTTTAACTCTATTCAAATATCTAATTCGAATAACTCATTTCGAATAACTAAATTTGATTAACTCTTTTAACTTTACTCGAATAACTGTATTCGATTAACACCTTCTTTCGAATAACTATATTCGATTAACTCTTCGACTAACTCCTTTGGATTAATTAACTTCGAATAACTCCTTTGAATTAACTAACTTCGAATAACCAATATTCGATAACTACTCTTCGAATAAATAATATTCGATAACTCTTCTCAAATGGATAACATTTGATTTCTCCACTCGAATAAACTATATTCGATAACTCTTCTCAAATGAATAACATTTGATTTCTCCACTCGAATAAACTATATTCGATTACTCTTCCCTCGAATATTCTATATTCGATAACTCTACTTCTAATAAGTGATATTCGGCAACTCTACTCGATTAACTCCACTTGGATAACTCTAACTGGTCAACTCTAACTGTTTATTTTTAACTGGTAAATTTTAACTGGTTAACTCAAATGGTTTAACCTAACTGGTTAACTCGTCTCGATTAACTGAACTAATCCACTTAGTTTAACTTAGCTAATTCACGTTGATTAACTCTAACCGATTCACTTAGTTTAACTCAACTAATTTACTTCGATTAACCACTTAGTTAACCTAACTAATTCACTTCGATTAACCAATTAGTTTAACTTGACTAATTCACTTAGTTTGACGCAACTAATTCACTTTGATTTACAAATTAGCTTAACTTAACTAATTCACTTTGGTTAACTTAACCCATTACTTTTATTAACTCGACTAACTTGCTTTGGTTAACTTAACCAATTACTTTGATTTACTCGACTAACTTGCTTTGGTTAACCTAACCAATTACTTTGTTTAACTCTATTCGAATGAGTAATTCGAATCACTCTAATGGGTTTACCCCTATTCAAATATCAAATTCGAATAACTCATATCGAATAACTAAATTCGATCAACTCCTTTTAATAACGTTTCTACTTCTCTATATAAGTCCAGACTTATATATATTCCATTTATCAACGATAAATAATTTATTTAATTTATAAAACATTATTTATAAATTAATCTACTTCAATTTATCTGTTTAAAACAGATTTCCTATTTAATACCTCATTTAAATCCATATCGTGTTATACCGTGTGCGAAGCACGTGTTTGAATCTATCCTTGTATAATTCTATTTATTTTCCGAACAAGTGTTCCTTTATTTATTCCCTAAATAAATATTCCTTTATTCCATTTATTTATAATCTAAATAAATGTTCCTTTATTTATTTCCTAAATAAATAAATGTTTCCATTTTATAAAATCCTATCGATTTTATAAAAAAGATTTATTTTCAATATAAACATTGAAAATTCCCTTTTTACATTCTAGTATCACCTACGGTGTTTAACGTGTCGTATAACAATGATCGGTATCATTCAAACATATGAAACCAATAACAGATTTCATAACACATCATATATCACAATATATGAAAAACAATAAAATAACTGTTGAGGAATCCAGTCGGATACCTCCAACACTATTTCCCTGCATCACAGATGTTAGACAATATAGATAGCATCACTTTCAGTTCCATATGATATATTCTGTTAAACAGAATCCATATAGAAATTTAACTAACTGACTAGCAGTTCAATCAAACAATCAACACACAGTCAAACAGACAATTTTAACAGTTCTAACAATACAATATGAAATTATAAACTGTTCAGAGTTAGTGAGATTTACTCACATTTGCAGTTCATCGTTAAAGAACGGTAAACCGTGGTTTGATTTGAATCAAACAATTTATTTCGCCGTAAATTCAAACTAGCCCCAATCCACTTCCAGTCAGCTTCATTGTGAATCTCCCGTCCATACGATCCCAACGTGACTTGTTTCGCTCAATTCTGATAACGTATGACGAAGTTACTCAATTTCGAAGTTTATAAACATTTAAATTGAAATTTAACTTGGATTTACTTTCTGTTGGGCTTTACCTATTATATACGGCCCACTCACCATTTAAATACCAGACCCGTATTTTTTTAATCTCCTCCATCTTCCTCATATGAAACCCGACTCCAGGACCCTTTTAAAGCCATTATCCCAACTTTGAACACCATAACTTCCATCGTTCTGCCATGACATCAAATATAGAGACAACTACGGTTTCCCTCTTCGAAAGCCCTACCACCTCATATAAATCACCTCACACTCGTGGTCAATTCTCAGAATGCGTCGAGCAGGAAACTCCGCAACCCACAGTGTCAACATCGACACTTTCCATCGCGGATTCCCACACAACATCGGCCGCAACTTAGCCTCGACCTCCTGAACCCAATTATCAACATCAATTTACATATTAGTGCTCAAATCCTTCGATTTCGTCAACCCTAGTTCTTACTGCTGTAAATACAGCGAACTAAACAAGCGTCGATCCCATAAAAACTGATCTGAAAGTGATGAGCATTCTTCTGTGATTTGAAATATACATATTAGAGGATTTATAGGATTTTATTGTATTTGTTTTGACTTCTCCATTGATGACTTTTCACATTTTTTTCTTGAGGAGGTTACGGCGGAATTCTGTTGACTAAGGGGAAATGAGGAGTTAGGTTTAGAAAGTAGCTTATTTATAGGGTTTTTGTTTGGATTAAATGTGTGGATCTTTAAAGGTCACGCCTTCTTCTTTTGAGGCCACAAAGAACGAAAGGTTGAGAAGAATCCATACGTGACTTATTTTTGATCTTTCACAAGATGTATGGTATTAACTGTAACACCCCGAATTTTAGTTAATACTAAAATTCACTAATTATAGGATAAAGAATCTCAGATGTGGGAATTGGGGGTAACGGGCTGCGTCATTGCGTTCGTCTCGGAAAAATACGCGAAATAGAGTCCGAGTTTTCGAAAATCGGAGTCCGTATGACCCAGTTATGGCCCAAGGAAGTTTGCAAAAAATTAGAGCTAAAAACAGATTTAGGAATTTAAATTTAAAATTTAAATTCAGATTTGGAATGGGCCAGGCGGGGTCAGGCGGGTAGCTTCCCGCCCAACCCATGTCGACAGGGCTGTCGACAGGCCTGTCGACAGGGGTGTCGACATGCCTGTCGACTTGCCTGTCGACAGGGTGGCACCGTTCTGTGAACCTGGGTGCACCAGGTTGCACCAGGTTGGGGTTCAGGCTGGCTAGGAGGGCTGGTTCTAGAGATTTCCTAAATCTAATGGACCTAAATTAATCTAGGGTTAATCCAAGGGCCTAAAACACTTTCTTAATCTATAAATACACCCTAAACCTACCTTAATCCTCACCAAAAATAGAAATAATGGCCTCATGCCGCCAAATTAAATTCTAAGAGAAGCCTCCACTAATCTAAGAAGAAAGTTGCAAGCTAATTCCTCTCTAATCAATCCTTAATCATCATTATCTTCATAGTTAGCAACTAATTCTACTTCATAAAGTTGCTAATCTTGAGTTTGGTGAGTTTCTATCACTTTAACATCAATTGTTAAAGTAAGTAGATTGGGTGTAATGAGACTTATGGTCTTAAATGCGGATTAGTGAGTATGAATCATGTATAATGATATGTTACTCAATGTTGTTCTATGTTTATGCATATTTGATAAGTTGGTTTATGCATGCTTAATAAGTTGATGTATGCATGTTTAACAAGTTGATATATGCATGTTTAATAAGTGGATTTATGCATATTTAATAAGTGGAATTATGCATGTTTAGCAAAGTGAGATATGCAAGTTAAGTGTATGTTTAAATGCAAGTTGAAAGTGATATGCAAGTTATGCATGCTTATGCAAGTGTATTGATGCTTATGCAAGTCATGTATATGTTTAAATGCAAGATTTATGTGATATGCAAGTTATGCATGCTTATGCGAGTATATGAATACTTATGCAAGATATGTATATGCTTAAATGACATGATATGCAAGTTATGCAAGTATGTGAATGCTTATGCAAGTATGTGGATGCCTATGCAAGTATGTGAATGCTTATGCAAGTTATGTGTATGCTTAAATGCATGTTTAACATGTTATGCAAGATTGAGAATGCCTATATGCAACTTTAACATGTTATGCAAGATATGTGTATGATAATATGCAAGCTCATATGCAACATGTTATGCAAATCATGTGTATGATAATATGCAAGTTTGGGTTGTATGTAGTTGGGTTAATATATGCTCATATATGCAAGTTGACATCCTCTTAACCCATGACAAAGTTGTATGCTAAACCCATGATATTTGTGATGATCTTCCCCCTTATTATGTCATGTAACGAGAACGATTTACGTGGGGAACGATGGGGTTGGTAAATATATTAATAAATGAATGTTTGGGTATGATTAAGCATACCATAAAAATAAATTACCATAAGTGGGAATTTACCTATTGAGTTAGGTCTACCCCATGGGAATTTACCTATTGAGTTAGGTCTACCCATGTTATGGAAAACTTGATATTAATTAGGGATAATTAATATGGGGGTGATTAATTAGGTGTAATTAATCGACTAAGACACGAGGTTGGACTCATTTGTAGTGTAAAACTGCCCGGACCCGACCGGCTTAACCAGTTGCTACAAATGTCAGCCCAATGTGAGAGGTCTTAGCCATAAATTAAATACGTGATTAAGGTAAAGACACGAGGTTAGACTCTGTTATGACGTAAGACTGCCCGGATTCTACCGGCTTAACCAGGCGGTCATAACAGCCAGTCTAATGTGGGAGGTCTTTACGGGAGATCACGGTCTTAATTAGTTAAGAAACACTTAACCATAATAGCATGTAGTGGGACATGAGGGGTTAAGTGGGTGCCTTGGGTGGCATAAGGAAATTTGGTGGTTGCCTTGGGTGGCATGTGGAATCTAGTGGGTTGCCTTGGGTGGCAATAGAAAATACGATTAGAATACTTAACCAAGTGGAAACATGTAATTAAACATGATTAAAGGGTTAAGTGGGATACACTAGATATTTGACAAGCTTAAGTGGGTAGCTTGTGGGGGCCCATTTCAACCAATATCCCAAACGTATCTTTGTGGGCTCGACCCAAGTCGAGTGACGGGACACGCATATTGGGCTTGATTATAAGAGGCCAAAACGGGTTAGCGGTGGCAACGCAAGTCCAACGGGTTTCATATGCGTGTGTGGGCCCGGGTTGGTAGATAAGCCGTTGTTGCATCGTGTAGATATAAAGCCGTGCACCGTTAGTATTGGGTAGCCACTTTAGGGGAGTGATACACCCCACTGTGGGACCATCACGGGTATCTACGGTAGGGAGCCGATCGCTTGGGGAGTAGTGGGTACACCTAATGAAGATAGGGGCAGACGGCACCTATGTAGGGGTACACGAAACTACTGGGTAAGAATTACCGGGTACACCTAGTGGAGATAGGGGCAGACGGCACCTATGTAGTGGGCTAGGGGTACATGAAACTACTGGGGAAATCTTCTAAGTCTTTGGAAGGGATCAACCTTTAAGTAGGAAGGACTGGTGTGGTGCAGTTAGTAATTATCCTTGGGTGGGTAGATGCGTCCTGACGGTTATCTTAGTTTATCCTAAGTCTACCAAGCTGCTTAGTGTAGCCATTCATCCCCAGATATTACCGTAGGTCAAGTTTATGTCTTCTCTGGTTACTTTAATGATTGTATTGTTAAAGTTATAGGACTCACTCAGACTTATGTCTGACCCCGTTGTTTTTATCTTTTTTCCCAACCCTCAGGTCCTACGGTGGATCCTAGCGGTAGTAGAGCTTGATCGGATTGATGTTCCAGTCTTTAGGAGCTTGGGTAGATGTAAAGCTCCAGTTATCCAGTTATCTTTTCTTTTGTTATGGCTATTGTATGAGAGAGTGGGATTATGTACTTCTTTATTTTGATGGATATTGTACTTGACTTTTATCGTGGTTTTATGATGTAACCAGACATGTTTACTTCCGCTGTTATGAGATGATGTTTTAAAATTTCAAGTACTATTTATATCTGTCTTGTTGTAATTTTTCTGTTCTATATTCACTAAAATACTCCACCGATGCTATGGCATTCCCTTTGTGAGTGACCCTAGCGGGCGTGGGGTGTTACACGTGGTATCAGAGCAAAGGTTACCGGAACAGATAAAATTTTTAGAAAACTATTTTTCTAAAACATTTTTGGAAAAGATATTTTCAAAAACATGTCTTTTAAGAGAAAAGTTTTTGAAAGAAAAGCATGATCCCCAATAGCCATATCTATATCCTTCGAATTCTCCGTTTTGAATCCTTCCTTTTTCGTTTCAGCATGGCCGAGAATCTTAATCTTCCAGAGGGTGTGACGGTACCAGTATGGTATAGGAGATTGATGGAGGCTAGGGCCACCACTGCGGGTCCAGCAAATATTCCTCCACCAACCGTAGCACCCGATCTTCCTCCTCCCCCTCCTCCTCGCACGGATACTTTTGCTAAGACTTGCAAGGAATTTAAAGCTATGGGAGGGAAACCTTTTCAAGGATCTGAAACCTTTGTGGAGGCTAGAGATTGGATTAAAGAGGTGGAAGAGTTGATAGATATCTTTGAGATGGAAGAAGGGAAGAAAGTCAAGTTGGCTGCTTGGTTAATGAAGGGAGAGGCCTCATTCTGGTGGGAGGTCACTAATGGAGAACGCCCCGTTGACTCTTGGGCGGATTTTAGGCAAAGATTTGTGGCAAAGTTTCTCTCAAGGGCGGAGGAAAACTTGTATATGGAAAGATTCTTGACTCTAAAGCAAGGAAATCTTTCGGTGAAGGAATATGTCAACAAGTTTAATCAATTGGCAAGGTTTGGCCTAGACACGGTGAATACACCGGAGAAGAAGGCTTTGAGGTTCGTGAAAGGCTTGAATGAACCTATGCATGGATTGGCTATGACTCACATCCCTATGGGGGCCACCTTTGAGAAGCTAGTTGATATGGCACTCATGTATGAGGAAGAGAAGGGTCCTAATGCAAATAAGGCACCCGAGAGGAAGGGAGATCAAAAGAGACCTCAACAACAGCAAAGCAAAGGTGGGAAAGGCAACGGTGGCAAGGGCAAGAAGAAGAAGTGTTTCAATTGTGGGACACCTGGCCACCTAAGCAAGGATTGTCGCAAGAAGAAGAAGACCGGCTGCTTCCACTGTGGCGAAGCAGGGCACTTAGTGAAGGATTGCCCTAAGAAGGGGCAAAGGACGGGATCTACCTCAGGAGGACAGGTGCAAGCTCTTATGGCACCGAGTCAGGCTAGGGGGCAAGTACAGGCTCTCGTGGTTCCACCGATTCAAGAGAGAGGTAGAACTATTTCCGTTGAAAGTCTGGTTTTTCTATTTGACCATCCTGTCCGTACATTGTTTGATTCAGGCGCATCGCATTCGTTTATCTCATCATCATTAGTTGAGTTACTGCACTTAGACACCAGTCTGGTAGATGATCCCTTGGTTGTTTCAAACCCAATTGGGGGCTCCACTTATTTGTCCATGATATGTTTGGGTTTGAAGATTTCTATACTTAGCATTGAGTTTAGATGTGATGCTTTTGTGTTGGGCTTCACGGGCTATGGGTTGATTTTGGGCATGGACTGGTTATCCAGTAATGGTGCCATTCTTGATTGCGAAAGGAGAGTTGTTAGGCTCATGACCCGCTTGGGTAACACTCTCGAGATTTCTTGTAATCCCATGGACTCTGTCATGCTAAGTTATCTTGAATCGCTTGACGCTTCGGTCGAGAGTTTGCAATCTATGAGAGTGGTCCGGGAATATCCGGATGTGTTTGAGGAGGTGAAGGGCTTACCTCCGAAGCGGGAGATTGACTTCCGAATATATTTGGTGGATAATGCTAAACCGGTATCTTTACCAGTGCGCCACATGGCTCCTCGTGAGAGGAGGGAACTCCATAAGCAAGTAGGGGAGTTGCTTGAGAAGGGGTTCATAAGACGGAGCATATCGGAGTGGGGTGCTCCAGTAGTATTTGCTACGAAGGCGGATGGGTCCCTCAGACTTTGTGTAGACTATAGAGAACTCAACAAGCTCACAAAGAAGAATAGACACCCATTGCCAAGGATAGATGATCTTTTCGATCAGTTGGTTGGCGCTTCAGTATTTTCTCAGTTGGACTTGGCCACGGGGTTTCATCAGTTGAGGGTGGCTGAGGATAGCATAGACAAGACTGCCTTTAGAACTCCGGATGGTTTCTATGAGTGGCTGGTGATGCCATTTGGGTTGACGAACGCCCCTGCATACTTTGTTGATTTGATGAGTAGGGTGTTCAGGGAGTTCCTTAATAAATTCGTGGTGGTCTTTGTGGATGATATCTTAGTATTTTCTAAGAGTGAAGAAGAGCATGCTCTACATCTTGGGGAAGTGTTGAAGACTCTTCGAGCACATAGCCTTAAGGCTAAATTCTCTAAATGTCACTTCTGGAGGAAGGAAGTACGATTCTTGGGGCACGTGGTCTCCAAGGAAGGGATAGCTGTGGATCCCGCGAAGGTAGTATCAATTCAGGATTGGAAGGTTCCGAAGAATGCTACCGAAGTAAGAAGTTTCTTGGGGTTGGCGGGCTATTATAGGAAGTTTATTAAAGACTTCGCGAAGATATCAGCCCCATTAACCCGCTTAACAAAGAAGAATCTTGTTTTCACATGGGACGTAGATTGTGATGATGCGTTCCGACGGTTAAAGAGAGCTTTAACCACCGCTCCAGTTTTAGTGTTGCCAGATGGGAGCAAGCCATTTGTTGTCTATACCGATGCCTGTGGGACAGGACTTGGCGCAATCTTAATGCAGGAGGGAAGGGTAATAGCCTATGGTGGAAGGCAGTTGAGGGCACATGAGAAAAATTACCCTACCCATGATCTAGAGCTGGCCGCTATTGTTTTTGCGCTTAAGATTTGGCGTCATTATCTTCTTGGTGAGAGATTCGAGTTGTTCACTGACCATAAATCATTGAAGTACTTATTCTCTCAGAAAGATTTAAACTTAAGACAGCAAAGGTGGATGGAGTTCGTAGCATCCTATGATTTCGAGATAGCGTATACCCCTGGCAAGGGTAACGTGGTGGCGGACGCCTTGAGTAGGAAGAGGTTGTCCTTGAGTCCATTGTTCGTGGAACGACAAAGCTTGGAATTTATCTCGATGTTTGATTTCAGACCTTCCATTGATTATGAACCCGGTTTGCTAGCTTCTTTGGAAGTTAGACCTACTCTTTTGGGACGGATTGGAGAAGCCCAGAGGGACGACCCACAGTTGGTTGAGTTGATAGGGAAGCTCATAAGGGGGGAGTCGTCCAGCCATTTGAGTAGGTACACCCTAGACGATAAGGGGTACTTACGTAGAGACGGTAGACTTTGTGTACCGCAAGACGAGGGTTTGAGGAAGGCTATTCTTGATGACGCACACCGTTCTAGGATGACCATTCATCCCGGTGGGGATAAGATGTACCAAGACATGAAAAGGGTTTTCTTCTAGGCCGGTATGAAGAAAGACGTGGCCGAATATGTCGCTCGATGTTTGGTGTGCCAGCAAGTGAAGGTGGAGCAAAGGAAACCAGGTGGATTGCTTCACCCATTGGAGGTTCCGCAATGGAAGTGGGATAGCGTCTCGATGGATTTTATTGATGGGTTACCCAGGTCGAGGAAGGGTAATACAGGAATTTGGGTGGTGGTAGATAGACTTACTAAGAGCGCCCATTTCATACCTGTGAAGAGCAAGAGGACCGCTCCATGGCTAGCTTCAGTATATCTTCGAGAGATAGTTCGATTGCATGGGGTACCCTCTAGCATAGTTAGTGATCGAGATCCTATCTTCACTAGCGAGTTCTGGAGAAGTTTGCAAGAAGCAGTGGGAACTCAATTGTGTCTGAGCACCGCATATCATCCTCAGACAGACGGCCAGACTGAGAGGGTGAATCGTGTTCTAGAAGACCTTTTGAGGCTTCGTATCTTAGATTTTGGAGGTACATGGGAAGAGCATCTTCCACTGGTGGAGTTCGCATATAATAACAGCTTTCAGTCCAGTATTGTTATGGCTCCTTTCGAAGCTCTCTATGGAAGGCCTTGTCGATCACCTACGTGTTGGTGGGAGTCTACGGATAAGATCTTGCTTGGGCCTGATATGGTTAGGGAGACTTCAGAGAAGATCGACTTGATTCGAAGAAGAATGAAAGCAGCGCAGGATAGGCAAAAATCTTATGCGGACAAGAGAAGGACGGATCTTGAGTTTGAGGTTGGAGATATGGTTTTTGTTAAGGTATCTCCGTTGAGAAATGTTGTTCGCTTCGGATCCGTTGGGAAGTTAGCACCAAGGTTTGTTGGGCCGTTTCCTATCAAGGAAAGGATTGGACGGATGGCATATAGGGTGGAGTTGCCCGACAGACTTAGTGGTGTTCATGATGTATTCCATGTATCGCATCTGAGGAAGTGCTTACATGAGACCGCAGAGGTGGTAGAGCCGAGCTTACTTAGAGATGTAGAGGTTGAGCGTGATGCGACGATTCGACGAGCTCCTACTCGCATCCTTGGGTCAGAGACTAGGAAGTTGAGAAACAGAGAGGTTCAGCTAGTCAAGGTGCAATGGGGAGAAGATGAGAGCAACGCGACTTGGGAGACGGAAGCGAAGATGCGTTCATTGTACCCATTTCTTTTTGAGGGTATGTCTTTACTTTCTCCTTTATCGCTTGTCTAGTACTTATCTTATCTTTGGTATGTCCTCTCGTTAGTACCTTTGACCTTTAGATAAGGTAAACCTATGGTTGAAACATGTGTTTGAGACATGTTATGGTTGATGGATGCAAGTGGATGCAAGTGTTTGCTAGTGGTTGCTCGTGGATGCATATACACACACTCTAGGCACTAGATCGGCTCAGTCACTTCATATTGCATATTGCATAAAATTGTGTGTAGGAAAATATATTTATGGATGTATAATGGTTGTGTTATCACATGGATGATGCATTTTGGTGAATGATTGTGCACTCATGTAGATATTGTATGTGTCGATAGGGTTTTCTCGCATACATAATGGATGCATGGCACTATCATGGTTTGCATATGTTCATACATTAGATAGGGAACATATACACACACTTTTTGCATATGCTCATACATCATTAGAAATGGTTTAAGGACAATGGATGCCCGTGGTTGATGATTTGAGTAGATGGTTGTTTGGTTGGTAGGATATGCATTCTCCTTAGCTTAGAGATTTCGGGGACGAAATCCTTTAAGGAGGGGAGAATGTAACACCCCGAATTTTAGTTAATACTAAAATTCACTAATTATAGGATAAAGAATCTCAGATGTGGGAATTGGGGGTAACAGGCTGCGTCATTGCGTTCGCCTCGGAAAAATACGCGAAATAGAGTCCGAGTTTTCGAAAATCGGAGTCCATATGACCCAGTTATGGCCCAAGGAAGTTTGCAAAAAATTAGAGCTAAAAACAGATTTAGGAATTTAAATTTAAAATTTAAATTCAGATTTGGAATGGGCCAGGCGGGTAGCTTCCCGCCCAACCCATGTCGACAGGGCTGTCGACAGGCCTGTCGACAGGGGTGTCGACATGCCTGTCGACTTGCCTGTCGACAGGGTGGCACCGTTCTGTGAACCTGGGTGCACCAGGTTGCACCAGGTTGGGGTTCAGGCTGGCTAGGAGGGCTGGTTCTAGAGATTTCCTAAACCTAATGGACCTAAATTAATCTAGGGTTAATCCAAGGGCCTAAAACACTTTCTTAATCTATAAATACACCCTAAACCTACCTTAATCCTCACCAAAAATAGAAATAATGGCCTCATGCCGCCAAATTAAATTCTAAGAGAAGCCTCCACTAATCTAAGAAGAAAGTTGCAAGCTAATTCCTCTCTAATCAATCCTTAATCATCATTATCTTCATAGTTAGCAACTAATTCTACTTCATAAAGTTGCTAATCTTGAGTTTCTATCACTTTAACATCAATTGTTAAAGTAAGTAGATTGGGTGTAATGAGACTTATGGTCTTAAATGCGGATTAGTGAGTATGAATCATGTATAATGATATGTTACTCAATGTTGTTCTATGTTTATGCATATTTGATAAGTTGGTTTATGCATGCTTAATAAGTTGATGTATGCATGTTTAACAAGTTGATATATGCATGTTTAATAAGTGGATTTATGCATATTTAATAAGTGGAATTATGCATGTTTAGCAAAGTGAGATATGCAAGTTAAGTGTATGTTTAAATGCAAGTTGAAAGTGATATGCAAGTTAAGTGTATGTTTAAATGCAAGTTGAAAGTGATATGCAAGTTATGCATGCTTATGCAAGTGTATGGATGCTTATGCAAGTCATGTATATGTTTAAATGCAAGATTTATGTGATATGCAAGTTATGCATGCTTATGCGAGTATATGAATACTTATGCAAGATATGTATATTCTTAAATGACATGATATGCAAGTTATGCAAGTATGTGAATGCTTATGCAAGTATGTGGATGCCTATGCAAGTATGTGAATGCTTATGCAAGTTATGTGTATGCTTAAATGCATGTTTAACATGTTATGCAAGATTGAGAATGCCTATATGCAAGTTTAACATGTTATGCAAGATATGTGTATGATAATATGCAAGCTCATATGCAACATGTTATGCAAATCATGTGTATGATAATATGCAAGTTTGGGTTGTATGTAGTTGGGTTAATATATGCTCATATATGCAAGTTGACATCCTCTTAACCCATGACAAAGTTGTATGCTAAACCTATGATATTTGTGATGATCTTCCCCTTATTATGTCATGTAACGAGAACGATTTACGTGGGGAACGATGGGGTTGGTAAATATATTAATAAATGAATGTTTGGGTATGATTAAGCATACCATAAAAATAAATTACCATAAGTGGGAATTTACCTATTGAGTTAGGTCTACCCCATGGGAATTTACCTATTGAGTTAGGTCTACCCATGTTATGGAAAACTTGATATTAATTAGGGATAATTAATATGGGGGTGATTAATTAGGTGTAATTAATCGACTAAGACACGAGGTTGGACTCATTTGTAGTGTAAAACTGCCCGGACCCGACCGGCTTAACCAGTTGCTACAAATGTCAGCCCAATGTGAGAGGTCTTAGCCATAAATTAAATACGTGATTAAGGTAAAGACACGAGGTTAGACTCTGTTATGACGTAAGACTGCCCGGATTCTACCGGCTTAACCAGGCGGTCATAACAGCCAGTCTAATGTGGGAGGTCTTTACGGGAGATCACGGTCTTAATTAATTAAGAAACACTTAACCATAATAGCATGTAGTGGGACATGAGGGGTTAAGTGGGTGCCTTGGGTGGCATGAGGAAATTTGGTGGTTGCCTTGGGTGGCATGTGGAATCTAGTGGGTTGCCTTGGGTGGCAATAGAAAATACGATTAGAATACTTAACCAAGTGGAAACATGTAATTAAACATGATTAAAGGGTTAAGTGGGATACACTAGATATTTGACAAGCTTAAGTGGGTAGCTTGTGGGGGCCCATTTCAACCAATATCCCAAACGTATCTTTGTGGGCTCGACCCAAGTCGAGTGACGGGACACGCATATTGGGCTTGATTATAAGAGGCCAAAACGGGTTAGCGGTGGCAACGCAAGTCCAACGGGTTTCATATGCGTGTGTGGGCCCGGGCTGGTAGATAAGCCGTTGTTGCATCGTGTAGATATAAAGCCGTGCACCGTTAGTATTGGGTAGCCACTTTAGGGGAGTGATACACCCCACTGTGGGACCAGCACGGGTATCTACGGTAGGGAGCCGATCGCTTGGGGAGTAGTGGGTACACCTAATGAAGATAGGGGCAGACGGCACCTATGTAGGGGTACACGAAACTACTGGGTAAGAATTACCGGGTACACCTAGTGGAGATAGGGGCAGACGGCACCTATGTAGTGGGCTAGGGGTACATGAAACTACTGGGGAAATCTTCTAAGTCTTTGGAAGGGATCAACCTTTAAGTAGGAAGGACTGGTGTGGTGCAGCTAGTAATTATCCTTGGGTGGGTAGATGCGTCCTGACGGTTATCTTAGTTTATCCTAAGTCTACCAAGCTGCTTAGTGTAGCCATTCATCCCCAGATATTACCGTAGGTCAAGTTTATGTCTTCTCTGGTTACTTTAATGATTGTATTGTTAAAGTTATAGGACTCACTCAGACTTATGTCTGACCCCGTTGTTTTTATCTTTTTTCCCAACCCTCAGGTCCTACGGTGGATCCTAGCGGTAGTAGAGCCTGATCGGATTGCTGTTCCAGTCTTTAGGAGCTTGGGTAGATGTAAAGCTCCAGTTATCCAGTTATCTTTTCTTTTGTTATGGCTATTGTATGAGAGAGTGGGATTATGTACTTCTTTATTTTGATGGATATTGTACTTGACTTTTATCGTGGTTTTATGATGTAACCAGACATGTTTACTTCCGCTGTTATGAGATGATGTTTTAAAATTTCAAGTACTATTTATATCTGTCTTGTTGTAATTTTTCTGTTCTATATTCACTAAAATACTCCACCGATGCTATGGCATTCCCTTTGTGAGTGACCCTAGCGGGCGTGGGGTGTTACATTAACCGTTTGTATTGCCATACACATTGAAACGAGAATCCATTGTAACAAATTTCGTTTATGTACAAGTTCCTATTGACAGAAACAAGAACACCGTTGGGATAACCAACGTACCCTGATCCCAAAACTATAATAACGTCGGTAGATTAACTTATATTGTGAAACCCCGAAATGTCGATACAGGGTGCCAAATACCCCAAATAAAAAAGTTGCTTATTTAATTAATTGAAAATTACAGTAAAATTCTAAAAATTAAATTATCGCTATGTCTCTAAAGAACCTTGTCTAAATTCAAACCCGATCTCTAGTTATATCGAATAAACCGTTTCGGTCGATAAACGATTCTATAGCGACTATTTTAAAATTTGATTTGGACATATCTCAAAATCTACACGACGAAAACCCGATTTTTCCCTTCCACTAGAAAGATATACTCCACCAGCTCCACACGTTTCTTGTTTCACAGAAATCCGGCTTAAAACGAATTCTGTATATTCAGCTGAAGTCTAAATCGCCAAATAGCGAACTGCCGCGTCGTTACGCGCTCTATTCTAATTATAATATAATTAATACGTTTTAACGTCGATTATTAAATCGATTCGTTATTCCAATTCAATTCTAAACTGAATTAAATATTTTAGCTGATCCAATTCACACAGTATTGTGAATTCGGTGATTTCCGATTATTTTGACATTATAATATATTATTATATTATTTATTTTAATTAAATATTCAATATTATTTAATTCAGGTCATCGATATCGCCCAATCGATATTTAATAATTAAATAAATTAATTATTCGACAGCTAACAAAACGCGCCATTACAGACTTCCCCCCTTAAAATAATTTCGTCCTCAAAATTGCTAAGTTAGAGGTTGACCCTATATATTGGAACTCCTAAGATTTGTTTACCCCTTATTTCTGATTTCAACCGAACCACTTAATATCGACTGAAATATTTATTCTTCCGACTAATTAAAATTTTCAAAAATTCTGAAAATTTTCTAACACTTTAAATTTTCGGAAAATTTTGCCATAACCTCCTTTGTACAGCCCTATCGGTAAAACCACTACTCGCCTCTCTAGTCCATCTCCAACCCAAAAAGAAAATCAAACAGCCAAGCGGCTTGCCGATTCGGCTCATAAATCTCATGCTTATATCAAAAATAAACTTGTACCTTTTTGTCGGTTATATTAACCTTATCACTTTCACCTATATCAACCCAACATATACCAATGTCATCTCAATCCAACCTTTAACTCAAACACTTGGTTTTATCCAAGTCAAATTCTATTCAAACTCCAATATCAGATTTCACACTCTTAACCCATCAACTTAATTCCAATCCAGATTATTCTCTAACCAAATCCCGATTTATTTAACTTGGTTCAAGTTAAATTTTAATTTACTATTTGTTTTTACCATCTTGATTCATTCAACTTAACAAGTTAAATTTTAAATTTCAAGATTTAAATTCCTGGGATTTATTTCAAATCAATTTCAAATCCTAACACAAATTCAAAACTTTTGAATTTCTAAACAACTTGTTTTCCTCAACACCATTTGAAAACAAAACCATTGGTAGTAATCCGCCACTTAGAAACTCGAAAATTACACCGACGATGTATCGATCCATCCTCGGAATTATTTTCCAGTCATCCAGGTGAGTTAGATACTATATTTATTTCTAATTGAAAAACATTTTCAAAATCTCCTAGGAACTTAAAATTTCCTTATTTTAATTCCAATTCTGATTTAATTTCAGATTTTAATTCAATAGGTTCCACGTATTTTACTTATAGGAATTCTTATTGGTTATATATATAACCATTTAATTTATAATCTTACTCGATTATAATAACAACCAATATATCCAATATATTATAATTTTGATACATATGTCTTCTCTATATCGAGATATTCCTTGGGTAAACTTATTTTAATTTACCCTCTTTTCAAAACATACCATGATGGTTCATCGTATTCAAGTGTTTAGTAACTCCTACCGATACAGTGGATCAAACTGATCGACCAGAATTCATAAGCCACTCAACCAATGAGTCTCCACAATATAAAACCATTTTATATTGAATAACAATTACGTGCTCATATATATACACTCAAACTCAATCTAGGATATTACTAATCCCATCTCTATCGAGTTATGCCACAGAGCCAAGGTAATCACTTAACTTAAGCTCTGATACCAACTGTAACGGCTGGAAATTTCCGACTCCTCGAGAGTCGGAAATTCCGAGACGTTAGTGAAAGAATTTGGAAGGTGAGAAAGAAAAGACAGAACTAATATAATAGAAGAAGAAGAAGAACATCAGAATCATCAGAGTAACACGAATCTCACAGCGGAACGAATAACATATAATATATAACATAACTTTGAAGTAAACAGTTATATATACAATAGCACTTATCAGAGTACAACACTTACAACACAGCGGAAATAACTATAGCTATAAAATCTTGCAGCCTCCTGCTCCAAGCTCTCCAAGCATATCTGTAAATCCCGACTACTTGACTGCCCGTACAAATTTAGGCACCCAAGAGTTTAGGGAAAACAACAAAGTAAACTCCGGGTCAGTCATGGGACTGGTATGAGTAAAACAATTTAAAACAATTGAACAGGTATATGATATCTCATAAGACCACGCCGTGAATACGGAACGGGTTTTTCCTTATGAGTATCTAAACAACTTTGACAAGCAATATCATTGTGATATTATAATAATGTCTAAGTACAAATAGGTATCAATCTAGCAGAAACGCTTGCATCTCACGTTCTACATACATAGTATAAAATCATAAACCGCAGGGCGCTTATTGGAGAATGGATTCCAACAGACAAGGTATGGGAGCACCTTCTGAATAGTGTACTCTAGAGGTGATACACTCAGGGTTCAACAAGAACGTCTTGCAACCCGGCCACACATGACCGCTCACTCATTTAGCTTGACTGTCGCGAATATATTGCCACCACGGTTATAGGCCATCAAACCGTCATCCAAAGATACAGAATCAAAAAGAAGTATAAATATGAATATTCTCTAGATCGGTGACAATACACTCTGCTTGGGGATGACCCAACTAGCCATGCTGCCTAGTCCAACTTTTGTTACTTCCCGGTGTGAGGCTAGAAGCTACGTCTATCTTCAGAACATCTGATCACCATTCACTTTGAATGCTACATCGTCATACCCGCCAAATCACAAATTGACTTATCCAAAAATAACACAGGTATATAGCTAAGAGAAACGAATTCCTCCGCCACCAAACGTGAATACGTTTGAACAGATCAACTTACGCGATCCATTGGATATACTCTGTTAGACCTTCTTCCATATACGTTGTCCTGGGACTGGACAAACCGAAGGCACTATTCAGTATATCCATCTTAGTCACTGTTATCTAAGACTTATACAACAGCCCTTGCACTTTACTCCGTCTTCAATTTGTCTTTGACATATATTGCTCGCAACGCTTATGCCGATACAGAGTGGTTCTTTGGATAATAATCCAACCGGTCTCTCCATATTAACAACGTTAAAATGGTAAAATCTTTGATAGTCTGTGATCTAACTATCAAATGAAAACATGTCGGTGTACAAACAACGATCTTATTTCCAAATGGGAATTCGATCGATCAATCATCATATGTTCATATTTCCTTATTTCATATATTTAGAAAATATATGTTATTAATCATTGGAAAACATTTCCATAGCTTATTTTCACATCACTATTATTTCGCAACTATCAGTCCCTAACTGTAACTAGTATGAGAACAATTCTCTAAGTATCAATCCGGAAGGTCGAAACCAACATCAGATCGTCACTTAGAAAACCGTTCAACTTACCCTTTCCAGTCAGTTTTCTGAATTTGCTTAACTCTATTTCTTAAATTCTTATCGTGAAAACATTTCATTTTCTATGTTTAGAAAACATATCTGACTATATTTGGAAAACGTTTCCAAAACTCATTTACGGATTTCCAATGAACGTTGTATAAAACATCTTTTCGCTTAATCCATTTATCGCTTATTCCTTAACTTTATTCCTAATCAACCTTTTAGATCGAACCACAACTATTCCTTTGTCAATTCTGAAGTCAATCAAGTTGGGGTATAATTACCTCGCAGACCTTAATTGAACAACGTCCTTTACTGTGAAATAGATGAAGCTCATCACTCACTTTTTACAATCATCTGTTTACGCAAATTCTTGGATTCAGGTTACGAATCTACTTCTTATATGAAAACGTTTGATTATAACTATAACGTTATAATTCCTACTTCTGCAATATCCAACCTAAATTATAACTTTATCTCCTAACTCGAATAATTTAACAGACACCTAATTTCTAAATCAATAACTAAATCTTGATTTAAACCCTGGAAAGTAAATAGTACTTTCCCGAATTCGCTATAATCGAATTCGACGTATAACTCTCTTTCGAGTAATCTCTATTTGATTAACTCTTCTTCGAATAACCTATATTCGATTATCTCTCGTCGAATAACTCATATTCGAAATCTCTCTCTTTTGAATAAACAATATTCGATCTCTTTCTTTCGAATATGCTATATTCGAAAATCTCCTTTCGATTTACTAATTGATAACTCCTTTCGATCAAAATAAAATCGATAACTCCTTTAACTCTATTCGAATAACTAATATTCGACTAACTCCTTTGGATCAACTCATTTTATTAACTCCTTCGAATAACTAATTCGAATAACTTACCTTCGAATAACCAATATCCGATTTACTCTAACTCGATTAACTTAATTCTAATCGATTTACTCCATTTCGATTCAACTTAATTCAAATCGATTAACTTAACTCAAATTGATTAACTCCTTTCGAATAACTAAATTCGATTTAACTCTAATTGAATAACTAATATTCAATTAACTCTTACGTGTTTACTCTATTTGAATAAGTAATTCGAATCACTCTAATGTGTTTAACTCTATTCAAATATCTAATTCGAATAACTCATTTCGTATAACTAAATTTGATTAACTCTTTTAACTTTACTCGAATAAATGTATTCGATTAACACCTTCTTTCAAATAACTATATTCGATTAACTCTTCGACTAACTCCTTTGGATTAATTAACTTCGAATAACTCCTTTGAATTAACTAACTTCGAATAACCAATATTCGATAACTACTCTTCGAATAAATAATATTCGATAACTCTTCTCAAATGGATAACATTTGATTTCTCCACTCGAATAAACTATATTCGATAACTCTTCTCAAATGAATAACATTTGATTTCTCCACTCGAATAAACTGTATTCGATTACTCTTCCCTCGAATATTCTATATTCGATAACTCTACTTCGAATAAGTGATATTCTGCAACTCTACTCGATTAACTCCACTTGGATAACTCTAACTGGTCAACTCTAACTGTTTATTTTTAACTGGTAAATTTTAACTGGTTAACTCAAATGTTTAACCTAACTGGTTAACTCGTCTCGATTAACTGAACTAATCCACTTAGTTTAACTTAGCTAATTCACGTTGATTAACTCTAACCGATTCACTTAGTTTAACTCAACTAATTTACTTCGATTAACCACTTAGTTAACCTAACTAATTCACTTCGATTAACCAATTAGTTTAACTTGACTAATTCACTTAGTTTGGCGCAACTAATTCACTTTGATTTACAAATTAGCTTAACTTAACTAATTCACTTTGGTTAACTTAACCCATTACTTTTATTAACTCGACTAACTTGCTTTGGTTAACTTAACCAATTACTTTGATTTACTCGACTAACTTGCTTTGGTTAACCTAACCAATTACTTTGTTTAACTCTATTCGAATGAGTAATTCGAATCACTCTAATGGGTTTACCCCTATTCAAATATCAAATTCGAATAACTCGTGTCGAATAACTAAATTTGATCAACTCCTTTTAATAACGTTTCTACTTCTCTATATAAGTCCAGACTTATATATATTCCATTTATCAACGATAAATAATTTATTTAATTTATAAAACATTATTTATAAATTAATCTACTTCAATTTATCTGTGAATTAAATATTCAATTCCAATTCAATTCTAAACTGAATTAAATATTTTAGCTGATCCAATTCACACAGTATTGTGAATTCAGTGATTTCCGATTATTTTGACATTATAATATATTATTATATTATTTATTTTAATTAAATATTCAATATTATTTAATTCAGGTCATCGATATCGCCCAATCGATATTTAATAATTAAATAAATTAATTATTCGACAGCTAACAAAACGCGCCATTACACTTATATAAAGATTGAATTTTTATTTCATCGCTATAAAAATCTCATTTTTACTTCACTATATATATAATAAAAATCAAATTTTTATTTCACTACATATATAAAGATAACATTTTTATATTCTCTATTATATAAAAATCATATTTTTAATACTTCTACTTTATAAAAATCATATTTTTATATTTCACATATGATAAAAATCATATTTTTATATCGCCATTTATATAAAAATCACATCTTTGCTCCTTCTACAAAATAAAGATCAAATCTTTAACACTTCTATAATGTAAAAATTATATTTTTATCCTTTCTATATTATAAAAATTATATTTTTATCCTTTCTATATTATAATATGTATAAAGGAAAACTCAGATTTTATAAAATGAAAGGAAAATATATAAAAACTCACTTTTTATTCAGTTTTCTCCATCATTCAGCAGCTAGAAGGAACGCTCGCCACTTCCATTAGCTCAGTGTCTCTACTGGAGCACACCGGGAGTTGATTGGAGACTTCCCAGAAGGACTCGCAGGATGGAGGATTCTTCAGTCGCAGAGGGGGGGCCATTGGCGGAAATGGTGGTTGAGGGGAGCGGCGCAGGCGAGGTGGGTGATCGGAGAAGGCTGTTCAGGGGGTAGGCGAGCGGTTTGGCTGTGGAAGAGGTGCGGTGGACATGGAGTTCTTAGCGAGGTCGAGATGGAGGGAGGAGAGAACGGGGGGGGGCGCGGGGTTCGTCGGCCGATCGCCAGAGGGAGGGGGTGGCCGGACTGGGCGGCGCCGCCTGGCATTGAGGGTGGCAGGGAACGTCGGGATCGAGGTCTGGGAAGAAGAGGGAAAAAGAAAAAAGAAAATAATGGGTTTGACTGTAAATAAGGTAAGGGAGAGGGAATATATAAGGGAAATTATATTATTTTATTATTTTGAATTCCAAAAAGGTAACTTTATAATACAAACTCGAAATCAAGCCCCCCGACTGTCATCCCTAGCTAATTACCCCTATTCCAAACACAATGGAATATGCATCGTAGGTCAATTCGACTGTTTGAATCAGTTTCCGTTGAATTTAAAGTATAGTTCTTTATATATTCAATTTAAACGCACATTTCAAATTACCGGGGCCACACACTAACTCGAAAAATTCCAGAAAAATTATTTCTAGCTTCGTATCGACGATACGGTCCTAACAAAACTAGTTTCGTCAAATTCTGAGACCGTTTGAAAAATGGCCAATTTCCAGTCGATTAAAATCAACTAAAACTGGTCAAACGCGTTTTCCTTTGCCACGCTCACATATTGATTCGAAATATTATGAAAATTGGAATCTAGCAATAACTTGACATCACGGATCCAACAAAAGTGGTTTCGTCGAAATCCGAGGTCGTTTGCAAAATGGCTATTTTTAAGGGCTAGAATTCCATAGCGACTATTCTGAAAATTCATTTGGCCATAACTTTTGATTCCCGTTATGAAATTTTGATTTTTCGGATTAGTTGGAAAGATATTATCAAATAGATTCTATTATTTTTGGTTTCGCTAAAATCCGGTTTATTTTGCACCCGGTACATTCATTTGAAGTTTGAAATCGAATTATCGAACTATAGGGCCATTTTCAATTCCTTTTATAATTTAAAATAATTATTTATATTCTAACGACGAACTATATAAATATATACGTTTGAATTCTATTCAAAATAAATTTTTCATCGATATTATTTAAAATAATCTATTTTAAATATTCAAAATTCATTAAAATTGCCAAAATAAAAATTTTAAACTGGCCCAGATTTTCGAGTTGTTACAAGAATGGTCAAAAAAATTGAATTCGACCCCTATTTATAAGATTTGAAAGGTTTCAACGCTTCTGGAACGTTTCAAATGGTGAAAAGACACTTCCTTGGAAAATGGAATTTCTGACAGTTGTATGTCGACATAAGCATATAAGTTTGTCGACATACGTACTTAAAAAATTTGAATTTTGAACATTTTCAAGTATTTAAATATATATACTATTGGAAATTCTTGAATTAAAACTTAGTGATATAAATGAGTATTCTAAAGTGTAAAATCATATGAAAACATATTTAAATACTATAAAATCATAATATTATAAAACTATATATATATAAACTTATAAACTTATATATATATTAAAACTTTAAAACTTATTTGAAATCATATGTAGGATAGAATAATTTGAAAATAGAATTTGAATTTTGAAAATAGAATTTGAATTTTGAAAAAAGAATTTGAAAAACAGAATTTGAACCTGGAGTGCTATTCAGAGTCTTACATATAAACTGGACTCTATTACTATATTTTTCTTGAACTCTTGATATCATGATAACTTCATAACTCATGAGTCTTGAATCTCTTTTAATTTTGAATTTCTTGAAACTCTAAAACTGTACAGTCTTCAGTATTTAAGTTATGTATACAAATCTAGCATATATATATGTATATATTCTAGATAGAGATGTTAGTATATATTTTATAATCAATGATAATTGAAATAAGGTTTTTGTCATCCAAACTCCATTCTCCAACAGTTGAGTGTCCACCCGGTAATTGGTTTTAAATGACCGTTACGGTGGTATTATAGCTAAACCTATCCTAAGAGGGGAGTATTAAGTGATTAGGGGATTATCCTAATAAGGTCAGCTAGACGGTAACAAGAGGGTCCACCATAGGGAGTTCTTAAATTGCATGCTACGTCTACCTATCTGATTGGTCTTAAGTGACTACTTACTATCTCTCGCCACATGTTGGGCATGACTTTATATGCGTGAACGACGGAAGCCTTAATTTGTAGGACTTGTATCTAGTGTCCTCTAACTTATATTAATGTAGGGTAAATCATCGAAAAAAGGTATTAAGTGACCGATGGGTCTGCCTTGGGTCTTAAGTGATCAAAATGATCCACCCTTATTTATCATAGATAGTGAGATCTTAAGTGGAAATATAGAAATAATTAACCTCCATATGAATAGTGAGTAGTTGAGAGCCAGCTTCTTACTTTTTGGTAAGTGGTTGAATTATGTTTTAAAGGCTTCATATTTATGCGTAAGCGTTCTATCTCGATATCGTTATCGTGGGGAATGCTACTTTGGGTATGGTAGTCTGTTGTCGTCCGTAAGTGTTTACAAGGTTAGGTTAGTATTATTAGCTTTGTTAGACATATATCTCTGGTTGAACCAAACGGGATACATCTGTGTATTGTAGACTATGTTATACTCTTTTTTCTCATCAGAACTTATTATTCTGACCCCGCTCCTCATTACAACTCCCAGGTTATCTCGATAAGGTTAGGTTTCCACAGGTGTTTAAGTTTAGATTTTGGTTCTCGTTCTCTCACATGCTCGGTATTCACGTGGAGAATTACTTTTAAAAGGTAGTTAACTGAGTTGATACTAGTTTATCCTGTTTCGTTTCAGTTGTCGTACTCTAATTATGCTCATGCCCTTTTATTTGCAGGTACCAGATTACATTCTCTATGCTTGGATGAGTTTGAATTTTGATTTTTGTCAAAATTTGGTCTCATAAAAGTGTATGGTGTTATAGATAGATTATATTTAACTTCATCATCATCTTATTACTGTTTTATGCAATCCGAGACTAATACTTTTCGTATGGGAGTTAGGGAAATAAGATCACATTAACAGATGATTACTTCTTATTTTGTTCATCAATTGATGGTATTCCCGTTTTATTTAAAATATGGTTATTAATTATATGGAATAGAAGATTACTTTTTATTTGGTTTACTAACTGATGGTAATCCGGTTTTTATTTTAGATACGGGTATTGATTATATTGAATCGTGTCATTAACTGGCACATTTCCTCCTTTGAATTTAGTACAGTAAAAAATGGAGGTAAGATGTCGTGGTTAAAAAATTATTTTAGAGACCCACTTCCTCGTAATGCAATGGGAGTAGACGTACTTCTTCATAGCCATGTAGTTATTTTGTGTTTCTTAAATAGTCAGTTTCTTCCGGATCATTCGAAAGGATAATGTTTCCTGAAGTTTCTGCCCTTTTTAGAAGACTTAGCAAACTATTATCATCGTTCTTGTGGTAGTGTTGTAGTTTCTTATTTTGACAGCGAGCTTACTAATGTGGCATTATGTAACACCCCAAATTTTAATATGTAAAAGATTAATAAACTAAATATTAATCAGAATAGTATTCAGAATTGGACATCAGGACTAGCACCACTGGGTCTGTTGTAATTTTCTAATAAAAATGGACACTTGTTTTGCTTAAATCGCAGTTAAAATTAATTAGTTATGAATTAAAGAAGAATTCAGAAAATTAAAATAAAAAATACATAGAAGAAACGATTACGGGGTGACCCAACCCACTTGGGTTGACACTGTGTCGACCCAAGCCAAGGTGGGTCGACCCTTGTGTCGACCCAGGGAGGCGGGTGGGTCGACCCAGGTCTTGAATTTTACATGCTTAGCTTGCACATAAGGAAGTGAACGTTTATTATTTTCTAACATTATTTTTACTGTGTTGGCTGAGTTTTATTGGCCTATTTCAAACCAAGGATGATGTGGGACTTTATTATTGGTCCAATGACCTGGCTGGACAAGATCTAATCTTGGATTTGGATGACTGAGAGCATCCAGTAAACCCTATAAATTGACTAACAGAGTCTCTCTCATTTCTACACATTCATTCTTTTTCTCTTAATCTTCTTCTCCTCCAGGTCCATCAGCAAAATTAGAAAGGATCAGATAATTAAATTTCTACGTAATAAAGTGTAATGACCCAGGGATTTTCGGCCCCGAAAATTGACATAAATACCTTTACTGTAACTCATGTTGACCTTACAAACACCGAAAACACTGGACGTTATTAGAAGGAAATTAGAGGATGAGGTAAGAATGAAAGAAATATTAGAATAGAAGAAGAAGAAGAAGAACCAACACAACACAGAATCTCACATCGCAGCGGAACAAAATATAATACATAAATAAATCTTTATTGAGAGCTTTAAAAATACTTACAATATCAGAGTATATCACACAACGGGAAAGTTATAGTTACCTGTTCCCATATACAACACACAGCGGAATAGTAGCTATATATAAGATCATACGTCTGGACTCTTCCATCTCGTCTCTTCACAACATTCGATAACTTGAACCTGTACACCCCGGGCTAACCCGAGCATTTACAAAACATCGGGTCAGTATGGTGAACCAGAGTGAGATAGACTCACACAGTATTAAGGGTATCACACAACCTGATTTTAAACTAAAAATCTTTCAAAGAAAGGATAATCGTAAGACCAAATCCACACATAAACACAGACGGTTTTTACCTTACGATAACCCAAAACATTTTTGAAACCAATATCTTGTCTGATATTATAATAATGTCTAAATACAAGTAAATATCAATCTAGTGGAACGCTTGCATCTCACGCTCCACATATATAGTACACAGTCAAAAACCGCCGGCGCTTATTGGAAATTGGGTTCCGACTATGACAAGGTATGAGACCACCTGCCGATAGTGTATCTCTAGAGGCGAATGCACTGGGTTCAACAAGAACGTCTTACAACCCGGCCCTCACATGACTGACCACTCATTTTGCTTGAGTGTATCGAATGTATATCACCAATGGTTGGGAGCTACCCACTATCTTCCTGAAAAGGGATAGCATCGAAATAGATTAAAGAAGCAAATGGATTTTATCTAGATAGGTGATTATACACCCTAATGGGAGCGAGCCACGTAGCCATGCTGCCTGCCCGATTTTTGTCATTTCCCGGTTGATGAGGCTTGAGGTTTGAATTTCCTTTACAACACTTGGCTATCATTCACTTTGAATGCCAGATCCTCCGGATATCACTACTTGACATCCACTAAAATACTCTAGTGGTTAAGCTAAGAGAACCGTCGTTCTCCGCCACCAACTATGGTATGTTTGAAGAAATCAACGTACATAATTCCTTTGGAAATACTTTGTCAGACATCCGTCCGTACAAGTCATCCTGGAACAGGATGAGCCAAAGGTGCTCTCCTACTGCATCCAATATAGGAATCACCCCATGGATCAATAGCGAGAAGTCCTTGCAACCCGCAGATTTCAACCACGACAAAACCACAGTTTTTCTCTGGCCGCTAAACCAGAGATTTTTAGTAGTTCTTTTGCTTATGAAAATCCATGATCTTCAATGCACCATCTCGATCATCTTCTAATCTCTTCACATATTTGTTGGTCGGAATGGTTTTCGAATATAATTTCGATCTCGGTCTTTCCGTACCAAAAATCGTATTGGACAGATTTTATAGTCGGTGATTCAACTATCAAAATAAACAGTGTTTCAAACATGACAATCCAGTGAGTTCACTGGTTTAGTATTCGGCACCACTTGGCCTTTTAATTAAGACAAATATAAACTCTTAAATCTTTCGATATTAAAAATATAGTTTTCTCGCTTCTTATTTAACATAAGATTATTCTATAAACAAATTCACTTTTAATACTTAAGAAGATCTTATATTGTATTAAATTTCTATTTTCGCTTGGAAATCAATTCACTTATTACTCGAAACAACGTTACGAAATATCTTTCAGTTCAATACTTGAAAACAATAACCAACGCTTATTTATAAAATAGATCTATTCCAATACCCAGCTTTACATTTCCTTTTAACCTCGTGAATATCGTCGTAATTTGACGCAATTTCCTTTATTCCCCTTTTTCTTTGAAATCATCATTTATATATATATATATATATATGTTCACCAAAAATATTCGATATCATTTAACTAATGAAATAATAAAGTTTATTAACCACATTTACCATTACAACTCATATCATTCTAAGATAATCCTGAAGTCGTTCAAGTTGGGGTATTTTAGTTACCTTTCAGACCTTGATCAACAACGTTCATACCTTAAAATAAATATAAGTTGTAATCCAAAACCAATATTTCATTCAAATCTCAATACAAATACCATTGAACTATTTTGTTTAAAATACGGTTTCAAAACCCTTCTTATGTATTTGAAATTCCCTTTCTCGGATGTAACCATTATTCCTTAATTAAGTAATTCCTTATAAAAACACCACTTTTTAACCTTTACCTTTCTTAAACGATTTTATTTAAAAACCAGATTTAGTCACATAACCTTACGACCCCCTTCTTTATCCAAATTCACTCCTTCAAATATCTTTTCGATTTTATTTCATCATTTCCTGCTTGGAATCCTTATTTCAATTCCAATCGTACTTAATCCCATCTTCTTAAGTAACGTTAATTTAGAGTTAACGATATAATACCTCAAACCCCTTTTTATAACTTTGGATTATAATAAAACCCTTTTTATAACTTTGGTTTATAATAAAACCCTTTTTATAAATTTATTCAAAGTAATATATTTCAAAATCTATATCTAGTTATAAAACAAATTTTATACTTCATCTTTGTCAATTTGCCTGACGGTAAATCAACATTTATAAAATGATTGATTTTGTAGGCTTTATGTCACCAAATACTCAACCAATACCGTCCATTGGTTTAAACTAAATAGATGTTGAAATTTCATCAAAAATCAACAATCAAATCAATAAACCCAAACAGGACAGTTCATATGTTGGAAATATGAAATAAATAATATATTGAGGAATCCGGTTGGATCCCTCCAACCTGTTCTTCCCTGTGTTCAAAATGGTTATCTCCACATAGTTTAAAACAATTCAAGCAGATCAAACAATCCAACCATTAAACATGTTTATTGATAAACGTGGCCAATAAGGTAAGTTACCTTTATTGGAACCAATCGTTAGAATAATGATTTGGTATTTCACTGAAATTAAACGACAGTTTAATTTCATCAGTTAGATCAACAAATAAATTATAACTAGCAAACAGCCAATCATAGCATGCAAAGCACACAAAATAAAAACCCAATTTATATAAAATATAAATGGGGAAAACTAATTAAGTTTAACTCACCTTGATTTATGTTCATCGAGATATCGACTGTTTTCAATTAAATTAAACACGCATTTAATTTAACTGAAAATATCAACTGCATCTAACCCCGTTCTATCTGTTCCAGAATGAAGCGCTCGTCACGATGATTCCGACGTCCCTTGTTTTGTCAAATTCTGTTAACGAATTAAGAAGTTGTTAACAACATGATTTTAAATTAATATAATTAACTCTAAATGATGATTTATTTTATCTAATTTCGTTTATTTAGCGCAACACTACTTCATATACCAACAGTATATATATAGTCATAGTATATATATATATTAACCGTCTATACATTTGCCTGTGATGTTGAGGAATATTTGATACTTTTCAACACCCAAATCCCTGAGGCAAATTTCTATTTTCAGACTCCCTTGCATTTCAAATTTACCATTAACTCTCGTGTGTGATTATATAATAAGATGTTTATATATAAACAGTATGTGTAAACACTACTATCCCTATCAATATTTAATTTTAACGTTTTCAAATAATATTGTTGAACCATACCTTTCCCAGTATAATCGGTCCACTTCAAGAACAAACCCACAACTGATGCTTCTTCCTTATTTCATCCAAATTTCAAAACCACGTCCAGTATCGCCATAGCCGCACTTGGCTACACCTTGCCTCCTCATCCTTCCATGATTTTGATAACCGATCCCACGTCCGCCTTTGTATAGTTCCTTCCCAAACTTTCAGCACAAACCGCATCATCCTAGTCCCACGTCTTCCGGCCTGTTCTTCAACGTGTTGTCATCCCAATACTGACCAAAGCTGCGGACAACCACTGCGCCATGTACACCTCTCGTGCATGCCCAAAAATAGCGACGTGCAAATGACTACCCACCTCACACGTTGGTTCCTTCTTTGTCAAAGTATACCCACTTTCTGTTCTTCCAACTTTCGAAATACACTGCTCCCTCGTCGAACGTTGCACGCCCCCTTCCTCGTATTTAACCCCAGACCGCTGCTACTTGCCCCGCTATGTCCGCTTCACCGGTTCAGTGCCCCAGCCCCGACAGATTTCGAACCACCGGTAAACGTGTACACTTTCACCGGTTCGTTGTTGATTTTGAATCAATGAATGGAGGTTCAAGTATATGAGCTTAATGGTTATTAAAGTTGGAAAGAATATGATTTAATTTTGCAAAGCCATGTATTTCTTGAAACCGTGAAAAGGAAATGAAAGGTGCGGTTTTATACTGCTCGAAGACGTGGTTGTCACGTAAGTATAGCTTGGGCATCACGGTTTCAATAGTTTGGTGCCCACGCATTTTTCTCCAGTAGAGTAGTGTAGCTGTGCTCCTTTCCATAACTGTCTTCTCATTTTATTTCATCAGTAGTAGAGTAGTAGTAGAGTAGCTGGGGCAAAAGAAAGAAACGGAGTACAGGAATTAAATAGTACTTGTTTCCTTTACTTCGAAGTAGCAGTTCGATGGAGATGTTGCATTACTGTGCATCGCATTTAGCTTAGTTGGATGATAGGTTGGCCATGTGCAAATTAGAGCTGCTAAAAACGTATATTGATTGGTGACGTTGAAAATAAAATTCATGCCATTTGATTTTTCCGTGGCTGATCTTACATTTTCGTATGATGGAACAAGACATAAAGGGCGTAGACCGTATGTATTTTAGGTGGCTAAGTCTACTTTGATTTCGTAGGATTTGAAAGGATGTATACAGTTTCGGTAAATATGTAGTTTTGACGTGCCAAAGGATTTTGTAAGAATTGTTTATATTAATTTATTAAAACCGAAACTTAGCCATGAAGTAGTTGATAAAAACCACCACAAATGATTTCTGTTTACTGATAAAAAAGGCTAGTATTAGTGTAAAAAGGTATTCCGGACCCAATGGGACAAGTTTCGTTGAAATCTGAGGTCGTATGAAAAAAGTTCCTTTATAAAACCTGAAATAAACACGCGTTTAATTTTTTTACGATCACCAAATAAATCAAATCAACTTGAAACCTTGCAATCCTACAATAACTCTTCAATACGAACCCAACGGCACCAGTTTCGTCGCACTACGAGACTGTTTCCCCATTAGGCTATTTTTACGCGCACCGCAATGCCATTTCGGACACCAAATTACACGGTCTCCAAAAATGATAAACTATATATCTATCCTAACTCTAATCGACGATACGTACTCCACGGAATTGGTTTCGCGACCAAATTCGACCGTCTATTCAAGTTATACCCAAATAACCCTTTATTAAATTAATTACGCGTTATATGAATTGAACGAGCGTTTACGGCTGCCATGGTCACATACGACACCGGTTTGCCATGCAACTCAACACCGTACAATAATTTAACGATGCGGTTATAATGAAACTAGTTTCGTCGAAATCTGAGTCCGTTTGCAAAACGGCTATTTTAACGTGTATATTTTAATAACGATTTCCATAGCGATTATTTCAAGTTTTTATATGGCCATATCTAACAAATTATAACACGAAATCTGAATTTTTCTCTTTCATATGAAAATTATCGTCAATACGGTTCCAACGTTTTTTGTTTCACAGAAATCTGACTTATATCGGATCCTGTACATTCAATTAAAGTTCAAAATTCAATATTACGAACTACAGCGCCGTTTCGAGCTCGATTTATATTAAATTTAAATTTAACGTTCAAATATCGTTTTTAATAACGAATTAAATATTAAAATTCATTAATACTCCAAATATAATATTTAAAATAATAAATTAAATAAAATATTCGACTGCCAAAATACGGGACGTTACATAAAGAATTCTTAAGTTTTAAATATTTATTTGTATAAATACTTTTGAAGGTGGAGGTTCTGGTAGATCTAAGAAGAAGGCAACGGGGGAAGCTTTGATCATCATATCTGTGAGTTTTTGTGTAATTTTTAGATTAGTCATTTGCATAGGTAAGTTTAGGCAGATAAGTATTTTTAATTTGCAAGTTTTATATTTACTATTATTTACCTTATTTATATGTTTAGTTTTTATGTAAGTTACTGTAGTTTATTTAATATCTATGCCTATATCTTTCCAGTTGTTTATTGTTTATAAGTAATTCTCCTTCTTCTTATTACCTTCTCTGTTGTGGTTTTTTTTTTTTTTACAATGAGGCTATACCTATTTTATTTGTTTTTGTTTATTTTGAGTCTAGGCATTACGAGTAAGCTAGACCATTTCCCTTTTTCTTTTAGCGTTGAGCCTAAGCCTGAAGAGAGCCTAGGCCTTTATCGATTAATTTGCGTTAAAATTGGAATAATGTTAAAATGAACTAAAAAGGGATTTTGGGCATGTTAGAAATGATTAACTAGTCCGACTCTATGAGATACAGGCTTAAATTCTCTATAACACTAGTAGAATAAAAAAGTTTTCAGGACCAAAAGGAACACAACCTAGAGATTGGATGAGAAGAGAATCAATGCTTCGTAAAGCTTATTTTCGGGATATACAATAAAGGCTGATAGTTCAAGATGAAAAAAATTCACCGATTGGCCAATTAGATCCTATAAGTTTTAACTAGGCAAAGTACAAAGTGAAATATATATTTATCCACTTTAAAGCATTATTCCATATATACTTTGTGATATTTTGCTTTGTGTGGGGAAAAAGGTATATTATCATTCATGTGGGGGGTTGTTGAAATTTTTGAATGAAATATCCATTGTCCTACATCGCCAAACTTGAAAAAAAAATCAGGCATATAAGTGGCTTCCATATTAGAAGGTCGAGGCTTCAGAGCACCCAAATGTGTGCTTTGTTGTGAGGAGGGAAGTCATGCTTCACCTCTACGCGCGCGCTGTAATAACCCGAAAATCTGGGCCAGTTTAAAAATTTTATTTTGGAAATTTTAGCGAATTTTGAATATTTAAAATAGATTATTTTAAATAATATCGACGAGAAATTTATTTTGAATATAATTCAAACGTATATATTTATACGCGTCGTCGTTTGAATATAAATAATTATATATAATTATAAATAGAATTGAAAATGGTGCGGTAGTTCGATAATTCGATTTCAAACTTCAATTGAATGTACCGGGTGCAAAACAATCCGGATTTTAGTGAAACCAAAAACATTAGGATCTAATTGATGATATCTTTCCAGCGAATCTGAAAAATCAAGATTTCATAGCGGGAATCAAAAGATATGTCCAGTTGAAAATTCTGAATAGTCGCTATGGAATTCAGGCCCTTAAAAATGGACATTTTGCAAACGACCTCGGATTTCAACGAAACCTGTTTTGTTGGATCCGTGATGTAAAATTATTGCTAGGTTTCAAATTTCATAATTTTTCGAATCAATATGCGAGTATGGCAAAGGAAAACGCGTTTGACCAGTTTCAGTTGATTTTAATCGACTTGAAATTGGCCATTTTTCTAACGGTCTCAGAATTCGACGAAACTAGTTTTGTTAGGACCGTATCGTCAATACGAAGCTAGAAAATATTTTTCTGGAATTTTTCTAGTTAGTATGTGACCCCAGTAATTTAAAATGTACGTTTAAAATTCAATATAGCGATTTAAATGTAAATTCAACGGAAACTGATCAAAGCGATCGAATCAGCTTGCGATACATATCCCATTGTGTTCGGAATGGGGGTGAAACGCTATGGACGACAGGCGGTGGGCCTCGTTTCGAGGTCGTAAGTAAAAGTCAACTTTTTGAAAATTAAATTAAATAAAATTTAAAATATATAAACCCCCCCCCCCCCCACTTCTCGTTTTCATTCAGAAGAAAAAAAACAAAACGAATCGCTCCTCCTCAAGAAGCCGCCGCCTCCAGGCGTTCGTCGCCGCCACCAAGGGCGTCGCGCCGCCCTTGCTTCCCCTCCTCGACCCCGTGACAGCCTCCCCCCTCTTCCCCTGACCTCGCGATGTCCTCCTCCCCCCTTCTCCGCTGCTCTTCCCCTTTTCTACCTCGCGAACCGCAAGCCGCCTCCCCCTTCGAAACCCCTGCCGCCGCCTCCCTCTCTTCTTCTTCCTCCATCTCCCGCCTCCAGCTCCTCCTTCTGCATAAAAGCCGCCGCCCCTTTTTTTTCCTAAACCCTAAGCCGCCGAGCCCCCCTCTGCCTCAAGCCCCGCCTGAATCGAGCCCCCTCCTGTTCCTCTTCACCCTCACTCGCTGTAAGTTTATATTTATATTATTTAATTTGTTTTATAAAATTCATTTAGTTTGATTTAAAAAGCATTGTTAAAAATCAGTTTTTACCTTTGATGTTGCTGAAGAAAAGATTTTAAAGAGTTAAAAATATCATTTTTGTATTTTTAAAAGAATTAAAAATATGATTTTTTTATTTTTAAAGTATTAAAAATATAATCTTTACTATATAAAGGATGTAAAAATATGATTTTTGTTTAGATAGAGAATTTAAAATATAATTTTTACATGATAGGAATATTAAAAATAGCATCTTTATATATGTAGCGAAATAAAAATTGATTTTAAAAAAAGGTGATATTTTTAAATATGAAAAGACGAGATTTTTATAAATATAAAAGATTAGATTTTTAAAAGAAGAAAGACGATATTTTTAAATGGAGAAAGGTGAGATTTTTACATAGGTAGTGGGTTAAAAATATGACTTTTACATAGTAGGAACTATAGAAATGTAATCTTTATGAGATATAGAATGTAAAAATATCATCTTTGTGTATGTAACGAAATAAAAATCTGATTTTTATTTTATATATGTTGAAACAAAGAGGGAATTTTTATAGTGATGAAAGGAGAAAACTTTATTTTTATAAAGGCGAAAACTTTATTTTTGTAAAGGCGAAATCAATATTTTTGAAATGGAATTTTTATCTATATGACACCATAGTAAAAATTCGATTTTTATATATTGAATAGCATAGTAAAAATTCGATTTCTAAATATATGAAGTGATTATAAAAATATGATTTTTATATATTGAATAGCGAAATAAAAATGTGATTTTTATGTTAAAGACATCAAATATAAAAATATGTGATTTTTATATATGTAGTGACTACGGGCAACGAAGATGATAAAAAGGCGAGAATGAAGAAGATTTCTATAAAAGAAGAGTCAAGATGTTTGGATAGCTTTCGGTGAGAATTTCTCACCTTTCAATTTCTTTTTCTAGTTATATATATATATACTAGGATGCAGACGGTGCTTAGTAGCACCCGACACAATCGTCCACAGACCATGGACTTGTTTGTTTGATTGCAAAAGTTAGTTAGATTATTTGATTGAAATTGAATTGTGTGGGGAAATGAATTGATTTGATGTTGTGTGAATGGCGTGGGCCTTCACTAGACCGGGGATAAGGCTTGGCCTTGTTCCGTTTCTAGTATCGTGCCGTTATGCCGCCGAAATTTTCTAAAATTATGTTAGAAATATAAAAATATCATTTTATTGAATAAATGAACTGAATAGAAATTCGTGTGTTAAAATAAAATGTTTTATCGTTAAAAATATAATTTTTAACGTGAAAGTGAATAAATGAATATTTATAAACAAATTGGCCGATTTGTTTATATACACTGATTTGACTGACATTGATTGGGTTGATAAATTTTACACTCGCCCAACTGCACAAGTAAAATCTGTGTTTGATTGTTTGAAACCCCACACGGGTGTTGGGATGAAATTTGGAAGTTCACCCATCCTGATTGATTAAATACGTCGATCCATTGATTGACAGACTGTTATAAGCGTTAGATATCTATATTTGATTCTTATACAGTGTGGTGCACTTTGGTTGATGGTTGATTATTTTTCAATGCTATTATATACGTGTGATGTATGAAAATCCATATAATTAACATTATATGGTGATTGATTGGGCCTCATTCCAATCGGGAAAATAATGAATATTATAAAAGATAATTCATGTGTTGAATATAAAAATAGTCATGTGTTGATGATGTCCAGGTGTTGAGTGAAATATTTTAATAATAAAACTCACATCTTTATCATATTTAAAATTAGAACTATTTTACGATGGAGTCTAATTAAAATCAAACGATAGATACCATAGTGTTATAAAATATTTTACATAACAAAAATAGTGATGTGTTGACAGTACTCATGTGTTGAGATTAGTCGTATGTTGAAAGAAATATAAATTCATGTGTTGAATAGAATAAATATTCATTTGTTGAATAGAATAACGAAGTGACTGAAATATATAAAGTCGTGTTGATTAGTTTTGTGCCATTTTGACGTGAACGATATTTATATCAATTTTATTCAAATTGAAATGAATATTATAGTGAATTGAAAAGAAAACGAATTTGAATTGAAACGAATTTGAATTTGAATTGAATTGAAATGAACTCGAATTGAATTGAAATCAAATCGATTTGAAATTGAAGATAGAGTTGAAATGGTTTTGAAAACAAAGTTAAAACGATTTATAAAATTCATTTTAAAAGGATATCGACGAAATATATATAATATATATAATGGCCTGAATAGAACGCGTCGCGCCGCGGCAGTTCGTGAATTTCGACCATTGACTTCGAATCGACGTTGCGGGAGATCCGACCGTCGGATTCTCCTAAAACCGGAACCGTTGGGTTCGTATCGAAAAGAGCTTTCCAATGAATATTAGAAATTTGAAATCTAACGGTTGGATTTGGAATTATGTCCAAATCAAATTTGAAAAAGGTCGCTGTAAGTGCAGTTCGATAGCCGTTGATGGAAATCGACTGTACGGGCCTTGATAAAATTATTAAAAATATTAATAATTTGTGTAAAATCATAAGAAATGATTTGGGAAGAATTGAGCTGGAGAATTCCACATTTGAAAAGATACAAATAGATTTTTATCGAAATGAACTAGTTTTGAACTAGAATTAAAATCAATTTATTTGTGAAATAAATAAATTGAATTTGAAAGTGATTTTAAAAATAATCAATATTCCCAATATGTGAATTGGACTGGAGCTGAATCGAAATTATCTTCGGGATATTTCGATGTTAGATTTCGTGACTATACAGATATTGTTATGGGAATTTGAAAGATATATTTTATATCGTTATTTCCAATACGATATATGTTGGTTTCAGAATTTGATATTGAATATAAGCCGATATATTTTCTATTCAGAGCCTTGTATTTAATATCAAATGTGATTTGGGTTTATCGTGAATCGTGTTTTAGATGACATTGGTTCTTTAACCCAGTTAAAGGCAAGATGTTGATTTTTGAAAGAATTAAGACTAAGTGGAGTTTTAATGAATCTTTAATTAGATTAAAAATGTGAATTGATAATTTAAATTATCAAATCTAAAAGGTGATCGAGAATGGAGTACCACCAGTTTTGCTCCAAAGCGATAGTTAAATCTTTAATTAGATTTGAACGTGAAATGGTAATTAATTTTACCGATAACACCGTGGTGTTAGATATGGAGTGTTGCCAGTTTTCTCCATGGGATATATAGGTTGGGATTGGGAAATAAAATAAATAATTACTTCGGTGTGGTTCGCTAATCCCGACTAGTTTGAAATGATATCCATAGGAGGATTAAAGAATAAATTTAGAAGAATTTATCTTGGATAAAATTAATGGGAACCTTTCCCTAAGAATTTGATTTTGTGAATAAAAGAATATTCTGAATTGGAATGAGGCATTTGTTGTGTTTGTGTAACATTCGTTTATTATATACGTGGGTTATTCAGAAAGGCCGGGTTTGTACCCATTCTGACTAACTGATTCGACGAGATGTCGAAGATGAAGACGGTGGTTGAAGACCGGAAGTCTTCACATCGTTTGGGTGATTACTGATGATCTTGATTGGGCTGTACACCAAGGATGAGGGAATCAGTTGGTGATTGTCCAGACGTACTTGGAGATGGATGGATATGCGAGGAAAGTTCCTCTGGTTTCCTTCAGACCCAGAACGAACTTGTAAATGGATTGTGTGTCTGACATTGGATTTTATTCTGTGTTGTTTATCCCTATTAAATATACATCTGTTTGGCGGCGGAGAATTTATTCTCTTGCTTAACGCCCTTCTCTGAGACGTACGAGCTCAGAGGTTGTATATCGATGGACATCAGTCGCATGGAATGAATTGCCTTTGTGGCACGCGTAAGTGGCAATTGATCAAGGCTTCTGTTGAAAAGCAAAGTCTTGTGGTTGATGATCAAAGCAAGGCCTGTGTGGCATAGCTTTGTGTATAACGTGAATTCGCGAGCCTCACACCTCGGTATGAGTCAAAAACGGGATACGGACCCAAGGAGTGCACGACGTTTCTTTCTAGCTAGGGTGGTGTCAGTGACCTACCAGCCCTGACATTTATATACTTTTCACCTGTGTGGTTGTTGGATATGAGGCGCCTCGGATATAGGTCTGTAAGGACCGGGAAACGTGTGTTCAGGAATAATTAATCCTCAAAAGTAAGAGAGGACCGGCCTTGGAGGTTCCAAAGGATCAGAGTGGGGTCCTGAGGCATTGCTAGAGTGTCTCGAACGCGGAGAGGAGCTTGCCCCTTGCCTCGGCTCATGACGGAATCCAATTTCCAATACATGATATTGCGGTTTTAATTGTAGAACTAGTATGGCGACATGATAGATGGTACCCATGCCGCCTATGATTGATATTTATGATTTGAAATTGATTTGACACTATACACTTATAATAGTATCAAATAATGTGTTTAAACGTATCAAGCATGCTTTGGCTGTTATAAGGGAAAACCCTATCCTCCGGCTTGCGTTGCGTTGTGTGATGGGACTTGGGTCTTATAACAGCTTCATTTTTCTTTATTTAGCATTGCGCTGTTTGTTCTATGCACTGGTATTCTTGGGAGGAAACCTGTTCCGTGTTATACGGTGTGGTCCCTTGATTTACCTAACTTTAAAACCAATATTAATAACTGTTTTAGTTCTCACACCAGTCACATGACTGACCTGGAGTTTATTGTTTTAACCTAAACTCTGGGTGCCCCTATTTTCCACACGGGCAGCTAGTAGTTTTGGTTTTGCAGATTTATATTCACAGGGTCCTGATTAACAGCTGGAACGGTGCTCGGAAAGCTCTGTATCCGTGTATCACTTTCAGTTGTATTTTATATTATTTTCCGCTGCTATGTAATTTATTGTAATCTCTGATATTTATCCAATGTAATTTATTCATTTATACTCTGTATATTCTTGTATCTGATGGAATTGTTGTAATAACAATGAAATGTTCTTCCGTCTGTATTCTATTTTGTCTCGTCCTCAATTCTATCCGTGCTTTCCTTCACGGGGAAGTTCGGGTCGTCTCACGCGCCGCCTTTGCCATCCGTCTGACCGACCGAACCAAACCTGGCCAAGCTCGGGTTCGGGACTAATATGACCTTATTTTACTAGGCCGACTTTTTGACAGTTGCGGGCTTGGATTCAGACAGAAGCAGGGTGTAGTCCATATGAAGAGATGCGACTTCTGGAAACAGGCGCACAGTGAACGGGTACGACCCTTTAGGTAGTAAAAGACGCTACCTTTTAGTAGATTGAGCAGATGCAGCCCGTTAAACATTGGTGGGTGCGAGCAACAGAAATAGGCGCGATCCATATGGGTGGGTGCGAGAGAAAATAGCTGGCTTAATTTTTTGAAGAGATACAGATGCGACTGTAAGAAGTGGTATGGACTCGACTGTAAGAAGAGATACAGACTCGACCGTTCGGAAGGGATGCAGACCAACTGTAAAAATGGAAGAATACTGATCACATTCATTCCATTCCGAAAAATCGATTCTTCCATTCTCTCTTCTTTGAAATCACTACTGCTATAATATAAATCACAGAGTTGACATACTCATTACAATATTGTGCAGAAATATTCAGTTATATCTTGGAAACTTTACAAATAAAAGTTTGAGGAAATTGTTGAGGGAAAACTCAAAATCAATTTTATTAAAGTTATTCTGACAATTCACTGCAATTTGTTCGTTACTGTACTGTAATTTTTATACTAGCAATTATATTAGTTCTCAATATCTAACAATCTTAAAACTTTTCGAAAATTCGGGGATTTTTCTTGAAACCAGGAAATTGCGAACTTTCTATCTGCGCTCTGTTCGTTGCCAGGTATTTGATATTTCAAATTCATATTTCCTAACTTGTTTTATGCAATAAGAAATGGCAGCAATTGAAATATCAAACAAAAGTTCAACACACAACAGGCCCGATCTTTTTGAAGGAGATGGTGACAATTTTCTAGTATGATAGAATCAGATGTTGTTTTATCTCACCACACTCGGTCTGTAAAGGTATCTCGAGGAGGAGGAACTAGTACCTGCACCAGGCAAAGAAACGGACAAGGATGCAATTTTGGTTGTTAATATATGGAAGCATTCAAACTTCCTTTGCAGAAGCTATATTCTGAATTGTCTTGATAATGTGCTATGCAAAGTATATCAGCATCTAAAGACAACAAAGGCTCTCCGAACTGCACTTCCCGCAAGTTATAAGATCTAGAATGTTAGACTGAAGAGATTATTTTAGAAAAATTAATGGACTACAAGATGGTTGACTCAAAACCGGTGACTATTCAACTGCATGAACTTCAGATTATCATTTATGAACTGAAGAAGAAGGTCATAAGGTTGGAGAGTCCTTTTTGGTTGAAGCCATCACAGAAAAACTACCTCCTCATGGAGAGGTTACCTCAACTATCTAAAACATAATAAGAAGGAAATATCTCAACAGATGAAACACCCCGCCTCCATTAAGGTCACTCACAAAGGGAATGCCTTAACTTTGGTGGAGGGTTATAGGTACAAGACACAGAAAATTTACAAGACAGACATAAATATAAGCAGAGGAAAACAACATTTATTCAAACGTAGTTCAATACCAAAACATTACAATAACTTGTCTCACATAACTTCCAAAACATTACATCATTTTTCACTGTCTTGATTTAAATAATGAAGCATAAACAAAACATAGTCTTAAGAAAACTGCATAAGTCCCCACAGAAAGTGTGTCCAAAGGCCATAGCTAAAGAGAGAGTCCAAATCATACATCAACAATCTTGGAGCTTGCAAAGAGTCTGCCTAGGCTGGGCTGTTTCCTCCCTGTGGACCTGGGGGGGGGGGAGGGAACAAAAGAAAAGAAGACGAAAGAAAATTAGAGTCAGACATAAAGCCTGGTAAGTCTAGTGACTCGTCAGTATGTGAACAAGAAAATTGGACATGACAGGCATAAACTGAAAATGGGAAAATACCATAAACTAAGTTAAAGTGGTTTAGAACCGAATATACTATCACACCCCATACTAATCTCTGTACCCACTAGTACTTGTTCCAACTGACACCTCATGAACCAGGGTGAAGTGATCCCCCTTTTTTAAAGATAAGCTCCTACTCGCATAATCACCTGTGTCTAACGACCCCCAAGATTGTAGCTACCTATGCTGATCCCACCGTGGGGTGTATCAAGTCCCATGGTGGCGGCCCGACACAATTCTAGAATACACAGGTATACTACTGGCACCCAGTGCCTGATTTTTCTGCTTCAGAATATGTGCACGCCCGCACTACGTTAGAACCTACACTGCTGCACCAACCACCGTCGCTTTGACCGCTTACAATCAGCCCAGTAATCGTGCCCCACCCTGCATAGTTTCAGGGTATCCTGATACACCTTATTGGGTTACTGCTGAAATGGGTCCTCGTTACTAGGGTTTTCTAGTCAACATGCTAAGTTGGTTAAGTGTATGTATTAACCTAACCCCCATCACCTGTTCAGTTAGCATTTGAAATTTGGTTAAGTGTTTTCTTAATTGACTTAACCCTACCAATCCTGATTTAGCTTTAATTTATTTATTAAAGCACCGATCACCAACATTAGACACGTATTGTTGCGGTTACTGGATGTGCCGGTCAGTTTCGGGCAGGTTTACACCACAACTCAGTCTAACCTCGGGTCCTTATTGGGCTCAATGCCTTAACCACCCACATTGGATAGGTATTGTTGTGATTACTGGACAGCCGGGCGGGTCCGGGCAGGTTTACATCACAACTCAATCCAACCTCGGGTTAAGGATGCTCGTATTTTCTAAATTTACATATTTGTCTATTTTCATTATTTTATGTAAATGCTTATGGCCCATTATCCACATTCGTTGTTTTTGGGTATAACAATTTATACTGCTTAAATGTCATTATTGGCATGTGCCAAACATGCCAATACACATATTTATCATGTTTTAAACCCAAAGATATTTCCCCCATTTGTACGTTCGCAATATTACAACAGATGTTGGGCTCGATATTTCAGCCCAACTTATAAACATAAAAAGGGGAAGCCAAGAACATGAAATATCCTAGAATACATAAAGGGTGTGCGTGGCGCATGAACTTGCAACTTAGTGATTTAACTATCATAAACTATGGGTTTCAACTTGTCATGCGAACTTTCATTCGAATAAGAATACAACTAAATAGGTGTCACATGAAATGGCATGATTTAGGCTTGTATAAACATGGGTCTAAACATGTTTAACTAGGCATAACGTCAAACACAAAACTAGCATGTCACATGTTCATAAAAATGGCAATTTTTGACATTAACCCAAAGGTGTGAACTAATTCCTAATTCCAATCATGTAGCCTATTTCAACAATGAAACTTGTATAGTTTGTGTAACCCAAACGGTACTTGCATAGATCCAATTATAACTTAAAATGAACATAAGAATGTATACACAGGTTTTTAAATCATATAGGCATAAAGGTCTCAACATAGAACATGTGTATATAAGTCTTAACTTAGACTTACCAAAATGTATACAATCCATGTTAACCACATAACATAAAGGTATAATTTCTAACATTAACCACAAACTTGCATACGGTGTTGTTTCATTCTAAATGTAAAATAGTTCCAACACCTAATGAATTACACCACAAACATCCAATACAAATTATGACAGAATCATTGCAATACACAGACATGGATTAACATCGTCATTGTACAATAGTAAAATTCCATTTTCATTTACATCGAATCAAGTCTAAGTTTTTATTCACATTCGGAAAAACCACTATACTTACAACGACCGAAGGTCTTGCTTTCTGTGTTCTGAATTGGAGATGCTTTCCTTTGGGTAGAAAACATTGCATTGAAATTTGATTACTTTAGTTTTCTTCTTAAGTTTGTTCGTCTCTAAGCTTTTCCCTCTTGACGGCTACTCTCTATTCCCTCCCGGCAGCATGACGGCCCCAGCTTTATTTTTTTATGTGAATTTAGGTTGAGTCTTAGGTTATTTTTATTGAGTTTCTGAATGATTTGAGCCGTCAGATGAAGACAGAAGGAATCCAGTCCATACACGTCAAGAGAGCCAATCAAGAGGTGACACGTCAGCCCTAGTGACACACCAAGCCTCAGAAATTCGACCAGAACCCTGACCTGGCTAGCCAAACCAACCCAGATCGACTGGGTAGGTCAACCTGCAGGTCGACCCCCAGGTCGACCATATGGTCGACCTGGGTACACCAGGTCGACCCCTAGGTCGACCCCCTGGTCGACCTGAGTCCTGGGCAGGAACTTTCCTGCCCAACCCGGTTCTGGTCCTATTTTTGAATTTTGAATTTGTTTTTCGAGCTGTTTTTAATTTAAATAAATTCTGAAACTTCCGAAGGTCATATCTCCTTCATTCGGAGTCCGATTTACGCAAACTCGGCCTCTATCTCAAGAAGAATTTCGAGATGAACGCAATGGCGTAACCCGTTTCCCTTAATTCTTATGTTTTGAACTAAATATCTTTTAATTTGTTAATATACTGTTAACCGAAAATTCGGGGTGTTACATTCTCCCCTCCTTAAAGGATTTCATCCCCGAAATCTTCAAGTCTGGAAGAACATATATCCTACCATCCAATTGTCCATCTACTCAACCATCAAACACAAGCAACCATTATCCTTAAATGTTTTCTAATGCTTTATGATCATATGCATAGTGTGTGAACATGTCCTTATCTAATGCAAAATCAGGCGGTCTACTGATTCAGTTGACCTCCTTGATGCAAATTATGTTTTGTGTCTTGAATCCATTATGTATGCAATTTTTTCCTACTCAAGATTTTCTATATGAGTGCACAATCATTCATACAAATGCAACGTCCATATGATAACATATCAAGTTCAATCCATATATAAGTGTATGCATATGCAAGATGAAAGTGACTTGAGCCGATCTAACACCTAATTGTGTGTGTATATGCAACCACGAGCAACCACTAGCAACCACTTGCAACCATCAACCATAACATGTTTCAAATACATGTTTACATCCAAATAGGTTTCTACCTAAGGATAACAGATAAGATCAAGGAGATACACTAAAAGGTAGATACAAGTATAAGCTTATGGAAAAAGAGAAATTAAAGATGTACCCTCAAAAAGAAAAGGGTAAGCCGCGCGTATTCTGTCCTCAGTTTCCTAAGTTGCATCTGCCTCGGCGTCGCTCCATTGAACTTTAACAAGCTTAACTTCACGGTTGCGTAGCTTTTTGACTTCAGTTCCCAAGATACGAGTTGGGACTTTCCTTACTGTTGCTTTTCGTTCTACTTCAACCTCCTCTAGAATGTTTGGCTCCACCACTTCCGCAGATTCGTGTAAACACTTCCGTAGATGGGAGACATGGAAGACATTGTGAACTCCCGCCAACCTTTCGGGAAGCTCAACTCTACAAGCCATCTTCCCAATCTTCACGATGATAGGGAACAGTCCTACAAATCTTAGTGCTAGCTTTCCTGCCGATCCAAAGTGAACGACGTTCCTTAAAGGAGACACCTTAAGAAAAGTTTTGTCCCCAACCTCAAATTTAAGGTCGGTCCTCCTTTTGTCTGCATAGGACTTCTGCCTATCTTGTGCAGTCTTCATTCTCTTTCGTATCAAGTCCACTTTTTCTGAGGTCTCTCCAATCATGTCTGGTCCAAGTATGAGCTTGTCAGTCGACTCCCACCAACAAGTTGGTGATCGACACGATCTTCCATATAAAGCTTTGAAGGGTGCCATGTTGATGGTGGCTTGTTAGCTGTTGTTGTAGGCGAATTCCACCAAAGGAAGGTGGTCCTCCCACATCCCTCCAAAGTCAAGGACGCACAGTCTTAAAAGATCTTCCAATACCCTGTTCACCCTTTCTGTCTGACCATCGGTTTGGGGGTGATAGACCGTGCTCAAGCATAACTATGTGCCTACAGCTTCTTGCAGACTCTACCAAAATTCGCTTGTAAAGATAGGATCTCTGTCACTCACAATGCTGGAGGGTATCCCATGGAGTCGAACAATTTCCTTGAGATAAAGAGATGCTAGAGATGAGGCAGTCCTTCTACTCTTGACAGGTATGAAGTGAGCGCTTTTTGTCATCCTGTCCACTATTACCCAAATACTGGTATTGCCCCTTCCGGACCTAGGCAACCCATCAATAAAGTCCATCGAAATGCTATCCCACTTCCACTGTAGGACCTCCAGAGGATGAAGCAGTCCTCCAGGATTCTTCTGCTCTGCCTTGACCTGTTGGAATATCATGCACTTGGAAATGAATTCAGCCACATCCCTTTTCATGCTGCTCCAAAAGAAAACTCTCTTTAAATCCTTGTACATCTTTTCTCCGCCTGGGTGTATTGTCATCTTGGAATGGTGTGCTTCCTCAAGAACCATCTTTACTAAATCCCTTTCTTGTGGGACGCACAGTCTTGCATCCCGCCTCAGCCAACCCTTTTCATCGATGGAGTATCTGTTGAGGTGACTAGAATTCTCACCCCTAATTAGCTTATCGGCTACTTCAGCAAGCTGCGGGTCTTCATGTTATGCGGTCCCTATCGAGTCCAAAAGAGTGCGCCAGACTTCCAGCGATGCTAACAAACCGGGTACAAAATCAGAGGAAGGCCTAAAGTCAAAACTGGCTATGAACTCCAGGCTTTGCCTTTCTACGAAGAGAGGGCTTAAGGTCAACTTATTTCTACTCAAGGCGTCTGCGACTACATTGCCCTTGCCAGGAGTATAGGAAACCTCAAAATCGTATGAGGCAAGAAATTCCATCCACCTTTGTTGCCTCAAGTTAAGGTCTTTCTGCGAGAAGAGATACTTCAGTGATTTATGGTTAGTGTATAATTCAAACTTCTCACCTAGGAGATAATGGCGTCAGGACTTAAGCGCAAAGACGATGGCGGCCAACTCAAGATCGTGGGTTGGGTAGTTCTTTTCATGCACTTTCAACTGTCTTCCGCCATATGCTACTACCCTCCCTTCTTGCATTAATACAACGCCAAGTCCCATGCCGCGCGCATCTATATACACTGTAAACATTTTACTTCCATCGGGCAAGGTCAGAACTGGGGCTGTTGTAAGAGCCCTTTTCAATCGTTGGAAAGCAAACTCGCAATCCAAATCCCAAGCGAACGCTTGGTTCTTCTTTGTCAATCTTGTGAGGGGAGCTGATATTTTTGCAAAATCTCTTATGAATTTTCTGTAAAAACCTGCTAGCTCAAGGAAACTTCGGACTTCGGTTGCGTTCCTCGGTGTCTTCCAATCTTGCACCACTATTACCTTCGCGGGGTCCACAGCCAACCCCTCTTTGGACACTACATGCCCAAGAAACCTTACTTCTTCTCTCCAAAAGTGGCACTTGGAGAATTTGGCTTTTAGCTGATGTACTCGAAGAGTCTCCATGATTTCTTTCAAATGTTGAGCATGTTCTTCCTCACTCTTTGAAAAGATCAAAATATCGTCTACGAAGACTACTACAAACTTATTAAGGAATTCCCTGAACACCCTGCTCATTAGGTCCACGAAGTAAGCGGGTGCGTTTGTAAAGCCGAAAGGCATGACAAGCCACTCAAAGAAACCATCTGGGGTTCTGAACGCCGTCTTATCAATGCTATCTTCAGCCACCCTCAGCTGATGAAACACCATAGCCAAATCAAGTTAGGAGAAAATCAACGCTCCTGCAAGCTGATCAAACAAATCGTCAATTTTGGGAAGGGGGTGCCTATTCTTCTTGGTCAGCTTGTTTAACTCCCTATAGTCAACACATAGACGGAGCGAACCATCCGCTTTTGTTGCGAACACCACTGGAGCACCCCATTCTGAAATGCTCCATCTAATGAACCCTTTCTCTAGAAGCTCTTTAACCTGCTTGCTGAGCTCCCTCCTTTCTCTTGGAGCCATGTGTCCAACAGGTAAAGCAACGGGCTTTGCATTATCAACCTGGTATATGCGGAAGTCTATTTGCCGCTTTGGAGGTAAGCCCTTCACCTCATCAAAGACATCCGAGTATTCACGGACCACTCTAACCGAATGTAAACTTTCAACAGAAGCACCAAGAGATTCAAGATAACTAAGCATAACCGCATTCAAGGGATTACAAGCAATTTCGAGAGTGTTACCGAGCCGAGTCGAAAGCCTAACCACTCTCTTCTCACAATCAAGGATAGCACCATTACTGGATAACCAGTCCATGCCAAAAATCAATCCATATCCCGAGAAGCCCAAAACAAAGGAACTACACCTAAACTCTATGCTTAGAATAGAAATTTTCAATTCCATACAAACCATTGACAAAGAAGCTGAGCCCCCAATTAGATTTGAAACAACCAAGGGATCCTCTACCATACTGGTATCTAGGAGCAGAGATTCTACTAAAGCAGACGAAATAAAAGAGTGCGATGCGCCAGAATCAAATAAAGTGTGAACTGGATGATCATAAAGATAAACTACACTTTCTACAGAAATATTTCTACCTCGCTGTTGTAGAGGCTCCAACAATGCATGAACCTGTTCCCCTGAGGTGGATCCATCCCTCTGCCCTTGTCCTCGTTTCTTTGGGCAGTCCTTAGCCAAGTGGCATGTCTCTCCACACTAAAAGCACCCACCATCCATTTTGGCCTTTTTCTTTCTGTAGTCTTTCACCAAATGCCCAACAATGCCATAGAAATTACACTTTCTCCTTTCACGGGATTTGTTGTCTTTCCCGCCCTTCTTAAAGTCTGTCTTCTTAGGTTGTAAACATTCTTTCTTCCCTTGAGGCGCTTCCACCTTTGCCTCTTTCTTGCCTTTATCTTCCTCGTGAAGCAATGCCATATCCACCAACCTCTCATAAGTAGCCCCCATGGGTACGTGGGTCATGGCCAGGATGTTCAGTGGCTCGTTTAGTCCTTTGGCAAAGCGGAGAGCCTTTTTGTGCTGAGTGTTGACTAAGTCCAGTCTGAACCTAGCCAGCTGCTTGAACTGGTTGACGTACTCCTTGACTGTCATGCTCCCCTGCCTAAGAGATAGGAACTTCTCCATTTGTAGAATCCTTTCAGCTTGAGAGAGGAATTTCATCTCAAATCTTGCTCTGAAATCCTCCCATGCTTCTACTGGCCTTTCAGCATGGGTAACTTCCCACCAATAGGTAGCCTCGTCTTTTAACAGCCACACTGCCAGCTGTACCTTTTGCTTGTCCTCTACCTCGAAGATGACGAACAAATCTTCGGTCTCTTTCAGCCAGTTCCTTGCTGCTACAAAGGATTTTGTCCCATGAAAGTATTTTCCACCCATAGCTGTAACGACCCGGATTTTCAACGGCTATGGTTATCGACATAAGCTCGATGTCGATAACCAAAACATCGAAAAATCCTGGTAATTAGTGAAAGAAATTAGAGGGTGAGGAAAGATAAGATAGAACTTAGAGTAGAAGAAGAAGAAGAACACAACATCAGAGTAACACGAATCTCACAACGGAACGAAATATGTAATATATATAACATAACTTGAAATATACATCTGTACTTGAATATACATCAATATCAAAGTACATCACTTACAACACAGCAGAAATAACTATAGCTATATGATCCTGAAGCCTCCTGCTCCAAGCTCTTCCAGTATATCTGTAAATTCCCGACTACTTGACTGCCCGTACAAATTTAGGCACCCAAGAGTTTAAGGAAAACAACAAAGTAAACTCCGGGTCAGTCATGGGACTGGTATGAGTAAAACAGTTTAAAAACAATTCGAACAAGTAAACAATATCTCATAAGACCACGCCGCATAACGGAACGGGTTTTTCCCTTATGAGAATCCAAAATGTCTTTATATCAAAAACCTTTTGATATTATAATAATGTCTATCAACCACAGTATATATATAACCATCAAGCAAAAACGCTTTCATCTCACGTTCTACATATATAGTATACAATCAAAACCGCAAGCACGTATTGGGTAATGGATTTCCAACTATGACAAGGTATGGAACCACCTTTCGCTAATGTACCTCTAGAGAGGAATACACTGGGTTCAACAAGAACATCTTGCAACCCGGCCACACATGACCGACCACTCATTTCGCTTGAGTGTATCGAATGTATATCACCAACAGTTGGGATCAGCAACCGTTTCCCGAATGGGACAGCATCAACAATAGATTTTTAGAAGTAAATGAAACTCTAGATCAGGTGATTATACACCCTACTTCGGTGCGACCGACTTAGCCATGCTGCCTGCCCGATTTCTGTCATTTACCGGATGATGAGGCTAGAAGCTACGCTTTATCATCACACCAGATTCACTTCGAACGTCACATCGTCAAATCCATCAAATCACCGATTGACGTCTACAAGAGTACATTACGTGTTAGCTAAAAGAAGTTTCCTTCTCCGCTTCCACTCTTGGTACGGTTGAAGAAATCAATGTACGTGACATTTCTGGAAATACTCTGTCAGACATTCATCCATACAAGCCACCCAGGAACAAGATGAACTGAAGGCACTATTTCTATTAATAGAAAAAGTCCTTGCACTCTACTCCGTCTTCGATTATGTTTATATAATATGATTCGCACGCTACTGCCGATATGGAGTGGTTCTTCGGATAATAATCCAACCGGTCTCTCCATATTGACAACGATGGTCAAAACTTCGATAGTCTGTGATTTAACTATCGAATAAAAACAAGTGTTTCGATAGTCGTTGATTTAACTATCGAATAAAACAAGTGTTCATCCAAACATCCAACAATTACTGAGCCTTTAATTAATATTCCATTAATTAAATCTCTTCTCTATTTCTTATCAATATTTGTTAACCAAATATTTTCAATAACCATATTGGCCTTATACGTTATTTGGAAAACATTTCCATATATCGCCTTCCTTTATTTTCTAAACTGTTAGAAAATATATGCCATTTATAATTGGAAAACATTCCAATTACTTATCTCTTTTCCAATCTCGTTTATTCCTATACTTAGGAAATATTTATTATTCTATTTCCCAGCTTACACTTATTTGGGTTAAAACAGATGTTGTGTAAAACATCGTTACGACAACCCAAATACAGTATTTAACTAATTCTTATTCCCCATTGATCTTCGAGCCTGAATCTTGCTACTTATCGGTATATCATGAAATCAATCAAGTTGGGGTATAATTACCTCTCAGACCTTGACTGAATAACATTTAACGTCAAAACAGACAAGACTACTTACTCGAAAAATCAATACCATACAACTCCTTCTTCACTTTTAAACACATATATACTTTCTCTTTCTATTCTTTCGAGATTTTACTTCTAGTCTTCCTTTTTGATTATACTATTCTATTTTTAAGTTCGCTTCCTTATCGACTTCCATATATATTGATAAGTTGATTTCTAACTATCAAATTATCTTAAAAATATTCTATCTCCTTAAATTCCCGGAAAAATTCGCCATAACCTCCTTTGTACCAGGAGCATCGGGAAATTTCAAATAGCTTTCCCGGTCCTTCTTATCTCAAAAAGAAAAAGAAAAAGCCAAAAGGTTTGCCGATACGGCGCATAAAATCTCGTATATGAATTAAATACGTACCTTTTTGTCGGGCATTCTATTTATTTCACTTCTATACTTTATTCCATACCTGTCTCCTGTATATTTATGTCTGTCCAATCTATTTTAACTATACCAATCGTTTTAACTCAATTTGTTAATTAAATCTGTTAATTAACTTCTTAGTCTAATCCACTTCTATTTATCCAAATCTATTTATTATAAATCCCATTTGAATTTCTATATTCAAATTCCATTTGAAATACTATGTTCAAATTCTATAGTTAAACTCCATTTGAATTCTATTATTCAAATTCTATTTCAATTTCTTATATTCAAAGTCCATTTGAATTCTCTGCATTATTTATAAACAACGTTTATAACTTCAACTCAAATCCCACCTTACCATTTATAAACAACATTTATAAATTCAATTCAAATCCCATATTTTCATTTATAAACAAAGTTTATAAATTTGATTCAAAACCCATATTTTCATTTATAAACAACGTTTATAAATTCAATTCAAAACCCACCTTTCCATTTATAAACAAAGTTTATAAATTCAATTCAAATCCCATATTTTCATTTATTAACAAAGTTTATAAATTTGATTCAAAATCCATATTTTCATTTATAAACAACGTTTATAAATTCAATTCAAAACCCACCTTTCCATTTATAAACAACGTTTATAAATTCAATACTCGTTCATATATATTCAAAACAAGTTAATATTTTCTATAGTTCATTTAAAATTCAAATTTTATTTATAAAAATAGAAATTTCCTTTTAAATCTCAAATACCCTTTTTGATATTTTTATAAATCAATATTCGAGCCCAGGGATATTTTAAACAATCAAATCAACCAATTTTCAATCATTTGATTTTTAACACATCATATATGAATATATATGAAATCAAACAAACAACATATAATATATATTTTTGAGGAATCCAGTTGGATTCCTCCAACCTGTTTTCCTGCATCCACAGACGTTAGTCAACATAGTAATACCCATCCTGCTTTGAGGCAGGATATCGCGGTATAGAAGGTCATCCACTAATCATAGCGTGGGGCGTATAGGGTAATCATCCGCTAATGAAACTGCGGGCATCCGCTAATGAAACTGCGGGAATCCAACCAATCATCAACCCAATATATATATATATATAATAGTCAACCAATCCTAGATAACTAATATATTTTTAACAGCAATAAGTAAATATTTAAATGCGTCCAACCATCAACAAAACAACCAACAATTTATTTTAAATGCTAAAATAATTTAAATGAGTGAGAATTTACTCACCTGATTTATTGTGCGACTTATTCTGAATAAAAATCCAGAGCGACTCCAAAACCAATCCTAGTTCGTATTTCTCGCAGCTACGAAACCCCCTCTGTTTGGTTTGTGATTTTTCTTTGAACTTGTCTTAAATTCCTTGATGTACTTAATTAACTCATGTTTCCTCGTCCAAGCAAGAGTCCCAACCTACAGTAGAAACCCAAAAACTGTTGTGGCCTTAATTCCTTCACCACTCGCTTGTAACAAACCAACTACCCTTTCAGCATCTCTTTCTTCTCAGTTTTAACAATTCGAACCCTGATTTTACCTCACCTAGCTTTACCTGCAAACAGTGTATCGCCTAAGGCCATAACCATTTGCTTCTCCTTCCCAAACCATTACTGCTTCATCCCTCAACAAGTTCTGTCAGCTCCCCTAAATCGAGTCTCCGACCATCCTTAACATAGTCGAGCTCAGCTTTTCCTTCCTCAACGCAACAGGAACTCGTCACTCAACTACCGTGACCTCACGCCTTCACTGACAAGACCCACAGCTTCATCCAAACTCGCGGACCCTAAATCGAATCAGATAATGCCCATCGCAACTTCCATTTCCGTTGCTCCCTTTTTCACTCGAGTCCTTCGTCTTCGACAACCCAGAAACAAACGCACCAGTCCCTGGCAACACAAGCGAACCTCTCTCACGAACCCCATCGCCTCGCACCAGAATCCACAGAACCCATTCTTTCTTCGCTCGAGTGTCTCCAGTGTTTCAGAAAACTCGCGATGATGAGGGGAACCCCAAATTTGGATTTCTATTTCCACGGTGACATTGATTTTCGGATTCCAGGCAAAAATGAATGAATGAAATGCTTTCGATTTGGGGAAATATAAAGGGAGCACGGTTTGGTTTAGTTTGTGGAAGACAAAGGAGCACGGTATTATTTTGTTTGTGGAAGACAAAGGAGCACGGGCTGTTTTTGATTGGTGGTAAATAAGGCACGGGTTTTGTTTCTATCCACCAAAAGAAGGAATGTATATTTAATTTAAATTTAAATTAAATTAAAAACTGTATCCCTAAAAATGAAATAACCATTGACTGCGAACTCCTTTCTGAACCCAACAACTGTCAATTCTAGGGTAATACCCCTATTCCGGACACACTGGGATAGGTCACGTAGTCCCATTCGATCATCTGAAGGAGATATTAATTTAAATCAATATAAATTAATTTCAGACAATTTATTCTCCTCGATAATCAATAAGTATTATTATCGTTATAAATTGAAATACAATTTCCTATTAATTATTTGAATGTATTTAATTCAAATTAAATTTTGAATTCAACTAAATCCATTATCTTATTCTGATAATTTAATATTTTCAATATTAAATTGAATTTGATTTTTAAATCGATAACTCCCTATAAAAATTGATTTATTTACTTAACTAAATATTTAAATCCATATTAAATATATTAAAATTAACCCCTAAGAGTCCGGGTCATTACAATCTTCGCCACTTAAAATAATTTTGTCCTCGAAATTGCTAAGGTAGAAAAAGTGCTACAAACCCATTAACTTTTCAAAACTTATTTAGGTTGATACTCAACATTTCAAACTTCCTTACGTAACTCTCTTTCGAATAAATCCTTATTCGATAACTCCTCCCTTCGAATAACTATATTCGATAATCTCTTTATCGAATAACTAGATTCGAAAACCTTTCTTCGAATAAACTATATTCAATTTACTCTATTCAATTTACTCTTATCAATTAACTCTATTGGATTTACTCTTATCAATTAACTCCATCGAATAACTAAATTCGATAACTCCTTTCGAATAAACTATATTTGATAACTCCTTTCGAATAAACTATATTCGATAACTCCTTTAATTCTATCCGAATAAACTAATATTCGATTTAACTCCACTCGCTTGACTCTAGATCGCAGCGATCACAATGGTTACGCCTGATTCCCTCAGGAAACATCCGACCGCCCTAGGCTATCTGTAGCCCTGCGAATTACGCTAGCAGTCGTACGAAATGGCAACTCATCCTGAGTAATTATGTTTGACTAACTCTATCTCAATAACTATATTCGATCAATTTTAATTGAATAACTAACATTCAATTAAATCCTAGTTTGATTAACTACATTCAATTTAACTCTATCTGGTTAACTCTTATTTTGAATAACAAATATTCGATAAATTCTAATTGAATAACTAATATTCAATTAACTCTACGGATTAACCCTAACTGATTAACTCAAACTGGTTAATTCTTACTCTAATCGATTATTTCTAACTCTAATCGACTTCTCCTATTCGAATAACTCCTATTGGATAATGTTTATTCATTTATAAAGATTTACTTTTAGTAACGGTTCTTTACTTTATAAATGTTCTCTTTAATAACGTTACTTCACCTATACAGGTGTTGTGTACCCCTTCTATTTAAAACTATCGGTGCTAAAAACCAATATCTCTTCTCTATATAAGTTCAGACTTATATATTCCTTTTTTCGAATGATAAATATTTAATTTAATTTATAAACTTATTTATAAACTAATCTTTTCTATTTATCTGTTAAAAACAGATTTCCATTTTCTATTCATCTTCTAAATATTCCTTCGATTAAATTTTATTTATTTAACAAATAAATATCTCATTTATAACATTCTATTTATTTTCTATAAATAAATGTTTCCATCTAATCTATTTGTAAATGTTTTACAAATATTTCCCTTTGAAATTCTATTTGTAAATGTTTTTACAAATATTTCTCCTTCTATTTGTTTGCACATAACTTCCTTTGTATTTGTGTTACAAATATATTTCCTTTATTCACACCCAATTCATATTTCATTCACATTGATTTTACTCAATGTATTCATTTCGATCCATTTAACTTACTTAAATTAAATTTAATTTCAATCATTCAAATTCCCATTAACTAGTTGTTAATTAACCGTTTTGCCTATTTCACCCTTTTTATTTGAATATAACTTGTTCAAATATATGTCAACTTAATTATATACTAATCTAATTATATTTTCAACTCGAGTTATATATTCGATTTCGAATATAAATTCTCAATCTCTTTCACTTATCCAAAAACCCAATTTCGATTCAAATTTCCTTTAACTAATTATCCTCCAATTTAGTTAATTCTATTTAACCATTTAAAATATGATTTTTGTCTTAAAAATCATTACACTTACTTCACTGGAGTTCATATTTACTTTATATCTGCAGTCTGGATTTTTCTAATGTCTACTCGGATTTTATTTCCTAAGAATCCTTTTATTTATTTAATTAAACCGTTATGGTTTTATAATGGTTTTGGCGCTGCTTTTCTAAAATTTTGACTTTGACATAACTCAAAATTTATATGACGAAATCCAGATTTTTCTCTTTCATTAGAAAACTATTATTCAACCCGTCCTGACGATTCTTGTTTCAAAGAATTCCGACTTCAATTGAGTTCTGTATACTAAATTGAAGTTCGAATCGCCAATTTACGAACTGTCGCGCTACGACGAGCTCGTTTTAATTATATTTATAAATATAAACATTTTAACTTTGTTTATAAATTCAACTCCATTCTGATATATTTTTAATATATATCAAATCCATTTTATAATATTCCCGATCTATTTCACTTCTAATATTCAAATCCTATATACTTACAATATTCAAATTCCATTGAATTTCTTTATTCAAACTCTATATTTGAATTTCCTTCTATTCAATTTCTATTTGAATTTTCTTCTATTCAAATTCTATTTGAATTTTCTTCTATTCAAATTCTATTTCAATTCCTTATCTTCAAATTCTATTTGAATTTCTTATCTTCAATTTCTATTTGAAGTCCTTCATTCAAAAACCCATTTCAAATCCCTTATTCAAATTCCATTTGAAATCCTTTATTCAATTTCTATTTAAATTCCTTTGTTCAATTTCTATTTGAAATCCTTTAAATTTAAATTCTATTTCAAACTCTATATTTTCTTTGAATTCTAATATTCAACCTCCACTTTATATTCTCTTTGAAATTCTATTTAACCATTCTCCATTTGAATTCTAATATTCAAATCTCTATTTGAATTTTCTTTATTCAAATCCATTCGAATTCCTTTGAATTCAAATTCCATTTCAATTTTTCTTATACAATTTCTATTTGAATTTTCTTTATTTAAACTCATTTGAATTCCTCTGAATTCAAATTCTATTTCAATTTCTATGTTCAAATTCTATATTTGAATTCCCTTATATTTGAAATATTCAAATTCCATTTGAATTTCTTTATTCAAACTCATTTGAATTCCTTTGAATTCAAATTCTATTTCACTTCTATTTGAATTATATATATATATATATTCAAATTCCTTTATTTTACTTCTATTTGAAATCTATATTTCAATTCCCATTTCAAAATTCCTCTGGAGTTATATAAATATATCCATATATTTATATCTATCTCAAATTCAAAAAATTTGAATTTTCAAACAACTTGTTTCTTTTCAAACAAATTTCCATCAAAACTTTTCTAAGGCAGCAATTCATCACTTATAAACTCGAAAATGAACACTGATGATGTTGCGACCATCATCAGAATTGTTTCCCAGCTACTGAATGAGTTCAGTACTATATTTCTTTCAAAATCCATTTAGAAAAACATTTTCCAAACTCCCAGGATTTTGAATTCTTAATTCTGGTTGGAATTCAATTTCAATTTATCACATTTGTATATTTGATTTCATATACAAATTTCATTGGTTATATATATAACTATTTCTGTTTGATAATCTAATTCGATTATAATCCTAACAATCAACTCAACTATTTTAAAACAATATCGTGTTCAATCTTCTGTTCAAATGTTTATAAACTCCTATCGACATCGTGGCGTCCCACAATTCGACCAAAATTTATAATCCACTCAACAGACTAGTCAACACAATATAAAACGGTTTTTATATCAAATAACAAATACGATCTCTCGTATATATATACACTCAAACTCAATCTAGGGTATTACTAAACCTATCTCTACTGAGTCACGCCACAGAGCCAAGTAATTCTTAACTTAAGCTCTGATACCAACTGTAACGACCCGGATTTTCAACGACTTTGGTTATCGACATAAGCTCGATGTCGATAACCAAAACATCGAAAAATCCTGGTAATTAGTGAAAGAAATTAGAGGGTGAGGAAAGATAAGATAGAACTTAGAATAGAAGAAGAGGAAGAACACAACATCAGAGTAACACGAATCTCACAGCGGAACGAAATATATAATATATATAACATAACTTGAAATATACATCTGTACTTGAATATACAACAATATCAAAGTACATCACTTACAACACAGCAGAAATAACTATAGCTATATGATCCTGAAGCCTCCTGCTCCAAGCTCTTCCAGTATATCTGTAAATTCCCGACTACTTGACTGCCCGTACAAATTTAGGCACCCAAGATTTTAAGGAAAACAACAAAGTAAACTCCGGGTCAGTCATGGGACTGGTATGAGTAAAATAGTTTAAAAACAGTTCGAACAAGTAAACAATATCTCATAAGACCACGTCACATAACGGAACGGGTTTTTCCCTTATGAGAATCCAAAATATCTTTATATCAAAAACCTTTGATATTATAATAATGTCTATCAACCACAGTATATATATAATCATCTAGCAAAAACGCTTTCATCTCACGTTCTACATATATAGTATACAATCAAAACCGCAAGCACGTATTGGGTAATGGATTTCCAACTATGACAAGGTATGGAACCACCTTTCGCTAATGTACCTCTAGAGAGGAATACACTGGGTTCAACAAGAACATCTTGCAACCCGGCCACACATGACCGACCACTCATTTCGCTTGAGTGTATCGAATGTATATCACCAATAGTTGGGATCAGCAACCGTTTCCCGAATAGGACAGCATCAACAATAGATTTTTAGAAGTAAATGAAACTCTAGATCAGGTGATTATACACCCTACTTCGGTGCGACCGACTTAGCCATGCTGCCTGCCCGATTTCTGTCATTTACCGGATGATGAGGCTAGAAGCTACGCTTTATCATCACACCAGATTCACTTCGAATGTCACATCATCAAATCCATTAAATCACCGATTGACGTCTACAACAGTACATTACGTGTTAGCTAAAAGAAGTTTCCTTCTCCGCTTCCACTCTTGGTACGGTTGAAGAAATCAATGTACGTGACCTTTCTGGAAATACTCTGTCAGACATTCATCCATACAAGCCACCCAGGAACAGGATGAACTGAAGTCACTATTTCTATTAATAGAAAAAGTCCTTGCACTCTACTCCATCCTCGATTATCTTTATATAATATGATTCGCACGCTACTGCCGATATGGAGTGGTTCTTCGGATAATAATCCAACCGGTCTCTCCATACTGACAACGATGGTCAAAACTTCGATAGTCTGTGATTTAACTATCGAATAAAAACAAGTGTTTCGATAGTCGATGATTTAACTATCGAATAAAACAAGTGTTCATCCAAACATCCAACAATTACTAAGCCTTTAGTTAATATTCCATTAATTAAATCTCTTCTCTATTTCTTATCAATATTTGTTAACCAAATATTTTCAATAACCATATTGGCCTTATACGTTATTTGGAAAACATTTCCATATATCGCCTTCCTTTATTTTCTAAACTGTTAGAAAATATATGCCATTTATAATTGGAAAATATTCCAATTACTTATCTCTTTTCCAATCTCGTTTATTCCTATACTTAGGAAATATTTATTATTCTATTTCCCAGCTTACACTTATTTGGGTTAAAACAGATGTTGTGTAAAACATCGTTACGACAACCCAAATACAGTATTTAACTAATTCTTATTCCACATTGATCTTCGAGCCTGAATCTTGCTACTTATCGGTATATCATGAAATCAATCAAGTTGGGGTATAATTACCTCTCAGACCTTGACTGAATAACATTTAACGTCAAAACAGACAAGACTACTTACTCGAAAAATCAATACCATACAACTACTTCTTCACTTTTAAACACATATATACTTTCTCTTTCTATTCTTTCGAGATTTTACTTCTAGTCTTCCTTTTTGATTATACTATTCTATTTTTAAGTTCGCTTCCTTATCGACTTCTATATATATTGATAAGTTGATTTCTAACTATCAAATTATCTTAAAAATATTCTATCTCCTTAAATTCCCGGAAAAATTCGCCATAACCTCCTTTGTACCGGGAGCATCGGGAAATTTCAAATAGCTTTCCCAGTCCTTCTTATCTCAAAAAGAAAAAGAAAAAGCCAAACGGCTTGCTGATACGGCGCATAAAATCTCATATATGAATTAAATACGTACCTTTTTGTCGGGCATTCTATTTATTTCACTTCTATACTTTATTCCATACCTGTCTCCTGTATATTTATGTTTGTCCAATCTATTTTAACTATACCAATCGTTTTAACTCAATTTGTTAATTAAATCTGTTAATTAACTTCTTAGTCTAATCCACTTCTATTTATCCAAATCTATTTATTATAAATCCCATTTGAATTTCTATATTCAAATTCCATTTGAAATACTATGTTCAAATTCTATAGTTAAACTCCATTTGAATTCTATTATTCTAATTCTATTTCAATTTCTTATATTCAAAGTCCATTTGAATTCTCTGCATTATTTATAAACAACGTTTATAACTTCAATTCAAATCCCACCTTACCATTTATAAACAACGTTTATAAATTCAATTCAAATCCCATATTTTCATTTATAAACAAAGTTTATAAATTTGATTCAAAACCCATATTTTCATTTATAAACAACGTTTATAAATTCAATTCAAAACCCTCCTTTCCATTTATAAACAACGTTTATAAATTCAATTGAAATCCCATATTTTCATTTATAAACAAAGTTTATAAATTTGATTCAAAATCCATATTTTCATTTATAAACAACGTTTATAAATTCAATTCAAAACCCACCTTTCCATTTATAAACAACGTTTATAAATTCAATACTCGTTCATATATATTCAAAACAAGTTAATATTTTCTATAGTTCATTTAAAATTCAAATTTTATTTATAAAAATAGAAATTTCCTTTTTAAATCTCAAATACCCTTTTCGATATTTTTATAAATCAATATTCGAGCCCAGGGATATTTTAAACAATCAAATCAACCAATTTTCAATCATTTGATTTTTAACACATCATATATGAATATATATGAAATCAAACAAACATCATATAATATATATTTTTGAGGAATCCAGTTGGATTCCTCCAACTTGTTTTCCTGCATCCACAGACGTTAGTCAACATAGTAATACCCATCCTGCTTTGAGGCAGGATATCGCGGTATAGAAGGTCATCCACTAATCATAGCGTGGGGCATATAGGGTAATCATCCGCTAATGATACTGCGGGCATCCGCTAATGAAACTACGGGAATCCAACCAATCATCAACCCAATATATATATAATAGTCAACCAATCCTAGATAACTAATATATTTTTAACAACAATAAGTAAATATTTAAATGCGTCCAACCATCAACAAAACAACCAACAATTTATTTTAAATGCTAAAATAATTTAAATGAGTGAGAATTTACTCACCTGATTTATTGTGCGACTTATTCTGAATAAAAATCCAGAGCGACTTCAAAACCAATCCTATTTCGTATTTCTCGCAACTACGAAACCCCCTCTGCTTGGTTTGTGATTTTTCTTTGAACTTGTCTTAAATTCCTTGATGTACTTAATTAACTCATGTTTCCTCGTCCAAGCAAGAGTCCCAACCTACAGTAGAAACCCAAAAACTGTTGTGGCCTTAATTCCTTCACCACTCGCTTGTAACAAACCAACTACCCTTTCAGCATCTCTTTCTTCCCAGTTTTAACAATTCGAACCCTGATTTTACCTCACCTAGATTTACCTGCAAACAGTGTATCGCCTAAGGTCATAACCATTTGCTTCTCCTTCCCAAACCATTACTGCTTCATCCCTCAACAAGTTCTGTCAGCTCCCCTAAATCGAGTCTCCGACCATCCTTAACATAGTCGAGCTCAGCTTTTCCTTCCTCAACGCAACAGGAACTCGTCACTCAACTGCCGTGACCTCACGCCTTCATTGACAATACCCACAGCTTCATCCAAACTCGCGGACCCTAAATCGAATCAGATAATGCCCATCGCAACTTCCATTTCCGTTGCTCCCTTTTTCACTCGAGTCCTTCGTCTTCGACAACCCAGAAACAAACGCACCAGTCCCTGGCAACACAAGCGAACCTCTCTCATGAACCCCATCGCCTCACACCAGAATCCACGGAACCCATTCTTTCTTCGCTCGAGTGTCTCCAGTGTTTCAGAAAACTCGCGATGATGAGGGGAACCCCAAATTTGGATTTCTATTTCCACGGTGACATTGATTTTCGGATTCCAGGCAAAAATGAATGAATGAAATGCTTTCGATTTGGAAAAATATAAAGGGAGCACGGTTTGGTTTAGTTTGTGGAAGACAAAGGAGCACGGTATTGTTTTGTTTGTGGAAGACAAAGGAGCACGGGCTGTTTTTGATAGGTGGTAAATAAGGTACGGGTTTTGTTTCTATCCACCAAAAGAAGGAATGTATATTTAATTTAAATTTAAATTAAATTAAAAACTGTATCCCTAAAAATGAAATAACCACTGACTGCGAACTCCTTTCTGAACCCAACAACTGTCAATTCTAGGGTAATACCCCTATTCCGGACACACTGGGATAGGTCATGTAGTCCCATTCGATCATCTGAAGGAGATATTAATTTAAATCAATATAAATTAATTTCAGACAATTTATTCTCCTCGATAATCAATAAGTATTATTATCGTTATAAATTGAAATACAATTTCGTATTAATTATTTGAATGTATTTAATTCAAATTAAATTTTGAATTCAACTAAATCCATTATCTTATTCTGATAATTTAATATTTTCAATATTAAATTGAATTTGATTTTTAAATCGATAACTCGCTATAAAAATTGATTTATTTACTTAACTAAATATTTAAATCTGTATTAAATATATTAAAATTAACCCCTAAGAGTCCGGGTCATTACAATAGCCTTGAAATCTCTACATGTCTTAGCGAAAGAATTACCACGAGGAGGAGGAGGAGGTGGTGGTGGTGCTGCAGCAGCTGGGGGAGGAGGAACATTTGCTGGGCATGCTTCATTGGCCCTCGCTTCCAGGTACCTTCTGAACCAGTCAGGTACCGGTACACCTTCGGGAAGGTTAGGATCCCCAGACATGCTGAAAATGAAAAAGGAAAGATTCAATACCAAAGGATAGAAAGATAGTGCATATGGCCTTGGGGGATTATGCCTTTTAAAATTAAAACAACACTTTTTTTTGAAAAATGCTTCTTTAAACTTTGTTTTGAAAATAGTTTCAAAAACTTTTTATCTGATCTGGTAAACCTATGCTCTGATACCAAATGAAACACCCCGTCTCCATTAAGGTCACTCACAAAGGGAATGCCTTAACTTTGGTGGAGGGTTATAGGTACAAGACACAGAAAATTTACAAGACAGACATAAATATAAGTAGCGGAAAACAACATTTATTCAAACGTAGTTCAATACCAAAACATTACAATAACTTGTCTCACATAACTTCCAAAACATTACATCATTTTTCACTTTCTTGATTTAAATAAAGAAGCATAAACAAAACATACTCTTAAGAAAACTGCTTAAGTCCCCACAGAAAATGTGTCCAAAGGCCATAGCTAAAGAGAGAGTCCAAATCATACATCAACAATCTTGGAGCTTGCAATGAGTCTGCCTAGGCTGGGCTGTTTCCTCCCTGTGGACATGGGGGGGGGGGGGGGAGGGAACAAAAGAAAAGAAGACGAAAGAAAATTAGAGTCAGATATAAAGCCTGGTAAGTCTAGTGACTCTTCAGTATGTGAATAATAAAATTGGACATGACAGGCATAAACTGAAAATGGGAAAATACCACAACCGAAGTTAAAGTGGTTTAGAACCGAATATACTATCGCACCCCACACTAATCTCTACACCCACTAGTACTTGTTCCAACAGGCACCCCAAGAACCAGGGCGAAGTGATACCCCTTTTTTAAAGATCGGCTCCTAGTCGCATAATCACTTGTGTCTAATGTCCCCCAAGATTGTAGCTACCTATGCTGGTCCCACCGTGGGGTGTATCATGTCCCATGGTGGCGGCCCGACACAATTCTAGAATACATAGGTATACTACTGGCGCCCAGTGCCTGATTTTTCTATGCTGGAGTGTGTGCATGTAACAACCCGTATTTCGATAACACGTTAAAACAAGAAATCAAGGCAGAATTTAATTATAAAACATGAATCAGGATAAACGGGTTGCGCCATTGCGTTCGTCTCGGAAAAATACGCGAAATAGAGTCCAAAATTTCGTAAATCGGAGTTCGTATGACTGATATATGGCCTTGCAAAGTTTCACGAAAATTCAAATCCGAAAACAGATTTGAAATTCAGCCCAATTAAGACACCACTCCATTTTTAGGCCTGGTTAAGACACCACTCCATTTTTTAGACTTGACTTCTTCCCCAAGACATGCTTTGATGGCTTGGATTGAATCTAGGTTTAATCCTATGGCCTAAAACACTTGCCTAATCTATAAATAAGACCCTAACCTATCCTAAATCCTCATTATTCATTCATGCAACTAAACTATGGCAAAATTTTACCTCTCATGGCCTCCACTCTCTTCATAAAATTTCTAAATGGTTTCTATGAGAGATTTTCCATGCATACAAGTGTTTTCAAGCTTGTATGAGTGTCATTAGCTTGCATTCAAGTCAAGTTTCTGTCTTTGCATCATAAAGCAAGGGTTTTGATCATTTTGGCTCAAGGGTTTTTATGTTAGAGCTTGCATTTTGGGTCTATTTGATTGCATAAGGGCTTTGTCATATCTTTTGTGCCTTCATAGCAATGTAAGCCCTTTCCCTACTCTTAGATATTAACTATGAAGTTAAATGTTCATGTTGCAAGTTTGGGTTTGATCATTGAGTATGATACATGCTATCATGTCATGCAAGTTTATGAATTCATTATCTTGATCTTGTGGGCTAAAAGCTACAACCTTTATGTTGAAATGTTGCATTATGCAACATGAGAACCCTCATAACCTTTATGTCAACTTGCATATGAAGTCATAACCCTTATATGATGATATATGCGAGTTACTAGTCATCATTCCATGTCTTTTGTCACCATGATTCGCTTATGTGCCAAGTTTGGGTTTATGCATGTTTTTGAGGCTTAAGAATGTAACATGCAAGTTAATGAACACATTTGTGCCTCATTTGCCACCATGATTAACTTGTGGCTTAATATCCATTTTTGTCATGCCTTTGCCAAGTCTCTTCTTTTAATCCATTACGTTGTTGCGAACGTATATGCGAGTTTAAAAGCATTGGGTTATGTTATGGGTAATTTCTAGTGACATGAAAATATAACTTGAAAATATGACTTGAAATATAACATGGAAGTTGACATGTAAGTATGCATAAAAACATAAGCTTGGGAAATTACCTATTAAGTTAGGTCTACCCTTTGGGAATTTACCTATTAAGTTAGGTCTACCCAAATGCTTGAAAACTTGTAACATGTTTTGGAAACACGATGGACATGACACTTAGATAATATAAGTGTGGCCAACTCGAGGTTGGGTTGAGTTTGCAACGTAAAACTACCCTGAACCGACCGGCCTAACTAGTAGTTGCAAACAATAGGACCCAATGTGAGAAGTTGGTCATGTTGTGCTTGAACCCGAGGTTAGACCAAGTTGTGGTGTAAAGCTACCCGGAACCGACCGGCTTAACTAGTAACCACAACAAAGTCTAATGTGAGAGGTTGAGGTGCATTAAGTAATTAATGCCACATGATAGGGTTAAGTTAATTTGATTAATGACTCTTAATCAAATATGACATGGACAAATGGGTTAAGTAATTTGATTTGCCTAATAACACTTAACCATTTTTATACGACTAGTGGACGGGGTTAAGTTAACCAACACTTAATCAATCCAACACAATAACTTGGTAAGGTTAAGTAAGTTTTCTTAATGACGCTTAACCGAAAAATACAGTTAATGGATGGGGTTAAGATTGGACTCAACTAGTCTAAGCATGGAAATCGGATGGGGTTAAGTTAGCCTAGACTTAATTAATCCCACTTGGTAGTTTAATGGAGTTAAGTTAAACACTTAACTAATCTAACATGATGATTTGAGGTGGTTAAGTGACCTATACTTAACCAATCTAACTCGTGAATTTATTGAGGTTAAGTTAACCTATACTTAACCAATCTAACGTGAAAACATGATAAGGCTAAGTCACGAATCGCTTAAATACGCTTGACCGATTTGACTCAGTAATTTGATAAGGTCAAGTTAATATATACTTAACCAACTTGAGCATGGTTTGTAGGGTTAAGTCTTGAACTTGGATACTTAGCCAATTTTGACATGATTTGTAGACGGGTTAAGTCATGAACTTAAGTGACACTTAATCCATTATGTAAACCCTAGTTCTGAGGATTAGGTTGATAACCGTAGTTAACAAGGATAACGGGAATAAGGCTAAGTGGTAAACCTTAGTTGAAGAATAACTAAGTAATGATTCTTAGTCAAGGAAATTTAGACCAGTTCATAGATAGATGAGTAACCTGATACGGTAGGTCATCGTTTAAGCACACGAGTAGGAGCAAGTTATCTGATTTAGATAAAGGCTCCAGCGAACTGGGTAACGAAGCAGCGGCTTCGGGGAACGTGAGGATATTCTTGGTATCCCTCTGTGAGCTGCCAGGTCATCATACTAGGCTCATGAGAGGTTAAGGTCTGCGTTAGAAGAACCAAGAGTATGCCTTGGTTGCTATACGAGCGACCTAAAGACGGGGATGGATAGGGGATAGTCGACGATACATGGTCGTGCCCTAGATAGCATTTCGTCAGGCTACCTACCATCTTTGGTCAAGCGTGTATGTACGGAAAGGCAGAGAACAACCAAAAGACCATAATTGCTATCTAATTATGGTTGCGGTAGGGCTAGATTGTGGGTTGGCCAGTAGTGTGTTCTCATACAGGATTTATCCTGTCTTGTCTTTCGCTAGTTGAGGGAGTGGTCTCGTGGGACCATAGCCACGTATAGAAAAAAAACAGACCTTAGCATCTGCATCGGTAGATAAATCGAAAGCTCCCGACCGAGTCCTGTATTTCCTGGTCTGCCCTGTGACAGGACTCAGATGGCACGATGTGATACATGTGCATACAGTCATGGAAAAACGATTCACGATGATTGCGTGGGAAAAAGGGCGCGGTTGGCGGTTAGCGTAAATCCTAGTGGCCCTGGGTGGTTGAACCAAAACCGAGATACGGAAATGTGCAATAGGTAAGCATAATCCCTAGTAGTCCTAGGTAGCATAAGTCCTAGTTGTACAAACGATGATTAATGTTGAAAGACCCTGGTTAGATATAGGGTGACAGTCCAAAACGATCTTAAGGATCATGGAACTATGTTAAAGTAGTATAGAATCTCATGGGAAAGCCCGTATGGTCTACGGCAAGGGGCTGAATATTTACATGGAATAAAACATACGAGTCGAGTAACCTATATATACGATATATTAGGTTGACATGGACCATTACACGAATTTTGAGTAAGGGTCATTCATGGTTAACACTTAATACGGTGGGGATACTAGTACGGTAGGTGCAGAGCTAAAAGACAGGATAGATACCATGGGATGTTATACGTGATTGATATCTTGAGGATATTATATTTGACAGGAACTTGACGATGGGATACCTTGTTTTGTCTTGACACCGTAATTTATCATGACAACTTAGTTTATCTGAGTTCAGTAGTTCATCCTGTTATTTTGATTTAGCTTATCTATCTTGTCATCATGCTTATGTTCATCTCAGTTTCTCATGTCAGTTAACTTTACTAGTTTTTATGTTGATAGTAGATAGGGCTTACTCAGTCTTTTTGACTGACCCGTTGTGTTTCGCCTTTTTTCTTCCGTTCCCCCCCCCCCAGGTTACAGGGAGGAAATACTGTTGTTTAGTTCGGACTTCTTCTGCTTCAAGGTCATCATGGATGGCTTGGACTTTACTTGGCTATGGCTACTTTACTATTTTTACTTGGGGAATAATTTATGAAAAAGTCTTTATGCTTCTTTACTATTGCAAGACAGGTTTTGATGTACTCTGATGTAAAAGGCTTTAGACCTTATTCATTCATGTTATGAAAGTTTGATTTTACTTCCGCTATTTTACATGTTCTGTCTTGTGATATTTCTGTGCATGTTTACCAATAATGCCCATCTAAAGCTAGTGCATTCCCTTGCGAGTGACCCTAGCGGAGGCGGGGTGTTACAGTGCACGCCCGCACTCCATTAGAACCTACACTGCTGCACCAACCGCCGTCGCTTTGACCGCTTACAATCAGCCCAATAATCATGCCCCACCCTGCCTAGTTTCAGGGTACCCTGATACACCTTATTGGGTTACTGCTGAAATGGGTCCTCATTACTAGGGTTTTCTAGTCAACATGCTAAGTTGGTTAAGTGTTTGTATTAACCTAACCCCCATCACCTGTTCAGTTGGCATGTGAAATTTGGTTAAGTGTTTTCTTAATTAACTTAACCCTACTAATCCTGACTTAGCTTTAATTTATTTATTAAAGCACCGACCACTCACATTAGACACGTATTGTTGCGGTTACTGGATATGCCGGTCGGTTCCGGGCAGGTTTACACCGCAACTCAGTCTAACATCGGGTCCTTATTGGGCTCAATGCCTTAACCACCCACATTGGATAGGTATTGTTGTGATTACTAGACAGCCGGGCGGGTCCGGGAAGGTTTACATCACAACTCAATCCAACCTCGGGTTAAGCATGCTCGTATTTTCTAAATTTACATATTTTTCTCTTTTCATTATTATATGTAAATGCTTATGGCCCATTATCCACATTCGTTATTTTTGGGGATAACAATTTATAATGATTAAATGCCAATATTGGCATGTGCCAAACATGCCAATACACATATTTTTCTTGTTTTAAACCCAACGATATTTCCCCCGTTTGTACGTTCGCAATATTATAACAGATGTTGGGCTCGATATTTCAGCCCAACTTATAAACATAAAAAGGGGAAGCCAAGAATATGAAATATTCTAGAATACTTAAAGGGTGTGTGTGGCGCATCAACTTGCAACTTAGCGATTTAACTAACATAAACTATGGGTTTCAACTTGTCATGTGAACTTGCATTCAAATAAGAATATAACTAAATAGGTGTCACATGAAATGGCATGATTTAGGCTTGTATAAGCATGGGTCTAAACATGTTTAACTAGGCATAACGTCAAACACAAAACTAGCATGTCACATGTTCATAAAAATGTCCATTTTTGACATTATCCTAAAGCTGTGAACTAATTCCAATCATGTAGCCTATTTCAACAATGAAACTTGTATAGTTTGTGTAACCCAAACGGTACTTGCATAGATCCAATTATAACTTAAAATGAACATAAGAATGTATACACAGGTTTGTAAATCATATAGGCATAAAGGTCTCAACATAGAACATGTGTATATAAGTCTTAACTTAGACTTACCAAAATGTATACAATCCATGTTAACCACATAACATAAAGGTATAATTTCTAACATTAACCACAAACTTGCATACGGTGTTGTTTCATTCTAAATGTAAAATAGTTCCAACACCTAATGAATTACACCATAAACATCCAATACAAATTATGACATAATCATTGCAATACACAGACATGGATTAACAGCGTCATTATACAATAGTAAAATTCAATTTTCATTTACATCGAATCAAGTCTAAGTTTTTGTTCACATTCGGAAAAACCACTATACTTACAACGACCGAAGGTCTTGCTTTCTGGTTTCTGTGTTCTGAATTGGAGATGCTTTCCTTTGGGTAGAAAACGTTGCGTTGAAATTTGATTACTTTAGTTTTCTTCTTATGTTTGTTCGTCTCTAAGCTTTTCCCTCTTGAGGCTACTCTCAATTCCCTCCCGGCAGCATGACGGCTCCAGCTTTATTTTTTTATGTGAATTTAGGTTGAGTCTTAGGTTGTTTTTATAGAGTTTCTGAATGATTTGAGCCGTCAGATGAAGACAGAAGAAATCCAATCCATACACATCAAGAGAGCCAATCAAGAGGTGACACGTCATCCCTAGTGACAAACCACACCTCAGAAATTCCACCAGAACCCTGACCTGGCCAGCCAAACCAACCCAGTTCGACCGGGTAGGTCGACCCCTAGGTCGACCATATGGTCGACCTGGGTACACCAGGTCGACCCCCAGGTCGACCCCCTGGTCGACCTGGGTCCTGGGAAGGAAGTTTCCTGCCCAGCCCGGTTCTGGTCCTATTTTTGAATTTTGAATTTGTTTTTCGAGCAGTTTTGAATTTAAATAAATTCTGAAACTTTCGAAGGTCATATCTCCTTCATACGGTGTCCGATTTACGCAAACTCGGACTCTATCTCTAGTAGAATTTCGAGACGAACGCAATGGAATAACCCATTTCCCTTAATTCTTATGTTTTGAATTAAGTATCCTTTAATTTGTTAATATACTGTTAACCGAAAATTCGGAGTGTTACAACAGAACTTCATAGCCTGACTTAATATTGTGACAGATAACTGTGGAATTACGAAACAATGCGAGAAGGAATTTTCTGCTGAAGGTTCAAAGACCAAAAACAAAACGAAGAATTTCCAGAAGAAAAGGAAATTTCTATAAAAAAAATGAACTAAGAAGTTTAATAGCGAGTGTTGGGTTTGTGGAAAAGCAGGACATGATCCTAGAGATTGCAGACATAAGTAGGAATGCAGCTCAAAGGAAAATATGGTGGACAATATGGAAGTTGACGAATCTAACTTTTCAGCAGTTGTATCTGAGTGTAATTTGGTTTAGGATCCTACATGATGGTGGGTATAAACAGGTGTTACTCGTCATGTTTTCTATGACAAAACAATGTTTTCATAGAAGAAATTCGATCACGAATAAAAACTCTACATGGGTAATTATGCAGTTTCCATGATTGAAGGCAGTGGCACAGTAATCCTCAAGTTTACTCCTGGAAAAACTGTCAAATTGAATGGTCCTTCACGTTCTAGATATACACAAGAATCTCATCTCTTGTTCAATACAGTCAAAGAAAGGATTCAAAATAGTCTTCGAGTTAGACAAGATGGTTATGTTTAACACTGGAATGTACATAGGAAGAGGATATTTAGCCGTAGTCGGCAACAAAACTATATATTTTTATTTTGTAGTTAATAAAATTGAAGTTTCTTATTTGCTTTAGCATGAAATTTTATTATGGCATGATAGATCAGAATACATAAATTATCCAAAAATAAAAACTGGCAAACTTGTGATTAATTCCAAAATTCCTAGAAGATAAAACAGTAAAGGTGAGACATGTGTTAAAGCAAGAATGGTCAAGAAATCATTTCATATTGTCCATAGAGGTATTGAACCACTAGATTTAGTTCATACAGATTTTTTATTTTAAATCATTACCTACAAGAGGTAGGAAAAAGTACTTTATTACTTTTATTGTTGAACCACTAGATTTAGTTCATACAGATTTTTTTAATTTTAAATCATTACCTACAAGAGGTAGGAAAAAGTACTTTATTACTTTATTGATATCAATGTATACATAATCATTGAATCAAGAGATGCCTCATTCTTTGAAGACGTGTTTCCATACAAAAGGAATGAAAGAAATAATGTCCCTAAAAGGACAAGAGAAGAATCAAGCAATTCACATGAAGATGAAACACCTCAAGGAATTCTGGAACTTGAACCTAAAAGAAGCGTAAGGGATGGAACTTCCAAGACATTTGGTTCGGAATTCTTAATATACATGTTAGAACACGAACCTCAAATAAATAAGGAAGCAATGAAATATTTTTAATCTTCTTGTCAGAGAGAAGTAATCCATAGTGAAATTGATTCAATTTTGAGTAATAAAACTTGGGAAATAGTTGATCTTCCACTAGGAAGAAAACCGATTGGCTGTAAATGGATTTTCATGAAGAAAAAGAAACCAGATGGCTTTATTGACAAGTATAAAGCCAGATTAGTAGCCAAAGGATATCGTCAAAAAGAAGGAGTAGATTTCTTTTAAACTTTTTCATTGGTTACACGAATTACCTCTATAAGAGTATTAATAGCAATTGCATCCATCTATAATCTAGAAATTCATCAAATGAATGTAAAGAAAGCATTCTTAAATGGAGATCTCGATAAGGAGATCTACATGGAGATGCCCGAAGGTGGTATTTCCAAAGGAAATGAAAACAAAGTCTATAGATTAGTAAAATCATTATATGGACAAAAACAAGCTCGAAATCATTGGCACACGAAATTTAATAGTGTCAGGATGAAAAATGGTTTTCATATAAATAAATGTGATAAGTATGTTTACCATAAACAAGTCGGACAATCATACATGATGGTTTGTTTATATGAAGACGATATGCTAATCTTTGGTCCTAACATTAAAGTTTAGAGACCGTCAAGAAAATATTATTCAACAATTTCGATATGAAAGATTTAGGTATTTCATACTTTTTTTGGGAATCAAAATAAAAAGAACACCTAATGGGATTGAATTATCTCAGTCAAACTATGTAGATAAAGTGACTGAAAGATTATAGAATTTTAGATAAAAAGAAGTGCGAACACCTTTTAATCCATCAGAAGTACTGCAAAAAATACTAATGAGAGTGTAATGCAATTGGAATACTCTCGTGTAATAGGATGTCTAATATATCTCATGAATTGCACATGCCCAAATAAAGCTTATGCGGTAAGTCGATTAGCTGGTATACAAGCAACCCAGTGAAGCAACATTGAAAAGCACTAATGAGAGTGCTTGGATATTTAAAAAATACCTCAAATTATTCCATAAATTAAGGAAAATATCCTTCCATATTAGAAGGATATTGTGTTGCAAACTGGACTGTTGATTCAAAGGAACCAAAATCAACTAGTGGTTTTTTCTTCACCTTAGCAGTTGCAGCGGTGTCATGGAAATCTACTAAACAAACATTCATAGCTCGATCCACTATGAAATCAGAGTTCATCACTTTAGATAAGCAGAAGAAGAAGAAGAAGATTGGCTTTGTCACTTTCTATAAGATATTCCAATTTGGTCTAAACCTGTACCGGCCATATGCATACACTGTGATAACTAAGAAACGCTAAGTAGAGTGCAAAACTTTGTGTATAATGGAAAGTCATGGCCCATTCATAGACATCATTACACAGTTAGGAAGTTACTCTCAAATGGAACTATTTCCATAGATTATTGGAGAACAAATGAAAACCTAGCGCATTCGTTTACTAAAGGTTTATCAAGAGATAAAATTGACAGCGCATTGAGGGGAAGTGTTTAAAAGACTAAAACAACAAGGGTTATCTAATGCAAAAACTTATCCTAGCGACTGGAGATCCTACAGACTAAGATCAATGGGCAAACCAGTTTTGAATAAGTCAAGACGTAATGCATTTGTTTGGACATAGTCCTACTCCATTCCTATGGTGCACAATATATATGCATGCCTACAGAAGTATTAAAAGGTCAAAACTATGTTTTTTAATGATGACCATATTCTTGAGAATAACAAGTGAGGTATATGTATGATACTCGTAATGGTTGCGATCACTTATGTTAGTGTGAGCTGAGTTGGCACTATGAGAATATTACAAGCTTAAATTCTCTATAACACTCGTGGAACCAAAAAGTGTTCAGGACCAAAATGAACACGATCAAGACATTGGATGAGAAGAGAATCAATGCCTCGTAAAGCTTATTGTATGGATACGTAATAAAGGCCAACAATTCATGATGAAGTAATTCACTGATTTGTCAAGTAGATCCGATAAGCTTTAACTAGGGAAAGTTCAAAGTGAAATATCTAATTATCCACGATAAAGCATTATTCCATATGTACTATGTGATATTTCTCTTTGTGTGTGAGAAAAGTATATTATTATTCATGTTGGGGATTGTTGAAGTTTTTAGATGAAATATCCATTGTCCCTTATCATAAAACTTGAAAAAAGTTTTCAATTATATAAGTAGCTTCTTCTTTAGGAAGTTAGGGCCTTAGGGAAACCAAATGTGTGTTTTCTTGTGAGGAGGGAAGTCATGCTTTACCACCACACATGTGTGTGCCGCCACTGCCGTCTGTCCAACTGACTGAACCGAACCGGGTTGGGCCCGGGTTCGAGTCTAATATGACGTTATTCTACAGGGCCGAGTTTTTGACAGTTTCGGGCAAGGATTCGGGCAGAAGCAGGGCGCAGTCCATTTGAAGAAAGTCGACTTTTGGAAGCGGGCGCACAACGAACGGGTGTGACCCATCAGGCAGCATGAGAAGCAACTTTTTGGAAAATGGAGCAGATGCAACCCATTCAACATGGGCAGCTACGAGTTGTAGCAAGCGCGATTCGTATGGACAAGTGCAAGCGAAAATAGCAGGCGCAATTTTTTGAAGAGTTACGGACGCAACTGTACGAAAAGGTACTGACATGAACGTTCAGAAGATATGCGGACAAACTATAAAAATGAACGAATACTGATCGAATTTGTGGTGTAGATAAGCAAAATTTGATTCTTCCTTTCTCTCTTTTCTGCAATCACTGCTATTCTAATATAAATCATGGAGTTGACATACTCGTTACAATCTCATGCAGAAATATTCTGTTGTATCTTAGGAAACTTTGCAAATAAAAGTTTTAAGTAAATTTCTAAGGCAAGCCTCAGAATCCAATTTCTAAAAGTTGTTTCGACAAATCACTATAATTTGTTCGTTACAGCGCTGCAGTTTTTATACTAGCAATTGTATTAGTTCCCCGTATTTAACACTATATAACCAATTTGCATGCACAAAATAACAATACTTTGTTTTCCCTTAGCTTACTAACAAAATTTTTATTTATAAACATGAATCATTGTGGAACATATTTAAATTGAATTCTACTGAAGCAAGAAATAGTGTTGAAAAGTAAAGCATAAATTGCACTTGAGATTAAGAAAAATGATGGAATGAGTCGAAACTTATTAGATTAACATGCATCCCAAGAAGTGATAAAAATAGATTAGAAGATGGAAGAACAATCGATTCTATAATTTCTGTTAATGTTCTTTACTTCTATTATTTAGGCAAGAAAATGTAACTTGAAACTAAGTTCATATTGATATTTCGACACTACTAGACGTATGCTACTTAATTTTAGTATTTTCTTGGACAAATGCTCTATAAAGGAAGGATGCGGTCAGTTTGACTTAGTGATTTCATAATGCATTATAGTAGATAGTTTATTGCGAATATGCATTCAATATATGAATCAAGTTATACATACAGTATATCATATATCTAGTTTATGAAGAATTAATGATGAAATTTTACAAATTACATAATAGAAAATTTTACTTCGGTTATGGATAAAATTAATGCTTCACAACAACATTTATACTAGAAATGATAAAACAAATGAAAAAAAATTAAAATATAATAATATAGCCGAATACAACTGAGAAGTAAAACTATTGTTAATCCACTAATTTATCAGGTGGGTCAAATGATTGGAATGGTAAACTATTCTGCACCAAGCATAGAAAGCGAATAAACATATGTTGATCTCGAAGAATCAAATATGATGTGGAAAAATTCGATCTATGCCCATCTAGCTGGTAGAAAGGGCATGGGATGTTTCTCTAATGGGAAAAAGGCATATTTTATTAAATTTAAATTAGAAGAGAATTATGATCGAATCCTACGGGAAATCCATGGTTCATGAATTGTAAGTTAGTATTGACGTGAAAATGGATCGTAGATTTCAACTTTTAGAAGGCTATGCTTTCATCTTACTTAGTTTAGGTGAAGTTTCCCATTCTAAACCTAGCTTTATGGAACGTAAGATGCATTACTAAACTAGTAAGCATAATTGGTACTTTGCTTGACATAGATGAAAACAATTGACTAGTGAAGAAAATTAGCTTTGATTGGGTCTTAAATGAGACAAAGGTTATTTCAAAACTACCAACATCAACCAAAGCATTAGATAAGCATGGTAATGTTTATGAACAACCTATGCAATATGAGTTTGTTCCATCTAAATATAATGTTTATGCCTGCTTTGTCCATTTAGATATACATTGCATAGCTACCCCTAACGCCCCACTCTGGTATGAATAATAAAAACAAAATTACCCATTACCATTTCACCAAAAAAAAATGTTACACCAAAAAATGATCATTTACAAAATAAAATGGATAATAACCCAGTTCCCCCTTATGTACAATAGATCCTTGATCCTAATGGGTCAAGTTGTTACCGTGTGTAGCTATTCATTTAGGTCAAGGTAAGTTGTTGGATCCTATTAGAAAGCACCTAAATGCATTGGATCCTATTGAAAAGCACCAAAATGAACAAGAGGGTACCAAAATCCAAGTGATTGAAGTGAGGCTCCCAAGTTGGTTAAATAGGAAAAAGCTCCTGAGATGCTGGAAAAAATTCGAAAGTTGAACATACATCTTGAAATGTCTAAAATAGAAGATATTAAGAAGTCTATAGAATCTAACTTGGATAAAGAAGATCGGTTCAAAATTACTGAAAAAAAGATGCTAAAATTATCATAACACCTGTTATCCAAGACCGAAACTACAACTCTATGGATGATGCAGTCATCTTTAGTGTCGTCTTTTGGTGATAGAAAATCGAATGTTAATAAAACACAAGATCAGTAAACATAGGAGTATAGAAACTTTACAAAATATTCGTTGATAGCCATTTTATTCATACAATCATTTCATAAACTCGTTCAGAGAATATATAAATTATTACAAAATATACTCCGAGAGCGATATATGACGATGCTCCCTCAATTGATCATAGTTTGAATACATAGGCAGCAACAACATTGTCGAAACATACATCAAAACAAATCAAACTACATCACTCCTAAATAGCTACTGCCTCATGCTCGCCTCCGGAAGCTTATTCGATGAAGCATCTACAAATTCCAACCCTCAGCCTACTCAAACGATCTCTCGAGAGTCAAAAGGGAAAGCAAAAACTTCGGATCAGTTAACAAACTGGTGCAAACAATAATCCTTTTTTTTGAAATTTGGTACGCTTTATTTCAAAAAAACATTCAGTACATCAAGTAAAAACATCATCATCCAATATAAAACAGAAAAAAATACAAGATACTGTCTCTTCTCCCACTCAACATTGCAGCTACCATATCACCTCAACATGATCCAAGCTTAACCTATATCTACTAAATCAATCCCCCACTTCCTAAAAAACTCCGCATTAGCATCCGTCCTTTGAGTTTTACTACCATTTCCCTTTACCAGATAAAAGATATCCCTCTCTATCATATGCAATCTCATATCTTGATTCACTTGCTTTCCATTGAAAATCCTACAATTTCTTTCTTGCCAAATATGGTATATAGATATGGTAACCGCAGCACTTACAATATCAAAACACTGGTCTTTGTTCTTGAAGGTATTCAGCAACTTGTCAACTTCATTCAAAATAGAACCTATATTATCACTGTTTATTCCCAACTTAACTAGCATGGCAGATCAGATAAAATTTGAGAACTCACATTGATAAAAAAGATGTTGAACTTTTTCTTCACATGAACCACATAGAACACATAAGCTTTCTGAAATAACACCAAACTGCCTCAGCCTTGCTTTTGTGTTTCGTCTATCAATTGATGCCAAAAAGGTAATAAAAGACATCATATGTGCATTCTTTTTATGCCATATAATCTTATAATGGTTAGAAGCATCATGTCTGTGTCTAATACTCTCCCAGGCCTTGTTGAGTGTAAATTCATCACCATCAGACCATACATAATAATCCAAATTGTGATTCAGGCTTACAACAATATCACCAACCAAATGTTGAACCTCTCTAGTAGCTGCGTGAGAAGATAAATCCAAAATGCCATTGTGAATTATACTATATACCAATTTATTCTGTCTACCAATTGAATTCAGTCTAGATATACCAATCAAATCCACTAAACATCTACTATTCAACCAAGGTTCAAACCATAATAATGAATTACCAGTGGTTATAACCTTATTGAACAGTTGTTTACCATTTGTTCTGAGCCGTAGGATTGATTTAAAGGTACATGAGGTATTATTATCCTCTCCCATAAACCAAAAAAATTTACCTCTACAATATCTTGCATGCATCAAGTGGCTCCATAAAGAATTCGATGATAGTAGTTTCCACATCAGCTTTATACATGCTGCTTTTTTTAAATCACTGAAGTTCTTTAAGTCAATACCCCCTTCCTGTTTTGGTAGACACAATTTCTCCCATTTTACTTTATGAGATGCTCCACCCCAAAAAAAATCTGCACACAATGTATGAAGCTTTTGAATCGTGAATTCTGGTAGTTGATATACTAACATCTAGTAGAGAACTGTGGGAGTAATCATTGATTGAATCAACTCTGCACGACCTGCAAGCTCAAAAAGTTTGCATCCTATGCCTGAATTTTGTTTTGCACTTTATCAATTAATGATTGACAGTCATTATAATGAAGATATTTAGAAGATATAGGTACCCCCAAATATTTCACTGGCAAAAAACCACTCTGGAAATCCAAAATTGCATTAACTTCTTTGATATAGCTAGCATTTGAACTAAAGAATATCTTTGTTTTGAGAGAACTGACTGTTAGCCCACTGAAATACTCCAATTTATCAAAAACACTCTTCAAAGACAAGGCACATTGAGGATGGCATTTTCCAAACATCAAAAGATCATCATCATATATAAGATGAGAAATTATAGGATCAAAGTTGAACACAGGAAGAAATAAACCTTTAGCCACTTCTTCATTTATGCAAAAAGTGAGGAATTCCATCACAATAGCAAACAAGTATGGTGATAAAGGATCACCTTGACGTATGCCTCTATTTGATGATATAAACCCTTTAGGAATTCTGTAACGACCTGGATATTTGACGGTGTAATAATTAACTTATTTAATTATTTAAATAACGAATATATTATTTAATCGTCGACGTTAGAAGGTGGAATTATAATATAATTATAATTCGAGCTCGAAATGGCACTACAGTTCATAATTTGGTGATTTGAACTTCAACTGAATGTACAGAGTTCGTTTTAAATCGGATTTTTGTGAAACAAGAAACGCACGGAGCTGGTGGAGTATATCTTTCTAGTGGAAGAGAAAAATCAGGATTTCGTCGTGTAGATTTTGAGATATGTCCAAATCAAATTTTAAAATAGTCGCTATAGATTCGTTTATCGACCGTAATGGGTTATTCGATATAACTAGAGATAGGGTTTGAATTTAGGCAAGATTCTTTTGAGACATATCGATAATTTAATTTTTAAAATTTTATGGTAATTTTTAATTAATTAAATAAGCACTTTTTATTTTGAAGTATTTTGCACCCTATAATCAATATTTTGAGGTTTCAAAATATGAGTTAATCTACCAGTATTTTTATATTCTTGGGATCGTGGGACGTTGCTCGTCTCACCGGTGTTTTTATTTCTGTTCGTAGTAGCTCGTGTATGGACAGAAATATATATATATATATATATATATATATGGGTATGTAAATTTTTACGAACTAAACAAAATATCCTAACGTAAAACTTGGATCAAAGTAGGCCATGAAGGGCACTATTATTACTTATATATTAAATAATTCTTTTACCACCAAAGTTATCTGAGACCACATATGAAGAGAAAAACATGAGCGGTTACGATCAAAACAAGCCTACCTTATAAATACCACTACCATCAACATTTATAAACCTAATTCCCCTGAGCATTTGAGCCGCCACAAATTCCTCTCGGAAGAAAAACAAATCGAAGAAACCTCAAAATAAAATGAAATTAAAAATCCTTAAATCAGAAAACTTGTATTTCTGAGCTAGTTTCGAGATGCTCTTCATCTCTGTACTAGTCCTGTTGGATTCGACTTCCTTTTTCCACGCTGGGATTACACAGCGATTCATCTAGGGTTCTAGTTCATCGGTGTAGCTGGGGTCAAGCCAGAAGTTTCGCGAGGGTTATAAGTTAAACGTAGGTGAAGGTCGACACCTGGGATGGCGAGGTTCCGGTTGAAGGCGGAGGGTATGTCGACGCAAGTGTTGGAGGTTTCTGATGACGTGTCGGTAGTAGGAGTTGGGTGCAGTAATGACATTCAGATGGGGAGCGTGTTTTCTTGCTTGAGCTGATGCAGAAGTTGGGGCGATGATCGGTGGCAGTGAAGGCACCAAGAGCAGGATCCGTGTATGTAAAAAAATGATGAAGGAACAGAAGATGAAGTAATTTCTATTTTGAAAAGCTGTTTAGTTGGTGAACGTATTTGGTATTTTGGAGAGCAAGAGGAGTGGAATGAAGGATTTTGGGTGTACAGGAGTTGAAGAAGGAATAACAAATGACTGTGGCATGAAAATGTAAAGGGTGTGAACTGGTGTAAAGGAAGTCTCGATAGGAAGTGGGAGGAGTTTAATTTATGGGAGGTCTGGTTGTATTATTGGTTTGGGTTTGTAGTTCAGTACTTGCGTGGGATTTTGAACGTGATGATTGGGTAGGTGCTAAAGGGGAACCAATGGGATTTATGGGTTTTAAACGGCATGACATGGTTGGTGATTTACTTGTGTAGTGAGCAGGAGCTCAGCGTGGTTAACAGTGCAGGAGATGATTAATACCAGGTTATGGGAGGAGTAGGAAGGTCGAGCGTATGAAATAATCGGTCATGACTTAACAGGTTCGAACTGCTATTGAAGAGAAAGGGGATGATCGTTGGTATTAGGAGGTGCAGACAAGGATTTGAAGTAATATTAAGGTTACAAATATATTGCTCTTAATGTTAATGAGTAAGTTTAGGGGAGGAGTAAAGGGAGTGAAGTTTTGGTAAACGGTGAACGGGGAGTCAGCCAGGTTCGGGTATTAAGAAGTGAAAGAAAGGATTAGCAGTGGCTAATCACATGATTTGGGAATGGGAATTTAAAGGGTGATTAAATCATGAACTTTGGCAAGGGAAGGAATGTTCGAAAGATTTGTAATGGCAGTGAGGGGAATAATGAAATAGGCCGACACATTGGAGAAGGGTAAGGCCCATAACTGGGGCGTGGTTAATCTAAAAAAAGGGGCGGGTCTGCTTGTTTTAAAGATGAATGGATTGGGCCTTATGAAAATGAATTCAGAATGGAACGAGACCAAAGATACTGGAATCACGGTGACGAATAGAATTTTCTGGAACAAATTCGGAGCTTGTCTAGATTTAAGGCGAGAATAAACGTCAGAACGGAACTGACGAACATAAATCGTATCTAACGGTTAACACGCCAAAGTGAGTAAAACTCACTAACTCTCCTCAATTTATATTTTAATATAAATTGTACTTTATTTATTGACTGTTGTGTATTGATTTTTAAACTGGACTGTTAAATAGATTTGATTGAAAACGTAGATATAGTCATATATTATATCGTTAATCAAATATTGATTCTGTCCAGTAGAATATTTCATATTGAAATGAAATTGATGTATATTATACTGTGTAACATTTGTGGATGCAGGGAAACAGGTTGGAGGAATCCGACTGGGTTCCTCAACAATTATTTTACTGTTTTCATATATTGTGATATATGTTGTGATTTATAATCTGTTATTGATTATGGATGTTATAACGATATTGATCATCGTTGTTTGATATTTTGAATATCATAAGAAACCCTGAGTTGTAAAAAGGAATATTTCAATATATATTGAAATAAAGGAATTTTATAAAATCACAGGATTTTATAAAAGGAAATTATTTATAAAACGAACACGGTTTTATAAAAGGAAGTATTTATAAAACAAATAGAGTTTTATAAAAGGGATATTTATTTAGAAAATAAATAGAATTGAAAAGGAGAATATTTATTTAGAAAATAAATAGAATAAAGGAATATTTATTTAGAAGATAAATAAAATGGTATAAATAGGAAGTATTTGTAACGGAAATCAAACGTTATAAATAGGAAATATTTGTAACGGTAAAAAGTTATAAATAGGAAATATTTGTAACGGTAAATAGAAGTTATAAATAGGAAATATTTGTAACGGTAATTAGAAGTTATAAAAAAGGGGACAGTTGTAACGGAAAATAAACGTTATAAAAAGGAAATTGACGAGATATAAAAGAGATAATCGAATAGAGTTAAATCGAATTTAGTATTCGAAGGAGCTAATCGAATTTAGTTATTTGAAAAGAGTTAATTGAATATTAGTTATTCAATTAGAGATAATCAAATAAAGTTAATCAATTAAAGATAATCAAATAAAAGTTAATCGAATTAGTCGAAGTAAGTTAATCAACTATTAGTTAGTCGAATGTTAGTTAAGAAAATAAGAGTTAATCGACTATTAGTTAGTCGAAGATTAGTTAATCGAATATGGTATTCGAAGTTAGTAAATCGAATAAGGTATTCGATGGAGTTAATCGAATATGGTATTCGATGTTAGTTAATCGAATATGGTATTCGATGTTAGTTAATCAAATATGGTATTCGATGTTAGTTAATCGAATATGGTATTCGAAGTTAGTAAATCGAATATGGTATTTGAAGTTAGTAAATCAAATATGTTATTCGAAGTTAGTTAATCGAATATGTTATTCGAAAGGGGTTAGTCGAGTCGAGTTAGTCAAATAGAGTTAATCGATTTGAGTTAACTAGATAGAGTAATCAGTTAGAGTTAACCAATTAGAATAAATCAGTTAGAGTTAAACCAATAGAGCTAATCAGTTAGAGTTAATCCAAATAATATGCCATTTAGCACGACTGCTAGCGTAATTCGCAGGGCTGCAGATAGCCTAAGGCGGTCGGATGTTTCCTGAGGGAATCAGGCGTAACCATTGTGATCGCTGCGATCTAGAGTCAAGCAAATGGAGTTAATCGAATATTAGTTATTCGATAGTAGTTAAGATAATCGAGTTAAGATAATGGAGTTAAGATAATCGAGTTAAGTTATCGAGTTGAGTTAATTAAGTTAAGTTAGTCAAGATGAGTTAATCCAAAGGAGTTAGTCGAACATTAGTTATTCGAATAAAGTTGAACGGAGTTAAATAGAGTTATCGAATATTAGTTATTCGAACGGAGTTAAATAGAGTTATCGAATATTAGTTATTCGAATAGAGTTAAACGGAGTTAAATAAAGTTAGTCGAATATAGTTTATTCGAGTAGAGTTAAAGGAAAGGAGTTCTCAATTATAGTTTAATCGAAGGGAGTTATCGATTTTAGTTTAATCGAAAGGAGATTATCGAATATATAGTATTCGAAAGAAAGAGATCGAATATAGTTTATTCGAAAGAAAGAAATTTCGAATATAAGTTATTCGAAGAGAGATAATCGAATATAGGATATTCGAAGAAGAGTTAATCAAATAGAGATTACTCGAAAGAGAATTATACGTCAAATTCAATTATATCGAATTCGGGAAAATAATATTTACTTTCCAGTTTTTAAATCAAAAGTATACACTAATAAATTAGGGTTAGGTTTAATTATTCGATTTAAAGAATAAAGGTTATAACTGAAGTTAGATATTGCGAAAGCAAGGATTATAACGTTATCGTTATAATCAATGTTTTCAATAAAGAAGTGGATTCGTAAATTGAATCCGAGGGTTACGTAAAGAAGTTGTTAAAGGTTTAAAAGAAAACTGTTACTATTTCAAAGTTATAACGTTGTTCAGTTAAGGTCTGAGAGGTAATTATACCCCAACTTGATTGACTCCCTTCTTAACTAAGGAATGGTAAGGTTTGATAGTGAATGATGGTTAAGTGAATTCAGTAAATAGTTTGAGTTGGCATAGCGATGTTTGTTTAAACATCAGTTTAAATCCATTGAAGGAACTTTGGAAATGTTTTCCAAATAAGAAATCAGAAATGTTTTCTAATATAGAAAACAGGAAAGGGAAATGTTTTCCATTATTAATAAAGTATATTTTCTAAAATTAGAAAATAAGAAATATTGAATATATGGCAAAAAGGAGATAAGTAAAGTAATGAACTAAAGAGATAAATGTTAAATGATGATTGGTTGATATAATTTCCGTCTGGAAATAATATCGTTGTTTGTACACGAGTTTTTCTTTGATAGTTAAATCACAGACTATCAATGTTTTGACCATTTTAACGTTGTTAATATGGAGAGACCGGTTGGATTATTATCCAAAGAACCACTCTGTATTGGCATAAGCGTTGCAAATCATATATGCTGAATATATTGAAGACGGAGTAAAGTGCAAGGGCTGTTGTATAAATCTTAGATAACAATGGACTAAGATGGATGTACTGAATAGTGCCTTCGGTTTCGTTCAGTCCCAGAACAAACGTAAATGGACGAATTTCTGACAAAGTATTTCCAATGATCGAAAGGGTTGGTCTGTATAAATATATATGGTTGCAACGGATTTATCCCATAGCATAACATCCAGGATATTTGTATAAACCAACTACTGATTTACGGATCTGATAATGTGGCATTCAAAGTGATCGTGTTATAAATGAATGGAAAGTAAGTGTAGCTTCTAGCCTCACATCCGGTAAATGACAGAAATCGGGCAGGCAGCATGGCTAAGTCGGTCGCACCGAAGTTGGGTGTATAATCACCTATCTAGAGAATATTCATTTGCTTCTTTAATCTATCAATGTTGTCCCATATATATATACGAGAACGGTTGCTGATCCCAACCGTTGGTGATGTACATTCGATACACTCAAGCGAAATGAGTGGTCGGTCATGTGTGGCTGAGTTCCAAGATGTTCTTGTTGAACTCCAGTGTATCGTTCCTAGAGTACACTGATCGGAAGGTGGTTCCATACCTTGTCATAGTTGGAAATCCATTATCCAATACGTGCTTGCGATTTTGATTGTATACTATATATGTAGAACGTGAGATGAAAGCATTTCTGCTAGTTGATATCTATTTGTACATAGACATTATTATAATATCAAAAGGTTTTTGATATAAAGATATTTTGGATTCTCATAAGGGAAAAACCCGTTCCGTTCTGCGGCGTGGTCTTATGAGATATCGTTTACTTGTTCATATACCTGTTTAAACTGTTTTACTCATACCAGTCCCATGACTGACCCGGAGTTTACTTTGTTGTTTTCCCTAAACTCTTGGGTGCCTAAATTTGTATGGGCAGTCAAGTAGTCGGGATTTGCAGATACATTGAAGAGCTGGAGCGGGAGGCTTCAGGATTTTATAGCTATATTATTATTTCCGCTGTTGTTGTAAGTGCTGCACTCTGATAAGTGCTATTGTATATATAACTGTTTGTATTTCAAAAGTTATGTTATATTTTATTCGTTCCGCTGTGAGATTCGTGTTTACTCTGATGATGATGTTCTTCTTCTTCTTCTATTCTATTAGTTCTACCTTATCTATTATCACCCTCTATCTTCTTTCTATTAGTTTCTTGAACTTCAAGTGCAATTTGGGGTTGGACTTGTGTTATTTAGTTAGCTCAAATTGGACCGGATTTTCGGGTCACTACATTTGGTATCAGAGCATTGGTTTAGTTAATACCTTGGCTCTGTGGCGTGATTCAGTAGAGATGGGATTAGTAATATCCTAGACTGAGTTTGAGTGTATATCTACGAGTGCATATTTGTATTTGATATAAAAATGGTTTTATATTGTGCGGATTCATTGGCTGAGTTGTTTATGAGTTCTGGTCGACCAGTTTGATCCACTGTATCGGTAGGAGTAAATAAACACTTGAATACGATGGACCGACACAGTATGGATATGTGATATATTATCATATATAGGTTGTGATTATAATCGAATAAGATTTTAACATGTGAAGTGGTTATATATAACCAATCAGAATTCATATAAGTAAAGTATATGAAATAAGATGAATTAAATCTGAATTTAAATCAGATGGGAATTAAAATAAGGAAATTTTGAGTTCCTGCGAGATTTTGAAAACGTTTTTCAAACTGGAAGTGATATAATATTGAACTCACTTAAATAGCTGGAAAATAGATTCTGATGATGAATCGCGACATCATCAGTGTTCATTTCCGAGTTGTAAGTGACGGATTACTACCAAAGGTTTTGTTTTCGAATTGTTTTGTGAAAACAAGGTGTTTAAAAATTCAAAGGTTTTGAATTGGCAGTATGATTTCAAATTGATTTGAAAGAAACCCAAGAATTTAAGTTCTGAAATTGGAATTTAACATTTGAAGTTAAATTAAATAAGATGGTAAAAATGAATAAATTGAAATTTAACTTAAACCCAAGATAAATAAAATTGAATTGGATTAGAGATAATCTAGAATGGAACCAAATTAATGAGTAATAATCTGGAATTTGATATTGAATTTCGAATGAAATTCGATTTGGATTTGAGGATATGAACTGATTGGAATTTGATTGAGATAACACCGGTATATGCTGAGTTGATAGCATATGGAAATGGTAGAGTTGATATGCCTGACAAAAAGGTACCAGTTTATATTTGATATGAGTTTGAGATTTTGATGAGCCGAATTGGCAAGCCGCTTGGCTGTTTGATTTTCTTTTGGGTTGAAGAAGGCCTAGAGAGGCGAGTTGTGGTTTTACCGATAGGGCTGTACAAAGGAGGTTATGGCGAAATTTTCCGAAAATTTAACGTGTTAGAAAATTTTCAAAATTTTTGAAAATTTAGTAAGTCGGAATGAATTAATATTTTAATCGAAATTTAAGTGGTTCAGTTGAAATCAGAAATAAGGGGTAAACCAATCTTAGGAATTCCAATAGATAGGGTCGTCCTCTAACTTAGCAATTTCGAGGACGAAATTATTTTAAGTGGGGAAGAATGTAATGACCCGGATATTTAACGGTGTAATAATTAACTTATTTAATTACTTAAATAACGAATATATTATTTAATCGTTGACGTTAGAAGGTGGAATTATAATATAATTATAATTCGAGCTCGAAATGGCACTGCAGTTCGTAATTTGACGATTTGAACTTCAACTGAATGTACAGAGTTCGTTTTAAATCGGATTTCTATGAAACAAGAAACGCACGGAGCTAGTGGAGTATATCTTTCTAGTGGAAGAGAAAAATCAGGATTTCGTCGTGTAGATTTTGAGATATGTCCAAATCAAATTTTAAAATAGTCGCTATAGATTCGTTTATCGACCGTAATGGGTTATTCGATATAACTAGAGATAGGGTTTGAATTTAGGCAAGATTCTTTTGAGACATGTCGATAATTTAATTTTTAGAATTTTATGGTAATTTTTAATTAATTAAATAAGCACTTTTTATTTTGAAGTATATTGCACCCTGTAATCAATATTTTGAGGTTTCAAAATATGAGTTAATCTACCGGTATTTTTATATTTTTGGGATCGTGGGATGTTGCTCGTCTCACCGGTGTTTTTATTTCTGTTCGTAGCAGCTCGTGTATGGACAGAAATATATATATATATATATATGGGTATGTAAATTTTTACGAACTAAACAAAATATCCTAACGTAAAACTTGGATCAAAGTAGGCCACGAAGGGCACTATTACTACTTATGTATTAAATAATTCTTTTACCACCAAAGTTATCTGAGACCACATATGAAGAGAAAAACATGAGCGGTTACGATCAAAACAAGCCTACCTTATAAATACCACTACCATCAACATTTATAAACCTAATTCCCCTGAGCATTTGAGCCGCCACAAATTCCTCCCGGAAGAAAAACAAATCGAAGAAACCTTAAAATAAAATAAAATAAAAAATCCTTAAATCAGCAAACTTGTATTTCTGAGCTAATTTCGAGATGCTCTTCATCTTTGTACTAGTCTTGTTGGATTCGACTTCCTTTTTCCACGCTGGGATTACACAATGATTCATCTAGGGTTCTAGTTCATCGGTGTAGCTGGGGTCAAGCCAGAAGTTTCGCGAGGGTTATAAGTTAAACGTAGGTGAAGGTCGGCACCTGGAAAGGCGAGGTTCCGGTTGAAGGCAGAGGTGTGAAAACCCGTAACTTCCCCGTGAAGGAAAGCACGAATACTTTGAGAACAACACACAAAATAGGACGCAGACGGAAGAACATTTCATTGTATATTACCACAATGCATCAGATTACCGGAATATACAGAGTATAACTGAATAAATATTACACAGAAATATCAGAGATTTAAATTACATTTAAATACATAGCAGCGGAAAATAATACAATACACAACTAGAAGGAGATATACGGATACAAAGCTTTCCGGATATCGTTCCAGCTGTAAACCAGGATCCTGTGAATATAAATCTGCAAAACCAAAACTACTAGCTGCCCGTGTGGAAAATAGGGGCACCCAGAGTTTAGGTCAAAACAATAAACTCCAGGTCAGTCATGGGACTGGTGTGAGAACTAAAACAGTTATTAATCTTTATTTTTAAAGTTAGGTAAATCAAGGGACCACGCCGCTAACGCGGAACGGGTTTCCTCCCAAGAACACCAGTGCATAAAACAAACAGCGCAATGCTAAATAAAGAAAAATGAAGCTGTTATAAGACCCAGGTCCTATCACACAATGCAACGCAAGCCGGGGGATAGGGTTTTCCCTTATGACAGCCAAAGAATGCTTGATACGTTTAAAACAAATCATTTGATACTATTATAAGTGTATAGTGTATAAAACAACTTCAAATCATAAGTATCAATCATAGGCGGCATGAATGCCCCATACCACTATGTCGCCATATATAGATTATACAATCAAAATCGCAAAGTCACGTATTTGGAAATTGGGTTTCCATCTATGAACCGAGGCCAGGGATCGTCCTCTACCGATTCGAGACAATCTAGCCCATGTCTCAGGACCCAGACTCAGGTGGGCCTTGGATCGTCAGGGCCGGTCCACCGATGCGGATTATTATGCCTGAACACTACGTCTCTCCGCCCTTTGGGGTGTAAATGAGCCAACGAATGGCTCCATCGGACCTGGATCGTCCGATCTAACCGAGGCGCCTCGCAACAGCATCAACCACACAGGTGAAAAGTATATAAATGTCAGGGCTGGTAGGTCACTGACACCACCCTAGCTAGAAAGAGACGCATGTCCTCCCTGAGGTCCTCTTCCGTTTTTGGTTCACCACCGGGGTGTGGGGCTCGCGAATTCACGTTACACAAAGCTATGCCACACAGGCTGTGCTTTGATCATCATCACAAGACTTTGCTTTTCAACAGAAGCCTCGATCAATTGCCACTTAGGCATGCCACACAGGCAATTCACTCCATGCGTTTGATATCCATCAATATATAACCCCTGAGCTCGTACGTCTCGGAGAAGGGCGTTAAGCAAGAGAATAAATTCTCCGCCGCCAAACAGATATATATTTAATAGAGATCAATCACACGGACTAAAATCCAATGTCAGACACACAGTCCATTTACAAGTCCGTTCTGGGTCTGAACGAAACCGGAGGCACCTAGTACCCCGCATATCCATCGATCTCCAAGTACGTCTGGACGATCACCAACTGTTTTCATCTTCTTGGGTGTACAGCCCAATCAAGATCATCAGTAATCACCCAAACGACGTGAAGACTTCTGGTCTTCGACCACCGTCTTCATATTCGACACCACGTCGAATCAGTTATTCAGAATGGGATAAACCCGGTCTTTCTGAATAACTCGCGTATATATTATAAAAGTGTTACACAAACACAACATACGCCTCATTCCAATTCAGAATATTCTTTTATTCAAATATTCCTATACTTTGGGAAAAGTTCCCATTAATTTTATCCAAGATAAATTCTTTAAATTTATTCTTTAATCTCCTTTGAATATCAATTCAAACTAGTCGGGATTAGCGAACCACACCGAAGTAATCATTTATTTTATTTCCCAATCCCAACCTATTCATCCCATGAAGTAAAACTGGTTATACTTCATATCTAACACCACGGTGTTATCGGTAAATTCAATTACCATTTCACGTTCAAATCTAATTAAAGATTTAACTATCGCCTGGAGTAAAACTGGTGATACTCCATTCTCGATCTTTTCGATCTAATTAAAGATTCATTAAAACTCCACCTAGTTTTAATCGTTAACTGGGTTAAAGAATCAGTGTCATTTAAAACACGGTCCACGATAAACCCAAAGTCACATTCCATTAATTATCGGGTTAAAGAACGAGTGTTATTTAAAACACTGTCCACGATAAACCCAAAAATCAATATCAATTCAATTCCAATTAAATATCATTTAATTGGTACACTTCATTAAATCTAAATAAAAAGATTTAATCTTTTCTCAACTGGGTTCAAGAACAGTGTTAGTGAAGACACCATTCACGACGAACCCAAATCACATTTGATATTCAATATAAGGCTCTGAATAGAAAATATATCGGCTTATATTCAATATCAAATTCTAAGATTAACAAATGTCGTATTGGAAATAACGGTATAAATATATATCTTTCAAATTTCCATAACAACATATGTATAATCACGAATTCCAACATCGAAATATTCCGAAGACAATTTCGATTCAAATCCACTCCAATGCAATCATTGGAAATTCTGGTTATTTTCAAAACCATTTCAAATTCAATTTATTTATTTAAAGATAAATAGAATTATAATTCTAGTTCAAACTAGTTCATTTCGATAAAAATCTATTGTTATCTTCTCAAATATGGAGTTTCTCATCCCAATTCTTCACAAATCATTTCTTATGATTTTACACAAATTATTACTATTTTTAATAATTTTATCAAGGCCCGTACAGTCGATTTCCATCAACGGCCATCGAACTGCACTTACAGCGACCTTTTCCAAATTTGATTTGGACGTATCTCCAAATCCAACCGTTAGATTTCCAATTTCTAATATTCGTTAGAAAGCTCTTTTCGATACGAACCCAACGGTTCCGGTTTCAGGAGAATCCGACGGTCGGATCTCCCGTAATATCCGTTCGAAGTCAATGGTCGAAATTCGCGAACTGCCGCGGCGCGGCGCGTTCTATTCAGTCCATTATATTATATATATAATATATATATAATATTTACTTCGTCGATTTCAATTCAAAACGTGCTTTATAAATCGTTTTAAATTCATTTTCAAAATGGTTTCAACTTCATATTCAACTTCAAATCAAAATTGAATATTCCAATTTAAATTCATTTTAAATTGATTTCAATTTGATTTCAATTCAAATTGATTTCTAATTCAATTTCAGTTCGTTTTCAGTTCAATTCAATTTCAATTCGAATTCATTTCTATACCGTTTCAATTCGAATTCATTTATATTCAATTTCAATTCGAATTCATTTATATTCAATTCTTTTCAAAATAACAGATTTTGAAATCACTTTCGATATTCATTATAAAATGAATAAAATCGATATAAATATCGTTCACGTCAAAATGGCGTCAATCTAATCAATACGGCTTCATATATTCCCATTTTCAAATATTCTATTTCAAATATTTCTTTTTCAAATATTTCTATTTTATAACTGGAATGAGGCCCAATCAATTACCATATAATGTTGATTATATGGATTTTCTACAACACATGTGTACAATAACAACGATGAATAATCAGCCATCATCCAAAGTGCACTACACTGTATAAGCATCAAATATAGATATCTAACGCTTATAACAGCCTGTCAATCAATCGATCGACATATTTAATCAATCAGGATGAGTGAACTTCAAATTTCATCCCAACACCCGTGTGGGGTTTCAAACAATCAAACACATATTTTATTTGTGCAGTTGGGCGATGTGTAAAATTTATCGTCCCAATCAATGTCCTTCAAATAGGTGTACATAAACAAAACGTCCGGTTTGTAAATGAATATTTATTTATTCACATTCACGTTAAAAATTATATTTTTAACGATCAAACTATTTTATTCAACCTATGAATATTCTATTCGGTTCATTTATTAAATAAAATGTTATCTTTATTTTTCTAACTTATTTTTAGAAAATTTCCGGCGGCATAACGGCACGATACTAGAAACGGGACAAGGCCTAGCCTTATCCCCGGTCTAGTGAAGGCCCACGCCATTCACACATCAATCAAATCAAATTCATTTCACCAAACAATTCAATTCAAACCAAATAATCTAACCAACTACACAACCAAACAATTCAACAAACAAGTCATCCATGGTCTGTGGATGACGGGTGTCGGGTGCTACTAAACACCGTCTGCATCCTAGTATATATTTATAACTAGAAAATTAAATTGAAAGGTGAGAAGTTCTCACTAATAGCTAAACCAAACGCCACGACTCTTCTTATGTAGAAATCTTCGTCGTGTTCGCCTTTTTGCCAATTTCACTGCCCGTAGTCACTACATATATAAAAATCACATTTTTATTATCTACATTATATAAAAATCTTACCTTTATATCTTCTATAAGTTAAAAATCGGATTTTTATCCTCTCTATGATATAAAGATCATATTTTTATTTACTTCATATGTCAAAACTGTAGAAGCTTTAAAACGGAGAAAACTCACTTTTTTTCTAACGCCCGGATTCGCTGTTTGGATCCTAGAATTTGCAAACGAGCTTCAATCTTCACACCATCTTTTTTTTGTAGCACAAGCACGCCATTCTGAACAACTTTTGCCTAGTGGTCTTCTTGCCGAAAATGTGCCATTTCGCCGGAAATCGCGAAAAGACAGCATTTTGACAGTGTTTGAACAGTAGATTTCGGACGCGTTTTCCCGACAATTCCGCAATGCAAAGTAGGACTTATCATATACCAAATCGAAGAGAAAATCGTGCTCTTCGACTTTGGTTTTGAGGAACTTTGGCTAAAAACGCACGGTTTGGGAGTTATTCGCGAAATAGTGACAGGGTGTTATTTGCAAAACGGGATTTTTGGTGAGAATGGATTTTTGGGTGTAGCGGGGCCCACGGCCGGAGTTGGGTGGTGCTGAGGGGGGCGCCGGCCTGACTGACGTGGGGGAGGGTGCTGGTGGTGGCGGTGGGGCCCGTTGTGGCCGCGGTGGTGGTGGTTGGCTCGTAGGGGCTAGGGTTGCTATTTAAGAGAGAGGCGAGAGGAGAGAGAGAGGAGGAGGAGGTGGTGGTGGCCGGAGGGGGTGCGGCGACCTGAGGTGATGGAGGAGGGAGGGGCAGCGGCATGGAGGTGGGTGAGCTCCCCATTAAAGAGAAAAGAGGAAGAAAGAAGAGGAAGAGGAAAGTGAGTAAGAAAATGAAGTAAAAGTGATTATATGCTAGTTTCTCGCCTATCGCCTGAACGCTAACGATCTCCAATCGCCGCGGATTTTGGGCACGACATAGTAGACTTGAAGACGAGTCCAATGAAACAAGTTTCGTCGAATTCCGAGTTCGTTTGACTGTCCGTTAAAAATCACAAAAATGCTCAGATAAGCTCTAAAAATGCGATTTTGGCGCACCTTTTCTTCTCGCACGCTCACATGCTAACTCAAAAAATCAAGCCCTCTTGGATTTAACCATTATTAGATGATACGAATCTAGAAAAAAAAGTAGAATTGAATTCCGAGGTCGTATCAATAATGTTCCTTTGTAAAATGACTGCTCGCTTTACCCGGAACTGTTTCAGCTCGCACGGCCACATACTGACTCCGTTCGACGCGCCCTTTGGAACTCAACAATAATTTGTCATTATGGATCCATAAAAATTTATCTCGTCGAATTCTGAGCTCGTATGCAAAATTTCACTTTTTAATGGCTATGTTTTGTTAACCGAACAACTCCAGCCTATAGCCACTATTCCGGATATCGGAATATATCGAAGCTTATACTTTTCGGAGTTCTAAACGGCATTTTGAACTCAACGGAAGTGGTTTCGAGTCCAAATTCATCAGTATGCAAAATATGACTTTTTGGGCCATGTATAATTTACATAGCGACTATTCTGAATTTTCAACTGGGCATAACTTTTGATTCCCGCTATGAAATTTCGATTTTTCGGATTCGTTGGAAAGATATTATCAATTAGATCCTAATGTTTTTGGTTTCGTTAAATTCCGGATTGTTTTGCACCCGGTACATTCAATTGAAGTTTGAAATCGAATTATCGAACTACCGCGCCATTTTCAATTCCTTTTATAATTATATATAAATATTTATATTCTAACGACGGCGTATATAATATATACGTTCTAATTATATTCAAAATAAATTTTTCATCGATATTATTTAAAATAATCTATTTTAAATGTTCAAAATTCACTAAAATTGCCAAAATAAAAATGTTAAACTGGCCCAGATTTTCGGGTTATTACAATCTCCCCCACTTAAAACTTTTCGTCCCCAAAAAGGAACAAAGTCGAAAGTGGTTTGATCAATCAACTCTACGTTCGATCTGGCTTGCATTCTCCAACTTTTCAGTTTCTGAGATTTTCAAATTCTTCAAAAATTTGGCTAACACCCTAAATTTTCGAAAAATTTCGCCATAACCTCCCCTGCAATGGGAGCATCGGGAAATCTCAAATAGCTTCCCCGGTCCTTCAGATCTCAAAAAGAAAAAGAAAAAGCCAAGCGGCTAGCCAATAAGCTCATAAAATCATCATCACCCAAACAAAACAGTAATTTATGTAGTAAACATGTACCTATTTGTCGGGCAAACAAATTTTATTCTCTGCTCTAGCCTCCTTGCTATGACCTGTTCAATGTAAGTACAAGTATATGCAAGCAAATGCGACCAATTTTCAATACAATTCACTATTTGATAAAATTGGCTATATGGTTAAAATTATCAAACAAAAAAACAAACAACACAAACATCAATCAATTTGTTGATTAGCTTTTGAAATTCATAACTTTGATATATAGTCTAAAAATCAGATTTTTGATGCAAAATCACAACAATAAGCCCTATCTAATTTTGGTTCTCACACCAGTCAATAGGAAGTATATAGATATTACATGTTCGTCACTCGAATATAAATTCTAATGATGGAGCTCCATCATCAAAATCATCTCCGGGCGATTAGAGTGTAATTCTATATCTATCCAATATATCAATACTTCGAATACACGCTAGCTAGGCGCATACACAAAATCTTTATATATTGGATTGTCCTAATCAATATAAAATAAATAATCAAATACGAATAGTTGATTTTAAATTTTCAAAACAAAATTGGTTTTCATTTTAAAATTTACTCTTCACACTCGTTCTAGGATACTACTAATCTCATCTCTAATGAGTCATTCTAATTGGATATTACTAATCCAATATCTGATGAATTCTTTCGTAAGGTTCTAATGTGCCTTGTTCTCTGAGCTTTGTAAACCAAAGCTCTGATACCACTGTAAGAACCCGTAACTTCCCCGTGAAGGAAAGCACGAATACTTTGAGAACAACACACAAAATAGGACGCAGACGGAAGAACATTTCATTGTATATTACCACAATGCATCGGATTACCAGAATATACAGAGTATAACTGAATAAATATTACACAGAAATATCAGAGATTTAAATTACATTTAAATACATAGCAGCGGAAAATAATACAATACACAACTAGAAGGAGATATACGGATACAAAGCTTTCCGGATATCGTTCCAGCTGTAAACCAGGATCCTGTGAATATAAATCTGCAAAACCAAAACTACTAGCTGCCCGTGTGGAAAATAGGGGCACCCAGAGTTTAGGTCAAAACAATAAACTCCATGTCAGTCATGGGACTGGTGTGAGAACTAAAACAGTTATTAATCTTTATTTTTAAAGTTAGGTAAATCAAGGGACCACGCCGCTAACGCGGAACGGGTTTCCTCCCAAGAACACCAGTGCATAAAACAAACAGCGCAATGCTAAATAAAGAAAAATGAAGCTGTTATAGGACCCAGGTCCTATCACACAATGCAACGCAAGCCGGGGGATAGGGTTTTCCCTTATGACAGCCAAAGAATGCTTGATACGTTTAAAACAAATCATTTGATACTATTATAAGTGTATAGTGTATAAAACAACTTCAAATCATAAGTATCAATCATAGGCGGCATGAATGCCCCATACCACTATGTCGCCATATATAGATTATACAATCAAAAGCGCAAAGTCACGTATTTGGAAATTGGGTTTCCATCTATGAACCGAGGCCAGGGATCGTCCTCTACCGATTCGAGACAATCTAGCCCATGTCTCAGGACCCAGACTCAGGTGGGCCTTGGATCGTCAGGGCCGGTCCACCGATGTGGATTATTATGCCTGAACACTACGTCTCTCCGCCCTTTGGGGCGTAAATGAGCCAACGAATGGCTCCATCGGACCCGGATCGTCCGATCTAACCGAGGCGCCTCGCAACAGAAACAACCAAACAGGTGAAAAGTATATAAATGTCAGGGCTGGTAGGTCACTGACACCACCCTAGCTAGAAAGAGACGCATGTCCTCCCTGAGGTCCTCTCCCGTTTTTGGTTCACCACCGGGGTGTGAGGCTCGCGAATTCACGTTACACAAAGCTATGCCACACAGGCTGTGCTTTGATCATCATCACAAGACTTTGCTTTTCAACAGAAGCCTCGATCAATTGCCACTTAGGCATGCCACACAGGCAATTCACTCCATGCGTTTGATATCCATCAATATATAACCCCTGAGCTCGTACGTCTCGGAGAAGGGCGTTAAGCAAGAGAATAAATTCTCCGTCGCCAAACAGATATATATTTAATAGAGATCAATCACACGGACTAAAATCCAATGTCAGACACACAGTCCATTTACAAGTCCGTTCTGGGTCTGAACGAAACCGGAGGCACCTAGTACCCCGCATATCCATCGATCTCCAAGTACGTCTGGACGATCACCAACTGTTTCCATCTTCTTGGGTGTACAGCCCAATCAAGATCATCAGTAATCACCCAAACGACGTGAAGACTTCTGGTCTTCGACCACCGTCTTCATCTTCGACACCACGTCGAATCAGTTATTCAGAATGGGATAAACCCGGTCTTTCTGAATAACTCGCGTATATATTATAAAAGTGTTACACAAACACAACATACGCCTCATTCCAATTCAGAATATTCTTTTATTCAAATATTCCTATACTTTGGGAAAAGTTCCCATTAATTTTATCCAAGATAAATTCTTTAAATTTATTCTTTAATCTCCTTTGAATATCAATTCAAAATAGTCGGGATTAGCGAACCACACCGAAGTAATCATTTATTTTATTTCCCAATCCCAACCTATTCATCCCATGAAGTAAAACTGGTTATACTTCATATCTAACACCATGGTGTTATCGGTAAATTCAATTACCATTTCACGTTCAAATCTAATTAAAGATTTAACTATCGCCTGGAGTAAAACTGGTGATACTCCATTCTCGATCTTTTCAATCTAATTAAAGATTCATTAAAACTCCACCTAGTTTTAATCGTTAACTGGGTTAAAGAATCAGTGTCATTTAAAACACGGTTCACGATAAACCCAAAGTCACATTCCATTAATTATCGGGTTAAAGAACGAGTGTTATTTAAAACACTGTCCACGATAAACCCAAAAATCAATATCAATTCAATTCCAATTAAATATCATTTAATTGGTACACTTCATTAAATCTAAATAAAAAGATTTAATCTTTTCTCAACTGGGTTCAAGAACAGTGTTAGTGAAGACACCATTCACGACGAACCCAAATCACATTTGATATTCAATATAAGGCTCTGAATAGAAAATATATCGGCTTATATTCAATATCAAATTCTACGATTAACAAATGTCGTATTGGAAATAACGGTATAAATATATATCTTTCAAATTTCCATAACAACATATGTATAATCACGAATTCCAACATCGAAATATTCCGAAGACAATTTCGATTCAAATCCACTCCAATGCAATCATTGGAAATTCTGGTTATTTTCAAAACCATTTCAAATTCAATTTATTTATTTAAAGATAAATAGAATTATAATTCTAGTTCAAAACTAGTTCATTTCGATAAAAATATATTGTTATCTTCTCAAATATGGAGTTTCTCATCCCAATTCTTCACAAATCATTTCTTATGATTTTACACAAATTATTACTTTTTTTAATAATTTTATCAAGGCCCGTACAGTCGATTTCCATCAACGGCCATCGAACTGCACTTACAGCGACCTTTTCCAAATTTGATTTGGACGTATCTCCAAATCCAACCGTTAGATTTCCAATTTCTAATATTCGTTAGAAAGCTCTTTTCGATACGAACCCAACGGTTCCAGTTTCAGGAGAATCCGATGGTCGGATCTTCCGTAATATCCGTTCGAAGTCAATGGTCGAAATTCGCGAACTGCCGCGGCGCGTTCTATTCAGGCCATTATATTATATATATAATATATATATATAATATATACTTCGTCGATTTCAATTCAAAACGTGCTTTATAAATCATTTTAAATTCATTTTCAAAATGGTTTCAACTTCATATTCAACTTCAAATCAAAATTGAATATTCCAATATAAATTCATTTTAAATTGATTTCAATTTGATTTCAATTCAAATTGATTTCTAATTCAATTTCAGTTCGTTTTCAATTCAATTCAATTTCAATTCGAATTTATTTCTATACCGTTTCAATTCGAATTCATTTATATTCAATTTCAATTCGAATTCATTTATATTCAATTCTTTTCAAAATAACAGATTTTGAAATCACTTTCGATATTCATTATAAAATGAATAAAATCGATATAAATATTGTTCACGTCAAAATGGCGTCAATCTAATCAATACGGCTTCATATATTCCCATTTTCAAATATTCTATTTCAAATATTTCTTTTTCAAATATTTCTATTTTAAAACTGGAATGAGGCACAATCAATTACCATATAATGTTGATTATATGGATTTTCTACAACACATGTGTACAATAACAACGATGAATAATCAGCCATCATCCAAAGTGCACTACACTGTATAAGCATCAAATATAGATATCTAACGCTTATAACAGCCTGTCAATCAATCGATCGACATATTTAATCAATCAGGATGAGTGAACTTCAAATTTCATCCCAACACCCGTGTGGGGTTTCAAACAATCAAACATATTTTATTTGTGCAGTTGGGCGATGTGTAAAATTTATCGTCCCAATCAATGTCCTTCAAATAGGTGTACATAAACAAACCTTCCGGTTTGTAAATGAATATTTATTTATTCACATTCACGTTAAAAATTATATTTTTAACGATCAAACTATTTTATTCAACCTATGAATATTCTATTCGGTTCATTTATTAAATAAAATGTTATCTTTATTTTTCTAACTTATTTTTAGAAAATTTCCGGCGGCATAAAGGCACGATACTAGAAACGGGACAAGGCCTAGCCTTATCCCCGGTCTAGTGAAGGCCCACGCCATTCACACATCAAACAAATCAAATTCATTTCACCAAACAATTCAATTCAAACCAAATAATCTAACCAACTACACAACCAAACAATTCAACAAACAAGTCATCCATGGTCTGTGGATGACGGGTGTCGGGTGCTACTAAACACCGTCTGCATCCTAGTATATATTTATAACTAGAAAATTAAATTGAAAGGTGAGAAGTTCTCACCAATAGCTAAACCAAACGCCACGACTCTTCTTATGTAGAAATCTTCGTCGTGTTCGCCTTTTTGCCAATTTCACTGCCCGTAGTCACTACATATATAAAAATCACATTTTTATTATCTACATTATATAAAAATCTTACCTTTATATCTTCTATAAGTTAAAAATCGGATTTTTATCCTCTCTATGATATAAAGATCATATTTTTATTTACTTCATATGTCAAAACTGTAGAAGCTTTAAAACGGAGAAAACTCACTTTTTTTCTAACGCCCGGATTCGCTGTTTGGATCCTAGAATTTGCAAACGAGCTTCAATCTTCACACCATTTTTTTTTTCTAGCACAAGCACGCCATTCTGAACAACTTTTGCCTAGTGGTCTTCTTGCCGAAAATGTGCCATTTCGCCGGAAATTGCGAAAAGACAGCATTTTGACAGTGTTTGAACAGCAGACTTCGGACGCGTTTTCCCGATAACTCCGTAATGCAAAATAGGACTTATCATATACCAAATCGAAGAGAAAATCGTGCTCTTCGACTTTGGTCTTGAGTAACTTTGGCTAGAAACGCACAGTTTGGGAGTTATTCGCGAAATAGTGACAGGGTGTTATTTGCAAGACGGGATTTTTGGTGAGAATGGATTTTTGGGTGTAGCGGGGCCCACGGCCGGAGTTGGGTGGTGCTGAGGGGGGCGCCGGCCTGACTGACGTGGGGGAGGGTGCTGGTGGTGGCGGTGGGGCCCGTGGTGGCCGCGGTGGTGGTGGTTGGCTCGTAGGGGCTAGGGTTGCTATTTAAGAGAGAGGCGAGAGGAGAGAGAGAGGAGGAGGAGGTGGTGGTGGCCGGAGGGGGTGCGGCGACCTGAGGTGATGGAGGAGGGAGGGGCAGCGGCGTGGAGGTGGGTGAGCTCCCCATTAAAGAGAAAAGAGGAAGAAAGAAGAGGAAGAGGAAAGTGAGTAAGAAAATGAAGTAAAAGTGATTATATGTTAGTTTCTCGCCTATCGCCTGAACGCTAACGATCTCCAATCGCCGCGGATTTTGGGCACGACGTAGTAGACGTGAAGTCGAGTCCAATGAAACAAGTTTCGTCGAATTCCGAGTTCGTTTGACCGTCCGTTAAAAATCACAAAAATGCTCAGATAAGCTCTAAAAATGCGATTTTGGCGCACCTTTTCTTCTCGCACGCTCACATGCTAACTCAAAAAATCAAGCCCTCTTGGATTTAACCATTATTAGATGATACGAATCTAGAAAAAAAAGTAGAATTGAATTCCGAGGTCGTATCAATAATGTTCCTTTGTAAAATGACTGCTCGCTTTACCCGGAACTGTTTCAGCTCGCACGGCCACATACTGACTCCGTTCGACGCGCCCTTTGGAACTCAACAATAATTTGTCATTATGGATCCATAAAAATTTATCTCGTCGAATTCTGAGCTCGTATGCAAAATTTCACTTTTTAAGGGCTATGTTTTGTTAACCGAACAACTCCAGCCTATAGCCACTATTCCGGATATTGGAATATATCGAAGCTTATACTTTTCGGAGTTCTAAACGGCATTTTGAACTCAACGGAAGTGGTTTCGAGTCCAAATTCATCCGTATGCAAAATATGACTTTTTGGGCCATGTATAATTTACATAGCGACTATTCTGAATTTTCAACTGGGCATAACTTTTGATTCCCGCTATGAAATTTCGATTTTTCGGATTCGTTGGAAAGATATTATCAATTAGATCCTAATGTTTTTGGTTTCGTTAAATTCCGGATTGTTTTGCACCCGGTACATTCAATTGAAGTTTGAAATCGAATTATCGAACTACCGCGCCATTTTCAATTCCTTTTATAATTATATATAAATATTTATATTCTAACGACGGCGTATATAATATATACGTTCTAATTATATTCAAAATAAATTTTTCATCGATATTATTTAAAATAATCTATTTTAAATGTTCAAAATTCACTAAAATTGCCAAAATAAAAATTTTAAACTGGCCCAGATTTTCGGGTTATTACAAGAGGGCATGTCGACGCAAGTGTTGGAGGTTTCTGATGACGCGTCGGTAGCAGGAGTTGGGTGCAGTAATGATGTTCAGATGGGGAGCGTGTTTTCTTGCTTGAGCTGATGCGGAAGTTGGGGCGATGATCGGTGGCAGTGAAGGCACCAAGAGCAGGATTCGTGTATGTAAAAAAATAATGAAGGAACAGAAGATGAAGTAATTTCTATTTTGAAAAGCTGTTTAGTTGGTGAACGTATTTGTTATTTTGGAGAGCAAGAGGAGTGGAATGAATGATGTTGGGTGTACAGGAGTTAAAGAAGGAATAGCAAATAACTATGGCATGAAAATGTAAAGGGTGTGAACTGGTGTAAAGGAAGTCTCGACAGGAAGTGGGAGGAGTTTAATTTATGGGAGGTCTGGTTGTATTATTGGTTTGGGTTTGTAGTTCAGTACTTGCGTGGGATTTTGAACGTGATGATTGGGTGGGTGCTAAAGGGGAACCAATGGGATTTATGGGTTTTAAACGGCATGACATGGTTGGTGATTTACTTGTGTATTGAGCAGGAGCTCAGCGTGGTTAACAGTGCATGAGATGATTATTACCAGGTTATGGGAGGAGTAGGAAGGTCGAGCGTATGAAATAATCGGTCATGACTTAACCGGTTCGAACTGCTATTAAAGAGAAAGGGGATGATCGTTGGTATTAGGAGGTGCAGACAAGGATTTGAAGTAATATTAAGGTTACAACTATATTGCTCTTAATGTTAATGAGTTAGTTTAGGGGAGGAGTAAAGGGAGTGAAGTTTTGGTAAACGGTGAACGGGGAGTCAGCCAGGTTCGTGTATTAAGAAGTGAAAGAAAGGATTAGCAGTGGCTAATCACATGATTTGGGAATGCGAATTTAAAGGGTGATTAAATCACGAACTTTGGCAAGGGAAAGAATGTTCGAAAGATTTGCAATGGCAGTAAGGGGAATAATGAAATAGGCCGACACATTGGAGAAGGGTAAGGCCCATAACTGGGACGTGGTTAATCTAAAAAAAAGGGGCGGGTCTGCTTGTTTTAAAGATGAATGGATTGGGCCTTATGAAAATGAATTCAGAATGGAACGAGACCAAAGATACTGGAATCACGGTGATGAATAGAATTTTCTGGAACAAATTCGGAGCTTGTCTGGATTTAAGGCGAGAATAAACGTCAGAACGGAACTGACGAACGTAAATCGTATCTAACGGTTAACACGCCAAAGTGAGTAAAACTCACTAACTCTCCTCAATTTATATTTTAATATAAATTGTACTTTATTTATTGACTGTTGTGTATTGATTTTTAAACTGGACTGTTAAATAGATTTGATTGAAAACGTAGATATAGTCATATATTATATCGTTAATCAAATATTGATTCTGTCCATTAGAATATTTCATATTGAAATGAAATTGATGTATATTATACTGTGTAACATTTGTGGATGCAGGGAAACAGGTTGGAGGAATCCGGCTGGGTTCCTCAACAATTATTTTACTGTTTTCATATATTGTGATATATGTTGTGATTTATAATCTGTTATTGATTATGGATGTTAGAACGATATTGATCATCGTTGTTCGATATTTTGAATATCATAAGAAACCCTGAGTTGTAAAAAGGAATATTTCAATATATATTGAAATAAAGGAATTTTATAAAATCACAGGATTTTATAAAAGGAAATTATTTATAAAACGAACACGGTTTTATAAAAGGAAGTATTTATAAAACAAATAGAGTTTTATAAAAGGGATATTTATTTAGAAAATAAATAGAATTGAAAAGGAGAATATTTATTTAGAAAATAAATAGAATAAAGGAATATTTATTTAGAAGATAAATAAAACGGTATAAATAGGAAGTATTTGTAACGGAAATCAAACGTTATAAATAGGAAATATTTGTAACGGTAAATAGAAGTTATAAATAGGAAATATTTGTAACGGTAAATAGAAGTTATAAATAGGAAATATTTGTAACGGTAATTAGAATTTATAAAAAAGGGGATAGTTGTAACGGAAAATAAACATTATAAAAAGGAAATTGACGAGATATAAAAGAGATAATCGAATAGAGTTAAATCGAATTTAGTATTCGAAGGAGCTAATCGAATTTAGTTATTTGAAAAGAGTTAATTGAATATTAGTTATTCAATTAGAGATAATCAAATAAAGTTAATCGATTAAAGATAATCAAATAAAAGTTAATCGAATTAGTCGAAGTAAGTTAATCAACTATTAGTTAGTCGAATGTTAGTTAAGCAAATAAGAGTTAATCGACTATTAGTTAGTGGAAGATTAGTTAATCGAATATGGTATTCGAAGTTAGTAAATCGAATATGGTATTCGAAGGAGTTAATCGAATATGGTATTCGATGTTAGTTAATCGAATATGGTATTCGATGTTAGTTAATCGAATATGGTATTCGATGTTAGTTAATCGAATATGGTATTCGATGTTAGTTAATCGAATATGGTATTCGATGTTAGTAAATCGAATATGGTATTTGAAGTTAGTAAATCAAATATGGTATTCGAAGTTAGTTAATCGAATATGTTATTCGAAAGGGGTTAGTCGAGTGGAGTTAGTCAAATAGAGTTAATCGATTTGAGTTAACTAGTTAGAGTAATCAGTTAGATTTAACCAATTAGAATAAATCAGTTAGAGTTAAACCAGTAGAGTTAATCAGTTAGAGTTAATCCACATAATATGCCATTTAGCACGACTGCTAGCGTAATTCGCAGGGCTGCAGATAGCCTAAGGCGGTCGGATGTTTCCTGAGGGAATCATGCGTAACCATTGTGATCGCTGCAATCTAGAGTCAAGCGAATGGAGTTAATCGAATATTAGTTATTCGATAGGAGTTAAGATAATCGAGTTAAGATAATGGAGTTAAGATAATCGAGTTAAGTTATCGAGTTGAGTTAATTAAGTTAAGTTAGTCAAGATGAGTTAATCCAAAGGATTTAGTCGAACATTAGTTATTCGAATAAAGTTGAACGGAGTTAAATAGAGTTATCGAATATTAGTTATTCGAACGGAGTTAAATAGAGTTATCGAATATTAGTTATTCGAATAGAGTTAAACGGAGTTAAATAGAGTTAGTCGAATATAGTTTATTCGAATAGAGTTAAAGGAAAGGAGTTTCGATTATAGTTTAATCGAAGGGAGTTATCGATTTTAGTTTAATCGAAAGGAGATTATCGAATATATAGTATTCGAAAGAAAGAGATTGAATATAGTTTATTCGAAAGAAAGAGGTTTCGAATATAAGTTATTCGAAGAGAGATAATCAAATATAGGATATTCGAAGAAGAGTTAATCAAATAGAGATTACTCGAAAGAGAATTATACGTCGAATTCAATTATATCGAATTCGGGAAAGTAATATTTACTTTCCGGTTTTTAAATCAAAAGTATACACTAATAAATTAGGGTTAGGTTTAATTATTCGATTTAAAGAATAAAGGTTATAATTGAAGTTAGATATTGCGAAAGCAAGGATTATAACGTTATCGTTATAATCAATGTTTTCAATAAAGAAGTGGATTCGTAAATTGAATCCGAGGGTTACGTAAAGAAGTTGTTAAAGGTTTAAAAGATAAACTGTTACTATTTCAAAGTTATAACGTTGTTCAGTTAAGGTCTGAGAGGTAATTATACCCCAACTTGATTGACTCCCTTCTTAACTAAGGAATGGTAAGGTTTGATAGTGAATGATGGTTAAGTGAATTCAGTAAATAGTTTGAGTTGGCATAGCGATGTTTGTTTTAACATCAGTTTAAATCCAATGAAGGAACTTTGGAAATGTTTTCCAAATAAGAAATCAGAAATGTTTTCTAATATAGAAAATAGGAAAGGGAAATGTTTTCCATTATTAATAAAGTATATTTTCTAAAATTAGAAAATAAGAAATATTGAATATATGGCAAAAAGGAGATAAGTAAAGTAATGAACTAAAGAGATAAATGTTAAATGATGATTGGTTGATATAATTTCCGTCTGGAAATAATATCGTTGTTTGCACCTGAGTTTTTCTTTGATAGTTAAATCACAGACTATCAATGTTTTGACCATTTTAACGTTGTTAATATGGAGAGACCGGTTGGATTATTTTCCAAAGAACCACTCTGTATTGGCATAAGCGTTGCGAATCATATATGCTGAATATATTGAAGACGGAGTAAAGTGCAAGGGCCGTTGTATAAATCTTAGATAACAATGGACTAAAATGGATGTACTGAATAATGCCTTCGGTTTCGTTTAGTCCCAGAACGAACGTAAATGGACGAATGTCTGACAAAGTATTTCCAATGATCGAATGGGTTGGTCTGTATAAATATATATATGGTTGCAACGGATTTATCCCTTAGCATAACATCCAGGATATTTGTATAAACCAACTAATGATTTACGGATCTGATAATGTGGCATTCAAAGTGATCGTGTTATAAATGAATGGAAAGTAAGCGTAGCTTCTAGCCTCACATCCGGTAAATGACAGAAATCGGGCAGGCAGCATGGCTAAGTCGGTCGCACCGAAGTAAGGTGTATAATCACCTATCTAGAGAATATTCATTTTGCTTCTTTAATCTATCAATGCTGTCCCATATATATATACGAGAACGGTTGCTGATCCCAACCGTTGGTGATGTACATTCGATACACTCAAGCGAAATGAGTGGTCGGTCATGTGTGGCTGAGTTCCAAGATGTTCTTGTTGAACTCCAGTGTATCGTTCCTAGAGTACACTGATCGGAAGGTGGTTCCATACCTTGTCATAGTTGGAAATCCATTATCCAATACGTGCTTGCGATTTTGATTGTATACTATATATGTAGAACGTGAGATGAAAGCATTTCTGCTAGTTGATATCTATTTGTACATAGACATTATTATAATATCAAAAGGTTTTTGATATAAAGATATTTTGGATTCTCATAAGGGAAAAACCCGTTCCGTTCTGCGGCGTGGTCTTATGAGATATCGTTTACTTGTTCATATACCTGTTTAAACTGTTTTACTCATACCAGTCCCATGACTGACCAGGAGTTTACTTTGTTGTTTTCCCTAAACTCTTGGGTGCCTAAATTTGTACGGGCAGTCAAGTAGTCGGGATTTGCAGATACATTGAAGAGCTGGAGCGGGAGGCTTCAGGATTCTATAGCTATATTATTATTTCCGCTGTTGTTGTAAGTGCTGCACTCTGATAAGTGCTATTGTATATATAACTATTTGTATTTCAAAAGTTATGTTATGTTTTATTCGTTCCGCTGTGAGATTCGTGTTTACTCTGATGATGATGTTCTTCTTCTTCTTCTATTCTATTAGTTCTACCTTATCTATTCTCAACCTCTATCTTCTTTTTATTAGTTTCTTGAATTTCAAGTGCAATTTGGGGTTGGACTTGTGTTATTTAGTCAGCTCAAATTGGACTGGATTTTCGGGTCATTACAAATTCCTTGTATGAGAATTGAATATGTAGGGTTAGAAATACACTCAAAAATCACATTAATAAAATGAATTGGAAATCCCATCTGCTTCATAATATGAAAAATAAATTCACGGCTGATCTTATCATATGCCTTTTGCAAATCGACTTTGACACTGAATTTATTCACACACTTCTTCTTGAAATCTCTAAGCAACTCATGTGCAAGTAAAATATTATCACTGATATTTATCAAGGGAATAAATGCACATTGGTTAGGTGAAATCAAATGTGTTAGAAACCATTTGAATCTGTTGCATAGAATTTTACTGAATATCTTATAATACATATTGCAACAAGCAATTGGACGGTAATGAGCAATCTCTGATGGTCTATCCACTTTAGGAATAAGCGTGATGAAGGTATGATTATTGCCCTTAGGAAGCTTACCATAATTAAAAATATCTTGCATAGCTAATATCAAACCAGATTTTATGATTTCCCAATGTAATTTAAAAAATATTACATTAAAACCATCAGGTCCTGGACTAGAATCATTTTTAACTGAAAAAACAGCAGTTTTAACTTCTTCAAGAGTGATAGGATTAAGCAATACCTGATGGCCTTGATTATTAATCACATAAGGCGAATAATAATCCTTACTACCTGATAGATATATATCTAGCAGAACCATGCCGCAATGCGGAACAAGTTTCCTACTCGCTAGTATTAAGCTACCTCCGAAAACATCCCCGAAACACCTGGACTTTAGTGGTTAGTTCGAAACAACAACATAAGTGAATTTATAAATATGCAGTATACAACACACAATGGATATCCCATCCCTGTTATTTCAGATTTCTCGTACTAATGGTTTCTCATGATTTTACGTCATTTTCATTCCTTAATGATTCCCCATCATCTTTATTCTATTAATTCATTTCTCGTTAGATGTTTTTCAATGTAACCCCTTGCTGGAAACCGGAACACCTTCCATACCGCACAAAGCAATGTATCTTTTCATTTCACGCACTATGCAACTCAAGGTAATCCCTGGCTTAGTAATGGAACCATCCCTTTCTATTCAATTGACTTCCGTACTTCGCAGAGCAATGGAGTCGATTTCATATTATAGTTAATATTGCGCGAAGCAATGGAATTCCTCCTTCTGATCCCCTACCATGCTTCATAAGGTAACTCCTGCTGATAACAAGACCAAAGGCTTATCCTTTTTATTTAGTTTGGTTCCCTCAATTTAATTCACGTATTGGTTTGGTTAATGTTCACGCAAATGCAAATGTTGTATCCATGGTTTCCCACCAATAACATGTGCAACTTTTCAATTGTGTCTCACCAAATTCAAAAGATATTTATGTAATAACCCGGAAATCCGAGCCAATTTAAAATTTTTAAATTGGCAATTTTAATGAATTTTGATTATTTAAAATGAATTATTTTAAATAATAACGACGAGAAATTTATTTTGAATAGAATTCGAACGTATATATTATATAGTTCGTCGTTAGAATATAAATATTTATTTATATATATAAAAGGAATTGAAAATGGCGCGGTAGTTCGATAATTTGATTTCAAACTTCAAATGAATGTGCCGGATGCAAAACAAACCGGATTTTAGTGAAACCAAAAATAATGGAATCTAATTGAGAATATCTTTCCAACGAATCCGGGAAATCAAAATTTCATAGCGGGGATAAAAAGTTATGTCCAGTTGAAATTTCAGAATAGTCGCTATGGAATTTCGGCCCTTAAAAATAGCCATTTTGCAAACGACCTCGGATTTCGACGAAACCACTTTTGTTGGATCCGTGATGTCATATTATTGCTAGATTCCAAATTTCATAATTTTTCGAATCAATATGTGAGCGTGGCTAAAGAAAATGCGTTTGACCAGTTTCAGTTGAATTTAATCGACTCGAAGATGGCCATTTTTCAAACGGTCTCAGAATTCGACGAAATTAGTTTTGTTAGGACCGTATCATCAATACGAAGCTAGAAAATACTATTTGGGAATTTGTAGAGTCAGTATGTGGCCCCGGTAAATTGAAATGTGCGTTCAAATTCAATATATAGAGTTATATGTTGATTTTGATGAAAACTGATCGAAACGATCGAATCAGCTTACGATACATATCCCATTGTGTTCAGAATGGGGGTAATTAGCTATGGACAACAGGCGGTGGGCCTCGTTTAAAGGTCGAAAATAAAAGTTGCTTTTTAGAAAATTTAATAATAAAATATATATTTATTTATATAATAGCCCCCCCCCTCTTCTTTCTCTCTCCCAGTTCATTTACTTTCAGAAAGGAAAAAAAGAGAAAAATCAGCTACGACCCCCTCCCCGGTGGCGCTGCCACCGCGCTACCCCCCTCTCTTCCGCGATCGCGACTACCCCCCTACTGTCGACCGCGACCACCCCCTGCTGTCGATCGCGACTACCCCCCCCCCCTCTGTCGATCGCGACTACCCCCCTGCTGTCGACCGTGCAACCCCCCCTCTCCTGCGCCCTCCGACCGCCTCCACCACCTCTCCGCCTATCCTCCGACCACCTGCGAAGAACTCCCTCGTCAAACGCAGCAATGAAACCCTCCCCACCTCAAAGATAAGAGAATACGGGCAAAGAAAGTGACAATAGGCAAGAACAGCAAAGATTTCTATAGAAGAAGAGTCGTGGCGTTGGATTAGCAATTCTGTGAGAACTCCTCACCTTTAATTTAATTTTCTAGTTAAAATATATACTAGAATGCAAACGGTGTTTAGTAGCACCCAACACCCGTCGTCCACAGACCATGGACGGCTTGTATGCTTTGTTGTTTGATTTTGATGTGTAGTTGATTGTGTGTTGTGATGTGGAATAAAATAAAATATTTTATAGTTAAAAATAGAAATTTTAACGTGTATATGAAATGAAATAAAAATAAACAAATCGGACGATTTGTTTATATACACACATTTGGCTAATTTTGATTGGGACGATAAATTTTACACATTGCCCAACTACACAAATAAAATCTGTGTTTGATTGTTTGAAAACCCCACACGGGTATTGGGGTGATATAAGACATACACTAATCCCAATAGTTAGTTGTATGTCGATCGATTGATTGACAGACTGTTATAAGCGTTGAATATTTATATTTGATGCTTATACAGTGTAGAATGCACTTTGGATGATGGTTGATTATTCATCGTTGTTATTGTATATATGTGTTGTAGAAAATCCATATAATTAACATTATATGGTAATTGATTGGGCCTCATTCCAGTTTTAAAATAGAAATATTTGAAACAGAAATATTTGAAACAGAAATATTTGAAATAGAAATATTTGAAAAGGAAATATTTGAAAAAGAAATATTTGAAAGAGAATATTTGAAAATAGGAATATATGAAGCCATATTGATTAGATTGACGCCATTTTGACGTGACCGATATTTATATTGATTTTATTCATTTTATAATGAATATCGAAAGTGATTTCAAAATCTGATATTTCAAAAAGGATTGAAATTCGAATTGAATAGAATAGAAAATGAATTCCAATTGAAATTGAATATAAATGAATTCGAATTGAAATTAAATAGAAATGAATTCGAATTGAAATTGAATTGAAATCGATTTGAAATGAATTCAAAACGAATTTATATTGGAATATTCAATTTTGATTTGAAATTGAATATGAAGTTGAAACCGTTTTGAAAATGAATTTAAAACGATTTATAAAGCACGTTTTGAATTGGAATCGACGAAGTATATATTATATATATATTATATATAATATAATGGCCTGAATAGAACGCGCCGCACCGCGGCAGTTCGCGAATTTCGACCGTTGACTTCGAATGGATATTGCGGGAGATCCGACCGTCGGATTCTCCTAAAACCGGAACCGTTGGGTTCATATCGAAAAGAGCTTTCTAAAGAATATTAGAAATTTGAAATCTAACGGTTGGATTTGGAATTATGTCCAAATCAAATTTGGAAAAGGTCGCTGTAAGTGCAGTTCGATGGCCGTTGATGGAAATCGACTGTACGGGCCTTGATAAAATTATTAAAAATATCAATAATTTGTGTAAAATCATAAGAAATGATTTGTGAAGAATTGGGATGAAAAACTCCATATTTGAAAAGATAAAAATAGATTTTTTTTATCGAAATGAACTAGTTTTGAAGTAGAATAATAATTTATTTATTTTCAAAATAAATAAATTGGATTTGAAATGGTTTTGAAAATAACTAGAAATTCCAATAATTAAATTGGAATAGATTTGAATTGAAATTGTCTTCGGAATAATTCGATGTTGGATTTCGTGATTATACAGATATTGTTATGGAAATTTGAAAGATATGTATATATCGTTATTTCAAATACGATATTTGTTGGTCGTAGAATTTGATATTGAATATAAGCCGATATATTTTCTATTCAAGGCCTTGTATTCAATATCAAATGTGATTTGGGTTTGTCGTGATTGGTGTATTCATTAACACTGTTCTTAAGCCCAAGTGAGAAAAAGATTAAATCTTTTTATTTAGATTTAATGAAGTATACCAATTAAATAATATTTAATTGGAATTGAATTGTTATTGATTTTTGGGTTTATCGTGAACAGTGTTTTAAATAACACTTGTTCTTTAACCCGATAATTAATGGAATGTGATTTTGGGTTGTCGTGAACGGTATCTTCAATAATACTGTTCTTAGACCCAAAGAAGTTAAGAAAATCAGAAACTAACTGGAGATGAGTTAAGTTGAATGGTTTCTTCTGTATTGATCTGATGTTGGTTTCGGCCTTCGGGGTTAATACTTAGGGAATTGCTCGCTTGCTAATTTACGGTTAGGGACTGATTGAAATGTGATGTGATTTTGGGTTTATCGTGAACCGTGTTTTAAATGACACTGATTCTTTAACCCAGTTGAAGATTAAAACTAAGTGGAGTTTTAATGAATCTTTGATTAGATTGAAAAGATCGACAACAGAGTATCACCAGTTTTGCTCCAGGCGATAGTTAAATCTTTAATTAGATTTAAACGTGAAATGGTAATTAAATTTACCGATAACACCGTGGTGTTAGATACGAAGTAAGACCCGTTTTACTTCATGGGATGAATAGGTTGGGATGGGGAAATTAAAACAAATGGTTACTTCGGTAAGGTTCGTTAATCCAGACTAGTTGAATTGAAATTCAAAAGAAGATTAAAGAATAAATTCAAGGAATTTATCTTTGATAAAATTAATGGGAACATTTCGCTATGAATGTGAAATTTAGAAACTAACTGTCGGTTAGCTAAGAAGAATGGTTTTCTGGATATTGATCCGATGTTGGTTTCGGCCTTCGGGGTTAATATTTGGGGAATTATTCTCTTGTTAATTTACGGTTAGTGACTGATGAATTGAAATGAGGCGTATGTTGTGTTTGTGTAACACTTGTTTATAATATACGCGAGTTATTCGGAAAGACCGGGTCTATCCCATTCTGAATAACCGATACGACGATAAGTCGAAGATGAAGACGGTGGTCGATGGCCGGAGGTCTTCACGTCGTTTAGGTGATTACTGATGATCTTGATTGGAATGTACACCCAAGAAGATGGAAACAGTTAGTGGTCATCCAGACGTACTTGGAGATCGATGGATATGCGGGGTACTAGGTGCCTCCGGTTTCGTTCAGACCCATAATGGACTTGTAAATGGACTGTATGTCTGACATTGGATTTCATTCTGTGTGACTGATACCGGTTGCATAGAGTGGTTTTCCTGTGTGGCATGCTAAGATGCAAATGATCAAGGCTTCTGTTGAAAAGCAAAGTCTTGTGGTTGATGATCAAAGCACGGCCTTTGTGGCGTAGCTTTGTGTAGCGTTAATTCGCGAGCCTCACACCCCGGTGTGAACCAAAACGGGAGAAGGACATCAGGGAGGGCATGCGTTTCTTTCTAGTTAGGAGTGGCGTCAGTGCTTGAACTGGCTGACGAGTTTGACTCATGTGGTTGTTGGAATTGGTGGCGCCTCGGTTTGGTCGGACGATCTGGGTCCGATGGAGTCATTCGTTGGCTCATTTACGCCCCACAGGGCGGGGAAATGCAGTGTTCAGGAATTTTTATCCACATCAGTGGACCGGCCCTGACGATCCAAAGGTCACTCGAGCTCTGACCTGAGGGGCGGACTAGAGCGTCTCGAATCGGTTGAGGACTATCTTTTGCCTCGTTTCACAGACGGAAATCCAACTTCCGATACGTGACTGTGCGATTTTGATTGTAAACCTTTATATGGCGATATAGTGGCATGGGACGCTCATGCCGCCTATGATTGATATTTATGATTGAAGTTATTTTGGCACTATACACTTATAGTACTATCAAAATAATATGTTTTAAACGTATCAAGCATTCTTTGGCTATTATAAGGTAAAAACCCTATCCTTCGGCTTGCGTTGCATTGTGTGATGGGAACTGGGTCTTATAATAGCTTCATTTTTCTTTATTTAGCATTGCGCTGTTTGTTTTATGCACTGGTATTCTTGGGAAGAAACCCGTTCCGTGTTATATGGCGTGGTCCCTTGATTTACCAAACTTTAAAATAAAGATAAATAACTGTTTTTAGTTCTCACACCAGTCCCATGACTGACCTGGAGTTTATTGTTTTAACCTAAACTCTGGGTGCCCTTATTTTGACACGGGCAGCTAGTAGTTTTGGTTTTACAGATTTATATTCATAGGATTCTGGTTTACAGCTGGAACGATATCCGGAAAGCTTTGTAACCGTATATCTCCTTCAGCTGTGTATTGTATTATTTTCTGCTGCTATGTAATTTATTGTAATCTCTGATATTTATCGAATGTATTTTATTTGTTTATACTCTGTATATCTTGTAATCTGATGGAATTGTTGTAATAAACAATGAAATGTTCTTCCGTCCGCATTCTAATTTGTCGTGTTCTCAAAACAATCAGACGTTTCGAACGGTCAGGGTCGGTTTAGCGACTGATTCGGATCGAGCGGAATTCCCGGTCGTTACAATTTATCTTCAAAAGGAACCCCTTCCGCATCAATAAGACAATAGTCTTCTATTCAAAAGGAAAACCCCTCTTGCACCGTTCTTTACTTATATTCGAAAGGAAACCCTTTCCGGCTTCAAAAAAGAGATAATCAATTCTTTACTCTAGAAGAAACCCCTTCGAAACTATACAATTCCCTTGAAAGGAACCTTTTTTGGATCCATGCAATCAAGCAATCAACCAAGCTTGGCGTCAAAGCCATGACGGTGGGTTAGTTATATAGGTAGAAACCTCTACTTTACACGATCATAAAATAAAGTTCCCTTCGTTGATAATATCGGCATCATCAGCCAATTTAGGAAAAGCCTGAAATCCTTTGATAAACAATTTCCTTTTGGACTGCTTACCACTTCCAAGGAAATAAGTTTAGAAAACCAAGTTTATAGAGGCACGTCATCATAAACAATGGCTTCGAGGGTATTGGACTCTCTTCCAATTCTCCCGAAAGGTATGTCCTTATTCAAAACATTTTTCTTTCTTATAAAAGAACCTCTTTCGTCCTTGCCGAAAGGGTGGAGGCGGAAGGCTCTTGTGGAGAAGTTAACTTTCAAAACGTATAAGTATCAATATCAAAGCTACTCTAGTAGGTAAGATGCAGATGTTTGAATACTTCCTATACCATATAAACATGAGATTCCAAGTATCCATCGCTACTGAAAGGTGGCTTTCGAGAGTATTGGAATGTTTTTTTTGGAAAGACGGTGACATTGACAATAAATACGGTTTATTGACTTATTTTCTTAAAGGTACTATTTTATACTTGCTCCACCATATTTGTCGAATCTTCATTCGTTTATAAATTAAAATACCAACCGTATCATTCCTTTTACAATACTTTTGTACCAGCGATGTGTAAAATATTTGTACATATATTTTTTAATCATTTTAATTAACATGCAAGCTTTCCCTAAGCAATTCAAAATTAGAAAATTCATTACTAATTCATACATCCATGAAAAATTATGAAATTTGAAACCCGTCTCCAAAATCATACAACAACCATTATACTAAAAATCCATGGCATTCGAAGATTTATAACTATATATTTTACCTTAAAACCTAACCATTTTCTTATATATAAAAACCATATAAGCATGTCAAACATAGTCATTGATTTTCCACCTATTAACATCATAATAGTCATGAAAAACCATCATGAATAAACATAATTTTTGCTATTTCCCCAATGGATAAAGCACAAGGGTAAGAGTATTATTCAACTTGATTAATTAAGGTAGTGATATTTATTGATGAAGATTTCAAGCTCTAATTCCTGGCTTTTTCTCCTTTCTTCTTCCCAAGATTAATGGTCGACCACCTTAGTTTTCTTTAAGTTTTTAGAGTGTATGAAAAGTGAAAAAAAATGTGGTATGGTATGACTAGATATAGGGGTCAAAAGTTTACCATTTTGCCCATCTCATATGCCCTTCCTTGAGTATTAGTTCATTTGTTTCTAAGGCCAACCAGCTATTCAATTTATTAAGCACAAATCACGTTTTTCTCATTCACCGTATTATTCCTATTTAATTTTCCCAATAAAATTCATGAATAATGTTATCAAAAATTAAGGATTTACATCCTCCTCTCCTTAAAAGAATTTGTCCTCGAAAATTAATCAAGGACTAAACAAGCAAAGAAATCACGGCAACCAAACAGGCAATGGTATCAACGCATATACTAGCATAACCTATTAGTAAACAATATATAAAGCAATATATATCTTACCAAAAGCCAATCGGGAAAAGAGTCTCTAATCTTTGCTTTGTCTCCTAAGTACAGCCTCTTTCATTAGAACTCCACTGAATTTTCACCACTTTACCTATCTTTTTTCTCAATTTTCTTTCATCTCTATCTACAACACAAACTAGTTATCTCACGTGTAATGGCCCGTAAATCCGTAATATCAAAGTTGACTGCATACATCGTACATCCAACCCAAATATCACGAAAATACGAATCATTTTTTTAGAAGAAAAAGGTAGAAGAAGAACAGAAATAACAACACAGAATCTCACATCGCAGCGGCATAAAATATAATATATCATAACTTTTGAAATACAAAATTTTAACTGTATAACATACACTTACCAGAGTACAACACTTACAACACAGCGGAAAACAATAACTACAAAATGTTGAAGCCTCCTGCTCCAAGCTCCTTTAGATAAATCTGTAAAATCCTGAACTACTTGACTGCCTGTACAAATTTAGGCACCCAAGAGTTTAGGTAAAACAAAACAAAATAAACTCCGGGTAAGTCATGGGACTAGTATGAGTAAACAATTTAAAACAGTTTCAGAAACTAAACAATATCTCATAAGACCACGCCATATAACACAGAACGGGTTTTTCCCTTTTGAGAATCCAAACCACTTGATCTAACCTTAAAAATCCTTTTAAAAGAAACAATAATCTTTATATCAAACTCTTTTGATATTATGATAGTGTCTAAATTAAATAAATAACAATCTATTGGAACGTTTGCATCTCACGTTCCACATATATAATATACAAAAAAAACCGCAAGCAATTATTGAGTAATGAATTTCCAACTATGACGAGGTATGGAACCACCTTCTGATAGTGTATCTCTAGAGGAGAATACACTGGGTTCAACAAGAACATCTTGTAACCCAGCCACACATAATCGGCCACTCATTTCGCTTGAGTGTATCGAATGTATATCACCAACGGTTGGGATCAGAAACCGTTTTCCCGAATGTGACAACATCGAATTGAATAAGGAATTAAATCAATTTCTCTATATAGGTGATGATACACCCTAATGGGAGCTACCCACATAGCCATGCTGCCTGCCCAATTTTTGTCATTTCCCGGTTGTTGAGGCCTGAGGCTACGCTTACTTATCATTCATTGATAACGCAATCACTTTGAATGTCACATTATCAAATCCGTTAATCATTAATTGATTTGCACAAATATATTCTGGATATTATGCTAAGAGAATAAATCTGTTGCCATCATATATATTTATACAGACCAACATATTCGATCATTGGAAATACTTTGTCAGACAATCGTCCATATACATTCGTTCTGGGATTAAATGAAACCGAAGGCACAGTTTCCATTAATAGAAAAATCCCTTGCACTTTACTCAATTTTCGATTATCTTCATATAATCTGATTCGCAACGCTACTGCCAATACGGAGTGGTTCTCGGATAATAATCCAACCGGTCTCTCCATATTAACGACGATATTGGTAAGCACTTCGATAGTCGATTATTTAACTATCAAAGAAAAACAAACATTCATACAAAACATCAAACAATCATTGAGCCCTCAATTAATATTTCATTAATTAAATCACTACTCCATTTCCTTATCAATATTTGTTAACCAAATATTTTCAACAATCATCTTGGCCTTTTACACTATTTGGAAACCATTTCCATATATCTCCTTCTTTTATTTTCTATACTTAGAAAATATATTTTATTTATAATTGGAAAACATTCCAATTACTTATCTCCTTTACGACCATTCATTTATTTCTATACTGAGGAAATATTGATTATTATATTTCCAAAATTCCACTTACTTGGGTTAAAAAGAATGTTGTGTAAAACATTGTAACGGCTGGAAATTTCCGACTCCTCGAGAGTCGGAAATTCCGCGACGTTAGTTAAAGAATTTAGAAGGTGAGAAAGAAAAGATAGAACTAATAGAATAGAAGAAGAAGAAGAACATCAGAATCATCAGAGTAACACGAATCTCACAGCGGAACGAATAACATATAATACATAACATAGCTTTGAAGTAAACAGTTATATATATACAGTAGCACTTATCAGAGTACAACACTTACAACAGAGCGGAAATAACTATAGCTATAAAATCTTGCAGCCTCCTGCTCCAAGCTCTCCAAGTATATCTGTAAATCCCGACTACTTGACTGCCCGTACAAATTTAGGCACCCAAAAGTTTAGGGAAAACAACAAAGTAAACTCCGGGTCAGTCATGGGACTGGTATGAGTAAAACAGTTTAAAACAATTGAACAGGTATATGATATCTCATAAGACCACGCCGTGAATACGGAACGGGTTTTTCCTTATGAGTATCTAAACAACTTTGACAATCAATATCATTGTGATATTATAATAATGTCTAAGTACAAATAGGTATCAATCTAGCAGAAACGCTTGCATCTCACGTTCAATAGTATAAAATCATAAACCGTAGGGCGCTTATCGGAGAATGGATTCCAACAGACAAGGTATGGGAGCACCTTCTGAATAGTGTACTCTAGAGGTGATACACTCAGGGTTCAACAAGAACGTCTTGCAACCCGGCCACACATGACCGCTCACTCATTTAGCTTGAGTGTCGCGAATATATTGCCACCACGGTTATAGGCCATCAAACCGTCATCCGAAGATACAGAATCAAAAAGAAGTATAAATATGAATATTCTCTAGATCGGTGACAATACACCCTGCTTGGGGATGACCCAACTAGCCATGCTGCCTAGCCCAACTTTTGTTACTTCCCGGTGTGAGGCTAGAAGCTACGTCTATCTTCAGAACATCTGATCACCATTCACTTTGAATGCCACATCGTCATACCCGCCAAATCACAAATTGACTTATCCAAAAATAACACGGGTATATAGCTAAGAGAAACGAATTCCTCCACCACCAAACGTGAATACGTTTGAACAGACCAACTTACGCGATCCATTGGATATACTCTGTCAGACCTTCTTCCATATACGTTGTCCTGGGACTGGACAAACCGAAGGCACTATTCAGTGAATCCATCCTACCTAGGCTTTTCACAATAGCCCTTGCACTTCACTCCGTCTTCAATTATCTTCAGCGTACTTGATTCACAACGCTTATGCCGATACGGAGTGGTTCTTCGGATAATAATCCAACCGGTCTCTCCATATTTACAACGTAAAAATGGTCAAAACTATGATAGTCTGTGATTCAACTATCAAATGAAAACATGTCGGTGTATAAACAACGATCTTGTTTCCAAATGGGAATTCGATCGATCAATCATCATATGTTCATATTTCCTTATTTCATATATTTAGAAAATATATGTTATTAATCATTGGAAAACATTTCCATAGCTTATTCTCACATCACTATTATTTCGCAACTATCAGTCTCTAACTGTAACTAGTATGAGAACAATTCTCTAAGTATCAATTCGGAAGGTCGAAACCAACATCAGATCATCACTTAGAAAACCATTCAACTTACCCTCTCTAGTCAGTTTCTGAATTTGCTTAACTCTATTTCTTAAATTATTATCATGAAAACATTTCATTTTCTATGTTTAGAAAACATATCCGACTATATTTGGTAAACGTTTCCAAAACTCATTTACGGATTTCCAATGAACGTTGTATAAAACATCGTTTCGCTTAATCCATTTATCGCTTATTACTTAACTATATTTCAAATCAACCTTTTCTATCGAACCACAACTATTCCTTTGTCAATTCTGAAGTCAATCAAGTTGGGGCATAATTACCTCGCAGACCTTAATTGAACAACGTCCTTTACTGTGAAATAGATGAAGCTCATCACTGACTTTTTACAATCATCTGTTTACGCAAATTCTCGGATTCAGGTGACGAATCCACTTCTTATATGACAACGTTTGATTATAACTATAACGTTATAATTCCTACCCCTAAAATATCTAACCTAAATTATAAATTTATTTCCTAACTCGAATAATTTAACAGACACCTAAATTCTAAATCAATAACTAAATCTTGATTTAAACCCTGGAAAGTAAATAGTACTTTCCCGAATTCGCTATAATCGAATTTGACGTATAACTCTCTTTCGAGTAATCTCTATTCGATTAACTCTTCCTTTTTAATAACTGATATTCGATAAACTCTATTTCGATTAACCCCTATCGAATAACTAATATTCGAATAACTCTTCTTGGTTGGCTCTATTTCATTAACTCTCATCGAATAACAAATATTCGATTTTCTTAAATGTGTCAGTTCTTATCGAATAACTAACATCCGATTAACTTATATGGATTTACTCTTATCGAATAACTTATTCGATTAACTTAACTTGATTTTCTTAACTCGATTATCTCAACTCAATTACTTAACTCGATAAATCTTAACTCGATTACCCAACTTGATAACTTAACTTAACCCAAATCGATTAACTCAACTCTAATCGATTAACTTAATTTGATTTACTCCTTCGAATAACTAATTCGAATAACTTAATTGATTAACTCCTTCGAATAACTAATTCGATTTAACTCTTCTCGAATAACTAAATTCGATTAACTCAAATTGAATAACTAATATTCAATTAACTCTTACGTGTTTAACTCTATTCGAATAAGTAATTCGAATCACTCTAATGTGTTTAACTCTATTCAAATATCTAATTCGAATAACTCATTTCGAATAACTAAATTCGATTAACTCTTTTAACTTTACTCGAATAACTATATTCGATTAACACCTTCTTTCGAATAACTATATTCAATTAACTCTTCGACTAACTCCTTTGGATTAACTAACTTCGAATAACTCCTTTGGATTAACTAACTTCGAATAACTCCTTTGGATTAACTAACTTCGAATAACCAATATTCGATAACTACTCTTTGAATAAATAATATTCGGTAACTCTTCTCAAATGAATAACATTTGATTTCTCCACTCGAATAAACTATATTCGATTATTCTTCCCTCGAATACACTATATTCGAAAACTCTACTTCGAATAAGTGATATTCGGCAACTCTACTCGATTAACTCCACTTGGATAACTCTAACTGGTCAACTCTAACTGGTCAACTCTAACTGAGTAACTCTAACTGATCAACTCTAACTGGTCAACTTTAACTGGTCAACTCTAACTGGTCAACTCTAACTGTTTATCTTTAACTGGTAAACTTTAACTGGTTAACTCAAATGGTTTAACCTAACTTGATTTACTTGTATCGATTAACTGAACTAATCCACTTAGTTTAACTTAGTTAATTCACTTTGATTTACCAATTAGTTTAACTTAACTAATTCACTTCGATTAACCGCTTAGTTTATCTTAACTAATTTACTTTGGTTAACTTAACCAATTACTTTGATTAACTCGACTAACTCGCTTTGGTTAACTTAACCAATTACTTTGATTTACTCGACTAACTTTGCTTTGGTTAACCTAACAAATTACTTTGTTTAATCCTTTTATCACACTCTGGTATTTCTTATGGTTTTTAACACATCACCTAACAACGATGAATATCGTCCAACCACACGAAATCACAACAGATTATATACATCACATTTATTTATCACAATACATAAATCACAGTAAAAATAACTGTTGAGGAATCCAGTTGGATTCCTCCAACCTGTTTCCCTGCATCCACAGATGTTAAACAATACCAGTATAATATTCTGATAAACAGAATCAACATATAACTATTTGACGGTTTATATATATATATATATATACATACGTAAATATATATATATAATCTCTACTAACTGACTAGCAGTTCAAGCAAACAATCAACACACAGTCAATCAGACAATTTTAACAGTTCTAACAATACAACATGAAATTATAAACTGTTCAGAGCTAGTGAGATTTACTCACATTTGCGCGTTAACCGTTAAATAACGGTTTGCGTTATTCGACTCAGTCGGACAATTTATTTCACCATAAATTGTAACGAGCTCGGATTCACTCCCAGTCAGCTTCATTGTGAAGCTCTCGTCCATATGATCCCAACGCAACTTACGGTTCGTGATTCTGATTTCGTATGACCAAGATATTTACGTTACAAGTTGATATGATATTTAAATTTAAAGTTAACTTAATTATAAAACTAAATGGGCCTCACCACAACAAAACCGGCCCACTTCAAATCTCCTAAGCCCATCTGCTTTAAAACCCGTCCGCTCCCTTTACTCCTCTTCTCCTCCAAACCACGATTTCTCCAGTAAACCCAAAAACAACGAAAATGGCCACCGTTGACCGCCACTACATCGTCCACCTCTCCACCGACCTCAACGAGAATACCACCACAAATCTTCCCTTCTTCTCCTCTTTCTCTCCATGTACTTTTCTCTCAGCTCGATGGCCATCTGAGTGTCGCGAATCCGCCGTTCCCAGCTATGGCATTGACGGAAAAGGTCACGGTTTCCCCTCAAAAGCTTTGACTAGGTGCTAGTTGATCTCCTGAACACAATTATCACCTCCAACTCGCGATTTTCAGCTCGAAGTGTTCGGAACCGTGAACCCTAGGTTCACTGTGTCGAATTCAAACTCGAGAAATCCCCGTTGCACCTAACATGGATAGCATCCGTGCGAAGCTCTTCGGACGCTGGATTCAACGAGTTTAGTTTCAGGATTTATGGAGATTTGTGGATTTTGTTTTGGATTTTTCTTTGTGGAAAAATGTTTGCTGTGTTGTTCATAACGTGTGTATATATATTGTATAAGGGTAGGTAGAAATTATGGTTGAGAAGAGGTGCTGCGTGGCCCTCCAATTACCCAAGAAAATATTGGGATATTTAATTTTGGTTTTATTTACTTTATTTTCTAGATTAAATACTTGTTTGCGGTCCTTAAAAATCTCTATGACTACGTACGATACCCAAAAATCACCAAACTGGACATGTAGCTAGAGTTCGACATTACTGTCCCAACGAAACTGGTTTCGTCGAATTCCGACTCCGTATGCTCACGCATCATATTTTTAACTGTCAAAATACTGACTGCTTTACACTCTAAAAATCCGTACGGTCACACAGTGACTCTAAAAATCACGAAACTTGGAATCTAACAACTATTTGACATTGCGGATGTGACGGCCCGCCTCTGCACCAACCGACATTTACTCCAAAGGTGCGCTGTACACATGTCCAGTTAGCACGGAACGGGTCGCCAGAAGGGAAAAGGAAGAAGGAAATGAACATACAAGGAACCTGTAGAATGTCTCACAGCGCATAGAACAAAATATAATAATAACATACTTGACATAAAACAGGAGAGACAGTGCATAAGCTGAAAATCAGAACTAAACATAATAGCAGCGGAAATCCAAAATACAGCTTATTACAACCTTTCAACTGTCTCAAAGCAAAGTAAGATAAATGAGGTACACTACTAATGCCCAAGTAGCGACCACCAACGACACAGGGAGAATGTGTATATATATATAATACGTGGAAGCCTCCTGCCCGCCTCCGAATCAGCTACTCGCACATCACCAGCTAACCTGTCTCTAGTCTGCTCGTGTGAGCACCCAGAGTAATAAGAGGAGACATAAAACTCTGGGTCAGACCTAAAGCCTGGTATGAGCGATAAGCATCTAAAGTGAATAATAACAGGTAGACTAAAACATACCTGAACCTGGACCTGCAACCAAAGAGTTAGCACTACATACTGTACACACTCTAAGGTATCATATCAAACAGTGTAAGGATACGGAGGTGGGGGAGGTGTCATGTCATAATGATGGAAAACAATCAAGCATAGCATCTATCCTCACATCTCTCACTCAGTGCATAAAGCATACGATATTCACCACTTCGATCACCCAACATTCCTTGCTACGATCACTTTGCCCCATGAAGTCATAAACGGCTTCACTGCACTGATAACGTAGCCACAAATTCCTCGCTATGTCCACTTGCCCCATGGAGTTATTCACCCCATCTGCGCTGGCTCATAGCCTTACCAATCCTTACTATGTCCACTTGCCCCATGGAGTTATTCACCCCATCTGTGCTGGCTCATAGTCTTACTACGCATCACCTTGCCCCTCAGGTCATAATGACCCTACTGCACTGATAACGTAGTCTTGCTACCATCACCTTGCCCCTCAGGTCGTAATGACCCTACTGCACTGATAAGTAGCCCATCATTCCTTTTAGTGGTGAATCGAAGTTATGAATGTCGACAACTCCTTAGCACACGTCCCGCAGCGAAGTCCAACCATGAAGTGAACTCGTTGGTTCCCAACTGGTTCCGGGATCCTGAGCTCCAACTTCCCCTATTGGACTACCTTTGCATCTCGGGTTATTGGTCAATACTGGGTCGGGTTGGGTTCTTCCTCAGGTCATCGGTTCGGGTCGGTGTTCTTCATCCGTTCGGGTCGGGTCCCCCTTCTGATGCGGTTCGGGTCGGTGTTCCTCTGGGTTCGAGTCAGCTGCTTCTTCTTCTTCGGGTCGGGTCGATGCTTCCTTTCGGGTCGGGTCGGGTCCTTCTTGGTTCGTGCTTTCGATCCATCTTCATGTTCCCCTTCATATGCTCCTATCCGATCCGCTTTCTTGCCCCTGCTCTGATTCTCCTTTGTGTTTCCGATCCGATCCGTCCTCTTCGATCCGATCCGTCTTCCTCTATCCGATCCGATCCCAGTTCAGCTAGCGTGGCCTTCCTTTTTGCCACTTTTCCAAGTATGGAGTCCCGATCCGATCAGATCCTTTGCTCAGTTCAACATATCCGATCCGAGCCCCCTTATCCGATCCGATCCGAACTCTGCACTGTTTTCTGAAACTATTCCAGCAAGTGTTTACGCCATTCGGCGACGTTTTCGACCATTCTAATTATTGAAATCAATCACAAAGCATTTCATACAGTCATAGCAACATGCATAATCAACCACAAACATCATTCACATCAATATCATATGTTAAAATGGATCAAACATACCCAAAATCCCATATTTCCCCTTAAGCATGTTTAGGTGAAACTAATGATAGGATTAGCAAAACTTAACCAAATTAACCCAAATTCATATCAGAGGTCTAAAACATCATTTAGGAATTTATGAACATTTTTCCAGAATTTTATCATGTTTAAATTCGCTAATTAGCACTAATCACCCCTAATTAGCCATAATTAGTGTAAAATTATGCAAATCACTCACCTTAGCCACAAAATAAACTAAGATCTGAAATGATTCTCTGATTTGATGCGAATTTCAATACCAACCAGCAGCTCCTTTGTTGATTTGGTGAAGATCCTTCTTGATTAGGGGTTGCTAAGCCAAATCCTTAACCTAAGGGTGATTTGGAGGTGATTTAGAGGTTGGAGGCCATTTTTAGGGTTCCTTGGTGATAAGTGGAGGCTAGAAAACTGAAATGGAATGATTCTCCATCTCATTTCAGCCCTCCCATAACCCTAATCCCGAAATGGGTTATGGGCCTACTCACTAATCACCCGATTTGGCCCGGTTAAGCAGTTTTTCACCCTCCAAATCTTGTTTCAGCCATATCTCCCAAACCATAAGTCTGTTTGGCAAATGTGACCACTCTACGGAAAGAGAAACCATCAAACGAATCAAATGAAAGTTGTTTCAGGTCAAAATTCCTTTCCTACCAAAAGTTATGGCCAAAACAGTACCTACTAGGGGCAAAATGTTCATTTAAAAATCGACAAAAATCATAAGCACGGGAAATGACTCTAATAAATGTTTCCCAAAGTTACATGACCATACGACTTCACATGGGAAAGAAATAAATATTCTACGATCCTATGATGTATAGAATACGGGTCATTACACTCTCCCCCCCTTAAGAAATTTCGCCCCCGAAATTCCCTAATCCAAACATACACAAAGGTTCCCGCATGCCTATCAATCATAAAACAACAATCAAACATGCAAACAAGCAAAGCAAGTATATCCTAGCATGCGGAAAACTAAATTGCAAAGTAAATCTTACCAGGCAAAGAGTTCTGGGTAAGCCTTCCTAATGCTCTCCTCTGTCTCCCAAGTACAATCATTCTCGTTCTCGCCCCACTGAACCTTGACTAGCTTCACCGACTTCCTTCAAAGTTGCTTCGTATCGTGCCCCACAATACGAATCGGCTTGCGGTTCCCAACCACCTCGGGTTCTACTTCGAAGTCCTCTAACTGATCAGGTGAAATAGTCACATCTGAGTCGTGAACGAACTTCCTTAGTTGGGAAACATGAAATACATTATGAACTCCCGCCATCTTCTCTGGTAAGCCAACTCTATGCGCCAAATTCCCGACTAATTCAAGAACAGGGAATGGCCCAACAAATCTTGGTGCCAACTTGTCTCTCCTGCCAAATCGAATCATGCTCTTTAACGGAGAGATTTTTACAAACACCAAGTCACCAAAGGAGAATTTCAAGTCTCTTCTCCTCTTATCAGCATAACTCTTCTGCCTATCTTGGGCAGCTTTCATTCGTTGCTGAATGATCTTAATCTTATCGGAAGTTTCTCTCACCCCATTTGGTCCAAGCACAAACTTCTCGCCGTCTCTATCCAACATGATGGTGAGTTGCACGGTCTTCCGTACAAAGCTTCATATGGAGCCATACTGATACTGGATTGGTAGCTATTATTATATGCAAACTCCACTAGATGCAAATGGTCATCCCATGATCCACCAAAATCCAATATACACGCTCTCAAGAGATCTTCCAATATACGATTCACCCTCTCCGTCTGACCGTCGGTCTGAGGATGATATGCGGTACTGAGATGTAATCTTGACCCTAGAGCCTCTTGTAAGCTCTTCCAAAACCCGCTAGTGAATAACGGGTCTCGGTCACTCACAATGCTTTTGGTTACTCCATGAAATCTCACTACCCACTTCATATACAATTCAGCCAACTTGGCTGCCGTTCTGGTCGATTTGACTAGTATAAATCTTGCGCTCTTGGTCAATCGATCCACAATTACCCAAATGCTATCATATCCCGATCTAGTCCTTGGTAAGCCATCGATGAAATCCATCGAGACTTGCTCCCATTTCCATTCGGGAATTTCTAATGGTTGCAATAAACCACTAGGCTTCTTTTGCTCGGCTTTAACTAGCTGGCAATTCATGCATTTGGATATAAACTTCACAACGTCTCTTTTCATCCCTTCCCAGTAGTAGGTTCGCTTCATGTCTCGATACATCTTATTACCACCGGGATGCATAGTCAGTTTTGAGTGATGACATTCTCTAAGCACTTCATCTCTCAAACCATTTACATTGGGCACAACTAGTCTTCCATTCTTTCGAAGCCATCCATCTCGATCAAGCCCATACACATTCATCTCCTCATCAACTCCCATTTCTAACTTGGAGATGATTTCTAATAGGTTAGGATCGTCCCTCTGGCTAGAACCAATCCGCTCTATCAAAGTGGGTCTGATCGTCAAACTAGCTAGCATAACCGGATCCAATTCGCACCTTGGTCTGAAATCAAACCCCGCGATATACTCCAGTTGCTTCCATTCAAGAAACATTGCCCCTAAGCTGGCATGTCTCCTACTCAAGGCATCGGCTACCGCATTACCTTTCCCAGGTGTATACGCGATATCAAAATCATACGAAGCCAAGAACTCTAACCATCTCTGCTGACGGAGATTCAGTTCTTTCTGGGAGAAGAGATACTTTAACGATTTATGATCGGTAAACAACTCAAATCTTTCTCCCAAGAGATAGTGTCTCCACATCTTCAGCGCAAATACAATCGCTGCCAATTCCAAATCATGGGTAGGATACTTCTTCTCATGCGGCTTTAGCTGTCGACTAGCATAAGCTACAACCCTACCTCCTTGCATCAATACAACACCCAGTCCGGTACCACAAGCATCTGTGTATACCGTCATCTCTTCATTCCCTTTAGGAATGACTAACACTGGCGCACGCGTCAACCTCTCTTTTAGACTCTTGAAGGCATCCTCACATACTCCGTCCCAGACGAAGAACTGATTCTTCTTAGTCAACTGAGTCAACGGTGCTGCTATCTTGGAGAAGTCCTGGATAAACTTATGATAATTTCCAGCTAATCCCAAGAAACTTCTTACATCTGTAGCATTCTTGGGTGTAGGCCAATCCTGAACCGTAGCCACCTTCGCAGGGTCCATGGCAATACCACTCTCGGAAACAACATGACCCAAGAATCTTACTTCCCTTCTCCAAAAATGACACTTAGAGAATTTCGCTTTCAATTGGTGTTTCCTCAACACCTCCATCACTGTCCTCAAGTGTCCCTTGTGTTCCTCCTCTGTCCCTGAATAAACAAGGATATCATCCACGAACACAAGAACAAACTTATTCAACTGATCTCTGAATACTCGATTCATAAGATCCACAAAATAGGCTGGTGCATTGGTCAACCCAAATGGCATAACCAACCACTCATAAAATCCAGACGGCGTCCTAAATGCCGTTTTCGGAACACTCTCATCTGCTACTCGAAGCTGATGAAATCCTGTCGCGAGGTCCAACTGGGAGAACACTCTAGCTCCTTCCAGCTGATCAAACAAATCATCTATCCGCGGTAGAGGATACTTATTCTTCCTCGTCACCTTATTCAACTCGCGATAGTCCACACACAAACGAAGGGAACCATCTGCCTTAGTGGCAAATACAACTGGTGCTCCCCACTCGGAGACACTCCTTCTAATCAATCCCCTCTTCAAAAGATTGCTGACTTGCACCCCGAGCTCTCGCTGCTCCTTTGGTGCCATACGACGAAGTGGCATCACTATAGGTCTGGCATCTTTCACTAAATCAATACGGAACTCAATCTCTCGGTGTGGTGGAAGCCCGGTCACCTCCTCGAAGACGTCCGGATACTGGTCAACCACGGGCACATCTGACAACTCATTCTGCGGGATGTCGAGGGAATTTACAAAACTAGCCATAACCCCATCACTAGGTAGACTACCAAACACTACCCTCCGCCCATCATCCGCCCTCACTGTCACCAAAAAGCCCTCACAGTCTACTACCACCCCGTATCTTTGGAGCCAATCGACTCCCAATATAATGCCATACCCAGTAAAGCCCAAAACAAAGCAATCACATACAAACATACATCCATGACTCGATAAGACCAAATTCCTGCAAATCATACTAAGGCTAGTCGAACCACCAATCGGGTTCGTCACAATCAATGGTCTATCGACTATCTCGGGTTCCAGTCCCAATCTATCTACCAGGTCACTAGATATGAAGGAACGGGAAGCCCCAGTATCAAACAAAACTCGAACTGGTATATCATAAATAGAAAGCATACCTTGAATAACAACATTCTTTCCTTTCTCCGCCGCAGTTGGGGCATTCGACGAAGAAGGAATAGCATCAAGAGCATATGCTTTCACAATCTGCTTCTCCTTAAGAGGTTGCAGACACTTATCTTTCTGATGTCCCACTTGACCACAGTTGTAGCACTTCCTTTCCGCTGGCTTGGCCCGATATTCCTTAGCATAATGGCCTTTCTTTCCACAGCTGAAGCACTCAACATCCTTCTTGCTCTTTTTCTGGCCACCTTTAGATTGGTCCTGCTTCCTCTTATTCTGAGAGCTATTCTTGCCTCCACCGCCTGCTTGCGGTTTTGGCCCTTCTGCAGATGCAGCCTCAGTCTTTGACTTAGGGTAAAGGCTCTCTGATCTCAAAGCTTTTCCCACGATCGATTCAAAAGTCTCATCGATGTGGTTAATGAGCCTCTCCCCCAAGTACCCATCCAGACCAGTAATGAACTTCTCATTCTTCTTTTCAGGAGTATCGATAAGAGACAGTCCATACTTCGACAAAGTGTCGAACTCAGCAATATAATCAGAAACTGCCCTTCCGTTCTGCTTGAGTTCCAAGAACCTCTTGAACAACACTGACTTCTGGGCAGCTGGAATGAACTTCTCGCTAAAGCGAGCCTTGAACTGATCCCAAGTAACCTGATCCTCTGGAGTAGCTGTTCTGATAGCATTCCACCAATTCATCGCTCGCCCTTGCAGCTGACGAGACGCTAGCCTTCTCTTCATCGCATCCTCAAGACCCAAGTCATCAAAGATATGATCACAGCTATCCATCCAATCTTGAACATCTGTGGCCGACTCCGTTCCGTGGAACGGCTTCCCACCAAGATTAGTGTAATCTTTGCACAACTTGGCGAAATCGACCCTAGGCGCCTGCACTACTGGGCCAACACCAACTCCGGGATTGGGAATTGCCCCTTGCACTTCTCTAAGCATGTCCCTCATGAGGTTAGTAAACATAGCCCTCATGTCAGTGGCATTCCCTTGGTTGGTACCTCTACCAGCACCTCTCGTCTCTCGGCTCATCGTTAATCTGTAAAAAGGGAACCGATTAACGACCCCATAGTGGTGCTAGTGCAGTGCGACTTCATCTTCATACTACTAATAGTATATATATACATAGCTTTTGAAAACCAAAGTAATCACAAATACGCGCTCTCATATACGTACTAACTCTCCCTAGTGTCTTTCCCTAGGTTAACTACGCAACCTGGCTCTGATACCAAGTGTGACGGCCCGCCTCCGCACCAACCGACATTTACTCCAAAGGTGCGCTGTACACATGTCCAGTTAGCACGGAACAGGTCGCCAGAAGGGAAAAGGAAGAAGGAAATGAACATACAAGGAACCTGTAGAATGTCTCACAGCGCATAGAACAAAATATAATAATAACATACTTGACATAAAACAGGAGAGACAGTGCATATGCTGAAAATCAGAACTAAACATCATAGCAGCGGAAATCCAAAATACAACTTATTACAACCTTTCAACTGTCTCAAAGCAAAGTAAGATAAATGAGGTACACTACTAATGCCCAAGTAGCGACCAACAACGACACAGGGAGAATGTGTATATATATATAATACGTGGAAGCCTCCTGCCCGCCTACCAATCAGCTACTCGCACATCACCAGCTAACCTGTCTCTAGTCTGCTCGTGTGAGCACCCAGAGTAATAAGAGGAGACATAAAACTCTGGGTCAGACATAAAGCCTGGTATGAGCGATAAGCATCTAAAGTGAATAATAACAGGTAGACTAAAACATACCTGAACCTGGACCTGCAACCAAAGAGTTAGCACTACATACTGTACACACTCTAAGGTATCATATCAAACAGTGTAAGGATACGGAGGTGGGGGAGGTGTGCATGTCATAATGATTGAAAACAATCAAGCATAGCATCCATCCTCACGTCTCTCACTCAGTGCATAAAGCATACGATATTCACCACTTCGATCACCCAACATTCCTTGCTACGATCACTTTGCCCCATGAAGTCATAAACGGCTTCACTGCACTGATAACGTAGCCACAAATTCCTCGCTATGTCCACTTGCCCCACGGAGTTATTCACCCCATCTGCGCTGGCTCATAGCCTTACCAATCCTTACTATGTCCACTTGCCCCATGGAGTTATTCACCCCATCTGCGCTGGCTCATAGTCTTACTACGCATCACCTTGCCCCTCAGGTCATAATGACCCTACTGCACTGATAACGTAGTCTTGCTACCATCACCTTGGCCCTCAGGTCGTAATGACCCTACTGCACTGATAAGTAGCCCATCATTCCTTTTAGTGGTGAATCGAAGTTATGAATGTCGACAACTCCTTAGCACACGTCCCGCAGCGAAGTCCAACCATGAAGTGAACTCGTTGGTTCCCAACTGGTTCCGGGATCCTGAGCTCCAACTTCCCCTATTGGACTACCTTTGCATCTTGGGTTATTGGTCAATACTGGGTCGGGTCGGGTTCTTCCTCAGGTCATCGGTTCGGGTCGGTGTTCTTCATCCGTTCGGGTCGGGTCCCCCTTCTGATGCGGTTCGGGTCGGTGTTCCTCTGGGTTCGAGTCAGCTGCTTCTTCTTCTTCGGGTCGGGTCGGTGCTTCCTTTCGGGTCGGGTCGGGTGCTTCTTGGTTCGTGCTTTCGATCCATCTTCATGTTCCCCTTCATATGCTCCTATCCGATCCGCTTTCTTGCCCCTGCTCTGATTCGCCTTTGTGTTTCCGATCCGATCCGTCCTCTTCGATCCGATCCGTCTTCCTCTATCCGATCCGATCCCAGTTCAGCTAGCGTGGCCTTCCTTTTTGCCACTTTTCCAAGTATGGAGTCCCGATCCGATCAGATCCTTTGCTCAGTTCAACATATCCGATCCGAGCCCCCTTATCCGATCCGATCCGAACTCTGCACTGTTTTCTGAAACTATTACAGCAAGTGTTTACGCCATTCGACGACGTTTTCGACCATTCTAATTATTGAAATCAATCACAAAGCATTTCATACAGTCATAGCAACATGCATAATCAACCACAAACATCCTTCACATCAATATCATAGGTTAAAATGGATCAAACATACCCAAAATCCCATATTTCCCCTTAAGCATGTTTAGGTGAAACTAATGATAGGATTAGCAAAACTTAACCAAATTAACCCAAATTCATATCAGAGGTCTAAAACATCATTTAGGAATTTATGAACATTTTTCCAGAATTTTATCATGTTTAAATTCGCTAATTAGCACTAATCACCCCTAATTAGCCATAATTAGTGTAAAATTATGCAAATCACTCACCTTAGCCACAAAATAAACTAAGATCTGAAATGATTCTCTGATTTGATGCGAATTTCAATACCAACCAGCAGCTCCTTTGTTGATTTGGTGAAGATCCTTCTTGATTAGGGGTTGCTAAGCCAAATCCTTAACCTAAGGGTGATTTGGAGGTGATTTAGAGGTTGGAGGCCATTTTTAGGGTTCCTTGGTGATAAGTGGAGGCTAGAAAACTGAAATGGAATGATTCTCCATCTCATTTCAGCCCTCCCATAATCCTAATCCCGAAATGGGTTATGGGCCTACTCACTAATCACCCGATTTGGCCCGGTTAAGCAGTTTTTCACCCTCCAAATCTTGTTTCAGCCATATCTCCCAAACGGTAAGTCCGTTTGGCTAATGTGACCACTCTACGGAAAGAGAAACCATCAAACGAATCAAAAGAAAGTGGTTTCAGGTCAAAATTCCTTTCCTACCAAAAGTTATGGCCAAAACAGTACCGACTAGGGGCAAAATGGTCATTTAAAAATCGACAAAAATAATAAGCATGGGAAATGACTCTAATAAATGTTTCCCAAAGTTACATGACCATACGACTTCACATATGAAAGAAATAAATATTCTACGATCCTATGATGTGTAGAATACGGGTCATTACAGCGGATCCAACAAAACTGGTTTCGTCGAATTCCGACTTCGTATGCAAAAGTGGCTATTTTTAACGCTCTAAATAGCCTATTTAAATATATAAATATATTTAAATATAATTAAATAAATATTTAAAATTAATTATTATCGTCTGGATTCACAGTGTAATGCCGTATAGCTCTAGACTATTCCTGTATATATTTACAACTCGATATTACCTTGTCAGAGTTATATCGACGCTCGATTCCTATTTAAATCCCTATTTAAAATATAATTAAATCGTTATGGTCAGGGCGCTGCATTTCTGATATTTTGATTTGGACGTAACTCAAAATCCACACGACGAAATCCCGATCTCTCTCTTCCACTAGAAAGATATACTCCACCAGCTCCACACGTTTCTTGTTTCACAGCAATCCGATTTAAAACGAACCCTGTACATCCACTTGAAGTCTAAATCGCCAAATAACGAACTGTCGCGTCGTTACGCGCTCTATTTTAATTATAATATAATTAATACGTTTTAACGTCGATTATTAAATCGATTCGTTATTCAAATTCAATTCTAAACTGAATTAAATATTTTAGCTGATCCAATTCACACAGTATTGTGAATTCGGTGATTTCCGATTATTTCGACATTATAATATATTATTATATTATTTATTTTAATTAAATATTCAATATTATTTAATTCAAGTCATCGATATCGCCCAATCGATATTTAATAATTAAATAAATTAATTATTCGACAGCTAACAAAACACGCCATTACAAACATCGTTACAACAACCTAAAACACCGCATTCAACTAACTCTTATCCAAACATTTCTCTTCGAGACTGGATCTTGCTATTTATCGGTTAAAAATGAAATCAATCAAGTTAGGGTATAACTACCTCTCAGACCTTGACTAAAAATATCCTGAATTTCAAAACTGACAAGACCACTTACCTCGAATAACCAACACTACATAAAGCCAATTATTCATTTTTAAAACGTATATACAGTTCTCTTTCTATTACCAGATTATCGATTTCCTTTTTGTTTATAATATTCTAGTTTTAGTTTGTTTCTTTATCGAATTGTATACATATCGATATGTTGATTTCTGACTATCAAATTTTCTTAAAAATATTCTAACTCCTTAATTTCCGGAAAAATTCGCCATAACCTCCTTTGTACCGGCAAATAGTTCAAACCTCAACTCGCCTCTCTAGGCCCTTTCCATTCAAAAAGAAAATCAAAAAGCCAAGTGGCTTGCCGATTCGGCGCGTAAAACCTCATATGGAATTTAAACATGTACTTTATTGTCGAGCACACGAATTATAATCTTCATACACTTCAATCCAAACCTGTCTAATCTTTGTTCACCTATTTCCCGATTTATCCCAACTCAATCCGGTCATTCCTAACTCAATTTGCTAATTTATTCTTTGATTAGCTATTTTGCCAAATCCCTTTATTTTGAACATATCATGTTCAAATATATTTTAATTCGCTTATAAACAAGCAGAATTATATTTCCAACTTGAGTTTCATATTCGATTTCAAATATGAATTCACAAAACCAATTTACTTATCCAATGCCAATTTCGATTTAATACTTGATTAACGAATTATTATTCAAATTAGTTAATCCTATTCAATACTCAAAATTCATTTCATTTACTTGTCTTGAGTTCATGTTTATTTTACAACTCGAGTCTGGATTTTTATAACTAAGATCTAAGTCTTATTTGCTAAAAATCCTTTTTATTTATTTAATAAAACCGTTATGGTTTAATAACGATTATGGCAGTGTTTTTCTGAAAATTTGATTTTGACATAACTAAAAATCTATAAGTTGAAATTCATATTTTTCTCTTCCATTAGAAAACTATTACCAAATCGGTCTTGACGTTTCTTATTTCGAAGAATTCTGACTTAAATTGAGTTCTATGTACTCAATTGAAGTTCGAAACGCCAATTTACAAACTACCGCACTGCGGCGAGTTCATTTTAATTATATTTAATATATAAACATTTTAAACTTCGTTTATATATAAATTCCAACTCCATTCTAATATATCTTAATATATATTCAGCCTATTTACCAAATCCAACTTAATATTCTCAATTATCCCTATCCTTCGATTACTACATAACTCAGTTATAAATTTATTTATAACTTAAATTTCTATATCTAATTCTAATTTATTTAGAAATAAATTATTTTATGAAATTCGATATAATCGAATTTCAATTATAAACTCGTTGGATTTTTCTCAACTCAACTTATATTCCGAGTTTTTGAAATATAATCAAATCGTCTATTTCAAACACTTCCCAATTCACTTTTAAATTCATATTTAAATTCAAATATTTAAATTAACTAAGTGATAATTATCTCACTTAACTTATAAACATTTTTTATAAATTTAACTTCCTTGTTTTATATACTAAAAAAAGTTCCCATTGCAAAATTCTATTTGAAACTCGATTCCTTTTATATTCCAAATTCTGGAATAATAACCGTCGTTCTCTTTTCAAAAACGATTTCCACTTTCTATTTTTAAATTCAAACTTGAATTTAAAATGATAAATTATCTCTTTATAATTAATTCACCATAGTTATGAACCTCATTTATAAACTTACTTGTTATATATATTCAACAAGTTTATTTCGAAGTCTATATAAAAACCAAAATCTCATTTTGGAGTATTCTATTTATTATAACCTATCTATATAAATATAGAATATATTTTCGCATTTAACTTTAAACTTCTATTAAATAAAATCCTAATATTTTCTTCTGAAAATATTTTATTTAAATAAATTCAATCTAATTGAATTTAAATCATAAATCGATACGGATTTATTATAATTCACTTTACATTTTGAATATCAGAATAGATTTATCATTTCTTTTTGAAACTAATTTCAATTCCCTTTTTAAATTCACCTTTGAATTTATATTTTCCAAATTATCCAAATGATACTTCATTTATAAACATCGTTTATAAATTCACTTCAGTTTCCAGATTTTCCAATGAAGATCATTCCATTTTATTTATAAACACCGTTTATAAAGTTACTTTAATTCCCTGCGTTATTTAATTTATAAACATCGTTTATAAATTCATCACTTCAATTTCCTGTATTATTTAATTTATAAACATCGTTTATAAATTCATCACTTCAATTTCCTGTATTATTTAATTTATAAACATCGTTTATAAATTCAATACTTGTTTTATTTATTCAAAACAAATTAATATTTCTAGTCCATTCGAAATTCGAATTCTATTTTTAGAAAAATAGAATTTTCCATTTAAATCTCAAATATCGTTTTCACGATATTTTTATATATCAACATTTTAGCCCAGTGGTATTTAAATATCCAAAAACACTCAATTATCAAATCACGGTTTTATAGCACATCAAATATGATAATATATATGTGAAAACTAACAGTAATAAATTTTGAGGAATACAGTTGGATTCCTCCAACCTGTTTTTCCTGCATCCACAAACGTTAGCCAACATAAATAATACCCATCCTACTTCGAGGCAGATATCACGGTATGAAGGTCATCCACTATATATATTGTGGGGTGCATAGGGAAATCATCCGCTAATGATACCGCGGGCATCAGCTAATGATACTGCGGGAATCCAACCACCAATATATATATAATAGACACAAACACCAATCCTAAATAACTAATATGTATTTAAAATAGCCACAATAATATTTAAATACAACCAAACAGTCAACAAATTATTTTTAACGATAAAAATTATTTAAATAAAATTCTTGAGTGAGAATTACTCACCATGGTTTGTAGTTGTCATTGACGTGATCGTTTCGACTAAAATTAAACATCGTTTAACTTTAACAGAAATTTTCACTAACTCGAGTACATTCCATTCCAACTTTAACTCATCGTGTTCGTCGTAATGTAATTCATTCCATTTGATTCTAATCATGTAAAAACAAGTCACTAATATTTCAAGTTTGATATATTTTAAATTGTCATTAACTTGTAATTCTAAAATAAATAAATCAGTACCTAATCTCCCTTTCTCAACATCATTAGCCGAGCAAACATCATTAATCCATCACCATCATGCCCCTTGTTGTCCAAACACTGACTTGTCACTATCATCCCCACATTTCCATTTACTGTCCATTACCAAAACAACCTCCATGACTAAACACAGGTACTGGTATTGCTATGTGAAAATCGAACAAAGCAAAATGAAATTGATCGCACCAGCTTCACAAAACTAAGACAAAAACAACCCCATTTGCTCCCTTCTGCTGGCGCTTCTCCCTCCATATCCAACACGCAGATTGATCAACCCAAACTCACAAACCCCCTTGTCGCAACAGTCTCCACCATTTCCCCAAAATCCACAGACTCGATACCTCTCAAATCTTTTACTGTCGCACTCTTTTTTTCAAACAAAAATCAGCATCGTCCTCTTCAGAATTCAATGCCTTCCTTCAATCTCACCTTCCTTTAACCATTGCAGGGTGAACCCGACCCCTTCACAAGCTTGTTCATCATCAACATGCCATTGCATCACTAGAATTTACCAATGCCAAAATCACCAGTCGCTATCTCCTTCATCGACGCTGATACGGGAACCAACACCAACCTCCAGTATTTACTGCGACTTCGCAATCGAAAGCCCCAAAATCAACATTGCTCACATCGAATGCCAGACATTAGGATCGACCGGAATAACCAGCGTGTGAAGTTGTAGTTCACGTTGTACTGAAATCCATCGAACCAAAATAGGCTCGATCCCATAACGATGATTACCAGAGAATAACTATAAGAGCATACAACACTAAGGATCTGATTTCGCATGGTATTAAGGAGTATGTGAGAATTTATTTTGCAATTTCAAAAGAAAGGGGAGACTGTAGTTTGATTCCATTTGCTGTAGAAGAGACTTATGAAGAGGATAAAAATGAAATAGGGTATGAAGGAAGAATTGTTGTTGTTAAAAAGAACAACATGTTTGTTTACTAAAGCTTTGATTTTTAGTTTCAGAAGAAAGAAAATGGAAGGGGATATGAGTGCGATTTTTAGATGGTGATTCCTTAAGCATTAAGGAATAGGTAGGGTAGCTTAGGTACATATAATTTAATGTGATTTGATTTGTATTTATTTTGATTCGACTTTGATCATATCCGTTTATCTTATAAAAATATATTTCGGGGTCCTGAGCTCCAATTAAAACACAAGAACTGACGTTCCAAGGGTTTAACCACTATTCTGAACACATCGGAACATGATTCAAAGCTCCATTTAATCGTATGGAGGAGATATTAATTTAAATCGATCCTCTGAATTATTTTTGATTTAGTTTTAACTTCGATTTCAATTATATTTCATATTAAGATAATTTAATATCGATATTAAATCGAAATTGATTTTTAAATCGATAAGTTAATATAAATATTCGTTTATATTATCAACTCAATATTTAAAACCATATTAAATATTAAAAATAAACTGACCAAAATCCAGGTCGTTACATCACGATAGCCAAATAAAGTTCCAATACCAATTCTTTCAATACTCTCGGATCAATGGTAGTGTCAGGGTCATATACATATTTCCATAATTGCAATACATGAAATAAAGCACTCCCATTAGTTTATCTGGTAGCTCCACCTGATAGGAAAGATTTCCAACCTTTTGCAGAACCAGAAAAGGTCTAGTAAACCTTGGCGCAAGCTTCCTTATTTTCTGAAACAGGACACTATTTCATCTGTGACACCTTGATGAAAATACTTTATCCAATAGAGAAGTCCAAATCCTTATGCCTTCTATGTGCGTAATTCTTTTGCCTGGATTTAGCTTCCTTCATCCGATCCTGAATGATCTAAATCTTCTCTGTGGCTTCTCTTGCTAATTCTTAACCAAGATCTAGCATATCACCTGTATATAGCCAACACGATGGTGATTTATACGATCTTCTATATAAAACTTCGAAAATTTTCTTTCACATATAGCCTGAAAGCTATTATTATAAGAAAGTTTCAACAAATGTGAATGGTCCTCTCAAGAACCATCAAAGTCCAGAACATAAGCTCACACCAAATCTTCTAGTACCTTATTCACCCCTAGTTTGCCCATCCGTTTGTGGGTGATAAGATGTAATTCTCTTGAATATCGTCCCTATTTCCTTCTACAAACTTTTCATAACTCACTCGTAAACAACAAATCCCTATCGGCTATGACAATACTAGGAACTCCATGAAGCCTCAGAACATTCTTCATGAATAACTCACCCAAAACTGGCACCGTCCTAGTTGACTTTACGGGAATAAAATGAGCATTCTTGGTTATTCTATCCATGACAACCGATATGCTTTCGTTCCCTCTTCTTGATCTAAACAGTTCATTAATGAATCCCATGGATATCGAATCCCACTTCCAAACTAGAATCTTCAATTGTTGTAACAAACCACTAGGCTTCTGATGTACGTCTTTCACATATTACCTATTCATACATGGCTTTACCTATAAGCCAACATCCCTCTTGATCCCTTCCCAGAAGAAGCTTTTCTTCATGTCCCGGTACATTTTGGTTCCCCTGGGATGTATCCAAGGTTTTAAATCTCAGATATCGATCGTGTTTCGTCTCGAGGATTTCAGAGACTTGATCTCGTATCGGGGGAGATCTCGGATGAGATGCGTCTAACTCGGGTGTTCGTTCTGGATTTCCATCTCGAGTCTGAAAGTTCATATTGGAACAATCTCGGGGTATATGATATGTTAAAAATGATATTCTTAAAAAATGGTTTTTATGAATGTTATTAAAAACATAGTAACTTAAACTTGAATTGCAAAATTAGTTTATTATTCTTAATTCACGAAAGATAATCATACACTAAATCGTAATATGCTTAAAACAAAAATATAACACAATGCAAATAGATTAATGCTTACAACATATGATCCTAAAACATTAAAAAAAATCCAAAACATCAAAAAGTTCGTCATAAATAGAACATAAGATACATAATTTCGTAGATAACATGTATGTAAAAAAGACAGATATGAAAATCATAAGCATTTTATAGCATATATGAACATACAATATGGTCATTTAACATGTAAAATGTAAAATTATAGAAGACTATTGTAGCTAGATTTGAGGTTTTTAATTATTGTTTTGGTTCAGGCACGGATTTAAATTTTAACCAGAAAAAGCAAGATCTCAAGTGATATTCCAGTATCTCGTCTCGGTTGATATATCATTCGTTATCGTAATATCTCGGGCGATATATTCGAAAGGAGATTTACTAAGATATTTGCTGTTTCGTTTCGAAAGGAGCCCAAAACGAGATTTCGGAAGAGATCTTGGGAGATATTTTCGAGATCTGAAATAATGGATGTATCATAAACTTAGGGCGATGACACTCTTGAAGAACTTCCTTCCACAGATCATCAACCTTTGGAACACATAGCCTTCTGTTCTCTGTGACCAACCATTTCGGTCAAGAGAGAACTTCCCAAGGCTACTTCCTTCCATTTCGGCTCTGAGCTCCCAAATCCTTTCTGCTAATATAGGATCTTCTTCCTATGTAGAAGAAATCTTCTCAATAAAATCTGGTCAAACCCCTAAGCATGACACCATCAGTGTACTACAGAAAGAAGTCATTGTCAACTTGATCCTCACATTACATGAGACTAAGCATTTAAGTATTTCCATTCATTCAGCATAGCTGACGCCATCCCTTGGTGCCTCCCACTAAGGGCATCCACAACCTTATTCCCTTTCCTAGGGTATACTCCATGCCAAAGTCATACGTCGAAAGGAACTTCAACCATCTCCCCTATTGCATATTCAGTTCCTTCTATAAAAACAAATATCTCTAGGACTTATAGTCTTGAAAAATTCAAACCATTCACCCAATAAGTAATACCTCCAAATCTTCAAGGCAAAAACAATAATAACTAACTTAAGAACATAACTTCGGTATCAGACTTCATGAGGTCTCAGCTATTAGGAAGCATAAGCAATAAATCTTCCTTTGTACATCAAAACAACACCCAACCCTGGTTTCCTTCCGGCACTTCTAACACATGAGCATTGGCCAACAAGTGCTTCAAATTTTGGAATACTTCTTCACACTTTTAAAACAAACAAACTTGAAATCCCTTATGGTTAGCTTAGTGGTTGGTGTAGCTATTCGTGAAAATTCCTTAATAAACCTTCAGTAGTACCCGAACAGTACTAGAAAGCTTCGGACATCTGTAACACTTTCGTGCCTCTTTCAACTAACGATAGCATCAGCCTTCTTGGGATCCACCACATTCACTCTTCCAAAACCATATAACCAAGGAACTTCACTTTTTTCTCCCAAAACAGTCACTTAGAAAACTTGGCTCTCAGTTGTTGCTTCAACAAGTCTCCAACACTATCCGGAGGAAAATTCCATGCTCTTTCGCATCCTTCGAATACAACCCAATGAAAACCAACACAAAACTGTGTATGTTTTCCCCGAAACACTCGATTCATCAAATCCACGAAGAAAGATGGTGTGTTTATCAATCCAAAAGGCATAACCATACAATTGTACGATCCATATCTACTATGAAATATTGTCAACGGAATACTCTCTTCCGCTATCCTTAGTTGGTGAAACCCCGCAACCAAATCCAACAAAGAGAACACTTTCGATGCACTCAATTGATCATCAATGCAAGGATAATGATATCTATTCTTCATTGTACTCTTGTTGAGCTTCCTATAATCAATAAAAATTCTCAATGATCCATTGGGCTTCTTCACAATCACGATCGATGTGCCCTAACATGAACTATTTGGATGAACGAAGCTTTTACCTTCTAACTCAACAAGTTGCACCTTCAACTCCTTCATCCCCAAAGGGGTCATTCGGCTAGGTGACCTACTCACTATCTCATCTCCCAACACCAAATCAATCCAGAATTTGATAACTTTTTTCGGTGGCAATCTTTCCCTTGGCTTGAAGACGTCAGCAAATTCCTTAGTGAAAGGAACATTTACCTGCCTCTTCCTCTAATTCTAAGCAGCAAAACAAAGAAAACATCTACGGAACTTCTCTCACCACCAAGAACGCAATCCTATCATTGCTACCAGATGCTTCAATGATACTTCTCTGCTTTGACACAGCACTCCCGCATCATAACAACTCAACCAATCTATACCCAAAATAATTCTGATACCTTTGAAATTAAACACATACAAGTTACAAACAAAGTTATGTCCTGCCAATTGAAATTCTATGTTATCGCATCTCAAACCCAGAGTTGTGTACCTTTTGACAGGATTAATCATCCTAAAGGAAGTAATAAGGTATGATGGTTCTAAATACAAATTATCTACTATATATCTAGAGATAAATGAGTGTGATTGTAATGACCAGTCTTTTTTACCACTTTAAGTCGGTAATTGAACCAACTCAAACCGTTCATAAAGACAGATTATTAAGGGTGACAACACATCAAAATAGAAAAAAATGAACGTTTATTACTCCACAATAATTTACATCACATTACACTAATTTATCAAAGTACATATCAGAATACAAAGCGGAATAACTAAATATTCAAAAGATTCAAATGCTCCAATCCAACTCCATCTCTAATCCAGTATTGTTTCAAAATATCTTATGTATATAACTACCTAACTACCAGGCTGCCCGTCTAGGAAATAAGGGCACCTAGAGTTTAGTGGGAGAAAACAATAAACTCTGAGTCAGTCGTAGAACTTGTAACTCCACGAAATTTAGTTAATAATAATTAAATAGAAAAGAGTAATAAACCAAATATATATTAAAACAATATTTAGAATTGGACAAAATGGATTTCATCATTGTGTCCCTTACGAAATTCTGCTTCGGTTAGACCTTTAGTTTGCGTAAAACGGATGAAAAACGAATAAGATGTGATCAACTAAAGTTTGAAATTTAAACCAGAAATTAAATAAATAACCAAACAAAATCAATGGTGCAGTTTGGCGACCAAGTCCATAACTAGGTCGACCCCTGTGTCAATCCAGGACCCATTTGGGTCGACCCCTGTATCCATCCAGGACCCATTTGGGTCGATCCCTGTGTCGACCCACATAGAAGGTGGGTCGACCCATGCTGAGCAAGGCACGATTTCGTGCTTGGCACGATGTCGAACCTGCTGTATGCTTCTGGAGACTTCTTGATGACGTGTTTTTTAGATTTTAGATTAAAAACCTAAAATCATAAGGCTTAGATTATCCCACTACACCTATAATCTACACCTATAAATTTACATGTACTCTACACTTTTCCCCCACACTTATCCTTCTTTATTTTCTCAGCCTCCACTCCAACTATGTTCTAAATTGAAATAGAATTGAAGGATAAGTCGAAATACTGTCAAATTGTATATCTAAAGGATTCTTCTTCTTCCAAAGCCTTTTGTGGATTTACAATCTTTTCTCTGTGAGTTTTTTATATAATTTTTAGATTATATAATTTTATAGGAAAGATTTGACAGTAAAATAGTTTGAATCTACAAGCTTATATTTACAGTGTTTATAAGTTTGTTTTCTATAAGTTGTTACAATCTATTTATTGTCTATTATTTATTCCTTTTCAATTGCTTACTTACTACTAGCAATTCTTCTTCTTTATCCCCTATTCAATTATGATTTTATTTACTGTCTTGAAAATGCCTATTTATTTATTTTGTTCATTTCTGAGTCTAGGCCTTAGGAGTAGCCTAGACCAATTCTCCCTTTTTTTTTTTGCACTGAGCCTAGGCTAATGAAATCCAAGGCCTTTATCGATTAATTTGCATAAAAACATGGGATAATATGGAATGTAAACTAAAAAGGAGAATTTTATTTTGGATCATGTTGGAAATTGATGAATATTATATTCAATAAAGGACTGTAATTTGAGATAAATCTTAGTTTAAGAAAACTCAAACTTATGAATTGGAATAAGGTATACTTAATCGTACATTAAGTAACATGTAATTAGAAAACATGTAAATTGTAATAAATTGCACTTAATTGGACATTAAGTAACATAGGGAAAGGGTTGTATTAAAAGATTACATTAAATGTTAATTACAATCTAGGAATATAACATGTGGTTATATTGGGCTTATTAATAAACTTAAACGTGTTAAGTTAACATTACGAGATTAATAAGCTAACATAAATTAGGTCTGTTCCGGTAGCACTGGGCTGATTGAGAAAGATAAGAGGCCTAATAGTATAATGAAAGCCTAGTAATAAATTGGGGGCTAAGTCTAGGGGTGATTTGAGTCAATTGTATTTTTAGTTGGGAACCCTTATTAGTCAGTATCCCTTTGTTATCACGGACTCTCGCATTAGGTAGAGGCTAGGGCATCCTTTACTGAACTGGATAGTAAGTGGTTCAAGCGAGGTGGGTATGGGTGCGTTCTGACAGAATAATGAGCGTGCATCCTTACGATTAGGGAAGATAAGACGCTGCAACGCCTATGGTTAACGGTTGAGCCCTTTTAGTTAATGGGTTCAGAATTGATAACCTCGAATTCCATAGCTGGCATAGGTTATTCACATTTGGGTAAAGTAGCCGATCGATTGGTAGAAATTAGGTAAAGCCTAATTATGATATTTTGGTAGTTGTTGCAGCAAATATCGGATATGAACGAGAATCCAATATTTATTACTGTTTACCTATTTCTGCTATTTCACTTATTTTTTTATGTCCGTTACTCTTAAAACAATTTTACTGTCTAATGTTTTCTTATCTTAAGCTTATGCTAAAAATTACTAGAACTCACCAAACATATGTCTGACCTAGTTTGTTTTCTCCTTCTCTCTTCCTTTCCCCAGTACGCAAGGTGGAGGGTCTCAGTAGTGATTCTTGACTATCTGGTTCAGCTTGGATTCAGACTCTTAACTTCTTCATGTATTGGTTCAGTTCTTATCTTTTGATCATTGTATTGACTTATGAGAGGGATAACTTTTATGTACTTTGAAATTTTCCATGATACAGTATGTTAGTTTTATGATGATGATTATCCTTATTTCAAAATGTAATAAATGTTGTGACTTGGTTTGCTTATTTTAATAATTGTTTTAAAGATTTTATTGTGTTTTATATTTATGTCTTGTGAATTTTAGTCTCTTTGTTGTTACTTTATACTTAATTGCTTCACAAAACTTAACATATCCTCATATGAGTGATGTTAAGGGATGTGGGATGTCACACTTGGTATCAAATCCTAAGGTTACAAGATCAGAGAAAAGTTCTTGAAAAAGTGTTTTCAAAAGTAGAGAATTTTAAAGTAAAGCATTGGTTTTAAAAATATCCCCTCAATTTAATTGCAATATTCCTTTGGTTCCTTTTTGAATCCAGGTCCCTTTTCATTCCAACATGTCTCAATCTCCCAATTTTTCGAAGGGCATTCCCTTTGCGACATGGTTCCGTAGATATGTTGAAGCTACAGCACCTGCCGAAGGGCAAGGAAATGCCCCACCCCCTCCCCCCCTCCAGCAGTAGCCGTGGTAGTTCCACTTAATCCACTAGTTAATTTGTCTAAGCTCAGTAAGGACTTTTCTTCTATGGCGGCAAGACATTTCTTGGATCAAAGAGTTTTGTAGATGCTCGTAACTAGTTAAGAGAGACTGATCGTGTGTCTGGATTGTTAGAGCTTGATGACCGAAGGAGGATTCAGTTGGCCGCTTGGCAACTGAAAGGAGAAGCGTCATATTGGTCGGAAGTAGTTGAGGCTGAACGTGTAGTTGAGACATAGGATGAGTTCAAGGATAAGTTCGAGAAGAAGTTTTTGTCGCAAGCTGAAGAAGGGATGCAGTTGGAAAAGTTCCCTAGTCTGAAGCAAGGAAGTATGTCAGTGAAGGAGTATGTGAATAGTTTCAATGAATCAGCAAGGTTCGGCTTGGATCTAGTTAATACCGCAGATAAGAAAGCTTGATATTTGCGAGGGGACTGAACCAACCCATCCAAGGATTGACGATGACACATATTCTTATGGGAGCCACGTTTGATGGGCTAGTTGAAATGGTTCTTATGCATGAGGACGGAAAGGTGAATAAGCAAGAGGATAAGACTGAGGAGGACAAACCAAATAGTGAAAAGAAAAAGTTGTAACGAACCGGAAATTTGGAACCAATTTAAACTTTCGGAATAACATAAAGATCAGATTAATTTGGATTTGAGCAGGAATAAAATTTAAATTGTCCAAAAAGAATGAATTTTGGATTAAAAATAGTACGTTTACAAAGGAAGTAGTAGCTAACGAATTCGGATTTCGATGGAATTGGTTTCATTAAATCCGGAATGATGAAATTAGGTAACCAACCAAGTTACATCAAAAATGGCGTCCGTTAGATATGTTTAATTTGCAATAGATTCAAAATTTGAACTAAAAACGGACGATTTTGAGGATATCTTGAGAATGGAATACCGTTAGATCGTGAGACCACCTCCATTGGGTCCGAAAGAGTGAATTTTAGTACTCAGGGAAGTTTCGCGCAAAACGGCATCCGTATGTGGAAATGAAAAAATAAAAGACCATAATTTGAACTAAATTTTAACGGTAATTGGAATTTGATAGTGCTAATGGCAAAACTGGAATCGGAGACATATCCAAGAAAATTCTAAACGTTGGATATTAGCTATGTATAAAGTATGAGAAAATTCCTTATTGAATTTAAAATGTTATCAACATAACAAATTAAAATAAATTATTTGAAAATGAAAACGAACTCAGATTTTGGATCTGAGCACATAAGATTGAAGTACGTTAGAAACCGGACCTTATGGTTGAAGAATTTCTGAAAACCGTTATCTTTTGTTACTCCAATTCGAGGCCGGAAGTTGTTTGAGAAAACACACTTTACTATTCATAAGAGGATAAGTATGAAATAAGTGGATAAGTATGAATTATAGCCTTTGGTTTTCCATCCTTATCCATAAGGACACGTGTCATGCATCCATGAAATTAGCCTTTCTTTAAATAAGCCTCCATCCTTATCTTTTCTACATTTCATCACTTCTCTTCCACCATAAAGCTCCTCCATCCATGGCTTTCCATGGCCGAAAATATCATATAATATACAAATAAAAAAACCAAAGGAAAGAAGTGAAGAAGAAAAAGGAATCCACTCTCTCACCACCTCCTCGACAACACTAAGACCTAAATACGCCACCAACTCCACCCAACAGCCCCCACTTTCCATGGCCAGACCCCCTCCAGCAAAAACGTGGGTCTTACTTGAGATCCGGACACTGTTCGTCTATTAATCCAACTCATTTCTTCCTCCGGCTAAAATCTACGAACCTTGACAGCAAAACAACCATGACTTTCTCATACGGAGACGAAATTGCACGTTCCTGGTAGCATTGGAATCGTGGGAATTAGTACTTAAACTTAGAGATGGATTTATTAGCTATAAAGCCATGGAAAATTTCAGATTTGGCCAAGAAGATTTCGTATTTCATAAAAATCGGAGAAAAGTTGGATTCAAGAGCATCCGACCTTGTAACGAGAGCTGGGACGTTACGGGGGGAGAAAAACAAAACTTTTAAAGGATTTTGTTGCTTGATTAACGATTTCATGTAAAGTGTTTGTTGAAACATTTCTTAGTGTTTTGGTGGTGAATTCATGATTGATTTGATGGTAAATGATTGCTAAAAATTCCTAAATAAGTTCATGAAGTAAAAAAGGAAACTTGTTAGGAGTTTGGAGTGAAACCCTTTATGTTAGGTTTATAAAGTTGCACCTTTATGGAATATTTGGTAAATCCATGCTTTGATTAAATTTTGGTTGTATGTTTGAGTCATTAGCAAGTAATTTGATATGGTTAAGGGCATTAAATCCCTAAAGATTCGACCTTTATGTGAAATCATACGTAAAGGTTTGATCTTTAGGTGTAAATTTGTGTTTATACATGAAAATATTAGACCTTATAATTGTAATTCAAGGAGCTGGACCTTATGTGAAGAATTTGTGAGTTAATAACTATGGTTTAAGTTGGTAAAAGAGAGCTTTAACGCTCTTAGGCTCAGCCCATATATGTAATTACATATATAGGTAAAATCTTTAGGTGTATATTCACAAATAATAAGGAGGACCGAGACCTTTTATTTAGTTTTATGAAGTTAGACCCTAATCTGAATATCGCTTGTGTTGAAAGCTGGGGTTATGGATATTAGAAACTTATAACATGGGCTTTAGCACCATAACATGCTTATGTTAAGATGTGAATCTCTAGCTAGTAACTATGAAATTATTATTCATGTTTGGAATATGTTGATGAATTTGATTTAGTTTGGATGTTTGATTTGGTTGATCTATGGTTATGCCCGTTTGATTGTTAATTAATAAAGTGGAACCCAATTTTGACACCGACATCTGATCTTAAATAACTAACGAGTTTAGTTACAACTCGTTAGACACATGACATCCTGTTTATGTTTATTGAATGTTTGTAAAAACCCAAATTTTCGGGTTATACACGAGTTGAATGAGTCTCATTCCTGAAATTGGATTTTAAATGATTATTTTAATAATAGAATAATTAGGATGATGAAAGTATTTTGGACGAATGAATAATGTTTAAAATAATAAACACCTATTTGGGTTAAATATGTGAAAACCACGAGTAAGTCTATCCCGATTGTGAGATCCAGAAAGATAAACGGCGTGTTTAACAAGGTAAGGAATGCTCCAACCAGTGCACTGAACTTACCTGGCCAATGTTTATTTATCTGGGTGAGGATCGGAATGGATTGAAAGGAAAGCCCGGATGTTCATTTAACAGTTTATTAAACATTAAATGTAAGGAAGATATTCATTTTTGTATAATAAATCCGAAATAAAAATAAGTGAAAACTGAAGTTTTCCAATTAATTAAATGGAAACCGTATTGGTTAACGGTTGAGATAAGTCTCCATAGATGAAGACTTAGACTATTTGAGGAATTTGAAAGGGCTAGCCAATATTCCGCTTATAGCGTTGGTTGGATACGGAGATTAATATCAATTGTAAGTAGATATGATTTCCATGAAGATTCCATTTTAAATAGAAGAAGATTTTGGGTTTATCGTGAATAATGTTTTAAACGACATTTGTTCCTTAACCCAGTTAAAGACATGATTGATTTTCCTAAAGTTGAATAATCATTAAGTAATGATTTTTGAGATGAAAACTAAATGGAGTTTTAGTGAATCTTTAATTAGATTTAAATGAGAATAGTGTAATTAAATTTACCGAATCCAAGAAGTGTTCGAGAATGGGGTACAACCAGTTTTACTCCATGCGACAGCTAAATCTTTAATTAGATTTAAAAAGTTAAATGGTAATTGAATTTACCGGTAACACAATGGGGGTTAGATATGGAATAGTACTAGTTTTGCTCCATGGGATGAATAGGTTGGCATTGGGATAATAAAATGAATGATTACTTCGGGTAAGGCTCTTTAATCCCGACTAGTTGATAAATCTTCATTTGGTTTAGATTATGAAAAGATATTGTAAACTCTTTTGCAATGGGTTTCAAAGAAAGATTTAAACAAGAAGGTTTAAATGAATTGAATCTTTGGTAAGATTTGTGGGAATAATTCCCAATTTAATGAATATTTGAATAAAGGAATATTCTGGATTGGAATGAGGTTCATGAAATCCAGTAAACCGATTGGTTTTAAAGATGCGCTAATTATTTTGTAAGGCTGGGTTTTTACCCATTCCAAATAATTATACGACGTGATGCTGATGTCAAGATATCGATGACGATGGTGGAAGACCCAGATTTCTTCACATCGGATGGATGGCCTGTTGATGCCTTGGGCGACGGCCCATAAGAGGTTAAAGAGACGGCATAATCTTACCGTACTTGAAGCGATTTGGTTTGCAAGGACTTGCACTCCCAGGCGGGGACGTGGAATCAAGTTCCTTCGGTTTCGTTCCTATTCCCGGAATGGACTTGTTGATGGATTTCGTGTCTGACACTGTATTTTATAAAATGCAGACTGACATTTACTAAACATACTTCTGTTTGGTAGCGGAGAATTTATTCTCTTTCTTAACACTCTTCTTTGAGATATATGAGCTCAAAGGTTGTATGTTGGTGAATAACAGTTTATGTTTTAAAGAATGATAGTGTGGCATGATAAGTGGAAAGGATCAAGGCTTTTGTTGAAAAGCAGGGCTTTGTGGTTAAAGATCAAAGCATGGCTTAAATGCGTAGCTTTGTGTATGACATAACCTCGCAGACTTCACAAACCAGAATGAGCCAAAACATGATTTTAGACTGCAGGGGTAGGGACTTAACGTTCCATCTAGCAAAAGATAACGCCATGGTATGGAGCCTAGGCATTTACTTATGTGGTTTGTTGGATGAGGCGCCCCGGACTAGGTTAATGTACCTAGATGACAGTCTACACACAGACTGAGGGACGTTATGTTCAGGCTGTTACTTTAATCAACGAAGTAGGGTGGATCGACCCTGCCTCTTAGAGAGTAAGACGAGATCCTGGAACCTAGCCGGGGGTTCAGAATCGAAGTGGGAAGATCCTTAGCCTAGAGTCATTGATGGAAATCCAACTTCCAATACGAAACCCTCTACGATATTCAGTTGTATACCTATTAACCAACACAGTGGGATAGGGCACTATGTGAGCTAAGATTTATAATTTATTTTCGAAAGGTTTTTTTTCACACTCTAGACATTATTATAATATCAAATGGTTTGATTTTAAAACTATACCAAGCATGTTTTTCGATTATAAGGCAAACCCCTATCCTCTGGTGTGCGCTTGCATTGTGTGATGGGACCTGGGGCTTATAATCATTCATTTTTCTAAAGTCATGTTTTCAAAATATGGTTTATGGTTGCTATGTTTGGTTCAGGTTGCTACGGCTGTGCACATATCCTCTGGAGGAAACCCGTTCCGGGGCATGCGACGTGGTCCCGAGACACCTTATTCAAATTAAGGCTAAGTATCAGATTAGTAATAAAAGTTCTCACACCAGTCTCATGACTAACTCGTAGTTTGTTTTTCCCTTACAAACTGCGGGTGTCCACAATTTCCACATGGGCAGTCTGTTAGTTTGTTTTTCAGTTTTCGAGATTGAGCTCAAGCTTGAAGATTTGGAGTTCCAAAGAGAGTTGAAGTTTCATATGAAGGCCATACGTACTCTATTATCAGTATACTATATTAAATCTTCGTGGAGTAATGGTATGTAAAATCAGATTTGTGTTCAAAAACATTTCCACTGCAATAATATATTCTTATTATATTTTATATGTTCCGCTGTAGGCTTTGTATTCCGCTGTGTTTTCTCTGATAAACCCTAACGAAACGTACTTCCGCTTACCTTGAATCGACGTGGGTTCAATTTTTGGTCGGTTTGAAATGAGTGGAAGTGCGGGTCGTCACAAAAGTGGTGGCCCACGAAGGGTGCAATGAAGAAGGGAGAGAAACCTAAGAGAGCACAGTTCAAGAAGGAAGTGAAGTGTCATGGCTGTGGTATCAGTGTACACTTCATCAAAGAATGTCGGAGGAATACGAATGGTGCTTTTTTCCAGTGCGGACAGATGGGACATTCCAGCAGGCAGTGCCCTCATAAACAGGGACAGGAGGAAGGATCATTTGGAGCACAGGTTCATGCGCTTGAGGCGAATCTGACATGTGGTAGCAGTCAGGACAGAGGTAGGAAGGTCACTGTATAAGGTTTGATTTATCTTTTTGAATTTCCCATTAGGACTTTTTCGATTCTGGTGCTTCTCATTATTTCATATCTAGTTCTGTTGTTGATAGTCTGCACCTAGATACTTCTATAGTTTCTGATCCAGTAGTTGTCTCAAAACACATAGAAGGTACGACTCTCCTATCTATGATGTATAGGGGTTTGATATTTCTATTCTTGGCGTCGAGTTTGAGCGTGACACATATGAACTGGGTTTTATGGGTTACAGGCTTATTTTAGGGATGGATTGGCTAGCCATGTACGGTGCCATACTTGATTGTGAGAGTAGAGTTCTGAGGCTTTTGACCTGCCACGATAAACTCTCTAGATTTCTTGTGACCCGCAAGGGTTAAACATGCTCAATTTCCTAGATTCCCTAGATTCTTTTGTTGACGATCTCAGTTCAGTGCCCATAGTTAGAGACTTTCTGAATGCATTTGAAGAGGTGAGAGGACTACCTCCCAAGCGTGAGATATGTAACACCCCATGTCCATTAATGTCACTCACAAAAGGGAATGCATTAACTTCTATGGAGAGTTTTAAGTGAATATAGAACAGAAAATCACAACAAGACAGATATGAAATAGTACTTGAAAATTTAAAATTTTATTTATTGCAACGGAAGGTAAATATGTTTGGTTACATCACCAAAACCCAAAGACTAAAGTCAAGTACATAATATCCATCTTGACAAAATCAGAGTACATAATATAAAAAGCATAATCCCATAAATAGCCATAAAAGAGATAGGTTGAGCTTTACTTCAACAATCCAAATCCAAGTGCTCCCAAAGAGATCCAAATCAAGCTTCCCACCCTGAGAACCTGGGAGAGGGGGGGGGGGAAGGAAGAAAAGAGGTGGAAACTAAGGGGATCAGACATAAAGTCTGGCAAGTCCGATAACTCCAACAATATAATTATCAAAGCAACTAGGATAAGACATAAGCTTGGTAAATAAGGAAATGACTGTGAATTAATGGTAAGACCAAGTAACCAAAAATAATAGGATGAGCAAAGATAACGTTAAAGGCGCTTCCTAATCAATATAGGGTAATTACTGTACTCTATCGTACTGTACTGTACTAACACTAACTGCACCCATACTAGTCACTCTAGAAACTTGACCCCTCTTGACTAAATAGAATGATGATAGCTTCGTGTACTACTAGATGTACCCACTATCCCCACTAGATGTACCCCTTCACTGGTAATTCCATGTACTCCTAGCTGACGTCATAGGTGCCGCCTGCTCCTATCTCCACTAGGTGTACCCCTTTAATGATTAATTAATAAGGGTAGCTTCGTGTACCCCTAGCTGACTACATAGGTGCCGTCTGCTCCTATCTCCACTAGATGTACCCGCTACCCTGCCCCATTCGATCGGCTCCCTAACTCGTAGATACCCGTGCTGGTCCCACAGTGGGGTGTATCACTCCCTTAAATTGGCAACCCAATACAACTTAAGGATGCACGGCTTATACCTGCACGATGCAACAACGTCTTACCTACCAGCCAGGGCCCACGCACGCACATGACCCCGTTGGACTTGCGTTGCCACCGATAACCCATTTTGGCCTCTAACAATCTGGCCCAGTAGGCGTGTCCCGTCCTCGACTTGGGTTGAGCTCACAAAAATACTAAATGGGCTACTGGACTGAAAAGGGCCCCCACCAAGATTCCCACCTAGGCTTGGTCCCCTCTAATACATCCCACTTAACCCCATGTCCACTTACATGTATAAATTTGGTTAAGTGTTTTCTAATTTAACCTAGTCTCACCCTTTTGTTTAATTAACAGGTTGTATTGGTTAAGTCTGTGGTCCTATATACACAAATATTACCCACCTACCCAAGATTTACTTAACCCTCTCACTGGTTCAGACATGTTAATTTACGGTTAAGTTTGCGGGCCTATATGTACTAATATTACCCACCTACCCAAGATTTACTTAACCCACTCATTCCGTATAACCCAGTTTACTTAACCCCCAACTTAAACTTAAGTTCTTCCAATCCCTAGGGATCAGATTTGGTTAAGTAGTCCATTTCATTTACCATGTCCATTTTTAATTAATTAATCAATTAATTAAAACCTTTCCCTTCATAGGTGTCAGTACCTATTTTATCCAATAATTTGGATTAAATGTCATAATTGTTTATATTCAAATTACTCCATTTTTCTAATCGTATTTCTCATGACATCCTCATGTCACCCACATGTCACCAACTAGATTCCTCATGCCACCCAAGGCACCCACTTAACCCCCTCATGTCCCACTACATATTTACTTTGGTTAAGTGTTTCTTAATTTATTACTATCATAACCCCTGTAGGACCTCTCACATTAGACTGACATTTGTGGCTGCTGGATTTGCCGGGCGGGTCTGGGCAGTCATACACCACAAACGAGCCTAACCTCGTGTCCATACAATTGTTACGCATTTAGTTTGCGCCTTTGACCTCTCACATTGGGCTACCATTTGTGGCTGCTGGATTTACTGGGCGGGTCCGGGCAGTCTCACACCACAAATGAGTCCAACCTCGTGTCTTAGGCAATTAATTATACATAATTAATTTCCCCCAATATTTGAATTACTTTCCCTATTCAAATTACAAATCATTTCCATATTTATTTACGTATCAATATGTCACCTTAATTATGTCCACTATTTATGGTACATAAATTGTACCAATTTACATCTCAAATTAATTTCATGCCTTTTTAGGCATTTGTGCCAATTCCCAATATTTAATATCCCTATTCAAATTCAAATTAATCTATGTCCATTACTACTTTCCAATTAATGCCTTCATTAAATTTTTCGCCTTTCAAGGCAATTCACCTTAATTAATATCTCAAATTCGTTATATGCCTCATTTACATGCCAATTCACATTTATTAACATAATCAATATTTTCATCCCATATTTGGATTAATTATTCCTAATCAAATATGTTAATAAAATTCCAATTATCTTTATGACCATAATTCACATTAATTATGTCCATATATCACTTTGCCAATTAATATCTCAATTTACATATATGTCTCTTTTAAGGCTATCACATGCCAATTCACATTTATTAACATAATCAATATTTTTCCCATAACCCCCACGGCGTCCGTTCGCATAGAATATATGATAGACTAAGAAATAGTCTAACACATGAAAAAGGGAAAAACACCACATATTAACATAACATACAAAATAGGCCAAACTTGAATATGAGAATTTACCACATAACTTGCATAAAATCACAGATCTAAACATAGGCCTAAAAGGTATGAACCTGCATGTTATGAATAAGATTTTCGTCACAAAATTTACATAGGCAATAACCACAAACTTGCATAACATGATTCATATTCCAAACTCATATTTTTATATAAACTTGCATATGTTATTTATGCAACATAACAATGGTGTAAATTTACCTCTAAACATATAAACTAGCCTGTAAAGATTTAGCATATAACTCATACATGTCATAGCCTAACTTTTGATCTAAAATAGATGTCATAATCTTTACTAACTTGCATGTGATTTATGTCTAAATCAACATCTAAACTTGCATTCATACATATGATCTATCATATGAATCAACATAACCAAACTAGCATTTAAACAACATGATGATTTGATTATACATAAGCCAGTCATAGAATTACAACATAGATCATAACTTTACAACATGTATGATAACATCACAATTTAACAACATAATCGTATCATACGGTCAATAATTCACATCATATCCATATAATCCACAATTATATCTAATCTTACTTAATTTAATAATTATCTTGATTAGAGAAATCGAACTTGCCTTTCGTGGTTAAAGAATTATGAACAATTGATCAAACTTGATGCAGAATTGTTGTAGCGACGTTAGTTGATTCGTTGTTGAAGCTCTAAGCTTAAATTAGGTTGAATTGATTAGCTATCTTCCTCTTTAGTTTGCGGCGGCTACACTGAGTTCCATGGCGACGGCATAACGACTTTAGTTTCAATTTTAATTACATTTAGGGTTAGCATTAGGATGTATTTATAGGTGTAGGAAGTTATTTAGGACCATTAGATTAACCCTAAAACCATAAGAACCAACCAAATGCAAAATCTGCATTTGAGCGAATCGGCCCACAGGTTTACAGCCAAACACCCTGGATTAACCCCTAGTCGACCCTGCAAGGCTCGGGTCGACCTCAAAAATGGGCCAGTTCGGTCATTCCCCCCTCCCAATTCGTTGTTTTGAACTTTTTCGCATATTTATTTATTTAATTTTTAATTTTTATATATATATATATATATCAATATATATATGTATATATATTTCTCTATGCAACCCATTTCACTTAATTCTTTTCTAAAAATTAATTATACTTTACTTTGTGAATTTTAATGTTATAAAATTACATGGTGTTATATTCTCCCCTCCTTAAAGGATTTCGTCCCCGAAATCTCCAAGTCAAGAAGAATGTATATCCTACCATCTAATCGTCCATCTACTCAACCATCAAACACCAGCATCCATTATCCTTAAAAGACTTCTAATGCTTTAATGTTTATATGCACAGTGTGTGTATATGTCCATATCTAATGCAAAATTAGGCGGTCTACTGATTCAGTCAACCTCCTTAGTGCAATTCATGATAGTTCCATGCGTCCAATATGTATGCAAAAGATTCCTAATGATACATATTAATTCTATATGCGTGCACAACCATCCACCCGAATGCAGCAACCATATGATAATACAACCATTATACATCCATTTTACTAAATAATTCCATATATATGCAATATGCAATATGAAGTGACTGAGCCGATCTGGTGCCTAATAGTGTGTGTGTATATGCATCCACGAGCAATCACTAGCGAACATTTGCATCCACTTTGCATCCATCATACATAACATGTCTCAAACACATATTTCAACCATAGGATTTCCCTAACTGAAGGTCAAAGATACTAGCGAGAGGACATACTAAAGATAAGATAAGCACAAGCTAAGCGATAAAGGAGAAATTAAAAGACATACCCTCGAAAAGAAAAGGGTACAATGAACGCATCTTCTCTTCCGTCTCCCAAGTAGCGTTACTCTCATCGTCTCCCCATTGTACTTTGACTAGTCTGACCTCTCGATTTCTCAACTTCTTGATCTTCGACCCAAGAATGCATGTAGGAGCTCGTTGAATCGTCGCATCACGCTCTATTTCCACCTCTCTAAGCAAGATCGGCTCCACTACCTCCGCGGTCTCATGTAAGCACTTCCTCAAATGTGATACATGGAATACGTCGTGTACACCACTAAGTCTCTCAGGCAACTCCTATTATCCGCATAAGATTTCTGCCTATCTTGCGCCGCCTTCGTCCTTCTTCGAATCAAATCAATCTTCTCCAAAATCTCTATAATCATATCGGGCCCAAGTAAGATCTTATCCGTAGATTCCCACCAACGTGTAGGTGAACGACAAGGTCGTCCATAAAGAGCTTCGAAAGGTGCCATGCCAATGCTAGACTGAAAGCAATTATTATATGCGAACTCCACCAATGGAAGATGCTCTTCCCATATACCCCCAAAGTCTAGGATACATAGCCTCAAAAGGTCCTCTAGAATACGATTCACCCTCTCGGTTTGGTCGTCCGTCTGAGGATGATATGCGGTGCTCAGACATAACTGAGTCCCTACCGCTTCTTGTAAGCTCCTCCAAAATTCGCTAGTGAAGATAGGATCGTGGTCGCTTACTATGCTAGAAGGAACACCATGCAAACGAACTATCTCTCGGATGTATACAGAAGGTAACCATGGAGCAGTCCTCTTACTCTTCACGGGAATAAAATGGGTGCTCTTAGTAAGTCTATCTACTATAACCCAAATCCCCGTATTACCCTTCCTCGATCTTGGTAATCCATCAACAAAATCTATCGAGATACTATCCATGTGAACTCATCGCAACTATCCATCTCCCACGCAAGCCGTCCTATTCGAACTCGATATCCCCCAAGCACAAGCCCCAAAGGCCTAAACCAATTTCAGACAAGCACCCAAGGAATACCTCCTCCGATTTCAAACAGTCTACGTGAGATGATACTAGCAAAAAAAATAATTGGGCACTTAACCGACTCTGGCTGTCCTCGCCAGTCTTGCTTCAAAACCATCACTAATCACCTAACTGACTTTGCATTATCCCCTAGGCACACACGAATACCTCATGCCTCTAGGTAAACCCCGCACTTCATCGAAGACGTCACTATACTCACGGACCACACGAAAAGATTCCAAATCACCATTGGATACGTCAAGAGATTCGAGACAGCTAAACGTCACTGAACCCCTAGGGTCACAAGAAATATGAGGGTCTTTCCATAATGAATCAATAGTCTAACTACCCTCCTTTCACTATCTAGGATGGCACCCCGCCTGGGTAGCCAATCCACCCCTAGAATCAAACTATAGCCCGTGAAACCAAGGACGAAGGCGTTGCATTCAAATCCAACGTCCAAGATAGACACTCTCAAATCCCGACAAACCATTGAAGGATGAGCCGAACCACCAAAAAGATTTGAGACTAGTATGGGATCCTTAACTAGACTAGTATTTAGGTGCAGTGTTTTCAACTAACGAAGCAGATACTAACGAGTATGAAGCACCAGAATCAAACAGAGTTCGAACAGGATGATAAATGAAACCAAATTTCTACCTGGACGGTCCTACCCCTATCAGGTATACCAGTCGTGAGGGAATATAACTACCCTCCAGAAGATCCTGTACTTTGCCCTTGCCTCTTTGGACAGTCCTAATAAGGTGTCCTATTTCTCCAAAAGGATAACTACTAGCCTTCTTGTTCACATTCCCCATTCGTGATCTTCCACCAAGATGAGGTTTCGTCCTTCATTAACCAACATCTATTTGAACCTTCCTCCCATCGTCTACCTTAAAGGTATCAACAAGCCCTCCACTTCCTTGAACTAACTTCTAGCCCGGCAAACGTCTAAGTCCCTTGAAGTGGTTTTTCGTCCTTCGTATGGAAGTCCCTATTTATCTTAGAAAAAGCATCTATACGCGGAGGGGAAATCCAAAAAAGAGAAAGAGGAAGAGATTCAAAACGGAGAGTCGAAGGAAGGATATATGGCTCTTGGGGATTATGTTTTTTAAAACAAACCTTTCTTTCAAAAATACTCTTCTACAAACATATTTTTGAAAGTATTTTTTATAAAAATGCTTTTGAAAAATAGTTTCTCAAAATATCTAATCTGTTCTGGTAACCTTCAGCTCTGATACCACGTGTAACACCCCATGTCCATTAATGTCACTCACAAAAGGGAATGCATTAACTTCTATGGAGCGTTTTAAGTGAATATAGAACAGAAAATCACAACAAGACATATATGAAATAGTACTTGAAAATTTAAAACTTTATTTATTGCAACGGAAGGTAAATGTAACACCCCGCCTCCGCTAGGGTCACTCACAAGTAAATGCACTAGCTTTGGAAGGGCGTTAAACGAGGTAAACATGCATAAAGATATCACAAGACAGAACATATAAAATAGCGGAAGTAAAACAAATTTCATTAACTTATAAAATAATAAGGTCTAAAACCTTTTTACATCAGAATACCTCAAAACCTATCTTGCAATAGTAAAGAAGCATAAACCATTTCATAAATTGTTCCCCAAGTAAAATAGTAAAGTAGCCATAGCCAAGAAAAGTCCAAGCCATCCATGATGACCTTCAAGCAGAAGAGGTCCGAACTAACAACAGTATTTCCTCCCTGTAACCTGGGGGGAAACGGAAGACAAGAAGCGAAAGAAAACGGGATCAGTCATAAAGACTGGTAAGCCCTATCTACTATCAGTATATAAACTAGTAAAGTTAACTGGCATGAGGAACTGAGATGAACATAAGTATGATGACAAGATAGATAAGCTAAACCAAAATAACAGGATGAACTACTGTACCAAGATAAACAAGTGTGTCATGATAAACTACGGTGTCAAGATAAGTCAAGGTATCACATCGTCAGGTTTCTATCAAGTACAATATCGCAAGGTATCTATCATGTATATTCGCTCTGCACCTCCCGTACTAGTATCCCGGCCCGTGTCATGTGTTAACTATGAATGTCTCTTGCCCAATGTCATGTAATGGTCCATTTCATCCTAATATATCATATATAAAGGTTTACTGATTCATATGATTCTTTCCATGCATAAGTTCAGTCCTTTGCCGTAGGCCGTACGGGCTTTCTTATGTAAATCTATACCACTTCGACGTAGTTCCATGATCCTTGAGATCGTTTTGGACTGTCCCCCTAGATCTGGTTATGTTTTCTTACCACGAACTATCACGCGCTCAACTAGGGTTTATGCCACCTAGGACCACTAGGGATTATGCTACCTAATGAACGTTTTCGTATCTCGGTTTGGGTTTTAAGCCACCTAGGAATACTAGGGATTATGCCACCCGTCAACCACGCCCTTTGTCCCACGTATGAATCGTGAATCGTTTTCCATGTCTAGATGCACATGTATCTCAATGTGCCATCCGAGTTCCGTGCCAGGGCAAATCAAGAAATACGGAACTCGGTCGGGAGCTTTAAGTCATCTGCCGATGCAGATATCAAGGTCTATTTTTGTATCCGTGGCTATGGTCCCACGTGACCCCTCCCTCAACTACTGAAAGGCAATCCAGGAAAAATCATGTATGAGAACTACATCCCGGCCCCACTATGCCCCCACTTTCCTATTGGCCAACCTTACCCACGACTCGATAGCAAGAACATGGTCTGTTGGAAGTTCTCTGCCTTTCCGTTCGTACATGATTGACCAAAGATGGTAGGTAGTCGGCGACGTGCTATCCAGGGCAAAAACAAGTATCGTCGACTCCACGCTAATCCATCCCAGTCTTTAGGTCGCTCGCATGGCAACCAAGGCATACTCTTGGCTCTTCTACCGCAGACCTTAACCTCTTTGAGGCCGGGTTTCATGGACCATCTGCCACCTCACAGAGGGATACCAAGAGTACCCTCACGTCCCCTGAAGCTACCGCTTCGCCACCCAGTTCGCTGGAGCTTTTTATCCAAGTCAGATAAGTTGCTCCTCCTCGTATACTAAGCGATGACCTACCGTATCATGTTACTCATCTATTTATGAACTAGTCCCATGTCCTTGGCTAAGAATTATTACTTAGTTATTCTTAACTAAGGTTTACCACTTAGCTTCTTTTCCCGTTATCCTTGATTAACTACGATTTTCAACCTAGTTCCTTGAGCTAGGGTTTTGTCAAATGGGTTAAGTGTTATCATTCAAGTTCATGACTTAACCCGCCCATGAATCATGTCAAGGTTGGCTAAGTACTCAAGTCCAAGGCTTAGCCCTACAAGTTGGTTAAGTATAAGTTACTTAACCCCATTAAATTTATCATGTTAAGTTGGTTAAGTATCGGTTACTTAACCTCATTGAATTACCAAGTTTAGATTGGTTAAGTGTTTAACTTAACCCCATCGAATTACCGTGCTTAGGTTAGTTAAGTGAAGGTTACTTAACCCCATCTAATTACCGTGTTTAGATTAGTTAAGTCAAAGTTACTTAACCCCATCTAATTACCAAGTCGGATTAGTTAAGTGTAAATTACCTAACCCCACCGAATTTACCGTGTTAGATTAGTTAAGTATGGATTACTTAACCCCATCTAATTACCAAGTCGGATTAGTTAAGTGTAAATTACTTAGCCCCCTCCCCTAATTATCTTATATGGTTAAGTGTCATTAAGGAACCCAGTCCAGTTTAACTTAACCTACCCATTCGTGTCATATCGGTTAAGTGTCATTAATCAAAATTACTTAACCTTTTCATGTGGCATTAATTAGATTAATGCACCTCAACCTCTCACATTAGACTTTGTTGTGGTTACTAGTTAAGCCGGGCGGGTCCGGGTAGATTTACACCACAACCTAGTCTAACCTCGGGTTTTAAGTGCTATGCGACCAACTACTCACATTGGGTCCTATTGTTTGTAGCCACTAGTTAAGCCGGGTGGGTCCGGGTAGATTTATGCTACAAACTCAACCCAACCTCGAGTTGGCCACTTTCATGTTTGGTCTAGTGTCATATTACACTTACAACCCATACACGTCTAGTTTTCAAGTTCCATGTTCATAGCCAAAATTACATGTTATCATGTTTATACCAATTTGCCCCAAGTCGTGTTTCATGTCATTAAAGTTTACCCATAATGTAACCCCAACGCTTTTAAACTCGCATATACATTCGCAACAACGCATAATGGATTTAAGAAGGAACTTGGAGAAAGCATGACAAAAAGGGTATAAGGCCACAAGTTAATCATGGTGGCATATGAGGCATAAATGTGTTCATTAATTTGCATGTTACATTGTTAAGCCTCAAAAACATGCATAACCCCAAAACTTAGCATATAGGTGAATCATGGTGATAGATGACATAGAAAAATGGCTAGTAGTTCGCATATAGCATTCTATGCAAGTTAACTTAAGGGATAAGAGAGTTCTTATGTTGCATAATGCAATATTTCAACATAAAGCTTATAGCTTTTAGACCACAAAATCAAGGTGATAACTTTACGAATATGCATAGGATAAATCTACACATAACATGATAGTTTCTAAGCATGTAACCTACTCAAATTCAAACCCAAAACTTGCAACATGAACATTTAACTTCATAGTTAATATCTAAGAGTAGGAGGGGGCTTACAATGCTATGAAGGCACAAATCAATATATAAAAAGATTGAGACGAAGCCACACTAGCAAAAACCCCAAATCAATAAGCTCCAATAAAACCCTTGAGAAAATAATAAGAAAGATCCTTGCTTTGATGAAGATTTGCCTTGAAATCAAGTTTAGAAGCTCTCATATGAACATAGAAACTCTCATACACTCATATGATCATGTAATCTCTCATGTGAATGAAGATAGAATTTATGACAAGAGGATGGAGGCCATGACTAAACATTTTGGCATAGTTTAGTTGTAGGATCAATTTATGAGAGTTTTAGATTAGGTTAGGGGTCTTTTTATAGAAGATTAGGATAGTTTAGACCGTAGGATAAACCCTAGTTTAGATCCTAGCCATCTAAATCCATCACAAGCCAACAAACTAGACCCAAAGCATGTCTTGGGGAAGAAGTCAAGTGTAGGAACCATTTATGGCCTTTAGATCAACCCTAGAGTCAATCCGGACCATCAAAACTCATCCCGGGCCCCAAAAATGGGTTCTGGGCCACCCCAGGCCAACCAGGTTGACCTGTAAAGGGGGAAGTCGACACTACAGTCGACACAAGGGGGGGCAGGTCGACTTGGGTGTCGACACTACAGTCGACACGGGTCGGTCTGCCAGAAAGTCTGCTGAAATCTTGTATTGGCCATATCTTGGTCATACGAACTCCGATTTTCGAAAACTCGGACTCTATTTCGCGTATTTTTCCGAGACGAACGCAGTGGTGATGTCCATTTTACCTAATTCTAATTTTAAAATTTAATTCTGTCTTGACTTCTTGTTTTAACATGTTGTTAAAATTCGGGTTGTTACAGTAAATATGTTTGGTTACATCACCAAAACCCAAAGACTAAAGTCAAGTACATAATATCCATCTTGACAAAATCAGAGTACATAATATAAAAAGCATAATCCCATAAATAGCCAAAAAAGAGATAGGTTGAGCTTTACTTCAACAATCCTAATCCAAGTGCTCCCAAAGAGATCCAAATCAAGCTTCCCACCCTGAGAACCTAGGGGGAGGGGGGGGAAAGGAAGAAAAGAGGTGGAAACAAAGGGGGTCAGACATAAAGTCTGGCAAGTCCGATAGCTCCAACAATATAATTATCAAAGTAACTAGGATAAGACATAAGCTTGGTAAATAAGGAAATGACTGTGAATTAATGGCAAGACCAAGCAACCAAAAATAATAGGATGAGCAAAGATAATGTTAAAGGCGCTTCCTAATCAATATAGGGTAATTACTATACTCTACTGTACTGTACCGTATTGTACTGTACTAACACTAACTGCACCCATACTAGTCACTCTAGAAACTTGATCCCTCTTGACTAAATAGAATGATGATAGCTTCGTGTACTACTAGATGTACCCACTATCCCCACTAGATGTACCCCTTCAATGGTAATTCCATGTACTCCTAGCTAACGTCATAGGTGCCGCCTGCTCCTATCTCCACTAGGTGCACCCCTTTAATGATTAAATAATAATGGTAGCTTCGTGTACCCCTAGATGACTACATAGGTGTCGTCTACTCCTATCTCCACTAGATGTACCCACTACCCTGCCCCATTCGATCGGCTCCCTAACTCGTAGATACCCGTGCTGGTCCCACAGTGGGGTGTATCACTCCCCTAAAGTGGCAACCCAATACAACTTAAGGATGCACGGCTTATACCTACACGATGCAACAACGTCTTACGTACCAGCCCGGGCCCACGCACGCACATGACCCCGTTGGACTTGCGTTGCCACCGCTAACCCATTTTGGCCTCTAACAATCAGGCCCAATAGGCGTCTCCCGTCCTCGACTTGGGTCGAGCTCACAAAGATACTTAATGGGCTACTGGACTGAAAAGGGCCCCTACCAAGCTTCCCACCTATGCTTGGTCCCCTCTAATACATCCCACTTAACCTCATGTCCACTTACATGTATAAATTTGGTTAAGTGTTTTCTAATTTAACCTAGTCTCACCCTTTTTTTTAATTAACAAGTTGTATTGGTTAAGTCTGTGGGCCTATATACACAAATATTACCCACCTACCCAAGATTTACTTAACCCTCTCACTAGTTCAGACATATTAATTTACGGTTAAGTTTGTGGGCCTATATGTACTAATATTACCCACCTACCCAAGATTTACTTAACCCACTCATTCCGTATAACCCAGTTTACTTAACCCCCAACTTAAACTTAAGTTCTTACAATCCCTAGGGATCAGATTTGGTTAAGTAGTCCATTTCATTTACCATGTCCATTTTTAATTAATTAATCAATTAATTTAAACCTTTCCCTTTATAGGTGTCAATACCTATTTTATCCATCAATTTGAATTACATGTCATAATTGTTTATATTCAAATTACTCCATTTTTCTAATCGTATTTCTCATGACATCCTCATGTCACCCACATGTCACCCACTAGATTCCTCATGCAACCCAAGGCACCCACTCAACCCCCTCATGTCCCACTACATACTTACTTTGTTTAAGTGTTTCTTAATTTATTACTATCGTAACCCCTGTAGGACCTCTCACATTAGACTGACATTTGTGGCTGTTGGATTTGCCGTGAGGGTCCGGGCAGTCTTACACCACAAACGAGCCTAACCTCGTGTTCATACAATTGTTACACAATTAGTTTGGGCCTCTGACCTCTCACATTGGGCTACCATTTGTGGCTACTGGATTTGCCGGGCGGGTCCAGGCAGTCTTACACCACAAATGAGTCCAACCTCGTGTCTTAGGAAATTAATTATACATAATTAATTTCCCCCAATATTTGAATTACTTTCCCTATTCATATTACAAATCATTTCCATATTTATTTATGTATAAATATGTCAACTTAATTATGTCCACTATTTATGGTACATAAATTGTAACAATTTACATCTCAAATTAATTTCATGCCTTTTTAGGCAATGGTGCCAATTCCCAATATTTAATATCCCTATTCAAATTCAAATTAATCTATGTCCATAATTAAACTATGTCCATTACTACACATTAATTTTCCAATTAATGCCTTCATTAAATTTTTCGCCTTTTAAGGCAATTCACCTTAATTAATATCTCAAATTCGTTATATGCCTCATTTACATGCCAATTCACATTTATTAACATAATCAATATTTTCATCCCATATTTGGATTAATTATTCCTAATCAAATATGTTAACAAAAATCCAATTATCTTTATGACCATAATTCACATTAATTATGTCTATATATCACTTTGCCAATTAATATCTCAATTTACATATATGCCTTTTTTAAGGCTATTACATGCCAATTCACATTTATTAACATAATCAATATTTTTCCCATAAACCCCACGGCGTCCGTTCGCATAGAATATATGATAGACTAAGAAATAGTCTAACACATGAAAAAGGGAAAACCACCACATATTCACATAACATACAAAACAGGCCTAACTTGCATATGAGAATTTACCACATAACTTGCATAAAATCATAGATCTAAACATAGGCCTAAAAGGTATGAACCTGCATGTTATGAATAAGATTTTCATCACAAAATTTACATAGGCAATAACCACAAACTTGCATAACATGATTCATATTCCAAACTCATATTTTTATATAAACTTGCATATGTGATTTATGCAACATAACAATGGTGTAAATTTACCTCTAAACATATAAACTAGCATGTAAAGATTTAGCATATAACTCATACATGTCATAGCCTAACTTTTGATCTAAAATAGATGTCATAATCTTTACTAACTTGCATGTGATTTATGTCTAAATCAAGATCTAAACTCGCATACATACATATGATCTATCATATGAATCAACATAACCAAACTAGCATTTGAACAACATGATGATTTGACTATACATAAGCCAATCATAGAATTACAACATAGATCATAACTTTACAACATGTATGATAACATCACAATTTAACAACATAATCATATCATACGGTCAATAATTCACATCATATCCATATAATCCACAATTATATCTAATCTTACTTAATTTAATAATTATCTTGATTAGAGAAATCGAACTTGCCTTTCGTGGTTAAAGAATTACGAACAATTGATCAAACTTGATGCAGAATTGTTGTAGCGACGTTAGTTGATTCGTTGTTGAAGCTCTAAGCTTGAATTAGGTTGAATTGATTAGCTATCTTCCTCTTTAGTTGGCGGCGGCTACACTGAGTTCCATGGCGACGGCATAACGGCTTTAGTTTCAATTTTAATTAGGTTTAGGGTTAGCATTAGGATGTATTTATAGGTGTAGGAAGTTATTTAGGACCATTAGACTAACCCTGAACCATGAGAACCAACCAAATGCAAAATCTGCATTTGAGCGAATCGGCCCACGGGTTGACAGCCAAACACCCTGGATTAACCCCTAGTCGACACAGCGGGGCTTGGGTCGACCTCAAAAATGGGCTGGTCCGGTCATTCCCCCCTCCCAATTCGCTGTTTTGAACTTTTTCGCATATTTATTTATTTAATTTTTAATTTATATATATATATATATCAATATATATATATATATATTTATATATATATATTTCTCTATGCAACCCATTTCACTTAATTCTTTTCTAAAAATTAAGTATACTTTAATTTGTGAATTTTAATGTTATAAAATTACATGGTGTTACAACATATATTTCCATATATACTTGATGGAGAATGCCATGCCCATCGCTTTGCTAGTGCGCCACATGGCTCCGAGAGAGAGGAGGGAGCTTAGTAAGAAAGTGGGTGAGTTGTTTAGAAAAGAATTTATTAGACCAAGCATTTCTAAGTGGGGAGAACCAGTCATCATTATAACCAAGGCAGACAGCTCTCTCCGTTTATGTGTGTATTACAAAGAGTTGAACAAACTCACTAAGAAGAATAGACACTCACTCGCACGGATAGATGACTTGTCTGACCAGTTAATGGGCACTTCGATTTTCTCGCAATTGGATTTAGCTATAGGATTTCATCAGCTTAGGGTAGTGGATGCCATCATTGTCAAGAGTGCTTTTAGAACTCCTAACAGATTATTTGAATGTGTGGTTATGCCTTTTGGGCTAACCAATGCACCAACATACTTTATGGATTTGATGAGTCAGGTGTTTAGGGTGTACCTGAACAAGTTTGTAGTGGTGTTCAAAGATGATATCTTGGTTTTCTCGAGGGGCGAGGAAGAGCACGCCTTACACTTAGGAGGGGTCTTCCATACCCTTTGCGCACATCAGCTGAAGGCGAAGTTTTCTAAGTGCCATTTCTGACGGAAGAAGGTAAGGTTCTTGGGGCATGTTGTCTCTAGTGATGGTATAGTAATGGACCCCGCTAAGGTTGTTGCAATTCAAGATTGGAAAGCCCCAAAGAATGCGACAGAGGTAAGAAGTTTATTGGGTTTGGTGGGATACTACCGAAAGTTCATTAAGGATTTTGCGCGAATCTTAGCTCCTCTACCCGCCTAACGAAGAAGAACCAAGTTTTTGCTTGGGATATAGATTGCGAGGATGCATTCTTAAGGCTGAACAAGGCTCTTACATCGATTTTAGCGTTGACTCTTCCTGATAGTACGAAGATGTTTACCGTTTATACGGATGCTTGCAGCACGGGTTTAGGTACAGTGTTAATGCAGGAAAGTAGAGTTGTCCGCTATGGGAGTAAGCAGTTGAGGGTATATGAGAAGAACTACCCTACCCATGATTTGGAACTCGCGGCGATTGTGTTTGCGCTCAAGTTTTGGAGACACTATCCATTAGGTGAGAGGTTCGAGCTTTATATAGATCATTAATCTCTCAAGTACTTGTTTTTGCAAAAGGATCTTAACTTGTGACAATAACATTGGTTGGAATTCCTTGCATCTTATGACATCGAGATAGTGTAAACCCCGACGAAGGGGAATGTGGTTGCAGACGCATGGAGTAGGCAGAGAATGGCCTTGATTCCATTATTCGTAGAGTGGCAGAGTGGTAGAGTTTGGAGTTCATCTCATCGTTCGATTTTATATCATCCACAGATTTTGAACTCAGATTATTTGCATCGTTGGAGGTACGACCTACTCTCTTAGAGTGCATTGGATCCAGTCAGCGAAAGGATCAATAGTTAGCAGACATCATGGACCAACTCAGTAGAGGAGAGAACTCTACTCACCTTACTAGGTATTCTATGGACGAGAGAGGGTGGCTACATCGTGATGGGAGAGTGTGTGTTTCTAAAGTTGATGATTTGTTGAGATTGGTTTTAGAGGAGGCTCATCACTATCAGATGACTATCCATTCGGATAGTGATAAAATGTACAGAGATATGAGGAGGGTTTTTCATTCGGTAGGGATGAAGAAGGTTGTGGAAGAGTATGTAGCTCGATGTATGACTTGTCAACGAGTGAAGGCTGAGTAGGGGAAGCCCAGTGGATTGTTTCAGCCCTTGGATGTGACATAGTGGAAGTGGGAGAGCGTCTCAATGGACTTTATAGATGGGTTATCCAAATCGACGACGGGTAACGCAGTATTTGGGTTATAGTCAATAGGTTAACTAAGAGCGCTCACTTTATCCCGGTAAGGAGTAAGCGGACAACAGCTTGGTTAGCATATGTGTATCTTAGAGAGATCATCTAACTTCATGGAGTATCCTCTAGTATTGTTAGTGACTAAGACCACATCTTCACAAGCGAGTTTTAGAGGTTCCTACAGGAGGCATTGGGGACACGGCTATGACTTAGTACCGCTTATCCACCCTCAGACAGATGGACAGACGAAGACTGTTAATACGATTCTCGAGTATTTATTATGGTTGTATATCCTATACTTCAAAGGGACTTAGGATTAGCATCTTCCATTGGTAGAGTTCGCATATAATAACAGCTATCTGATGAGTATTGGTGTGGCTCTCTTCGAAGCGTTATATGGACGACCCTTCAGATCACCTACATGTTGGTGGGAGTCCACAGGCAGACTTCTACTTGGACCTGACATGGTTAGAAATACTTTAGAGAAAATGGATTTGATTCGGATGTTGATGAAGGCAGCTTTGGATAGGCAAAAGTCGTATGCAGATCAACAGACAACAGACCTAAAGATCGAGTTAGGAGACATGGTCTTTGTTAAGGTGTCACCTTTGAGGAGTGTTGTTCGGTTCGACTCGATAGGGAAGTTGGCACCGTAGTTTGTAAGGTCATTCCCTATAGTAGGGAGGATTAGTCAGATGGCCTACAGAGTTAGACTACCATGGTATTAGATGAGCCGAGTACCCTAGAGGACATCGAGGTAAAGAGGGAGGCATTAATCAGGAGAGTTCCTACTTGAATACTAAGATCTGAAGTTATGAAACTGCAGAATAAAGAGATCAAGCTAGTTAAAATTCAGTAGGGAGAAGATAGCAACGACACGCCTTGGGAACTAGAAGATAGGATTCACGCTTCTTTTCCATTTCTCTTTGAGAGTACACTCTTATTTATTTCCTAAGCTTTGAATTTGAATCTATTTTCCTATCACAACTCTTAGGTGGAAGCCTATGGATGGTAGGAAATGGTTTAAAACATGGTAATAGAACATGTTATGGTTGAATGGATTCACGTGGATGTAAGTGTTTGTTAGTGGATGCATACACACACAATATGAACTAGTTAGGGATCGGCTGAACTAAGATACTTACATATTGCATATGAATGTGTGCACATTTTATTTTAAATATGGGTGGAAAATGATTTAATCATCACTTGGATGTTCCATTTTGATGAATAGTTGTATCATGCATATAGAATTTTATATGTATCATTAGGATTCCTTTGCATAGATAATTGGATGCATAGCGTAGACATGAATTGCATTAAGGAGGTCAACTGAATCAGTAGACTGCCTGATTTTCGCATTAGCTTAGGGACATATACGCAACACCTTTGCATATGTTTATGAAAAGAAATAGAAATTATAAGGACAATGGATGCCAGTGGTTGATGGTTGAGTAGATTGGTGTAAATAATAGTTGATAACATTCATAACATTTTCTAGCCTTAGAGATTTCGGGGACGAAATCCTTTAAGGGGGGAGAATGTAACATCCCGAATTTTAATTAACAATAATTAAATAGAAAAAGATAATAAACCAGATATTGATTAAAATAATATTCATAATTGGGAAAAAGGATTTCATCGTTGCGTCCGTTACGAAATTCTTGTTTGGATAGACTTTTAGTTTGCGTTTAACGGACGAAAAATGAACAAAACATGATCAGTTAAAGTTTGAAATTTAAACCGGAAATTAAATGAATAACCAAACTAAATCAACGGTGTAGTTAGGCGACCCAACCTGTAACTGGGTCGACCCTTCTTTCGACCTAGGTCCCACTTAGGTCGACCTCTGTGTCGACCCACATAGGAGGTGGGTCGACCCATATCGAGCCAGGCATGATTTTGTGCCTAACATGATGTTGAACCTGTTGTACGCTTCTTAAGACTTCTTGCTGACGTGTTTTTAAGAGTTGAGATTAAAAGCCTAAAATCCTAAGGCTTTGATTATCCCTCTACGCCTATAAATTGACCTGTACTCTTCACTTTCTCCCCACACTTCTCCTTCTTCATTTTCTCAGCCTCCACTCCAACTGTGTTCAAAATAGAAATAAAATTAGGGGATAAGTCGGAATACTATCAAATTGTAGATCTAAAGGATTCTTCTTCTTCCAAAGCCTTTTTTGGATTTCCAATCTTTTCACTATGAGTTTTTGATATAATTTTTAGATCAGCTAATTTTATTGGAAAGATTTGACAAAAAAAAAAGTTTGAATCTACAAGTCTTATATTTACAGTGTTTATAAGTTTGTTTTCTGTAAGTTGTTAGAATCAATCTACTGTCTATTGTTTATTTGTTTTAAGTTGTTTATTTATTGCAAGCAATTCTTCTTCTTTTTCCCCTATTCTACTATGATTTTATTTATAGTCTTATAAATGCCTATTTATTTATTTTGTTCATTTATGAGTCTAAGCCTTACGAGTAGCCTAGACCAATTCTCCTTTTCTTTAATTTTTTTTTGCGCTGAGCCTAGGCCAACGAGAGCCTAGGCCTTTATCTATTAATTTTCGTAAAACTTGGGATACTATGGAATGTAAACTAAAAAGGAGAAATTATTTTTTGGGCATTTTGGAAATTGGTGAAAATTAGATTCAATAAAAGACTGTAATTTTGGATAAATCCTAATTGAATAAAACTCAAAAGTTATGAATTGGAATAAGTTATACTTAATCGGACATTAAGTAACATGTAATTAGAAAACATGTAAATTGGAATGAATTACACTTAATTGGACATTAAGTAACATGGGGAAAGAGTTGTATAAAAAGATTACATTAAATGTTAATTACAACCTAGGAATATAACATGTGGTTATATTAGGCTTATTAATAAACTTAAACATGTTAAGTTAATTTACGAGATTATTAAGCTAAGATAGGTTCGTTCCGGCAGCACATGGCTGATTGGGGAAGGTAAGAGGCCGAATAGTATAATGAAAACCTAGTAGTAAACCGAGAGCCAAGTCTATGGGTGACTTTTGTCAATTGCATTTTTGGTTGGGAACCCCTATCAATCAGTATCCCTTTGTTATCCTGGAGTCATACACTAGGTAGAGGCTAGGGCACGCTTTACTTAACTGGATAGTAAGTGGTTCAAACGAGGTGGGTACGGCCGCTTTCTGGCTGAATGATGAGCATGCATCGTTATGATTGGGGAAGATAAGATGCTTCAACGCCTATGATTAATGGTTCTGTCCTTATAGTTAATGGGTTCGAGATTGATAACCCTGATTTCCATAGCAGGCACAGGTTATTCATATTTGGGTAAAGCAGCCGATCGATGGGTAGAAATTAAGTAAAGACTAATTATGAAATTTTGGCAGTTGGTGCAACAAATATTTGATATGAACGAGAAGCCTATCTTTATTAGCATTTTCTGCTATTTCACTTATGCTTTTATGTCCATTACTCTTAGAACTATTCTTTTGTTTAATGTTTCCTTATCTTATGCTCATGCTAAAAATTACTAGAACTCACTAGAAGTATAACTGACCTAGTTTGTTTTCGCCTTCTCTATTCCTCCCCCTCAGGTCTGCAGGGTGGAGGGTCTCAGCAGTGATTCTTGACTATCTGCTTCAGCTCTGATTCAGACTCTTTACTTCTTCATGTATTGGTTCAGTTCTTGTCTTTTGATCAATTTTTTGACTTATGATAGGAATAGATTTTATGTACTCTGGTATTTTTCACGAGATAGTATGTTATTTTTATTATTGTTGATGACAAAAAATGTCGTAACACCCAAGGATTCTTCATTACTTAAGAATAATGTGTCGTGTGGGAAAGTAAGTGTAGAAAGTAGTAAAATAACACAGTAGATTTATAGTGGTTCGGCTCGTGAGGGACCTACGTCCACTTTGAAGGAGTTCGCTGATATTTTATTCACAACAATAAATTACAATCTTTGAACATCCTATAGGCATTTGATTACAAGTGTTTCCATGTATTTTGTGGTCATAGTTGTCATGTATGAGTCTTGGGAAAAAGTGATTATTACGCTTATTCTCCCTCAAGCACTAGACTACCATTAATGAGTTCTTGGAGCTCTAAGAGATGTCAAATCAGAAAAAATCCAACCCTTATAATGAATGAGCATGGGTGTATTTATAGTGGAAGGGTTAGGCCGAAGTAGGTAGGATTTGGAGACCACACAGAAAAAAAATCGCATAATAGAGCCACGCACACCATAAAATCGCATCACATCCCACATTTAAAGAAGAAAATTGTATCCCTTAGAAAGGATACGATTTTCACATCCTGAGGGATGCGTTCCTCTTTTTGGAGATGGTTGCCTCTCATCCATTGGATGCGATTGCATCGCATCCCATGGTTTGATGACATCGCATCTTGAGGGATGCGATAGTATCGCATTCGATGACACCGCATCCTAAAGGATGTGATGTTATTGCATACAGAGGGATGCAATAATATCGCATCCGATGGATGCGACAACATCGCATCCCGGGGGCGCGATATGAATGGACGCGAGACCAAGCCGGTGAGGAGTAAGGCGATGCGGCATGGGATGATGTGAGCAAGGTGATGCGAGGCGAGTCGTGTGATGCGATGGAACCAATGCGATGTGGTTTTAGGCGATGCGAGGCGAAGTAGCTTAGGGTGATGCGATACGCTTGTTTCAAGAGGTTGTAAGGCGATGTAGGCATGAGGCGATTCGGGTATTTTGAGAAGTCGTGAGGTTATTGCTCGCTCGATTCCTTGTGGACTTGAATCTTCAATGTTTTAGCGACAATTCGAGCTTTGGTACCTCTACAATGGGTTGAGTCAAGTGGGACTTGAGCTCTTTTGGGAACCGGACTAAAATGTCGGTTGACATTTTCCCACTACAAGAAAAGCTATATATAGCGGCATATTTTTAGCAGTGGAAAATTCCATCGCAAATTAGCGATGGATTTTCGTGGACTTTATAAAGGATAATATTTTGGATTTTATATGTCAACTTATTTTAAATTATTACCATAGAATCTGATTTCTGTCGCTAAATCATTGGAAAATGCAGCATTTTATCGTCATAAAAAATTTAACGCTAAATCCCGTTGCAGATAGAGGTTGTTTACCATAGTCAAAATTTTGATGCTATTTTTGCAGTGGTTTTTCAAGAGATTTGAAAAGGACTTTCAGATTTATTATATATAAAATGTTTTACATTTGTGTTTTTACTTAGTAATTAATAAGTAAATATAAAATTTAAATAACTAATGTTAGTAATATATTAATAATAAATATTTACTATTAAAAGTAAATAATATTCAACAGTTAGTATTGATTAATTATTCATTGCTATAAAATATAAATAAGTGGTAATAATAATTAATAAAATAGATTAATATTCATTGTTTAGTTAAATTTATTTGGATAATCATGACTAATAAGTAATCTTTGATACGACTAAAGAAATTACTATCGAGAAATTATTAATAAATATTTACTTTAAGAAATTGATTAGTATGTATTAATTAATAAATAAATAGTAATTATGAAAAACAAAGTGTTCAAAGTTTAAAAATAAGAAATTGAATAAATACTAAAGAATTTCGAAATTCAAAAAATTCAAACATTACCATATAAGTTATTATTTTTAGAAAATTAAAATTTTATAATATTTAAAAACTTACAAATGATAATTTATTATTTTTAATTATTATATGAAATAAATTACTATTGTAAATTATTAAATATTAATAAGTTTTAATTAATAGTCATAATTAAAAAATAAAAATAAACTTTTAATAATTAATATATGTCTAATATTCAATATTTATTTAATTTAATACAACTAATTTATTACAGTTAATAATAATAATTGATAATAATAATAACAATAATAAATTTATTATTTAATAATATATTTAACAATCGATAATCAATAAATAATGATTAACAATTGAAAACATTTCCATAGTAATTAGTATTCAACAACGATAATTAATATAAGTAATAGACAATAGTTAACAATTAAAAAGTATTATACTAATTAATATATACTTAATTAAATATATTAATAAATATATAATATTTATTTGTTTAAAAATTACCAACATTACGTTGTCAGCTATTAGTTTCATTCTGTACCCAAGCTTTAAGTAACAAAAACGTTAGTTATAATAGAAAATTAATGACCTTTCAATATAAAGTTTTTTTTGGCTCCAACCCAAATATTTTGGCACCATTTCGAAAAATTCCCTCCTATCAAAACATTTGGTCCCAGATTCAGATACGTCTGCAAAATAAAAACACGTTGTTTCATCCCTCTAAATTTAGATCTAGTTTCAATTGCTCCAAAACATCTCAAACCCAGCCGCCACTTCTCTAATCGCTTCATTTTTAACTCATCAGTCGATATGCAACAAAAAAAAACCCAAAAGAGTCACCATGATTTGCAAATCGTGATTGATAAATCAACTTCATCCACCAACGAACAAATCATGATACTCGGCTGGAGCTGAGCCATCAATGTTGACCATCAACGAATGAGACGATTCATCAACTTCAAACATCAATTTCAGCAACCGAGTTCCCAAATCATGCATAGCACGGTAGTCGCTATTTGGCAGAGGCTAGGGCACAACTCGAAGATGAATTGTCATGCAATCAATTTCAGATTTTCATCAAAATCGAGATCCAATTGCTGAGGTATAGATATTAATTTCAGTTTGGATTTGTAATTTCAAGTAATTAATTTTTGCTTGAGTATCAGCTGGAGTTGCTGTAGTGTATTAGATTTGTAAGCTAAAATTATTCACGCAGCATGTCAAAATCCATTTTTTGGAGCGATAGTGCAAAACTGCAAACTAATATTTGGTCTTACACTATAATTGTCATATACTAGTTTAAGGATTAATTTTTAGTTCTGAAGATTTCATGATAATTGATAACGGGATTAATTAAAAATTGGTGTGTTTAGATTCATATTTAACATACTTGATAATTTTATTATTACCGTTTATTTGGTAGGAGTGAGTTAGTTAATTTTTAATGCCTTGTTAACGTATAATTTGTTTTGTTGATAAATAACTATGTTTTCATATGAATTTGGAGTTAAAAATTTCCAGTCCAATCGAACGGTTAAAAAGATTTTTTGCTTACACCAATCGTTGAAAATATGAGGGCATGATTTTTGAATTTTGCTTTAGGTACCAACACTACTAGGACCGAGCCTGCCTGGGGTTGACTTTAGATCATTTTTCGACGTGCTTCGGTGGCTCTGCTTTACAGGTTCTTTACTTTGCTAGCCACTTATTTTGGCTCGGGATTTGGATTGGAACACATTTTTTCTGTTATGGTTTGGCTTGGCCGATCGGTACTGCGACTCCTTGGAAATGTCTGTTGATCTATTGCTTTTACTTTTAGGTTGCTAGTGTAAGTCATCTGTGTTTTCAAGTTTTACTTGCAGGTTATTTACTGTCTGCATTTAAAATAATACTGTAGTGGCTGCTCTTGGCACTTCGTGTTGATGCTTAGTGCATCTTGCCAAACTAGGTTTATGTGATTTGCTTGCAAGTTTGTTGTGAGTGATGCACTCTTTCTTGGTGCTTTGTGAATTTTTGGAAGCAATCTCCAGTCTTATTGCAGTTCTTTGTTCGAAGTTGTTTGCAAGTACCTATTGTCGCTTAATACATCTTGAGATTGCAAGTACCTGCTGTCGCTTAATACATCTTGAGGTTGCTTATTGCCTTTTGGTAATTTTGTGATGTTTAGTTATTGCCTTTGGCGAGAGGTAGACTGATTATTTAGATGGGTAAAAAGTAAAATCCTTTACTTATGTGGTTGTATGTATAACTAGAGAATTTTTATTTTACAGGAAGATGGACATCTTTGATGCAAAAAAGTGGGAACATGCCACAACAAGTTATGGATTTGAAATGCTGGAAATATATTTTGGTTTGTACTTTTTAGTATTGTTTATGAAATATTATGGATGTATTATGTATTTTTTATGTAAGAATGTTTAGTATGTCTATTATGTAATGTTGAATATTGATTATGAGATGAGTGATTAATATAATAAATTGATTATGAGATGTGTGTTGATATTAATTGTGCGGTACTTAAATTAGGATTGTGTATTGAATGGAACACAAGTTATGTGTGTGATGAGTATGTATGTATGTAAGTACATATGTGTGTGTTTATAGGCAGATCAGAAGGGGAATAGCAGTGGATTATCAACAAAAATAGGGAGGTTAAGTTTTCCTCAATTTAATTTCCGTCGATAATCCCTTGGTAATTAGTAAGGATTTACCAAAGACTTTTATAAATAATATTTTATTATAAATTAATTATCCGTCGGTAAATAGTCGATATATTTATTATAAATTAAATTAATAAACAATTATTTTATTATATAATTAGTAAAAAGACGGAAAAATGTCGGAAAACTCATGCTAATTTCCGTCGCAAAATCTAACACAGATACCGTCATGGTTTTTACGGACCACACGGTTATGTAGGAAATCTATCGCTAAGGCCTATTTTGCGACGGATTAGAAGCAGATTTTGTCGCTGCTATATGCGGTTTTGCTTGTAGTGTCCCTCCAAAGTACGTCTTGTCTTGACATGATGTGCTTTGAGTTGAAAATATTGGCTTTGGAAAATGGAGAGATCTCTAAGCCGTTGATCATTAGATCATGATCATTATGTTGAGTGTGTTGAGAACTCTGGTTCATCGGTAGCTCGCTTAAACACCTAATTCATGCTTACTCATGAATTTAAAAGTTAGTTGTCCACCCTCGTTTACGTTTCAACATAAACGAGTCGTTGTCGATGTAGTGTCGCGTGTATGTTCACACGCTTTCACGTGGTTTTGCGCGATGCGGTCAGGATTCAGAAATAAAGTACGGGCAATAGCTGTGTTGCAGGTTTACGACTATGCGAGTGGGATCTCGAGAAATGATATCGAGTCATGGATTCGATCACGTGTTGTACGTTCTCGAGCTGTTTAGACTTACGAGCGTACCATAAGTTGACGAATTGGATCGACAACGATTATCATGATGTCGAAAACTCACGTGCGAGGTCGTGACTGGAATCGCGAGTCAGAAATTTCTCAAGTTTGGAAATTTCATTCTTGACCATTCATGGCTATGGTATACGTGTGTATCTATGTGTGCGCATGTTCATGTATTTGTATATGTAAAGATAATACACATGAACACGTGTACACACATACATACCACATGTATGTATATATGTACATATATACATTTATTTATATATATATATATATTAAAGGAGTCTCTCGCATCCCAGAATGGGAGGCGAGGCACGGCCTCCCAGTGGGATTCGAGAAATCGCATACGCGAAGGGACGTGACTTTCTCACATCTACGAGGGGATGCAGTTTCCTCACATCCACGAAGGGATGAGATGTGCCATATTGAGTCGAGGCCCGCTTAATCCTCTTTCCCCTATATAAGCCGAACACCTCCTTCTTCTCCCATTTTTCCACCACCTAGTTGCTAGCACCCGAATCTAAGTAATTCCGCCCTTAAGAAATCAAATCGAAAAAGCAAGTGGGTTTTGGCTGAGGGATGAAGCGGATGCGAGTTCGGGTTCCATGGGGTTCAGACCCGAGCTTGATGAGCTCAAGATTAGAAGTCTAGGGAGGCTCGAGCTTGCATCAATGATGGAGTAGATCGAAGAGAAAGAGCAGGCCGATGAGGCGGCTCTTCAGGAGGCTCAGGTGAAGACTACGCTGTTGTATATAACGTTGTTGTATACACAATTATATGATTTTTGTTTGATGATAACAACCAAATATATACTATTATAAATGTGTTTGTTATTGTACTGCCTCATATATACATCACAGACAGGAATATAATATTTATATTTAAATAGAATACGACTGTACAGAAATTCTGATATTCACACAGTATTTTATTTAAATACAATATTTTATTTCAGCATCTGAAATAGTACAACATTTCTAACTCCACTATTGTATATTCACAAATATTACTTCACATAATATTGTACTTGTATATACACTGAATACGATAGACAAATTTGTTTGAACAACATTAAAATAATATTTTATTTTAATCAAATTTGTTTATTACAAATATCAGTATAGTTTTCTCATTTCATACACAGTTCCTCACTACAACACTCTGTCTATACAATTCATATATATATATATATATATATATATTCTTTCTCACATATACGGTTTCATTTACACTCATACACTGACACTCTGCTTCCGTCTTCTGCCTTCTGTCTTCACATTAGCACAGTCAATCCAGTCACCATCTGCTTACCTGTCACATGAAACAGAAACACACAGTACACTGCAATAGAAATAAAACTGAGTAAATGCAAATTTGATTTTTTTTTTTTAAATATTTTTCTCAGAATTTTGGTGTGTTTCTCATCATCTTTCATGACCTGATCTGATATGTATATATTTCTAGTACCCACTGCTCAGTGTAATGTCCCGTATTTTACACGGCTGAATAATTAATTAATTTAATTATTAAATATCGATTTGGCGATATCGATAACTTAAGTTAAATGATATTTATATTTAATTAATATAAATAATAGAATAATATGTAATTTTGAAATAATCAGAAATAGTAGAATTCACAATACTGTGCGGATTGGATTTTTTATAATATTTAATTCAGTTTAGAATTTGATTATAATAACGAATATATCATTTAAATGAAGTTTGAACGTATAATTATAATATAATTATAATCGAGCTCAAAATGGCGTGGCAATTCGTAATTCGGCGATTCGAACTTTAAACGAATATACAGAATCCGTTTTAAGCCGGATTTCTGTGAAACAAGAAACATTCAGAGCTGGTGAGGTATATTTTTCTAATGGAAGAGAAAAATTGAGATTTCATCGTGTAGATTTTGATTTATGACCAAATCGAATTTTAGAAAAGTCGCTATAGAATTCCTTTATAATTTATAATGATTTATTTATATTATGAATGGTTTTTTAATATAAATTGAATATCGATTCAACCGGGATTTGAATATCAAGTTATAAATCCAATTGGAGCTGTATGATATTCTATTGTGAATATATACACGATAATATTTATTTATAAATATTTAATTTAATTATTTTTAAATATATTAATATTTTAAAAAGGGTTTATTTAGAGCTTTAAAAATAGACAGTTTTGCGAACCACCTCCGTTTTCGACGAAACTAATTTTGTTGGATTCACATTATTAAATTATTGCTAGATTTCAGTTTTCGTGATTTTTGGGGTCATTGTGTGGCCGTACCGATTTTTAATGTGAAAAACAGTCAGTATTTTGATGGTTAAAAATACGTTGTGCGAGCAAACGGAGTCGGCATTCAACAAAAACAGTTTCGTTGGGTCCGTAATGACGAACTGTAGTTGCATGTCCAGTTTCGTGATTTTTAGGTATCGTATGCGATCGTATGGATTTTTAGAAGACAGATACGAATAAAATAAAATATCCTAAAATATCTAAATGAAAACATCTAGATATTTATTTTTCCTATAAATATAATATCTAAATCCTAAACCTAATTCTATTTGTTCGGTGGTCAAACAAATTTGCGCCGTATGTTTTTTTTCCAGCAAGGATTTCGATCCTTTAGAAAATCATGAGAAATGGAAATAAAATCTACAAATCCTAAATTTTATATTTATGAGATCGTCTGGAAATTTCCTTCACGGTGGTGTCCCTTTCCTGCTGCTCGACACTACGTAGGGGAGCTCGAATATATTACAGCAACGCTTAGGGTTAGGCATACATGATGATTGGAGCAGCGTTTGGTGAAATCGGATGTGTATTTGATTTTAGAGTGGAAAGCAGCATTTAATTCTGGATGTTTAGGGTTATTTGCTTGAAGAAGGGTTCGGTGACCCCTGTAGATGGCATGGAGGAAGAGACGACGCGCTTTAGTTGAGGAGGATTGAGTTGAACTCTATAGTGTTGGGTAGGTGCGGTTTTGGAAGAGCAAGAAAATGGTGTTGGTGGTGTTCGATTCCGTTTTGAGATGAAGGAATGAGGCGTCGAGGAAGTCAACGAAATGGCTTTCGATTTTTACTGATGTAACGTGTTAACGGGGAAGAAGGAGGAGGGAATAGAGCGGCCGTGAATTTGTGGAGTAGGGTCATGGGCCGAGTTCAAAAAGTAAGGCCCAAATTATAATTAAATTCCATTTAGTTTAAATAAGGTATTGGATCTTGTAAATTGAATATCTTTATCATACTATATCAGAATTTCGAACGATAAGATCCGTTGGAGTCGTAGGGACGGACACTACAACATGGAACTGACTGGGAGTGAATCGAAGCTCGTTACAATTTATAGCAAAATAAATTGTTCGTCTGAATCAACAGACGCAAATCGTTATTTAACAGTTAACGCGAAATGTGAGTAAAACTCACCAACTCTGAACAGTTATATTTTTATAACGTATTCTTAGAACTGATAATTATTTGTTGATTGCTGTGTGTTAACTGTTTGGTTGAATTGCTTATGTATTGGTGGAAATTATGGATAACGATATATAAATCGTTAATCAAATATTGATTTTGTTTAGCAGAATATTTCATATTGAAATGAAATCGATGTTAATTATATTGTTTAAAATCTATGATGCAGGGAAACAGGTTGGAGGGATCCAACTGGATTCCTCAATATTTATAATACTGTTCTTTTCACATATTGTTATATATGATGTGATATGAAATCTGTTGCTAATTTTGTACGTTTGAATGATACTGATCATTGTTATATGATACGTTAAATACCATGAGGAATACTGGAATGTTAAAAAGGAAATTTTTCAATATTGTTGTAAGGACCCTTAACTACCCCGGCCTCTGAAGAGAGGAGAAAGCACGGATTCTCTGAGAACAACACAAATAGAACGCAAACAGAAGAACATTTCATTGCTTACTACAACAATTTACATCAGAGTACAAGAATATATAGAGTACTGACAAATAATATACATTTGACAAATATCAGAGATTTACAAATTACAGTGCAGCGGAACATAATACAAACACGCAACTGAAAGGAATACACGGATACAGAGCTTTCCGAGTATAGTTCCAACTGTAAACCAGGATCCTGTCAATAATATATCTGCAAAACCAAAACTACTAGCTGCCCGTGCGAAAAATAAGGGCACCCAGAGTTTAGGTTAAATCAATAAACTCCAGGTCAGCCATGTGACTGGTGTGAGAACTAAAACAGTTATTATTATTTATTTTAAAGTTGGGTAAATCAAGAGACCACGCCGTAAAACACAGAACGGGCTTTACCCCAAGAATACCAGTGCATAAAACAAACAGCGCAATGCTAAATAAAGAACAATGAAGCTGTTATAAGACTCAGGTCCCATCACACAATGCAACACAAACCAGAGGATAAGGTTTTACATTATAATAGCCAAAGCATGCTTGATAGGTTTAAAACAAATTATTTGATGTTATTATAAGTGTATAGTGTCAAAACAACTTCAAATATAAACGTATCAATCCTAGATGGCATGGGTACCATATATCATGTCGCAAATACTAGGCTATAATATCAAAACCGAAATGTCACGTATTGGAAATTGGGTTATCATTTATGGTATGAACCGAGGAAAAAGATAGTCCTCACCGATTCAAGTGGCTCTAGTCCGCCCCTCAGGCAAGTACTCAGTCAAGCCTTTGGATCGTCAGGGCCGGTCCGCCGATGTGGATTAAAATGCCTGAACACTGCGTTTCCCCACCCTATGTGGCGTGTCTGGTCCGTCTGCCGACCAGAATGCATCGGCCGAAAACGATATACCGAGGCGCCTCAAAATCCATCATCCACATAAGCAATGCCATCCAGTTTAAGCACTGACATCACTTCTAAATAGAAGAAAACGCATGCCCTCCCTGCAGTCCGTCTCCCGTTTTTGGTTCGTACCGGGTGTGAAACTCGCGAATTCACGCTATACACAAAGCTACGCCACAAAGGCCGTGCGTTGATCATCAACCACAAGACTTTGCTTTTCAACAGAAGCCTTGATCATTTGCATCTCGACATTCCCCGTTGTCAAATCAATGTCAGACACACATCCATTTACAATTCTGTTCTGGGTCTGAATGAAACCGGAGGCACCACGTACCTCGCATATCCATCGATCTCCAAGTACGTCTGGACAATCAACGAATATTCAACCACCGTCTTCACCTTCGTCTTGTCATCGAATCAATTATTCAGAATGGGATAAACGCGATCTTTCCAAATAACTCGCGTATATTTTAAACCAATGTTACACAAACACAACATACGCCTCAGTCCAACTCAGAATATTCTTTTATCCAAATATTCTTTTCAAAGTTTAGAAATTAATCTTATTTTTAACTGGGTTAGAGAACTAATGTCATTTAAAACACAGCTCACAATAAACCCAAAATCCCATTTGGTATTAAATACAAGGTTCTGAATAGAAAATATATCGGCTTATATTAAACATCAAATCCTGAAATCAACAAGTATCGTATTGGAATAACGATATATCTATCTTCCAAATTCCTCCACAATATTCATGTCATCACTTAATCCAATAACGAAATACTCCGAGGATAATTTCGATCCAATTCCCTTCCAATTCACTTATTATAAATTCTGGTTATTTTTAAAACCCTTTCAAAACCAATTTATTTATTTAAAAATAAGTAGATTTTAACTCTAATTAATACTAGTTCATTTTGATAAAAATGTATTTTTATCTTTTCAAATATGGAGATTTTCACCCCAACTCTTTCCAAATCACTTATTTTGATTTTACACAATTTATCACTATTTTTAATAATTTTATCAAGGCCCGTACAGTCGATTTACACTAACGATCATCGAACTGCATCCATAGCGACCTTTTCCAAATTTGATTTGGACATAATTCCAAATCCAACCGTTAGATTTCAAATCTCTTATATTCGTCGGAAAGCTCTTTTCGACATGAACCCAACGGTTCCGGGTTTAGGAGAATCCGACGGTCGGATCTCCCGTAATGCCCACGCGAAGTTAATGGTCGAAATTCGCGAACTGCCGCGGCGCGGCGCGTTCTATTCAGGCTGTTAAATATATATATAGTATATATTATATATATTCCGTTCAAAACGTATTATATAAATTCATTTTAAAATTGATTCCAACTTCTTTTTCAATTTTAAACCAAAATTGAATATTCTCCATCATTATACTATAAATGATATTATTTTCAAAATATTTGATTTTGAAATAATTTCCTTTTCGATATTTATTTTAAAGACGAATAAAATCGATATAATTATCATTCGCATCAAAATGGCGCAAATCTAATCAACACGGCTTAATATATTTCAAATATTTCTACTTCAAATATTCTATTTCAAATATTTTTACTCCAAATATTCTATTTCAAATATTTCTACTTTAAATATTTTATTTCAAATATTTCTGATTCAAATATTCTATTTCAAATATTTCTGGTTTAAATATTCTATTTCAAATATTTTTGGTTCAAAGATTCTATTTCAAATATTTCTAATTTCTAAATTGGAATGAGACCCACTCAAATACCATATAATTTTATTTATATGGATACCATACGACACATGTATACAATCAACCATCATCTAAAGTGCACTACACAACTGCATACGCATTAGATATAACTAATTAACGCTTACAACAGCTTGTCAACCAATCGATTGTCATACATCTAAATAATTGGGATTAGTGTACGTCAATTTTCGTCCCAACACCCTTGTGGGATTTCAAACAACAAACACAGATTCTTATTTGTGCAGTTGGGCGATGTGTAAAATTTATCGTCCCAAGCAATATTAGTCAAATTGGTGTACATAAACAAACCGTCTGGTTTGAATATGGATATTTAATTTTAACTAACTAAATTTTTTCTAACACTTTTAAGAAAATTTCGGCAGCATAACGGCGCTATACCAAAATTGGGGTAAGGTCTAGCCTTACACCCTCGCCTTATAACGGCGCACGTCCTATCCTAGCCAATTCGTATCAATTCGATTTTTCAAACCAAATTCAACCAAATAATCACAACAACCAAACAAACAAGCCGTCCATGGTTTGTGGACGACGGGTGTCAGGTGTTGCTAAGCACCGTCTGCATCCTAGTATATATTTTAAACTAGGAAATAAATTAGAGTGAGGAGTTCTCACCTTTTAGCTAAACCAAATGCCACGACTCTTCTTATGTAGAAAATTTTCGCCGCTTTTCTTATGAGATCTGTTCAACACCGTTTGGGTTAAAATTTATATTTTTAACAATGCTACTTCTACATAATAGATTATATTTTTACATCGCTACTTTTAAAATAAAGATTATATTTATAAAACGCTATTTTTACATCAAAGATTTTATTTTTAATTCTTCTAAAAACAATTTCATATCATTACTTAATTTAAAACCCTATCTTTTCTAAATAAAAAATACGATCTTTTCACTTTTAAAAATAAGATCTTTTCACTTTTAAAAATAAGATCATTTCACATTTAAAAATAAGATCTTTTCACTTTTAAAAATAATCCCTTTCTTTAAAATAAAAATCCGAGCTTTCTACTTCTAAAATCTGACCATTTTTGTTTCTAAAAATCTACTCTTTATATTAATAAAGGTCAAACTTTTTATAATCAAAAATTCAAAATCAAAGAGGGCTGAAAACCGAAATAAATAAACTTACAGCGAAAAGGAGGCGGATTGGGGCGTTCCTGAGGCGTCGATGGCTGTGTAGTGGCGCGGCGGGGTCCACTTCGACTGGCGGTGAAGGGTTTGGCTCGATTTAGGCTGTGGAGGTTCGGAGAAGGGGAAGGAGGGCGAAGGGGCTTGGAGGTGGTCGACTGACCCGCGGTGGTGCCCTAGTGGACGAAGACGGTGGATCCAGGCGAGAATAAGGGGGTTTGGGGCTTTCGTCGGGTCTGGGGTTGTGAGGGCACGAACGGAGGAAGGAGATGGGGGGTTTGCCTGTGGCGGCGCGACAGGGGGAGGGTGGTCACGACGATCGACGGTGGCGCCAGGCTAGGGTTCGTCACTCTTTTTTTTTATTTGAAAATAAACTGAAGGGGAAGGGCTGAGTGAAAGAGAGAGGAAAGCAAGGGCTTAAATATAAAAATATATATTTACTTAATTTTCTCCCAAAAAGTTGACTTTTGTTTCGACCTCCAAATGAGGCCCAATGACTGTCGCCCCTAGCTAATTACCACCATTCCGAACTCAATGGGATATGTATCGTAAGCCAAATCAGCTGTTTCGATCAGTTTTCGTTTAAATTAAATTTCAAATCTATATATATTTAATTTAAACGTGCATTTCAATTTCTCGGGGTCACATACGAACTCTAAAAATTCCAGAAAAATTATTTTTAGCTTCGTATTGGCGATACGGTCCTAACAAAATAAATTTCGTCAAATTTGGAGACCATTTGAAAAATGGCCATTTTCTGGTCGACCCAAATTGACAAAACACGTTTAACTGTGCCACGCTCACATATTGACTCAGAAAATTATGCCAATTGGAATCTAGCGATAATTTGACAAACCAGTTCCAACAAAAGTGGTTTCGTCGAAAACGGAGGTCGTTTGCAAAATCTCTATTTTTAAGGGCTTTGTTTATTAACCAAAAACCCACCAGCCAATGGCCACAAATCCAAACCTCGAAATATATCGAAGCTTATAATTTTCAGAGTCACAAATGGCATTTTGAACTCAATGGAAATGGTTTCAAGTCCAAATTCAGTCGTATGCAAAATGTGACTTTTTGGGCCATACATATAATTCCATAACGACTATTCTGAATTTTAAACTGGACATATCTTTCAACTTCTAAAGTGAAATCTCAGTTTCTTACATCCGTTAGAAAGACATAGTTCAACAAATTTAAATATTTTATGTTTCGCCAAAATCCAATTTATTTCGAATCCTGTACACTCAGTCAAAGTTCGAAATCGAATTTTAAAACTACTGAGCCACTTCAGGCTCGTTATATAATTAAAATAAATTTATTCGTTTTAACTTCATCGAAATTAAATTTATCGTCGTTATTATTTAAATTAATTCATTTTAAATATCCAAAATCCGTTAAATTCTCCAAAATAAAAATTTTAAATTGGCTCAGATTTTCCGGGTTGTTACAATCTCCCCCACTTAAAATCTTTTCGTCCTCGAAAAGGAACGAAGCTGAAAGTTGTTTTCAAATCAACTCAACTTCCATTATTTTAATTATGGCTTAAGTTCTCTTACTTTTCAGTTTCTAAGAACTTTTCAAATTCTTCAAAAATTTGGCTAACACCCTAAATTTTTGAAAAAATTCGCCATAACCTCCCCTGCACCGGGAGCATCGGGATATTTCAAATAGCATCCCATGGCTGTCAGATCTCAAAAAGAAAAAGCCAAGAGGCTAGCCGATTCGGCTCATAAAATCATCATCACCCAAACAAAACAGTAAATGTGTTCCTATTTGTTGGGCAAACAATTTTATTCCTTTGCTTAGCTTCCTTGCTATGACCTGTTCAATGTATATACCCATGTACATATATGTAATTTCAAGAAATTTTCAAGTTAGTCCAATATTTGATCAACTTGGCCAAATTTGCCTTACATGTAGGTTTAAATGAGAAAGCATACAACACAATCAGCAATCAATCAGTTGATTAACGTTTTAAACCCATAGCTTTAATACATAGTGAAAAATCACATTTTTGATGCCAAATCACACCAATAGGCCCTATCTAGTTTTGGTTCTCACATCAGTCAATTGGAAATATATAGATACTCCACTCTCGACACTTGAACGCAATCACTGATGACGATGCCTCATCATCAGGACCATCTCCGGCAACTAGAGTGTGATTCTATATCTATACAGTATATTAAAACTTCGAATACACGTTTGCAAGGCGTATATGCAAAATCTTTATATATTGGATTGTCCAAATTAATTTAAAATTAATTACCAAATACGTAAAATTGGATTTTAAATTCCAAAAACAAAATTCGTTTTAAATTTTATTTTTAAAAAACAACACTCTTCCAACTCGTTCTAGGATACTACTGATCCTATCTCTAACGAGCCATTCTCACTGGATAATACTAATCCAATCTCTGACAAATTCTTTCGTTTGGTTCTAAAGTGTCTTGTTCTCGAGCTCTGTAAACCATAGCTCTGATACCACAATGTAAGGACCCGTAACTTCCCCGACCTCCGAAGAGAGGAGAAAGCACGGATTCTCAGAGAAAAACACAAATAGAACGCAAACAGAAGAACATTTTATTGCTTACTACAACAATTTACATTAGAGTACAAGAATATACAGAGTACTGACAAATAATATACATTCGACAAATATCAGAGATTTACAAATTACAGTGTAGCGGAACATAATACAAACACACAACTGAAAGGAATACACGGATACAGAGCTTTCCGACTATAGTTCCAGCTGTAAACCAGGATCCTATAAATAATATATCTGCAAAACCAAAACTACTAGCTGTCCGTGCGGAAAATAAGGGCACCCAGAGTTTAGGTTAAAACTATAAACTCCAGGTCAGTCATGTGACTAGTGTGAGAACTAAAACAGTTATTATTCTTTATTTTAAAGTTGGGTAAATCAAGGGACCATGCCGTAAAACACGGAACAGACTTTACCCCAAGAATACCAGTGCATAAAACAAACAGCGCAATGCTAAATAAAGAACAATGAAGCTATTATAAGAAACAAGTCCCATCACACAACGCAACACAAACCAGAGGATAGGGTTTTACCTTATAATAGCCAAAGCATGCTTGATAGGTTTAAAACAAATTATTTGATATTACTATAAGGGTATAGTGTCAAAACAACTTCAAATATAAATGTATCAATCCTGGACGGCATGGGTACCATATATCATGTCGTCAATACTAGGCTATACAATCAAAACCAAAATGTCACGTATTGGAAATTGGGTTATCATTTATGATATGAACCGAGGCAAAAGATAGTCCTCACCGATTCAAGACGCTCTAGTCCGCCCCTCAGGCAAGTACTCAGTCAAGCCTTTGGATCGTCAGGGCCGGTCCACCGATGTGGATTAAAATGCCTTAACACTGCGTTTCCCCGCCCAATGGGGCGTGTCTGGTCCGTCTGCCGACCAGAATGCATCAGCCGAAACCGATATACCGAGGCGCCTCAAAACCCATCATCCATATAAGCAATGCCAGCCAGTTTAAGCATTGACACCACTTCTAACTAGAAGAAAACACATTCCCTCCCTGCAGTCCGTCTCCCGTTTTTGGTTCATACCGGGTGTGAAACTCGCGAATTCACGCTATACGCAGAGCTACGCAACAAAGGTCGTGCTTTGATCATCAACCACAAGACTTTGCTTTTCAACGGAAGCCTTGATCATTTGCATCTCGGCATGCCCCGTTGTCAATTCAACGTCAGACACACATCCATTTATAAGTCCGTTCTGGGTCTGAACGAAACCGGAGGCACCACGTACCTCGCATATCCATTGATCTCCAAGTACGTCTGGACAATCAACGAATATTCAACCACAGTCTTCACCTTCGACTTATCGTCGAGTCAGTTATTCAGAATGGGATAAACCCGGTCTTTCCAAATAACTCGCGTATATTTTAAACAAATGTTACACAAACACAACATACGCCTCATTCCAACTCAGAATATTCTTTTCAAAGTTTAGAAATTAATCTTGTTTTTAATTGGGTTAAAGAACTAATGTCATTTAAAACACAGTTCACGATAAACCCAAAATCCCATTTGGTATTAAATACAAGGTTCTGAATAGAAAATATATCGGCTTATATTCAACATCAAATCCTGAAATCAATAAGTATTGTATTGGAATAACGATATATCTATCTTCCAAATTCCTCCACAATATCTGTATCATCACGGTATCCAATATCGAAATACTCCTAAGATAATTTCGATCCAATTCACTTATTAGAAATTCTGGTTATTTTTAAAACCCTTTCAAAACCAATTTATTTATTTAAAAATAAGTAGATTTTAATTCTAGTTAATACTAGTTCATTTTGATAAAAATTTATTTTTATCTATTAAAATATGGAGTTTTTCACCCCAACTCTTTCCAAATCACTTATTTTGATTTTACACAATTTATCACTATTTTTAATAATTTTATCAAGGCCCGTACAGTCGATTTCCACTAATGGTCATCGTACAGCATCCATAGCGACCTTTTCCAAATTTGATTTGGACATAATTCCAAATCCAACCGTTAGATTTCAAATCTCTTATATTCGTTGGAAAGCTCTTTTCGACACGATGCTAACGGTTCAGAGTTTAGGAGAATCCGACGGTCGGATCTCTCGTAATGTCCACGCGAAGTCAATGTTCGAAATTCACGAACTATCGCGGCGCGGCGCGTTCTATTCAGGCCATTAAATATATATGTATAATTTATATTATATATATTCCATTCAAAACATATTTTATAAATTCGTTTTAAAATCGATTCCAACTTCTTTTTCAATTTTAAACCAAAATTGAATATTCTGCATCATTATACTTTAAATGATATTATTTTCAAAATATTTGTTTTTGAAATAATTTCCTTTTCGATATTTATTTTAAAGACGAATAAAATCGATATAAATATCGTTCGCGTCAAAATGGCGCAAATCTAATCAACACGGCTTAATATATTTCAAATATTTCTACTTCAAATATTTTTACTCTAAATATTCTGTTTCAAATATTTCTACTTTAAATATTTTATTTCAAATATTTCTGATTCAAATATTCTATTTCAAATATTTTTGGTTCAAAGATTCTATTTCAAATATTTCTAATTTCTAAATTGGAATGAGACCCACTCAAATACCATATAATTTTATTTATATGGATACCATACAGCACATGTATACAATCAACCATCATCCAAAGTGCACTACACAACTGCATAAGCATTAGATATAACTAACTAACGCTTACAACAGCTTATCAACCAATCGATTAACATACATCTAAACAATTGGGATTAGTGTACGTCAATTTTCATTCCAACACCGGTGTGGGGTTTCAAACATCAAACACAGATTCTTATTTGTGCAGTTGGGCAATGTGTAAAATTTATCGTCCCAAGCAATATTAGTCAAATTGGTGTACATAAACAAACCGTCTGGTTTGAATATGGATATTTAATTTTAAATAACTAAATTTTTTCTAACACTTTTTAGAACATTTCGGCAGCACAACGGCGCTATACCAAAATTGGGGTAAGGTCTAGCCTTACACCCTCGCCTTATAACGGCGCACGTCATATCCTAGCCAATTCGTATCAATTCGATTTTTCAAACCAAATTCAACCAAATAATCTCAACAACCAAACAAACAAGCCGTCCATGGCTTGTGGACGACGGGTGTCGGGTGCTGCTAAGCACCGTCTGCATCCTAGTATATATTTCTAACTAGGAAATAAATTAGAGTGAGGAGTTCTCACCTTTTAGCTAAACCAAACGCCACGACTCTTCTTATATAGAAAATATTCGCCGTGTTTCTAACGAGATCTGTTCAACACCGTTTGTGTTAAAATTTATATTTTTAACAACGCTACTTCTACTTAAAAGATTATATTTTTACATCGCTACTTTTAAAATAAAGATTATATTTATAAAACGCTATTTTTACATCAAAGATTATATTTTTAATTCTTCTAAAAACAATTTCATATCTTTACTTGATTAAAAACCCTATCTTTTCTAAATAAAAAATACGATCTTTTCACTTTTAAAAATAAGTTCTTTTCACTTTTAAAAATAAGATCTTTTCACATTTAAAAATAAGATCTTTTCACTTTTAAAAATAATCCCATTCTTTAAAATAAAAATCCGAGCTTTCTACTTCTAAAATCCGACCCTTTTTGTTTCTAAAAATCTACTCTTTATATTAATAAAGGTCAAAACTTTTTATAATCAAAAATCCAAAATCAAAGAGGGATTAAAAATGAAATAAAATAAACTCACACCGAAAAGGAGGCGGAGGGGGGGTTTCCTGAGGCGTCGGTGGCTGTGTAGTGGCGCGACGGGGTCCACTTCGAATGGCGGTGAAGGGTTTGGCTCGATGTGGGCTGTGGAGGTTCGGAGAAGGGGAAGGAGGACGCAGGGGCTCGGAGGTGTTCGACTGACCCACGGCGGTGCCCCAGTGGACGGAGGCGGCGGATCCAGGCGAGAAAAGGGTGGTTTGGGGCATTCGTCGGGTTTGGGGTTGTGAGGGCATGAACGGAGGAAGGAGATGGGGGGTTTGCCTGTGGCGGCGTGCCAGGGGGAGGGTGGTCACGACGATCGATGGTGGCACCAGCCTAGGGTTCGACGCTCTTTTTTTTTATTTGAAAATAAACTGACGGGGAAAGGCTGAGTGAAAGAGAGAGGAAAGCAAGGGCTTAAATATAAATAAATATATATATATATATATATATATATATTTAATTTTCTCCCAAAAAGTTGACTTTTGTTTCGACCTCCAAATGAGGCCCAACGACTGTCGCCACTAGTTAATTACCCTCATTTCGAAGTCAATGGGATATGTATCGTAAGCCAAATCAGCTGTTTCCATCAGTTTTCGTTTAAATTAAAATTTGAATCTATATATATTCAATTTAAACGTGCATTTTAATTTCCCGAGGTCACATACGAACTTTAAAAATTCCAGAAAAATTATTTTTAACTTCGTATTGGCGGTACGGTGCTAACAAAACTAATTTTGTCAAATTTGGAGACCGTTTGAAAAATGGCCATTTTCCGGTCGACCCAAATTGACAAAACACGTTTAACTATGCCACGCTCACATATTGACTCAGAAATTGTGCCAATTGGAATCTAGCAATAATTTGACAACCCGGATCCAACAAAAGTGGTTTCGGCAAAAACGGAGTTCGTTTGCAAAATCTCTATTTTTAAGGCTTTGTTTATTAACCAAAAACCCACCAGCCAATGGCCACAAATCCGAACCTCGAAATATATCGAAGCTTATACTTTTCGGAGTCGCAAACGGCATTTTGAACTCAATGGAAGTGGTTTCGAGGTCAAATTCAGTCGTATGCAAAATGTGACTTTTTAGGCCGTATATATAATTCCATAGCGACTATTCTGAATTTTAAACTGGACATATCTTTCAACTTCTAAAGTGAAATCTCAGTTTCTTACATCCGTTTGAAAGACATAGTTCAACAGATTTAAAATTTCTTGTTTTGCCAAAATCTGATTTATTTTGAATCATGTACACCCAGTCAAAGTTTGAAATCGAATTTTAAAACTACCAAGCCACTTCAGCCTCGTTATATAATTAAAATAAATTTATTCGTTTTAACTTCGTCGAAATTAAATTTACTTTCGTTATTATTTAAAATAATTCATTTCAAATATCCAAAAAAACGTTAAATTAGCCAAAATAAAAATTTTAAATTGGCTCAGATTTTCCGGGTTGTTACAATTATATTAAAAAAGAAATATTTATAAAATCAAAGGATTTTATAAATAGAAACGTTTTTAAATTAAACAGATTTGAAAAGGAAATATTTGTAAACCATTTACAAATAGAATTTGGAAAGGAAATATTTGTAAAACATTACAAATATATTATAATGGGAAATATTTATTTATGAAATAAATAGAGTTATAAAGCGAATTTTCAAAGTGCATATTGGAAATAATATATTTATAAAATCAAAAGATTTTATAAAAGGATTTATTTATAACATAAATAGATTTTATAAAAGGAAATATTTGTGAAACAAATAGAAAAGGAATTATTTATAAAATCATAGAATTTTATAAAAGGAATATTTATTTAGAAAATAAATAAGATATTTTGAGGGATATTTATTTGGAAAATAAATAGGATTAAAAAGGGAAATATTTGTAAAACAAATATAAAAAGGAAATATTTGTAAAACAAATATAATGGGGAATATTTATAAAACGAGTATAATTTTATAAAAAGAGAATCTTACATTAAGACAGTTTAGACCCGTGCTTCGCACACGGTTATAACAGAATATGAATTTAAAGTAAATATTTAATAGAAATCTGTTTTAACAGATAAACGGTGAAGATTAATTTATAAATAATGTTTTATAAATTAAATAAAACATTTATCATGTGATAAATGAAATATATAAGTCTGAACTTATATAGAGAAGTAGAAATTGGTTTTAACACCGATATTCTTAATAGAATGTGAACTCAACACTTATAGAGTGAATAAACGTTATTAAAAGAAAATCTTTATTAGCGAATAAACTTTATTAAAAGGAAATCTTTATAAGTGACTAAGCGTTATTAAAAGGAGATCTTTATAAGTGAAGAAACGTTATAAAAGGAAATTTTTATAAGTGAATAAACATTATTAAAAGGAGATCGTTATAAGTGAATAAACGTTATTAAAAGGAAATCTTTATATGTGAAAAAACGTTATTAAAAGGAAATCTTTGTAAGTGAATAAACATTATTAAAAGGAAATCTTTATAAGTGAAGAAATGTTATAAAAGGAAATCTTTATAAGTGAAGAAACGTTTTTAAAAGGAAATCTTTATATGTGAATAAACGTTATTAAAAGGAAATCTTTATAAGTGAAGAAACGTTATAAAAGGAAATCTTTATAAGTGAAGAAAGATTATTAAAAGGAAGGGGAAATCTTTATAAAGCGAAGAGAGATTATCGACTAAGAGTTTATTCGGAAGTGAGTTAATCGAATATAAGTTATTCGAAGAGAGATAATCGAATATAAGTTTCGAAAGTGAATTAATCGAATATTAGTTATTCGAAGAAAGTTAATTGAATATTAGTTATTTGAAGAGTGTTAATCGAATATAAGTTAATCGATTAGAGTTAATCGAGTTAGACTTAAAAGAGAAAGGAGTTATCGAATATTAGTTTATTCGAAAGGAGTTATCGAATATTAGTTTATTCGAAAGGAGTTATCGAATATTAGTTTATTCGAAAGGAGATTATCGAATATAGTTTATTCAAAAGAAAGAGTTATCGAATATAAGTTATTCGAAGTGAGTTAATCGAATATATGTTATTCGAAGTGAGTTAATAGAATATAAGTTATTCGAAGTGAGTTAATCGAATATAAGTTATTAGAAGTGAGTTAATCGAATATAAGTTATTCGAAGTGAGCTAATCGAATATAAGTTATTCGAAGTGAGTTAATAGAATATAAGCTATTCGAAGTGAGTTAATCGAATATAAGTTATTCGAAGAGAGATATTCGACTATTAGTTATTCGAAGTGAGTTAATTGAATATTAGTTACTCGAAGAGAGTTATTCGTCGAATTCGATTATATCGAATTCGAGAAAGTACTTATACTTTCTTGTTTTTAAATCAAGAGTATATATTAATAAAATTAGTGTTGTTTAATTATTCGAATTAAGAATTAAAAGTTATAATTTGACGTTAGATATTGCAGAAGTAGGGATTACAACACTATTGCTATAATCAAATGATTTCTGTAAAGGAAGTGGATTCGTAAATAGAATCTGAGAGTTACATAAGTAAGTTTGTTATAGATTTAGAAGGTGAACCTTGTTTATTTCGAAGTTAGAAATGTTGTTCAGTTAAGGTCTAAGAGGTAGTTATACCCCAACTTGATTGGCTTCGATTTTAACTAAGGAATGGTTAAGGTTCGATAGTAAAGGAGTTAATTGGATTTTGTTAATAAGTGCTAATGGTTCGAGTTGGCATAGCGATGTTTATTTAAACATCTGTTTAAATCCAATGAAGGAGTTTTGGAAATATTTTCCAAATAAGAATTAGAAATGTTTTCCAATGATTTAGAACGTATATTTTCCAAAATTTAGAAAATAAGAATTTACGAGTATATGGAAATAGGAAATGGGTAAATGAGTAAATTAATGATAAATTAATTTAAGAGATAAATGATGATTGGTGATTGATCGATAGAATTTCCATCTAGAATTAATATCATTGTTTGCACACATATTTTTCTTTGATAGTCAACTCACCGAATATAGAAGTTTTTGACCATTTTTCCGTCGTCAATACGGAGAGACCGGGATCAGATCCATGACCTGAAAACCGCTCTGTATGGGCGTTCGCGTTGCGAATCAAATATGATGAAGAAAATTGAAAACGGAGTTATGCAAGGGCTGTTCTGACGATCCTAGGTAGCAATTGCCTAAGATGGACTTACATAATAGTGCCTTTGGTTTGTCCAGTCCCAGGACGACCTGTATGGAAGAATGTCTGATAGAGTATATTTAATAGATCGCATAAATTCATCTCTTCAAACGTATTTACGTTTAGTGGCAGAGGAATTCGTTTCTCTTAGCTGTATACCCATGGTATTTTTGGGGAAATCAATTTTTGATTTGGCGGGTATGACGATGTGACATTCAATGTAAATAAATGTGTGATCTATCAGAGATTAGCGTGGCCTCTAGCCTCACAACCGGAAAATGACAAAAATCGGGCAGGCAACATGGCTATGTGGGTTGCTTCCATTAGGGTGTAGTATCACCTATCTAGAGATATTCATTTCATTCTTTAATCTATTCGATGATGTCCCATTCGAGAAACGGTTGTTGATCCCAACCGTTGGTGATATACATTCGATACAATCATGTGAAATGAGTGGTCGGTCATGTGTGGCCGGGTTGTAAGATGTTCTTGTTGAACCTAGTTTATTCCTCTCTAGAGGTACACTATCGAAAGGTGGTCCCATACCTTGTCATAGTTGGAAATCCATTATCCAATGAGTGCTTGCGATTTTGATTGTATACTATGTATGTAGAACGTGAGATGAAAGTGTTTCTGCTAGTTGATTATTATATTGTGGTTGATAGGCACTATTATAATATCAAAAGAATTTTGATATAAAGATTTCTTCGGATACTCATAATAGAAAACCCATTCCGTTATACGGCGTGGTCTTATGAGATATCGTTTTATTGCTCAAACTGTTTTAAACTGTTTTACTCACACCAGTCCCATGGCTGACCCAGAGTTTGTTTTGTTTTATTTTCCCTAAACTCTTGGGTGCCCCACTTTGTACGACAGTCAAGTAGTCAGGATTTTACAGATATACTTGGAGAGCTTAGAGCAGGAGGCTTCAGGATTTTATATAGCTATTGTTATTCCACTATGTTGTAAGTGTTATTCTCTAATAATGTTACTGTATACATATACTGATTTTATTTCAAAGATATGTATCTATTATATATTGTTCGTTCCGCTGTGAGATTCGTGTTTACTCTGATGTTGTATGTTCTTCTTCTTCTTCTATTCTAAGGTTCTGTCTTATCTATCCTTAACCTATAATTTCTTTCATGGACTATCCAGTGTTTCCGATGCTTGAATAGTCGACGTGGTGTTATATGCCGATATCCAAGGTCGCAAATTTACCGGGTCGTTACAGTGGTATAAAAGCTTAAGGTTAAGTGAATTACCTTGGCTCTGTGGCGTAACTCTGTAGAGATGGGGTTAGTAATACCCTAGATTGAGTTTGAGTGTATATATATGAGCGCGTATTTGTTATTCAATATAAAAATGGTTTTATATTTTGGAGATTTATTGGTTGAGTAGTTTGTGAATTCTGGTCGATCAGTTTGATCCACTGTATCGATAAGGGTTACTAAACACTTGAGTACGATAAATCGACACAGTATGTTTGGAGAGAGGATAAATGAAATAATTTTACCCCAAATTATATTTTGATATAAATGATTTGTATTGAATTTTTTATCGTATATAGGATGTGTAGGTTGTTATTATAATCAAATAAGATTATAAAAAGTGAAATGGTTATGTAAATAACTAATCAAAATTCATATAAGTGAAATATATGAAAGCAGATGAATTAAATTTGAATTTAAAATCAGAATTGAAATTAAAACCCTGGAGATCTGGAAAGGTGTTTGTAAATGGATTTGGATTTAATATACGAGAATTTTAAAATTTTGGGAGATTTTAAATTTTTTTACAAACATTGAGAATGATATTTAGAACTGATTTCAAAATGGAGGTATTTAAATATAGATTTTGAAAGTAATAGTATTGAACTCACTTCGGTCGCTGGAAAATATATTCCGAAGATGACTGCGCAGCATAATCGGTGTTCATTTTCGAGTTATAAGGGATGGATTACTACCAAAATTGTTGTTTTTGAATTGATTTGAGAAAAGCAAGTTGTTTTGAATCCTGAAAAGGAAAGTTTGACTTCCAATACGGTAAACTATTTAAAATTCCCAAGGAAGAATTGTTTTTATTAAAACCAAATTTGAATTGAAATTTGTAAAAGCAAATTGGGATTAAAGTAAAGCCAGTTAAGTGGTAACTGAAATTGAATTAGAATGGTATCGAGACAAATTGGATTTATGAGATTCGAATTTGAAGTGTAATTTGATAATCAAGTTAAGAGTTTGGAATCGAGAATGAAACTCGAGTTTGAAATGATATTTGGCTTGGATATAAGCGAATGGTTGGGCTTGAGGATAAAAACTGATTGGAGATATATTAGGATGATATTGGTATATGCTGAATTGGCAGCAGATGGAAATGATATAATGATATTCCCGACAAAAAGGTACACGTTTATATTCATATGAGTTTAATGAGTTATGGGCCTATTTGGCAAGCCGCTTGGCATTTTGATTTTCTTTTGGGTTGAAGAAGGCCTAGAGAGGCGAGTTGGAGTTGGAGTTTGAGCTATTGACTAGTACAAAGGAGGTGCTAGCGAAATTTTTCGAAAAGTTACGGTGTTAGAAAATTTTCAGGATCTTTGAAAATTTTCGTTAGTAGGAATGAATAAATATTTAATTGAAACTAAATTGGTTCAGTTGAAACTGAAAGTGAACAAATAAGTTCTAACCAGTCAATAGGGTTTATTTTCTACCTTAGCAATTTCGAGGACGAAATTATTTTAAGGGGGGAAGAATGTAATGTCTCGTATTCTACACGGTTGAATCATTAATTTATTTAATTATTAAATATCAATTTGACAATATCAATAACTTGAGTTAAATAATATTTATATTTAATCAATATAAATAATAGAATAATATATAATTCTGAAATAATCAGAAATAGTAGAATTCACAATACTATGTGGATTGGATTTTTTATAATATTCAATTCAGTTTAGAATTTAATTATAATAACGAATATATTATTTAAATGAAGTTTGAACATATAATTATAATATAATTAAAATCGAGCTCGAAATGGCGCGACAGTTCGTAATTTGGCGATTCGAACTTTAAACGAATATATAAAATCCGTTTTAAACCGGATTTCTATGGAACAAGAAATGTTTAGAGCTGGTGAGGTATATTTTTCTAATGGAAGAGAAAAATCAGGATTTCATCGTGTAAATTTTGATTTATGTCCAAATCAAATTTTAGAAAAGTCGTTATGGAATTCCTTTATAATTTATAATGATTTATTTATATTATGAATGGATTTTTAACATAAATTGAATATCGATTCAACCGAGATTTGAATATCAAGTTATAAATCCAATTGGAGCTGCATCATATTCTATTGTGAATATATACACGATAATATTTATTTATAAATATTTAATTTAATTACTTTTAAATATATTAATATTTTAAAAAGGGTTTATTTAAAGCTTTAAAAATAGCCAATTTTGCAGACGACCTCCGTTTTCGACGAAACTAATTTTGTTGGATCCGCAATATTAAATTATTGCTAGATTTCAGTTTTCGTGATCTTTGGGGTCACTGTGTGGCCATAACGATTTTTAATGTGAAAAACAGTCAGTATTTTGACGGTTAAAAATACGCTGTTCGAGCAAACAAAGTCGGAATTCGATGAAACCAGTTTCGTTGGGTCCGTAATTACGAACTGTAGCTGCATGTCCAGTTTCGTGATTTTTAGGTATCGTATGTGATCATACGGATTTTTAGAAGACAAATACGAATAAAATAAAATATCCAAAAATATCTAAACGAAAATATCTAGATATTTATTTTGCCTATAGATATAACATCTAAATCCTAAACTTAATTCCATTTGTTCGGTGGTCAAACAAATTTGCGCCGTATGTTTTTTTTCCCAACAAGGATTTCGTTCCTTTAGAAAATCATGAGAAATGGAAATAAAATCTACAAATCCTAAATTTTATATTTATGATATCGTCTGGAAATATCCTTCACGGTGGTGTCCCTTTCCTGCTGCTCGACGCTATTTAGGGGAGCTCGAATATATTACAGCAGCGCTTAGGGTTAGGCATACATGTTGATTAGAGAAGCGTTTGTTGAAATCGGATGTGTATTCGATTTTAGAGTGGAAAGCAGCATTTAATTCTGGATGTTTGGGGTTATTTGCTTAAAGAAGGGTTCGGTGACCCCTGTAGATGGCACTGAGGAAGAGACGACGCGCTTCAGGTGAGGAGGATCGAGTTGGACTCTATAGTGTTGGGTAGGTGCGGTTTTGGAAGAGCAAGACAATGGTGTTGATGGCGTTCGATTCCGTTTTGAGATGAAGGAATGAGGCATCGAGGAAGTCAACGAAGTGGCTTTCAATTTTTACTGAAGTAACGTGTTAGTGGGGAAGAAGTAGGAGGGAATAGAGCGACCGTGGATTTGTGGAGTAGGGTCATGGGCCGGGTTCAAAAAGTAAGGCCCAAAGTATAAATAAATTCCATTTAGTTTAAATAAGGTATTGGATCTTGTAAATTGAATATCTTTATCATACTATATCAGAATTTCGAACGGTAAGATCTGTTGGAGTCATAAGGATGGACACTACAACATGGAACTGACTGGGAGTGAATCGAAGCCGTTACAATTTATAGCAAAATAAATTGTCCGTCTGAATCAACACACGCAAATCGTTATTTAATGGTTAACGCAAAATGTGAGTAAAACTCACCAACTCTGAACAGTTATATTTTATAACGTATTCTTAGAACTGATAATTATCTGTTGATTGTTGTGTGTTAACTGTTTGGTTGAATTGCTTACGTATTGGTTGAAATTATAGATAACGATATATATATAAATCATTAATCAAATATTGATTTTGTTTAGCAGAATATTTCATATTGAAAGGAAATCGATGTTAATTATATTGTTTAACATCTGTGATACAGGGAAACAGTTTGGAGGGATCCAACTGGATTCCTCAATATTTATAATACTGTTCTTTTCACATATTGTAATATATGATGTGATATGAAATCTGTTGCTAATTTTGTATGTTTGAATGATATTAATCATTGTTATATGGTACGTTAAATACCATGAGGAATACTGGAATGTTAAAAAGGAAAATTTTCAATATTATATTGAAAAAGAAATATTTATAAAATCAAAGGATTTTATTAAAAGAAACATTTTTAAATTAAACAGATTTGAAAAGGAAATATTTATTTATGAAATAAATAGAGTTATAGAGGGAATTTTTAAAGTGTATATTGGAAATAATATATTTATAAAATCAAAAGATGTTATAAAAGGAATTATTTATAAAATCAAAAGATTTTATAAAAGGAAATATTTGTGAAACGAATAGAAAAGGAATTATTTATAAAATCATAGAATTTTATAAAAGGAATATTTATTTAGAAAATAAATAAGATATTTTAAGGGATATTTATTTCGAAAATAAATAGGATTAAAAAGGTAAATATTTGTAAAACAAATATAATGGGGAATATTTATAGAACGAATAGAATTTTATAAAAAGAGAATCTTACATTAAGAAAGTTTAGACCCGTGCTTCGCACACGGGTATAACAGAATATGAATTTAAAGTAAATATTTAATAGAATTCTGTTTTAATAGATAAACGGTGAATATTAATTTATAAATAATGTTTTATAAATTAAATAAAACATTTATCATGTGAGAAATGAAATATATAAGTCTGAACTTATATAGAGAAGTAGACATTGGTTTTAACACCGATATTTTTAATAGAATGTGAACTCAACACTTATAAAGTGAATAAACATTATTAAAAGGAAATCTTTATAAGTGAGTAAAGGTTATTAAAATGAAATCTTTATAAGTGAATATATGTTATTAAAAGGAAACCTTTATAAGTGAATAAACGTTATTAAAAGGAGATCTTTATAAGTGAAGAAATGTTATAAAAGGAAATTTTTATAAGTGAATAAACGTTATTAAAAGGAAATCTTTATAAGTGAATAAACGTTATTAAAAGGAAATCTTTATAAGTGAAGAAACGTTATAAAAGGAAAAGGAAATCTTTAAGTGAAGAAACGTTATTAGAAGGAAATCTTTATAAGTGAATAAACATTATTAAAAGGAAATCTTTATAATTGAAGAAATGTTATAAAAGGATATCTTTATAAGTGAAGAAGCATTATTAAAAGGAAGGGGAAATCTTTATAAAGCGAAGAGAGATTATCGAATAAAAGTTTATTCGGAAGTGAGTTAATCGAATATTAGTTATTCGAAGAGAGATAATCGAATATAAGTTATTCGAAAGTGAATTAATCGAATATTAGTTATTCGAAGAAAGTTAATCGAATATTAGTTATTCGAAGATTGTTAATCGAATATAAGTTATTCGAGGAGAGTTAATCGATTAGAGTTAATCGAGTTAGAGTTAATTGAGTTAGATTAAATCGAGTTAGAGTTAATCGAGTTAGATTTAATCGAATTAGAGTTAATCGATTAGAGTTAATCGAGTTAGACTTAAAAGAGAAAGGAGTTATCGAATATTAGTTTATTTGAAAGAAGTTATCGAATATTAGTTTATTCGATAGGAGATATCAAATATAGTTTATTCGAATGAACGAGATATCGAATATTAGTCATTCGAAAGTGAGTTAATCGAATAAAAGTTGTTCGAAGTGAGTTAATTGAATATAAGTTATTCAAAGTGAGTTAATCGAATATAAGTTACTCGAAGTGAGTTAATCGAATATAAGTTATTCGAAGTGAGTTAATCGAAAATAAGTTATTCGAAGTAAGTTAATCGAATATAAGGTATTCGAAGTGAGTTAATCGAATATAAGCTATTCGAAGTGAGTTAATCGAATATAATTTATTCGAAGAGAGATAATCGAATATTAGTTATTCGAAGTGAGTTAATATAATATTAGTTATTCGAAGAGAGTTAATCGTCGAATTCGATTATATCGAATTCGGGAAAGTACTAATACTTTCCAGTTTTTAAATTAAGAGTATATATTAATAAAATTAGTGCTGCTTAATTATTCGAATTAAGAATTAAAGTTATAATTTGAAGTTAGACATTTCAGAAGTAGGGATTACAACACTATTGTTATAATCAAATGATTTCTGTAAAGCAAGTGGATACGTAAATAGAATCTGAGCGTTAAGTAAGGAAGTTTGTTAAAGATTTAGAAGGTGAACCTTGTTTATTTCGAAGTTAGAAATGTTGTTCAGTTAAGGTCTGAGAGGTAGTTATACACCCAACTTGATTGGCTTCAATTTTAACTAAGGAATGGTTAAGGTTCGATAGTGAAGGAGTTAATTGGATTTAGTTAATAAGTGTTAATGGTTCGAGTTGGCGTAGCGATGTTCATTTAAACATCTGTTTAAATCCAATGAAGGAGTTTTGGAAATATTTTCCAAATAAGAATCAGAAATGTTTTCCAATGATTTAGAACGCATATTTTCTAAATTTAGAAAATAAGAATTTACGAATATATGGAAATAGGAAATGGGTAAATGAATAAATTAATGATAAATTAATTTAAGAGATAAATGATGATTGGTGATTGATCGATAGAATTTCCATTTGGAAATAATATCGTTGTTTGCACGCATATTTTTCTTTGATAGTTAACTCACCGACTATTGAAGTTTTTGACCATTTTTCCGTCGTCAATATGGAGAGACCGGGATCAGATCCATGACCTGAAAACCACTCTGTATGGGCGTTAGCATTGCGAATCAAATATGATGAAGAAAATTGAAAACAGAGTTATGCAAGGGCTGTTACGACGATCCTAGGTAGCAATTGCCTAAGATGGATTTACAGAATAGTGACTTCGGTTTGTCCAGTCACAGGATGACCTGTATGGAAGAATGTTTGACAGAGTATATTTAATAGATCGCGTAAGTTGATCTCTTCAAACGTATTTACGTTGGTGGCGGAGGAATTCGTTTCTCTTAGCTATATACCCGTGGTATTTTTGTGAAATCAATTGTTGATTTGGCGGGTATGACGATGTGACATTCAAAGTAAATAAATGTGTGATCTATTAGAGATAAGCGTGGCCTCTAGCCTCACAACCGGGAAATGACAAAAATCGGGCAGGCAGCATGGCTATGTGGGTTGCTTCCATTAGGGTGTATTATCACCTATATAGAGATATTCATTTCATTCTTTAATCTGTTCAATGTTGTCCCATTCGGTAAACAGTTGTTGATCCCAACCGTTGGTGATATACATTCGATACACTCAAGTGAAATGAGTGGTCGGTCATGTGTGGCCGGGTTGCAAGATGTTCTTGTTGAACCCAGTGTATTCCTCTCTAGAGGTACACTATCGAAAGGTGGTTCCATACCTTGTCATATTTGGAAATCCATTATCCAATAAGTGCTCGTGATTTTGATTGTATACTATGTATGTAGAACGTGAGATGAAAGCGTTTCTGCTAGTTGATTATTATATTGTGGTAGACACTATTATAATATCAAAAGAATTTTGATATAAAGATTTCTTTGGATACTCATAAGGGAAAAACCCGTTCCGTTATACGGCGTGGTCTTATGAGATATCGTTTTATTGCTTAAACTGTTTTAAACTGTTTTACTCACACCAGTCTCATGACTGACCTAGAGTTTTTTTGTTTTATTTTCCCTAAACTCTGGGGTGCTCCACTTTGTACGGGCAATCAAGTAGTCAGGATTTTACAGATATACTTGGTGAGCTTGGAGCAGGAGGCTTCAGGATTTTATATAGCTGTTATTATTCCGCTGTGTTGTAAGTATTATGCTCTAATAATGTTAATGTATACATATACTGATTTTATTTCAAAGATATATATTTATAATATATTGTTCTTTCCGTTGTGAGATTCGTGTTTACTCTGATGTTGTATGTTCTTCTTCTTCTTCTTCTATTCTAAGTTTGTATCTTATCTATCCTTACCCTCTAATTTCTTCCATGGACTATCCGGTGTTTCTGATGCTTGAATAGTCGACATGGTGTTATATGCCGATATCCAAGGTCGCAAATTTACTAGGTCATTACACTCAGCCTCAACACACTACACTGGATTGCTGATCAGAACCTGTAGCTGATTCTGAATGGCCACAACACAGTGCAGCAGTCTGCTGATAAATAATCTACACGTGCACGTTATATGTATACACAAACTGTTGCATATATATATACACATATACAAATGAACAGGTAAATATGGTCAAGCACAAACCAAAATGTACAAGGCGGTATGGTCGAGCACAAACCAAAATGTACAAGGCAGTTTCTGTTTTTTTTTCTCAAAGTGGTCGAGGCAGTTTGAATGTCATGGCAGCATGGATACATGCTAAATGTAAAGCCAACACAAGTCTGGGTGCAGCCACAAGCATACAGTTAACATGGGCCACAAGCAGTAACGGTCAGCATACTCAAGTCAGCAATGTTAAGGTCAAATTTCACAAGTGCAATTCGACATGCATGGACTAAAGTGTAAACAGTCAACAAGAATTGACAAGCAACAATGGTGTATAACAACTTTACAGAGATGGAACAGCTCAAACAAAGTGCTCATGTCAAGAGCGAGTTCAAGGCAGCTTATTTAAGTGCTGAAATAATACAGCAAAATCATTTCAAGGTAGTAGTGCAATATACATGGTGCAGCCAATAGCAGTTTGCATGCTCATGTATTTTAGGACAAAAGTCCAAAGCAGTTTCAAGTAAACAAGAAAGTTCAAATGGAATATCACAGTTATCATAATACAACATGGTTCAGGTCAAACTATAATGGAAGACAGTAGCATGGTACAACAGTGAGTGGAGCAATGGAGACAACAAATGGTAAAACGTGTTAAGTGAACATGCACAAGTGCATGGCACTAAAAACAGCAAGCACAATGTTAACATGTACATGAATGGCTACATCAAAGGTAAATGGAGCAATCACAAAGCAGATTTAAGTTCGAGAAAAATTAGAGATGAAATTTCAGGAATTAATCAATTCTCTTTCGAGATTTCTATCTAGAAATTGCAGTGTGATTTCAAGGCAGTTTTAAATCAATTCATTCATGCCAGTTTGAATTAGTTCCAGAAAATCAGTAGTAAATAAACATTTTGGGAAAGCTCAATCAATCTCTTGACAAGAAAACAATTTGACATTCATTCCAGAAAATTGATTCAGATTTGAATGCAATTTTTAATTTGGCAAAGACGCATTCTAGTAATACATGACATGGCAGAAACAGGAAAGTTGAAGACAATTTTAGGAATCATTCTCGATAATTGTTATCACAGAAGAATCATGGAAACAATTATTTTTGTTTCCATATTTCAAAATCAATGTTTTTCTTTCTTTCCGGAAATCACAGTGTGACTTCATTCCAACAATTCATAAATCACGCAAAAACTATCAAGGGACTAGAGGAGCAAAATTTCGTCACCATATTTGTTCATTTGTTTGGTGTATATATGGAATAATATATGGACCAAGAATAATCAATTAAATTGTTCAAGGCATGCCACAATTTCATGAATTCTCTCAATCTATATCAAAGCCGTGGAAAATAGAAAGCCAAAATCACGCAAGAGATAATTTGGAGATTCATTGAATAACTAATTCTAGTTCAGGTTCATTTCAATCAAAGAAACAAAAGAGGAAACATCACGAAATCAGGGCAAGTCAAATTTCATGAAATTAGAGTGATTATAGGAATATATATTGTCCTACATATGTTCTACACACAGATTCATCATAGGCAGAGAGAAAAATCGAAAACCAGAGGATAATCGAATAAAAAAATTAGAGAAACTCACCTTTTATTCATCGTTTTCGATCGCCACAAATTCCTAAATCGTAGAGAAGTAATCCACAAGTTTTCGAAGCCATTTGAGATTTATTTTTCATAAACAATCGATTGCGAGTTTGGGAATCAAAGAAACCCTAGTGCTAGCCGCCATTTCAATGAAAAAGGAAAGTGAACGGGAATGAAGATAAGGGTACACGAATTTACATAAGCCAGCCATCTTTTAATTGAAAAGGGGATAACCCTTTATTTTTAACCCCTAGGGTTTTAATTTTGTTTCTATTTTGTATTGTTGTAATTTGGGTTGTAAAACGATTTGAATAGTTTCTAGAGTCTATAAAATCTAGGTCATTCAGTTAGGGATTAACTGACAGTTGCTAGAGTCTGTAAAATCTAGGCAGTTTCTTAGTTTCATCTGTAAAACTAAGCAGTTTACTAGAGTCTGTAAAACTAGGGGAATCTGATCTAGGGGTTTAGATCAGCCAAGGGTTTTGAGCGTAGGATCATAATATGAGCGAAGGGTTCGCGAGTTTACATGGTCTTGTAAACAGGATCTGTTCTATTACCTAGTAGAAACCTTAGAAATGCAGCAGTAGGCAAGATTTTGCCGAAGCTGGGTATATCTTTTGTCATTTACCTTTCTGCATTTATTTTCTGTTGCATTTTATGATCTGATATTTTTAATATCTCACTTAATTTTCAATAAACCATATTCATCCCCCTTCTAGGGTTAATCTAGATCCAACAAGTGGTATCAGAGCAGGATTTTCATTAACTCTAGAGTAATGGGTCATCCTAGTTGTTAGTCCGTAGAGAGTCAGTCCAGTTGTACTTCATCTTTTTTTAATGGTATAGATTTTTTAAATTGGAAATCAGAAATGGAATCCTATTTAAAATCTGTTAATATTAAATGTTGGGATATAATTTTAAATGGATATGATATGGCTAATATTGAAGTTAATTCTCGCGCTACTCATATTTTATATTCTTATCTTGATGATGACCAATATAACCTTATCTCCCATTGTTTAACTATGCAGGAAATTTGTAGGACTCTCAATACGCTGTATGGAAGATCTGACGACTGCTCAAAACCCCAGAATGGCAACTCAGATTCAGATATATGCTTAACAGCTCATATAGATGATATGTCAAATGGATTAGATGGTGGAAATTCAACAGACGATGAGACAGGAAATTTATCATATGAAGATTCTGTTTATATATGTGTTGATTTTACTAAATCTGTTGATAAACTCCAATCTAAAAATAAATCTTTGAAATCTAAAAATCATGAGTTGACCAGCAAAATTAACTGTTTGGAATCAAAACTACCAAATGTCATAAAATTTGAAAATTATGATTGTGAAAATTATTTGAAATTAAAAACTGATCTCCTTCGTCTCAATAATAACATTCAAATGCTTGAGGAAGAAATTATGATTTTGAAAGATAATGAGATTGAGCTGAAAGATGCAAATAATTCTTTACAAAAGTAATTTGAAAATTTTAAGGCTATCAAATATCCCAAACATGAAATTGCTGATAAAGAAAGTTTGTTGAAAACTGAATCGATTTTGAAAGAACTAGAAAAGGAGATTGAAAAATTCAAGTGTTTTGAGAAACGACAATTTAAAAAAAAATCAGTGTGAATCAGAGATTTTTGAATCCAAAACCAAAATCAAACTGCTTATAAACGAAAATCTGCTTTTGAAACAAAATGATACTGAAATGAGAAATATCGGCATTAACCGTTGTTTAAATCTGATAAAAGAAAATTCTGATCTTAAATCCAAAATCAACAATCCTGGATAGAGTTTGAACGATTTTCAATAGGAGAAAAATATTTGAATATGTTGTTGAAAAATCAACTTTCTCCAGGAAATAAAAATGGTCTTGGTTTTGGAAAATCAAATAGTTTTGAAAAACTGAATTCTTGTGATTTTAAAAATCCTTTAAATTGCTTCAAAAAGGGTCTTTCTGAAAATTTAAACTCTGAAAATTCCAAAAGATTTTTGAATCACAAACTGGATGTGAATCTGTTATATAACAATTTATTCAATCCATTTTGGACCCCAAAAAGGAATAAACTAAATTCATTTAAATTCAAACAAGTTTGGGTTCCAAAGGGTACAAAAGTAAATTCGAATGGGTTGTTATACAAACAGGTTTGGGTTCCTAAAGTCATGAACACATTTCAGAGTGGTTTTACAAATTTAGACCACTCGATCCTCTAAACTGTTAGGTACCACAGGAGGCTGAGGAACTGCTTTGCTAAAAGGAAATTGAATTCAAGCTATTCCATATTTTTGTATCTTTCAGAGTTCCTTAGCCAAGATGGATTGAGTTAGAGATTCATTTACTTACATTGATTTCAGGTATGATCTCTAAACTCATCTTTGTAAATATTCTCTGTTTTTTTATTTCCTCCTTCTACCCCTTCTGTTTATTTTCTTTACCTCTTCTGTTTTTATTTAACATTGCCAATTTTTTTCTTCTTGAGCCTTCTTAACTTCAGATTGCAGAATTCATGACTTTCTGAAAATTCGCTTTCATTTGTATAAAACTCTAATGTTTTAATAAATACCAGATCTTGAATTCAAATTTGTAAATTTCTGCAATTATTTTGAAGTTTATTTTTTTTCTTTCTGTTTTCTCAATTCATAACAGTGCTGAATTATTCATGTCATATCTTGAACACTGTTAATTTAAATTCTAAAATTTTGAAGATTTTAAAAATTAATGAAATTTCACATATTTCTGTTGTTCTGAGTTTCTTCTAATTCATTTTCGAAAGGCTTGAAAATTTATATTCATTACAGCACACTACTATTTTTTAGTTGTGATAATTTCATTGGTTTTTAGATTGGCTTAGAAATTTTGAATTGTCTTGAGTCACAGTGATACATCTTGAAATTCATCTTTGTTCATGATCATTATGGTTGAAATTTGTTTGTTTGAAATCATCTGAAATTCTTGATATTTTGAATATCACACACCTCTTAAATTTTGAAATTATCAATCTTGTGTGACTAATTCATTATATCTCAAAACTTGACATTGATTCAACTGATTTCAAATAAATTATTTTTAATTTTTTGGATCATGAATATCTCCCAAACTTGATGTAAATGATCTGAAATTTCTCTTTTGCTTGTCAAACATAATTATGAAAAATTTCTTTTGAAAAACAGTTCTTGAATCACACTTTATTTCATGATGATTTGATTTGAATATTTGTTTGCTTAAAATCATTTGAAATTATTGATTCCTTGAATCTCACATACATCTCAAATCTAAAATTTATAGTCTAGTGTGATCAATTCATTGAATCCTGATATTTTCATATTTCTTCGAATGATTTAAAATAAACTATATTTTTAAATCTTGGATCATGAATCATTTTTTTGTGACCTTCTGAAATATCTATGAAACATTTTCTTGTCAAGTCTGAATTGAAACTGTTTTTGTGCTACCCTGATATTGATTTGAATTTTTTTTGGTAACTTCTTACTTTGATTAATTTTTATCTGCTGCTTTGATAAAAGGAACCATTTTTGAAAATAAAATTTGGAACTGCTTGTTTTTTTGGTCAAAACTGCTTACTTCTTTGATAAATGATTTTTGCGTGCTAAATTTGTCTGATTGGGCTTTGTATTTAAAATTCATTGGTCTGAGATATCCATGGTAGGCCACCAGGGTGTGATTAAAATTCTCGATAAAGGAGACTACAATTGGCATCAGCTCTTCATTTTTTTTCACCCATCTGTTTTGAATCTTCACCTTGTATGTATTCCACACATTTTTTTTGTCTTGTATAAATCCTTTTAAATTCCTCTTGTAATTGATTTTCAATTTTAAAATTATTTATTGATTATTCTTTCAGAAATTGAAATCAATATCCGAATTGAATTGTATTTAGAATTCATCAAAGTTATTATCAGATTTTGAAATTGTGATGAGTTATGACTACAGTATATTTCACAACAAGGGGAGATTTTATTTAGATTCTTATGGTGGTTGAACAATTTTTATAATATCTTTGAATTGGAGATTATTTCACGACCATTTCCATCATTGAAGATCATTTCACGACCATTTCCATTATCTACCATCATTCTATCATCCATCATGATTTTATATTAATGTGGAGATTTCAATATTTTTAAAATCATCTTGAATAAACAGTGGAAATATTCGTGATAGAAATGGGACTATATTATTTTTCAGAATTAGTGGTAATTGAAATTTTTCAATAATCCCGTTACAGTTGAGCATATTTCATAATATGAGTAAATTAGAAATATATTTCACAAACTATTTCTATACCTACCACATTTATAACATCCATATTGGTTTTATATACTGAGGAGTTTTCTATTTGAACTGAAAATGATAAAAATATAATTAATACATAAGCGTTTCTCTAACCTCATTTAAAAATCCAAGCTCTGGTCATGCATGGTTAAGAGATTACTTATAATTTAAGCTGGGACTGACCTCGTTTAAAAATCCAAGCTCTGGTTTTGCATGGTCAGTGTGCCCTTAAATAAAAAGAAAAGAAAATGAAATAATGTGCTATAAATATAAATCAATCTGAAATTCTCATTGGTGTTTAAAAACCTGCCTATCAATCCAATTTCTAATCTTTGGAATGTGTTAATATTTTATGGAGTATTATGATTTGTAGATTGATAGTTATTGGGATTTGAGATTATTTGATTGCGTCACTTAAATTTAATTTATAATTATAGTCCAAATCCATCGTTGTTTTTGTGCTTTATTTTCATAAAAAAATCTTTTGAAAATAATTGGAAATCATTGTGTTTTGAACTCTCTCCATTATATATAAATTTTATCGTAAATCCATCATTCTCTATAATATGAAATTTGCTTCTAGTTCTTAGAATATTATGATTTCTGCTTGACTGATCGAGATTTATGATGACCGTTCTTCCTCTTAAGCTGATATTATATTTTTAGTCATTTTTCATCCATATTTTAAATTCTATATCCTTTTGATGATAACAAAAGGGGGAGAATGGTTTGAGATTTTGATTTATGAGTGAATATTTTATAAATATTTTCTATATTGAAAATTCCATTCAATTATAGATTCAATTCAATTTTAAATTTTTAACACTCATGCACAGTTATAGGGGGAGTTTCTGTTGTAGAGGGAGCAAACAAATAAGGGGAGTTCAATATTCACTGTCAAACACATTTATTATATTCAAAATCTTAATATTTGTTTGTCATCATTAAAAAGGGAGATTGTTGTATATAACATTGTTGTATACACAATTATATGATTTTTGTTTGATGATAACAACCAAATATATACTATTATAAATGTGCTTGTTATTGTACTGCTTCATATATACATCACAGACAGGAATATAATATTTATATTTAAATAGAATACGACTGTACAGAGATTCAGATATTCACATAGTATTTTATTTAAATATAATATTTTATTTCAGCATCTGAAATAATACAACATTTCTAACTCCACTATTGTATATTCACTAATATTACTTCACATGATATTGTACCTGTATATAAACTGAATATAATAGACAAATTTGTTTTAACAAAAATAAAATAATATTTTATTTCAATCAAATTTGTTTATTATAAATATCAGTACAGTTTTCTCATTTCATACACAGTTCCTCACTACAACACTCTATCTATACAATTCATATATACATTTTCTTTCTCACATATACAGTTTCATTTACACTCATACACTGACACTCTGCTTCTGTCTTCACATTAGCACAGTCAATCCAGTCACCATCTGCTTACCTGTCACATGAAACAGAAACACACAGTACACTGCAATAGAAATAAAACTGAATACATGCAAATTTGATTATTTTTTAATTTTATTTGCCTCAGAATTTTGGTGTGTTTCTCGTCATCTTTCATGACTTGATCTGATATGTACATATTTCTAGTACCTACTGCTCAGCCTCAACATACTACACTGGTTTGCTGATCAGAACCAGTATCTGATTCTGAAGAGCCATAACACAATGCAGTAGTCTGCTGATAAATAATCTACACGTGCACGATATATGTATACACACACTGTTGTGTATATACACACATATATAAATGAACAAGTAAATATGGTCGAGCATAAACCAAAATGTACAAGGAAGTTTCAGTTTTTTTCTTCTCAAAGTGGTCGAGGCAGTTTGAATGTCATGGCAGCATGAATACAAGATAAATGTAAAGCCAACACAAGTCTGGGTGCAACCACAAGCATACAGTCAACATGGGCCATAAGCAGTAATGGTCCGCATACTCAAGTCAGCAATGTTCAGGTCAAATTTCACAAGTGCAATTCGACATGCATGGACTAAAGTGTAAACAATCAAAAAGAATTTTCAAGCAACAATGGTGTATAGCAACTTTACAGTGATGGAACGGCTCAAACAAAGAACTCATGTCAAGAGCAAGTTCAAGGCGGCTTAAATTCAAGTGCTGAAATAATACAACAAAATCATTTCAACGCTGTAGTGCAATATACATGGTGCAGGCAATAGCAGTTTGCATGCTCATGTATTTCAGGACAAAAGTCCAAAGGAGTTTCAAGTAAACAAGAAAATTCAAATGGCATATCACAGTTATCATAGTACAACATGGTTCGGGTCAAACTATAATGGAAGGTGGTAGCATGGTATAACAGTGAGTGGAGCAATGGACACAACAAATGGTACAATGTGTCAAGTGAACATGCACAAGCGCATGGCACTAAAAATAGCAAGCAAAATGTTAACATGTACATGAATGGAAACATCAAAGGTAAATGGAGCAATCACAAAGCAGATTTAAGTTCGAGAGAAACTAGAGATGAAATTTCAGGAATTAATCAATTCTCTTTCGAGATTTCTTACCAGAAATCGCAGTGTGATTTCAAGGTAGTTTTAAATCAATTCATTCATGCCAGTTTGAATTAGTTCCAGAAAATCAACAATAAAGAAACATTTTGGGAAAGCTCAATCAATCTCTTTACAAGAAAACAATTTGACATTCATTTCTAGAAAGTTGATTCAGATTTGAGTGCAATTTTTAATTTGGCAAAGACTCATTCCAGTAATTCACGACATGGCAGAAACAGGAACGTTGAAGACAATTTTAGGAATCATTCTAGGCAATTGTTATTACAGAAGAATCATGGAAACAATTATTTTTGTTTCCATATTTCAAAATCAAATTTTTTCTTTCTTTCCAAAAATCACAGTGTGAATTCATTCCAACAATCCATAAATTCGCAAAAACTATCAAGGGACCAGAGAAGCAAAATTTCATCACCAAATTTTTTTATTTGTTTGGTGTATAAATGGAATAACATAGGGACCAAGAATAATCAGGAGTCCCGAGTCGTGCAGAGACAGTAAGCGCGGACTTCGCCCTTGGGGTTTCCTTTAATCAGGAGTCCCGAGTTGTGCAGAGATTGAAAGCGCGGACTCCATTCTCGGGGTTTCCTCTGGTCAGGAGTCCCGAGTTGTGCGGAGATTGAAAGCGCGGACTCCATTCTCTGGGTTTCCTCTGGTCAGGAGTCCTGATTCGCGCGGAGATTGAAAGCTCAAACTCCACTCACGGGGTTTCCTTAGGCCAGGAATACTAAGTCGCGCGGAGATTGAAAGCGTGGACTCCTCTCTCGGGGTTTCCTTAGGTCGGTTCCCGAGTCATGCGAAAATTAGAAGCATGGGATTCACTCTCAAGGCTTCCTTTAGGCAGAAATTCCGAGTTGTACGAAGATTGGTTTTGGGTGCCTTCTCTCTCGGGATCTCTTTGAGGTCGTTGGTCCCGAGTCGTGAAAAAGCATGGACATCGTTGATCCGTCCTTTAGACTCTCCCGTCGCTTTTTTTAGGTTAGAGTTTGAGGGCATCGTAGGTTTATCGGTTGTTGCCCGGATCCAGACCCTTTGGGTCGGATGGAACTGAATGAGCATTTGATGTCACACTTATTCGATTGATGGGCTGCCTCCAAGTCCGACGACTTGGGAACGAGGTTGGATATTCAAGTGAATGAACGTATCGAGTTATTTATACTTGTCCTCGTGGTTGATTCAAGAATCGAGTCAGGTAGGGATGGTTGCGCGTTCCGGGGTGCTGACCCAGTGTTGTGCACCAATGCATGTAAGTCAGTTGTGATGGTTGATCAAACATACTATGCGGAAAGTAAACACATCAAGAGCATAGAGAATTAAAAGTATCTTTACTAATAACTATGGAAGCTATGACCTTTACAATGCCTTAAATTTAAAGAAAACGAAACATTGTTGGAAAGAAATAAGTCTGTACACTAAGTTATGTGAAGTAAAATGGAAATGTTCGATATTCCATGCTATTGGGAGTTCGGCGCCATCAATGGTCGTTAGCTTGAACGTTCCATCTCCAAGCTTCCACTGTATGACGTAAGGACCTTCCCAGCGAGGACTAAAACTAGTCGGTGTGGGAAAGATCCGCCTGTGGATGAGGTCACCAATGTTGAGGTCCTTAAGGCAGACTTTAGAGTTGAAGTATCGGGCGACTCGCTGGCACTGGGCGGCAGCTCTGAGTTCAGCTTCATTCCTTTTCTCTTCGACTAAGTCAAGTGACTCCAAGAAAAGATCTTGGTTGGTCTTTGGATCGTACTAAGTGACTCAGTGAGATTGTAGTTTGAGCTCAATGGGATTGACGACTTCAGATCCATAAGCGAGAGCGAAAGGAGTATCACAAATTGCAGACTTATGGGTGGTCTGGTAGGCCCATAGGGCTAGAGAAAGCTCATCTACCCATAAGCCTCCAACTTTTTCCAAACGCTTCTTGATTATGGACATGATTGCTTTGTTGACAGCCCTGACTTATCCATTGGCTTGCGAATGAGCCACGATAGAGAACTTTTTTTCGATGTTGTGCCACTGGCAGAAAGTTTTGAGCTCGGTGCTCTCGAAATGGGTCCCATTGTCAGAAATGATAGCTTGAGTGACTCCATGTTGAGTGATGATGTTGTGGATGATGAAGTTGATCACCTTCTTGGTAGTGATTGTAGTGAGTGACTCGACTTCTACCCATTTGGAGAAGTACTTAACTGCGACGATTGCATAGCGTGCACTGCCTTTGGCCATTGGAAGAGTTCTGATGATATTGATTACCCACTTATCAAATGGCCAAGAACTGACCATCTACGTTAAATCGGTTGGCGGGGATCTAGGAATCTTGGAGAACCTCTGACATTGGTCGCACTTGCGAGTGTAATCCGTGGCGTCTTGATCGGGAGTGGGCCAGAAGTAACCATATCTGAGGAACTTCCTTGCTTAGGTTTGTGTAACACCCCACACCCGCTATAGTCACTCACTAAGGGAATGCCATAGCATCGGTGGAGTATTTTTAGTGAGTATAGAACAGTAAAATTACAACAAGACAGATATAATGTAATACTTGAAAATTTAAAACATCATCTCATAGCAGCGGAAAGTAAAACATGTTTGGTTACATCAGAAAACCATAACAAGAGTCAAGTACAAAATATCCATCCTGAATAAAATAAGTACATAATCCCACTACTCATAACAAATAGCCATAACAGAAAAGATAAGATAAGCTGAGCTCTACATCTACGGTCCAAGCTCCAAGAGATAGATAAAGCAAACTGATCAAAGCCCACTAGCACTAGGCCCAACCTGAGGACCTGAAGGAAAAAGATAAAAACAACGGGGGTCAGACATAAGCCTGAGTGAACCCTATCTCCTTAATAATACAATTATTAAAGTAATTAGGGTATGATATGAACTCGGTATGGTATCTTTGGGGATAATTACTACACTAAGTTGCCCACGAACACAGGACGAACTAAGATAACCGTAAAGACGCATCTACCCACCCAAGGATAATTACTAACTGCACCACACCAGTCACTCCTACTCAAAGGTTGATCCCACCCAAGGATATCAAAGATAGATATAACCAGTAGTTTCCTGTACCCTAGTTGACTACATAGGTGCCGTCTGCCCCTATCTCTACTAGGTGTACCCCACTAGCCCAAGCGATCGGCTCCCTAACGTAGATACCCGTGCTGGTCCCACAGTGGGGTGTATCACTCCCCTAAAGTGGCTACCCAATACTATCAACGGTGCACGGCTTTATATCTACACGATGCAACAACGGCTTATCTACCAGCCCGGGCCCACACACGCATATGAAACACGCATATGAAACCCCGTTTTGGCCTCTTATAATCAAGCCCAATATGCGTGTCCCGTCACTCGACATGGGTCGAGCCCACAAAGATACGTTTGGGATATTGGTTGAAACGGGCCCCCACAAGCTACTACTTAAGCTTGTCATTTTATCTAGTGCATTCCACTTAACCCCTTTTTATAATCATGCCCCCTTACATGTTAAGGTTTGGTTAAGTCATCCAATTATATTACAATTGCCACTTAAGGCACCCACTAGATTTCCGCATGCCACCCAAGGCACTTACTTGATTCCCCATGCCACCCAAGGCACTTACTTAACCCTTTAATCATGTTTAGTTACATGTTCCACTCTGGTTAAGTATTCTAATCGTATTTTCTATTGCCACCCAAGGCAACCCACTAGTTTTCTCATGCCACCCAAGGCACCCCCACTAGTTACTACATGCCACCCAAGGCACCCACTTAACCCCTCATGTCCCACTACATGCTAATATGGTTAAGTGTTTCTTAATTAATTAAGACCGTGATCTCCCATAAAGACCTCCCACATTAGACTGGCTGTTATGACCGCCTGGTTAAGCCGGTAGGGTCCGGGCAGTCTTACGTCATAACAGAGTCTAACCTCGTGTCTTTACTTTAATCACGTATTTAATTTGTGCCTAAGACCTCTCACATTAGACTGGCTGTTATGACCGCCTGGTTAAGCCGGTAGGGTCCGGGCAGTCTTACGTCATAACAGAGCCTAACCTCGTGTCTTAGTCGATTAATTACACCTAATTAATCACCCCCATATTAATTATCCCTAATTAATATCAATTTATTCATAACATGGGTAGACCTAACTCAATAGGTAAATTCCCATAGGGTAGACCTAACTCAATAGGTAAATTCCCACTTATGTTAATTAATTTTTTATGGTATGCTTAATCATACCCATTTCAACATACTTTTAATTAACATATTAATTAACCCCATCGTTCCCCACGTAAATCGTCATTATGACATAACATAATAAAGGGAAGATTTACCACACATAACATGGGTTTAGCATATAACTTTATCATGGGTTAAGAGGATGTCAACTTGCATATATGAGCATGTATTAACCCAACTATATTCAACCCAAACTTGCATATTATCAAACATGTGTCTTACATAACATGTTGCATATGAACTTACATATCATCAAACATGTGATTTGCATAACATGTTGCATATGAACTTACATATCATCATACATGTGATTTGCATAACATGTAGAACTTGCATTTTAGCATATACTTAACTTGCATAAGCACTCACATACTTGCATAAGCATTCATATACTTGCATAAGCTTGCATATCATGTTAAACTTGCATTTCAACATATACATAACTTGCATAAACATTCACATACTTGCATAGGCTTGCATATTATGTTAAACTTGCATTTCAACATATACATAACTTGCATAAACATTCACATACTTGCATAGGCTTGCATATTATGTTAAACTTGCATTTCAACATATACATAACTTGCATAAACATTCACATACTTGCATAGGCTTGCATATTATGTTAAACTTGCATTTCAACATATACATAACTTGCATAAACATTCACATACTTGCATAGGCTTGCATATTATGTTAAACTTGCATTTCAACATATTACATAACTTGCATAAACATTCACATACTTGCATAGGCTTGCATATTATGTTAAACTTGCATTTCAACATATACATAACTTGCATAAACATTCACATACTTGCATAGGCTTGCATATTATGTTAAACTTGCATTTCAACATATACATAACTTGCATAAACATTCACATACTTGCATAGGCTTGCATATTATGTTAAACTTGCATTTCAACATATACGTAACTTGCATAACATGTTTGCATAATGGATCCATATTCACTTAGTGTTTTGCATCATAAACATCATGAAACAACTTGCATAAAAATATCATGATTACATATTATGAAACTTGCATGACATAAGGCATATAACTTGCAAAACACATAATATTCACTACATCAAGCTTGCATAAATATATGGATCCACAAACATAGCCATACTTTATCACATCTTATCATAATCAATTCAATAATTGATTATTAAGGGGATAGAAGCTCACCAAAACAAGATTAGCAAGTTAAATGAAGCAAATCCCAATGATTAAGTAGAAGAAGATGTAGATTAGCTTGCAAACCCTCTTAGGATTTTTAGTGGAGGCTCTCCAATTTTCTAAGTGGTGGCATAATGGCCTTAGATCTATTTTTGGTAAGGATAAGGGGGGTATTAGGGTGTATATATAGATTAGTTAGATGTTTTAGGACCATAGGATATACCCTAGAACCAATCCTAGCCTTTAAAGCATGTCTTGGGGAAGAAGTCAAGTGTAGGAACCATTTAGGGCCCAAAAAAAACAGCCCAAAACTCATCCCGGGCCTCAAAACATGAGCAGTTTTTGATTTTTCGTGAAACTTTGACGGGCCATAACTTGGTCATACGGACTCCGATTTACGAAAACTCGGACTCTATTTCGCGTATTTTTCCGAGACGAACGCAATGGCACAGCCCGTTTCCCCTGATTCAGAATATTAAATTTAATTCTGCTCTGATTTATGTTATAACAAGTTATTTAACATACGGGGTGTTACATTCTCCCCTACTTAAAGGATTTCGTCCCCGAAATCTCTAAGTCAAGAAGAACGTATCCTACCAACCAAACAACCATCTACTCAACCATCAAACACTGGCATCCATTGTCCTTAAACAATTTCTAATGATGTATGAGCATATGCAAAAAGTGTGTGTATATGTTCCCTATCTAATGTATGAACATATGCAAACCATGATAGTGCCATGCATCCATTATGTATGCGAGGGAACCCTATCGACACATACAATATCTACATGAGTGCACAATCATTCACCAAAATGCATCATCCATATGATAACACAATCATTATACATCCATAAATATAGCTTCCTACACACAATTTTATGCAATATGCAATATGAAGTGATTGAGCCGATCTAGTGCCTAGAGTGTGTGTATATGCATCCACGAGCAACCACTAGCAAACACTTGTATCCACTTGCATCCATCATACATAACATGTCTCAAACACATGTTTCAACCATAGGACTATCCTATCTGAAGGTCAAAGATACTAACGAGAGGACATACTAAGGATAAGATAAGTACCAGTCAAACGATAAAGGAGAAGTTAAAAGACATACTCTCAAAAAGAAATGGATACAAAGAACGCATCTTCGCTTCCGTCTCCCAAGTTGCGTTGCTCTCCTCTTCTCCCCATTGCACTTTGACTAGCCGAACCTCTCGATTCCTCAATTTCCTAGTCTCTGACCCAAGGATGCGAGTAGGAGCTCATCGAATAGTCGCATCACGCTCTGCTTCCACTTCTCTAAGCAAACTTGGCTCTACCACCTCTGCGGTCTTATGTAGGCACTTCCTCCCATGGAATACATCATGTACACCACTAAGTCTGTCGGGCAACTCCACCAATGGAAGATGCTCCTCCCATGTACCTCCAAAATCCAAGATACATAGCCTCAAAAGGTCTTCTAAAATATGATTCACCCTCTCGGTCTGGCCGTCCGTCTGAGGATGATATGCGGTACTCAAACGCAACTGAGTCCCTACCGCCTTTTGCAAACTCTTCCAAAACTCTCTAGTGAAGATAGGATCTCGATCACTCACTATACTGGAGGGTACCCGATGCAATCGAACTATCTCCCGAAGATATACAAAAGCTAGCCATGGAGCAGTCCACTTACTCTTCACAGGTATGAAATGGGTGTTCTTAGTAAGTCTGTCTACCACCACCCAAATTCCTGTATTACTCTTTCTCGATCTGGGTAACCTGTCAATAAAATCCAACGAGACGCTGTCCCACTTTCATTGCGGAACCTCCAATGGGTGAAGCAACCCACCTGGTTTCTTTCGCTCCGTCTTCACTCGTTGGCACACCAAGCATCGAGCGACATGCTCGGCCACATCTTTCTTCATACCGGCCCAGAAGAAAGCCCTCTTCATGTCTTGGTACATCTTACCCCCACCGGGATGAATGGTCATCCTAAAACGGTGTGCGTCATCAAGAATAGCCTTCCTCAAACCCTCGTCCTGCGGTACACAAAGTCTACTGTCTCTACGCAAGCACCCTCTATCATCTAGGGTGTACCTACTCAAATGGCTGGACGACTCCCCCCTTATGAGCTTCTCTACTAACTCAACCAACTGTGGGTCGCCCCTCTGTGCTTCTCCAATCCGCCCCAAAAGAGTAGGTCTAACTTCCAAAGAAGCTAGCAAACCGGGTACAAAGTCAACGGAAGGTCTAAAGTCAAACTTAGAAATAAACTCTAAGCTCCGTCGTTCAACGAACAATGAACTCAAGGACAACCTTTTTCTACTTAAGGTGTCCGTTACCATGTTACCCTTACTCATAGGATGCTAAGGATCCCATCCACTTTTGCTGTCCTAAGACTATGCGCTCGAAGAGTCTCCAACACTTCCCTAAGATGTAGGGCATGCTCTTCTCCACCAGAATATCATCCAAAATCATCACAACTGTCTCCCACGCAGACCACCCTAGTCGAATTCGGCATCCCCCAAATGCAAGCCCCAAAGGCCTAAACCAATATCAGACAAACACCCAAGGGATACCTCCTTCGAATTCAGACGACCTACGTGAGACGATACTAGTAAAAATGGCTAAATAATTAAGCCCTTGACCAATTCTGGATGTTCTCGCCAGTCTCGCTCCAAAACCGTCGTTTATCCTATACTGGCCCTGCTCAGCCTATTGAGCATATACGAAAACTTATTTCGCTCCTAGAAAAGACCCAGATGTCATCTACAAAGACCATCACGAACTTATTTAGGTACTCCCTGAACACCTTTCTCAACAAAGTATGCGGGGGCGTTCGTCAAACCCAATGGCATCACCAGCCACTCATAAAAGAAATCATCCGGAGTCCCAAAGGCAGTCTCCTCTATACTATTCTCAGCCACTCTCAACTGATGAAATCCCGTGGCTAAGTCCTACTACAAAAATACTGAGGCGCCAGCCAACTGATCAAGGAGATCATTAATCCTCGGCAATGGGTATCTATTCTTCTTTGTGAGTTTCTTTAGTTCCCTTTAGCCTACACAAAGTCTGAGGGACCCATCCGCCTTCATAACAAAAACTACTGGAGCGCCCCACTCCGATATACTTCGTCTTATGAACCCCTTCTCAAGCAAATCGCCTACTTACTTATGGAGTTCCCTCCTCTCACTAGGAGCCATGTGGCACACTGGCCAAGATACTGGTTTGGCATTATCCACCAGATATATTCGGAAGTCAATCTCCCGCTTCGGAGGTAAGCCCTTCACCTCCTCAAACACATCCGGGTATTCCCGGACCGCTCTAACAGATCGCAGACTCTAGACCAACGTGTCAGGTGATTCTAGATACCTTAGCATAACAGATTCTATGGGATTACAAGAGATCTCGAGAGTGTTACTTAGGCGGCCCATAAGCCTAACAACTCTCCCTTCAAAATGAAGAACAGCACTCCTACTGGATAACCAGTCCATGCCCAAAATTAACCCATAGCCCGCGAAGCCCAACAAGCATCACATCTAAACTCAACGCTAAGTATAGAAACTTTCAAACCCAAACATATCATGGAGCCCCAACTGGGTTTGAAACAACTATGGGATCATCTACCAAACTGGTGTCTAAGTGCAGTGACTCAACTAACAATGGTGGGATAAACAAACTCAATATATCAGAATCAAATAAAGCTTGAATCGGATGATAAAGAAATCCAAATTCCAACCTAGACGGTCATATCCCCATCTGGTACCCTAGTCGTGAGGGAATACAACTACCCTCCAGAAGATTCCATACCTTGCCCTTGCTTCTTTGAACAATCCTAATAAGGTGTCCTATTCCTCTTAAAAGGATAACCACTTGCCTTCTTCTTCCCTATTCTCCACTCGTAACCTCCCACCAATGAGGTTTCATCTTTCATTAACCAAACAACTATTTGAGCCTTCCTCCCATCGTTTATCCAATAGATACCTACCAGTCCTCCTCCTTCTTGAACCAACTTCTAATCCGACTAACATCTAAGTCCCTTGAAGTGGTTTTCCATCTTTATCTATCTTAGAAAGATCATCTATACGCGGAGGGGAAACTCAAAACGAGAGAAAGGAAGAGATTCAAAATGGAGAATTCGAAAGATATAGATATGGCTATTGGGGATTATGCTTTCCTTTCAAAAACTTTTCTCTTAAAAGACAGGTTTTTGAAAATACTCCTTTCCAAAAGTATTCTTAGAAAATAGTTTTTCTAAAAATTTTATCTGTTCCGGTAACCTTAAGCTCTGATACCACGTGTAACACCCCACACCCGCTATAGTCACTCACAAAGGGAATGCCATAGCATCGGTGTAGTATTTTTAGTGAGTATAGAACAGTAAAATTACAACAAGACAGATATAATGTAATACTTGAAAATTTAAAACATCATCTCATAGCAGCGGAAAGTAAAACATGTTTGGTTACATCAGAAAACCATAACAAGAGTCAAGTACAAAATATCCATCCTGAATAAAATAAGTACATAATCCCACTACTCATAACAAATAGCCATAACAGAAAAGATAAGATAAGCTGAGCTCTACATCTACGGTCCAAGCTCCAAGAGATAGATAAAGCAAACTGATCAAAGCCCACTAGCACTAGGCCCAACCTGAGGACCTGAAGGAAAAAGATAAAAACAACGGGGGTCAGACATAAGCCTGAGTGAACCCTATCTCCTTAATAATACAATTATTAAAGTAATTAGGGTATGATATGAACTCGGTATGGTATCTTTGGGGATAATGACTACACTAAGTTGCCCACGAACACAGGACGAACTAAGATAACCGTAAAGACGCATCTACCCACCCAAGGATAATTACTAACTGCACCACACCAGTCACTCCTACTCAAAGGTTGATCCCACCCAAGGATATCAAAGATAGATATAACCAGTAGTTTCCTGTACCCTAGTTGACTACATAGGTGCCGTCTGCCCCTATCTCTACTAGGTGTACCCCACTACCCCAAGCGATCGGCTCCCTAACGTAGATACCCGTGCTGGTCCCACAGTGGGGTGTATCACTCCCCTAAAGTGGCTACCCAATACTATCAACGGTGCACGGCTTTATATCTACACGATGCAACAATGGCTTATCTACCAGCCCGGGCCCACACACGCATATGAAACCCGTTGGACTTGCGTTGCCACCGCTACCCCGTTTTGGCCTCTTATAATCAAGCCCAATATGCGTGTCCCGTCACTCGACATGGGTCGAGCCCACAAAGATACGTTTGGGATATTGGTTGAAACGGGCCCCCACAAGCTACTACTTAAGCTTGTCATTTTATCTAGTGCATTCCACTTAACCCCTTTTTATAATCATGCCCCCTTACATGTTAAGGTTTGGTTAAGTCATCCAATTATATTACAATTGCCACTTAAGGCACCCACTAGATTTCCGCATGCCACCCAAGGCACTTACTTGATTCCCCATGCCACCCAAGGCACTTACTTAACCCTTTAATCATGTTTAGTTACATGTTCCACTCTGGTTAAGTATTCTAATCGTATTTTCTATTGCCACCCAAGGCAACCCACTAGTTTTCTCATGCCACCCAAGGCACCCCCACTAGTTACTACATGCCACCCAAGACACCCACTTAACCCCTCATGTCCCACTACATGCTAATATGGTTAAGTGTTTCTTAATTAATTAAGACCGTGATCTCCCATAAAGACCTCCCACATTAGACTGGCTGTTATGACCGCCTGGTTAAGCCGGTAGGGTCCGGGCAGTCTTACGTCATAATAGAGTCTAACCTCGTGTCTTTACTTTAATCACGTATTTAATTTGTGCCTAAGACCTCTCACATTAGACTGGCTGTTATGACCGCCTGGTTAAGCCGGTAGGGTCCGGGCAGTCTTACGTCATAACAGAGCCTAACCTCGTGTCTTAGTCGATTAATTACACCTAATTAATCACCCCCATATTAATTATCCCTAATTAATATCAATTTATTCATAACATGGGTAGACCTAACTCAATAGGTAAATTCCCATGGGGTAGACCTAACTCAATAGGTAAATTCCCACTTATGTTAATTAATTTTTTATGGTATGCTTAATCATACCCATTTCAACATACTTTTAATTAACATATTAATTAACCCCATCGTTCCCCACGTAAATCGTCATTATGACATAACATAATAAAGGGAAGATTTACCACACATAACATGGGTTTAGCATATAACTTTATCATGGGTTAAGAGGATGTCAACTTGCATATATGAGCATGTATTAACCCAACTATATTCAACCCAAACTTGCATATTATCAAACATGTGTCTTACATAACATGTTGCATATGAACTTACATATCATCAAACATGTGATTTGCATAACATGTTGCATATGAACTTACATATCATCATACATGTGATTTGCATAACATGTAGAACTTGCATTTTAGCATATACTTAACTTGCATAAGCACTCACATACTTGCATAAGCATTCATATACTTGCATAAGCTTGCATATCATGTTAAACTTGCATTTCAACATATACATAACTTGCATAAACATTCACATACTTGCATAGGCTTGCATATTATGTTAAACTTGCATTTCAACATATACATAACTTGCATAAACATTCACATACTTGCATAGGCTTGCATATTATGTTAAACTTGCATTTCAACATATACATAACTTGCATAAACATTCACATACTTGCATAGGCTTGCATATTATGTTAAACTTGCATTTCAACATATACATAACTTGCATAAACATTCACATACTTGCATAGGCTTGCATATTATGTTAAACTTGCATTTCAACATATACATAACTTGCATAAACATTCACATACTTGCATAGGCTTGCATATTATGTTAAACTTGCATTTCAACATATACATAACTTGCATAAACATTCACATACTTGCATAGGCTTGCATATTATGTTAAACTTGCATTTCAACATATACATAACTTGCATAACATGTTTGCATAATGGATCCATATTCACTTAGTGTTTTGCATCATAAACATCATGAAACAACTTGCATAAAAATATCATGATTACATATTATGAAACTTGCATGACATAAGGCATATAACTTGCAAAACACATAATATTCACTACATCAAGCTTGCATAAATATATGGATCCACAAACATAGCCATACTTTATCACATCTTATCATAATCAATTCAATAATTGATTATTAAGGGGATAGAAGCTCACCAAAACAAGATTAGCAAGTTAAATGAAGCAAATCCCAATGATTAAGTAGAAGGAGATGTAGATTAGCTTGCAAACCCTCTTAGGATTTTTAGTGGAGGCTCTCCAATTTTCTAAGTGGTGGCATAATGGCCTTAGATCTATTTTTGGTAAGGATAAGGGGGGTATTAGGGTGTATATATAGATTAGTTAGATGTTTTAGGACCATAGGATATACCCTAGAACCAATCCTAGCCTTTAAAGCATGTCTTGGGGAAGAAGTCAAGTGTAGGAACCATTTAGGGCCCAAAAAAAACAGCCCAAAACTCATCCCGGGCCTCAAAACATGAGCAGTTTTCGTTTTTGATTTTTCGTGAAACTTTGACGGGCCATAACTTGGTCATACGGACTCCGATTTACGAAAACTCGGACTCTATTTCGCGTATTTTTCCGAGACGAACGCAATGGCACAGCCCGTTTCCCCTGATTCAGAATATTAAATTTAATTCTGCTCTGATTTATGTTATAACAAGTTATTTAACATACGGGGTGTTACATTCCCCGGTGTGGTCACCGCACTCTCCTTCATGTACATCTGATATCACACGATCGGCGTTGTTGTGGATTACACATCAGAGCAGGGGGACAGAGAATCCTCTTTGATAGAGCAGTCCATTCTGAATAATATATCGAGACGATTGCGAGTGAGTGCTCGTCTTTCTTTGTAGCGCTAAGGGAGGATAAGTAATTCTTGATTGGTGTCATCCAAGACTCGGGCTTGGACTAGGTCTCCGTCGTTGCAAATTTTGCATTTGATCGATTCTCGGTGACTCGAGTACTTCGACCGGGGTAAGTCCAATAAGCTGCGCATCCCCAGAGCTTGCCAGTTTGGCTAGTGAATTAGCCTTTTTGTTTTGTCCTCGAGGGACACGCGTGATGATGTAGTGATCGAAGTTGGTGAGCAGTTCGCGGACCCGAGCAAAGGTAGGGAGCGAGACATGCCCCCTTGTCTTGGTACTCTCCCTACACCTGACGTACGATGAACTGTAAGTCGGAGTAGATCTGGATAGCCTTGATGTTAAGTTCAATTGGAGTTCTAAGCCTAGTGATCAAGGCATTGTATTATGCATCGTTGTTAGTGGCAGGGAAATCGAGCTTCAAAGCGCAACATATCGAGCGTTCCTCAGGAGTAATGAGTACAACACCAGCACCAGAACATTGATTGATAGAGGATCCATCCACGAACAGTTTCTATTGAATTTATGGAGTCTCGATGTCTTATGGAGGAGGATCTTCTGGAATGGTGAACTCCACTGCGAAAACAACGAGGGATTTCCCAAGGAAGGCTCTATGGGGGACGAATGTGATCTCGAATTAGCTCAGTTCTATATTCCATTTTAGAAGTCGTCCAGATGCCTCAGGCTGTTGAAGGACTTGTCGTAAAGGTTGGTTAGTGAAGACTTTGATTGGATGAGACTTAAAGTAGGGCCTCAGCTTCCAGGAGGAGATCAATAGATAGTAAGCTAAATTCTCTATCTTTGGATATTTCTTTTCTGCCTTTGTTTTGTCTCTTGCCAATGCAGTAAACGGGCCATTGGACACAATCTTCAATGCGCACAAACGTTGAGCTGATTACTTGCATGGAAATAGATAAATAGACATATAAGTCCTCATGATCCACGGGTTTGGACAAGATAGTGGTCACTCTAAGTGATTCGGTAAATCCTAGAATGCGACAACACACTCCAGTGTCCATGTGAAGTTCCGCTTCAATTTTCCGAGCAAGTCAAAAAAGGGAATACATTTGTCAGTAGCTTTAGTAATGAACTGACTTAGGGTGGCGACCTACTCGTTTAAACTTTGAACATCTTTGATGCTCTGAGTGGCTTGGATATCCCAGATAGCTTTAATCTTATCTAGATTGGTTTTGATGCCCCACGAATTGACAACCAAACCCAGGAATTTTCCCGATGCAACGCCAAAAGAGCATTTCAAGGGATTGAGTTTCATACCATATTGGCGGAGGACACCGAACATCTCGGAGAGGTCATTGATGTGGTCGTTCGATACCCTCGTTTCACGAGCATATCGTCTACGTAGACCTTCATGAATCTTCCGATCTGGTCCTTGAACATGTAGGTGACCAGTCATTGATAGGTGGCTCCAACTTTATTGGGACCGAAGGGAATGACGACATAATAGTAGAGCTCGAGGTCGATTATGAAAGAAGTATGGCCCTGATCTGGAAGGTACATTGGAATCTGATTGTAGCCATGAGTACCATCCATGAAGGAGATAAGCTGGTAGCCGGCAGCTGAATCAACAAGCTGGTCAATCTTTGGAAGTGGGAAGCTATCCTTTGGGCAAGTTTTGTTCAAATCGGAGTAAACAACACACGTTCGCCACTTTCCGTTTGCCTTCTTGACCAAGACTGGGTTGGAGACCCATTCTAGGTAGTAGGAAACGCATATAAAATTGTTATCAAGTAGCATATCCACCTCCTCTTTGAGTGCAGTCGATCTTTCAATTCCCAAGGTTCGACACTTCTGCTTGACTAGAAGTTGCCTAGGGTCAATACTGAGCATGTGACAAGCGACTCATAATTGATGTCGTACATGTCTGAGTGTGTCCAAGCGAATACGTCGAGGTTGGCCCTTAAGAATTCCACGAGCTCTTCCTTTATTATGGGGTGGATTTGTAATCCAACTTTCAAGACCTTTGTCTGGTCGTCGGGGCTGATTGGAACATCCACCGTTGGTTCTACCAGGTTAGCTCTCTCTAAATCGGGCTCTTCATCTTCCCTCGGATTGAGATCGTCAAAAATACGGCAGTGGCGCTTGAGCTAGGACTCAGACACCTTTGATAGCTATGTAGAGATGGTCTTGGCGCAGGAAGGTGGAGGCACCATCTTGCCTTTATCCTTATTGCGCGCGTTCTTCCACTCTATGAGGTAGCAAGCCCTTATGGTTGCTTGGTCGCCTTTCACTGTGCCGATCCCATTTTCTATCGGAAATTTCCATTAGAAAGGATCATGAAGATATTCATACTTTGAATTCTACTAGAAAAGGGCGACCAAGGAAGACGTTATATGGAGAGATGACGTCGATGACCACAAAGGTGAGGATTCAGAACCGGTTTCGATCCCCTTCTCCAAGTTCTACTGAGAGGTCAACCATGCCAACGGGTTGGTTGGAAGAACCAGTGAAACCGTGAATCGTGACATGGCAGGGCCTCAAGTATTTGGACTCTAGTTTCATTGGATCGTAGGCCTCCTTGAAGATAATGTTGACCAAGCTTCATGAATCAATTAGGATCCTTAGAACGAAGGTAGGGCTAATCTGAGAAGAGATGACGAGAGGAACTATGGTTGGGATTTCAATTCCTGTAGACTCCCTCTCTCGGAAGAAGATATCATCCCGCATTGTCTTCTGAAGCTTAGCAAGGACGGATTCATCAAGAGTAGCGCATGCTTCGTAGTTGGCATATTCTTCCATCTTTCAGAAGCTCTCATGTGTGGGTAAGGTCCACCGCAGATAGTGTTGATCACGAAGCCACGTGGTCTTTGATTGGACAGCCCTGGGGACCCATTAGCTGGAGGAAGAGCGGGTGTTGAAGGGCCCGCGGCTGCTTCGGAGGGAGCAGGATCCTGAACGTACAGCTCCATACGTTTCTCGCGGATGAGTTTTTCAATCGCGTCCTTGAGGTGGCAATAGTCATTAGTGTTGTGCCCGTACATTCACGGAATATGCAGATTTTGTCGGAGTTTTTCTCGTGGTCGGTAGATTCCCGAGTGTTGGGCTTCTTGTACTGATGAGTATTACAAGTCTCTAGTAGATTGTCTCCATATCTCGATTGAGCGGAGTGTAGTTCTTGTAACTCTGGTAGCGATCGTGCTTCTTGGGATCGACAGGAGCTAGATTGTTGTTTCGACCACCAGGTTTGTCATTGTTTGGTTTGGCTTGCACACGACTGCCCCCTTACCCTTGTCGGAAGATTCCCCAACTTGTTTTCCTTTGATGTTGTTTTCGACGGCGTCAATGTGTGGGTTGCTAGGTTGGTTGCCCTGGGTATCCCTGTTGCGCCGAGTTTCCTTTTGACATAGGAATTGCCCAGCTTTCTCGTAGAAGTCTTCAAGGGTCTTCGGTTGACTTCAGTCTATCGATGCCCTAAATTTGGAATCAGCGAGGAAGCCTTTGGCGAGCTGAACGAGAACTGTGTGAGGTTCCTGGTCGCCAATCTCAGTGAGGGCATTGTTGAAACGCTTGAGGTAGCTTTTGATGGTTTCGGTCAGAAGCTGATAGAGATTGGAGAGATAGAGAGAGGGAGAGTTCTTAGGCGTAGGAGCATGCATCTTGATCTGTCTAACCATTTTAGTTGCCAGACGGTCAAAGTTACTGATAGACTGAAGTGGAAGGCGGGTGAACTAAAGCAAGGTTGTGCCTTCCAAGAGACTGGGAAGCATTTAAACTTGACGGCATTGGTGGCTCTGTTGGAGTCCATGTGCCACTCATAGTGGTTCAGAAAATCGCAAGAGTCAGTTGTTCCGTCGTAGAGCCCCAGCTGTGGCATGTTGAAGCGTCGAGGTCACTCGGCTTCGTGCACGACCTTGGTGAAGAGGTTACGTCTCAAGCGGGTTTCCCATATGTCGTTGACGTTCCCTCGCATATTCCTTATGATTGTTCGGACCATGTCGGGGAGATATGCCGAGTGAACATTCTCTGGCGGGATCCAGCAGTTGTTGTTCACCTCGAGAGTTCTGGGCCGTAGGCATCGCCTAAGATGGATGTCGGGCTCGTCTTTATCCATGTTATTGTCATTGTTGACTTGATTCTGGTATGGTTGATGAGGTTGAGAAGGCGAATGCAGATTCAGTTTAGATAGGACTTGGGCATGTTGAGTTGCTGGACGCGTAGGCCCCAAGTTTAGAGCGGCGACATCTGGGTTCTATTGAGGAGGGGGTCGGTTACTAGACCTGGTTCATCATTGATAACCAACCGGGAACAATTGCATTGACGCGTTCCCTTGCTGATGGTTATGGTGGTCCCATTACCGTTGTTGTTGCCGTTGGTATGGGCGTATGTGTGAGCAGCGACATTAGTGTTGAGAGTAAACCTCCTTCTTTGGCTCCGGCCCGAGTTTCGGAAGAGGCACTCTCAGAGGAGTTGTGCCGCCAGCGAGCATTGTTCTGAGAAAGCTGGGGTCAAGCGACGAGGCATTGACTTTCCTAAAGCTGACGCATGAGGTCGATGTTGTTTTCCAACGCCTCATTTAGCTCCATGGATATGTTTTCCAACCTTTTATTGAATGCGTAGACCTGCGCTTGAGTTACTGGAGCATTGAGGTCCGTAGGAAGAAGGATGTCTACTTCAGTCGAGTTTTCTGCCAGTTGAAGTCGATGAGAAGTGGCAGCGTCGGATGGTGCCGAAGTTCCAATCATCGGGTTCTTTTCTCGTTTAACCATCATAAGCAGACTCGAGCATTAGGTTAGGAAGAGACCTGAGTAGCACGTCGAAGTCGATACGGAAGTCTGCAACACAGAAATGAGCTAGTTTAAGTTCTCAGTGAAAGCACCAGAATGTTGATGGAAAAAAATGTCGTAACAACCAAGGGTTCTTAATTACTTAGGAATAATGTTTCCCATGGAAAAGTAAGAGCAAAAAGTTGTAAATAACACAGTAGATTATAGTGGTTCGTCCCGTGAGGGACCCACATCCACTTTGAAGGAGTTCGCTGAAATTTATTCACAACAATAGATAACAAGCTTTGAATATTATCTAGGCATTTGATTATAAGTGTTTCCATGTATTTTGGAATCATAGTTGTCATGTATGAGTCCTACGAAAAAGTGATTTTTATGCTTCTTCTCCCTCAAGCACTAGACTGTCATAAATGAGTTCTTGAAGCTCTAAGAGATGTAGAATTAGCAAAAATCCAAGCCTTGTAATGAAAGAGCATGGGGGTATTCATAGTGGAAGGGTTGAAAGTAGGTAAGATTTGGGGACCACGCAGCAGAAAATCGCATCATAGAGTCGCACATACCAGAAAATTGCATCATATCCCACCTTTAAAGAAGAAAATCATATCCCCTAGGGGGATGCGGTTTTCGCATCCAGAGGGATGCAATAATCGCATCCCATGGGGATGCGTTCCTCTTTTTGGAGGTAGTTTCCTCTCATCCAAAGGGATGCGGTGTCATCACATCCAGAGGGATGCGATAATATCGCATCCGATGGATGTGACAACATTGCATCCAAGGGGACGCGATGTAAATGGATGCGAGACAAAGCCAGTGAAGAGTAAGGCGATGCGGCATGGGATGATGCGAGCAAGGTGATACGAGAAGAGTCGTGTGATGAGATAAAGCCAATGTGGTGTGGTTTAAGGCGATGCGACAGGGAATTGATACGAGGTGAAGTAGCTCAGGGTGATGTGATATGCTTGTCTCGAGAGGTTGTAAGGCGATGTAGACATGAGGCGATTTAGGTATTTTGACAAGTTGTGAGGCTATCGTTAGCTCGATTCCTTCTGAACTCGAATCTTCAAATGTTTTGGCGACACTACGAGCTTTGGTACCCCTACAACGGGTTGAGTCGAGTGGGTCTTGAGTACTTTTGGGAACTGGACTAAAATGCCAGTTAATAATGGTGATGATTATCCTTATTTCGAAATGTAATAAATGTTGTGACTTGGTTTGCTAATTTTAATAAATGCTTTAAAACTTTCCGCTGTGTTTTACATTTTTGTCTTGGGAATTTTAGTCTCTATGTTGTTACTTTATACCTAAGCGCTTCAGAAAATTTAATGCATCCTCATATGGGTGAACCTAAGGGATATGGGGTGTCACAGGACAGGTGTGAAAAACTTAAAACAGTTAAAAATAAGATAACTCATATGACCATGCCGTATGAACACGGAACGGGTTTTTCCCTTATGAATACTAGTGCGTAAAACTCTTAATGCTTTTTTGAATATGAAGCTATCATAAGGCACGTCCCATATCACACAATGCAAGCGCACACTTATGAGCGAGTTTTCTTCTTATAATAAGCAAAAATGCTTGATATGCGAAAACCATTTGATATTATTATTAGTGCATAAAGTGGAAAATCATTTCGCAAATGAATGTATTAATCTTAGCCAACATAATACCGCATCCTATTATGTTGACGTATAGGTATAGAACTAAAAACATGTGGGCTCGTAGTGGAAATTTGGATGCCAACATTGACCAAGGCAAAGGATCTTCCTTTCCAAATGGAACACCTCTATAGGGATGTACCCGTGAGAAAACACCTCATGCTTTCTCGACTACACAAGGCCGGACCATCTTTATATGCTGACTCTACTAGATGGCAACATGAATATGACATCCCTCGTTGTGACCAACCTTTAATCGAGCGCTCGTTTCCAACATCCACATAAAGTAGATTTCCACATAAGTATATACCTAGGACCCATACCATAGTATCACTTTTTATCCAGAAGGGAATGACCATACCCTAATGAGCGCAACCCACATAGCCTTGCTATCATAATCCTGCGCTAGGCCATCACCGGGGTGTGAGGCTTGACGAAGTCTCGTTACGCAAAGCTACGCTTTACCCTAAAGCCATGCTTTGATCATCTGCAGCTCAATCACTTGGCATTCCACATTGTCATTTCATAACATATAATTGATAACTACTAACCATATAATTTTTGAGCTCGTACGTCTCAAAGAAGGGTGTTAAACTAAGAGAATAAATTCTCTGCCACCAAACAGAAATATGTTTAGTAAAGATCAAAATGGATTACAAAATACAATGTCATACACACGTCCATACAAGTATGTTCTGGGTCTGAATGAAACCGAAGGCAGCTTATTCCTCATCCAAAATGGAGAGAGGTCCTTGCAAATCCGGAAAATCTCCAAATACGTCCGGACCACTACTACAATATAATCTCATAATATGTGGTTGCCCCTCTAAGGCATCAATAAGCAGTCCTATGATGTGAAGATTCTCGGTCTTCAATCATCGTTTTAAAATATCTTGTCTTCATCACATCATATTATTATTCGGAATAGTTTCCAGACACAAGTTTCGATCTCAGACTTTCCAAATAATACGCGTCATTAAAAACAACATAGATATATCGGATTTCAGTTAAGTCTCAAACCCATCTTAACTTTTGAAAACTTTATTCGTAATTGAAAACACTTCATTATTCATTTAAAATGTTTTAACGAAGGCTGGATATCAATTATTAAGATTAAACCTTTCAAAACCAATTATTAAGCAAACCGTGTTTCAAAAGCGTCACTAAAAGTGTTACAAATAGGCTTATTTAACTTTTTTGATAAAAACAACTTTAAAACTCCGCATTTCCAACCCAAATCACTTTGAAATCATTTATTATGATTTATAAAAAAAATTATATTTTTAATGTGACGATCCCAAAATCCGTATGGACGGTGTTAAGGATAATCATAAGAATGTAACACAATAATCATCATTAGCAGAGTACAGATAATAGCATGAACTTAAAATAGGTTAATTTACATAAATATGACAGTGGAATCATAACATGTAACAACATCAAAGTGGCACAGAGCAGGATATAACTTAGTGCATAAAAGGGGAATGATCAGTCAACATCGCCTGAGGCGGAATATATGCATACAATGAGACATAATAGTGGTACCAGTCTACATCGCCTGAGGCGATACATATACATACAGTAATACATGCTGAATGTAAAGTAGTCTACATCGTCTGTGGCGGAATCATATACATAACATAAGGATGGCGGAAAGTCAATAGCCAAAATGATACAAGTAATCTAGTCCTCGCCATCGAGCCAAAAACGCACTCTATGCTGCAGTGCTAGCCAAAAACCTGTCATTTGTCGACTAGGCTGCCCGTGTGAAAATAAGGGCACCCGAGTTTGCAAAGTGAAACAAACAACGAGTTAGTCATGGCACTGGTATGAAAAATCTACTTAACTGCTTAAACAACACAAATAAGGCAATTCATAGGACCACGCCACTTTCTTGGAACGGGTTTACTCCAATGATTTCCACTACATTTAACAAAGTAAATTCTTTAAATAACGCAATGCTTATAAAAAGAATGAGGCCGATATAAGACTCAAGTCCCATCACACAATGCAACGCAAACCGGAGGATAGAGTTTTACCTTATACTGGCCAAAATATGCTGGATACGTATAAATGAAAGTCATTTGATATTATTGCTAGTGAATATATGTTTCAAAAGCAAATTCAATCATAAGTATCAATCGTAGACGACATGAGTGTCCCATGCCACTATGTCGCCATATATAGGTATACAATCAAAACCGCACATGTCGTATTGGAAATTGGATTTCCATCTATGAACCGAGGCAAGGGGCAAGATCCTCTCCGATTCGAGACTATCTAGTCTGAGTCTCAGGCAAGTACTCAGTCAAGCCTTTGGATCATCAGGGGCGGCCCACTCGATGTGGATTAAATAAAACCCTAAACAATATGTCTCTCCGCCCTATGGGGCATAAATGAGCCCACTGACTCCATATCTGAGGCGCCTCGCAACAGCAACAAGCACACAGGTGAAAAGTATATAAATGTCGGCCAGTATAAGCACCGACACCACCTCTAACTAGAAAGAGACGCATGTTCCCCCTGAGTCCTTCTCCCGTTTCTGGTTCAAACCGGGGTGTGAGGCTCGCGAATCCACGCTATACACAAAGCTGGGCCACGTAGGCCGTGCTTTAATCATCAACCACAAGACTTTGCTTTGCAACAGAAGCCTTGATCACTGCATCTTAGGCATGCCACACTGGCAGTTCACTCCATGCGACTGATTTCCATCGATATATAACCTCTGAGCTCGTACGTCTCAAAGAAGGGCGTTAAGCAAGAGAATAAATTCTCCGCCGCCAAACAGATATATATTTAACAGAGATAAATCAACACAGAACAAAATCCAATGTCAGACACACAGTCCATTTACACGTCCATTCTGGGTCTGAATGAAACCGGAGGCACTACTCCTCGCATATCCATACAATCAACACATACGTCCGGACGGCTACTACTTTAGCACCTTCAAGGTAGCTACTCCAATCAGGAACCTCAGTAGCGCTCATCCATCCGATATGAAAATTGTCGGTCTCGAACCGTCTTCACATCTTCGATTTCGAATCGTCGATCAATTATTTGAAGTGAGAATTAACTCGGCCTTTTCAAATAATTCACGTATATTTAAAATTCAAATCAATTTCTTTTCAGTTCTTTAGTGGAAATTTCATGTCAAACACATTCAACAATCAAACACCAAGCAAACCAAGTAAAGTTGGTTTATTTTCACTTCATATCGCTTATAATATTTTATAACGATTTTTCGCCATTATTATTTAATTAAAAATGGCCTTATTTATTTAAACGATGTTTCAGGTCGCATCGTGCCACTGGCGCTGTTTTTCTCTAAATTTGTTTTACACATATCTGAAAATCTAACCGTTGGATCTTAACAAATTTTATATCGTTGGAAAGATCTCCCAAAAGCGAACCCAATGTTTCCAGTTTCGTCAAAATCCGATGGTCGGATCTTTAGGTATAATCGTTTAAAAGTACGATTTCAAAACGCGAACTGCACGGCCTTATTTGGTTTTAATTTAATTTATATTTATATATATATATAATTCATTCGATGATTTCAATATCGTTTTCACTTCTAAAATTTCACTAACGCATTTAAATTTTGGAAAATTTCGCCATAACCTCCTTTGTACGGGAAGGGTCGGGAAAATCCCCAAACAGCCACACGGGCGTCTCATCTCAAAAAGAAAAAGAAAAAGCCAAGCGGCTAGCCAGTAGGCTCATAAAATCATCACCCAAGCAAAACGGTAAATGTGTACCTATTTGTTGGGCACAAAATTTTATTCCTCTTCTCTAGCCTCTTTGCTATAACCTGTTCAAATGAATATGCATGTATATGTGTGCAATTCTAATCACTTACCAGTTTTCAATTCAGTTTCATACTTGATTCGGTTTAATTTCACCATTCAATCAAGTGTTGCATACATAAGTTAAAAACCATATCATTATCTAATTAACGAATATTTTCGCTTGTAACAACCCACATTTTCCGTACTACCTGAGTTGACTAATAACACCATACGTCCAACCCAAATTGCACAGAAATACGAATCATTATTAGGAAGAAGTTAGAGGATGAGAAATAGAAAGAAAGAAATATTAGAATAGAAGAAAAACGAAGATCACAAACTCACAGCGGAACGAATAAAATATATTATATAACATAACTTTTGTAATACAAATCAGTAACTTTATATACATACCATCATCAGAGCACAACAGTCATTTCTGGAACAGTTATAAACACCTGTTTCCAGATACAACATAGTACACAGCGGAAATACGATAATCTACAACTAACTGGTGAAGCCTCCTGCTTCCAGCTTTTCCAAGTGAATCTGAAAAATCCCAACTACTTGACTGCCCGTACAAATTTGGGCACCCAAGAGTTTAGGGAAACAAACAAAATAAACTCTGGGTCAGTCATGGGACTGGTGTGAGTAAACTCCAACCACTTGTTTAACTTTCAAAAACCCTTTTCGAATGAAAAGATAATAGTAAGACTAGCCCACACATAAACATGGACGGTTTTTACCTTACTATAACCCAAAACACTTTGATATCAAATCCAATGATATTATAATAATGTCTACATCAAATAAATACAATCTAGCGGAACGCTTGCATCTCACGCTCCACATACATAGTATAAAATCAAAACCGCATGGCGCTTATTGGAGATTGGATTCCGACTATGACAAGGTATGGAACCACCTTCCGCTAGTGTATCTCTAGAGAGGAATACACTGGGTTCAACAAGAACATCTTGTAACCCGACCCACACATGACCGACCACTCATTTCGCTTGAGTGTATCGAATGTATATCACCAACGGTTGGGATCAGCAACCGTCTCCCGACTAGGACAGCATCGAATAGAATAAGAAATTTAATGAACCTCTAGATAGGTGATTGTACATCCTAATGGGTGCGACCCACATAGCCATGCTGCCTGCCCGATTTTTGTCCTTTCCTGGTTGTTGAGGCCTGAGGCTACGAATACTTACCATTCATTGATAGCACAATCACTTTGAATGCCACATCGTCAGATCCGTTAATCACTAGTTGAGTTTGCACAAATATTCTGGATGTTATGCTAAGGGAATAAATCCGTTGCAACCATATATATTTATACAGACCAACCCATTTGATCATTGGAAATACTCTGTCAGACATTCGTCCATTTACGTTCGTTCTGGGATTGAACGAAACCGAAGGCACTATTTCTATTTAATAGAAAGAGTCCTTGCATTTTACTCCGTCTTCAATATATTCAGCATACTTGGTTCGCAACGCTAATGCCGATACGGAGTGGTTCTTCGGATAATAATCCAACCGGTCTCTCTATATTGACAACGATGGTCAAAAACTTCGATAGTCTGTGATTTAACTATCGAATAAAAACAAGTGTTCATCCAACATATCAAACAAACCACTGGGCTCTTTAATTAATATTTCATTAATTAAATCTCTTCTCCATTTCCTTATCAATATTTGTTACCCAAATATTTTCAATAACCATATTGGCTCTTTACGCTATTTGGAAAGCATTTCCCAATATCAACTCCTTTTATTTTCTATATATTAGAAAATATCTCTATTTGCAATTGGAAACGATTCCAATCACTTATCTCTATCCCGACTATTTTAATTATACTCAGGAAATATTTACTTGTTATATTTCCAAAATTCCATCACTTGGGTTTAAAACGAATGTTGTGTAAAACATCGTTACAACAACCCAAAATATTTTCTTCAACTAACTCTTTTTCAAACACTTCTCTTCGAGACTGGATCTTGCTATTTATCCGTTAAAAATGAAATCAATCAAGTTGGGGTAAAATTACCTCTCAGACCTTGACTGGAACCATCCTCAACTTCAAAACGGCAAAACCACTTACCTCGAATAAACACACTATACAATCCAATTATTCATTTTTAAACATGTATAAAGTTCGCTTTCTATTTCTAATTTATAGATTTCTCTTTCTGTTTCCAATACTCTATTTTGATTTCATTTCCTTATCGAATTCTACATATATCGATACATTGATTTATAACTATCAAATTATCTTAAAAATATTCTAACTCCTTAAATTTCCGGAAAAATTCGCCATAACCTCCCCTGTACCGGGAGCATCGGGAAATTTCAAATAGCTTCCCCGGTCCTTCTTATCTCAAAAAGAAAAAGAAAAAGCCAAGCGGCTAGCCGATACGGCGCATAAAATCTAATATATGAATTAAACATGTACCTTTTTGTTGGGCACATAAATTAAAATCTTCATATACTTCATCCCATACCTGTCTCCTGTACGTCTATACCTGTCCAATTTATTTCAACTTCATACACTCGTTTGACTCAATTCGTTAAAGTAACTCTTTAACTAACTCTCTGCCTATCTCGCTTGTATATTTGAATATAACACGTTTCAAATATATTTCCACTTACTTATCAACTAATTGAATTCAAATTTCAATTTAAGTTCTATATTCGATTTCGAATATATATTTACAATTCCAAATTCACTTTTCAAAGTTCGACTTCAATTCACCACTCGATTAACTAATTCTTCTTTGACTTAGTTAATTCTATTCAATAATCAAAAATATGATTATTGTTTCAAAATCATCTTCTTTACTTCACTTGAGTTCACATTTATTTTCTAACTCAAGTCTAGATTTTTAAATGGAAATTCGGATTTTTATTTGCTTAAAAATCCCAATATTTATATATAAAATCCATTATGGTTTTAATGGTTTCTGGCGCTGCACTTTTAAAAATTTGATTTTTGACATAACTCAAAATCTATTCGACGAAATCCAGATTTTTCTCTTCCATTAGAAAACTATCATCTAGTCGGTCCTGACGTTTCTTGTTTCAAAGAATTCTGACTTCAATTGAGTTCTATATACTCAATTGAAGTTCGAGTCGCCAATTTACGAACTACCCCGCCGTGGCGAGTTCGCTATATATATATATATATATATATATATATATATACTTCTAAAACTTTGTTTTAGAATAAATTCAACTCTATTTTTGATATATATTTTAATATATATCAAATTCATTTTCTTTTCAATCCAAAATAATATTTTCAATTTTCTATATTCAAATCCCATTTTCATTTCTATTTGAATTTTAAATATTCGAATTCCAATTTAAATTTCTATTTGAATTCTATATTTAAAATTCATTTCAACTCTATTTGAATTCTATACTCAAGTACCATTTGAATTTCTATATTCAAAATTTCTATATTCAAATCTCTTATTCAAATTCCGTTTGAATTCTTTTATCCAAATTCTATATTCAAATTTCATATGAAATTTCTTTATTCAAATCTATTTGAATTCCCTTGAATTCAAATTCTATTTCAGTTGCTTTGACTTCAAATCTATTTCAATTCCTTTGAATTCAAATCCCATATTTAAATTCTTTTTTTTTTTGAATTTCTATAGTCAAATTCTCTTTCATTTATATTTGAATTCAAATTTCATTGCAATTCTATTTTTGAAATTCTATTTTCAAAGTCTATTTCAGTTTCTCTTTGAAAATTCTATTTTTGAAAATCTATTTCAAATTCTATTTGGAAATTCTATTTCAAATTCTCTATATTCAAACTCCATTTGAAAATTCTATATTCAAATCCACTTTGGATTTTCTATTTGAATTCTATATTCAAAATCTATATTCAAATGTTACTTCAAATTCCCTTATTTAAATTCTATTTGAATTCTCTTATTCAAACTCTATATTTAAATTCCATTTGAATCATATTTTCAAATCTCTATAGTTAACTTCATTGAATTCTATTTTCAAGTCTCTATAGTTAACTCCATTTGAATTTTCTTTATTCAATTTCTTTAAACAAGTCTCGACTTCAATTCCTTTTTGAAATCAATATCTCTATTTTCCTTTTGAAGATAGATTTCCCATTCCAATTTCACACTTGTATTTCTATTTCTGAATTATCAAATGATAATTCTTTTCACTTCATTTATAACTTCGTTATAAAAGAACTATTTATAAACTTCGTGATAAAAGAACTATTTATAAACTTCGTTTATAAAGGAACCACTTGTTTTATTTTTCAAAAACAAGTTTATATTTTTATTCCATTAAAAATTCAAATTCTATTTAAAAATAGAATTTTCCCTTTTAAATCTCAAATATCCTTCGACGATATTTTTAAGAAATTAACACTTAGCCCAGTGATATTTAAAACAATCAAATCACCCAATTTTCAATCATTTTATTTTTAACACATCATATATGAATATATGAAATCAGCAAACAACAAACAGATAATATATTTTTGAGGAATCCAGTTGGATCCCTCCAACCTATTTCCCTGCATCCACAGATGTTAGCACATAATAATACCCATTCTGCTTCGTGGCAGGATATCGCGGTATAGAAGGTCATCCACTAATCATAGCGTGGGGCGTATAGGGTAATCATCCGCTATGAAACTGCGGGCATCCGCTAATGAGACTGCGGGAATCCAACCAACCAATCAACTAAATATATATATATATATATATATATATATATAGCCTAAATAACTAATATATATAAAACAAGCAGAAAAAATCCAAACAAGCAACAACAATTATTTTTACGAAGTTAAAATAATTATAAATAAAAGGTGAGTGAGATTTACTCACCTCGATTTCCCTTTTGCCGAATATTTTGTTTACTTCCATACCGTTGCGTTTACGAATCATCTCGGCCGTCTTCACCGAATCTATTTGTTCCTATGATAATTTATTTTATTATCGATTAAACTGTGTTCATTTAGATTAACTATTCGAACAAAAATAATTAAATAAAATAAATTACTAAATTATACCTTAACCCTTGTTTATAATCCTTTCCTCCTCTTTGAATAAAAACAGTGTTTCTCCATTGTTTGATTTTGAAAACAACCTGCTGACACCGTCACTCAATCATTTGAACGACCATTGACTTCACTGTCAACTCCAGTTCATTATCAAAAAGTCAAATCCCAATATCTCCTTCGAACCAATTCTCCTACAAACCGCAATGCTCCAGTGTATCAGTGTTTAACCTCCTTTAATCACAAATCTAAATTTCTGATCATCACTTCATTACGCTACCATCAAAACAAGGATCAAACTATTCCCATCAGATCCCTCACAAGTTCGAATTTCATCAGGTGTCCAAACAACCGTGAGCCTTACCCCTTTCCTTCCTCAATCCAACGCAAAATCCAAAGACCGGCCTTACCAAAACATGTAGTACCTCTGCCTGCTTCCAGTAATTCGCACTCCCCTGTAGTGCCTCCAAAACAAACATCGATCTCCCCAGGTGGCCAACCATCGCACTACCCAATTTAGCATCACCGGTCCAACTCCACTCGCCACCCCATAGTAGAGCTCCAGTCCACTCTTAGTACCTCGCACCACCACATCTGTTACACTCGAACAACCCCAACGTCACAACCTCTCATACATCACGCTCTGGAACACTAAGTTCTTCGTTGCCCTAAATACTTCGAGAGCCACGATATTCCCATCGCGATGATGGTCAAGACCGCCTCTCGCGAGTGCCCTAGCCATCGTCGCCCCACAGGGGATTGCCCGATTCGAACTCGCGGTTCCTGATTTCATCATATTTTTTTTTTTTTGAAATGGTGGATTTTAGTTTCCGAGGTTGGTCTGAGGGAAAAGAAACGAAGGGGAAGGAAAATGAAATGGGTTCGATGGTTTCAGAGATGGAAGGAAATTGAAGACGAGAACTGTTTTTATAGGGAGGAACGATGAAACAAATAGTACCGGCCATTAAATTCCTGTTTCCCTGATACTGAAGCTTGGAGACAAAGTTGTTGGCTCAAAATGGATAGGTATGCGAAATGAAATAGGAGGTCGGCTGATTAGATTGTCTGATTTGAGTTTGTTTTTAATTAAAGACTAAAGTATATCACAGTCCCTTATTTTAAAACCCAGAACCGCTATTCTAACTTAACGACCGATATTCCAATATAATAACCCTATTCTGAACTCAACTGTAAATATTTTGAAATTTAATTTCAACACGTATACCATATTAAATTAATATAATATTAATTAAATTCGAAACCCACAAATTCTTTGAAAATAAATTATTATTTATCATCGTATATATCAAATAAATATTCAAATATTTAAAATTAAACGACCAAAATCCTGGGTCGTTACATTCTTCCCCACTTAAAATAATTTCGTCCTCGAAATTGCTAAGGTAGAAAAATGGTACAAATTCATTACTTTTCAACATCTCACTTATGTTGAAACTCAACCCCTCATATTTCTATGACTTTAATTTCAACCAAAACTTTTGGTCTTCTTCCTTTCATATGCCTTCACATCCAATTTATATTTATTTCAATTTATTTCAAATTGATTCTAGTCAATTTATTTACCCCGACCCATTTAACTTGCTTAAGCTAAATTTTAATTCCAGAATCCACATCGCAGGGTTTTCATTTCAAATCAATATTGAGATCCCATAAATACATACATATACATTTGTCACTATCTCAAATTCAAAACATTTGAATTTCAAACCACTTGTTTTTCTTCCAAACAAATTCCATCAAAAACTTTTCTACGGCAGCAATCCATCACTTAGAAACTCGAAAATGAACACTGATGCTGCTGCAGTCATCATCAGAATTATTTCCCAGCCACTGAAGTGAGTTCAGTGCTTTATTATTTCAAAATCCATCTAAAATGATTTTCTTTCAAATCCTTTTAAAACGAATCTCTATTATTTTGGTATACTTTGAAAAATATTTTTCAACTTCCCAGGATTTTGAAATTCTTAATTCTGGTTTGAATTTAATTCTAATTTATCTCATTTGTATATTTAATTTTCTATACAAATTCTATTTTGGTTATAAATAACCATTCCTATTTTATAATCTCGTTTGATTACAATCCTAACAATCAACACATCCATATATTATAATAATTTCAGAAAATTATTCTTTCTATATCAAAATAGAATTTTGGGTAAAATTATTTCATCTACCCACCTTAAAACAATATTATGTTGAATTTCTCTGTTCAAGTGTTCATAAATTCCTATCGACTTCGTGGCGTCCCACGATTCGATCAGAATTCATAAACCACTCAACAGACAAGCCAACATAATATAAACAATCTTTATATCAATTAACAAATACGCTCTCTCGTATATACATACACTCAACTCGTTCTAGGGTACTGCTGAACCTATCTCTAATGAGCACATTCCACCAAAGCCTAGGTATTCGCTCAACCTAAGCTCTGATACCAACTGTAACGGGTCTAGGCTTTGCAACCATCAACCACTGGGCTAACCTCCCAGCGTGGCACTACAGAGACACCTCAGAACTGCTTTTACGGCCAGCCTCTCGACTCGACCAACCCACATTGTCGGGAGATGTAGGGGTAAGAGTCTCCCGTTCGCCACCAAACGCGAAGCGAGAACCCCCTATCATCCGTACCAATTAAGCAACCAGCTCTGATACCAACTGTAACGACCCACATTTTCCATACTACCTGAGTTGACTAATAACACCATACGTCCAACCCAAATTGCACAGAAATACGAATCATTATTAGGAAGAAGTTAGAGGATGAGAAATAGAAAGAAAGAAATATTAGAATAGAAGAAAAACGAAGATCACAAACTCACAGCGGAACGAATAAAATATATTATATAACATAACTTTTGTAAAACAAATCAGTAACTTTATATACATACGATCATCAGAGCACAACAGTCATTTCTGGAACAGTTATAAACACCTGTTTCCAGATACAACATAGTACACAGCGGAAATACGATAATCTACAGCTAACTGTTGAAGCCTCCTGCTTCCAGCTTTTCCAAGTGAATCTGAAAAATCCCAACTACTTGACTGCCCGTACAAATTTGGGCACCCAAGAGTTTAGGGAAACAAACAAAATAAACTCTGGGTCAGTCATGGGACTGGTGTGAGTAAACTCCAACCACTTGTTTAACTTTCAAAAACCCTTTTCGAAAGAAAAGATAATAGTAAGACCAGCCCACACATAAACATGGACGGTTTTTACCATACTATAACCCAAAACACTTTGATATCAAATCCAATGATATTATAATAATGTCTACATCAAATAAATACAATCTAGCGGAACGCTTGCATCTCACGCTCCACATACATAGTATAAAATCAAAACCGCATGGCGCTTATTGGAGATTGGATTCCGACTATGACAAGGTATGGAACCACCTTCCGCTAGTGTATCTCTAGAGAGGAATACACTGGGTTCAACAAGAACATCTTGTAACCCGGCCCACACATGACCGACCACTCATTTCGCTTGAGTGTGTCGAATGTATATCACCAACGGTTGGGATCAGCAACCGTCTCCCGACTGGGACAGCATCGAATAGAATAAGAAATTTAATGAACCTCTAGATAGGTGATTGTACATCCTAATGGGTGCGACCCACATAGCCATGCTGCCTGCCCGATTTTTGTTCTTTCCTGGTTGTTGAGGCCTGAGGCTACGAATACTTACCATTCATTGATAGCACAATCACTTTGAATGCCACATCGTCAGATCCGTTAATCACTAGTTGAGTTTGCACAAATATTCTGGATGTTATGCTAAGGGAATAAATCCGTTGCAACCATATATATTTATACAGACCAACCCATTTGATCATTGGAAATACTCTGTCAGACATTCGTCCATTTACGTTCGTTCTGGGATTGAACGAAACCGAAGGCACTATTTCTATTTAATATAAAGAGTCCTTGCATTTTACTCCGTCTTCAATATATTCAGCATACTTGGTTCGCAACGCTAATGCCGATACGGAGTGGTTCTTCGGATAATAATCCAACCGGTCTCTCCATATTGACAACGATGGTCAAAAACTTCGATAGTCTGTGATTTAACTATCGAATAAAAACAAGTGTTCATCCAACATATCAAACAAATCACTGGGCTCTTTAATTAATATTTCATTAATTAAATCTCTTCTCCATTTCCTTATCAATATTTGTTACCCAAATATTTTCAATAACCATATTGGCTCTTTACGCTATTTGGAAAGCATTTCCCAATATCAACTCCTTTTATTTTCTATATATTAGAAAATATCTCTATTTGCAATTGGAAACAATTCCAATCACTTATCTCTATCCCGACTATTTTAATTATACTCAGGAAATATTTACTTGTTATATTTCCAAAATTCCATCACTTGGGTTTAAAACGAATGTTGTGTAAAACATCGTTACAACAACCCAAAATATTTTATTCAACTAACTCTTTTTCAAACACTTCTCTTCGAGACTGGATCTTGCTATTTATCCGTTAAAAATGAAATCAATCAAGTTGGGGTAAAATTACCTCTCAGACCTTGACTGGAACCATCCTCAACTTCAAAACGGAAAAACCACTTACCTCGAATAAACACACTATACAATCCAATTATTCATTTTTAAACATGTATAAAGTTCGCTTTCTATTTCTAATTTATAGATTTCTCTTTCTGTTTCCAATACTCTATTTTGATTTCATTTCCTTATCGAATTCTACATATATCGATATTGATTTATAACTATCAAATTATCTTAAAAATATTCTAACTCCTTAAATTTCCGGAAAAATTCGCCATAACCTCCCCTGTACCGGGAGCATCGGGAAATTTCAAATAGCTTCCCCGGTCCTTCTTATCTCAAAAAGAAAAAGAAAAAGCCAAGCGGCTAGCCGATACGGCGCATAAAATCTAATATATGAATTAAACATGTAGCTTTTTGTTGGGCACATAAATTAAAATCTTCATATACTTCATCCCATACCTGTCTCCTGTACGTCTATACCTGTCCAATTTATTTCAACTTCATACACTCGTTTGACTCAATTCGTTAAAGTAACTCTTTAACTAACTCTCTGCCTATCTCGCTTGTGTATTTGAATATAACACGTTTCAAATATATTTCCACTTACTTATCAACTAATTGAATTCAAATTTCAAATTAAGTTCTATATTCGATTTCGAATATATATTTACAATTCCAAATTCACTTTTCAAAGTTCGACTTCAATTCACCACTCGATTAACTAATTCTTCTTTGACTTAGTTAATTCTATTCAATAATCAAAAATATGATTATTGTTTCAAAATCATCTTCTTTACTTCACTTGAGTTCACATTTATTTTCTAACTCAAGTCTAGATTTTTAAATGGAAATTCGGATTTTTATTTGCTTAAAAATCCCAATATTTATATATAAAATCCATTATGGTTTTAATGGTTTCTGGCGCTGCACTTTTAAAAATTTGATTTTTGACATAACTCAAAATCTATTCGACGAAATCCAGATTTTTCTCTTCCATTAGAAAACTATCATCTAGTCGGTCCTAACGTTTCTTGTTTCAAAGAATTCTGACTTCAATTGAGTTCTATATACTCAATTGAAGTTCGAGTCGCCAATTTACGAACTACCCCGCCGTGGCGAGTTCGCTATATATATATATATATATATATATATATACACACTTCTAAAACTTTGTTTTAGAATAAATTCAACTCTATTTTTGATATATATTTTAATATATATCAAATTCATTTTCTTTTCAATCCAAAATAATATTTTCGATTTTCTATATTCAAATCCCATTTTCATTTCTATTTGAATTTTAAATATTCAAATTCCAATTTAAATTTCTATTTGAATTCTATATTTAAAATTCATTTCAACTCTATTTGAATTCTATACTCAAGTACCATTTGAATTTCTATATTCAAATCTCTTATTCAAATTCCGTTTGAATTCTTTTATCCAAATTCTATATTCAAATTTCATATAAAATTTCTTTATTCAAATCTATTTGAATTCCCTTGAATTCAAATTCTATTTCAATTCCTTTGACTTCAAATCCATTTCAATTCCTTTGAATTCAAATCCCATATTTAAATTCTTTTTTTTTTTGAATTTCTATAGTCAAATTCTCTTTCAATTATATTTGAATTCAAATTTCATTGCAATTCTATTTTTGAAATTCTATTTTCAAAGTCTATTTCAATTTCTCTTTTGAAAATTCTATTTTTGAAAATCTATTTCAAATTCTATTTGGAAATTCTATTTCAAATTCTCTATATTCAAACTCCATTTGAAAATTCTATATTCAAATCCACTTTGGATTTTCTATTTGAATTCTATATTCAAAATCTATATTCAAATGTTACTTCAAATTCCCTTATTTAAATTCTATTTGAATTCTCTTATTCAAACTCTATATTTAAATTCCATTTGAATCATATTTTCAAATCTCTATAGTTAACTTCATTGAATTCTATTTTCAAGTCTCTATAGTTAACTCCATTTGAATTTTCTTTATTCAATTTCTTTAAACAAGTCTTGACTTCAATTCCTTTTTGAAATCAATATCTCTATTTTCCTTTTGAAGATAGATTTCCCATTCCAATTTCACACTTGTATTTCTATTTCTGAATTATCAAATGATAATTCTTTTCACTTCATTTATAACTTCGTTATAAAAGAACTATTTATAAACTTCGTGATAAAAGAACTATTTATAAACTTCATTTATAAAGGAACCACTTGTTTTATTTTTCAAAAACAAGTTTATATTTTTATTCCATTAAAAATTCAAATTCTATTTAAAAATAGAATTTTCCCTTTTAAATCTCAAATATCCTTCGACGATATTTTAAATAAATTAACAATTAGCCCAGTGATATTTAAAACAATCAAATCACCCAATTTTCAATCATTTTATTTTTAACACATCATATATGAATATATGAAATCAGCAAACAACAAACAGATAATATATTTTTGAGGAATCCAGTTGGATCCCTCCAACCTGTTTCCCTGCATCCACAGATGTTAGCACATAATAATACCCATTCTGCTTCGTGGCAGAATATCGCGGTATAGAAGGTCATCCACTAATCATAACGTGGGGCGTATAGGGTAATCATCCGCTATGAAACTGCGGGCATCCGTTAATGAGACTGCGGGAATCCAACCAACCAATCAACCCAATATATATATATATATATATATATATATATAGCCTAAATAACTAATATATATAAAACAAGCAGAAAAAATCCAAACAAGCAACAACAATTATTTTTACGAAGTAAAAATAATTATAAATAAAAGGTGAGTGAGATTTACTCACCTCGATTTCCCTTTTGCTGAATATTTTGTTTACTTCCATACCGTTGCGTTTACGAATCATCTCGGCCGTCTTCACCGAATCTATTTGTTCCTATGATAATTTATTTTATTATCGATTAAACTATGTTCATTTAGATTAACTATTCGAACAAAAATAATTAAATAAAATAAATTACTAAATTATACCTTAACCCTTGTTTATAATCCTTTCCTCCTCTTTGAATAAAAACAGTGTTTCTCCATTGTTTGATTTTGAAAACAACCTGCTGACACCGTCACTCAATCATTTGAACGACCATTGACTTCACTGTCAACTCTAGTTCATTATCAAAAAGTCAAATCCCAATATCTCCTTCGAACCAATTCTCCTACAAACCGCAATGCTCCAGTGTATCAGTATTTAACCTCCTTTAATCACAAATCTAAATTTCTGATCATCACTTCATTACGCTACCATCAAAACAAGGATCAAACTACTCCCATCAGATCCCTCACAAGTTCGAATTTCATCAGGTGTCCAAACAACCGTGAGCCTTACCCCTTTCCTTCCTCAATCCAACGCAAAATCCAAAGACCGGCCTTACCAAAACATGTAGTACCTCTGCCTGCTTCCAGTAATTCGCACTCCCCTGTAGTGCCTCCAAAACAAACATCGATCTCCCCAGGTGGCCAACCATCGCACTACCCAATTTAGCATCACCGGTCCAACTCCACTCGCCACCCCATAGTAGAGCTCCAGTCCACTCTTAGTACCTCGCACCACCACATCTGTTACACTCGAACAACCCCAACGTCACAACCTCTCATACATCACGCTCTGGAACACTAAGTTCTTCATTGCCCTAAATCCTTCGAGAGCCACGATATTCCCATCGCGATGATGGTCAAGACCGCCTCTCGCGAGTGCCCTAGCCGTCGTCGCCCCACAGGGGATTGCCCGATTCGAACTCGCGGTTCCTGGTTTCATCATATTTTTTTTTTTTGAAATGGTGGATTTTAGTTTCCGAGGTTGGTCTGAGGGAAAAGAAACGAAGGGGAAGGAAAATGAAATGGGTTCGATGGTTTCAGAGATGGAAGGAAATTGAAGACGAGAACTGTTTTTATAGGGAGGAACGATGAAACAAATAGTACCGGCCATTAAATTCCTGTTTCCCTGATACTGAAGCTTGGAGACAAAGTTGTTGGCTCAAAAATGGATAGGTCTGCGAAATGAAATAGGAGGTCGGCTGATTAGATTGTCTGATTTGAGTTTGTTTTTAATTAAAGACTAAAGTATATCACAATCCCTTATTTTAAAACCCAGAACCGCTATTCTAACTTAACGACCGATATTCCAATATAATAACCCTATTCTGAACTCAGCCGTAAATATTTTGAAATTTAATTTCAACACGTATACCATACTAAATTAATATAATATTAATTAAATTCGAAACCCACAAATTCTTTGAAAATAAATTATTATTTATCATCGTATATATCAAATAAATATTCAAATATTTAAAATTAAACGACCAAAATCCTGGGTCGTTACATCACTCATGCATGTTTATTCGAACAAGTGGTCATTTTAACACTTCACGTTTTGTTCAAAATGATATTTTTATCGAACTAAAATATATTTCAACACATGACTATTTTCTTTAGTTCCTATAAACGTCAAAAATAATATTCATATCAAAGAAATATTTGTTTCAACACTTGTATATTTTTAGCAAGTCATACACATGATAAAAATGATATTTTTATCATTAAAAATATTTGTTCAACACTTGTATATTTTTAGCAAGTCATACACATGATAAAAATGATATTTTTATCATCAAAAATATTTGTTCAACACATGTTTATTTTTAGCAAGTCATACACATGATAAAAATGATATTTTTATCATCAAAAATATTTGTTTAACACTTGTATATTTTTACACTTCATATTCTCAATAAAAATGTAATTTTTATCGTTCACTTCATATATTCAACACGTGAGTCATTTTCAACACATAAATAACTCAACACATGAATATTTCCACACATGGATATTTTATATGGTTCGTACATATAATAAAGATGTGATTTTTAATGTTAAAACTATTTATTTATAACAAGGATATTTTATCTAGTTCGTGTATATAATAAAAATGTGATTTTTATTATTCAAAGAATTTATTTAAACACGAATGTCATTCCACACATGAATTTCTATTCAACGGATGAATTTCTATTCAACATACGAATGCACTCTACACATGAATTTAATTTTCAACACATGAATACGGTTTCAACAAATGAATATGGTTTCAACACATGAATATAAAATTTCAACAAATGAATTTGGTTTCAACACATGAAAATAGTTCTAACACATGAATATTTCAAGAAATTTCGACAGCATAACGACAGGGTAGTTAAACCGGCACCATCCCTAACGACGGCTCCTCGCTCTATCTTAAAACCTTGCGGTTTTTGACAATGGAGATTCATGCATCTAGTTCACATGCAGGCGGCACGTTTTATTTCTTTTATTTCCACAACTAATCCTATATGGTTTCAACCAAAATAATTCTCAACACAAACGGGTATTTTTCAACCACGATCAATCATTCACAACCACAAACAATCAACAAATTTTCACACCAATCACAACCAATAAATATCGTCCATGGTTTGTGGACGAGGGGCGTATATATATATATATATAAGTATATTTCACTTTTATTTCACCACATTTCAACTGCATATATGTTTCAAATAACGCTTGTATAATTTATACATCGCTCATACAACTTATACAACACATGTACATGAGGTATACAATGTGTATATAATTTATACTTCGCTTATATAACTTATACAACACGATTTCTTTCACGTTTTGAGTTTAGAGTTCTCACTTTGCTTCGTTGCTTTGCTAAAAATCCTAACGAGCTCAGAAAAATCCGCGGTCTCTTCTATAATGTAGAGAGCCTCCTTGCGGTCACGATGTCTCCTGTTTCATCGAATTTCGTTAAAGTAGCAAATAGATATGATTTTTAGAAGTTCAACCAACTTCGCGATGGTTTTAAAGTGTTAAAACCCCTTTTAAAGAATTAAAACCAGTACCTTTTACAATGATTCAAAACTAGGTCTCTACTTTTCCCAGAATCCGTGTAGCTTGGTGCTGATCCGCCTATGGAGCGACGAGGAGGAAGGTGAAAGCTTCCAGCGCCGGGTGGTCAAGTCCAGTTCGACGGCGCCAGGGCTTCACGGCGGCGCTCCAAACAGGCAGACTTCGGAGGCGCGATTTGCAGAGAATACTTCACGAGAGATTCAGCAATGGGTATGGATTGGAAGCTTGTGGAAAGATCTTCAAAATGGTATAAGGTATTCGTGATTTCATTGAGTGGAATCAGAGATTTTGAAGAGAGAAAGGAAGAAGAAGGTTCTGTCGTTCACTGTGAGCTATCGGGCGTGAAGACGGGGAGAGAGAAAGTGGGCTGAAACGTGATTGGTCGGGGGGGTTTTATTATAATTTTTAATTTATTTAAATCCAAAAATACCCTTTTCTCATACGAACACCAATCCAAACCCAACGACTGTCGTACCTAGCTAAATACCCCCATTCCGAACGCAATGGGATATGTTTTGTAGGCCAATTCGACTGTTTCAGTCAGTTTTTCTTCAAATTAAAGTATAAAACATTCAAATTCTATTTTGAACGTACGTTTTAATTTGCCGGGGCCACATACTGCTTCTAAAAATTCCCGAAAAATTTATCTAGCTGTTGTTGGGATGATACGGTCCCAACAAAACTGATTTCGTCGAATTCTGAGTCCGTTTGAAAAATGGCCTTTTTCTGGTTGACCTGATTTGACTGAAATCGACCAAACACATTTTCTGTTGCCACGCTCACATATTGATTTCTAAAATTCTGGAAAATTCAACTTAGCAATAAATTACATCCCGGATCCAACAAAAGTGGTTTCGTCGAATTCCGAGGTCGTTTGCAAAATCACTATTTTCAAGGGCTATATTAATTTCACATCGACCTTTCTGAAAATTGATTTGGCCATAACTTTTGATTTCTGCTATGAAATTTCGATCTTTCAGATTCGTTAGAAAGATATTTTCAAACAGATTTAAATATTTCTTGTTTCGCTGAAATCCGATTAATTTTGCATCTTGTACATTCAGTCAAAGTTCGTATTCAAATTTTCAGACTACCACGCCATTTCAGGCCTTGTTTATATTTCAAAATAAATATATTTCTATTCTAACTTCGATCAAATAACTTTTTAATCATTATTATTCAAAATAAATCATTTTTTAATATTCTAATTCACTAAAATAGCCAAATTAAAAACTTTAAACTAGCTCAGATTTTCCGGGTTGTTACAATCTCCCCCACTTAAAACTTTTCATCCCCGAAAAGGAACGAAGCTGAAAGTTGTTTAACTATTCAACTCAACTTTCACTCCAGCTAAATTTATCTTTTATTTACATACGGGTTTCAATAATTTTATTAGTTAAACTAATAATCGAACAACACAACCAGCAATCAATTAGTTAATTTACTTTTCAAATATATATCTTTTATATATATATACTTAAAAATCATATCTTCTAATATCAGATTATACATATAACCACAATTACGTTAATTTTAAACTTATCACCCTCAACTCATTCTAGGGCATTACTAACCCCATCTCTAACGAGTTTTCTCATTCTAGGATACTGCTGATCCTATGTCTAATGAGTATTCTTATTGGATATTACTAATCCAATCTCTGATGAGTCTTTTGTTCATTTCTAACGAGTTGTACCCCAAAGATTTGAGCTAACCAAAGCTCTGATACCACGTGTGACGACCCCCAAACCCCGTGAGACGGTAGCAAGGGTAATCTTTGGAATATAACACATAAACAATAACAGCGGAGCAGAAATAAAGAATTACACCAGATAATGAATAGCAAAATACACCGGATAAATATAATCATCAGAGTTATACAACATGATAGGATCATCCTTAGCACAAAATACAGTTTCAGTTCAATATAAAATGTCTACAGCGGATCAAACATAATGTACATGATAATAACTGAAACAGTAAAGAGAAATGATAAAGTCCAGCTCCAGCTCCACAACTGTCCAGAATGAGTCTGCTAAACCTGAATACAAGGCTGCCCGTGTAGAAATAAGGGCAACCCGAGTTTGCAAAGTGAAACAAACAATGAGTCAGTGATGGGACTGGTATGAGAAATCTACTTAACTGCTTAAACAACACAAATAAGGCAAATCATAGGACCACGCCACTTTCGCGGAACGGGTTTACTCCAGTGATTGCCACTACATTTAACAAAGTAAATTCTTTAAATAACGCAATGCTTATAAAAAGAATGAGGCCGATATAAGACTCAAGTCCCATTACACAATGCAACGCAAACCAGAGGATAGAGTTTTACCATATATTGGCCACAATATGCTGGATACATATAAATCAAAGTCATTTGATATTATTAATAGTGCATATATGTTTCAAAAGCAAATTCAATCATAAGTATCAATCATAGACGACATGAGCGTCCCATGCCACTATGTCGCCATATATAGGTATACAATCAAAACCGCACATGTCGTATTGGAAATTGGATTTCCATCTATGAACCGAGGCAAGGGGCAAGATTCTCTCTGATTCAAGACTGTCTAGTCCGAGTCTCAGGCAAGTACTCAGTCAAGCCTTTGGATCATCAGGAGCGGTCCACTAGATGTGGATTAAATAAAACCCTAAACAATACCTCTCTCCGCTCTATGGGGCGTAAATGAGCCCACTGACTCAATATCCGAGGCGACTCGCAACAGCAACAACCAGACAGGTGAAAAGTACATAAATGTCATCCAGTTTAAGCACCGACACCACCTCTAACTAGAAAGAGACGCATGTTCCCCCTGAGTCCTTCTCCCGTTTCTGGTTCATACCGGGGTATGAGGATCGCGAATCCACGCTATACACAAAGCTGGGCCATGTAGGCCATGCTTTGATCATCAATCACAAGACTTTGCTTTGCAACAGAAGCCTTGATCACTGCATCTTAGGCATGCCACACTGGCAGTTCACTCCATGCGACTGATTTCCATCGATATATAACCTCTGAGCTCGTACGTCTCAGAGAAGGGCGTTAAGCAAGAGAATAAATTCTCCGCCGCCAAGTAGATATATATTTAACAGAGATTAATCAGCACAGAACAAAATCTAATGTAAGACACACAGTCCATTTACATGTCCGTTCTGGGTTTGAACGAAACCGGAGGCACCACTCCTTGCATATCCGTACAATCAACACGTACGTCCGGACGGCTACTACTTCAGCACCTTCGAGGTAGCTACTCCAATCTGGAACCTCAGTAGCGCCCATCCATCCGATATGAAAATTGTCGGTCTCGAACCGTCTTCACATCTTCGATTTCGAATCGTCGATCAATTATTTGAAGTGAGAATTAACTCGGCCTATAACGACCCAGAAATTCTGAGCCAATTTAAATTTTTTATTTTGGCAAATTTAATGAATTTTGAATGTTTAAAATGATTTATTTTAAATAATAACGACGGAAAATTTATTTTCAACGAAGTTAAAACGAATAAATTTATTTTAATTATATAACGAGCCTGAAATGGCCCTGCAGTTCGAAAATTCGATTTCGAATTTCAATTGAATATACAGAATTCTTTTTAACTCAGAATTGAACGAAACAAGAAATATCTAAATCTGTTTAATCATATCTTTCTAATGAAGCCAAGAAACTGAGATTTCTTTAGAAGTTGAAAGATATGTCCAGTTTAAAATTCAGAAAAGTCGCTGTGGAATTTATATATATTTTAATATATATAAAGGCCTTTGGAAATGGAAATTTTGCAAATGACTTCGGTTTTCGACGAAACCACTTTTGTTGGATCAGGGATGCCAATATTTTGCTAAGTTGAATTTTCCATAATTTTCTGAATTAATATGTGAGCGTGGCGAAGCTAAACGTGTTTTGACAGTTTCAATTAAATTGGGTCAACCAGAAATTGGCCCTTTTTCAAACGGTCTTAGAATTTGACGAAACTAGTTTTGTTAGGACCGTATCATCAATACGAAGCTAGAAATAATTTTTATGAAAATTTTCGGGTCCGTATGTGGCCCCGGTAATTTGAAATGTACGTTCGAATTGAATATATACTGATTTATATTTTAAATTTGACGGTAACTTAGCGTAACAACCGAATTGGCTTGCGAAACATATCCCATTGTGTTCGGAATGGGGGTAAAACGCTAGGAACGACAGTCGGTGGGTCTCGTTTCGACTTCGAAAGAAAAGTCAACTATGGAGATTAAAATAAAATAGAATAGAATATAATATATTTTTATAAAAAGGCCCTCCTCCCCTTTCATTCTCCCCCCGATAGTTTTTTAGAAAATAAAAAAAACCCCGTCGCCTTCCTTTAGCACCTCCGCCACCATCGATGGCCACCGCGCCTCTTCCCCCAACCGCCGGACCCCCTCACACTGGCGCCCCCTTCTCCCCCTTGCTCCTCCTCTCTCCCAATCAGAAGCTCCTGTGCCCTCTTCTTTCTCCAATTGACCCAACCGCCACCTCCCACTTCACCTCGATCTCCTCCTTCACCCCCCCTCCCCCACGTCTGCTGCGCAACCGAGAAGAAGCCCCCACCTCGATCCGCGAACCTGAAGCTATTCCTCCCTTTTTTGGCCGAAGTAGTAAGTTTTTCCTCCTCTTTTCTTTATTTTATTTATTTATTTCAGTATACAATTCGTGTTTTATATAAATAACTTCATGAAGGAGAGATTAGTTCATTTTTAAATTAAACCCCTTTTGATTTTTAATGTAATGAAAACTTTGATTCAAGTAAAAAGGCGAAAAAGAAGTGATTTTTACTTTGTAAAGAGGGCGATTTTTATATAGGTGAAGTAACGGTAAAGATTTCATTTTTATATAAGCAAAAAGGTTTGAATGGTCATGAGAGAAAAATATGATTTTTATGATCTTAAAAATATAATTTTTATATTATACAAAGGTTAAAAATATCATTTTTATATTATACAAAGGTTAAAAATATAATTTTTATATTATACAAAGGTTAAAAATTCGATTTTTATATAGAAGAGATTATAAAAATATGATTTTTATAGGATAGAGAATATAAAGATACGATTTTTATATATGTTGTAGCGAGATAAAAATTCGGTTTTTATATGAGAAGCGGATTGAAAATAGAATTTTTATATAACAGAGAATATAAAAATATAATTTTTATTTATGTAGCGAAATAAAAATCTGATTTTTATTTTATATATATAGTGAAATAAAAGTGTGATTTTTATTTATATATGAACAGCGTGAAAAGAAGTGAGATGGAACGGATTGAATACCAAAAAGGAATTCAGAGGGTTCAGAGATTCAGAAATCAAATAGAGGAGTGGATCCCTCGCTGAGAACTTCTCAATTTAAATTTAATTTCCTAGTTAGAAATATATACTAGGATGCAGACGGTGTTTAGTAGCACCCGACACCATCGTCCACAGACCATGGACTTGTTTGTTTGATTGTGAAATTGATTAGATTAGTTGATTTCAATTTGGTTTGGTGTGTGAAATGGAAGTGATTTGATTGATATGTGTATGGCGTGGGCCATTACTAGACCGGGGATAAGGCTAGGCCTTGTCCCGTTCCAAGTATCGTGCCATTTTGTCGCCGAAGTTGTCTAAAATAAGTTAGAAAAATAAAAATATCATTTTATTGTGTAAATGAACTGGATAGAAATTCATGTGTTGAAATAAATATTTTATCGTTAAAAATATAATTTTTAACGAGTGTGTGTGAATAAAATAAAATATTCATTTACAAATCAGGCGATTTGTTTATGTACACTGATTTGACTGATATTGATTGGGACGATAAATTTTACACGTCGCCCCACTGCACAAATAAAATCTGTGTTTGTTGATATGAAACCCCACACGGGTATTGGGATGATATACGACGTACACTAGTCCAAATAATTAACTGTATGTCGATCAATTAGTTGACAGACAGTTGTGTTGTGCACTTTGGATGATGGTTGATTATTTATCGTTGTGATTATATACATGTGTTGTATGGAATCCATATAATAAACATTATATGGTAACTGATTGGGCCTCATTCCAATTTAGAAAATAGGATGAAATAAAATATATATTCATGTGTTGAAATAAAATATATATTCATGTGTTGAAATAAAATATATATTCATGTGGTGAAATAAAATATATATTCATGTGTTGAAATAAAATATATATTCATGTGTTGAAAAGAAATGTATATCCATGTGTGGAAAAGAAATATATATTCACGTGTTGAAAAATATATATATATTCATGTGTTGAAGAAAATATTCATTTGTTGAATAGAATAACGAATTTATTGGAATATATAAAGCCGAGCTGATTAGATATGCGCCATTTTGACGCGAACGATATTTATATCGATTTTATTCGAATATCGAAAAGAAGTGATTTCAAATTATAACTTTTTGAAAATATTATCATTGATGATATGGAATATTCAATTTTGTTTTAGAACTGAATATGAAGTTGAAATCGTTTTTAAAACGATTTATAAATTACGTTTAAAATTGAAATCGATGAAGTATATATAATATATATATTATATATATTAAATGGCCTGAATAGAATGCGCCGCGCTGCGGTAGTTCGTGAATTTCGACCATTGACTTCGAATTGACGTTACGGGAGATCCGACCGTCGGATTCTCCTAAAACCAAGACCATTGGGTTCGTATCGAAAAAAGCTATCAGATGAATATTAGAAATTTGAAATCTAACGGTTGGATTTGGAGAAACGTCCAAATCAAATTTATAAAAGGTCGCTGTAAGTGCAGTTCGACGACCGTTATCGGAAATCGACTGTACGGGCCTTGATAAAATTATTAAAAATATCTATAATTTGTGTAAAATCATAATAAATGATTTAGAAAGAACTGGGATGAAAAACCCCTTATTTGAAAGGATACAAATGTGTTTTTATCGAAATGAACTAGTTACGAACTAGAATTGAATTCCGAATTTTTAAATAAATTGGATTTGAAGTGGTTTTAAAAATAACCAGAATTTCCAATATAGGTATTGGAATGGATTTGAATCGAAGTTATCTTCGGAATATTTCGATGTTGGATTTCGTGATTATACAGATATGGTTGTGGAAATTTGAAAGATATATTCATATCGTTATTTCCAATACGATATCTGTTTGTTAAAGAATTTGATGTTGAATATAAGCCGATATATTTTCTATTCAGAGCCTTGTATTTGATATCGAATGTGATTTGGGTTTGTCGTGGATGATGTCTTCATTAACACTGTTCTTGAAACCAGTTGAGAAAAGATTAAATCTTTTTATTTAGATTTAATGAAGTAAACCAATTAATTTATATTTAATTGGAATTGAAGTGAAATTGGATATTGGGTTTATCGTGAATAGTGTTTTAAATAACACTTGTTCTTTAACCCGATTAACAATGGAATGTGATTATGGGTTTATCGTGAACCATGTTTTAAATGACATCGGTTCTTTAACCCAGTTAAAGATTAAAACTAAGTGAAGTTTCAATGGATCCATTATTATATTAAAATGATATTCCAAGGAAAATTAAAGAATAGATTTTAAAGAATTTATCTTTGATAAAATTAATGGGAACCTTTCCCTAAGAATGTGAAATTTAGAAACTAACTGGGGATCAGTTAAGTTGAATGGTTTCCTGGGTATTGATCTGATGTCGGTTTCGGCCTTCGGGGTTAATATTTGAAAATTATTCTCTTACTAATTTACGGTTAGTGACTGATGAATTTGAATGAGGCGTGTGTTGTGTTTGTGTAATATTTGTTTATTATATATGCGAGTTATTCAGAAAGACCGTGTTTTTCCCATTTTGAATAACTGATACAACGATATCTCGAAGATGAAGACGGTGGTCGAAGACCGGTGGTCTTCACATCGTTTGGATAATTACGGATGATCTTGATTGGGATGTACACCTAAGAGGAGGGAATCAGTTGGTGATCGTCCAGACGTATTTGGAGATCGATGGATATGCGAGGTACAAGGTGCCTCCGGTTTCGTTCAGACCCAGAACGGACTTGTAAATGGACTGTGTGTCTGACATTGGATATCATTCTGTGTGATTGATGTATATCGGTTGCATGGAGTGGTTTGCCTGTGTGGCATGCTAAGATGCAGTGATCAAGGCTTCTGTTGAAAAGCAAATTCTTGTGGTTGGTGATCAAAGCACCGCCTACGTGGCATCGCTTTGTGTAACGTTAAATTCGCGAGCCTCGCACCCTGGTGTGAACCAAAAACTGGAGAGGACCTCAGGGAGGACATGCGTTTCTTTCTAGCTAGGAGTGGCGTCAGTGCTTAAACTGGCTGACGGGTTTGACTCATGTGATTGTTGGAATTGGAGGCGCCTCGGATATATCGGTCGTTCTCGAACCGATGGAGTCAGTGAGCTCATTTACGCCCCATAGGGCGGGGAAACGCATGTTCAGGGTTTAAGTTTAATCCACTCCGTGTGGACCGGCCCTGACGATCCAAGGTCACTCGAGCTCTGACCTGAGACTCGGGCTAGACAGTCTCGAATCGGTAGAGGACTATCTTTTGCCTCGGTTCACAGATGGAAATCCAATTTCCAATACGACATTGTGCGGTTTTATTTGTAGAGCCTTGTATGGCGACATGATATTTGGTACCCATGCCGCCTATGATTGATATTTATGATTGTATATAAAATCAGAAACGGATTGGAAACGAGCTTAGATGGATGGTTTCCTGAGTATTGGTCTGATGTTGGTTTCGGCCTTCAGGGTTAATACTTAGGGAATCGTTCTCCTACTAATTTACAGTTGGAGTTTGATTAAGAAATAAAAGATGAAATTTAGCGTATCAAGCATTCTGTGGCTGTTATAAGGTAAAACCCTATCCTCCGGCTTGCGTTGCATTGTGTGATGGGACTTGGGTCTTATAACAGCTTCATTGTTTTTTATTTAGCATTGCACTGTTTGTTTTATGCACTGGTATTCTTGGGAGGAAACCCGTTCCGTGTGATATGGCGTGGTCCCTTGATTTACCTAACTTTAAAAATAAAGAATATTAACTATTTTAGTTCTCACACCAGTCACATGACTGACCTGCAGTTTATTGTTTTAACCTAAACTCTGGGCGCCCTTATTTTCCGCACGGGCAGCTAGTAGTTGGGTTTTGCAGATTTATATTCACAGGATCTTGGTTTATAGCTGAAGTGATATTCGGAAAGCTCTGTATTCGTGTATTCCTTTCAGTTATATTTTGTATTATTTTTCCGCTGCAGTATTGTATTTAAATCTCTGATATTGTGTAATGTGTAATATTTGTTTATACTCTATATATTCTTGTATTCTGATGAAATTTTTGTAATATATAATGAAATGTTCTTCTGTTTGTGTACCGATGGGTTTTGTTCTCAACTCAATCCGTCTTTCCTTACCGGGGAAGTTCGGGTCGTGTCAGCTTGGTATCAGAGCTCTGGTTTATAGAGCTCGAGAATAAGACACATTAGAACCGAACGAAAGAATTCATCAGAAATTGGATTAGTAATATCCAATGAGAATGACTCGTTAGAGATGGGATCAGTAGTATCCTAGAACGAGTATGAAGAGTGTTATTTTAAAAAAAATATTGAAAACAAATCTTGTTTTGAAAATTTGAAATCAATTATTCGTATTTGAATATTTTATTTGTATTAGATTTGGACGACTCAGTATATAGAGATTTTGCATATACGCGTCATGAACGTATATTCGAAGTTTTAATATACTGGATAGATATAGAATCACACTCTAGTCGCCCGGAGATGATTCTGATGGTGATCACGTGCATCATCAGAATTTATGTTCGAGTTTCGAAAGTGAGATTTCAATATATTCCATTAGACCGGTGTGAGAACCAAGGCTTATATAGGATTATTTGTTGTGATTTGGCATTAAAAAAACTTGATTTTCGACTTATGTATTAAAATTATGTGTTTGAAAAATTGATCAACTAATTGATTGCTGGCTGTGTTGTTTGATAATTAGTTCACTAATTGAATGATTCAAACCCATATGATAAGGTAGGAAATTTTAGTCAAATGTTGAGCTGTTTTGAAAATTTCTTGAAATTTTCATGCATATACATGTATATCCGTTGAACAGGTCATAGCAAGGAGGCTAGAGCAGAGAAATAAAATTGTTTGCCCGACAAATAGGTACACGTTTACTATTTTGTTTGGGTGATGATGATTTTATGAGCCGATTGGCTAGCCGCTTGGTTTTTTTTCTTTTTATACCACCATTGGATTGGTGAGGGCCACGGGAGGCTATTTGAAATATCCCGAAGCTCCCGGTGCAGGGGAGATTATGGCGAAATTTTTCGAAAATTTAAGGTGTTAGCCAAATTTTTGAAAAATTTGAAGTTCTTAGAAACTGAAAAGTTGAAGAACCTAAGCCATAATTAAAATAATGAAAGTTGAGTTGATTATAAAACAACTTTCAGCTTCGTTCCTTTTGGAGGACGAAAAGATTTTAAGTTGGGGAGATTGTAACGAGCCAGAAATTCTGAGCCAATTTAAAATTTTTATTTTGGCAAATTTAATGAATTTTGAATATTTAAAATGAATTATTTTAAATAATAATGACGGAAAATTTATTTTCAACGAAGTTAAAACTAATAAATTTATTTTAATTATATACCGAGAATGAAATGGCCCTACAGTTCGAAAATTCGATTTCGAATTTCAATTGAATATACAGAGTTCTTTTTAACTCAGAATTGAACGAAACAAGAAATATCTAAATCTGTTTAATCATATCTTTCTAATGAAGCCAAGTAACTGAGATTTCACTTTAGAAGTTGAAAGATATGTCCAGCTTAAAATTCAGAAAAGTCGCTGTGGAATTTATATATATTTTAATATATATAAAGGCCTCTGGAAATGGAAATTTTGCAAATGACTTCGGTTTTCGACGAAACTACTTTTGTTGGATCTGGGATGCCAATATATTGCTAATTTGAATTTTCCATAATTTTCTGAATCAATATGTGAGCGTGCGAAGCTAAACGTGTTTTGACAGTTTCAATTAAATTGGATCGACCAGAAATTGGCCCTTTTTCAAACGGTCTCAGAATTTGACAAAACTAGTTTTGTTAGGACCGTATCGTCAATACGAAGCTAGAAATAATTTTTATGAAATTTTTCGGGCCCGTATGTGGCCCCGGTAATTTTAAATGTACGTTCGAATTGAATATATACTGATTTATATTTTAAATTTGACGGTAACTTAGCGTAACAGCCGAATTAGCTTGCGAAACATATCCCATTGTGTTCGGAAAGGGGGTAAAACGCTAGGGACGACAGTCGGTGGGTCTCGTTTCGAATTTGAAAGAAAAGTCAACTATGGAGATTAAAATAAAATAGAGTATAATATAATATATTTTTATAAAAAGGCCCTCCTCCCCTTTCATTCTCCCCCCGACAGTATTTTTAGAAAAGAAAAAAAATCCGCCGCCCTCCTTTATCACATCCGCCACCATCGATGGCCACCGTGCCTCTTCCCCCAACCGTCGGACCCCCTCACGCTGGCGCCACCCTTCTCCCCCTTGCTCCTCCTCTCTCCCAATTGGAAGCTCCTGCGCCCTCTTCTTTCTTCAATTGACCCAACCACGACCTCCCTCTTCACCTCGACCTCCTCCTTCGACCCCCCACGTCTTCTGCGCCACCGAGAAGAAGCCCCCACCTCGATCCGCGAACTTGAAGCTATTCCCCCCCCCCCTTTTTGTCCGACGCAGTAAGTTTTTACTCCTCTTTTCTTTATTTTATTTATTTATTTCAGTATACAATTCGTGTCTTATATAAATAACTTCATGAAGGAGAGATTAGTTCATTTTTAAATTAAACCCCTTTTGATTTTTAATGTAATGAAAACTTTGATTCAAGTAAAAAGGCGAAAAAGAAGTGATTTTTACTTTGTAAAGAGAGCGATTTTATATAGGTGAAGTAACGGTAAAGATTTCATTTTTATATAAGCAAAAAGGTTTGAATGGTCACGAGAGAAAAATATGATTTTTATGATCTTAAAAATATAATTTTTATATTATACAAAGGTTAAAAATATAATTTTTATATTATACAAAGGTTAAAAATATAATTTTCATATTATACAAAGGTTAAAAATTCGATTTTTATATAGAAGAGATTATAAAAATATGATTTTTATAGGATAGAGAATATAAAGATACGATTTTTATATATGTTGTAGCGAGATAAAAATTCGGTTTTTATATGAGAAGCGGATTGAAAATAGAATTTTTATATAACAGAGAATATAAAAATATAATTTTTATTTATGTAGCGAAATAAAAATCTGATTTTTAATATATATATAGTGAAATAAAAGTGTGATTTTTATTTGTATATGAACAGCGTGAAAAGAAGTGAGATGGAACGGATTGAATATCAAAAAGGAATTCAGACGGTTCAGAGATTCAGAAATGAAATAGAGGAGTGGATCCATCGGTGAGAACTTCTCACTTTAAATTTAATTTCCTAGTTAGAAATATATACTAGGATGCAGACGGTGTTTAGTAGCACCCGATACCATCGTCCACAGACCATGGACTTGTCTGTTTGATTGTGAAATTGATTAGATTTGTTGATTTCAATTTGGTTTGGTGTGTGAAATGAAAGTGATTTGATTGATATGTGTATGGCGTGGGCTATTACTAGACCAAGGATAAGGCTAGGCCTTGTCCCGTTCCTAGTATTGTGTTGTTATGCCGCCAAAATTTTCTAAAATAAGTTAGAAAAATAAAATATCATTTTATTGTGTAAATGAACTGGATAGAAATTCATGTGTTGAAATAAATATTTTATCGCTAAAAATATAATTTTTAACAAGTGTGTGTGAATAAAATAAAATATTCATTTACAAATCAGACGATTTGTTTATGTACAATGATTTGACTGATATTGATTGGGACGATAAATTTTACACGTCGCCCCACTGCACAAATAAAATCTATGTTTGTTGATTTGAAACCCCACACGGGTATTGGGATGATATACAACGTACACTAGTCCCAATAATTAACTGTATGTCGATCGATAGGTTGACAGACAGTTGTGTTGTGCACTTTGGATGACGGTTGATTATTTATCGTTGTGATTACATACATGTGTTGTATGGAATCCATATAATTAACATTATATGGTAACTGATTGGGCCTCATTCCAATTAAGAAAAATAGGATGAAATAAAATATATATTCATGTGTTGAAATAAAATATATATTCATGTGTTGAAATAAAATATGTATTCATGTGTTGAAAAGAAATGTATATCCATGTGTGGAAAAGAAATATATATATTCATGTGTTGAAAAATATATATATATTCATATGTTGAAGAAAATATTCATTTGTTGAATAGAATAACGAATTTATTGGAATATATAAAGCCGTGTTGATTAGATATATGCCATTTTGACGCGAATGATAATTATATCGATTTTATTCGAATATCGAAAAGAAAGTGATTTCAAATTATAACGTTTTGAAAATATTATCATTGCTGATATGGAATATTCAATTTTGATTTAAAACTGAATATGAAGTTGAAATCGTTTTTAAAACGATTAATAAATTATGTTTAAAATTGAAATCGATGAAGTATATATAACATATATTATATATATTAAATAGCCTGAATAGAACGCGCCGCGCTGGGGCAGTTCGTGAATTTCGACCATTGACTTCGAATTGACGTTACGGGAGATCCGACCATCGGATTCTCCTAAAACCGTGACCGTTGGGTTCGTATGAAAAAGAGCTTTCCAATGAATATTAGAAATTTGAAATCTAACGGTTGGATTTGGAGAAACGTCCAAATCAAATTTAGAAAAGGTCGCTGTAAGTGCAGTTCGACGACCGTTATTGGAAATCGACTGTACGGGCCTTGATAAAATTATTAAAAATATCTATAATTTGTGTAAAATCATAATAAATGATTTAGAAAGAACTGGGATGAAAAAACCCCTATTTGAAAGGATACAAATGTGTTTTCATCGAAATGAACTAGTTTTGAACTAGAATTAAATTCCGATATTTTTAAATAAATTGGATTTGAAGTGGTTTTAAAAATAACCTGAATTTCCAATATACGTATTGGAATGGATTTGAATCGAAATTATCTTCGAAATATTTCGATGTTGGATTTCGTGATTATACAGATATGGTTGTGGAAATTTGAAAGATACATTCATATCGTTATTTCCAGTACGATATCTGTTGGTTAAAGAATTTGATATTGAATATAAGCCGATATGTTTTCTATTCAGAGCCTTGTATTTAATATCGAATGTGATTTAGGTTTGTCGTGGATGGTGTCTTCATTAACACTGTTCTTGAACCCAGTTGAGAAAAGATTAAATCTTTTTATTTAGATTTAATGAAGTAAACCAATTAATTTATATTTAATTGGAATTGAAGTGAAATTGGCTATTGGGTTTATCGTGAATAGTGTTTTAAATAACACTTGTTCTTTAACCCGATTAACAATGGAATGTGATTATGGGTTTATTGTGAACCGTGTTTTAAATGACATCGGTTCTTTAACCCAGTTAAAGATTAAAACTAAGTGAAGTTTCAATGGATCCTTTATTAGATTAAAATGATATTCCAAGAAAAATTAAAGAATAGATTTTAAAGAATTTATCTTTGATAAAATTAATGGGAACGTTTTCCTAAGAATGTGAAATTTAGAAACTAACTGGGGATTAGTTAAGTTGAATGGTTTCCTGGGTATTGATCTGATGTTGGTTTCAGCCTTCGAGGTTAATATTTGAGAAATTATTCTCTTACTAATTTACGGTTAGTGACTGATGAATTGGAATGAGGCGTATGTTGTGTTTGTGTAACATTTGTTTATTATATACGCGAGTTATTCAGAAAGACTGGGTTTATCCCATTCTGAATAACTGATACGACGATATGTCGAAGTTGAAGACAGTGGTCGAAGACCGGAGGTCTTCACATCGTTTGGATAATTACTGATGATCTTGATTGGGACGTACACCCAAGAGGAGGGAATCAGTTGGTGATCGTCCAGACGTATTTGGAGATCGATGGATATGCGCGGTACAAGGTGCCTCCGGTTTTGTTCAGACCCAGAACGGACTTGTAAATGGACTGTGTGTCTGACATTGGATATCATTCTGTGTGATTGATGTATATCGGTTGTATGGAGTGGTTTGCCTGTGTGGCATGCTAAGATGCAATGATCAAGGCTTCTGTTGAAAAGAAAAGTCTTGTGGTTGGTGATCAAAGCACCTCCTACGTGGCATCGCTTTGTGTAACGTTAAATTCGCGAGCCTCGCACCTCGGTGTGAACCAAAAACTGGAGAGGACCTCAGGGAGGACATGCGTTTCTTTCTAGCTAGGAGTGGCGTCAGTGCTAAAACTGGCTGACTAGTTTGACTCATGTGGTTGTTGGAATTGCAGGCGCCTCGGATATATCGGTCGTTCTCGAACCGATGGAGTCAGTGGGTTCATTTACGCCCCATAGGGCGGGGAAACGCATGTTCAGGGTTTAAGTTTAATCCACTCTGTGTGGACCGGCCCTGACGATCCAAGGTCACTCGAGCTCTGACCTGAGACTCGGGATAGACAGTCTCGAATCGGTAAAGGACTATCTTTTGCCTCGGTTCACAGATGGAAATCCAATTTCAAAAACGGCATTGTGCGGTTTTATTTGTAGAGCCTAGTATAGCGACATGATATATGGTACCCATGCCGCCTATGATTGATATTTATGATTGTATATAAAATCAGAAATGGATTGGAAACGAGCTAAGATGGATGGTTTCCTGAGTATTGGTCTGATGTTGGTTTTGGCCTTCGGGGTTAATACATAGGGAATCGTTCTCTTACTAATTTACAGTTGGAGTCTAATTAAGAAATAAAAGATGAAATTTAGCGTATCAAGCATTCTTTGGCTGTTATAAGGTAAAAACCTATCCTCTGGCTTGCGTTGCATTGTGTGATGGGACTTGGGTCTTATAACAGCTTCATTGTTCTTTATTTAGCATTGCGCTGTTTGTTTATGCACTGGTATTCTTGGGAGGAAACCCGTTCCATGTGATACGGCGTGGTCCCTTGATTTACCTAACTTTAAAAATAAAGAATATTAACTATTTTAGTTCTCACACCAATCACATGACTGACCTGGAGTTTATCGTTTTAACCTAAACTCTGGGTGCCCTTATTTTCCGCACGGGCAGCTAGTAGTTGGGTTTTGCAGATTTATATTCACAGGATCTTGGTTTATAGCTGAAGTGATATTCGGAATGCTCTGTATCTGTGTATTCCTTTCAGTTATGTTTTGTATTATTTTTCCGCTGCAGTATTGTATTTAAATCTCTGATATTGTGTAATGTGTATTATTTGTTTATACTCTCTATATTCTTGTATTCTGATGAAATTGTTGTAATATACAATGAAATGTTCTTCTGCTTGTGTACCGTAGTGTGTTGTTCTCAACTCAATCCGTGCTTTCCTTACCGGGGAAGTTCGGGTCACGAACCGTCTTCACATCTTCGATTTCGAATCGTCAATCAATTATTTGAAGTGAGAATTAACTCGGCCTTTTCAAATAATTCACGTATATTTAAAATTCAAATCAATTTCTTTTCAGTTCTTTAGTGGAAATTTCATGTCAAACACATTCAACAATCAAACACCAAGCAAACCAAGTAAAGTTGGTTTATTTTCACTTCATATTGCTTATAATATTTTATAACGATTTTTCGCCATTTCTATTTAATTAAAAATGGCCTTATTTAATTAAACGACGTTTCAGGTCGCGTCGTGCCACTGGCGTTGTTTTTCTCTAAATTTGTTTCACACATATCTGAAAATCTAACCATTGGATCTTAACAAATTTTATATCGTTGGAAAGATCTCTCAAAAGCGAACCCAACGTTTCCAGTTTCGTCAAAATCCGATGGTCGGATCTTTCGGTATAATCGTTTAAAAGTACGATTTCAAAACGCGAACTACATGGCCTTTTCTGGTTTTGATTTAATTTATATATATTTATATATTATTCATTCGATGATTTCAATATAGTTTTCACTTCTAAAATTTCACTAACGCCTTTAAATTTTGGAAAATTTCGCCATAACCTCCTTTGTACGGGAAGGGTCGGGAAAATCCCCAAACAGCCACTTGGGCGTCTCATCTCAAAAAGAAAAAGAAAAAGCCAAGCGGCTAGCCAACAGGCTCATAAAATCATCACCCAAGCAAAACGGTAAATGTGTACCTATTTGTCGGGCGAAAAAATTTATTCCTCTTCTCTAGCCTCTTTGCTATAACCTGTTCAAATGAATATGCATGTATATGTGTGCAATTCTAATCACATACCAATTTTCAATTTAGTTTCATACTTGATTCGATTTAATTTCACCATTCAATCAAGTGTTGCATACATAAGTTAAAAACCATATCGTTATCTAATTAACGAATATTTTCACTCATGCATGTTTATTCGAACAAGTGGTCATTTTAACACTTCACGTTTTGTTCAAAAATGATATTTTTATCGAACTAAAATATATTTCAACACATGACTATTTTCTTTAGTTCCTATACACGTCAAAAATAATATTCATATCAAAGAAATATTTGTTTCAACACTTGTATATTTTAAGCAAGTCATACACATGATAAAAATGATATTTTTATCATCAAAAATATTTTTTCAACACTTGTATATTTTTAGCAAGTAATACACATGATAAAAATTATATTTTTATCATCAAAAATATTTGTTCAACACTTGTTTATTTTTAGCAAGTCATACACATGATAAAAATGATATTTTTATCATCAAAAATATTTGTTCAACACTTGTATATTTTTACACTTCATCTCCTCAATAAAAATGTAATTTTTATCGTTCACTTCATATATTCAACACATGAGTCATTTTCAACACACAAATAACTCAACACATGAATATTTCCACACATGGATATTTTATATGGTTCGTACATATAATAAAGATTTGATTTTTAATGTTAAAACAATTTATTTATAACAAGGATATTTTATCTAGTTCATGTATATAATAAAAATGTGATTTTTATTATTCAAAGAATTTATTTAAACACGAATGTCATTCCACACATGAATTTCTATTCAACGGATGAATTTCTATTCAACACACGAATGCACTCTACACATGAATTTATTTTTCAACACATGAATACGGTTTCAACAAATGAATACGGTTTCAACACATGAATATAAAATTTCAACAAATGAATATGGTTTCAACACATGAAAATAATTCTAACACATGAATATTTCAAGAAATTTCGACAGCATAACGGCAGGGTAGTTAAACCGGCACCATCCCTAACGACGGCTCCTCGCTCTTCCTTAAAACCTTGCGGTTTTTGACAATGGAGATTCATGCATCTAGTTCGCACGCAGGCGGCATGTTTTATTTCTTTTATTTCCACAACTAATCCTATGTGGTTTCAACCAAAATAATTCTCAACACAAACGGGTATTTTTCAACCACGATCAATCATTCACAACCACAAACAATCAACCAATTTTCACACCAATCACAACCACTAAATATCGTCCATTGTTTGCGGACGAGGGGCGTATTTATATATATATATAAGTATATTTCACTTTCATTTCACCACATTTCAACTGCATATATGTTTTAAATAACGCTTGTATAATTTATACATCGCTCATACAACTTATACAACACATGTACATGAGGTATACAATGCGTATATAATTTATATTTCGCTTATATAACTTATACACACACTTTCTTTCACGTTTTGAGTTTAGAGTTCTCACTTTGCTTCGTTGCTTTGCTTAAAATCCTAGCGAGCTCAGAAAAATCCGCGGTCTCTTCTATAATGTAGAGAGCCTCCTTGCGGTCATGATGTCTTCTGTTTCATCGAATTTCGTTAACGTAGCAAAAAGATATGATTTTTAGAAGTTCAACCAACTTCGCGATGGTTTTAAAGTGTTAAAACCCCTTTTAAAGAATTAAAACCGATACCTTTTACAATGATTCAAAACTAGGTCTCTACTTTTCTCAAAATCCTTGTAGCTTGGTGCTGATCGGCCTATGCAGCGACGAGGAGGAAAGTGAGAGCTTCCAGCGCCGACTGGTCAAGCCCAGTTCGACGGCGCCAGGGCTTCATGGGGCGCTCCAAACAGGCAGACTTCGGAGGTGCGATTTGCAGAGAATACTTCACGAGAGATTCAGCAACGGGTATGGATTGGAAGCTTGTGGAGAGATCTTCAAAATGGTATAAGGTATTCGTGATTTCATTGAGTTGAATCAGAGATTTTGAAGAGAGAAGGGAAGAAGAGGGTCCGTCGTTCGCTATGAGCTATCGGGCGTGAAGACGGGGAGAGAGAAAGTGGGCTGAAACGTGATTGGTCGGGGGGGTTTTATTATAATTTTTAATTTATTTAAATCCAAAAATACCCTTTTCTCATACGAACACCAATCCAAACCCAACGACTGTCGTCCCTAGCTAAATACCCACATTCCGAACACAATGGGATATGTTTCGTAGGCCAATTCGACTGTTTCAGTCAGTTTTTCTTCAAATTAAAGTATAAAACATTCAAATTCTGTTTTGAACGTACGTTTTAATTTGCCGGGGCCACATACTGCTTCTAAAAATTCCCGAAAAATTTATCTAGCTATGTTGGGATGATATGGTCCCAACAAAACTGATTTCGTCGAATTCTGAGACCGTTTGAAAAATAGCCTTTTTTTGGTTGACTCGATTTGACTGAAATCGACCAAACACATTTTCTGCTGCCACGCTCATATATTGATTTCTAAAATTCTGGAAAATTCAACCTAGCAATAAATTAACATCCCAGATCCAACAAAAGTGGTTTCGTCGAATTCCGAGGTTATTTGCCAAATCACTATTTTCAAGGGGTATATTAATTTCACAGCGACCTTTCTGAAAATTGATTTGGCCATAACTTTTGATTTCTGCTATGAAATTTCGATCTTTCAGATTCGTTAGAAAGATATTTTCAAACAGATTTAAATATTTCTTGTTTCGCTGAAATCTGATTAATTTTGCATCCTGTACATTCAGTCAAAGTTCGAATTCAAATTTTCAAACTACCACGCCATTTCAGGCCTTGTTTATATTTCAAAATAAATATATTTCTATTCTAACTTCGATCAAATAACTTTTTAATCGTTATTATTCAAAATAAATCATTTTTAAATATTCTAATTCACTAAAATAGCCAAATTAAAAATTTTAAGCTGGCTCAGATTTTCCGGGTTGTTACATTTAATAATTTTTATAAAGCCATTGATTTCCATTTTTGGTCACCAAATTGCATTATCGCTGCTTTATTTGAAAATTATTTTGGGCATAAATTAAAAAATTCATTGAAATTGAAAAATTAATTTTCCGTTTGAAAATTATCATTGTAAGAATGCAAACATTTTTCGTTTGAGGAAAATCTGACTTAAAACGAATCTGTTATGACAATTCAAAGTTTACGGTCTAACCATATTTATATTATAATAAAAATAGTCTGATTTAATTCAAAATGATTTAGAAAACTATTTAAAACATATATAAGACTATTTAAAACAACTTTTCAACTTAAATTAAGATATTCATTTTTAATTAATATTATAATATTGTTTAATTTTTAAAATATTAATATTTTCCAAAAATTAATCTTTTGAAAATCAAACATTCCAGAACTCAATTCAAATAATATATAAATTATATGAAACCATCGGATTGAGTTAAAACATTTTCTATACAGTCAAACTGAACTTCAATGTCAAAATCGACTTTAATTTCAATCGATTAAGCTTAAATACATCGTTTAACTTCAAAACCTTATTTAAAAAAATTCAACCTTTTCAAAAGTTTCTCAAAACTGTTTCAACATTATTTCGTTCCAATTCCTAATATCAAATTCCAAAATTCATTTTTTCCACTATATTTAAATGTATAAAATATTCATTTATATTACCCGATAAGCATGAGACTTAACCAATACCACTACAAGAAAAAGCTGATTTTGCAGCGGCATAATCCGCTGGTAATCCGTCGCTATATAGGGCTTAGGGACGGATTACCGACGGAATACAGTGGTCTGTAAATTTCAAGACGGTATTTGTGTCAACAAATTGCGACGGATTTTAACATGAGTTCTCCGACCATTTTCCGTCTTTTTTCTCAAAATAAAATTTTAATTTTGAATTAATTAAAATTTATTTACCAATGTTTTAGCGACAGATACGTATTTTTTAGAAATTATTATTTATAAATTACCGTCGGTAAACCCTTGCTAATTAGCAAGGGATTAGCGACGGATACATATATTTTAGAAATTATTATTTATTAATAACCGTCGCTAATCCCTTGCTAATTAGCAAGGGATTAGCGATGGATACATATATTTCAGAAATTATTATTTATAAATAACCGTCGGTAAACCCTTGCTAATTGGCAAGGGATTAGCGGCGATTATTAATTTTTAATCAAAACATTTTTCATAGGCAAATATGTCATTAAACTCTTACAGTTTTATCCTAAATAATGTCATAAAATTGCTAAAATACACAAAATTCATCGACTCAAATACATAAAATTCGTTGATTCAAACAATAACATTTCATATACATTATTATGTTTATTTTACATATAATATTTAAATAATAATCCCACAATACCTACACTGTCACATTCATTTCACTTGGAACAACTCCATTTCACATCAAATAAGAAAAATAATACTCCTCAAGTTTTATCATGGATATTACTTCTTCAGTCCCTTTTCTTTTAACTTTGAAGATGCCTGCATGTATTAGAAGAAAGTTCTAAGAATGTCATGCATCATTGCTTATGTATAACTAATGCATCATAAATACATATTAGACACTCCTACACGCACTCCATAGTCACACATGCACACTCAGACTAGCATGCACACATAGACTCGACTCACACATTTTTGAATCATTGCTTTTGTAAAACGATCGTTTTTCACGATATTTGTGTGCCGTCTGTACTTTTGTATGTGCGAAAACTCAAAATTAAAAAATGCAAACCAAACGCACCCTTAGATTTGCTTACCAGATGCTTTTCCCATCTCTACGAACTAGTCATTTCGTCATCCTCAGTTTTCCATGATCAGTTTTCGGTGGCAATGCTACTACAGAAGCAACCACAGATAGCTTAAATCCTAAAAACTCCACACCTTAATTGCAATATTATGACCATCTACTACAAATTTATAGTATTTATTTCATGGTGAGAGGAATTATCCTATTACCTTTTACTGTCTTCAAGATGAGCTAGGTTGACCGAACAAGCAAAAAATTAGATGGTAGATAAACGTCGTTGAACTTGGCCAGAAAATGATGGATAAATGAAAATGGACCGCATGGATTCTCCATTTCAGCGTGCTTAGGAGTACAAGCTCCATTCTTAGTATGGTCTTAGATTCAAACACGTATTTTGCATCTCCAACCTAATCAAATGCATGTATATTGTATAGTTCCAAAACTATTTCAGTCATTGTATGATTTGGTAAAGGTTAAACAATGAGTAGAATTAGGTAACAATGTATACTTGAAAATCAAGAGATAATGGTGCTTCAGTATCTTCCATTTTTGCTGCCAGTGATAAGCAAGCTACTGCTAGTAATTGAATCATCCACTCTTTTCCTTCCTATATTAACATCAAAATTTTAAAAATAAATATAGTTTACAAAGATAAAAAATTGCATTTTTCAACCTTTAAGCAGGCATTTTATAGTATTTACAGGAATGTCGTAAGCATGTAGAAATTTGTCCAAGTAATTTACAAATAGATAAGCAGTCAATGGTCCAAACCTGTATTGCCCATGAACCTGATTAATAAAATGTCATCATTGAAATACATCAAAATACCCATTACTTAACATGAAAAGCAGAAATAAAAAACAGAAAGTTGCGAAGATGAAAATACTACCTTCCATATCCAGTCAATACAGGATGGTTTGCTACCGATACAGGCTGGTTTGCTATAGCCTTCATTAAGGCATCTTCATCGTTAGCTGGAACATCTTGAAATCCATCAATGGAAACTACCGGATTGTTCTGCAAAGCATAAGATTGCACTTTTAGCAAGATACAAAAGAAAATTGAGAAAAAATAGGGATTTTAGTTGCAATATATACATAAGAAGAGCAACTTCCTTCCTCTCCTTGCCTTCTACAGAAACTATAGTAGAGAATGCCCAGCAGCTGATCATAAACATATGACACTTCAACTCTATTTTTCGGTTGTTCTTCTTAATCTTTTTTACGGTCTATTTGGGCTCCATTTGCAGGGGGGATATCATGCAATGCCTTATACATATATATACTACCCACTGTGACTAATTATTTGGGTGATGTCTGCAAAGTGCTAAAGTACTGCTATCGAATTAACACACATACCAACCTACCTTAACTTGCTCTTCCAAATCAATTACGGTCATACATAATTGATTTCAAACCTATACATACATGATATCATTATCCCAAAACAAACCCGCATACATATAATAACTTGATATTTCTCCGTAAATATAAATATTTGAATGCACATGAATGAAATGCCTTAAATATCTTGAGACAATACTTGGATCCAGCAAGTAAAACATTCTAATGGATGATAGGTATCATTATTTTAGCGCAAGTGGCGAAAATACTACTGTACAGCTTTTCTTTTACAAATTTTTAATTTTCCTTTAATGTATGTATTGAATGTTGAATCATCCCTATTAACAAGTGTGTGGCTCATGCTACGCATACGGGCAATGTTGGTAATTATATTAGTTTACATAAGCATGTTCTTGTTGAGCATCAATGCAAATTAACAGTTATACGTCTTCCTTGATTAACTCGCAATTACCTATAAATTGTTGATACAACGTCCGAATGCGTAGCCATATCATAGATGATAAATCCATTTGCTGCAATTTATGTCTTGATACAACGTCAAAGCCATATCATTCATACATATGATGAAAATTTCAATTACGTGAGTTTGAATATGTATAGACTAAATTATTTTATTTTATTTATAATATATAATACACTTACTTTATTATCTATCATCACATACCGACTATATGGCATCAGGTACCTTTTATTGTGAAAGTTTAATACGTGTACGAAATGAATCTAAACACTTGTAAATATTAAAAGTACACCAGGAATGCTGTATAACAATAAGATTATTAACGGCCATAATATCGTCCACTGAAACCCATGGGAGATACCCTTGTGGTATGAACCTTTGTTCGTTTTCCACTACTGATTAAGGTTAGTGTATACCATTTACTGGAAAAGCAGTATCCCTTGGCAGGTTTTGATATTACTACTTTCATTATACATAACAATACTTGTTTGTCAACACTGACTATGGGGAACTTATTTGTCAAATTACACATAAAATGAAATAAACAGGTCGATGACTATGGGGAACTTATTTGTCAACACTGACTAAGGTTCATGGGTAATAGTTGCAATGACAATACTTGTTTGTTTTTGACTTGTATATTCCACTTGGATATGCATCCAAAACTATTGTATTATAGCATAAATGACAACACATAATAAATAAGAATTACCAATTCTATGTGACAAAGGTCAAATGTCATGCATGGCCAAATGACATGTTAGTCCCAAGGGTACAAAAAATAGTCATCTAAGTATCTACCATGCTAAAATGCCAGCAATTTTTTTTTTTTTTTTGTAAACGTAATCTTTGAATAAGAAAAGCAAAATATTTGTATTTGTTACTAGTGCCAATTCTAAATAAGACCACCTAAAGCATTGGTATATCCTTATATATAATGACTATAATAATGTAATCACTATAGAAACCACTTAAATTAATTATATGCGAAATAAGGTTTTATCAAGTATTTTATAGTGATGGACTGGTTAATAAAATAATTTACTTGCTCTGAAATTGGTATTATGTATTTACTGTTAGACGATGATGTTGTATAAAAGGCTGTATAAAATGTTATTATGCTGGTAATTTACAATATCGTCCCTCTGTGGATAACACGTTTAATGGACAGTTAAAGAAATTTACACATTTTTTAAAAAATAGACAACCAACAACTTATTTATTGCACATGCATGCATCATCTAACAGTCTTGCATGCCATTATAATAGTCGCTGAAGGAGCAAGTAAATTATTTTAAAAACATTACTTACACTGGATAGACCTATGTCACTGCTGCTAATGATATTGCCATAAATCTAAAATGTAAGTAACACATACTACGGTCTTTTAGAGCGGAAGGGGTTATTTATATTAAAAATAGACATAAGGTTACTGAAAATTAAAGTTATTCTTCCAAAAATTATTGTTACCCAGCGATAAAGTGCATGACTACCAGATAAGGGGTGCGACTGCCAGATATGGATCAATTATTCTACAAAATAAAAGTAGCAATCATCAGTTAGTATCAGAATATTTAGTATGGTAAGTGGTAGCTTAACATTAGAAGTGCCTTCTAATCTGTTGATTTATTTCAGAGGATAACCTACCTGTGAATCAATGACAATGTACAACTTGCTCATGTGTTACTTTTGAGATAACTTGAAGTTAACGCATTACTGAGAAAAAAGATTGGTTGAGTATGATACCAATTCATGGCTCTACTATGATAATATGATGATGCAATATTATGTCATGCAGCATTTTTTACCTCGTGTTTATCTAAGTTACACCCTCGCTTTTCTGTAATGTGCTAAGTTAGTTTGACTTGGGATATATCCCATGTCAAGAGATAACTTCTGAATGATCTTACTGTGAAATACTACGTGACTATAAAGCAAAAGGAATTGTGATATACAATCTTAGCACGCATGCATAAGATATAATATGGAATCTAAAGCATATAAACTATATTGTTGTCAAAAAAGAACATAGGTATTCAGACAAGAAAAAAAAAGAACCAATACACCTAAAGGTAACTGATCTCCAGTATGCAATATAGATGAGGTAAATATACAAAAGGGGCAGATTGGCAGCTATCACTACCCAAACAAGAACCCTAATCCTCAAATTGGCAGTACGGAACTCATCAGTAAAAGGATTTACAACAAACATCTAATCTAGATCTTAAATCCTTCTACTACACTAAATACCCAAAACCTCGCAATATCAACCGCTAATCGGGCCATTATGGCCAGAGGCAGCTCCGAGCTGCTGCTCAACGAATAATGCAAAGTACTTAATAATGATCTAAAATACCTTGTCGAACACTTCTCCAAGCGAATAATGCAAACGGACCTTTCTACTGCTACCCAACCGCGACCTGATTCCGATCAGCACATCGACATCGATGACACAAAATCTTCGGATTCACCCAATAATTTTTGTTGTGAAATTTTGAGAAGACGACGAGCAACTTTCCTACTCTATTTCCTCCCTTTCCTCTTCTTGGCATTTCATTCCCCTTTTGCTTTCTGAATTTGGGAAATTAGGTTTAACGCTGGCTGATTAAGAGAATTTGGGGGAGGATTTGAGAATTGATGCGATTCTAGGACTGAGTTTTGAGCGATGGAAATCTGAAAGGATGGAGCAATCCGTGGCTTACATCATATCCATGCTTGAATTTTAGATCAACGTCCCCTGTTTATTTTGGTTGTTGATTCGGATCGCTGGAAGAATAGAGTCCTTTGTTGATAAATGCATGAATAAATGTGGTGTTACATATTTTAATTTCGTTTAATTTAATAGTATATATATTTTAAATAGTATTATTACAATTTAAGTGGTGTTACATAGTTAAAACTCATACTTAAAGTTTTAAATACCAATATAACTCAAATTTATTTTTAAGTATACAATTTTAAATTTATTGCAACTAAGATACTATTTTTGTTCTTCAAAATACCAATAAACGTTAAGTAAAATATCTCAAATAAGATTATACCTAGCATTATGCAAAAAAAATGATATGAAAATTATTATACTGAAACTTTAAAGTTTTCCTTTGTGACAACTATTATTATTAATATAACAGCAATATACACTAAAAATAGAATATACATCGTTAAAATAAAAAATTAGACAAGAATTTAGTAATTACATTGGTTATGAGCAAAGATTATTTTGCTAATTCTAAATAAGCAATGATTATAAGTTATTTATTATAAAACGTAAATTATTATTTATTATTACTTATAAATCATTAATTAGAACAAATAATTATTAATTATTGGACATGTTAATAATTATTAAAAATATAACACTAAAGTATATCTTAGAAAATAGTATAAACATCTCTTGCAAATCTGTTGGAATTCTGCTGCAAAATAGCTTCGATAAATATTTGTCGGTATTCTGCCTGGATTTGCAGCGGAAAATAGCGACAGAAATTTTCCGTCGGTAATTGGACGCAGTTTACAATGGATTAGTGAGGGATGACAAAAGATGACGGTAATAAATAAAAGAAAAAAAGCAAAAAAGTATCCCTTGCAGATCACATGGAAATCCGTCGCTAATTAGCGACGGAAATTTCCGCTTCTAAATATCTGACTCTAAATCAGTGTTTTCTTGTAGTGTACCCAAATATCTCCACACAGGTGTGTGTAACATGTGTAGTATGAACTAGTATCACTACTAACAACCATTGTAAAATTCATAGCATCCACTCAACCATCACATAACATGCATATCATAGTATATACATATAAGTGTTCAGTAATCAATGCTTACACTATGTTTAACAACTAATTAATAATTAATTAACATCCATCCACATAGCATACATACTAAACAAACATAAGTGGAGTTTCTCACCGTGGGTTTCATTCCACCAATCTTTACTATAAGACTTTCTAGCTAACCATTTCCGCTCTGGACCGACAGAATTTACGTGATGACTTCTTTATAATATTTTGTATATTTATACAATAAATAATTCCTCTCTCATAAGAGGAGGCTACATGTGATAAGGTGGCGTGGGGGTCGTGATTGGACGGTGGTTCAAAGGGGTGATGGAGGGGTCGAGCTAGGGGGAGATGGAGGAGGCAAGGGGTGGCTCAAGGAGGGGAGGGGAAGGGTCGTGACTCGTGAGTAGTGAAGGGGGAGGCCGAGTTTAGGTGGCACAAGGGGGTGGTTGGAGGCACAAATAGGAGGAAGTTGGAGTGTTTTGGTCGGAATTTTAAGGAGGAGGAGAGTGGTGGCAATGGCTGAATTTATAGTGGAGGAGAAGGAAAAGAAAGGATGGAGGAAGAGAGTGTTTATGCCATGGAAGTCATAGATACAAGCTTTAAATAGAAGGTAAAAGAGAAAAGAGAGGAACGAATGAAGTTTAAGGGAAGAAGGGTGGTGTTTTTATACTCGGAATCGAAGAACATAGTGATGGCACCTCATAAGACAAGTGTATATAAAGCATGGAGTGGTGCATGCAACATTACAAGTGTCCTAACACTGGTAATAAGGAGGAGGAAAGTGCTTTTGGTAGCATTTCTCCTTAAAATGCTATGGAAAACTATATGCAACACTTAATATAATTATATCTTCAAGTGGTAAATTAATTATTTAACTCGTCTAAAATTCTCGATCGTTACATTGATGCACCAATGTCGAACAAAACTCTAACAAGTATGCTACGAAACAAAAAGGTTCCTTCCAACATTGTCTTCCCTTTCTTCGTAGCAATAAGTTTGAAAGATGAAGGTTCCACAACCATCGTTTTACCCTTGGTTTCTTCCGGACATTTACATTATAATGTCCAAGAAGATTATAATCAAAGCACTGGACATTCTGCTTTTCGATGGTGGTCTTAGCTTCTTCTGCCTTGCACTCTGTCGAAATAGTCATCTTCTCACCCGTGTAAAGACACTTCCAGGTGAATATTCATGGGCAATCGGCAGCCAAGAAGACCCCAGTTGCCATTGATTGTGCCTCCCTCAAGAAAATGGGCATCCAGCTGCCTGCCGCTACTGCCCAACTCCTGTTCATTTCCGGCACCTCCCACGCCAACCGAGCAGCAGCAACAGCCAGCCACAATAGGCCAGGAGAGTCTAGAGCTTGTCGTCCTTCACCAGATCCAGGCAGAGCTCCACGAGGTTCGCAGGGGGCAGTGTCGACAGGAGCATGAGATTGGATGCATCTCTTCCTTGCTGCATTCCTAGCGTGGACGTGAAAATGAATCGAGTTCCAACTGTGGTGCTCGACCTTCTCATAGTCTGTAGGTGATATCTTTTGTATCTTGTATCGTGTGTATCTTTTTCCTTTCTAGCATTTTATCTTTGTTGTTGTAGTAGTTGTGTTTATAAATATTAGTGTTGTTGTTTCTGTAAATCGCACGATGATATAATAGGATTTCATGTTTGTTTGTCTCTCCTGCTTCATTATATTTGAATTAGAAATGAAATCTCATTTTCTTATCAAACTAAAAGTTGTTTAGAGCTGGAAAATATAGAATTCTGTAGTGGATAAATTTTAGCAAAGGACAGGTTTTCACGTTGTTTCGTCGCGGCTATAATTATTATCTGTAGCTTATTCCTTTTTGAGTTAAATTTTATTTTTGAGTTTTGTATGTGGCCTCGGTTTTCGCATTTTTTCGCATGACCGACTTCCTTTCATGCCAACATATGACCTGAATCATTTAAGTTTCCGTAAAATATATTTTTGAAACTTTTTACAAATGTTGTTTGAAATAAAAATCCTTTTTACATCTTATATTTTTCTGATTTACTTTCTTATAATCCGATTTATGTAAAAAAATGAATTTGGGGTACAGTAATTTATGCATGTTTAAGTAGTTGTTTTATATAAAAATAGATGGTTTAAATATAGTAAAGTGCATGCTACCAAATTTTTTTTTATGGAAATCCGACAAAGAAAGTAAAACAATACAAAAAGTGAATTTCAAATTTGACATAAGAATTTTTAAAGTGAAAATTTACTTTTATGGAAAATTTCGATTTTTATAGCCACTCATAAAATGCAAGAAAGATTTTGATCTATTTATGCGTTTTAGCGGTGTATTAGGAGCGAGATGCAAAATGACGTTAACGGTAACGACGGAAAGGCTGTTTTAGCCATGAAAACTTTGTTTCCATACCTTGTCAATGATGCGTACGAGTTATTCATTAACTTATTTTAGTATTAGAGGTTGTCTTAGGCCTCCTTTGTAGTTTACAGATGGAAATTTCAGAGTATTTTGGGGCTATTGAGGTAACATTTCACTGTAGGATGCGTATTGGAACATTTATAAGTAGAAAGAACGTTGAATTTTCCAGGTTTGATTTTCCTTTCATGTCTTAGGAGAAATTAATAAGAAACGGTTTAGATGCATTGACCTATTGGATGGTAGAGTTTGGATGTAAAATTGGTTGCTTCATACTTGTATTCATAATCGTGTGAATCTTATGGATGAAAAATATTTTCAAAATTTTGCATTCATATAAAACTGCCAGTATATTTTATGATGTTTACATCATGTTTTCAAAAGTGTTTTCATAGTGATATGCATACATATATGAGGATCCTATTTAGTATCACTATGCATGCATATTTTGTGGTTGCAACTCATTATGTACAATGTGCACATGCGCACGTTGGTTGTGAAATTGGATGTACACTAATTGGTTGTGTAGTTTAGGACAATTACGCGCCAGCATTATGACTTTGTCATTGGTAAAATTTCGGGAAGAAAATTCTTTTAAGGAGGGGAGAACGTAACAACCCGGAATTTTGGCAATAATTAATTTAGTTATTAGATTTTCAAAAATGAAATATTTGCAAACGATGGAATTTGACCACAAAATTGCACCATTGCGTTCGTGATGAAATTCTGGTCAACTTTCATGTTTGGAATTTCGTGAACAGAGTCTGTATGAAAAAGTTACGATGAAATACGAAAATGGATGAAAAATAAATATGTAAGAATCTTTAATTATATAATACCATTTATAATCCGCCTTCACTGAGCATTTTAGACCCAAGGCGATCAACCCTAGGGTCGACCGGGGCGGTTCACCTAGGGGTCGACCCCTTTGGTCGAAAATAGCCAGTGACGGTAAGGTTTCGAGGAGTATTCTTGTAATAATTTTTTATATAAATGGACAGATCTTTATAAAATTAAATCTAATGATCTAGGGTCGTTTTTATACCTATTAGTAAAGGGCTAAATCCCTACTCTCTTATTCATATTTTTTGGAGGTAGCAGCGAAGCTCTACCATTTCCGATCCTCCAATTTCTTCTAAAACATAAATGATGAACATATACAAATCGAATTAACAAGAGTTGGAGAGATTAGATTTCAAATGTATGAAAAAGTGGTGGTTCTTCGCTTAGGTAATACTTTTATCCAAATCTCCTTTTTCTTTTCCTGTTCTTCTTCCATATCTACAAATTTAAATCTATATTTGTAAATCCCCTTTGGAAATAAACTGTAGATCTATAGGATTTCGGAATTGTAATCCTAAAGGTTGTACTAGATTCAGATTTGGATATCTTTCAGGTGAGTGGGAAATATATATTGTCTACAATAACTTATATAGTTTATTTGTTTTAAATCTAAAATATATGCTTAAAAGATATTAGGTTTGTTCATTTGGTCAAATCTGAAATATTATGAGTATTGGTTAAGTATTGTAACAACTCGTATTTCGATAACATGTTAAAACGAGGATCAAAGCAGAATTTAATTTTAAATTCTGAATCAAGTAAAACGGGATACGCCATTGCGTTCGTCTCGGAAAAATACGCGAAATAGAGTCCGAGTTTTCGAGAATCGGAGTCCGTATGACCAAGTTATGGTCCGTCGAAGTTTTCAGGGTTTCCAAGTTTGAAAATCACCTAGGAAGTTCAAGTTTTGGGGTAGGCGGGAACTTTCCCGCCAAAGCCCATGTCGACAGGGGAGTCTACAGGGCTGTCGACACCACTGGACCCCAAGTCGACAGGGCTGTCGACTTGGGTGTCGACTGGGTCCAAAACACAATTTCGTGTTTTGTGGCCTGGTGCACCTGGATGCAGACTTGGTCTGGTCAGATGGGCCTGTGACGATTTATGTGGTCTAGATTAATCCTAGATCTAATCCTAGGGCCTAAAACTATCCTAATCTCTATAAAAAGACCCTAAACCTAACCTAAATCCCTAAAAATCAAACCTAGCAACTAAGTGCTGCCAAAATCAATCTTGATCATGGCCTCCATCTCCAATCCCTAGAGCCTATGCATTCAAATCGGGTTCAAATCAAAAGGTGCAAGCTTGCTACACCAAATAGTGGCCAAATCAACGTTGCTATGCGAGTTTCATGACGGATCTTCATCAAAGGAGCCACCTTTCTTCGCCAAAACGATGCATGCTCCTAGTCCTCTTGCCATGCTAAGTAAGTTCTAGCTACTTTTAGATGGAAACGGTAGTTTTGATAATGACATGGGATAAAATGAGGCTAAACTTGATTATGCGAACCTATATGAACCTTACCTTGCCTCTTGTGTTCATGTTTATGATTTTAGGCCATGTGAGTGACTTAATCATGCCTCTCATGCTATGCATAACCTAGTTTAACTTGCAAGTTTGGATCTTTATGCATGAAACGCTAGCATGAACCTTTAGGAACCACTTTACTTGTGAAACATTGGCTAAGACAAGATTTTGGGGCTTATGCATGCATATGAACACAAACCCCTTATGATTCATGCATGTTTGTGGAAAAACCTCCTTATGATATTATGCAAGTTTGTGGCCAAATCCTATATGATAGTATGCATGCTTATGGTCAATCCCTATATGACTCTATCATGCATGTTTTAAGGCCAAACCCCCTTATGACGCCATGCATGTTTGGAGCCAATCCCTTTTGTGGCATCATGTATGTTTTGGGGTCTACATGTAGCCATAGTATACCTACTATGTTGACTCGCTTTGCTTGCGTTGGGAAAATACGATTTTGGGTAGTTAGATAAATACGAACATGTCGTGAAATCTTAACTTGATTATGACATGTGTTTATACTTGAAAATATGACTTGAAAGATAACATGGAAGTTGGCATGTAAGTATGCATAAAAACATGAGCTTGGGAATTTACCTATTAAGTTAGGTCTACCCTTTGGGAATTTACCTATTAAGTTAGGTCTACCCAAATGCTTGAAAACTTGTAACATGTTTTGGAAACATGATGAAATTAGATAATATAAGTGTGGCCAACTCGAGGTTGGGTTGAGTTTGCAACGTAAAACTACCCGGAACCGACCGGCCTAACTAGTAGTTGCAAACAATAGGACCCAATGTGAGAAGTTGGTCATGTCGCGCTTAAGACCCGAGGTTAGACTAGGTTGTGGTGTAAATCTACCCGGACCCGCCCAGCTTAACTAGTAACCACAACAAGGTCTAATGTGAGAGGTTAAGAGTGCATTAATTAAATTAATGCCACATGATAAGGTTAAGTAAATTTGACTAATGACACTTAACCGATATGACACGAATGGGTAGGTTAACTGGGACCGGGCTTGATTTCCTTAATGACACTTAACCATGCAAGATGATTAGGAGATGGGGTTAAGTAATTTACACTTAACTAATCCGACTGGGTAATTAGATGAGGTTAAGTAATTAAGACTTAACTAACCTAACCACGGTAATTAGATGGGGTTAAGTAATCCACACTTAACTAATCTAAACACGGTAATTCGATGGGGTTAAGTTAAACACTTAACCAATTTAAACTTGGTAATTCAATGAGGTTAAGTAACCAATACTTAACCAACTTAACGTGATAATTTAATGGGGTTAAGCAACTTATACTTAACCAATTATACATGAAGATTTGATGTGGTTAAGTGACCTAAACTTAACTAATCTTACCCGTTAATTTGATGTGGTTAAGTGAACTAAACTTAACCAATCTAACTCGTTAATTGGATGTGGTTAAGTGACCTATACTTAACCAATCTAACGTGAAAACAGGATAAGGCTAAGTCACGAATCACTTGAATACGCTTGACCGATTTGACTCGGTAATTTGACAAGGTCAGGTTAATTTATATAATTAACCAATCTAAAATGATAATTAGACGAGGTTAAGTTATGGATTGCTTGATATACTTAGCCAACTTGACACATGGTTTGTTGGGTTAAGTCTTGGACTTGGATACTTAGCCAATTTTGACATGGTTTGTAGATGGGCTAAGTTATGAACTTAAGTGACACTTAACCCATTAGATAAACCCTAATTCGGAGGATTAGGTAAATAACCATAGTTAACAAGGGTAATGGAAATAAGGCTAAGTGGTAAACCTTAGTTAAGGGAAACTAAGTAATAATTCTTAGTCAAGGAAATCTGGACCACTTCTTAGATAGATGAGTAACCCGATACGGTAGGTCATCGTTTAAGTATACGCGTAGGAGCAGGCTATCTGATTTAGATAAAGGCTCCAGCGAACTGGGTAACGAAGCAGCAGCTTCGGGGAACGTGAGGATATTCTTGGTATCCCTCTGTGAGGTCGCAGATGATCATCCTGGGCTCACAAGAGGTTAAGGTCTGCGTTAGAAGAACCAAGAATATGCCTTGGTTGCTATGCGAGCGGTCTAAAGACTGGGGTGGATAGAAGTGAGTCGATGAATACATAAGGTGCCCGAGATAGCAAGTTCGTCGATCATCTACCATCTTGAGTCAAGCGTGTACGTACGGAAAGGTAGGGAACACCCAACAGACCATAATTGCTATCTAATTATGGGTGAGGTAGGCCGTAGGATGTGGGCTGGCCGGAGTGTAGTTCTCATGCAAGATTTTCTCTTGTGTTGCCTTTCACTAGTTGAGGGACGGGTCTCGTGGGACCATAGCCACGTGTAGAAAAGCAGACCTTAGTATCTGCATCGGCAGATAAATCTAAAGCTCCCGACCGAGTCCTGTATTTCTTGTTTTGCCCTAGGACAGGACTCGGATGGCACGATGTGATACATGTGCATACAGTTATAGAAAAACGATTCACGATGAATGCGTGGGAAAAAGGGCGCGGTTGAGGGTTAGCGTAATCCCTAGTGGCCCAGGTGGTTTAACCAAAACCGAAATACGAAAGCGTCCAATAGGTAAGCGTAATCCCTAGTGGTGCTAGGTGGCGTAAGTCCTAGTAGTTCAAACGATGATTCATATGGAAGAGCCTAGCTAGAACAAGGGTGACAGTCCAAACGATTTCAAGGATAATACGACATGAGGAAGCCCGTACGAGGTGCGGCAAAGGACTGAACTTATATACATGGAAAGAAACATACGATTTGAGTAACCTATATATGCGATATATTAGGTTGACATGGACCATTACACGACTTTGAGTAAGGGACATTCATGGTTAACACATAACAAGGTTGGGATACTAGTACGAGAGGTGCAGAGCAGATACACATGTTAGAACCAGGAAAAATATACATAATAGATACCGTGGGATATTAGACGGGGTAAATACCTTGGGACAGTATACTTGATAGAAACCTGACGATGTGATACCTTGATTTATCATGACACCGTGGTTTATCACGATACCTTAGTTTAGCTTGCTACAGTAGTTCAGCCTGTTACCCCGATTTAGTTTATCTATCTTGTAGTCATCTTTATGTTTACTTTCAGTTTATGCATGTCATGTTACCTTTACCTGTTTTATACTGGAAGTAGATAGGACTTACTCAGTCTTTTTTTGACTGACCCGTTTTGTTTCGCCTCTTTTCTTCCGTTCCCCCCCCCAGGTTTCAGGGAGGAAACAATGCTGTTTAGTTCGGACTTCTTCTGGTTGAAGGTCATCATGGATGGCTTGGACTTCTCTTGGCTATGGCTACTTTACTGTTTTTAATTGGGGAATAATTTATGAAAAAGGTTTCATGCTTCTTTATTTCGGCAAGACAGGTTTTGATGTACTCTGATGTAAAAAGGCTTTTGACCTCATTTATTAATGTTATGAAAGTTTGATTTTACTTCCGCTATTTATATATGTTCTGTCTTGTGATATTTCTGTGCATGTTTACCAATAATGCCCCTCTAAAGCTAGTGCATTCCTTTGCGAGTGACCCTAGCGGAGGCGGGGTGTTACATTTGGTATCAGAGCAGAAGGTTACCAGACTGGGCAAAAGTTTTTAAAGACCTTCTGAAAACTATTTGAAAATCGTTTATAAAGAAGCATTTTTCAAGAAATTTTTCTTTTAAAAGAAAAAGGCTATTCCCCAAAGGCCATTAGCATTATCCTTGTTTCCTTGATTGAATCTCTTTTCCTTTCTTTCCTCCATCTGTAGTCACAGTGGTTTTGACTGCGACTAGTCTTTCTAGCTACGTAAGTGTTTCACGCACGATGGAGGTGGTTCTCGAGAGACCGTTGCAGAGTTATGCATGAAAGGATAGTAAGAACAAGGATAAAGGATACGAGCTCAGGGATAAGCAACATGTTGGTATGGCTGAGTCCTAAAAGGAGGAAGAAAGATGAACAATGAAACCCATGACGAGAGAGTACCTTTGGCATGGTGAAACGGGACGGATAGTTAAGTATCATGGAACAGGGACAAGATCATTCGGAGGGCAATAGTATGCTCTCATTTCTAGGGTACCTCAGAAGGAGGGTAACAATCTTGTTAAAGGTTTAGTTTTTCTTCTCTATCATCCCGTCGGGACTTTGTTTTGATCACCGCATCTTTTTAAGTCCGCTTCGATAGTTGAGTCTCTGCACCTTAGTACTAGTATAATAGAGGATCCCGTTTTTGTCTCAAGTCCTATTGGAAGATCGGTCCATTTATTCATGACTTGTTTGGATTTGAGAATGTCTATGCCAAGTATTGAGCTTGGAAATAATGCTTATGTTTATAAGCTATGGATGGATTCTAGGGATGAAGTGGTTATCCAGCAAGGGGTGCCATTCTCGGTTTTGGAAAGAGGGTAGTTAGATTCTCGACTCATCTTGGTGATACCCTCGAAATCTCGTGTAATCTTTTGGGTTCTTTCATGGCTAGTTACCTAGAATCCCAGGACGCAGTTGTTGGTAACCCGTTTGAATAGAATTCGCCGTTAAGGCGGATGGTTCGTTTCGATTATGCATGAGTTATGGGAATCACCCTAGTAAGGACTCTTGGCAATTTGGATTGGCATCGGAAAACGAGATCCAGAATTCACTAGTGAATTTTGGGGAGCTGGCTTGAGTACGTAGATATGGTTGAGCCAAGTATACTAGGGAAAGAATAAGTGAAAGTGAAACGAGAGGCGACAGTGAAATGAGTTTCACTCGCACCTTGGAAATAGGAATCAAGGAGCTACGAAATCATGAAGTCAAAGGCAGTCAAGGCACGATGGAACTAAGCTCAAGGTAATGCGACTCCGGAGACTGAAGACTAAATACGTGCATGATATCTCTTTTGGGGAATATATCCTCGATCCCTGTTTTTCTGTTGAGCTTGCTTGTAGGCTATCTTTTATGGATATCCTCTCGGTCCTGTCTCTGTTACAAACCCCGTACGGAGTTTGTTTTGGTTATCTTCTCGACCCTGTTTCAGGGAATCTTAGGTAGAACCCTATGGATGTAAACATGTATTTGAAACATGTTATGGTTGATATGGTTGCAAATGGTTGCAAGTGGTTGCTCGTGGATGCGCGAATTTACATTAGATATTAGCTCGACTCGGTCACATTTCATATTGCATATGCACGAGTATTTATACTTGCTTATGGATGAAATTGAATGTGTTATCATGCGGATGTTGCATATGAATGAATGATTGTGCACGCATATAGTATTTACATGACTAGGGCTATTTGCATACATGTTGGATTCATGGCACTAGACATACTTTGCATTAGAAAGATTCTTCAGGCCTGATCATTAGCATTAGCTAAGGAACATGTACACACACGTTTTGCATATATTCATATAGCATTAGAAATCATCTAAGGACAATGATTGCTTGTGGATGATGTTTTGAGTAGATGGATGGTAGGATATGTTCTTCCTAACTTTGAGATTTCGGGGACGAAATCCTAAAAGGTGGGGAGAATGTAACAACTCGTATTTCGATAACATGTTAAAATGAGGATCAAGGTAGAATTTAATTTTAAATTCTGAATCAAGTGAAACGGGCTGTGCCATTGCGTTCGTCTCGGAAAAATACGCGAAATAGAGTCCGTGTTTTCGAGAATCGGAGTCCGTATGACCAAGTTATGGTCCGTCGAAGTTTTCAGGGTTTCCAAGTTTGAAAATCACCTAGGAAGTTCAAGTTTTGGGGTAGGCGGGAACTTTCCCGCCAAAGCCCATGTCGACAGGGGAGTCGACAGGGCTGTCAACACCCCTGGACCCCAAGTCGACAGGGCTGTCGACTTGGGTGTCGACTGGGTCCAAAACACAATTTCGTGTTTTGTGGCCTGGTGCACCTGGATGCAGTCTTGGTCTGGTCTGATGGGCCTGTGACGATTTCTGTGGTCTAGATTAATCCTAGATCTAATCCTAGGGCCTAAAACTATCCTAATCTCTATAAAAAGACCCTAAACCTAACCTAAATCCCTAAAAATCAAACCTAGCAACTAAGTGCTGCCAAAATCAATCTTGATCATGGCCTCCATCTCCAATCCCTAGAGCCTATGCATTCAAATCGGGTTCAAATCAAAAGGTGCAAGCTTGCTACACCAAATAGTGGCCAAATCAACGTTGCTATGCGAGTTTCATGACGGATCTTCATCAAAGGAGCCACCTTTCTTCGCCAAAACGATGCATGCTCCTAGTCCTCTTGCCATGCTAAGTAAGTTCTAGCTACTATTAGATGGAAACGGTAGTTTTGATAATGACATGGGATAAAATGAGGCTAAACATGATTATGCGAACCTATATGAACCTTACCTTGCCTCTTGTGTTCATGTTTATGATTTTAGGCCATGTGAGTGACTTAATCATGCCTCTCATGCTATGCATAACCTAGTTTAACTTGCAAGTTTGGATCTTTATGCATGAAACGCTAGCATGAACCTTTAGGAACCACTTTACTTGTGAAACATTGGCTAAGACAAGATTTTGGGGCTTATGCATGCATATGAACACAAACCCCTTATGATTCATGCATGTTTGTGGCAAAACCTCCTTATGATATTATGCAAGTTTGTGGCCAAATCCTATATGATAGTATGCATGCTTATGGTCAATCCCTATATGACTCTATCATGCATGTTTTAAGGCCAAACCCCCTTATGACGCCATGCATGTTTGGAGCCAATCCCTTTTGTGGCATCATGTATGTTTTGGGGTCTACATGTAGCCATAGTATACCTACTATGTTGACTCGCTTTGCTTGCGTTGGGAAAATACGATTTTGGGTAGTTAGATAAATACGAACATGTCGTGAAATCTTAACTTGATTATGACATGTGTTTATACTTGAAAATATGACTTGAAAGATAACATGGAAGTTGGCATGTAAGTATGCATAAAAACATGAGCTTGGGAATTTACCTATTAAGTTAGGTCTACCCTTTGGGAATTTACCTATTAAGTTAGGTCTACCCAAATGCTTGAAAACTTGTAACATGTTTTGGAAACATGATGAACTTAGATAATATAAGTGTGGCCAACTCGAGGTTGGGTTGAGTTTGCAACGTAAAACTACTCGGAACCGACCGGCCTAACTAGTAGTTGCAAACAATAGGACCCAATGTGAGAAGTTGGTCATGTCACGCTTAAGACCCGAGGTTAGACTAGGTTGTGGTGTAAATCTACCCGGACCCGCCCGGCTTAACTAGTAACCACAACAAGGTCTAATGTGAGAGGTTAAGAGTGCATTAATTAAATTAATGCCACATGATAAGGTTAAGTAAATTTGACTAATGACACTTAACCGATATGACACGAATGGGTAGGTTAAGTGGGACCGGGCTTGATTTCCTTAATGACACTTAACCATGCAAGATGATTAGGAGATGGGGTTAAGTAATTTACACTTAACTAATCCGACTGGGTAATTAGATGAGGTTAAGTAATTAAGACTTAACTAACCTAACCACGGTAATTAGATGGGGTAAAGTAATCCACACTTAACTAATCTAAACACGGTAATTCGATGGGGTTAAGTTAAACACTTAACCAATTTAAACTTGGTAATTCAATGAGGTTAAGTAACCAACACTTAACCAACTTAACGTGATAATTTAATGGGGTTAAGCAACTTATACTTAACCAATTATACATGAAGATTTGATGTGGTTAAGTGACCTAAACTTAACCAATCTAACCCGTTAATTTGATGTGGTTAAGTGAACTAAACTTAACCAATCTAACTCGTTAATTGGATGTGGTTAAGTGACCTATACTTAACCAATCTAACGTGAAAACAGGATAAGGCTAAGTCACGAATCACTTGAATACGCTTGACCGATTTGACTCGGTAATTTGACAAGGTCAAGTTAATTTATATAATTAACCAATCTAAAATGATAATTAAACGAGGTTAAGTTATGGATTGCTTGATATACTTAGCCAACTTGACACATGGTTTGTAGGGTTAAGTCTTGGACTTGGATACTTAGCCAATTTTGACATGGTTTGTAGACGGGCTAAGTTATGAACTTAAGTGACACTTAACCCATTAGATAAACCCTAATTCGGAGGATTAGGTAAATAACCATAGTTAACAAGGGTAATGGAAATAAGGCTAAGTGGTAAACCTTAGTTAAGGGAAACTAAGTAATAATTCTTAGTCAAGGAAATCTGGACCACTTCTTAGATAGATGAGTAACCCGATACGGTAGGTCATCGTTTAAGTATACGCGTAGGAGCAGGCTATCTGATTTAGATAAAGGCTCCAGCGAACTGGGTAACGAAGCAGCGGCTTCGGGGAACATGAGGATATTCTTGGTATCCCTCTGTGAGGTCGCAGATGATCATCCTGGGCTCACAAGAGGTTAAGGTCTGCGTTAGAAGAACCAAGAATATGCCTTGGTTGCTATGCGAGCGACCTAAAGACTGGGGTGGATAGCAGTGAGTCGATGAATACATAAGGTGCCCGAGATAGCAAGTTCGTCGATCATCTACCATCTCGAGTCAAGCGTGTACGTACGGAAAAGCAGGGAAAACCCAACAGACCATAATTGCTATCTAATTATGGGTGAGGTAGGCCGTAGGATGTGGGCTGGCCGGAGTGTAGTTCTCATGCAAGATTTTCTCTTGTGTTGCCTTTCACTAGTTGAGGGAGGGGTCTCGTGGGACCATAGCCACGTGTAGAAAAGCAGACCTTAGTATCTGCATCGGCAGATAAATCTAAAGCTCCCGACCGAGTCCTGTATTTCTTGTTTTGCCCTGGGACAGGACTCAGATGGCACGATGTGATACATGTGCATACAGTTATAGAAAAACGATTCACGATGAATGCGTGGGAAAAAGGGCGCGGTTGAGGGTTAGCGTAATCCCTAGTGGCCTAGTTGGTTTAACCCAAACCGAAATACGAAAGCGTGCAATAGGTAAGCGTAATCCCTAGTGGTGCTAGGTGGCGTAAGTCCTAGTAGTTCAAACGATGATTCATATGGAATAGCCTAGCTAGAACAAGGGTGACAGTCCAAACGATTTCAAGGATAATACGACATGAGGAAGCCCGTACGAGGTACGGCAAAGGACTGAACTTATATACATGGAAAGAAACATACGAGTTGAGTAACCTATATATGTGATATATTAGGTTGACATGGACCATTACACGACTTTGAGTAAGGGACATTCATGGTTAACACATAACAAGGTTGGGATACTAGTACGAGAGGTGCAGAGCAGATACACATGTTAGAACCAGGAAAAATATACATAGTAGATACCGTGGGATATTAGACGGGGTAGATACCTTGGGACAGTATACTTGATAGAAACCTGACGATGTGATACCTTGATTTATCATGACACCGTGGTTTATCACGATACCTTAGTTTAGCTTGCTACAGTAGTTCAGCCTGTTACCCCGATTTAGTTTATCTATCTTGTAGTCATCTTTATGTTTACTTTCAGTTTATGCATGTCATGTTACCTTTACCTGTTTTATACTGGAAGTAGATAGGACTTACTCAGTCTTTTTTTGACTGACCCGTTTTGTTTCGCCTCTTTTCTTCCGTTTCCCCCCCCCCCCCAGGTTTCAGGGAGGAAACAATGTTGTTTAGTTCGGACTTCTTCTGCTTGAAGGTCATCATGGAAGGATTGGACTTCACTTGGCTATGGCTACTTTACTGTTTTTAATTGGGGAATAATTTATGAAAAAGGTTTCATGCTTCTTTATTTCGGCAAGACAGGTTTTGATGTACTCTGATGTAAAAAGGCTTTTGACCTCATTTATTAATGTTATGAAAGTTTGATTTTACTTCCGCTATTTATATATGTTCTGTCTTGTGATATTTCTGTGCATGTTTACCAATAATGCCCCTCTAAAGCTAGTGCATTCCTTTGCGAGTGACCCTAGCGGAGGCGGGGTGTTACAAGTATGAATTGTTGGTCTTTTAATAATATATCATCATATTGCCTACAACTATTCTTAAATTTATTTGTGGTTATTGCAAACACCTTAGACCTGGAAATAGGTCCCAAAATTATGATTAGAAGTATAGTATTTTATTCCAGATTCATAAGATTTGGGTGTTGTTTTGTAATTATGCAGTTTTGATTAAAATAATAATAATCCTATCGTATTTGATATTGTTTGGGGTTTTTACTTAGTTATTGTAATTTTGTCCTTTTCCATCTTTTTGCATTAAAAGGCATCATTTGAAATCTACAAGGAACATAAATAAATCAAAAAAGGAAAGATGTGCAAATTCACGTATTTTTGTACGTAGTTTGCAACATCTATTCTAAATAAAATATAATCTTATTTCCTTAGGATTTAGAATGTGTCAACTTTCCTTTTTTAAATAGTTTGGGCAAAATTTACAATAATTACAGTAAATAACATTTTATAAGATTTTGAATCTTGAAACAAGATTAAACACAAAAAGGGTTGTTTTGATCGTTAGTTTAGACCAGAATATAAATAATATATGTTAATAAAATAAAATTAGTAATACATTAATTATGCGTAAAATATAAATAAATATATACATATTATAACTTTATCCATCCAAATTTACATAAGTAATGTTATTGTATTAAATGTTTGTTTGTTGTTATATGTGTAACGACCCACTTTTTTCGTATAGTTTTAAGCTGACATTTAACAACACATGTCAACTCAAGCTACACAGAAAGGCAGATAGTTAAGAGAAAGAAATTAGAAGATATGAAAAGAAAGAAATATTAGAATAGAAGAATAAGAAATTAGAGTCTCATAACGGAATGGACAAAATATAATATCAACAATACTTTATTCAAAAAAGAAACTGTATATATATGATTACAATATCAGAGTATAGCATCAGATCACTACAACTACACACAACATAATAAGTTAATACCAGATAATATGGATATACGTCTTGGCTCCCGCTCCTATTTTGAAGTTCCAAGCGAAACCTAACCTGATAGTACACTTGGTCTGACCCGAGCACATTTGAAGCAAAGAAAAATTCACCTGGATCAGTCTGGAATACTTTCAGTGATACATTCATATGGAAAACAACTTGTTTAACTTTAGAAAATCTCTTTGAATGAAAAGGATAATCATAGGACCAGTCCACACATAACCACTAACGGTTTTTACCTTACGATAACCTAAAATATTTTTGATATTTAAATCTAGTGATATTATAATAGTGTCCATCAAACCACATATAATTAACCATCTAGCAAAACGCTTGCATTTCACGCTCTAAATATATAGTATATAATCAAAAACCGCATGGCGCTTATTGGAATTTGGATTTCCAACTATGGCAAGGTATGAGACCACCTTCCGAAAGTGTACCTCTAGAGAGCAATACACTAGAGTTCAACAAGAACATCTTGAAACCCGACCACACACGACCAACCACTCATTCAGCTTGAGCGTACCGAATATATTGTCACCCTATGGTTTTATGGGCCTACCATACTTCCCAGGAGATACAGAAACAAAAGAAGAACAAATAGATTTTTCTCTAAATGGTGACAATATACCCTAATTGGGAATGACCCACTTAGCCATGCTACCTTCCCGATTGTTGTCATTTCCCGGTTGATGAGGCTTGAGGTCACGATTTATCTTTTAGAGAACATCTCAATAACTTTGAATGCCACATCGTCAGATCCGTCAAATCACTAATTGACATCCACAAATATTATTTGGGTGTTAAGCTAAGAGAATGTGTCTTCTCCGCCATCAAACTTGGTTTATTCGTAAAAATCAACGTGCGTGACTCTTAAGGAAATACTCTGTCAAACATTCGTCCATACAAGTCATGCAGGAACAAGATGAATCGAAGGCACTCTCCTACCACATCCTACGTAGGAATCACCCTAAGGATCAGTAGTGAGAAGTCCTTGCAATCCAAATATTCTAACCACGACAGAATCATAATTTATCTCTTTTATGGGAGTTACCAATCATAATTTATCTCTTTTATGGGAGCTACCCCGAGAATATAAGTAGTTCTTCCGCTTATGAAGATTTACGGTCTTCAATACTCCATCTCTATTTTCTACAAGTTAGTTTCGAACATAACGTTGAGTCAAAGTGTTTTTGGGTCTAGTTCCTATCTCGGTCTATTCGGACACGTCAAAATTCCAATAATATATTTTATTGATAGTTGAGGTTTTAACTATCAATCTCAAATAGTACGGTTAAGTATACTGGCAGCTCAGGTCTTTATCATTATTTAAAATCATTCACTCAAACTCTTCCTCGATCTTTGAACCATTTCGTTGACTAAATAAATTCCATTTACTTATTTAGAACAAGTGTATTTCTAATCATAACATTTCCATTTCTAGAATATATTGCTATATTTAACCAATTGATATAAACATAAACATATTTCCAACATGGGCCAAACAAATGTTTAATTATACATTTGTTTATTTAAAATCCCAATAGTTTAATTATAATTTAAATCTTACAAATAGCGTTGCAATATTCCTTCTTATGGAAATAATAAACTAATTTCAATTTCCTTTACCATCTCAAACTAATACTATCCCTCGATAATAGTGAAGCCATTCAAGTTGCGGTATTTTATTTACCTATCGGATTATGATCGACGACATTATTATCTCATATTAGATAGAAGTTCAAAACTTATGACTCCATATTACATAAAATATCCACCAAAATCTTATTTACTATTTATAATATGATTATAAACCATATTCTTACTTTAGGAAAACTTCAGTTGATTATATCCATTTTTACTCAATTTGTATATTAAGTTGTTCTTGCCAAACCATATCTTTAGCTTTGAATTCTTTTATTATCATTCCGTTTTAACTTGGATTTAATACTTCAAAACTATTAAACATCATATTATAAAACTAAGATTTGGGATTTTATAACTAAAATCCATTTATCCATTTCTCTACACAAAACCATTTAACGTTCATCTTCTTTGCTCTTTCGATCATTTCTTTCTATTCGAATCATTTAACTTGATTTAATTAAGTAAAATATCTCTTTTAAGTTTAATAGTTAATTTTGATTTCTCTTCATAAACCCCTCCCAAAAACATCTGGACTTTTATAATCAAATCTCCTTCGCAAAATCTTTTATGAATATCCAATTTAATTCTATTACAAATCGATTATTATCGTAAATCAATTCCACTTAAAAAATAATCTTTTTAATTATTATTAATTAAAATAATAATTAACTTTATCATCTATTGAAATAATATTTGCTTATTTCTTCATTTACTAAAATAGATTTGTTAATCATTTTGTTTAAACAATAACTAACTATATAAATCAAATAAACATTTTTAAACATCATTAAATAAAAAATAATTAATGTTTAAGAAATCTTATTAATTTAAAATAATTATTTACAAAACCGTTTTCAAATTAACTGAAAACTAATTAATTTAAAAATCGATTTCAAACAAATAGTTGACTTAGTCAACTTTAAACCATCAGCTAATTCTTCCTCTTAGATTAATTAGTAATATAATTAATTCAATAATATCACTCAATTAAACAATTATTCCAAACCCATTGTTTAATTACCGTTTGATTTGCCTACAAAACTTGTTTAAACGTAAAACTCTTATTATAAAACCATTTTATAAAATTAAAACCAAATTATATTATCGATTTATTTCTAACTTCGTTTATGTAAAATATATAAAAATTGAAAACTTGTTTCAGTTATAAAAGTAAATTTTATAACTTAACTGAAAATCGACGTCTAAATAAAAAAATGGATTTTAGGCCATCTGCTGCTAATTCCTCAATCAATACCATTTATTGATTAAAAACATAACAACGTTGAATTCTAAGTCAACGTCAAAATCCGAATAGATTTTCAGTGTCATTTGGGTTCAATCCTCGCATATATAAATAATTTAAAAACAAACAGTACATACAAATTTCGAGGAATCCGGTAAAGGATTTTTTAAAAGTTTAATTATTCTCTTGTTGAATGATTAATTATTCGCTTGTCAAAAACAAATTTGAGATTTCTATTTTTATTTAATAATTAAAATTTAATTATTCACTTGTTATTTGAAATCGATGTATGTATATACTGAAATCAGATATGTGATTTGCGATTGAAATTGGTTGATTATTGTTTGTGATGAATTGTGGTGATGAGTATTTGTTGAATGATATGTTCTAGTTCGAATAAAAATTTAATCTTAATTCATTAGATCAAAACATCATTTTATGTTAGAATAGGAAATAACATCTTTGTAGAAATTAACCTTTTGTTATAAATGCTACACTAGAATAGAAAGCAACTTTTATGTTAAAATTTTCACGTTAGAATAAAAATACCTTTTATGTTAAAACAGACATATTAGAATAAAAATGGCAATTTTGTTAAACATGTTTAATTAAAATAAAAAGGTCAATTTTGTTAAAAATGTTTATTTAGAATAAATATATTTTTGTCAAAATATGTTAGAATATATTTTTGTCAATATATGTTAGAATACACATTTTGTTTATTTAAAAGGAATAGACAAAATTATCATATTTTGTTTATTTAAAAGGATTAGACAAAATTATCACATTTTGTTTATTAAAAGGGATTAGACAAAATCATCTCATTTTGTTTACATTAAAAGAAGTAGACAAATTCGTCATTTTGTTTACATTAAAAGAATTAGACAAATTCGTCATTTTGTTTACGCTAAAAGAATTAGACAAAATACTCATTTTTGTCACATTAAAAATAATAAATTGGAAATGGAAATTTTTGTAAATTAAAAAGAATAAAGTAGAAATGGACGTTTTGTCAAGTTTAAAAGAATGAAACCAAATGAACATTTTTATACGTTAAAAAGGATTAGATAAAAATATACATTTTTGGTCATAATAAAAGAATAGATTTTTATTGTCATTTGTTTAACATAAAAAGTGATTTTTAATGTTAGATTAGAAATAAAAGAATTTCATGTTAAAACCATGTTTAACATAAAAAGTGATTTTTAATGTTAGATTAGAAATAAAAGAATTTCATGTTAAAACCATGTTTAACATAAAAAGTGATTTTTAATGTTAGATTAGAAATAAAAGAATTTCATGTTAAAACCATGTTTAACATAAAAAGTGATTTTTAATGTTAGATTAGAAATAAAAGAATTTCATGTTAAAACCATGTTTAACATAAAAAGTGATTTTTAATGTTAGATTAGTAATAAAAACAATTTTATCATAAAAAGGTAATTTTCCCTTATGTTAGATAAGAATGGTTAGAAAATAAAAATGTTACATTTTGTTATAAAAATGTTGCATTAGATTAGAATCACATTTTGTTATAAAAATGTTGCATTAGATTAGAATCGCATTTTGTTATAAAAATGTTGCATTAGATTAGAATCACATTTTGTTATAAAATGTTTCATTAGATTAGAATCACATTTGGTTATAAAACGTTACATTAGTAAAAATAACATTTTTGATATAAAATGCTGCATTAGTAAAAATAAAATGTGTGTTATAAAAGTAACTTTAGAATAAAAATACCATTTCATTATGAAATGTTTTATTAGATTTAAATTGGCATTTTAGCTAGGAATGTTTAATCAGATAAAAATTGTCATTTATGTTAGAAGAAACCAATGTGTCATTTATGTTAAAATGAATATATCATTTATGGAAGAAAAAAAAATTATTTACATTTTAGATATAAATAAAAAGAATAGATTTAAAGTCACACCGTTGTCTACATTTTAGATGTAAATAAAAAGAGTAGATTTAAAGCGACATTTTTATTGACATTTTATATTAAATAAAAAGTATGAAATTAAAAGAAGCATTGTTACTGTCATTTTAGAGACAATTAAAAGAATAGTTTTAATAGTTGCATTTGTAATGTTATTTTTATGTAATAAGACGAATAGAAATATATGTCTGTGATGTTGAAATGTGTGATGTGTTAAATATAATGTTTAGTATATTCAAGTTTGAATATTACACTCCCATTTACAAGTTACCCGACTTGTTTATGTGATTGGGACGATAATTTTCACACATCGCCCAAGTGCACAAATAATTTATTATTTGTTTGATGGATGAAACCCCACACGGGTATTGGGATGATATTGGACACACACCAATCCCAATATTTAGTTATCTATCAATCGATGGATTGACACTCTGTGATGAGCGTTAGTTATTTACTTTAATGCTCACACAGTTATAAATTCCACTCTGGTCGTCATTTGGATGTTTGATAATTATTTATCATGATTGTTGATTACATACAATATATGACTGTTGATTGAGTCACATTCCAATAAAGAATATTTTAAAAAAAGAATATTTTAGAAAATGTTTTAGAAAAAGAATATTTTAGAAAGAGAATATATTTTAGAAAAATATGTTTTTTATTGAAATGAACTAGTTATTAACTAGAATAAATCATTAAATTAAGATTTAATGAAGTTTTCCCAATTAGTGAATATTTAATTGAAATTAAATTAATTTGATTTTGGGTTTGTCGTGAATGGTGTCTTCAATAACACCTTTCTTAAACCCAGTTGAGAAATGAATAAATCTTTTAATTAAGATTATTAAAAGTTTTCAATTTATATTTAGTAATTGGAATAAGATGAAATGTGAGTTGGGTTTATTGTGAACTGTGTTTTTAAGTGACATTTGTTCTTTAACCCAACTGACAGTGAGAATATGATTTGAAATTTATAAATCTTTTTATTAAGATTTAAACGAAAATTTTCCAAAAGTAAAGTTTTCCAATTTAATATATTAAATTGGAATTAAATGAAATTCAAATTTATAATAACCGAGATAAGCTTCTGTAAAAGAAGATAGATACTACATATGGAATTTAAGAGGCTTTGCCGTTATTCCATTTATATTATTGGTCGGATAAAGAAATTTATTACGATTATATATTGATTTGATTTCTGTGAAGATTCCATATTTAATGGAAGTCGATTTTGGGTTTATCGTGAACGGTGTTTTAAAATGACATTAGTTCTTTAACCCGGTTAAAGATAAGATTTATTTCTTAAATTTAGTAATCATTGAATAATGATTTATGATATTTAAAACTAAATTGGAGTTTTTAATAAATCTTTAAAAGAAAGATTTAAGAATAAATTTAAAGGATTTATCTTTGATAGAATAATACGAATATTTTATTAGAAGAATAATTCTGAATTAGAATGAGGCGTTGGACGTGTTTTATAGCACTTGATTTGTAATTATAAAAAAAATACGCGAGTTATTCGAAAAGACCGGGTTTAACCCATTCCGAATAATCACTACGACTATGAAGAGTCGAAGTTGAAGACGGTGATTGAAGACCGACGATCTTCACATCGAATGGATGTTTGCTACTGATGCCCATGATTGGAGTAGCTACCTTGAAGGGGCTACAGTGGTAACCGCCCGGACGTACTTATTGATTTTCCGGACTCCGGTTTCATTCAGACTCAGAACGGACTTGTAAATGGATGGTATGTCTGACGTTGTATTCCTTCACACTGTATTCATTTATTTCTGCTAATATATTTCTGTTTGGTAGCGGAGAATTTATTCTTTTGCTTAATACCCTTCTCTGAGACGTATGAGCTCAGAGGTTATATATTGGCAGAAATCAATGATAAGGGATTGACAATGTGGCATGCTAAGATGCATGGATCAAGGCTTTTGTTGAAAAGCAGAGCCTTTGGTTGATGATTAAAGCATAGCCTGTTTAGGCGTAGCTTTGTGTAGCGTGACTTCGCGAGCCTCACACCCCGGTATGAGTCAAAAACAGGAGAAGGGACTGCAGGGAGTGCACACGTTTCTTTCTAGCTAGAGTGGTCTCAGGGACCTACCAGCGCTGACATTTTACTTATGTGGATGATGGATTATGTAACGACCCGTATTCTACGCATCATAGGATCGTAGGACATTTATTTCTTTCACATACGAAGTCGTATGGTCATGTAACTTTGGGAGACGACTATTGTGATCATTTCCCATGTTCATGATTTTTCCCGATTTTTAAATGACCATTTTACCCCTAGTTGGTACTGTTTTGGCCATAACTTTTGACTTGAAAGGAATTTTGACCTGAAACCACTTCCATTGACTCCGGATGGTGGTTTACAATTCCGTAGAGTGGTCACATTAGCCAAACGGACTCACCGTTTGGGAGATATGGCTGAAACAAGTTTCAGATATTGAAAACAGCTTAGTTGGGCTTAACCGGGTGATTAGCAACTAGGCCCAGAGGGGAATTTCGGGTTTAGAGGCATAGGAGGACTGATTAGGGTTAGGAAATCACTTTGATTTCAGTTTTGAGCCGCCACAAACCTTCTTGAGACCCTAGTAATGGCTTCCATCCTCTAAAACCACTCCAAAACACATTTTTGGTCAAGATTAAGCCTAAACTACATCAAAACAAGGCCAAATAGCAACAGAGTAAGGTTGGAGCTGCTGCTATACATAGGAATTCGACCCAAACAGAGAGTATTTCAGATTTGGCGTTTTATTTTGTGGCTAAGGTGAGTGATTTGCATAGTTTTTGCACTAATTACGGTAATTAAGGGTAATTAGTGAAGATTAGCGAATTTATACACTAATAAATTCTGGAAAAATGTTTAGAAATTCAAAAATAATATTTTATGCCTCTGTTAGAAAATTTGGACGATTTGATTAAGTTTTACTAAGTATGTGCTTAAACATGATTAATTGGGATTATGGGAAAATGTGGGGTTTTAGCCACTTTTGATCCAATTTGATTCATTCGAATTGCTGTTTAGCTGTTTGTGGTTGCTATTACATGTTTCTATGACTCTATGGTGTGTTTTATGATTGATTAGAAGTGTTAGATTTGTCAAAAACACCGTCGAATGGCGTAAAATACTTGCTGGAAGAGTTGTAGAAAAGTGCAGGTTCTGGACCGGATCGGATCGGATATGGAGGCTCGGATCGGATGAGTTGAACTGGGTAAGGGATCTGATCGGATCGGAACTGGACACTTGAGACAATTGGCAAAAAGGAAGGCCACGCTAATTGAACTAGGATCGGATCAGATAAAGGAGGAGAGATCGGATCGACTTAAGGACGAAGGACTCGGAACGGATCGACTTAAGGAGGAAGGGCTCGGACTGAAGTAAGACGAAGGAATTGGATCGGAGCAAATGAAGAAACGAGGGAGCGGATCGGAGCGGAAGCACGAACTGGAAGGGAGATGGCACCCGACCCGACTCGGAGGAGGACACCCGACCCGACCCGAAGTGGAACACCCGACCCGAAGTGGAACACGCGACCCGAACCGACGCAACGCAGGGGACCCGATCCGACCCGATAACTTGAAGAGAATCCGACCCGACCCAGTATTGACCAATGACCCGAGATGCAAAGGTAGTCCAACATGGGAAGTTAGAGCTCAGGATCCAGTTGGGAACCGATGAGTTCACTTCATGATTGCGCTTTTCTGCGGGACGTGTGTCAAGAGGCAGTCGATGTCTATGACTTTGGATCACTATGTATGGGAAGTACGTGAACGGGTTCAGGGCCACAGCGGCCTAGGTACGACTAAAGGGCTATAGACCAATGAAGTGGGGTCATTTGTAAAGATTTGGTCATGACTCCATGTGGTAAGCTTGGTAGTAGCAGTAGTTGTACAAGTCGAACTCCATCACTACTTCAATGGGTCTAGTGATTGACAGTGTTGGACATCGTATGCTTTACGCACTGAGTGAGAGATGTGAGGATGGTTGCTATGGTTGATTTGTTTGCTATCATTATGACATGCACACCCCACCCCCGTATTCTTTACACTATTTATGGCACCTTAGAAGATTGTACGGTATGTGGTACTAACTCTTTGGTTGCAGGTCCAGGTTCAGGTATGGTTTAGTATACCTGTTATTGTTCTGTTTAGATGCTTATCGCTCATACCAGGCTTTATGTTTGACCCAGAGTTTTATGTCCCCTTTTATTACTCTGGGTGCTCACACGAGCAGACTAGAGACAGGTTAGCTGGAGATGCACGGGTAGATGATGCGGAGACGAGCAGGAGGCTTCCACGTAATATATATATATATATATAGTATTCTCCCTGTGTTGTTGAAGATCACTGCTTGGGCATTGGTGGTGCATTTTCTACTTTAGCTTTCTTTTGTTTAGAGACAGTAAATTTGAAAAGTTATAATAAGCTGTATTTGGATTTCTGCTACTCTGATGTTGATGTTGGTTTTAGTTATTAGCTTATACACTGTCTCACCTGTTTTATGTCAAGTATTTTATTATTATATTTTACTCCATGCGCTGTGAGACATTCTATAGGTTCCTAGTTTAGTTAATTCCCTTCTTTCCTTTCTGCTGACGACCGTCCCGTGCTAGTCGGGCATGTGTACAGCGCACTTTCGGAGGAAATGCAGGCTGGTGCGGGGCGGGCCATCACACTTGGTATCAGAGCTCTAGGTTGCGTAGTTAACCTAGGGAAGTTATCAGGGAGAGATAATATACGTATACGAGAGAGCGTATTTGTGATTACTTTGGTTTTTAAAAGCTATATATATATATATATACACTATTAGTAGTATAAGAATGAAGTTGTGCTGCACTAGCACCACTATGGGGTCGTTAATCGTTTCCTTTTTCAGATTGATGATGAGCCGATATGTTAGAGGTACCGGTAGAGGGGCCAATAATGGGAATGCTGCTAACATGAGGGCGATGTTTACTGACCTCATGAGAGAGATGCTTAGGGATGTGCAGAGGGCAGCTCCCAATAGTGGAAATGGTGGTGGTCCGATAGTGCAGGCACCGAGAATCGACTTCGCCAAGCTGAATAAGGATTATACTTGCCTTGGTGGGAAGTTGTTCCACGGAACGGAGTCGGTCACGGATGTTCAAGATTGGTTGGATAGTTGTGAACGTATCTTCGAGGATTTGGGTATCGAGGATGCGATGAAGAGAAAGCTAGCGTCCCGTCAGCTGCAAGGGCAGGCAATGAATTGGTGGAATGCTATAAAGGCAGCTACTCCCGAAGATCGGATTACTTGGGAGCAGTTTAAGGCTCGCTTTAGCGAGAAGTTCATTCCAGCTGCTCAGAAGTCAGTGCTGTTTAAGAAATTCTTGGAGCGCAAGCAGGATGGCAGAGCTGTCTCGGAGTATATTGCTGAATTCGACACTTTGTCGAAGTATGGGTTATCTCTTATTGATACTGCCGAGAAGAAGAATGAGAAATTCATAACTGGTTTGGATCAGTACTTGGGGGAAAGGCTTATTAACCACATCGATGAGACGTTTGAATTGATTGTTGGGAAAGCATTGAGATCAGAAAGCCTATACCCTAAGCCGAAGACTGAGGTTGCATCCGCAGATGAGCCAAAGCCACAAGTAAGTGGTGGAGGCAAGGGTGGTTCTCAGAATAAGAGAAAGCAAAATCAAACTAAGGATGGCCAGAAGAAAAAGAATAAGCAAGATGTTGAGTGCTTCAGCTGTGGTAAGAAGGGCCATTATGCTAATAATTGTCGGGCCAAGCCAGCGGATAGAAAGTGCTTCAACTATGGCCAAATGGGACATCATAAGGACAAGTGTCCGCAACCCCCCGAGGAAAAGCAAATGGTGAAAGCCTACGCCCTTAATGCTATTCCTTCTTCGTCGAATGCCCCAACTGCGGCGGAGAAGGGAAAGAATGTCGTCATTCAAGGTATGCTTTCTGTTTATGATGTTCCTGTTAGAGTTTTGTTTGATACCGGAGCTTCCAGTTCTTTCATATGTAGTGACCTGGTAGATAGGTTGGGATTGGAGCCTGAGATTGTCGATAGACCTTTAGTAGTGACGAACCCGATTGGTGGTTCGACTAGCCTTAGCATGATTTGTTGTAATGTGGTCCTATCGAGTCATGGATGCATGTTTGTTTGTGATTGCTTTGTTTTGGGCTTTACTGGGTTTGGCATTATTTTGGGAGTAGATTGGCTCCAAAGATACGGGGTGGTGGTAGACTGTGAGGGCTTTTGGTGACAGCTAGAGTGGATGATGTGCGGAGGATAGTGTTTGGTGGTCTAACCAGTGAGGGGGTATTGGCTAGTTTTCTAAACTCCCTCGACATTCCGCATAGTGAGTTGTCAGGTTTGCCCGTGGTTGGCCAGTATCCGGATGTTTTCGAGGAAGTGATTGGGCTTCCACCACAACGAGAGATTGAGTTCCGTATTGATTTGGTAAAAGATGCCAGACCTATAGTGATGCCACTTCGTCGTATGGCACCAAGGGAGCAGCGAGAACTCGAGGTGCAAGTCAGCGATCTTCTGAAGAAGGGATTTATCAAAAGGAGTGTTTCTAAATGGGGAGCAACAGTTGTGTTTGCTACCAAGGCGGATGGTTCCCTTCGTTTGTGTATAGACTACCGCGAGTTGAATAAAGTAACGAGGAAGAACAAGTATCCTCTACCGCGGATAGATGATTTGTTCGATCAGTTGTGTGGCGTGAGAGTATTTTCTCAGTTGGATCTCGCGATAGGTTTTCATCAGCTTAGAGTGGAAGCTGAGAGCATAGCTAAAACGGCATTTCGAACGTCGTCTGGATTTTATGAGTGGTTGATCATGCCATTCGGGCTGACCAATGACCCACCATATTTTGTGGATATTATGAATAGGGTATTCAGAGATCAGTTGAATAAGTTTGTCCTTGTGTTCGTTGATGATATTTTGGTCTATTCAAGGACAGAGGAAGAACACAAGGAACATTTAAAAGTAGTGATGGAGGTGTTGAGAAAACACCAATTGAAAGCGAAGTTTTCTAAGTGTCACTTCTGGAAGAGGGAAGTGAGGTTCTTGGGCCACGTTGTATCAGAGAATGGTATTGCTGTAGACCCGGCGAAGGTGGCTACGATACAGGATTGGCCTACACCCAAGAATGCAACAGATGTAAGTAGTTTCTTGGGGTTAGTTGGATATTATCGTAAGTTTATCCAAGGTTTCTCCAAGATAGCAGCACCATTGACCCAGTTGACTAAGAAGAATCAAGCTTTTGTCTGGGATGAAAGGTGCGAGAAGCATTCAAGAGTCTAAAGGACAAATTGACAAGCGCACCAGTGTTAGTCATTCCTAAGGGGAATGAAGAGATGACGGTATACACGGATGCCTGTGGTACCGGACTGGGTGATGTATTGATGTAGGGCGGTAGGGTTGTAGCTTATGCAAGTCGGCAATTGAAACCGCACGAGAGAAGATACCCTACCCATGATTTGGAGTTGGAAGCGATCGTGTTCGCGTTGAAGATGTAGAGACACTATCTCTTGGGAGAAAGATTTGAGCTGTTTACAGATCATAAGTCGTTGAGGTATCTCTTCTCTCAGAAAGATCTGAATCTCCGTCAGCAAAGATGGTTAGAATTCTTGGCTTCCTATGATTTTGATATCGCATATACACCGGGAAAGGGCAATGCGGTAGCCGATGCGTTGAGTAGAAGACATGCCAGTTTAGGGGCTATGTTTCTAGAATGGAAGCAACTGGAGTATATCGCGGGGTTTGACTTCAGACCAAAGTGCGAATTGAATCCAGAAGTGTTAGCAAGTTTGATGATCAGACCCACTTTGATTGAGCGGATCGGCTCTAGTCAGAGAGACGATCCTAACCTATTGGAAATCATCTCCAAGTTAGAGATGGATATCGATGAGGAGATGAACAAGTATGGGCTTGATCGAGATGGATGGCTTAGAAAGAATGGAAAGCTTGTTGTACCCAACGTCAATGGATTGAGAGATGAAGTGCTTAGAGAATGTCATCACTCAAAACTGACTATACACCACGGTGGCAATAAGATGTATCGAGATATGAAGCAGTCTTACTACTAGGAAGGGATGAAAAGAGACGTTGGGAAGTTTATATCCAGGTCCATGAATTGCCAGCTAGTTAAAGCTGAGCAAAAGAAGCCTAGTGGGTTATTGCAACCATTAGAAATTCCCGAATGGAAATGGGAGCAAGTCTCGATGGATTTCATCGATGGTTTACCAAGGACTTGATCGGGACATGATAGCATTTGGGTAATCGTGGATCGATTGACTAAGAGTGCAAGATTTATACCGGTCAAATCGATAAGAACGGCAGCCAAGTTGGCAGAATTATATATGAAGTGAGTAGTGAGATTTCATGGAGTACCTAAAAGCATTGTGAGTGACCGAGACCCGTTGTTCACTAGTGGGTTTTGGAAGAGCTTACAAGAGGCTCTAGGGTCAGAATTACATCTCAGTACCGCATATCATCCTCAGACTGACGGTCAGACGGAGAGGGTGAATCGTATTTTGGAAGATCTCTTGAGAGCGTGTATATTGGATTTTGGTGGATCATGGGATGACCATTTGCATCTAGTAGAGTTTGCATATAATAATAGCTACCAATCCAGTATCGGTATGGCTCCGTTTGAAGCTTTGTACGGAAGACCGTGCAACTCACAATCATGTTGGATAGAGACTGGCGAGAAGTTTATGCTTGGGCCAGATGTGGTGAGGGAAACTTCAAATAAGATTAAGATCATTCAGCAACGAATGAAGGCTGCCCAAGATAGGCAGAAGAGTTATGCTGATAAGAGGAGAAGAGACTTAAAATTTTCCGTTGGCGACTTGGTGTTTGTCAAGATTTCTCCGTTGAAGAGCATAATACGATTTGGTAGGAGAGGCAAGTTGGCACCAAGATTCGTTGGCCCATTTCTTGTTCTTGAACTAGTCGGGAATTTGGCATATAGAGTTGCCTTACCAGAGAAGATGGCGGGAGTTCACAATGTATTTCATGTTTCCCAACTAAGGAAGTTCATTTACGACTCAGATATGACTATTTCACCTGATCAGTTGGAGGACTTCGAAGTAGAACCCGAGGCGGTTGGGAACCGCAAGCCGGCCCGTATTGTCGAACACGACATGAAGCAACTTCGAAGGAAAGCGGTGAAGCTAGTCAAGGTTCAGTGGGGCGAGGACGAGAATGATTCTACTTGGGAGACAGAGGAGAACATTAGGAAGACACTCCCAGAACTCTTTGCCTAGTAAGATTTTGACTTCGATTTAGTTTTCTGCATGCTAGGATAGGCTTGTTTGCTTGTTTTGCATGTTTGATTGTTGTATGTGGTTGTTAGGCATGCGGGATCCTTTGTATGTTTTGGGTTAAGGAATTTCGGGGACGAAATTTCTTAAGGGGGGGAGAGTGTAACGACCCGTATTCTACGCATCATAGGATCGTAGGATATTTATTTCTTTCACATACGAAGTCGTATGGTCATGTAACATTGGGAGACGACTATTGTGGTCATTTCCCATGTTCATGATTTTTCCCGATCTTTAAATGACCATTTTACCCCTAGTTGGTACTGTTTTGGCCATAACTTTTGACTGGAAAGGAATTTTGACCTGAAACCACTTCCATTGGCTCCGGATGGTGGTTTACAATTCTGTAGAGTGGTCACATTAGCCAAACGGACTCACTGTTTGGGAGATATGGCTGAAACAAGTTTCAGATGGTGAAAAACAGCTTAATTGGGTTTAACCGGGTGATTAGCAACTAGGCCCAGAGGGGAATTTCGGGTTTAGAGGCATAGGAGGACTGATTAGGGTTAGGAAATCACTTTGATTTCAGTTTTGAGCCGCCACAAACCTTCTTGAGACCCTAGTAATGGCTTCCATCCTCTAAAACCACTCCAAAACACATTTTTGGTGAAGATTAAGCCTAAACTACATCAAAACAAGGCCAAATAGCAAAAGAGCAAGGTTGGAGCTGCTGCTATACTTAGGAATTCGACCCAAACAGAGAGTATTTCAAATTTGGCGTTTTATTTTGTGGCTAAGGTGAGTGATTTGCATAGTTTTTGCACTAATTACGGTAATTAAGGGTAATTAGTGAAGATTAGCGAATTTACACACTAATAAATTCTGGAAAAATATTTAGAAGTTCGAAAATAATATTTTATGCCTCTGTTAGAAAATTTGGACGATTTGATTAAGTTTTACTAAGTATGTGCTTAAACATGATTAAGTGGGATTATGGAGAAATATGGGGTTTTAGCCACTTTTGATCCAATTTGATTCATTCAAATTGTTGTTTAGCTGTTTGTGGTTGCTATTACATGTTGCTATGACTCTATGGTGTGTTTTATGATTGATTAAAAGTGTTAGATTTGTCAAAAACGCCGTCGAATGGCGTAAAATACTTGTTGGAAGAGTTGCAGAAAAGTGCAGGTTCTGGACTGGATCGGATATGGATGCTCGGATCGGATGAGTTGAACTGGGCAAGGGATCTGATCGGATCGGAACTGGACACTTGGGACAATTGGCAAAAAGGAAGGCCACGCTAACTGAACTGGGATCGGATAAAGGAGGGGAGATCGGATCGACTTAAGGACGAAGGACTCGGATCGGATCGACTGAAGGAGGAAGGGCTCAGACTGAAGTAAGACGAAGGAATTGGATCGGAGAAAATGAAGAAACGGGGGAGCGGATCGGAGCGGAAGCACGAACTTGAAGGAAGATGGCACCCGACCCGACCCGGAGGAGGACACCCGACCTGACCCGAAGTGGAACACCCGACCTGACCCGAAGTGGAACACCCGACCCGAACCGACGCAACGCAGGGGACCCGATCCGAACCAATAACTTGAAGAGAATCCGACCCGACCCAGTATTGACCAATGACCCGAGATGCAAAGGTAGTCCAACATGGGAAGTTAGAGCTCAGGATCCAGTTGGGAACCGATGAGTTCACTTCCTGATTGGGCTTTGCCGCGGGACGTGTGCCAAGAGGCAGTCGATGTCTATGACTTTGGATCACTATGTATGGGAAGTACGTGAATGGGTTCAGGACCACAGCGGCCTAGGTACGACTAAAGGGCTATAGACCAATGAAGTGGGGTCATTTGTAAAGATTTGGTCATGACTCCATGTGGTAAGCTTGGTAGTAGCAGTAGTTGTACAAGTCGAACTCCGTCACTACTTCAATGGGTCTAGTGATTGACAGTGGTGGACATCGTATGCTTTACGCACTGAGTGAGAGATGTGAGGATGGTTGCTATGGTTGATTTGTTTGCTATCATTATGACATGCACACCCCGCCCCCGTATTCTTTACACTATTTATGGCACCTTAGAGGACTGTACGGTATGTGGTACTAACTCTTTGGTTGCAGGTTCAGGTATGGTTTATTATACATGTTATTGTTCTGTTTAGATGCTTATCGCTCATACAAGGCTTTATGTCTGACCCAGAGTTTTATGTCCCCTCTTATTACTCTGGGTGCTCACACGAGCAGACTAGAGACAGGTTAGCTGGAGATGCATGGGTAGATGATGCGGAGACGAGCAGGAGGCTTCCACGTAATATATATATAGTATTCTACCTGTGTTGTTGAAGATCACTGCTTGGGCATTGGTGGTGCATCTTCTACTTTAGCTTTCTTTTGTTTAGAGACAGTAAATTTGAAAAGTTGTAATAAGCTGTAATTGGATTTCCGCTGCTCTGATCTTAATGTTGATTTTAGTTATTAGCTTGTACACTGTCTCACCTGTTTTATGTCAAGTATTTTATTATTATATTTTACTCCATGCGCTGTGAGACATTCTACAGGTTCCTAGTTTAGTTAATTCCCTTCTTTTCTTTCTTCTGACGATCGTCCCGTGCTAGTCGGGCATGTGTACAGGGCACTTTCGGAGGAAATGCAGGCTGGTGCGGGGCGGGCCGTCACAGATTATGAGGTACCTCAGATTTATAGGTTGTTAGTGGCCATATTATAGGTTCAAAGGAACCGGGAAACGTGTGTTCAGGAATTGCCAATCCACTACCGTTAGGTGGGGACCGACCCTAAAAATCCAAGGGTTACCCATAGGTGTGATCCTGAAGCATTTGCTAGAGTGTCTCGAATCGGTAAGGAGCTCCTCCCTAGCCTTGACTCATGATGGAAACCCAATTTCCAATACGACCCTATGCGGTTTTGATTGTAGAACTAGTATGGCGACATAGTATATGGTAGCTATGCCATCTATGATTGATACGTTATGATTGAAATATTTTCATTAAAACATATACACACTAATATTAAATCTGTTCTATCGTATCAAGCATCTTTTGACCATTATAAGGTAAAACCCTATCCTCCGGTTTGCGTTGCATTGTGTGATGGGACTTGGGTGTTATAATGGTTTCATTTTTCTAAAAAGCATTGCTTTGTTTAACAATTTACTATATTTTATGCACTGGCAACCCAGTGGAGTAAACCCGTTCCGCCTTAGCAGCGTGGTCCTATGATTAGCCCTTTTATTAGATAGGTTAGTTAAGATTTCTCATACCAGTCCCATGACTGACCTGTAGTTTGTTTCACTGGCAAATTCAGGTGCCTATATTTTCCACACGGGCAGTTCGAGTTGCTTTTGCAGATATATTTACAGGATCCTGGGTTACAGCTGAAGCTGTATTCAGAAAGCTTTGTATCCGCGTATTCCTTTTGGTTGTATATTCGTATTATTTTCCACTGCTATTTAAATGTAATTTAAATCTCTGATACTATTGTATTTCTATTGTGTAATAAGTATTCATACTCTGTTATATTCTTGTACTCTGATGTAAATGTTGAAATCCGCAATAAAATGTTCCTCAGTTTATGTCCTGATGTGTGTTGTTCTCAAAGCAATCCAGGCTTTCCTTTACTGGGAAGTTCAGGTCGTTTCAGTTGGTATCAGAATAATGATACCAACTGTATTGATAGCAGTAATATGTTCTTATTTAGTAAGTCCCTAACAAGACAATAGTTTGGGTGAAACTCAAAGTATATCTGGTTATCATTAGCAAAGAACAAATCATATACCTGGTTATCATTAGCAAAGAACTATTGTCTTGGTAACATTATTGTAATGTTTACTGGGAAGTATTAATACCAATAAATAAAAATTTAAAAAGTTGAGTTGGTTAATTAAACAACTTTTATTTACGTTTCTCTTCGAGGACGAAAAGATTTTAAGTGAGGGAGATTGTAACAACCCGGAATTTTGGAGCCAATTTAAAATTTTTAATTTAGAAATTTTAATGAATTTGAATATTTAAAATAATTTATTTTAAATAATAATGACTAAAAATTTATTTTAATTGAAGTTAAAATGAATAAATTTAATTTAATTATAAAAGGAGTTAAAAATGGCACGGTAGTTCGAAAATTCGATTTCTAACTTTAACTGAATGTACAGGATTCAAAATAAATCGAATTTCAGTAAAACCAAAATTATTTAAATCTTTTTAATCATATCTTTCTAATGAATCTGAAAAACTGAAATTTCACTTTAAAAATAATAAGTTATGTCCAGTTTAAAATTTAGAAAAGTCGCTATAGAATTTATATATATTTTAGTATAATATATTGGCCTTAAAAATAGTCATTTTACAAACGTCCTGTGTTTTTGATGAAACCACTTTTGTTGGAACCGGAATGTCAAATTATTGTTAATTTTAATTTTCTAGAATTTTTAGAATCAATATGTGAGCGTGGCAGAAGAAAACGTGTTTTGTCAATTTCAGTCAAATTTAATCGACTTGAAAATAGCCATTTTTTAAACGGTCTCAGAATTTGATGAAATTTGTTTTGTTAGGACCGTATCGTCATAACAAAGCCAAAAATATTTTTTCTGTAATTTTTAGAATCGGTATGTGGCCCCGGTAAATTAAAAATGTACGCTAAAATTTAATATATATTTTTATATTTTATTTTTAAAGAAAAACATATCGTAACAGCCGAATTGGGTTATGAAACATATTCCATTGTGTCTGGAATGGGGGTTATTAGCTAGGGGTGACACTCGTTAGGTTTAATTTGGGGTGCATGGCATTAAACAAGAATTTTTGAATTAAAAGAATTATTAAATAATAAAATACACCGTATAAATACGGTTGGTATACTCAAACCCTAGACCCCAATACAGACAGCCGCCATCGTGAATTCTATGGCCAGAAATGTCCTAAATTCTTTCTTCGATCTTTACCAATCCAATGCGAATTACATCGTGAAATCAAAGCAAACATTGTAGAGATTTTTATACTCTACAATTCTATACGGATGTGATTTGTTTTAGTCAAGAATGGAGGTCGATTTTTATCACCAAAGTAGTGGCGTTTGGTCATGAATACCAGGCGGAGGATGGGTGCGAGTTGCACCTCGTTGGGTGGCGCCGATGGGGTGTTGAACGGCGAGCATCAGGGGCATTTCATATCGGAGGACGGCGAAGTGTGGTGGCGGCGCTGAGCAAGGAATGTAGATTGATTGTTGGGTGCGTGAGTTATAGTGAGGAACGGGATGTAGAAGATGGATTAGGGTGAATAATAAAATAATTAAGTATTTAAATTGTTTTAATAATATACATAGTGTTTAAACTATCATATCTCGTGCAAGTGAACACAGATTTAGACGATTTAAAATGCGTTGGAATCGTCTTCCCGAGATCTACAACCTGGAACTGCCCAGATCTAAAACGGGGCACTTTGAAAATTCAGCCAAATTTGAACACGAACGATTTCTGAAACCCGATCAAAGTGAGATTTCTATTTTATAATTTAAAATTAATTATTTACTGAAATGTGAAATTTATATTTATTTCAAATTCATGTTGATGTGGTGTATATTTTTTTTCCAGAGTTGATTGTTATGATGAATCATTGAATTGATTTGTGCTTCTCATGTTTGTTAAAATAAGATGGTTGTAAATAATTACATCATGTTTGTATTAGTTGAAAACAAATATATCATATTTGTTTAGTTGAAAAATAAATATCTTATGTTTGAAAACAACTATATCATATTTGTTTTGTTGAAAACCAATGTCTCATGTTTGATTAAAATGAAATGGTTGAAACTAAAATATCATTTTTGGTTAATAAGAGATTTGTTAACAAATAACATTACCATCTTATTTTGCTAAGTATACGTAGTTAAATGTTAACATATAGCATATTCTTTTATTTCATATTAGTATAAATAGAAAAGTATGAAAAACAAAATAATCATTTTGTTAAATAAAACATGGTATAAAATGTTAAGATTGATAAATTAACATTTTAGTTATAAAATGTTAAGATTGGTTAAAATACCATTTAGATATAAAATTTACTTTTATATGTCATTAGAAATGAATAGAAAATGGTAAGACAAAAACCATTATTTTAGTTATCATATTTGTGACACTGAAATGGACATTTATGTTGAATAGAAAATGGTTAGACAAAACCATCATTTTTAGTTATCATATTTGTGACACTAAAATGGACATTTATGTTGAATACGAAATGGTTAGACAAAAACCATTATTTTTAGGTATCCAATTTGTGACACCAAGATTGACGTTTGCGTTAAATAGAGGGAAACGATTATAAAAAGGAAATATCTTTTTATTTACAATTTGGTTGTAAATAAAAATATGAAATTAGAAAAAAAGAACCAAATTAATGAATACCTTTATTTACATTTCTTTTATGTAAATAAAAAAAAGAACCAAGTTAGAGAACACCTTTATTTACATTTTCCTTTGTAAATAAAAAGAACAAAATATGATATTACCTTTATTTACATTTTCCTTTGTAAATAAAAAGAACAAAATATGAGATGACATTTTAATCACATTTTCCTTTGTAAATAAAAAGAATAAAAAGAGCAAATTATGAGATGACACTTTATTTACATTTTCTATGTATATGAAATAAACATATTTTTAAGGGAAACTTTATTTACATTTTCTATGTAAAATGAACATATTTGTAGTGAAAACTTTATTTACATTTTCTATGTAAATAAAAGGAACATTTTTATAAAGGAAAACATTTATCTATATAAATAAGAAAAGAAAATGAAAACATTTATTTACATGTAGTGTAAATAAATAAGAAAAAGAAAATGAAAACATTTATTTACATGTAGTGTAAATCTTTAATAATAGTTGGAATAGGTTTGGTGTCACACTTTTTTGGTGTACACGCAAACTACCGAAAATGCCCTTTATTAAAAAAAACACATACGATAAAAGGAATTAAATCAAGAAAAAAACGGAAAGTAGTTAAAGTTAAATAGCAACGTTCCTTTAATTAGCCATGCGCGTCATTAATGACATTAATAGAGACGTAAATGGAAATAACAATAAAATTTGAAAGCAGACAATTAAATCTAGAATGGTAACGTAAATGGAATTAAATCACGCGTATGTGGAAATATTTATTTCAAGAGTATGTGCACGCGTATTAAGAATGTAATTTTTTCACTAAAACTAGAAATAAAAATAAATGTTTTGAATAACGGTCACATGAATTAACAAGCATGAATTAGAAACAGAAGAAAATTAATGCACAGTAACGAAAATAGGAAAATAAAAAGAAACTATCGAGCAAATAAATGTGCAGAAAAAATAAAATGGGCAAGAAATATACCAGACCATTTACTAACGACATATTTTTATTTTGTTGAATGGCTCTGCGCGTGCCATCACCATGCACAAAGCGCGCGCCTATACGTCTCATATATATATATATATATATATATATATATCTTTACTAATAATATTTACTAATAATCTTCTTTACTAATAATCGGAATAGGTTTGGTGTCACACTTTTTTGGTGTACACGCAAACTACCGAAAATGCCCTTTACTAAAAACAAACACATATGATAAAAGAAATTAAATCAAGAAAAAAACGGAAAGTATTTAAAGTTAAATAGCAATGTTCCTTTAATTAGCCATGCGCGTCATTAATGACATTAATAGAGACGTAAATGGGAATAATGTTAAAATTTGAAAGCAGAAAATTAAATCTAGAATGGTAACGTAAATGGAATTAAATCACGCATATGTTTGAATTCAAAAATAAATGCGCATCGTAAATGGAATTAAATCACGCGTATGTGTGGAAATATTTATTTCAAGAGTATGTGCACGCGTATTAAGAATGGAACTTTTAAAATTAGAAATATAAATAAATGTTTTGAATAACAGTCACACGAATTAACATGCATGAATTAGAAACAGAAGAAAATTAATGCACAGTAATGAAAATAGGAAAATAAAAAGAAACTATTGAGCAAATAAATATGCAGAAAAATAAAATGGGCAAGAAATATACCAGACCATGTACTAACGACATATTTTTATTTTGTTGAATGGCTCCATGCGTGCCATCACCAAGCGCGGAGCGCATGCCATCACCACGCGCGAAGCGCGTGCCTATACGTCTCGTAAATAAGAAAAAGAAACGGAAAACATTTATTTACATTTTGTGTAAATAAATAAAAAAGAAGATTACATTTATGTACATGTAGTATAAATAAAAACATGATTATAAAAAAGTTGACATTTTTATTTATATTTTTAGATATAAATAAAAACATGAAATTAAGAAAAAGTAAATTTTTATTCACCTTTTAGAGGTAAATAAAAACCTGAATTGAAAAAGTACGTTTTTATTCACATTGTAGATGTGGATAAAAACTTGAATTAAAAAAATGTATTTTTATTTACATTTTAGATGTAAATAAAAACATAGAAATCAAAAGTGGAATTTATATTTACATTTTAGATGTAAATAAAACCATGAATTAGAAAGGTAAATTTATATTTACAGTTTAGATGTAAGTAGAATCATGGATTAAAAGGTGGAACTTTTACTTGCATTTTATATATGAATTAAAGCATGATTTAAGAAAGTACATTTTATTTACCTTCTTGTGGTAAATAAGAACATAAGTGTAAAAAGTATATTTTTATTTACAAAGTAGTTGCAAATAAAACATGAATCTTAAAAAGTATATTTTATTCACCTATTAGATGTGAATAAAGACATGAATTTAAAAAGGGTTATTTTATTCACCTTTTAGATGTGAATAAACCTAGAAATAAAAGATGCATTTTTATTTACAATTTAGATGTAAATAAAACATTGGAATAAAAAGACACATTTTTATTTGCATTTTTAGATGCAAACAAAACATAGAAAAAGGTTATGCTTTTTATTCACATTTTAGAGGTGAATATAAACCTAAAAATAAAAGTACATTTTTATTTACATTTTAGATGTAAATAAAAACATAGAAATAAAAGTGACATTTTAATTTACATTTTAGAGGTAACAAAAAGAGTAGATTAAAATGTTATATTTTTATTGTCAAATTAGAGACGATAAAAAGACTAGTTATACTTTTATTGTCATTCTAGGGACAATAAAAAGAGTAGAATTAAAAGTGGTATTTTTATCGTCATTTTAGATGCGATAAAAAGAATAGATTTTAAAATTACATTTTCTACGTAATTGAAGAATGAAAGGAAAAATTACATTTCTTTTGTAATAAAGGATGAAATAAAAGATTACATTTTTCAATGTAATTAGAAATGAAATAAAACGATTACATTTTTAGAATGTAATTAAAAGAATAGAAAAGTCTCATTTTTGATGAAATGTAAAGAAATAGGAAAATGTCATGTTTTAAAATATAAAAACATGTTACCATTAGAAATCACATTTTTAATGAAATGTACATAAAAGATATAGAAAAATGTTCACTGTTGGAAATAGAAATAAGAAACGATAAAAATTTGCATTTTTATTGTCACATAAGGATTAAAGAAAATGTACCTGTTTGAAATGGACTTCTGTTCATTAAAATAACTTAAATACTAAGTGTAGAAAATTATTTTAAAAAATAAATAATTTGAAATCGTCGAACGAATGAATTATATATATATATACACATAAATATAAATTAAAATAAAACGAATCGCGCTACTGCAGTTCGCGATTTGAAATCATAACTTCAAACGATTATATCGAAAGATCCGACCGTCGGATTTTCTCAAAACCGGAACCGTTAGGACCGCTTTGGGAAGATCTTTCCAAAGATATAAATTTTAAAATCCAAAGGTTAGGTTTCGAGAAATGTGTAAATCAAATTTGGTTGAAAACAGCGCTAGGGTCGCCATTGACCCGAAGCGTCGTTAAATTAATTGTAACAACCCGGAAAATCTGGGCCAGCTTAAAATTTTTATTTTGGCAATTTTAGTGAATTTTGATTATTTAAAATGAATAATTTTAAATAATAACGATGAAAAATTTATTTTGAATATAATTCGAACGTATATATTTATGTAGATCGTCGTTAGAATATAAATATTTATTTTAAATAATAAAAGGAATTGAAAATGGCGCGGTAGTTCGATAATTCGATTTCAAACTTCAAATGAATATACCGGGTGCAAATAAACCAGAATTTAGCGAAACCAAAAATAATAGAATCTATTTGATAATATCTTTCCAACTAATCCGAAAAATCGAAATTTCATAACGAGAATCAAAAGTTATGGCCAAATTGATTTTCAGAATAGTCGCTATGGAATTCTGGCCCTTAAAAATGGCCATTTTTCGAATCAATATGTGAGCGTGGCAGAGGAAAACGCGTTTGACCAGTTTTAGTTGATTTTAATCGACTGGAAAATGGCCATTTTTCAAACGGTCTCAGAATTCAATAAAACTAGTTTTGTTAAGACCGTATCGTTAATACGAAACTAGAAAATATTTTTCAGGAATTTTTGGAGTTAGTATGTGACCCCAATAAATTGAAATGTGCGTTCAAATTCAATATATAGAGTTATATGTTGATTTTGACGAAAACTGATCGAAACGATCGAATCAGCTTACGATACATATCCCATTGTGTTCGGAATGGGGGTAATTAGCTATGGACGACAGGCGGCGGGTCTCGTTTTGAGGTCGAAATAAAAAGTCAACTTTTTTTAAAAATTAAAAATAAATTAAATATAAACATATACACTTACCCCCCCCAATTCTCTCTTCCACGATCAGATGAAATACAAAAAAATCAAAAAGGGGGAAGCCCCGTCGTTCCACTCCTCCACCTCACCGAGGTCGCCGCCCACCGTGCGCCATCACCCAGGAGGGGCGTCGCCTCCTCCTCCCATTTCCTCCCTCCGCCTTCTCTCTCCACCCTTCTACCCTCCTCGTGACCTCGATTTCCCTCCCCTCTGTCCAAAACCCACATCCATCGCCGCCCCCGACCAAGAGGAGGGTCTGCCGCCGCCGCTATACCTCCTTCGCCTCCCCTGGCTCCGGCCATCTCAAGAACCCCCTCCTCTCTCACGCGCAAGCCCCACCAATGGCACCACCTGACACCTGCGCCGGGCCCCACTCCGACCAGTCGCACCTCAGCACCCCGCCTCCAACGAAGACGCGACTTCTACACCAAAATGTGAGTTCTTCGATTTAAAAATGCTTTCTTTGAATTCTAGATTTAAATTGGATTTTCTTCAATATAAAAGATAGGATTTTTAAACTATAAAAGATAGGATTTTTAAACTATAAAAGATAGGATTTTCTTTTAACTATAAAAGATTTGATTTTTAAAAACTATGAAGAGTTTGATTTTTTTTTTTTTAAACAATATAAAGATATGAATTTTTATAATATGAGAATATGATATTTGTAGTTAGAATAGTATGATTTCTATATATAGGTGTAGCGAAGTAAAAATATATATATAAAGGAGAAATAAAAATAGAATTTTTCTTTATTGAAATGAAGTAATAAAAATATAATTTTTATTTAAACAGCATGAAATGACCGCATTGGGAGTTCAAACCAATCCGAACGGTTCAGCAGTTCAACAGCAAAGCACGGCGGAGTGGAACCCTTTGTGAGAACTTCTCACCTTTTAATTTTCTTTTTCTAGTTATATTATTATATATACTAGGATGCAGACGGTGTTTAGTAGCACCCGACACCACTATCCACAGACCATGGACTTGTATGTTTGGTTGTGTAGTTGGTTAGATTATTTGATTGGAATTTAATTGTTTGGTGAAATGAAAATTGATTTGATTGATTTGTGAATGGCGTGGGCCTTCATTAGACCGGGGATAAGGCTAAGCCTTGTCCCGTTTCTAGTATCGTGCCGTTATGCCGCCAAAATTTTCTAAAATATGTTAGAAAAATAAAAATATAATTTTTATTTTGTAAATGAACTGAATAGAAATTCATGTGTTGAAATAAAATAATTTATCGTTAAAAATATAATTTTTAACGTGTGTGAATAAAATAAAATATTCATTTACAAACCAGACGGTTTGTTTATGTACACTGATTTGACTGATATTGATTGGGACGATAAATTTTACACATCGCCCAACTGCACAAATAAAAATCTGTAGTTATTGATTCGAAACCCCATACGGGTATTGGGATGATATTTGGCGTACACTAATCCCAATTATTTGGTTGAATGTCGATCGATTGGTCGACAGACTGTGTAAGCGTTAACTATTTATATTTGATGCTTGTACAGTTGTGTTGTGCATGATGGTTGATTATTTATCGTTGCTATTATATACATGTGTTGTATGGAATCCATATAATTAACATTATATGGTAATTGATTGGGCCTCATTCCAATTGAGAAGATAAAGAATATTATAAAATAAGATTCATGTGTTGATAGTACTCATTTGTTGAGATTAGTCAAGTGTTGAAAGAAATATAAATTCATGTGTTGAATAGAATAAATATTCATTTGTCGAATAGAATAAAGAAGTTTTTGAAAAATATAAAGTCGTATTGATTAGAGATGCGTTATTTTGACGCGAACGATATTTATATCGATTTTATTCGTTTTATAATGAATATTGGAAAGTGATTTCAAAATTTAATATTTTGAAATGAAATTTGAATTAAATTAGATTGAAATTCAAATTAAAATTTAATTGAATCAATTTGAAATGAATTCGAATCGAATAGAAAATGAATTCGATTCGAATTGAATAGAAAGTGAATTTGAATTAGAATTGAATAGAAATTCGAATTGAATAGAATTGAATGGAAATTCGAATTGAATTAAATTGAAATTCGAATTAAATAGATTTGAATTGAAATGGATTTGAAATGAATTTAAAACGAATTTATGGTGGAATATTCAATTTTGATTTGAAATTGAATATGAAGTTAAAACTGTTTTGAAATCGAATTTAAAACTATTTATAAAATTCGTTTTAAATAGAAATCAACGAAATATATATTATATATATTATATATATATAATATAATGGCCTGAATAGAACGCGCCGCGCTGCGGCAGTTCGTGAATTTCGACCATTGACTTCGAATTGATATTACGGGAGATCCGACCATCGGATTCTCCTAAAACCGGAACCGTTGGGTTCGTATCGAGAAGAGCGTTCTAAGAATATAAGAAATTAGAAATCTAATGGTTGGATTTGGAATTATGTCTAAATCAAATTTGGAAAAGGTCGCTGTAAGTGCAGTTCGATGGCCGTGGATGGAAATCGACTGTACGGGCCTTGATAAAATTATTAAAAATAGTAATAATTTGTGTAAAATCATAAGAAATGATTTGAGAAGAATTGGGATGAAAAACTCCATATTTTAAAAGATAAAAATAGATTTTTATCGAAATGAACTAGTTTTGAACTAGAATAATAATTTATTTATTTTCAAATAAATAAATGGGAATTGAAATGGTTTTAAAAGTAACCAGGATTTCCAATAATTGAATTGGAATGGATTTGAATCGAAATTATCCTTGGAATATTTCGGTGGGGGATTTTGTGATTATACAGATATTGTTATGGAAATTTGAAAGATATATTTATATCGTTATTTCCAATACGATATTCGTTGGTCATAGAATTTGATATTGAATATAAGCCGATATATTTTCTATTTAGAGCCTTGTATTTAATATCAAATATGATTTGGGTTTGTCGTGAATGGTGTCTTCATTAACACTGTTCTTAAACCCAGTTGTGAAAAAGATTAAATCTTTTTGTTTAGATTTAATGAAGGGTGCCAATTAAATAATATTTAATTGGAATTGAATTGGAATTGATTATTGGGTTTATCGTGAATCGTGTTTTAAATGACATTTGTTCTTTAACTCAGTTAAAGATTAAAACCAAGTGGAGTTTTAATGAATCTTTAATTAGATTGAAATGATCGAGAATGGAGTATCACCAGTTTTGCTCCAGGCGATAGTTAAATCTTTAATTAGATTTGATCGTGAAATGGTAATTGAATTTACCGATAACACCGTGGTGTTAGATATAAAGTATGACCACTTTTACTTCATGGGATGAATAGGTTGGGATTGGGAAATAAAATAATGATTACTTCGGTGTGGTTCGCTAATCCCGACTAGTTTGAATTGATATTCAAAAGAAGATTAAAGAATAAATTTAAAGAATTTATCTTTGATAAAATTAATGGGAACCTTTCCCAAAGTATAAGAATATTTAAATAAAAGAATAATCTGAATTGGAATGAGGCGTATGTTATGTTTGTGTAACACTTTTATAATATATACGCGAGTTATTCAGAAAGACCGGGTTTATCTCATTCTGAATAACTGTTTCGACGTGGTGTCGAAGATGAAGACGGTGGTCGCAGACCGGAAATCTTCACATCCTTTGGGTGATTACTGATGATCTTGATTGGGCTGTACACCCAAGAGGAGGGAAATAGTTGGTGGTCGTCCTGACATACTTGGAGATCGATGTATACGCGAGGAAAGTGCCTTCGGTTTCGTTCAGACCCAGAATGGACTTGTAAATGGACCGTGTGTCCGACATTGGATTTCATTCTGTGCGACTGATATCAGATGCATAGAGTGGTTTGCCTGTGTGGCATGCTAAGATGCAAATGATCAAGGCTTCTGTTGAAAAGCAGAGTCTTGTGGTTAATGATCAAAGCACGGCCTTTGTGGCGTAGCTTTGTGTAACGTGAATTCGCGAGCCTCACACCCCGCTTGTGAACCAAAAACGGGAGAGGACGTCAGGGAGGGCATGCGTTTCCTTCTAGCTAGGGTGGTGTCAGTGACCTACCAGCCCTGACATTTATATACTTTTCACCTATGTGGTTGTTGCTGTTGCAAGGCGCCTCGGTTAGATCGGACGATCCCGGTCCGATGGAGTCCTTCGTTGGCTCACTTACGCCCCAAAGGGCAGGGAAACGTAGTGTTCAAGATTTCTTCTAATCTACATCGGTGGACCAGCCCTGATGATCTAAGGGTCGATGCGTTTTGGTCCTGAGACTCGGGCTAGACAGTCTCGAGTCGGTAGAGGAGCTTGCCCCTTGCCTCGGTTCATGATGGAAATCCAACTTTCAAGTACGTGATTTTGCGGTTTTAATTGTAGAACTAGTATGGCGACATGATATATGGTACCCATGCCATCTATGATTGATACTTATGATTTGAAATTGTTTTGACACTATGCACTTACTATAGTATCAAATGATTTGTTTTAAACGTATCAAGCATTCTTTGGCTATTATAAGGTAAAAACCCTATCCTCCGGCTTGCGTTGCATTATGTGATGGGGCCTGGGTCTTATAATAGCTTCATTGTTCTTTATTTAGCATTGCGCTGTTGTTTTATGCACTGGTATTCTTAGGAGGAAACCCGTTCCGTGTTATACGGCGTGGTCCCTTGATTTACCTAACTTTAAAATAAAGATTAATAACTGTTTTAGTTCTCACACCAGTTACATGACTGACCTGGAGTTTATTGTTTTAACCTAAACTCTGGGTGCCCTTATTTTCGAAATGGGCAGCTAGTAGTTTTGGTTTTGCAGATTTGTCTTCCCAGGATCCTGGTTTACAGCTGGAACGATATCCGGAAAGCTTTGTATCCGTATATCTCCTTCAGTTGTGTTTTGTATTATTTTCCGCTGCTATGTAATTTATTGTAATCTCTTATATTTATCGAATGTATTTTATTTGTTAATACTCTGTATATCCTTGTAATCTGATGGAATTGTTGTAATATACAATGAAATGTTCTTCCGTCTGTGTTCTATTGTGTGTTGTTCTCATAGTATCCGCTCTTTCCTTAACGGGGAAGTTACGGGTTCTTATATTAATTTAGCTATTTTTATATAAATAAAAATAACGATAAATCGTTATCAAGTCCTAACAACGATATGAAATGATTTTTAATATATATATATATATATATATATATACGAGGATCATTTGAAAAGTCCAAGTTCAATCTCATTTCGAATGATTATACGACAATCTAAGTCGAAGAGTTGGAGACGGTGATTGAAGACCGACGATCTTCACATCGAATGGATGTGTTGCTACTGAGACCCATGATGGGAGTAGCTACCTTGAAGGGACTTCAGTGGTAGCCGTCCGGCCGTACTTGTTGATTATCGGTTATGCGAGCACCTCACCTCTGTATTGGACATATGGGGGGCGAAATAAGGCGACTCCAGTTTCGTTCAGGCCCAGAACGGACTTGTAAATGGATCGTATGTCTGACGTTGTGTTCCTTTGTATTGTATCCGTTGGTCTCAGCTAATATATACTTGTTTGGTGTTAATATCCTTCTCTGAGACGTATGAGCTTAGAGGTTATATATTGGCAGAAATCAATGGTATGGTATGGATTGACGATGTGGCATGCCAAGATGCATGGATCAAGGCTTTTGTTGAAAAGTAGGGCCTTGTGGGATGATCAAAGCATTGCCTATTTAGGCGTAGCTTTGTGTATAGCATGACTTCGCGAGCCTCACACCCCCGTATGAGACAAAAACGGGAGAAGGGACCGTAGGGAATGCACACGTTTCTTTCTAGCTAGAGTGTAACACCCCACGCCCGCTAGGGTCACTCACTAAGGGAATGCCATAGCATCGGTGGAGTATTTTAGTGAATATAGAAAAGAAAATTTACAACAAGACAGATATAAATAGTACTTGAAATTTTAAAACATCATCTCATAACAGCGGAAATAAACATGTCTGGTTACATCATAAACCCACGGTGAAAGTCAAGTACAATATCCATCAAAATAAAGAAGTACATAATCCCACTCTCTCATACAATAGCCAGAACAAAAGAAAAGATAGCTGGATAACTGGAGCTTTACATCTACCCAAGCTCCTAAAGACTGGAACAGCAATCCGATCAAGCTCTACTACCGCTAGGATCCACCGTAGGACCTGAGGGTTGGGAAAAAGATAAAAACAACGGGGTCAGACATAAGTCTGAGTGAGTCCTATAACTTTAACAATACAATCATTAAAGTAACCAGAGAAGACATAAACTTGACCTACGGTAATATCTGGGGATGAATGGCTACACTAAGCAGCTTGGTAGACTTAGGATAAACTAAGATAACCGTCAGGACGCATCTACCCACCCAAGGATAATTACTAACTGCACCACACCAGTCATCCCTACTTAAAGGTTGATCCCTTCCAAGGACTTAGAAAATTTCCCCAGTAGTTCCATGTACCCCTAGCTCACTACATAGGTGTCGTCTGCCCCTATCTCCACTAGGTGTACCCAGTAATTCTTACCCAGTAGTTTCGTGTACCCCTACATAGGTGCCGTCTGCCCCTATCTTCATTAGGTGTACCTACTACTCCCCATCGATCGGCTCCCTACCGTAGATACCCGTGCTGGTCCCACAGTGGGGTGTATCACTCCCCTAAAGTGGCTACCCAATACTAACGGTGCACGGCTTTATATCTACACGATGCAACAACGGCTTATCTACCAGCCCGGGCCCACACACGCATATTAAACCCGTTGGACTTGCGTTGCCACCGCTAACCCGTTTGGCCTCTTATAATCAAGCCCAATATGCGTGTCCCGTCACTCGACATGGGTCGAGCCCACAAAGATACGTTTGGGATATTGGTTGAAATGGGCCCCCACAAGCTACCCTCTTAAGCTTGTCAAATATCTAGTGTATCCCACTTAACCCTTTAATCATGTTTAATTACATGTTTCCACTTGGTTAAGTATTCTAATCGTATTTTCTATTGCCACCCAAGGCAACCCACTAGATTCCACATGCCACCCAAGGCAACCACAAAATTTCCACATGCCACCCAAGGCACCCACTTAACCCCTCATGTCCTACTACATGCTAATATGGTTAAGTGTTTCTTAATTAATTAAGATCGTGATCTCCCATAAAGACCTCCCACATTAGACTGGCTGTTATGACCGCCTGGTTAAGCCGGTAGAATCCGGGCAGTCTTACGTCATAACAGAGTCTAACCTCGTGTCTTTACCTTAATCACGTATTTAATTTATGGCTAAGACCTCTCACATTGGGCTGACATTTGTAGCAACTGGTTAAGCCGGTCGGGTCCGGGCAGTTTTACACTACAAATGAGTCCAACCTCGTGTCTTAGTCGATTAATTACACCTAATTAATCACCCCCATATTAATTATCCCTAATTAATATCAAGTTTTCCATAACATGGGTAGACCTAACTCAATAGGTAAATTCCCATGGGGTAGACCTAACTCAATAGGTAAATTCCCACTTATGGTAATTTATTTTTATGGTATGCTTAATCATACCCAATCATTCATTTATTAACATATTTACCAACCCCATCGTTCCCCACGTAAATCGTTCTCATTTCATGACATAATAAAAGGGGAAGATCATCACAATTATCATGGGTTTAGCATATAACTTTGTCATGGGTTAAGAGGATGTCAACTTGCATATATGAGCACATATTAACCCAACTACATTTTACCCAAACTTGCATATTATCATACACATGATTTGCATAACATGTTGCATATGAGCTTGCATATCATCATACACATATCTTGCATAACACGTTGAACTTGCATATAGGCATTCTCATAACTTGCATAACATGTTAAACATGCATTTAAGCATACACATAACTTGCATAAGCATTCACATACTTGCATAAGCATCCACATACTTGCATAACTTGCATATCATGTCATTTAAGCATATACATATCTTGCATAAGCATTCATATACTCGCATAAGCATGCATAACTTGCATATCACATAAATCTTGCATTTAAACATATACATGACTTTCATAAGCATCCATATGCTTGCATAAACATGCATATCACATTAAACTTGCATTTAAACATATACTTAACTTGCATAACTCACTTTGTTAAACATGCATAATTCCACTCATTAAATATGCATAAATCCACTTGTTAAACATGCATAAACCAACTTGTTAAACATGCATAAATCAACTTATTAAGCATGCATAAATCAACTTATCAAATATGCATAAACATAGAACAACATAGAGTAACATATCATTATAAATGATTCAAACTCACTAATCCGCATTTAAGACCATAAGTCTCATTACACCCAATCTACTTACTTTAACAATTGATGTTAAAGTGATAGAAACTCACCAAACACAAAATTAACCAACTTATGAAGAGGAATTAGTTGCTAATATGAAGATGGTGATGATTAGAGAATGATTTGAGAGGGATTAGCTTGAAACTTCCTTCTTAGATTAATGGAGACTCCTTCTAGGATTTAATTTGGCGGCATGAGGCCTTCATTTCTATTTTTAGTATGGATTAAGGTAGGTTTAGGGTGTATTTATAGATTAAGAGAGTGTTTTAGGCCCTTAGATTAACCCTAGATTAGATTAGGACCCTTAGATTTAGGAAATCTCTAGAACCAGCCCTCCTAGCCAGCCTGAAACCCAACCTGGTGCAACCTGGTGCACCCAGGTTCAATGGACGGCGCGCCCCTATCGACAGGCAAGTCGACAGGCAAGTCGACACCCCTGTCGACAGGCCTGTCGACAGCCCTGTCGACATGGGTAGGGCGGGAATCCTCCCGCCTGACCCCGCCGGTTCTAAATTAAAATTTAAATTTAAATTCCTAAATCTGTTTTTAGCTCTAATTTTTCTGCAAAATTCTTTGGGCCATAACCGGGCCATACGGACTCCGATTCTCGAAAACTCGGACTCTATTTCGCGTATTTTTCCGAGACGAACGCAATAACGTAGCCCGTTACCCCCAATTCCCACGTCTGAGATTATTTATCCTGTAATTAGTGAATTTTAGTATTAACTAAAATTCGGGGTGTTACATAGAGTGGTGTCAGGGACCTACCAACGCTGACATTTTACTTATGTGGATGATGGATTATAAGGTACCTCGGGTTTTATAAGTTGTTAGTGGCCATATTATAGGTTCAAAGGAACCGGGAAATGTGTGTTCAGGCATAACTAATCCACTACCGTTAGGTGGGGACCGACCCTACCGCATCCAGGGGTTCGCCAGAGTCTGAATCCTGAGGCATTTGCTAGAGTGTCTCGAATTGGTAAGGAGCACCTCCCTAGCCTTGACTCATGGTGGAAACCCAATTTCCAATACGACACATTGCGGTTTTGATTGTAGAACTAGTATGGCGACATAGTATATGGTAGCTATGCCGTCTAGGATTGATACATTATGATTGAATTGTTTTCATTAAAACTATACACACAAATATTAAGCATGTTCTATCGTATCAAGCATATTTTGACCATTATAAGGTAAAACCCTATCCTCCGGTTTGCGTTGCATTGTGTGATTGGACTTGGGTCTTATAATGGTTTCATTTTTCTAAAAAGCATTGCGTTGTTTAACGATTTACTTTATTTTATGCACTAGCAATCCAATGGAGTAAACCCGTTCCGCGTTAGCGGCGTGGTCCTGTGATTAGCCATTTTTATTAGATTAGTTAAGTTAGATTTCTCATACCAGTCCCATGACTGACCTGTAGTTTGTTTCACTGGCAAACTCGGGTGCCCATATTTTTCCACACGGGCAGTCGAGTAGCTTTTTGCAGATATCTATTCTTTTAGCAGGATTTTGGATCGAAGCCTAAAGCTGTGTGCAGAGTGTAGAAAGTCTTCCGCTGTGTATTGTATTTAAATGCAATGTATTTATATTTAGTGTAATTTATCTTCCGCTTTATTATTCCTTTATTTGATGTACTCTGATATTCTGTACTCTGATGTAACATTATTGTAATGTTTATAAAAGTCTTCTGTGATCTGTTCTAATGTATTGTATTCCCAAAGTTAATGTATGTGAGTTTCGAACGGTCTTGGTCGATTTTGCGATCGATTAGGTTCGGGCAAAATCCGTGTCTTCTTTATTTAATGCGCATATACGGTGCGTAGATTAGATAATTATTTATTTCTTTTCAAAATTCAAGGGAACAATTCACATTTGGGAATTTATTATCAATGAATGATACAAATAGAATATATAGGGGAAAGTATTTAAGAGGATAGTCAAAGATATGTATACATACATACATATATATATATATAGTCAGAATTTATTTCATTTAGAACCTACACATTATTTTCAATCAATATTTTAATATAAATTAATAGATTTTATTAAAGTTCCTTAGGCATATATTTTTTTCTCCTTGGCATGTAGTCAAAGATTGTTAATACAAGGATAACATCTTTGTTATTAACATTTAATTGTGGAAATATTTTAAAGTTATTTTTATTCTAAAATATTTCCTCAATTAAATGTTAATAACAAAGATGTTATCCTTGTATTAACAATCTTTGACTACATGCCAAGGAGAAAAAAAATATGCCTTAGGAAATTTAATAAAATCTAGTAATTTATATTAAAATATTGATTGAAAATAATGTGTAGGTTCTAAATGAAATAAATTATGACTACATATATATGTGTGTATATGTGTGTGTGTGTGTGTGTGTGTGTGTGTATATATATATATACACCTTTGACTATCCTCTTAAATACTTTCCCCTATCTATTCTAATTGTATCATTCATTGATAATAAATTCCCAAATGTGAATTGTTCCCTTGAATTTTGAAAAGAAATAAATAATTATCTAATCAACGCACCATATATACGCATTAAATATAGAATGCACACTGCATGAAATTTATTGTAGTGTGTCGTTGTTGTTTGCATACAAATTATAATGTATGCATTTACATTAGAATAATATGTTCCTTTTGAATATAATCTTAATGTATACATTTCCATTAAAAAGGTATTTTCATTATGTATACAAATCCTAATGTATGTAATTACATTAAAATGATATTTCCCCCTTTTATATAAATACTGATGTATACATTTACATTAAAATGACATTTTTGTTTAATCCCTTTTAAACTAACCAAAATGTAAACTTTTGTCTAATCCTTTTAAATAAACAAAAATGTAAAAAAATTTCTAATAAACAAAATATATATTTTTAACTAATCCTTCTAAATGATCAAAAATGTATATTTTTAACTCATTCCATTTAATTTGCAAAATGAACATTTCTTTTTAACTATTGATCATTTTCAAAGTTCCATTTATATTAGGAGTGTATATTTCAAAGAAATCATACTTTATAAAACAACAGACATTTTATTGTGTTGATTCTAATACAATAAAAAAATGACATTTTTATTTGCCAATTCAAATTTCAAAAAAATGACAATTTTATTTGTCAGTTCATAATTCAACAAAAGTGACAATTTTATTTGTCAATTCATATTTCAACAAACATGACATATTTATCTTGGCAAATCATTATTCTAATGTATTGATAACATCAGGAAGTATAAAAATTAAAATTTAATAATTAAAATTTCCCAATACATAGATGAATATAGTAGTAATATGCTCTTATTTAGTAAGTCCCTAACAAGACAATAGTTTGGGTGAAACTCAAAGTATACCTGGTTATCATTAGCAAATTGAGATACGCTAATCAAGTTTTTCTTAATTTTGGGCACTCTAAGTAAGTTATTTAAATAGAGTTCCCTTCTTCCTTTTATGTAACCACATCCAACATGTGATATACTAATGGTTTCACCATTACCCATTGAGACAGAACACATACCTGAATAGCTTTTGTTTCCCAGATTCAGATTCTGTAAATTGTTTGTAACATGATTAGTGGCTCCTGAGTTTGGGTACCAATCATCAAGATTTATATCATCTGACTTGTTGGAATCATCATTGCTTGACCCTTGTGTTTGCACTCTTGACCCTTCTACATTTGTCCTTTGCTGTCCCATTTGAGTCACATTGACATTTGGTGCCCTTTGATTTTGTTGATTCACATTGAATTCAGTGTTAAATCTAAAATAACACCTGCTTGCAATATGACCAAATTTCTCATAGATTTGGCATTTTGGTCTGTTATTATTGTTAAACCTGCCTCCTCTGCCTCTTCCTCTTTGACTTGCATTTCCTTTGAAAAACTGATTCTCTTGCTTATTGTTTTGACCAGTATTTCCTTTTTGCTGTCCTTTATTCCTTGCTGTGGAGGCATAGTTGACAGAAAACTCTGACTGAGACAGCTTCTTCTGTTCAACTCCTCCTTCATGTGCAAGAAAAGATGAATGCACGTACTGTAGATCAGGTACAGTCTTTTAAGAAGCAATAAATGTGACTATAGACTCATAATCTTCATCTAATCCTCCAGTAATATAGAGGACTTGTTCACTTTCACTGATCATAAGTCCAGTGGAATTCAGTTTATCACATAGAGTCTTTATCTTGGTTAGGTATTTATTCATGGGCATTTCATCCTTCTTTATGCATTGCAACTTCCTTCTATACAACATAACCCTTGTTGCTGATTGTGCACTAAATGTTTGCTCAATAGTAGTCCAAATTGCATATGATGTATTGCATCCTATCACTCTAGACAATATATTAGAGCTTATTGATGATATTAACCATGACACAAGAAGATTATCTTGCTTCTAAAAGTTTAAGTAATCTTGATTACTAACTAGATTTCCATCTTTGTCGTGTATAATGGCAGGTGGGATCAGTACTGTTCCTTTGATGAAATCAAGAAGTCCATATCCTTTCAATGTCGCTTCCAGTTTGAAAATTTCCAAAGCATGTATTATCCTCATCTAATGGGATGGTAATTATGTGACTTTTGGGCTTTATCAATTGGAAGCTTGGTGATGGGGGTATGGTTGGTGGATTGGTGCCTGAATTGGCTGAGCTGAGCGCTTGATCTATTCCAGCCATATGATGAATCAAGAAAAGCTTTCTTGAATGATGAACAGAGAATCTTGGACGGTGAAATCACTGTTAGGTGATTCTGCAACCAGATTTCAAGTGCAGAAGGTAAAGGTTTCAACAGAAGCGAGGTTCTAGGATGGCAAGATCACCAGAAATGGTGATTTCTACAACAAGATCTCGTGCCAAAGGATGACTTAAAAGTCTGATGGCTGAAACTGCAGCCAAGATCGTAGGAGATGATGAAAATTCTCTGATCCTACCTCTTGGCAAGGCAGTTCTGATCGGATATGACTGTAAAAACAGGTAACAGGTTGAGGAGTGGTATAATCTCCAGTGATGAGATTTATCTGAGGAGAATCAATACAAATACACTCTCTTTTGCAATGTTGAGAAACCAAATATGTATTTGTAAATTTGATTTTATGCCGCTAGGCTTGATAGCACTGATACCATAATGGAAACTGAATGTAAAGGAGATTTTGTAATTGATAAACTGAATAGTTATTGTGTACAAATGCGTTGGCTTTTATATAGTAACGTTGCCAACGTTGTATTATAGAAGATTATACAATGGGCTACAAGCCCAGCCCAATAGCTTTATGTATATGATAACTGAAGTATGATAGAGAGCGATCTTTATTTCCCCCAACTCATAAACTTGAAAAGTGCTCTCAACCCAGCTATCAATTTAAAAGAATACAAAAAAAGATTCCTATATAAGCATAACTACACCAGATAAACATAAAAGAATCACCAAATGGTCACAGACGCAGCTAGCAAACCAACCGTGAGACCTATTCTACTCTTACTACTCTTCTTATCTTTCCTCAGCTTCTCCTATTCCGCAACCTCAAGGTCCCATTCTAGAAACCCGGGCACCCCTCGGCCGTCCAGTTATTGGGTCCGTACAATGCAGCCCGACGGTCCATCAACCTCCCTCCCTTAAGCTGGGACCCATGCCTTGCTCGGTACGCGTGAAAGCAATTTTTTCAGCCATTGCCAAATCAACTACGGGACTTGATCTAAATAATTTGGTATTTGATAATGATGAGTATTTCAGCCATTGACAGTGATGGTTTAGAAGTAATCAATATCGGCATATATTATTATTTCATATTTATGTCGGCCATTGCCAAATCAACGTACAGGACTTGTTAACTAACAAATTCTGTTCAGTAATTGAAAACTCGTTCACTAACAAAACAAGTTTACTTAGTTGAAACTTCTTGCTTATTCAAGTCCAAATTGAATTGATCCTTTTATAGGAGGGTCATCCATCGAAACATAGAATTAGTTAACCATAAGCGAGTCTATATTTACCGAATAAAACATTTGTTCTCATAGGAATTAATAGTTCTTGCTGAGGATACACAGTCTCATCAAATCTTCATAATTTATGTAGCTGTGAATTAGTATTAAGCCAGCAACAGCTTCAAACGATGATTTAAAAGATCCAACCTAATCTCGCTTTGAACTTTATTAACTTCAATCGTTGAACACTACAGCTTTAAAAATAAATAATATTTCATGTATTCTATGAATTCACGGTCTAATCTTAGACCTTTTCAAAACCTATAGACCAACCTTTCTAAAACACTTCGTCCTTCAAATTTAAGAATGGTTTAACTATTCAGTTATCCATGTTATCTATTTAACAAATATTCATGGTATGTAAATTTGTAGCATGCTATTTATTAAATTATGAATTGAACTAGTCAATCAATTGTGGGAAGCAATAATTAAAGTACATAACATATTCAGACTTAAATTCAAAAGTTGAAATTTCCTGGGAAAATATCAAAGCAAGCAATTCATGACTTCTATATAAGACTCACATAGTAGATCCTTTTATGTATCATCGTGTCTTCTGATCTCTTCTCTCAATCAAAGTTACTACTAATCAGCGCAGTTGCATCAAAAAGGACAGTTCCCTTAAAACTAATACTATTGCAACTTTTATATATCTATACAGAAAAATGGGTTCAAGGAATGGTCTCGGTTTATTGGTCATTGTTAACATATTTTCAGGTGTTATGCAAACATTCAGTTTTTAAAATTGAAATCGACACGAGTTTAGAGTTCGCACGACCAAACGGTAAATTTAATCATTATGAAACTCGTTTATGTGCATCATCTCATCACTACTTCAAAAATACAAATTTCGTTATAATACGACACTAGGTCCACGAATGACAATTTTCGCACGTATCGAGAATGTTTTTCCTTTGAAAAGTCAAATTTCAAAATATAGCGTTCTTAATTCTTTTTCTTCACATAACGAACCAATCAAACCCAATGGAAATGGTTTTACGTTCACATTGGATCGTATATGAAAACTCATATTTTGGAACCTTCAATTAATTAACGACTAATATTAAAATGAAATATTTAAATATCTATATACTTTTTTCCAATATTTAATTCCTCTTATAAATATGATTTTCTTTCATAAATGCCAACTATACATATCTAAAGTGTCATTATATAATACATTTTTAATTAACTGGTAAATTTTAGTTAATTGAAGTCATTTGATCATAAACCTAAGTTCATCAAAGTTAATTACTTAGCTGGACTTACGGTAAAATGGTTGGAAGGAATAGAAATGAATCATATAAATAATTGTAGAAATCATAATATTTACGGTTAATTAAATTCAAGAAACTAGTATCAAGTAGATTCTGTCAAATTCTTAGAATTAAAACAAAATTTATGATTATTTAATAGGTACGAGACATAATTTTTAGGGAATCAACTTTCAATTGGTCTTATTTTCCTCGTTCTTGCAATATACACTGCACCTAAAATGACACTATTTTAAACCAGTAAAAATACAAAAATCAACCAACAATTGATATGATCAATCCAATTGTGCGCGCCTCCAAATTAAACGTCAAGAGTAGTCAAAAGCCACAAACATCCATAATACATTCAGTGCACAGCACTCACATAAGTCATCTCGAACATCCATTTACATTCAGTACAAATATATCCGTTTCTCCCAGTTTATGTTTCGAAATTTAGTATTACATCAATACATTCAGTCAGCACAGATGCCTGGTTCAAAACTCTCCTAAAAGACTCTTTGATGCAAGAATTTGAAGTGTACATTTTGTAAACTCTCTACAGTCCAATTTTTTGGAGATGCTCTTATATAATATTACCCCAATGAGCAATTTGTAGCTCACGTTGTGGAACAAAATAACGCAGCATCAAGTAATTTATCACTGTAAATTTAGGACTATAATCAGAACAAATTCATCAATGTACAGAAAATTTTCATGCATATTAACTTGAAGTCTTGAAGCACATCATGATAACCCAATACATCACTCAGTTTAACAAGCTACGCTTAAAAGAAGATAAGATTAGTCCTAGTTATTTAAGACAAGTCTACATATCTAAAGGAGAGTTCATACTCAGAAGTACGTTATAAAACATTAGACGCTGCATAATTATATTTTGCGCAACTTTATATAAACCGTTTTGTTCTTAACTTGATGATCAGGTACCCACTCCAACTCGACATTGCATCCAGGTTCCAACCCGCTGCTTCTTGCTAGTTTTCCCCAGCCTTGGCTGATTAGAAACCCTCGACTCGTCTGTGAATGCAAAATTCCGACTTGCAAACATTCCCCATTTGGATTTTCCACTATTACCTTATCATGATCCCTTTCTACTCCGCTAAGTCTTGCAAACCAAGCCAGCACGTTCTGCATGTTAATTCAAGGAGGCAAGCATGTTAAAATCAATTCCAAGTATTACAAACGTTGATGTGTTGTTGCTTTAGCTTGAAAGAAGAGAAAGAAATATATACCAATAAACCATGACTAAAGTTACACTGTTTTATATTTCTTTTAACGACAAGTTTATGTCTTGAGCTCAGTCTTTGCTCCATTTTTTGAAGCATTGTCATCTTCTTGGGATTCCCAACACCTATTTTGTTTGAGATTTCATCCAAGTTTTAAATAGTTTAAGATGATACCATGAAAGAAACACACGAGATGATCAAAGTAACTTAAGAACTTACCATGGTCATCATCAGATTCATCAGATTCAGAAGATTCAGATTCAGAAGAGTCAGAAGATTCAGAAGAAGAGACACAGATCACCTTCTTCTTACGGGGGCTGTGATCGTAAATCCTAACCATGAAAATCATGTTGCCTATGTATTCTGCTTTTAAGACGTACCCTTTTTCCAAGCTGTTATCGTCCATAAACTTCTTCCAACCTTTCCCCTTAATATAAACACGACTTCCGTTTTCCTTGCAGTCAAATTTGATGTGCCAAATATCACGTCTTTGGTTCATCAAAGTAGCCATCTTTCTCTCCTTTACCATCAGCAGACATGGTAAAGGACGAAGAACTGGCTGTATGTACATTAAGCCCAGAAGCACGCATCAAATAAGAAAAACGAAATTATAACAAATAGATTTTTGGCAAAACAAATATGAATCATATGCCGTGGTCTATACAGAATTAAACTGGAAAGGAAGCCAGTGCAAACACAAATGAATGCTGAATTTGACTTTATATTTTCGCTGCTACTACTCTTTTATGAATACTGATTTACATTGGAGACTGGTAAATTCAAGAAAGACTTACCATTTTATGAGGCAAACTTGCTTGGATGATAATGGTGAAAGTAGTGTCAATCCATTCAGGGCCGGCCCTGGCATGGCTGAGGCCTAGCTGCTACTACTCTTTTATGAATACTGATTTACATTGGAGACCGGTAAATTCAAGAAAGACTTATCATTTTATGAGGCAAACTTGTTTGGATGATAATGGTGAAAGTAGTGCCAATCCATTCAGGGCCGGCCCTGGCATGGCTGAGGCCTATGAATCATATGCCGTGGTCTATACAGAATTAAACTGGAAAGGAAGCCAGTGCAAACACAAATGAATGCTGAATTTGACTTCATATTTTCGCTGCTACTACTCTTTTATGAATACTGATTTACATTAGAGAATGGTAAATTCAAGAAAGACTTACCATTTTATGAGGCAAACTTGTTTGGATGATAATGGTGAAAGTAGTGCCAATACATTCAGGGCCGGCCCTGGCATGGCTGAGGCCTAGCTGCTACTACTCTTTTATGAATACTGATTTACATTGGAGACTGGTAAATTCAAGAAAGACTTACCATTTTATGAGGCAAACTTGTTTGGATGATAATGGTGAAAGTAGTGCCAATCCATTCAGGGCCGGCCCTGGCATGGCTGAGGCCCAAGGCTAAAATGTGGTACAAAAGAAAAGTGTTAAAACAAGCAGGTGGAAAAACGTGGATGCCAGGATTCGAACCCTTGCGCATGCATGGAACAAAGCAATGCCCAAATCACTCAGCCACGTTATCCTTTGATTTACTTTATATGGTTATACTTTATGTACAAAATTAAAAAATTATGAGGCCCTAAACAATCGGAGGCCCAAGGCCACCTCCTTGGTGGTCTTGGGCCAGGGCCGGGCCTGAATCCATTCTTTGTTTGGCATTCTTTGCACTAAAGGATTTAGGAAGAAATCAACTGCTATGGAATTAGAAATAAAAGTCTGAGGAAATTAGAGATGATGGCTTTTAAGTTTACCAAGAAGAAAGCGAATGGTCACTCTTTGAGAGAGAAAAAGCAAAAACTAATGAATATGGCCTTCAATGGTTTCCAGCACAACAGTACTTTCTTCCTAAGGAGAGTTACAAATTAGGGTCGGCCCTAGGGGTAGTCGAGAGAGACGACTGCCTAGGGCAACCGCCTAGACGGGGGCGGCGAGGAGGAGGGAGAAGCAGCAGTGGTTATAAATACGTATATTTTAAACCGCCATTGCAAAGAGTTACCAGTTTGTGATGTGGCCTAGTGGTAATGTGTGCGGCAACCTCTCCCAATGTCCTGGGTTCGATTTTGGGAAGGTATTTTTTTGTCAAAAAAAATTTCATCTTCCTCACCTTTGACTGGGGCAACAATAACATCAGGGTCGGGCCTGGTTACAATTACAAAGAGACAAAACAAAAACTAGAAAGTAGGAAGCATGATTTTCTGATGAACGTCTTTGAGAGAGAAAAAAATTGCCAGTTTTGTGCAAGTTTTGAATTAATCATAAATGTGTAGTGGTTGAGTGCAACTTGTATATATTCATTTCATTATGTTCGAAATAAATACAACAATGGATAGGCTTTCTTTTCTCGTGAGTTTGCCTTTTTTGCTACCAGCGTAGTTATTTATTAATTCAGTTTTGATTCTCCGTCCAATAAACTTTGAATTCAGACTTGACCGTTGACAGAAGCTTTATGTTTGGTTGAGTGGCGGCTAGGGTTTGTGTGAGAGAGGCTGTATGTGTTGTATTAAGTATGGGACTCGTGTTTTGTTTGTCTTACCTGATTGGTTACTGGGCATTGGGCCAAACCTTTTTTATCTCTTTCAAAAAAAAATAAAAAAAAATAAAGCTACGTGAAACTTAGAACTACTAAAGCATTTCCAACCATCAGTTCGACCCCACCAATCCTCAACAAGTTAAAAACGAAATTCGGAAACAAAGCTATGTTGGGAATGCTTTAAGATCACTACCAACTCAAACTTAGTTGGAAGGCAACCAAACTCCGTTGGGTCATGCATGCTTATGCACCCAGTGTTGGTTGTAAGGCAACCTACCCCAACCCATGGGGTCATGTATACTTGTGTGTTGCATTTGTTTGCATTGCAGCTAGCTAAACATAGCTGATTTTATAACACAACAAAAATAATTTATTACAACATTATATTTACAACTTGTATAAAAAAGATATTAGAAAAAAAGCCTTTCACAACTTCATTCTCCCACGTTTCTTAAAGGAATGCTGTAAAAAATATTTTTACAATTTTTATATATACAAACAATGTGAAAAAAAAGAAGCCAATTACAATATACTAAGCGGTGACGGCCAAATAGAGCTAGTTGCCCTAGTCCAAAATAAAAAATGTTGCCTTAATTTTTTTAGTCAAGATATTCCTTAATATTATAGTATAATTCATGTCATTTCCATATTAGCATGCTATAATAAACATACAAATATACTTATTTGACGGGAATGTCTATTTAAATACAAAATGGTGACAATATATTTAATATAAGAAATCACATCCATTAGATCGCCCCTTGAATTCCACATTTTTAACGCAAAGACAAACAAATCAAAAAGTTCACAATTTGAGTGTATAATTTTGTGTCTTAATAGCCACTTCTTTTTTACTCTCCCTAGTGCACCTAGCCTGATCCACGAGCACAACATAAGTGGCTGATCTTAACGTATGCACATGGTAAGCTCTTAGCATGCCATTCCGATTTTCGTACTCACGCCACTGTTACCATGGCGTAAAGTTCTTAACCGCTGGGCTACTGTTGCGGACAAATTAAATCAAAATCAAAAGTAAGAACGATTGAGATTTTTTTTTTTGGTTCAAACTGTAAAAAAAATGTTATAATATAATGTTAAACTATCATCTTTCGACTTATATAACCAAATTTGTTGGGCATGATTCTTAATTTTCCATTGAAACACTAACAAGAATATAAACGATTTATTGTAATTTTATGATATATTCTAGTTTGTCGAACATAATTTTCTTCTTCATAATTTTTCATGTTTTTTTGCATGGTATTAGATATGAGCACTTTTCGTTTTAAATTTTCATAAAATACAATATATTTTTCATACGGAGATTTTGTATAACTTTTGTAACTAATATCTCTAAAGCTAAAGTCTCGGATTATTATAAGTTTAAAATAAAATATGCATTGAGCATATAATGTACTTGTGATCAACAATGTATGAGCACAGAGTTTAATGAATATGATTTATCCACTTCTGCATATTTTATAACGATTAAAAAGAAAAATGTAATGTAAAATTTTATTATAGTATGTAACAATATCTGTTGGGACCAAAATCAAATTCTCTCTTAATCTCAATTAGAATATACAAGTATAAAAACTATAAAGACATGAATTAAGCTCTTAACCTTTTGGTCATTATTTCATTATACTAACGATTTAGGCAAACACATACTCTTTGTTTTTAATACATATTACATAAATAACACAAAAAATATACAAATATACAAATATATATATATATATATATGTTGTAATTTTTATTTTTGTTGCCCTAACCCATGTGGGTTGCCCCAGCCCGTGGGTTTTGTGGGCTGCCCATAGGGCCACCCCTGCTAAAAAGTGTGATTCATAAGACATAAGCACCAGACGGTTTTTTTTTAACAACAATGGTGGCTATTGTCTCTCAAAAATCTCTAAATTAGAATTCTTCTATCTCTCTTACATCTCAAAAGACTAAAACCATTCTCGATCCGTTTGATCGGGATGGCCTCTCTCCAACATCCTCTCCTTCCCCTTTCGCTCTCAATTCATCACAATTAAAGATAAACCCTCGGATGATTTAGCAAATACACTACTAGAATACAGGGATATTCCAATGACTCAAAGCCGTTGGCAGTCATTTGAAGTCGATGGAACAGCGTTCACGAGTTCCAACGACTTCCAACGGACTATTTCCAATGGTTATACCAACGGCTTCAAATGATGTCTGCAGTTGGAAACCGTTTAAAAACAATGACCAAACAGCCATTGGAAGCCGTTGGTGACCGTTGGACAAACTGGGTTAATTTTTTTTATAACAACAGGCAAATAACCTTCCAGCCACCCCCATTTCCAATCCAATCCATTTACAATCCAATTCCAATCAATTTCACATATATACAACACATATATACCAATAACAATATAAACAACCAAAATAAATCAAAGAAACATCAATATAAACAAAACAAACTATCTAAGCATCCAGAAACCAACACATAAATGTTCATAAACCAAATACATCAAATTTATATGTCCACAAACCATCTAAACATGTCAAAAGTATCATCCTCACCCACTCCATGCCAAAATATACAACATTCAAACAAAATGTCGCCATCTTCCAGTCATAGAAAACACACACCTCAAGCATCGCCTTCGAAATCACCAGATGATGAAGGATGACTATCATGATTGTGCACATTCTTCGTAAACTTCTGATTTAGCTGCTCCAACTGCATAGTCTGAAGACGACTCTGCTCATGTAGCTATTCAATCGTGATTCTAAGCTCTTTAATTTTTTCTTTGTATTGGCCCTTCTTAGCTTATCGAGTCTGCAAATAGAATGAATAGTAAAAATGCTATGTCAGCATATAAAATATTATAACACTATATACTTAAATGTTAATTTATTGTATGTATGCAAAAGGATTCATTACCGTCAGGTTATCGAAGCCACTACTCTCAATGCCACGTCGTCGAAAGCCAGACATAATATACCTGCCACATTGATACATATAAAATTCATAATAATTATGATATGATTAACTGTTAAAAAAATAAAACATGCTACACAGTTATCATGTTGTATATGTGTTTTTTGTGTGATTATACACTTATTGTCGTTAAAATTGGATAACTTGGATAAATGCAATATTAAACATAGGTAAATATAATGTGAATAGTTGTGAAAATTACCAAATTTTACTCAGTCTTCGTCATTTTCTGATTGAGACTTAATTTTGTGTTCTATGTCATTTTCCTCTACACTCTCAAATGCATCGACTAATACATTTGTCTCATCATTTAAAGGTCCAAAATCAGTTTGATCGTTTGCAATAGTTATTTCAACATTTTCCTCCAGATCTGCTTGATAGGCTTGTTCATCAGGAATATTCTGTCCATCAAACCTAAATCTTGCTTGTTTATAAAAACCGCAGACCAATCTGCCTTATCCCTTTTTAGAGATGGATAAGGGGCATAATAAGCTTGAAGGGCTTTTTTGGCTAATACAAAAGGGTCGTACTTTTGATAACGTGAGGTATGTTTAATTTCTACAAGATTATACTTTGGATGCACGTTTATACCAGAACCTGAAACATTGTTAAACCAGTTGCATCTAAACAAATAAACATCCTCTACAGGCCTTGTAAAATATGTCAATTGCAAAATCTGAGTTAACTTGCCATAAAAACCATTTATATGGTTTTTAGGATCTTCACTTCCTTTAACAAATACACCAGTGTTGTTTGTTAATTTTTCAGCATCGTGTTCTTTGGTGTTGAATTTATACCCATTAACAAAAAATATTGGATACGTTTTAACTTCTCTTTTCGGTCCAAAGGCCAAATGTTTTAGTCCTTCATCGAGTACATTATATGTGGGATCATAAATGTAGTTCCTATACCAACTACTGAAATCTTTGCTTAAATCACGGCTTGGATTTTGTGATTCATAAATATTGCAAATACAAACATGATATGTTAAATTATTATTAACACGTGTAACTTAAATTTAACAAAACTTGAAAAAAAAATGATTACCAGACAAAAAGAGCAACTTCAAGACAATTAAGAAGAATATATGTGTGTGCTACATGGTAACCTTTATCATTTAGCCATATTTCCACACATTTTCCAACATGTCGGCCATGTTGTCTAAAAATAAATAATGTTGATTCAGAAGAAGAATCTTGTTCAACCCTATCATCATTACGCGGAACGCTTCCAAATGATAAGTTCATATGATCATTAAAATAATGAGAGAAAAAAGCTTCTTCTTCGAAATATGATTTGCAAATAGAACCTTCAACTCGAGCTTTTTGTCTCATTTTTTTCTTTAAATGATTTAAGTACCTAATAAAAAATAGCTCGGTTCAATATTAAGTTCTATTTATAATTAAATTAACATTTGAATACTTAGTATAATAACATACCTTTCGGATGGATACATCCATCTACATTGCACAGGACCTCGAAGATGTGCTTCCTTTGGAAGATGAAGTGATGAACAGGTAAATGCTCCATTACGTTAAAGAAACTTAGAGGAAATATTTTCTTTAGTTTGAAGAGCAATACTGTAATAACCCGGAAAATCTGGGCTAGTTTAAAATTTTTATTTTGGCAATTTTAGCGAATTTTGATTATTTAAAATGAATTATTTTAAATAATATCGATGAGAAATTTATTTTGAATAGAATTCGAACGTATATATTATACGCGTCGTCGTTAGAATATAAATATTTATATATAATTATAAATAGAATTGAAAATGGCGCGGTAGTTCGATAATTCGATTTCAAACTTCAATTGAATGTACCGGGTGCAAAATAATCCGGATTTTAGTGAAACCAAAAATAATGGGATCTAATTGATAATATCTTTCCAGCGAATCCGAATAATCAAAATTTCATAACGGGAATCAAAAGATATGTCCAGTTGAAAATTCTGAATAGTCGCTATGGAATTCAGGCCCTTAAAAATGGACATTTTGCAAACGACCTCGGATTTCGACGAAACCAGTTTTGTTGGGTCCGGGATGTGAAGTTATAGCTAGGTTTCAAATTTCATAATTTTTCGAATCAATATGTGAGCGTGGCAAAGGAAAACGCGTTTGACCAGTTTTAGTTGATTTTAATCGACTGGAAAATGGCCATTTTTCCCACGGTCTCAGAATTCGATGAAACTAGTTTTGTTAGGACCGTATCGTCAATACGAAGCTAGAAAATATTTTTCTGGAATTTTTCTAGTTAGTATGTGACCCCGGTAATTTGAAATGTACGTTTAAAATTCAATATACTGATTTAAATGTAAACTCAACGAAACTGATTGTAACGATCGAATCAGCTTACGATACATATCCCATTGTGTTCGGAATGGGGGTAATTAGCTATGGACGACAGGCGGTGGGCCTCGTTTCGGGGTCGTATGTAAAAAGTCAACTTTTAGAAATTAAAATAATTAAAAAAAAAACTCTTCCTCCTTTATACTTTGGCCCCCCCTTCTCCTTTCGATTCAGAATCAAAATACAGAAAAAAAAAGGGCGATGCCTCCACCTTCGTTCGCCCTGGCCATCGCTCCTCTGATCGTCGAACCCCCTCCCCTAGCGACGCTCAACCTCCGCACCCTCCCCTTCACCCGCGTGGCCCCCCAAACCACCGTAAGCCACAACCACCTCTGCCCAGCATCCAACCGCCGCCGCTACCCCCAAACCCGCAAGCGCCGACCACCTGGAGATCGGCCGCGCCTCCTGCGCCTTACCCCGACTCCGGCGAGCCACCTCCGACTGCCACTAGCGCAGGTTCCCACCCCTCAGCCTCCATCGACAACAGTAAGTTTTAAATCCTATTTTATTTATGAATTTCTATTTTCTTATGAAAATCTGATTTTATTCATGGTTAGAAATCAGTTTGTATATGTTAAAACATATTATAAAAATCAGTTTACAAATAAAATGAAATTGACTCCTTGGTTTTGAATATAAAAATATAGTTTTTATATATTTAGAGGATTAAAAATATAGTTTTTATATAGGTAGAGATTTTTAAATTGAAAAGATTCGATTTTTAAATTGAAAAGATTTGATTTTTATAATTGAAAAGATTTGATTTTTATACTTGTAAAGAAATAATTTTTGATAAGATAAAAATAATATCTTTTATATTCATGTAGCAGTATAGGAATATAATCTTTTATAAGTGAAGGAGCGATAAAAATATAATTTTTATGTAAGTATGACATTAAAAATATGATTTTTATTGGATGTAATGAATAAAAATATCATCTTTGAAAGTGAATAAAAATATGATCTTTATTAGGAGGAGAGCAATATAAAAATATAATTTTTATAACGAAGTGAAGACAAAAATTTAATTTTTATATAAAGGGTAGCGATGTAAAAATATGATCTTTATATAAAAGGAAGCATTGTAAGAATATATATAATTTTTATATATAAAGCATCATTATAAAAACATGATTTTTAAATTGAACATCATATTAAAAATATGATTTTTAATGTGAACAGCGTGACAAAGAATATGATGGAAGTACGGGCAAATTCAGATGTTCAGAAATTCAGAGATAAAACTGGAGGAGTGGATCCCAAGGTGAGAATTTCTCACCTTTCAATTTCTTTTTCTAGTTATATATATATACTAGGATGCAGACGGTGCTTAGTAGCACCCGACACAATCGTCCACAGACCATGGACTTGTTTGTTTGGTTGCATAGATTAGTCAGATTATTTGATTTGAATTTGGTTGTTTGGCGAATTTGATTGATGTGTGAATGGCGTGGGCCTTCACTAGACCGGGGATAAGGCTAGGCCTCGTCCCGTTTCTAGTATCGTGCCGTTATGCCGCCGAAATTTTCTAAAATAAGTTAGAAAAATAAAAATATCATTTTATTTAAAGAATGAACTGAATAGAAATTCATATGTTGGAATAAAATGTTTTGTCGTTAAAAATATAATTTTTAACGTGAATGTGAATAAATAAAATATTCATCTACAAACCAGACGGTTTGTTTATGTACACCTATTTGAAGGACATTGATTGGGTCGATAAATTTTACACATCGCCCAACTGCACAAATAAAATATGCGTTTGATTGTTTGAAACCCCACACGGGTGTTGGGATGAAATTTGAAGTTCACTCATCCTGATTGATTAAATATGTCGATCGATTGATTGACAGGCTGTTATAAGCGTTAGATATCTATATTTGATGCTTATACAGTGTAGTGCACTTTGGTTGATGGTTGATTATTTTTCAATGCCATTATATGTGTGTAATGCATGAAAATCCATATAATTAACTTTATATGGTAATTGATTGGGCCTCATTCCAATTTGAAAAATAAAGAATATTATAAAATAAAGGTTCATGTGTTGACAGTACTCATCCATTGAGATTGGTCATGTGTTGAACGAAATATTTTGATAATAACAACTATTTTGAAAAAGAAATATTTGAAATAGAATATTTGAAAATAGAAATTTATGAAGCCGTGTTGATTAGATTGACGTCGTTTTGACGTAAACGATTTCGAAATGAATTGAATTGAAAACGATTTCGAAATGAATTGAATTGAAAACGATTTCGAAATGAATTGAATTGATAACGATTTCGTAATGAATTGAATTGAAAATGATTTCGAAATGAATTGAATTGAAAACGATTTCGAAATGAATTGAATTGAAAACGATTTCGAAATGAATTGAATTGAAAACGATTTCGAAATGAATTGAATTGAAAACGATTTCGAAATGAATTAAATTGAAAACGATTTCGAAATGAATTGAATTGAAAACGATTTCGAAATGAATTGAATTGAAAACGAATTCAAATTGAATTGAAAGCGAGTTGAAATGAATTCAAATTGAATTGAAATTTGAATTGAATAGAAATGAATTTAGTAACGAATTTATAAAGAAGAATTCAATTTTGCTTTGAATTGAAATGGAAGTTGAAATAGATTTTGAAACGAATGTTAAAACTATTTATATAATTCGTTTTGAATAGAAAATCGACGAAATATATATTATATATATTATATATATAATATAATGGCCTGAATAGAACGCGCCACGCCGCGGCAGTTCGTAAATTTCGACCATTTATTTCAAACGGACATTACGGGAGATCCGACCGTCGGATTCTCCTAAAACCGGAACCGTTGGGTTCGTATCGAAGAGAGCTTTCTAACGAATATTAGAAATTTGAAATATAACGGTTGGATTTGGAATTATGTCCAAATCAAATTTGAAAAAGGTCGTTGTAAGTGCAGTTCGATGGCCATTGATGGAAATCGACTATACGGGCCTTGATAAAATTATTAAAAATAGTAATAATTTGTGTAAAATCATAAGAAATGATTTAGAAAGGATTGGGATGAAAAACTCCATATTTGAAAGGATAAAAATAGATTTTTATCGAAATGAACTAGTTTTGAACTAGAATTATAATTCTATTTATTTTTAAATAAATAAATTGAATTTGAAAAGGGTTTTGAAAATAACCAAAATTTCTAATGATTGCATTGGAGTGGATTTGAATCGAAATTGTCTTCGGAATATTTCGATGTTGGAATTCGTGATTATATGGATGTTGTTATGGAAATTTGAAAGATATATATTTATATCGTTATTTCCAATACGACATTTGTTATTCGTAGAATTTGATATTGAATATAAGCCGATATATTTTCTATTCAGAGCCTTGTATTGAATATCAAATGTGATTTGGGTTTGTGGTGAATGGTGTCTTCACTAACACTGTTCTTGAACCCTGTTGAAAAAAATTAAATCTTTTTATTTAGATTTAATGAAGTGTACCAATTAAACGATATTTAATTGGAATTGAATTGGTATTGATTTTTGGGTTTATCGTGAACAGTGTTTTAAATAACACTTGTTCTTTAACCCGATAATTAATGGAATGTGATTTTGGGTTTAACGTGAACCGTGTTTTAAATGGCACTGATTCTTTAACCCAGTTAAAGATTAAAACTAAGTGGAGTTTTAATGAATCTTTAATTAGATTGAAATGATCGAAAATGGAGTATCACCAGTTTTTGCTCCAGGCGATGGTTAAATCTTTAATCCGATTTGAACGTGAAATGGTAATTGAATTTACCGATAACACTGTGGTGTTAGATATGAAGTATTACCAGTTTTACTTCATGGGATGAATAGGTTGGGATTGGGAAATAAAATAAATGATTACTTCGGTGTGGTTCGCTAATCCCGACTAGTTTGAATTGATATTCAAAGGAGATTAAAGAATAAATTTAAAGAATTTATCTTGGATAAAATTAATGGGAACTTTTCCCAAAGTATAGGAATATTCGAATAAAAGAATATTCTGAATTGGAATGAGGCGTATGTTGTGTTTGTGTAACACTTTTATAATATATACGCGAGTTATTCAGAAAGACCGGGTTTATCCCATTCTGAATAACTGATTCGACGTGGTGTCGAAGATGAAGACGGTGGTCGAAGACCGGAAGTCTTCACGTCGTTTGGGTGATTACTGATGATCTTGATTGGGCTGTACACCCAAGAAGATGGAAACAGTTAGTGATCGTCCAGACGTGCTTGGAGATCGATGGATATGCGGGGTACTAGGTGCCTCCGGTTTCGTTCAGACCCGGAACGAACTTGTAAATGGACTGTGTGTCTGACATTGGATTTTAGTCTGTGTGATTGATTTCTATTAAATATATATCTGTTTGGCGGCGGAGAATTTATTCTCTTGCTTAACGCCCTTCTCTGAGACGTACGAGCTCAGGGGTTATATATTGATGGATATCAAACGCATGGAGTGAATTGCTTGTGTGGCATGCCTAAGTGGCAATTGATCGAGGCTTCTGTTGAAAAGCAAAGTCTTGTGGTGATGATCAAAGCACGACCTTTGTGTCGTAGCTTTGTGTAACGTTGATTCGCGAGCTTCACACCCGGTATGAACCAAAAACGGGAGACGGACCTCAGGGAGGACTTGCGTTTCTTTCTAGCTAAAAGTGGCGTCAGTGGTTTTACACGCCCTGACGAGTTTGACTTATGTGGTTGTTGCTGTTGCGAGGCGCCTCGGTTTGATCGGATGATCCGGGTCCGATGGAGTCATTCGTTGGCTCGTTTGCGCCCCAAAGGGCGGGGAGACGTATTGTTCAGGCATAATAATCCACATCGGTGGACCGGCCCTGACGATCCAGGGGGCAGTTGCGGCTGTTCCTGAGACATGATAGGCTAGATTGTCTCGAATCGGTTGAGGACTATCTCTTGCCTCGGTTCATAGATGGAAACCCAATTTCCAAATACGTGACATTTGCGGTTTTATTTGTAGAGCCTAGTATGGCGACATGATATATGGTACCCATGCCGCCTATGATTGATACTTATGATTTGAAGTTGTTTTATACACTATGCACTTATAATAGTATCAAATGATTTGTTTTAAAACGTATCAAGCATTCTTTGGCTGTTATAAGGGAAAACCCTATCCCCCGGCTTGCGTTGCATTGTGTGATAGGACCTGGGTCTTATAACAGCTTCATTTTTCTTTATTTAGCATTGCGCTGTTTGTTCTATGCACTGGTATTCTTGGGAGGAAACCCGTTCCGTATTATACGGCGTGGTCCCTTGACTTACCTAATTTTAAAAATAAAGATTAACTGTTTTAGTTCTCACACCAGTCACATGACTGACCTGGAGTTTATTGTTTTAACCTAAACTCTGGGTGCCCTTATTTTGACACGGGCAGCTAGTAGTTTTGGTTTTGCAGATCTATATTCACAGGATCCTGGTTTTCTGCTGGAACGATATCCGGAAAGCTTTGTATCCGTATATCTCTTCTAGTTGTATATCGTATTATTTTCCGCAGCTATGTATTCAAATGTAATTTAAATCTCTGAAATTTCTGTGTAATACTCATTCATACTCTGTATATTCTTGTAATCTGATGCATTGTTGTAATATACAAAGAAATGTTCTTCTGTATGCGTTCTGTTTTGTCCTGTTCTCAAATGATAGGGCGTTTCGAACGGTCTGGGTCTGTTTAGCGACTGGTTCGGACCGAGCGAAATTCCTTCTCGTGACAATACAGGGATTTCTTCTTCAAGTTTAAGTAGACGATCAACTTTTAACGAAGTCAAACAAAGCACCTTGTAAAATAAGCTAAGTTTTGTTATTACATTCCAAACTTTTCCAAGTAACAATTCTTTGAGTGCGATGGGTAAAAAATTTTCCATCATTACATGTTAATCATGGCTTTTCATTCCACTCAGCCTTCCGTTTTTATAGTCGACACGTCTGCGAAGATTAGAGGAAATTCCATCGGGAAAACGTAATTCTTTCACCCATTTTAACAGTACTTTAACCTGGTTATTGTCTAGTTTATAGCATACTTTTAGTTTTTTACTGTCATTGGGCTTCATACGAAGCTCGGGACGATTGCATATATCCTCTATATCATGTCTAGATTTCAGATCGTCCTTAGTCTTTCCCTTCACATTCAGAACTGTATTAAACACATTATCAAATACGTTTTTCTCGTTATGCATCGCGTCAATGTTGTGACGGATTAAGAGATGTTTCCAATAAGGCAATTCGCAGAATATACTCTATTTGCACCAATTATGAATTGTCGATTTACCTTGAATTTCAATTTGTTTTCCGGTTTCATGTATCATTGCATAATCTTTTACAATTTCATATATTTCCTCGCTTGACCAAACCATTGGTGGTCATAGAGTCTCATGTCTATTAGCCGTGAAATTTTTTTGTCTCTTCTAAAAGGATGATTAATATCAATAAAACATCGATGACAGTTAAACCATGAAATTTTCTTTCTGTACGGTAACGAAAATGCTCGTGTTTCTTCCATGCAATAAGGACAACAAAAGCAACCGGCCGTACTCCAACCCAAAAGCATTGCATATGTTGGAAAATCACTAATGGTCCATAACAAAGAAGCAAACATCCTAAATTTTTTCTTTTTTGATACGTCATATGTATCAACTCCTTCATACCATAATTTTTTCAATTCTTCGATTAACAGTTGTAAGTAAACATCAATGCTCTATATCAGATCATTAGGGCCATGGACGACAACTGTGAGAAACACGTACGGAGTTTTCATACACACCCACGGGGGTAGATTGTAAGGTGTGATTATTATAGACCAAGATTAATATTTAGTACCAAACTGAGAAAATGGTTCGAAGCCATCTGTACATAAACCTAGTCTACAGTTGCGGCTTTCCGTTGCGAAATCGGGATATTTCTTCTCAAAATGGTTCCATGCTTCTCCATCCGATAGGTATGTCAATATACCTTCTTGAGGTGTTCTCACACTGTGTCATCTCATATGATGCGTTGTTACAGATGACGCATATAATCTTTGAAGTCTTGGAGTGATATGTAAACAATGCATACGCTTGTACGGAACTTCGTTTTCCTTCTTTTTCCTTGGTTTGTATCTTTCTTGATTACAAAACTTACATTTTCTAAGATTGTTGTCTTCTTTCCAATACAACATGCAACCCTTTAAACATGTATCTATTTTCTGATATGACAAACCGAAAGATGACATAAGTTTTTTCACTTCATAATATTTTTCGCACATTAAGTTATCGGATGGCATATGGCGTTTAGTAACTTGAACAACAGCCGTAAATCCAGCTTCCGTAAGTTTGTATTTTGATTTTATTGCAATGTATTCTGCAGTTACCAATAATTGAGTGTCGCTTTCACATCCATTCCAAAAGGTTTTTTTAGCATTATTCAATAAATCATAATTTTTTTAACCTCAAAATTTGGTTCCTCTTCGACGTTAATATCGTCGTTGCCAATTTGAACAGTAGGAAACATTGATTGTGCAGCATCTTCGACCATATTTTCTATGAGATTCATGCTAACTTCAACACTATTGACCTCCGTCGACTGTGCTTGAGTATTAGGGGCTACAATTTCTCCATGACGATCCCACAACAAATAATTGGATAGAAAACCGTATTGGCGCAAATGAATCTTAACCATATTCGGTATTAAATAATTCAACAATTACTACATGTACAACAAATTTTTGTACTGTTTTCAGCAAACTCAATGAACGCTTTTACCCCATTTTCAAAATGTTCACTTATTGCACAACTAATTTCGCTTCTTTGATACATCCAGCTCTGATCAATAAAGTAATTGGCCATTTTTCCTACTTTCACTACAAGAAAATATTATATACATAGCATTGTATCATAGCCTTACATTAAAGTGCTATAATAAAATAATTAAAGAAAAAATAATAATGTATAAATTAAGCTGTATAAAGAAAGCAAAGAGATAACAAATAAATTATGTTATACGTACGTCTATTCCGCTATATTTCCATTTCCTCATAGGAATAGCGGGAGCGAAGAAACGAAGGCGGGAAAAATAAAACTTGGCCGCCAAATTAAAAAAAAAATCCATCCATTACATTCAACTTTATCCCAAAATCCCTAGAAATTTTGACTTATTGAAAGTCGGTCATCTCTCCAACATCCAGGTCTCCTCTCGCATCGCCTCCGCCTCCAAAGGATAACGTCCTACCTCCAAACCGGGCATTCAACTTAACTCATCTCCTTTCAGATCACTCTTGGCTCATGGCCGATCTCGCTTCTCCCCCAAATCACTGATGTCATCCTTCATCGAAATCGCAATCATGAATCGGGGTTCGAAAATCACGAAGGACGATAGAGTCTATTGGTGCCATAATCTCTCTCATGCGATCGATCCCAATCCATGAAAGCCTGTCATATTCTTCCATTTAGTCCACCCACACAGTTTTAAGAGTTTTAAATATTTCAATCTAAAATATAAATTATTTTTGCAGGTTGAACTTTTTGTTCAATTGGAGAACAAAGAAACAAAGGAGACGGAGAAGTGATCGAATGAGGTCTAGCAATCATAGAAGTCATAGGAGAATATTGCTGATGCTTAATCCAAAAGCTCAATACAAGGAACACACCAATAGAGCTTTGGATTTGATTAGTAATGCTAGATTGATGGAGGTAAGAATTGCTCAAAATATCATTATTATACTTCCTGATGCTATCAATACATAGATGAATATAGAAGTTTTTCGACCACTTAAAAGAAGTATTTTTCTTCTTTTACTGGGAAGCCTGATAATCATTATTAGAATAAATGTAAAGCGTCATTTTTATTGATATTTTATATTCAATAAAAGATTAGAATTAAAAGAAGTATTTTTATTGTCGTTCTGGGGGCAATAAAAAGATTAGAATTAAAAGGTTATATTTTTATTTACCTTTTTATGCAAATGAAAAGAATAAATGTAAAGCGACATTTTTATTGATATTTTATATTCGATAAAAGATTAGAATTAAAAGAAGTATTTTTATTGTCGTTCTAGGGGCAATAAAAAGAGTAGAAATAAAAGAATTTACATTTTTTCAATGTAAACAAAAGGAATTAAAGAATTTACATTTTTCAATGTAAATAAGGGAAATAAAGGAATTTACATTTTATATGTAAATAAAAAGGTTTAATAGGAATTTACGTTTTATATGTAAATAAAAGATTAAATAGAAATTTACATTTTATATGTAAATAAAGGTTGAAATAAAAAATTACATTTTTTTGTAATAAATATGAAATAGACATTTACATTTCTCAATGTAAATAAAAGAATGATTAGAAATTTACATTTTCCAATGTAAATAGGATTTGAAATAAAAGTTTACATTTTCAATGTAAATAAATTTTTAAATAAAAGTTGATATTTTTATTGTAAATGTAATAATGAAATAAAGATTTATATTTTCAATATGATAAATATTGAAAATAGGAAGTTTACACTTTTAATGTTATACTTATTGTCATTTTAGATGCGATAAAAAGAATTGATCTTAGTAGTTGAAATTGCCAATTGATTTATATTTATATTTATATATAAATATAAATTAAAATAAACGAATCGCGCTGCTGCAGCTCACGATTTGAAATCATAACTTTAAACGATTATACCGTAAGATCCGACCGACGGATTTTCCCAAAACTGGAACCTTTAGGACCGCTTTGGGAAAGTCTTTCCAACGATATAAACGTTGTTAAAATCCAACGGTTAGATTTCGAGAAATGTGTAAACCAAATTTGGTTGAAAACAGCGCGAGGGTCACCATTGACCCGAAGCGTCATTAAATTAATTTAGCTATTTTTATATAAATAAAAATAACGATAAATCATTATCAAGTCCTAATAACGATACATCCAGCTCTGATCAATAAAGTAATTGGACATTTTTCCTACTTTCACTACAAGAAAATATTATATACATAGCATTGTATCATAGCCTTACATTAAAGTGCTATAATAAAATAATTATAGAAAAAAATAATAATATATAAATTAAGCTGTATAAATAAAGCAAAGAGATTACAAATAAATTACGTTATACGTACGTCTATTCCGCTATATTTCCATTTCCTCATAGGAAAAGCGGGAGCGAAGAAACGAAGGCGGGATAAAATAAAACTTGGCCGCCAAATTAAAAAAAAAAAATCCATCCATTACATTCAACTTTATCCCAAAATCCCTAGAAATTTTGTCTTATTGAAAGTCGGTTATCTCTCCAACATCCAGGTCTCCTCTCGCATCGCCTCCGCCTCCAAAGGATAACGTCCTACCTCCAAACCGGGCATTCAACTTAACTCATCTCCTTTCAGATCACTCTTGGCTCATGGCCGATCTCGCTTCTCCCCCAAATCACTGATGTCATCCTTCATCGAAATCGCAATCATGAATCGGGGTTCCAAAATCACGAAGGACGATAGAGTCTATTGGTGCCATAATCTCTCTCATGCGATCGATCCCAATCCATGAAAGCCTGTCATATTCTTCCCTTTAGTCCACCCACACAGTTTTAAGAGTTTTAAATATTTCAATCTAAAATATAAATTATTTTTGCAGGTTGAACTTTTTGTTCAATTGGAGAACAAAGAAACAAAGGAGACGGAGAAGTGATCGAATGAGGTCTAGCAATCATAGAAGTCATAGGAGAATATTGCTGATGCTTAATCCAAAAGCTCAATACAAGGAACACACCAATAGAGATTTGGATTTGATTAGTAATGCTAGCTTGATGGAGGTAAGAATTGCTCAAAATATCATTATTATACTTCCTGATGCTATCAATACATAGATGAATATAGAAGTTTTTCGACCACTTAAAAGAAGTATTTTTCTTCTTTTACTGGGAAGCCTGATTATCATTATTAGAATAAATGTAAAGCGACATTTTTATTGATATTTTATATTCGATAAAAGATTAGAATTAAAAGAAGTATTTTTATTGTCGTTCTGGGGGCAATAAAAAGATTAGAATTAAAAGGTTATATTTTTATTTACCTTTTTATGCAAATGAAAAGAATAAATGTAAAGCGACATTTTTATTGATATTTTATATTCGATAAAAGATTAGAATTAAAAGAAGTATTTTTATTGTCGTTCTAGGGGCAATAAAAAGAGTAGAAATAAAAGAATTTACATTTTTTCAATGTAAACAAAAGGAATTAAAGAATTTACATTTTTCAATGTAAATAAGGGAAATAAAGGAATTTACATTTGATATGTAAATAAAAAGGTTTAATAGGAATTTACATTTTATATGTAAATAAAAGATTAAACAGAAATTTACATTTTATATGTAAATAAAGGTTGAAATAAAAAGTTACATTTTTTTGGTAATAAATATGAAATAGACATTTACATTTCTCAATGTAAATAAAATAATGATTAGAAATTTACATTTTCCAATGTAAATAGGATTTGAAATAAAAGTTTACATTTTCAATGTAAATAAATATTTAAATAAAAGCTGATATTTTTAATGTAAATGTAATAATGAAATAAAGATTTATATTTTCAATATGATAAATATTGAAAATAGGAAGTTTACACTTTTAATGTTATACTTATCGTCATTTTAGATGTGATAAAAAGAATTGATCTTAGTAGTTGAAATCGCCAATTGATTTATATTTATATTTATATATAAATATAAATTAAAATAAACGAATCGCGCTGCTGTAGTTCACGAATTGAAATCATAACTTTAAACGATTATACCGTAAGATCCGACCGACGGATTTTCCCAAAACTGGAACCGTTAGGACCGCTTTGGGAAAGTCTTTCCAACGATATAAACTTTGTTAAAATCCAACGGTTAGATTTCGAGAAATGTGCAAACCAAATTTGGTTGAAAACAGCGCCAGGGTCGCTATTGACCCAAAGCGTCGTTAAATTAATTTAGCTATTTTTATATAAATAAAAATAACGATAAATAATTATCAAGTCCTAATAACGATATGAAATGATTTTTAAATATATATATATATATACATATATATATATATATATATATATATATATACGAGGATCATTTGAAAAGTCCGAGTTCAATCTCATTTCAAATGATTATACGTCTATCTAAGTCGAAAATTTGAAGACGGTGATGGAAGACTGGCGATCTTCACATAGAATGGATGTGTTGCTACTAGGACCCATGATGGGAGTAGCTACCTTGAAAGGGCTTCAGTGGTAGCCATCCAGCTGTACTTGTTGATTGTCGGATATGCGAGCACCTCACCTCTGTATTGGACATATGGAGGGAGGAATAAGGCGACTTCGGTTTCGTTCAGACCTAGAACGGACTTGTAAATGGATCGTATGTCGGACGCTGTGTTCCTTTGTACTGTATCCGTTGGTCTCGGCTAATATATATGTGTTTGGTGTTAACACCCTTCTCTGAGACCTATGAGCTTAGAGGTTATATATTGACAAAAATCAATGGTATGGTATCGATTGACGATGTGGCATGCCAAGATGCATGGATCAAGGCTTTTGTTGAAAAGAAGGTTCTTGTGGGATGATCAAAGCATTGCCTGTTTAGGCGTAGCTTTGTGTATAGTGTGACTTCGCGAGCCTCACACCCCGTTATGAGTCAAAAAGGGAGAAGGGACCGTAGGGAGTGCACACGTTTCTTTCTAGCTAGAATGGTGTCAGGGACCTACAATCGCTGACATTTTACTTATGTGAATGATGGATTATGAGGGACCTCGGGTTTTATAGGTTGTTAGTGGCCATATTCTTGGTTCAAAGGAACCGAGAAACGTGTGTTCAGTCATAACTAATCCACTACCATTAGGTGGGGACCGACCCTACCGCTCCAAGGGTTGCCCATAGGTGTGATCCTGAGGCATTTGCTACACTGTCCTCGAATCGGCAAGGAGCTCCTCCCTAGCCTTGACTCATGATGGAAACCCAATTTCCAATACGACCCCATGCGGTTTTGATTGTAGAACTAGTATGGCGACATAGTATATGGTAGCTATGTCGCCTATGATTGATACGTTATGATTGAAATGTTATGATTAAAACAAATACACACTAATATTAAATCCGTTCTATCGTATCAAGCATCTTTTGACCATTATAAGGTAAAACCCTATCCTTCGGTTTGCGTTGCATTGTGTGATGGGACTTGGTCTTATAATGGTTTCATTTTTCAAAAAAGCATTGCGTTGTTTAACGATTTACTTTATTTATGCACTGGAAATCCAATGGGGTAAACCCGTTCCGCGTTAGCGGCGTGGTCCTGTGATTCGTCATATTATTAGGTAGTGTAGAAAGATTTCTCATACCAGTCCCGTGACTGACCTGTAGTATGTTTCACTGGCAAACTCGGGTGCTCATATTTTCCACACGGGCAGTCGAGTAGCTTTTTGCAGATATTTATCTCCAGCAGGATCCTGGATCGAAGCTTAAAGTTGTGTCCAGAACATAGAAAGTCTTCCGCTGTTTATTGTAATAAGTCTTCCGCTGTATTTTATTTATCGATGTACTCTGATATTCTGTACTCTGATGATGTAACATTATTGTAATGTTTATAAAAGTCTTCTGTGATCTGTTCTAATGTATTGTATTCCCAAAGTTAACGTATGCGAATTTTGAACGGTCTTGGTCGATTTTGCGATCGATTAGGTCCGGGAAAAATCCTTGTCGTTACAGTTGGTATCAGAGCTCTGGTTAGCTCAAATCTTTGGGATACAACTCGTTAGAACTGAACAAAAGACTCATCAGAGATTGGATTAGTAATATCTAATAAGAATACTCATTAGAGATAGGATTAACAGTATCCTAGAATGAGAAAACTCATTAGAGATAGGGTTAGTAATGCCCTAGAATGAGTTGAGAGTAACAAGTTTATAATTAGCGTACTTTTTACTATATATATAATCCGATCCTGGAAAATATAAATTTTGAATGTATAAAAAAAAGTTATATATATTTGAAAAGTTAATTAACTAATGATATTATTGAAACTAATAAAGAAAATTTTTGAAAGTTGATTTAGTTAATTAAACAACTTTTAGCTACGTTCCTTTCGAGGACGAAAAGATTTTAAGTCGGGGAGATTGTAACAACCTAGAATTTTGGGGCCAATTTAAAATTTTTATTTTAGAAATTTTAATGGATTTTAAATATTTAAAATGATTTATTTTATATAATAACGTTGAAAATTTTATTTTAGTTGAAGTTAAAACGAATAAAATTAATTTAAATATAAAAGGAGTTTTAAAACAGCGCTGTAGTTTGAAATTTTGATTTTCAAGTTTAACTGAATATACAGGATTCAAAATAAATCAGAATTGAGCGAAACTGATCAGCATAGAAATATGTTAATTTATGCACCTATATTTTATCTTTTTTGTATATAAATAAATGTTACGCTGGGTATTTTCTTGTTGTTTTTATAGATATGTTGACCATACCTCATTCATCCTTAAAAGTGAAGAATAAATGCCATTTACTTGAAGAAGTGCATAAGAGCTTTCATTGGAGACTAGATGTGTTCATATTGGTCACATTAGAAGAAGATTGGTAGAAAAGGTCTCAAAAGATGTCATTGGAAGATGTTTGTGTTCACATTAGCCACATGGAAGATATGGAAGATTTTTTCTTATATGCTTTTGAAGTCTAACATGAGTCCATGTTTGGAAGAATTAATCACATGCAAATCTTTTGTCAATCAATTAGCCACATGGAAGATTTGGAAGATATGGAAGGTATTCACCATGATATGCGCAGATATTCTTAGAGATTATTTCCAAACAAGCTTAGTCAAGAAAAGCATGTGATATGATAATAATTCTTGGAAAAGAGGCCCATATATTCATACAAATCTGATTAGCGTTTGGCCAATTTCACGTATTAAAGCACATGTATACCCATTGTAACAAGTATCCTATCTCATTATTCTGTATTCTCTTCTCCATTAATAAAAGTTCTTCCTTTTCACTATTTCTGCATTTTTCTTTCTTAGCAATAGGTGTTGTCTTCACAATTAGTTTTGGAAGAGCACCAATTGTATTTTACATTTGTTTCATTAGTGATTAGTCGTTTGATTAGTTTCAACGACAATCCTAATTTTATTTTTGTTGTTCTTCTTATTCTGCACTTTTATTTTGTGCATTGTTGTTCTTGTTTTGCAATTTACTTTCTTTAGTGATTAATCATTGATTAGATTCAACGATAATCCTAAGTTCGCAATTTCAGTTTGTTTTTATTTCAACAAAATCCCCAGGCTTCGTCTAACTCGCCCAAGAGATTAGATAAATAATTTGATTTTAATTTACCTCCCTGTTTTCGACCTGTATGCTACACACCTGTGCGCTTGCAGAATTTAATTTAAAATTCGCGCTTTTCTAATTCATAGGAAAGCGACGAACAAGTTTTTGGTGCCGTTGCCGGGGAGGTAACAATTGAATTTTATTATTTATTTAATTTTTGATTCGTGTTAGTTTTTTTTTCTTTTTGTTTGATTTTGTAAAAAAAAATCTTGCCAAATTTTCTTTTATTTTCCTATTGTTTTCTTGTAGATATATATAGATAAAAATCTTGATTAGTTGATTGTGTATCACATATTGATATCATAATCTCTAAGACAAGGAAAAAAAATCTTGCCACTTTTTCTTTTAATTTTCCTTCTTTTTTTCATTTATTTCTTTCCTTTTTTTCATTTTGCATTTCTTCCAATCTAATTCCTTCAAGAAGAAAAAAAATATATACAAAAAAAGAAAGTTGCTAATTTTTCTTTAATTTCTTTCCATCTTTCTACCACCTTGCTGATTTTCACATTTTTCTTTTCCTTTTCCTTTTCTTTTTATTTGTTTCCATCTTTTGTCTACAACTTTCTAAAAAAAAACTTTTGCAATTTCTTCTCTGTCTACTTTGATTTCTTTCTTGTTTTTGTCTGCTTTTATTTCTTTCCTCAATTTCTTCTACCCTTCCTCTCTACTCAAAAACCTTGCTTTTTTTCTCTTATTTCCTTCCTCTTTTAATTTCTTTTTCCTTTTTTGTTTGGGTTTTTACCATTCATTTCTTTCCCTTTCTTCTTGTTCAAATTTTCATAAAAAAAAAACTTGCATTCTTTTTTTATTTTATTTCTTTCCAATTGCATTTCTCATTCACCTCCTACAATCTCTCTTTCCATTTTTTTTTCCATTTATTTCTTTCCGGCTCTCTCCTTCATTGAAAAAAAAAACAACTTTCAATTTTCCTTTATTCTTTCCATCTTTCCACTTTCTTTCCAATCATCTGCATTCTTTTTCTTTTTACAAATTTCAAAAAAAAAAAAGATTCCTTTCTTGCAATTTTTTTCCTTTCTTCTTTTGTCTTTCTTGTTCTCAATACATTTGATTTCTTTTCTTCTCTTACAAATTCCCTTTCTTTTCAAAAAAAAAAATCCTCCTCTATTTTTACAACAATAAACAACAGAAAAGAAATTCTTTCTGTTTTTGTCTTCTCTTTTATTGCTTTCCCTTCTCAATTTCTTTTCCAAATCTTTTACAATTACTTTCCTTCCTTCCTTTACAATTCTCTTTCTTTCCTGAAATCTCTCTTCCCTTTTTTTTGTGTCATTTGTTTCTTTCCTATTTGTCCACTTTTTCAACAATAATAAAAAAAGGGAAGGTCATAAAAAGATTCATTCTTTTTTATTCAATTATTTTTGCCTGCTTCATTTCTTCCCTCTGATCAGACACCCCTTCCTCTCACATAATCTCATTTCACTACATTTTTTTTTTCAATCCACACTTCAGCACCATCTTCTCCAAAAAGTTAGCTTTTTTTGTTAATTCCTTTGTTTCTTTTTCTTGTTTTTTTTTGTTATTCAATTCATTCAAAAAAAAAAGATTTCGAACGATGTTATCCTACCGCATCCAGGGGTTCGCCAGAGTCTGAATCCTGAGGCATTTGCTAGAGTGTCTCGAATTGGTAAGGAGCACCTCCCTAGCCTTGACTCATGGTGGAAACCCAATTTCCAATACGACACCATGCGGTTTTGATTGTAGAACTAGTATGGCGACATAGTATATGGTAGCTATGCCGTCTAGGATTGATACATTATGATTGAATTGTTTTCATTAAAACTATACACACAAATATTAAGCCTGTTCTATCGTATCAAGCATCTTTTGACCATTATAAGGTAAAACCCTATCCTCCGGTTTGCGTTGCATTGTGTGATGGGACTTGGGTCTTATAATGGTTTCATTTTTCTAAAAAGCATTGCGTTGTTTAACGATTTACTTTATTTTATGCACTAGCAATCCAATGGAGTAAACCCGTTCCGCGTTAGCGGCGTGGTCCTGTGATTAGCCATTTTTATTAGATTAGTTAAGTTAGATTTCTCATACCAGTCCCATGACTGACCTGTAGTTTGTTTCACTGGCAAACTCGGGTGCCCATATTTTTCCACACGGGCAGTCGAGTAGCTTTTTGCAGATATCTATTCTTTTAGCAGGATTTTGGATCGAAGCCTAAAGCTGTGTGCAGAGTGTAGAAAATCTTCCGCTGTGTATTGTATTTAAATGCAATGTATTTATATTTAGTGTAATTTATCTTCCGCTGTATTATTCCTTTATTTGATGTACTCTGATATTCTGTACTCTGATGTAACATTATTGTAATGTTTATAAAAGTCTTCTGTGATCTGTTCTAATGTATTGTATTCCCAAAGTTAATGTATGTGAGTTTCGAACGGTCTTGGTCGATTTTGCGATCGATTAGGTTCGGGCAAAATCCGTGTCTTCTTTATTTAATGCGCATATATGGTGCGTAGATTAGATAATTATTTATTTCTTTTCAAAATTCAAGGGAACGATTCACATTTGGGAATTTATTATCAATGAATGATACAAATAGAATATATAGGGGAAAGTATTTAAGAGGATAGTCAAAGATATATATACATACATACATATATATATATATATAGTCAGAATTTATTTCATTTAGAACCTACACATTATTTTCAATCAATATTTTAATATAAATTAATAGATTTTATTAAAGTTCCTTAGGCATATATTTTTTTCTCCTTGGCATGTAGTCAAAGATTGTTAATACAAGGATAACATCTTTGTTATTAACATTTAATTGTGGAAATATTTTAAAGTTATTTTTATTCTAAAATATTTCCTCAATTAAATGTTAATAACAAAGATGTTATCCTTGTATTAACAATCTTTGACTACATGCCAAGGAGAAAAAAAAATATGCCTTAGGAAATTTAATAAAATCTAGTAATTTATATTAAAACATTGATTGAAAATAATGTGTAGGTTCTAAATGAAATAAATTCTGACTACATATATATATGTGTATATGTCTATGTGTGTGTGTATATATATATATATATATATATACATATATATATATATCTTTGACTATCCTCTTAAATACTTTCCCCTATCTATTTTAATTGTATCATTCATTGATAATAAATTCCCAAATGTGAATTGTTCCCTTGAATTTTGAAAAGAAATAAATAATTATCTAATCAACGCACCATATATACGCATTAAATAAAGAATGCACACTGCATGAAATTTATTGTAGTGTGTCATTGTTGTTTGCATACAAATTATAATGTATGCATTTACGTTAGAATAATATGTTCCTTTTGAATATAATCTTAATGTATACATTTCCATTAAAAAGGTATTTTCATTATGTATACAAATCCTAATGTATGTAATTACATTAAAATGATATTTCCCCCTTTTATATAAATACTGATGTATACATTTACATTAAAATGACATTTTTGTTCAATCCCTTTTAAACTAACCAAAATGTAAACTTTTGTCTAATCCTTTTAAATAAAATAAAATGTAAAAAAATTTCTAATAAACAAAAATATATATTTTTAACTAATCCTTCTAAATGATCAAAAATGTATATTTTTAACTCATTCCATTTAATTTGCAAAATGAACATTTCTTTTTAACTATTGATCATTTTCAAAGTTCCATTTATATTAGGAGTGTATATTTCAAAGAAAACATACTTTATAAAACAACAGACATTTTATTGTGTCGATTCTAATACAATAAAAAAATGACATTTTTATTTGCCAATTCAAATTTCAAAAAAATGACAATTTTATTTGTCAATTCATAATTCAACAAAAGTGACAATTTTATTTGTCAATTCATATTTCAACAAACATGACATATTTATCTTGGCAAATCATTATTCTAATGTATTGATAGCATCAGGAAGTATAATAATTAAAATTTAATAATTAAAATTTCCCAATACATAGATGAATATAGTAGTAATATGCTCTTATTTAGTAAGTCCCTAACAAGACAATAGTTTGGGTGAAACTCAAAGTATACCTGGTTATCATTAGCAAATTGAGATACGCTAATCAAGTTTTTCTTAATTTTGGGCACTCTAAGTAAGTTATTTAAATAGAGTTCCCTTCTTCCTTTTATGTAACCACATCCAACATGTGATATACTAATGGTTTCACCATTACCCATTGAGACAGAACACATACCTGAATAGCTTTTGTTTCCCAGATTCAGATTCTGTAAATTGTTTGTAACATGATTAGTGGCTCCTGAGTCTGGGTATCAATCATCAAGATTTATATCATCTGACTTATTGGAATCATCATTCTTGACCCTTGTGTTTGCACTCTTGACCCTTCTACATTTGTCCTTTGCTGTCCCATTTGAGTCACATTGACATTTGGTGCCCTTTGATTTTGTTGATTCACATTGAATTCAGTGTTAAATCTAAAATAACACCTGCTTGCAATATGACCAAATTTCTCATAGATTTGGCATTTTGGTCTGTTATTATTGTTAAACCTGCCTCCTCTGACTCTTCCTCTTTGACTTGCATTTCCTCTGAAAAACTGATTCTCTTGCTTATTGTTTTGACCAGTATTTCCTTTTTGCTGGCCTTTATTCCTTGCTGTGGAGGCATAGTTGACAGAAAACTCTGACTGAGACAGCTTCTTCTGTTCAACTCCTCCTTCATGTGCAAGAAAAGATGAATGCACATACTGTAGATCAGGTACAGTCTTTTAAGAAGCAATAAATGTGACTATAGACTCATAATCTTCATCTAATGCTCCAGTAATATAGAGGACTTGTTCACTTTCACTGATCATATGTCCAGTGGAATTCAGTTTATCACATAGAGTCTTTATCTTGGTTAGGTATTTATTCGTGGGCATTTCATCCTTCTTTATGCATTGCAACTTCCTTCTATACAACATAACCCTTGTTGCTGATTGTGCACTAAATGTTTGCTCAATAGTAGTCCAAATTGCATATGATGTATTGCATCCTATCACTCTAGACAATATATTAGCGCTTATTGATGATATTAACCATGACACAAGAAGATTATCTTGCTTCTGAAAGTTTAAGTAATCTTGATTACTAACTAGATTTCCATCTTTGTCGTGTATCATGGCAGGTGGGATCAGTACTGTTCCTTTGATGAAATCAAGAAGTCTATATCCTTTCAATGTCGCTTCCAGTTTGAAAATTTCCAAAGCATGTATTATCCTCATCTAATAGGATGGTAATTATGTGACTTTTGGGCTTTATCAATTGGAAGCTTGGTGATGGGGGTATGGTTGGTGGATTGGTGCCTGAATTGGCTGAGCTGAGCGCTTGATCTATTCCAGCCATATGATGAATCAAGAAAAGCTTTCTTGAATGATGAACAGAGAATCTTGGACGGTGAAATCACTGTTAGGTGATTCTGCAACCAGATTTCAAGTGCAGAAGGTAAAGGTTTCAACAGAAGCGAGGTTCTAGGATGGCAAGATCACCAGAAATGGTGATTTCTGCAACCAGATCTCGTGCCAAAGGATGACTTAAAAGTCTGATGGCTGAAACTGCAGCCAAGATCGTAGGAGATGATGAAAATTCTCTGATCCTACCTCTTGGCGAGGCAGTTCTGATCGGATATGACTGTAAAAACAGGTAACAGATTGAGGAGTGGTATAATCTCCAGTGATGAGATTTATCTGAGGAGAATCAATACAAATACACTCTCTTTTACAATGTTGAGAAACCAAATATGTATTTGTAAATTTGATTTTATGCCGCTAGGCTTGATAGCACTGATACCATAATGGAAACTGAATGTAAAGGAGATTTTGTAATTGATAAACTGAATAGTTATTGTGTACAAATGCGTTGGCTTTTATATAGTAACGTTGCCAACGTTGTATTATAGAAGATTACACAATGGGCTACAAGCCCAGCCCAATAGCTTTATGTATATGATAACTGAAGTATGATAGAGAGCGATCTTTATTTCCCCCAACTCATAAACTTGAAAAGTGCTCTCAACCCAGCTATCAATTTAAAAGAATACAAAAAAAGATTCCTATATAACCATAACTACACCAGATAAACATAAAGGAATCACCAAATGGTCACAGACGCAACTAGCAAACCAACCGTGAGACCTATTCTACTCTTACTACTCTTCTTATCTTTCCTCAGCTTCTCCTATTCCGCAACCTCAAGGTCCCATTCTAGAAACCCGGGCACCCCTCGGCCGTCCAGTTATTGGGTCCGTACAATGCAGCCCGACGGTCCATCAACCTCCCTCCCTTAAGCTGGGACCCATGCCTTGCTCGGTACGCGTGAAAGCAATTTTTTCAGCCACTGCCAAATCAACTACGGGACTTGATCTAAATAATTTGGTATTTGATAATGATGAGTATTTCAGCCATTGACAGTGATGGTTTAGAAGTAATCAATATCGGCATATATTATTTTTTCATATTTATGTCGGCCATTGCCAAATCAACGTACAGGACTTGTTAACTAACAAATTCTGTTCAGTAATTGAAAACTCGTTCACTAACAAAACAAGTTTACTTAGTTGAAACTTCTTGCTTATTCAAGTCCAAATTGAATTGATCCTTTTATAGGAGGGTCATCCATCGAAACATAGAATTAGTTAACCATAAGCGAGTCTATATTTACCGAATAAAACATTTGTTCTCATAGGAATTAATAGTTCTTGCTGAGGATAACCAGTCTCATCAAATCTTCATAATTTATGTAGCTGTGAATTAGTATTAAGCCAGCAACAGCTTCAAACGATGATTTAAAAGATCCAACCTAATCTCGCTTTGAACTTTATTAACTTCAATCGTTGAACACTACAGCTTTAAAAATAAATAATATTTCATGTATTCTATGAATTCACGGTCTAATCTTAGACCTTTTCAAAACCTATAGACCAACCTTTCTAAAACACTTCGTCCTTCAAATTTAAGAATGGTTTAACTATTCAGTTTTCCATGTTATCTATTTAACAAATATTCATGGTATGTAAATTTGTAGCATGCTTGTAACGACCCGGATTTTCGGCGACTTTGGTTATCGACATAAGCACGATGTCGATAACCAAAACATCGAAAAATCCCGGTAATTAATGAAAGAAATTAGAAGGTGAGAATAGATAAGATAGAAACTTAGAATAGAAGAAGAAGAAGAACACAACATCAGAGTAACACGAACCTCACAGCGGAACGAATAACATATAATAGATAACATAACTTTGAAATATAACAGTTATGTATACAATAGCACTTATCAGAGTATAACACTTACAACACAGCGGAAATAACTATAGCTATCCGATCTTGAAGCCTCCTGCTCCACGCTCTTCCAGTATATCTGTAAATTCCTGACTACTTGACTGCCCGTACAAATTTAGGCACCCAAGAGTTTAGGGAAAACAACAAATAAACTCCGGGTCAGTCATGGGACTGGTGTGAATAAACTCAAATCATTTAAACAGGTATATGAACAAGTAAACGATATCTCATAAGACCACGCCGCAGAACGGAACGGGTTTTTCCCTTATGAGAAATCCAAATAACTTTTCAAAGCAATATCATTCTGATATTATAATAATGTCTAAGTACAAATACATATAAATCTAGCAGAAACGCTTGCATCTCACGTTACTACATATATAGTATACAATCAAAATCGCAAGTACGTATTGGATGATTGGATTTCCAACTATGACAAGGTATGGAACCACCTTCCGATCAGTGTACTCTAGGAACGATACACTGGAGTTCAACAAGAACATCTTGCAACTCATCCACACATGACCGACCACTCATTTCGCTTGAGTGTATCGAATGTACATCACCAACGGTTGGGATCAACAACCGTTCCCGTATATATATGGGACAGCATTGATAGATTTAAGAAACAAATGAATATTCTCTAGATAGGTGATTATACACCCTACTTCGGTGCGACCGACTTAGCCATGCTGCCTGCCCGATTTCTGTCATTTACCGGTTGATGAGGCTAGAAGCTACGCTTTATCATCACATCAGATTCACTTCGAATGCCACATTGTCAGATCCATCGAAAATCACTAATTGACGTCTACAATAATACATTACGTGTCAGCTAAAAGAAGTTTCCTTCTCCGCTTCCACTCTTGGTACGGTTGAAGAAATCAATGTACGTGACCTTTCTGGAAATACTAGGTCAGACATCCATCTTCATTCACTTAGAAATGTCACATCGTCATACCCGCCAAATCACAAACTGACTTATCCAAAAATAACACGGGTATACAGCTAAGAGAAACGAATTCCTCCGCCACCAAACGTGAATACGTTTGAACAGATCAACTTACGCGATCCACTGGATATACTCTGTCAGACCTTCGTCCATACAAGTTGTCCTGGGACTGGACAAACCGAAGGCACTATTCTGTAAACAGGATAGCCCTTGCATTTTACTTCGTCTTTAATTATCTTTGGCATATATGATTCGCGACGCTTATGCCAATACAGAGTGGTTCTATGGATAATAATCCAACCGGTCTCTCCATATTAACAACGTTAAAATGGTCAAAAACTTCGATAGTCTGTGAGTTAACTATCGAAGAAAAACAAGTGTGCAAACAACGATATTATCCCCAGATGGAAATTATATCGAACAAACAACATTTAACATTTATCTCTTTAGTTCATTTATCTACTTATCTCCTGTTTCCCTATATTCTAAATTCTTATTTTCTTTTGTCAGAAAACATTTCTGATTCTTGTTTGGAAAACATTTCCAAAACTCCTTTACGATCAAACCTTACCATTTCTTAGTTAAGAAGGAAGTCACTCAAGTTGGGGTATAATTACCTCTCAGACCTTAACTGAACAACGTTATAACTTCGAAATGGTCAAGTTTATCTTTCAATCTTTAACAACTTCTTTACGCCTTTCTCGGATTCAATTTTACTAGTCCACTTCTAAATTTAAAACATTGGTTATAACGATAACGTTATAATCCCTACTTTCGAATTATCTAACTTTAATTATAACTTCTATTCTTATTAGTGAATACTTAACCTAACACTTATTTATTTATAAATAAATAAATCTCTATTTAGACACTGGAAAGTATAAGTACTTTCCCGAATTCGATATAATCGAATTTGCCGATTAACTCTCTTCGAGAAATCTCTATTTGATTAACTCTTCTTCGAATAACCTATATTCGATTAACTTCTCGAATAAACGATATTCGATAATCTTTCTTCGAATAACTAATGTCCGATAACTCTTCCTTTTCAAATATCTCATATTTGAAAATCTCACTTCGATTAAACTATAATCGATAACTCCCTTCGATGAAACTAACATCGATAACTCCTTTCGATGAAACTAACATCGATAACTCCTTTCGATGAAACTAACATCGATAACTCCTTTCGATGAAACTAACATCGATTAATTCCTTTCGATGAAACTAACATCGATTAATTTAACTCGACGAACTGAACTTATTTACTTTACTCGATCATCTTGACTTGATAACTTAACTTGCTAACTTAACTCGATTATCTTAACTCGATTATGTTAACTTGATTACTCATATCGAATAACTAATATTCGATTTAACTCCATTTAACTCTATTCGAATAACTACTATTCGATTAACTCTATTCAACTCTATTCGAATAAACTATATTCGACTAACTCTATTTAACTCCATTCGAACAACTATTATTCGACAACTCTATTTAACTCCATTCGAACAACTATTATTCGACAACTCTATTTAACTCCATTCGCTTGACTCTAGGTCGCAACGATCACAATGGTTACGCCTGATTCCCTCAGGAAACATCCGACCGCCTTAGGCTATCTGCAGCCCTGCGAATTACGCTAGCAGTCATACAAGATGGCAACTTACCCTGAATACTATGTTTGACTAACTCTGTCTCAAATAACTATATTTGATTAACTCTAGTTCGTGTTAACTCTAATCGATTAACTCTAACTAATTAACTCCAACTGGTTAATTCTAACTGATTAACTCTAACTGATTAACTCTAACTGGTTAACTCTATTTGACTAACTCGACAAACTAACCCCTTTCGAATAATATATTCGATTAACTAACTTCGAATACCATATTCGATTTCTCCTTTCGAATGTCTATACTCGATTAACTACTTCGACCCCATATTCGATTTCTCCTTTCGAATGTCTATATTCGATTAACTACTTCGAATACCATATTCGATTTCTCCTTTCGAATGTCTATATTCGATTAACTAACTTCGAATACCATATTCGATTTCTCCTTTCGAATGTCTATATTCGATTAGCTAACTTCGAATACCATATTCGATTTCTCCTTTCGAATGTCTATATTCGATTAGCTAACTTCGAATACCATATTCGATTTACTTTATTCACTTTATAAAGATTTCCTTTTTAACAACGTTTTATTCATTGGAAAAGATTTACTTTTAAATAACGGTTCTACCCTTTAAAAAATGATTTCCCTTTTTATAATGTTTCCTTTCCAATTCTATTTGTAAATGGTTTACAAATATTACCTTTTCAAATTTATTCTTGAAATATTCTAACTCCTTAAATTTCCTGAAAAATTCGCCATAACCTCCTTTGTAACGGAAGCATCGGGAAAATCCCCAAACTCGCCACACAGGCCTTTCCATTCAAAAGAAAATGTTTTGAAATTATTTCCTTTTTGAATATCTCCTATAAATATCCCAATTTATAAATATTCCTTATTTATAAATATTCCACTTTGTAAATATTCTATTTTCCAATATCACTTTGAAAAATCTCTTTTATCTACATTCCGGTATGTCATGGTATTCAATCATATCAAATCACGATGTTCAATATCGTCCATACACACACAACCAACAATAGGTTATAATTCACATCATATATCAAAATATATGAAAAACAATAAAATAACTGTTGAGGAATCCAGTCGGATTCCTCCAACCTGTTTCCCTGCATCACAGATGTTAGACAGTATAGATAACATCACTTTCAGTTCCATATGATATATTCTGTTAAACAAAATCAATATAGAAATTTTACTAACTGACTAGCAGTTCAATCAAACAGTCAACACACAATCAATCAGTCCATATTTAACAGTTCTAAAAAAATAACATGAAAATATAAACTGTTTAGAGTTAGTGAGATTTACTCACTTTGGACTATCATCGTTATATAACGATAATTGTCGCTTGATTTCGATTGGACAATTTATTTCGCCATAAATTGTAACGAGCTCTGATGGACTTCCCGTCAGTTCCATGTTGTAGTGTCCGTCCATACGATCCCAACGCAACTTACGGTTCATCAATCTGATACCGTATGACCAAGTTATACAATTATGAAGTTAGAACACTATTTGAATTAAAACTAAACATATATTGTTTCCTTGTTTTCTATTGGTCCCTTTTAACTTTGCATTTTCGGCCCACTAACCTTTTAAACATCCCAAACCGATTAAATCATCTTCCCCACATTCACAAATACCGTCGGTCCTCCTGTAGCCATTTCAGCTCCTTTTGACCGCCCGTTGACCCACCTTACCTCCTCCGACAACCCTCCGTTCTCACAACCAAAAAACACTGGCCATCTCCTCTTGATCTCCTCTCCACTCTCCACACACTTGTGCCAAACTCGCACCAAAAAGGATCATCGCGACAAACACAGTAACATCACCATTTACAGGAACTGCCTTCATCAAATCTCGTCCCATTTCTTCATTGAAAATCACAAGGCTTTTACCATTCAATTTCTCTTCCAATTCCGGTCATTTTTATACTGTATTTGCAAAGATCGAACTCACCTTCCCATTTGCGTCTCTCAGCTTCAACCCGAGGAATCCAGTGCAAGACTCGACACTTCACCACTTCGAATCCAACCAAATCCTACCCGCAACCCCCATTCGATCCTCCTCCATCCAAATACGAACCCCTTCGGGAAGATAGATGCTTCAATCATCCAGGATGTCGAACCCTAGCTCGTTCGCTGCTGTCGAAATCGAATATAGCAGTGAAAATCGAACCCAATAGTAAGCGTGCCAAGTTTTAGAGCAAAGCTTGAGGATCGCACAGAAGTTTGTCTCATGATTTTACGATATTTGTATGAATTAATATGGTTTTTAGAAGATATCAAATTTCAGTTTTGCAGATGAGCGTGGCGGCTAAGAGTGAGTGTTGACTTAGGTTAGAAAATGTTGTAGGGGTATTTATAATGTGACAAAATATCTAGATATTTTGGGGTAGGGAATATTCTCGGAATATTCGTTTGTTAATTCGTCTTCTAAAATTCCTGTGATCACATATGATACCTAAAAATCACGAAACTGGATATGCAGCTACAGTTCGACATTACGGTCCCAACGAAACCGGTTTCGTCGAATTCTGACTTCGTTTGCAAAAGTGGCTATTTTTAACGCTCTAAATGACTCATTTAAATATATAAATATATTTAAATAAAATTAAATTAAATATAAATAAATTTATATTGTCCTATACATTCACCGTGGAATATCATACAGCTTCAAAAAAATTATATATTTGATATTTCAAGTCTGGGTTGAATCGATATTCAATTTATATTGAAATTCCCTTTTATAACGTATATAAAGCGTTACGAATTATATACGAATTCCATAGCGACTTTTCTGAAATTTGATTTGGACATAACTAAAAATCTACACGACGAAATCCCGATTTTTCTCTTCCACTAGAAAGATATACTCCACCAGCTCCACGCGTTTCTTGTTTCACAGAAATCCGGCTTAAAACGAATCCTGTACATTCAGTTGAAGTTCAAATCGCCAAATCGCGAACTGCAGCGCCATTTCAAGCTCGATTTTAAATTAAAATATAATTATACGTTCAAACTGACGTTGATTGAATATATTCGTTATTCAAATTCATTTCTAAACTGAAAAAAATCTTCGGGATGACCCAGTTCACAGAATATTGTGATTCCCAATATTTTTGATTATTTCTGAATTAAATATATTATTTAATTATTTATTTTAATTAAATATTCCTTATTATTTAATTAACGACCATTTAATTCCTTAAATCACCATTTATATAATTAAATAAATTAATCATATACCCCGGGAAATGCGGGTCATTACATTCTTCCCCACTTAAAATAATTTCGTCCTCGAAATTGCTAAGTTAGAGGACGACCCTATATATTGGAACTCCTAAGATTTATTTACTCCTTATTTCTGATTCCAACTGAACCAACTAATATCGATTTCAATATTAATTTATTCCGGCTAACTAAAATTTTCAAAAATTCTGAAAATTTTCTAACACTTTAAATCTTCGGAAAATTTCGCCATAACCTCCTTTGTACAGCCCTATCGGTAAAACCACAACTCGCCTCTCTAGGCCATCTCCAACCCAAAAGAAAATCAAACAGCCAAGCGGCTTGCCAATTCGGCTCATAAATCTCATGCTTATATCAAATATAAACTTGTACCTTTTTGTCGGGTATATCAACTTTATCACTTCCATATGCTATCAACTCAGCATGTACCAGTGTTATCTCAATCCAATTCCAATCAGTTCATATCCTCAAATCCAAATCGAATTTCATTCGAACCCCAATATCAAATTTCATATTCTTAACTCATCAACCCAATTCCATAACAGATTATTCTCTAATCCAATTCGATTCTATTTTAACTCAGTTCAAGTTAAATTCAATTTATTTTTACCATCTCGTTTTTATTTAACTTCATTAGTTAAATTTTAATTCCAGAACTCAAATTCTAGGGTTTCTTCCAAATCAATTTGAAATCATAACAACAATTCAAAACCTTTGAATTTCCTAACACCTTGTTTTCACAAACGATTTTAAAACAAAATCTTTGGTAGTAATCCGTCACTTACAACTCGAAAATGAACACTGATGATGTGGCCACACTCATCAGAATCTATTTTCCAGTAATCGAAGTGAGTTCAATACTATTTCACTTTAAAAAAAATCATTTCTAAACACTTCCATTTTGAAAACAGTTCAAAATCTCCCAGGAACTTAAAATTTACTTATTTTAATTCCAATTCTGATTTAACTTCAGATTCAATTCGTCTTACTTCATATACTTTATTGATATGAATTCTGATTAGTTATTTATAACCATTTCATCTTTTTATAATCTCATTCGATTATACTAACAACCAACACAACTAATATACTATATTAATTTCAAAACATATCATGTCGGTTCATCGTATTCAAGTGTTTATAAAACTCCTACCGATACAGTGGATCATACTGATCGTCCAGAATTCATAAGCCACTCAATCAATAAATCTCCACAATATAAAACCATTTTATATTCAATAACATATACGCTCTCTTGTATATATACACACTCAACTCAATCTAGGATATTACTAATCCCATCTCTACTGAGTTACGCCACAGAGTTATGTCCGATCACTAAAACATAAGCTCTGATACCAACTGTAACGACCCGGATTTTCGGCGACTTTGGTTATCGACATAAGCACGATGTCGATAACCAAAACATCGAAAAATCCCGGTAATTAATGAAAGAAATTAGAAGGTGAGAATAGATAAGATAGAAACTTAGAATAAAAGAAGAAGAAGAACACAACATCAGAGTAACACGAACCTCAAAGCGGAACGAATAACATATAATAGATAACATAACTTTGAAATATAACAGTTATGTATACAATAGCACTTATCAGAGTATAACACTTACAACACAGCGGAAATAACTATAGCTATCCGATCTTGAAGCCTCCTGCTCCACGCTCTTCCAGTATATCTGTAAATTCCTGACTACTTGACTGCCCGTACAAATTTAGGCACCCAAGAGTTTAGGGAAGACAACAAATAAACTCCGGGTCAGTCATGGGACTGGTGTGAATAAACTCAAATCATTTAAACAGGTATATGAACAAGTAAACGATATCTCATAAGACCACGCCGCAGAACGGAACGGGTTTTTCCCTTATGAGAAATCCAAATAACTTTTCAAAGCAATATCATTTTGATATTATAATAATGTCTAAGTACAAATACATATAAATCTAGCAGAAACGCTTGCATCTCACGTTACTACATATATAGTATACAATCAAAATCGCAAGTACGTATTGGATGATTGGATTTCCAACTATGACAAGGTATGGAACCACCTTCCGATCAGTGTACTCTAGGAACGATACACTGGAGTTCAACAAGAACATCTTGCAACTCAGCCACACATAACCGACCACTCATTTCGCTTGAGTGTATCGAATGTACATCACCAACGGTTGGGATCAACAACCGTTCCCGTATATATATGGGACAGCATTGATAGATTTAAGAAACAAATGAATATTCTCTAGATAGGTGATTATACACCCTACTTCGGTGCGACCGACTTAGCCATGATGCCTGCCCGATTTCTGTCATTTACCGGTTGATGAGGCTAGAAGCTACGCTTTATCATCACATCAGATTCACTTCGAATGCCACATTGTCAGATCCATCGAAAATCACTTATTGACGTCTACAATAATACATTACGTGTCAGCTAAAAGAAGTTTCCTTCTCCGCTTCCACTCTTGGTACGGTTGAAGAAATCAATGTACGTGACCTTTCTGGAAATACTAGGTCAGACATCCATCTTCATTCACTTAGAAATGTCACATCGTCATACCCGCCAAATCACAAACTGACTTATCCAAAAATAACACGGGTATACAGCTAAGAGAAACGAATTCCTCCGCCACCAAACGTGAATATGTTTGAACAGATCAACTTACGCGATCCACTGGATATACTCTGTCAGACCTTCGTCCATACAAGTTGTCCTGGGACTGGACAAACCGAAGGCACTATTCTGTAAACAGGATAGCCCTTGCATTTTACTTCGTCTTTAATTATCTTTGGCATATATGATTCGCGACGCTTATGCCAATACAGAGTGGTTCTATGGATAATAATCCAACCGGTCTCTCCATATTAACAACGTTAAAATGGTCAAAAACTTCGATAGTCTGTGAGTTAACTATCGAAGAAAAACAAGTGTGCAAACAACGATATTATCCCCAGATGGAAATTATATCGAACAAACAACATTTAACATTTATCTCTTTAGTTCATTTATCTACTTATCTCCTGTTTCCCTATATTCTAAATTCTTATTTTCTTTTATAAGAAAACATTTCTGATTCTTGTTTGGAAAACATTTCCAAAACTCCTTTACGATCAAACCTTACCATTTCTTAGTTAAGAAGGAAGTCACTCAAGTTGGGGTATAATTACCTCTCAGACCTTAACTGAACAACGTTATAACTTCGAAATGGTCAAGTTTATCTTTTAATCTTTAACAACTTCTTTACGCCTTTCTCGGATTCAATTTTACTAGTCCACTTCTAAATTTAAAACATTGGTTATAACGATAACGTTATAATCCCTACTTTCGAATTATCTAACTTTAATTATAACTTCTATTCTTATTAGTGAATACTTAACCTAACACTTATTTATTTATAAATAAATAAATCTCTATTTAGACACTGGAAAGTATAAGTACTTTCCCGAATTCGATATAATCGAATTTGCCGATTAACTCTCTTCGAGAAATCTCTATTTGATTAACTCTTCTTCGAATAACCTATATTCGATTAACTTCTCGAATAAACGATATTCGATAATCTTTCTTCGAATAACTAATGTCCGATAACTCTTCCTTTTCAAATATCTCATATTTGAAAATCTCACTTCGATTAAACTATAATCGATAACTCCCTTCGATGAAACTAACATCGATAACTCCTTTCGATGAAACTAACATCGATAACTCCTTTCGATGAAACTAACATCGATAACTCCTTTCGATGAAACTAACATCGATTAATTTAACTCGACGAACTGAACTTATTTACTTTACTCGATCATCTTGACTTGATAACTTAACTTGCTAACTTAACTCGATTATCTTAACTCGATTATCTTAACTTGATTACTCATATCGAATAACTAATATTCGATTTAACTCCATTTAACTCTATTCGAATAACTACTATTCGATTAACTCTATTCAACTCTATTCGAATAAACTATATTCGACTAACTCTATTTAACTCCATTCGAACAACTATTATTCGACAACTCTATTTAACTCCATTCGAACAACTATTATTCGACAACTCTATTTAACTCCATTCGCTTGACTCTAGGTCGCAGCGATCACAATGGTTACGCCTGATTCCCTCAGGAAACATCCGACCGCCTTAGGCTATCTGCAGCCCTGCGAATTACGCTAGCAGTCATACAAGATGGCAACTTACCCTGAATACTATGTTTGACTAACTCTGTCTCAAATAACTATATTTGATTAACTCTAGTTCGTGTTAACTCTAATCGATTAACTCTAACTAATTAACTCCAACTGGTTAATTCTAACTGATTAACTCTAACTGATTAACTCTAACTGGTTAACTCTATTTGACTAACTCGACAAACTAACCCCTTTCGAATAATATATTCGATTAACTAACTTCGAATACCATATTCGATTTCTCCTTTCGAATGTCTATACTCGATTAACTACTTCGACCCCATATTCGATTTCTCCTTTCGAATGTCTATATTCGATTAACTACTTCGAATACCATATTCGATTTCTCCTTTCGAATGTCTATATTCGATTAACTAACTTCGAATACCATATTCGATTTCTCCTTTCGAATGTCTATATTCGATTAGCTAACTTCGAATACCATATTCGATTTCTCCTTTCGAATGTCTATATTCGATTAGCTAACTTCGAATACCATATTCGATTTACTTTATTCACTTTATAAAGATTTCCTTTTTAACAACGTTTTATTCATTAGAAAAGATTTACTTTTAAATAACGGTTCTACCCTTTAAAAAATGATTTCCCTTTTTATAATGTTTCCTTTCCAATTCTATTTGTAAATGGTTTACAAATATTACCTTTTCAAATTTATTCTTGAAATATTCTAACTCCTTAAATTTCCTGAAAAATTCGCCATAACCTCCTTTGTAATGGAAGCATCGGGAAAATCCCCAAACCCGCCACACAGGCCTTTCCATTCAAAAGAAAATGTTTTGAAATTATTTCCTTTTTGAATATCTCCTATAAATATCCCAATTTATAAATATTCCTTATTTATAAATATTCCACTTTGTAAATATTCTATTTTCCAATATCACTTTGAAAAATCTCTTTTATCTACATTCCGGTATGTCATGGTATTCAATCATATCAAATCACGATGTTCAATATCGTCCATACACACACCCAACAATAGGTTATAATTCACATCATATATCAAAATATATGAAAAACAATAAAATAACTGTTGAGGAATCCAGTCGGATTCCTCCAACCTGTTTCCCTGCATCACAGATGTTAGACAGTATAGATAACATCACTTTCAGTTCCATATGATATATTCTGTTAAACAAAATCAATATAGAAATTTTACTAACTTACTAGCAGTTCAATCAAACAGTCAACACACAATCAATCAGTCCATATTTAACAGTTCTAAAAAAATAACATGAAAATATAAACTGTTCAGAGTTAGTGAGATTTACTCACTTTGGACTATCATCGTTATATAACGATAATTGTCGCTTGATTTCGATTGGACAATTTATTTCGCCATAAATTGTAACGAGCTCTGATGGACTTCCCGTCAGTTCCATGTTGTAGTGTCCGTCCATACGATCCCAATGCAACTTACGGTTCATCAATCTGATACCGTATGACCAAGTTATACAATTATGAAGTTAGAACACTATTTGAATTAAAACTAAACATATATTGTTTCCTTGTTTTCTATTGGTCCCTTTTAACTTTGCATTTTCGGCCCACTAACCTTTTAAACATCCCAAACCGATTAAATCATCTTCCCCACATTCACAAATACCGTCGATCCTCCTGTAGCCATTTCAGCTCCTTTTGACCGCCCGTTGACCCACCTTACCTCCTCCGACAACCCACCGTTCTCACAACCAAAAAACACTGGCCATCTCCTCTTGATCTCCTCTCCACTCTCCACACACTTGTGCCAAACTCGCACCAAAAAGGATCATCGCGACAAACACAGTAACATCACCATTTACAGGAACTGCCTTCATCAAATCTCGTCCCATTTCTTCATTGAAAATCACAAGGCTTTTACCATTCAATTTCTCTTCCAATTCCGGTCATTTTTATACTGTATTTGCAAAGATCGAACTCACCTTCCCATTTGCGTCTCTCAGCTTCAACCCGAGGAATCCAGTGCAAGACTCGACACTTCACCACTTCGAATCCAACCAAATCCTACCCGCAACCCCCATTCGATCCTCCTCCATCCAAATACGAACCCCTTCGGGAAGATAGATGCTTCAATCATCCAGGATGTCGAACCCTAGCTCGTTCGCTGCTGTCGAAATCGAATATAGCAGTGAAAATCGAACCAATAATAAGCGTGCCAAGTTTTAGAGCAAAGCTTGAGGATCGCACAGAAGTTTGTCTCATGATTTTACGATATTTGTATGAATTAATATGGTTTTTAGAAGATATCAAATTTCAGTTTTGCAGATGAGCGTGGCGGCTAAGAGTGAGTGTTGACTTAGGTTAGAAAATGTTGTAGGGGTATTTATAATGTGACAAAATATCTAGATATTTTGGGGTAGGGAATATTCTCGGAATATTCCTTTGTTAATTCGTCTTCTAAAATTCCTGTGATCACATATGATACCTAAAAATCACGAAACTGGATATGCAGCTACAGTTCGACATTACGGTCCCAACGAAACCGGTTTCGTCGAATTCCGACTTCGTTTGCCAAAGTGGCTATTTTTAACGCTCTAAATGACTCATTTAAATATATAAATATATTTAAATAAAATTAAATTAAATATAAATAAATTTATATTGTCCTATACATTCACCGTGGAATATCATACAGCTTCAAAAAAATTATATATTTGATATTTCAAGTCTGGGTTGAATCGATATTCAATTTATATTGAAATTCCCTTTTATAACGTATATAAAGCGTTACGAATTATATACGAATTCCATAACGACTTTTCTGAAATTTGATTTGGACATAACTAAAAATCTACACGACGAAATCCCGATTTTTCTCTTCCACTAGAAAGATATACTCCACCAGCTCCACGCGTTTCTTGTTTCACAGAAATCCGGCTTAAAACGAATCCTGTACATTCAGTTGAAGTTCAAATCGCCAAATCGCGAACTGCAGCGCCATTTCAAGCTCGATTTTAAATTAAAATATAATTATACGTTCAAACTGACGTTGATTGAATATATTCGTTATTCAAATTCATTTCTAAACTGAAAAAAATCTTCGGGATGACCCAGTTCACAGAATATTGTGATTTCCAATATTTTTGATTATTTCTGAATTAAATATATTATTTAATTATTTATTTTAATTAAATATTCCTTATTATTTAATTAACGACCATTTAATTCCTTAAATCACCATTTATATAATTAAATAAATTAATCATATACCCCGGGAAATGCGGGTCATTACAATGCTATTTATTAAATTATGAATTGAACTAGTCAATCAATTGTGGGAAGCAATAATTAAAGTACATAACATATTCAGACTTAAATTCAAAAGTTGAAATTTCCTGGGAAAATATCAAAGCAAGCAATTCATGACTTCTATATAAGACTCACATAGTAGATCCTTTTATGTATCATCGTGTCTTCTGATCTCTTCTCTTAATCAAAGTTACTACTAATCAGCGCAGTTGCATCAAAAAGGACAGTTCCCTTAAAACTAAAACTACTGCAACTCTTATATATCTATACAGAAAAATGGGTTCAAGGAATGGTCTCGGTTTATTGGTCATTGTTAACATATTTTCAGGTGTTATGCAAACATTCGGTTTTTAAAATTGAAATCGACACGAGTTTAGAGTTCGCACGACCAAACGGTAAATTTAATCATTATGAAACTCGTTTATGTGCATCATCTCATCACTATTTCAAAAATACAAATTTCGTTATAATATGACACTACGTCCACGAATGACAATTTTCGCACGTATCGAGAATGTTTTTCCTTTGAAAAGTCAAATTTCAAAATATAGCGTTCTTAATTCTTTTTCTTCACATAACGAACCAATCAAACCCAATGCAAATGGTTTTACGTTCACATTGGATTGTATATGAAAACTCGTATTTTGGAACCTTCAATTAATTAACGACTAATATTAAAATGAAATATTTAAATATCTATATACTTTTTTCCAATATTTAATTCCTCTTATAAATATGATTTTCTTTCATAAATGCCAACTATACATATCTAAAGTGTCATTATATAATACATTTTTAATTAACTGGTAAATTTTAGTTAATTGAAGTCATTTGATCATAAACCTAAGTTCATCAAAGTTAATTACTTAGCTGGACTTACGGTAAAATGGTTGGAAGGAATAGAAATGAATCATATAAATAATTGTAGAAATCATAATATTTACGGTTAATTAAATTCAAGAAACTAGTATCAAGTAGATTCTGTCAAATTCTTAGAATTAAAACAAAATTTATGATTATTTAATAGGTACGAGACATAATTTTTAGGGAATCAACTTTCAATTGGTCTTATTTTCCTCATTCTTGCAATATACACTGCACCTAAAATGACACTATTTTAAACCAGTAAAAATACAAAAATCAACCAACAATTGATATGATCAATCCGATTGTGCGCGCCTCCAAATTAAACGTCAAGAGTAGTCAAAAGCCACAAACATCCATAATACATTCAGTGCACAACACTCACATAAGTCATCTCAAACATCCATTTACATTCAGTACAAATATATCCGTTTCTCCCAGTTTATGTTTCGAAATTTAGTATTACATCAATACATTCAGTCAACACAGATGCCTGGTTCAAAACTCTCCTAAAAGACTCTTTGATGCAAGAATTTGAAGTGTACATTTTGTAAACTCTCTACAGTCCAATTTTTTGGAGATGCTCTTATATAATATTACCCCAATGAGCAATTTGTAGCTCACGTTGTGGAACAAAATAACGCAGCATCAAGTAATTTATCACTGTAAATTTAGGACTATAATCAGAACAAATTCATCAATGTACAGAAAATTTTCATGCATATTAACTTGAAGTCTTGAAGCACATCATGATAACCCAATACATCACTCAGTTTAACAAGCTACGCTTAAAAGAAGATAAGATTAGTCCTAGTTATTTAAGACAAGTCTACATATCTAAAGGAGAGTTCATACTCAGAAGTACGTTATAAAACATTAGACGCTGCATAATTATATTTTGCGCAACTTTATATAAACCGTTTTGTTCTTAACTTGATGATCAGGTACCCACTCCAACTCGACATTGCATCCAGGTTCCAACCCGCTGCTTCTTGCTAGTTTTCCCCAGCCTTGGCTGATTAGAAACCCTCGACTCGTCTGTGAATGCAAAATTCCGACTTGCAAACATTCCCCATTTGGATTTTCCACTATTACCTTATCATGATCCCTTTCTACTCTGCTAAGTCTTGCAAACCAAGCCAGCACGTTCTGCATGTTAATTCAAGGAGGCAAGCATGTTAAAATCAATTCCAAGTATTACAAACGTTGATGTGTTGTTGCTTTAGCTTGAAAGAAGAGAAAGAAATATATACCAATAAACCATGACTAAAGTTACACTGTTTTATATTTCTTTTAACGACAAGTTTATGTCCTGAGCTCAGTCTTTGCTCCATTTTTTGAAGCATTGTCATCTTCTTGGGATTCCCAACACCTATTTTGTTTGAGATTTCATCCAAGTTTTAAATTGTTTAAGATGATACCATGAAAGAAACACACGAGATGATCAAAGTAACTTAAGAACTTACCATGGTCATCATCAGATTCATCAGATTCAGAAGATTCAGATTCAGAAGAGTCAGAAGATTCAGAAGAAGAGACACAGATCACCTTCTTCTTACGGGGGCTGTGATCGTAAATCCTAACCATGAACATCATGTTGCCTATGTATTCTGCTTTTAAGACGTACCCTTTTTCCAAGCTGTTATCTTCCATAAACTTCTTCCAACCTTTCCCCTTAATATAAACACGACTTCCGTTTTCCTTGCAGTCAAATTTGATGTGCCAAATATCACGTCTTTGGTTCATCAAAGTAGCCATCTTTCTCTCCTTTACCATTAGCAGACATGGTAAAGGACGAAGAACTGGCTGTATGTACATTAAGCCCAGAAGCACGCATCAAATAAGAAAAACGAAATTATAACAAATAGATTTTTGGCAAAACAAATATGAATCATATGCCGTGGTCTATACAGAATTAAACTGGAAAGGAAGCCAGTGCAAACACAAATGAATGCTGAATTTGACTTCATATTTTCGCTGCTACTACTCTTTTATGAATACTGATTAACATTGGAGACTGGTAAATTCAAGAAAGACTTACCATTTTATGAGGCAAACTTGTTTGGATGATAATGGTGAAAGTAGTGCCAATCCATTCTTTGTCTGGCATTCTTTGCACTAAAGGATTTAGGAAGAAATCAACTGCTATGGAATTAGAAATAAAACTCTGAGGAAATTAGAGATGATGGCTTTTGAGTTTACCAAGAAGAAAGTGAATGGTCACTCTTTGAGAGAGAAAAAGCAAAAAGTAATGAATATGGCCTTCAATGGTTTCCAGCACAACAGTACTTTCTTCCTAAAGAGAGTTACAAAACTTACAATTACAAAGAGACAAAACAAAAACTAGAAAGTAGGAAGCATGATTTTCTGATGAACGTCTTTGAGAGAGAAAAAAAATTGTCAGTTTTGTGCAAGTTTTGAATTAATCATAAATGTGTAGTGGTTGAGTGCAACTTGTATATATTCATTTCATTATGTTCGAAATAAATACAACAATGGAAAGACTTTCTTTTCTCGTGAGTTTGCCTTTTTTGCTACCAGCGTAGTTATTTATTAATTCAGTTCTGATTCTCCGTCCAATAAACTTTGAATTCAGACTTGACCGTTGACAGAAGCTTTATGTTTGATTGAGTGGCGGCTAGGGTTTGTGTGAGAGAGGCTGTATGTGTTGTATTAAGTATGGGACTCGTGTTTTGTTTGTCTTACCCGATTGGTTACTGGGCATTGGGCCAAACCTTTTTTATCTCTTTCAAAAAAAAAAAAAGCTACGTGAAACTTAGAACTACTAAAGCATTTCCAACCATCAGTTCGACCCCACCAATCCACAACTAGTTAAAAACGAAATTCGGAAACAAAGCTATGTTGGGAATGCTTTAAGATCACTACCAACTCAAACTTAGTTGGAAGGCAACCAAACTCCGTTGGGTCATGCATGCTTATGCACCCAGTGTTGGTTGTAAGGCAACCTGCCCCAACCCATGGGGTCATGTATACTTGTGTGTTGCATTTGTTTGCATTGCAGCTAGCTAAACTTAGCTGATTTTATAACACAACACAAATAATTTATTACAACATTATATTTACAACTTGTATAAAAAAACATATTAGAAAAAAAAGCCTTTCACAACTTCATTCTCCCACGTTTCTTAAAGGAATGCTGTAAAATATATTTTTACAATTTTTATATATACAAATAATGTGAAAAAAAAAGAAGCCAATTACAATATACTAAGCGGTGACGGCCAAATAGAGCTAATTGCCCTAGTCCAAAATAAAAAATGTTGCCTTAATTTTTTTAGTCAAGATATTCCTTAATATTATAGTATAATTCATGTCATTTCCATATTAGCATGCTATAATAAACATACAAATATATTTATTTGACGGGAAAGTCTATTTAAATACAAAATGGTGACAACATATTTAATATAAGAAATCACATCCATTAGATCTCTCCTTGAATTCCACATTTTTAATGCAAAGACAAACAAATCAAAAAGTTCACAATTTGAGTGTATAATTTTGTGTCTCAATAGCCACTTCTTTTTTACTCTCCCTAGTGCACCTAGCCTGATCCACGAGCACAACATAAGTGGCTGATCTTAACGTATGCACATGGTAAGCTCTTAGCTTGCCATTCCGATTTTCGTACTCACGCCACTGTTACCATGGCGTAAAGTTCTTAACCGCTGGGCTACTGTTGCGGACAATTAAATCAAAATCAAAAGTAAGAACGATTGAGATTTTTTTTTGTTCAAACTGTAAAAAAAATGTTATAATATAATGTTAAACTATCATCTTTCGACTTATATAACAAAATTTGTAGGGCATGATTCTTAATTTTCCATTGAAACACTAACAAGAATATAAACGATTTATTGTAATTTTATGATATATTCTAGTTTGTCGAACATAATTTTCTTCTTCATAATTTTTCATGTTTTTTTGCATGGTATTAGATATGAGCACTTTTCATTTTAAATTTTCATAAAATACAATATATTTTCCATACGAAGATTTTGTATAACTTTTGTAACTAATATCTCTAAAGCTAAAGTCTCGGATTATTATAAGTTTAAAATAAAATATGCATTGAGCATATAATGTACTTGTGATCAACAATGTATGAGCACAGAGTTTAATGAATATGATTTATCCACTTCTGCAGATTTTATAACGATTAAAAAGAAAAATGTAATGTAAAATTTTATTATAGTATGTAACAATATCTGTTGGGACCAAAATCAAATTCTCTCTTAATCTCAATTAGAATATACAAGTATAGAAACTATAAAGACATGAATTAAACTCTTAACCTTTTGGTCATTATTTCACTATACTAAAGACTTAGGCAAACACATACTCTTTGTTTTTAATGCATATTACATAAATAACCCAAAAATTATACAAATATACAAATATATATATATATATATATGTTGTAATTTTTATTTTTGTTGCCCTAACCCATGTGGGTTGCCCCAGCCTGTGGGTTTTGTGGGCTGCCCATAGGGCCACCCCTGCTAAAAAGTGTGATTCATAAGACATAAGCACCAGACGGTTTTTTTAACAACAATGGTCGCTATTGTCTCTCAAAAATCTCTAAATTAGAATTCTTCTATCTCTCTCACATCTCAAAAGACTAAAACCATTCTCGATCCGTTTGATCGGGATTGCCTCTCTCCAACATCCTCTCCTTCTCCTTCCGCTCTCAATTCATCACAATTAAAGATAAACCCTCGGATGATTTAGCCAATACACTACTAGAATACAGGGATATTCCAGTGACTCAAAGCCATTGGCGGCAATTTGAAGTCGTTGGAACAGCGTTCACGAGTTCCAACGACTTCCAACGGACTATTTCCAATGGCTATACCAACGGCTTCAAATGGTGTCTGCAGTTGGAAACCGTTTAAAAACAATGACCAAACAGCCATTGGAAACCGTTGGAAAAACTGGGTTAATTTTTTTTTATAACAGCAGGCAAATAACCTTCCAGCCACCCCCATTTCCAATCCAATCCATTTACAATCCAATTCCAATCAATTCCACATATATACAACACATATATACCAATAACAATATAAAGAACCAAAATAAATCAAAGAAACATCAATATAAACAAAACAAACTATCCAAACATCCAGAAACCAACACATAAATGTTCATAAACCAAATACATCAAAGTTATATGTCCACAAACCATCTAAACATGTCAAAAGTATCATCCTCACCCACTCCGTGCCAAAATATACAACATTCAAACAAAATGTCGCCATCTTCCAGTCATAGAAAACACATACCTCAAGCATCGCCTTCGGAATCACCAGACGATGAAGGACGACTATCATGATTGTGCACATTCTTCGCAAACTTCTGATTTAGCTGCTCCAACTGCATAGTCTGAAGACGACTCTGCTCATGTAGCTATTCAATCGTGATTCTAAGCTCTTTAATTTTTTCTTTGTATTGGCCCTTCTTAGCTTATCGAGTCTGCAAATAGAATGAATAGTAAAAATGCTATGTCAGCATATAAAATATTATAACACTATATACTTAAATGTTAATTTATTGTATGTATGCAAAAGGATTCATTACCGTCAGGTTATCGAAGCCACTACTCTCAACGCCACGTCGTCGAGAGCCAGACATAATATACCTGCCACATTGATACATATACAATTCATAATAATTATGATATGATTAACTGTTAAAAAAATAAAACATGCTACACAGTTATCATGTTGTATATGTGTTTTTTGTGTGATTATAAACTTATTGTCGTTAAAACTGGATAACTTGGATAAATGCAATATTAAACATAGGTAAATATAATGTGAATAGTTGTGAAAATTACCAAATTTTACTCAGTCTTCGTCATTTTATGAATGAGACTTAATTTTGTGTTCTATGTCATTTTCCTCTACACTCTCAAATGCATCGACTAATACATTTGTCTCATCATTTAAAGGTCCAAAATCAGTTTGATCGTTTGCAACTGTTATTTCAACATTTTCCTCCAGATCTGCTTGATAGGCTTGTTCATCAGGAATATTCTGTCCATCAAACCTAAATCTTGCTTGTTTTTAAACACCGCAGACCAATCTGCCTTATCCCTTTTTAGAGATGGATAAGGGGAATAATAAGCTTGAAGGGCTTTTTTGGCTAATACAAAAGGGTCGTACTTTTGATAACGTGAGGTATGTTTAATTTCTACAAGATTATACTTTGGATGCACGTTAATACCAGAACCTGAAACATTGTTGAACCAATTGCATCTAAACAAATAAACATCCTCTACGGGCCTTGTAAAATATGTCAATTGCAAAATCTGAGTTAACTTGCCATAAAAACCATTTATATGGTTTTTAGGATCTTCACTTCCTTTAACAAATACACCAGTGTTGTTTGTTAATTTTTCAGCATCGTGTTCTTTGGTGTTGAATTTATACCCATTAACAAAAAATATTGGATATGTTTTAACTTCTCTTTTCGGTCCAAAGGCCAAATGTTTTAGTCCTTCGTCGAGTACATGATATGTGGGATCATTAACGTAGTTCCTATACCAACTACTGAAATCTTTGCTTAAATCACAGCTTGGATTTTGTGATTCATAAATATTGCAAATACAAACATGATATGTTAAATTATTATTAACACGTGTAACTTAAATTTCAAAAAAACTTGAAAAAAATGATTACCTGACAAAAAGAGCAACTTCAAGACAATTAAGAAGAATATATGTGTGTGCTACATGGTAACCTTTATCATTTAGCCATATTTCCACACATTTTCCAACATGTCGGCCATGTTGTCTAAAAATAAATAATGTTGATTCAGAAGAAGAATCTTGTTCAACCCTATCATCATTACGCGGAACGCTTCCAAATGATAAGTTCATATGATCATTAAAATAATGAGAGAAAAAAAGCTTCTTCTTCGAAATATGATTTGCAAATAGAACCTTCAACTCGAGCTTTTTGTCTCATTTTTTCTTTAAATGATTTAAGTACCTAATAAAAAATAGTTCGGTTCAATATTAAGTTCTATTTGTAATTAAATTAACATTTGAATACTTAGTATAATAACATACCTTTCGGATGGATACATCCATCTACATTGCACAGGACCTCGAAGATGTGCTTCCTTTGGAAGATGAAGTGATGAACAGGTAAATGCTCCATTACATTAAAGAAACTTAGAGGAAATATTTTCTTCAGTTTGAAGAACAATACAAGGATTTCTTCTTCAAGTTTAAGTAGACGATCAACTTTTAACGAAGTCAAACAAAGCACCTTGTAAAATAAGCTAAGTTTTGTTATTACATTCCAAACTTTTCCAAGTAACAATTCTTTGAGTGCGATGGGTAACAAATTTTCCATAATTACATGATAATCATGGCTTTTCATTCCACTCAGCCTTCCGTTTTTATAGTCGACACATCTGCGAAGATTAGAGGAAATTCCATCGGGAAAACGCAATTCTTTCACCCATTTTAACAGTACTTTAACTTGGTTATTGTCTAGTTTATAGCATACTTTTGGTTTTTTACTATCATTGGGCTTCATACGAAGCTCGGGATGATTGCATATATCCTCTATATCATGTCTACATTTCAGATCGTCCTTAGTCTTTCCCTTCACATTCAGAACTGTATTAAACACATTATCAAATACGTTTTTCTCGTTATGCATCACGTCAATGTTGTGACGGATTAAGAGATGTTTCCAATAAGGCAATTTGCAGAATATACTCTCTTTGCACCAATTATGAATTGTCGATTTACCTTGAATTTCAATTTGTTTTCCGGTTTCACGTATTATTGCATAATCTTTTACAAGTTCATATATTTCCTCGCTTGACCAAACCATTGGTGGTCATAGAATCTCATGTCTATTAGCCGTGAAGTTTTTTTGTCTCTTCTAAAAGGATGATTAATATCAATAAAACATCGATGACAGTCAAACCATGAAATTTTCTTTCCGTACGATAACGAAAATGCTCGTGTTTCTTCCATGCAATAAGGACAAGTAAAGCGACCGGCCGTACTTCAACCCAAAAGCATTGCATATATAGGAAAATCACTAATGGTCCATAACAAAGAAGCGAACATCCGAAATTTTTTCTTTTTTGATACGTCATATGTATCAACTCCTTCATACCATAATTTTTTCAATTCTTCGATTAACAGTTGTAAGTAAACATCAATGCTCTATATATGATCATCAGGGCCATGGACGACAACTGTGAGAAACACGTACGGAGTTTTCATACACACCCACGGGGGTAGATTGTAAGGTTTGATTATTATAGACCAAGATTAATATTTAGAACCAAACTGAGAAAATGGTTCGAAGCCATCTGTACATAAACCTAGTCTACAGTTGCGGCTTTCCGTTGCTAAATCGGGATATTTCTTATCAAAATGTTTCCATGCTTCTCCATCCGATGGGTGTGTCAACATACCTTCTTGAGGTGTTCTCACACTGTGTCATCTCATATGATGCGTTGTTACAGATGACGCATATAATCTTTGAAGTCTTGGAGTGATAGGTAAATAATGCATACGCTTGTACGGAACTTCGTTTTCCTTCTTTTTCCTTGGTTTGTATCTTTCTTGATTACAAAACTTACATTTTCTAAGATTGTTGTCTTCTTTCCAATACAACATGCAACCCTATAAATATGTATCTATTTTCTGATATGACAAACCGAAAGATGACATAAGTTTTTTCACTTCACAATATTTTTTCTCACATTAAATTATCGGATGGCATATGGCGTTTAGCAACTTGAACAATAGCCGTAAATCCAGCTTCCATAAGGTTGTATTTTGATTTTATTGCAATGTATTCTGTAGTTACCGATAATTGAGTGTCGCTTTCACATCCAATCCAAAAGGTTTTTTTAGCATTATTCAATAAATCATATTTTTTTTAACTTCAAAATTTGGTTCCTCTTCGACGTTAATATCGTCATTTCCAATTTGAACAGTAGGAAACATTGATTGTGCAGCATCTTGGACCATATTTTCTGTGATATTCGTGCTAACTTCAACACTATTGACCTCCGTCGACTGTTCTTGAGTATTAGGGGCTACAATTTCTCCATGACGATCCCACAACAAATAATTGGATAGAAAACCGTATTGGCGTAAATGAATCTTAACCTTATTCGGTATTAAATAATTCAACAATTACTACATGTACAACGAATTTTTGTACTGTTTTCAATATTACTTATTGCAAACTCAATGAACGCTTTTACCCCATTTTCAAAATGTTCACTTATTGCACAACTAATTTCTCTTCTTTGATACATCCAGCTCTGATCAATAAAGTAATTGGCCATTTTTCCAACTTTCACTACAAGAAAATATTATATACATAGCATTGTATCATAGCCTTACATTAAAGTGCTATAATAAAATAATTAAAGAAAAAATAATAATGTATAAATTGAGCTGTATAAAGAAAGCAAAGAGATAACAAATAAATTACGTTATACATACATCTATTCCACTATATTTCCATTTCCTCATAGGAAAAGCGGGAGCGAAGAAACGAAGGCGGGATAAAATAAAACTTGGCCGCCAAATTAAAAAAAATCCATCCATTAAATTCAACTTTATCCCTAAATCCCTAGAAATTTTGACTCATTGAAAGTTGGTCATCTCTCCAACATCCAGGTCTCCTCTCGCATCGCCTCCGCCTCCAAAGGATAACGTCCTACCTCCAAACCGGGCATTCAACTTATCTCATCTCCTTTCAGATCACTCTTGGCTCATGGCCGATCTCGCTTCTCCCCCAAATCACTGATGGCATCCTTCATCGAAATCGCAATCATGAATCGGGGTTCCAAAATCACGAAGGACGATAGAGTCTATTGGTGCCATAATCTCTCTCATGCGATCGATCCCAATCCATGAAAGCCTGTCATATTCTTCTGTTTAGTCCACCCACACAGTTTTAAGAGTTTTAAATATTTCAATCTAACATATAAATTATTTTTGCAGGTTGAACTTTTTGTTCAATTGGAGAACAAAGAAACAAAGGAGACGGAGAAGTGATCGAATGAGGTCTAGCAATCATAGAAGTCATAGGAGAATATTGCTGATGCTTAATCCAAAAGCTCAATACAAGGAACACACCAATAGAGCTTTGGATTTGATTAGTAATGCTAGCTTGATGGAGGTAAGAATTGCTCAAAATATCATCATTATACTTCCTGATGCTATCAATACATAGATGAATATAGAAGTTTTTCGACCACTTAAAAGAAGTATTTTTCTTCTTTTACTAGGAAGCCTGATTATCATTATTAGAATAAATGTAAAGCGACTTTTTATTGATATTTTATATTCGATAAAAGATTAGAATTAAAAGAAGTATTTTTATTGTCGTTCTGGGGGCAATAAAAAGATTAGAATAAAAAGGTTATATTTTTATTTACCTTTTTATGCAAATGAAAAGAATAAATGTAAAGCGACATTTTTATTGATATTTTATATTCGATAAAAGATTAGAATTAAAAGAAGTATTTTTATTGTCTTTCTAGGGGCAATAAAAAGAGTAGAAATAAAAGAATTTACATTTTTTCAATGTAAACAAAAGGAATTAAAGAATTTACATTTTTCAATGTAAATAAGGGAAATAAAGGAATTTACATTTTATATGTAAATAAAAAGGTTTAATAGGAATTTACATTTTATATGTAAATAAAAGATTAAATAGAAATTTACATTTTATATGTAAATAAAGGTTGAAATAAAAAGTTACATTTTTTTTGTAATAAATATGAAATAAACATTTACATTTCTCAATGTAAATAAAAGAATGATTAGAAATTTACATTTTCCAATGTAAATAGGATTTGAAATAAAAGTTTACATTTTCAATGTAAATAAATATTTAAATAAAAGTTGATATTTTTAATGTAAATGTAATAATGAAATAAAGATTTATATTTTCAATATGATAAATATTGAAAATAGGAAGTTTACACTTTTAATGTTATACTTATCGTCATTTTAGATGCGATAAAAAGAATTGATCTTAGTAGTTAAAATCGCCAATTGATTTATATTTATATTTATATATAAATATAAATTAAAATGAACGAATTGCGCTGCTATAGTTCACGATTTGAAATCATAACTTTAAACGATTATACCGTAAGATCCGACCGACGGATTTTCACAAAACTGGAACCGTTAGGACCGCTTTGGGAAAGTCTTTCCAACGATATAAACTTTGTTAAAATCCAACGATTAGATTTCGAGAAATGTGTAAACCAAATTTGTTTGAAAATAGCGCCAGGGTCACCATTGACCCGAAGTGTCGTTAAATTAATTTAGCTATTTTTATATAAATAAAAATAACGATAAATCATTATCAAGTCCTAATAAAGATATGAAATGATTTTTAAATATCTATATATATATATACGAGGATCATTTGAAAAGTCCGAGTTCAATCTCATTTCAAATGATTATACGTCTATCTAAGTCGAAGATTTGAAGACGGTGATGGAAGACCGGCGATCTTCACATTGAATGGATGTGTTGCTACTAGGACCCATGATGGGAGTAACTACCTTGAAAGGGCTTCAGTGGTAGCCATCCAGTCGTACTTGTTGATTGTCAGATATGCGAGCACCTCACCTCTGTATTGGACATATGGAGGGAGGAATAAGGCGACTCCAGTTTCGTTCAGACCCAGAACGGACTTGTAAATGGATCGTATGTCGGACGTTGTGTTCCTTTGTACTGTATCCGTTGGTCTCGGCTAATATATATGTGTTTGGTGTTAACACCCTTCTCTGAGACCTATGAGGTTAGAGGTTATATATTGACAGGAATCAATGGTATGGTATGGATTGACGATGTGGCATGCCAAGATGCATGGATCAAGGCTTTTGTTGAAAAGCAGGTTCTTGTGGGATGATCAAAGCATTGCCTATTTATGCGTAGCTTTGTGTATAGCGTGACTTCGCGAGCCTCACACCCCGTTATGAGTCAAAAAGGGAGAAGGGACCGTAGGGAGTGCACACGTTTCTTTCTAGCTAGAGTGGTGTCAGGAACCTACCAGCGCTGACATTTTACTTATGTGAATGATGGATTATGAGGGACCTCAGGTTTTATAGGTTGTTAGTGGACATATTCTAGGTTCAAAGGAACCGAGAAACGTGTGTTCAGGCATAACTAATCCACTACCGTTAGGTGGGGACCGACCCTACTGCTCCAAGGGTTGCCCATAGGTGTGATCCTGAGGCATTTACTAGAGTGTCCTCGAATCGGCAAGGAGCTCCTCCCTAGCCTTGACTCATGATGGAAACCCAATTTCCAATACGACCCCATGCGGTTTTGATTGTAGAAATAGTATGGCGACATAGTATATGGTAGCTATGCCGTCTATGATTGATACGTTATGATTGAAATGTTATGATTAAAACAAATACACACTAATATTAAATCCGCTCTATCGTATCAAGCATCTTTTGACCATTATAAGGTAAAGCCCTATCCTTCGGTTTGCGTTGCATTGTGTGATGGGACTTGGGTCTTATAATGGTTTCAATTTTTCTAAAAAGCATTGCGTTGTTTATCGATTTACTTTATTTATGCACTGGCAATCCAATGGAGTAAACCCGTTCCGCGTTAGCGGCGTGGTCCTGTGATTCGTCATATTATTAGGTAGTGTAGAAAGATTTCTGTAACAACCCGAAAATCTAGGCCAGTTTAAAATTTTTATTTTGGCAATTTTAGCGAATTTTGAATATTTAAGATAGATTATTTTAAATAATAGCGACGAGAAATGTATTTTGAATATAATTCGAACGTATATATTTATACGCGTCGTCGTTAGAATATAAATAATTATATATAATTATAAATAGAATTGAAAATGGCGTGGTAGTTCGATAATTCGATTTCAAACTTCAATTGAATGTACCGGGTGCAAAACAATCCGGATTTTAGTGAAACCAAAAACATTAGGATCTATTTGATAATATCTTTCCAACGAATCCGAAAAATTGAGATTTCATAATGGGAATCAAAATATATGTCCAGTTGAAAATTCTGAATAGTCGCTATGGAATTTAGGCCCTTAAAAATGGGAATTTTGCAAATGACCTCGGAATTCGACGAAACCACTTTTGTTGGATCCGTAGTGTTAAATTATTTCTAGATTCCAAAATTCATAATTTTTCGAATCAATATGTGTGCGTGGCAAAGGAAAACGGGATTGACCAATTTCCGTTGATTTTAACCGACGGGAAAATGGCCATTTTTCCAACGATCTCAGAATTCGACGAAACTAGTTTTGTTAGGACCGTATCGTCAATACGAAGCTAGAAAATATTTTTCTGGAATTTTTTGAGTTAGTATGTGACCCCGATAAATTAAAATACCCGTTCAAATTCAATATATAGAGTTATATGTTGAATTTGACGAAAACGGATCAAAATGATTGAATCAGCCTACGTGGCATATCCCATTGTGTTCGGAATGGGGGTAATATGCTACGGACGACAGGCGGTGGGCCTCGTTTAGAGGTCGTTGGTAAAAGTCAACTTTTTGCAAATTAAATAATTAAAATAAAAACTTCTCTCTCTCCTCACCTCTTTAACTTCTGGCCCCCCTTTTCTCGATTCATACATTACAGATAAAAAAAAGAAGGACGACAAAGCGGAGAGGAGCGCTGCCCCCCCCCCCCGATCGATGTCGCACCGCGCGTTCCCCCCGCCCCTTCATCAACCTCCGCCTCCCACGAGCGCGACAGCGCCCCCCCTCGATTTCCGACCAGACCCCCCCCCCCAAAACCCTGAAGACCGTCGCCTGCTCCACCCGCCACCGCAACCGCCTGCACCGACCCCCAACGCGCCACTAGCCACCCCTCTCCACTGATGAACGCGACAGCCCCCCCCCCCCCCCCAATATTCACTATAAGTTTTTTTTTATTTCATTTATTTGTTTATTTTTGTTTTAATTCATTTTAAATGTTTAGCTTAGGTTAATCAGTTTAAAAACTGATTTGTAGTATGTAGATTTTTAATTTGCAAAAGAAATGATTTTTATGTTTAGGCATAAAATAAAAATATAATTTTTAGGTTATAAGAAGAATCAAAATACAATAATTTTGAAAGTAATAAAAATATGATTTTTATATTTTTAAAGTATTAAAAATATGATTTTTATATTTTCTAAAGTATTAAAAATATAATCTTTATTATGTAGAAAGTGGAAAAATATGATCTTTGTTTATGTAGAGAATTAAAAATATAATTTTTACATGATAGGAATATTAGAAATATCATCTTTATATGTGTAGCAGAATAAAAATGCAATTTTTATATATTGAATAGCGAAGTAAAAATTCGATTTTTTATATATTGAATAGCGAAGTAAAAATTCGATTTTTATATATTGAATAGCGAAGTAAAAATGTGATTTTTACATATGTAGAGAATACGGGCAAAGAAAGTGACAAGAGGCGAGAACGGCGAAGATTTCTATAAATGAAGTGTCGTGAATTTGGGATAGCTATCGGTGAGAACTTCTCACTCAAAATTCTTTTTCTAGTTATATATATATACTAGGATGCAGACGGTGTTTAGTAGCACCCGACGCCCGTCATTCATAGACCATGGATGGCTTGTTTGTTAAATTGTTTGGTTGTGTAGTTGGTTAGTTTATTTGGTTTGAATTGAATTGTTTGGTGAAATGGATTGGATTTGATTGATGTGTGAATGGCGTGGGCCTTCACTAGACCGGGGATAAGGCTTTGTCCCGTTTCTAGTATCGTGCCGTTATGCCACCGAAATTTTCTAAAATAAGTTAGAAAAATAAAGATAACATTTTATTTAATAAATGAACCGAATAGATTATTCATAGGTTGAATAAAATATTTTAGTCGTTAAAAATATAATTTTTAACGTGAAAGTGAATAAATAAATATCTATAAACAAATCGGCCGATCTGTTTATATACACTGATTTGACTGATATTGATTGGGACGATAAATTTTACACATCGCCCAACTGCACAAATAAAAATCTGTGTTTGATTGCTTGAAACCCCACACAGGTATTGGGATGATATTTGACGTACACTAATCCCGATTGTTTAGTTGTATGTCGATCGATTGATTGACAGGCTGTTATAAGCGTTGAATATTTATATTTGATGCTTATACAGTGTAGAATGCACTTTGGATGATGGTTGACTATTCATCGTTGTTGATATATACATGTGTTGTAGAAAATCCATATAATTAACATTATATGGTAATTGATTGGGCCTTATTCCAGTTTCGAAATAGAAATATTTGAAATAGAATATTTGAAAATAGGAATATATGAAGCCGGGTTGATTAGATTGACGCCATTTTGACGTGAATGATATTTATATCGATTTTCTTCATTCTATAATGAATATCGAAAGTGATTTCAAAATCTGATATTTCAAAAAGAAATGAATTCGAATTGAAATTGAATACAAATGAATTCGAATTGAAATTGAATTGAAAACGAATTGAAATTGAATTAGAAATCAATTTGAATTGAAATCGATTTAAAATGATTTTAAAACGAATTTATATTGGAATATTCAATTTTGATTTGAAATTGAATATGAAGTTGAAAACGTTTTGACAACGAATTTAAAATCGATTTATAAAGCACGTTTTGAATTGAAATCGACGAAGTATATATTATATATATTATATATATAATATAATGGCCTGAATAGAACGCGCTGCGCGGCGGCAGTTCGCGAATTTCGACCATTTGACTTCGAACGGATATTGTGGGAGATCCGACCGTCGGATTCTCCTATAACCGGAACCGTTGGGTTCGTATCGAAAAGAGCTTTCTAATGATTATTAGAAATTAGAAATCTAATGGTTGGATTTGGAATTATGTCCAAATCAAATTTGAAAAAGGTCGCTGTAAGTGCAGTTCGATGGCCGTTGATGGAAATCGACTGTACGGGCCTTGATAAAATTATTAAAAATAGTAATAATTTATGTAAAATCATAAGAAATGATTTGGGAAAAATTGGGATGAAAAACTCCATAGTTGAAAAGATAAAAATAGATTTTTATCGAAATGATTTAGTTTTGAACTAGAATTATAATTCTATTTATTTTTAAATAAATAAATTGAATTTGAAATGGTTTTGAAAATAACCAGAAATTCCAATGATTGCATTGGAATGGATTTGAATCGAAATTGTCTTCGGGATATTTCGATGTTGGATTCCATGATTATACAGATGTTGTTATGGAAATTTGAAAGATATAGATATATATATCGTTATTTCCAACACGATATTTGTTGGTCGTAGAATTTGATATTGAATGTAAGCCGAGATATTTTCTATTCAGAGGCTTGTATTTAATATCAAATGTGAATTGGGTTTGTCGTGAATGGTGTCTTGACTAACACTGTTCTTGAACCCAGTTGAGAAAAGATTAAATCTTTTTATTTAGATTTAATGAAGTGTACCAATTAAATAATATTTAATTGAAATTGAATTGATATTGATTTTCGGGTTTATCGTGGACAGTGTTTTAGATAACACTCGTTCTTTAACCCGATAATTAATGGAATGTGGTTTTGGGCTTATCGTGAACCGTGTTTTAAATGACACTAATTCTTTAACTCAGTTAACGATTAAAACTAAGTGGAGTTTTAATAAATCTTTAATTAGATTGAAAAGATCGAGAATGGAGTATCACCAGTTTTACTCCAGGCGATAGTTAAATCTTTAATTAGATTTGAACGTGAAATGGTAATTGAATTTACCGATAACACCGTGGTGTTAGATATGAAGTATAACCAGTTTTACTTCATGGGATGAATAGGTTGGGATCGGGAAATTAAAACAAATGATTACTTCGGTAAAGTTCGTTAATCCCGACTAGTTGAATCGAAATTCAAAAGAAGATTAAAGAATAAATTCAAGGAATTTATCTTTGATAAAATTAATGGGAACCTTTCCCTATTAATGTGAAATTTAGAAACTAACTATCGGTTAGCCAAGCAGAATGGTTTCTTGGATATTGATCTGATGTTGGTTTCGGCCTTCGGGGTTAATATTTGGGGAATTATTCTCTTGATTAATTTACGGTTAGTGACTGATGAATTGGAATGAGGCGTATTTTGTGTTTGTGTAACACTTATTTAAAATATACGCGAGTTATTCGGAAAGACTGGGTTTATCCCATTCTGAATAACTGATACGACGATAAGTCGAAGATGAAGACGATGGTCGAAGACCGGAGGTCTTCATGTCGTTTGGGTGATTACTGACGATCTTGATTGGGCTGTACACCCAAGAAGAGGGAAACACTTGGTGATCGTCCAGACGTACTTGGAGATCGATGGATATGCGGGGTACTAGGTGCCTCCGGTTTCATTCAGACCCAGAACGGACTTGTAAAGGGACTGGGTGTCTGACATTGGATTTCATTCTGTGTGACTGATATCGGTTGCATAGAGTGGTTTGCCGGTGTGGCATGCTAAGATGCAAATGATCAAGCCTTCTGTTGAAAAGCAAAGTCTTGTGGTGATGATCAAAGCACAGCCTGTGTGGCACAGCTTTGTGTAACGCGAATTCGCGAGCCTCACACCCCGGTTGTGAACAAAAAACAGGAGACGGACATCAGGGAGGGCATGCGTTTCTTTCTAGCTAGGGTGGTGTCAGTGACCTACCAGCCCTGACATTTATATACTTTTCACCCGTGTGGTTGTTGCTGTTGCGAGGCGCCTCGGTTTGATCGGACGATCCGGGTCCGATGGAGACATTCGTTGGCTCATTTAGACCCCAAGGGCAGGGAAACGCAGTGTTCAGGAATTTTAATCCACATCGGTGGACCGGCCCTGACGATCCAAAGGCTTGACTGAGTACTTGCCTGAGAGGCGGGCTAGAGCATCTTGAATCGGTTGAGGACTATCTTTTGCCTCGGTTCATAGATGGAAATCCAATTTCCAATTACGTGACTTTGCGGTTTTATTTGTAAACCTATATATGGCGACATAGTGGCATGGGACGCTCATGTCGCCTATGATTTATACTTATGATTTGAAGTTGTTTTATACACTATGCATTTATTATAGTATCAAATGATTTGTTTTAAACGTATCAAGCATCCTTGGCTATTATAAGGTAAAAACCCTATCCTTCGGCTTGCGTTGCATTATGTGATGGGGCCTGGGTCTTATAATAGCTTCATTTTTCTTTATTCAGCATTGCGCTGTTGTTTTATGCACTGGTATTCTTGGGAGGAAACCCGTTCCGTGTTATACGGCGTGGTCCCTTGATTTACCGAACTTTAAAATAAAGATTAATAGCTGTTTTAGTTCTCACACCAGTCCCGTGACTGACCTGGAGTTTATTGTTTTAAACCTAAACTCTTGGTACCCTTATTTTGACACGGGCAGCTAATAGTTTTGGTTTTGTAGATTTATATTCACAGGATCCTGGTTTACAGCTGGAACGATATCCGAAAAGCTTTGTATCCGTATATCTCCTTCTAGTTGTGTATTGTATTATTTTCCGCTGCTATGTAATTTATTGCAATCTCTGATATTTCTGTGTAATATTTATTCATACTCTGTATATTCTTGTATTCTGATGCATTGTTGTAAATAGCAATGAAATGTCCTTCCGTCTGTGTTCTATTTTGTCGTGTTCTCAAAACAATCCGTGCTTTCCCTTCTCTTCGGAGACCGGGGGAGTTCGGGTCGTTTCAACGTGGTATCAGAGCTTTGGTTTACAAAGCTAGAGAACAAGGCACATTAGAACCATACGAAAGAATTCATCAGATATTGGATTAATAATATCCAATTAGAATGACTCGTTAGAGATAGGATCAGCAGTATCCTAGAACGAGTGTGAAGAGTATATTTTTAAAATAAAACCAATTTTGTTTTGAAAATTTAAATCTACTATTCGTATTTGATTATTTATTCTATATTGATCGGGACAATCCGATATATAAAGATTTTGCATATATGTCTTGCAAGCGTGTATTCGAAGTTTTAATGTACTGGATAGTTATAGAATCATACCCTAGTTGCCCGGGGGTAATTCTGGTGATGGGGCACCATCGCCAGTATTTATTTTCGAGTTTCGAAAGTGAGATTTATATATATTTCCTATTGACTGGTGTGAGAACCGAAACTAGATAGGGCTTATTGTTGTGATTTAGCATCAAAAATCTGTTTTTTGACTATATATCAAATTTATGAATTTGAAACGTTAATCCACTAATTGATTGATGTTTGTGTTGTTTGTTTATTTGTTTGATAAATTTTGAACCATATAACCAAATAGAATCAAATATTGAACTGTATTGAAAATTGGTCGCATTTGCTTGCATATACATGTACTTACATTGAACAGGTCATAGCAAGGAGGCTAGAGCAGAGAATAAAATTTGTTTGCTCGACAAATAGGTACATGTTTACTATATAATTTACTGTTTTGTTTGGTTGATGATGATTTTATGAGCCGATTGGCTAGCCGCTTGGCTTTTTCTTTTTCTTTTTGAGATCAGAAGGCCTATATGGCAATTTCGGGATTTTCCTGTGGCTCCCGGTGCAGGGGAGGTTATGGAGAAATTTTTCGAAAATTTAGGGTGTTAGTCAAATTTTTGAACATTTGAAAATTCTCAGAAACTGAAAAGTTGGAGAATGGAAGCCAGATCGAACGTAGAGTTGATTGGTCAAACCACTTTCGACTTTGTTCCTTTTCGGGGACGAAAAGTTTTAAGTGGGAGAGATTGTAACAACCCGAAAATCTGGGCCAGTTTAATATTTTTATTTTGGCAATTTTAGCGAATTTTGAATATTTAAAATAGATTATTTTAAATAATAGCGACGAGAAATGTATTTTGAATATAATTCGAACGTATATATTTATACGCGTCGTCATTAGAATATAAATAATTATATATAATTATAAATAGAATTGAAAATGGCGCGGTAGTTCGATAATTCGATTTCAAACTTCAATTGAATGTACCGGGTGCAAAACAATCCGGATTTTAGTGAAACCAAAAACATTAGGATCTATTTGATAATATCTTTCCAACGAATCCGAAAAATTGAGATTTCAGAACGGGAATCAAAAGATATGTCCAGTTGAAAATTCTGAATAGTCGCTATGGAATTTAGGCCCTTAAAAATGGGAATTTTGCAAACGACCTCGGAATTCGACGAAACCACTTTTGTTGGGTCCGCAGTGTTAAATTATTTCTAGATTCCAAAATTCATAATTTTTCGAATCAATATGTGAGCGTGGCAAAGGAAAACGGGTTTGACCAATTTCCGTTGATTTTAACCGACGGGAAAATGGCCATTTTTCCAGTGGTCTCGGAATTCGACGAAACTAGTTTTGTTAGGACCGTATCGTCAATATGAAGCTAGAAAATATTTTTCTGGAATTTTTCGAGTTAGTATGTGACCCCGGTAAATTAAAATACGCGTTCAAATTCAATATATAGAGTTATATGTTGAATTTGACGAAAACGGATCAAAATGATTGAATCAGCCTACGTGGCATATCCCATTGTGTTCGGAATGGGGGTAATATGCTTTGGACGACAGACGGTGGGCCTCGTTTAGAGGTCGTTGGTAAAAGTCAACTTTTTGCAAATTAAATAATTAAAATAAAAACTTCTCTCTCTCCTCACCCTCTTTAACTTCTGGCCCCCCTTTTCTCGATTCATACATTACAGATAAAAAAGAGAGAAGAAGGACGACAAAGCGGAGAGGAGCGCAGCCCCCTCCCCCGATCGATGCCGCACCGCGCGTTCCCCCCCCCCCCCCTCATCAACCTCCGCCTCCCACGAGCGCGACAGCGCCCCCCCTCGATTTCCGACCAGACCCCTCCCCCCTCCCCCAAAAACCCTGAAGACCATCGCCTGCTCCGCCCGCCACCGCAACCGCCTGCACCGACCCCCAACGCGCCACTAGCCCCCCTTCTCCACTGACGAACGCGACAGCCCCCCTCCCCCCAATATTCATTGTAATTTTTTTTTATTTCATTTATTTATTTATTTATTTTTGTTTTAATTCATTTTAAATGTTTAGCTTAGGTTAATCAGTTTAAAAACTGATTTGTAGTATGTAGATTTTTAATTTGCAAAAGAAATGATTTTTATGTTTAGGCATAAAATAAAAATATAATTTTTAGGTTATAAGAAGAATCAAAATACAATAATTATATTTCGAAAGTAATAAAAATATGTTTTTTATATTTTTAAAGTATTAAAAATATGATTTTTATATTTTCTAAAGTATTAAAAATATAATCTTTATTATGTAGAAAGTGGAAAAATATGATCTTTGTTTATGTAGAGAATTAAAAATATAATTTTTACATGATAGGAATATTAGAAATAACGTCTTTATATGTGTAGCAGAATAAAAATTCGATTTTTATATATTGAATAGCGAAGTAAAAATTCGATTTTTTATATATTGAATAGCGAAGTAAAAATTCGATTTTTATATATTGAATAGCGAAGTAAAAATGTGATTTTTACATATGTAGAGAATACGGGCAAAGAAAGTGACAAGAGGCGAGAACGGCGAAGATTTCTATAAATGAAGTGTCGTGAAGTTGGGATAGCTATCGGTGAAAACTTCTCACTCAAAATTATTTTTCTAGTTATATATATATATACTAGGATGCAGACGGTGTTTAGTAGCACCCGACACCCGTCATTCACAGACCATGGATAGCTTGTTTGTTAAATTGTTTGGTTGTGTAGTTGGTTAGTTTATTTGGTTTGAATTGAATTGTTTGGTGAAATGGATTGGATTTGATTGATGTGTGAATGGCGTGGGCCTTCACTAGACCGGGGATAAGGCTAGGCCTTGTCCTGTTTCTAGTATCGTGCCGTTATGCCGCCGAAATTTTCTAAAATAAGTTAGAAAAATAAAGATAACATTTTATTTAATAAATGAACCGAATATATTATTCATAGGTTGAATAAAATGTTTTGGTCGTTAAAAATATAATTTTTAACGTGAAAGTGAATAAATAAGTATCTATAAACAAATCGGCCGATCTGTTTATATACACTGATTTGAATGATATTGATTGGGACGATAAATTTTACACATCGCCCAACTGCACAAATAAAAATCTGTGTTTGATTGCTTGAAACCCCACACGGGTATTGGGATGATATTTGACGTACACTAATCCCGATGGTTTAGTTGTATGTCGATCGATTGATTGACAGGCTGTTATAAGCGTTGAATATTTATATTTGATGATTATACAGTGTAGAATGCACTTTGGATGATGGTTGATTATTCATCGTTGTTGATATATACATGTGTTGTAGAAAATCCATATAATTAACATTATATATTAATTGATTGGGCCTCATTCCAGTTTCGAAATTGAAATATTTGAAATAGAAATATTTGAAATAGAATATTTGAAAATAGGAATATATGAAGCCGTGTTGATTAGATTGACGCCATTTTGACGTGAACGATATTTATATCGATTTTCTTCATTCTATAATGAATATCGAAAGTGATTTCAAAATGTGATATTTCGAAAAGAAATGAATTCGAATTGAAATTGAATACAAATGAATTAGAATTGAAATTGAATTGAAAACGAACTGAAATTGAATTAGAAATCAATTTGAATTGAAATCGATTTAAAATGAATTTAAAACGAATTTATATTGGAATATTCAATTTCGATTTGAAATTGAATATGAAGTTGAAAACGTTTTGAAAACGAATTTAAAATCGATTTATAAAGCACGTTTTGAATTGAAATCAACGAAGTATATATTATATATATAATATAATGGCCTGAATAGAACGCGCCGCGCGGCGGTAGTTCGCGAATTTCGACCATTTGACTTCGAACGGATATTGCGGGAGATCAGACCGTCGGATTCTCCTAAAACTGGAACCGTTGGGTTCATATCGAAAAGAGCTTTCTAAAAATTATTAGAAATTAGAAATCTAATGGTTGGATTTGGAATTATGTCCAAATCAAATTTGAAAAAGGTCGTTGTAAGTGCAGTTCGATGGCCGTTGATGGAAATCGACTGTACGGGCCTTGATAAAATTATTAAAAATAGTAATAATTTATGTGAAATCATAAGAAATGATTTGGGAAAAATTGGGATGAAAATCTCCATATTTGAAAAGATAAAAATAGATTTTTATCGAAATGAACTAGTTTTGAACTAGAATTATAATTCTATTTATTTTTAAATAAATAAATTGAATTTGAAATGGTTTTGAAAATAACCAGAAATTCCAATGATTGCATTGGAATGGATTTGAATCGAAATTGTCTTTGGGATATTTCGATGTTGGATTCCGTGATTATACAGATGTTGTTATGGAAATTTGAAAGATATAGATATATATATCATTATTTCCACCACGATATTTGTTGGTCGTAGAATTTGATATTGAATGTAAGCCGGGATATTTTCTATTCAGAGCCATGTATTTAATATCAATTGTGATTTGGGTTTGTCGTGAATGGTGTCTTGACTAACACTGTTCTTGAACCCAGTTGAGAAAAGATTAAATCTTTTTATTTAGATTTAATGAAGTGTACCAATTAAATAATATTTAATTGAAATTGAATTGATATTGATTTTCGGGTTTATCGTGGACAGTGTTTTAGATAACACTCGTTCTTTAACCCGATAATTAATGGAATGTGGTTTTGGGCTTATCGTGAACCGTGTTTTAAATGACACTAATTCTTTAACCCAGTTAACGATTAAAACTAAGTGGAGTTTTAATAAATCTTTAATTAGATTGAAAAGATCGAGAATGGAGTATCACCAGTTTTACTCCAGGTGATAGTTAAATCTTTAATTAGATTTGAACGTGAAATGGTAATTGAATTTACCGATAACACCGTGGTGTTAGATATGAAGTATAACCGGTTTTACTTCATGGGATGAATAGGTTGGAACCTTTCCCTATTAATGTGAAATTTAGAAACTAACTGTCGGTTAGCCAAGCAGAATGGTTTCCTGGATATTGATCTGATGTTGGTTTCGGCCTTCGGGGTTAATATTTGAGGAATTATTCTCTTGATTAATTTACGGTTAGTGACTGATGAATTGGAATGAGGCATATGTTGTGTTTGTGTAACACTTATTTAAAATATACGCGAGTTATTCGGAAAGACCGGGTTTATCCCATTCTGAATAACTGATATGACGATAAGTCGAAGATGAAGACGATGGTCGAAGACCGGAGGTCTTCACGTCGTTTGGGTGATTACTGATGATCTTGATTGGGCTGTAAACCCAAGAAGAGGGAAACACTTGGTGATCGTCCAGACGTACTTGGAGATCGATGGATATGCGGGGTACTAGGTGCCTCCGGTTTCGTTCAGACCCAGAACGGACTTGTAAAGGGACTGGGTGTCTGACATTGGATTTCATTCTGTGTGACTGATATCGGTTGCATAGAGTGGTTTGCCGGTGTGGCATGCTAAGATGCAAATGATCAAGGCTTCTGTTGAAAAGCAAAGTCTTGTGATGATGATCAAAGCACAGCCTGTGTGGCACAGCTTTGTGTAACGTTAATTCGCGAGCCTCACACCCCGGTTGTGAACCAAAAACGGGAGACGGACATCAGGGAGGGCATGCGTTTCTTTCCAGCTAGGGTGGTGTCAGTGACCTACCAGCCCTGACATTTATATACTTTTCAACCGTGTGGTTGTTGCTGTTGCGAGGCGCCTCGGTTTGATCGGACGATCCGGGTCCGATGGAGTCATTCGTTGGCTCATTTACGCCCCAAAGGGCGGGGAAACGCAGTGTTCAGGAATTTTAATCCACATCGGTGGACCGGCCCTGACGATCCAAAGGCTTGACTGAGTACTTGCCTGAGGGGCGGGCTAGAGCGTCTTGAATCGGTTGAGGACTATCTTTTGCCTCGGTTCATAGATGGAAATCCAATTTCCAAATACGTGACTTTGCGGTTTTATTTGTAAACCTATATATGGCGACATAGTGGCATGGGACGCTCATGTCGCCTATGATTGATACTTATGATTTGAAGTTGTTTTATACACTATGCACTTATTATAGTATCAAATGATTTGTTTTAAATGTATCAAGCATTCTTGGCTATTATAAGGTAAAAACCCTATCCTCCGGCTTGCGTTGCATTGTGTGATGGGACCTGGGTCTTATAATAGCTTCATTTTTCTTTATTCAGCATTGCGCTATTGTTTCATGCACTGGTATTCTTGGGAGGAAACCCGTTCCGTGTTATACGGCGTGGTCCCTTGATTTACCGAACTTTAAAATAAAGATTAATAGCTGTTTTAGTTTTCACACCAGTCCCATGACTGACCTGGAGTTTATTGTTTTAAACCTAAACTCTGGGTGCCCTTATTTTGACACGAGCAGCTAGTAGTTTTGGTTTTGCAGATTTATATTCACAGGATCCTGGTTTACAGCTGGAACGATATCCGGAAAGCTTTGTATCCGTATTTCCTTCTAGTTGTGTATTGTATTATTTTCCGCTGCTATGTAATTTATTGCAATCTCTGATATTTCTGTGTAATATTTATTCATACTCTGTATATTCTTGTATTCTGATGCATTGTTGTAAATAGCAATGAAATGTCCTTCCGTCTGTGTTCTATTTTGTCGTGTTCTCAAAACAATCCGTGCTTTCCCTTCTCGTCGGAGACCGGGGGAGTTCTGGTCGTTTCAATTTCTCATACCAGTCCCATGACTGACCTGTAGTATGTTTCACTGGCAAACTCGGGTGCCCATATTTTCCACACGGGCAGTCGAGTAGCTTTTTGCAGATATTTATCTCTAGCAGGATCCTGGATTGAAGCTTAAAGATGTGTCCAGAACATAGAAAGTCTTCCGCTGTTTATTGTATTAATTTATTGTAATAAGTTTTCCGCCGTATTTTATTTATCGATGTACTCTGATATTTTGTACTCTGATGATGTAACATTATTGTAATGTTTATAAAAGTCTTCTGTGATCTATTCTAATGTATTGTATTCCCAAAGTTAACGTATGCGAATTTTGAACGGTCTTGGTCGATTTTGCGATCGATTAGGTCCGGGCAAAATCCTTGTCGTTACAGTTTGTATCAGAGCTCTGGTAAGCTCAAATCTTTGGGATACAACTCGTTAGAACTGAACAAAAGAATTATCATAGATTGGATTAGTAATATCTAATAAGAATACTCATTAGAGATAGGATCAACAGTATCCTAGAATGAGAAAACTCATTAGAGATAGGGTTAGTAATGCCCAAGAATGAGTTGATAGTAACAAGTTTATAATTAGCGTACTTTTTACTATATATATAATCCGATCCTGGAAAATATAAATTTTGAATGTATAAAAAAAGTTATATATATTTGAAAAGTTAACTAACTAATGATATTATTGAAACTAATAAAGAAAATTTTTGAATGTTGATTTAGTTAATTAAACAACTTTTAGCTACGTTCCTTTTCGAGGACGAAAAGATTTTAAGTGAGGGAGATTGTAACAACCCAGAATTTTGGGGCCAATTTAAAATTTTTATTTTAGAAATTTTAATGGATTTTAAATATTTAAAATGATTTATTTTAAATAATAACGTTGAAAATTTTATTTTAATTGAAGTTAAAACAAATAAAATTAATTTAAAAATAAAAGGAGTTTTAAAACAGCGCTGTAGTTTGAAATTTTGATTTTCAACTTTAACTGAATGTACAAGATTCAAAATAAATCAGAATTGAGCGAAACGAGAAATATTTAAATCTGTTTAATCATATTTTTCTAACGAATGTAAAAAAATTGGTATTTCACTTTATAAATAATAAGTTATGTCCAGTTTAAAATTTAGAAAAGTCGCTATAGAATTTATATATATTTTAATATAATATATAGCTCTTAAAATAGGCATTTTTCAAACGACCTAGGTTTTCGACAAAACCACTTTCGTTGAAACCGGAATGTCAAATTATTGTTAAGTTTAATTTTCCAGAATTTTCCGAATTAATATGTGAGCGTGGCAAAAGAAAATGCGTTTTGTTCATTTCAGTCAAATTTAATCGACTGAAAAATAGCCATTTTTCAAACGGTCTCAGAATTCGATGAAATTAGTTTTGTTCGGATCGTATCGTCAAAACATAGCCAGATATAATTTTTCTGGAATTTTTAGAGTCTGTATGTGGCCCCCGTAAATTTAATTATACGATCAAATTAATTAAATAAATGATTTAAATATTAAATTAGATAAAACTGGCCAAAGACGTTCGTTTGGGCTAACAGGACCTATCCCATCGCGTCCGAAACGTGGGTATTTGCTTGGGGACAACTTTCGTTGGGCTGAAATTAGATTTGAAAAGAATGTACGGGTTTATTTGTAAATTTGAACATTAAATAAATATTTATTATAAATATACTAAGAAAATATGCTAACCCTAATACGTATTACTCAGCTGCCATCCCCTTGGATCAATGGCCTTCACGCTCCTGAATTCAAAGTCTAAATTCTCCAAATCCTAAGAAAATTAATATATGATTCTAAAGCAAACATGGAGAGATTCTCTTGCTCTTCAATTCTGTACGGACATGATCAAAAACCGTATAGTAATTCGCGAGTTCTCTTCACCCAAACGAGCTCCATTAGTTCGCCATTTCAGACCAGAAGAGACCGGCGGGTTGGACCATGGTGCTGGCAAGGGGAGGCGACTCGGAGGGGGAGGGAGAGGTCATTATAGATCGGCCGACGGTGGTCCTCAGGCGGTGCAATTTGAAGCCCTAGAGGCTGAGGGTTTCTCGAAGTAGCGGCCTCCGATTCTAGAACATGAAGAAAGAGGAAGGAAGGGATTAATTAAATAAAGGTTTAATTATTAAGAAATTAATTATTTAATTAGTTTATTAATATTAAAAAGACCATATCTCATTCAAACGAAAACGAAATCAAATGATTTCAGATCCATTGGAATCATGGAATCCAGATCGACGCCATGAAGCTGACTAAAGCTGAAACTGAGCTTGTTGAAAATTCAGACAAAAAGCAATGTGAGAATTCTGTTTCTTTTTAATAATTAAAATAAAGTAATTATGATAGTGATGTTTGTCCTCCACTGTTAATTACTAGGTGTTGTTATTCGTGATTGGATTTGTGATGATGAATTTTATTATGTTGATATGTTGATTGAATGGATTATTCTGATGAAAAACAAAATTACTTATTTTATTGAATAGGGAAAGAAGAAAAACAAAATTACTTATTTTGTCAAATAGGAAATTGTTAAGTTAATATCACTTTGTGGAAATTGTCATGTTAATACCACCTTGAATAAAAAATGACTTTTATTAAGAAATGTAATGTTATAGAAAATGCCATTTGTTAAGAAAGGTTTACATATAAAATATTACTTTATGTGATGCTAGAATTAAAATAAATATCCCATGTTTGTTAAGTTAATTAGAAAATAAATAATCATTTATTTGTCACTTGTATAACATAGGATATTGTTAGCGAATAAATAATCATTTATTTGTCACTTGTATAACATAGGATATTGTTAGCGAATAAATAATCATTTATGTGTCACTTGTATAACATAGGATATTGTTAGCGAATAAATAATCATTTATGCGTCATTTGTATAATATAGAAAAATGTTTACAAACAAAATATTCATTTTGTTGAATAGAAAAGTATGAATGAATAGAAAAGCATGAAGAACAAAATATGAGATGACCTTCATTTACATTTTCTTATGTAAATAAAAAGAACAAATTATGTGAACACCTTTATTTACATTTTTCTATGTAAATAAAAAGAAGAAAATTTCATGACACATTTATTTACATTTAGGTAATTAAACATGAAAAAGAGAAAATATTTCATTTATTTACATTTAGAAAAGAGAAAATATTTCATTTATTTACATTTAGGTAAATAAACATGACAAAGAAAAGAATACATTTATTTACAATTTAGTGTAAATAAAGCATGAGATAAAGAAAATGTAAACAAATAAAAGATACTTTTACATGCCATTAGAATTCATAGAAAAATGTTAAAGTAAAGAAAAATAACATTTTAGTTATAAAATGTTAAGGAGGAAAAAAATAACATTTTAGTTATAAAATGTTAAGGAGGACAAAAATATCATTTTAGTTATAAATTGTTGAGTAGATAAAATATCACTTTTTATTTTTGTTTCGTTGAGTTAGGATTAAAAACAAACCAAATATATCACTTTTATTTGATTTGTTGAAATGTTAGAATTGATTTGACATAAAAATATCCTTTTTATGTTAATATGAAAGGTTAGGAATGTTTACATATAAAATATTATTTATATAATATTAGAATGTATAGAAAATGTTAACATAGAAAAATATTATTTATATAATATTAGAATGCATAGAAAATGATACATATAAAATCATCCTTTTATATGGTAATCGAATACATAGAAAAGTGTTAACATAGAAATTATTCTTTTTATATGAAAACAAACATTGTAACACTCCACCTCCGTTAAGGTCACTCACTAAGGGAATGCCTTAACTTTGGTGGAGCATTTTAGTAAACAGAACAGAAACTTACAAGACAGATAAAACAGTACTTGAAAAAAAATTTAACTTTATTACAGCGGAAACAGAAATTAATATGGTTACATCCTTTCAATTTCAGAATTCAAGTACAAAATATCAGTCTTGTACAAAAGCCTTCAAAATGCATAGTTTAAAATCATAATCCCCATGGAACGGAAGCTATACAGAGCCAAGCCATACTTTAAGCACTTCAAGCAAAGAGAAGTCCGGATCAAGCTAAAGTATTTCCCTCCTTGGATAACCTGGGGGGAAACGGAAGAAAGGAGGCGAAACAACAAGGGTCAGACAAAAAGTCTGGCAAGTCCAGTGACTTTCAGCATATGAACAGATAATAATAATATGATATGAACGTAAAACTGGATGTGAGATAACTATAACAGGTGTAGCAGATATAACAGAAAAACAGAATGATATAAAATATTGTTTTACACTTCTCTGCACTAATACTAGTATAACAGAATTAGGGGTCTCCCTAATGTCTAAATTGAAGCAGGAACGGGTACAGAATACTTTAACAGAAACAGTATGCTAATAATGGGCCTTTACTACCCGATCAGAAACAGACAGAAGAAGAAACAGATTTATCCCTACGGAAACAGAATGTAGAATTAGGTGTACACTAGTAATGGGCCTTTACCACCCGAACAGACGGTACCACACAGAAACAGACAGGTGTTACCACCCAACAGAAACAGACGGTACCAACAGAAACAGACAGAACTAAGTGTACCCTAAAACCCTACCCCAAGCGATCGGCTCCCTAATACATAAATATCCTGTGTCGGCCCCACAGTAGGGTGTATCACTCCCTAAAGTGACAACCAATTGGCACAGACCTATTTACAGATGTCATGGCGTCTTACATCCTCAGAGGCAGACCGGGATCCATGCACGCACATGACCCGGTTGGAACGCACCATCAACACCCCTCGCCATTATCAGAATGAACCACTTATAATTAGTTCAGTAAGCGTGCCCGGACCCTACTTACTGTTGGGTCAAAGTTTTGATACCAGAAAGGGTTACTGACTAATATGGGTCCCAAACAACAGATGACACAAGTAATTCCCCTCCTAACCTTGTGTCCCCAGACTAACAGATTTCAGATTAACTTGTTTACAAGTTCAGACATACAGAATACAGATTTACTAATTCACAAATTAAGTTAACAAGTTTTCAGACTAAGGGGTCAGATGTACAGATTTTTCAGATTTGTCTAACTTTGTATTGGGCCTACAGATTCATGGACGGGTTTTACTACATCTATTAATCCCCTTTGGCTTAACCCTATTTTCCCCAATACGTTTTAGACGTCATTCTTATCTTAGATTTGCATTAATTAATTATTAATGCACAGACCTCTCACATTAGGTCGGTAGCTTGTGGCCGCTGGATATGCCGGGCGGTTCCGGGCAGACTTCTGCCACAAGCCAGACCTAACCTCGTGTCTTACGCATGTTATGACTAACTTCTCACATTAGAACCTATTGTTTGCGGCCACTGGATATGCCGGGCGGTTCCGGGCAGATTTACGTCGCAAACTCATTCTAACCTCGAGTTAGCCATATTCATCTTTGCGGCCAATTAATTAATTATTTACCGTTTATGCGCACACCCAACAGAATGATCACATCAACTCAACTGATATAGCAGATAACAGATTTTAGCAGATTGGGTGACTTAACAGATTTAACCGATTTAGCACTTAGCAGATTTTGGCATATAACAGATTAGGCATCTCAACAGACAAATTTAACAGATTTGGCATTTCAATCTAATTAGCAGTCTAGGCAATATAACAAAACTAGCAGTTTAGGCAACTTAGCAAATTAGCAGATTTAGCAAACCTAATAATTCTAAAGGTTCTATTTACATGCCTTGCCTAGTCATAAATTAGGCCTAAATTCATATGCCTACATAATTTTTCATGATTCACAACATATATTCCATGTTTGCTTAAGCGCAGAATATGGACATAATTTGCCATATAACATATGTTCCAATATAGATTATACCAAATATAACCATTAATTTCAATGCATGTCATATATCCAGAAATCCCTAATTAGGTGTAATTACAATAATAGATATCCTAATTAATGTAAATCTTAAGTTTCCATATCTTCCTTCTTTTCATGTCATGAATTATTATGCAAACTATCCCCAATAATATAAATCTTTAAACCATATCTTCTAAAAATCAGATCTTGCCTTTTTATATGCATTTTGTCCAAAGTCTCAAATCATATGTAATCTTTACAGTGGTTCCTCTTCTTCTTTTATCACAAAATATGCATATGTCTAAAACTAGTTTATAACATATGCTATTTTTTTTTAATTAATTACAGGTCTAAATTACAACATAACTATGCATACAACATGCATAAATTATATGTTCATAGTCAAATTTATGCATCCAATCCCAAGTCATATGTCCAATATATTTTATGCCTCAGACCTAAAGTCATACATTCAATTTGGTTTTGTCAAATTTCTCATCATTCATCCCAAAACTTGCGTTCATACGTTCATCTCTTATGAGATTAGGCACAGGCTCGTGGTAGCCTGGCTATAGAAACAGAAAAGAAGAAAGGAATATAGAACAGTCACAGAAAACAGATCTAACAGAAGAGAATACAACCTCAAACTCAGATTTAAATGCATATCAAAATTATAATTAACGTTTATAGCGGAGAATAACTGTACTTGCCTTGATTGGATTAAAGAAAGAACTTTAACTTGTTGTAGAATCTTTGCAGAACTTTAACCTCTAGTTTGAATTGAGTTGCTTAGGCTGATGTTGATTATCTTCTAGTTTTAATTCCAGCAGAGCAGCGACGCCATTTTTATTTTTATTTTTATTAGAAGAAGAGAGCAATGGAGACTAGAGAATTGTGTAAGAAACCTAGGTAGAGTCTAGGGTCATTTTTATAGAGTTGCAAGTTAATTTGAGCCGTCCGATGATGCTAGGGTAAATCAAGGCCATCAATTTCAAAAGAGGCCAATTATGTTCACAATTAAGGACTGTAAATTACTCCCATTTTAAATTATGTCATAATTACTATGCATGCAAATTACCCCCATTTTGAATTATGGCATAATTACTATTCCAATTACATGCAATTCCATGTTTTAGCATATATATATATTTCCTACAATGTACACATTTCTCAAATTAACATGTACAGATAAATGTTAATAGCATGTTTTCAAATCAATGCCCTATTGACATATCTTTAAATTAAATGCCAGATAAATATTCGTCATATTAATATGTTTGCATGTTATGTTCACAAAATAATATCACATACCATATTTTTCTTATTCAGTGCCACATTGATGTCAATTGCAGGTTTATAAATGACATTCCTATTAATAGAAAATTAAGTCTAACCTATTCATATTCTTCCTCTTTGAAAATCCCCATTTACTGCATACAAATATTATGCATAAACCTTTCTTTTCACTGCTTGCATCCACACATTTTTATTTAATTTGTATGTTTATGACATAAATGCACATATGTACGAATATGTTAAATATTTCTTTCCTTTAATTTTTCATGAATCCAATTAGAGAAGGCCACTTATAAAAAAACAATTCTTGGCAGGCAAAAATGCGCAACATACGCCTCATGATACGTACATGTCATATATATGTATGTATGTATACGTATATGTATATGTATATATATATATATATATATATTTCTCTTCTATTTTTTTCTTTTTATCTATCTTCCCAATTACCCATTTTCACACTAAACCACTTTTTGAACTGCATTCACACTAGGCTATTTTAAGCCATTCCCCTAAAACAAAAATAAGGCGCTGGCGGGGATCGAACTCTGTACCTCTTGTATGCAAGTCATGTGTTCCAACCAAATGAGCTACTAAGTCTTTTGCTTACAAAAGTTAGAACAATGCTAAACATTATTCTTTTCTCATTCCTCTTTTTTCATGTTTTGCTGCAATTTTTAATTTAAGGATATCTTTTTCATACGGAGTCCAATTTACGCAAACTCAGACTCTATCTCAAGCAGAATTTCAAGAAGAACGCAATGGCGTAACCTGTTTCCCTTAGTTCTTTGATTTCGAATTAATTATACTTTAATTTGTTAATTTCACAGCTATAGAATACACGGGGTGTTACATTCTCCCCCACTTAAAAGGATTTCGTCCCCGAAATCTTCAAGTTAAGAAGAATGTGTCCTACCATCCAATCACCCATCTACTCAACCATCATCCACAAGCATCCATTGTCCTTAGAAAACTTCTAATGTTGTATGAACATATGCAAAAGTGTGTGTATATGTTCCTTACCTAATGCAAAAATCAGGCGGTCTACTGATTCAGTTGACCTCCTTAATGCGAATTATGTCAGTGCCATGAGTCCAACATGTATGCAATAGAATTCTGATGATATATATTATTTCTATATGAGTGCACAACCATTCACTCAAATGCAACATCCATGTGCTGAATCAACCATTTTGCATCCACAAGAATTGAAAAATGCTCACTCATCCATATGCAGTATGAGAGTGTTTTCGAGCCGATCTAGTGCCTAGTGTGTGTATATGCATCCACGGGCAACCACTAGCAACCACTTGCATCCACTTGCAACCATCAAACATAACATGTCTCAAACACATGTTTACACCCATTAGTTTCTACCTAAAGATCGAAGATTCGATCGATAGGATACAGTCGAATGATGGAAGCGAGTACAGATAGAACGAAAATTTGGTTCCCATTAGACATGGGTCCTAAGTATCGGCCCCAAAGACCGAAACCAACATCAAATTGACACCCAGAGGATTACCTTCTTTAGACAATGTCAAAACTGGAAATCCTATAAAAAGTATTTAGATATTTACAGACTACTGGTACAGATCAGGTTCCCTAATGATTCTTAGGAAGCTAAGCCTGATAAAATCATACCCCACGAAAACTCAGAATGTATGCGCCATACTTGACTCCTAACACAGATATCCCTCAAACCCCAATCTCAAACAGATGATCCATAACCCTTATGGGTCTGAGTCTATAGCGGAATTCAGAAATAATACTAGTATTAAAGTGCAGAGTACCGATTACAAAACCAAAATACCAGAATCAGAAAAAGTCTTAACTCCATAATCAGATAAAGAAATTAAACCTACTATAGAAATTTTTCCCTATTCCTATCCTAGCCACTAGCTTCAAGAGTGTTCGCCTGCCCTCCTTGTCCTCGTCTCTTCGGGCAGTCCCTAGTGAAGTGTCCCATCTCCCCACAGTTGAAGCAAGCACCCACCCCTTCCTCTTTCGGTAATCCTTATTCAGATGAGTCGAGCTTCCATAAGTAAAACACTTTCCTCCTCCTTATCTTCAATCTTTCCTTCCTTCTTTTGTGTTTCCCTTTTTCCTCCATTGTGAACTAAGTCTATATGAGTTTCTCACCTTTTGGGTTGTGCTCCTTAGCCAAACCTCATCATTCTCATCTTTACTATCCTTGTGTAACATGTTGACCAATCCATCGAAAGCTGCCTCCATCGCCCGGAAAAATCCTTCAAAGCTCTAAAGAAAACTAGCCGTAGGTGAAACTACTACAGCTATCGATGGAAGTCGGGCACTACTTTGCCCTTTGATGAGGTTACCCCCCAGAAAACGGGGAGCCCCAGAGACTCAAGAAAGAAGGAAACAAGGATTCAAGCAGAGGATCAAAAGATAGATATATGGCTTAGGGGACTATGTTTTTCAAAATAAGCTTTACTTCTGAAAATACTTCCTTTTCAAAACCTTTTTGAAAATAGTTTTCAAAAATTCTTTATCAAATCCGGTAACCTTCAGCTCTGATACCAAGTGTAACACTCCACCTCCGTTAAGGTCACTCACTAAGGGAATGCCTTAACTTTGGTGGAGCATTTTAGTAAACAGAACAGAAACTTACAAGACAGATAAAACAGTACTTGAAAAAAAATTTAACTTTATTACAGCGGAAACAGAAATTAATATGGTTACATCCTTTCAATTTCAGAATTCAAGTACAAAATATCAGTCTTGTACAAAAGCCTTCAAAATGCATAGTTTAAAATCATAATCCCCATGGAACGGAAGCTATACAGAGCCAAGCCATACTTTAAGCACTTCAAGCAAAGAGAAGTCAGGATCAAGCTAAAGTATTTCCCTCCTTGGATAACCTAGGGGGGAAACGGAAGAAAGGAGGCGAAACAACAAGGGTCAGACAAAAAGTCTGGCAAGTCCAGTGACTTTCAGCATATGAACAGATAATAATAATATGATATGAACGTAAAACTGGATGTGAGATAACTATAACAGGTGTAGCAGATATAACAAAAAAACAGAATGATATAAACTATTGTTTTACACTTCTCTGCACTAATACTAGTATAACAGAATTAGGGGTCTCCCTAATGTCTAAATTGAAGCAGGAACGGGTACAGAATACTTTAACAGAAACAGAATGCTAATAATGGGCCTTTACTACCCGATCAGAAACAGACAGAAGAAGAAACAGATTTATCCCTACGGAAACAGAATGTAGAATTAGGTGTACACTAGTAATGGGCCTTTACCACCCGAACAGACGGTACCACACAGAAACAGACAGGTGTTACCACCCAACAGAAACAGACGGTACCAACAGAAACAGACAGAACTAAGTGTACCCTAAAACCCTACCCCAAGCGATCGGTCCCTAATACATAAATATCCTGTGTCGGCCCCACAGTAGGGTGTATCACTCCCTAAAGTGACAACCAATTGGCACAGACCTATTTACAGATGTCACGGCGTCTTACATCCTCAGAGGCAGACCGGGATCCATGCACGCACATGACCCGGTTGGAATGCACAATCAACACCCCTCGCCATTATCAGAATGAACCACTTATAATTAGTTCAGTAAGCGTGCCCGGACCCTACTTACTGTTGGGTCAAAGTTTTGATACCAGAAAGGGTTACTGACTAATATGGGTCCCAAACAACAGATGACACAAGTAATTCCCCTCCTAACCTTGTGTCCCCAGACTAACAGATTTCAGATTAACTTGTTTACAAGTTCAGACATACAGAATACAGATTTACTAATTCACAAATTAAGTTAACAAGTTTTCAGACTAAGGGGTCAGATGTACAGATTTTTCAGATTTGTCTAACTTTGTATTGGGCCTACAGATTCATGGACGGGTTTTACTACATCTATTAATCCCCTTTGGCTTAACCCTATTTTCCCCAATACGTTTTAGACGTCATTCTTATCTTAGATTTGCATTAATTAATTATTAATGCACAGACCTCTCACATTAGGTCGGTAGCTTGTGGCCGCTGGATATGCCGGGCGGTTCTGGGCAGACTTCTGCCACAAGCCAGACCTAACCTCGTGTCTTACGCATGTTATGACTAACTTCTCACATTAGAACCTATTGTTTGCGGCCACTGGATATGCCGGGCGGTTCCGGGCAGATTTACGTCGCAAACTCATTCTAACCTCGAGTTAGCCATATTCATCTTTGCGGCCAATTAATTAATTATTTACCGTTTATGCGCACACCCAACAGAATGATCACATCAACTCAACTGATATAGCAGATAACAGATTTTAGCAGATTGGGTGACTTAACAGATTTAACCGATTTAGCACTTAGCAGATTTTGGCATATAACAGATTAGGCATCTCAACAGACAAATTTAACAGATTTGGCATTTCAATCTAATTAGCAGTCTAGGCAATATAACAAAACTAGCAGTTTAGGCAACTTAGCAAATTAGCAGATTTAGCAAACCTAATAATTCTAAAGGTTCTATTTACCTGCCTTGCCTAGTCATAAATTAGGCCTAAATTCATATGCCTACATAATTTTTCATGATTCACAACATATATTCCATGTTTGCTTAAGCGCAGAATATGGACATAATTTGCCATATAACATATGTTCCAATATAGATTATACCAAATATAACCATTAATTTCAATGCATGTCATATATCCAGAAATCCCTAATTAGGTGTAATTACAATAATAGATATCCTAATTAATGTAAATCTTAAGTTTCCATATCTTCCTTCTTTTCATGTCATGAATTATTATGCAAACTATCCCCAATAATATAAATCTTTAAACCATATCTTCTAAAAATCAGATCTTGCCTTTTTATATGCATTTTGGCCAAAGTCTCAAATCATATGTAATCTTTACAGTGGTTCCTCTTCTTCTTTTATCACAAAATATGCATAGGTCTAAAACTAGTTTATAACATATGCTATTTTTTTTTAATTAATTACAGGTCTAAATTACAACATAACTATGCATACAACATGCATAAATTATATGTTCATAGTCAAATTTATGCATCCAATCCCAAGTCATATGTCCAATATATTTTATGCCTCAGACCTAAAGTCATACATTCAATTTGGTTTTGTCAAATTTCTCATCATTCATCCCAAAACTTGCGTTCATACGTTCATCTCTTATGAGATTAGGCACAGGCTCGTGGTAGCCTGGCTATAGAAACAGAAAAGAAGAAAGGAATATAGAATAGTCACAGAAAACAGATCTAACAGAAGAGAATACAACCTCAAACTCAGATTTAAATGCATATCAAAATTATAATTAACGTTTATAGCGGAGAATAACTGTACTTGCCTTGATTGGATTAAAGAAAGAACTTTAACTTGTTGTAGAATCTTTGCAGAACTTTAACCTCTAGTTTGAATTGAGTTGCTTAGGCTGATGTTGATTATCTTCTAGTTTTAATTCCAGCAGAGCAGCGACGCCATTTTTATTTTTATTTTTATTAGAAGAAGAGAGCAATGGAGGCTAGAGAATTGTGTAAGAAACCTAGGTAGAGTCTAAGGTCATTTTTATAGAGTTGCAAGTTAATTTGAGTCGTCCGATGATGCTAGGGTAAATCAAGGCCATCAATTTCAAAAGAGGCCAATTATGTTCACAATTAAGGACTGTAAATTACTCCCATTTTAAATTATGTCATAATTACTATGCATGCAAATTACCCCCATTTTGAATTATGGCATAATTACTATTCCAATTACATGCAATTCCATGTTTTAGCATATATATATATTTCCTACAATGTACACATTTCTCAAATTAACATGTACAGATAAATGTTAATAGCATGTTTTCAAATCAATGCCCTATTGACATATCTTTAAATTAAATGCCAGATAAATATTCGTCATATTAATATGTTTGCATGTTATGTTCACAAAATAATATCACATACCATATTTTTCTTATTCAGTGCCACATTGATGTCAATTGCAGGTTTATAAATGACATTCCTATTAATAGAAAATTAAGTCTAACTTATTCATATTCTTCCTCTTTGAAAATCCCCATTTACTGCATACAAATATTATGCATAAACCTTTCTTTTCACTGCTTGCATCCACACATTTTTATTTAATTTGTATGTTTATGACATAAATGCACATATGTACGAATATGTTAAATATTTCTTTCCTTTAATTTGTCATGAATCCAATTAGAGAAGGCCACTTATAAAAAACAATTCTTGGCAGGCAAAAATGCGCAACATACGCCTCATGATACGTACATGTCATATATATATATATATGTATGTATACGTATATGTATATATATATATATATTTCTCTTCTTCTTTTTTTCTTTTTATCTATCTTCCCAATTACCCATTTTCACACTAAACCAGTTTTTGAACTGCATTCACACTAGGCTATTTTAAGCCATTCCCCTAAAACAAAAATAAGGCGCTGGCGGGGATCGAACTCTGTACCTCTTGTATGCAAGTCATGTGTTCCAACCAAATGAGCTACTAAGTCTTTTGCTTACAAAAGTTAGTACATTGCTAAACATTATTCTTTTCTCATTCCTCTTTTTTCATGTTTTGCTGCAATTTTTAATTTAAGGATATCTTTTTCATACGGAGTCCAATTTACGCAAACTCAGACTCTATCTCAAGCAGAATTTCAAGAAGAACGCAATGGCGTAACCTGTTTCCCTTAGTTCTTTGATTTCGAATTAATTATACTTTAATTTGTTAATTTCACAGCTATAGAATACACGGGGTGTTACAAACATAGAAAGAGAATTATATTTTTTATTTCCATTTTTAGATGCAAATAAAACATAGAAAAAGAATTATACTTTTTAGTGTGATGGTAAACATAAATTAGAAAAGAGAAGAAAAAGATTACATTGGGAAAGATTACATTTTTAATGTAATTAAAGAAGGAGAGAAAATAGTACATTTTTTCTATTATGTAATAAAAGATATAAAAGTTACATATTGCAATGTAATTAAAGAAAGAATATAAAAGTTACATTTTGCAATGTAATTAAAGGTGAAATGAAAGATTTCATTTTGCAATGTAAATAAAAGATTTCAAAAGAAAGGAAAAGATTACATTTTTCATAAATGTAATATAAGAAAAGAAAGGGTTACATTTCTATATAATGTAATATAAGGATGGAAAAGTTTACATTTTTATGTGATGAAAAAAAAAAGTTTACATTTTATTTGCAATGTAGATGCAAATAAAAAGATGAAATTTAAAAAGGATTATTTTATTCACATTTTAGATGTGAATAAGAACATGAATTTAAAAAGAATATTTTATTCACATTTTAGATGTGAATAAAAGGACATGAAATTTAAGAAGTACATTTTATTTGCCTTTTTATATGCAAATAAAAACCATAAAAAATGAAGTACATTTTTATTTGCAAATTAGTTGCAAATAAAAACATGAAAATATAAAGTACATTTTTATTCACCTTTTAGAGGTGAATAAAAAACCGAATTGAAAAAGTACATTTTTATTCACATTGTAGATGAGGATAAAAACTTGAATTAAAAAGTGTATTTTTATTTACATTTTAGATGTAAATAAAAACATAGAAATCAAAAGCGGAATTTATATTTACATTTTAGGTGTAAATAGAACCATGAATTTGAAAGGTAAATTTATATTTACATTTTAGATGTAAATAGAAACAAGGATTAAAAAGTGTAATTTTTACTTGCATTTTATATGTGAATTAAAGCATGAATTAGAAAGTACATTTTTATTTGCATATTTAGATGTAAATAAAGAATAGAATGAAAGTCACATTTTTATTTACATTCTAGTTGTAAATAAAAAGATTAGATTAAAAGAGGCATTTTAAATTCACATTTTAGATGTAATAAAAAACGATAGAATTTAATGTAATATTTTTATTGTCGAAATAGAGACAATAAAAAGATTAGAATTAAAAGGTTTCTCATGTAGTGTAGAAAGATTTCTCATACCAGTCTCATGACTGACCTATAGTTTGTTTCATTGGCAAACTCGGGTGCCCATATTTTCCACACGGGCAGTCGAGTATCTTTTTGTAGATATTTATCTCTAGCAGGATCCTGGATCGAAGCTTAAGGCCGTGTCCAGATCATAGAAAGTCTTCCGCTGTTTATTGCAATAATTTATTGTAATAAGTCTTCCGCTGTATTTTATTTATCGATGTACTCTGATATTCTGTACTCTGATGATGTAACATTATTGTAATGTTTATAAAAGTCTTCTGTGATCTATTCTAATGTATTGTATTCCCAAAGTTAACATGTGCGAATTTTGAACGGTCTTGGTCGATTTTGCGATCGATTAGGTCCGGGCAAAATCCTTGTCGTTACAGTTGGTATCAGAGCTCTTGTTAGCTCAAAAGGAAGTATTTAAAAAGTATTAATACCAACTGAAACGACCCGAACTTTGTTCTTTACTGGGAAGCCTGATTATCATTAGCAATACATTACTAAATGATAACCAGGTATATTTAGTAATTGGAATAAAATGAAATGTGAATTGGGTTTATCGTGAACTATGTTTTAAACGACATTTGTTATTTAACCCAATTAACAGTGAAATATGATTTGGAATTTATAAATCTTTTATTAAGATTTAAATGCAAATTTTCCTAAAGTAAAGTTTTCCAATTTAATATATTAAATTGGAATTGAATGGAATTCGAATTAATAATAACCGAGATAAGCTTCTGTAAAAGAAGATCGATACTATATATGGAATTTAAGAGGCTTTGCCATTATTCCATTTATATTATTCGTCAGATACATATGGAAAAACCGGGTTTAACCCGTTTCGAAAAATTACTACGACAATGAAGAGTCGAAGATGAAGACGGTGGTTGAAGACCGGCGATCTTCACATCGAATGGATGTTTGCTACTGATGCCCATGATTGGAGTAGCTACCTTGAAGGGGCTACAGTGGTAACCGCCCGGACATACTTGTTGATTGTCCGGACTCCGGTTTCGTTCAGACCTAGAACGGACTTGTAAATGGATGTTATGTCTGATGTTGTATTCCTTCACACTGTATTCATTTATTTCTGCTAATATATTTCTGTTTGGTAGCGGAGAATTTATTCTTTTGCTTAATACACTTCTCTGAGACGTATGAGCTCAGAGGTTACATATTGGCAGAAATCAATGATAAGGGATTGGCAATGTGGCATGCTAAGATGCATGGATCAAGGCTTTTGTTGAAAAGCAGAGCCTTGTGGTTGATGATCAAAGCATAGCCTGTTTAGGCGTAGCTTTGTGTAGCGTGACTTCGCGAGCCTCACACTCCGGTATGAGTCAAAAATGGGAGAAGGGACTACAGGGAGTGCACACGTTTCTTTCTAGCTAGAGTGGTGTCAGGGACCAACCAGAGTTGACATTTTACTTATGTGGATGATGGATTATGAGGTAACTCGGATTTATAGTTTGTTAGTGGCCATATTATAGGTTCAAAGGAACCAGGAAACGTGTGTTCAGGAATTGCCAATCCACTACCGTTAAGTGGGGACAGACCCTGAAGATCCAAGGGTTGCCCATAAGTGTGATCATGAGGCATTTGCTAGAGTGTCTCGAATCGGTAAGGAGCTCCTCCGTAGCCTTGACTCATGATGGAAACCCAATTTTCAATACGACCCCAGGCGGTTTTGATTGTAGTACTAGTATGGCGACATAGTATATGGTAGCTATGCCATCTATGATTGATACGTTATGATTGAAATGTTTTCATTAAAACATATACACACTAATATTAAATTCGTTCTATCGTATCAAGCATCTTTTGACCATTATAAGGTAAAACCCTATCCTCCGGTTTGCGTTGCATTGTGTGGTGGGACTTGGGTCTTATAATGGTTTCATTATTCTAAAAAGCATTGTGTTGTTTAACGATTTACTTTATTTTATGCACTGGCAATCCAATGGAGTAAACCTGTTCCGCGTTAGCGGCGTGGTCCTGTGATTAGCCCTTTTATTAGATAGGTTAGTTAAAATTGCTCATACCAGTCCCATGACTGACCTGTAGTTTGTTTTGCTGGCAAACTCGAGTGCCCATATTTTCCACACAGGCAGTCGAGTAGGTTTTGCAGATATATTTACAGGATCCTGGTTTACAGCTGAAGCGGTATTCGTAAAGCTCTGCATCCGTGTATTCCTTTCGGTTGTATATTTGTACATATTTTCCGCTGCTTTTTAAGTGTAATTTAAATCTATGATATTATTGTATTTCTATTGTGTAATAAGTATTCAGACTTTGTCATATTCTTGTACTCTGATGTAATTGTTGTAACCAGCAATAAAATGTTCTTCAGTTTATGTTCTGATGTGTGTTGTTCTCAAAGCAATCCAGGCTTTCCTTTACTGAGAAGTTCAGGGTCGTTTCATTTTTAATTTTAACCGTACAAATAAATTCACCGGGGCCACATACGGACTCTGCCCGGACCTAATCGATCGCAAAATCAACCAAGACCATTCAAAACTCGCATACGTTAACTTTGGGAATACAATACATTAGAACAGATCACAGAGGACTTTTATTAACATTACAATAATGTTACATCAGAGTACATTGATAAATAAAATACAGTGGAAGATAAATTACAATGAATATAATACATTGCAGCGGAGACAATAAACTAATACAGCGGAAGACTTTCTATGTTCTGGACACAGCTTTAGACTTCGATCCAGGATCCTGCTAAAGAGATAAGATATCTGCAAAACAAGCTACTCGACTGCCCGTGTGGAAAAATATGGGCACCCGAGTTTGCCAGTGAAACAAACTACAGGTCAGTCATGGGACTGGTATGAGAAATCTAACTTAACTAATCTAATAAAAATGGCTAATCACAGGACCACGCCGCTAACACGGAACGGGTTTACTCCATCGGATTGCCGGTGCATAAAATAAAGTAAATCGTTAAACAACGCAATGCTTTTTAGAAAAATGAAACCATTATAAGACCCAAGTCCAATCACACAATGCAACGCAAACCGAAGGATTGGGTTTTACCTTATAATAGTCAAAAGATGCTTGATACGATAGAACGGGTTTAATATTTGTGTGTATAGTTTTTAATAAAAACGTTTCAATCATAATGTATCAGTCCTAGACGGCATAGCTACCATATATTATGTCGCATACTAGTTCTACAATCAAAATCGCATGGGGTCGTATTGGAAATTTGGTTTCCATCATGAGTCAAGGCTAGGGAGGAGCTCCTTACTGATTCGAGACACTCTAGCAAATGCCTCAGGATCACACCTATGGGCAACCCTTGGATCTTCAGGGTCGGTCCCCACCTAACGGTAGTGGATTGGCAATTCCTGAAAACACGTTTCCCGGTTACTTTGAACCTATAATATGGCCACTAACAACCTATAAATCTGAGGTACCTCATAATCCATCATCCACATAAGTAAAATGTCAGCGCTGGTAGGTCCCTGACACCACTCTAGCTAGAAAGAAACGTGTGCACTCCCTGCAGTCCCTTCTCCCTTTTTGACTCATACCAGGGTGTGAGGCTCGCGAAGTCACGCTACATAAAGCTACGCCTAAACGTGCTATGCTTTGATCAGCAACCACAAGGCTCTGCTTTTCAACAAAAGCCTTGTTCCATGCATCTTAGCATGCCACATTATCAATCACTTATCATTGATTTCTGCTAATATATAACCTCTGAGCTCATACGTCTCAGAGAAGGGTATTAAGCAAGGGAATAAATTCTCCGCTACCAAACAGAAATATATTAGCAGAAATAAATGAGTACAGTGTGAAGGAATACAGCGTCAGACATACCATCCATTTACAAGTCCGTTCTGGGTCTGAACGAAACCGGAGTCCGGACAATCAACAAGTACGTCCGGGCGGTTACCACTGTAGCCCCTTTGAGGTAGCTACTCCAATCATGGGCATCAGTAGCAAACATCCATTCGATGTGAATATCGTCGGTCTTCAACCACCGTCACTCTTCATTGTCGTAGTAATTATTCGGAATGGGTTAAACCCTGTCTTTCCGAAAAACTCGCGTATTTTTATAATTACAATTCAAGTGCTATAAAACATGTCCAACGCCTCATTCCAATTCAGAATTATTCTTCCAATAAAATATTCGTATTATTCTATCAAAGATAAATCCTTTAAATTTATTCTTAAATCTTTCTTTTAAAGATTTATTAAAACCCCAATTTGGTTTTAAATATCAAAAATCGTTATTCAATGATTATTTAAATTTAAGAAATAAATCTTATCTTTAACTGGGTTAAAGAACTAATGTCATTTTAAAACACCGTTCACAATAAACTCAAAATCGACTTCCATTAAATATGGAATGTTCACAGTAATCAAATCCATATATAATCGTTATAAATTTCTGTATCCGACCAGTAATATAAATGGAATAACGGCAAAGCCTCTTAAATTCCATATGTAGTATCGGTCTTCTTTTATAGAAGCTTATCTCGGTTATTATTAATTCGAATTCCATTCAATACCAATTTAATATATTAAATTGGAAAACTTTACTTTTGGAATATTTCCATTTAAATATTAATAAAAGATTTATAAATTCCAAATCATATTCTCCCTGTCAGTTGGGTTAAAGAACAAATGTCGCTTAAAAACACAGTTCACAATAAACCCAACTCACATTTCATCTTATTGCACTTACTAAATATAAACTGAAACTTTTAATAATCTTAATTAAAAAGATTTATTCATTTCTCAACTGGGTTTAAGAAAGGTGTTATTGAAGACACCATTCACGATAAACCCAAAATCTAATTTATTTAATTTAATTTCGATTAAATATTCACTAATTGGGAAATTCATTAAATCTTAATTTAATGATTTATTCTAGTTAATAACTAGTTCATTCAATAAAAGTATATTTTTCTAAAATATATTCTTTTTCTAAACTGTTCTTTTTCTAAGACATTTTCTAAAATATTCTTTTTCTAGAATATTCTTTATTGGAATGTGACTCAATCAACAACCATATATTGTATGTAATCAACCATCATGATAAATAATTATCAAACATCCAAATGACGACCAGAGTGGAATTTATAACTGTGTGAGCATTAAAATAAATAAATAACGCTCATCACAGACTGTCAATCCCTCGATTGACATATAACTAAATATTGGGATTAGTGTATGTCCAGTATCATCCCAATACCCATGTGGGGTTTCATCTATCAAACAAATAATAAATTATTTGTGCACTTGGGCGATGTGTGAAAATTATCGTCCCAATCACATAAACAAGTCGGGTAACTTGTAAATGGGAGTGTAATATTCAATTTGAATACACAAACATTTACCTTTAATACATCGAATATTTCTATACAACAAACATATATTTCAAACCATCGCTAACATCATATTTAAATGATTAATTCTTTTCGATGAAAACTATTTACGTTGAAAATATACTCTTTTAATGCTCACTCTTTTATTGAGTTCAAATGAAAGTAAAACCGGATTTTTAATTCTACTGTTTTTGTCGTCTCTAAAATGACAATGAAAATGTGACATCTACATCTATTCTTTTTATTGCATATATAATGGCAATTAAAATGTAACTTTAAAATCTATTCTTTTATTTACATCAAAAATGCAAATAAAAATATAACTTTAATTCTAATCTTGTTATTGAATATAAAATGTCAATAAAAGTGTTGCTTTAAATCTACTCTTTTTATTTACATCTAAAATGTAAGCAAAGGTGTGACTTTAAATCTATTCTTTTTATTTACATCTAAAATGTAAATAAAAATATAAATTTTTTTCTAAGCTTTTTATTGTCTTTATTTTGACAATAAAAATGTGACATTAAATTCTATCTTTTTGATTACATCTAAAATGTAAATTAAAATGTCACTTTTATTTCTATGTTTTTATTTACTTCTAAAATGTAAATAAAAATACACTTTTTAAATTTATGTTTTTATTTACATCTAGAATGTAAATAAAAATACACTTTTTAATCCATGTTTTTATTCTTTTACATTTGACAAAAATGAATATTTTTGTTTAAACCTTTTTTTTATGAACAAAAATGCCTAATTTTGTTAATTCTTTTAATGAACAAAAATGTCTATTTTTGTTTAATGAAAAAAATGTCTTTTTCTTTTTACTGAACCAAAAATGTCTCTTTATTGTTAAGGAACAAAATGTTTACTTTCTTATTAATGGACAAAGATGTATCTTATATTTAATCATTTTAAATGAACAAAATTGTTTCATCTATTCTTTAATCCTTTTTAATGATAAAAAATGTGATCTTTCTTCTTAATGACCAAAAAAGTATATTTTGGTTTCACTCTTTCTAAATGACAAAAATAAATATTTTTGTTTTCATTCTTTTAATTGACAAAAATGTGAATTCTATATGAACATCATTAACAAACGTGATGTTTTAATTCTAAAGTAACATTTCTAGAAAAAATGTGTATATTTAATCATGTATGATAATTCTGACAAAATGTATATTTTAATCATGTATGGCATTTCTAACAAAATGTCTATTTTATCTTGTATGACAATTCTAACAAAATGTATATTTTAATCATGTATGACATTTTGTAAAATGTCTGTTTAATTATGTATGACAATTCTAACAAAATGTACATTTTAATCATGTATGACATTTCTAACAAAATGTATATTTTGTTTTTCTTACTTTTCTATTCAACAAAATGAGTATTTTATTTTATCACTAATTTATATGTGTTAACATAAATATAGTCTAAATAAATATCACTTCTATTTAACATAAATGTAGTCTAAAAAGATGACATTTTCATTTCATGTAACATTATAATGACATTTTTATTCAGCGTGAATATAATCTAAGTAAATGAAATTTTATTCAACATGAATATGTTTTTAATCCCATATATCATTTCTAAATAAAATGATATTTTAACCCAATTTGACATTCTAACAAAAACGGTGTTTTAATTTCTAATAACAAAAACGGTGTTTTAATTTCCAATATGACATTCTATCAAAAACGGTGTTTTAATTTCTAATATGACATTCTATCAAAAATGGTGTTTTAATTTTAATTACATTGAAAAATGTGACCTTTTTATTCTCAACTAAATGACGGTGAAATAATGTCCATTTTATTTCCAACTAAATGACGGTGAAATAATGTCCATTTTATTTCTAACAAATTTAACATTGAAAATTGTCCTTTTTAATTCTAACTAATTTGTCACTGAAAATTTTCCTTTTTAATTTCTATAACAATAATGGTTTTATTTTGACAAATCAATCCTCAACAAAAAGGGTATATTTTTATTCAACAATTGTGTTTCAACAAATATCATCACATCAACACATCCACATAACGACATCAATCAATTCAGATTTCATAGCAATCAACAATTTAATTTCACAACATACATATATAGAATTCACATGGCGAGGAATAATTTAATTTTAATAATTAAATATAGAAATCTCACATCGATTGGTTTTCAGAAATCGTTCTTGTTCAAATTTGGCTGAATTTTCAAAGTGCTCTGTTCTGGTCGTGGATAGTTCCGTCGCGTAGATCTCTTCATTGCGATTCCAACGCTTTTTGTTTCATTCGATTTCGATAAAATCTGAATAAGATACGGTATTTTAAAGATTTGATTATATTAATAAAATAATTAACTAATTAATTAATTTAACCCTTTAGAATTTTGGGCTGTTGTCTCTTCTTCTTGGTTCAGTAATACGCTCTAAACAAAAGCCCATCATCGACAATTGCAAACCGCAGCCGCCGCCATCACTTCAGGGGTCCGGACCCCGATCCAATAGCGCCACCCCGATCGCCAGAACCTCCTCTTCCCGCGCCTTCCTCCATGGCCAGCTCAGCCTCTCTCTCTAGCCGGAATTCCATACCGAATGTTGATGGTTTGGCCTCGAAATTCGCGAGAAACACAAGCCGAGACTCGATCTTAACCGTACAGATCCAAAGCCCCTGAATCCTCCTTCCATTTCGCTTATCCATGCTTTGATTTTGGGTAGATTAGGATTTATTGAGGAATTAAATTCGAATGTTTTTGGCCCTTAAATTCATGGTCGGGGCTGCTTTGAGATTAGGTTTAGGGTTTCGTATTGGACCGTATTTGGACAGTATTTATACCGTATTTTCTCTGTTATTTGATTATTTAATTCAAGAAAATATTTTTTTCATTGATACTAACTCCGAATCGAACCCAACGAATGTCGCCACTAGTCAAATACCCCTGCTCCAGACACAATGGAATATGTTTCGTAACCCAATTCGGCTGTTACGATATGTTTTTCTTTAAATTAAAATATAGAACATTTAATTATTTAATTTGATCGTACATTTTAATTTACCGGGGCCACATACTAACTCTAAAAATTACAGAAAAATTATTTCTAGTTATGTTTTGACGATACGGTCTTAACAAAACTAATTTCGTCGAGTTCCGAGACCGTTTGAGAAATGGCCATTTTCTGGTCGATTAAATTTGACTGAAATTGACAAAACACGTTTTCTTTTGCCACACTCACATATTAATTCGAAAAATTCTGGGAAATTAAAATTAACAATAATTCGACATTCCGGTTCCAACAAAAGTGATTTCATCGAAAACCGAGGTCGTTTGGAAAATGGCTATTTTCAAGGGCTATGTTTTATATTAAAATATATATAAATTATGCAGCGACTTTTCTAAATTTTAAACTGGACATAACTTATAATTTATAAAGAGAAATTTCAATTTTTCAGATTCGTTAGAAAGATATGATTGGACATATATAAATATTTCTTGTTTTGTTCAATTCTGATTAAAAATGAATTATGTACATTCAGTTAAAGTTTGAAATCAAATTTTCGAACTGCCACGCCTTTTCAAACTCCTTTTATAATTAAATTAAATTTAATCTTATCAAAATAAATTTTAAGTTGTTATTATTTAAAATAAATTATTTAAAATTCTTAATATCCCTTAAAATTTCTAAAAATAAAAATTTTAAATTGGCCTTAAAATTTCGGGTTGTTACAATCGCCCCCACTTAAAATCTTTTCGTCCTCGAAAAGGAACGTAGCTAAAAGTTGTTTAATTAACTAACTTAATTAAATTTTTATTTATTGTTTTAATGATTTTATTAGTTAAATTAATTTTCATTCCAATAATTTTATTAGTTAAACTAGTAATCAAACATCACAACCAGCAATCAATTAGGTAATTAACTTTTATAAATATATATAACGTTTATACATAGTCATAAATCATATTTTTAGTGCAAATCACAGCAATGTGTTCTAACTAAGTTTTGGTTCTCATACCAGTCAGTTGGAAATATATAGAAATCCCACCTTCGAGACTCGAACATAAACTCTGATGATGCTAGCAATCATCAAAATCGTCTCCGGGCGACTAGAGTGTGATCCCATATCTATCCAGTATATTTAAACTTCGAATATCCGTTAATTACTAGTATATTCGAAATCTTTATATACTCGATTGTCCACATTAAAATAATAATATACTCAAATACGTATTTTAAGATAAAATTTTCAAAACTACATTTGTTTTCATTTTTATTTTTAAAGAAAATAATACTCTTCACACTCATTCTAGGATGCTACTGATCCCATCTCTAACGAGTTTTTCTTATTGGATATTACTAATCCAATCTCTAATTAATTCTTTCATTCGGTTCTAATGTGTCTTGTCCTCAAGCTCTGTAAACCAAAGCTCTGATACAAAATGAAACGACCCGAACTTCCCAGTAAAGGAAAGCCTGGATTGCTTTGAGAACAACACACATCAGAACATAAACTGAAGAACATTTTATTACTGGTTACAACAATTACATCAGAGTACAAGAATATCACAGAGTATGGATACTTATTACACAATAGAAATACAATAATATCAGAGATTTAAATTACACTTAAATAGCAGCGGAAAATAATACAAATATACAACCGAAAGGAATACACGGATACAGAGCTTTCCGAATACCGCTTCAGCTGTAAACCAGGATCTTGTAAATACATCTGCAAAAGCTACTCGACTGCCCGTGTGGAAAATATGGGCACCTGGAGTTTGCCAGTGAAACAAACTACAGGTAAGTCATAGGACTGGTATGAGAAATCTTAACTTAACCTATATAATGATAATGATAAGGCTAATCATAGGACCACGCCGCTATCGCAGAACGGGTTTAATCCATTGGATTGCCAGTGCATAAAATAAGGTAAATCGTTAAACAACGCAATGCTTTTTAGAAAAATGACACCATTATAAGACCCAAGTCCCATCACACAATGCAACGCAAACCGAAGGATAGGATTTTACCTTATAATGGTCAAAAGATGCTTGATACGATAGAACGGGTTTAATATTTGTGTGTGTATATGTATGGGTATATATATTTCAAAAACATTTCAATCATAATGTATGAATCATAGACGGCATAGTACCCCATCCTACTATGTCGCCATACTAGTTCTACAATCAAAACCGCATGGGGTCGTATTGGAAATGTTCGAGTTTGTGCCCTAGAGGCAATCTGTTAGTTGTGAATAATAATGACATTGTTATTGTTATGTTTTATTTGGAATAAAATGTTCTGTTATTTTATATTTACTGCGTAATATAAATATTAATATAATAGAAGTCCTTAGAATAATAATACGAGATTATATAGTTCGAGTAAGACTGAACTTGAGATTATATGATATGTCAAGTATTATAATTCTTAAATGTCCCTGGTCGAGTTTTATTGTTTATACAGGATAACAATAAAGCACTGAGACTAGTAAATTGATTGACTGATGATCACATCTTATTGATCATTAATATACATGATATTAAAGTCAAAATATAAATATGTATTAGAGAATAGCGTATTGGACTGAACCACCGTGAGATAACTACATGGAATATAATCAATAGTATCATAAGTTGTTCTCATAGTTATAGTGATATAATGGTCCTCGGACCTGAAATTATTATAATTTTATTCGAGGATATTTATGTTTTGATATCATCTAATGTTATTTCGTAACAGAGTAATAATAACGGTGATTATTGGATATATCTAGAATCGAATATAAATTCTGAATGATCTAGATGGAATTTAAACCTACGATATATTCGTAGTGATATCCTTGGGCCTCTTGATTGAGTGAGACTGTGAAATGCATGACCGTGTAATGAACTGGAATTTCGCTCGATCCGAATCAATCGCTAAACCGATCAAGACCGTTCGAAATCCCTAATCGTATGAGAACATGACAAACCAGAACACAAACAGAAGAACATTTCATTGCTTATTACAACAATTCCATCAGAATAAAAGGATATGCAGAGTATGAATAAATATTATACAACAGAGAATATCAGAGATTTTAAATACAATACTGCAGCGGAAAAATAATACAAAACATAACTGGAAGAAATACACGGATACAGAGCTTTCTGAATATCACTTCAGCTATAAACCAAGATCCTATAAATATAAATCTGCAAAACCCAACTACTAGCTGCCCGTGCGGAAAATAAGGGCACCTAGAGTTTAGGTCAAAACAATAAACTCCAGGTCAGCCATGTGACTGGTGTGAGAACTAAAACAGTTATAAATTTGATTTTTAAAGTTCGGTAAATCAAGGGACCACGCCGTATAACACGGAACGGGTTTTTACCCCGAGAGTACCAGTGCTTAAACAAACAACGCAATGCTAAATAAAGAACAATGAAGCTGTTATAAGACCCAGGTCCCATCACACAATGCAACACAAACAGAGGATAGGGTTTTACCTTATAACAGCCAAATATGCTTGATACGTGAAATTTCATCCTTTTATTATTACTATAAGTGAAGAAAACAACTTCAATCATAAGTATAAATCATAGACGGCATAGTGCCCCATCCCACTATGTCTCCATACTAGGCTCTACAAATAACACCGAAAGACACGTATTGGAAATTGGATTCCATCATGAGTCGAGGCAAGGGGCAAGCTCCTCTCCGATTCGAGACACTCTAGCAAATGTCTCAGGACCCCACTATGATCCTTGGATGCTTCAAGGCCGGTCCTCTCTTACTTTCGAGGATTAGTATTCTTGAGCACACGTTTCCCGGTCCTAATAGACCTAATAATCGAGGCGCCTCATCCAACAACCACACAGGTGAAAAGTATATAAATGTCAGGGCTGGTAAGTCACTGACACCACCATAGCTAGAAAGAAACGTCGTCCTCTCCCTGTAGTCCTTATCCTGTTTTTGACTCATACCAAGGTGTGAGGCTCGCGAATTCACGTTACACAAAGCGGTGCCACAAAGGCCGTGCTTTGATCATCAACCACAAGACTCTGCTTTTCAAGCCTTGATCAATTGCCACTTAGGCATGCCACACAGGCAATTCACGCTATGTGATTGATATCTATCGATATATAACCTCTAAGCTCGTACGTCTCAGAGAAGGGCGTTAAGCAAGAGAATAAATTCGCCGCCGCCAAACAGATATATATTTAATAGAAATCAATCACACAGAATAAAATCCAATGTCAGACACATAGTCCATTTACAAGTCCGTTCTGGGTCTGAACGAAACCGGAGGCACCTTATTCCTCCCCCGTATATCCAATACAGGGCAGAGGCCCTCGCATATCCGTCGATCTCCAAGTACGTCTGGACGATCACCAACTGATTCTCTCCTCTTGGGTGTACAGCCCAATCAAGATTATCAATAATCATCCAAACGATGTGAAGACCATCCGGTCTTCCACCACCGTCTTCATTTTCGACATAACGTCGAATCGGTTATTCAGAATGGGTAAAGCCCGGCCTTTCTGAATAACCCACGTATATAATAAATATTTTTTTACACAAACACAACATACGCCTCATTCCAATTCAGAATATTCCTTTATTCAAAAATTCACATTCTTAGGGTAAGGTTCCCATTAATTTTATCAAAGATAAATCCTTTGAAATTTATTCTTTAATCTTCCTTTGAATATCATTTCGAACTAGTCGGGATTAGCGAACCACACCGAAGTAATTATTTATTTTATTTCCCCATCCCAACCTGTTTATCCCATGAGGCAAAACTGGTAATACCCCATATCTAACACCATGGTGTTATCGGTAAACTTAATTACCATTTCACGTTCAAATCTAATTAAAGATTTAACTATTGCTTTGGAGCAAAATTGGTGATACTCCATTCTCGATCATTTCAATATAATTAAAGATTCATTAAAACTCCACTTAGTTTTAATCTTTAACTGGGTTAAAGAACCAACGTCATTTAAAACACGGTTCATGATAAACCCATAATTCCATTTGATATTAAATATTAGGCTTTGAATAGAAAATATATCAGCTTATATTCAATATCAAATTCTAAATATTTTTAAAACCACTTCAAATCCAATTCATTTATTTAAAAATATTGGATTTTAATTCTAGTTCACAACTAGTTCATTTCGATAAAAATATATTTTTATCCTTTCAAATAGGGATTTTTTCATCCCAGTTCTTTCCAATTCATATATTTTGATTTTACACAAATTATAGATATTTTTAATAAATTTATCAAGGCCCGTACAGTCGATTTCCAATAACGGTCGTCGAACAGCACTTACAGCGACCTTTTCTAAATTTGATTTGGTCGTATCTCCAAATCCAACCATTAGATTTCAAATTTCTAATATTCATTGGAATGTTCTTTTCGATACGAACCTAATAGTTCCGGTTTCAGGATAATCCGACGGTCGAATCTCCCGTAACGTCAATTCGAAGTCAATGGTCGAAATTCACGAACTGCCGCGGCGCGGCGCGTTCTATTCAGACCATTTAATATATATAATATATATATTATATATATTTCATCGATTTCAATTCTAAACGTATTTTATAAATCGTTTTAAATTCATTTTCAAAACAATTTCAACTTCATATTCAAATTTAAATCAAAATTGAATATTCCACATCATCGATATATATAAATGATAATATTTTCAAAACGTTATATTTTGAAATCACTTCTTCTTCAATATTCGAATAAAATCGATATAAATATCGTTCACATCAAAATGGCGCAAATCTAACCAACACGGCTTTATATTTCAATAACATCGTTATTATATTCAACAAATGAATATTTTCTTCAACACATGAATATGTAAATTTTATTTCAACACACGACTAATCTCAACAAATGAGTACCGTTAACACATGAGTATTTATTTTACTACAACACATGAATATATATTTCTTTCCACACATGGGTATATATTTCTTTCAACACATTAATATATATTTTATTTTCAACACATGAATATATATTTCTCAATATTCTTTATTTTCTAAATTGGAATGAAACCCGATCAATTACCATATAAGGTTAATTATATGGATTCCTTACAACACATGTATATAACAGCCACGATAAATAATCAACCATCATCCAAAGTGCACAACACAACTGTCTGTCAACCTATCGATCGACATACAATTAATTATTGGGACTAGTGTACATCCCAATACCCGTGTGGGGTTTCACATCAACAAACACAAATTTTATTTGTGCAGTTGGGCGACGTGTAAAATTTATCGTCCCAATCAAGATCAGTCAAATCAGTGTACATAAACAAACCGTCTGGTTTGTAAATGAATATCTTATTTTATTCACTTCCACATTAAAAATTATATTTTTAACGATAAAATATTTTATTTCAACACATGAATTTCTATTCAGTTCATTTACACAATAAAAATGATATTTTTATTTTTCTAACATATTTTAGAAAATTTCGGTAGCATAACGGCACGATACTAGAAACGGGACAAGGCCTAGCCTTTTCCTCGGTCTAATAATGGCCCACGCCATACACAAATCAAATTCTAATCAATTCAATTTCATTATTCACACCACAAACGAAATTCCAACAAATATTCTAATCAATGACCAAACACCCAAACAAATAAGTCCATGGTCTGCGGACGATGGTGTCGGGTGCTACTAAACACCGTCTGCATCCTAGTATATATTTCTAACTAGGAAATAACATTTAAAGTGAGGAGTTCTCACCAAAGCTAATCCAAACGCCACGACTCTTCATATGTAGAAAATCTTCACCGTTCTTGCCCTTCGTCATTTTCATCGCCCGTATCCACTACATATATAAATATCGCATTTTTATATTATCACTTCTTCATGATAAAACAAAGTTCAGATTTTTATTTCACTTCATATATTTACAAATCTTCTTTCTATATAAAAATTATATTTTTATATTTCTACTTCTTATATAAAGATTGAATTTTTATAATCATAACTATATAAAAATTATATTTTTATATTTCTACTTTGATAAAAACCATATTTTTAATATCTCTACTTTATGATATTCATATTTTTAATATGCCACTAGTATAAAAATTATATTTTTAACCTTTCTATATTATAAAAATTATATTTTTAATCTTCACATCATATAAAAATTATGTTTTTAGCCTTTCTATAATATAAAAATTATATTTTTAATCTTCACATCTAATAAAAATCATATTTTTATTTCCACTTCATATATATAAAAATCGAATTTTTCTCTTCACTATAAAATAAAAATCATATCTTTGTAGAACCAAAAATTATATTTTTATATCGATAAAAATTAATTTCTCACTCCGCTACTTCATGCCTAAAAACCTAATTTTTACCTTAATTGAAATCGAAACTTTATATATCAAAAATCTATACCTTCTCTGTATAAAAATCCTTTCTTGACCAATATAAAAATTCAATCTTTATCAATGTAAATGAAAAATCTATAATTTTATGACAATCAAAATCATGTTTTCAAACAATGAAAATTTATTCTTTTCAACAATAAAAAAAAATCAGATTTTCATATCAAAGAAAATCATAATTTCTTTCTCTAAAAATTATATATTCTTACCATAAAAAATCATATATTTTATCAAGGAAAAACCGTATCTTTATGTTATAAAAAGTCTAATCTATATCTACATAAAAAATCTGGTTTTCTTAACATAAAAAAAAACTAATTTTACTTAACATAAAAATCTATTCTTTCATTTAATAAAAGTTCAGATTTTTAAATATACACATGTATATAATTTTCGATTTTTAACTAATTAAAAATCGCCCTTCATGTATTCAAACAAGAAAAAAAAACTCACTGTTCGATCTGAGGTGGGGGGAAGAAATCTCGGCACATGCAAGCGAGGTGGGGGTCAGCCAGCGTCGGGTTTTGGGAGGAGGAGAGAGGCAAGGTGGAGGGGGGTCCAGCGCAGGTGGCGCGGGTTTGGGTTTGGACGTATCCGGTTCTAGAATAGGGGAGAGAGGAGATGCGAGAGGAGGATCGGGAGGAAAGCGATGGGAGGAAGGAGGAGAAGTGGAGCACAGCCGAGGGGGGGCGATCGACGTTCGTGGGTGGCTGCACGTTGGGATCGGTGGAGCGGCTTTCCACTTTTTTTTTTTTGAAAGCAATTGATCGTGGAAAGGAAAAGAGAGAAGGGGGTGGTCAAGTGAAAAAGTGAGGTTATATTTTATAATTTATTTATTTATTTAATCCATGAAAAGTTGACTTTCCATTTGAACTCGAAATCAAGCCCATCGATTGTCGTCCCTAGTGTTTTACCCCCATTCCGAACACAATGGGATATGTCACATATGCTAATTCGATCGTTACGATCTGTTTTCGTTAAATTTAAAATATAAATCAGTATATATTCAATTTGAACGCACATTTCAATTTACCTGGGCTACACACGAACTCTAAAAATTCCAGAAAAATTATTTCTAGCTTCGTATTGACGATATGGTCCTAACAAAACTAATTTCGTTGAATTCTGAGACCGTTCGAAAAATGGTCATTTTCTGGTCGACCCGATCTGAGTGAAACTGACTAAACACGTTTAACTTTGCCACGCTCACATACTGATTCAGAAAATTATGAATTTTGAAACCTAGCAATAAATTGACATCCCAGATCCAACAAAAGTAGTTTTGTCGAAAACCGAGGTCGTTTGCAAAATTTCCATTTTCAAGGGCCTTTATATATATTAATATATATATAAATTCCACGGCGAGTTTTCTGAATTTTAAACTGGACATATCTTTCAACTTATAAAGCGAAATCTCAGTTTCTTGGCTTTGTTAGAAAGATATGATTAAACAGATTCAAATATTTCTTGTTTTGTTCAATTCCGACTTAAAACGAATTCTGTATATTCATTTGAAATTCGAAATCGAATTTTCGAACTGTAGGGCCATTTCAGGCTCGTTATATAATTAAAATAAATTTATTCGTTTTAACTTCATCGAAAATAAATTTTCCGTCGTTTTTATTTAAAATAATTCATTTTAAATATTCAAAATCTGTTAAGATAACCAAAATAAAAATTTTAAACTGACCCAGAATTTCCGGGTTGTTACAATCTCCCCCACTTAAAATCTTTTCGTCCTCGAAAAGGAACGAAGCTGAAAGTTGTTTTATAATCAACTCAACTTTCATTATTTTCGTTACGGCTTAAGTTCTTCTACTTTTCAGTTTCTAAGAACCTTCAAATTTTTCAAAAATTTGGCTAACACCCTAAATTTTCGAAAAATTTCGCCATAACCTCCCCTGCACCGGGAGCATGGGGAAAATCCCCAAACTGCCATACAGGCCCTCTCACCTCAAAAATAAAAATAAAAAGCCAAGCGGCTAGCCAATCGGCTCATAAAATCATCATCACCCAAAGAAATACAATAAACATGTACCTATTTGTCAGGCAAACAATTTTATTCCTCTTCTTTAGCCTCCTTGCTATGACCTGTTCAATGTATATATATGCACATGTATGCAAATTCAAGCAATTTTCAATACAGTTCAACATTTGGTTCAATTTGGCTACATATACCTTACATTCACATAATGGTTTAAAATTTTAATTAATCAAACAAAAATCAAACAACACAATCAGCAGTCAATTAGTGAATTAACGTTTTAAATTCATAATTTTGATATATATACAGAAAATCATGTTTTTGATGTCAAATCACAACAATAATCCTATATCTAGTTCGGTTCTCACACCAGTCTAAAGGAAATATATAGATATCTCACTTTCGAAACTCGAAAATAAATACTGATGATGGTATACTTCATCATCAGGACCATGTACGGGCGACTAGAGTGTGATTATATATCTATCCAGTATATTAAAACTTCGAATACATGTTTGCAAGGCGTATATGCAAAATCTTTATATATTGGATTGTCCAAATTCAATATAAAAATAATAGTCAAATACGTATAAAATGGTTTGAATTTTCAAGACTAAACTTGTTTTAAATTTTTATTTTAAAATTATACTCTTCACACTCGTTCTAGGATACTACTGATCCCCTCTTTAACGAGCCATTCTCATTGGATATTACTAATCCAATTTCTGATGAATTCTTTCGTTTGGTTCTAATGTGCCTTGTTCTCGAGCTCTATAAACCAGAGCTCTGATACCAAATGTAACGAACTGGAATTTCGCTTGATCCGAATTGATCGCTAAACCAATCAAGACCATTCGAAACCTCTAATCGTATGAGAGCACGACAAACCAAAACACAAACATAAGAACATTTCATTGTTTATTACAACAATTCCATCAGAATAAAAGGATATACAGAGTATGAATAAATATTATACAACAGAGAATATCACAGATATTAAATACAATACTGCAGCGGAAAAATAATACAAAACATAACTGGAAGAAATACACGGATACAGAGCTTTCCGAATATCACTTCAGCTATAAACCAAGATCCTATGAATATAAATCTGCAAAACCCAACTACTAGCTGCCCGTGCGGAAAATAAGGGCACCCATAGTTTAGGTCAAAATAATAAACTCCAGGTCAGTCATGTGACCGGTGTGAGAACTAAAACAGTTATAAATTTGATTTTTAAAGTTCGGTAAATCAAGGGACCACGCCGTATAACACGGAACGGGTTTTTACCCCAAGAGTACCAGTGCTTAAACAAACAGCGCAATGCTTAATAAAGAACAATGAAGCTGTTATAAGACCCAGGTCCCATCACACAATGCAACGCAAACAGAGGATAGGGTTTTACCTTATAACAGCCAAATATGCTTGATACGTGAAATTTCATCCTTTTATTACTACTATAAGTGAAGAAAACAACTTCAATCATAAGTATAAATCATAGACGGCATAGTGCCCCATCCCACTATGTCGCCATACTAGGCTCTACAAATAACACCGAAAGACACGTATTGGAAATTGGATTCCATCATGACTCGAGTCAAGGGGCAAGCTCCTCTCCGATTCGAGACACTCTAGCAAACGTCTCAGGACCCCACTATGATCCTTGGATGCTTCAGGGCCGGTCCTCTCTTACTTTCGAGGATTAGTATTCCTGAGCACAAGTTTCCCGGTCCTAACAGACCTAATAATCGAGGCGCCTCATCCAACAACCACACAGGTGAAAAGTATATAAATGTCAGGGCTGGTAAGTCACTGACACCACCATAGCTAGAAAGAAACGTCGTGCTCTCCCTGCAGTCCTTATCCCGTTTTTGACTCATACCGAGGTGTGAGGCTCGTGCATTCACGTTACACAAAGCGGTGCCACAAAGGCCGTGCTTTGATCATCAACCACAAGACTCTGCTTTTCAACAGAAGCCTTCATCAATTGCCACTTAGGCATGCCACACAGGCAATTCACACTATGCGATTGATATCTATCGATATATAACCTCTAAGCTCGTACGTCTCAGAGAAGGGCGTTAAGCAAGAGAATAACTTCTCCGCCGCCAAACAGATATATGTTTAATAGAAATCAATCACACAGAATAAAATCCAATGTCAGACACACAGTCCATTTACAAGTCCGTTCTGGGTCTGAACGAAACCGGAGGCACCTTATTCCTCTCCCGTATGTCCAATACAGGGCAGAGGCCCTCGCATATCCGTTGATCTCCAAGTACGTCTGGACGATCACCAAATGATTCTCTCCTCTTGGGTGTACAGCCCAATCAAGATTATCAATAATCATCCAAACGATGTGAAGACCATCCGGTCTTCCACCACCGTCTTCATTTTCGACATAACGTCGAATCGGTTATTCAGAATGGGTAAAACCCGGCCTTTTTGAATAACCCACGTATATAATAAATATTTTTTTACAAAAACACAACATACGCCTCATTCCAATTCAGAATATTCCTTTATTCAAAAATTCACGTTCTTAGGGAAAGGTTCCCATTAATTTTATCAAAGGAAAATCCTTTGAAATTTATTCTTTAATCTTCCTTTGAATATCATTTCAAACTAGTCGGGATTAGCGAAACACACTGAAGTAATTATTTATTTTATTTCCCCATCCCAACCTATTTATCCCATGAGGCAAAACTGGTAATACCCCATATCTAACACCACGGTGTTATCAGTAAACTTAATTACCATTTCACGTTCAAATCTAATTAAAGATTTAACTATCGCTTTGGAGCAATACTGGTGATACTCCATTCTCGATCATTTCAATCTAATTAAAGATTCATTAAAACTCCACTTAGTTTTAATCTTTAACTGGGTTAAAGAACCAACGTCATTTGAAACACGTTTCACGATATACCCATAATCCCATTTGATATTAAATATTAGGCTCTGAATAGAAAATATATCGGCTTATATTCAATATCAAATTCTAAATATTTTTAAAACCACTTCAAATCCAATTCTTTTATTTAAAAATATTGGATTTTAATTCTAGCTCATAACTTGTTCATTTCGATAAAAATATATTTTTATCCTTTCAAATAGGGAGTTTTTCATTCCAGTTCTTTCCAATTCATATATTTTGATACTACACAAATTATAGATATTTTTAATAATTTTATTAAGGCCCGTACAGTCGATTTACAATAACGGTCGTCGAACTGCACTTACAGCGACCTTTTCTAAATTTGATTTGGACGTATCTTCAAATCCAACCGTTAGAATTCAAATTTCTTATATTCATTGGAAAGCTCTTTTCGATACCAACCCAACAATTCCGGTGTTAGGAAAATCCGACGGTCGGATCTCCCGTAACGTCAATTCGAAGTCAATGGTCGAAATTCACGAACTACCGCGGCGCGGCGCGTTCTATTCAGACCATTTAATATATATATATAATATATATTATATATATTTCATCGATTTCAATTCTAAACGTATTTTATAAATCGTTTTAAATTCGTTTTCAAAACAATTTCAACTTCATATACAATTTTAAATCAAAATTGAATATTCCACATCATCGATATATATAAATGATAATATTTTCAAAACGTTATATTTTGAAATCACTTCTTTTTCAATATTCGAATAAAATCGATATAAATATCATTCACGTCAAAATGGCGCAAATCTAACCAACACGGCTTTATATTTCAATAACATCGTTATTGTATTCAAAAAATGAATATTTTCTTTAACACATGAATATGTAAATTTTATTTCAACACACGACTAATCTCAACAAACGAGTATCGTCAACACATGAGTATTTATTTTACTTCAACACGTGAATATATATTTCTTTCCACACATGGATATATATTTCTTTCAACACATTAATATATATTTTATTTTCATCACATGAATATATATTTCTCAATATTCTTTATTTTCTAAATTGGAATGAGACCCAACCAATTACCATATAAGGTTAATTATATGGATTCCATACAACACATGTATATAACGGCCACGATAAATAATCAACCATCATCCAAAGTGCACAACACAACTGTCTGTCAACCTATCGATCGACATACAATTAATTATTGGGACTAGTATACATCCCAATACCCGTGTGGGGTTTCACATCAATAAACATAGATTTTATTTATGAAGTTGAGGGACGTGTAAAATTTATCGTCCCGATCAAGATCAGTCAAATCAGTGTACATAAACAAACCGTCTGGTTTGTAAATGAATATCTTATTTTATTCACTTCCACGTTAAAAATTATATTTTTAACGATAAAATATTTTATTTCAACGCATGAATTTCTATTCAGTTCATTTACACAATAAAAATGATATTTTTATTTTTCTAACATATTTTAGAAAATTTCGGCAGCATACCGGCACGATACTAGAAACGGGACAAGGCCTAGCCTTATCCCTGGTCTAATAATGGCCCACGCCATACACAAATCAAATTCTAATCAATTCAATTTCATTATTCACACCACAAACGAAATTCCAACAAATATTCTAATCAATCACCAAACAACCAAACAAACAAGTCCATGGTCTGTGGACGATGGTGTCGGGTGCTACTAAACACCGTCTGCATCCTAGTATATATTTCTAACTAGGAAATTAAATTTAGAGTGAGGAGTTCTCACCAAAGCTAATCCAAACGCCATGACTCTTCATATGTAGAAAATCTTCACCGTTCTTGCCCTTCGTCACTTTCGTCGCCCGTATCCACTACATATATAAAAATCGTATTTTTATATTATCACTACTTCACGATAAAATAAAGTTCAGATTTTTATTTCACTTCATATATTTACAACGCTTCTTTCTATATAAAAATTTTATTTTTATATTTCTACTTCTTATATAAAGATTGAATTTTTATAATCATAACTATATAAAAATTATATTTTTATATTTCTACTTTGATAAAAACCATATTTTTAATATCTCTACTTTATGATATTCATATTTTTAATATGCCACTAGTATAAAAATTATATTTTTAACCTTTCTATATTATAAAATTTATATTTTTAATCTTCACATCATATAAAAATTATGTTTTTAGCCTTTCTATAATAAAAAAATTATATTTTAAATCATCACATCTAATAAAAATCATATTTTTATTTCCACTTCATATATATAAAAATCATATCTTTGTAGAACCAAAGATTATATTTTTATATTGATACAAATTAATTTCTTACTCCGCTACTTCATGCCTAAAAACCTAATTTTTACCTTAATTGAAATCGAAACTTTATATATCAAAAATCTATACCTTTTCTATATAAAAATACTTTCTTGACCAATATAAAAATTCAATCTTTATCTGTGTAAATGAAAAATCTATACTTTTATGACAATCAAAATCATGTTTCAAACAATGAAAATTTATTCTTTTCAACAATAAAAAAAAAATCAGATTTTCATATCAAAGAAAATCATATTTTCTTTCTCTAAAAATTATATATTCTTACCATGAAAAATCATATATTTTATCAGGGAAAAATCGTATCTTTATATTATAAAAAGTCTAATCTATATCTAGATAAAAAATCGGGTTTTTCTTAACATAAAAAAAACTAATTTTACTTAACATAAAAATCTATTCTTTCATTTAATAAAAGTTCAGATTTTTAAATATACACATGTATATAATTTTCGATTTTTAACTAATTAAAAATCGCCCTTCATGTATTCAAACAATAAAAAAAACTCACTGTTCGATCTGAGGTGGGGGGAAGAAATCTCGGCCCGTGCAGCCGAGGTGGGGGTCAGCCAGCGTCGGGTTTTTGGCGGAGGAGAGAGGCAAGGTGGAGGGGGGTCCAGCGCAGGTGGCGCGGGTTTGGGTTTGGGCGTCTCCTGTTCTAGAAAAGGGGAGAGAGGAGATGCGAGAGGAGAATCGGGAGGAAAGCGAAGGGAGGAAGGAGGAGAAGGGGAGCACGGCCGAGGGGGGCGATCGACGTTCGTGGGTGGCTGGGCGTTGGGATCGGTGGAGCGGATTTCCACTTTTTTTATTTTTTTATTTTGAAAGCAACTAATCGTGGAAAGGAAAAGAGAGAAAGGGGGTGGTCAAGTGAAAAAGTGAGGTTATATTTTATAATTTATTTATTTATTTAATCCATGAAAAGTTGACTTTCCATTTGAACTCGAAATCAAGCCCACCGACTATCGTCCCTATTGTTTTACCCCCATTCCGAACACAATGGGATATGTCAAATAGGCCAATTCGATCGTTACGATCTGTTTTCGTTAAATTAAAAATATAAATCAGTATATATTCAATTTGAACGCACATTTCAATTTATCGGGGCCATACACGAACTCTAAAAATTCCAGAAAAATTATTTCTAGCTTCGTATTGACGATACGGTCCTAACAAAACTAATTTCATTGAATTCTGAGACCGTTCGAAAAATGGTCATTTTCTGGTCGACCCGATCTGACTGAAACTGACTAAACACGTTTAACTTCGCCACGCTGACATACTGATTCAGAAAATTATGAATTTTGAAACCTAGCAATAAATTGACATCCCGGATCCAACAAAAGTGGTTTCGTCGAAAACCGAGGTCTTTTGCAAAATTTCCATTTTCAAGGGCCTTTATATATATATATTAAAATATATATAAATTCCACAGCGACTTTTCTGAATTTTAAACTGGACATATCTTTCAAATTCGAAAGTGAAATCTCAGTTTCTTGGCTTCGTTAGAAAGATATGATTAAACAGATTCAAATATTTCTTGTTTCGTTCAATTCCGACTTACAACGAATTTTGTATATTCATTTGAAATTCGAAATCGAATTTTCGAACTGCAGGGCCATTTCAGGCTCGTTATATAATTAAAATAAATTTATTCATTTTAACTTCATCGAAAATAAATTTTCCGTCGTTTTTATTAAAAATAATTCATTTTAAATATTCAAAATCTGTTAAAATAACCAAAATAAAAATTTTAAACTGGTCCAGAATTTCCGGGTTGTTACACCGTGCTCAAATATCGATTTGTTCTGAACAGTCTACTCATTGATCAAGAAAACAGATTAAATTATAAAAAGGATGATACGATCCATGCCTTCAGTTTAATCTAGGATATAACAGATAAAAGGATTAAATTATATTGAGACACTATTCACAACAGGTTGTATTGAATCATTACTATTATAGCTTGGGTAACAATGATGTGTAACTAGACACTGCTCATTGTTTACACTGTTTAAATCTCGCAAATATCGCCTGAGATCTCCTTCGAGATCTCGTTTTGGTCTCCTTCCGAAACGAAACAACAAATATCACTTTAAATCTCCTTTCGAATATATCGCCCGAGATATTGCAATATCGAACGATATATCGACCGAGATGAAATACTGGAATATCGTCCGAGATATTAGTTTTTTTGATTAAAATTTAAATTTTTGCCTGAACTAGAACTATAATTAAAAAACTGAAATCTAGTCATATCAATCTTTTGTTATTTTACATTTTGCATGTTAAATGACTATATTGTATGTTCGTATATGTTTTACAATGCTTATGATTTTCATATTCGTCTTTTTACATACATGTTACTTATGAAATTATGTATTTTACGGTCTATTTATGCTGAATTTTTTAAAGTTTCCTATCTAACAATATTCCTGTTTTAAGCATATTACGATTTAGAGTATGAATGATCTTTCGCAAAATAAAGAATAATAAAGTTATTTTGCATTTGAAGTTTAAATTACTATGTTTTTAATAGCATTCATAAAAATCATTTTGTTAAAATATATATCATTTTTAACATATCATGTACCCCGAGATTGTTCCGATCAGACCCGAGATGAAAATTTGAAACAAAGTCCCAAGTTAGACTCATCTCGTCCAAGATCTCCCCAGATACGAAACCGAGTCTATAAAATCCCCGAGACGAAACGTGACCAATATCTGAGATTTAAAACCTTGATTGTGTACGGTCTAAATACTGTTTAAACTGTTGCCAACGCTGTGATAGCCTATAGGGTCACACTTACATACGTTGTAAAAGGGTGAGGATATTTAAATAAGGGTTTATGACTAATTCTTCTATTTTAAATAAGGGTGAATGGGTAATATGGAGGAATACAAGTCGATTATAATTATTATAAAGGGGAGGTCAGACCTTTACCTTTTTATCTAATCATAACCAAGTTCCTAAAACCCAAAAATCCCAATTAGCTAGTACTACCTCATCCTTCCTCGATTTGATTCGGGAGCAACGTCGATGGATTTTCGATAGAGGCGTTTGTTCTAGGACGCTCATTTCGATTCAAAGCAACCCATATTCAGATCTGTAATTGAAATCATGCTCAGATCCGTCAATTTGAGAATTCAAATAAAAGGTACACGATTTAAATTCACTTTGAGTTCGAAAATTATATGCTGCAATTAATTAAAATTGTTAATCTCCGCTGCGTAAAGATCCTTTAAAACTAACAATGGTATCAGAGCAAGGTTACTTTCGAATTCAAATGTTGAGTTTAAGTAATGAATTCGATTCTGTATGCATATGCAAATTAATAAGTGTTATGAACACTAGTATGAATTTCAGATCGAAATGTATGATTTATAAATTTGTATTGGATCAAATGTTGAATCTGAACAAATGAATTCTGTATGTATATGGAAATTCTGTATAAATATACACTCTGTAATTGTTACAGATGTAATAATGAAAATATAGACAGTTTTGATTTCGAATTAAATCTGTTATATATATATATATATATATATATATTAGTTATTGTGCTTTGATTGGATCTCATAAACCTTGTTTAAATTTTAATCTGAATGTGAATATTAGTATGTGTTTGGATATGCTTTAGTGAATTGATCCATGACAGTAAAACAGTTTCTTTTATTATCATTGGGACAATATTTTCTAATCGTTGGATGATTGTTTAAATCCATTTCTGTTTTATATGGATTATTTAGATTTGTTTGTTACAGCTATACGATTTAGATCATTGCATTACTTCCTGACAGCTTAATTAAGGTTATTATTAGGGCTGCACAAAGTATGGGTTGGGTCAGGTTAGACCAAATACTTCATCCGACCCGCATAGGTATGGATTTAAGGTAGCTCAACCCGTACCCAACCCTATATGAGGTTGGATATGGGTTGGGTTGAAGTATGGGTTGGGTCGGGTTAAGTAAGGTTGGGTTGGGTCACTTGAATACAATAAAAAATGAGAATATGAGGAATTTTTTCCAAAAGTAATATCAAATTATTCAGCATAATATATCAGATTTTAGTTAGCATAATGCATTTAAAATAACCGATTCGTTATAAGACATATAATTAAAATTTCATTGTAAAACACATCACATGAAATTAATTTACTAGTTGAGCAAGTGTTTCATTTTAAAATATATTAAAATGCTCTTTAAAATATATTTATCAAATTCTATCTAGTTTGATTGACATGAAATGTTTTTTTGTACATTTATTATAGAATACATAAACATTATTCTAGGATTATACTATTCTAATTTTAATTGGATGGATATTAAATTAGTTTTTTTTTAAATAGGTTTGGTTGGGTTAAAATGAGGTTGGGTTGAACAAAATGTCAAACCCGACCCATATATAGTATGGGTTACAAATTGTAACCCATATCCGATCTGAACTAAGATGAGTTGGGTTGGGTTTATGTGGGTTGGGTCGGGTTGGTGGGTTGGGTCGGGTTGGATACGGGTTGTGTGCAGCCCTAGTTATTATCTTGTTTTTCATGTATATATACAAGTCTGGATTTTGTTTGGATATGTTTTCAGAAATCTGTATTTACTGTTTTAACAAATCATCTTGTAAATTGAGATCATAAAAGTATGATTCAATTATATTTTCAGAATGAATTCCACTTAAATCGATTTATAGAAACACGATTCTGTGATTAATTAACTCTGGGACTATTTTGTTTCCACATGAAACTGTTAATATATGAGGTGATGATTTGTTATTGTTAATCTGTAAATGCTAAACAGAACACTGATATTAAGTTTGTTCATATATTTATATATTCAATGAAAGATATTTCCTTGATATGTACATTCATATGATCCACAAACAAGCCAGACAATTTTGTATATAATGCTCTATATAGCTGTAAGTACTCAAGCCTGTAAAATAGATGTTGTTTATATATATGTACTGATATAAATCTAATCATACACAATTTTTAAAATTTATGTATATGATTACCCTGTAATGATTCCAACAGATCTATTTTGCTTTCATGACATGCTGATATGAATCTGGGTTGTATGTTTACTAACTTAAACAAGGTGTTTGTAAGGTACAGTGTTTTGGGCTAAAACATATCATCTGTTTTATTGAGGTGTCTACCTAAACACTTCATTTTATATAACAGTGGCTATTTGATAAATACTGTTATATGTATGTATATCTGAGCTCTTAAAACTAGTTGATTAACATAAAAATGAGTTTATTTTATGCTCTTATATTTTATCTTTCGTAAATAAATAAATGATACTTTGGGTATTTTTATGTGTATTTACAGATTGTCAAGTGATGCCTCTTTCATTTCAAATTAAACGCCAACCACAAAGAAAAAGCTACTTCCTTATGTCAACACCTTCTCAATCCCAAAAGAAGTTGCAGCTCACTGGTAAAGGCATAGGAGTTTGCACAAAGAGACCTGAGTTCAATTCCCATCAAGCTCCCTTTTTTGCTGAACATTCACACTACCTCCTCTGCCTTGAAAAATATAAGGATTGGTGTCATATTATAAATATATACATATATTCATATGTATGTATGTATGCATGATATACACTCCTAAAAGGAATAGACAAATTCTTATCATGGAAATCGGTTCAAATCTATCACATTTCTACTGCCGTTAGAAGAATTTCTAATTGAATTATTGCCAAGAAAAGATCAATTTTGAAGATTTTATCCTTTGTTGCCTTTGGAGTCTAATGAGTATCCTTGTTTGGAAGAATTAATCACATGCAATCTGCTCATCAATCAATCAATAAATTTTCCACATGGAAGATAGGGAAGATTTGGAAGATATTCACCATGATTTGCTTTCCAATCAAGCTTGGTCAAGAAAGGCAAGAGATATATGGATGATGAGGCCCATTTATTCATAGACTTAATTAGGGTTTTCCCTATCTCATCTATAAATATACGTTGTAACCATTGTAAGAATATCCCAATTTTTGTACTCTCTTTTAGTTTTAATAAAGCTCTTCTTCGTCTAGTTTATTTGCTTTACTTTCATAACAATTTGTGTTCTACTCAATTAGTTTTGTTAGACAGAAATTATTATTGTTATTTCTATTGCATATTAGTAATTAATCGTTGATTAGTTTCAACGATAATCCTAATTTTAATTTCTGTTGTTGTTTTCCTTTTTCTAATAACTTGTTCTTTGTTTAATTGTTGAATTTGGTGTTGATCTAATTAGATTCGGATCCACAGTAAATTCAATACCGTTGTTTTTTTTATTACAACCAAATCTCCAAACTTCGTCTAACTCGCCCAAGAGATTAGATTCATAATAATTTTTAATTACACCTCCCTGTGTTCGACCTGTATGCTACACACCTGTAAGCTTGCAGAATTTAATTTAAATATCGTGCTTTTCTAATTCATAAAAGAGAGAGTCTCTCAGAATAAAATAGTCATTCATCATTCTTGACTATAAAGAATTTATTTCCACTCCATCCACATCCATCATACCGTACTAAGAAGCGAGGATTGTAGTTGAGGAGATGAAAGGAAATAAGACGTCTATATGTGCCTTAGTATTACTTTATCTTTTGTAGCTTGAAGTTCAACTAATACACTTGCCCTATTATCTATAATATTTTAAGAACTTACAAAATTTTCCTTCATCTATGCATAACTCACATCCAATACATTACAGTTACACTGGTGCAAAATTATTCAATATATATATATATATGAATAAATGATTGGGTGCACATTGTCGATATGTAGAACTTTGGTTGACACCACGCTCTTAACCTTTAAGACAATTACAGTGTTATCAAGGAATTACGATTCAGCTTGAAATTTTTTATTCATTTTTACACTAATTATGGGATAGACAATTTGGGACTAAACAGTTATTATTGAATTTGAGTGAAATCCTTGGAATGTGAAAGACCTTAAATATATTGTTTGATTAATCCGCGTACTTAAGACGCTTTGGATTTTGTGGGTAGTATCTGCTGAAAACCCTCACGAGACACCACTCGTCCAACTAGGGACACCTAGAGGTTTAACGGCTTGTTGCATACGCTCAATGCAATCGTGTTTCCTACGAAAGTGTGGACCTATCTAGTTAGTTTTTCATTTTTTCTTTTTACTCGAGGACGAGTAAAAGATAAGTGTGGGGGTATTTGATTTACATAAAAATGTGTTTATTTTATACTCTTATATTTTATCTTTCGTAAATAAATAAATGATACTTTGGGTATTTTTACGTGTACTTACAGATTGTCAAGTGATGCCTCTTTCATTTCAAATTAAAGGCCAACCACAAAGAAAAAGCTACTTCCTTATGTCAACACCTTCTCAATCCCAAAAGAAGTTGCAGCTCACTGATAAAGGCATACGAGTTTGCACAAAGAGATCTGAGTTCAATTCCCGTCAAGCTCCCTTTTTTGCTGAACATTCACACTGCCTCCTCTACCTTGAAGAATATAAGGATTGGTGTCATATTATAAATATAAACATATATTCATATGTATGTATGTATGCATGATATACACTAATAAAAGGAATAGACAAATTCTTATCATGGAAATCGGTTCAAATCTATCATTTTTCTACTGCCGTTAGAAGAATTTCTAATTGAATTATTGCCAAGAAAAGATCAATTTTGAAGATTTTATCCTTTGTTGCCTTTGGAGTCTAATGAGTATCCTTGTTTGGAAGAATTAATCACATGCAATCTGCTCATCAATCAATCAATCAATTTGCCACATGGAAGATAGGGAAGATTTGGAAGATATTCACCGTGATTAGCTTTCCAATCAAGCTTGGTCAAGAAAGGCAAGAGATATATGGATGATGAGGCCCATTTATTCATAGACTAAATTAGGGTTTTCCCTATCTCATCTATAAATATACGTTGTAACCATTATAAGAATATCCCAATTTTTGTACTCTCTTTTAGTTTTAATAAAGCTCTTCTTCGTCTAGTTTACTTGCTTTACTTTCATAACAATTTGTGTTCTACTCAATTAGTTTTATTAGACAGAAATTGTTATTGTTATTTCTATTGCATATTAGTGATTAATCGTTGATTAGTTTCAACCATAATCCTAATTTTAATTTCTGTTGTTGTTTTCCTTTTTCTAATAACTTGTTCTTTGTTTAGTTGTATAATTTGGTGTTGATCTGATTAGATTCGGATCCACAGTAAATTCCATACCGTTGTTTTTTTTATTACAACCAAATCTCCAAACTTCGTCTAACTCGCCCAAGAGATTAGATTCATAATAATTTTTAATTACACCTCCCTGTGTTCGACCTGTATACTACACACCTGTACGCTTGTAGAATTTAATTTAAATATCGCGCTTTTCTAATTCATAGATTAGCTACGATCAAGTTTTTGGCGCCGTTGCCAAGGAGGTAACGATTAATTTTATTATTTATTTAATTTCTGATTCGTGTTAGTTTTTATTTTTCCTTGTTTTTGCGTATTCATATAAAAAAAACCTTCCTAGTTTTTATTTGATTTCTTTCCTTTTTTATTTCTCAATCTCGTTCTTTTCTCTTACAAATTTCTCCTTCTTTTCAATTCTAAAAAAAAAGAAAAAAAATTTGCCAAATTTTTCTTTATTTCTTTCCCATTTCTTTAATCAATTTTCTTCCAATCTCTGCATTTCTTCCCTTCCATTTCCTTAATATTCAATACATTTCTTTCCTTCTAAAAAAATAAAAAAACAAGTTTCCTTCTTCTATATTCCTTTCTCTCTCAACAAAACTCTTTCCTTGAACAAACAGTCCACCTTTCTGCCCGTTCACAACTGCTGAACTCCTCTGTGCCATCTTTCTACCATAATCCATCCTCACGCCTTCGTAAAAATCACACACAGTCAACCAAGCATGCCTCCACAGAAAACCATTATCAGATCCAGAAAAACAATCATGACATCGCAACTTTCCCCATCCGTTCATCCTCTTCACAGCATCCACCCACATAGCCCAGAGCCACCAGACAATAACCAACCCTCACCAATCATAAATACCCCCACACTTAAATCCCCCCATCCACGTTCAACAAATCCTCCTCTGACAACTATCCAAACGTCCATCCCTTGCATACAAAAAAAATCAAAACCAGAATCTTCATCTCTACCAGGAAAACAAATGCAACTTCCCTCACCTCCTCACTACATCTACAGCAACTCCATATCTCCCCCTACATCATGCAACATATCTACACATCTTCAATCCCGCCTGAATCCCCTTGCCAAATCATCAACCCCATCCTCTGTACCCAAAACGCAAAGACCCCCATCATCACACCCATGAAATTCATCATCACCTACTTGCTGTCTTCACCCCACTTGCCACCCAAAATCATCACCATCCATCATCTCACGCAACCCCAAACCACCAACGTGAACAAAAGCCTCACTATCGCACAAGTCACCTTCTTCACATCAAAGTTCTGTCGAAACCCGTGACCATCAACCAAGTCGCAAACCCCATCCTCAAATCACACCAAATCAACACCGTCCCAGATCCGAACCACAACACCTGAAGCCAACCCTTCATCACGCAATAATATCATCCGAAGTTCGAATCCAAAACCATACCAATTCATCTCGCAAAAAAAAAAATCACGATCCGAACACCTTGAACAACCGAAAGCCCCACTCAGAAACTCGATTTGGATTCTTCAATTGAAATCATTTTCGGTTGAAAAAGAAAAAAGAAGGGAAGTTTGGAAAAGTATCAATTTGATTCTGTGTGTTTTGTTTTTATTGGGGGCCATCCTTTTATATTAGGGAAAGTGTGATTTATTTTATTTTTGGGTTCGATTGTAATAAAGGGAACTTGATTTCCTTGTTGACTCGCGTGGCATGATATTTGTCGGTATTGTTTTAGTTGCCTTTTTTTGAGTTCATTGTGGTTTTTTTTAGTTAAGTTAATTTTAATTTTATTTATTTTCTCTCTTCTTTCTTTCTTAAAAAAAAGAGTCTTCAAATTCAGAAGCGAGAAAAGGTTCAAACAACAAATCAAAGATCAAAACAAAGAGAACAGAGTTCAAGCAAACAACGAAGGAATCAAAAGCGAGCAAAACAAAGCAATCACTGAAGTTTGAATTGTTGGAGCGGTTGCACACCAAGTGGGGTGTGAACGCGCTAGCGCTACCCAAATTCACTGGACGGACTGCCGATTAAGGTGAGAAATTTTTAAAACTCTACAGGTACTCTGCTGCAAAAGAAAAAAAATATAGACAATTGTTGCAAAAAATTTCTGTAGGGGCAGCGAATTGAATGTACAATTTTTAATTTCTCTAATTATTTTGTGTGCTTGTTGTTATTTCTGCATTTTTTATTCATTCTGTTAAGGGCAATACCCCAATTTACATAAGGTGAGGGATTTCATCACCCTTTCCTTAGCCCACAAATTGCATTTCATCGTAGAATCTGACTAATAATAACGGGTAGACGCTGGACTTAAGGGAGTCACGGGCTCATCTAGGGCTTAATTGTATTGTGATAATTGATTCATTTGGAACGAATTATTAGTTGGTGTCTAGACTACGACAGAGAAATAATCGTTTATAAATATTACGGTGATTCGTAAATATTATATCGGTTGTTACTCTGAAGGTACTTAAACCTTCGGCTGCATTGCTAGGGTGATTCATGGTGCACCGATAACTCTTGTCCGTTAACTGGCTGAGAAATCTTTTGATCTAAGTAATCAAACGTGTCACTTTATAATTTTGGGTTAGGAGCCATTAAGGGCAAAAAAATTTATTGTAGCTAATTTCTCTGCGTGCATCTAACAACAATGAGTGAAAAAAGTGTTGGTCAAAATAATTCTCCCAGGGGTTCCCAAATAAACCAAAACTTTCAAAACGAGATACATCAAAATCAAATAAATCAAAATTTTCAAAATCTCAATATTCAAATGGATAGACCTTTGTCTCTACGTGATCGATGTTATCCGACTAGGACCGTCCAACCCTCTGTCATCGTATTCCCACCAGCTGAAGGGAACAATTTTGAGCTAAAACATTCTTTTATCCAAGGGGTACCAAAATTTACTGGATCTGAAAATGCTTATGAATTTCTAAGTGAATTAGAATTGTATGCGTCCACAACAAAAATGCAACAATTATCTAACGAATCGATCAAGCTAAGGCTAATCCCATTTGCACTACTTGAAAGCGCTAAAAGATGGCTAAATTCTCTTCCAAATATTCTATAAGAAGTTGGATGAATTTGTCACTATATTCTTGAAAAAGTTTTTCCCTTTCTATAAAACTCTCAAAATTCGAACTGAGATAAAACAATTTTGTCAAAATGAGGGGGAAACTTTTTCAAAATATTTTGAGAGATTCAACCAACTATTATCCTCATCATGGAATTCTAAAGGACCATTTGTGTCAAATTGCATATAAAGGACTTAACCATCAGTCTAGAACTCAACTAGAATCAATGTGTGGAGGAGAATTTATGTATAAAACAGCCGATGAAGCTTGGCGGTTCTTAGAAGATTATTCTGAAAAGGGCATGCAATGGGAATCGATTCGTGTTCCCATTCGTACTTCTACTAGAGGAGTGCATGTCGTGGACCCAAGTCAAATTCCTTTAGAAAATCAAACTCCTCAAGCTGAAGAAGGGTTACCCCACTATTACTCTCCGGACCAAGCCAATGCTATAGCTCAAAATAACCCTTACTCAGCCACGTACAATCCTGGTTGGAGGAACCACTCAAATTTTTCTTGGTCAAACCCCAATAATTCGGCTAACCCATCTCACATGCAACCCTTTATCCCCAATCCGAATTACCAAGCTCCTTCTTCCAATTCTCAAACCTCTCAAGCTGCACCTCAATCCAAACAACCTTATAGGCACCCCAATTTTAAATCATCGAACCAATCCTCTCAATCTTCTCAACCGTCACAAGAAATTGTGTGTTTAGAAAAACAGTTGAACTCTCACAAAGCTAAAATGAACTCACAAGACGCTAAACTCGACCAAATGTTCAATATGATGAAAGAACTAATGAAAAATATTGAGAAAGGAAAGTTGCCTAGTCAACCTGAGGTGAATCCAAAATATAACTCTTGTGCTGTAAATTCTTGTGAGGACGAAAACCATAATCAAGTCAATGTTGTCACAACTCTTCGATCTGGAAAGAGGAATGATAATAACGTGGGTAACCCTGGCGAACCTTCTAACTCGACCCCAATCCCTAATCTTGATGATCACCCATTGGCTTCGAATGCCAATTCTTCTAAACCCCAAGTTCCCTTAAATGTTGGCAATCCCAACAGTTCTTCTTCCAGTGTCGGCAAACCCGACCCACCTTCGAATATTAATGTTGGCAGTACCAACATTCCATCATCTACAACCTTACCACCTTCTTTTTCCTTGGAAAAACCTTCTTCTTCGAATGATGAAACTGGCCATAGAGTCGAAAAACCAATAGCTCCATTTCCCCATAGACTCAATAACAAGAAGAAGGCGGCAAATTTCGATAAAATTTTGGAAATTTTCAAACAAGTCCATGTGAACATTCCTCTTTTAGACACCATTGAACAAATTCCTCAATATGCTAAATGTCTTAAAGAATTGTGCACACAAAAACGTGCGACCAATGTCCCAAAAACCGCCTTTCTAACTGCGAATACAAGCTCTGTTCTTTCGAATCTTGCCCCAGTCAAGTATAAAGACCCTGGCTGCCCTACGATTGATTGTAAAATAGGAAACACTCACATCTCTCGTGCCCTACTCGACCTTGGTGCCAGTGTCAATATTCTTCCTTATACTGTGTATCGTCAACTTGGACTAGGGGAGATTAAACCAACAAACATCACTCTTCAACTAGCCGATCGATTTGTCAAAAAGCCATTGGGAATTATCGAAGACGTCTTGATACAGATCGAACAGTTTTACTTCCCTGTCGATTTTATAGTTCTAGAAAAAGAACCTGTCTCAAATCCCAAAGTTCAAATACCATTGATCTTATGATGCCCTTTCTTAGCAACCTCTAATGTTGTCATTAATTGAAGGAATGGTCAGCTTCGACTCTCCTTCGGGCACCAAACCATTGAACTAAACATCTTTAATCTCAATAAACAACCTAGAGATTTTGAGATCGATGAAATTGACATGATTCAAACCACAACCGATGAAACATCTAATGACACTTCTGAAGCCTTGAAAATGTGTCTTGACCATTTCGACTCCGATTTCGATGAACTCGACTACATTTCTGAACTAAACAAAATTCTTTACTCCGACACTTCGTTACCTGAATCTTACCAACGAATGTTGACCAATGTTAACACACAAGAACTTCCTAAGTTAGACCTCAAACCCTTGCCACCAGACCTTAAGTATGCCTACCTAGACTCCTCAGAAACTTTTCCCGTAATCTTGGCCTCCGATCTTACCGAGGACCAAGAAGAAAAACTTTTGGATATCTTGCGGGAAAAAAAAGACGCCTTGGGTTGGGAAATTAGCGATATAAAAGGAATTAGCCCATCAATTGTGGAACATCGCATACATTTAGTTGATGAGGCTAAACCCACCTGTGAGGCTCAAAGGCGATTAAACCCAAACATGAGAGAAGTGGTCAAGGAGGAGATAATCAAATGTCTAGACAATAACATCATCTATCCCATCTCTGATAGTACTTGGGTGAGTCCGGTACAAGTTGTACCAAAGAAGTCGGGAGTCACAGTGATCAAAAACGACAGTAATGAACTCGTCCCAACCAAAATCAAAACAAAATGGCGTGTGTGTATCGACTATCGAAAGCTCAACTCAGCCACACGAAAAAACCATTTTCCCCTGCCTTTTATTGACCAAATGCTCGAATGCTTATCGGGACATGAGTACTATTGTTTTCTCGATGGATACTCTGGCTATAACCAAATTCCTGTTGCTTTAGAGGATCAACATAAGACCACCTTTACTTGTCCCTTTGGAACCTTTGCTTATCGTCACATGCCTTTTGGTATTTGTAATGCCCCCGCGACATTCCAAAGGTGTATGATGAGTATTTTCTCTGATAGGGTGGAAGAATTCTTGGAAATATTCATGGACGATTTTTCAATCTATGGATCATCTTTTTCCCAATGCCTCACTCATTTAGAACTCATCCTTAAGCATTGTAAGGAGAAATCACTCGTGCTTAATTGGGAAAAAATGTCACTTTATGGTAAAAAGGGGGATAGTTCTAGGTCATGTCATCTCAAAAGATGGCCTTGAAGTCGATAAATCCAAAATCGATTTGATCGCTAATTTACCTCCTCCTAAGTCTATCAAAGATGTTCGTTCATTTCTTGGTCATGCGGGATTCTATAGAAGATTCATTAAGAATTTCTCGAAAATTTCAAAACCTCTCTCGAATTTACTTGCCAAAGACGTAAAGTTTGAATTTTCCAATGATTGCAAAACATCTTTTGAAACTCTTAAGTCAATCTTGACCACAACTCCCATCATTCAACCTCCTGATTGGACTCAACCCTTCGAACTTATGTGCGACGCTTCTGACTTTGCAATTGGAGCAATTTTGGGCCAGTGTATCGATAAACTCCCTTGAGTCATTTATTACGCTAGCAAAACTTTAAACGAGGCCCAATTGAATTACTCAACTACTGAAAAGGAATTTTTGACAGTTGTTTTCGCTCTTGAGAAATTCAGACCATATCTCATAGGATCCAAAGTCATAGTTTACACTGACCATGCGGCCTTATGATATTTGCTTTCTAAAAAGGATGCCAAGGCCCGCTTGATTCGTTGAATTGTTCTTCTTCAAGAATTCGATATAGAAATACGAGATAAAAAGGGTTCTGAGAATGTTATAGCTGATCATCTCTCTCGAATTGTGCACAAAAATGTTGATGACACCCAAATCGATGACTATTTTCCTGACGAACAAATCCTTTCGATCTCTAACACTGTAATAACCCGAAAAATGTGAGCCAGTTTAAAAATTTTATTTTGGTGAATTTAATGAATTTTGAATATTTAAAATGAATTATTTTAAATAATAACGACGGAAAATTTATTATCGACGAAGTTAAAACGAATAATTTTATTTTAATTATAAAACGAGCCTGAAATGGCCCTACAGTTCGAAATTTCGATTTCGAATTTCAAATGAATATACAGAATTCGTTTTAAGTCGGAATTGAACGAAACAAGAAATATCTAAATCTGTTTAACCATATCTTTCTAACGAGTGTAAGAAATTGAGATTTCACTTTAAAAGTTGAGAGATATGTCTAGTTTAAAATTCTGAAAAGTCGCTGTGGAATTTATATATTTTTTAATATATATAAAGGCCCTTAAACATGGAAATTTCGAAACAACCTCGGTTTTCGATGAAACCACTTCTGTTGGATCTGGGATGTCAATTTATTGCTAAGATGAATTTTCCATAATTTTCTGAATCAAAATGTGAGCATGGCGAAGTTAAACGTGTTTTGACAATTTCAATTAAATCGGGTCGACTAGAAAATGACCATTTTTCAAACAGTCTCAGAATTTGATGAAATTAGTTTTGTTAGGACCGTATCGTTAATACGAAGCTTGAAATAATTTTTTTAGAGGTAGTATGTGACCCTAGTAAATTGAAATGTGCGTTTAAATTGAATATATACTAATTTATATTTTAATTCTGACAAAAACTGATCGTAATGGTTGAATTGGCCTACGATACATATCCCATTGTGTTCGGAATGGGGGTAAAACGTTGGGGATGGCAGTCGGTGGGTTCGATTTCGAGTTCGAATGGGAAGGGTACTTTGGAGAGTTCAAAATTTTAAAATAAATAATAAAATATATGAAACCCTCAGCCCATTCCTCTCTCTCTCTTCTATACTCTCAGCCCCCATTTACTTTTCAAAACAGAATAAATAAATAAATAAAAACGCACGCCCTCCTCAAATCGCGATCCGCTCCTCCGCCCCGCGCCACAGACGGACGCCGCACACCCGCTCGTCGACGCCTCCGGCCGCCCTTCGATCGGCCTCCCCTCCTTCCCCCTCCGCTCCTCCTTTCCCTCCTTCCCCCACACGCTCGCACCCAGACCCGAACCCGCAACCCGCAATCCCTCCTCCAGTGCCCTCCCTGACGTGCAGCACCACCCTAGGTCGCGCCTCCCTCCAGCCTCTGACCCCACTTCGCTGCCCTAGCAAAACCCCCCTTTTTTTGCTGTAAGCTCCTTTCCTCTTTTATTTTATTTTGTCTTGTCTTGTTTAAGTTGTTTTAAATTTTTAGTTAGGGTTAATCAATTTATAATATGAGTTTTATGAATTTCAAAATAAGAAGTTATAATTTTTATTGTAAACAGGTTGGATTCTTATAATATGTAAGGTAGGGTTTTTATCATACATGAAAGGTAGGATTTTTATGTATGGATTTACAAAATAAAAATATGATTTTTATATTTTTAGAATAATAAAAATACGATTTTTATTTAAGTAAAGTAATAAAAATATGATTTTTATTAATGTAGAAGATAAAAATATAATTTTTATAATATAAAAAGGATAAAAATATAATTTTTATCATATGTGAAGTTTAGAAATATGATTTTTACTTATGTAGAGTATTAAAAAATATGGTTTTTATATTTTTAAAATAATAAAAATATGATCTTTACAAAGTAAAAATAATAAAAATATAATTTTTATACATTGAAGATAATAAAAATATAATTTTTATAAGATAAGATATATAAAAACTTGATTTTTATAAAGAAGAAAGGCGATTATTTTATAAAGAAGAAAGGTTGGATTTTTATATATAACAAAGGAGATATCCTTATATAGTGAAAGATCGAATTTTTATATAGTGGAAGATCGAATTTTTATGTAGAAGAAAGCGTTTTAAAAATATAACCTTTACAATATATGAAGTGAGATAAAAATACAATCTTTATATAAGGTGTAGAAATATAAAAATATAATTTTCATATAGAAAGAAGCGTTGTAAATATATGAAGTGAAATAAAAATCTGAACTTTATTTTATCATGAAGTGGAGAGAATATAAAAATGTGATTTTTATATATGTAGTGAATACGGGCAACGAAAATGACAAAAGACGAAAAGTTGAAGACTTCCTACATATGAGGAGTCGTGGAGTTTGGATTAGCTTTGGTGAGAACTTCTCACTTTAAATTTTATTTCCTAGTTAGAAATATATACAAGGATGCAGGCGGTGTTTAGTAGCACCCAACACCATTGTCCACAGACCAAGGACTTGTTTGTTTGGTTGTTTGGTGATTGATTAGAATATTTGGTGGAACTTTGTTTGTGTGAATAATGAAATTGATTTGGTTGATATGTGAATGGCGTGGGCCATTACTAGACTGGGGATAAGGCTAAGCCTTGTCCCGTTTCTAGTATCGTGCCATTATGCCGCCGAAATTTTCTAAAATAATTTAGAAAAATAAAAATACCGTTTTATTGAATGAACGAACTGAATAGAAATTCATGTGCTGAAATAAAATATTTTATCATTAAAAATATAATTTTTAATGTGTGTGTAAATAAAATAAAATATTCATTTACAAACCAGGCGGTTTGTTTATGTACACTGATTTGACTGATATTGATTGGGACGAAAATTTTTACACATCGCCCAACTGCACAAATAATATTCAGTGTTTGTGGATCGAAACCCCACACGGATGTTGGGATGATATTTAATGTACACTAGTCCCAATTGTATAGTGTTTGTCGATCGATAGGTTGACAGACAGTTGAGTGGTGCACTTTGGATGATGGTTGATTATTTATCGTTGCTGTTATATACATGTGTTGTATGGAACCCATATAATTAACATTATATGGTAACTGATTGGGTCTCATTCCGATTTAGAAAATAAATTAAATTCATGTGTTGAAAGAAATAAATATTCAAGTGTAGAATAAATATTCATGTGTTGAATAAATTATATATTCATGTGCGGAATAAAAGAAAATCCATGTGTTGAGTGAAATATTTTAAATGATAAAATTCACATCATTATCATATATGAAATTGGAAACTGACTGGAAACGAGTTAAGATGAGTGGTTTCTTGAATATTGATCTGATGTTGGTTTCGGCCTTCGGGGTTAATATTTGGGAAATCGTTCTCTTGCTAATTTACAGTTGGAATCTGATTTAGAATTAAACGATAAAAATCATAATTTTATAGAATATATTAAATAACAAAAATACTCATGTGTTGACGGTACTCATTTGTTGAGATTAGTCATGTGTTGAAATAAAATTTACATATTCATGTGTTGAAGAAAATATTCATTTGTTGAATATAATAACGATGTTATTGAAATATAAAGCCGTGTTAGTTAGATTTGCGCCATTTCATCGTAAACGATATTTATATCGATTTTGTTTGAATATTGGAAAAGAAGTGATTTCAAATTATATCGTTTTGAAAATAATATCATATATATATATCGATGATATGGAATCTTCAATTTTGATTTAAAATTGAATATGAAGCTGAAATCGTTTTGAAAACGAATTTAAAACGATTTATAAAATACGTTTAGAATTGAAATCGATGGAATATATATAATATATATATATTATATTTATAAATGGCCTGAATAGAACGCGCCATGCCACGGCAGTTTTTGAATTTCCACCATTGACTTCGAACTGACTTTACGGGAGATCCGACCGTCGGATTATCCTAAAACCGAAACCGTTAGGTTTGTATCGAAAAGAGATTTCCAATGAATATTTGAAATTTGAAATCTAACGGTTGGATTTGGAGATACGTCCAAATCAAATTTAGAAAAGGTCGTTGTAAGTGCAGTTCGACGAGCGTTATTGGAAATCAACTGTACGGGCCTTGATAAAATAATTAAAAATATCTATAATTTGTGTAAAATCAAAATATATGAATTGGAAAGAACTGGGATGAAAAATTCCCTATTTTAAAGGATAAAAATTTCATTTTTATCGAAATGAACTAGTTTTGAACTAGAATTTAAAATCCAATATTTTTAAATAAATGAATTGGATTTGAAGTGGTTTTAAAAATACCTGAAATGATCGGTAATGGAGTACCACCGGTTTTGCTCCAAACGATAGTTAAATCTTTAATTAGATTTGAACGTGAAATTGTAATTAATATTTACCGATAACACCGTGGTGTTAGATATGGGGTATTACCAGTTTTGTTCCATGGGATAAATAGGTTGGGATTGGGAAATAAAATAAATAATTACTTCGGTGTGGTTCGCTAATCCCGACTAGTTTGAAATGATATTCAAAGGAAGATTAAAGAATAAATTTCAAAGAATTTATCTTTGATAAAATTAATGGGAACCTTTCCCTAAGAATGTGAATTTTTGAATAAAGGAATATTCTGAATTGGAATGAGGCGTACGTTGTGTTTATGTAACATTTGTTTATTATATACGTGGGTTATTTGGAAAGACCGGGTTTATACCCATTCTGAATAACCGATTCGACGATAAGTCAAAGGTGAAGACGGTGGTTGAAGACCGAGGGTCTTCACATCGTTTGGGTGATTACTGATGATCTTGATTGGGCTGTACACCTAAGAGGAGGGAATCAGTTGGTGATTGTCCAGACGTACTTGGAGATCGACAGATATGCGAGGAAAGTGCCTCCCGTTTCGTTCAGACCCAGAATGAACTTGTAAATGGACTGTGTGTCTGACATTGGATTTTACTCTGTGTGATTGATTTCTATTAAATATATATCTCTTTGGCGGCGGAGAATTTATTCTCTTGCTTAACGCCCTTCTCTAAGACGTACGAGCTTAGAGGTTACATATCGATAGATATCAATCGCATAGCGTGAATTGCCTGTGTGGCATGCCCAAGTGGCAATTGATCAAGGCTTCTGTTGAAAAGCAGAGTCTTGTGGTTGATGATCAAAGCACGGCCTTTGTGGCACCGCTTTGTGTAACGTGAATTCGCGAGCCTCACACCTTGGTATGAGTGAAAAACGGGATAAGGACCCAAGGTATGTACTTGACGTTTCTTTCTAGCTATGGGTTGTGTCAGTGCTTAAACTGGCTGACATTTATATACTTTTCGCCTTGTGGTTGTTGGATGAGGCGCCTCGATATTAGGTCTGTTAGGACCGGGAAACGTGTGTACAGGAATACTAATCCTCAAAAGTAAGAGAGGACCGGCCTTGGAGGTTCCAAAGGATCATAGTGGGGTCCTGAGACATTTGCTAGAGTGTCTCGAATCGGAGAGGATCTTGCCCCTAGCCTCGACTCATGATGGAATCCAATTTCCAATACGTGTCATTCGGTTTTATTTGTAGAGCCTAGTATGGCGACATAGTGGTATGGGGCACTATGCCGTCTATGATTTATATATTATGACTGAAGTTGTTTTCTTCACTTATAATAATATTAAAAGATGAAATTTCGCGTATCAAAGCATTCTTTGGCTGTTATAAGGTAAAACCCTATCCTCCGGCTTGTTTTGCATTGTGTGATGGGACATGGGTCTTATAACAGCTTCATTGTTCTTTATTTAGCATTGCGCTGTTTATTTTGCACTGGTATCCTTGGGGTAAAAACCCGTTCTGTGTTATACGGCGTGGTCCCTTGGTTTACCGAACTTTAAAATAAAGATTTATAACTGTTTTAGTTCACACCAGTCACATGACTGACCTGGAGTTTATTGTTTTAACCTAAACTCTGGGTGCCCTTATTTTCCGCACAGGAAGCTAGTATTTGGGTTTTGCAGATTTATATTCACAGGTCCTGGTTTATAGCTGAAGTGATATTCGGAAAGCTCTGTATCCATGTATTCCTTTCAGTTGTGTTTTGTATTATTTTTCCGCTGTAGTGCTGTATTTGAAATCTTTGATATTCTCTGTTGTATAATATTTATTCATACTTTGTAATATTCTTGTATTTTGATGGAATTGTTGTAATAAACAATGAAATGTTCTTCTGTTTGCGTCCTGATGTGTATTGTTCTCAACTCAATCTGTGCTTTCCTTCACGGGGAAGTTCGGGTCGTTTCAGTTGGTATCAGAGCTCTGGTTTACAGAGCTCGAGAACATGGCACATTAGAACCAAACGAAAGAATTCATCAGAAATTGGATTAGCAATAACCAATGAGAATGACTCGTTAGAGATGGGATCAGTAGCATCTTAAAACGAGTCGAAATGGAGTTATTTTTAAAATAAAATTGAAAACCACTTTTGTTTTGAAAATTTAAACCATTTTATACGTATTTGATTATTTTATTTTATATTGAATTTGGACAATCCAATATATAAAGATTTTGCATATACGCCTTGCAAACATGTATTCGAAATTTTAATATACTGGATAGATATAGAATCACACTCTAGTCGCCCGGAGACAATTCTGGTAATGCGGCCGCATTATCAGTATTTGTGTTCGAGTTTCAAAGGTCTAATATCTATATATTTCCTTTAGACTACTGTGAGAACTAAAACTAGATAGGGCTTATTGTTGTGATTTGGCATCAAAAAGATGATTTTCTATATTTGTATCAAAATTATGAATTTGAAACGTTAATCCACTAATCGATTGCTGGCTGTGTTGTATGATTACTGTTTTGATTTGTTAAATTTTAAACCATTATGTGAATGTAAGGTATATGTAGCCAAATTGAACCAATTATAGAACTGAATTGCAAATTGTTTGAAATTGCATGCGTATACATGTATATCCGTTGAACAGGTCATAACAAGGAGGCTAAAGAAGAGGAATAAAATTGTTTGCCCGACAAATAGGTACACATTTACTAATTTATTTGGGTGACGATGATTTTATGAGCCGATTGGCGAGCCGCTTGGCTTTTTCTTTTTCTTTTTATACCACCATGGGATTGGTGAGGGCCATGGGAGGCTATTTGAAATATCCCGAATCTCCCGGTGCAGGGGAGGTTATGGCGAAATTTTTCGAAAATTTAGGGTGTTAGCCAAATTTTTGAAAAAATTGAAAGTTCTTAGAAACTGAAAAGTTGAAGAACTTAAGCTGTAAATAAAATAATGGAAGTTGAGTTGATTAATAAACAACTTTCAGCTTCGTTCCTTTTCGAGGACGAAAAGATTTTAAGTGGGGGAGATTGCAACAACCCGGAAAATCTGAGCCAGTTTGAAATTTTTATTTTGGTGAATTTAATGAATTTTGAATATTTAAAATGAATTATTTTAAGTAATAACGACGGAAAATTTATTATCGACGAAGTTAAAACGAATAATTTTATTTTAATTATATAACGAGCCTGAAATGGCCCTACAGTTCGAAATTTCGATTTCGAATTTCAAATGAATATACAGAATTTGTTTTAAGTCGGAATTGAACGAAACAAGAAATATCTAAATCTGTTTAACCATATCTTTCTAACGAGTGGAAGAAACTGAGATTTCACTTTAAAAGTTGAGAGATATGTCTAGTTTAAAATTCTGAAAAGTCGTTGTGGAATTTATATATATTTTAATATATATAAAGGCCCTTAAAATGGAAATTTTGCAAACGACCTCGGTTTTCGACGAAATAACTTATGTAGGATCCGGGATGTCAATTTATTGCTAAGTTGAATTTTCCACAATTTTCTGAATCAATATGTGAGCGTGGCGAAGTTAAACGTGTTTTGACAGTTTCAATTAAATCGGGTCGACTAGAAAATGACCATTTTTCAAACAGTCTCAGAATTTGACGAAATTAGTTTTGTTAGGACCGTATCGTCAATACGAAGCTAGAAATAATTTTTTTGTAATTTTTAGAGGTAGTATGTGACCCCAGTAAATTGAAATGTGCATTTAAATTGAATATATACTGATTTATATTTTAAATCTGACAAAAACTGATCGTAATGGTCGAATTGGCCTACGATACATATCCCATTGTGTTCGGAATGGGGGTAAAATGCTAGGGACGACAGTCGGTGGGTTCGATTTTGAGTTCGAATGGGAAGGGTACTTTGGAAAGTTCAAAAATTTAAAATAAATAATAAAATATGTAAAACCCTCAGCCTATACCTCTCTCTTTCTCTTCTATACTCTCAGCCCCTGTTTACTTTTCAAAACAAAATAAAAAAAACCCACGCCCTCCTCAAATCGCAATCCGCTCCTCCGCCCCGCGCCACCGACGGACGCCGCCCACCTGCTCGTCGACGCCTCCGGCCGCCCTTCGATCGGCCTCCCCTCCTTCCCCCTCCGCTCCTCCTTTCCCTCCTTCCCCCACGCGCTCGCACCCAGACCCGATCCCGCAACCCCCTCCTCCAGTGCCCTCCCTGACGTGTAGCACCACCCTAGGTCGTGCCTCCCTCCAGCCTCCGACCCTACTTCGCTGCCCTAGCAAAACCCCCCTTTTTCGCTGTAAGCTCCTTTCCTCTTTTATTTTACTTTGTTTTTTCTTGTTTAAGTTGTTTTAAATTTTTAGTTAGGGTTAATCAATTTAAAATATGAGTTTTATGTATTTTAAAATAAGAAGTTATAATTTTTATTGTAAATAGGTTCGATTCTTATAATATGTAAGGTAGGTTTTTTATCATACATGAAAGGTAGGATTTTTATGTATGGATTTACAAAATAAAAATACGATTTTATTATTTTTAGAATAATAAAAATACGATTTTTTTTAAGTAAAGTAATAAAAATATGATTTTTATTAATGTAGAAGATAAAAATATAATTTTTATAATATAGAAAGGATAAAAATATAATTTTTATCATATGTGAAGTTTAGAAATATGATTTTTACTTATGTAGAGTATTAAAAAATATGGTTTTTATATTTTTAAAATAATAAAAATATGATCTTTACAAAGTAAAAATAATAAAAATATAATTTTTATATGATGTAGATAATAAAAATATAATTTTTATAAGATAAGATATATAAAAACTTGATTTTTATAAAGAAGAAAGGCGATTATTTTGTAAAGAAGAAAGGTTGGATTTTTATATATAACAAAGGCGATATCCTTATATAATGAAAGATCGAATTTTTATATAGTGGAAGATCGAATTTTTATGTAGAAGAAAGCGTTTTAAAAATATAACCTTTACAATACATGAAGTGAGATAAAAATACAATCTTTATATAAGGAGTAGAAATATAAAAATATAATTTTCGTATAGAAAGAAGCGCTGTAAATATATGAAGTGAAATAAAAATCTGAACTTTATTTTATCATGAAGTGGAGAGAATATAAAAATGTGATTTTTATATATGTAGTGAATACGGGCAACGAAAATGACAAAAGACGAAAAGGTGAAGACTTCCTACATATGAAGAGTCGTGGAGTTTGGATTAGCTTTGGTGAGAACTTCTCACTTTAAATTCTATTTCCTAGTTAGAAATATATACAAGGATGCAGACGGTGTTTAGTAGCACCCGACACCATTGTCCACAGACCATGGACTTGTTTGTTTGGTTGTTTGGTGATTGATTAGAATATTTGGTGGAATTTTGTTTGTGTGAATAATGAAATTGATTTGGTTGATATGTGAATGGCGTGGGCCATTACTAGACCGGGGATAAAGCTAGGCCTTGTCCCGTTTCTAGTATCGTGCCGTTATGCCGCCGAAATTTTCGAAAATAAGTTAGAAAAATAAAAATACCGTTTTATTGAATAAACGAACTGAAAAGAAATTCATGTGTTGAAATAAAATATTTTATCATTAAAAATATAATTTTTAACGTGTGTGTAAATAAAATAAAATATTCATTTACAAACCAGGCGGTTTGTTTATGTACACTGATTTGACTGATATTGATTGGGACGATAAATTTTACACATCGCCCAACTGCACAAATAATATTCAGTGTTTGTGGATTGAAACCCCACACGGGGGCTGGGATGATATTTAACGTACACTAGTCCCAATTGTATAGTGTTTGTCGATCGATAGGTTGACAGACAGTTGAGTGGTGCACTTTGGATGATGGTTGATTTTTTATCGTTGTTGTTATATACATATGTTGTATGGAATCCATATAATTAACATTATATGGTAACTGATTGGGTCTCATTCCAATTTAGAAAATTAATTAAATTCATGTGTTGAAAGAAATAAATATTCATGTGTAGAATAAATATTCATGTGTTGAATAAATTATATATTCATGTGTTGAATAAAACAAAATCCATGTGTTGATTGAAATATTTTAAACGATAAAATTTACATCTTTATCATATATGAAATTGGAAACTGACTGGAAACGAGTTAAGATGAGTGGTTTCTTGAATATTGATCTGATGTTGGTTTCGACCTTCGGGGTTAATATTTGGGAAATCTTTCTCTTGCTAATTTACAGTTGGAATCTGATTTAGAATTAAACGATAAAAATCATAATTTTTTAAAATATATTAAATAACAAAAATACTCATGTGTTGACGGTACTCATTTGTTGAGATTAGTCATGTGTTGAAATAAAATTTACATATTCATGTTATGAAGAAAATATTCATTTGTTGAATATAAAAACGATGTTATTGAAATATAAAGCCGTGTTGGTTAGATTTGTGCCATTTCGACGTGAACGATATTTATATCGATTTTGTTTGAATATTGGAAAAGAAGTGATTTCAAATTATATCGTTTTGAAAATAATATCATTTTTATATATATCGATGATATGGAATATTCAATTTTGATTTAAAATTGAATATGAAGTTGAAATCGTTTTGAAAACGAATTTAAAACGATTTATAAAATACGTTTAGAATTGAAATCGATGGAATATATATAATATATATATTATATATATAAATGGCCTGAATAGAACACGCCGCGCCGCGGCAGTTTGTGAATTTCGATCATTGACTTCGTATTGACGTTACGGGAGATCCGACCGTCGGATTATCCTAAAACTGGAACCGTTGGGTTCGTATCGAAAAGACCTTTCCAATGAATATTTGAAATTTGAAATCTAACGGTTGGATTTGGAGATACGTCCAAATCAAATTTAGAGAAGGTCGCTGTAAGTGCAGTTCGACGACCGTTATTGGAAATCGACTGTACGGGCCTTGATAAAATAATTAAAAATATCTATAATTTGTGTAAAATTAAAATATATGAATTGGAAAGAACTGAGATGAAAAATTCCCTATTTGAAAGGATAAAAATTACATTTTTATTGAAATGAACTAGTTTTGAACTAGAATTTAAAATCCAATATTTTTAAATAAATGAATTGGATTTGAAGTGGTTTTAAAAATAATTGAAATGATCGGTAATGGAGTACCACAAGTTTTGCTCCAAACGATAGTTAAATCTTTAATTAGATTTGAACGTGAAATGGTAATTAATATTTACCGATAACACCGTGGTGTTAGATATGGGGTATTACCAGTTTTGCTCCATAGGATAAATAGGTTGGGATTGGGAAATAAAATAAATAATTACTTCGGTGTGGTTCGCTAATCCCGACTAGTTTGAAATGATATTCAAAGGAAGATTAAAGAATAAATTTCAAAGAATTTATCTTTGATAAAATTAATGGGAACCTTTCCCTAAGAATGTGAATTTTTTGAATAAAGGAATATTCTGAATTGGAATGAGGCGTACGTTGCATTTGTGTAACATTTGTTTATTATATACGTGGGTTATTTGGAAAGACCGGGTTTATACCCATTCTGAATAACCGATTCGACGATAAGTCGAAGGTGAAGACGGTGGTTGAAGACCGAGGGTCTTCACATCGTTTGGGTGATTACTGATGATCTTGATTGGGATGTACACCCAAGAGGAGGGAATCAGTTGGTGATTGTCCAGACGTACTTGGAGATCGACGGATATGCGAGGAAAGTGCCTCCAGTTTCGTTCAGACCCAGAACGAACTTGTAAATGGACTGTGTGTCTGACATTGGATTTTATTCTGTGTGATTGATTTCTATTAAATATATATCTCTTTGGCGGCGGAGAATTTATTCTCTTGCTTAACGCCCTTCTCTAAGACGTACGAGCTTAGAGGTTATATACCGATAGATATCAATCGCATAGCGTGAATTGCCTGTGTGGCATGCCTAAGTGGCAATTGATCAAGGCTTCTATTGAAAAGCAGAGTCTTGTGGTTGATGATCAAAGCACGGCCTTTGTGGCACCACTTTGTGTAACGTGAATTCGCGAGCCTCACACCTCGGTATGAGTCAAAAACGGGACAAGCACCCAAGGTATGTGCATGACGTTTCTTTCTAGCTACGGGTGGTGTCAGTGCTTAAACTGGCTGATATTTATATACTTTTCACCTTGTGGTTGTTGGATGAGGTGCCTCGATATTAGGTCTGTTAGGACCGGGAAACGTGTGTACAGGAATACTAATCCTCAAAAGTAAGAGAGGACCGGCCTTGGAGGTTCCAAAGGATCATAGTGGGGTCCTGAGACATTTGCTAGAGTGTCTCGAATCGGAGAGGATCTTGCCCCTAGCCTCGACTCATGATGGAATCCAATTTCCAATACGTGTCATTCAGTTTTATTTGTAGAGCCTAGTATGGCGACATAGTGATATGGGGCACTATGCTGTCTATGATTTATATATTATGATTGAAGTTGTTTTCTTCACTTATAATAATATAAAAAGATGAAATTTCGTGTATCAAAGCATTCTTTGGCTGTTATAAGGTAAAACCCTATCCTCCGGCTTGCGTTGCATTGTGTGATGGGACATGGGTCTTATAACAGCTTCATTGTTCTTTATTTAGCATTGCGCTGTTTATTTTGCACTGGTATCCTTGGGGTAAAAACCCGTTCCGTGTTATACGGCGTGGTCCCTTGATTTACTGAACTTTAAAATAAAGATTTATAACTGTTTTAGTTCTCACATCAGTCACATGACTGACCTGGAGTTTATTGTTTTAACCTAAACTCTGGGTGCCCTTATTTTCCGCACGGGCAGCTAGTAGTTGGGTTTTGCAGATTTATATCACAGGTCCTGGTTTATAGCTGAAGTGATATTCGGAAAGCTCTGTATCCTTGTATTCCTTTCAGTTGTGTTTTGTATTATTTTTCCGCTGCAGTACTGTATTTGAAATCTCTGATATTCTCTGTTGTATAATATTTATTCATACTTTGTAATATTCTTATATTCTGATGGTATTGTTGTAATAAACAATGAAATGTTCTTCTGTTTGCATCCTGATGTGTATTGTTCTCAACTCAATCTGTGTTTTCCTTCACGGGGAAGTTCGGGTCATTTCAAACACACCTTGGTACGCTGACATTGTGAATTATCTTGTCATACAGCAAACACCCGCTGAATGGTCGAAACAAGATAAACAAAAATTTCTCTCGAAAGTTCGAAACTTCTATTGGGACGACCCATTTCTTTTTCAAATACTGTCTAGACCAAATCATTCGAAGGTGTGTGCCCGATCATGAACACCAAAGTATTCTCTCTTTCTCACATGACCATGCTTGTGGCGGTTAATTTGGAGCAAGAAAAACTGCTGCAAAAGTTTTGCAAAGCGGTTTTTACTGGCCCACACTCTTTCGCGATGCTTTCGAATTTTGCTCTAAATGTGATCGATGTCAACGAACTGGTTGAATTACTAAGCGAAACATGATACCTCTCAACCCCATTTTAGTGATTGAGTTATTCGATGTTTGGGGCATCGATTACATGGGACCATTCCCTAACTCATTTGGGAATCTTTACATCTTGCTTGCGGTAGACTATGTCTCCAAATGGGTTGAAGCCATTCCGACCAAAACCAATGATAACAAGGTTGTTATCAAATTCCTCAAAGAAAACATCTTTTCACGCTTTGGCACACCTCGAGCTATCATTAGCGATAATGGCACTCACTTCTGTAATCGTGCTTTTGAATCCTTGCTCAAAAAATACTCAATCACACACAAGCTGTCGACCCTTTACCATCCACAAACTAGTGGACAAGTAGAAGTTTCCAATAGACAAATCAAACAAATTCTTGAGAAAACTGTGAATTCCAATAGAAAAGATTAGTCCTTAAAACTGATTGATGCACTTTGGGCTTTCCGCACTGCTTATAAGACCAATCTAGGGATGTCACCATATCGATTAGTTTTTGGAAAAGCCTGCCAGTTACCTCTTGAATTGGAGCATCGTGCTCTTTGGGCCATAAAATTTTTGAGTTTTGACTTAGAGAAAGCCGGCTCACATAGGAAGTTACAAATTTCTGAATTAGAGGAATTAAGAAATGAGGCGTATGAAAATGCGAAAATCTACAAAGAAAGAACCAAAGCCCAACACGACAAAAACATACTTCGTAAGGAATTCAACATAGGTCAAAAAGTTCTTTTACATGACTCTAGACTTCACTTGTTTCCAGGAAAACTCAGATCTCGATGGACTGGACCTTATGTTGTGAAAATAGTATATCCTCATGGAGAGGTTGAAATTAAAAATCCTAGGGATGGAAAAGTCTTCAAAGTAAACGGTCAACGAATGAAACCATTTGTAGAATTCGAGCAATATGACGAAGATGACCTTATCGATCTTCATGAGCCTTATCATCCACCATGAAATCAGGTGGTACACGTTCTTTTTCATTTTTTGTTTTATGCTATTTTTATCTGCCTACCTTAGACAGTTGGGACACTGTCTCAATCTAGTATGGGGGGATTTATATTACATCAGTAATCAAACTTTATGAACTAGGTCATTCAGTGAACAAGGATTAACTTAAAATTCATAAATAACACCTTGGTCCTTATTTGATAAGTTGAATTTTTGGGTGATGGGAATGAACATTATTTATTCATTGAGTTGTAGTGTGTCTTTTTAAGATGCTAGCTTGAGACTGTGCAGACGTTAGTCGTGTTATGGAGTAAGCGTGTCGACCCTTGTTATACATGTTAGAATGTGCAAGTAAAAATAATCAAAAAAAAAAATCAAATAAAAATGATTTTGCACCTATGTTTGTTGGATTTTCTGAGTTCGTTTTCATGCATAATATTTTTTTTTCGCACTCAAATTTCAAATTTTCAAACTTGTAAGTTCTAAATTCCACTTGGCCCACTTATGGAGAAAAGACTCATTGTAGCGTTCTTCTTCGATACCCCACATTATTCAAACCCAAGTTTTGGTCGATTACATCATGTTTCGACAAGTTTATCTTATATTGGTATACTATAAAACCTTTTTCATTGATTTATTTTCAAAGGTTTAGAGCATCACTTTTTATACCAATATTACACTACCCACTCCGTACTTGTTTTAAGGTAGGATAACCATATACCACATCTTATTTTATATGGGTTATCCATCTTACGAAACTTAGATTATCTCTCCTTTCAGCTTTTCATATAACATCAATCCAAACTTGCGTGTTGAATTAAAGTTATAGAAGTAGAGTAACTAAGGCACAAATCTTTCCTTTCATAAAGTGTTGGTTATGATTCGCTTAGTAGAGGAGGAATCAAATGAAATAATATACGGTATCATTCCATTTCATCTCCACTCATCATTCATCATGAAGTTGTGAAAAATGTGAAGAAGAAAAATCTGCAAAAAAAATTGAAAAAAAAGAGAGAGTCTCTCAGAATAAAATAGTCATTCATCATTCTTGACTATAAAGAATTCATTTCCACTCCATCCACATCCATCATACCATACTAAGAAGCGAGGAATGTAGTTGAGGAGAAGAAAGGAAATAAGACGTCTATATGTGCCTTAGTATTACTTTATCTTTTGTAGCTTGAAGTTCAACTAATACACTTGCCCACATATCTATAATATTTTTAGAACTTACAAAATTTTCCTTCATCTATGCATAACTCACATCCAATACATTACAGTTACACTGGTGCAAAATTATTCAATATATATATATATATGAATAAATGATTGGGTGCACATTTTCGATATGTAGAACTTTGGTTGACACCACGCTCTTAACCTTCAAGACAATTACAGTGTTATCAAGGAATTACGATTCAGTTTGAATTTTTTATTCATTTTTGCACTAATTATGGGATAGACAATTTGGAACTAAACAGTTATTATTGAATTTGAGTGAAATCCTTGGAATGTGAAAGATCTTAAATATATTGTTTGATTAATCCGCGTACTTAAGACGCTTTGGATTTTGTGGGTAGTATCGGCTGAAAACCCTCACGAGACACCACTCGTCCTACTAGGGACACCTAGAGGTTAAACGGCTTGTTGCATACGCTCAATGCAATCGTGTTTCCTACGATAGTGTGGACCTATCTAGTTTGTTTTTCATTTTTTCTTTTTACTCGAGGACGAGTAAAAGATAAGTGTGGGGGTATTTGATTAAAATAAAAATGTGTTTATTTTATGCTCTTATATTTTATCTTTCGTAAATAAATAAATGATACTTTGGGTATTTTTATGTGTATTTATAGATTGTCAAGTGATGCCTCTTTCATTTCAAATTAAAGGCCAACCACAAAGAAAAAGCTACTTCCTTATGTCAACACCTTCTCAATCCCAAAAGAAGTTGTAGCTCACTGGTAAAGGCATAGGAGTTTGCACAAAGAGACCTGAGTTCAATTCCCGTCAAGCTCTCTTTTTTGCTAAACATTCACACTGCCTCCTCTGCCTTGAAGAATATAAGGATTGGTGTCATATTATAAATATATACATATATTCATATGTATGTATGTATGCATGCATGATATACACTAATAAAAGTAATAGACAAATTCTTATCCTGGAAATCGGTTCAAATCTATCATTTTTCTACTGCTGTCGAAAGAATTTCTAATTGAATTATTGCCAAGAAAAGATCAATTTTGAAGATTTTATCCTTTGTTGCCTTTGGAGTCTAATGAGTATCCTTGTTAGGAAGAATTAATCACATGCAATCTGCTCATCAATCAATCAATCAATTTGCCACATGGAAGATAGGGAAGATTTGGAAGATATTCACCGTGATTTGCTTTCCAATCAAGCTTGGTCAAGACAGGCAAGAGATATATGGATGATGAGGCCCATTTATTCATAGACTTAATTAGGGTTTTCCCTATCTCATCTATAAATATACATTGTAACCATTGTAAGAATATCCCAATTTTTGTACTCTCTTTTAGTTTTAATAAAGCTCTTCTTCGACTCGTTTATTTTCTTTACTTTCATAACAATTTGTGTTCTACTCAATTAGTTTTGTTAGACAGAAATTGTTATTGTTATTTCTATTGCATATTAGTGATTAATCGTTGATTAGTTTCAACGATAATCCTAATTTTAATTTCTGTTGTTGTTTTCCTTTTTCTAATAACTTGTTCTTTGTTTAGTTGTTGAATTTGGTGTTGATATGATTAGATTCGGATCCACAGTAAATTCAATACCGTTGTTTTTTTATTACAACCAAATCTCCAAACTTCGTCTAACTCGCCCAAGAGATTAGATTCATAATAATTTTTAATTACACCTCCCTGTGTTCGACCTGTATGCTACACACCTGTATGCTTGCATAATTTAATTTAAATATCGCACTTTTCTAATTCATAGATTAGCTACGTTCAAGTATGTTAGCTTCAATGATCAAATCAAAAATTGTTTTGATAAATCTGCGAGGAGGAAATGCTAGAATACTCTATGTGTATGAATATACATTCTGATATGATGATTCTTAATCTACTTTAGATAAATGAAGTCTGTGCTCTTAATACAATGCTGCTACACATGTTTATATTTTGGATGTTTTGATCAATCATTTTACATGCAATGTATCTGTTTGAATATATGTCTGAAAGAATCAGTTATATATATATATATATATATATATATATATATATATATATATATTATAGGCAAGAAATGTTAGTCTGTAATGATTTTTCCAGATGTTTGATGTGCAGAAGTATTTCGAGTATGATCTGTGTTGTTCTATGTATTGGCCTGCTATAAGATCTGTTCTCGATTTCCTTTAACCATTTATGCTGTGTTGATCATTGATAATATTAGTGAACCAGAATTGTATGAAACGTCCAAGCACATAAGAATTGTTCTTCTAAATCACCAAGAGCCGTGTAATTTATGATTTATTGCATATAAATAATATGGTTTATTATAGTTAAACAATATTGGTATATAGTTTATTCTGAAAGATTCATAACATTCGAATATCAATGCTTAATTGTTTGTCTGTTTAAATTTTATAAGATAATTGAAATCTTGGTTTTGAAATGTTCAAAGCAATCTTTTTCTTTTGTTTAAAAGTGTTATTTATTTAAATACTTTAAAAGTTTTAATATCCTTTTAATAATGATTATAGGAAACTAAAATTGTTAATTTAAAAAAAATGCTTGTAAATGTATAAATAACATAATTTGTAAATTCGAATTTAAATCCCTTATAAAATTATTATTTATATTAAGTCAAGGTGACGTCTTCCAGTAATACACTCATCAATGTCCAAAATCACTGAATGTAGTTGCCAGAACCCGTAACTTCCCCGTGAAGGAAAGCACAAATACTTTGAGAACAACACACAAAAGGACGCATACGGAAGAACATTTCATTGTTATTACAACAATTCCATCAGATACAAGAATATACAGAGTATGAACGAATAAATTACATTCGATAAATATTAGAGATTACAATAAATTACACAGCAGCGGAAAAATATACAAAATACAACTGAAAGTGATACATGGATACAGAGCTTTCCGAGCATCGTTCCAGCTGTTAATCAGGACCCTGTGAATATAAATCTGCAAAACCAAAACTACTAGCTGCCCATGTGGAAAATAGGGGCACCCAGAGTTTAGGTTAAAACAATAAACTCCAGGTCAGTCATGGGACTGGTGTGAGAACTAAAACAGTTATTTAAAACTTTAATTTATAGATAGTAATTCAAGGGACCACGCGGTAAAACACGGAACGGGTTTCCTCCCAAGAATACCAGTGCATAAAACAAACGGCGCAATGCTAAATAAAGAAAAATGAAGCTGTTATAAGACCCAGGTCCCATCACACAATGCAACGCAAGACGGAGGATAGGGTTTTTACCTTATAACAGCCAAAGCATGCTTGATACGTTTAAAACACATTATTTGATACTATTAAAAGTGTATAGTGTCAAAACAATTTCAATCATAAATATCAATCATAGGCGGCATGAATGACACATACCACTATGTCGCCATACTAGGTTCTACAAATAAAACCGCAATATCACGTATTGGAAATTGGATTTCCGTCATGTGCCGAGGCAAGGGGCAAGCTCCTCTCCGCGTTCGAGACACTCTAGCAAATGCCTCAGGACCCCACTATGATCCTTGGAATCGGCTGGGCCGGTCCTCTCTTACTTTTGAGGATTGGCAATTCCTGAACACACGTTTCCCGGTCCTTACAGACCTATATCCGAGGCGCCTCGTATCCAACAACCACACAGGTGAAAAGTATATAAATATCAGGGCTGGTACGTCACTGACACCACCCTAGCTAGAAAGAAACGTCGTGCTCTCCCAGCGGTCCATCTCCCGTTTTTGACTCATACCGAGGTGTGAGGCTCGTGAATTCGCGTCATACACAAAGCTGCGCCACACAGGCCGTGCTTTGATCATCAACCACAAGACTTTGCTTTTCAACAAAAGCCTTGATCAATTGCTACTTATGCGTGCCACACAGGCAATTCACTCCATGCGACCGATGTCCATCGATATACAACCTCTGAGCTCGTATGTCTTAGAGAAGGGCGTTAAGTAAGAGAATAAATTCTCCGCCTCCAAACAGATGTATATTTAATAGAGATCAATCAACACAGAATAAAATCCAATGTCAGACACACAATCCATTTACAAGTTCGTTCTGGGTCTGAACGAAACCGGAGGCACTTTCCTCGCATATCCATCCATCTCCAGGTACGCCTGGACGATCACCAACGGATTCCCTCATCCTGGGTGTACAGCCCAATCAAGATCATCAGTAATCACCCAAACGATGTGAAGACTTCTGGTCTTCAACCACCATCTTCATCTTCGACATCTCGTCGAATCGGTTATTCAGAATGGGTATAACCCGGCCTTTCTGAATAACCCACGTATATGATAAACAAATGTTACACAAACACAACAAACGCCTCATTCCAATTCAGAATATTCTTTCATTCACAAAATCACATTTTTAGGGAAAGGTTCCCATAAATTTTATCCAAGATAAATTCTTCTAAATTTATTCTATAATCTTCCTTTGGATGTCATTTCAAACTAGTCGGGATTAACGAACCACACCGAAGTAATTATTTATTTTATTTCCCAATCCCAACCTATATATCCCATGGAGAAAACTGGTAATACTCCACATCTAACACCACGGTGTTATCGGTAAAATTAATTACCATTTCACGTTCAAATCTAATTAAAGATTTAACTATCGCTTTGGAGCAAAACTGGTGGTACTCCATTCTCGATCACCTTTCAGATTTGATAATTTAAATTATCAATTCACATTTTAATCTAATTAAAGATTCGTTAAAACTCCACTTAGTTTTAATCTTTTCAGAAATCGATATCTTGCCTTTAACTGGGTTAAAGAACCAATGTCATCTAAAACACGACTCACGATAAACCCAAATCACATTTGATATTAAATAAAGGCTCTGAATAGAAAATATACCGGCTTATATTCAATATCAAATTCTGAAACCAACAAATATCGTATTGGAAATAACGATATAAAATATATCTTTCAAATTCCCATAACAATATTTGTATAATCACGAAATCCAACATCGAAATATTCCGAAGATAATTTCGATTCAACTCCCGTCCAATTCACGTATGGGGAATATTGATTATTTTTAAAATCACTTTCAAATTCAATTTATTTATTTCAAAAATTAATTGATTTTAATTCTAGTTCAAAACTAGTTCATTTCGATAAAAATCTATTTTTATCTTTTCAAATATGGAATTTTTCAGCCCAAATTTTCCCAAATCATTTCTTATGATTTTACACAAGTTATTGATATTTTTAATAATTTTATTAAGGCCCGTACAGTCGATTTCCATCAACAGCCATCGAACTGCACTTACAACGACCTTTTCCAAATTTGATTTGGACATAATTCCAAATCCAACCGTTAGATTTCAAATTTCTAATATTCATTGGAAAGCCCTTTTCGATACGAACCCAACGGTTCCGGTTTTAGGAGAATCCGACGGTCGGATCTCCCGCAACGTCAATTCGAAGTCAATGGTCGAAATTCACGAACTGCCGCGGCGCGGCGCGTTCTATTCAGGTCATTATATATATAATATATATATTATATATATTTCGTCGATTTCCTTTTAAAACGTATTTTATAAATCGTTTTAAATTCATTTTCAAAACCATTTCAACGCTACATTCAATTTCAAATCGATTTGATTTCAATTCAATTCAAATTCTAATTCATTTTTATTCAATTCGAATTCAAATTCACTTTCTATTCGATTCGAATCGAATTCATTTTCTATTCGATTCGAATTCATTTCAAATTGATTCAATAAAATTTCAATTTGAATTTTAATCTAATTTAATTTGAATTTCATTTCAAAATATTAAAATTTGAAATCACCTTTCAATATTCATTGTAAAACGAATAAAATCGATATAAATATCGTTCACGTCAAAATAGCGCAAATCTAATCAACACGGCTTTATATTTCAAAAAAATTCGTTATTCTATTCAACAAATGAGTATTTATTCTATTCAACACATGAATCTATATTTCTTTCAACATACGACTAATCTCAACACATGAGTACTGTCAACACATCACTATTTTTGTTATGTAAAATATTTTATAAAACTATGGTATCTATCGTTTGATTTTAATTAGACTCCACCGAGAAGTAGATTCTAATTGTTAATATGATAAAGATGTAATTTTTATTATTTAAAATATTTCACTCAACACATGAACATCGTCAACACGTGACTATTTTTATATTCAACACATGAATTTTCTTTTATAATATTCATTGTTGTCCCGATTGGAATGAGGCCCAATCAATCACCATATAACGTTAATTATATGGATTCCATACAACACATGTATATAATAGCATTGAAAAATAATCAACCATCAACCAAAGTGCACTACACTGTATAAGCATCAAATATAGATATCTTACGCTTATAACAGCCTGTCAATCAATCGATCGACATATTTAATCAATCAGGATGAGTGAACTTCAAATTTCATCCCAACACCCGTGTGGGGTTTCAAACAATCAAACACAGATTTTATTTGTGCAATTGGGCGATGTGTAAAATTTATCGTCTCCATCAATATCAGTCAAATCAGTGTATATAAACAAATCGGCTGATTTGTTTATAAATATTTATTTATTCACTTATTCACTTTCACGTTAAAAATTCTATTTTTAACGATAATATATTTGTATCTTTCTGACATATTTTAGGAAATTTTGGCGGCATAACGGCACGATACTAGAAACGAAACAAGGCCTAGCCTTATCCCCGGTCTAGTGAAGGCCCACGCCATTCACACATCTATCAAATCCATTCCATTTCACCAAAAAATTCAATTCAAACCAAATAAACTAACCAACTACTCAACCAAACAATTTAACAAACAAGCCATCCATGGTCTGTGGATGACGGGTGTCGGGTGCTACTAAACACCGTCTGCATCCTAGTATATATATATATAACTAGAAAAAGAGATTTTGAGTGAGAAGTTCTCACCGAAAGCTATCCAATACCACGACTCTTCATTTATAGAAATCTTCTTCATTCTCGCCTTTTTATCATCTTCGTTGCCCGTAGTCACTACATATATAAAAATCACACATTTTTATATTTTGATATCTTTAAAATAAAAGTCACATTTTTATTTCGCTATTAAATATATAAAAATCAAATTTTTACTATGATGTTCAATATATAAAAATCATATTTTTACTATGATGTTCAATATATAAAAATCATATTTTTACTTCGCTATTTTCTATATAAAGATCTCGCCTTTTCAACTATAAAGATTTCATCTTTACAAAAATATAGATTTCATCATTATAAAAATCACCACTTTATTTCAACGTATATAAAATAAAAATCAGATTTTTATTTCGCTATATATACAAAGATGATATTTTTATATTCTCTATCTCATAAAGATTACATTTTTATAGTTCCTACTATGTAAAAGTCATATTTTTAATCCACTACATATGTAAAAATCTCACCTTTCTCCATTTAAAAATATCGTCTTTCTTCCTTTAAAAATCTAATCTTTTCATTTATAAAAATCACGTCTTTCCTATTTGAAAAATTCTAATCTTTTCTATTTTAAAAATCTAAGCTTTTCTATTTTAAAAATCTAATCTTTTCATTTATAAAAATCTAATCTTTTCTATATAAACTAATGTTAAACAAACTGATTGCTTTTACATAACATTATATATATACGAAGGAATTAATAAAAATAAAATAAATAAATAAAAACCTTACTGTTTTCGTTTGCAGGGGGGAGGAGGCTGTTGCGTACGCCGGAGGGGGTCGGAGAGCTTCGACGGCGGGCTAGGGGTGAGGTGAGGCGGTGGTTGGTGGCGCGGGCTGTGGGGTCGGGTCTGGAGTCGGTCGCGGGGAGGAAGGAGAAGAAGGGGAAGATGGAGGGGGGCGCGGCGCTCGTCTGGAGGGAGGGGGAAGGAAGAAGCGGCGGCGGCACACCTGGGGAGCGGCGGCGCGTCGATCGGAGGGGCGGCAGCTCCTCCGTCTTCGTTCTCTTCTTTCTTTCTTTTTTTTAATCTGTAATCGATTTAGGGGGAGGGCAAGGGAAGATAAGGGTTATATTTTTTTTTATTTATTTATTTAATTATTTTATTTTCAAAGAAGTTGACTTTTACATACGACCTCTAAACGAGGCCCACCGCCTGTCGTCCATAGCGTTTCACCCCCATTCCGAACACAATGGGATATGTATCGTAGGTTGATTCGATCGTTACAATCAGTTTCCGTTAAATTTACATTTAAAACACTTTATTGAATTTTAAACGTACATTTCAAATTACCGGGGTCACATACTAACTCTATAAATTGCAGAAAAATATTTTCTAGCTTCGTATTGACGATACGGTCCTAACAAAACTAGTTTCGTCGAATTCTGAGACTGTTGGAAAAATGGCCACTTTCCAGTCGATTAAAATCAACTGAAACTGGTCAAATGCGTTTTCCTTCTCCACGCTCATATATTGATTCGAAAAATTATGAAATTTGGAATCTAACAATAATTTGACATCACGGACCCAACAAAAGTGGTTTCGTCGAAATCTGAGGTCGTTTGCAAAATGTCTATTTTTAAGGGCCTGAATTCCATAGCGACTATTCAGAATTTTCAACTGGACATATCTTTTGATTCCCGCTATGAAATTTTGATTTTTCGGATTCGTTGGAAAGATATCCTCAATTGGATCCTAATATTTTTGGTTTCACTAAAATACGGATTGTTTTGCACCCGGTACATTCAATTGAAGTTTGAAATCGAATTATAGAACTACCGCGCCTTTTTCAATTCCATTTATAAATATAAATAAATATTTATATTCTAACGACGGCGCATATAACATATACGTTGGATTTTCATTCAAAATAAATTTCTCGTCGATATTATTTAAAATAATCCATTTTAAATAATCAAAATTCGTTAAAATTGCCAAAATAAAAATTTTTAAACTGGCCCAGATTTTCGGGTTATTACAATCTCCCCCACTTTAAAACTTTTCGTCCCCGAAAAGGAACAAAGTCGAAAGTGGTTTGATCAATTAACACTACGTTCGATCTGGCTTCTATTCTCCAACTTTTCAGTTTCTGAGAATTTTCAAATTTTCAAAAATTTGGCTAACACCCTAAATTTTCGAAAAATTTCACCATAACCTCCCATGCACCGGGAGCCACGGGAAAATCCCGAAATTGCCATATAGGCCTTCTGATCTCAAAAAGAAAAAGAAAAAGCCAAGCGGCTAGCCAATAGGCTCATAAAATCATCATCACCCAAACAAAACAGTAAATTATGTAGTAAACATGTACCTATTTGTCGGGCAAACAAATTTTATTCTCTGCTCTAGCTTCCTTGCTATGACCTGTTCAATGTAAGTATATGTATATGCAAGCAAATGCAACCAATTTTCAATATAATTCAATATTTGATTCAATTAGGCTAAATGGTTCAAAATTATCAAACAAATAAACAAACAACACAAACATCAATCAATTAGTGGATTAGAGTTTCAAATCCATAAAATTTGATACATATACAGAAAATCATGTTTTTGATGCCAATTTACAACAATGTGTTCTAACTATATAAGTTTTGGTTCTTACACCAGCCTAATGGAAATATATAGAAATCACACCTTTGAAACACGAAAATAAATACTGGTGATGGCGCGCCATCATCAGAATCATGTCCGGGCGACTAGAATGTGATTCTATATCTATCTAATATATTAAAACTTCGAATATACGTTCATGACGCGTATATACAAAACCTTTATATACTCGATTGTCCATATTCAAAACAAATAAATAATCAAATACGTATAAAATGGTTTAAATTTTCAAAACAAAATTGTTTTCATTTGAAAAATATACTCTTCACACTCGTTCTAGGATACTACTGATCCTATCTCTAACGAGTCATTCTAATTGGATATTACTAATCCAATATCTGATGAATTCTTTCGTATGGTTCTAATGTGTCTTGTTCTCGAGCTCTGTAAACCAAAGCTCTGATACCAACTGCCAGAACCCGTAACTTCCCCGTGAAGGAAAGCACGAATACTTTGAGAACAACACACAAAAGGACGCATACGGAAGAACATTTCATTGTTATTACAACAATTCCATCAGATACAAGAATATACAGAGTATGAACGAATAAATTGCATTCGACAAATATCAGAGATTACAAGAAATTACACAGTAGCGGAAAAATATACAAAATACAACTGAAAGTGATACACAGATACAGAGCTTTCCGAGCATCGTTCCAGCTGTTAATCAGGACCCTGTGAATATAAATCTGCAAAACCAAAACTACTAGCGGCCCGTGTGGAAAATAGGGGCACCCAGAGTTTAGGTTAAAACAATAAACTCCAGGTCAGTCATGGGACTAGTGTGAGAACTAAAACAGTTATTTAAAACTTTACTTTATAGATAGTAATTCAAGGGACCACGCCGTAAAACACGGAACGGGTTTCCTCCCAAGAATACCAGTGCATAAAACAAACGGCGCAATGCTAAATAAAGAAAAATGAAGTTGTTATAAGACCCAGGTCCCATCACACAATGCAAAGCAAGCCGGAGGATAGGGTTTTTACCTTATAACAGCCAAAGCATGCTTGATACGTTTAAAACACATTATTTGATACTATTAAAAGTGTATAGTGTCAAAACAATTTCAATCATAAATATCAATCATAGGCGGCATGAATGACCCATACCACTATGTCGCCATACTAGGTTCTACAAATAAAACCGCAATATCACGTATTGGAAATTGGATTTCCGTCATGAGCCGAGGCAAGGGGCAAGCTCCTCTCCGCGTTCGAGACACTCTAGCAAATGCCTCAGGACCCCACTATGATCCTTGGAATCGGTTGGGCCGGTCCTCTCTTACTTTTGAGGATTGGCAATTCCTGAACACACGTTTCCCGGTCCTTACAGACCTATATCCGAGGCGCCTCGTATCCAACAACCACACAGGTGAAAAGTATATAAATATCAGGGCTGGTAGGTCACTGACACCACCCTAGCTAGAAAGAAACGTCGTGCTCTCCCAGCGGTCCATCTCCCGTTTTTGACTCATACCGAGGTGTGAGGCTCGTGAATTCACGTCATACACAAAGCTGCGCCACACAGGCCGTGCTTTGATCATCAACCACAAGACTTTGCTTTTCAACAGAAGCCTTGATCAATTGCTACTTATGTGTGCCACATAGGCAATTCACTCCATGCGACTGATGTCGATCGATATACAACCTCTGAGCTCGTATGTCTTAGAGAAGGGCGTTAAGTAAGAGAATAAATTCTCCGCCGCCAAACAGATGTATATTTAATAGAGATCAATCAACACAGAATAAAATCCAATGTCAGACACACAATCCATTTACAAGTTCGTTCTGGGTCTGAACGAAACCGGAGGCACTTTCCTCGCATATCCATCCATCTCCAGGTACGCCTGGACGATCACCAACGGATTCCCTCGTCCTGGGTGTACAGCCCAATCAAGATCATCAGTAATCACCCAAACTATGTGAAGACTTCCGGTCTTCAACCACCATCTTCATCTTCGACATCTCGTCGAATCGGTTATTCAGAATGGGTATAACCCGACCTTTCTGAATAACCCACGTATATGATAAACAAATGTTACACAAACACAACAAACGCCTCATTCCAATTCAGAATATTCTTTCATTCACAAAATCACATTTTTAGGGAAAGGTTCCCATAAATTTTATCCAAGATAAATTCTTCTAAATTTATTCTATAATCTTCCTTTGGATGTCATTTCAAACTAGTCGGGATTAACGAACCACACCGAAGTAATTATTTATTTTATTTCCCAATCCCAACCTATATATCCCATGGAGAAAACTGGTAATACTCCACATCTAACACCACGGTGTTATCGGTAAAATTAATTACCATTTCACGTTCAAATCTAATTAAAGATTTAACTATCGCTTTGCAGCAAAACTGGTGGTACTCCATTCTCGATCACCTTTCAGATTTGATAATTTAAATTATCAATTCACATTTTAATCTAATTAAAGATTCGTTAAAACTCCACTTAGTTTTAATCTTTTCAAAAATCGATATCTTGCCTTTAACTGGGTTAAAGAACCAATGTCATCTAAAACACGACTCACGATAAACCTAAATCACATTTGATATTAAATAAAGGCTCTGAATAGAAAATATACCGGCTTATATTCAATATCAAATTCTGAAACCAACAAATATCGTATTGGAAATAACGATATAAAATATATCTTTCAAATTCCCATAACAATATCTGTATAATCACGAAATCCAACATCGAAATATTCCGAAGATAATTTCGATTCAACTCCCGTCCAATTCACGTATGGGGAATATTGATTATTTTTAAAATCACTTTCAAATTCAATTTATTTATTTCAAAAATAAATTGATTTTAATTCTAGTTCAAAACTAGTTCATTTCGATAAAAATCTATTTTTATCTTTTCAAATACGGAATTTTTCAGCCCAAATTTTCCCAAATCATTTCTTATGATTTTACACAAGTTATTGATATTTTTAATAATTTTATTAAGGCCCGTACAGTCGATTTCCATCAACAGCCATCGAACTGCACTTACAACGACCTTTTCCAAATTTGATTTGGACATAATTCCAAATCCAACCGTTAGATTTCAAATTTCTAATATTCATTGGAAAGCCCTTTTCGATACGAACCCAACGGTTCCGGTTTTAGGAGAATCCGACGGTCGGATCTCCCGCAACGTCAATTCGAAGTCAATTGTCGAAATTCATGAACTGCCGCGGCGCGGCGCGTTCTATTCAGGCCATTATATATATAATATATATATTATATATATTTCGTCGATTTCCTTTTAAAACGTATTTTATAAATTGTTTTAAATTCATTTTCAAAACCATTTCAACGCTACATTCAATTTCAAATCGATTTGATTTCAATTCAATTCAAATTCTAATTCATTTTTATTCAATTCGAATTCAAATTCACTTTCTATTCGATTCGAATCGAATTCATTTTCTATTCGATTCGAATTCATTTCGAATTGATTCAATAAAATTTCAATTTGAATTTTAATCTAATTTAATTTGAATTTCATTTCAAAATATTAAAATTTGAAATCACCTTTCAATATTCATTGTAAAACGAATAAAATCGATATAAATATCGTTCACGTCAAAATAGCGCAACTCTAATCAACACGGCTTTATATTTCAAAAAAAATCGTTATTCTATTCAACAAATGAGTATTTATTCTATTCAACACATGAATCTATATTTCTTTCAACATACGACTAATCTCAACACATGAGTACTGTCAACACATCACTATTTTTGTTATGTAAAATATTTTATAAAACTATGGTATCTATCGTTTGATTTTAGGGTCCGTTTGGCACAGGTCCCTATTAAGTTTCAAAATTAGGCTCAGGTCCGGTCATAAACTTATTGTAAATTAGGTCCCTATTTTTCTATTTAGAAAAATTGCATACATTTATGAAACAATTCATTAACATTAGTTCAACATTATTTGCATACATGTATGCAACAATTCAGAATATTTTCATACATGTATGCAAATATTCGTTCAGAATAGTTGCATACATGTATGCAAAAATTCAAAATATTTGCATACATGTATGCAAATATTCGTTCAGAATAGTTGCATACATGTATGCAAATATTTTGAATAGTTGCATACATGTGTGCAACTATTCTGAACAAATATTTGCATACATGTATGCAAATATTCGTTCAGAATAGTTGCGTACATGTATGCAAAAATTTATAATATTTGCATACATGTATGCAAATATTCATCAGAATAGTTGCATACATGTATGCATAAATTCAAAATATTTGCATACATGTATGCAAATATTCGTTCAGAATAGTTGCATACATATATGCAACTATTTTGAATTTTTGCATACATGTATGCAACTATTTGTTCAGAATATTTGCATACATGTATGCAAAAATTCAAAATATTTGCATACATATATGCAAATATTCGTTCAGAATATTTGCATACATGTATGCGACTATTATGAATAACACGTAAAAATGAAAACAGGGACTAAATTTATAATAAGTTTATGACCGGATGTGAGCCTAATTTTGAAACTTAATAGGGATGTGACACTAATTAACACTTGATTTTAATTAGACTCCACCGAGAAGTAGATTCTAATTGTAAATATGATAAAGATGTAATTTTTATTATTTAAAATATTTCACTCAACACATGAACATCGTCAACACGTGACTATTTTTATATTCAACACATGAATTTTCTTTTATAATATTCATTGTTGTCCCGATTGGAATGAGGCCCAATCAATCACCATATAACGTTAATTATATGGATTCCATACAACACATGTATATAATAGCATTGAAAAATAATCAACCATCAACCAAAGTGCACTACACTGTATAAGCATCAAATATAGATATCTTATGCTTATAACAGCCTGTCAATCAATCGATCGACATATTTAATCAATCAGGATGAGTGAACTTCAAATTTCATCCCAACACCTGTGTGGGGTTTCAAACAATCAAACACAGATTTTATTTGTGCAGTTGGGCGATGTGTAAAATTTATCGTCTCCATCAATATCAGTCAAAGCAGTGTATATAAACAAATCGGCCGATTTGTTTATAAATATTTATTTATTCACTTATTCACTTTCACGTTAAAAATTCTATTTTTAACAATAATATATTTTTATCTTTCTAACATATTTTAGGAAATTTCGGCGGCATAACGACACGATACTAGAAACGAAACAAGGCCTAGCCTTATCCCCGGTCTAGTGAAGGCCCACGCCATTCACACATCAATCAAATCCATTCCATTTTACCAAACAATTCAATTCAAACCAAATAAACTAACCAACTACTCAACCAAACAATTTAACAAACAAGCCACTGGATCAATCATGTATGTCACTTTCTATGTCTTAGTGTCCTAAGTCATCAGATGGTAAGGAGCGCATGAGAATGATCCCTTATGCTTCAGCAATTGGATCAATCATGTATGCAGTGTTGTGTACTCGTCCAGATGTCTCATATGCTTTAAGTATGACAAGTAGATTCCAATCAGATCCAGGTGAAAGCCACTGGACAGCCGTCAAGAACATTCTTAAGTACTTGAAAAGGACTAAAGATTCATTCTTGATATATGGAGGCGAAGAGGAAGTAATGGTAAAAGGTTACACAGATGCTAGTTTCCAGACTGATAAAGATGACTTTAAGTCATAGTCGGATTATGTGTTTTTCCTGAATGGTGCTGCTGTTAGCTGGAAAATTTCAAAGCAAGAAACAGTTGCTGATTCGACCATGGAAGCAGAATACATTGCTGCTTCAGTAGCTGCTAAGGAAGCTGTTTGGATTAAGAAGTTCATCTCTGAACTTTCTGTTGTTCCATCCATTGTTGATCCAATAGATTTTTATTGTGAAACAATGGGGCCATTGCTCAGTCTATGGAACCGAGATCACATCAACAATCCAAACACATACTTCGGCGATACCATCGCATCCGTGAAATTGTTGACAGAGGAGACATACATATCTGCAAAGTCCCAACGGATAAAAATGTTGCAGACCCATTGACTAAAGCTTTGTCGCAGCAGAAGAATGATAGTCACACTAGTTTCATGGGTATTCGATACATGAGTGATCGGCTCTAGTGCAAGTGGGAGATTGTTAGAGTTTGTGCCCTAGAGGCAATCTGTTAGATGTGAGTAATAATGACATTGTTATTGTTATGTTTTATTTGGAATAAAATGTTATGTTATTTTATATTTACTGCGTAATATAAATATTAATATAATAGAAGTCCTTAGAATAATAATACGAGATTATATAGTTCGAGTAAGACTGAACTTGAGATTATATGATATGTCAAGTATTATAATTCTTAAATGTCCCTGGTCGAGTTTTATAGTTTATACAGGATAACAATAAAGCACTGAGACTAGTATATTGACTGACTGATGATCACATCTCATTGATCATTAATATACATGATATTAAAGTCAAAATATAAATACGTATTAGAGAATAGCGTATTGGGCTGACCCACCGTGAGATAAATACATGGAATATAATCAACAGTATCATAAGTTGTTCTCATAGTGATAGTGATATAATGGTCCTCAGACCTGAAATTATTATAATTTTATTCAAGGATATTTATGTTTTGATATCATCTAAAGTTATTTCGTAACAGAGTAATGATAACGGTGATTATTGGATATATCTAGAATCGAATATAAATTCTGAATGATCTAGATGGAATTTAACCCTACGATATATTCGTAGTGATATCCTTGGGCCTCTTGATTGAGTGAGACTGTGAAATGCATGGCCGTGCTCAAATATCGATTTGTTCTGAACAGTCTACTCATTGATCAAGAAAACAGATTAAATTATAAAAAGGATGATACGATCCGTGCCTTCAGTTTAATCTAGGATATAACAGTTAAAAGGATTAAATTATATTGAGACACTATTCACAACAGGTTGTAATGAATCATTACTATTATAGCTTGGGTAACAATGATGTGTTACTAGACACCGCTTATTGTTTACGGTCTAAATTCTGTTTAAACTGTTGCCAGCGCTGTGATAGCCTATAGGGTCACACTTACATACGTTGTAAAAGGGTGAGGATATTTAAATAAGGGTTTATGACTAATTCTTCTATTTTAAATAAGGACGAACGGGTAATATGGAGGAATACAAGTCGGTTATAATTATTATAAAGGGGAGGTCAGACCTTTACCTTTTTATCTAATCATAACCGAGTTCCTAAAACCCAAAAATCCCAATTAGCTAGTACTACCTCATCCTTCCTCGATTTGATTCGGGAGCAACGTCGGTGGATTTCCGATAGAGGCGTTTGTTCTAGGATGCTCATTTTGATTCAAAGCAACCCAGATTCAGATCTATAATTGAAATCAAGTTCAGATCCGTCGATTGGAGAATTCGAATACAAGGTACACGATTTAAATTCACTTTGAGTTCGAAAATTATATGCTGCAATTAATTAAATTTGTTAATCTCTGCTGCATAAAGATCCTTTAAAACCAATAGGAAATTGGGTTTCCATCATGAGTCAAGGCTAGGGAGGAGCTCCTTACCGATTCGAGACACTCTAGCAAATGCCTCAGGATCACACCTATGGGAAACCCTTGGATCTTCAGGGTCGGTCCCCACCTAACGGTAGTGGATTGGCAATTCCTGAACACACGTTTCCCGGTTCCTTTGAACCTATAATATGGCCACTAACAACCTATAAATCCGAGGTACCTCATAATCCATCATCCACATAAGTAAAATGTCAGCGCTGGTTGGTCCCTGACACCACTCTAGCTAGAAAGAAACGTGTGCACTCCCTGCAGTCCCTTCTCCCGCTTTTGACTCATACATGGGTGTGAGGCTCGCGAAGTCACGCTACACAAAGCTACGCCTAAACAGGCTATGCTTTGATCATCTACCACAAGGCTCTACTTTTTAACAAAAGCCTTGATCCATGCATCTTAGCATGCCACATTGTCAATCCCTTATCATTGATTTCTGCCAATATATAACCTCTGAGCTCATACGTCTCAGAGAAGGATATTAAGCAAGAGAATAAATTCTCCGCTACCAAACAGAAATATATTAGCAGAAATAAATGAGTACAGTGTGAAGGAATACAACGTCATACATACCATCCATTTACAAGTCCGTTCTAGGTCTGAACGAAACCGGAGTCCGGACAATCAACAAGTACGTCCGGGCGGTTACCACTATAGCCCCTTCAAGGTAGCTACTCCAATCATGGGCATCAGTAGCAAACATCCATTCGATGTGAAGATCGCCGGTCTTCAACCACCGTCTTCATCTTCGATTCTTCGTTGTCGTAGTAATTATTCGGAATTGGTTAAACCCGGTCTTTCCGAATAACTCGCGTATTTTTATAATTACAAATCAAGTGCTATAAAACACGTCCAACGCCTCATTCCAATTCAGAATTATTCTACTAATAAAATATTCGTATTATTCTATCAAAGATAAATCCTTTAAATTTATTCTTAAATCTTTCTTTTAAAGATTTATTAAAACCCCAATTTGGTTTTAAATATCAAAAATCATTATTCAGTGATTATTTAAATTTAAGAAATAAATCTTATCTTTAACTGGGTTAAAGAACTAATGTCATTTTAAAACACCGTTCACGATAAACCCAAAATCGACTTCCATTAAATATGGAATCTTCACAGAAATCAAATCAATATATAATCAGTATAAATTTCTGTATCCGACCAATAATATAAATGGAATAACGGCAAAGCCTCTTAAATTCCATATGTAGTGTCGGTCTTCTTTTACAGAAGCTTATCTCGGTTATTATTAATTCGAATTCCATTCAATACCAATTTAATATATTAAATTGGAAAACTTTACTTTGGAAAATTTCCATTTAAATCTTAATAAAAGATTTATAAATTCCAAATCATATTCTCCCTGTCAGTTGGGTTAAAGAACAAATGTCGCTTAAAAACACAGTTCACAATAAACCCAACTCACATTTCATCTTATTCCAATTACTAAATATAAATTGAAACTTTTAATAATCTTAATTAAAAAGATTTATTCATTTCTCAAATGGGTTTAAGAAAGGTGTTATTGAAGACACCATTCACGACAAACCCAAAATCCAATTTATTTAATTTAATTTCAATTAAATATTCACCAATTGGAAAATTTCATTAAATCTTAATTTAATAATTTATTCTAGTTAATAACTAGTTCATTCAATAAAAATATATTTTTCTAAAATATATTCTTTTTCTAAGACATTTTTTAAAATATTCTTTTTCTAGAATATTCTTTATTGGAATGTGACTCAATCAACAACCATATATTGTATGTAATCAACCATCATGATAAATAATTATCAAACATCCAAATGGCGACCAGAGTGGAATTTATAACTGTGTGAGCATTAAAGTAAATAAATGACGCTCATCACAGACTATCAATCCATCGATTGACGTATAACTAAATATTGGGATTAGTCTATGTCCGGTATCATCCCAATACCCGTGTGGTGTTTCATATATCAAACGAATAATAAATTATTTGTGCACTTGGGCGATGTGTGAAAATTATCGTCCCAATCACATAAACAAGTCGTGTAACTTGTAAATGGGAGTGTAATATCCAATTTGAATACACAAACATTTATATTTAATACATCGAATATTTCTATACAACAAACATATATTTCAAACCATCACTGACATCATATTTAAATGATTAATTCTTTTCGATGAAAATTATTTGCGTTGAAAATATACTCTTTTAATGCTCACTCTTTTATTGAGCTCAAATGAAAGTAAAACCCGATTTTTAATTCTACTGTTTTTATCGTCTCTAAAATGACAATGAAAATGTGACATCTACATCTATTCTTTTTATTGCATATATAATGGCAATAAAAATGTAACTTTAAAATCTGTTCTTTTATTTACATCCAAAATGTAAATAAAAATATCTTTTTAATTCTAATCTTGTTACTGAATATAAAATGTCAATAAAAGTGTCGCTTTAAATCTACTCTTTTTATTTACATCTAAAATGTAAACAAAGGTGTAACTTTAAATATATTCTTTTTATTTACATCTAAAATGTAAATAAAAATATAAATTTTGTTTCTAAGCTTTTTATTGTCTTTATTTTGACAATAAAAATATGACATTAAATTCTATCTTTTTGATTACATCTAAAATATAAATTAAAATGTCACTTTTATTTTTATGTTTTTATTTACACCTAAAATGTAAATAAAAATACTTTTTTTAAATTTATGTTTTTATTTACATCTAGAATGTAAATAAAAATACACTTTTTAATCCATGTTTTTATCATTCTTTTACATTTGACAAAAATGAATATTTTTGTTTAAACCTTTTTTTTATGAACAAAAATGCCTATTTTTGTTTAATTCTTTTAAATGAACAAAAATGTCTATTTTTGTTTAACGAACAAAAATGTCTTTTTCTTTTTACTGAACCAAAAATGTCTCTTTCTTGTTAAGGAACAAAATGTATACTTTCTTCTTAATGGACAAAGATGTATCTTTTGTTTAATCATTTTAAATGAACAAAATTGTTTCATCTATTCTTTAATCCTTTTTAATGAACAAAAATGTGATCTTTCTTCTTAATGACCAAAAATGTATATTTTGGTATCATTCTTTTTAAATGACAAAAATAAATATTTTTGTTTTCATTCTTTTAATTGACAAAAATGTTAATTCTATATGAACATCCTTAACAAAAGTGATGTTTTAATTCTAAAGTAACATTTCTAGAAAAAAATGTGTATATTTAATTATGTATGATAATTCTAACAAAATGTTTATTTTAATCATGTATGACATTTCTAACAAAATGTCTATTTAATCATGTATGACAATTCTAACAAAATGTATATTTTACTCATGTATGACATTTTGTAAAATGCCTATTTAATCATTTATGACAATTCTAACAAAATGTATATTTTAAGCATGTATGACATTTTGTAAAATGTCTATTTAATCATGTATGACAATTCTAACAAAATGTACATTTTAATCATGTATGACATTTCTAACAAAATGTATATTTTGTTTTTCTTACTTTTCTATTCAAGAAAATGAGTATTTTATTTTATCACTAATTTATTTGTGTTAACATAAATATAGTCTAAATAAATATCACTTCTATTTAACATAAATGTAGTCTAAAAAGATGACATTTTCATTTCATGTAACATTATAATGACATTTTTATTCAGCGTGAATATAATCTAAGTAAATGACATTTTATTCAACATGAATATGTTTTTAATCCCATATATCATTTCTAAATAAAATGATATTTTAACCCAATTTGACATTATAACAAAAACAGTGTTTTAATTTCTAATATGACATTCTAACAAAAACAGTGTTTTAATTTCTAATATGACATTCTATCAAAAATGGTGTTTTAATTTCTAGTATGACATTCTATTAAAAACGATGTTTTAATTTTAATTACATTGAAAAATGTGACCTTTTTATTCTTAATTAAATGACAGTGAAATAGTGTCCATTTTATTTCTAACTAAATGACGGTGAAATAATGTCCATTTTATTTCTAACAAATTTAACATTGAAAATTGTCCTTTTTAATTCTAACTAATTTGTCACTGAAAATTTTCCTTTCGAATTTCTACAACAATAATGGTTTTATTTTGACAAATCAATCCTCAACAAAAAGGGTATATTTTGATTCAACAATTGTGTTTCAACAAATATCATCACATCAACACATCCACATAACAACATCAATCAATTCAGATTTCATAGCAATCAACAATATGAATTTCACAACATACATATATAGAATTCACATGGCGAGGAATAATTTAATTTTAATAATTAAATATAGAAATCTCACATCGATTGGTTTTCAGAAATCATTCTTATTCAAATTTGGCTGAATTTTCGAAGTACTCTGTTCTGGTCATGGACAGTTCCATTGCGTAGATCTCTTCATTGTGATTCCAACGCTTTTTGTTTCATTCGATTTCGATAAAATCAGAATAAGATACGGTATTTTAAAGATTTGATTATATTAATAAAATAATTAACTAATTAATTAACTTAACCCATTAGAATTTTGGGCCGTCATCTCTTCTTCTTGGTTCTGTAATACGCTTTAAACAAAAACCCATCATCGACAATTGCAAACCGCCGCCGCCATCACTTCAGGGGGCCGAACCCCGATCCAATAGCGCCACCCCAATCGCCAGAACCTCCTCTTCCCATGCCCTCCTCCATGGCCAGCTCGGCCACTCTCTCTAGCCGGAATTCCGCACCGAATGTTGATGGTTTGGCCTCGAAATTCGCGAGAAACACAAGCCGAGACTCGATCTTAACCGTACAGATCCAAAGCCCCTAAACCTCCCTCCATTTCCCTTTAGATCCATGCTTTGTGTAAGAACCCGTAACTTCCCCGGTAAGGAAAGCCCGGATTGCTTTGAGAACACGACAGATAAGAAAACAAACAGAAGAACATTTCATTGCTTATTACAACAATTTACATCAGAGTACAAGAATTTACAGAGTATGAACAAATAAATTACATTAGACAAATATCAGAGATTTAAATACATTACTATAGCGGAAAAATAATACAAAGCACAACTGAAAGAGATACACGGATACAAAGCTTTCCGGATATCATTCCAGCTGTAAATCAGAGTCCTGTGAATATAAATCTACAAAACCAAAACTACTAGCTGCCCGTGCGGAAAATAGGGGTACCCAGAGTTTAGGTTAAAACAATAAACTCCAGGTCAGTCACGTGACTGGTGCGAGAACTAAAACAGGTATTAATCTTTATTTTGAAGTTAGTTAAATCAAGGGACCACGCCGTATAACACGGAACGGGTTTCCTCCCAAGAGTACCAGTGTATATAATCAACCACGCAATGCTAAATAAAGAAAAATGAAGCTATTATAAGACTCAGGTCCCATCACACAATGAACGCAGTTGGAGGATAGAGTTTTCCCTTATAATAGCCAAACATGCTTGGTACGCGAAATTTTATCTTTTATTATTAGTATAAGTGAAGAAAACAACTTCAAATATAAATGTATCAATCATAGACGACATGAATGTCCCATACCACTATGCCGCCAATACTAGGCTCTACAATCATAATCGCAAAAGGTCGTATTGGAAATTGGATTTCCATCTATGAACCGAGGCTAGGGGAAAGATCTTCTATCGATTCGAGACTCTCTAGTCCGAGTCTCAGGGCAAGTACTCTGTCAAGCCACTTGGAGCGACAGGGTCGGCCATCCGATGATGGTTAAAATTCCTGAACATGCGTTTCCCCGCCCTATGGGGTGTAAGTCTGTTCCGTCTGCCGACCAGAATGCATCGGCCGAAACCGATATAACTGAGGCGCCTCACAACAGCAACAACCACACAGGTGAAAAGTATATAAATGTCAGCCAGTTTAAGCACTGACACCACCTCTAATTAGAAAGAAACGCATGCCCTCCCTGAGGTCCGTCTCCCGTTTTTGATTCATACCGGGTGTGAAACTCGCGAATCAAACGCTACACAAAGCTACGCCATACAGGCCATGCTTTGATCATCAACCACAAGACTTTGCTTTTCAACAGAAGCCTTGATCATTTTCCACATAGGCATGCCACATAGGCAGTTCACTCCATGCGATTGATATCCATCAATATATAACCTCTGAGCTCGTACGTCTCAGAGAAGGGCGTTAAGCAAGAGAATAAATTCTCCGCCGCCAAACAGATTTGTATTTAATAGAAATCAATCACACAGAATAAAATCCAATGTTAGACACACAGTCCATACAAGTTCGTTCTGGGTCTGAACGAAACCGGAGGAACTTAATTCCTCACATATCCACCGTCTTCATCTTCGACGTATCATCGAATCAGTTATTCAGAATGGTTATAACCCGGTCTTTCCGAATAACTCGCGTATATAATAAACAAGTGTTACACAAACACACATACGCCTCATTCTAATCCAGAATATTCTTTTATTCAAATATTCTTATCTTTTGGGATAGGTTCCCATTAATTTTATCAAAGATAAATTCTTTAAAATTTATTCTTTAATCTTCCTTTGGATTTCAAACCAAGTTAAGGTTTTCCAAACTAGTCGGGATTAGCGATCCACACCGGAGTAATTATTTAGTTTATTTCCCAATCCCAACCTATTTATCCCATGGAGCAAAACTGGTAATACTCCATATCTAACACCACAGTGTTACCGGTAAAAATGAATTACCATTTCACGTTCAAATCTAGTTAAAGATTTAACTATCGCTCTGGAGCAAAACTGGTGATACTCCATTCTCGATGATTTCAATCTAATTAAAGATTCATTAAAACTCCACTTAGTTTTAATCTTTAATTGGGTTAAAGAACAGATGTCATTTAAAACACGGTTCACGATAAACCCAAAATCACATCCCATTGTTAATCGGGTTAAAGAACAAGTGTTATTTAAAAACACCGTTCACGATAAACCCAAAAATCAATTTCAATTCAATTCCAAATAATACTAATTAACTGCACAATTTCACTAAATCTTAATTAAAAGATTTATTCTTTTCTAAACTGAGTTCAAGAACAGTGTTATTTAAGACACTGTTCACGACGAACCCAAAATCCAATTTGATATTAAATATAAGGCTCTGAATAGAAAATATATCGGCTTATACTCAATATCGAATTCTGAAACCAACAAATATCGTATTGGAAATAACGATATAAAATATATCTTTCAAATTTCCATAACAATACTTGTATAATCACGGAATCCAACATCGAAATACCGCGATGATGATTTCGATTCAAATCCTTCCCAATTCATATATTGGAAATTCTGGTTATTTTAAAACCCATTCTTAATCCCATTTATTTATTTAAAAATAATTGGATTCTAATTCTAGTTGATAACTAGTTCAATTCGATAAAAATCTATTTTTATCTTTTCAAATATTGAGTTTTTCACCTCAACTCTTCCCAAATCATTTATTATGATTTTACACAAATTATTAATATTTTTAATAATTTTATTAAGGCCCGTACAGTCGATTTCCATCAATGGTCGTCGAACTTCACTTACAGCGACCTTTTCTAAATTTTATTTGGACATAATTCCAAATCTAACCGTTAGATTTCAAATTCTTTTTATTCGTTGGAAAGCTCATTTCGATTCGAACCCAACGGTTCCGGTTTTAGGAGAATCCGACGGTCGGATCTCCCGTAACATCAATTCAGAGTCGATGGTCGAAATTCGCGAACGGCCGCGGCGCGGCGCGTTCTATTCTGGCCTTTTAATATATATAATATATATTATATATGTTTAATCGATTTCTATTTAAAACGTATTTTATTAATCGTTTTAAATTCATTTTCAAAACGATTTCAACTTCATATTCAATTTCAAATCAAAATTGAATTTTCCATATCATCAAGGATAATCTTTTCAAAACGTTATATTTTGAAATCACTTACTTTTCTGTATTCATTATAAAAACGAATATAATCGATATAAATATCGTTCGCGTCAAAATGGCCCATATCTATTCAACACGGCTTTTACTCAACACATGAATGTTTATTCTATTCGACCCATGAATATTTATTTTATTTCAACACATGAATATATTTTATTTCAACACATGAATATATATATTTTATTTCATTCTTTATTTTCCAAATCGGAATGAGGCATAATCAATTACCATATAACGTTAATTATATGGATTCCATACAACACATGTATATCATAGCAACGATAAATAATCAACCATCAACCAAAGTGCACCACACCACTGTCTGTCAACCCATCGATCGACAAACAACTATACAATTGGGACTAGTGTACGTTAACTGTCATCCCAACACTTGTGTGGGGTTTCAATCAACAAACACAGATTTTATTTGTGTAGTTGGGCGATGTGTAAAATTTATCGACCCAGTCAATATCCGTCAAATCAGTGTACATAAACAAATCGTCTGATTTGTAAATGAATATTTTATTCTATTCAGATTCACGTTAAATTTATATTTTTAACGATAAATAATTTATTTCAACACATGAATATTTATTTTCAACACATGAATATTTTATTTTTCCATTCCACATCACAACCACAACAATTTTCACAACACAGCCAAATCAAACAAGCAAACAAGTCGTCCATGGTCTGTGGAAGATGGGTGTCGGGTGCTGCTAAGCACCGTCAGCATCCTAGTATATATTTTAACTAGAAAAATAAATTTGAGTGAGAAGTTCTCACAGAGGGTTCCACTCCGCCGTGCTTTGCTTTTGAACTGCTGAACCGTCTGGATCTGTTTGAAATTCCAATGCAGTCCTTTTCTCGCTGTTTATAACAAAAATTATATTTTTATCACTTCATTCTAATATATAAAAATAATCACATTTTTATTTCTTCTTCATATATAGAGATCGAATTTTTATTTCATCGCTATAAAAATCACTTTTTTATACTTTCACTACATATATAAAAATCGTATTTTTTTATATTCTCTATCTTATAAAAATCATATTTTTATAACCTCTACTTTACAAAAATCATATTTTTATCCTGCCTACTATATAAAAATTATATTTTTAACCTTTCTATAATATAAAAATATTGTCTTTCCTTATATAAAAATATGACCTTTCTTCCTTTCAAAAATCATAGCTTTTTAATTTCAAAAATCTAACCTTTTTATTTTGAAAATCTCGCCTTTTCACGACAAAAAATACAATCTTTTCTATTGTAAAAATTAAAACTTTTCTAATGCTACCACATAAATAAAAATCAGAACTTTTAGGTATGAAAAATCTCAACCTTTGTTTGTTAAAAAAATCCAATCTTTTATTCAATGTTTATACGGATAAAATCACATTCTTATCCTAAGCTATTTCATTGTAAAAATCTGAAATTTAACACACTATTATTTAATTTGAAAACTGAAAATTAAAAATGAATGAATAAAACTCACTATTTTCGGATCCGTTGGTGGGAGGGTGGCGCAGTTGGCCAGCGTCATCGGTGGTAGGGTTTCAAATCAATTTGGGGCGGGTTTAGGGCATGGGGCCGCTTGGCTTCATGAATGGAGGAAGGGGAAGAGAGGAGGAGGGAAGAGGAGAGGGCGCCGACCCTCTGGAGGTGGCGGTGACGCCACTGGCGGCGTCTGGAAGGGGGCGACGGGGGGAGTAGGGTTCTGGAGTGGCTACGGGTTTAGACGAAGGAGGAGGAGGGTGGACGGGGTCTGGGCGACGCGATGGGTGGCGGCGCGACGATGGTGAGCCCCCAGGGCGACGGCGACGAGCGACTTCCCCTTTTTCTCTTTCTTTCTTTTTATTTTGGAAAACCCGATCTGAGAGGAAGGAACGGGGAGAGGGAGTTAAGTGAAAGGGTTGACTTTTTATTATTTATTTATTTTATTTCTCTAAAAAGTTGCTTTTCGATTCGAACACCAAATCATACCCAACGACTGTTGCCCCTAGCTAATTACCCCTATTCCGAACACAATGGGATATGTATCGTAAGCCAATTCGGCTGTTTCGAGTAGTTTTCGTCAGAATCGAAATATAACTCTATATATTGAATTTGAACGCACATTTCAATTTACCGGGGCCACATATTAACTCTAAAAATTCCCAAAAAATTATTTCTAACTTCGTATTGACGATACGGTCCTAACAAAACTAATTTCGTCGAATTCTGAGACCGTTTGAAAAATGGCCATTTTCCAGTCAATTAAAATCGACTAAAATTGTTCAAACATATTTTCTTGTTCCACGCTCACATACTGATTCAAAAAATTATGAATTTTGAAATCTAGCCATAACTTGACATCTCGGATCCAACAAAAGTGGTTTCGTCGAAAACCGAGGTCATTTGCAAAATTTCCATTTTCAAGGGCCCTTATATATATTAAAATATATATAAATTCCCCAGCGACTTTTCTGAATTTTAAACTAGACGTATATTACACTCTATAAAGTGAAATCTCAGTTTCTTAACCTCATTAGAAGGATATGATTAAACAGATTCAAATATTTCTCGTTTCGTCCAATTCCGACTTATATTGAATTCTGTATATTCATTTGAAATTCAAAATCGAATTTTCGAACTGCCGCGCCATTTCAGGCTCGTTATATAATTAAAATAAATTTATTCGTTTTAACTTTGATTTAAATAAATTTTTCGTCATTATTATTTAAAATAATTCATTTTAAATAATCAAATTACATTAAAATCGCCAAAATAAATATTTTAAATTGGCTAAGAATTTACGGGTTGTTACAATCTCCCCCACTTAAAATCTTTTCGTCCTCGAAAAGGAACGAATGTAAAAGTAGTTTTATAATCAACTCAACTTTCATTATTTTCATTACGGCTTATGTTCTTCAACTTTTCAGTTTCTAAGAACTTTTCAATTTTTTCAAAAATTTGGCTAACACCCTAAATTTTTGAAAAATTTCGCCATAACCTCCCCTGCACCGGTAGCATCGGGATATTTCACATAGCCTCCCATGGCCCTCAGATCTCAAAAAGAAAAAGAAACAGCCAAGCAGCTAGCCAATCGGCTCATAAAATCATCAAAAACCACAAGAAATACAATAAATATGTACCTATTTGTAGGGCAAACAATTTTATTCCTCTGCTTTAGCCTCTTTGCAATGACCTGTTCAATGTATACACATGTACATATATGCAAATGCAATAATTTTCAATTCAGTTCAATATTTGGTACAATTAGGCTTAAGGGTGCAAAATTTAATTAAACAAAACAATAGTCAAACAACACAACCATCAATCAACTAGTTGGTTAACATTTCAGATTCATAATTTTTATATAGTCAAAAATTCAATTTTTGATGCCAAGTCACAACAATAAGCCCTATCTAGTTTTGGGTTCTCACACCAGTCTAATGGAAATATATAAAAATCGCACTTTCGAAAACTCGAACATAAATTCTGATGATGATCGATCAATCATCAGAACCATCTCCGGGCAACTAGAGTGTGATTCTATATCTATCCAGTATATTAAAACTTCGAATATACGTTCATATCGCGTACATGCAAAATCTTTATATACTCGATTGTCCAAATTCAATACAAATAAAATATTCAAATACGTATACTTGAATTTAAATTTCAAAACAAAACTTGTTTTCAATTTTATTTGAAAAATATACTCTTCACACTCGTTCTAGGATACTACTGATCCCATCTCTAACGAGTCATTCCCATTGGATATTACTAATCCAATCTCTGATGAATTCTTTCGTTCGGTTCTAGTACGTCTTGTTCTCGAGCTTTGTAAACCAAAGCTCTGATACCACTGTAAGAACCTGTAACTTCCCCGGTAAGGAAAGCACGGATTGCTTTGAGAACACGACAGATAAGAACACAAACAGAAGAACATTTCATTGCTTATTACAACAATTTACATCAGAGTACAAGATTTTACAGAGTATGAACAAATAAATTACATTAGACAAATATCAGAGATTTAAATACATTACTGCAACGGAAAAATAGTACAAAGCACAACTGAAAGAGATACATGGATACAAAGCTTTCCGGATATCATTCCAGCTGTAAATCAGAGTCCTATGAATATAAATCTGCAAAACCAAAACTACTAGCTGCCCATGCAGAAAATAGGGGCACCCAGAGTTTAGGTTAAAACAATAAACTCCAGGTCAGTCATGTGACTGGTGTGAGAACTAAAACAGGTATTAATCTTTATTTTGAAGTTAGGTAAATCAAGGGACCACGCCGTATAACACGGAATGGGTTTCCTCCCAAGAATACCAGTGCATATAATCAACCGCGCAATGCTAAATAAAGAAAAATGAAGCTATTATAAGACTCAGGTCCCATCACAACAATGAACGTAGTTGGAGGACAGAGTTTTCCCTTATAATAGTCAAACATGCTTGGTACGCGAAATTTTATCTTTTATTATTACTATAAGTGAAGAAAACAACTTCAAATATAAATGTATCAATCATAGACGACATGAATGTCCCATACCACTATGCCGCCAATACTAGGCTCTACAATCATAATCGCAAAAGGTCGTATTGGAAATTGGATTTCCATCTATGAACCGAGGCTAGTGGCAAGATCCTCTAACGATTCGAGACTCTCTAGTCCGAGTCTCAGGGCAAGTACTCTGTCAAGCCACTTGGAGCGATAGGGTCGGCCATCCGATGATGGTTAAAATTCCTGAACATGCGTTTCCCCGCCCTATGGGGCGTAAGTCTGGTCCGTCTGCCGACCAGAATGCATCGGCCGAAACCGATATAACCGAGGCGCCTCGCAACAGCAACAACCACACAGGTGAAAAGTATATAAATATCAGCCAGTTTAAGCACCGACACCACCTCTAACTAGAAAGAAATGCATGCCCTCCCTGAGGTCCGTCTCCCGTTTTTGATTCATACCGGGTGTGAAACTCGCGAATCAAACGCTACACAAAGCTACACCGCACAGGCCATGCTTTGATCATCAACCACAAGACTTTGCTTTTCAATAGAAGCCTTGATAATTTGCCACTTAGGCATGCCACACAGGCAATTCACTCCATGCGATTGATATCCACCAATATATAACCTCTGAGCTCGTACGTCTCAGAGAAGGGCGTTAAGCAAGAGAATAAATTCTCCGCCGCCAAACAGATATGTATTTAATAGAAATCAATCACACAGAATAAAATCCAATGTCAGACACACAGTCCATACAAGTTCGTTCTGGGTCTGAACGAAACCGGAGGAACTTAATTCCTCGCATATCGACCGTCTTCATCTTCGACATATCATCGAATCAATTATTCAGAATGGGTATAACCCGGTCTTTCCGAATAACCCGCGTATATAATAAACAAGTGTTACACAAACACACATACGCCTCATTACAATCCAGAATATTCTTTTATTCAAATATTCTTATCTCTTGGGATAGGTTCCCATTAATTTTATCAAAGATAAATTCTTTAAAATTTATTCTTTAATCTTCCTTTGGATTTCAAACCAAGTTAAGGTTTTCCAAACTAGTCGGGATTAGCGATCCACACCGGAGTAATTATTTAGTTTATTTCCCAATCCCAACCTATTTATCCCATGGAGAAAAACTGGTAATACTCCATATCTAACACTACAGTGTTATCTGTAAAAATTAATTACCATTTCACGTTCAAATCTAGTTAAAGATTTAACTATCGCTCTGGAGAAAAACTGGTGATACTCCATTCTTGATCATTTCAATCTAATTAAAGATTCATTAAAACTCCACTTAGTTTTATTCTTTAACTGGGTTAAAGAACAGATGTCTATTGAAACACGGTTCACGATAAACCCAAAATCACATCCCGTTGTTAATCGGGTTAAAGAACAAGTGTTATTTAAAAACACCGTTCACGATAAACCCAAAAATCAATTTCAATTCCAATTAAATACTAATTAACTAGACAATTTCACTAAATCTTAGTTAAAAGATTTATTCTTTTCTAAACTGAGTTCAAGAACAGTGTTATTTAAGACACTGTTCGCGACGAACCCAAAATGCAATTCGATATTAAATATAAGGCTCTGAATAGAAAATATATCGGCTTATATTCAATATCGAATTTTGAAACCAACAAATATCGTATTGGAAATAACGATATAAAAATATATCTTTCAAATTTCCAAAACAATACTTGTATAATCACGGAATCCAACATCGAAATACCCCGACGATGATTTCGATTCAAATCCTTCCCAATTCATATATTGGAAATTCTGTTTATTTTAAAACCCATTCTTAATCCCATTTATTTATTTAAAAATAATTGGATTCTAATTCTAGTTGATAATAAGTTCAATTCGATAAAAATCTATTTTTATCTTTTCAAATATTGAGTTTTTCACCTCAACTCTTCCGAAATCATTTATTATGATTTTAGACAAATTATTAATATTTTAAATAATTTTATTAAGGCCAGTACAGTCGATTTCCATCAATGGTCGTCGAACTGCACTTACAGCGACCTTTTCCAAATTTGATTTGGACATAATTCCAAATCCAACCGTTAGATTTCAAATTCTTTTTGTTCGTTGGAAAGCTCTTTTCGATACGAACCCAACGGTTCTGGTTTTAGGAGAATCTGACGGTCGGATCTCCCGTAACAGCAATTCAGAGTCGATGGTCGAAATTCGCGAACGGCCGCGGCGCGGCGCGTTCTATTCAGGCCATTTAATATATATTATATATATTTAATCGATTTCTATTTAAAACGTATTTTATAAATCGTTTTAAATTCATTTTCAAAACGATTTCAACTTCATATTCAATTTCAAATCAAAATTGAATATTCTATATCATCAAGGATAATCTTTTCAAAACGTTATATTTTGAAATCACTTTTTTTTCTATATTCATTATAAAAACGAACATAATCGATATAAATATCGTTCGCGTCAAAATGGCGCATATCTATTCAACATGGCTTTTACTCAACACATGAATGTTTATTCTATTCGACCCATGAATATTTATTTTATTTCAACACATGAATATATTTTATTTCAACGCATGAATATATATTTTATTTCAACACATGAGTATATATATATATATATATATATTATTTCATTATTTATATTCCAAATCGGAATGAGGCACAATCAATTACCATATAACGTTAATTATATGGATTCCATACAACACATGTATATCATAGCAACGATAAATAATCAACCATCAACCAAAGTGCACCACACCACTGTCTGTCAACCCATTGATCGACAAACAACTATACAATCGGGACTAGTGTACGTAAACTATCATCCCAACACCCGTGTGGGGTTTCAATCAACAAACACAGATTTTATTTGTGCAGTTGGGCGATGTGTAAAATTTATCGATCCAATCAATATCCGTCAAATCAGTGTACATAAACAAATCGTCTGATTTGTAAATGAATATTTTATTCTTTTCACATTCACGTTAAATTTATATTTTTAACGATAAATAATTTATTTCAACACATGAATATTAATTTTCAACACATGAATATTTTATTTTTCCATTCCACATCACAACCACAACAATTTTCACAACACAGCCAAATCAAACAAGCAAACAAGTCGTCCATGGTCTGTGGACGACGGGTGTCGGGTGCTGCTAAGCACCGTCCGCATCCTAGTATGTATTTTAATTAGAAAAATAAATTTGAGTGAGAAGTTCTCACATAGGGTTCAACTCCGCCGTGCTTTGCTTTTGAACTACTGAACTGTCTCGATCTGTTTGAAATTCCAATATTGTCCTTATCTCGTTGTTTATAATAAAAATTATATTTTTATCACTTCATTCTAATAAATAAAAAAATCACATTTTTATTTCTTCTTCATATATATAGATCGAATTTTTATTTCATCGCTATAAAAATCACATTTTTATACTTTCACTACATATATAAAAATCGTATTTTTTTATATTCTCTATCTTATAAAAATCATATTTTTATAATCTCTACTTTATAAAAATCATATTTTTATCCTTCCTACTATATAAAAATTATATTTTTAACCTTTCTATAATATAAAAATATCGTCTTTCCTTATATAAAAATATGACCTTTCTTCTTTTCAAAAATCACAGCTTTTTAATTTCAAAAATCTAACCTTTTTATTTTGAAAATCTCGCCTTTTCACGACTAAAAATACAATCTTTTCTATTGTAAAAATTCAAACTTTTCTAATGCTATCACATAAATAAAAATCACAACTTTTACGTATGAAAAATCTCAACCTTTATTTATTAAAAAAATCCAATCTTTTATACGATGTTTATATGGATAAAATCACATTCTTATCCTAAGCTATTTCATTGTAAAAATCTGAAATTTAATACACTATTATTTAATTTAAAAACTGAAAATTAAAAATGAATGAATAAAACTCACTATTTTCGGATCCGTTGGTGGGTGGGTGGCGCAGTTGGCCAGCGTCATCGGTGGTAGGGTTTCAAATCAATTTGGGTCGGGTTTAGGGCATGGGGCTGCTTGGCTTCACGAATGGAGGAAGGGGAAGAGAGGAGGAGGGAAGAGGAGAGGGTGCCGACCCTCTGGAGGTGGCGGCAACACCACTGGCGGCGTTTGGAAGGGGGCGACGGGGGGAGTAGGGTTCTGGAGTGGCTACGGGTTTAAACGAAGGAGGAGGAGGGTCGACGGGGTCTGGGCGACGCGATGGGTGGCGGCGGATCCTCCAGGTGGCGGCGCGACGATGGTGAGCCCCCAGGGCGACAACGACGAGCGGCTTCCCCTTTTTCTCTTTCTTTTTTTTATTTTGGAAAACCCGATCTGAGAGGAAGGAATGAGGAGAGAGGGAGTTAAGTGAAAGGGTTGACTTTTTATTATTTAATTATTTTATTTCTCTAAAAAGTTGCTTTTCGATTCGAACACCAAATCGGACCTAATGACTATCGTCCCTAGCTAATTGCCCCTATTCCGAATACAATGGGATATGTATCGTAAGCCAATTCGGTTGTTTCGATCAATTTTCGTCAAAATCGAAATATAACTCTATATATTGAATTTGAACGCACATTTCAATTTACCGGGGCCACATATTAACTCTAAAAATTCCCCAAAATTATTTCTAGCTTCGTATTGACGATACGGTCCTAACAAAACTAATTTCGTCGAATTCTGAGATCGTTTGAAAAATGGCCATTTTCCAGTCGATTAAAATCAATTAAAATTGTTCAAACACGTTTTCTTGTGCCACGCTCACATACTGATTCAAAAAATAATGAATTTTGAAATCTAGCAATAACTTGACATCCCGGATCCAACAAAAGTGGTTTCGTTGAAAACCGAGGTCGTTTGCAAAATTTCCATTTTCAAGGGCCCTTATATATATTAAAATATATATAAATTCCACAGCGACTTTTCTGAATTTTAAACTAGACGTATCATACACTCTATAAAGTGAAATCTCAGTTTCTTAACCTCATTAGAAAGATATGATTAAACAGATTCAAATATTTCTCGTTTCATTCAATTCCGACTAATATTGAATTCTATATATTCATTTGAAATTCGAAATCGAATTTTCGAACTGCCGCGCCATTTCAGGCTCGTTATATAATTAAAATAAATTTATTTGTTTTAACTTCGATTTAAATAAATTTTTCGTCGTTATTATTTAAAATGATTCATTTTAAATAATCAAATTTCATTAAAATCGCCAAAATAAATATTTTAAATTGGCTCAGAATTTATGGGTTGTTACACTTTGATTTTGGGTAGATTAGGATTTATTGAGGAATTAAATTCGAATGTTTTTGGCCCTTAAATTCATGGCCGACGGCTGCTTTGAGATTAGGTTTAGGGTTTCGTATTGGACCGTATTGGGACCGTATTTATACCGTATTTTCTCTATTATTTGATTATTTAATTCAAGAAAATATTTGTTCGTTGATACTAACTCCGAATCAAACCCAACGAATGTCGCCCCTAGCCAAATACCCCTGCTCCGGACACAATGGAATATGTTTCATAACCCAATTCGGCTGATACGATATGTTTTTCTTTAAATAAAAATATAGAACATTTAATTATTTAATTTGATCGTACATTTTAATTTACCAGGGCTACATACTAACTCTAAAAATTACAGAAAAATTATTTCTAGTTATGTTTCGACGATACAGTCTTAACAAAACTAATTTCATCGAATTCCGAGGCCGTTTGAAAAATGGCCATTTTCTGGTCGATTAAATTTGACTGAAATTGACAAAACACATTTTCTTTTTCCATGCTCACATATTAATTCAAAAAATTCTGGGAAATTAAACTTAACAATAATTCGACATTCCGGTTCCAAAAAAAGTGATTTCATCGAAAACCAAGGTAAAAATGGCTATTTTCAAGGGCTATATTTTATATTAAAATATATATAAATTATACAGTAACTTTTCTAAATTTTAAACTGGACATAACTTATAATTTATAAAGTGAAATTTCAAATTTTCAGATTCGTTAGAAAGATATGATTAAACAGATTTAAATATTTCTTGTTTCGTTTAATTCTGATTAAAAATGAATTATGTACATTCAGTTAAAGTTTGAAATCAAATTTTCGAACTACCGCGCCATTTCAAACTCCTTTTAGAATTAAATTAAATTTATTCGTGTCAAAATAAATTTTAAGTCGTTATTATTTAATATAAATTATTTAAAATTCTTAAAATCCCTTAAAATATCTAAAAATAAAAAATTTAAATTGGCACCAAAATCCGGGTTGTTACACAGTACATACAAAATTCGAGGAATCCGGTTGGATCCCTCCAACTTGTTCTTCCCTGCATCACATATAATAATATCTAAAATAAATATTTTAATCGAAACCATCTAATTCAACATAAATAATGTTGACAATCAATAAATAACCAATAATCAACAAACAACCAATCACACAATTTTATACTAACAATGATAAGTTATAATTATATGAGTTTAATCATATCATAGTATTTCAGAAAGTGTGATAATTAACTCTCATTATATTCGATTGATGATTTCAACATTATTTCGTTTAATTTTGAACAGGTGTTTAAAATTAATCGAAAATCCCAATTGATTCTGAACCCCTCTGAATTAGCTCATCATTGTTGTAACGACCCGGGTTTCACCCAGACCTAATCGATCGTAAAATCGACCAAGGCCGTTCAAAACCCGAATACGTTAACTTTGGGAATACAACAACATCAGAAAAATAACAGCAGACTTTTATAAACATTACAGTAATGTTACATCAGAGTATAGAACATATCAGAGTACATCGATTAAAAATTACAGCGGAAGGTAAATTACAACAAATCATAATACAATACATTACAGCGGAAATAAAATAACTAAGCTCTGGACACTGCTTTAGGCTTCAATCCAGAATCTTGCTCGAGATAAGAACCTGTAGACAAACTACTCGACTGCCCGTGTGGAAAAGAGGGCAGCCGAGTTTGCAAAGGTGGAAAAAAAACAACGGGTCAGTCATGGGATTGGTGTGAGAATTCTTAACTAATTTAACTACTAATCATAAGGCAAATCCAAGGACCACGCCGCTAACGCGGAACGGGTTTATTCCAATGGATTGCCATGCATAAATAATGTAAATCGTAAAATAATGCAATGCTTTTGGAAAAATGGAATCACCATAAGACTCAAGTCCCATCACACAATGCAACGCAAACCAAGAGGATAGAGTTTTACCTGAAACGAACCGAACTTCCCCGGTCTCCGAAGAGAAGAGAAAGAACGAATTGTTTTGAGAACACGACAAAATAGAACGTAGACGGGAGAACATTTCATTGTTTATTACAACAATTCCATCAGAATACAAGAATATGCAGAGTACAAATGAATATTACACAGAAATATCAGAGATTTAAATTACATTTAAATACATTGCAGCGGAAAATAATACAATACACAACTGAAGAAGATATACGGATACAAAGCTTTCTGGATATCGGTCCAGCTGTAAACCAGGATCCTACGAATATAAATCTGCAAAACCAAAACTACTAGCTGCCCGTGTCAAAATATGGGCACCCAGAGTTTAGGTTAAAACAATAAACTCCAGGTCAGTCATGGGACTGGTGTGAGAACTAAAACAGTTATTAATCTTTATTCTAAATCAGATATATCAAGGGACCACGCCGCTAACGCGGAACGGGTTTCCTCCCAAGAATACCAATGCATAAAACAAACAGCGCAATGCTAAATAAAGAAAAATGAAGCTATTATAAGACCCAGTTCGCATCACACAATGCAACGCAAGCCGGAGGATAGGGTTTTTACCTTATAATAGCCAAGAATGCTTGATACGTTTAAAACAAATCATTTGATACTATCATAAGTGCATAGTGTATAAAACAACTTCAAATCATAAGTATCAATCATAGACGGCATAAGCGCCCCATCCCACTATGTCGCCATACTAGGCTCTACAAATAAAGCCGCCAAGTCACGTATTTGGAAATTGGATTTCCGTCTATGAACCGAGGCAAAAGATAGTCCTCAACCAATTCAAGACTCTCTAGCCCGAGCCTCAGGATCAGAGCTCGAGTGACCCTTGGAGCGACAGGGCCGGTCCACCGATGTGGATTAAAATTCCTGAACACTACGTTTCCCCGCCCTTTGGGGCGTAAATGAGCCAACGAGTGACTCCATCGGACCCGGATCGTCCGATCTAACCGAGGCGCCTCGCAAAAGCAACAACCACACAGGTGAAAAGTATATAAATGTCAGGGCTGGTAGGTCACTGACACCACCCTAGCTAGAAAGAAACGCATGCCCTCCCTGAGGTCCTTCTCCCGTTTTTGGTTCACAACCAGGGTGTGAGGCTCGCGAATCAACGCTACACAAATCTATGCCACACAGGCCTTGCTTTGATCATAATCCACAAGACTTTGCTTTTCAACAAAAGCCTTGATCATTTGCCACTTAGGCATGCCACACAGGCAATTCACTCTATGCGTTTGATATCCATCAGTATATAACCCCTGAACTCGTACGTCTCAGAGAAGGGCGTTAAGCAAGAGAATAAATTCTCCACCGCCAAACAGATATATATTTGATAGAGATCAATCACACAGACTAAAATCCAATGTAAGACACGCAGTCCATTTACAAGTCCGTTCTGGGTCTAAACGAAACCGGAGGCACCTAGTACCCCGCATACCTATCGATCTCCAAGTACGTCTGGACGATCACCAACTGTTTCCATCTTCTTGGGTGTACAGCCTAATCAAGATCATCAGTAATCACCCAAACGACGTGAAGACCTCTGGTCTTCGACCATCGTCTTCATCTTCGACTTATCGTCGTATCAGTTATTCCGAATGGGATAAACCCGGTCTTTCCGAATAACTCGCGTATATTTTAAATAAGTGTTACACAAACACATCATACGCCTCATTCCAATTCATCAGTCACTAACCGCAAATTAACCAAAGAATAATTCCCCAAATATTAACCCCGAAGGCCGAAACCAACATCAGATCAATATCCAGAAAACCATTCTGCTTAGCTAACCGACAGTTAGTTTCTAAATTTCACATTCATAGGGAAAGGTTCCCATTAATTTTATCAAAGATAAATCCTTTAAATTTATTCTTTAATCTATTTTTGAATATCAATTCAAACTAGTCGGGATTAACAAACTTTACCGAAGTAATCATTTGTTTTAATTTCCCAATCCCAACCTATTCATCCCATGAAGTAAAACTGGTAATACTTCATATCTAACATTACGGTGTTATCGGTAAATTCAATTACCATTTCACGTTCAAATCTAATTAAAGATTCAACTATCGTCTGGAGAAAAACTGGTGATACTCCATTCTCAATCATTTCAATCTAATTAAAGATTCATTAAAACTCCACTTAGTTTTAATCTGTGACTGGGTTAAAGAATCAGTGTCATTTAAAACACGGTTCACGATAACCCAAAATCACATCACAATTCAATCAGTCCCTAACCGTAAATTAACAAGTGAACAATTCCCTAAGTATTAACCCCGAAGGCCGAAACCAACATCAGATCAATACCTCTGAAACCATTCAACTTAACTAACTCCAGTTAGTTTCTGATTTTCTCAACTCCTTTAGGTCTAAGAACAGTATTATTGAAGATACCGTTCATGACAACCCAAAATCACATTCTGTTAATTATCGGGTTAAAGAACGAGTGTTATTTAAAACACCATTCACGATAAACCCAAGAATCAATTCGAATTCAATTCCAATTAAATATTATTTAATTGGTACACTTCATTAAATCTAAATAAAAATATTTAATCTTTTCTCAACTGGCTTAAGAACAGTGTTAATGAAGACACCATTCACGACATACCCAAATCACATTTGATATTAAATACAAGGCTCTGAATAGAAAATATATCGGCTTATATTCAATATCAAATTCTACGACCAACAAATATCGTATTGGAAATAACGATATATATTTATATCTATACCTTTCAAATTTCCATAACAACATCTGTATAATCACGAAATCCAACATCGAAATATTCCGAAGACAATTTCGATTCAAATCCATTCCAATGCAATCATTGGAAATTTTGGTTATTTTCAAAACCACTTCAAATTCAATTTATTTAAAAATAAATAGAATTATAATTCTTGTTCAAAACTAGTTCATTTCGATAAAAATCTATTTTTATCTTTTCAAATATGGAGTTTTTCATCCTAATTCTTCACAAATCATTTCTTAAGATTTTACACAAATTATTAATATTTTTAATAATTTTATCAAGGCCCATACAGTCGATTTCCATCAATGGCCATCGAATTGCACTTACGGCGACCTTTTCCAAATTTGATTTGGACATAATTTCAAATCCAACTGTTAGATTTCAAATTTCAAATACTCGTTAGAAAGCACTTTTCGATACGAACCCAACGGTTCCGGTTTTAGGAGGATCCGACGGTCGGATCTCCCGCAATATCCGTTCGAAGTCAATGGTCGAAATTCGCGAACTACCGCGGCGCGGCGCGTTCTATTCAGGCCATTATATTATATATATATATATATAATATACTTCGTCGATTTCAATTCGAAACGTGCTTTATAAATCGTTTAAATTCGTTTCAAAACGATTTCAACTTCTTTTTCAAATTCAAATCAAAATTGAAATTTTTCCTTATAAATTCGATTTAAATTCATTTCAAATTGATTTCAATACAAATTGATTTCTAATTCAACTTCCATTCGTTTTCAATTCAATTCAATTTCAATTTCAATTCGAATTCATTTCTATCAATTTCAATAAGTTTTAGATTCAATTCAAAACGATTTCAATCTAATTCGAATTCCAATTCTATTCCGTTTAATTCGAATTTCATTTCAATTCAATTTAATTCGAATTTCAATTCCTTTCAAAATGCAAAATTTTGAAATCACTTTCGATATTCATTTTTAAATGAATAAAATCGATATAAATATCGTTCACGTCAAAATGGCATAAATCTATCAACACGGCTTCATATATTTCTATTTTCAAATATTCTATTTCAAATATTTTTATTTTCAAATATTTCTATTCAAATATTCCTCTTCAAATATTTTTATTTTCAAATACTTCTTTTTCAAATATTTTTATTTCAAATATTTCTTTTTCAAATATTTTTATTTCAAATATTTCTTTTTCGAAACTGGAATGAGGCCCAATCAATTACCATATAATGTTAATTATATGGATTTTCTACAACACATGTATACAATAACAACGATGAATAATCAACCATCATCCAAAGTGCATTCTACACTGTATAAGCATCAAATATAAATATTCAACGCTTATAACAGCCTGTCAATCAATCGATCGACATACGACTAATTATTGGGATTAGTGTATGTCATATATCATCCCAATACCCGTGTAGGGTTTCAAACAATCAAACACAGATTTTATTTGTGCAGTTGGGCGATGTGTAAAATTTATCGTCCCAATCAATATCAGTCAAATGTGTGTATATAAACAAATCGTCCGATTTGTTTATTTTTATTTCATTTCATATGCACGTTAAAAATTCTATTTTTAACTATAAAATATTTTTAACTATATAAATATTTTATTTCATTTCACCTCACATCACACAATCAACTACACATCAAACTCAAACAAACAAGCATACAAGCCATCCATGGTCTGTGGACGACGGGTGTCGGGTGCTACTAAACACCGTCTGCATCCTAGTATATATTTCAACTAGAAAAATAAATTAAAGGCGAGAAATTCTCATAGATTAGCTAATCCAACGCCACGGCTCTTCTTATGTAGAAATCTTCGCCGTTCTTGCCTCTTGTCAATTTTCACTACCCATATTCTCTACATATATAAAAATCACATTTTTACTTTACTACTCAATATTGAAAAATCGAATTTTTACTTTGCTATTCAATATATAAAAATCGAATTTTTACTTCGCCATTCAATATATAAAAATCGAATTTTTACTTCTCCATTCAATATATAAAAATCGAATTTTTACTTCGCTATTCAATATATAAAAATCGAATTTTTACTATGCTATTCAATATATAAAAATCGAATTTTTACTTAGCTATTCAATATATAAAAATCGAATTTTTACTATGCTATTCAATATATAAAAAGCGAATTTTTACTATGCTATTCAGTATATAAAAATCGAATTTTTACTTCGACTCTATAAAAAATCATATTTTTATTTTTACTTCATATATTTAGATCGAATTTTTATCATCATAACTATATAAAAGATTATATTTTTATACTTCTACTATAATAAAAATTATATTTTTAATATTTTTACCATATAAAAATTCCATCTTTGATATTTTTACAATATAAAAATCCTATCTTTGATATTTTTACAATATAAAAATCCTATCTTTGAATAAAATAAAAATAAAATAATAGAAAGGCAGTTTTATTCCTAATTAACATCAGGGAAAAGAAAGAAAAATAAAAATAATGCAAATAATTAAATAAAAAAACTCACAGCGTTCGTCGACTGGGGGGGTTTCTATGTGGCGACGGAGCTGGATAGGGGGGGGACGGAGGCGAGGTGGAGAAGAAGAAGAGGGGCGGCGGCAGGAGAAAAAAAGGGGGGAGGGTGCGTCACGATCGACAGCAGGAGGATGGGGGTGTCTTCGATCGGCAGCAGGAGGATGGGGGGTGTCGCGCGGTGGCGCAGAGGGTAGGGGGGTATCGCGGTGGCGCGCCGCCTGGGGGAGGGGGGTTATCGCGGTAGTTTAGGTTTTTTTTCTTTTCTTCTGAAATGATTTGGGGGAGAACAAAGGAGGGGGGCCTATATATATTTTATATTTAATTCATTTTATTTTTCAAAAAGCAACTTTTTATTTTGACCTCAAAACGAGACCCACCGCTTGTCGTCCATAGCTAATTACCCCCATTCCGAACACAATGGGATATGTATCATAGGATGTTTTGATCATTTCGATCAGTTTTCATCAAAATCAAAATATAACTCTATATATTGAATTTGAACGCGCATTTCAATTCATCGAGGTCACATACTAACCCGAAAAATATTTTCTAGCTTCGTATTGACGATACGGTCCTAACAAAACTAGTTTCGTCGAATTCTGAGACCGTTTGAAAAATGACCATTTTCCAGTCGATTAAAATCAACTAAAACTGGTCAAACGCATTTTCCTTTGCCACGCTCACATATTGATTCGAAAAATTATGAAAATTGGAATCTAGCAATAACTTTACATCACGGATCAAACAAAGGTGGTTTCGCCGAAATTCGAGGTCGTTTGCAAAATTTCCATTTTTAAGGGCCTGAATTCCATAGCGACTATACAGAATTTTCAACTGGACATAAATTTTGATTCCCGCTATGAAATTTTGATTTTTCGAATTCGTTGAAAAGATATTCTCAATTAGATTCCATTATTTTTGGTTTCACAAAAATCCGATTTATTTTGCAGTCGGTAAATTCATTTGAATTTTGAAATCGAATTATCGAACTACCGCGCCATTTTCAATTCCTTTTATAATTATATATAATTATTTATATTCTAACGACAACGCATATAAATATATACGTTTGAATTCTCTTCAAAATAAATTTCTCGTCGTTATTATTTAAAATAATTCATTTTAAATAATCAAATTTTGCTAAAATTGCCAAAATAAAATTTTTATATTGGCCTAGATTTCTGGGTTATTACATGATTAAACATGCTAAATACGATAAATACGAATTTAATATTATCATTAGTGTGTATAGGTTTCCAAAACATTTCAAAGTAAATGTATCAATCCTAGGAAACATAGCTACCATATAATATGCCTTCATACTAGTAATACAATCAAAACAGCATGAGGTCGTATTGGAAATTGGGTTTCCATCATGAGTCAAGGCTAGGGAGGAGCTCCTTACTGATTCGAGACACTCTAGCTAATGTCTCAAGATCCACCGCAGTGAACCCTTGGATCCTGCAGAGCCAGTCCACACATGCAGCTTTATGGATTAGTTATTCCTAAGCACACGTTTCCTGGTCCTATAGGACCTAATATCCGAGGCGCCTCATTCCATCATCCACATAAGTAAAGTGTCAGCGATGGAAGGTCCCTGACACCACTCTAACTAGAAAGAAACGTGCTGCTCTCCCTGCGTTCCTTTCTCCCGTTTTAGACTCAACCGGGTTGTGAGACTCGTGAAGCTACGTAATACACAAAGCTATGCTTAATCAAGCTGTGCTTTGATCGTCACCACAAGGCCTGCTTTTCAACAAAGCCTTGATCATTGCATCTTAGCATGCCACATAGTTAGACCATACTGTATCATTGATCATCAACCAATATATATATAACCTCTAAGCTCATAGGTCTTAGAGAAGGGTGTTAAGCAAAGGATATCCTCCGCCACCAAACAGAAATATATAATTAGTAGCATTCAATAATACTGTATAAATGAATACAATGTCAGACATACAATCCATTTACAAGTCCGCTCTGGGTCTGAACGAAACAACGTGTCCGTCGATCTCCAAAAGCGTTTGGACGATCATTACCAAATATCTTGCCTTGGATGGCCAGTCCCAATTCAAGATACCAGTCATCATCATCCCAACAATGTGAAAACCTTCGGTCTTCAACCACCGCCTTCATCTTCGACTCTTGATTGTCGTGATGATTATTCAGAATGGGTTAAACCCGGTCTTTCTGAGTAACTAGCGTATTTGGTGATTAAAAGCAAATATTGGAAAATCACACATTACGCCACATTCCAACTCCGGATATTCTTTTAATAAGATATTCATATTAAAAGATTCTCATTAATTTTAGCAAAGATAAACTTTGAAAATAAAATCTTAAATCTTCCTTAAAAGATTTATTAAAACTCCAGTTTTGATTTGATATCAAAATTCATTATTACATGATCATTTATTTTAAGGAATAAATCTTGTCTTAAACAGGTTAAAGAACTAGTGTCCTTTAAACAAAGTTCACGAAAAACCCACAAATCAATTTCCAAAATATGGAATTCCACAGAAATCAAATCAATACATAATCGGTATAAATTTCTGTATCGGACTAATAATATAAATGGAATAACGGCAAAGCCTCTTAAATTCCATATATAATATCGGTCTTCTTTTACAGAAGCCCATCTCGATTATTATCAATCGAATTTCTACTTAATTCCAATTTAATATATTAAATTGGGAAAACTTGATTTTTATAAAATGCCTTTTTAAATCTATAAAATAGATTTTATAAATTCCAAATAATAATTTCAATGTAAATTGGATTAAAGGACAAATGTCATTTGAAAACACCATCCATGATAAATCCACTTCACAAATCATTTTATTTCAATCATAAAATATAATTAGAAATGTTGATGATCTTAAATAAAAGATTTGCTCTTTAAATATTTATTCATTACTATAAAACATATTTTAAAATAATCATTAAAAAATATTCTTTATATAAAAAGATTTCAAATATAAAATATTCTCTTTTAAAAGAAAACCTGAATCGGAATGCGACTCAATCATATACCATATAATTTGAATTATACGGATTTCACACACCTCATATATATGACAATAAGTGATAAATAATCATCAAATCATCCATTCACATCCATTCACATCCAGAGAGCAATTTCCAACTTTGTGAGCATTGAAATGAAATAATAACGCTCATCGCAGCCTGTCGATCAATCGATAGACATACAATTCAATATTGGGATTCGTGTATTTCAAATATCGTCCCAATACCCGTGTGGGGTTTCAACCAACAGCGAATCACATAAATAAATAAATAATCGGTTAATGGATTTAACCAATTTCAATTCTACTAACAAGTTGATGATAATGAACATGTCATTTATTTCTAATGTCGAGTAAAAATATATTTTGCTCGAATAATTCTCCATACAAATTTCTAATGTCTAATAAATCTAATTTATCTATACGACATTATTTCTAATGACAAAAGAAAGATGATTTTCATTTATCTTTATAGGTGTGCAAGTTTCTATCATAAACTTTTAACAATAAAATGTCCTTAAAGTTATGCCCAATTCAAATATATGATTTTGACAAAGAAAAATGATCCTTTAACTTTACAACAAATCATGATGTATATTATGTAAATAAAATTGGTTATTACCTTTGCATATAAATTCTATCTCAACAAAAGGTATAAAAGTAATATATACATTTTGTTGACAATTCTATTTCAACCAAATGATTTAAAAGAGGTCATTTTCGTTTTGTCAACAATTCTAGTTTAACAAAATAAATAAATACAATATTTCAACTCTTTTATTTTTATTGCATACTAAATGTCAATAAAAATAATACCTTTTAATTTACACCTTTTATTGTGTAAATAATAGCAATAAAAATGTGATTCTTAAATCTTTCCTTTTTATTGTGTATAAAATGACAATAAAATATTACCCTTTAAATTTACATTTTTATTTTATATAAAATGACAACAAAAGTGTCCCTCTTAAATTCCAACACTATTTCATTTCAACTAATAAAAAAATTAAAATGAAATCCTTTATTTACACCTAGGATGTAAATAAAATATAACTTTTCACTCAATGTATTTATCTACATTTAATATGTAGATAAAAATATAACTTTTTGAATCCTTGTTCATCAGAATCAAGAAATGCAACTTTTACTGAATGAAAATTGACAATAAAAATGTGGTTATAAAATCCAATCTTTATATTTTTAATCGAGTTGGAAATAAAATCATAATTTCCATTTCTATACTCTTATTGTAATCTAACTTATTAAATAAAATAAAATTACAACTAAAGTGTAACCTTAAATTCTTATCCCTTTTGTTGTACACCATTTTACATTATAAATGCAAATTTTAATCTCTAATCTTTTTAATAAAAGAAAAATTACAACAAAATGTAATCCTACGTTTCTATTTTCTAATGTGACAAAATAAAATATAAACATAATCTTTTCATAAAATGGTATTACATAAAGAAATGTAATTTCAATATCCTATCTTTTATTGAACAAATTCCAGGAAAAATGTTAAATCTTTTATTGTAACAATACAAAATAAAGATAACCATTTTATTAAACATGACACCAGATGTATATCTATCAGGTCTAACCTTTTTATTGTAATTTATAATATAAATAAAACATTTTATTTAATTTTACAAAGTTACCACAAGTAAATTCTTTATCATAACCTTTTTATTTGAAAACAATACTACATAAAGGTTTAACCTTTATTGTAAAATCTTTTTACTTTAATCAAATTATAAATAAATTAAAATCTTTAATGTCCATTCTTCATATTGTAATAAATTTACAATAAAAATACTAACTTTTTATTTGAAAAGAAAACAACACAAAAGTGGGTTCTTATACCTATAAAATGTAACTAAAAGTGCAGTCTTTCCAAATGGTTTTATTTACATATGAAATGTAAAACAAAATGTGAGTCTTAATCTTTGATTTTTATTTGCAAATAAAATGTAAATCAAAATGTATTTTTCCAAACATGCTTTTTAATTTACAAGTAAAATGTAAACAAAAATGTATTTATCCATTATGTCTTTTATTTACAAGAAAGTGTAAATAAAAGGAATGTTTTTTTTTTCAAGATATGTTTTTTATTCTTATTCTCTTAGAAAATAGAAATAAAAATATCAAATTTTAATCGGGGTTTAAACACCCTTATTTAATCCAAGTTACATAATAAAATGATTTTCTTTCAGATCTAAATTTTATAAAAGCAGATCTTGACAATACAGTACATAACATTTCAATACAATCCATCAGAACATGAACAAATTCCACACAACATAGATCTGAATAAACAACACGCATATAATTTTTTTAACGGCGATAAACCATTAATTAAATTAATTAATTTGTAAAAATCAGAGATTCTCACATCGCATTTTGGCTGAAATTTCGACTATCTCTGTTTCAGCTATGGTTGGTGCCGTCGCGAAGTATTCTTCGACACGAGTCCAACGCAAATGGAATTTCTGAAATCCGACTTCATTTAGTCAAGTTATCATCGTTTAAAGATTAGAAGATTAAATAGATAATTGAATTAATAAAATAAATTATGAATTTCCACCTTCTACCTCATCAGGTAATAAGGCCGTCGTATTTCCTAATGGGTTCGAAATTAGGTCTCACTTTTGCGATCGATTGGAGCTATGGTTTGCAGATCAAATGGTGTACGGTCGAAGAAGGGAACGAGGCGCACAGGGGGGGCCACCTAGGTGAAGCTCGGTCGAGCTGAAGGGGAGGCCGATGGGGGTTTTTGCCGCGGGTTTGGGTGCTCGGTTCGAGGAAATCATGGCACCAGGAGAGATCCAACCTTATGGAAATATAGAGGAGGAGAAAAGCTTTAATATGGTATAGAGTTTGTCTTCTAATTCTTAGAGAGGAGGGAGATTTCAGTGAAAGAAAATTCGGAGCTTAGTGGCCATGAAATGGGAGAGATGGCGGCTGCGTATTTGGGGAAGAGGGATTAGGGTTAAGATTAAAGTGTATTTTTATATTATTATATTAATTTAATTAGCCCGTTAAGGTCCCATTTGGCCCGAACTCCGAATTAGGCCTACTCACTGTCGTTCTTACCTATTAATCCCTATACCGGACTCAACTAGCTATGTCCCGAAGGCCCAAAAACTGTTTTGACCCAGTTTCCTTTAATTTAAAATTTTACTCTTTTATTTTTAATTTAACCGTACAAATAAATTCACCGGGACCAAAAATTAACTTCGAAAATTCCCGAAAAATATATTTAGCTATGTTTTGACTCTGCGGACCTAGAAAAATTTATTTCGTTCAATTCTGAGCCTGTTTGAAAAATGGCCTTTTTCAACTCGATCAAAATTTACTGAAATTGACAAAACTGAAATCTTTTTGCCACAGCACAAATTAAATCCAAAAATTATGAAAAATTAAACTTAACCATATTTTGACATTCCGGTTCCAACAAAAGTTGTTTCATCGAAAACCGAGGTCGTTTGCAAAATGGCTATTTTTAAGGCTAATATATTTAATTAAAAAATATATAAATTCTATAGCGACTTTTCTAAATTTTAAACTAGGCATAACTTCCAATTTTTAAAGTGAAATTTCAATTTTTCAGATTAGTTCGAAAGATATTCTTAAACAGATTTAAATATTTTTGGTTTTACTGAAATCCGATTTATTTTGAATCCTGTACCATCAATTAAAGTTTGAAATCGAATTTTCGAACTTCTGCGCCACTTCAAATTCCTTTTATAATTAAATTAAATTCATTCGTTATTATTTAAAATAAATTACTTTAAATTTCAAAAATCCATTAAAATAACTTAAAATAATTTTTTTTTAAATTGGCCTCAAAATTCAGGGTTATTACAGTCTCCCCCACTTAAAATCTTTTCGTCCTCGAAAAGGAACGAAGCTAAAAGTTGTTTAATTTTACTAGCCTTAATTTTAAAAATTTATTGGTTGATTATCTTTTCAAAATATAAATCCCTTTATATATAAAAATCATATTTCCAAAGAATAGTTATAAATATATTCAAAAATACTTTAATTATAAACTCACAATTCGTAACTCTTAACTCGTTCTTAGGCATTACTAACCCCATCTCTAACGAGTTTGCTCATTCTTGGATACTGCTGATCCTATCTCTAATGATTATTCTTATTGGATATTACTAATCCAATCTATGATGAGTCTTTTGTTCAGTTCTAACGAGTTGTACCCCAAAGGTTTGAGCTAACCAAAGCTCTGATACCAACTGTAACGACCCGGGTTTCGCCCGGACCTAATCGATCGTAAAATCAACCAAGGCCGTTCAAAACCCGAATACGTTAACTTTGGGAATACAAAAACATCAGAAAAATAACAGTAGACTTTTATAAACATTACAGTAATCTTACATCAGAGTACAGAACATATCAGAGTACATCGATTAAAAATTACAGCGAAAGGTAAATTACAACAAATCATAATACAATACATTACAGCGGAAATGAAATAACTAAGCTCTGGACACAGCTTTAGGCTTCAATCCAAAATCCTTCTCGAGATAAGAACCTGTAGACAAACTACTCGACTGCCCGTGTGGAAAAGAGGGCACCCGAGTTTGCAAAGGTGGAAACAAACAACGGGTCAGTCATGGGACTGGTGTGAGAATTCTTAACTAATATAACTACTAATCATAAGGCAAATCCAAGGACCACGCCGCTAACGCGGAACGGGTTTATTCCATTGGATTGCCGTGCATAAATAAAGTGAATCGTGAAATAACGCAATGCTTTTGGAAAAATGGAATCACCATAAGACTCAAGTCCCATCACATAATGCAACGCAAACCAAGAGGATAGAGTTTTACCTTATGGTGAATAAACATGCTAAATACGATAAATACAAATTTAATATTATCATTAGTGTGTATAGGTTTCCAAAACATTTCAAAGTAAATGTATCAATCCTAGGAAACATAGCTACCATATAATATGCATCCATACTAGTAATACAATCAAAACCGCATGAGGTCGTATTGGAAATTGGGTTTCCATCAAGAGTCAAGTCTAGGGAGGAGCTCCTTACCGATTCAAGACACTCTAGCAAATGTCTCAGGATCCCCCGCAGTGAACACTTGGATCCTGAGGGCCGGTCCACACATACAGCTTTGTGGATTAGTTAGTCCTAAGCACACGTTTCCCAGTCCTATAGGACCTAATATCTGAGGCGCCTCATTCCATCATCCACATAAGTAAAGTATCAGCGCTGGTAGGTCCCTGACACGACTCTAGCTAGAAAGAAATGTGCTGCTCTCCCTGCGTTCCCTTCTCCCGTTATAGACTCAACCAGGTTGTGAGACTCGTGAAGCTACGTAATACACAAAGTTATGCTTAATCAAGTTGTGCTTTGATCGTCACCACAAGGCCTGCTTTTCAACAAAGCCTTGATCATTGCATCTTAGCATGCCACATTGTCAGACCATACTGTATCAATGATCATCTACCAATATATATATATATATATATATATATATATAACCTCTAAGCTCATACGTCTTAGAGAAGGGTGTTAAGCAAAGGATAAATCCTCCGCCACCAAACAGAAATATATAATTAGTAGCGTTCAACAATACTGTATAAATGAATACAATGTCGGACATACAATCCATTTACAAGTCCGCTCTTGGTCTGAACGAAACAACGTGTCCGTCGATCTCCAAATGCGTTTGGACGATCATTACTAAATATCTTGCCTTGGAAAGCCAGTCCCAATTCAAGATACCAGTCATCATCTGTAACAACCCGTAAAATCTGGGCCAGTTTAAAAATTTTATTTTGGCAATTTTAGCGAATTTTGAATATTTAAAATAGATTATTTTAAATAATATCGACGAGGAATTTATTTTGAATAGAATTCGAACGTATATATTATATACGTCGTCGTTAGAATATATAATAATTATATATAATTATAAATAAAATTGAAAATGGCGCGGTAGTTCGATAATTCGATTTCAAACTTCAATTGAATGTACCGGGTGCAAAACAATCCGGATTTGAGTGAAACCAAAAATGATAGGATCTATTTGATAGTATCTTTCCAACGAATCTGAATAATCAAATTTTCATAGCGGGAATCAAAAGATATGTCCAGTTGAAAATTCTGAATAGTCGCTATGGAATTCAGGCCCTTAAAAATGGACATTTTGCAAATGACCTCGGATTTCGACGAAACCAGTTTTGTTGGGTCCGTGATGTTAAGTTATTGCTAGATTCCAAATTTCATAATTTTTCGAATCAGTATGTGAGCGTGGCAAAGGAAAACGCGTTTGACCAGTTTCAGTTGATTTTAATCGACTGGAAATTGGCCATTTTTCATACGGTCTCAGAATTCAACGAAACTAGTTTTGTTAGGACCGTATCGTCAATACGAAGCTAGAAAATATTTTTCGAGAATTTTTAGAGTTAGTATGTGACCCCGGTAATTTGAAATGTACGTTTAAAATTCAATATACTGATTTAAATGGAAATTCAACGGAAACTATTCGAGACAATCGAATCAGCTTGCGATACATATCCCATTGAGTTCGGAATGGGGGTAAAACGCTATGGACGACGGGCGGTGGGTTTCGTTTCGAAGTCGAAATTAAAAGTTGCTTTTGGAAATTAAAATATAATTAATTAAATTATATAAATATATATATATATATTTTTCGATAACCCCCCCCCCTGTCTTCATTCTTTCAGTCAAACCCCCCCCCCCCCCCCCCCGTTTTCGTTTAAAAGAAAAAGAAAAAAAAAAAAAAAAAAAAGACTCCGAAGCGGATGAGGGATCCGCCGCCCTCATCGCAGAGGCGCCGCCTTCTTCTTCCACCACCCCTCGCTCCAAGATCCGACGCAACCCCCCCCCCCCCCGAAGCCGTTCGAGACCCAGAAGCCCCCCCGTTTAAAGCTCGAAGCCGCCCCCCTCGAAGAAGTCGCCCCCGCCTTTCCTCCGTCGAAGCTCGAAGCCGCCACCTCCCCCTATTTCCGCCAGTCAGGCGAGCCACTCCCTTCCCCCCCCCTTTCTTCGACGCCGAGACCAGCACCACGAAGCCCCCCCGACCACTCGGCAGCCCCCCCTAAGTAAGTTTTCGTTTTTTTTTATTTATTTATTATTAATATGTGATTACTGATTTTTATTTAAAATTAAAAACTAATTTTTGTTTAAAGTCAAAAACTGATTTTTATTTAAAGTTAAAAACTAATTTTTGTTTAAAGTTAAAAACTGGTTTAAAGGAAATTTTAAAACTGATTTTTAATAAAAGAAAAACTGATTTTAAAATAAAAGGAAAACTGATTTTAAAATAAAAGAAAAACTGATTTTTACGTATGTAGTGAAAGCAGAATTTTTATATATTGAACTTCGGCATAAAAATAGGATTTTTATATATTGAACTTCGGCATAAAAATAGAATTTTTATATATTGAACTTCGGCATAAAAATAGAATTTTTATATATTGAACTTCGATTAAAAATAGAATTTTTATATATTGAACTTCGATTAAAAATAGAATTTTTATATATTGAACTTCGGCATAAAAATAGAATTTTTATATATTGAACTTCGGCATAAAAATAGAATTTTTATATATTGAACTTCGGCATAAAAATAGAATTTTTATATATTGAACTTCGGCATAAAAATAGAATTTTTATATATTGAACTTCGGCATAAAAATAGAATTTTTATATATAGAACTTCGAGATAAAAATATGATTTTTATATATAAGACTTCGAGAAAAAAATATGATTTTTATATATAGAACTTCGATGATTAATGAATGTGATTTTTATATATTGAATAACATAGTAAAAATTCGATTTTTATGAATATTGAATAGCGAAGTAAAAATGTGATTTTTACGTATGTAGTGAAAGCAGCAACGAAGGTGACAAAAAGGCGAAACGACGAAGACTTCTGCAAAAGAAGAGCCGTGGAGCTAGGATAGCTATAGGTGAGAACTTCTCACTCAAATTCTATTTTTCTAGTTATATATATATATACTAGGATGCAGACGGTGCTTATTAGAAGCACCCGACACCCGTCCACATACCATGGACTTGTTTGTTTGGATGTTTGGTGATTGATTGAGATATTGGTTTGAATGTGATTTGTGGTGTGAAAAAAAAAAATCGAATCGATAAATTGGTTAGGATTAGACGTGCGCCGTTATAAGGCGAAGGAGTAAGACTAGGTTAGACTCTTACTCCAAATTTTGTGGTTTGCATAACGAACGTGATTTGATTGATGTGTGAATGGCGTGGGCCTTCACTAGACCGGGGATAAGGCTAGGCCTCGTCCCGTTTCTAGTATCGTGCCGTTATGCCGCCGAAATTTTCTAAAATATGTTAGAAAAATAAAAATATCATTTTATCGAATGAAATGAATTGAATAGAAATTCATATGTTGAAATAAAATGTTTTATCGTTAAAAATATAATTTTTAACGTGAAAGTGAATAAATAAATATTTATAAACAAATCGGCCGATTTGTTTATATACACTGATTTGACTGATATTGATTGGGACGATATATTTTACACATCGCCCAACTGCACGAATAAAATATTTGTTTGATTGTTTGAAACCCCACACGGGTGTTGGGATGAAACTTGAAGTTCACTCATCCTGATTGATTAAATATGTCGATCGATTGATTGACAAGCTGCTATAAGCGTTAAATATCTATATTTGATGCTTATACAGTGTAGTGCACTTTGGTTGATGGTTGATTATTCATCGTTGTTGATATATACGTGTGTTGTAGGAAATCCATATAATTAACATTATATGGTAATTGATTGGGCCTCATTCCAGTTTCGAAAATAGAAATATTTGAAATAGAAATATTTGAAATAGAAGTATTTGAAATAGAATATTTGAATATTGAAATATGTGAAGCCGTGAGGATTAGATTGACGCCATTTTGACGTGAACGATATTTATATCGATTTTAATGAATTCAAAATGAATTGAAACGAATTCAAAATGAATTGAAAACGATTTCGAAATGAATTGAATTGAAAACGAATTCAAAATGAATTGAATTGAAAACGAATTCAAAATGAATTGAATTGAAAACGAATTCAAAATGAATTGAAAACGATTTCGAAATGAATTGAATTGAAAACGAATTCAAAATGAATTGAAAACGAATTCAAAATGAATTGAATTGAAAACGAATTCAAAATGAATTGAAAACGATTTCGAAATGAATTGAATTGAAAACGATTTCGAAATGAATTGAATTGAAAACGAATTCAAAATGAATTGAAAACGAATTCAAAATGAATTGAAAACGAATTCAAAATGAATTGAAACGAATTCAAAATGAATTGAAAACGATTTCGAAATGAATTGAATTGAAAACGAATTCAAAATGAATTGAATTGAAAACGAATTCAAAATGAATTGAATTGAAAACGAATTCAAAATGAATTGAATTGAAAACGATTTCGAAATGAATTGAATTGAAAACGAATTCAAAATGAATTGAATTGAAAACGAATTCAAAATGAATTGAATTGAAAACGAATTCAAAATGAATTGAATTGAAAACGAATTCAAAATGAATTGAAAACGATTTCGAAATGAATTGAATTGAAAACGAATTCAAAATGAATTGAAAACGAATTCAAAATGAATTGAATTGAAAACGAATTCAAAATGAATTGAAAACGATTTCGAAATGAATTGAATTGAAAACGATTTCGAAATGAATTGAATTGAAAACGAATTCAAAATGAATTGAAAACGATTTCGAAATGAATTGAATTGAAAACGATTTCGAAATGAATTGAATTGAAAACGATTTCGAAATGAATTGAATTGAAAACGAATTCAAAATGAATTGAAAACGAATTCAAAATGAATTGAATTGAAAACGAATTCAAAATGAATTGAAAACGATTTCGAAATGAATTGAATTGAAAACGATTTCGAAATGAATTGAATTGAAAACGAATTCAAATTGAATTGAAAGCGAATAGAAATGAATTCAAATTGAATTGAAATTTGAATTGAATAGAAATGAATTTTAAAACGAATTTATAAAGAAGAATTCAATTTTGATTTGAATTGAAATGGAAGTTGAATTTGCTTTTGAAACGAATTTTAAAACTATTTATATAATTCGTTTTAAATAGAAATCGACGAAATATATATTATATATATTATATATATAATATAATGGCCTGAATAGAACGCGCCGCGCCGCGGCAGTTCGCGAATTTCGACCATTTATTTCAAACGGACATTACGGGAGATCCGACCGTCGGATTCTCCTAAAACCGGAGCCGTTGGGTTCGTATCGAAAAGAGCTTTCTAACGAATATTAGAAATTTGAAATCTAACGGTTGGATTTGGAATTATGTCCAAATCAAATTCGAAAAAGGTCGCTGTAAGTGCAGTTCGATGGCCGTTGATGGAAATCGACTGTACGGGCCTTGATAAAATTATTAAAAATAGCAATAATTTGTGTAAAATCATAAGAAATGATTTGTGAAGATTTGGGATGAAAAACTCCATATTTGAAAAGATAAAAATGGATTTTTATCGAAATGAACTAGTTTTGAACTAGAATAGTAATTTATTTATTTTTAAATAAATAAATTGAATTCGAAAAGGGTTTTAAAAATAACCAAAATTTCCAATGACTGCATTGGAGTGGATTTGAATCGAAATTGTCTTCGGAATATTTCGATGTTGGAATTCGTGATTATACAGGTGTTGTTATGGAAATTTGAAAGATATATATATATATCGTTATTTCCAATACGACATTTGTTAGTCGTAGAATTCGATATTGAATATAAGCCGATATATTTTCTATTCAGAGCCTTGTATTGAATATCGAATGCGATTTGGGTTTGTCGTGAATGGTGTCTTCACTAACACTGTTCTTGAACCCAGTTGAGAAAGGATTAAATCTTTTTATTTAGATTTAATGAAGGGTACCAATTAAATAATATTTAATTGGAATTGAATTGATATTGATTTTTGGGTTTATCGTGAACAGTGTTTTAAATAACACTTGTTCTTTAACCCGATAATTAATGAATGTGATTTGGGTTTGTCGTGAATGGTGTCTTCACTAACACTGTTCTTGAACCCAGTTGAGAAAAGATTAAATCTTTTTATTTAGGTTTAATGAAGTGTACCAATTAAATAATATTTAATTGGAATTGAATTGATATTGATTTTTGGGTTTATCGTGAACAGTGTTTTAAATAACACTTGTTCTTTAACCCGATAATTAATGAATGTGATTTGGGTTTGTCGTGAATGGTGTCTTTACTAACACTGTTCTTGAACCCAGTTGAGAAAAGATTAAATCTTTTGATTTAGATTTAATGAAGTGTACCAATTAAATAATATTTAATTGGAATTGAATGGATATTGATTTTTGGGTTTATCGTGAACAGTGTTTTAAATAACACTTGTTCTTTAACCCGATAATTAATGGAATGTGACTTTGGGTTTATCGCGAACCGTGTTTTTAGATGACACTGATTCTTTAACCCAGTCACAGATTAAAACTAAGTGGAGTTTTAATGAATCTTTAATTAGATTGAAAAGATCGAGAATGGAGTATCACCAGTTTTGCTCCAGGCGATAGTTAAATCTTTAATTAGATTTGAACGTGAAATTTAGAAACTAACTGTCGGTTAGCCAAGCAGAATGGTTTTCTGGATATTGATCTGATGTTGGTTTCGGCCTTCGGGGTTAATATTTGGGGAATTATTCTCTTGATTAATTTACGGTTAGTGACTAATGAATTGGAATGAGGCGTATGTTGTGTTTGTGTAACACTTATTTAAATATACGCGAGTTATTCGGAAAGACCGGGTTTATCCCATTCTGGATAACTGATACGACGATAAGTCGAAGATGAAGACGATGGTCGAAGACCGGAGGTCTTCACGTCGTTTGGGTGATAACTGATGATCTTGATTGGGCTGTACACCCAAGAAGATGGAAACAGTTAGTGATCGTCCAGACGTACTTGGAGATCGATGGATATGCGGGGTACTAGGTGCCTCCGGTTTCGTTCAGACCCAGAACGGACTTGTAAATGGACTGTGTGTCTGACATCGGATTTCATTCTGTGTGACTGATATCGGTTGCATAGGATGGCTTGCCTGTGTGGCATGCTAAGATGCAAATGATCAAGGCTTCTGTTGAAAAGCAAAGTCTTGTGGTTGATGATCAAAGCACGGCCTTTGTGGCGTAGCTTTGTGTAACGTTTGATTCGCGAGTTTCACACCCGGTATGAATCAAAAACGGGAGACGGACCTCAGGGAGGGCATGCGTTTCTTTCTAGTTAGAAGTGGCGTCAGTGGTTTTACACGCCCTGACGAGTTTGACTTATGTGGTTGTTGCTGTTGCGAGGCGCCTCGGATTGATCGGTCGTTCTCGAACCGATGGAGTCATTCGTTGGCTCATTGACACCCCAAAGGGTGGGGAAACGCAGTGTTCAGGCATTTTAATCCACATCGGTGGACCGGCCCTGACGATCCAAGGGTCACTCGAGCTCTGATCCTGAGACACGGGCTAGAGCGTCTCGAATCGGTTGAGGATCTTGCCCCTAGCCTCGGTTCATAGATGGAAATCCAATTTCCAAATACGTGACATTTGCGGTTTTAGTTGTAATCCTATATATGGCGACATAGTGGGATGGGGCGCTCATGCCGCCTATGATTGATACTTATGATTTGAAGTTGTTTTATACACTATTCACTTATAATAGTATCAAATGATTTGTTTAAAACGTATCAAGCATTCTTTGGCTGTTATAAGGGAAAACCCTATCCCCCGGCTTGCGTTGCATTGTGTGATAGGACCTGGGTCTTATAACAACTTCATTTTTCTTTATTTAGCATTGCGCTGTTTGTTTTATGCACTGGTATCCTTGGGAGGAAACCCGTTCCGTGTTATACGGCGTGGTCCCTTGATTTACCTTATGATTTAAAATAAAGATTAACTGTTTTAGTTCTCACACCAGTCACATGACTGACCTGGAGTTTATTGTTTTAACCTAAACTCTGGGTGCCCTTATTTTGACACGGGCAGCTAGTAGTTTTGGTTTTGCAGATTTATATTCACAGGATCCTGGTTTACAGCTGGAATGATATCCGGAAAGCTTTGTATCCGTATATCTCTTCTAGTTGTGTATTGTATTATTTTCCGCTGCTATGTATTTAAATGTAATTTAAATCTCTGATAATTCTGTGTAATATTCTTTTATACTCTGTATATTCTTGTAATCTGATGCATTGTTGTAATATACAATGAAATGTTCTTCTGTATGCGTTCTGCTGTGGTTTGTTCTCGAACTATCCGTCGCTTTCCTTTACGGGGAAGTTGCGGGTTTTCACAGTTGGTATCAGAGCTTTGGTTTACAGAGCTCGAGAACAAGACACATTAGAACCATACGAAAGAATTCATCAGATATTGGGTTAGTAAGATCCAATGGGAATGACTCGTTAGAGATGGGATCAGTAGTATCCTAGAACGAGTGTGAAGAGTATATTTTTTTTTCAAATGAAAACATTCTTTGTTTTGAAAATCTAAATCAACTATTCGTATTTGATTATTTGTTTATATTGATTTTGGACAATTCAGTATATAAAGAATTTGCATATACGCCTTGCAAACGTATATTCAAAGTTTTAATATATTGGATAGATATAGCATCACACTCTAGTCGCCCGGAGATGATTCTACTAATGACTATATAGCATCAGTAGTGTGTGTTCGAGTTTCGAAGGTATGATTTTCTATATATTTCCTATTGACTGGTGTGAGAACCAAAATTAGATAGGGCCTATTGTTGTGATTTGGCATCAAAACAAGATTTTCAGTATATATATCAAAATTATGAATTTGAAACTCTAATTCACAAATTGATTGATGTTTGTGTTGTTTGTTTAGTTGTTTGATAATTTTGAACCAATATGCCTAATTTGATCGAATATTGAACTATATTGAAAATTGGTCGCATTTGCTTGCATATATGTACTTACCTTGAACAGGTCATAGCAAGGAGGCTAGAGCCAGAGAATAAAATTTGTTTGCCCGACAAATAGGTACATGTTTACTACATAATTTCCTGTTTTGTTTGGGTGATGATGATTTTGTGAGCCTATTGGCTAGCCGCTTGGCTTTTTCTTTTTCTTTTTGAGATCTGAAGGACCGGGGAAGCTATTTGAAATTCCCCGATGCTCCCGGTGCAGGGGAGGTTATGGCGAAATTTTTCGAAAATTTAGGGTGTTAGCCAAATTTTTGAAGTTTTGAAAATTCTCAGAAACTAAAGAGTTGGAGCATGGAAGCCTGATCGATCGTAGAGCTGAATAATCAAACCACTTTCGACTTTGTTCCTTTTCGGGGACGAAAAGTTTTAAGTGGGGGAGATTGTAACAACCCGTAAAATCTGGGCCAGTTTAAAATTTTTATTTTGGCAATTTTAGCGAATTTTGAATATTTAAAATAGATTATTTTAAATAATATCGACGAGGAATTTATTTTGAATAGAATTCGAACGTATATATTATATACGTCGTCGTTAGAATATATAATAATTATATATAATTATAAATAAAATTGAAAATGGCGCGGTAGTTCGATAATTCGATTTCAAACTTCAATTGAATGTACCGGGTGCAAAACAATCCGGATTTGAGTGAAACCAAAAATGATAGGATCTATTTGATAGTATCTTTCCAACGAATCTGAATAATCAAATTTTCATAGCGGGAATCAAAAGATATGTCCAGTTGAAAATTCTGAATAGTCGCTATGGAATTCAGGCCCTTAAAAATGGACATTTTGCAAATGACCTCGGATTTCGACGAAACCAGTTTTGTTGGGTCCGTGATGTTAAGTTATTGCTAGATTCCAAATTTCATAATTTTTCGAATCAGTATGTGAGCGTGGCAAAGGAAAACGCGTTTGACCAGTTTCAGTTGATTTTAATCGACTGGAAATTGGCCATTTTTCATACGGTCTCAGAATTCAACGAAACTAGTTTTGTTAGGACCGTATCGTCAATACGAAGCTAGAAAATATTTTTCGAGAATTTTTAGAGTTAGTATGTGACCCCGGTAATTTGAAATGTACGTTTAAAATTCAATATACTGATTTAAATGGAAATTCAACGGAAACTATTCGAGACAATCGAATCAGCTTGCGATACATATCCCACTGAGTTCGGAATGGGGGTAAAACGCTATGGACGACGGGCGGTGGGTTTCGTTTCGAAGTCGAAATTAAAAGTTGCTTTTGGAAATTAAAATATAATTAATTAAATTATATAAATATATATATATATATTTTTCGATAACCCCCCCCCCTGTCTTCATTCTTTCAGTCAAACCCCCCCCCCCCCCCGTTTTCGTTTAAAAGAAAAAGAAAAAAAAAAAAAAAAAAAGACTCCGAAGCGGATGAGGGATCCGCCGCCCTCATCGCAGAGGCGCCGCCTTCTTCTTCCACCACCCCTCGCTCCAAGATCCGACGCAACCCCCCCCCCCCCGAAGCCGTTCGAGACCCAGAAGCCCCCCCGTTTAAAGCTCGAAGCCGCCCCCCTCGAAGAAGTCGCCCCCGCCTTTCCTCCGTCGAAGCTCGAAGCCGCCACCTCCCCCTATTTCCGCCAGTCAGGCGAGCCACTCCCTTCCCCCCCCCTTTCTTCGACGCCGAGACCAGCACCACGAAGCCCCCCCGACCACTCGGCAGCCCCCCCTAAGTAAGTTTTCGTTTTTTTTATTTATTTATTATTAATATGTGATTACTGATTTTTATTTAAAATTAAAAACTAATTTTTGTTTAAAGTCAAAAACTGATTTTTATTTAAAGTTAAAAACTAATTTTTGTTTAAAGTTAAAAACTGGTTTAAAGGAAATTTTAAAACTGATTTTTAATAAAAGAAAAACTGATTTTAAAATAAAAGGAAAACTGATTTTAAAATAAAAGAAAAACTGATTTTTACGTATGTAGTGAAAGCAGAATTTTTATATATTGAACTTCGGCATAAAAATAGGATTTTTATATATTGAACTTCGGCATAAAAATAGAATTTTTATATATTGAACTTCGGCATAAAAATAGAATTTTTATATATTGAACTTCGATTAAAAATAGAATTTTTATATATTGAACTTCGATTAAAAATAGAATTTTTATATATTGAACTTCGGCATAAAAATAGAATTTTTATATATTGAACTTCGGCATAAAAATAGAATTTTTATATATTGAACTTCGGCATAAAAATAGAATTTTTATATATTGAACTTCGGCATAAAAATAGAATTTTTATATATTGAACTTCGGCATAAAAATAGAATTTTTATATATAGAACTTCGAGATAAAAATATGATTTTTATATATAAGACTTCGAGAAAAAAATATGATTTTTATATATAGAACTTCGATGATTAATGAATGTGATTTTTATATATTGAATAACATAGTAAAAATTCGATTTTTATGAATATTGAATAGCGAAGTAAAAATGTGATTTTTACGTATGTAGTGAAAGCAGCAACGAAGGTGACAAAAAGGCGAAACGACGAAGACTTCTGCAAAAGAAGAGCCGTGGAGCTAGGATAGCTATAGGTGAGAACTTCTCACTCAAATTCTATTTTTCTAGTTATATATATATATACTAGGATGCAGACGGTGCTTATTAGAAGCACCCGACACCCGTCCACATACCATGGACTTGTTTGTTTGGATGTTTGGTGATTGATTGAGATATTGGTTTGAATGTGATTTGTGGTGTGAAAAAAAAAAATCGAATCGATAAATTGGTTAGGATTAGACGTGCGCCGTTATAAGGCGAAGGAGTAAGACTAGGTTAGACTCTTACTCCAAATTTTGTGGTTTGCATAACGAACGTGATTTGATTGATGTGTGAATGGCGTGGGCCTTCACTAGACCGGGGATAAGGCTAGGCCTCGTCCCGTTTCTAGTATCGTGCCGTTATGCCGCCGAAATTTTCTAAAATATGTTAGAAAAATAAAAATATCATTTTATCGAATGAAATGAATTGAATAGAAATTCATATGTTGAAATAAAATGTTTTATCGTTAAAAATATAATTTTTAACGTGAAAGTGAATAAATAAATATTTATAAACAAATCGGCCGATTTGTTTATATACACTGATTTGACTGATATTGATTGGGACGATATATTTTACACATCGCCCAACTGCACGAATAAAATATTTGTTTGATTGTTTGAAACCCCACACGGGTGTTGGGATGAAACTTGAAGTTCACTCATCCTGATTGATTAAATATGTCGATCGATTGATTGACAAGCTGCTATAAGCGTTAAATATCTATATTTGATGCTTATACAGTGTAGTGCACTTTGGTTGATGGTTGATTATTCATCGTTGTTGATATATACGTGTGTTGTAGGAAATCCATATAATTAACATTATATGGTAATTGATTGGGCCTCATTCCAGTTTCGAAAATAGAAATATTTGAAATAGAAATATTTGAAATAGAAGTATTTGAAATAGAATATTTGAATATTGAAATATGTGAAGCCGTGAGGATTAGATTGACGCCATTTTGACGTGAACGATATTTATATCGATTTTAACGAATTCAAAATGAATTGAAACGAATTCAAAATGAATTGAAAACGATTTCGAAATGAATTGAATTGAAAACGAATTCAAAATGAATTGAATTGAAAACGAATTCAAAATGAATTGAATTGAAAACGAATTCAAAATGAATTGAAAACGATTTCGAAATGAATTGAATTGAAAACGAATTCAAAATGAATTGAAAACGAATTCAAAATGAATTGAATTGAAAACGAATTCAAAATGAATTGAAAACGATTTCGAAATGAATTGAATTGAAAACGATTTCGAAATGAATTGAATTGAAAACGAATTCAAAATGAATTGAAAACGAATTCAAAATGAATTGAAACGAATTCAAAATGAATTGAAAACGATTTCGAAATGAATTGAATTGAAAACGAATTCAAAATGAATTGAATTGAAAACGAATTCAAAATGAATTGAATTGAAAACGAATTCAAAATGAATTGAATTGAAAACGATTTCGAAATGAATTGAATTGAAAACGAATTCAAAATGAATTGAATTGAAAACGAATTCAAAATGAATTGAATTGAAAACGAATTCAAAATGAATTGAATTGAAAACGAATTCAAAATGAATTGAAAACGATTTCGAAATGAATTGAATTGAAAACGAATTCAAAATGAATTGAAAACGAATTCAAAATGAATTGAATTGAAAACGAATTCAAAATGAATTGAAAACGATTTCGAAATGAATTGAATTGAAAACGATTTCGAAATGAATTGAATTGAAAACGAATTCAAAATGAATTGAAAACGATTTCGAAATGAATTGAATTGAAAACGATTTCGAAATGAATTGAATTGAAAACGATTTCGAAATGAATTGAATTGAAAACGAATTCAAAATGAATTGAAAACGAATTCAAAATGAATTGAATTGAAAACGAATTCAAAATGAATTGAAAACGATTTCGAAATGAATTGAATTGAAAACGATTTCGAAATGAATTGAATTGAAAACGAATTCAAATTGAATTGAAAGCGAATAGAAATGAATTCAAATTGAATTGAAATTTGAATTGAATAGAAATGAATTTTAAAACGAATTTATAAAGAAGAATTCAATTTTGATTTGAATTGAAATGGAAGTTGAATTTGCTTTTGAAACGAATTTTAAAACTATTTATATAATTCGTTTTAAATAGAAATCGACGAAATATATATTATATATATTATATATATAATATAATGGCCTGAATAGAACGCGCCGCGCCGCGGCAGTTCGCGAATTTCGACCATTTATTTCAAACGGACATTACGGGAGATCCGACCGTCGGATTCTCCTAAAACCGGAGCCGTTGGGTTCGTATCGAAAAGAGCTTTCTAACGAATATTAGAAATTTGAAATCTAACGGTTGGATTTGGAATTATGTCCAAATCAAATTCGAAAAAGGTCGCTGTAAGTGCAGTTCGATGGCCGTTGATGGAAATCGACTGTACGGGCCTTGATAAAATTATTAAAAATAGCAATAATTTGTGTAAAATCATAAGAAATGATTTGTGAAGATTTGGGATGAAAAACTCCATATTTGAAAAGATAAAAATGGATTTTTATCGAAATGAACTAGTTTTGAACTAGAATAGTAATTTATTTATTTTTAAATAAATAAATTGAATTCGAAAAGGGTTTTAAAAATAACCAAAATTTCCAATGACTGCATTGGAGTGGATTTGAATCGAAATTGTCTTCGGAATATTTCGATGTTGGAATTCGTGATTATACAGGTGTTGTTATGGAAATTTGAAAGATATATATATATATCGTTATTTCCAATACGACATTTGTTAGTCGTAGAATTCGATATTGAATATAAGCCGATATATTTTCTATTCAGAGCCTTGTATTGAATATCGAATGCGATTTGGGTTTGTCGTGAATGGTGTCTTCACTAACACTGTTCTTGAACCCAGTTGAGAAAGGATTAAATCTTTTTATTTAGATTTAATGAAGGGTACCAATTAAATAATATTTAATTGGAATTGAATTGATATTGATTTTTGGGTTTATCGTGAACAGTGTTTTAAATAACACTTGTTCTTTAACCCGATAATTAATGAATGTGATTTGGGTTTGTCGTGAATGGTGTCTTCACTAACACTGTTCTTGAACCCAGTTGAGAAAAGATTAAATCTTTTTATTTAGGTTTAATGAAGTGTACCAATTAAATAATATTTAATTGGAATTGAATTGATATTGATTTTTGGGTTTATCGTGAACAGTGTTTTAAATAACACTTGTTCTTTAACCCGATAATTAATGAATGTGATTTGGGTTTGTCGTGAATGGTGTCTTTACTAACACTGTTCTTGAACCCAGTTGAGAAAAGATTAAATCTTTTGATTTAGATTTAATGAAGTGTACCAATTAAATAATATTTAATTGGAATTGAATGGATATTGATTTTTGGGTTTATCGTGAACAGTGTTTTAAATAACACTTGTTCTTTAACCCGATAATTAATGGAATGTGACTTTGGGTTTATCGCGAACCGTGTTTTTAGATGACACTGATTCTTTAACCCAGTCACAGATTAAAACTAAGTGGAGTTTTAATGAATCTTTAATTAGATTGAAAAGATCGAGAATGGAGTATCACCAGTTTTGCTCCAGGCGATAGTTAAATCTTTAATTAGATTTGAACGTGAAATTTAGAAACTAACTGTCGGTTAGCCAAGCAGAATGGTTTTCTGGATATTGATCTGATGTTGGTTTCGGCCTTCGGGGTTAATATTTGGGGAATTATTCTCTTGATTAATTTACGGTTAGTGACTAATGAATTGGAATGAGGCGTATGTTGTGTTTGTGTAACACTTATTTAAATATACGCGAGTTATTCGGAAAGACCGGGTTTATCCCATTCTGGATAACTGATACGACGATAAGTCGAAGATGAAGACGATGGTCGAAGACCGGAGGTCTTCACGTCGTTTGGGTGATAACTGATGATCTTGATTGGGCTGTACACCCAAGAAGATGGAAACAGTTAGTGATCGTCCAGACGTACTTGGAGATCGATGGATATGCGGGGTACTAGGTGCCTCCGGTTTCGTTCAGACCCAGAACGGACTTGTAAATGGACTGTGTGTCTGACATCGGATTTCATTCTGTGTGACTGATATCGGTTGCATAGGATGGCTTGCCTGTGTGGCATGCTAAGATGCAAATGATCAAGGCTTCTGTTGAAAAGCAAAGTCTTGTGGTTGATGATCAAAGCACGGCCTTTGTGGCGTAGCTTTGTGTAACGTTTGATTCGCGAGTTTCACACCCGGTATGAATCAAAAACGGGAGACGGACCTCAGGGAGGGCATGCGTTTCTTTCTAGTTAGAAGTGGCGTCAGTGGTTTTACACGCCCTGACGAGTTTGACTTATGTGGTTGTTGCTGTTGCGAGGCGCCTCGGATTGATCGGTCGTTCTCGAACCGATGGAGTCATTCGTTGGCTCATTGACACCCCAAAGGGTGGGGAAACGCAGTGTTCAGGCATTTTAATCCACATCGGTGGACCGGCCCTGACGATCCAAGGGTCACTCGAGCTCTGATCCTGAGACACGGGCTAGAGCGTCTCGAATCGGTTGAGGATCTTGCCCCTAGCCTCGGTTCATAGATGGAAATCCAATTTCCAAATACGTGACATTTGCGGTTTTAGTTGTAATCCTATATATGGCGACATAGTGGGATGGGGCGCTCATGCCGCCTATGATTGATACTTATGATTTGAAGTTGTTTTATACACTATTCACTTATAATAGTATCAAATGATTTGTTTAAAACGTATCAAGCATTCTTTGGCTGTTATAAGGGAAAACCCTATCCCCCGGCTTGCGTTGCATTGTGTGATAGGACCTGGGTCTTATAACAACTTCATTTTTCTTTATTTAGCATTGCGCTGTTTGTTTTATGCACTGGTATCCTTGGGAGGAAACCCGTTCCGTGTTATACGGCGTGGTCCCTTGATTTACCTTATGATTTAAAATAAAGATTAACTGTTTTAGTTCTCACACCAGTCACATGACTGACCTGGAGTTTATTGTTTTAACCTAAACTCTGGGTGCCCTTATTTTGACACGGGCAGCTAGTAGTTTTGGTTTTGCAGATTTATATTCACAGGATCCTGGTTTACAGCTGGAATGATATCCGGAAAGCTTTGTATCCGTATATCTCTTCTAGTTGTGTATTGTATTATTTTCCGCTGCTATGTATTTAAATGTAATTTAAATCTCTGATAATTCTGTGTAATATTCTTTTATACTCTGTATATTCTTGTAATCTGATGCATTGTTGTAATATACAATGAAATGTTCTTCTGTATGCGTTCTGCTGTGGTTTGTTCTCGAACTATCCGTCGCTTTCCTTTACGGGGAAGTTGCGGGTTTTCACATCATCATCCCAACAATGTGAAAACCTTCGGTCTTCAACCACCGCCTTCATCTTCGACTCTTGATTGTCGTGATGATTACTTGGAATGGGTTAAACCCGGTCATTCGAAGTAACTCGCGTATTTGGTGATTAAAAGCAAATATTGGAAAATCACACATTACGCCACATTCCAACTCCGGATATTCTTTTAATAAGATATTCATATTAAAAGATTCTCATTAATTTTATCAAAGATAAACTCTGAAAATAAAATCTTAAATCTTCCTTAAAAGATTTATTAAAACTCCAGTTTTGATTTGATATCAAAATTCTTTATTACAAGATCATTTATTTTAAGGAATAAATCTTGTTTTAAACAGGTTAAAGAACTAGTGTCCTTTAAACACAGTTCACGATAAACCCCCAAATCAATTTCCAAAATATGGAATTCCACAAAAATCAAATCAATACATAATCGGTATAAATTTCTGTATCGGACTAATAATATAAATGGAATAACGGCAAGGCCTCTTAAATTCCATATATAATATCGGTCTTCTTTTACAGAAGCCCATCTCGATTATTATCAATCGAATTTCTACCTAATTCCAATTTAATATATTAAATTGGGAAAACATGACTTTTAGAAAACGCCTTTTTAAATCTATAAAATAGATTTTATAAATTCCAAATAATAATTTCAATGTAAATTGGATTAAAGGACAAATGTCATTTGAAAACACCGTCCACGATAAATCCACTTCACAAATCATTTTATTTCAATCATAAAATATAATTAGAAATGTTGATGATCTTAAATAAAATATTTGCTCTTTAAATATTTATTCATTACTATAAAACATATTTTAAAATAATCATTAAAAAAATATTCTTTATATAAAAAGATTTCAAATATAAAATATTCTCTGTTAAAAGAAAACCTGAATCGGAATGCGACTCAATCATATACCATATAATTTGAATTATACGGATTTCACACACCTCATATATGTGACAATAAGTGATAAATAATCATCAAATCATCCATTCACATCCATTCACATCCAGAGTGCAATTTCCAACTGTGTGAGCATTGAAATGAAATAATAACGCTCATCGCAGCCTGTCGATCAATCGATAGACATACAATTCAATATTGGGATTCGTGTATTCCAAATATCGTCCCAATACCCGTTTGGGGTTTCAACCAACAGAAAATCACATAAATAAATAAATAATCGGTTAATGGATTTAACCAATTTCAATTCTACTAACAAGTTGATGATAGTGAACATGTCATTTATTTCTAATGTCGAGTAAAAATATATTTTGCTCGAGTAATTCTCCATACAAATTTCTAATGTCTAATAAATCTAATTTATCTATACGACATTATTTCTAATGACAAAAAAAGATGATTTTCATTTTCCTTTATAGGTGTGCAAGTTTCTATCATAAACTTTTAACAATAAAATGTCCTTAAAGTTATGCCAATTCAAATATATGATTTTGGCAAAGAAAAATGATCCTTTAAATTTACACCAAATCTTGATGTATATTATGCTAATAAAATTGGTTATTACCTTTGCATATAAATTCTATCTCAACAAAAGGTATAAAAGTAATATATACATTTTGTTGACAATTCTATTTCAACCAAATGATTTAAAAGAGGTCATTTTCATTTTGTCAACAATTCTAGTTTAACAAAATGAATCAATACAATATTTCAACTCTTTTATTTTTATTGCATACTAAATGTCAATAAAAATAATACCTTTTAATTTACACCTTCTATTGTGTAAATAATAGCAATAAAAATGTGATTCTTAAATCTTTCCTTTTTATTGTGTATAAAATGACAATAAAATATTACCCTTTAAATTTACATTTTTATTTTATATAAAATGACAACAAAAGTGTCCCTCTTAAATTCCAACACTATTTCATTTCAACTAATAAAAAAATTAAAATGAAATCCTTTATTTACAGCTAGGATGTAAATAAAATATAACTTTTCACTCAATGTATTTATCTACATTTAATATGTAGATAAAATTAACTTTTTGAATCCTTGTTTATCTGCATCAAGAAATGCAACTTTTACTGGATAAAAATTGACAATAAAAATGTGGTTATAAAATCCAATCTTTATGTTTTTATTCAAGTTGGAAATAAAATCTTAATTTCCAATTCTATACTTTTATTGTAATCTAACTTATTAAATAAAATAAAATTACAACTAAAGTGTAACCTTAAATTCTTATCCCTTTTGTTGTACACAATTTTACATTATAAATGCAAATTTTAAACTCCAATCTTTTTAATAAAAGAAAATTTACAACAAAATGTAATTCTACGTTTCTATTTTCTAATGTGACAAAATAAAATATAAACATAATCTTTTCATAAAATGTTATTACATAAAGAAATGTAATTTCAATATCCTATCTTTTATTGAACAAATTCCAAGAAAAATGTTAAATCTTTTATTGTAACAATACAAAATAAAGATAACCATTTTATTAAACATGATACCAGATGTATATCTATCAGGTCTAACCTTTTTATTGTAATTTATAATATAAATAAAACATTTTATTTAATTTTACAAAGTTACCACAAGTAAATTCTTTATCATAACCTTTTTATTTGAAAATAATACTACATGAAGGTTTAACCTTTATTGTAAAATCTTTTTACTTTAATCAAATTATAAATAAATTAAAATCTTTAATGTCCATTCTTCATATTGTAATAAATTTACAATAAAAATACTAACTTTTTATTCAAAAAGAAACAACACAAAAGTGGGTTCTTATACCTATAAAATGTAACTAAAAGTGCAATCTTTCCAAATAGTTTTATTTACATATGAAATGTAAAATAAAATGTGAGTCTTAATCTTTGATTTTTATTTGCAAATAAAATGTAAATCAAAATGTATTTTTCCAAACATGCTTTTTAATTTACAAGTAAAATGTAAACAAAAATGTATTTATCCATTATGTCTTTTATTTGCAAGAAAATTTAAATAAAAGGAATGTTTTTTTTTCAAGATATGTTTTTTTTATTATTCTTATTTTTTTAGAAAATAGAAATAAAAATATCAAATTTGAATCGGGTTTTAAAACCCTTATTTAATCCAAGTTACAGAATAAAATGATTTTCTTTCAGATCTAAATTTTATAAAAGTAGATATAGACAATACAGTACATAACATTTCAATACAATCCATCAGAACATAAACAAATTCAACACAACATAGATCTGAATAAACAACACGCATATAATTTTTTTTAAGCGATAAACAATCAATCAAATAAATTAATTTGTAAAAATCAGAGATTCTCACATCACATTTTGGCTGAAATTTCAACTATCTCTGTTTTAGCTGTGGTTGGTGCCATCGCAAAGTATTCTTCGACACGAGTCTAACGCAACTGGAATTTCTGAATTTCGACTTCGTTTAGTCAAGTTATCATCATTTAAAGATTAGAAGATGAAATAGATAATTGAATTAACAAAATAAATTATGAATTTCCACCTTCTTCCTCATCACGTAATAAGGCCGCCGTATTTCCTAATGGGTTCGAAATTAGGTCTCACTTTTGCAATCGATTGGAGCTATGGTTTGCAGAACAGATGGTATACGATCGAAGAGGGGAACGAGGCGCACAGGGGGGGCCCACCTAAGTGAAGCTCGGTCGAGCTGAAGGGGAGGCCGACGGGGTTTTTTGCCGTAGGTTTGGGTGCTCGGTTCGAGGAAATTTCGGAGCTTAGTGGCCATGAAATGGGAGAGATGGCGGCTGCGTATTTGGGGAAGAGGGATTAGGGTTAAGATTAAGGTGTATTTTTATATTATTATATTAATTTAATTAGCCCGTTAAGGCCCCATTTGGCCCGAACTCAGAATTAGGCCTGCTCACTGTCGTTCTTACCTATTAACCCCTATTCCGGACTCAACTAGCTATGTCCCGCAGGCCCAAAAGACTGTTTTGACCCATTTTTCTTTAATTTAAAATTTTACTCTTTTATTTTTAATTTAACCGTACAAATAAATTCACCGGGACCACAAGTTAACTTCAAAAATTCCCGAAAAATATATTTAGCTATGTTTTAACTCTGCGGACCTACAAAAATTTATTTCATTCAATTCTGAGACTATTTGAAAAATGGCCTTTTTCAAGTCGATCAAAATTTACTGAAATTGACAAAACTGAAATCTTTTTGCCACGATCACAAATTAAATCCAAAAATTATGAAAAATTAAACTCAACCATATTTTGAAATTCTGGTTCCAACAAAAGTGGTTTCGTCGAAAACCGAGGTCGTTTGCAAAATGGCAATTTTTAAGGCCAATATATTTAATTAAAATATATATAAATTCTATAGTGACTTTTCTAAATTTTAAACTGGGCATAACTTCCAACTTTTAAAGTGAAATTTTAATTTTTCAGATTCGTTAGAAAGATATTCTTAAACAGATTTAAATATTTTTGATTTTACTGAAATCCGATTTATTTTGAATCCTGTATAATTAGTTAAAGTTTAAAATCGAATTTTCGAACTGCCGCGCCATTTAAAATTCCTATTATAATTTAATTAAATTCATTCGTTATTATTTAAAATAAATTACTTTAAATTTCAAAAATCCATTAAAATAACTTAAAATAATTTTTTTTAAATTGGCCCCAAAATTCAGGGTTATTACAATCGTAGTACTTTTCGTCGCGATTCCAGCACCCCTAGGATTACATAATTATGTTAACACATGTGCAAGTTATGTCGTTATATAATTATACGATTATAATTAGATAGTTAATTCCTAAATCTTATATTAAATCTATTAATTACTTTTGTTAAACTTGAAATTTGGCTGGCCCCTTTCCTCTTGGTATCGCTGTCCTTCGTTTTCATCAGGCACTTGAAACCCGCACGGTTTATAAATATTTTAGTATTTGATTATATTTAAAATAACTATTTTATTAGATTTAAAATTAATTACTTAATCATTCTTTTTAATTACAAATTAGGGCTGATTTCCCTTAATCTTTCTTTTATCACCGAAATAAGTCGGCACCTGTCTATTTCCTTTCTTTCTAAACCTGGAACCACGATTGCCTTAATCCATACCCTCTCTTGTCTGTTTCCTTTCGTTTTAAACCTAGAACCATGACTGCCTTCATTCATACCCCGTCGCACCACCCATGACGCAACCAGATTCCGATCGGTGACTGTCTCCAGAAACGCATGTGCCTCCTCTCTGGTCACGCCAAACGCCGATACAACACACAGCTGAATAAATACATCAATATACATCAATATATCTAGACAGTTATAATAATGTCCTCGTATACAACACACAGCGGAATAAATACTAATACGCCTGAACTCCTCCAGCACGTCATCTGTACTTCGTATTATCCAATAACCTGAATCTGAAAACCCGGGCTAACCCAAGCATTACAAATACCAGGTCAATCTGGTGAACCAGAGTGAGAAAACACACCGAGTTTAAAGGTATCATCCAAATTGATTTTCAGGTCAAGAATCTTTTGGAAAGAAAAGGATAACCGTAAGACCAAATCCACACATAAATATGGACGACTTTTACCTTACGATAACCCAAAACATTTGGGAATCATATATATTTTGATATTATAATAGTGTCTAAATACAAATAAATAGCAATCTAGCGGAACGCTTGCATCTCACGCTCCACATATATAATATACAATCAAAAATCGCAGGCTCTTATTGGAGATTGGATTCCGACTATGACAAGGTATGGAACCACCTGCCGATAGTGTACCTCTAAAGGCGAATACACTGGATTCAACAAGAACGTCTTGCAACCCGGCCCACACATGACTGACCACTCATTTCGCTTGAGTGTATCGAATGTATATCACCAACGGTTGGGATCCGTAACCGTTTCCCGAAAGGGACAACATCAAAATATATCAAAGAAGGAAATGGATTTTCTCTAGATAGGTGATTATACAACCCTAATGGGAGCGACTCACGTAACCATAATGCCTGCCCGATTTTTGTCATTTCCCTGTTGTGAGGCTTGAGGTTATAATTCTTTTGGAACATCTGGCCACCATTCACATCGTCCATACACGTCATCCAGGAACATGATGAACCGAAGGCACCCTCCTACCACATCCTAGGTATCACCCTACTGATTAGTAGTGAGTAGTCCTTGCAATCCGTAGATTCCAACCACGACCAAATCATAGTATATCCCCGGGTGCGAATCCAAAGATTTTAAGTAATTCTTCCGTTTTATGAAAATCCACGGTCTTCAATTGCTCCGTCTTGATCAGCACCCGATATCTTCTAAATTTTGTATTTGCTGGTCGGAATGGTTTTCGAATATAAATTCGATCCCGGTGTTTCCGTACCAACAATCGTATAGGCCAGATTTGATAGTCGGTTATTTAACTATCAAATAAACAACCATAAAAATATAAATAAATTTATTGATTTAGTACTCAGTATCACTTGGCCTTTTTAATTACAATTAATTAACAAATGGTTAATTAGTCTTCTAAGGCTTTTAATATTTTTAAACACAGTATATACTTCTTATTTAATATAAAAGAGTCCTTAAAACAAATCTTTATACTTAAATCAACATATTATAACCATATCTCATTTTTTAATTAATTATCATTTCAAAATATTTGTCACTATGTTCTTACAATACTTCAACATTTACCAGTCCCTAACTGTAAACTTGCAAGCGAATAATACCCTAAGCATCAACCTCGAAGACCGAAATCAACATTAGATTAATACTCAGAAAATCACTCAACCCAACCAATCTTCCAGTTAAGTTCTAAGTTCTTATCTTAACTCCTGATCAATCCATATTATTCCACTTTAAAACCATTTAACCATTTTCTACTTTAAGAATCTCGTTTCAACTTCATTTGTTCCACGTAATTATTTTATTAAGTAACGTTAATTTAGGCTTAATGTTTTGGCCTCACATCCCTTTATAAACATTGTTTGTAAAACCCAAGTTGAATATAAAACCCTGTTTTCCCCTGCTTTCCTTTACTCAATTCAAATATTACGTAAACATATATTTTAAACCAACGCATTGGCTTAAAAATCTCTTTATAACTCCGTTCAAAATCTGCGTTTTAGTATAACACCTGCTTACCTACCCCTTTAAAGATCCAACTAAACTTTACTCCAAACTCGATAACTTACATTATGAATTTCATCATTTAAATAGTAATTTCCCAAATTATCAAAATAATAATTTGGCTCATCATTAACTATTATAGAAATAGTATATTCTTTTAAAATTAAACAAATATTCATTAATCTAGTACATTGTATAAATTCAAAACAAATTAACCAACTAACTAAGTTCAACTAAAATCTTAAACCATGGTTATCTCTTTAATCAATCCAATTAGTCTTTCCTTTAAATTAATTAATAACATAATTAATTTAAATATTTAATTATCGTTGATAAACAATTTATACAACTCTTTGACCATTTCGTTAATATTTGCTTGCTTGCTTATAAATCTTATTAACATAAGAATTCGATTTATAAACCATTTAATAATTACTAATAAACTTAAATAACAAATATAAATATAAATCTCCCTTTTAATAAACTTTTGTTCTAATTAATAGATTTTAAAATCTATCTTCAGTTATAAAATAAAATTTTAACTTCATTACCGCCTATCCACTTGATGGTAAATCAATAAAATAAAATGATTTGTATTTAGGCCAACTTCTGTCAACTACTCAACCAATACTACCCATTAGTTAAAACAAAATCAAATGTTGAATTATGTTTTGACAAACAAATAAATCATCTAATCAGAATAGTCCATATCATGATAACATGGAAATAAATAATATTTAATAGAGTTGAGAATCCCGTTGGATACCTCTAACATGTTTTCCCTGCATCAAAATACGATATCTCAACAATATTATTTATTCCAATAAACTGACATAGTATTGAACCATTAACAATACCAGCAATCCAAACGTCCATATTTCAATTCAATACGTTTATATTATTATAAATGTAACCAACGAGGTAAGTTACCTCTTTGGAAATAATCGTTAAAAATAATTATTGTTTTAGATTAAATTAAACAACCGTTTAATTTAATCGGTTCAGCCAACACATATAAATACATATTCAGCATCCATAAACCAATTAACAATCATAACACACAAATATTTAAACCCAACATATAAAATATAAGCGGGATAAACTGAGTGAGTTGAACACACCTCGATTGATTTGTTGAACGGTTCGATTTCAGTTAAATTAAACCGTCGTTTAATTTAATTGACACTTCTACTATTTCCAGAATGCGGCATTTGAAAATATAATTTTGGCGTCGTTGGATTCATTCCGTTCTGTTATTATAGTCATACGTTAGAATCATTTTAAATAATTCGACAAAAATAATTAATTAATTTCCTTAAGTATTTGTAAACTAAAACCACTTACGGTGATTAACTAACGTCATGCGTTTTCTGGTTGCTCTCATCCTTTTGCTCACGCCATGCCCGTAACACACGCCTCCATAGTATTATTGCTACATTCGTTCCATCCCTCGCCTTCATGTTATCTTAAACTATCTTCCGTCCTTCTTTTTTAACTGACAACACAACCCCATGCTTCTCACTTCATTGTTTCCTTTTTAAATTTGAAAACACCTCTCCACCTTAATTTTTCATGCTCCACACTCAAACATCTTACTCCCTCTTGTCTTATTTCTTAAAAAACCTACTCACGTAGGCTCTTATACCCTCACCGCTACATTTCTTGAATACTCTGAACCCTGTACACTGCGCTTTCAATCCATACACGTCCCTAGTCTTTGTTTCCACTTAATGCCATTTATTTCAAGCAGTACACACTCACACCACTTTCCACGCGTGCTACTATTCTCGCAACAGCACTCTGCTTCTTCACAGTCACGTTCCCTTTCCTTTTTTTTCATCTTCTTTTAGAAACCACTGTTACTTTCGAACAACAACACCATGCTTTCCATCCAAGCTCCTATCAAACCAACTTCTGCGCAGCTCCCGGACACACACCGCGCCATTAACTGATGCTACACATGCTGAAACTGAAACTCACGTCACCCCCTTATCTTCTTCTCACCACAATCCTCTTCCAACTCATTTCCTGTAATGTCCCGTATTTTTTGGCCATTTATTTGAAATATTTTATTTATTTAAAATATTTATTTGAGTTAAATAAGGGGATCTGGCCATTTTAAATTAAATATTTAAATTATTATTAATAATAAAGTAGTATTTTATTCTTAGGATATTTGGAAAATGATGGATTTGCGGTATAATGTGAACGAGCAATTTAAAGTGATTTAAATATGATTTATATTGAATTATATAAATATATTCGTTATTAAAAACGACGTCAGAACGTTTAATTCATAATTATATTATAAACGAAATAGAAATGGCGCGGTAGTTCGAAAATTTCGTTTTGAACTTAAATTGAGTAAACGGAATACGTTTTAAGTCGGATTTCTGTGAAATGAGACACGTTGGAATCGTGTTGATTATATTTTTCGTACGGAAGAGAAAAATCGAGATTTCATGTTATAATTTGTTAGTTAAGTCCAATTGAAATTTTGAAATAGTCGCTATGAAAATCGTTAATAAACAATAACGTTTATTTAATAATTTAAATAGGATTTTTAATATAAAAACGATGTCGTTTAACCACGAAGTTTTGATTTAGTCGAGTTAGAATGCATCCTAGTATTATCTGAAGACATACGCTATTTTATTTGAATATATTCGATAATCTCAGTTTATTGTTTTTCAACTCAATGTTTTGGAATTTAATTTATATTGCGTTAATATTTTATAAGATTAAAAAAATGGTGTTATCGGCACTTGCTGATAGTTACAAGCATATACATGAATACATGAATGCAATATAAAAATAGAAGAATGCAACTGTATACAATCGATAACTCAACATGAATGCAACTTGATGGTAGCCTCTAGCAGAAATTGCGATGTACACGACAACCTACCAATAATTATAGGATGTTAAAATACATTTGATTCGAGAATAGCATTTCAGTTTCTCCCATATTCAACTTATTTTTGTTGATAGTAAAACATTCAAGAACCGAGAGAACACAGTTCATGAGTCCAATATTTACAGCTAGATCTTTAAATCAATATATATATATATATACAATTAAATAAAAGAAAAGTACCAATGCCAGAAAGAAGAAAATTTACATTTGATTTATCAACTCAATACATATATGTACAGTATTGTTATTTAAAAATGAAAAAGAAAATCTCAACATTGCAATTCAAAGGTTAAATAAACAACTCCTGTCTGAAGTGATACATGCACAAGATCAATATCCTTTTTGAACAGCAAGATAATTCTGAAAATCCAACAAAATCCTTCTTGTGTATGGCGCAGACATCACCACTGTATTTCAACGGTTTGTTGGATCTAGAATAACCCTAGAGGGGGGGTGAATAGGGTTTTTCACGGTTTTTAACTGAATTAAAAACTTAACGAGATATATAATAATAAACTGATCACAGAAAATAGCAGAAACTGAAATGCAGAAAATAAATCACACACAGATGTACCCAGCTTCGGCAAAACCCTGCCTACTGCTGCATTTCTAAGGTTTCTACTAGGTGATAGAACAGTTCCCGCATACAAGACCATGTACACTCGCAAACACTGCTCCTATTCTAACCCTACGCTCAAATCCCTAGACTGATCCAATCCCCTAGATCAGATTTCCCGAATTACAAACCCTGTAACTCGTAATTCCAGATTTTACAGACACTGAAACTGGCAGTCAACACCTTGACTGATATCCTAGACTTAACAGATCTAGACACTGATTCGTTTGTTTACAAAAGAAATTCAAAATGCAAAAATAAAAACAATACAATTTAAAATAAAAAAAAACTAAGGAGATTAATTTAAAGGGGTCATCCCCTTATCCATTTAAGATATGGCCGGCCCATTATTCATTTTTCTTTCACCCGATCTCTTTGCTTTGTAAAAAAATGGCGGCGGCTTTGGCGATTTCTAGGGTTTCTGAAATCGATTCCCAAATCGAAATCGATGCTTCTGGAAATTTGATCTCTGATGGCTCTTGTCTTTGTAGCTTGCGTGCTGATGTCGATTTGCTGGAGTTCTCACTTGAACGAAACCCTAAAAATTGTGAGTAATTCGGATTTGATTCTTTGCTTGAATTTGTGACGCTTGGTTTCAATTTTTTTTGATTGAATTTTTTCTCAGTTTCGATTGTCCCTCATGCCTGTGATGATATGGTGTTAGAAATAGGATTATAAATCCTTAATTCCTCTCTGATTTCGTTTAATGACCTGGCTGATTGCGGTTTCCTCTTTTTGCTTGCCCTCGATTTGAATTTGGACTTGAAGACTTTCTGAAAAAGAATGAATTGATTTTGTAGACCTTGAATAAATCTCTTGAGTGATTTTCTGATTTTTATCCAGTTTCCTGCGGTTTCCTGTTTTGAAATTCCTTGAATGAAATGGATATGCTCGATTAAAATTTGATTTGTTGGCTTTGAAGGATATGAGAAATTCTGGAAATGATTTGGTCAAAACTGTAAAGAAATATTCTTTCTAAAGATTGATGATATTTTGTGCTCAATAATATGCTTTCTTCCTGGTTGATTTGTTGAACACGTGAAACCACATTGATTGTTTCTGGAAACACATAACTATCTTGCCATATATTGTGATGCTGATTCCTGCAATTAATCAAATGTTCTGATTTCACCATTAAACAGTTGCCACAATTGCTTTGTCATATATACAGTTATTTCTGAAACAAAATTTGACTATATACACTGGTTTGTGGTACTGCACCACTCGACCACATTGGTTTCACACTTGATCTTGTCTTAAATTCAAACTTCCCAGTAAAACAGAATGCTTTAAACCAATGAAACCTTTGATGATGCTTGACGATTTCCAAAACAGATTTGTCAAATATTTCAACAGTATACACTTGTCAACCTGATTTTGATTCTTGCCTTTTATGCCATGGTCCAAAAATGTGCATGTTTATCACTGTACCATGTCATGTGAAAGTACTTTGTTCTGTTTCATTGCTGAGTAGATCATATGTGCACAGCCATGAACTTGTACCCATTTGAATCTGTGAATACATGCTATACATGTACCATATCAGTTCGGCATGTATTACACTTGAGCCATATACATTTGTGCTTGAACCTAACTTCCCTGAAATACTGCATTTACAGAGTTTCTGTCTGCATGCATAAAGTCTGACTGTTTTGAGTGTTGACTGTGATACTTGAAAAATGTACACTTGTATTTGTGCATCCATGGTATCATGCTGATTAGTTTCTGTGTCACCTGTTTGTATACTTGCTATCTGCTTTGCCAAAAAACTGGAAACTTGTACCTGAATTTTGAATTTGTTGTTACCACCATGTGCTCGACCCTTGCACCATTCATTTGGTCTTCCTTTTTCATACTTGTTGCACTCATGAATTCTGAAACTGCTTTTGCACCATTCACTCGAGTTTGATGGCTCCACCATGCTTGACCACTTTTAGCCACTACTTGTACACATGCTGCATATGTTCATTTACGCACACTGGCTTGTGCTTGAGCACTTGTTTGTGAGCTGTTTTGACTATGTCTCGACCATTTTTTTTTTATGTCAGTAGAAAAACTGTTGCCCCCATCAGTTTTTGACTGTCTTTGGATGTGCATTGTAAACATTGTGACCATGAACTATTACACACTAAAATTTACATTCTGGCACTTTAAAAAAAATGTGTATACTTGATCCATGAAACTGTGTCGAACACTTTGCATTTGTTTTGCTTGAACACTTTATACTGCCTTGAAATTTCTCTTGACATGAGTGAGCACACACTTGTGCTTGTTGACTTGTTTCTGAACCATGCTGTCTTGCCTTGAATTGTTGCACCATCCATGAGCTTGTTATGCTGACTTCGACCACTTTGAAATTTGCTGCTTATATTTTGTTTAGCCATGCACCATTTTTGCTTGTTGTTTGCCGATCTGAAATTTTGCACTTCCATTTCTCTCTTGATTTTTGACCTGTCTTGTATACTAAAAAAAAAATCAGCAGACTGATTGTACTGTGTTGGGGCTGGTCAGAATCAGCTGAGTTTGATGCTGGTTCTGATCAGCAAACCAGTATAGTTATGTCGAGGTTGATCAGTGGGTACTGAAAAATATATCAGATCAAGTCATGAAAGATGATGAGAAACACACCAGAAATCTGAGGCAAAAAAAATTTTAAAAATAAAATTTAAATTTGCATGTATTCTGTTTTCTTTCTATTGCAGTATACTGTGTGTGTGTGTGTTTCATGTGACAGGTATGAAGACTGGACTGACTGTGAGGATGCTATGAAGATAGAAGACTGAAGACAGAAGACAGAAAACAAAAAACAGTGTGTAAATGTATATATGAAATGTGAATGTATGACAAAGAGACTGTGTTAGAGTTGAATGAGAACTTGATATGTACTGAAATGTATTGAAATGAAAATTATCAGTGAAGTGTACAAATAGTTGGAGTTGTAAAATTTGTACTGTTTGAAAATTGAAATAAAATATTCTAGTCTATGATGTACAATAACAGTAAAATATCAAACACATTAAAATAATATTTATTTGGTTGTTATCATCAAACAAAAATCATATAATTGTGTATATAACACTTTTATATACAACAATCTCCCCCTTTTGATGATGACAAACAAATAAAAGATTTTGTATACAATAAATGTGTTTGACAGTGAATATTGAACTCCCCCTATTTATTAGCTCCCCCTACAACAGACAACTCCCCCTATAACTGTGCATGAGTGAAATGTATGAATAAGAATAAATTTTCAAAATTAAAAATATTTATAAAATATTCACTCATAAATCAAAATCTCTATCCATTCTCCCCCTTTTGTTATCATCAAAAGGATACAGAATTTAAAATACAGATGAAAATTGACTAAAAATATAATTTCAGCTGAAGAGGAAGAACAGTCATCATAAATCTCAATCAGTCAAACAAAAATCATAATAAACTAAGAACTGGTGGCATATTTCACATTGTAGAAAATGACTGATTTACGATGAATTTTATATAAAATGAGGAGAGTTATAAAGAATATGAATATTTCCCAATTATTTTCAAAAGAATTTTAAGAAATTGATGCACAAAACAGTGATGGATTTTGACTATAATTATAAATTCAACTTAAGTGACAAAATCAGATAGTCTCAAATCCCAGTAACTATCAATCAACAAAACATAATACTTCATAAGGTATTAACACATTTCACAGATTTGAGAGACGGATAGATAGGCTAGTTTTTATAAATACCAAGGAGAATTTCATTTAAAAATTTATTTATTGCAAATTATTTTCTTTTCTTTTTCTTTTGATTTAAGAGCACCCTGACCACGCATAACCAGAGCTTGGATTTTTAAATGAGGTCAGTCGCAGCATAAATTATAAGTTGTCTCTTAACCGTGCATGACCAGAGCTTGGATTTTTAAATGAAGTTAGAGACACACTTATGTATTAATTATATTTTCATCATTTTCAGCTTTTTTTTTTAAAAAAAACTCCTCGATATATAAAACCAATATGGATGATAGAAATATGGTAAGTACAGAGATGGACTGTGAAATAGATTTCTAAATTAATTATATTATGAGATATGCATGAACTGTACCGGGATTATTGAAAATTTTCATTTGACACTAATTCTGAAAAATAGCATAACTACAATTCCATCACAACTTTTTTTTTTGTTCAAGATGATTTTAAAAATATTAAACTCTCCAAAAAATTTTTATCATGGATGGCAGAATGATGAAAGATAATGAAGATGGTCGTGAGATAGTTTGCCAGTTTAAAGACATTATAATAAATGTTCAACAATCATGAAAATTAAAAAAAAAATCTCCTCTTGTTGTGAAATATATTGCAGTCCCAATTCATCACAATTTCAAAATCTAAAAATAATTTTGATGAAATATAAATACATTTCAATTTTGGATATTGATTTCAATTTCTGAAAGAATAATCAATAAATAATTTTAAAATTGAAAATCAATTATAAGAGTAATATGCTGATCTATACATGACAAGAGGGAAATATATATATATATACAGCAAAAAAATATGCAGCACTTTTAAACTGATACCACATGGTGTCTCTACAAAGTGAAAAATCAGAACAGATGGATGAGATAAATATAAGGCGCTTCTGATACCAAATGTTCTCGCTTTCTCGAGGATTTTAATGACACCCCGGTGGCAAACAAATGGTACCTCAGTCAACAGAAAATACTTAATTACAAAGCAAGCAACTCATGCACACAAATTTTATTTATCAAAGCACGATACACCTTTGATACCAAATCAAGCAGTCCTCAAAAAAAAAAATATTTACAAATCAATTTCTTATAATCAGAGCAGCATGATTCCAAAACAAACATTTTTCAAAAAAAAACAGTATCAGAGCAGCACAGAGAAATCAGTATCACAACAGACTTGTCAAGATGTTGGTCACATAAGGTGGTTCATGATCCAAGATTTGCAAATATACTCTATTTTAAATCATTTGAAGAAATGTTAAAGTATTAGGATTTAATGAATCTATCACACCAGGTTATATTTCAGATTCAAGATATGTGTGAGATCCAATAAATCAATAATTTCAAATGATTTTAAACAAACATATATTCAAATCAAATAATCATGAAATAACAATGATTTTCAAAAGACCAAAAAAAATTTCAAGAATTTCTCAGAACTATTTCCGACAAGCCCAAGAGAAATTTCAGGTCATTTACATCAAATTTGAAAATATTCATGATCGGGATATTTTATTTGAAATCACATGAATCAATGTAAAGTTTTGGGATATAATGAATCAATCACACGAGGTTGACAATTTCAAAAACAAGAGATGTGTGATATTCAAAATATCTAGAATTTCAGATGATCTCAAACAAACATATTTCAATATAATGATCATGAATAAAGATGAATTCCAAGATGTATCACTGATACAAGCCAATCTGAAAATCAATGAAATTATCACAACTGATAAATAACAGAGTGTTGTAATGAGTATAATATTTTGAGCTTTTCTAAAATGAATTTGAATAAACTCAGAACAACAAAGATGTGTGACATTTCATTAAATATTCAGATCTTCAAAGATTTAGAATTCTAGTTAACAGTGTTCAAGATATGATATGAATGCATTAACACTGTTAAGAATTCAACAATCAGAAAATAAACTTCAAAAACAATTGCAGATAATTACAAGATTAAATTCAGAATCCGGAAATGATTATAAACAAGAGAGTTCTATTCAAATAAAATGAATTTCCAGAAAGTCATGAGAACTGCAATTGGAAGTTTAAGAAGCACAAAATAAACAAAGAGATATGGTAGTGACTAATCAAAGAAAAAAACAAACAGAAGGAAAAATAAGATAGAAAGGGGTAGAAGAAGGAGAAATAAACAAAGAAAAAATATATTTACAAGGATGAAGTTAGAAATCATACCTGATTCACAGAAGACGTTGTGGATATCTAACTCATCAGTCTTGGCTAAGGAACAGTGGATGATTCAATAATATGAAGCAGTTTGAATCACTTTTCTCTTTTCAGCACAGTTGTTCCTCAGCCACTTCAGGTACCTAATAGTTGATAGGATCGAGTGGTCTAACAAAATTTGTAAAACCACTCACAGTTTCGTTCACGTGTTTTGGTACCCAGACTTGTTTATATAACAAACCATCCGAATTTACCTTTGTGCCTTTAGGAACCCAAATCTGCTTGAATTTAGTCAAAGTCGTTTTATTTTTATTCAGGATCCAAGATTGTTTAAATGGTTTATTATAAAACAATTTCTCATTACAATTTCGATTCAAAAAACCTTTGAAATTTTCAGAGTTCAAATTTTCAACGTAGTTCTCTCCAAAGCAATTTGAGGGATTTTTCAAATCATTTGAATTTTGTTTTCCAAAAACATTATTCTTCTCAAAACCAAGACCACGTTTATTTCTAGCAGAAAGTTGGTTTTTCAACAACATATCCAAAGATTTTTTACCGTTTGAAAATTTAGATAAAATTGTTTCAAGTTGTTGAATTTCAGTTTTAAGATCATCGTTTTCTTTTATTAAATCTGAACAACGACTTTTAGTGATCTTATATCTTTCAAACTCAGATTTCAAAACCAAATTTTCATCATTAAGCAATTTGATTTTGGTTTGGGACTTAGCCATTTCAGAATCAAAATATTTTCGACTTTCAGATTCAAGTTTCTTCCAATTTTCAATTTCGATTTCAAGTTCTTTCAAAATCAGATCTGTTTTCAACAAACTATCATTTTCAGCGTTTTCATGTTTGGAATTTTTGATAGCCTTGAAATTTATAAATTCCTTTTGTAGACAATTGTTTGCATCTTTCAGCTCAATCTCGTTATCTTTTAAAATTAAAATTTCTTCTTCAAGCCTTCGAACATTATTATTGAAATGAACGAGATCAGTTTTTAATTTCAAACAATTTTCACAATTAGAATTTTCAAATTTCACGACATTTGACAATTTCGTTTCCAAACAATTTATCTTGTTGGTCAACTCAGAATTTATAGATTTCAGAGATTTATTTTTCGATTGGAGTTTGTCAACAGATTTGGTTAAATCAACACAAAAATAAACCAGATCTTCATATGAAAAATTTCTTATCTCATCATCTGTTGAGTCTTCATCAGCTGATTCGTCTGTTGAACAAGGATCTGAATCTGAGTTGACAGTTGAGGGTTTTGAGAAATTGCTGTCGTTTCCATATCTTGTAGTTAGAGCTGTCCAAATTTCCTGCGCAGTTAAACAATGAGAAATCAGATTGTATTGATTATCATCAAGGTGAGAATACAGAATATGTGTAGCACGAGAATTAGAAGCTTTATCTATCATGTCAAACCCATTGATAACAACATCCCAACATTTAATATCAACAGATTTTAAATAAAATTCCATTTCAGATTTCCAATTTAAAAAATCTGTTCCAGTGAAAATAGTTGGAGATGAACTGGACTGACTTTCTATGGACTGACAGCAAGGGTTACCCATGACTCTAGAGTTAATGAAATTACCAGGCTCTGATACCACTTGTTGGATCTAGAATAACCCTAGAGGGGGGGTGAATAGGGTTTTTCACGGTTTTTAACTGAATTAAAAACTTAACGAGATATATAATAATAAACTGATCACAGAAAATAGCAGAAACTGAAATGCAGAAAATAAATCACACACAGATGTACCCAGCTTCGGCAAAACCCTGCCTACTGCTGCATTTCTAAGGTTTCTACTAGGTGATAGAACAGTTCCCGCATACAAGACCATGTACACTCGCAAACACTGCTCCTATTCTAACCCTACGCTCAAATACCTAGACTGATCCAATCCCCTAGATCAGATTTCCCGAATTACAAACCCTGTAACTCGTAATTCCAGATTTTACAGACACTGAAACTGGCAGTCAACACCTTGACTGATATCCTAGACTTAACAGATCTAGACACTGATTCGTTTGTTTACAAAAGAAATTCAAAATGCAAAAATAAAAACAATACAATTTAAAATAAAAAAAAACTAAGGAGATTAATTTAAAGGGGTCATCCCCTTATCCATTTAAGATATGGCCGGCCCATTATTCATTTTTCTTTCACCCGATCTCTTTGCTTTGTAAAAAAATGGCGGCGGCTTTGGCGATTTCTAGGGTTTCTGAAATCGATTCCCAAATCGAAATCGATGCTTCTGGAAATTTGATCTCTGATGGCTCTTGTCTTTGTAGCTTGCGTGCTGATGTCGATTTGCTGGAGTTCTCACTTGAACGAAACCCTAAAAATTGTGAGTAATTCGGATTTGATTCTTTGCTTGAATTTGTGACGCTTGGTTTCAATTTTTTTTGATTGAATTTTTTCTCAGTTTCGATTGTCCCTCATGCCTGTGATGATATGGTGTTAGAAATAGGATTATAAATCCTTAATTCCTCTCTGATTTCGTTTAATGACCTGGATGATTGCGGTTTCCTCTTTTTGCTTGCCCTCGATTTGAATTTGGACTTGAAGACTTTCTGAAAAAGAATGAATTGATTTTGTAGACCTTGAATAAATCTCTTGAGTGATTTTCTGATTTTTATCCAGTTTCCTGCGGTTTCCTGTTTTGAAATTCCTTGAATGAAATGGATATGCTCGATTAAAATTTGATTTGTTGGCTTTGAAGGATATGAGAAATTCTGGAAATGATTTGGTCAAAACTGTAAAGAAATATTCTTTCTAAAGATTGATGATATTTTGTGCTCAATAATATGCTTTCTTCCTGGTTGATTTGTTGAACACGTGAAACCACATTGATTGTTTCTGGAAACACATAACTATCTTGCCATATATTGTGATGCTGATTCCTGCAATTAATCAAATGTTCTGATTTCACCATTAAACAGTTGCCACAATTGCTTTGTCATATATACAGTTATTTCTGAAACAAAATTTGACTATATACACTGGTTTGTGGTACTGCACCACTCGACCACATTGGTTTCACACTTGATCTTGTCTTAAATTCAAACTTCCCAGTAAAACAGAATGCTTTAAACCAATGAAACCTTTGATGATGCTTGACGATTTCCAAAACAGATTTGTCAAATATTTCAACAGTATACACTTGTCAACCTGATTTTGATTCTTGCCTTTTATGCCATGGTCCAAAACTGTGCATGTTTATCACTGTACCATGTCATGTGAAAGTACTTTGTTCTGTTTCATTGCTGAGTAGATCATATGTGCACAGCCATGAACTTGTACCCATTTGAATCTGTGAATACATGCTATACATGTACCATATCAGTTCGGCATGTATTACACTTGAGCCATATACATTTGTGCTTGAACCTAACTTCCCTGAAATACTGCATTTACAGAGTTTCTGTCTGCATGCATAAAGTCTGACTGTTTTGAGTGTTGACTGTGATACTTGAAAAATGTACACTTGTATTTGTGCATCCATGGTATCATGCTGATTAGTTTCTGTGTCACCTGTTTGTATACTTGCTATCTGCTTTGCCAAAAAACTGGAAACTTGTACCTGAATTTTGAATTTGTTGTTACCACCATGTGCTCGACCCTTGCACCATTCATTTGGTCTTCCTTTTTCATACTTGTTGCACTCATGAATTCTGAAACTGCTTTTGCACCATTCACTCGAGTTTGATGGCTCCACCATGCTTGACCACTTTTAGCCACTACTTGTACACATGCTGCATATGTTCATTTACGCACACTGGCTTGTGCTTGAGCACTTGTTTGTGAGCTGTTTTGACTATGTCTCGACCATTTTTTTTTTTATGTCAGTAGAAAAACTGTTGCCCCCATCAGTTTTTGACTGTCTTTGGATGTGCATTGTAAACATTGTGACCATGAACTATTACACACTAAAATTTACATTCTGGCACTTTAAAAAAAATGTGTATACTTGATCCATGAAACTGTGTCGAACACTTTGCATTTGTTTTGCTTGAACACTTTATACTGCCTTGAAATTTCTCTTGACATGAGTGAGCACACACTTGTGCTTGCTGACTTGTTTCTGAACCATGCTGTCTTGCCTTGAATTGTTGCACCATCCATGAGCTTGTTATGCTGACTTCGACCACTTTGAAATTTGCTGCTTATATTTTGTTTAGCCATGCACCATTTTTGCTTGTTGTTTGCCGATCTGAAATTTTGCACTTCCATTTCTCTCTTGATTTTTGACCTGTCTTGTATACTGAAAAAAAAATCAGCAGACTGATTGTACTGTGTTGGGGCTGGTCAGAATCAGCTGAGTTTGATGCTGGTTCTGATCAGCAAACCAGTATAGTTATGTCGAGGTTGATCAGTGGGTACTGAAAAATATATCAGATCAAGTCATGAAAGATGATGAGAAACACACCAGAAATCTGAGGCAAAAAAAATTTTAAAAATAAAATTTAAATTTGCATGTATTCTGTTTTATTTCTATTGCAGTATACTATGTGTGTGTGTGTGTTTCATGTGACAGGTATGAAGACTGGACTGACTGTGAGGATGCTATGAAGATAGAAGACTGAAGACAGAAAACAAAAAACAGTGTGTAAATGTATATATGAAATGTGAATGTATGACAAAGAGACTGTGTTAGAGTTGAATGAGAACTTGATATGTACTGAAATGTATTGAAATGAAAATTATCAGTGAAGTGTACAAATAGTTGGAGTTGTAAAATTTGTACTGTTTGAAAATTGAAATAAAATATTCTAGTCTATGATGTACAATAACAGTAAAATATCAAACACATTAAAATAATATTTATTTGGTTGTTATCATCAAACAAAAATCATATAATTGTGTATATAACACTTTTATATACAACACGGTTCACCACCAAATCAATCTGATCTGAAAAGAGAAAAGAAATATATAGCTATGAGTAGCAAGAAAAAAAACATGTATAGGCATGTATAAAAGATTTCAGATCAAATAAAAAAAATCAAAAAAAGAAAAGAAGAAGAGAGTGAATGCAACAGGATCCAAATAGATGTATGGACCAAATCTATACCGCATTAAAACAACATCAAAACAGTTATGTATATATATATATAGCTATTTCAACCTCAAATTCTATAAAGCTAAACAAATATTCTGAACAGGGAAAAATCTGAAGTTTCAATTTGATAATTGTACTCAAACAACCCAATATGAACTGTCAATGTGAATAAACAAATTCATAGCTGCGCCTAACCTACATGGACAGTAGGATTTTGTGTACTTCTGACATGAGACAATACATAAAAATCAAAATCGAAAATCCCCACAATTCACTAGTAAATGTCGCACACAAACCAAGTTTATCACCAACAGAATGACCACACAACACAGCTGAAATATAAAATATAACCTAGGATCTAAACATAGTTAAATCTATGCCTAGGATGTAACAATTCGAGAGGTACAGTGATCATTCACTAGTATAAATACACGGTGTGTTCAACCACAAGCCAATTCAACCCAGTATACGAAAAACCGAATTCAAATCAAAAAGGAAAATCAAAACAGAAAATAATTTAGGAAAAATAACTTAGATTTTGATGGGAGAGTCGGTCTCGTTCTTCACGAGTGGCGGAGCTTCAGTCTCGTCCGTTGCAGTGGTGGTAGAACCTCGGTCTCGTCTTCGTAGGTAGCAGAGGGTAATGGTGGATCGACGGGCTAGGGAGTGGAGCGAGCGAGGTAGAAGGGACGGAAGAGGGTTTGCTTCGTCAGGGAAGGGATCTAGTTTCGGTCGATTGCAGGAGGGTTTCCATTCTTTTTCTTCGGAATATTTGTGGCGGCCGATGAATGATAAAGAGGAAGGGACCGAGGGTTTTGAGAAATAAAAGGGGAGCGGCTTGGTTCATTTGGTTTGGGTTGGGCTGAAGAGAAAGTAAGGCCCGGTTTATCTTATTTTAAAGTTTCTTAGTTTTAAATGGTTTATAAAAATTCAAATATTAATTTCGAAAGCTAACATAATCAGATTTCGATGAAACGAAAAAAGTCAGGACCGTGAAGATGTGTACTACGCGATGGTTAGGGGCTGAGCAGGGCAGACAGCAGCTGGATTTTTCAGATAAATGAAACGTCGTTTAATTCAACTAAAAACAAGCTGATTTATCGACATATCAAATTCAAGGTGAGTTAAACTCACTCAGTTATTTCCCGCTTATATTGTATAAGTTGGGTTTTTATTTTTGTGTGCTATGATTGCTAATGTTTGACTGATTCTGATGTATATTCACGTATCGTTTGAATTGATGAAATTAAATGTCGTTTAATTTCAGTGTAACCCAAATCGTTATTTTTAACGATTGGTTCCAATTGAGGTAAGTTACCTTATTGGTCACGTTTATAAAATAAACGTGTTTTAATAAATGAATTGTTTTGATTGATTGTTGTGGTTGATATTGAATTGTTATTATAGACTGTTATGAGACCATTATTGAATTGTTTTGATTAGATGGTTGAATATTTACCTGAAATTCACCATTTGTTTGGTTTAAACCAATGGGTACTATTGGTTAAGTGATTGGAAGTACATGGCCTGTGTATTAACCGATATCGATCTACCGTCAGGTAATCGACGAGATAAAGTTATAAAATTTATTTTATAACTGAAAATAGATTTTTAAATCTATTATTTGAATTAAAGTTTGTAAAAAGGAAATAATTATTTATTATTTATTAATTGAGTTTATAGTTGGTTTTTAAATGATTTTTCTGATATTTAAGTAAATGAGCAGAAATTTATGTAATGTTATAAATTTGAATAATCATTTTGAGAGATAAATAAAAGGGAATTCTAAGAAAAACACGAGAGTTTAAATTAAGTAAAAAAGGAAAGTGATAAGGAATGGGTTATATAGAACCATGATTTATAAACGAAGTTTATGAAAAAGAAATGAGGTATGTTTGGTATAAGGATAAAGTTCGGTTTTTGAATTACAACTAATGTCTATCCAAAGATAGGAACGTGGTTGATCAAGGTCTGAGAGGTAAAGAAATACCCCAACTTGAACGACCTCGGGATTATCTAAGGATGATATTAGTTGTAATGTGAAGGGAGAGGAATAATTTATTTTCCATACGGGAAATAATAACGAGATGAAAGTGAAAGGGTCGTGACCATACAAATGAGTTTTTTCCAAGTAACGGAAGTGAAAATAATTTGGTATTTATATATATAAATGTCCAAGGTGAAATAAATGGAAAATAAATGGTGGGAAGTTAAGATGGTTTTTTCAAGATAAAAGGAAATTGAAACGTTAAGTTTTGTGAATGGTATACTTAAGCATAATAGGTGGTTATTATATTCTAGTGATAAAATAAAGAAGATTTCATATCGTTGTTTTACTTGGAATGAGATGAGTCGTTTTCCCAAGATGGTTAATGTGAAATAAATAGTAACTGGGTTTGAAATGATGGTTGAATAACATATTTTCTTAAATATGAAAATGAAATGGTTAAGATAAGAACCATACGTCAAATAAGTATATTTGAAATGTCTAAGGGTTAGAGATTAACTATCGTTAATCGTTTTGAATTAAATAGGCCATGTGGTGTTGGTACTGAACTGGTAAACTCATGTCATTCACACAATTATTTATTGGATAGTTAAAACACCGACTATCAAACCTGACCATACGGTCGTTGGTACGAAAAGACCGGGATCGAATATATATTCGAAAACCATTCCGACCAGCGAATACGTGAAAGAAGATTATCGAAGATGGAGCAATGGAAGAGCGTTGATCTTCGTGACTGTAAGGACTACTAATTGGATTTCTCTGGTTTAGCGGCCGAAGATATTTCAACAGTGATTCTGTCGTGATTGAAATCTACGGATTGCGAGGACTTCTTGCTACAGATCTATAGGATTATTCCTAGGATGCAGCAGGAGGGTGCCTTCGGTTCATCCTGTTCCTGGGTGACTTGTATGGACGGATGTCTGATAGAGTATTTCCGAAGGAATTACATGCGTTGATTTCTTCAAACGTACCATAGTTGATGGCAGAGAAATGTTTATTCTCTAGCCAAATAAACTAGAGTATTTTTGTGGACATCAATCAGTGTGATATCTGGCGGATCTGACGATGTGGCATTCAAAGTGAATGGTGGTCAGGTGCTGTAAAGGAAATTCTGACCTCAAGCCTCATCAACCGGGAGATGACAAAAATCGGGCAGGCAGTATGGCTATGTGGGTCGCTCCCATTAGGGTGTATAATCACCTATCTAGAGAAATTCCTTTTGTTTCTTACTCTATCGATTCTGCCCATTCGGGAACGGTGGTTTGAGTCCAACCGTTGGTGATATACATTCGATACACTCAAGGGAAATGAGTGGTCGGTCATGTGTGGGCCAGGTTGCAAGACGTTCTTGTTGAACCCAGGTGTATTCGCCTCTAGAGATACATCATCGGAAGGTGGTCCCATACCTTGTCATAGTTGGAAATCCAATCTCCAATAAGCGCCTGCGGTTTTGATTGTATACTATATATTTGGAGCGTGAGATGCAAGTGTTCCACTAGATTGTTGTTTACTTGTATTTAGACATTATTATAATATCAGAAAAGATATTGGTTTCAAACTGGTTTTGGGTTATTGTAAGGTAAAAACCGTCCGTGTTTATGTGTGGATTCGGTCTTACGATTATCCTTTCCTTTTGAAAAGATTTCAAACTTTAAAAATCATGATTGGATGATTTACCCTTAATACTGTGTGAGTTTATCTCACTCGGGTTCACCAGACTGACCCGGTGTTTTGTAAATGCTCGGGTTAGCCCGGGTTTGCAGGTTCAAGTTATTGAACACTACGAATGGCGTGCTGGAGAAGTCCAGACATATTTAGTGTTATTCCGCTGTGTTATATATGGACAGATTATTATAACTGTCCAGGTGTGTGGATGTACTCTGATGATTGTAAGTTTTATTTGAAGCTCTCAATAAAGATTTATTTCTATATTATATTTTGTTCCGCTGCAATGTGAGACTCTGTGTCGTGTATTCTTCTTCTTCTTCTTCTTTTATTCTTATATTTCTTTCTTTCTTACCTCACCCTCTTTATTCTTTCTTTAACAATCCGGTGTTCTCGGTGTTGGAAAGGTCAGCATGAGATACAGTAAAGGTATTTATGTCGATTTTCGGGGCCGGAAACCCTTGGTCGTTACCGTTGGTATCAGAGCTATTGGTTTAGTGATAACCTTGGCTCTATGGCGTAACTTGATAGAGACGGGGTTAGTAATACCCTAGATTGAGTTTGAGTGTATATATATATGAGAGCGTATTTGTAGATTTTATATACAAATGTTTTGTATTGCATTGTTGATCGATTCAAGTGTTGAAAAGCGTTGAACTGATAAGGAACAAAATATTGTTTTGCAAAGGAGGTAGATGAAATAATTTTACCTGAAATTTATTTTTATATAGAAAAGAAAAAAATTTATGAAATTATTGGGATATTGTGTGTTGATTGATTTGAATGGAATTCAAATATTTGAATGGAATTCAAATATTTGAATGGAATTCAAATATTTGAATGGAATTCAAATATTTGAATGGAATTCAAAATTTTGTTAAAATTTTGAATTGGAACTTAACTTGGTTAAGTGAAATCGAATTAAATCATTAATAATTATATTGGAATTTATTTAAGAAATGGGGTTGAAATTAAATAAAGTTGATTTAAATTTGAAATTTTACCGAATAATAATTAAATAGAAATCAACCGAATATAAATCGGTTGGTGTTCCAACATGTTGAATTCAATTAAGTAGTAATATGGAAAGTGGATTCAGTTGACTTGATTGAGTTGTTGTGCCTTGATTGATTGTTGTGTGCTTGTTAGATTGGCTGAATAAAATCCATCCATGAATTGATAAAGAGTTAAATAAACTGAAACCCAGAGAAAAAGGAAGTGTTACTCAAATATTTCATATATGTAATGAATCGAGTTAAGTATAGGAGCCAGAGGACTATGAAGATTGAGTTTGAAGGCGTAAGTTGCACGTAAATTGAGTAGGAGACTCAACCACGCTCGAAAAAGGTACGCCTTTGCAAAAATAAAAATTTTGATTTTTTGTTTTTCGACCGTGTGGATCGACATTATTTGTTCCTGCGATATCACAGAAGTTTCCCATGCACGGGAGACTCTGTTAAATTTTTTTTTTTGAGAATTTAATACGTTAGAATATTTTCAATAATTTTGGAAATTTTGTTTTACCAAAATAAATTGGTTTTACTTTGAAAATAAAATATATTTTTAAAGTTAATGGGATTTGCAATATTCTTCTCACCTTAGCAATTTCGAGGACGAAAATATTTTAAGGAGGGAAGAATGTAATGTCCCATATTTTTTGGCCATTTATTTGAAATATATTATTTATTTGAAATATTTATTTGCGTTAAATAAGGGGATCTAGCCATTTTAAATTGAATATTTAAATTATTATTAATAAAATAGTAGTATTTTATTCTCAGGATATTTGGAAAATGATGGATTTGCGGTATAATGTGAACGAGCAATTTAAACTGATTTAAATATGATTTATATTGAATTATATAAATATATTCATTATTAAAAACGACGTCAGAATGTTTAATTCATAATTATATTATAAACGAATTAGAAATGGCGCGGTAGTTCGAAAATTTCGTTCTGAACTTAAATTGAGTATATGAAATACGTTTTAAGTCGGATTTCTGTGAAACGAGAAACGTTGGTACCGTGTTGATTATATTTTTCATATGGAAGAGAAAAATCGAGTTTTCGTGTTATAATTTGTTAGTTATGTCCAGTTGAAATTTTGAAATAGTCACAATGAAAATCATTAATAAACGTTAACGTTTATTTAATAATTTAAATAGGATTTTAATATAAAAACGACGTCGTTTTACCACGTAGTTTTGATTTAGTCAAGTTAGAATGCCTCCTAGTCTTATCTAAAGACATACGCTATTTTATTTGAATATATTCGATAATCTCGGTTTATTGTTTTTCAACTCAATGTTTTGGAATTTAATTTATATTGTGTTAATATTTTATAAGATTAAAAAAATGGTGTTATCGGCACTTGCTGATAGTTACAAGCATATACATGAATTCATGAATGCAATATAAAAATAGAAGAATGCAACTGTATACAATCGATAACCCAACGTGAATGCAACTTGACGGTAGCCTCTAGCAGAAATTGCGATGTACACGACAACCTACCAATAATTATAGGATGTTAAAATACATTTGATTCGGGAATAGCATTTCAGTTTCTCCCATATTCAACTTATTTTCGTTGATAGTAAAACATTCAAGAACCGAGAGAACACAGTTCATGAGTCCAATATTTACAGCTAGATCTTTAAATCAATATAAATATATATATATATACAATTAAATAAAAGAAAAGTACCAATGCCAGAATGAAGAAAATTTACATTTGATTTATCAAATCAATACATATATGTACAGTATTGTTATTTAAAAAAGAAAAAGAAAATCTCAACATTGCAATTCTAAGGTTGAATAAACAACTCCTGCCTGAAGTGATGCATGCACAAGATCAATATCCTTTTTGAACAGCAAGATAATTCTGAAAATCCAACAAAATCCTTCTTGTGTGTGGTGCAGCTATCACCACTGTATTTCAACTGTTCACCACCAAATCAATCTGATCTGAAAAGAGAAAAGAAATATACAGCTATGAGTAGCAGGAAAAAAAACATGTATAGGCATGTATAAAGATTTCAGATCAAATAAAAAAATTAAAAAAGAAAAGAAGAAGAGAGTGAATGCAACAGGATCCAAATAGATGTATGGACCAAATCTGTACCGCATTAAAACAGCAACAAAACAGCTAAGTATATATAGCCATTTCAACCTCAAATTCTATAAAGCTGAACAAATATTCTGAACAGGGAAAAATCTGAAGTTTCAATTTGATAACTGTACTCAAACAACCCAATATGAACTGTCAATGTGAATAAACAAATTCATAGCTGCGCCTAACCTACATGAACAGTAGGATTTTGTGTACTTACGACATGAGACAATACATAAAAATCAAAATCGAAAATCCCCACAATTCACTAGTAAATGTCGCACACAAACCAAGTTTATCACCAACAGATTGACCACACAACATAGCTGAAACAGAAAATATAACCGAGGATCTAAACACAGTTAAATCTATGCCTAGGATGTAAAAATTCGAGAGGTACAGTGATCATTCACTAGTATAAATACACGGTGTGTTCAACCACAAGCCAATTCAACCCAGTATACGAAAAACCGAATTCAAATCAAAAAGGAAAATCAAAACAGAAAATAATTTGGGAAAAAATTACTTAGCTTTTGATGAGAGAGTCGGTCTCGTTCTTCACGAGTGGAGGAGCTTCGGTCTCGTCCGTTGCAGTGGTGGCAGAACCTCAGTCTCGTCTTTGTAGGTAGCAGAGGGTAACGGTGGATCGACGGGCTAAGGAGTGGAGCGAGCGAGGTAGAAGGGACGGAAGAGGGTTTGCTTCGTCAGGGAAGGGATCTGGTTTCGGTCGATTGTAGGAGGGTTTCCATTTTTTTTCTTTGGAATATTTGTGGCGGCCGATGAATGATAAAGAGGAAGGGACCGAGGGTTTTGAGAAATAAAAGTGGAGCGGGTGGGTTCATTTCGGGTTGGGCTGGGCTGAAGAGAAAGTAAGGCCCGGTTTATCTTATTTTAAAGTTTCTTAGTTTTAAATGGTTTATAAAAATTCAAATATTAATTTCGAAGGCAAACATAATCAGATTTCGATGAAAAGAAAAAAGTCGGGACCGTGAAGATGAGTACTACGCGATGGATAGGGGCTGAGCAGGGTAGACAGCAGCTGGATTTTTCAGATAAATGAAACGTCATTTAATTTAACTGAAAACAAGCTGATTTATCGACAAATCAAATTCAAGGTGAGTTAAACTCACTCAGTTATTTCCCGCTTATATTTTATAAGTTGAGTTTTTATTTTTGTGTGCTATGATTGCTAATGTTTGACTGATTCTGATGTATATTCACGTATCGTTTGAACTGATGAAATTAAACGTCGTTTAATTTCAGTGAAACCCAAATTGTTATTTTTAACGATTGGTTCCAATTGAGGTAAGTTACCTTATTGGTCACGTTTATAAAATAAACGTGTTTTAATAAATGAATTGTTTTGATTGATTTTTGTGGCTGATATTGAATTGTTATTATAGACTGTTATGAGACCATTATTGAATTGTTTTGATTAGATGGTTGAATATTGACCTGAAATTCACCATTTGTTTGGTTTAAACCAATAGGTACTATTGGTTTAGTGATTGGCAGTACATGGCCTGTGTATTAACCGTTTTATAAATATCAATCTACCGTCGGGTAATCGATGAGATAAAGTTATAAAATTTATTTTATAACTGAAAATAGATTTTTAAATCTATTATTTGAATTAAAATTTATAAAAAGGAAATAATTATTTATTATTTATTAATTGAGTTTATAATTGGTTTTTAAATGATTTTTCTGATATTTAAGTAAATGAGCAGAAATTTATGTAATGTTATAAATTTGAATAATCGTTTTGAGAGATAAATAAAAGGGAATTCTAAGAAAAACACGAGAGTTTAAATTAAGTAAAAAAGGAAAGTGGTAAGGAATGGGTTATATAGAACCATGATTTATAAACGAAATTTATGAAAAAGAAATGAGGTATGTTTGGTATAAGGATAAAGTTCGGTTTTTGAATTACAACTAATGTCTATCCAAAGATAGGAACGTGGTTGATCAAGGTCTGAGAGGTAAAGAAATACCCCAACTTGAACGACCTCGGGATTATCTAAGGATGATATTAGTTGTAATGTGAAAGGAGAGGAATAATTTATTTTCCATACGGGAAATAATAACGAGATGAAAGTGAAAGGGTCGTGAACATACAAATGAGTTTTTTCCAAGTAACGGAAGTGAAAATAATTTGGTATTTATATATATAAATGTCCAAGGTGAAATAAAAGGAAAATAAATGGTGGGAAGTTAAGATGGTGTTTTCAAGATAAAAGGAAATTGAAACGTTAAGTTTTGTGAATGGTATACTTAAGCATAATAGGTGGTTATTATATTCTAGTGATAAAATAAAGAAGATTTCATATCGTTGTTTTACTTGGAATGAGATGAGTCGTTTTCCCAAGATGGTTAATGTGAAATAAATAGTAACTGGGTTTGAAATGATGGTTGAATAAAGAATTGAATATCATATTTTCTTAAATATGAAAATGAAATGGTTAAGATAAGAACCATACGTCAAATAAGTACATTTCAAATGTCTAAGGGTTAGAGATTAACTATCGTTAATCGTTTTGAATTAAAGAGGCCATGTGGTGTTGGTACTGAACTGGTAAACTCATGTCATTCACACAATTATTTATTGGATAGTTAAAACACCGACTATCAAACCTGACCATACGATCGTTGGTATGGAAAGACCGGGATCGAATATATATTCGAAAACCATTCCGACCAGCGAATACGTGAAAGAAGATTATCGAAGATGGAGCAATGGAAGAGTATTTCCGAAGGAATTACAGACCATTCTGACAGAGTATTTCCAAAGGAATTACATGCGTTGATTTCTCCAAACGTACCATAGTTGATGGCGGAGAAATGGTTATTCTCTAGCCAAATAAACTAGAGTATTTTTGTGGACGTCAATCGGTGCGATATCTGGCGGATCTGACGATGTGGCATTCAAAGTGAATGGTGGCCAGGTGCTGTAAAGGAAATTCTGACCTCAAGCCTCATCAACCGGGAGATGAAAAAAATTGGGCAGGCAGCATGGCTATGTGGGTCGCTCCCATTAGGGTGTATAATCACCTATCTAGAGAAATTCCTTTTGTTTCTTACTCTATCGATTCTGCCCATTCGGGAACGGTGGTTTGAGTCCAACTGTTGGTGATATACATTCGATACACTCAAGGGAAATGAGTGGTCGGTCATGTGTGAGCCAGTTTGCAAGACGTTCTTGTTGAACCCAGGTGTATTCGCCTCTAGAGATACATCATCGGAAGGTGGTCCATACCTTGTCATAGTTGGAAATCCAATCTCCAATAAGCGCCTGCGGTTTTGATTGTATACTATATATGTGGAGCGTGAGATGCAAGCGTTCCACCAGATTGTTGTTTACTTGTATTTAGACATTATTATAATATCAGAATAGATATTGGTTTCAAACTGGTTTTGGGTTATCGTAAGGTAAAAACCGTCCGTGTTTATGTGTGGATTCGGTCTTACGATTATCCTTTCCTTTTGAAAAGATTTCGAACTTTAAAAATCATGATTGGATGATTTACCCTTAATACTATGCGAGTTTGTCTCACTCTGGTTCACCAGACTGACCTGGTGTTTTGTAAATGCTCGGGTTAGCCCGGGTTTGTAGGTTCAGGTTATTGAACACTACGAAAGGCATGCTGGAGAAGTCCAGACATATTTAGTGTTATTCCGCTGTGTTATATAAGGATAGATTATTATAACTGTCCAGGTGTGTGGATGTACTCTGATGATTGTAAGTTTTATTTGAAGCTCTCAATAAAATTTATTTCTATATTATTATTTTTTTCGGCTGCAATGTGAGACTCTATGTCGTGTTGATTCTTCTTCTTCTTCTATTCTTATATTTCTTTCTTTCTTACCTCACCCTCTAAATTCTTTCATTAACAATCCGTTGTTCTCGGTGTTGGAAAGGTCGGCATGAGATATAGTAAAGGTATTTATGTTGATTTTCGGGCCCGAAAACCCTGGGTCGTTACATTTCCTGTCCCCATTTTCTATTTCGTATGTAGTAACAGGTTGCTCCAACAATTCGCGATTACTGTACTTCCTCGAATGTCCCTCAACATGCCACGACTTTCCACCTCCAGAACCGCTGAACCCGTCACCGCGTCACCGTCTCCCTAAACCGACAATCTGCGCTGATACGTATATATATATATACTGTCTTTCGTCTATAAGCTGAAGAGGAAGGGTTTTAATTGAGGAATTAAATCATGATGAATTTGGATGGAGCTTTGGTTATAACTAACTGCCGAACAAAGTGATTTCAGCATGTATTTATAGGGAGCAAAAGATGGGGATAAGCAGCATGTCTATCACCAGTACAAATAGGTGCTGCATCCTATTAAGGTAGCTGGCTCTAAAACTTGCGGGTGAAGGAAAATAGGTTTGCAACGTCTTTCCCCTTTCATTCGTAGGTCTGCGCATCAGTGAATAGGATAGCTCGATATTTGATTAGCAAAGTAGATGTGAAAACACAAAGCAGAGGGTGCAACTAGAAGAAAGAATAAGGCAGCTTTGTTCGAACAAAGCATGTGCGATTTTAGAATATAGGGCGGAAGAGAGAAGAGTATAGCTGTGTATAAATATATTTTGAATGAAGTCTTCTTTTCAAATATAGAGTTACTGGGTTATCTTCCTTAGTTGTTGCTGCTGCTAGTTAATGGTAGGCGCAGAAAGTTAGCATATATGCTGTAAGAATTTTGGGCACAAATAACATGTATTTTCATTTCATATAATAGAATAGGTTTGCGTATACAGGTTGTACGTTGATACCATGTGGGGTTTTACTTTGCTTTGGGATTAAGATATTTATATTATAATTTTTTTAATACGGTATTAATTAACCGTTGTGTATCCCAACCGTTAAATTCGCATCGCCACGCAGGAGCTCCGAACACAATGAAAATGGACACACTATTACGTCTCAACGTTCTGATCCCAATAAAATTAATTACTTTGAAAACGGACTCTATTTGCACAACGACATTAATTTAATTCCAATATTCCTATCGGTTCACCATTAAATTCCACGTACCGATAAAACGATTCCGATTGGCTCCAAACAGAAAGTTTAACAATAATTAGCTATACACATTCCAATAAAAATTCCTTTCGTCGAAAACGGAGGTCATTTTGAAATTTAATCATTTATGAGGCATATATAATATCAATAAAAATATATTTAAATCTACAACTTAATTTAAATAATAATAAATTATTATTATCATATTTCTTCAAATAAAATATTACACAGCATTAAAATAAACAAATATATATTTAAACTCAATATTAAAAAAATCCAAGTTAAAACGATATTCAAATATATAAAGACCGCTTATATTTATTTAAATAAACGTTATCGTTTATTAACGAATTGCATAACGACTATTTGAAAATTTGAATTGGACATAGCTAACAAACTATAATATGAAATCTCCATTATTCTCTTCTCTTTTATAAGAAAAATATAATCAAATCGATCAAAACGATTCTTGTTTCATAGAACTCCAACTCAAAATGAATTATGTATATTCAATTGAAGTTCAAAGCGTAAATTACGAACTATCGCGACGTTTTCGAGCTCGAATTATAAATATATATAAATTTATCATTCAACTTCATTATCTAATCGAATTATATATTATAAATCCATTTAAAATCTCAAATCGATATTTTAAAAAAATAAAGTATATTAAATATCTAACTACTAAAAGTACGGGGCGTTACATTCCTTCCCCCTTAAAAGAATTTCGTCCTCGAAATTACTAAGTAAGAGGAATGTTCCACTTCCAATTATTTTCAAAATAATTATTATAGAATTATCATAAAAATTTCTAATTTATATAAATTTACAAAAAATTCGTCAGCATATCCTATGTACTATTCGATTAGAACAACTACAACTGCCACTACGGGTCTCATATCTCTCAAAAGAAAACAAAAACAAACAACTACCCGATTCAGGGGTATAAATCAATCATTGATCAATATAATTAAGATTTACCTTTTTGTTGGGCAACTCTAATTCTAAAGCATAGCAATTAACAGCTCATTCCTTTTCAACCAACCTGTACTTAATTCATTTTCAATGCAAGTAATAAATACAGGGTTATTCGGTTTATTTCGCAATCGAATTTTATTCAAATTCATTATTCTATAATTTAGTTTTCAATTCATTCAATTTTATTATTAAACCATTTATGAATTCTATTCAATCCATATAACAAACAATCAATGCTCAATCATAATCAATACACAACCAACTTAACTAAACCAATAAATTTATATTTTACTCAATTTCAGAATTCCAAATTGATTTCATTTAACTCAAAATTTAATTTTAGCTCCAATATCCATTTTTAATTTCAACTTGACTTAACCAACTTAAGTTCTAAATCCATATTTAATTAACCAATTTAATTTCTAATTAGCTCACTTCCATTTAGATATTCAAATTCTAGTTTTGTTTCAAATATCATTCATTTTCTCTTTCTAATTTCATATATGAAATATTCTGGTTATATTAAACCATTCCAATTCATGATCCAATTTGAATTCCATTCAAATTAATCAATCCAACAAATATCTCAATAATTTGAGGAAATTATTTATTTTCTATACAAAAATATATTATGGGTAAAATTATTTTATTTACCCTCTTTAGAAAATGATATCGCATCGGTTGCCAGTCCAATGCTTTTCAACACTTAAACCGATCAAACAAAACAATACAAAACATTTCTATATAGAACTTACAAATACGCTCTCATATATATATATACACACACACACACTCCAACTCAATCTAGGGTATTACTAACCCCATCTCTATCGAGTTATACCATAGAGCCAAGGTTATTACTAAACCAATAGCTCTGATACCAAGTGTGATGACCCGAATTTATGGTATCTTTTGAGCTGACCAAACAACGCCAGTCTAACCCAAACCGTACTGGAAACCCAGATGCCAATAGAAAGAATTTAGTGGATGAGATAAGAAAGAAATATTACAATAGAAGAAATAAGAAGAAGAAAACTAACATAATAGAATCAGATCTCACGTCGCAGCAGAACAAAATATAATATAGAAATAAATCTTTATTGAGAGCTTGAAATAAATACTTACAATCATCAGAGTACATCAATATATCCGGACAGTTATAATAATCTATCCTCGTATACAACACTCAGTATAATGAATACTAATACGCCTGAACTCCTCCAGCACGTCTTCTGAACTTCGTAGTATCCAATAACCTGAACCTGAAAACCCGGGATAACCCGAGCATTACAAATACCGGGTCAGTCTGGTGAACCAGAGTGAGAAAAACACATCGAGTTTAAAGGTATCATCCAAATTGATTTTTTGGTCAAAAATCTTTTCGAAAGAAAAGGATAATAGTAGGACCAAATCCACACATAAATATGGATGGCCTTTACCTTACAATAACCGAAAACATTTAGGAATCATATATATTCTGAAATTATAATAGTGTCTAAATACAAATAAATAGCAATCTAGCGGAATGTTTGCATCTCACGCTCCACGTATGTAGTATACAATCAAAAACCGCAGGCACTTATTGGAGATTGGATTCCTACTATGGAAGCACCTGCCGATAGTGTATCTCTAGAGGCGAATACACTGGGTTCAACGAGAAAGTCTTGCTACCCGGTCCACACATAACCAACCACTCATTTCTCTTAAGTGTATCGAATGTATATACCAGCTGTTGGGATCAGCAACCGTTTCCCGAAAGGGACAGCATCAAAATAAATTAAAGAAGGAAATGGATTTTCTCTAGATAGGTGATTATACACCCTAATGAGAGAGACCCACATAGCCATGCTACCTGCCTGATTTTTGTCATTTCCCTGTTGTGAGGCTTGAGGTTATAATTCTTTTGGAACGTCTGGCCACCATTCACATCGTCCATACATGTCATCCAGGAACAGGTTGAACCGAAGGCACCCTCCTACCACATCCTAAGTATCACCCTATAAATCAGTAGTGAGTAGTCCTTGCAATCCGTATATTCCAACCACGACTGAATCACAGTATATCCCCAGGCGCGAATCCAGAGATTTTAAGTAATTCTTCTGCTTTATGAAAATCCACGGTCTTCAATTGCTCCGTCTTGATCAGCACCCGATATTTTCTAAATTTTGTATTTGTTGGTCGGAATGGTTTTCGAATATAAATTCGATCCCGGTCTTTTCATACCAATAATCGTATAGGCCAGGTTTGATAGTCGGTTATTTAACTATCAAATAAACAACCATAAAAACATAAATAAATTTATTGATTCAGTTTCAGCATCACTTGGACTTTTTAATTACAATTAATTAAAAAATGGTTAATTAGTCTTCTAAGTCTTTTAATATTTTTAAACACAGTATATACTTCTTATTTAATATAAAAGAGTCCTTAAAACAAATCTTTATACTTAAAACAACATATTATAACCATATCTCATTTTTCATTTAATTATCATTTCTAAATATTTGTCACTATGTTCTTACTATACTTCAACATTTACCAGTCCCTGACTGTAAACTGCAAGCGAATAATTCCCTAAGAATCAACCCCGAAGACCGAAATCAACATCAGATTAATACTCAGAAAATAACTCAACCCAACCAATCTTCCAGTTAAATTCTAAGTTCTTATCTTAACTCCTGATATATCCACATTATTCCATTTTAAAACCATTTAACCATTTTCTACTTTGTGAATCTCGTTTCAACATCATTTGTTCCATGTAATTACTTTAGTAAGTAACGTTAATTTAGACTTAACGTTTTTGCCTCGCATCCCTTTATAAACTTTGTTTATAAAACCCAAGTTGAATATAAAACCCTGTTTTCCCCTGCTTTCCTTTACTCAATTCAAATATTACGTAAACATTTATTTCAAACCAACGCATTGGCTTAAAAATCTCTTTATAACTCCATTCAAAATCTAGGTTTTAATATAACACCTGCTTACCCACCCCTTTAAAGATCCAACTAAACTTTACTCCAAACTCGATAACTTACATGATGAATTTCATCATTTAAATAGTAATTTCCCAAATTATCAAAATAATAATTTGGCTCATCGTTAACTATTATAGAAATAGTATATTCTTTTAATATTAAAATATATATATATTAATCTATTACATCATATAAATTAAAACAAATTAACCAACTAACTGAGTTCAACTAAAATCTTAAACCATGGTTATCTCTTTAATCAATCCAATTAGTCTTTCCTTTAAATTAATTGATAACATAATTAATTTAAATAATCCATTTAATTATCTTTGATAAACAATTTATCCAACTCTTTGACCATTTCATTAATATTTGCTTGCTTTCTTATAATTCTTGTTAACATAAGAATTCGATTTATAAACCATTTAATAATTACTAATAAACTTAAATAACAAATATAAATTTCCCTTTCCCTTTTAATAAACTTTTGTTCTAATTAATAGATTTTAAAATCTATCTTCAGTTATAAAATAAATTTTTAACTTCATTACCGCCTATCCACTTGATGGTAAATTAATAAAATAAAACGATTTGTATTTAGGCCAACTGCTGCCAACTACTCAACCAATACTGTCCATTAGTTAAAACAATATAATATGTTGAATTATGTTTTGACAAACAAATAAATCATCTAATCAGAACAGTCCATATCATGATAACATGGAAATAAATAATATTTAATAGAGTTGAGGAATCCCGTTGGATCCCTCTAACATGTTTTCCCTGCATCAAAATACGATATCTCAACAATATTATTTATTCCAATAAACTAACATAGTATTCAGCCATTAACAATAACATCAATCCAAACATCCATATTTTAATTCAATACGTTTATATTACTATAAATATAACCAACGAGTTAAGTTACCTCTTTGGAAATAATCGTTAAAAATAACAATTGGTTTAGATTAAATTAAACAACCATTTAAGTTAATCGGTTCAGCCAACACATATAGATATATAGATATATATATATATATATATATTCAACATCCATCAACCAATTAACAATCATATCACACAATTATTTAAACCCAACTTATAAAATATAAGCGGGATAAACTGAGTGAGTTGAACTCATCTCGATTTGTTTGTTGCTCGATTGATTTGTTGAACAGTTCGATTTCAGTTAAATTAAACAGTCATTTAATTTAACTGTCACTTCTACTGTTTCCAAAACTTTTTCCAGAATGCAACGTTTGAAAATATAATTATGGCGTCGTTGGTTTCATTCCGTTTTATTATTATATCATACGTTAGAATCATTTTAAATAATTCGATTAAAATAATTAATTAATTTCCTTAAGTATTTGTAAACTAAAACCACTTACGATGATTAACTAATGGCATGCGTTTTCTGATTGCTCCCATCCTTTTGCTCACGCCATGCCCGTAACACATTCCCCCATTGTATTATTGCTACATTCGTTCCATCCCTCGCCTTCACGTTATCTTCAACTGACTGCCATCCTTCTTTTTGAATTGACAACACAACCCCATGCTTCTCTCTTCACTGTTTCCTTTTTAAATTTGAAAACACTGCTCCAACTTAATTTTTCACGCTCCACGCTCAAACACCTTACTCCATCTTGTATTTGTTCTTAACAAACCCTACTCACGCAGGATCTTATACCCTCACCGCTGCATTTCTTGAATGCTCTGAAGCATGTACACTGCACTTTCAATCCACACACGTCCTTAGTCTTTGTTTCCACTTCATGCCATTTATTTAAAGCAGTACACACTCGCGCCACTTTCCACGCATGCTACTATTCTCGCAACAGCACTCTGCTTCTTCACAGTCACGTTCCCTTTCCATTTTTTCATCTTCTTTCAGAAACCGCTGTTACTTTCGGACAACACCACCGTGCTTCCATCCAAGCTCCCATCAAACCAACTTCTGCGCAGCTCCCGGACACACCGCGCCATCAACTGATGCTGCACAAGCTGAAACCGAAATTCACGTCACTCCCTTATCTTCTTCTCACCACAATCCTCCTCCAACTCATTTCCAGTCCCCATTTTTTAATTCGTATGTAGTAACAGGTTGCCCCACCAATTCGTGATTACTGTACTTCCTCTACTGTCCCTCAGCATGCCACGGCTTTCCCCCTCCAGAACCGCTGAACCCAACACCGCTTCACCGTCACCCTAAACCGACAACCCGCGTTGATACGTATATATATATTGTCTTTCGTCTTTAAGCTGAAGTGGAAGGATTTTAATTGAGGAATTAAATCATGAAGAATATGGATTGGGCTTTGGTTATAACTTACTGTCGAACAAAGTGATTTCAACATGTATTTATAGGGAGCTAAAGATAGGGATAAGCAGCATGTCTATCACCGGTACAAATAGGTGATGTGTCCCATAAAGGTAGCTGCTCTAAAACTTGTGGGTGAAGGAAAACAGGTTTGCAGCATCTTTCCCTTTTCATTTGTAGGTCTGTGCATTAGTGAATAGGATAGCTCTGTATTTGATTGCAAAGTAGATGTGAAAACACAGAGCAGAGGGCACAACTAGAAGAAAGAATAGGGCAGCTTTGTTCAAACAGAGCATGTGCGATTTCAGAAAATAGGACGGAAGAGAGAAGAGTATAGCTGTGTATAAATATATTTTGAATGAAGTCTTCTTTTCAAATATAGAGTAGCTGGGTTATATTCCTTGGCTGTTTCTGCTGCTAGTTAATGGTAGGCACAGAAAGTTAGCATATAGGCTGTAAGAATTTTGGGCACAAATAACATGTATTTTCATTTCATATAATAGAATAGGTTTGCATATACAGGTTGTACGTTGATAGCATGTGGGGTTTTACTTTGCTTTAGGATTAAGATATTTATATTATATTTTTTTAATATGGTATTAAATCTTACTGTTAACCGTTATGTATCCCAACCGTTAAATTCGTACCGCCACGCACGAGCTCCGAACACAATGAAAATGGACATACTATTACGTCTCAACGTTCCGATCCCAATAAAATTAATTACTTTGAAAATGGACTCTGTTTACATAACGGCATTAATTTAATTCCAATGTTCCTATTGGTTCAACCTTAAATTGCACGTACCGATAAAACGACTTAGATTGGCTCCAAATGGAAAATTTAACAATAATTAGTTATACGTAATCCAATAAAAATTCCTTTCGTCGAAAACGGAGGTCGTTTTGAAATTTAATCATTTATGAGGCATATATAATATCAATAAAAATATATTTAAATCTAAAACTTAATTTAAATAATAATAAATTATTATTATCGTATTTCTTCAAATAAAATATTAGACAACTTTAAAATGAAAAATATATATTTAAACTCAATATTAAAAAAATCCAAGTTAAAACGATATTCAAATATATAAAAACCGCTTCTATTTATTTAAATAAACGTTATCGTTTATTAACGAATTGCATGACGACTATTTGAAAATTTGAATTGGACATAGCTAACAAATTATAGTACGAAATCTCCATTTTTCTCTTTCATTAGAAAAATATAATCAAATCGATCCAAACGATTCTTGTTTCACAGAATTCCGACTCAAAATGAATTCTGTATATTAAATTGAAGCTCGAAGCGTAAATTACGAACTACCGCGACGTTTTCAAGCTCGAATTATAATTATATATAAATTTAACGTTCAACTTCGTTATATAATTGAATTATATATTATAAATCCATTTAAAATCTCAAATCGATATTTGAAAAAATAAAATATATTAAATATCTAACAACAAAAAATACGGGACGTTACATTCCTTCCCCCTTAAAAGAATTTCGTCCCCGAAATTAGTAGGTAAGAGGAATATTCCACTTCCAATTATTTTCAAACTAATTATTATGGAATTATCATAAAAAATTCTAAGTTATATAAATTTACGAAAAATTCGTCAGCATCTCCTCTGCATTATTCGGTCAGAACAACTACAACCGCCACTTCGGGCCTCATATCTCTCAAAAGAAAACAAAACCAAACAGCTACCCGATTCAGAGGTATAAATCAATCATTGATCAATATAATTAAGATTTACCTTTTTGTTGGGCAACTCTAATTCCAAAGCATAGCAATTAATAGCTCATCCCTTTTCAACCAACCTGTACTTAATTCATTTTCAATGCAAGTAATAAATATAGGGTTATTCGGTTTATTTCGCAATCGAATTTTATTCAAATTCATTATTCTCGAATTTAGTTTTCAATTCATTCAATTTTATTATCAAACCATTTATGAATTTTATTCAATCCATATAACAAACAATTAATGCTCAACCATAATCAATACACAACCAACTTAACTAAACCAATAAATTTATATTTTACTCAGTTTCAGAATTCCAAAATGATTTCATTTAACTCAAAATTTAATTTTAACTCCAATATCCATTCTTAATTTCAACTTGACTTAACCAATTTAAGTTCTAAATCCATATTTAATTAACCAATTGAATTTCTTATTAGTTCACTTCCATTTAAATATTTAAATTCTGGTTTTATTTCAAATATCAGTCATTTTCTCTTTCTAATTTCATATATGAAATATTATGGTTATATTAAACCATTCCAATTCATGACCCAATTTGAATTTCTTTCAAGTTAATCAAGCCAACAAATATCTCAATAATTCGAGGAAATTATTTATTTTCTATACAAAAATATATTATGGGTGAAATTATTTTATTTACCCTCTTTAGAAAACGATATCGCATCGGTTGCCAGTCCAATGCTTTTCAACACTTGAACCGATCAAACAACACAATACAAAACATTTCTATATAGAACTTACAAATACGCTCTCATTTATATATATATATATATACACACACACACACACTCCAACTCAATCTCGGGTATTACTAACCCCATCTCTATCGAGTTATACCACAAAGCCAAGGTTATTACTAAACCAATAGCTCTGATACCAAGTGTGACGACCCGAATTTCCGGTATCTTTTGAGCTGACCAAACAACACCAGTCCAATCCAAACCGTACTGGAAACCCAGATGCCAATAGGAAGAATTTAGAGGATGAGATAAGAAAGAAAGAAATATTAGAATAGAAGAAATAAGAAGAAGAAAACAAACATAACAGAATCAGATCTCACATCGCAGCAGAACAAAATATAATATAGAAATAAATCTTTATTAAGAGCTTGAAATAAATACTTACAATCATCAGAGTACATTAGTTATAATAATCTGTCCTCGTATACAACACATAGCGGAATAAATACTAATACGCCTGAACTCCTCCAGCACGCCTTCTGAACTTCGTAGTATCCAATAACCTGAACCTTAAAACCCGGGCTAACCTGAGCATTACAAATACCGTACCAGTCTAGTGAACCAGAGTGAGAAAAACACACCGAGCTTAAAGGTATCATCCAAATTGATTTTTAGGTCAAAAATCTTCCAAAAGAAAAGGATAATCATAAGACTAAATCCACACATAAATATGGACGGATTTTACCTTACGATAACCGAAAACATTTGGGAATCATATATATTCTGATATTATAATAGTGTCTAAATACAAATAAATAGCAATCTAGCGGAACGCTTGCATTTCACGCTCCATATATATAGTGTACAATCAAAAACCGCGGGCTCTTATTGGAGATTGGATTCCGACTATGACAAGGTATGGAACCACCTGCCGATAGTGTATATGTAGAGGCGAATAGACTGGGTTCAACAAGAACGTCTTGTAACCCGACCCACACATGACTGACCACTCATTTCGCTCGAGTGTATCGAATGTATATACCAACGGTTGGGATCAGCAACCGTTTCCCGAAAGAGACAGCATCGAAATAGATTAAAGAAGGAAATAGATTTTCTCTAGATAGGTGATTATACACCCTAATGGGAGTGACCCACATAGCCATGCTACCTGCCCGATTTCTGTCATTTTCCTATTGTGAGGCTTGAGGTTATAATTTTTTTGGAACATCTGGCCCCATTCACATCGTCCATACACGTTATCCAGGAACAGGTTGAACCGAAGGCACCCTCCTACCACATCCTAGGTATCACACTATAGATCAGTAGTGAGTAGTCCTTGCAATCCGTAGATTACAACCATGACCGAATCATAATATATCCCCGGGCGCGAATCCAGAGATTTTAAGTAATTCTTCCGTTTTACGTAAATCCAAGGTCTTCAATTGCTCCGTCTTGATCAGCACCCGATATTTTCTAAATTTTGTATTTGTTGGTCGGAATGGTTTTCAAATATAAATTCGATCCAGGTCTTTCCATACCAATAATCGTATAGGCCAGATTTGATAGTCGGTTATTTAACTATCAAATAAACAACCATAAAAATATAAATAAATTTATTGATTCAGTACTCAGCATCACTTGGCCTTTTAATTACAATTAATTAACGAATGGTTAATTAGTCTTCTAATTCTTTTAATATTTTTAAACACAGTATATACTTCTTATTTAATATAAAAGAGTCCTTAAAACAAATCTTTATACTTAAAACAACATATTATAACTGTTTACACCAAAAATGGCACAAACATCCAAAGGTACTAAGAATGTACTTCACCGATTCGGTAGGGAAAAGTATGAGGCCGTATTCAACAAGTAAACATAGCAAAACAGAGAAAATACGAATAAAGTAAATAGAGACAAGGTCTTAGAGTGGTTCAGCCATTAACGAGGCCTACGTCCACTATGATGGCGATTTCCGTTCAGACAACCAGAGTTACATAGTACATCGGATCTCCTTTATCATTCATCTTACTATTCACTCAATATACCCTCAATTATATCTTTCAATCTAGGAATTATACATGAGAATGGTATAGTTTAAAGAGGAAGAAGATGGACGAATGACAAATGAGAAGAGTGTCTTTGCTATTCGAGAGATGAGCTTGACGCCATGGCTGGATTTCTATGAGGGTGGAGTCTAGCAGCACTTCGTTATTTTGGAGGATTCGATCCCTTTCCTGCTGATAGTCCTTCTCCATTTATAGGTGAGTTTCCCTGAGATGGATATCAGATCTGCTTTTGGGCCACTGCGTCCGTTCACTCCGTTAATTACCAGATGTGCCATTGGCCAGCTGTCGCCAGTTGTCATGAGTTGTGTTAGCCATTGTGGGCGAGCGACTTCGATGGAGCGAGTCGTCCTGATGGGCTTGGGAGCGACCTCCTGGGTTGAAGGTCCTTCGTCAAGGTCGTTTACGTCGGTTGAATGTCATTGATTTGTTGATGACTCTTGTGGAGCAACCGGTTATTGAGCTGTAGCCATGCTCCTTCTATTCTAAGTGGGCGAGTGGTGATCTTTGTGATAGCCTTTGGGACGGTCGGTTGATGCCCTGCAGTTGTGGTGCATTGTGACGCTTTCCTTACGAGATGTGCGTGCATTCGTTTAGTAGGTTTGAGTCCTAAGCGATCGGTGTTGTAGTTGCCTGGAGGCCTTTATGTGTGCTCTCAACCCTGCTTCTAAGGCCTTGTCGTACATGTGAGAGCGAGCTTTGGTTCCTGGATCGTGGAACCTTGGCTTGCTTTGTGCGGGCACTTGGGATGTACTGTTTTTGTCTCTGCTTGGTCATTCCCTCTGGGTTTGCTGTACGTTCGTAGTCGGCCTTTGTAGATGGTGGTTCCTCCTTGGTCCTGATGCTCGGTCTTTCTTAGTGTGCTTATCTGGGAGTTTTAGGATGGCACTATGTTTAGGTAGATCCCGATGGGCGTTCGTCCAGGATTTCTTTGATCAATGTAAATGTAACGACCCGGATTTTGAGCAACTTTGGTTATCGACATAAGCACGATGTCGATAACCAAAACACCGAAAAATCCTGGTAATTAGTGAAAGAAATTAGAGGGTGAGGAAAGATAAGATAGAAAATTAGAATAGAAGAAGAAGAACACAACATCAGAGTAACACGAATCTCACAGCGGAACGAATAACATATAATATATGTAACATAACTTTGAAATATACATCTGTATTTGAATATACATCATTATCAAAGTACAGCACTTACAACACAGCGGAAATAACTATAGCTATATGATCCTGAAGCCTCCTGCTCCAAGCTCTTCCAGTATATCTATAAATCTCGACTACTTGACTGCCCATACAAATTTAGGCACCCAAGAGTTTAGGGAAAACAACAAAATAAACTCCGGGTCAGTCATGGGACTGGTATGAGTAAAACAGTTTAAAAACAGTTCGAACAAGTAAACGATATCTCATAAGACCACGCCGCATAACGGAACGGGTTTTTCCCTTATGAGAATCCAGAATATCTTTATATCAAAAACCTTTTGATATTATAATAATGTCTATCAACCACAGTATATATATAATCATCTAGCAGAAACGCTTTCATCTCACATTCTACATATATAGTATACAATCAAAACCGCAAGCACGTATTGGGTAATGGATTTCCAATTATGACAAGGTATGGAACCACCTTTCGCTAGTGTACCTCTAGAGAGGAATACACTGGGTTCAACAAGAACATCTTGCAACCCGGCCACACATGACCGACCACTCATTTCGCTTGAGTGTATCGAATGATTATCACCAACAGTTGGGATCAGCAACCGTTTCCCGAATGGGACAGCATCAACAATAGATTTTTAGAAGTAAATGAAACTCTAGATCAGGTGATTATACACCCTACTTCGGTGCGACCGACTTAGCCATGTTGCCTGCCCGATTTCTGTCATTTACCGGATGATGAGGCTAGAAGCTACGCTTATCATCACGTCAGATTCACTTTGAATGCCACATCGTCAAATCCATCAAATCGCCGATTGACGTCCTCAACCATACATTATGTGTTAGCTAAAAGAAGTTTCCTTCTCCGCTTCCACTCTTGGTACAGTTGGAGAAATCAATATATGCGATCGTCTGGAAATACTCTGTCAGACATCCATCCATACAAGTCATCCAGGAACAGGATGAACCGAAGGCACTATTCTGTAAACAGGATAGCCCTTGCATAACTCCGTCTTCAATTTCCTTTGGCATATATGATTCGCAACGGTTATGCCAGTACAGAGTGGTTCTTCGGATAATAATCCAACCGGTCTCTCCATATTAACGACGTTAAAATGGTCAAAACTTCGATAGTCTGTGATTTAACTATCGAATAAAAATAGGTGTGCAAACAATGATATTATTTCCAAATGGAAATTATATCGATCAAACATCATTCAACATTCATCTCTTTAGTTCATTAATTTACTTATATCATGTTTCCCTACGTTCAATATTCCTTATTTTCTAAATTGGGAAAATATACGTTATTAACAATGGAAAACATTTCCATTTCTTTGTTTCTTTATTAGAAAACATTTCTGGTTTCTTATTTGGAAAACATTTCCAAAGCTTCTTCATTGGACTTAGACATATGTTTAAACAACCCATCGCGATGCCAACTCAAACCATTTCCTTTACTGTCGAACCTTAACTATTCCTTAGTTAAAAATGAAGTCAATCAAGTTGGGGTAGAACTACCTCTCAGACCTTAACTGAACAACATTTCTAACTTTGAAATAGACAAAGTTCACTTTATATTTCTTTAACAAACTTCCTTACTTAACCCTCCTTTGAATAACTATATTCGATTGACTCTTATCAATTAACTCTATTGGACTAACCCCTATCAATTAACTCTATTGGACTAACACTATTTGACTAACGCTATTTATTTACTCATTTCACTTACTCTTTTCGAATAAACTGTATTTGATAATTCCTTTTACTTTCTATTCGAATAACTATATTCGATTTACTCATTTGCTTCCATTCGAATAACTATATTTGATTTAACTCATTTGCTTCTATTCTAATCGATTAAACTAACATCGATTATCTCCTTTCAACTTTATTCTCTAATCGATTAACTAACATCGATTAACTTCTTTTTAACTTTATTCTCTAATCGATTAACTAACATCGATTAACTTCTTTTACTTTAACTTTATTCTCTAATCGATTAACTAACATCGATTAACTTCTTTTACTAAACTACGTTTTCCGTTACAACTATTTCCTTTTTATAACGTTTACTTACCGTTACAAATATATCCTATTTATAACTTCTATTTACCGTTACAAATATTTCCTATTTATAACTTCTATTTACCGTTACAAATATTTCCTATTTATAACTTCTATTTACCGTTACAAATATTTCCTATTTATAACTTCTATTTACCGTTACAAATATTTCCTATTTATAACTTCTATTTACCGTTACAAATATTTCCTATTTATAACGTTTACTTACCGTTACAAATATATCTTATTTATAACTTCTATTTATTTTCTAAATAAATATTCCTTTTCTATTTCTATTTATTTTCTAAATAAATATCCCTTTTATAAAACCGTGTTCGTTTTATAAATAATTCCTTTTATAAAATCCTGTGATTTTATAAAATTCCTTTATTTCAATATACATTGAAATACTTCTTTTTACATCCCAGGGTCTTTTATGATATTTAAAATATCGAATAAAAATGATCAACATCATTCCAACACCCATAATCCATAACAGATTATATAACACATCATATATCACAATATATGAAAACAGTAAAATAAATGTTGAGGAATCCAGTTGGATTCCTCCAACCTTTCTCCCTGCATCACAGATGTTAAACAATATAGATAACATCACTTTTAGCTCTATATGATATATTCTGTTAAACAGAATCAATATAGAAAATTTAACTAAGTGACTAGCAGTTCAATCAAACAATCAACATACAGTCAATCAACCAATATCTAACAGTTCTAAAAATACAACATGAAATTATAAACTGTTCAGAGTTGGTGAGATTTACTCACTTTTGCAGTTCATCGTTAAAGAACGATAAACTGTGGTTTGATTTGAATCAGACAATTTATTTCGTCATAAATTGTGACAAGCTCAGATCCACTCCTGGTCAGTCTCATTGTGTTGCTCCCGTCCAAACGATCCTAACGCAACTTACGGTTCTCGATTCTGACCTCGTATGGATGAGATATCACATTCACAAGTTAATACGAATTTTAAATTAAATTAAAACTTGAAACTTAAACTCCTTGTTGGGCTCACCATTGCCTTAAGGCCCAAAACCCTTCCTATTACCCAAAACCGCATTGAAATATCTCCTTCTCCAGAAAATGGCCGAGCTCCAGAGAACCCAAACTCAACGTTAATGTCCATCGTTGACCCCTCTTTCCTCCTCCTCCTTTCCACTAATTCAATCCCCACTACCACCGAGATGCTCCTCTTCGTGACCTCCATCCAACCCGCCTGTCCTCGTCCAACTCGACCCCCCATGAGCATAGCGCTGCCGACAGTCTTCAGTCGCCAGCACGACTCCAAATGCAACCGAGAGCCACTAATCTTGGCACACAAGTGCTAAAACCCTCTAGAAGTTCGAATATGACCTCGGATTCAAACCCGATGCACCAAAATCAAAAAAGCAATGAACCCTAGTTTTCTACTGTGCCATCATCGATCTCACAAAAAGGGCGTCGCACCCATTGAATCAGGACCAGATCGTAGAGTATTCGTCCAGCAATTCAACCATATAACTTTTCTATTTTATAGGATTTTACTTTTATTGTTTTTGATTTTCTCTTTTGGAATTCTTCTTGCTGTACTTGGGATAACAGTGTTATATAGTCGGTGTTGTGGTAGGTGATGTTTGTGGTTGAGATACAAATGCTGCGTGGTCTTCTATTGTCCAAGAAAAATGTTGGATATTTTTATTTTCTTTATTCTTTTATTCGATCGTTTGATTTCTAAAAATCACCATGATTACATACGATACCTAAAAATCACCGAACTGGACGTGTTGCTAGAGTTTGACATTACGGTCCCAACGAAACTGGTTTCGTCGAATTCCGACTCCGTACGCTCACACGGCGTATTTTTAACTATCAAAATACTGACTGTTTCTCACTCTAAAAATCCATACGACCACACAGTGACTCTAAAAATCACGAAACTGGAAATCTAACAACTATTTGACATTGCGGATCCAACAAAACTAGTTTCGTCGAATTCCGACTTCGTTTGCAAAACCGGCTATTTTTAAAGCTTTGAATGACCCATTTAAATATATAAATATATTTAAATAAAATTAAATATAAATAAATTTATATTATCGTATATATATTCACAGTGGAATACCATACAGCTCCAGAATAATCCTGTATGGATTTCTAACTCGATATTTCATCATCAGCGTTATATCGATATTCGATTTATATTCAAAATCTATTTATAATGTAAATAAAGCGTTGCAAATTATAAAGGAATTCCACAGCGACTTTTCTGACATTTGATTTGGACGTAAATCAAAATATACACGACGAAATCCCGATTTTTCTCTTCCACTAGAAAGATATACTCCACCAGCTCCACACGTTTCTTATTTCACAGAAATCCGGCTTAAAACGAATCCTGTACATTCAGTTGAAGTTCAAATCGCCAAATAGCGAACTGCAGCGCTATTTCAAGCTCTATTTTAATTATTTTATAATTATACGTTCAAACTGATGTCGACTGAATATATTCGTTATTTAAATTAAATTCCAAGCTGAATTAAACATCACAGATGATCCGGTTCACACCATATCGTTATTTCAGCCAATTCTGATCATTTCAGAATTAGTTATATTATTTAATTTATTATTTTAATTAAATATTCACCATTATTTAATTCCACGACCATTAAATCCTTTTAATCACCATTGATATAATTAAATAAATTAATCATAATACCTCTGCCAATGCGGGTCATTACAATCTTCCCCACTTAAAATAATTTCGTCCTCGAAATTGCTAAAAGGTAGAGAACGACCCTATCGACTGGTTAGAACATATTTGTTCACTTCTTAACTTCAGTTTCAACTGAATCAATTTAATTTCAATTAAATCCTTAATTAATTCTTATCAACGAAAATTTTCAAAAATCCTGAAAAATTTTCTAACGCCTTAACTCTTTGAAAAATTTCGCCAGCGCCTCCTTTGTACTGGTCAATTGGTCAAACTCCAACTCGCCTCCCTGGGCCATCTCCTACCCAAAAGAAAATTAAACAGCCAAGCGGCTTGCCAATTCGGCTCATCAAAATCTCATACCATGTGAAATATAAACATGTACATTTTGTCGGCATATCAACTCTATCACTTCCATATGCTATCAATTCAGTGGATACAAGGGTTATCCCAATCAAATTCCCATCTGCTTTTATCCACGACACAACCATTCGCTTATATCCTAAGTCGAATTTTATTTCAAATTCGAGTTCCATTCTCGATTTCAAACTCTTAACTTCCCAATCAAATTTTCATTTCAAATTCTTATCTCGACAATCCAATTTTATTCAAGAACAAATTTTTCCTGATATCGTTCTATTTCCATTCCGTTTTCACTTAACTGTTTCAATTCAATTTCAGCTTACTTCCGCAAACTTCTATTTAAATTTGTTCTTAATCCAAACAGCCTCTTCCTGGGAATTTTAAACAGTTTACTTTTTCAAAAATCAAATTTTCCTTTTTGAAATTCAACTGAGCCCATAATCAATATTCCATTAGTTAAATCACTTCTCTATTTCTTTATCAATATTTGTTAACCAGATATTTGCAATAACCATATTGGCCCTTTACGTTGTTTGGAAAACATCTCTGAATATCGCCTTCCTTTGTTTTCTAAACTTTAGAAAATATATGCTATTTATAATTGGAAAATATTCCAATTACTTATCTCTTTTCCCATCTCGTTTATTTCTATACTTAGGAAATATTCTTTATTCTATCTCCAAGCTTACACTTATTTAGGTAAAAAACGGATGTTGTGTAAAACATCGTTACGACAACCCAAATACTATATTCAACAAACTCTTATCCCATATTGATCTTCGAGCCTGAAATCTTACTATTTATTTGTTTAAAATGAAGTCAATCAAGTTGGGGTATAACTACCTCTCAGACCTTGACTGAATAACATCTATAACGTCAAAACAGATATGACTACTTACTCGAAAAATCAATACCATACAACTACTTATTCACTGTCAAACACGTATATGCTTCCTCTTTCTATCCTTACTAGATTTTATTCTAGACTTCCTTTTTGATTATACTATTCTATTTCTAAGTTCGTTTCCTTATTGACTTCTATATATATTGATACGTTGATTTCTAACTATCAAATTATCTTAAAAATATTCTATCTACTTAAATTTCCGGAAAAAATCGCCATAACCTCCTTTGTATCAGGAGCGTCGGGATATTTCAAATAGCCTCCCATGGCCCTCACCAATCCAAAAGAAAAAGAAAAAGCCAAGCGGCAAGCCGATACGGCGCATAAAATCTCATATATGAATTAAATACATACCTTTCGTCGAGCATTCTATCTATATACCTTCATATCTATCCATACCTATCTCATGTATAATTATACATTTCTAATTTATTTCAACTTAATCCAACCATTTTAACTTAATTCGTTAAGTGATTTTCAAATTACTGGTTTGCCCATTTCACCTTTTTATTTGAATATACATGTTCAAATATAGGTTTAACTTGTTTATCAACAAATTGAATTCCATTTCAAATTTAAGTTCTATATTCGATTTCGAATATCCATTTACAGATCCAATCCACCCTTCAAAGTTCAACTTCAACTTCAAAACTCAATTAACTAAATCCTCTTCGACTTAGTTAATTCCATTCAATTTCTATTCAAATTTTATATTTGAATTTCGTTTCAATTTCCTTATTCAAATTCCATACATGAATTTCATTTCAAATCTCTTATTCAAATTCCATTCGATTTCTCTTATGTCAAATTTTATTCGATTTCTCATATGTCAAATTTTATTTGATTTCCCATATTCGAATTCCTATTTGAAATTCTATATCACTTCCATTGAATTTCACATATTCAAACTCCCTTTGAATTTCTATGTTCAATTTCTATTTCATTTTCGGTATTCAAATCCTATATTTTCAAACTCTATTGAATTATATATTCCAATTCCCATTTCAACTCTATTTGAAATCTATATTCGAATTCCTATTTCAAACTTTCCTTATTCATTCTTCAAATAAGTCTTGATTTCAATTCCATTTGAAATCGATATTTCTTCCTTTGGAAGATAGATTTCCCTTTCAATTTCACACTTGTATTTTATTTTTGAATTATCCAATGATAATTCTTTTCACTTCATTTATAAACTTCGTTTATAAAAGAACTATTTATAAACTTCGTTTATAAAAGAACTATTTATAAACTTCGTTTATAAAGGAACTTCTTGTTTTATTTCTTTTAAAACAAGTTAATATTTCAAATTCTATATTATATATCCCATTTTGAAATTCAACACTACTTGTTCCCAAAACAAATTCAAAATAGTATCTCTGGTAGTAATTCGTCACTTACAACTCGAAAATGAATACTGATGATGCAGCTATCATCATCAGAATCTATTTTCCAGCGATCGAAGTGAGTTCAATACTATAAAACCATTTATAAACATTTCCACTTTGAAATTCATTTCAAAATATAATTCACACTGCTTGTAAAACAATTTAAAATCTCCCAGGATCTTAAATTTTCCTTATTTTTAATCCTAATCCATTTATAAACACTTATCCAATTCTCCAGAGGTTTAATTCAATTTCTGGTTTAAATTCCAGATTTAACTTATCTGAATTCACGTATTTCACTTATATGAATTCTGATTGGTTATTCACATAACCATTAAATTTACAATCTTACTTGATTATAATAACAACCAATATATCCAATATATCAAAAATATATTTTGGGTAAACTTATTTTCATTTACCCTCTTTTCAAAACATACCATGATGGTTCATCGTATTTAAGTGTTTACAAAATCCCTACCGATACAGTGGATCAAACTGATCGACCAGAACCTATAAACAACTCAACCAATAAATCTCCACAATATAAAACAAATTTTTATATCAATAACAAATACGTCCACTCGTATATATACACTCAATCTCAGTCTAGGGTATTACTAACCCTATCTCTACCGAGTCACGCCACAGAGCCAAGTAATTCTTAACTTAAGCTCTGATACCAACTGTAACGACCCGGATTTTGAACGACTTTGGTTATCGACATAAGCTCGATGTCGATAACCAAAACACCGAAAAATCCTGGTAATTAGTGAAAGAAATTAGAGGGTGAGGAAATATAAGATAGAAAATTAGAATAGAAGAAGAAGAACACAACATCAGAATAACACGAATCTCACAGCGGAACGAATAACATATACTATATGTAACATAACTTTGAAATATACATCTGTATTTGAATATACATCATTATCAAAGTACAGCACTTACAACACAGCGGAAATAACTATAGCTATATGATCCTGAAGCCTCCTGCTCCAAGCTCTTCCAGTATATCTGTAAATCCCGACTACTTGACTGCCCATACAAATTTAGGCACCCAAGAGTTTAGGGAAAACAACAAAATAAACTCCGGGTCAGTCATGGGACTGGTATGAGTAAAACAGTTTAAAAACAGTTCGAACAAGTAAACGATATCTCATAAGACCACGCCGCATAACGGAACGGGTTTTTCCCTTATGAGAATCCAGAATATCTTTATATCAAAAACCTTTTGATATTATAATAATGTCTATCAACCACAGTATATATATATAATCATCTAGCAGAAACGCTTTCATCTCACGTTCACATATATAGTATACAATCAAAACCGCAAGCATGTATTGGGTAATGGATTTCCAATTATGACAAGGTATGGAACCACCTTTCGCTAGTGTACCTCTAGAGAGGAATACACTGGGTTCAACAAGAACATCTTGCAACCCGGCCACACATGACTGACCACTCATTTCGCTTGAGTGTATCGAATGTATATCACCAACAGTTGGGATCAGCAACCGTTTCCCGAATGGGACAGCATCAACAATAGATTTTTAGAAGTAAATGAAACTCTAGATCAGGTGATTATACACCCTACTTCGGTGCGACCGACTTAGCCATGCTGCCTGCCCGATTTCTTTCATTTACCGGATGATGAGGCTAGAAGCTACGCTTATCATCACGTCAGATTCACTTTGAATGCCACATCGTCAAATCCATCAAATCGCCGATTGACGTCCTCAACCATACATTATGTGTTAGCTAAAAGAAGTTTCCTTCTCCGCTTCCACTCTTGGTACAGTTGGAGAAATCAATATATGCGATCGTCTGGAAATACTCTGTCAGACATCCGTCCATACAAGTCAGCCAGGAACAGGATGAACCGAAGGCACTATTCTGTAAACAGGATAGCCCTTGCATAACTCCGTCTTCAATTTCCTTTGGCATATATGATTCGCAACGGTTATGCCAATACAAAGTGGTTCTTCGGATAATAATCCAACCGGTCTCTCCATATTAACGACGTTAAAATGGTCAAAACTTCGATAGTCTGTGATTTAACTATCGAATAAAAATAGGTGTGCAAACAATGATATTATTTCCAAATGGAAATTATATCGATCAAACATCATTCAACATTCATCTCTTTAGTTCATTAATTTACTTATCTCATGTTTCCCTACGTTCAATATTCCTTATTTTCTAAATTGGGAAAATATACGTTATTAACAATGGAAAACATTTCCATTTCTTTGTTTCTTTATTAGAAAACATTTCTGGTTTCTTATTTGGAAAACATTTCCAAAGCTTCTTCATTGGACTTAGACATATGTTTAAACAACCCATCGCGATGCCAACTCAAACCATTTCCTTTACTGTCGAACCTTAACTATTCCTTAGTTAAAAATGAAGTCAATCAAGTTGGGGTAGAACTACCTCTCAGACCTTAACTGAACAACATTTCTAACTTTGAAATAGACAAAGTTCACTTTATATTTCTTTAACAAACTTCCTTACTTAACCCTCCTTTGAATAACTATATTCGATTGACTCTTATCAATTAACTCTATTGGACTAACCCCTATCAATTAACTCTATTGGACTAACACTATTTGACTAACGCTATTTATTTACTCATTTCACTTACTCTTTTCGAATAAACTGTATTTGATAATTCCTTTTACTTTCTATTCGAATAACTATATTCGATTTACTCATTTGCTTCTATTCGAATAACTATATTCGATTTAACACATTTGCTTCTATTCTAATCGATTAAACTAACATCGATTATCTCCTTTCAACTTTATTCTCTAATCGATTAACTAACATCGATTAACTTCATTTTAACTTTATTCTCTAATCGATTAACTAACATCGATTAACTTCTTTTACTTTAACTTTATTCTCTAATCGATTAACTAACATCGATTAACTACTTTTACTAAACTACGTTTTCCGTTACAACTATTTCCTTTTTATAACGTTTACTTACCGTTACAAATATATCCTATTTATAACTTCTATTTACCGTTACAAATATTTCCTATTTATAACTTCTATTTACCGTTACAAATATTTCCTATTTATAACTTCTATTTACCGTTACAAATATTTCCTATTTATAACTTCTATTTACCGTTACAAATATTTCCTATTTATAACTTCTATTTACCGTTACAAATATTTCCTATTTATAACGTTTACTTACCGTTACAAATATATCTTATTTATAACTTCTATTTATTTTCTAAATAAATATTCCTTTTCTATTTCTATTTATTTTCTAAATAAATATCCCTTTTATAAAACCGTGTTCGTTTTATAAATAATTCCTTTTATAAAATCCTGTGATTTTATAAAATTCCTTTATTTCAATATACATTGAAATACTTCTTTTTACATCCCAGGGTCTTTTATGATGTTTAAAATATCGAATAAAAATGATCAACATCATTCCAACACCCATAATCCATAACAGATTATATAACACATCATATATCACAATATATGAAAACAGTAAAATAAATGTTGAGGAATCCAGTTGGATTCCTCCAACCTTTCTCCCTGCATCACAGATGTTAAACAATATAGATAACATCACTTTTAGCTCTATATGATATATTCTGTTAAACAGAATCAATATAAAAATTCAACTAACTGACTAGCAGTTCAATCAAACAATCAACATACAGTCAATCAACCAATATCTAACAGTTCTAAAAATACAACATGAAATTATAAACTGTTCGGAGTTGGTGAGATTTACTCACTTTTGCAGTTCATCGTTAAAGAACGATAAACTGTGGTTTGATTTGAATCAAACAATTTATTTCGTCATAAATTGTGACAAGCTCTGATCCACTCCTGGTCAGTCTCATTGTGTTGCTCCCGTCCAAACGATCCTAACGCAACTTACGGTTCTCGATTCTGACCTCGTATGGATGAGATATCACATTCACAAGTTAATACGAATTTTAAATTAAATTAAAACTTGAAACTTAAACTCCTTGTTGGGCTCACCATTGCCTTAAGGCCCAATACCCTTCCTATTACCCAAAACCGCATTGAAATATCTCCTTCTGCAGAAAATGGCCGAGCTCCAGAGAACCCAAACTCAACGTTAATGTCCAGCGTTGACCGCTCTTTCCTCCTCCTCCTTTCCACTAATTCAAACCCCACTACCACCGAGATGCTCCTCTTCGTGACCTCCATCCAACCCGCCTGTCCTCGTCCAACTCGACCCCCCATGAGCATAGCGCTGCCGACAGTCTTCAGTCGCCAGCACGACTCCAAATGCAACCGAGAGCCACTAACCTTGGCACACAAGTGCTAAAACCCTCTAGAAGTTCGAATATGACCTCGGATTCAAACCCGATGCACTAAAATCAAAAAAGCAATGAACCCTAGTTTTCTACTGTGCCATCATCGATCTCACAAAAAGGGCGTCGCACCCATTGAATCAGGACCAGATCGTAGAGTATTCGTCCAGCAATTCAACCATATAACTTTTCTATTTTATAGGATTTTACTTTTATTGTTTTTGATGTTCTCTTTTGGAATTCTTCTTGCTGTACTTGGGATAACAGTGTTATATAGTCGGTGTTGTGGTAGGTGATGTTTGTGGTTGAGATACAAATGCTGTGTGGTCTTCTATTGTCCAAGAAAAATGTTGGATATTTTTATTTTCTATTTTCTTTATTCTTTTATTCGGTCGTTTGCTTTCTAAAAATCACCATGATTACATACGATACCTAAAAATCACCGAACTGGACGTGTTGCTAGAGTTTGACATTACGGTCCCAACGAAACTAGTTTCGTCGAATTCCGACTCCGTATGCTCACACGGCGTATTTTTAACTATCAAAATACTGACTGTTTCTCACTCTAAAAATCCGTACGACCACACAGTGACTCTAAAAATCACGAAACTGGAAATCTAACAACTATTTGACATTGCGGATCCAACAAAACTAGTTTCGTCGAATTCCGACTTCGTTTGCAAAACCGGCTATTTTTAAAGCTTTGAATGACACATTTAAATATATAAATATATTTAAATAAAATTAAATATAAATAAATTTATATTATCGTATATATATTCACAGTGGAATACCATACAGCTCCAGAATAATCCTGTATGGATTTCTAACTCGATATTCATCATCAGCGTTATATCGATATTCGATTTATATTCAAAATCTATTTATAACGTAAATAAAGCGTTGCAAATTATAAAGGAATTCCACAGTGACTTTTCTGACATTTGATTTGGACGTAAATCAAAATCTACACGACGAAATCCTGAATTTTCTCTTCCACTAGAATGATATACTCCACCAGCTCCACACGTTTCTTATTTCACAGAAATCCGGCTTAAAACGAATCTTGTACATTCAGTTGAAGTTCAAATCGCCAAATAGCGAACTACAGCGCTATTTCAAGCTCTATTTTAATTATATTATAATTATACGTTCAAACTGATGTCGACTGAATATATTCGTTATTTAAATTAAATTCCAAGCTGAATTAAACATCACAGATGATCCGGTTCACACCATATCGTTATTTCAGCCAATTCTGATCATTTCAGAATTAGTTATATTATTTAATTTATTATTTTAATTAAATATTCACCATTATTTAATTCCACGACCATTAAATCCTTTTAATCACCATTGATATAATTAAATAAATTATTCATAATACCTCTGGCAATGCGGGTCATTACAGTAAAGGTGGATTTTTTTGGGATTAACACTTACCCCTCGAAGTTTGTGATTTTTTAGGAGTAATGAATCGCGGGCTTTGATGAGTCTGGTAGTCACACATTGATCATGGGATCTGCCGAGATCGCTTCCATAGTGGTTGGGTGGACACCACTTTTCTGACTGGGGTGCCTGGACCTTTTGTGTGTGCGAGTGATTGTTGATGACCGACCGGAATTTGATGGGACACTGGTTCGTGTGACATGATACTTCGGTAGTCGTAACAATAAATTATTGGGCGGTGCCTCTTGGCCTCTTATATGCTTTTACCCGTTTCATTTTCATACATATGCTCCTCTTCAGCAGCTTTGGTTATTAGTTTATTTCTTTGGGAATTTCTGCAGGTAATCCCTCTTTAATGCCTCTGTCTGAATTTTTGACGGAAAGTTTCGACTGTCTTGTCTCATTTCTTTGTTCTGGCTTTCCTATGCGCCTTCTCATTTTTGGACAGTCTTCTCTTGGTTTTGTGATATCATGATTTTCTTAGGTAACTCTTCATTTTTCTTTACTCATTATGATTTGCACAGAGTTCTTTTGAACTCCTGGCTGGGGAGGATGTCTAATACCTGTATGAAATTCAATAACATTTGTTGCGGTTTTTACCGAAGGAGTTTGGATTGTCTGATAGCTCTTTCTGAGATTCGCGTTGGCCGCCGGCTTATAAACTGTTTGTTGAAATGTTCCTGTCTGACTTTGAGCTCGGTTAGTCTTGTACTGATTTTTATCTTGAATCAGGTCGCCCGAGGATGGATTTCTTGGTATCCAGGCGGCTTAAGAAGAAGAAGAAACTGTCAAGAGGATTTGATGGTAAGAAGGCTTCCAAGGGAAAGGAAGCTCTAGGCACGCAGGATGTTCGAAGTTGTTGCCCACCGGATGAGCATTCTACTTCAGTTTTTCAGGCTGTCCTGAGCCGCATGTTTTCTTCATTGGTATCTCTGGACCCTGCAACCATTCCAGAGCCTATTCCTGTTCCCAATCCTTTTGATCCCAAAGTTATTGAGGATTTTCTGGCTCGATGCCCCGCCACCTCTCGCTCTGGCGTGTATATAGATCCATATGACAAATGGATAATTGAAGGCAAGCTGGATGAGATGAAACATTGTATATTGGCCGAGTTTAACCAGCTGGAGGAACACCCTCATTTGGTCGAAAGTCTTATTGAGACTGTCAAAGGTTTCATTGTGAGGCAAGTGGGCGCCTGGATTTCTCTTGTTGAAGACCTCCAAAAAATCAATCAGGAACTTGGCGATCAGATCCGTGTCCTGGAGAAGGAGAAGGCTGAGCTCATCAAGGCCCTTGACTCCAGAGAGAGGATGATATCTTATCTTGTGTGATTGTTGATGGAATTCCTGCATTTCACCTGTTTGGTTGTTTTGGTTGTTCATACAATATATATTTTGTTAGTCTGGTTTGTATAAGCGGGAGCCAGCCCCGCTCAGCTTATTCTTAGCCCTCGTTATGTACTTCGCATTTTAATCGCGTAGTTTTTAGCAGTATCTTCGTACTGGTGCGTCGCTTGCTGCACCTCTATTTCTGATTTACATGTTCGGTCGGGCATTTTTCTTTCTAATCGTTCGCCAATGCCCGAATTTAGTTTGCATTATTACGTTCAGATTTAGTTTGCATTCTTAGATCCTGTCGTTTATCGTTTGTCGAAGGTTCCTATGTATTTTATTGTGATCGCGTTTGGTATCTTTTATATTTATGGCATTCATCCCCTCGTCCTACCAACTCAGTGACCCGAGTCTTCCGGAGACTGGTTCAGAACACCCGCCCCCATAGGGAGGTCTTCGGCTATAGGTTTTCTATTCGTCCCAGGCCTTGTCTGATTGTTTTGGTTATCTCTGAAAAGGCCATAGGATGAATACCCCCATACGGCTAGTGTTAGACCCAAATGTGGTTCTAACACCCAAATTGATTAGAAACAAGATAAAGTAAAGCAGAAATAAAAAAGAACACACAAGATTTATAGTGGTTCGGCGAAGAAATGCCTACGTCCACTTAGTTTTCACTATATTCAGTAATTCAGTTACAAATGCAATGTAAGATTCGCTCACAACTCACTTTTGTTCACTCAAATGATTAAAACAAGAAATGAAAGATGATTTGGATTTTCCGGGAGCAAAGGAATTCGGATGATGGAGGTACTTGGATTCTCAAAAGTGCTGAAAAAAGATCCTTCTCTTTGTCTCTAGATGGGGTATTTATAGGTGTGAATTTGCCTGAGATTCAATCCGGGTCGGAACACGTGTCATCCATCGCACTCTCTTCGGGTTCGGATGGGCTATCAGGCGGACAACGCATCCATGAGGTGGACGTTAGAGGTAGGAATTAGTCATATCCGGTCCGGTTCTCCAGGCGACTTTATAGGAGATTTTCCTGGATCAAGGGTGCGGGTCGGAAACGTGTAGGTTGGGGGCTCGGATCGGAATACCCGATCCGAACTGGAGTAGCTTGGACGTCTCTTCTTCTCTAATCATACTCCGCTCCGCTCCGAAGTCGTGGCAAGCAGACGGCTTTCCGATCCACCTGAGATTCATTGGCCTTCCGATCCGATCAGGTATGCTTTGCCAATTTATCCAGTAAGAGATATCCGATCCGAACAGAGAATTTTACCCGATCCGAACCGATACGCTGCTATCAATCTGAATTGTGGTGTTTCCTTCCGATCCGAACCGGAGTCGCATAACTTGAAATACTCTTCAACGGTTGGTTTCTTGACTTTGTGTTGCCTAGTTCACAAAGTAGGCTAACATTTTGCCCCCTCAAAGGATGCTTTCGTTGTACAAAGCGTCCTTTGATGTCGTTTAACCAGAATTGTCAAGAGTAATGCATTGATTTCTGTTCGGTTCGGCGTCCGACCCGAACACATTTTCTTCATTTCTGAGCAAATTTGGGAACTTATCTCGCCATGTAATGCTTCTTGCAGGCATGCTCCTCTTTTACTCTCGTTCTCTCCAATTCGAGTCGGATGCTAAATCAACGTGTGAAGTTTCCACTCGGTTCGGATTCCGATCCGAAGCGTATTTGTGGATTTATTTCTTAAACATTGGGCCTTCAGAGAGAGTCGTGCTACTGGGCTTCCACTCCGGTCCGAGCGGGTGAGACAAAATAGGGAGATGAGGAGTCAACACTATTCTCTATATAAACCCATCGCCGCCTTCATTCCTTCCTTCTTCGTTTCTATCGTTGCTCGGACCTAAGTATTGAAAACATCAGAAACTCGAATATTCTGCAACTATCCCTCGTAGATTTCTTAACTCGAACACGTAGGTAGCTTTTCTAATCTCAAACAATTTTGTTGTAATCGTTCTCGATTTCAATTAGCGTTGGGTTAGGATGGTTTGGCCATAAGCATCACTCGAACCCTCCGCCGCTGCTGGTGGATGCGCCATTGCTTCGAGGCGTTGCGAGGCTGAAGAGGGCGAATATTTGTTCTTAACGGTGGCTTTGGTGATAAAGTGGACTCGTCTGTGAATAGATGGAAAAAGAGGAAAGAGATGAAGAGTGGGATGACAAGCTGGAGTCGGTTCGGGTGGAAGACGAAGGAGCAAGGGGTCGGCTCGGGTTTCGTTCTTTGGAAAGATGGAAAGGAAAGAAAAAGTCGGTTCGGGTCGGAAAAGTGAATGGGATAAGAGGTTGAAGTAAACGGATCGTTTAGGTGGTGCTGGTTCGGTTCGGATCGGGCTACCCGATCCGAACAGATCAGTCCTGCTTCTGAACTCATTGCTTTCCTTGTCTTGAACTGACCATGCTTTAGTGGGGCACCCGAACCGACTGTTATCTGTGCCTGCGTCGAGCTAGTCATCATATGCATATCCGAACCGACCCGAACATATTGAACTTGACACATAAAGACCACCCAACTAACTCAACTAACACTTATTCTAGACGAATATGCCTCGCGGACAGTTAGGATAGTGCCTTGTGAACATAAACGAGAATCACGGACAACTCTGACTATTACTTTCTCTTTAAAGCTTCGTCTTGCATTGCTGTACTTCTATTTTGCACTTCCCGCATTTGTTGCACACACTTTAGTTCACACACATACACAAAAAGGGGACACGGGATAATTTACTCTAATCCGTGCTATTGCTTCTTCAATAGTTCCATGACAATGAGGCCCAGACGCTCTTCTCGTTTAGCTGAAAGGAAAGAAGCTCCGGAAACTTCCAACAAAATCACTCTTGAGGATATATCTTCCTCGTCCGATCCAGAATGGGACAGTGAAGGTCCGGATTACGGGGTTGGTCATCGGGAAAGCGACGAAGCGTCTTCAGATACTGAAGTTTCCCTAGGCTTTGAGGAGGAAGGAGGGATCGGTGACAATCGAGCACCCGATGAATTTGACTCAGCCATTATATTGGAGTCACCTCCAGATTCCGTAGAATCGACAATTGACAACGACCGACTTATTAGAATTTGCTTGAAGTACGGAATAATGAAAAGAGACACTTTAGTGCCCTCACGCTCTGACCGTCCCCATAATCCTCCAGAAGGATATATGACGGTCACTCGTCTGATGTGCATGGTTGGCGCCATTCCTCCATTCTCGCCTTTCATCGTCGACTTCTTAAGACAAATGCGGATTGCCCCCATGCAGCTGCATCCCAATTCATACGCCTATCTGCATACCTTATTCATAGCATATCGCGAAATTCTAGGCGTGGAGCTTACATTTGACGATGTTCATTTCTTCTATAATTTCAAACATCGGACTAGAGAAACCCCTTCTTTCTGTTACTTTGAGTCGGTCCCAAAGAGGAAGATAATCTCTACGCCGTTTAGCAGCAAGGCTGGAGATTCCAGACTGGAGTGGTTCTATATAAAGCAACAGTCTGGATGCGCCAGAAGATGGACAAAATCAAGTAAAGCACTGATTTTCTGACCCTGGACTCTATACACTTGAATCATCACCCTGACCTGTTTTCCTTTTTATTTGCAGTCGACAATCCCAAACAGGTATCAGACCAAGCGTTCTTTGATCGAATGCACCGTCTCCTCAATGGCGACCAAAAGTTCCTTACTATTGACGAGGTTCTTAAAGATGAGTACCTTCATTTTCACGGGCTGCTATCCGTTTTCCGTAGCATCGGTCATGGGACGGTCCCTTATGCATATATTCCTCCAGTGGAAACAGTTCCTGAAATAGGAGAAGGCTCGGGAATTCCCGCAGCTTCTCTTCAAACTTCACCCTCTCCCTCTTCCACTCAAGATGATGAACTGGCTAATCTGGCCAAAAAACATCGTGAAGGATATATTGCCCCCGAGGAAACTACCTCGGTAGACAAATCAAAATCTCCCCAAGGGTCGCCACTTCATGCCTCCGAAGGGGATGTTCCTAGCGCCGACGAGCACATATTTCAGGGTTTGGGGGATCTCCCTTTACCCGAGACTATATACACTTCGGAAGATTTCAGAAAGGACCCTCTAGTCTTCACTTCTTCTGAAGAGACTACTCCTGCTAAGGCCAAAGAGCCTGCCCGCACCACTCTAGCTTCAGACTCGGGTTGGTTGGGGGGACGCATACACCACATAGGATGCACTTTACACCGTAGCACTAGCATTCATTGCACTTCTTTTTCCATGGATCCGTCGATTCTAAACTTCGTTTAACTTATCGTGCAGGTACAATGTCTCGATCCTCTTATGACATAAGAAAGCTTCGCCGCAGCATGTCTAATCCTCCCCAGGATGCCGAATATAACCGCCGGGATGACCGCGGCAGGGAGGAAAGGAGACCCTATGATCCTTATCGATCTCGATCCTCACGCTCCCGCTCACCAGTTCGACCGGAACAGGAAAAATACAAAAGCTATCAAGGTCGTAGAGAGGAGGATAGACCACAATCTAGGGATTCCACTTCCTCCTATGAAAAGCGGGGTAGAGAGAAGACACCTCCAAAGGAAACTGGGTCTAGAAGTAAGCAAAAAGTCCCTGCTACTAAGCGACCTCGGACAGACAAGGGTTCTACAGAATCTTCTTCAGGAAGGGACACTGAACTAACAATCCTCGCCCCTCCTCCACCAGATGCGGGAACCGCAGTAAGGCTGGCATATTTAAAGGAGCAATTTCCCGAGCACTACTTCGAGACTCTGACCTTTCTACCTTCCCTTGAACCTATTTCTTCTAATTGGGCAGAGGAGGCCAGAGCAAAGATTGATTTGGTGGAAAAACAATATACCGAGATGTTCAAGTATTCCCGCACTCTTTCCAGAATCATCCGCACGCTAATGACAAATGCTGACTCAATGCACAAAACTGCAGAGGAAGATGCTAAGGCCCTAAAAACCTTAGGAAAAAATTTAGAAGATACTCAAGCTCAACTAGCTATCGCTCAGAAGAACGCTTCTAACTTCAAACAACAGTTTGAGGACATGCAAAAGCGCTATCATGATTTGCTAGAATCCCACACTCAAGAACGTTCCGAGTTGAAGAAGCAAGCTGACGAAGCCAAGTCAGAGGCTGCTAAGACACGTCTCGCTTATGCTGAGCTTGAGCAGAAAAATGCCGAGTTAGCGAAAAGGAGTGCTGAGTTAGAAAAGAAAAACGCTGATTTGGCTTCAAAATTGTTAGAGGCGGAAAACAGGGCTGCTCTGGCTGAGGGCAACGTTGAATGCGCTATTAAATCTGCGGAGGAAACCCGCAAACAACTATCAGAGGCTGAGGCCGATATTCAGGGTTTCAGCGAGCTAATGATCGAATTCTTCGCGCACATTATTCGTCGTCGAAACATTTCCTGGATCGAGGACTATCCATCCACTTTGGTTCATGTGTGGAATCAAATCGTTGAGTGGGAAAAAGAAGAGCTTAAGGTCGATTCCCTCGATGAAGATAAGTTGATGGAGAAGTACTTGAGAGACGACGAACCGGAGCGCCTAGCTGAAGGTCGCCGTCTAATTGCTGAGGCCATGGAAGAAGAGAGGCGGAAGTCTAAACAGAAAACCATTCCTGAAGCTGGCTCCTCTTCTTCTGCTCCTGTAACTCCTGAAGTGGAAGGGTATGATCCCGAAAACCCGGGAATTCCCCGATCAACTTTACTATCTCCCATTCCTGAAATAACTCCAGAGGTAGTAGTCACCCCCGCTGAGAAGTCTTCAGAAGGTATCCCTGTCTTTTCTCCTCAACTTGTCAAGGCTACTACTACCTTTGGCTACATGATTGAGCGTTCAATGAGAAATCCTTTGCTCTCGCCTGAGTCGATAACCGATGTTTCTCATTTTGTAGGCGTTGAATCCTCCGCGAAGACAGATGTAGTTCAAGGAGCTACCACTGGGACAAAGCCCGCTGATAGGGTCAAAGAAGGAGAAGACAAGGCTGCTTCCACAGACTTGGGGGAAAGAAGTGAATCAACTAAGGTGACTACTCCCCATGACGAAGAAATGATTGCAGCTTTAAAAGACGACGGAGGAGACGAGGGGCATGATGAGGAACCAGAAGTTACAATAACCGGGGAGTCGAAAAGCGCTGAGGACATTACATTGGCTGCCATGAAGGCTGATCAAGACAAGCGCTTGCAATTAAAGGCTGAAGAATTAGACCCTGAGGTCCTCAAGCCCCTTGCAGTTGTGGATGCAGGTTCAAGGTTAGTGGTTAAGCTCTCAACTAGATCTATCACCGAAGAACTTGCTAAAAAATCTTCTTTTGATTCCAGTGCCCAGCCCTCCGAGAAGAAGTCTGCCGGCTCCAGTGCTACACCTTCAGGGAAAAAGAAATCAAAGCGAATTTTGACTGAAGCAGAGAGGGAAGCAAAGGATGCGGAAAAAGCTGCCAAGAAATCGAAGGCTCATCCCAAACCCAAATAGTGGGTTCTCTTGTGTCCTTTTAGCACCTTTGTAAATCAATAAGTGCTGCCACAACAGCAGCTCCCGCACTTTCTTTTTTAGTCATTTCCCTGTACAAATTTATTCATTTGTAAATAAAAATAATTCACTTTTTGCGATGTTTATCTGTTAGCAGCTCTGCACTTATGTAAAAATGCATATCTATAGTTATGAAACAAAGTTGTGAAGAGGGGAGATATGTGTATGGGTATGTGTCCCCAGTCAATCTCCGTAAGTTATTCAGTGCCTAACTATGCAATCTGGATGCTCCCGATTCTCTAACGGGATAGCATTTCCTGTATCATCAATATCTGTTGTTTTTCCTGGCATTTCTTTTATACTCTTTCTCACTCTCTTGAGAGTTAGAGTTCGAGTTCAGTTATTTGTTTATCCCCCGGTCGTTCAACGGGAAAAGATTTCTTTCTCGGCGCTCGGTCGGAGACGCCTTTATACTCTCTTTCTCTCTGGAAAGTTAGAGTTCGGAGTTGAACCTCTTTCTCAGCGCTCAGTCGGAGACGCTTTTATACTCTCTCTCTTTCTCTGGAGAGTTAGAGTTCAGAATAGAATTTCTTTTTCAGCGCTCAGTCTGAGACGCTTTTATACTCTCTCTCTTTCTCTGGAGAGTTAGAGTTAAAAATGTCGTTTTCTCATTCTTTTATGTCTTATTGCACAAATAATCATTGTGCTTCTTTTTATGCCCAAACTGTTCCACCCTTTTTAGGCTCTAAGTTGTCCGGTATTTTATAATCACAACAGAATAACTAACGAATGTAAATGCATAAAAGTAAATAACACACAATATTTTATAGTGGTTCAGCTAAGTCATAGCCTACATCCACTTTATAGTCCTTTATTCGTATCGTCATATTTTCCAAAGGCAAGTCGTGCCTTATTACAGAGTTTACAGGAAGAACAGCAAAAAGTATAGCATTTCTAATCCAAATATCGCATTAAGTGTTGGGCATTCCATGCTCGAGGGACTTCTTCGCCATCTACGGTCGTTAACTTGAATGTTCCTTTATCAAGTTTCCGTTGGATGACAAAGGGTCCCTCCCATTTTGGGCCGAGGTGAGGAAGGGATGGAAAAACTCTCTTGAGCACCAAATCTCCGGGTTCAAAAGTTCTGAGGCGAACTTTTTTGTCATAATAGCGCGCCATCTGACGCCGATGTCTTGCTGCACGCAAGTCTGCTTCGTCTCTTTTCTCTTCGACTTCATCAAGAGACTCAAGTAAAAGTGCCCGATTCGTCATCGGGTCATAATATGTCACCCTGTGGGAAGGAACTTCCAGTTCAACTGGAATTACTGCTTCTGAACCAAAGGAGAGGGAGAAAGGGGTATGACCAGTAGCCGTTTTAAACGTTGTTCGATATGCCCACAAAGCTAGGGGCAATTCATCAACCCATCTTGCCTTTTCACGCTCCAACCGTTTCTTGAGGATGGATTTTATAACTTTGTTTACCGCTTCTACTTGCCCATTCGATTGTGGGTAGGCGACTGCAGTATATCGCTTGTCTATCTTATATTTTTGGCAAAAATTTCTGAACTCAGAGCTATCAAACTGGGTTCCATTGTCAGTTATAATCGTCCTTGGGATCCCGAACCGGCATATAATATTTCTGACCACAAAACTTATCACTTTTCTTGCTGTGACCTTGGTTAAGTGCTCAGCTTCCACCCATTTCGTGAAATAATCCACGGCTACTATGGCATACTTAGCCCCTCCTTTAGCAATTGGTAAAACTCCAATGATATCGATTCCCCATGTGGCAAATGGCCAAGGACTCACCATCGATTTAAACTGGGTTGACGGTGCCCTGGGGATTTTGGCGAATCTCTGGCACTTATCGCAGCGTCGTGAATAATCAGCTGCATCCTTGTTGATCGTAGGCCAGAAGTATCCATATCGCAATATTTTCTTTGCTAAAGTTTGACCTCCTGTATGATCTCCACACTCACCTTCGTGCACTTCTCTCAGTACACGTTTGATGTCGTCGTGTGCGATACATCGTAACAGGGGCATAGAAAATCCTTGTCTATAGAGGGTATCGTCTTGCATAACATATCTGGCAGCTTTGCGAACTACAGCTCTTTTCTCACTTTTCTTCGATGGGAGTGTCCCATTCTTAAGAAAACTCTTGATTGGAGTCATCCATGACTCCTTCTCTGGTTCCGCTTCAAGAACGAATTCAATTTCCATTGACTCAAAGCTTGGCGATTCCAATGTTTCAATTGGAATTATCTCAGTCCCTTCTGGATTGTCAGAACTAGCCAGTTTTGCCAGTCTATCCGCTTTCTGGTTTTCAATTCTGGGAATATGTGTTATGTTGTACCGTTCTAAGCTACTTAATAGCTCTTTCACTTTCTTGAGGTAAGCGACAAGTCGAGGTCCTCGAGCCGCGAACTCCTCTCGCACTTGACAAACAACAATCTTAGAGTCACAAAATATGTCCATCACTTTTACTCCGAGGTCTTTAGCGAGTTTCAGCCCGGCAATCAGGGCTTCATACTCAGAGTCGTTGTTAGTTGCCGAAAATTCTAACCGTAGGGCGTAATATAACGACCGTCCCTCCGGAGTGACTAAGACAATTCCAGCTCCGGATCTTCGGTCATTTTTAGCTCCATCTGTATATAGTCTCCACGGATTCATCTCTAGCTTATCCTCAGATTTGACCACTTGGTCATTGATTATTTCTTCCTCTGGAATGGTGAACTCCGCAATAAAGTCTGCTAGAGCTTGCCCCCTGATTGACTTTCGTGGTTGAAAATTCAAATCAAACTGGCTTAGTTCTATGTTCCATTTAATCAACCTTCCCGACACTTCGGGTCTCTGCAACACCTGTCTTAACGGCTGATCGGTGTATATGGTTATTGGATGGGCTTGGAAGTAGTGACGAAGTTTTCGGGATGCAATCAGGAGGCTGTAAACGAGCTTCTCGATCTTTGGGTAGTTGCGCTCTGCCGCTGCCAATTTCTTACTCACATAGTATACTGGCCTTTGTACTTTGTCTTCTTCTCGAACCAGAGCTGTGCTGACAGCGTGGGCCGAGACTGCTAGATAAACAAATAGTTCTTCGTGATCTACGGGCTTTGACAAGATTGGCGGTTTCTCTAACAGCTCCAACAGATTTTGGAAGGCCTCGACACAATCGGGAGTCCACTGGAAGTTCTTCTTTCCCCTTTTTATCAAATCAAAAAAGGGAACACATTTATCGGTGGCTTTAGAGATGAACCTACTCAACGCCGCTACCTTTCCTGCCAGACTTTGGACGTCTTTAATTCTTCTTGGTTCCTCGATATTCCTAATTGCCGCTATCTGGCTAGGGTTGATCTCAATTCCTCGGGAACTCACAATGAAGCCAAGGAACTTTCCCGACGCCACTCCAAATGAACATTTTAAAGGATTCAATTTCATACGGTATTTTCGCAAGATACCAAACATTTCCGCTAAGTCTTGCGTATGATTGGAAGACTGCTTTGATTTAACAAGCATATCGTCCACATAAACTTCCATAGTTTTTCCTATTTGATCATAAAACATCCTATTTACCAAGCGCTGATAAGTAGCTCCAGCGTTTTTTAATCCGAACGGCATTACAACATAACAATATAATCCCAAATTCGTAATGAAACTTGTATGCTCTTGGTCTGGCACATGCATAGGAATTTGATTGTATCCAGAGTATGCATCCATGAAAGAGAGAAGTTCATGACCTGCTGTCGAATCTACAAGCTGGTCAATCCTGGGAAGTGGGAAACTATCCTTTGGGCAAGCCTTATTTAAATCTGAAAAGTCAATACAAGTTCGCCACTTTCCGTTTGGCTTCTTTACCAAGACAGGATTCGATATCCAGTCGGGATAAGTCGAATCTCGAATAAATCCATTTTGCTTCAATTTCTCTACTTCCTCTTTGAGGGCAGCCGACCTCTCTGGGCCCAGCGTGCGTCTCTTTTGCTTCACAGGCGGATGCTTCAGATTTACATTCAATTTGTGACTGATAATGGAAGGTGATATCCCACACATGTCAGCATGGGTCCAGGCGAACACATCTAAGTTTGCCTTCAAGAAGTCCGTCAGTTCTTCAGCACGGCGTGGATCCAATTGGGAACCGATCTTCAAAACTTTCGTCGGATCAGCTTTATCAACAGGAATTTCCACTGTCGTTTCATTAGGAGTTGCATTCCTAGTCTCTGGTTCCTCGTCTTTTCTAGGATCCAGGTCTTCAGGCGTTCCTTTGGGCAACTCCCTTGGGTTCAACCTCTCTAATTGCTATGCCGAGTCCCCCTGTGAGGGAGATGAGGCATTCTTACACTCAGCATTAACTCCTTTCATCAACATCTTCAGTTCGGCCACATAGCAGGCCCGTCCAGAAACCTGATCCCCTCTTATTACTCCAGTCCCGGCTTCGGTTGGGAACTTTAGTAACAAGCACCAAGGGGCAATACAAACTCTAAATTCAGCGAGGGCAGGTCTCCCTAAAAATGCGTTATATGGCGAATCTACGTCCAGTACTACAAACTGAAGCATTCGCACTCTTCTACGCTCTCCTTGCCCTAGGGTCACGGGCAACTCTATATATCCCATAGGAGCTGTCGTCGCTCCGTTGAAACCTCTAATCCATCCTTCACAAGGTTTCAGATCTTCAGGCTCAAGCTTCATCTGATCAAATGGCTTCTTGAACAAAATATTAACGGAACTTCCGTTGTCTACTAGTACCTTATGGACCAAAGCCGGCCCAATAGTGGTAGTAATAACCAACGGATCATTGGTGGGAGACTGTATTCCCGTGTTGTCTCGGCTGCGAAACACCACGTCATCGAACATGGTTTTTTGTTGTTTGATGGGGGTGACATCTTCCAACTCGTCACCTTCATTCACATCTAGATGCTTGGCAGCATTCACATATTGGTCCATTGACCTAAAGCTTCGGATTGCCGGGTGAGGTCCGCCTACTATGGAGTTGATGACGATCCCTTTACCTTTCTGCTGCGCGGTAGGCTTAGGAGCAGGTAGGATTTGCTTTGGAGCCTGCTCTCCTTGCCCCCTGTCCCTCGGGGCAACCTTGTACTCATCCAACTTTCCTTCACGCAGCAACTTTTCAATTACATCCCTCAAATGCCGACACTCATTGGTCGAGTGTCCATGTGTTCCGTGAAACAAGCAAAATTTCCCTGTCGCCATTTCTTTCTCGGTCGAATCACGAGGTGGCGGTCTTTTGTACTGCAACACATTGTACGTATCCAGGTAAATATTTTCTAGGGTGTCATTCAATGGTGTATAGTCCTCGTAATTCTGGAATCGGGGCCTTTTGTTAGGGTCGCTTCCCCTATTCCTGTTTCTCCTGTTACCGTTCGAATTACGGTTGTTGTTGTTTCCCCCATTTCCAGTATTGCTGTTTCCACCCTTATTTCCTACATTTACTTCAACCTTGCCAGAACTTTCCCCAGACTGCTTCACGGCAATATTACTCTGCACATTCTCCTTCGAAGCTGTCTCAGACTTTCTTTTCCGGTTTGCCCGGGCCTCCTCTCGTCTTAGATAAATATCGGCTTTTTCGTAGAATATCGCCCTTGTGGAGGGTGTCTTCCCAGAAAGGTAGTCTCCAAACTCAGACTCAGGATCGACTCCTTCCTTCAATGCCATCAGAATAGTGGGCTCATGCGGGTCACTGACCTCAGTTACAGCTTGGTTAAAACGATCTAAATATGCCCTTAAAGACTCTCCTGGTGCCTGTTTGATCCTCGACAATTCAATAACACTCTTGGACTTGCGGGCATGTAGTCGAAACTGGTTCATGAAACGCTCACTTAGTTCTTTGTAATTAGAAATTGAACGAGGTGGAAGCCGGGTAAACCAGAACAATGCCACATCTTCCAGGTAGATTGGGAATGCTTTGCACTTTACTTCATCAGGGGCAGCAGCGGCGTTCATAAGCCACGAATACCGCATCAAATGCTGTCCCGGATCAGTCCTTCCGTTATACTTGTCCATCTGTGGCAAGTTAAAGCGTCGGGGAAACTGGAAGTCTAGGATATCGTCAGTGAACGGAGTATGGCTTCGCTCGATGCCATAGTCTTCATTTGTATAATTCCGGCTCTCGGACATAATTCGGCGAACCATTGCCTGTACATCGGCACTAGTTAGGGGCTGCTCAGGTTCCCTGGCCCTAGTGTCCGAGTTCCTTCGGGGCTCTTGCTCTGGAGATGCCCTTCTTCTTCGAGCTGCCTCTACTCGATTCCTTTCCCTGTGTTCCCGGTCGATCTCGGGAAGAGGGGATTGGAGTCTTTGCCCCCGAGTTGGGCTATCGTTTCCCAATGCTCGTGCGATATCCTCGCGAGATCCCAAAGATCCAAACGTTAGCTGCTCCACGTTCTGAGGTCGTTCGAGTGGCCTTCGCTCACGGGGCCTCTCTTCCTCGGAAGATGAAGATTGATCTACGGGTGTGTGACGAACCGGTGACGGAGTTCTCTGCCGGCGGAGCTCATTAATCTCCCGACTCATGAGCCTCATATTTTCCTGCATCATGAGATTAGTGCGCTCATGAACTCTCATAGCTTCCCTCGTGCTCTCAAGCATATCAAGCAAGCGCGAGAAATCTCCTTGAGTGATGGGAGCAGATGGATTGACCTGGTCTCCAACCCTGGCAGCTGGAATTGGAGCATTCGCGGGGACTCGAGTAGATGTTCCAGCTTCACCAAGCATCGGGTCGGATCGGAGGTAGGAAGTCGGGTCGGATCGGAGCTGGGGTGCCTGGTCGGATCGGTGTGCAGCGAGCAAGTCGGGTCGGTTCAGACTGAGGGAGTGCACCGCTTCGGAATCTCCTACCCGGATCGGATCGGAGCTCTCCCCTTCCCTTCGGTTCGGATTTCCTGCATTGATTCTCCCTGCTGCTGAACTCTGCCCCCGAGACCTTGTTACAACAGCATGTTGCTGATCTTCGCCAGCTCCATTTCCTTGAACAGACTGAACTTCTTTGCCTTTTCCTTTGGCCATGAGTCTTCAACAATTACTTCAACGAATGCAAGAAAGCGGAGAAACTTAAGGATTCACTTCTTTGAACTCAACGGTCCAAAAAGTAGAAAGAGATCCCGGAAAATAAAGGATTTAGATGAGGGTTCTCAGTGAAAGCACCAAAGTGTTAGACCCAAATGTGGTTCTAACACCCAAATTGATTAGAAACAAGATAAAGTAAAGCAGAAATAAAAAAGAACACACAAGATTTATAGTGGTTCGGCGAAGAAATGCCTACGTCCACTTAGTTTTCACTATATTCAGTAATTCAGTTACAAATGCAATGTAAGATTCGCTCACAACTCACTTTTGTTCACTCAAATGATTAAAACAAGAAATGAAAGATGATTTGGATTTTCCGGGAGCAAAGGAATTCGGATGATGGAGGTACTTGGATTCTCAAAAGTGCTGAAAAAAGATCCTTCTCTTTGTCTCTAGATGGGGTATTTATAGGTGTGAATTTGCCTGAGATTCAACCCGGGTCGGAACACGTGTCATCCATCGCACTCTCTTCGGGTTCGGATGGGCTATCAGGCGGACAACGCATCCATGAGGTGGACGTTAGAGGTAGGAATTAGTCATATCCGGTCCGGTTCTCCAGGCGACTTTATAGGAGATTTTCCTGGATCAAGGGTGCGGGTCGGAAACGTGTAGGTTGGGGGCTCGGATCGGAATACCCGATCCGAACTGGAGTAGCTTGGACGTCTCTTCTTCTCTAATCATACTCCGCTCCGCTCCGAAGTCGTGGCAAGCAGACGGCTTTCCGATCCACCTGAGATTCATTGGCCTTCCGATCCGATCAGGTATGCTTTGCCAATTTATCCAGTAAGAGATATCCGATCCGAACAGAGAATTTTACCCGATCCGAACCAATACGCTGCTATCAATCTGAATTGTGGTGTTTCCTTCCGATCCGAACCGGAGTCGCATAACTTGAAATACTCTTCAACGGTTGGTTTCTTGACTTTGTGTTGCCTAGTTCACAAAGTAGGCTAACAGCTAGGATTTCTGACACCCCCTTTCGGCTAGGATTTCTGTTTTGGTGCTGGTCTTTCCAGTGTGTTTTAATCCTTCCCCATTTTTATGCTTTATCCGAGGAGCAGACGTCAATTTACCACATCGAGCCTTGACTCTGAAGGGGTAAATTTCACGCCCTTTACCTAAAAAGGTGCCCTAAGATTCGGCATTTTTCCGTTTCGGGACATTTTGTCAGTCTTTCCGACTTTGCGCTTCACCCTGTGAAACAGATACGGGTCCTCCTTCTTGGGAAAAGAAATTTTTTCCTTCTTCCTTTTTGTAAGTCGGAATTCCCGCATCCTGCACCTAAGAAGATGTTCCTTTGGTAGGCTAAGCATTTTTATCCGTGGGACATTTTGTCGGTCTTTCCGACTTTGCGCTTCACCCTGTGAAATAGATACGAGTCCTCCTTCTTGGGAAAAGAATTTTTTCCCTTCTCCCTTTTTGTAAGTCGGAATTCCCGCATCCTGCACCTAAGAAGATGTTCGTTTGGTGGGCTAAGCATTTTTATCCGTGGGACATTTTGAGTTACTTTCCATTCGGCATTTGCGTATTGCAGATTGAGGTTCACCTTTGCTGCTTCCGGAGGTAGTTGTGTTTTAGGGAGCCCGTGTTGCGTGCCTGAGGAGTCGCCTTTTGGAATCCGCACTTTGTCTGAGGAATCGGCTCAGGGGTTTTTCCCGACTTTTTGCTTTAGGTCGCAGTGTTGATCCCGTGCATAAGAGTTTTGCTGAACGTTTGACGTATCCCGTTGAGGTGGGGCTTTTCCCTTGAATTTGCTGTTTGTTCGACATTGTCCCGGGGCTTTTGTGAATGCCCCCATTGTGCAAGCAAGGAAGTCCTCGTTGCGCCTGCATCTTAAAAGATTGTTCTGCTCTTGACATGGTTCACTGATCGTGCTGCTCGAACAGACACATAATTAGACCTTAGTACACGAACTTTTGCGAATTGCCAAATTAGTATGAACACGGTAAGCAGATAGAGTGGGGTAAAGTAACTTTTAGTAAAAGATAGAGTTAAGGAAGTAATGCAGAGCAATAAGTGTCCTGTTTCGATAGTTCATGATTGTGGCTTCGACGGCTACCACTTTGAATCTCGCCCTTTCCCTTTTCTTAAGGTGCGTTGCCTCTTGTTTGTGGAGAGTCGGGGTTTTTGCTGTTGTTAGCACATATTGTAGCAAATGATTCTGCCGGATTGGCCCTTTTACCGTGCCTACATTTCAAAGGAGTGTTTGGCTTTTAGCATGGTTTACTAAGTACTTTATACATATAGACACATGGTTGAAATCCTTTGCAAAAAATCCCCCTCTTTTTTTTAAAATAGGTCGATACTTTGTATGGGCATAGTGAGTTGCTGAAAGTAAGACAAGATGACTTAAGTAATTAAGATAAAATTAAGGAGGCGAAACAGAGTAATAAGAGTCCTGATCCGATAGCCGCTGTTGGGGCTTCAGTGGCTAATCTCTTCGGTTCGGGCCTCCCTTTCTTTTAGGACGCACTGCCTCTCGTCTGCGGAAGGCCCGGGGGAATTGTTGTGGCGTTGTATGTACTGCTGTAGGCGGTTCCTCTGGATTAGCCCCTCAATCACTGATTTCAAGTGCCTGCATTCATTGGTGTTGTGCCCGGGCTGCTTGTGGAACTGCCAAATCCTCCGGATCTCATGGCTGAGTCTTTGACCTGTTTTTACTTTGAAATCAGATACCTCTCGGAATTTCTAGTTGCCGTAAAGATGTTTCCGATGGTGTCGTTGAGTGGAGTGAATTCGGAATTTTTGAAGAATCGCAGCTTCTTCTTTGCCCGATTGTCTTCTTCTTCGCCGCTTCTCTTTCGACTATCATAGTCGCTCAGTGTGTTTTCTTCAGCCTTCGCGTATTCCTCAGCCTTGCTGAGTATTCGCTCGAGTGTTTTCGGCTTCTTTTTCTTGATCCACCGTCCCAGCTTGGTTCCCTTACATATCCCCCCTTAAGGGCCTTTAAAACCAGGTCAGGATCGAAATCCTTCATCTCGTTCACTGCCGCGGTGAAGCGGGCGAGAAAAGCTTTCACGGGTTCGCCCGGTTTTTGTTGCAGTTTGTCCGGTCTCGCGGTATTTTGGGGTTCGAGTGCATATGATTCGAACTGCTTATCAAGTAGCTTAACCAAGGTTGTAAAGTTATCTATCGATCGTGACGGCAGTTTTGTGAACCATAAGTAGGCCACCCCCTCGAGGTAGGTCGGGAAGTAGAGGCATTTGATTTCATCGGTAGCGTTCGCCATGTTCATATATTGGTCATATTTACATAGGAACGTTCCGGGGTCGCTCGTCCCATCATAGGGTGGTAGTGGTGGAGGCTCGAATCTTAATGGGTGTATGGCCCCTCTGACCCTTTTAGTGAGTGGGGTTTTAGTCGTAGGTGATTCCGATTCCTCTCGGTCTTCCTTCATCCTCAGAATATTTTCCATAATTATTTTTGCCATCCCTGAGACGTATCTCCGTTTTTTGTCGGACTCCAGGGGTCTGTTTCCCGGTGCTTGTTCGGCCGTCCCCCCGGGGCTTGAGATTAGGGGATTTGGGTGAACTATCGGATCTGATGCTCTCATGGTGGCGTGACTGAGCTCTATAATCGGGTCTTCTGGATGATAGGGCATCAGTATGTTGTATTCCTCATTGTCTTGGTCGGTGCACCGCATGGTTCCCTGAATGAAGTCCCGTTGTCTTGGATTCGAGACGTGGAGCCGTGCGTTCGGATTACGACTTGCTTGATCCGGGGAGAAACCAGTGGCATTCAACGCAGCCTTCGCAGTAGCAGCCTGGATGGCCAGCAGCGACTCGAGCTTCTTCATCATCGCGCCACTTGCAATATCTATTTGACTTGTTAACCCTGCCATTGCTTCTTCTAACTCCATTCTGGTCACAGACCCTCCAACTTCCGGTGAGTCTTCAGGTGCGAGATTGGTAGCAGACGACGTTACGGGGTTAACGTTATCGCGAGGACTGCCGATCCCATTGCTTCCTCTGCTTCGCTTGTCCATCCCTTTAAATAAACCTCTTCCAAATGGATCTTCTCGGATCTGGTAAAAGAACAAGTTAACACGACCCCACGGTGGGCACTAAAATGTTTACACCAAAAATGGCACAAACATCCAAAGGTACTAAGAATGTACTTCACCGATTCGGTAGGGAAAAGTATGAGGCCATATTCAACAAGTAAACATAGCAAAACAGAGAAAATACGAATAAAGTAAATAGAGACAAGGTTTTAGAGTGGTTCGGCCGTTAACGAGGCCTACGTCCACTATGATGGCGATTTCCGTTCAGACAACCAGAGTTACATAGTACATCGGATCTCCTTTATCATTCATCTCACTATTCACTCAATATACCCCCAATTATATCTTTCAATCTAGGAATTATACATGAGAATGGTATAGTTTAAAGAGGAAGAAGATGGACGAATGACTGATGAGTGTCTTGGCTATTTGGGAGATGAGCTTGACGCCATGGCTGGATTTCTATGAGGGTGGAGTCTAGCAGAACTTCGTTATTTTGGAGGATTCGATCCCTTTCCTGTTGATGGTCCTTCTCTATTTATAGGTGAGTTTCCCTGAGATGGATATCAGATCTGCTTTTGGGCCACTACGTCCGTTCACTCTGTTAACTACCAGATGTGCCATTGGCCAGCTGTCGCCAGTTGTCATGAGTTGTGTTAGCCATTATGGGCGAGCGACTTCGATGGAGCGAGTCATCCTGATGGGCTTGGGAGTGACCTCCTGGGTTGAAGGTCCTTCGTCAAGGTCGTTTACGTCGGATGAATGTCATTGATTTGTTGATGACTCTTGCGGAGCGACCGGTTATTGTGTTGTAGCCATGCTCCTTCTGTTCTAAGCGGGCGAGTGGTGATCTGATCTTTGTGATAGCCTTTGGGATGGTCGGTTGATGCCCTGCAGTTGTGGTGCGTTGTGACGCTTTCCTTAGGAGATGTGCGTGCATCCGTTTAGTAGGTTTGAGTCCTAAGCGATCGGTGTTGTAGTTGCCTGGAGGCCTTTATGTGTGCACTCAACCCTGCTTCTGAGGCCTTGTCGTACATGTGTGAGCGAGCTTTGGTTCCTGGATCGTGGAACCTTGGCTCGATTTGTGCGGGCTCTCGGGATGTACTGTTTTTGTCTCTGCTTGGTCATTCCCTCTGGGTTTGTTGTACGTTCGTAGTCGGCCTTTATAGATGGTCGTTCCACCTTGGTCCTGATGCTCGGTCTTTCTTAGTGTGCTTATCTGGGAGTTTTAGGATGGCACTGTGTTTAGGTAGATCCCGATGGGCGTTCGTCCAGGATTTCTATGATCAATGTGCGGGTGGATTTTTTTGGGATTAACAATAACCATATCTCATTTTTCATTTAATTATCATTTCTAAATATTTGTCACTATGTTCTTACTATAATTCAACATTTACCAGTTCCTAGCTGAAAACTGGCAAGTGAATAATTCCCTAAGCATCAACCCCGAAGACCGAAATCAACATCAAATTAATACTCAGAAAATCACTCAACCCAACCAATCTTCTAATTAAGTTCTAAGTTCTTATCTTAACTCCTGATCAATCCACATTATTCCACTTTAAAACCATTTAACTATTTTCTACTTTGAGAATCTCGCTTCAACTTCATTTGTTCCACGTAATTACTTTATTAAGTAACGTTAATTTAGATTTAACGTTTTGGCCTCGCATCCCTTTATAAACCTTATTTATAAAACCTAAGTTGAATTTAAAACACTGTTTTCCCCTGCTTTCCATTACTCAATTCAAATATTACGTAAACATTTATTTTAAACCAACGCATTGGCTTAAAAATCTCTTTATAACTCCATTCAAAATCTGGGTTTTAATATAGCACCTGCTTACCCACCCCTTTAAAGATCCAACTAAACTTTACTCCAAACTCGAAAACTTACATGATGAATTTTATCATTTAAATGGTAATTTCCCAAATTATCAAAATAATAATTTGGCTCATCGTTAACTCTTATAGAAATAGTATATTCTTTCAAAATTAAACAAATATTCATTAATCTATTACATTGTATAAATTCGAAACAAATTAACCAACTAACTAAGTTCAACTAAAATCTTAAACCATGGTTATCTCTTTAATCAATCCAATTAGTCTTTCCTTTAAATTAATTAATAACATAATTAATTTAAATAATCCATTTAATTATCTTTGATAAACAATTTATCCAACTCTTTGACCATTTCGTTAATATTTGCTTGCTTGCTTGTAAATCTTATTAACATAAGAATTCGATTTATAAACCATTTAATAATTACTAATAAACTTAAATAACAAATATAAATTTCTCTTTTTATAAACTTTTATTCAAATTTATAGATTTTAAAATATTTCTTCAGTTATAAAATAAATTTTTAACTTCATTACCGCCTATCCACTTAATGGTAAATCAATAAAATAAAACGATTTGTATTTAGGCCAACTGTTGCCAACTACTCAACCAATACTGCCCATTAGTTAAAACGAAATCAAATGTTCAATTATGTTTAAATAAATCGTCTAATCAGAACAGTCCATATCATGATAACATGAAGAAAAAAATTAATAGAGTTGAGGAATCCCGTTGGATCCCTCCAACATGTTTTCCCTGCATCAAAATACGATATCTCAACAATATCATTTATTCCAATAAACTGACATAATATTCAACCATTAAAAATAACAGCAATCCAAATGTCCATATTTCAATTCAATACGTTTATATTATTATAAACGTAACTAACGAGGTAAGTTACCTCTTTGGAAATAATCGTTAAAAATGACGATTGGTTTAGATTAAATTGAACAACCGTTTAATTTAATCGGTTTAGCCAACACATATAAATATATATTCATCATCCATCAACCAATTAACAATCATAGTACACAAATATTTAAACCCAACTTATAAAATATAAGCGGGATAAACTGAGTGAGTCGAACTCACCTCGATTGATTTGTTGAACGGTTTGATTTCAGTTAAATATAATTCTAGCGTCGTTGGTTTCATTTCCTTCTGTTATTACAGTCATATGTTAGAATCATTTTTAATAATTCGATTAAAATAATTAATTAATTTCCTTAAGTATTTGTAAACTAAAACCAATTGCGATGATTAACTAACGTCATGCGTTTTCTGGTTGCTCCCATCCCTTTACTCACGCCATGGCCATAACACACACCCCCATAGTATTATTGTTGCGTTCAATCTATCCCTCGCCTTCACGTTATCTTCAACTGTCCGCCATCCTTCTTTTTGAATTGACAACACAACCCCATGCTTCTCTCTTCACTGTTTCCTTTTTAAATTTGAAAACCCCGCTCCACCTTAATTTTTGATGCTCCGCGCTCAGACATCTTACTCCCTCTTGTCTTTTTTCTTCACAAACCCTACTCACGCAGGCTCTTATACCCTCACCGCTACATTTCTTGAATACTCCGAAACCTGTACACTACGCTTTCAATCCATACACGTCCTTAGTCTTTGTTTCCACTTCATGCCATTTATTTCAAGTAGTACACACTCACGCCACGTTCCATGCATGCTACTATTCTCGCAACAGCACTCTGCTTCTTCACAGTCACGTTCCCTTTCCTTTTTTTTCATCTTCTTTCAGAAACCGCTGTTACTTTCAAATAGAACCACCGTGCTTTCCATCCAAGCTCCCATCAAATCAACTTCTGCGCAGCTCCCGGACACAAACCGCGCCATCAACTGATGCTGCACAAGCTGAAACTGAAACTCACGTCACCCCCTTATCTTCTTCTCACCACAATCCTCCTCCAACTCATTTCTAGTCCCCATTTTCTAATTCGTATGTAGTAACAGGTTTCCCCACCAATTCGCGATTACTGTACTTCCTCTACTATCCCTCAGCATGCCACGACTTTCCCCCTCTAGAACCGCTGAAGCCATCACCGCTTCACCGTCTCCCAAAACCGACAACTCGTGTTGATACGTATATATATACTGTCTTTCGTCTTTAAGCTGAAGTGGAAGGGTTTTAATTGAGGAATTAAATCCTGAAGAATATGGACGGATCTTTGGTTATAACTTACTACCGAACAAAGTGATTTCAGCATGTATTTATACGGAGCAAAAGATGGGGATAAGCAGCATGTCTATCACAAGTACAAATAGGTGCTGTGTCCCATAAAGGTAGCTTCTCTTAAACTTGCGGGTGAAGGAAAATAGGTTTGCAGCGTCTTTTCCTTTTCATTCATAGGTCTGCTCATCAGTGAATAGGATAGCTTTGCATTTGATTAGCAGAGTAGATGTGAAAACACAAAGCAGAGGGCGCAATTAGAAGTAATAATAGGGCATCTTTGTTCGAACAAAGCATGTGCGATTTCAGAATATAGGATGGAAGAGAGAAGAGTATAGCTGTGTTTAAATATATTTTGAATGAAGTCTTCTTTTCAAATATAGAGTAGCTGGGTTATCTTCCTTAGCTGTTGCTGCTGCTAGTTAATGGTAGGCGCAGAAAGTTAGCATATAGGCTGTAAGAATTTTGGTTACAAATAACACGTATTTTCATTTCATATAATAGAATAGGTTTGCATATACAGGCTGTACGTTGATGGCATGTGGGGTTTTAATTGGCTTTGGGATTAAGATATTTATATTATAATTTTTTTTAATATGGCATTAAATCTTACTGTTAACCGTTGTGTATCCCAACCGTTAAGTTCGTACCACCACGCACGAGCTCCGAACACAATGAAAATGGACACACTATTACGTCTCAACGTTCCGATCCCAATAAAATTAATTACTTTGAAAACGGACTTTGTTTGCACAACGAAATTAATTTAATTCCAATATTCCTATTGGTTCACTCTTAAATTGTATGCACCAATACAACGACTCTGATTGGCTCCAAACGGAAAATTTAACAATAATTAGCTATACGCATTCCAATAAAATTCCATTCATCGAAAACGGAGGTCGTTTTGAAATTTAATCATTTATGAGGCATATATAATATCAATAAAAATATATTTAAATCTAAAACTTAATTTAAGTAATAACAAATTATTATTATCGTATTTCTTCAAACAAAATATTACACAGCTTTAAAATAAACAAATATATATTTAAACTCAATATTAAAAAAATCCAAGTTAAAGCGATATTCAAATATATAAAAACCGCTTATATTTATTTAAATAAACATTATCATTTATTAACAAATTGCATAACGACTATTTGAAAATTTGAATTGGACATAGCTAACAAACTATAATACGAAATGTCTATTTTTCTCTTTCATTAGAAAAATATAATCAAATCAATCTAAACGATTCTTGTTTCATAGAATTCCGACTCAAAATGAATTATTTATATTCAATTGAAGTTCAAAGCGTAAATTACGAACTACCGCGACGTTTTCGAGCACATATTATAATTATATATAAATTTATCCTTCAACTTCGTTATATAATCGAATTATATATTATAAATCCATTTAAAATCTCACATCGATATTAAAAAAATAAAATATATTAAATATCTAACTACTAAAATTACAGGATGTTACAGAAACATGCGACTTCAATGTCGGATTCTGGTCACGTCGACCGGCCATAACCCATCACCGCCACTCAGAGTGAAGGTCTCTAGGAGTATAACAAATTTGCAGTTGAAAGTTCGTTGAATAGATGATCAGATTAGAAATTAAACGAGGAGGAAGAGGGATTGATTCGGGCCGTTCATTGTTAATTAGATATTGGGTTCGAAAAATGAAGAGTAGTGATGGGTTAATTTGAAGCAAAACATTGCTTTCTGTGTACAGGGAATCTGTTGGGCAAAGGACTGACACATTTTTTTCCTTTGATTGGTCAGCTTTAGTTTGTTTGTAGATTCAAAATTTCAATAATTCTGAATGGATACACATTGCTACCGCAACTTTTAACCAATCTAATTTCGAAATTTACAGATTTGCTAAGATATGAGTCAGAACGAGGCAGAGATATTTTTTTTATAATATAAAGTCGACATGAATAAATGTCTAACTATGGACATAGTAATATGCGAGAGTTGTTGTTTTTCTTCCAGGCAGATTTGCGCATGGAATTAAAATGATCAGATAAGATTTAACACAATTTTTCTCGATCTATGCTTTTCGTGTTTGATTGTTTAGATTTTTGAATGGACATAAGGAGATTTGGCCAGGTTTAAAGATTTTAAAAAGATTATGATAATGTACTAATTTTTCCCTATTGAAAGCGATCCTCGTTTAATTATTTAACGCGTGATTTAAAGTTCGACGTCAATAATTGAACACAAAATTACACGGTTTCCAAAAATAACGAACCATACACATATCCTAACTCTAAAAGTCGATATGAATTCAACGGAACAGGTTTCATGCCTCAATTCGATCATTATCTCAAATTGTATACAAATACCTCCTAATTAAATTAAATTCATTTAATTAATTATTACGCAAACCAGTTGTGCATTTATGGTTGTCGACGTCACATACGATATTGGATCGCCACGAAATTTATTTTCATACAATAATTTAACATTACAGATTCAATGAAACTGGTTTCATTGAAATCCATTACTGTTTCAAAATTGTTTTTTTAACTGTATTAAATTAATATAAAATTCACATTTTCGCCAAACCCATATTAGACTAACTACTTTAAAAACTGTAACAACTTCCATTTTATTCCCACAGCATATATAACCATTCAGAAATCATTTTGATCCAAATTCCAGGTTAAAACGATTTTCACTTCATTAAAACTCTTTTAATTTATTAAATAAACCGTTATAATTTATAAACGATTCTATAGCGACTATTTGAAAATTTGATTTGGACATAACTCTAAATATTCTAGATGAAATCTTGATTTTTCTCTTTCATTAGAGATCTATAACCAATAGATTCGGACGATTCTTGTTTCACAGAAATCCGACTTAAAATGGCTTCTGAATATCCAATGGAAGTTCAAAACGTAATATTACGAACTACCGCGACTTTACGAGCTCGTTTTATAGTTATATATAAATTATACATTCAAACTTCATTTAAATAATAAATAAAAATCCTTTTATATTCCCATATCAACATTTAAACCAAATTAAATGTTTAAACAAAATAGTTAAAAATCTGGGTCGTTACATTCCTCCTCCCTTAAAAGAACTTCGTCCCCAAAATTAGTAAGGTAGGAAAAAGGCTTCATGTCCATTAACTTTTCAAAAATCTATTTTCTGAACTTTTATTTTCAATAAACCCAATTAGTTTAATTGGAAAACAAATTTACTTCTTTTAATAAGAATCTCAAAAATATCCTAACATTTTGAATTTTGAATTTTTTTTTTTGGCAGAGTCTCTCTTGTACGGAGGGACTTCTGCAATATTGCAGGAACAATAAATATATATACATCGACCCGCACGGTCGAAAAACAAAATTCAAAAACCAAAGTTTTATATTTTCGTGTAGGTGTACCTTATACGAACGTTATTGAGCATATTTGCTCGGCTTATATGCAAGTTATTCAACCAAAACCAATTCTCAAAGACTTCCGGTATCTATACTTAACTCAGTTTACCACATAAGTAACAATTATATGAAATAAAAAATAACATCTCATTAATCAAATATAGCTATACAAAATCCAGAATCAAACAAGGGTTAAATCTTTTAGTTGTTCATATGTGGTTCCATTCACATTTATTATACTGAAATTAATTTTCCTAGTTTCCATTTCATCCAATCTCCATTAATCCGTTGATGAATAAAATTCAATTTACCTAACATACAATTAATAAACAATCAACTCCCAATGCACAATAAACTTGATTAAACCAATTGAATTCATATTCAATATTAATAGTTACTTTACTTTTTTTCCTTCGGGTTAACATATTTTAATACCAATCGGTCAATATCTGATTAATTTTCATTCAGTTATTATTATTCAATTTCTAAATCCAAATCTATTTTATTTAATTCCAAGTTAAATTTTATATTAAGGTTTTCATCTCTAAATTTCATATTTGAAATTCCACTTTAGCTACTTAATTCATATGAGATTTATTAATCATTAACAGCAATCCATTTTGAATACACCAATCGATTACTTATATTCAATTTAAATTCATTGTACTTGAGTTAATTCATCATGGGTTCTTAGCTAAGTTCAATCATCTATACTCATGCAATTCAACCATACGATCCAATTTATTCTCAAACATTCTATTTGAATTCATTTATTTGCATTTATCTCGGTTTCCCAAACACATGCTAAATTCTTATTGACTTAAATTAAATTTTATTTCGAAATTCAAGTTCTATTTCAACTTATATGATTCCTTAAGTTAAATTAAATATTAAAATTCCCGCATTTCATATTGAAAATCTATTTTGGTTAATTCTTTTCAAGTTCATAATCAAACCCATTCAAATCAACATTGGTATATTTGATTGTTTACCCATATTATAATAATTTAAGAAAATCATTACTTTTATTGCTTTACGAAATATATTGGGCAAAAATAATTTAAAATAATTTTATATCCAATTACGAATACGCGCTCTCTCACACACACACACTCTTTTAAAATTAGTTTAGGGTATTACTATCCCTATCTCTATTGAGTTACGCTATAGAGCCAAGGTTCTTGCTTAACCTTCAGCTCTGATACCACTATGTAACGACCCACTTTTTTTGTACAGTTTTAAGCTGACATTTAACAACACACATCAACTCAAACTACACAGAAAAGAAGATAGTTAAGAGAAAGAAATTAGAAGACAAGAAAAGAAATAAATATTAGAATAAAAGAATAAGAAATTAGAGCCTCACAACATAATGGACAAAATATAATATCAACAATACTTTATTCAAAAAAGAAACTGTATATATATAATTACAATGTCAGAGTACAACATCGGATCAATACAACATACACACAGCGGAATAAGTTAATACTATATAATATGGATATACGTCTCAACTCCAGCTCCTCTTTCGAAGTTCCAAGCGAAACCTAACCTGATAATATACTCGATCTGACCCGAGCACATTTGAAGCAAAGCAAAATACAACCGGATCAGTATGAAATACTTTCAGTGATGAATTCATATGACAAACAAATTGTTTAACTTTAGAAAATCTCTTTGAAAGAAAAGGATAATCATAAGACCAGTCCACACATAAACACATACGGTTTTTACCTTACGATAACCCAAACTATTTTTGATATTAAAATCCAGTGATATTAAAATAGTCTCTATCAAACCACATATAATTAACCATCTAGCAAAACGCTTGCATCTCATGCACTACAAATATAGTATATAATCAAAAACCGCTTGGCACTTATTGGAATTTGGATTTTCAACTATGAAAAGGTATGGGACCACCTTTCGAAAGTGTACCGCCAGAGAGCAATACACTAGGGTTCAACAAGAAAATCTTGCAACCCAGCCACACATGACCGACCACTCATTCATCTTGAGTGTACCGATTATATTGCCACCCTATGGTTTTATGGGCCCACCATACTTCGTAGGAGATACAGAAACGAAAGAAGAACAAATAGAATTTTCTCTAGATGATGACAATATACCCTAATTGGGAATGACCAACTTAGCCATGCTGCCTGCCTGATTTTTATCATTTCTCGGTTAATGAGGCTTGAGGTCACGATTTATGCTTTAGTGAACATCTCAATAACTTTGAATGCCACATCGTCAGATCCATCAAATCACTAGCTTACGTCCACAAATATACTCTGGGTGTTAAGCTAAGAGAAGGTATCTTCTTTACCACCAAACTTGGTATATTTGTAAAAATCAACGTACGTAACTCTTAAGGAAATACTCTGTCAGAAACTCGTCCATACAAGTCATACAGGAACAGGATGAACCGAAGACACCCTTCTACCGCATCCTATGTAGGAATCACCCTAGAGAAGTCCTTGCAATCCATAGATTCACCACGACAGAATCACAATTTATCTCTTTTGTAGGAGCTACCCAGAGATTATAAGTAGTTCTTCCGCTTATGAAGATATACGGTTTTCATCCCTTTTGTAGGAGCTACTGTAACGACCCAGAAGATCTGAACCAATTTAAAAATTTTAAATTGGCTAAAATAATGGATTTTAAATATTTAAAATAAATATTTTAAATAATGGCGATGAAAACTGAGTTTGAATCGACATTTGAAAATGAATATAATTAATTATAATTATATATAGAATTGAAAATGGCGCGGTAGTTCGATAATTCGATTTCAAACATCAATTGAATATACCGGGTGCAAAACAATCCGGATTTTAGTGAAACCAAAAACATTAGGATCTAATTGATGATATCTTTCCAACGAATCTGACCAATCGAAATTTGATAGCGGGAATCAAGAGATATGTCCAGTTGAAAATTCTGAATAGTCGCTATGGAATTCAGGCCCTTAAAAATGGGCATTTTGCAAATGACCTCGGATTTCGATGAAACCACTTTTGTTGGATCCGCAGGGTCAAGTTATTGTTAGGTTTCAAATTTCATAATTTTTCGAATCAATATGTGAGCGTGGCAAAGGAAAACACGTTTGACCAGTTTCTGTTGATTTTAATCGACTGGAAATTGGCCATTTTTCAAACGGTCTCAGAATTCGACGAAACTAGTTTTGTTAGGACCGTATCGTCAATACGAAGCTAGAAAATATTTTTCTGGAATTTTTCTAGTTAGTATGTGACCCCGGTAATTTGAAATGTACGTTTAAAATTCAATATAGTGATTTAAATGTAAATTCAACGGGAACTGATTGTAACGATCAAATCAGCTTGCGATACATATCCCAATGTGTCCGGAATGGGGGTAAAACGCTACGGACGATAGTCGGTGGGTCCCATTTCGACTTCGAATAAAAAGTCAACTTTTAAATAGAAATTTAATAATAATAATAATTTATATAAACCCTTTTCTCTCTCTCTCCTCACTTTCTCTCTGCCGTTCGAAATAAAAAAAAAACCCTAAATCAGTCGACGAAGGAGCCACCGCTCTGACGACCCACGACCGCCGCGCCTCCATCTCCTCCTTCCCGATCCTCTCCACCTCGCGACGCACCCGAACCCCCCCACCTCGCGACGCACCCAACCCCCCCCCCCCCCCTGAAGCATCGCGACGCATCCGCCGCCCCCCTCGAAGCCAGCTCCGCCCTGACGCCTCTTGCCGCCGACCCTGACATCGACCCCCCTTCTTCGTAGATCAATGTAAGTTGTTTTTATTTTATTTTATTTTTATTTTTAATTCTGAAAATACTGATTTTAAAAGGTATTAAAACTGATTTTTAAAAAGTATTAAAATTGATTTTTAAAAAAGTATTAAAACTGATTTTTAAAAAAGTATTAAAACTGATTTTTAAAAGGTTTTAAAACTGATTTAATTTTGAAAAGAAAAAGATTTGAATTTTAAAAAGGAAAAGATTTAAACTTGAAATAGGAAAAGATTTGAACTTTAAATAGAAAAAGATTTGAACTTGGATGGAAAAGATCATATTTTTAAAATAGAAAAGACGGAATTTTTATTAAGTAGAAGAAGTAAGATATGATTTTTATATTTTTAAAGCAATAAAAATATGATTTTTACATCATAGGAATATTAAAAATATAATCTTTATTTTTGAAAAGGCGGAATCTATATTTTTGAAATGCAATTTTTATATATTGAATAACATAGTAAAAATTCGATTTTTACATATGTAGAGAATACGGGCAACGAAAGCGACGAAATGCGAGATTGGCGAAGATTTCTCTAAGGAAGAGTCGTAGTATTGGATAGCTATTGGTGAGAATTTCTCACTCTTCAATTTCTTTTTTTTTCTAACCATATATATATGTATCGAAATAAAAGTGAATTGCTATATATAAATATATATATATATATACACGCCCCTCGTCCACAAACCATGGACGATATTTATTGATTGAAATTGTTGTGAAAATTGATTGATAGCGAATGATTATTTGGGATTGTCTGTGGTTGATATTGATTGATTGAGGTTGAAAAATACCCGTTTGTGGTTGAGAAATATTTGGTTGAAACCACATAGGATTAGTTTGTGGAAATGAAATAAATATATACATGCCGCCTGCGTGCGAACTAGATGCATGATCCCCATTGTCAAAAACCGCGAGGTTTTAAGGTAGAGCGAGGAGCCGTACTAGGGACGGTCCCGGTTTTAACTACCCTGCCGTTATGCTGCCGAAATTTTGAATAATATTCGTGTGTTTGAATTATTTTCATATGCTTAAACTATATTTATTCATTGAATAGAAAACATTCATGTGTTGAATTGATATTCATTCGTTGATTAGAAATTCATGTGTTGAATGGTATTCATATTTTGAAATAAATTGTTTGATAATAAAAATCACATTTTTATCTATATATAGAAACTATAGAAAACATTCATGTGTTGAATTGATATTCATTCGTAGATTAGAAATTCATGTGTTGAATGGTATTCATATTTTGAAATAAATTGTTTGATAATAAAAATCACATTTTTATCTATATATAGAAACTATAGAAAACATTCATGTGTTGAATTGATATTCATTCGTTGATTAGAAATTCATGTGTTGAATGGTATTCATATTTTGAAATAAATTGTTTGATAATAAAAATCACCTTTTATCTATATATAGAAACTATAGAAAACATTCATGTGTTGAATTAATATTCATTCGTTGATTAGAAATTCATGTGTTGAATGGTATTCATATTTTGAAATAAATTGTTTGATAATAAAAATCACCTTTTATCTATATATAAAATCCTATTTTTGTCACCTATATGAACTATATAGAATAATAGTGTTTTGAAATGAATTGTTTTACAATAAAAAATCACATTTTTATTGTATGCATAAATCGTTGAAATGTGAAGTGTTAAAAATAGCCACTTGTTCAAAATAAACATATATGAGTTGAAATATTCATTAATTAGCTAATGAAATGATTTGCATCTATTTATGTAACATTAGAATGAATGGTGTTTTTAAACCAAATAGAAATCAAATATGAAGTTGAATAGAAAATGATAAATGATAAGAACTGTATATGTATGTACATGCATATTCATTGAACAGGTTATAGCAAAGGGGCTAGAGAAGAGGAATAAAATTTTGTGCCCGACAAATAGGTAACACATTTACTGTTTTGTTTGGGTGATGATTTTATGAGCCTATTGGCTAGCCGCTTGGCTTTTTCTTTTTCTTTTTGAGATTAGAAGGACCGGGAAAGCTATTTGCGATTTCCCGATGCTCCCGGTGCAGGGGAGGTTATGGCGAAATTTTCCAAAAATTTAAGGCGTTAGTGAAATATTTGAAGTGAAAATGATATTGAAATCATTGAGTGAACTATATTTATATAATTATATAAATATAAATAAAATTAAAACGAAACGTGACCGTGCAGTTCGTATTTTGAAACCGTGATTTCAAACAACTAGTACGGGAAATCCGACCATTGGATTTTCCCGAAACATCAACCGTCGGGTTCGCCTTGGAATAATCTTTCCAACGGCACCAACCTTGTAAAAATCCAACGGTTGGATTGTCTGGAATGTTTAATTCAAATCTGAAGAAAAACAGCGCCAGAAGTGATTATATTTATATATTATATAAATATAATTATATATTTAATCGAATAACGACGCTGCAGTTCGTATTTTGAAATCGAAATTTCAAACGATTGTACCGGGAGATCCGACCGTCGGATTTTCCCGAAACTGGAACCGTTGGATTCGTTTTGAAAAGACCTTTCTAATGATGTAAATTTTGCGAAGATCCAACGGTTAGATTTTCAGATATGTGTAAATCAAATCTGAAGAAAAACAGCGCCACGGCCGCGTTATGGCCCGAAGCGTCGTTTTGAATATATGGGCTATTTTAAAATAAATAAAAATAGCGATAAATCGTCATAAAATACCATAAACAATATGTAGTGGAAATAAACTGAATTTGCTCGATTTATGTTGTATTTGATGGTTGAATGTGTTTGGTGTGAAATTTACATTAAAGAACAATATTGGTGTTGTCGAATAATTTAACCATTGAAATAAATTGATTTGAAATTCTAAATATGCGTGAATTATTTGAAAAGGCCGAGTTAATTCTCATTTCGAATAATTGACCGACGATTGAAATTCGAAGATGAAGACGGTGGTCGAAGACCGGAGATCTTCACCTCGTTTGGATGGTAACCGAGGTCCTGATTGGGAGGCATCCCGAAATATGGATAATGAGTGGTGATCATCTAGACGTACGTGGTGATCGATGGGTTTGCGAGGTATTAAGTGCCTCCGGTTTCGTTCAGACCCAGAACGGACTTATAAATGGACTGTGTGTCTGACATTGGAGTTTATTCTGTGTTGATTGATTTCTGTTAAATATACATCTGTTTGGCGGCGGAGAATTTATTCTTTTGCTTAACGCTCTTCTCTGAGACGCACGAGCTCAGAGGTTGTATATGGATGGACATCAGTCGCATGGCATGAATTGCATGTGTAGCATGCTAAGATGCAATGATCAGGGCTTCTGTTGAAAAGCAAAGCCTTGTGGTGATGATCAAAGCACCGCCTGTGTGGCGTAGCTTTGTGTATAACGTGAATTCGCGAGCCTCACGTCCCGGTATGAACCTAAAACGGGAGAAGGACCTCAGGGAGGGCATGCGTTTCTTTCTAGCTAGGGTGGTGTCAGTGACCTACCAGCCCTGAAATTTATATACTTTTCACCTATGTGGTTGTTACTGTTGCGACGCACCTCGGTTTGATCGGACGATCCAGGTCCGATGGAATCATTCGTTGGCTCGTTTACGCCCCAAAGGGCGGGGAAACGTAGTGTTCAGGCATTTTAATCCACATCGGTGGACCGGCCCTGTCGCTCCGAAGGCTTGACTGAGTACTTGCCTGTGGCTCGGGCTAGAGAGTCACGAATTCGGTAAGGACTATCTTTTGCCTTGGTTCATGACGGAAATCCAATTTCCAAATACGACATCGTGCGGTTTTGATTGTATATATATATATATATATACATATATATATATATATATATATATATATATATGGCGACATGATATATGGTACCCATGCCGTCTATGATTGATAGTTATGATTTGAAATTGCTTTCAAAACATATAAACACTAGCAATAATATCAAATGCCTTCATTTTATTCGTATCAAGCATATTTTGGCCGTTATAAGGTAAAAACTCTATCCTCCGGTTTGCGTTGCATTGTGTGATGGGAACTGAGTCTTATAATGGCTTCATTTTTATAAAAAGCATAGCGATGTTTAAAAGAAAGATTTGTTTTAAAGCACTGGCAATCCAATGGAGTAAACCCGTTCCACGAAAGTGGCGTGGTCCTGTGATTAGCCAATTATATATGTGTTGAATGGATTTCTCATACCAGTCCCATGACTGACTCGTAGTTTGTTTCACTTTCAAACTCGGGTGCCCCTTTTTCTACACGGGCAGCCTTGTATTCAGGTTTAGCTGGTTCTTTTTCTGGATAGCTGGAGCTGAAGATGGATTCTATCATTTATTTCTTTTTATGCTGTTCAGCTCCTATTGTACATATTTTGTTTATTTCCGCTGTAGACATTTATGTATAGCTGAACTGTATTTGTACTAAGTAGGATCCTGTATACTGTGTAACTCTGATGATTACTTTTATCCAGTATATTTTATTGTTCATATTCTGGTGTATTTGTTTAATTTTGTTCTGCTATTATCTGTTTCTGTGTTATATTCCAAAGATAACCCTTGTTTCCGTCTGAACGGGATTTCGGGTCGTCTCAGCTACCCAGAGATTATAAGTAGTTCTTCCGCTTATGAAGATATACGGTCTTCAATGCTCCATCTCTATTTTTTGCAAGTTAGTTTCAAATGCAACGTTGAGTCGAAGTGGTTTTGGGTCTAGTTCCCATCCTGGTCTCTTCGAAACACCACGTCAAAAGTCCAATAATATATTTTATTGATAGTCAGGGTTTTAACTATCAATCTCAAACAATACGGTCAAGTATATTGGCAGCTTAGGTCTTTATCACTATTTAAAATCATTCATTCAAACTCTTCCTCGATCTTCAAACCATTTCATCGATTAAATCGATTCCATTTACTTATTTAGAACAAGTGTATTTAAAATCATATCATTTCCATTTCTAGAAAATAATGCTATATATTTAACCAATTGATATAAACATAATCATATTTCCAACTTGGGCCAAACAAATGTTTAATTATTCATTTGTTTATTTAAAATCCCAATAGTTTAATTATAATTTAAATCTTACAAATAGCGTTGCAATATTCCTTCTTATGGAAATAATAAACTAATTTCAATTTCCTTTACCATCACAAACTAATACTATCCCTCGATAATAGTGAAGTCGTTCAAATTAAGGTGTTTTATTTACCTCTTACACCATGATCGACGACATTCTTATCTCATAATAGATAGAAGTTCGTAACTTAAGAATCCATATTACTTAAAATATCAACCAGAATCTTATTTACGATTTATAATATGGTTATAAACCATATTCTTATTTCAGGAAAACTTCTGTCGATTATATCCATGTTTAGTCAATTCATACATTAAGTTGTTCTTACAAACCATTTCTTTAGCTTTGAATTCTTCTATTATCATTCCGTTTTTAACTTGGATTCAATACTTCAAAACCATTAAACATCATATTATGAAACTAAGATTTTGGAATTTTATAACTAAAATCCATTTATCCATTCACAAAACCATTTAACGTTCATCTTCTTTGCCCTTTCAACCTTTTCTTTCTATTCGAATCATTTTAATTAATTCAATTAAGTAAAATATCTTTTTTAAGTTAATACTTAATTTTGGTTTCTCTTTATAAACTCCTCCCGAAAATATCTGGATTTTTATAATAAAATCTCCATTGTAAAATCTTTTACGAATATCCAATTTAATTCTATTACAACTCGATTATTATCTTAAATGAATTCCATTTAAGAAATAATCTTTTTAATTATTATTAATTAAAAAATAATTAACTTCATCATCTGCTGAATAATATTAGTTTATTTCTTCATTAACTAATTAACTAGATTAGTTAATCACTTTGTTCAAATAATAACTAACTATATAAATTAAATAATCATTTTTAAACATCACTAAATAAAAAGATAATTAATGTTTAAGAAATCTTATTAATTTAAAACAATTATTTACTAAACCATTTTTAGATTAACTGAAAACTAATTAATTTAAAAATCAATTTCAAACAAACAGTTGACTTAGTCAACTTCAAACCATCAGTTAATTCGTTAACTGATTTCAGTAAATTCTTCCTCTTAGATTAATTAATAATATAATTAATTCAAAATTATCACTCAATTAAACAATTATTCTAAACCCATAGGTTAATTACCACTTGATTTGCCTACAAAACTTGTTTAAACGTAAAACTCCTATTATAAAATCATTTTATAAAATTAAAACCAATTTATAATATCGATTTATTTTTAACTTCATTTACTTAAAATATATATAACATAATTGGAAAACTTGTTTCAGTTATAAAAATAATTTTTATAACTTAACTGTGTCAATTCGCCCGACGATAAATCAATGTCTAGATTTTAGGCCATCTGCTGCTAATTCCTTAATCAATACCATTTATTGGTTAAAAACATAACAACGTTGAGTTCTAATTCAGCTTCAACATCCAAACAGATTTTTAATGTCATTTGGGTTCAATCAATGCATATATAAATAATGTAAAAACAAATAGTACATATAATATTTGAGGAATTCAGTTGGATCTCTCCAACTTGTTCTTCCCTGCATCACATATAATAATATTTAAAATAAATATTTTAATCTAAACCATCTAATTCAACATAAATAATGTTGACAATCAATAAATAACCAATAATCAACCAAACAACCAATCATACAATTTTATACTAACAATGATAAGTTATAATTATATGAATTTAATCATGTCATAGTATTTCAGAAAGTGTGATAATTAACTCACATTACATTCGATTGATGATTTCAACGTTATTTCATTTAGGGGATTGTTAAAAGGGACTCCATTTTTGGTTAAGGGGAGTACCATTTTCAGTTTATTTTAAAATTATTAAGGGAGGGTTGAAATAAATTAGCCTCCCAACATATTAATAAAATTTCCAATACTAACCCTATACTCTTCATTAATGTAACCTTAAAACATAAACTTTAATTTAATTTTGCACATAGAAAAATAATAATGCATTAAACATAAATGTTCTGCACACATGAAAATAACAAATTCAAGCATTGTTTACTTTAGTTTTCACTATCACAGTAAGCATGGAACACAATAACAACAAATAAACACATACAAAACACACTAGCCACAAATGAAAAAAAGAGTAACAACATACACATACGCTTAGCACAACAGGAACATAAGTATAAATTCACTTAACAAACATTTGTTTTAATGTTGGAATATGTACACTGTTTTAATGTAATTACTTTTAACAAATCATCTCACAACGAGGTTGTTTTTGTTATCAAACTGTAAGATCTAAACCGTAACACGCTGTATTCACCCTCAACAAAATCCAAACTTTCCATGACGAATTGTATTCATGATTCACACAAATGAATGAAATTCGTCCGCTTTTCGCAAATTGTATTCATCTTTTTCAACAAAATCTAAAATTTCAAAAAGGGAATTTATCAACGTTTGATTTTATTTTTTTTTACCTCGCGGCGTGTTCGGATCGAACTGAGATTGAATTTTGATCGATAAGGTTTAAGGGATGATGAGGTCGGGGGTACTTTAGTCTATATTTTATTTTATTTTTAAAATTCCAAACCACCCCTTAACAAATAAAAAATAAGATAGAGTCCCCTTAAATTTATCCTCCCCTTAACAAAAAATGGAGTCCCTTTAATAATCCCCTTCATTTAATTTTATATATATTCGATTGATGATTTCAAGAAGTGTGAGGATTAACAATGAAATTTGATTTCGGCAGTAGCTTTGGTAGCTGAAAACACAAAATGCGATGATCTTAGCACCGCACATTATATATATATATATAGAGAGAGAGAGAGAGGAGCATTCATTGGCACCCCAAATAGTGAGCACCCCAAATGCCCCCAACAGAAACCAAGTATTTATAGTAGTTTAAGTTAGTGAGAGGTGAGAGAATGAGTGGAGGGAGAGAGAAACATGATATATGGTGGAAATCAGGAGGCATTTAGGGGTGCTGCACTGTTTCGGGTGCCATTGAATGCTCGCCATGTGTGTGTGTGTGTGTGTGTGTATATATTGCCATATATATATGTATGTATGTATGTGTGGTTGGGAGAGAGGAATGGCTATTTTCATCAAGGGTGCTACTATTCACACCCCGGTTTACACTTCCGGCCACCATTCTAAATTTAATACAAATGATTATTTTTTATATGCTTCGGGCCACCATATATTATTCCTTTATTCAGTTACTCACCACCGTACTTCTCCTAAAAAATCACGTACTTCTCTACAATTTCAATCCTTAAATCCTAACAAAAGCAGATATTCTTTTGTGCTTACTAGAGATGGAAGATGAAGATAAACAAGATGTTAGATTTGCTTGATTTTTATTGTTTTCTATTATTTTATAGAACATGTTATTAGGTTTTTATGGTTAGTGTTTTCCATTGCGTTTTAAGATATTTTTTCCGCTCCGTTGGAAATTTCAAGCTTGGAGTACATTAAATTTGAAGATGTTGTAATAGAGAATAAGTTTTGACTTGTAGGATTTTTATATGTATAACTTACGTATTTTGTTTTACAAATTTACATTAATATTTTTGTCGTTTGATAGATGGTATATTTGAATGATGATAAATTGGACAATGCCCTTATTGTTTCGGATGATAAACATGATGATTGTTATAATATGATGTAAGATGTTCGATCAGATGACCTAAAAGACATAAATGTTGATTTGATGAATCATTTCACAAGTGACGAAGTAAGTACTCATTTATAAAAATTAAAATTGCTAATCCGGTTATGAAAATGGATTATATTAATTTTTTTCTTGAACTATTTGACTTTACGTATTTGATTCGTAGAGTACATTGATTCGATGGTGTAAAACAATAGGAAAAAAGTTGAATACCGTTATTGCAATTCTAAAGCCGGATAAATTAGGACTTGGAAGAAAACCAAGGTTGCAATTGGGGTGTGAAAGGGTTGGATGTTATCGTAGTCATCAACGAAAGTCAAAACAGATGGAAAACAATATAAAAAAAATAGACCTAGCGCCAGTAGAAAATGCAACTGCCCTTTCAGATTTAAGGGCATGTATGTAGATGAAGATAAAAGAAAAGTAAGCGAAAAAAGAAGCGTTCGTTTAGATGAGGGAGATGGTGGCCTCTGCATTTTTACGTTATTAATTTAGACGGTGACCAGTAGAGGAAAATAGAAATATTTATGGTGCTTTTAGTTTTGGTGGCCAGTGATTTAAATTCTCGATCCACTGATCGCTTAAATCGTTTGGGTTCTAAAATCAATTCCTTGAACCTTCAACAGAAGTTCCCCCGTAGATAAGCCGTCTATCCCTTCCTACCACCATAATTTCACTACCAAATCCAAGCATCGCGAAGATCCGACATCAGTGATTTTTTTCGTTCTCAACTACGATCTGCAAGGTTTTCCCCAAATCTAACTTCAGACTCTTCCTACCCATCAGAAAATAGGCGAATTTTGTTTGAATACAGAGGATCAAGCCACCAGGGAATTTCGGATCTGGCATGTTCCAGCGTAAGTGAATTAGTTTCACTTCCAAATTCTCATAACCGATCTTCCGTTTGTTCGACAAGATTTTCCATTTCCTTCTCGGTGACCTGGTAAGAAATTTATTAATATAGATTGGGACGATTTTGTGGTTCAGTCTTCACTTAATGGAAAAAATGTTTGTGGCGTTGGGTTTCTGTCCAAGGTTGTGATATGGTTTCCGCTCGTTAACCAACTCTATTATTTTTCCTGGGTTAATTCTCATCCGCAAGAACCAAATTATGCTATATTATCCCCAATAACTCTCATATACGCTGTTTTGGGATCGTACTTTTTAATGGTTTCAACATGTGGTTTTTTTTTCCTGAAAATATTGACTCCTTTAACTCTATCTATACCTATTTAGTTGGCCGCAGGCCTTTCTATATTCATCTAAATGCATACATTAGACGTGAGTGTAACCGTAGTGGTAATTGTGATGTCTTTGCAGTGGAAAATGGATTTTGTTTAATCAAAATTGAAAAGGAAGATGATTGTAATACGGTGCTTAAAGGGGTTTCATAGACAGCAAGCTTATATTTATCAAATGTTGGGGACCTAATTTAAGATTAGAAAGAGATATGTTAGAATCCCATCTGGTTTGGAGAAGATTAATGAATCTTGATCTAGCGTTGTGGAATGTGAGGCGTATCAGCAAACTTGCTGGTATGTTTGGCACTCCACTGATGATGCATGATTGCATGAGATATGTTAAACAACTTAATTATGTGAGAGTGCTAGTTGACATAAAAGTAGGGGATGAAATCAAACATCAGACTCATGCTAAAGATAGCAAAGGGAATATTTACATCTAAATAGTTGAAAATGAATACATACCTCCAGTGCTAGTTGACATAAAAGTAGGGGATGAAATCAAACATCAGACTCATGCTAAAGATAGCAAAGGGAATATTTACATCTAAATAGTTGAATATGAATACATACCTCCAACTTGCAAAACATGAACGTGCTTGTCCATTCTCATTCACAATGTGAGATAGTGGCCAAGCCGATGAAAAAAAGTTTAGATCCCTATCACTACCAGCAACAACAATGAAATAATTAGAGAACAACCCACTGATCACAACATCATTATTGAAGCTCACAAAAATACACCTATATCTACAATTCCTAAAAAGGTTACTCTTACAATGGCGGTAGGACAGAGTTCACATCTAAGCTAGGATGATCAAATGATTCCACGTTCGGAGCTGACAGTTCCAATAGGTATGATAGTAGGCACCACAGGAGGAAGGAAGGCTTGAACGAACGAGACCATTCATCAAAGTGGTTCTGATGGAAACTGATGGAAGGTGAAACCAATGGAAAGTAGGATGAGATTATTTTTACAAAGGATAATCAAGAATATGTTGCATAGTTAGAGGACTCTCCTTGGAAAGTGAGGAAGAGAAATATCAAACCTCGATATCCATAATTTCATGGAATGTTAGAGGTCTAAACACCGACACCCATTTGTTTGACCTCTATAACCTTATTAGGAAGTTTCTTCCTTCTATTTTGGGTGTGCTTAAGAATAAGTTGAATGAAGATAGTTTGAATTTTTTCACAAATAATTTAGGTGTTGATTAGGGGTATGTACACAGTGACGGTATTAATGTAAAGGGCATAATTATGTTTTTATGGAACAAATGCATATGATCGGTTCAAGTGCAAAACAAAGATCCACAACAAATAACAGTTTTTGTCGGTAACACTGGTGGGTTGAAGTTGTTCATTACTGTAGTTAATGCAAATAATCCTACCAAACAACGGTGGTGTTAAGGGGTAAATTAAAAGAATTAACTACTAATATAGTCCGTCATCGAATTGTAAAGAGTGATTTCAATTTGGTTTGAAGGCAGAAGAGAAGAAAGGAGGACTTGCACTAAGAGTGTCACAACTTGTTGAGTTCAGTAACTACATGTTGGCAGTTGGATTAGTCGAACTTATTCATTATGGTTTGAAATTCACATGAAGAAGTGATGAGAGCAAGAAAATAATGTGTAAATTGGACTGTATGTTAGTGAATGGTAACTGTATCAATCATTTTAATGACATAAAGGTTAATGCGTTACCACCGTCCACTAGTGATCATTATAACTTCACATAACTGAAGCGACCCGAACTTCCCCGGTCTTCGAAGAGATGAGAAAGAATGAATTACTGTGAGGACAAGACAAAACAGAACGCAGACGGAAGAACATTTCATAGTTACTACAACAATTCCATCAGATACAAGAATATACAGAGTATAATTGAATAAATTACATTCGATAAATATCAGAGATTACAATAAATTACATAGCAGCGGAAAAACAATATAAAACACAACTGAAAGTAATACACGGATACAGAGCTTTCCGAGCATCGTCCCAGCTGTAAATCAGGATCCTGTGAATATAAATCTGCAAAACCAAAACTACTAGCTGCCCGTGTGGAAAATAGGGGAACCCAGAGTTTAGCTTAAAACAATAAACTCCAGGTCAGTCATGTGACTGGTGTGAGAACTAAAACAGTTATTTAAAACTTTACTTTAAAAGAGAGTAATTCAAGGGACCACGCCGTATAACACGGAAGGGGTTTCCTCCCAAGAATACCAGTGCATAGAATAAACAGCGCAATGCTTTTCGAAAAATGAATTTATTATAAGACCCAGGTCCCATCACACAATGCAACGCAAGCCGGAGGATAGGGTTTTCCCTTATAATAGCCAAACATGCTTGGTACGTTTAAGACAAATCATTTGATACTATAATAAGTGTATAGTGTCAAAGCAATTTCAATCATAAACATAAATCATAGACGACATGGGTACCATATATCATGTCGCCATACTAGTTCTACAATTAAAACCGCAATATCACGTATTGGAAATTGAATTTCCGTCATGAGTCGAGGCAAGGGGCAAGCTCCTCTCCGCTTCGAGACACTCTAGCAAATGCCTCAGGACTACATACTCTGGGTAACCCCGGGATCCTCCAAGACCGGTCCTCTCGTACGTTTGAGGATTAATTATTCCTGAACACACGTTTCCCGGCCCTATAGGACCTATAATCGAGGCGCCTCGCATCCAAACCACAAAGGTGAAAAGTATATAAATGTCAGGGCTGGTAGGTCACTGACACCACCCATAGCTAGAAAGAAACGTCGTGCACTCCTTGGGTCCTCATCCCGTTTTTGACTCATATCGAGGTGTGAGGCTCGCGAATCCACGCTATACACAAAGCTGCCACGTAGGCCGTGCTTTGATCATAAACCACAAGACTTTGCTTTTCAACAAAAGTCTTGATCCATGCAACTCAGCGTGCCACACAGGTAATTCATGCCATGCGATTGATATCTATCGATATATAACCTCTAAGCTCGTACGTCTCAGAGAAGGGCGTTAAGCAAGAGAATAAATTCTCCGCCGCCAAACAGATATATATTTAACAGAAATCAATCAACACAGAATAAAATCCAATGTCAGACACACAATCCATTTACAAGTTCGTTCTGGGTCTGAACGAAACCGAAAGCACTTTCCTCGCATATCCATCGATCTCCAAGTACGTCTGGACGACCACCAACTGATTCCCTCATCTTGGGTGTACAGCCCAATCAAGATCATCAGTAATCACCCAAACGATGTGAAGACTTCCGGTCTTCAACCACCGTCTTCATCTTCGACATATCGTCGAATCGGTTATTCAGAATGGGTATAAACCCGGCCTTTCCGAACAACCCGCGTATATTAAAAACAAATGTTACACAAACACAACATACACCTCATTCCAATTCATTAGTTACCTACCGTAAATCAGTAAGAGAGCAATTCCCCAAATATTAACCCCGAAGGCCGAAACCAACATCAGATCAATACCCAGGAAACCATTCTTCTTAACTAACCTACAGCTAGTTTCTAAATTTCATATTCTTAGGGAAATGTTCCCATTAATTTTATCCAAGATAAATTCTTTAAAATTTATCTTTTTATCTTCCTTTGGATGTCATTTCAAACCAAATTATGGTTTTCCAAACTAGTCGAGATTAGCGAACCACACAGGAGTAATTATTTATTCTATTCCCCAATCCCAACCTATTCATCCCATGAAGCAAAACTGGTAATACTTCATATCTAACACCACGGTGTTATCGGTAAAATTAATTACCATTTCACGTTCAAATCTAATTAAAGATTTAACTATCGCTTTGGAGCAAAACTGGTGATACTCCATTCTCGTTCATTTTCCAAATTTGATAATTTAGATTATCAATGCACATTTCAATCTAATTGCAGATTCATTAAAACTCCTCTTACAGGGTTAAAGAACTAGTGTCATTTAAAACACAGTTCACGACAAACCCAAATCACATTCTATTTATTTATCGGGTTAAAGAATAAGTGTCATGTAAAACACCCTTCACGATAAACCCACAAATCAATTCTATTTACAACCCATTTCAAATCCAATTTATTTATTTAAAAATAAATGGGCTTTAATTTTAGTTCAAAACTAGATCATTTCAATAAAAATCTATTTTTATCTTTTCAAATATGGAGTTTTCATCCCAATTTTTCCCAAATCATTTCTTATGATTTTACACAAATTATTACTATTTTTAATAATTTTATCAAGGCCCGTACAGTCGATTTCCAACAACGGCCATCGAACTGCACTTACAGCGACCTTTTTCCAAATTTGATTTGGACGTATCTCCAAATCCAACCGTTAGATTTCAAATATTTAATATTCGTTAGAAAGCTCTTTTCGATACGAACCCAACGGTTCCGGTTTTAGGAGAATCCGACGGTCGGATCTCCCGTAATGTCCGTTTGAAATAAATGGTCGAAATTCACGAACTGCCGCGGCGCGGCGCGTTCTATTCAGGTCATTATATTATATATATAATATATATAATATATATATTTCGTCGATTTCTATTTAAAACGAATTTTATAAATAGATTCAAATTTGTTTCAAAAACAATTTCAACCTTTATTTCAAATTCAAATCAAAATTGAATTTTCTATTATAAATCCTTTTTACTTTCATTTCTATTTGATTTCAATTCAAATTGATTTTTAATTCGATTCGAATTCATCTTCTTTTCAATTCAATTCAAATTTGTTTTCTATTCAATTCAATTCGTTTTCTATTCAATTCAAATTCGTTTTCTATTCAATTCAAATTCATTTTCTATTCAATTCAATTTCGTTTTCTATTCAATTCAAATTCGTTTTCTATTCAATTCAATTCGAATTCGTTTTCTATTCAATTCAATTCGAATTCGTTTTCTATTCAATTCAAATTCGTTTTCTATTCAATTCAATTTCGTTTTCTATTCAATTCAAATTCGTTTTCTATTCAGTTCAATTCGAATTCGTTTTCTATTCAATTCAATTTCGTTTTCTATTCAATTCAAATTCGTTTTCTATTCAACTCAATTCGAATTCGTTTTCTATTCAATTCAAATTCATTTCAAAATATTCGATTTCGAAATCACTTTTCAATATTCATTTTAAAATGAATAAAATCGATATAAATATCGTTCACGTCAAAATGGCGTCAATCTAATCAACACGGCTTCATATATTTCTATTTCCAAATATTCTATTTCAAATTTTTCTTTTTCAATTTTTTTTTTTCAAATATTCCTATTTCAAATATTTCTATTTCAAATATTTCTTCCAACACATGACTAATCTCAACGGATGAGTACTGTCAACACATGGACCTTTATTTTATATTGATAAAGGTGTAAATTTTATTATTAAAATATTTCGTTCAACACATGACTAATCTCAACGGATGAGTACAGTCAACACATGAACCTTTATATTATAATATTCTTTATTTTCTAAATTGGAATGAGGCCCAATCAATCACCATATAGCGTTAACTATATGGATTCCATACAACTCATGTATATAATAGCAACGATAAACAATCAACCATCATCCAAAGTGCACTACACTGTATAAGCATCAAATATAGATATCTAACGCTTATAACAAACTGTCAATCAATCGATCGACATATTTGATCAATCAGGATGAGTGAACTTCAAATTTCATCCCAACACCCGTGTGGGGTTTCAAATCAACAAACACAGATTTTATTTGTGCAGTTGGGCGATGTGTAAAACTTATCGTCCCAATCAATGTCATTCAAATAGGTGTACATAAACAAACCGTCCGATTTGTAAATGAATATTTAATCACATTCACTATATTCATATTTACGTTAAAAATTATATTTTTAACGATAAAACATTTTATTTCAACATATTTCTATTCAGTTCATTCTTTAAATAAAATGATATTTTTATTTTTCTAACTTATTTTAGAAAATTTCGGCGGCATAACGGCACGATACTAGAAACGGGACAAGGCCTAGCCTTATCCCCGGTCTAGTGAAGGCCCACGCCATTCACACATCAATCAAATCAATTTCATTTCACCAAACAATTCAATTCAACCCAAACAATCTAACTAACAACACAGCCAAACAAACAAGTCCATGGTCTGTGGACGATTGTGTCGGGTGCTACTAAACACCGTCTGCATCCTAGTATATATATATAACTAGAAAAAGAAATTTTGAGTGAAAAGTTCTCACCGATAGCTATCCCAATCCCACGACTCTTCATTTGGAGAAATTTTCATCGTTCTCGCCTTTTGTCATCTTCGTTGCCCGTATTCTCTACATATGTAAAAATCGAATTTTTACTTTACTATTCAATACAAAAAAATCGAATTTTTATTTTGCTATTCAATATATAAAAATCGAATTTTTACTATGCTATTCAATATATAAAAATCGAATTTTTACTATGCTATTCAATATATAAAAATCGAATTTTTATTACGCTATTTTTCCTTCGATGTTTACACTACAAAAATCTTGTTTTTATTTCAAAACCATGTATATTTTTCTTTTCAAAAATTCATATCTTTATATTTTCAAAAATCTCGTCTTTCTACCTTTTTTTTTTAATCTAACTTTTTCTATTAATAAAATCATGTCTTTGTTTTTAAAAAAAAACCCTTCTTTTTCATTATAAAGAAAATCAGATTTTAAAACTATACATATAAATATATATTTAACAAGGGAAAAGAAAAAATAAAATAAAACAATAAAACACAAAAAGAAAACTTACAGTGTTTTTCTTCTAGGGTTTCAGGGCCTCGAAGGGGGTGTGGGGGGCGTCGGTCTTCAGGTGGGAGGCGGGGAGGTGGTCGAGGGGGAGCGGTGGAGGGGGGCGGGTGTCTGAGGCGGCGGCGCGTTTGCTGAGGGGGGGCTTCGACGAGTCGATCGAGGAAGGGGGGGTCTAGGCGGGGACGGCGGCGCGATTAGAGGGGGGGCGCCTCGCGCGGCGGTCGGTGCCGCTAGGGGGGGGTGGCGATTACGCGGCTGCGCCTTCCTTTTTTTTTTCCTTTTTGATTTCGATTCTGAGAAAATAAACGGGGGGGGGGGGGGGCAGAGAGGTAAAAGGGGGAGGAAAGAGAATTTTTTTCTTTTATTATTTTTATTTCAAAATATTGACTTTTACATACGACCTCTAAACGAGGCCCACCGCCTGTCGTCCATAGCTAATTACCCCCATTCCGAACACAATGGGATATGTATCGTAGGATGATTCGATCGTTTCGATCAGTTTCCATTAAAATCAACATATAACTCTATATTTTGAATTTAAACGCGCATTTCAATTTACCGGGGTCACATACTAACTCGAAAAATTCCCAAAAAAATATTTTCTAGCTTCGTATTGACGATACGGTCCTAAAAAACTAGTTTCGTCGAATTCTGAGACCATTAGAAAAATGGCCAATTTCCAGTCGATTAAAATCAACTGAAACTGGTCAAACGCGTTTTCCTTTGCCACGCTCACATATTGATTCGAAAAATTATGAAATTTGGAATCTAACAATAATTTGACATCACGGATCCAACAAAAGTAGTTTCGTCAAAATCTGAGGTCGTTTGCAAAATTCCCATTTTTAAGGGCCTGAATTCCATAGCGACTATTCAGAATTTTAAACTGGACATATCTTTTGATTCCCGCTATGAAATTTCGATTTGTCGGATTCGTTTGAAAGATACTCTTTCAGATCCTATTATTTTTTGTTTCACTAAAATCCGGATTGTTTTGCACCCGATATGTTCAATTGAAGTTTGAAATCGAATTATCGAACTACCGCGCCATTTTCAATTTTATTTATATATAATTATTTATATTCTAACGACGACGCGTATAAATATATACGTTCTACATATATTCAAAATAAATTTCTGGTCGTTATTATTTAAAATAATTCATTTTAAATATTCAAAATTCATTAAAATTGCCAAAATAAAAATTTTAAATTAGCCCAGATTTCCGGGTTATTACAATCTCCCCCACTTAAAACTTATCGTCCCCGAAAAGGAACAAAGTCGAAAGTGGTTTGATTAATCAACTCTACGTTCGATCTGGCTTCCATTCTCCAACTTTTCAGTTTCTGAGAATTTTCAAATTTTCAAAAATTTGGCTAACACCCTAAATTTTCGAAAATTTTTGCCATAACCTCTCCTGCACCGGGAGCCACGGGAAAATCCCGAAATTGCCATACAGGCCTTCTGATCTCAAAAAGAAAAAGAAAAAGCCAAGCGGCTAGCCAATAGGCTCATAAAATCATCATCACCCAAACAAAACAGTAAATTATAGTAAACATGTACCTATTTGTCGGGCAAACAAATGTTATCCTCTCCTCTAGCCTCCTTGCTATGACCTGTTCAATGTAAGTACTTATATATGCAAGCAAATGTGACCAATTTTCAATACAGTTCAATATTTGATTCAATTAGGCTAAATGGTTCAAAATTATCAAACAAATAAACAAACAACACAAACATCAATCAATTAGTGAATTAGAGTTTCAAATTCATAATTTTGATATATATACTGAAAATCTGGTTTTTGATGCCAAATCACAACAATAAATCTATCTATATATGTTTTGGTTCTCACACCAGTCTAATGGAAATATATAGAAATCACACCTTCATCACTCGAATATAAATTCTGACGACGAGTACTCAACCATCCGAATCATCTTCGGGCCACTAGAGTATAATTCTATATCTATCCAGTATATTAAAACTTCGAATATACGTTCATAACGCGTATATGCAAAATCTTTATATATTGGATTGCCCAAATTTAAAATAAATAAATATTCAAATACATATAAAATGGTTTAAATTTTCAAAACAAAATTGTTTTCAATTGAAAAATATACTCTTCACACTCGTTCTAGGATACCACGGATCCTATCTCTAAGAGTCATTCTAATTGGATATTACTAATCCAATATCTGATGAATTCTTTTGTATGGTTCTAATGTGCCTTGTTCTCGAGCTCTGTAAACCAAAGCTCTGATACTAACTGAAGCGACCCGAACTACCCCGGTCTCCGAAGAGATGAGAAAGAACGAATTACTGTGAGGACAAGACAAAACAGAACGCAGACGGAAGAACATTTCATAGTTATTACAACAATTCCATCAGATACAGGAATATACAGAGTATAATTGAATAAATTACATTCGATAAGTATCAGAGATTTTAATAAATTACATAGCAGCGGAAAAACAATATAAAACACAACTGAAAGTAATACACGGATACTGAGCTTTCCGAGCATCGTCCCAGATGTAAATCAGGATCCTGTGAATATAAATCTGCAAAACCAAAACTACTAGCTGCCCGTGCGGAAAATAGGGGCACACAGAGTTTAGGTTAAAACAATAAACTCCAGGTCAGTCATGTGACTGGTGTGAGAACTAAAACAGTTATTTAAAACTTTACTTTAAAAGAGAGTAATTCAAGGGACCACGCCGTATAACACGGAACGGGTTTCCTCCCAAGAATACCAGTGCATAGAATAAACAGCGCAATGCTTTTCGAAAAATGAAACTATTATAAGACCCAGGTCCCATCACATAATGCAACACAAGCCGGAGGATAGGGTTTTCCCTTATAATAGCCAAACATGCTTGGTACGTTTAAGACAAATCATTTGATACTATAATAAGTGTATAGTGTCAAAGCAATTTCAATCATAAATATAAATCATAGACGACATGGGTACCATATATCATGTCGCCATACTAGTTCTACAATTAAAACCGCAATATCATGTATTGGAAATTGGATTTCCGTCATGAGTCGAGGCAAGGGGCAAGCTCCTCTCCGCTACGAGACACTCTAGCAAATGCCTCGGGACTACACACTCTGGGTAACCCGGGGATCCTCCAAGACCGGTCCTCTCTTACGTTTGAGGATTAATTATTCCTGGACACACGTTTCCCGGCCCTATAGGACCTATAATCGAGGCGCCTCGCATCCAAACCACAAAGGTGAAAAGTATATAAATGTCAGGACTGGTAGGTCACTGACACCACCCATAGCTAGAAAGAAACGTCGTGCACTCTTTGGGTCCTCATCCCGTTTTTGACTCATACCGAGGTGTGAGGCTCGCGAATCCACGCTATACACAAAGCTGCCACGTAGGCCGTGCTTTGATCATCAACCACAAGACTTTGCTTTTCAACAGAAGCCTTGATTCATGCAACTCAGCGTGCCACACAGGCAATTCATGCCATGCGATTGATATCTATCGATATATAACCTCTAAGCTCGTACGTCTCAGAGAAGGGCGTTAAGCAAGAGAATAAATTCTCCGCCGCCAAACAGATATATATTTAACAGAAAGCAATCAACACAGAATAAAATCCAATGTCAGACACACAATCCATTTACAAGTTCGTTCTGGGTCTGAACGAAACCGGAGGCACTTTCCTCGCATATCCATCGATCTCCAAGTACGTCTGGACGACCACCAACTGATTCCCTCATCTTGGGTGTACAACCCAATTAAGATCATCAGTAATCACCCAAACGATGTGAAGACTTCTGGTCTTCAACCACCGTCTTCATCTTCGACATATCGTCGAATCGGTTATTCAGAATGGGTATAAACCCGACCTTTCCGAACAACCCGCGTATATTAAAAACAAATGTTACACAAACACAACATACGCCTCATTCCAATTCATCAGTTACCTACCGTAAATCAGTAAGAGAGCAATTCCCCAAATATTAACCCCGAAGGCCGATACCAACATCAGATCAATACCCAGTAAACCATTCTTCTTAACTAACCAACAGCTAGTTTCTAAATTTCACATTCTTCGGGAAAGGTTCCCATTAATTTTATCCAAGATAAATTCTTTAAAATTTATCCTTTTATCTTCCTTTGGATGCCATTTCAAACCAAATTATGGTTTTCCAAACTAGTCGAGATTAGCGAACCACACAGGAGTAATTATTTATTTTATTTCCCAATCCCAACCTATTCATCCCATGAAGCAAAACTGGTAATATTCCATATCTAACACCACGGTGTTATCGGTAAAATTAATTACCATTTCACGTTCAAATCTAATTAAAGATTTAACTATCGCTTTGGAGCAAAACTGGTGATATTCCATTCTCGTTCATTTTCCAAATTTGATAATTTAGATTATCAATGCACATTTCAATCTAATTGCAGATTCATTAAAACTCCTCTTACAGGGTTAAAGAACTAGTGTCATTTAAAACACAGTTCACGACAAACCCAAATCACATTCTATTTATTTATCGGGTTAATGAATAAGTGTCATGTAAAACACCCTTCACGATAAACCCACAAATAAATTCTATTTACAACCCATTTCAAATCCAATTTATTTATTTAAAAATAAATGGGCTTTAATTTTAGTTCAAAACTAGTTCATTTCAATAAAAATATATTTTTATCTTTTCAAATATGGAGTTTTCATCCCAATTTTTCCCAAATCATTTCTTATGATTTTACACAAATTATTACTATTTTTAATAATTTTATCAAGGCCCGTACAGTCGATTTCCAACAACGGCCATCGAACTGCACTTACAACGACCTTTTTCCAAATTTGATTTGGACTTATCTCCAAATCCAACCGTTAGATTTCAAATATTTAATATTCGTTAGAAAGCTCTTTTCGATACGAACCCAACGGTTCCGGTTTTAGGAGAATCCGACGGTCGAATCTCCCGTAATGTCCGTTTGAAATAAATGGTCGAAATTCACGAACTGCCGCGGCGCAGCGCGTTCTATTCAGGTCATTATATTATATATAATATATATATATATATTATATATATTTCGTCGATTTCTATTTAAAACGAATTTTATAAATAGATTCAAATTTGTTTCAAAAACAATTTCAACCTTTATTTCAAATTCAAATCAAAATTGAATTTTCTATTATAAATCCTTTTTACTTTCATTTCTATTTGATTTCAATTCAAATTGATTTTTAATTCGATTCGAATTCATCTTCTTTTCAATTCAATTCAAATTCATTTTCTATTCAATTCAATTCGTTTTCTATTCAATTCAAATTCGTTTTCTATTCAATTCAAATTCGTTTTCTATTCAATTCAATTTCGTTTTCTATTCAATTCAAATTCGTTTTCTATTCAATTCAATTCGAATTCGTTTTCTATTCAATTCAATTCGAATTCGTTTTCTATTCAATTCAAATTCGTTTTCTATTCAGTTCAATTTCGTTTTCTATTCAATTCAAATTCGTTTTCTATTCAGTTCAATTCGAATTCGTTTTCTATTCTATTCAATTTCGTTTTCTATTCAATTCAAATTCGTTTTCTATTCAACTCAATTCGAATTCGTTTTCTATTCAATTCAAATTCATTTCAAAATATTCGATTTTGAAATCACTTTTCAATATTCATTTTAAAATGAATAAAATCGATATAAATATCGTTCACGTCAAAATGGCGTCAATCTAATCAACACGGCTTCATATATATCTATTTCCAAATATTCTATTTCAAATATTTCTTTTTCAATTTTTTTTTTTCAAATATTTCTATTTCAAATATTTCTCCCAACACATGACTAATCTCAACGGATGAGTACTGTCAACACATGGACCTTTATTTTATATTGATAAAGATGTAAATTTTATTATTAAAATATTTCGTTTAACACATGACTAATCTCAACGGATGAGTACTGTCAACACATGAACCTTTATATTATAATATTCTTTATTTTCTAAATTGGAATGAGGCCCAATCAATCACCATATAGCGTTAACTATATGGATTCCATACAACTCATGTATATAATAGCAACGATAAACAATCAACCATCATCCAAAGTGCACTACACTGTATAAGCATCAAATATAGATATCTAACGCTTATAACAACCTGTCAATCAATCGATCGACATATTTGATCAATCAGGATGAGTGAACTTCAAATTTCATCCCAACACCCGTGTGGGGTTTCAAATCAACAAACACAGATTTTATTTGTGCAGTTGGGCGATGTGTAAAACTTATCGTCCCAATCAATATCATTCAAATATGTGTACATAAACAATGGTCCGGTTTGTAAATGAATATTTATTTAATCACATTCACTATATTCATATTCACGTTAAAAATTATATTTTTAACGATAAAACATTTTATTTCAACATATGAATTTCTATTCAGTTCATTCTTTAAATAAAATGATATTTTTATTTTTCTAACTTATTTTAGAAAATTTCGGCGGCATAACGACACGATACTAGAAACGGGACAAGGCCTAGCCTTATCCCCGGTCTAGTGAAGGCCCACGCCATTCACACATCAATCAAATCAATTTCATTTCACCAAACAATTCAATTCAACCCAAACAATCTAACTAACAACACAGCCAAACAAACAAGTCCATGGTCTGTGGACGATTGTGTCGGGTGCTACTAAACACCGTCTGCATCCTAGTATATATATATAACTAGAAAAAGAAATTTTGAGTGAGAAGTTCTCACCGATAGTTATCCCAATCCCACGACTCTTCATTTGGAGAAATTTTCATCGTTCTCGCCTTTTTCATCTTCGTTGCCCGTATTCTCTACATATGTAAAAATCGAATTTTTACTTTACTATTCAATACATAAAAATCGAATTTTTATTTTGCTATTCAATATATAAAAATTGAATTTTTACTATGCTATTCAATATATAAAAATCGAATTTTTACTATGCTATTCAATATATAAAAATCGAATTTTTATTACGCTATTTTTCCTTCGATGTTTACACTACAAAAATCTTGTTTTTATTTCAAAACCATGTATATTTTTCTTTTCAAAAATTCATATCTTTATATTTTCAAAAATCTCGTCTTTCTACTTTTTTTTTTTAAATCTAACTTTTTCTATTAACAAAATCATGTCTTTGTTTTTTTTTTAAAAAAACCCTTCTTTTTCATTATAAAGAAAATCAGTTTTTAAAACTATACATATAAATATATATTTAACAAGAGAAAAGAAAAAATAAAATAAAACAATAAAACACAAAAAGAAAACTTACAGTGTTTTTCTTCTAGGGTTTCAAGGCCTCGAAGGGGGTGTATGGGGCGTCGGTCTTCAGGTGGGAGGCGGGGAGCTGGTCGAGGGGGTGCGGTGGAGGGGGCGGGTGTCTGAGGCGGCGACGCGTTTGCTGAGGGGGGGGGCTTCGACGCGTCGATCGAGGAAGGGGGGGTCTAGGCGGGGGCGGCGGCGCGATTAGAGGTGGGGCGCCTCGCGGTCGGCACCGCTAGGGCGGGGTGGCGATTGCGCGGCTGCGCCTTCCTTCCTTTCTTTTTTTTTCCTTTTTGATTTCGATTCTGAGAAAATAAACGCAGGGGGGGCAGAGAGGTAATAGGGGGAGGAAAGAGAATTTTTTTCTTTTATTATTTTTATTTCAAAATATTGACTTTTACATACGACCTCTAAACGAGGCCCACCGCCTGTCGTCCATAGCTAATTACCCCCATTCCGAACACAATGGGATATGTATTGTAGGCTGATTCGATCGTTTCGATCAGTTTCCGTTAAAATCAACATATAACTCTATATTTTGAATTTAAACGCGCATTTCAATTTACCGGGGTCACATACTAACTCGAAAAATTTCCAAAAAATATTTTCTAGCTTCGTATTGACGATACGGTCCTAACAAAACTAGTTTCGTCGAATTCTGAGACCATTAGAAAAATGGCCAATTTCCAGTCGATTAAAATCAACTGAAACTGGTCAAACGCGTTTTCCTTTACCACGCTCACATATTGATTCGAAAAATTATGAAATTTGGAATCTAACAATAGTTTGATATCACGGATCCAACAAAAGAGGTTTCGTCGAAATCCGAGGTCGTTTGCAAAATTCCCATTTTTAAGGGCCTGAATTCCATAGCGACTATTCAGAATTTTCAACTGGACATATCTTTTGATTCCCGCTATGAAATTTCGATTTGTCGGATTCGTTGGAAAGATATTCTCTATCAGATCCTATTATTATTATTTTCACTAAAATCCGGATTGTTTTGCACCCGGTATGTTCAATTAAAGTTTGAAATCGAATTATCGAACTACCGCGCCATTTTCAATTTTATTTATATATAATTATTTATATTCTAACGACGACGCGTATAAATATATACGTTCTACATATATTCAAAATAAATTTCTGGTCGTTATTACTTAAAATAATTCATTTTAAATATTCAAAATTCATTAAAATTGCCAAAATAAAAATTTTAAATTGGCCCAGATTTCCGGGTTATTACAATAACACTGACTGTTCGTGATGGTCAAGAAAAAGGAAAACCATTCAGATTTACAAACTACTGGCAAAAAATTAAAGGCTACCATAACAATGTTTGCTAATCTGAATTAGTGCTCATTCGGGAAAGTTACATGTATAATTTGGTGAAATTTCTTAAAGCAACTAAAGTTAGACTAAATGACCGGAATAAAGGAAGACATAAAGACAATGACCTAATTGAACGGTTAAAGAGACAAAGTGAAAAACTATCATCCAAAGTTGAGGCTCGGATGAAGATGATAACACACGGAGAATGTACATTGAAAATCAAGAGGAGCTTAAACTGGCACATTAAATGAAAGCCATTGACGTCAAGTAAAAAGTAAAAGAGAAAAGTCTAACTGATGGAAACACTTATCTAATTTTTTTATACAAAAAATGTCAGTGAGAAGAAATACTAATTTTAATTTTCAAGTTCTTGATCAGGTTGGTAATTTGAATGTTAACCATGAGAAAGAGAAGAAGTTACTTCAATGAGTCGTACAATGGGGTCACTGAAGAAAACTTACCCAACATCAAATCACGCAGGCTCTTCAATTTTCATGGTATATGAATAATGTCCAATGAAATCACTGTTGATGATGTTACTCACAATCTAAAGTCCATTTATATTGATTTTGCACCCTGGCCTAATGGGCTCGGATCCTTTTTCTTCATTAACCACTGGTCCAACCTGAAAAAATACGTTATGTTAGCAATATAAGATTCTTTCAGGTTAGGAATTTTTTTGAAAGAAGTAAATCATTCTTTATCTGCCTTATTCCAAAAGGATAAACCTTCCAGTATTGTGGATTATCGGCCTATAGCTTATTGCAATGTAGTATACATAATTTTGAGTAAAGTACTTTGTAGTAGACCGAAAAAAGTTTTACCAGATCTGATAGCTGACTGTCAAACTGCTTTCATTAAAGGTAGGAACATATATGAAAATTCATTGCTATCATATGAATTGATTAGAAATTTCAAAAAAAGGAGGGGATAAATTTTGTTTGAAAGTTGACCTTCAAAAGCTTATGGTAAGACTAATAGATCATTTATTAATCATATGCTTAAGTGTATGGAGTATCCAAATAAAATTGTGGATTTAATCAGAGAATGCATTGCCACGCCTACCTTCTCCATTCTGATTAATTTAGTTCCCAAAGGATTTATTACAAATAATCGAGGGATTAGATAAGGCGATCCACTCTCTCTTTTCTTGTCCATTGTTGTTATGGAGTATTTTTCTATTTATATGGCGTTAGCTAGCCGCAAAAAGCTTATACAGATCATTCACTTTTTCTCACCAAGAATCAATCATCTGTTACATGCTGATGATTTAATTATCTGCATTAAAACAAATTGTGAAGCAACCAGAGAGGTGAAATGGATTTTTAATATGTTGGATAATTTTGTGGGACTGAAAGTTAAAGAGCAAAAAATAAAATGTTACTTCAATACTCACTGTAGAAGGAAGGAAGATATTCTTAACATTCTTAATGTTTCAGAGGATGAATTACCAGTTAAGTATTTGAGTGTACCTCTTTCATCCAATAAAATCACGGATAGAATGTGTTACTCTAGTTTCTGGTATTCGAGATAGATTACAAGGTTGGAATTTCAAACTTCTATCTTTTTCTAGGAGAATTGAACTGGTTCATAATATCATTCAAGCGAAAGTGGGTCGTTGCTTATAAGCACGATCTGATCCATGAATATGGAAACACACAGGAGAAGCTGCGTTCTGAAGTGGGGAGCAACTATGGATTGGTGAAGACAATGGATCGGTTAAAGCGGGTCATAGTGGATCGAATTGAATCCCGCATGAAGCACGTATGGATCGCAAGCATGATCGTCGGTGGACCGTGGAAATGATAAATCAGGTCAGAATCCATTGATCGATCGTGCTTCATATATCGATGCAAAGAATGGATCGTTCCTAATATAGATCGTATAGAAAAATTAGAATCATGCATGGTTCTCTGGTTTAAAGTATGGTTCGATCCATGCAAATGGTAAGCACGCTCCAGGATGGATGTTGCCATAGATCGGGTCGAAGCTATAGCAAACGTGGAGAGATCACTGGATCGAGTTGCAAGTGCAATGATCGATCAACTCGAGATTAAAAGCATAGATCAACGAACATGGATCGGGCAAATTAATCATGGATCAGTCCAAATCAGTTCGGTTTGCTGAACTAATTGATCGTTCGCACTGCACATGCATGGATCGCCATGATCCCTGAAAGCAACAATGCTTAGCCCGCCGTTTCAGATGGTGGAGCGCGAGTCACGATGGTCGTTTTGTGCACATGGACCGCATGTCATTGTGATGGCCCGCTTACATATGGCGTTTGTAGCAGAGAACGCATGTAAGCTACGTTCCAGAAATGTGTTTTCATACCTTTCTGGGTGTTAGCCTATTTTTAGTGTTAACAATGGAATAATAGAATAATAAGTATTTTTTTTCTGAAATTATAACAAGTATTGTTATGGAATAATAAATTAACACTTCCAATATTGGATAAACATTGATTCCTTGCACATGTAGATCATGCTTATTGGTTTCCTTAAATTGATATATTATGTGTATGTAGTAAAGCTGTTTGATTTGAATGAATAAGATAAGATAAGCTACCGCATCTTTCAGGCTATTACATGTTTTACTTTCATATTTTAATGCCAAGCCGATTAAATTTTTCTTTTAGTATACAAAAAATTAACTTTTTAACACTCATGCTGTGCTTATGAATTCATGGGAGTCGCACATAAAGCTGCAGTTATGCAAACGGAACATCTTTAGGTTTTTAGTTTCTTCTCTTTCAGCAACATTTTATTGGTGTGAAATTGTCAGGCATCAAATATGAGAGACGAAGACCTTGACCGTGGTTACTAAGTCACTGAGTGTGTGGAATGGTTCATGATATCTCCTAAGCTTCATAATAGTTTGGATTCAATTCTTATATGAACACAATCTATGAAGAATAGAAAACATAATTTTCTATACAGCTGTTTTCTTATTTATAATTAACCAGATTTATTTTGCAGGACAATGTTTAGTATTTGGGTGGAATGATACTGAGCTCGAGTCCTAAGCTTTAGTGTTACTATCAAACATGAAAGAGAGGCATTCATCAAAGCCTAAAGTTAAAAATCTTTCCCTTGCTCTTGTTGGACTTGTATGCTTTACACTTGCTATTTGGGCATGGGGGAGAAAACCAGTGCTACATAGTATAATCCCACCTTCTTCCGATTTTGATGTTCCTTCACCAGGTTTGTTTCTTTTTAAACCCCCACACACAAATAACTCCTTATATGTACCCCTAGATTCCCATTCATTTTCTGTTTGACTTTTTTTAATGGAACAAAATTGTGTAGATATAATATACTAGCTATCAAGATTATCTACACCAAGACTTGGATCATTTTGAAACTTCTAATTCTGCGAAGTTAGATTTCAAATGGACAGTAAAAAGAGGAAATAAAGTTCCATGGCTCATATCGAATTGCAGTTTCAAATAAGTTTGAAATGTTAAATCGATCCACTTTTCGTGTGGTTGATCTCTATAACTAGTTGGTTACAATTTTATCTTATTTTAGTATCAATCTCTATAACTAGTTGTTGACAAGGAACTTGTCCAAACTGGCTAAGACACTTGAACATTGAGCAAAATGTCAAGGGTTCGATTCTCGCCTAGCGCGATGTAAATCAGTTGCCATGTAATATGTTACATATTACAAACTTGTATATATAAAAGTACCAATTTAAAAAAAAAAGGGCAAACAGTTTTATACGTGCATATTGAATTTTTATATGTGCATCATATCATACGTGCGCGTGTGCACACACATATAGAGGAAGAGGGTGTGAAGGTTCAATCATTTTGGCGCATCTGTGTTGTATTTTAAGCTACAATATTCAAATGCTAGAAAATTCTATATATGTTCAGTCCACACATAGAGGATCATCTCTACAAAACATGAGTCTGTTTCGATTTTTGTGGCATTTTCCAAATCATAGGTCAATTATTTACGGTGCCCTGTAATATGTTACATACGATAAACTTGTATATAAAAGTACCAATTTCGGAAAAAAAGTCCAAACAGTTTTATATGTGCATATTGAACTTTTTAGACGTGCATCATATCATACGTGCGCATGTGCACACACATATAGAGGAAGAGGGTGTGAAGGTTCAATCGTACCCCTATTTTCGCGCATCTGTATTGTATTTTAAACTACAATATTCAAATGATAGAAAATTCTGTATATGTTCAGTCCACACATAGAGGATCATCTCTACAAAACATGAGACTGTTTCGATTTTGTGGCATTTTCAAAATCATAGCTCCAAGGTTTCAAATCTCGAAAATCTCGGCCGAGATCTCGTTTTCAAGGTTAAGCGACTCGAAACAAGAAAAATCGGATATATTTCGGTTTAACTAAATCTCGGGCGAGATATTCAAATCTCGGCCGAAATAATGTATTTTTTGAATTTTACATTTTTAAGTGGGTTGAGCTTGGAATATATTTCTTGTTGTTTGGTAAGATTCATGATTTATTTCAATAAACAATTGGACTGCCAATTTAATTTCCAACCATTTATTTATTTCTAATCTCAAATCATGAATACATGTTTAGAATTTCTAGTTCTCATTTGGAACGTCCATTTTTTCCTGAAATATAGATCTTTTTTTTTTTTGTAATTTCTAGTTCTCAACTCACGAATACAACCAATGTAATTTATTTGTAATTTTCTTTTCTTTTTGCAAAAACTTTCTGAATCCAAATATGTATTTGTGTTTTAAAGAATGATACCAGCGATATTTGTTTGGTTAAAATTGTTTCCTTATTTATATATGCTATATTAAAAGAAACTGAGCAATGAATTTGACATTTCATCTTTTAATATAAAGAGTATGTTTGCTTGCTTAACTTTAAATCAATATCAAGAATAAATAGCAGTTCATCATTTTCTGTATAACTAATATGTTGAACTTTCTGACCTGCTAGTTAATAGTAAAAAGTTTGACTTGTTATTTATTAATAAAAATATGGCTTGTTGTTTATTAAATACAAATCCCAGGGCTTGTTGTCTACTGATATAAGGTTCAGACTTTCTATTTATTAACATTCAATATCAAGTCTAACTAGTGAAAGTTTAGAAAAAACATTTTCTATTACCGCTTAGTACTTATAGTCTGGATGGATTTTCAACTTGTAAATAATTAACAACCAGTGTGCTCCTGATGAATATCAAGTAAGTTAATTTATTTTTGTAGTTAGCATTTAAATCTTTAGCTGCATCCTAAAATGTATACCAATATTGAAAGTATCTTGCAATCCGAGATCGTTTCGAGATGTATTTTAAGGTCCGAGACACAATTCCGAGATGAACACCGATATACGTTTATCTCGTCCGAGATCTCACCCGATACGAAACTAGGTCCCAAAAAATTTCCGAACGAAACGTGACAGAAATCCGAGATTTAAAACCTTGCATAGGTCAATTATTTACGGTTCAAAATTTTATTTTGACCATTAAATATAAACATCAAATATGTTTATATATATATATATATATATATATATATATATATATATATATATATATATATATATATATATATGTGCGCGCGCGCGCGCATGTATAACACAAAATCACACATGGAAAGGGAACTCTCAGTACCGATATTACATTTGTAAACTCTTGGAGGAGTATGCATTGAACCCCCAATATGCACTTCTGATAATTCACATGGTCTTATTGCTGGTGGTGATTACCGAAATTCCAGTTTGTGGCATTTTATCAATCAATTTCATGCCTTTCACCTTATCACCTGAGGTTGAAAACAAACACGCGCACATACATATACAATTATATGCACAAGTGTGCCTGCGCGCATGCCATGCTTACAAATATATTTCTATGTATGTATGTAAATTTTAATTTCATGTCTTTTATGCGTCTTTTAGACTAATTGTTTGATTTATTGTGATCAATGTTGCATTTACAAGCTATATTGAATTGCCGGTCTGTATAATTATACTATATTAAATGCACAAATTATTTGCTTGTTTGTGTAATGATTTAAAAAAAAATTGAATGTTTGAAATTCGTCATGTGTTTAATTTTTTTATGACAAGTCATTGGAATATAAAATAGATGGGACATGCTTGTACTTTTCTGCAATCTACTTAAATTTTGAGGTTAATATTTCCTCGTTCTTATTTTATATATTTCGTTTTTTCTAGTGATCCCTGACAAAACTCACTCATCAAACGCTCATCATGCATCATATGTAATAGAAGTTCCATCTGTAGAAGAAACCCAACCTGAAGCAAACGCAGAATCAGCCTTAGTTGTGGAAGAAACAAAATCAGTGACACAGAGAGAGAGTCAGAAGATAAACTTTTGGCTACTACAAAAGCGGCTACAAAAGTGACAGAAGAAAACACGTCTGCAGAAGAAAAACTATATGAAGAACGAAGAAAAGAAGATCTGAATATGACTAATATCGCTAAGGAAGGTATGCTTATGTCTATATACTAATATATTGTACGTGCCTTTCCATGTTTGGAGTTTCGGTATGTACAATTCCTAATCATTTGGGGCAAATGAAATAATGATTATAGGTTTTATTTAATGCAAATTTCCAAGTATTTTTAAATTCATGGGGGATCAAATTTGCAGAGTGTAATTATGCAAAAGGAAAATGGGTTCCAGACAGCAGGAGAGCACTGTACTCAGGTTTAGGTTGCAAACAATGGCTATCTGAAATGTGGTCTTGCGTATCGAATCAACGCATGGATACATCGTATGAGCAATTTAGGTGGCAGCCAAAGGATTGTGAAATGCCCGAGTTTGATGGCCCCAAGTTTTTGGAAAGGTACACTGCCTGTATAAATTTTCTTCCTCTGTTATAATGCTTTGCCTGTAATTTTGTAGATCATAAGTATGAGTGTGTTTGTGGTCAAAATAAATACAATGTCCTAATATTCTTCAGACGATTTTTTTTTTTTTCTTTTTTACAAAGATTAATCAGGAACTTTTTTTTTTTTGGGTGGAAAACGAGAAGCCTGGTCGCTGTTTATTGATCATTTCGACTTTTTTGATCAGGATGTATGAGTGTCTGTTTGCGATCAAAAGTTTACGTTTGTTGCTTCGCTCTTTGAAACTAGCATAACACTTGTGCTTTAGCTTAATTTGTCCAACCATCAAATTATGCGGTTGTGAGCAATGATCATAAAAATCTTTAAATCTTAAATTTTGATTCCCCTTTTAAATTGAATACCAAAAACCATGATTCAATTCAAATTTTCCATTCAAAACTCAACTAAAATCACAATGGGTTTTTCTATTAATTCATGCCTTCAAATATATACTCGAAATTTTATTGTTTTCCAAGACTAAGATGGAACAAAAAGAAAACAAATAACTTTCAGGGTTAAATTTAGAATCTCTAACATCCAAATCAAAATTGAAAGTATAAATTATTGTTATTGAGGGGGGAAAAAACATTTTCTTCACATATATAAATGTCATGGATGGATTTGTCAAATTTACGAATTTTGAATGTCATGATTTACGGTATGAATCCCGTTTTTAAAACCTTGGTCAAGAGGCTGCCCATTGGGTCACTTATTCTTTGCCAAAATTCAACTGCTTACAATCAAAAAGCGGAACTAATAGCCCGTTTGGTTTGTAATTTTCAATTTCAAAATTTCATATTAAAAATAAACACTTGGGAAAATGGGTTTACCACTTAAAATTAAAAAGATTATTATTTTTTAACTATTTCCCTTCCTCTTCTTTTCCCTTCTTCACGTCATCCATGTCCTTCTATGTTCTCCAATCCATCTCACGCTGTCCTCACATACTATACATTTTTAACATATATTGAAAACGTAAAACTCAAATTTCATTTTCAAACCAAACATACCCTAATATATTATTAAAAATCCACAAACAAATGACATGATGTGTTTTGATCAGGTGGAATGTTATCAATATCATGACCAACTGAAATATTAACGTTTTTCTATCAAATATAATTATATAGTATAAAATAGATGATGACAATTCCCTGTAACTATTAATGCTAATCTAATGCAGGATGAGGGGCAAAACAATAGCAGTAGTAGGGGACTCACTGGGCCGACAACAATTCCAATCCCTAATGTGCATGATAACGGGCGGGATCGATTACCCCTACGTGGAGGACATCGGGCATCAATACGGGCTCATCAAGCCCCGTGGGGCCAAAAGGCCCGACGGGTGGGCTTACAGATTCTCCAAAACGAGCACTACCGTCCTCTACTACCGTCATCTGGAATGCTAAAAATCTAACAGTCCAAAGCGTAACAAAATTGGCTGATGCCCAAATGAAAAAGTATCCAGGTTTGAAAGTTTTTTTTAGGACGATATCGCCCAGGCATTTTCAGAATGGGGACTGGAACACGGGCGGCAGTTGCGATAACACGGTGCCTTTGGCCTCAGGTAGTGAAGTGAATAAAGATGGGTCAGATGACCCTGTTGTCGAGAACGCTGCTAAGGGCACTAGGGTTAAAATTCTGGACATTACGGCATTATCGCAGTTAAGGGACGAAGGGCACGTGGCTAAGTACAGTCTTAGGGCGCAACCTGGGATGTATGATTCTCTGCATTGGTGTCTTCCGGGTGTTCCCGATACTTAGAATGAATTGCTTGCTGCTCAAATTTGAAGAATTTTGAATTTTCACATGGTTAAAAAAAAACTGAGAGAGATTGATGACCTTTTACTGGAAGATAGGATATATTTTTGGGTATAGGAATATAAGGTGGGGTTGGGTGGAATAGTACGGTTGGAGTTCAGCATAACGCAAGTTTTGCTGTCTTTTGGTTATGTAAATTTTTATTTCATTCTGAGTTTTGTAACAGTGCACTGAAAAATGCAGGTATATGATGCTCAATGTATTTTTTATCTTGTTTTGGGTATTGAGTCGCTAAGTACTCTGTCCAAATGTATGATCGAAGAAGAGAGAAGGGATGAAATATGCAAATCTAAATATAAATTACCCAAGCAGTTGAAAGTTCATGTATCTATCCATCGAAAATAGGCACAAGAAGCAAATTAGAAAAGAAAAAAAAATATTGAATGACACCAAATTTGTTTTTTTTGGCTGAAGCGCAAACTTTGAAAAATATTAGATTGAAAGACGGTATTAAATACAATTAGCATTTTGTACAGTGTAAAACTGAATATAATACTAGTTGTAACTAGCATTTCAGTATAATGTAAAAACTGAGCGTAATACTTCTAGTATTTAGCCTTTTTTTTTTCCAGTTTACTTTTTTTCTATAATTTATCATTTAGTCTAAAAATTATATTTAATATCCTTCAGTCTAATTTTTTGGGTAAAATTTGTTTTTCTTCTTAATTACCTTACTTTCTATGAACCTTGCAATTTGAATAGGAAATTTTAGTGAATTATTTGCAAATTTTATGTTCGCGTAAAAGATAAAATTATAGTTGGAAACAACAAAACCAGTTAAATAATTGGAATTTTAGCCAACTTAATTAGATCTGAAGCAACGGCTAAAATATGCGACGTGAGATGGCGGTGGGCAACAGTCTAACCGTCTAAGGTGATTTATTTCTTGGGTTTTGAGCTAATATCTTTCATTTTTTAGTAATATTAATTAGGATTGTCAATGAATATCCGGAAATTCTGACATCATTCTGAATTCGTTTCCAAAAATATGAAAAAGAACCGTTATCCGGCATTATCCGAAAAGCGGATACGAATATCCGATGTTCGAAAAGTTTCTCGGATACGGATATGGTTATAGTGGTATCTGTATCCGAAAAATATACGTCCGACTAATTAATGTAATATGCGTAACTCAAAACAGAAAAATAGAATTAATAATTATTTTGTAAATGTTGGATGTTACTATGATATAAATTTTTGTCTATTTTTAGTGAAAAATTGTAGTTTTAGTATTTAATTTTGGAATATTTTTGGGTATGATTATGGATATTAGTATAAAGCAATGTTTATCATCGCATTTCTTTGTTTCCTAGTTTTTTTATAAACATTAGTATAAAAATTATTTTATGTTAATCCAAACTTTTTTATTTATACTCTTAAATTTATTAATTACCGGCGAAGCGGATAAATATCCGATATCCTTCCGTATCCGAAAATTAAGCAGATACGAATATCCGATATCCAGAAATTAAACGGATACGGATATCCGGTAATCGAAAATAATTTCGGATACGGATACAGATACGGCATTATCCGTAACCGAAAGCATCCGTTAGCAACCCTAACATTAATCTTACAGCCATTCCATTACAGCAGTGGTAATTAAGTCTCTTTATGGTTATAAAAATGTTTTTGCAAATTGTTTTAAAATCCATGTTATATTTTCCTTATTCAGTATAGAATATAATACCTTTTTATGTTTAATGATGTTATGACTTATACGCTTAATCAACAAAGAAACCAGTCGTATTTGAGTAAACACAAGACCCTTAGACAAATATGTTGTCTTAGATGTATCAAAAGTCATTTATGCAAATGTGAACTTGTTAATGCTCAAATCACAAAACTCGATTTTAGTTTGACATAATCGATCAATAAAGTCCAAATACCATGCTCTTTATATATAAAAGAAATAAAAATAGGAAGAAGTATAATTCAAAATTCGTCCTTCTTAACAGAAGATACATGCTTATTTATAAAGAATTCTGGATTTCTGGTTTTTAAATTTTTGACATCTAACACTTGAAAGGGATGAACGGTTATTATTTATTGATGTGGTGCAAGATCGTTTTGGCTTGTAGCACATTTTAAATTCCTTCATATGGCGTAGTACAAACGAACCAACAGATCGTACACCACATGGCTAGTTAAAATATTGATTTTGGGTAAGTTAACTTGCTATAGCTATGTACGTCTTATTTATATTTTACGGAAACATATCATACCAAAAAGGAGAAAAAAGACTAACTTACAATAGTCTTTTATCATTTTAACTTGCGATAGCTTTAACTTCCGACTTATGGTAGCCTTTTATTATCAACCTTAACTTGTGATACCCTCTTATCTCTACAACTTGCAACAACTCTATATCACCAACTTGCAATAGTCTTTTATCTTCAACTTGCAACTGCCTTTTATCATCAACATCTGATAGTTTTGTCAATATCAACTGGTGATAGCTTCTCATTTTATCAGTTTACAATAACTTTAACAACATCGGTTTGTTATAGCTTTCATTCAACTTGCAATAACTTTAAGTTTTTGTACTATAACATCCCTCCCCTTTAGCCTTTTTCTAATAAAAGTATCTTAAACATGGGGGTATAGACATCCATACTTTTTGTGACGACCGCCCATAACTCCTGCACTTAATAAGGGAAAATAATACACTGAAAGACGTGCCAAACAGTTATGGACGGTCATCAAAGTTGAATAACACAAGCGGAACCTGTCGTAACTCACAGTGCAAGGATAAAATATAATAGAACATATACAGCAGGCAATAATAGTGAAGCATCATATATCAACCTTTAAACTTTCATAACATCCTGAAAGATTTTTCCATATATCAACTGGACACAACATCAAAGTCTGTACATAAAGCCTCACTACAACACTCAAAGTAAATCATCAAACAACGGAAAAACATATACTATATAGCATAAAAGATAATACGCCAGCCTCCTTCTCGCCTCTGTACTGCAACATCGTCCTCACCAAGCTATCATCTGTTACCTGCTACCTAGTCTGCCCATCCAAAAATCAGATGAACAACCCAAGGTAATAAGAGGGAAACATAAAACCTTGAGTCAGACAACAGTCTTAGTGAGCGATAAAACAACTAACTAACATCATCAATAAAATATATGAGAATAGGAAGATAAACAACTAATCTACCTACTTCACTAGAGAAGAAACTCAACCACATCTTCTCCACATCGAACAGTGATAGCCTTTACAAAACAAGCATTTCAACCATACATCTATGGCAACCAGACAATCATACATTCATGGAAATCAGAAGTAACCAACAATATCAATCATAACAACCAATTATACATCTCACGTAAACCACCCTAATCGAGCTCAACATCCCTCAGGCACAAGCCCTAGAGCCTAAACCAATATCAGACAAGCACCCAAGAAACATCTCCTTCGACGTCAGACAATCTTCGTGAGACGGTACAAGCAAACAAACAACATTCATGACTGACTCTGACTATCACCGCCAATCCTGTTTTGAAACCATCGCTAATCGTATGATTGGCCGTATCATCCTGCCATCCATCAAGAGCTAATGGTAACTCCGGTTCTAGCAAAAACTCCATACGCCTTTCAACGATACGTATCTAGGCCTTTCAACGATACCCAAGGTACTTGACCATACAACTGGTCTTTTAGTCACCTCTATTGTACCCCTGCTTTGAGCCCGCTAGAACCTACGACAACGATAATCTCTCAGCCTTCAATATCTATAGTCGTCAATACTTGCGATTTTTCACAAGCTCAAAACACGCTTGAGCAACCATTTTTCACCAACTCAAAACACCCTTGAATTTTTTCACATTCTATGCTTTTCAACGATCAACGTACGTCTCACATCACTTCGAACATTCCCTCTTGAACTCATGTCGAAGCTAGAACCATTGTTGACTCAAAAACAAGTTTCGTTTGGTCGATACTGCATTTCACAGCATTTCCAGCTTTTTCGCTATGAAAAACTGGCCAAAATGTCAAACCAGCCTTTTGCAGCGCTTCTAAAATGCTATTATATCTCCTGGTTCATTTCTGCATCATTCTGGTGTGAAAAACTAAGTAAAACATCAAAACAACCTTTCACAGCACTTCTGAAATGCTATTATATCTCCTGGTTATATTTTACATCATTCTGATGTGAAAAACTAAGTAAAACATCAAAATAGCCTTCCACAACGTTTCTGGACGCCATCTATAGTCAGCGACCTAAGCCAACCCGTGATGTGCACACGACCTACAACCTGAGCCAAACCCGTGGTTTGCACACGACCTGAACCAAGCCCGTGCTTTGCATATGACCAACGACCTGAACCAAGCCCGTGCTTTGCACACGACTTGAACCAAACCCGTGCTGTAACGACCCGCATTCTACGCATCAAGGATCGTAGAATATTTATTTCTTTTTTTCATATATAAGGTCGTATGGTCGTGTAACGTTGGGGGACGACTATTGGGGTCATTTCCCATGTTCACGATTTTTGCCGATTTTTAAATGACCGTTTTGCCCCTAGCTGATCTTGTTTTGCCCATAACTTTTTACTGGAAAGGATTTTTGACCTGAAACCACTTCCATTAGATTCAAATGATGGTTTACCTTTCTGTAGAGTGGTCATATGTGTCAAACGGACTTACCGTTTGGGAGATATGGCTGAAACAAGGTTTGGAAGGTGAAAAACAACTTAACCAGGCCAAATAGGGTGGTTAGCAAATGGGCCCATGAACCATTTCGGGATTAGGGTTATGGGGAGGCTGAAATGAATTAGGTTTTCATTCTATTTCAGTTTTCTAGCTGCCATTTACCTCTTAGAAACCCAGCTAACAATGGCCTTTACCTTCTAAAACACATTTCTGATCACATATTAGCCTAATCTACATCAAATCAAAGCGGATTAGCACCAAAATTGAGGTAGAGCTACTGCTATACATTGGAATTCGACCCAAATCAGTGGAGTTTCGGTTTTAAGAGTTTATTTGTGGCTAAGGTGAGTGATTAGCTTGCTTTTACACTAATTACGGCTAATTAGGGTGATTAGTGTTAATAAACGAAATTATAGCTCAGAAAAATTTGTAAAATTCTAAAATGATGTTTTATGCCTCTGTTAGAAATTTGGGTTAGTTTGGATATGTTTTGATAATCCTATCATTAGTTATGCTTAAACATGATTAAGGGGAAAACGTGGGTTTTTGGGTATGTTTGATCCATATTATGATGATAATTTGTTGTTTTGGTGTTTGTGGATGACTATACACGTTGTTATGACTGTTCGGAATGTTTTGTAATTGTTTAGAACAGTTAGAATGGTCGAAAACGTCGTCGCGTGGCGTAAAAATAGTCGCTGGAAGTTGTAGGAAAAATATGCAGGAACCAGACCAGACCAGATCGCCCCTAACCGACCCCGACCCACTCACCTGGAGAGCTCCACGACCCGAACCGCCATGAGAGGGAGTCCACGAGCCAATCCGAACAGATAAAGGAACTCGACCCTATCCGAATGTGGCTCACGAACAAGGTACCACGAACCGAAGCTCAGCTCAAACCGAAGGGAGGCCGACCCGAACCGGGTGGTTGATCACGATCCGAACCGAATGGGGCGTCACGACCCGTACCATATGTGCATCACGACCGAACCGAATTGAGGACGAGGAGAAGGACCGAATCGATCCGGAGGAGACCAAAACTCGAGATGCAAAGGTAGTCCAAGTAGGAAGTTTGTACTCAGGATCCAGTTGGAAACCAACGAGTTTACTTCTTGAGTTGGACTTTTCTGCGGAACGTGTGCAAAGGGGTTATCAATGTCTATAGCTTTGACTCACCACTGAGAGACGGATATTGGCTATGGATCAGCGCAATGGGACTGTTAAGACTCCCAAGGGCAAGTGATCGTAGCAGGGCTATGAGCCAGTGCAGTAGAGTTGTCATGACTCCATGGGGCAGAGTGGACATAGCAAAGGATTAGAGGCTATGGATCAGCGCAATGGGATCATTATGATTCCCAAGGGCAAGTGATCGTAGCAAAGGATTTGGTGAACAAAGTGGAAGATATCGTATGCTTTACGCACTGAGTGAGAGATGTGAGGATGGTTGCTATGCTTGATTGTTTGCCATCACTATGACATGCACACCCCCTCCCCCGTATTTCTACACTTCATGTTAGTGTCACCTAAGAGTACTGTACATCCTGTTGTGCTAACTCTTTGGTTGCAGGTCCAGGTTCAGGTATGGTTTAGTATACCTGTTATTGTTCTGTTTTGCTGCTTATCGCTTATACCAGACTTTTGTCTGACCCAGAGATTTATGTCTCTTCTTATTACTCTGGGTGCTCCTAAACGAGCAGACTAGAGACATGTTAGCTGGTTGTGCACAAGTAGCTGTCCGGAGACGAGCAGGAGGCTTACACGTATTACTCCCTTATATTCTCCCTGTGTCGTTGGTGGTCACTACTTTGGGCATTAGTAGTGTACCTTTCTTACCTTGCTTTAGAGACAGTTTTAAAAGTTGTAATAATGTTGGATTTGGATCATAAGCTGTATTTTGGATTTTCCGCTGCTATGATGACTTAGTTTTCAGCTTCTGTCTTGCCTATTTTGTGTCAAGTATATGTTATTATTATATTTTATTCCGTGCGCTGTGAGATATACTACAGGTTCTTTGTTGATTCATTCACCTTCTTTTCTTTTGACGACCGTCCCGTGTTGATTGGACATCGGTACAGTGCATTTCATTGGAAATGTCGACTGGTGCGGGGCGGGCCTTCACACTTGGAATCAGAGCTCTAGGTTGCGTAGTTAACTAGGGAAAGACACCTGGGAGAGATAGTATACGTATATGAGAGCGCGTATTTGTGATATTTTGGTTTTCAAAAGCTATATATGTATATACTATTTGTATGTATAAGGATGAAGTCGCACTGCACTGGTACCACTATGGAGATGGATAATCGTTTTTTCTTCATAGATTTGACGATGAGCTGAAATATGAGGGGTACTGGTAGAGGAGCCAATAATAGGGATGTCCCTGACATGAGGACAATGTTCACTGATTTCATGAGAGAGATGCTTAGGGATGTTCATAGGGCGGTTCCTAATGCTGCAAACGGTGGTGGTGTGGCGGTGCAGGCGTCTAGGGCCGATTTCGCCAAGCTTTGCAAGGATTACACTAGTCTTGGTGGGAAGCCGTTCCACGGAATGGAATCGGCTATGGAAGTTCAAGATTGGCTGGATAGCTGTGAGCGTATCTTCGAGGATTTGGGTATCGAGGATGCGATAAAGAGAAAGCTCGCATCCCGTCAGCTGCAAGGACGGACAATGAATTGGTGGAATGCTATTAAGGCAGCTACTCCTGAGGATCAGATTACCTGGGATCAGTTTAAGACTCGCTTTAGCGATAAGTTTATTCCAGCTGCTCAGAATTTAGGAAGTTCTTGGAGCTTAAGCAGGATGGTAGGGCAGTCTCGGACTATATTGTTGAATTCGATACTTTATCGAAGTATGGATTATCTCTTATCGACACTGCCGAGAAGAAGAACGAGAAGTTCATAACTGACTTAGATCAGTACTTAGGGGAAAGGCTTATAAACCATATTGATGAGACTTTTGAATCAATCATTAGGAAAACAGTGAGATCAAAGAGTCATTATCCTAAGCCCAAGACTGAGGTCGCTGCTGCATCTGCAGAGTGGCCAAAGATGCTAGAAAGCAGCGGAGGCAAGAATAACTCTCAGAATAAGAGGAAGCAGAGCCAGACCAAGGATGGTCAGAAAAAGAACAAGAAAGATGTTGAGTGCTTTAGCTGTGGAAATAAGGGCCACTATGCCAAAGATTGTAGGACCAAGCCAGCGGATAGGAAGTGATTCAATTGCGGCCAAGTGGGACATCATAAGGATAAATGTCCACAACCTCCTAAAGAGAAGCATATTGTGAAAGCATATGCTATCAATGTTATTCCTTCTTCGTCGAATGCCCCAACTGCAGCGGAGAAAGGAAAGAATGTCGTTATTCAAGGTATGCTTTCTATTATGATGTTCCTGTTCGAGTATTGTTTGATACCGAGGCTTCCCGTTACCTCATATCTAATGACCTGGTAGATAAGTTGGGATTGGAACCCAAGATAGTCGATTGGCCTTTTGTTGTGACAAACCCGATTGGTGGTTCAACTAGCCTTGGTATGATTTGTCGAAATTTGGTCTTATCGAGTCATGGATGTATGTTTGCTTGTGATTGGTTTGTTTTGGGCTTTACTGGGTATGGCATTATTTTGGGAGTCGATTGGCTCCAAAGGTACGGGGTGGTGGTAGACTGTGAGGGATTTTCGGTGACTATTAGGGTGGATGATGGGCGGAGGGTAGTGTTTGGTGGCCTACCTAGTGATGAGGTGATGGCTAGTTTTCTAAATTCCCTCGACATTCCGCAGGACGAGTTATCAGGGGTTCCCATTGCTGGCCGGTATCCGGATATCTACGAGGAGGTGACCGGACTTCCACCACACCGAGAGATTGAGTTCCATATTGATTTGGTGAAAGATGCTAGACCTATAGTGATGCTACTTCGTCGTATGGAACCAAGGGAGAAGCGATAGCTCGGGGTGCAAGTAAGCGATCTTTTGAAGAAGGGGTTTATTCGAAGAAGTGTTTCCAAGTGGGGAGCACCAGTTGTGTTTGCCACCAAGGCAGATGGTTCCCTTCGTTTATGTGTGGATTATCGCGAGTTGAATAAAGTGACTAGAAAGAATAAGTATCCTCTTCTACGGATAGATGATTTTTTTGATCAACTGGAAGGAGCAAGAGTGTTTTCCCAGTTGGACCTCACGACAGGATTTCATCAGCTCCGAGTGGCAACTGAGAGTATAGCTAAAACGTCTTTTCGAACGCCGTCTGGATTCTATGAGTGGTTGGTCATGCCATTCGGGTTGACCAATGCACCAGCATATTTTGTAGATCTGATGAACAGAGTATTCAGAGATCAATTAAATAAGTTTGTTCTTGTGTTCGTGGACAATATCTTGGTTTACTCAAGGACAGAGGAAGAACACAAGGGACATTTGCGGATAGTGATGGAGGTATTGAGAAAACACCAATTGAAAGCAAAGTTTTCGAAGTGTCACTTCTGGAGGAAGGAAGTGAGATTCTTGGGCCATGTTGTTTCAGATAATGGTATCGCCGTGGATCCTGCTAAAGTGGCTACGGTACAAGATTGGTCTACGCCCAAGAATGCAACAGACGTAAGAAGTTTCTTGGGGTTAGCTGGATATTATCGTAAGTTCATCCAGGACTTCTCCAAGATAGCGGCACTGTTAACTCAGTTGACCAAGCAGAATCAAGCTTTCGTCTAGGACGAAAGGTGCGAGAATGCATTTAAGGGTCTTAAGGAGAAGTTGACGAGTGCACCAGTGTTAGTTATTCCTAAGGGGAATGCAGAGATGACGGTATACACGGATGCCTGTGGTACCGGACTAGGTGTTGTATTGATGCAAGGAGGTTGGGTAGTAGCTTACGCTAGTCAGCAACTGAAACCGCACGAGAAAAGATATCCTACACTTGATTTGGAATTGGCAGCGATCGTGTTCGCGTTGAAGATGTGGAGACATTAAATCTTGGGAGAAAGATTCGAGTTGTTTACCGACCATAAAAGTATCTTTTCTCTCAGAAAGATTTAAATCTCTATCAGCTGAGATGGTTAGAATTCTTGGCTTCCTATGATTTTGATATCGCATATACACCAGGAAAGGGCAATGTGGTAGCTGATGCATTGAGTAGGAGACATGTCAGTTTAGGGGCTATGTTTGTTGAATGGAAGCAACTGGAGTATATCATAGGGTACGATTTCAGACCGAAGTGCGAATTGGATCTAGAGATGTTAGCAAGTTTGACGACCAGACCCACTTTAATTGAGCAGATTGGTTCCAGTCAGAAGGAGGATCCTAACTTATTGGAAGTCTTCTCCAAGTTAGAGACGGGTATCGACAGTGAGGAGATGAACAAGTATGGGCTTGATCGAGAAGGATGGCTTAGAAAGAATGGGAGACTAGTGGTACCCAATGTCAATGAATTGAGAGATGAAGTGCTTAGAGAATGTCATTACTCAAAACTGACTATACATCCCGGTGGTAACAAAATGTATCAAGATATGAAGCAAACCTACTACTGGGAAGGGATGAAGAGAGACGTTGGGAAGTTTACATCCAAATGCATGAATTGCCAGCTAGTTAAAGCCGAGCAAAAGAAGCCTAATGGTTTGTTGCAACCATTAGAAATTCCAAAATGGAAACGGGAACAAGTCTCAATGGATTTCATTGATGGTTTACCTAGAACTAGATCGGGCCATGGTAGCATTTGGGTAACTATGGACCGATTGACCAAGAGTGCAAGGTTTATGCCCGTCAAGTCGAGCAGAACGACAGCTAAGTTAGCAGAACTGTATATGAAGTGGGTAGTGAGATTTCATGGAGTACCCAAAGGAATTGTGAGTGACCGAGATCCGTTGTTTACTAGTGGGTTTTGGAAGAGCTTATAATAGGCTTTAGGGTCAGAATTACATCTCAATACCGCGTACCATCCTCAAACAGATGGTCAGACAGAGAGGGTGAATCGTATATTGGAGGATCTCTTGAGAGCTTGCATATTGGATTTTGGTGGATCATGGGATGACCAATTTCATCTAGTGGAGTTCGCAAATAATAATAGTTTAATTATCAGTCCAGTATTGGTATGGCTCCATTTGAAGCTTTGTACAGAAGACCGTGCAACTCACCATCATGTTGGTTAGAAACCGGTGAGAAATTTGTGCTTGGACCAGATTTGATAAGAGAAACTTCAGATAAGATCAAAGTTATTCAACAGCGAATGAAGGCTGCCCAAGATAGGCAGAAAAGTTATGCTGATAAGAGACGAAGAGATTTGAAATTCTCCGTAGGCGACTTGGTGTTTGTCAAGATCTCTCCATTAAAGAATGTTATTCGATTTTGTAGGAGAGGAAAGTTGGCACCAAAATTTGTTGGTCCATTCCCAGTTCTCGAGCAAGTAGGGAATCTGGCGTATAAAGTTGAGTTATCTGACAAGATGGCGGGAGTTCACAATGTATTTCATGTTTCCCAGCTAAGGAAGTTCGTGCATGACCCCGATATGACTATTTCACCTGATCAGTTAGATGATATCGAAGTAAAACCCGAGGCGGTTGGGAACCGCAAACCGATTCATATTGTCGAGTACGATATGAAGCAACTTCGAAGGAAGGCAGTGAAGCTAGTCAAGGTTCAGTGGAGCGAGAACGAGAACGACTGTACTTGGGAGACAGAGGAGAGCATTAAGAAGACGTATCCAGAACTCTTTGCCTGGTAAGATTTTCTTTGCGATTTAGTCTTTCCGCATGATAGGATAGATTTGTTTTGTTTGTTTTGCATGTTTGATTGGTTGCAGATGAATGGTAGGCATGCGGGACCCATTGTATGTTTCTTAGTTAAGGAATTTTGGGGGCGAAATTTCTTAAGGGGGTAGAGTGTAACGACCCACATTCTACGCATCGAGGATCATATAATATTTATTTCTTTTTTATATATAAGGTCGTATGGTCGTGTAACGTTGGGAGACGACTATTGGGGTCATTTCCCATATTCATGATTTTTGCCTATTTTTAAATGACCGTTTTGCCCCTAGCTGATCCGGTTTTGCCCATAACTTTTGACTGGAAAGGAGTTTTGACCTGAAACCACTTCCATTGCATTCGAATGATGGTTTATCTTTCTGTAGAGCGGTCACATGTGTCAAACGGACTTACCGTTTGGGAGATAATGCTGAAACAAGGTTTGGAAGGTGAAAAACAGCTTAACCAGGCCAAATAGGGTGGTTAGCAAATGGGCCCATGACCCATTTCAGGATTAGAATTATGGGGAGGCTGAAATGAGTTAGGTTTTCATTCTATTTCAGTTTTCTAGCCGCCGTTTACCTCTTAGAAACCCTAACAATGGCCTCCACCTTCTAAAACATACTTCTAATCACATATTAGCCTAATCTACATCAAATCAAAGCGGATTAGCACCAAAATCGAGGTAGAGCCGCTGCTATACATTGGAATTTGACACAAATCAGTGGATTTTTAGTTTTAAGAGTTTATTTGTGGCTAAGGTGCGTGATTAGCTTGCTTTTACACTAATTACGGCTAATTAGGGGTGATTAGTGTCAATTAACGAAATTATAGCTCAGAAAAATCTGGAAAAATTTGTAAAATTCTAAAATGATGTTTTATGCCTCTGTTAGAAATTTGGGTTAGTTTGGATATGTTTTGATAATCCTATCATTAGTTATGCTTAAACATGATTAAGGGGGAAATGTGGGTTTTTGGGTATGTTTGATCCATATTATGATGATAATTTGTTGTTTTGGTGTTTGTGGATGACTATACATGTTGTTATGACTGTTTGGAATGTTTTGTAATTGTTTAGAACAGTTAGAATGGTCGAAAACGCCGTCATGTGGCGTAAAAACAGTCGCTGGAAGTTGTAGGAAAAATATGCAGGAACCGGACCAGATCGGATCGCCCCTACCCGACCCCGACCCGCTCGTGAATGGTGGCACTGAACCGATCCACTCACCTGGAGAGCTCCACGACCCGAACCGCCATGAGAGGGAGTCCATGAGCCGATCCGAACAGATGAAGGAACTCGACCTGATCCGAATGGGGTTCACGAACAGGGTCCCACGAACCGAAGCTCACCTCGAACCGAAGGGAGGCCGACCCAAACCGGGTGGTTGATCACGATCCGAACCGAATGGGGCATCACGACCCGTACCAGATGTGCATCACGACCGAACCGAACCGAGCACGAGGAGAAGGACCGAATCGATCCGGAGGAGACCAAAACCCGAGATGCAAAGGTAGTCCAAGTAGGAAGTTTGTACTCAGGATCCAGTTGGGAACCAACGAGTTTACTTCATGAGTTGGAATTTGCGGCGGGACGTACGCAAAGGGGTTATCGATGTCTATAGCTTTGACTAACCACTGAGAGATGGATATTGGCTATGGATCAGTGCAATTGGACCGTTAAGACTCCCAAGGACAAGTGATCGTAGCAGGGCTATGAGCCAGTGCAGTGGGGTTGTCATGACTCCATGGGGAAGAGTGGACATAGCAAAGGATTAGAGGCTATGGATCAGCGCAGTGGGATCATTATGATTCCCAAGGGCAAGTGATCGTAGCAAAGGATTTGGTGAAAAAAGTGGTAGATATCGTATGTTTTATGCACTGAGTGAGAGATATGAGGATGGCTGCTATGCTTGATTGTTTTCCATCACTATGACATGCACACTCCCTCCCCCGTATTTCTACACTTCTTGTTAGTGTCACCTAAGAGTATTGTACATCCTGTTGTGCTAACTCTTTGGTTGCAGGTCCAGGTTCAGGTATGGTTTAGTATATCTATTATTGTTCTGTTTTGCTGCTTATCGCTCATACCAGACTTTTGTCTGACCCAGAGTTTTATGTCTCTTCTTATTACTCTGGGTGCTCCTAAACGAGCAGACTAGAGACAGGTTAGCTGGTTGTGCACGAGTAGCTGTCCGGAGACGAGCAGGAGGCTTACACGTATTACTCCCTTATATTCTCCCTGTGTCGTTGGTGGTCACTACTTTGGGCATTAGTAGTGTACCTTTCTTACCTTGCTTTAGAGACAGTTTTAAAAGTTGTAATAATGTTGGTTTTGGATCATAAGATGTATTTTGGATTTTCCGCTGCTATGATGACTTAGTTTTCAGCTTATGCACTGTCTCGCCTGTTTTGTGTCAAGTATATGTTATTATTATATTTTATTCCATGCGCTGTGAGACATACTACAGGTTCTTTGTTGATTCATTCACCTTCTTTATTTTCTTTTGATGACCGTCCCGTGCTGGTTGGACATCGGTACAGCGCATTTTATTGGAAATGTCGGCTGGTGCAGGGGGGCCGTCACCCGTGCTTTGCATACGACCAACGACCTGAATCAAGCCCGCACTTTGCAAATGACCTAAACCAAGCCCGTGCTTTGCGTACAACCTACAACCTGAACCGAGCCCGTGCTTTGCATACGACCTGATCCAAGCCCGTGCTTTGAACACGACCCGCGTTTCGTTTCTTGGAGAAGAAGAAAAACGACCTAACTCCAGATCTGACCAAATTAGCTCCAAACTTGACCAAATCTTCGCCAAACAACAACAACGATTCAAACAACTCATCTAAGTCATCCAAATCCATCAATTCAACAAGTAACCACCATCCAAACATGAGAATTTCACTAAAATCATGATAGATCAATAAGTAGACAAAATAATGGATCTAAACTTACATAAACATGAATCAACATAAGAAATTATCAATTTAAAGTTGATACATAAGATCCTATAGCGATTCATGTGAAAATACACTTATCATGATGTAGATCTATGAGAAAACACTTGAAAATGATGAAATTAAGATCGAACATTCATATACTTGATTGAATCCATGTGAGAGATGCATATCACACACCAAATCTTCAACACAAAAACAATTGAATCTACATCAGGACAGCAAAGAATTAGCTTCAAACTCTTCGGTTTGATGAAATTTCTCTTCGATTGATGTAGATCTAGCTTCAAACGATGTAGATCTTCAATTCTCTTATGTTGATCTAAAATTTTAATGGTGGAAATGTGTATTTGATTGAGCAAGGAGGATCACGAGCTCAACCAAATGAGAGAATGAAGAAAGTAACCTGTTATCCATATACCCATCCCCTATTTATAGCCTCCTACCAGCCCACTAATGGGTCTTCCCAAATCAGCCCATTATGGCACTAAAAATCTGAACAACAAACTGTGAAACACTATAACAACAATTCCTCTTAAACCGCTGAGCCAAATTTTTAATATGACCACTCTACGGAACGAGAAACATCATTTCCTTTCCAATGAGATTGATCTCAGCACCTGATTCGATCCATGTCAAAAATTATCCCCTGTACAAGACTGATAGGAGCAAAATGGTTACAAACAAAATTGGTAAAAATTATGGATATGTCTCACATCCCCATAGCCAACATATCAAAATATGAGAATGATCTAACCTTAAGGGAATAAAATAAAAATATTTTACAATTCTTTGATACGTAAAATGTGGGCTGTTATATTTTCTCCCCCTTAAGAATTTCGCCCCGAAATTCCAACAACCATAAGCTACTCAACGATTCTGCATGTCTATCATCCATAAGTAGTCAATTCTATCATCCAAACTGGCAGCCATCAACCATGCATCCATAGCCTTATCCTAGCATGTGGAATTCTAAAACAATCACAACCACAATAGTACAAGTTACAATGATGTAAGGTGACACGATACTAATGGGTCATATCGACGAAGAATTCTGGATGGGTCATCTTCATACTCTCTTCCGTCTCCTATGTACAATCATCGCCATCCTCACTCCATTGTACCTTGACTTGCTTAACTGTCTTCCTCCTAAGCTGTTTCATGTCATTTCCCACAACACGAAGTGGCGTATGAGGTCTCATAACAACGGTCTCTACTTTTAGGCCTTTGTATTATTCTGGAGATACCACCACATTCGAATCATGCACGCACTTCCGTAGAAACGACACATGGAAAACATTATGCACACTTGAAATCATCTCCGGTAATCCAATGTATATGCGATCTTTCCAATCCGCTCGATTATCAGAAATGGTCCACAAATCTTGGGGAAAACTTTCCTTTGCTTTGAACCGAACAACATGTTTCAACGACGAAATCTTCACGAATACCATATCACCAACATCGAATTCCAAATCTTTTCGACGCTTATCGACATAACTCTTCTGCCGATCTTGGGCTACCTTCATTCGTTGTCTAACGATCTCAATACAATCTGAGGTTTCTCTTATCATCTCAGGCCTAAGTATCAACTTATCTCCAGTTTCTAACCAGCATGCCGGAGTATTGCACGGTTTTCCATACAACGCCTCGTATAGTGCCATCCCAATGCTCGATTGGTAGCTATTATTATATGCATACTCAACTAGATGTAGATGGTCTTCCCATGATTGCCCGAAGTCTAATACACAAGCTCTTAAGAGATCATCCAAAACTCAGTTAACCCTCTCGGTTTGACCATCAGTCTAGGGATGATAAGCCGCACTCAAACATAACTCAGTTCCTAAAGCTTCTTGCAAACTTTTCCAAAATCCGCTCGTGAACATCGGATCACGGTCACTTACTATGCTCTTTGGGATACCATGGAATTGAACTATCCACTTAATATAAAGCTTAGCCACTTCGATGTTGTCCTAGTCGATTTGACAGGAAGAAACCTTGCACTTTTGGTCAAGCGATCCACGATGACCCAAATTCCTTTGTTTCCTGCCCTGGTTCTAGGTAGTTCATCAATGAAGTCCATCGATATCTGCTCCCACTTCCAGTAGGAACTTCCAATGGCTGAAGCAATCCACTCGGCTTCTTCTGTTCAGCTTTCACGAGTTGACAGTTCATACACTTGGAAATGAACGTTCTAATATCTCTTTTCTTCCCTTCCCAGTAGTAGTTTCGCTTCATGTCCTGATACATCTTATTACCACCAGGATGAATCATCAACTTCGAGTGATGACATTTACTTAGAACCTCATCTCTCAATCCATCGATATCAGGAACAACCAGTCGCCCTTGCTTTCGAAGCCATCCCTCTCGATCGACCTCAAACTCTTTATTCTCTGGTTCAGCTCTGGATAAACTTGACAAGCTTTGCGTCTCGCTTGTGACTTTCTCCAATCCTTTTGATAAGAGTAGGTCTTATCGACAAGTTTGCCAATATTCCAGGTTCCAACTCACACCGTGGTCTGAAATCAAATCTTGCCAAGTACTCGAGGCTTTTCCATTCTGAAAACATCGCACCCAAACTTACATGTCTTCGACTCAACGCGTCTGCAACTGCGTTACCTTTACCAGGAGTATAGGCTATACCAAAATCATACGATGTGAGAAACTCTAACCACCTTTACTGCTGAAGATTCAAATCCTTTTAGGAGAAAAGATACTTTAACGACTTGTGATCCGTAAACAACTCGAATCGAACCCCCAACAGGTAATGTCTTCACATCTTCAGAGCAAACACGATCGCTGCCAACTCCAAATCATAAGTTGGATAATTCCTTTCGTGCGGCTTTAGCTATCGACTCGGTATGCCACAACCTTATTTTTGTGCATTAGCACTGCTCTAAGCCCGGTACCACATGCATCGGTGTATACCACCATTTCCTCATTTCCTCTTAGAATCGTCAAAATAGGAGCACTCGTCAGTCTCTCTTTCATGATTCCGAAAGCTTGCTCACACTTTGCATCCCATGTGAACACTTTGTTCTTCTTCGTCAATCCTGTTAATGGAGCATCTATCTTGGATAAATCCTTGATAAACCGTCAGTAATAACTCGCCAATTCAAGAAAACTTCTCATGTCCGTCGCATTCTTAGGTCTATCCCAGTCCTGGATTGCTGCCACTTTAGCGGGCTTAACCGCTATTTCATTTCTAGAAATAACATGGCCCAAGAACCTCACTTCGCTCTTCCAGAAGTGACACTTCGAAAACTTAGCTTTCAACAGATGCTCTCGTAGGATTTCCAAAACAACTCGCAAGTGGGTCTTATGTTCTTCCTTTATCCGGGAGTAAACCAGAATATCATCCATGAACACAAGCACAAACTTGTTCAACTGAAATCTGAAAACCCTATTCATAAGATCCACAAAGTACGCTGGCGCATTAGTCAACCCAAATGGCATTACCAACCATTCGAAAAAACCGAATGGTGTCCTAAAAGCAGTCTTCGACACACTATCCTTCGCCACCCTCAACTGGTGAAATCCCGTTGCCAAATCCATCTGAGAAAACACTTTGTCTTCGTGAAGCTGATCGAATAAGTCATCGATCCTTGGCGACAAATACTTGTTCTTCTTGGTTTCCTTGTTCAGCTCATGATAGTCCACACACAATCTCAATGATCCATCGGCCTTGGTTGCAAACACAACTGGTGCTCCCCATTCGGATACACTTCTCCGAATGAATCCTTTTCGTAAAAGGTCATGAACTTGCAGCTCTATCTCTCGCTGTTGCTTATGCGGCTATGCGCCATCCGCCTAAGAGGCATAACGATAGGTCTAGCATCTTCGACCAAATCAATTCTAAACACGATCTTACGATGCAGCGACAAACCTTTGACTTCTTCAAAGACATCCTCAAACTCATTAGCGATCAGCACAGATGACAAGTCTTCCTGTGGAATCACAAGCGAATATAAAAAGCTCACGTAGACACCATCTTCGGGATTGCATCGAATCAAAACCTTTCGCGCTTCCACATCCCCGACTCTCACCTCAAGCTTCTCGCAATTCACTCTTGCCGCATACCTCTTGAGCCAATCTGTAACGATCTAGGATTTTTGAAAATTAAATTTGAATTCAACATGAATTTTAGATAAAATTTGGAAAATTTAAATAATTGTTGAATCAGATTTTAAGGCGATAATAATATTTAAATGATGGAAAATTGAATTTTACTGTGGAATTTGTTACAACAATGTTTGTTTGGAGAAAATGTTTCGTCGTTAATCGAATTATCAAAATTCAGTTGTAGTTCAGTTGCTAGAATCGATTAGAATCTGAAATTAAATTATAATTAAATATTTGTTTAATTTTTTTTTTCAGTTTCAGTTCGCGTCGCCTTAAAATATTTTATAAAATTTTACTGCAACTTTTAATTTGAAAAATAAGCATATATTTTTCTAACGTATTTTAGGGTAACTATGGTCCCTTTTGACACTTTATAAAATCAATCAACTGATCTGTTTTATTGTTGTTTTGGGATCGTAGCACATTTCTATACACGATTATATAAATAGGTTGGTGTTGTTGGTTATCGATAATTAAAAATAAAAAGAAATCGAAAAGAGAATTTATTGCAAGAAATTCAAATAAAATATAATAAAGAAGGGATAAACGCGTAGAGTAAAGTTTTATATTACACAGTACAACATTGTAAACACCAAACCCACATTTTATTGCATGCCTGACAAGTGCTCTAAGATTTGATGCTTTCATTTGCCACTTGGTTCATGGGTGCCACGTGTTGATCCAAGGCCATTTTTACTTGTTGCATGTTTTCGAAAGGTAGGCTCCCACTTCCATCTTCAAGCCTCAAACCTTCTTCATCTCCAACTTGTAAAAGCTTCCGCTCATGTCCGTAAGAAAAAAAAAGAGGAAAAAAAAAGAGAAGTGAAAGCCTGTACCCCCCCACCACAACACATACAACACTCCAACCTTGCTCCTCTTTCTTCCCACACCGCAACCACCTTGCTTCCCTCCCCAACTTCTACATCTTCCACCCTTTCATACGAAAAAACCAGTGCATGCAACTCCCTTCACTTCCTCTCGCCATTCACTTTTCCACCAAACTCCACTTAGTATCTCTTCCACCATTAACCGAAAAAAAAATTGCAAGCGTGAAAAACTTGCATGTAAGTTCTCCACCCGCATGCAACTTCAGTTCCTCCCATAACTGTTCGGCCTCTTCCCCTGTCAAGTTTCCACCATTGCATGCAAAAGCCTTGTATGCCACTCATCCTTTTCACCGTAACTTCCCACTCGCATCACATTCGCATGCATGCGTGATGCACATGTAATTCTTTTGCAGTTGAAGCCTAAGTTTTATATACATGTATAAAAACAAAGCGTTAAAACCTGCTGTGCATGCGAGCCTTGCTAACCGAAAGTATCTTTCCCAGTTCGGACGTGAACCCATATTTTTCGGGCAAGCCTCTCTTTATGAAAAATATATATATATATAATAGAAACGCAAGAAAAACAAAACAAACGGAAAAGAAAGAGAGGACTGGAAAGAGATATAAGATAAAGAGAAAGAGAAGAAAGGGAGACAGAAGACAGAACGCAAGAAGGAGTGACACGAAGAGGTTTAAACGCTTTCCTATGAAGACAGAAAAGAAGATCATTTATTGGAAAGCAATTAAGTTGCGAACAATTTAATTTAATTTAATTTAATCTGATTTAAATTTTTACATGCATAGTTAATGAACCTGAAATTGTACAGTTACATGAATGGCTAATTAATTGTCGTTAATGTGTCATGGTTGCCAAATAAATGCATTTAAGGTGCGTTAGTGTATAACGCGTATTTGGAATTTTATTGATTGATTACATGTAGGAATTGTTAATGTGTGATGGTTGTCAAACAAATGTATTTGGGGCGCGTTAGTGTATAACGCGTATTTGGAATTTATTTGGGTGATTGTATGTAGGAAACGAACGTATAAAACGGTGGTTGAATGTGCGCATATATGATATATATGTACCCACTACGACCTTATATGAATTGTTATCGAAAATTTAGGAAATTTCCTAAATTTAATTAAGGAATGATTTATTGACTAAATGATAATTTAGTGATTTACTAGTTTTTTATTAACTAAATAATATCGACTTAATAATGTTTATTTATTTAATAATGCTAATAATCTTTGATTCAATAACATTTTATGATACTGAATACATTTGATAAAGTTGATTTAATTTATATCAGTATTAACTAAGTTATGTCAATAAAAATTTGAAATATGGAATGAAATAATGGGTGAGTAATACTTGGAAACTTGTTAATTTGATAGTATAAATAAATTCCATTTTTGAAACCAATTAACATGTTATCATCAACAATAAGTGCTATTATAATGTATTTTGATTTTTTGATTTTGATTTGATGTAGCTTAAATGAAATTTTGAGTTGAACTTAATGATCGCTTATGTTAACGATATAATATTTATGAAAAAAAAATGTAAAGTGAATATTAATAAATGTTAATTATTTCATGAGTTAAATATTCAGTTAATGATAATCATCTTATGAATCAGGTGCGGTGTATAATGTAAATTTGGAACCTAGATTTTTCCAAATTATTATTGGACGCAGTGTTATAACTTGTTTTATTTTTTCCAATGACCTGAATTTTTATCATTTGATCTTGAGTTCAAATGAAAATTTTAAATTTGATTAAAGTGGATGGAAGTGATCTTCATATATTTAATATAAGTTCTGTAAATGATGACTAATACTATCTGAGGAACTAAACGGTGGAAATATCGTAATTTCGCTTATAGTATCGGTTTAATACGGAAACATATATTAGATATAAGAAGTCCGATTTCTAACCAATCATGTATATCTAGTATGAATCGGTTGGAATAAAGTTGAATGATATGATAATAACATCGTTTTAACCAAGTAATGGTTAAGCTAACTATGGAAGTTAATATGGAACTAAGAAAACGAAAGAGAAAGTCGAATGTGTTCGAATCGATTTAATTAACTCAAGATTCTTTTGGATTAGTTATACTCTTCGAGTATGAATATGAATGCAAATCATCGGCATAGGAAGGAAAAAATTCCAATTTAAAGTATTTGTATATTTATATAGGTTTTCAACTATTTAAACATGATATGTTATTTCAAAATATTTAAATATAAACTTATTGTTTTAAAGATATGTATATGTTTAAGTATTATATTTGTATACTTCTTCAAAGTTAAATATATGTTAAGTAATTATTTTATACATTTCTATTTTTAAAATTAGTACATATTTATATAATCAGTTTATAACAAATGTATTATTTTCAAATATTTTATTTAAATAAATTTGGAATTGTTTTTCGGTCCTGAATCCTTTGATTTGAATATAATGAACCCGTTTTGAATGATTTCAATGAATTTGAATTAAGAAAGTATTGAAATCATAATCTTAGTTTATATTGATTGTTCTGAAGTAAGGCATTAAGAAAAAGATTATCTATAAACGATCATCTCTTAAACAATCAATTCTAGATTTAGGAAAAAGATTAAGAGATGTATGTGTATATATATGATGAAAAGCACTTGTTTTGAAATATAAAGCGCTGGTTATTTGGAAAGACCGGGATCGAAATTTATTTTTCGAAAACCATTCGAAATAACCATACGACGTAGATAATGAAGATATGAAGATGACGGTTGAAGACCGTGGTTCTTCACATCGAATGGACTGCCTGCTGATTGGTTTCTTTACTGAATAGCTACAGTAGAGAGATGCCCATATTACCGGAGTGGCAGAAAGTCTGAACGTATTTGGAGAATTTTCGGAATTTTGTTCCGCTCAGACCGAGAATGGACTTGTATGGATTGTGTGCTTGACATTGTAATTGACGGCATAACACTGATTTCCGTCGATATGTTTCCGGTTTGTGACATACGAGCTCAAAGTGGTGATGTGATGATGGAAATCAGTGGTCATGTTGTGAATAGACAATGTGACATACTTATGATATGAAATGAGCTTGTATGATCAGGGCATTGCTTATCTAGGCATGCTTTGTGTATGACGTGACATCGACAAACCTCACACTCCGGATGATGAGAAACTGGCGGTTAGGTTGTGTATATATATGAATTGATGATGACTGCTGTAGCAGTGGGAAACCACTTATGACTTATGGAATAGGGTATGTTCGGGGGGCCGTTTCTGGTTGAAAACCGTTGATCTACCTCGCGATTTGTATTGGTGTCCACGTCTGGATGAAAAACCCGTGATTACATTTCGTTTATGTTCCGATTGATCTTTCGTGCCAGGAATCATCAAGTTGGAAACCCAAATCTCCAATATGTGCCACACGGTTTTGGTTTGTATACATATGGTGACATAATATTATGGGTATTATGCCGTCTAGGATTTATACATTTATTTGCGAAATGGTTTTCCATACTATATTATAGTATTGAAAGAGGATTTTCACGTATGAAAGCATGTTCGGTTATCATAAGATAAAACTCGCCCATCTGGTGTGCGCTTGCATTGTGTGATATGGGACGAGCTTATGATAGCATTTTCCCAAAGTCATTGCGAATTTATATGCACGGGAATTCACATGGAGTAAACCCGTTCCGCGTTAGCGGCGTGGTCCGATGAATTTCTCAACCTTAAAATAAATCCTAAAAACAATTTTTTTATGTTCTCACACCAGTCCCATGACTGACCTGGAGTTTATTGTTCCTTCCTAAACTCTGGGTGCCCACTAATTTTTACGCGGGCAACTAGTAGTTTAGTTTTACAGTTATAGATCGTTAGAGCAAGATTCGAAGCACTTTCTGGATTGGAGTTCACGCTAGAGTTTGGAGCTTCCGCTACATCATACTGTTTCTTCCGCTGAGAGTATATTTACTTTTCTTCCGCTATATAAGTTGTACTATGATATTCTATGTAACTCTGATGTAATATTGTATTATGCAATGAAAAGTTCTATTATTTTGTTCAATATATGTAAGTACCCATAACAATTCGTCTTTGTGAACGATTTAAGTTGGTTTAATTAACGACGAGAATCGGACAAAAAGACGGGTCGTTACAGTTGGTATCAGAGCCAGGTTCATATAAAGCTACGGTGTACGACATATTTGGAACAAAGGATGGGACTCATCTGAGTTATAATATCTCATTAGAGATAGGGTCAGGAGTAACCTAGAATGAGATTTTGGAATATTTCGTTGAGAGAGCGTATTTTGGAAATAAATTATTTTGAACTACGTAAATCATTTCAAAATCATGTTTAAAAATAACTTTTAATAAGAATATTCGAGTATTTTATTCGACGTCGCGATAGGACTATCAGTATATATGAAGATTTCGAATATACGCAGGGCCGACGTATATACGAAGCTTTATATGTACGTAATAGATATAGAATCACACTCTAGTCACTTGGGGATGATTCTGGTGATTGATGCATCATCATCATTCTTATTTTTGAGTTTCGAAAGTGGGATGACTATATGATTCCAGTTAAGACGTCGAAAAATACTTAAAAAACTTCGATATGACAGAAATATTAAAAAGATTTAGCATAAGGACAATTTTTTATAAATGCAAATCAAACTATTTTAAATGACCTGAAAGGATTCTTAGAAGTCAATTTCACTTGAATATTTGAAAGCAAATGTTGGGAGATAAGATAATTCAATAAGAAATTATATTAAAATATCACCCATATTTCAAAATGGATCAACAAATATGAATTCTAAGACTTAATAAGTTGTAATCAGAGAAGATATCATACTTCTCGAGGAATGTTAAATGAGTCAATATAAGCGATAGATTTGAAATCTATATGAATTGTAAATGATAATATGCTAGTTAAACTATTTTGCTTGAAAGTATATTTTAGCAAATCAAAACCACCCTTAAGAAGTTGCAAAGAAATTTTGACTTTAGTTAGGAATTTGTTTGAAAAGATGATTTAAATTGTAACAAACAGCTAAGTAGGGAGAAAACTGCTCTTTCCCTATTGAAACTATATGAGTAATTCAAATAGAAGAAAATGTAAAGAGTAATCACTTATGATGCAAAGAAAAACGAAGTTTGAAGTAAGACTTACTCAAGAGGAAGTTAATGAAAAACCCGAGTACCCTAAGAATAAACTACTTATAATTGTAGCCATTGGTGTGCTCGACTTTCCTATCTTGGCTTAGGCTAGTTCATCATTTAAATTCGAACCGTTGAGTAGCGTTGTTCGTTTTCTTTACTTAAGCTTGGTCGAATATCTTGACTTGAAGTATCGTACTTTGAACTGACAATACTCGCATCCTTGGGCGCACTTGACTTTCTTGTCTTGATCCTGTTTGAGAATTTGGACCAAACTTATTTGATCTTGAGTAGTTCATCTTTTGATTTAGGCACGTTTTGATTTAGACCATTATACCTTTTTATGCTAATTTGATATTAAGCTTTTGTTTTGAATACGTAGAATTTGACTTGATCCATGTATGTACACCCTTTTGTGTCGGTTTTCGAATGAAACCAAGATCGAGTTCAACCAAATAACTTTGATTTATCCAAGACATTATGTAACGAAACTTAAACAAATAAGTTTTTCATAGAAATTTGGAAGTGTTTGAAATATATAATTTGATTATGCAAGGAAAATGGATTTTGAAAGATGAACTGTAAGGATTTGGTTCTAAATATTGAAACTTATTTCTAATGTTTGAATAATGATAGTTTGAAACATGCACGTACTAATTAGTGTGCGCAGCGGAAGCGTTATGGTATATTTGAATAAGAATGAATAAAGCCCTATAGTATGGCTAAAATGAGTTATGTTTGAAGAGAAAAAAAAAGATTTACAGCTTTGGGATATGAAATGATTTGGTTCGTTCGAGTAACCGTGACTAAAACTGGGTTGTGATGAGCTATTTGATTTCGTATAATGGGTGGTGCTCAATGGCCCTGTCATGAGGATGAATTTCCCGAACAAATAACATATAGATTTGGTTTGGGTATGTTGAAACTTGGAAAGCAAATTTGGTTTTGAAAATCCCGAAGTAACTTATGTATATGGAAGAAATATATAATATTTCAATGATTTGTGTTGAAAATGGGATTTTAAGTCGGAGAAACCATTTTGAGATTTTCAAAATGGGTTGTAAATGACGACTTGTAACCAGAATATAAACTCAAACTTCTTTAATTAACCCTTCCAAATTTATACCTTCCTAATATAACGATTTGAGCATTGTTTAATAAGCTTTCATATAAGGGTTTTGGAAAATTTAATCATAGGAAATTTTCTTATAAGTTGCGTTGATAAATTTAGACTTAATTTAAGAATTTGTAAGTTTAGCAAATTTATATGTAAGATTTATTTTGCTTATGTATAATCTCATAAGCTCTCCTTTTCGAGGACGAAAAGCCTTAAGTGGGGGAGAATGTAACGATCCAGGATTTTTGAAAATTAAATTTGAATTCAATATGAATTTTAGATAAAATTTGGAAGATTTAAATAATTGTTGAATCAGATTTTAAGGCGATAATAATATTTAAATGATGGAAAATTGAATTTTACTGTGGAATTTGTTACAACAATGTTTGTTTGGAGAAAATGTTTCGTCGTTAATCGAATTATCAAAATTCAGTTGTAGTTCAGTTGCTAGAATCAATTAGAATCTGAAATTAAATTATAATTAATTATTTGTTTAAAATTTTTGTTCGGTTTCAGTTCGAGTCGCCTTAAAATATTTTATAAAATTTTAATGTAACTTTTAATTTGAAAAATAAGCATATATTTTTCTAACGTATTTTAGGGTAACTATAGTCCCTTTTGACACTTTATAAAATCAATCAACCGGTCTGTTTTATTGTTGTTTTGGGATCGTAGCACATTTCTATACATGATTATATAAATAGGTTGGTGTTGTTGGTTATCGATAATTAAAAATAAAAAGAAATCAAAAAGAGAATTTTGGTGCAAGAAATTCAAATAAAATATAATAAAGAAGGGATAAACGCATAGAGTAAAGTTTTATATTACACGGTACAACATTGTAAACACCAAACCCACATTTTATTGCATGCCTGACAAGGGCTCTAAGATTTGATGCTTTCATTTGCCACTCGGTTCATGGGTGCCACGTGTTGTTCCAAGGCCATTTTTACTTGCTGCATGTTTTCGAAAGGTAGGCTCCCACTTCCATCTTTAAGCCTCAAACCTTCTTCATCTCCAACTTGTAAAAGCTTCTGCCCATGTCCGTAAGAAAAAAAAAGAGGAAAAGAAAAAGAGAAGTGAAAGCCTGTACCCCCCACAGCAACACAGACAACACTCCAACCCTGCTCCTCTTTCTTCCCACACCGCAACCACCTTGCTTCCCTCCCCAACTTCTACAGCTTCCACCCTTTCATACGGAAAAACCAGTGCATGCAACTCCCTTCACTTCCTCTCGCCATTCACTTTTCCACCAAACTCCACTTAGTATCTCTTCCACTATTAACCGAAAGAAGAAAAAAGTTGCAAGCGTGAAAAACTTGCATGTAAGTTCGCCACCCGCATGCAACTTCAGTTCCTCCCATAACTGTTCGGCCTCTTCCCCTGTCAAGTTTCCACCATTGCATGCAAAAGCCTTGTATGCCACTCATCCTTTTCACCGTAACTTTCCACTTGCATTACATTCGCATGCATGCGTGATGCACATGTAATTCTTTTGCAGTTGAAGCCTTAGTTTTATATACATGTATAAAAACAAAGCGTTAAAACCTGTTGTGCATGCGAGCCTTGCTAACTGAAAGTATCTTTCCTAGTTCGGACATGAACCCATATTTTTCGGGCAAGCCTCTCTTTATGAAAATATATATATATATATATATATATATATATATAATAGAAACGCAAGAAAAACAAAACAAACGGAAAAGAAAGAGAGGACTAGAAAGAGATATAAGATAAAGAGAAAGAGAAGAAAGGGAGACAGAAGACAGAACGCAAGAAGGAGTGACACGGAGAGGTTTAAACGCTTTCCTATGAAGACAGAAAAGAAGATCATTTATTGGAAAGCAATCAAGGTGCGAACAATTTAATTTAATTTTATATGATTTAAATTTTTACATGCATAGTTAATAAACCTGAAATTGTGCACTTACATGAATGGCTAATTAATTGTCGTTAATGTGTCATGGTTGCCAAATAAATGCATTTAAGACGCGTTAGTGTATAACGCGTATTTCGAATTTTATTGGTTGATTACATGTAGGAATTGTTAATGTGTGATGGTTGTCAAACAAATGTATTTGGGGCGCATTAGTGTATAACGCGTATTTGGAATCTATTTGGTTGATTGCATGTAGGAAACGAATGTATAAAACGGTGGTTGAATGTGTGCATATATGATATATATGTACCCACTACGACCTTATATGAATTTTTATCGGAAAATTAGGAAATTTCCTAAATTTAATTAAGGAATGATTTATTGACTAAATGATAATTTAGTGATTTGCTAGTTTTTTATTAACTAAATAATTTCGACTTAATAATGTTTATTTATTTAATAATGCTAATAATCTTTGATTCAATAACATTTTATGATATTGAATACATTTGATAAGTTTGATTTAATTTATATCAGTATTAACTAAGTTATGTCAATAAAAATTTGAAATATGGAATGAAATAATGGGTGAGTAATACTTGGAAACTTGTTAATTTGATAGTATAAATAAATTCCATTTTTGAAACCAATTAACATGTTATCATCAACAATAAGTGCTATTATAATGTATTTTGATTTTTTGGTTTTGATTTGATGTAGCTTAAATGAAATTTTGAGTTGAACTTAATGACCACTTATGTTAATGATATAATATTTACGGAAAAAAATGTAAAGTGAATATTAAAAATGTTAATTATTTCATGAGTTAAATATTTGGTTAATGATAATCATCTTATGAATCAGGTGCGGTGTATAATGTAAATTTGGAACCTAGATTTTTCCAAATTATAATTGGACGCGGTGTTATAACTTGTTTTTTTCCAATGACTTGAATTTGTATCATTTGATCTTGAGTTCAAATGAAAATTTTAAATTTGATTAAAGTTGTGAAAACCCGCAACTTCCCCGTAAAGGAAAGAGCGGATAGTTCGAGAACAAGCCACAACAGAACACATACAGAAGAAAATTTCATTGTATATTACAACAATGCACCAGAATACAAGAATATACAGAGTATAAATGAATATTACACAGAAATATCAGAGATTTAAATTACATTTAAATACATCGCAGCGGAAAATAATACAATACACAACTAGAAGAGGTATACGGATACAAAGCTTTCCGGATATCATTCCAGCTGTAAACCAGGATCCTATGAATATAAATCTGCAAAACCAAAACTACTAGCTGCCCGTGTCGAAAATAGGGGCACCCAGAGTTTAGGTTAAAACAATAAACTCCAGGTCAGTCATGTGACTGGTGTGAGAACTAAAACAGTTGTAAATCTTTATTTTAAAGATAGGTAAATCAAGGGACCACGCCGTATAATACGGAACGGGTTTCCTCCCAAGAATACCAGTGCATATAAGTAAACAACGCAATGCTTTTCTAAAAATGAAGCTATTATAAGACCCAGGTCCCATCACACAATGCAACGCAGCCGAGGATAGGGTTTTCCCTTATAATAGCCAAACATGCTTAGTACGTTTAAAACAAATCATTTGATACTACTATAAGTGTATAGTGTCAAAACAATTTCAATCATAAATATCAATCATAGACGGCATGGGTACATATATCATGTCGCCATACTAGTTCTACAATTAAAACCGCAATGCACATATTGGAAATTGGATTTCCGTCATGTGAACCAAGGCAAAGGGAATATCCTGTGCTTAATTCGAGACTCTCTAGTCCGAGCCTCAGGTTGCAGCCGCGACTGCACCCGGAACGTCGGGGCCGGCCACCCGTCGATGGTTAGTAATGCCGTAAACGATATGCTAGCCGGTTCTATGGAACCTCATAGTGATCTGGGACCCGTAAGCCTCTGCAACCACCGTTAATCGAGATGCCCCGTTGGGCAATAAGTAATGATAAGCAACATCCACATAAGTAATGCCAGCCAGTTTAAGCACTGACACCACTTCTAACTAGAAACCAGCATATGTCCATTTCCCGGAGGTCCTCCCCGTTTTTGGTTCACACCGAGGTGTGAGGCTCGCGAATCAACGCTATACACAAAGCCATGCCATATCAGCTGTGCTTTGATCATCATCCACCAAACTTTGCTTTTCAACAAAAGTCTGGATCACTGCATCTCAGCATGCCACATTATCTATCCATATCGTACCACTGATTTCTACCAATATATAACCTCTGAGCTCGTATGTCTCAAAGAAGGGCGTTAAGCAAGAGAATAAATTCCCCGCCGCCAAACAGATATATATTTAGCAGAGATCAACGAATACGATATAAAGGAATACAATGTCAGACACACCATCCATTTACAAGTCCGTTCTAGGTCTGAACGAAACCGGAGGCACTTTCCTCGCATATCCATCCATCTCCAAGTACGTCTGGACGACCACCAACTGATTCCCTCATCTTGGGTGTACATCCCAATCAAGATCATCAGTAATCACCCAAACGATGTGAAGACTTCCGGTCTTCGACCACCGTCTTCATCTTCGACATATCGTCGAATCGGTTATTCAGAATGGGTATAAACCCGGCCTTTCCGAACAACTCGCGTATATTAAAAACGAATGTTACACAAACACAACATACGCCTCATTCCAATTCAGTAGCTACTAACCGTAAATCAACAAGAGAACAATTTCCCAAATATTAACCCCGAAGGCCGAAACCAACATCAGATCAATACCCAGGAAACCATTCTTCTTAGCTAACCTACAGCTAGTTTCTAAATTTCAATTCTTAGGGAAAGGTTCCCATTAATTTTATCCAAGATAAATTCTTTAAAATTTATCCTTTAATCTTCCTTTGGATGTCATTTCAAACCAAATTATGGTTTTCCCAAACTAGTCGAGATTAGCGAACCATACCGAGATAATTATTTGATTTATTTCCCAATCCCAATCTATTCATCCCATGAAGCAAAACTGGTAATACTCCATATCTAATACCATGGTGTTATCGGTAAAATTAATTACCATTTCACGTTCAAATCTAATTAAAGATTTAACTATCGTTTTGGAGCAAAACTGGTGATACTCCATTCTCGCTCATTTTCTAAAGTTGATAATTTAAATTATCAATCCACATTTCAATTTAATTGAAGATCCATTAAAACTCTTTTTACTGGGTTAAAGAACTAGTGTCATTTAAAACACAGTTCACGATAAACCCAAATCACATTCTATTTATCATCGGGTTAAAGAACTAGTGTTATTTAAAACACAGCTCACGATAAACCCATGAATCCATTTTATTTAAACCCATTTCAAATCCAATTTATTTATTTAAAAATAAATGGGTTTTAATTTCAGTTCAAAACTAGTTCATTTCGATAGAAATTTATTTTTATCTTTTCAAATATGGAGTTTTTCATCCCAATTCTTCCCAAATCATTTCTTATGATTTTACACAATTTATTACTATTTTTAATAATTTTATCAAGGCCCGTACAGTCGATTTCCATCAACGGCCATCGAACTGCACTTACAGCGACCTTTTTCGAATTTGATTTGGACGTATCTCCAAATCCAACCGTTAGATTTCAAATTTCTAATCTTCGTTAGAAAGCTCTTTTCGATACGAACCCAACGGTTCCGGTTTTAGGAGAATCCGACGGTCGGATCTCCCGTAATGTCCGTTTGAAATAAATGGTCGAAATTCACGAACTGTCGCGGCGCGGCGCGTTCTATTCGGGCCATTATATTATATATATATATATATATAATATAATATAATATATATTTCGTCGATTACTATTTAAAACGAATTTTATAAATAGTTTTGAATTCGTTTCAAAAAAAATTTCAACCTTTATTTCAAATTCAAATCGAAATTGAATTTTTCTATTATAAATCCTTTTTACTTTCATTTCTATTTGATTTTAATTCAAATCGATTTTAATTCGATTCGAATTCATTTTCTTTTCAATTCAATTCAAAATCGTTTTCCTATTCAATTCAAATTCAATTCATTTTCTAATCAAATCAAATTCGTTATATATTCAATTGAAATCAAATTCGTTATATATTCAATTGAAATCAAATTCGTTATATATTCTATTCGAATCAAATTCGTTATATATTCAATTCGAAACAAATTCGTTTTAAATTCAATTCGAAATCGTTTTCAATTCATTTTATTTCGAAATCGTTTTCAATTCATTTCATTTCGAAATCGTTTTCAATTCATTTCATTTTGAAATCGTTTTCAATTCATTTCATTTTGAAATCGTTTTCAATTCATTTCATTTTGAAATCGTTTTCAATTCATTTCATTTCGAAATCGTTTTCAATTCATTTCATTTCGAAATCGTTTTCAATTTATTTCATTTCGAAATCGTTTTCAATTCATTTCATTTCGAAATCGTTTTCAATTCATTTCATTTCGAAATCGTTTTCAATTCATTTCATTTTGAAATCGTTTTCAATTCATTTCATTTTGAAATCGTTTTCAATTCATTTCATTTTGAAATATTCGATTTCAAAATTACTTTTCAATATTCATTTTAAAATGAATAAAATCGATATAAATATCGTCCACGTCAAAATGGCGTCAATCTAATCAACACGGCTTCATATATTCCTTTATTCTATTCAACCAATGAATATTTATTTTTGTCAACACACGACTAATCTCAACGAATGAGTACTGTCCACGTGTGACTATTTTTGATAAATTATTTTGTTCAACACATGACTAATCTCAACGGATGAGTACAGTCAACACATGAACCTTTATTTTATATTGATAAAGATGTAAAATTTATTGTTAAAACATTACGTTTAACACATGACTAATCTCAACGGATGAGTACAGTCAACACATGAACCTTTATTTTATATTGATAAAGATGTAAAATTTATTGTTAAAATATTACGTTCAACACATGACTAATCTCAACGGATGAGTACAGTCAACACATGAACTTTTATTTTATAATATTCTTTATTCTCTAAATTGGAATGAGGCCCAATCAATCACCATATAAAATTAATTATATGGATTTTCATACAACACATGTATATAATAGCATTGAAAAATAATCAACCATCACCCAAAGTGCACTACACTGTATAAGCATCAAATATAGATAACAGCCTGTCAATCAATCGATCGACATATTTAATCAATCAGGATGAGTGAACTTCATATTTCATCCCAACACCCGTGTGGGGTTTCAAATCAACAAACACGGATTTTATTTGTGCAGTTGGGCGATGTGTAAAATTTATCGTCCCAATCAATGTCCTTCAAATAGGTGTACATAAACAAACCGTCCGGTTTGTAAATGAATATTTTATTCACTTCACGTTAAAAATTATATTTTTAACGATAAAACATTTTATTTTAACATATGAATTTCCATTCAGTTCATTCTCTAAAATAAAATGATATTTTTATTTTTCTAACTTATTTTAGAAAATTTCGGTGGCATAACGGCACGATACTAGAAACGGGACGAGGCCTAGCCTTATCCCCAGTCTAGTGAAGGCCCACGCCATTCACACATCAATCAAATTCATTCAATTCACCAAACAATTAATTCAAACCAAATAATCTAACTAATCTATGCAATCAAACAAACAAGTCCATGGTCTGTGGACGATTGTGTCGGGTGCTACTAAACACCGTCTGCATCCTAGTATATGTAGAATTAGTAAAGAAATTGAAGAGTGAGAAATTCTCACCGATAGCTATCCAACCATCTCGACTCTTCTTTTGCAGAAGTCTTCGTCGTTCTCGCCTTTTTGTCACCTTCGTTGACCGTAGCCACTACATATGTAAAAATCGAATTTTTACTTCGCTATTCTATATATAAAGACTTCGCCTTTTCACATATAAAGATTCAATTTTTATTTCACTACATATATAAAGGAGATATTTTTACTATCTTACCTATATAAAAATTATATTTTTATATTTCTACAATATAAAAGATTATATTTTTATTATCTATATAATATGAAAATTACATTTTCTACCTTTACATACGATAAAAATTATATTTTTATACTTCACATATGCTAAAAATCATATTTTTAACTTTCCTATATTATATAAAAAATTGTATCTTTACTCTTCTACTATAATAAAAATTATATTTTTAATCTTCTACTATATTAAAAATTATATTTTTATTATCTCTACTTTATAAAATACATATTTTTATTATATCTATAATATAAAAATCATATTTTTATTACTATATATATTTTATAAAAACAACACTATACATATTATATAGAAATAATATTATTTTTATTACAAATTTATATATACAAAAATCCCCTTTTTTTTAATTACACTAAAACTGAATTAAATTCGATGCAAAATTTATTTATATAAATCAAATAAGAAAAACATTTCTTTAATATAAAATAAAATTAAAAAGCTCACAGTTAATCATTCTGGGCGAAGTCGAACTGCCTTCACGAGCTAGGGCTCGTCGCCGTTGCTTCCAGGAGCCTCGCGCCGACGATCGGGAGTGTCCACATGGAAGGGCGCAGCGCCACCCTTCGGCACCCCCACTGGTGGCGCATTCGAACTCCGGTGGTGGCTGGAAAACTGGCGCGACGGTGGCTAGTTTGGGCGTTGGTTTCGATGGCCTCGCTCAGTGAAAATCGATCACAACGGTATGGGATTGTAGATCGAACTCCTCAATTCGATTTCCCCTTTGAAACCACGATTTAATTCGGATTATTTTAGGGAGATTGGAGAATTAAAATTTGAGCATGAGGCCCGTTCATTTTAGAAGAGGAGCGGCGCCAAGAGAGTTGACCACGGGCTTGAAGTTGTGAGGGTTTGACCAATCTGAATTTGACCTAGGTTTATATATTTATATTTTAATTTATTTAATCTTGAAAATACGCTTGTGTTGATACAAACTCGAAATCAAACCCAACGACTGCCGTCCATAGCTAATCACCCCCATTCCGAACACAATGGGATATGTGTCGTAAGCTGATTCGATCGTTTCGATCAGTTTTTGTCAAAATCAACATATAACTCTATATATTAAATTTGAACGCACATTTCAATTTACCGGGGTCACATACTAACTCGAAAAATTCCAGAAAAATATTTTCTAGCTTCGTATTGACGATACGGTCCTAACAAAACTAGTTTCGTCAAATTCTGAGGCCGTTCGAAAAATGGCCATTTTCTAGTTGATTAAAATCAACTAAAACTGGTCAAACGCATTTTCCTTTGCCACTCTCACATATTGATTCGAAAAATTATGAAATTTGGAATCTAGCAATAATTTTACACCGCGGACCCAACAAAAGTGGTTTCGTCGAAATCCGAGGTCGTTTGCAAAATGGCTATTTTTAAGGGCCAGAATTCCATAGCGACTATTCAGAATTTTCAACTGGACATATCTTTTGATTCCCGCTATGAAAATTTGATTTTTCGGATTCGTTGGAAAGATATCATCAAATGGATCCTAATGTTTTTGGTTTCACTAAAATCCGGATTGTTTTGCACCCAGTACATTCAATTGAAGTTTTAAATCGAATTATCGAACTACCGCGCCATTTTCAATTCCTTTTATAAATATAAATAAATATTTATATTCTAACGACGACGAATATAAATATATACGTTCGAATTATATTCAAAGTAAATTTCTCTTCGATATTCTTTAAAATAATTCATTTTAAATGTTCAAAATTCGCTAAAATTGCCAATTTAAAATTATCAAACTGGCTCGCATTTTCCGGGTTGTTACAAAAGTGGATGGAAGTGATCTTCATATATTTAATATAAGTTCTGTAAATGATGACTAATACTATCTGAGGAACTAAACGGTGGAAATATCGTAATTTCGCTTATAGTATCGGTTTAATACGGAAACATATATTAGATATAAGAAGTCTGATTTCTAACCAATCATGTATATCTAGTATGAATCGGTTGGAATAAAGTTGAATGATATGATAATAACATCGTTTTAACCAAGTAATGGTTAAGCTAACTATGGAAGTTAATATGGAACTAAGAAAACGAAAGAGAAAGTCGAATGTCTTCGAATCGATTTAATTAACTCAAGATTCTTTTGGATTAGTTATACTCTTCGAGTATGAATATGAATGCAAATCATCGGCATGGGAAGGAAAAAATTCCAATTTAAAGTATTTGTATATTTATATAGGTTTTCAACTATTTAAACATGATATGTTATTTCAAAATATTTAAATATAAACTTATTGTTTTAAAGATATGTATATGTTTAAGTATTATATTTGTATACTTCTTCAAAGTTAAATATATGTTAAGTAATTATTTTATACATTTCTATTTTTAAAATTAGTACATATTTATATAATCAGTTTATAACAAATGTATTATTTTCAAATATTTTATTTAAATAATTTTGGAATTGTTTTTCGGTCCTGAATCCTTTGATTTGAATATAATGAACCCGTTTTGAATGATTTCAATGAATTTGAATTAAGAAAGTATTGAAATCGTGATCTTAGTTTATATTGATTGTTCGGAAGTAAGGCATTAAGAAAAAGATTATCTATAAACGATCATCTCTTAAACAATCAATTCTAGATTTAGGAAAAAGATTAAGAGATGTATGTGTATATATATGATGAAAAGCACTTGTTTTGAAATATAAAGCGCTGGTTATTTGGAAAGACCGGGATCGAAATTTATTTTTCGAAAACCATTCGAAATAACCATACGACGTAGATAATGTAGATATGAAGACGACGGTTGAAGACCGTGGTTCTTCACATCGAACGGACTGCCTGCTGATTGGTTTCTTTACTGAATAGCTACAGTAGAGAGATGCCCATATTACCGGAGTGGCAGAAAGTCCGAACGTATTTGGAGAATTTTCGGAATTTTGTTCCGTTCAGACCGAGAATGGACTTGTATGGATTGTGTGCTTGACATTGTAATTGACGGCATAACACTGATTTCCGTCGATATGTTTCCGGTTTGTGACATACGATCTCAAAGTGGTGATGTGATGATGGAAATCAGTGGTCATGTTGTGAATAGACAATATGACATACTTAAGATATGAAATGAGCTTGTATGATCAAGGCATTGCTTATCTAGGCATGCTTTGTGTATGATGTGACATCGACAAACCTCACACTCCGGATGATGAGAAACTGGCAGTTAGGTTGTGTATATATATGAATTGATGATGACTGCTGCAGCAGTGGGAAACCACTTATGACTTATGGAATAGGGTATGTTCGGGGGGCCGTTTCTGGTTGAAAACCGTTGATCTACCTCGTGATTTGTATTGGTGTCCGCGTCTGGATGAAAAACCCGTGATTACATTTCGTTTATGTTCCGATTGATCTTTCGTGCCAGGAATCATCAAGTTGGAAACCCAAATCTCCAATATGTGCCACACGGTTTTGGTTTGTATATATATGGCGACATAATATTATGGGTATTATGCCGTCTAGGATTTATACATTTATTTGCGAAATGGTTTTCCATACTATATTATAGTATTGAAAGAGGATTTTCACGTATGAAAGCTTGTTCGGTTATCATAAGATAAAACTCGCCCATCTGGTGTGCGCTTGCATTGTGTGATATGGGACGAGCTTATGATAGCATTTTCCCAAAGTCATTGCGAATTTATATGCACAGGAATTCACATGGAGTAAACCCGTTCCGCGTTAGCGGCGTGGTCCGATGAATTTCTCAACCTTAAAATAAATCCTAAAAACAATTTTTTTATGTTCTCACACCAGTCCCATGACTGACCTGGAGTATATTGTTCCTTCCTAAACTTTGGGTGCCCACTAATTTTTACACGGGTAGCTAGTAGTTTAGTTTTATAGTTATAGATCGTTAGAGCAAGATTCGAAGCGCGTTCTGGATTGGAGTTTACGCTAGAGTTTGGAGCTTCCGCTACATCATACTGTTTCTTCCGCTGAGAGTATATTTACTTTTCTTCCGCTATATAAGTTGTACTCTTATATTCTATGTAACTCTGATGTAATATTGTATTATGCAATGAAAATTTCTATTATTTTGTTCAATATATGTAAGTACCCATAACAATTCGTCTTTGTGAACGATTTAAGTTGGTTTAATTAACGACGAGAATCGGACAAAAAGACGGGTCGTTACACAATCCATGCCCCAGATGATCCCAAACCCAGCGAAGTTCCAAACAAAGAAATCACACACAAAAGAGAAACCATGACTCGACAACACAAGACCACGACAAAGCATACAAAGACTGGACGAACCCCCAACTGGATTAGTCACAATTAAAGGTCTATCACAAATCTCGGGTTCCAAACCCAAGCGGCACACAAGCTTATTACAAATGAATGAATGTTATGCTCCAGTATTAAACAACACACGAATTAAAACACCTCGAACAGAAATAGTACCTTGGACGACGACACCCTTTCCTTTCTCTTCTGAAGTAGGAGCTCTTGAAGAAAATGACACGACCTCCAAGGCATAAGCCTTCACAACCTGCTTACTCTTAGCGAATTCCGGACAATCCTTCTTTTCATGCCTAGGCTTTCCACACTTAAGGCACTTCTTCTCAGCTTTTGGATTCTTACATTTGTTGGAGTAATGGCCTTTATGTTGGCAGTTAAAGTAAACCATCTCATTTTTAGGTTCCTTCTTACCATCCTTCCCTATCTGTTGTTATTGCTTCCTCTTCTTGTTGTTATTACCACCCTATTGTGGTTTCCAAGCTTCCTTAGTTGTAGCGACAACACTTGCTTCTATAGGAAACAAGCTTTCATGTCGAACAACTTTTTCCACAATCTTCTCATAGGGATCGTCAAGATAATCCACTAATGGCTTTCCTATGTATGTATCCAAACCTATCACAAACTTCTCGCTCTTCTGGTAGGATGTGTCAATATATGAACGAGCATACTTCGACAAAGCCTCAAAGTCAAAAACATAATCAAGCACCGGTCAACCATTCTGTTTCAGCTCCGTAAACTTCTTGAACAGAACTGACTTCTGAGCAGTGGGGATAAACTTTTTCCTAAACTTAACTTGGAACGGTTCCCAAGTTATTTCCTCTTCCGGTTTCTCAAGCGTAACAGAATTCCACCACTCCATGGCCCTGTCTTATAGCTGCTTTGACTCAAGTTTTCTCTTAGTTGCATCATCTATTCCCAAATCTTCAAAAATACGAGTGCATGCAACTAACCACCTCTGAACCTCTTCATTCGTCTCCGTTCCTTTAAATGGCTTCCCTTCCAGAGATGTGAAGCTTTTACACAACTTCGCAAAATCGACAACACTAGGCACCTGTACACCTACATCTACCATGGTTGCTACTGGAGCGGGCACCCGTCTTATGAATGCTTCCATCATGGCCTCAAACATGGCTGGGTAATTTGGTGTACCGCCATTTCCCCCTCCAGGCATAGTCCCCTCCCTAGCAGTACATCTTGAAGTACGTCGACTCATTCTACATCTGCAAATTAGAATGATTATCTACTTACAAGAAAAAACTGGTAATGGAGTTCAAACTCTACTATACTATATACACTATATAGTATACATTCATCAGAAATCTACAAATATGTCTCTCATACGTAATTTACGTCTTCGAACTTTGGCTAAAATCGAAAACAAGTGCTCTGATACCAAATGTGACGACCGCCCATAACTCTCGCAGTTAACAAAGGGAAATAATACGCTGAAAGACGTGCCGGGCAGTTATGGATGATCATCAGAGTTGAATAACACAAGAGGAACCTGTCGTAACTCACAGCACAAGGATATAATATAATAGAACATATACAACTGGAAATAATAGTGAATCATCATATATCAAACTTTTAAACTTTCATAACATCCTGAAAGATTTTTCCGTATATCAACTGGACACAACATCCAAGTCTGTACAAAAAGTCTCACTACAACACTCGAGTAAATCATCAAACAACGGAAACACAGATACTATATAGTAGAAAAGATAATACTCCAGCCTCCTGCTTGCCTCTGTACTGCAATATCGTCCTCACCAAGCTATCACTGTTACCTGCTACCTAGTTTGCCCATCCAAAAATCGGATGAACAACCCAAGGTAATAAGAGGGAAACATAAAAACTTGAGTCAGACAACGCTCCTAGTGAGCGATAAAACAACTAACTAACATCATTAATAAAGTATATGAGAATAGGAAGATGAACAACTAATCTATCTACTTCGCTAAAGAAGAAATTCAACCGCATCATTCCCACATCGGACAGTGATAGCCTTTAAAAAACAAGCATTTCAACCATACATCTATGGCAACCAAAAAATCATTCATTCATGGCAATCAGAAGTAACCAACAATATCAATCATAACAACCAATTATATATCTCATGTAAACCATCCTAATCGAGCTCAACTTCCTTCAAGCATAAGCCCTAGAGTCCTAAACCAATATCAGACAAGCACCCACGAAACATCTCCTTTGACGTCAGACAATCTTCGTGAGACGATACGAGCAAACAAACAAAATTCATGACTGACTCTAACTATCACCGCCAATCCTGCTTTGAAACCATTGCTAATCGTATGACTGGCCATATCATCCTTCCATCCGTCAAGAGATAATGGTAACCCCGGTTCTAGGAAAAACTCCATACGCCTTTCAACGATACGTATCTAGGCCTTTCAGCGATACCCAGGGTCCTCGACCATACAATTGGTCTTTTAGTCATCTCTATTGTACCCCTGCTTTGAGCCTGATAGAACCTACGACAACGATAATCTCTCAGCCTTCAATATCTCTAGTCGTCAACACCTGCGACTTTTCACAAGCTCAAAACATGCTTGAGCAACCATTATCCACCAACTCAAAACACCCTTGAGTTATCTTCACATTCTATGCTTTTGAACGATCAACGAACGTCTCACATCACTTCGAACATTCCCCCTTAAACTCGTGTCGAAGCTAGAACCATTGTCGACTCAAAAATAAGCTTCTTTTGGTTGATATTGCATTTAATAGCTATTCCAGCTTTTTCGCTATGAAAAACTGGCCCAAATGTCGAAACGGCCTTTTGTAGTGCTTCCAAAATGCTATTATATATCCTGCTTCAATTCTATATCATTCTGGTGTGAAAAACTAAGTAAAACATCAAAATAACCTTTCACAGCGCTTCTAAAATGTTATTATATCTTCTGGTTCAATTCTACATCATTATGGTGTGTAAAACTAAGTAAAACATCAAAACAACCTTCCACAACGTTTCTGGATGCTATCTAAAGTCAGCGGCCTAAGCCAACCCGTGTTGTGCACATGACCTAAGCCAAACTCGTGCTTTGCAGACGACCTGAACCAGGCCCGGGCTTTGCATACGACCTACGACTTGAACCAAGCCTGTGCATTGCACACGACCTAAACCAAGCCCGTGCTTTGCATACGACCTACGACTTGAACCAAGCCCGTGCTTTGCACACGACCTAAACCAAGCTCGTGCTTTGCATACGACCTACGACCCGAACCAAGCCCGTGCCTTGCATACGACTTGAGCCAAGCCCGTGCTTTGAACACGACCAGAGCTTCATTTCTAGAGAAGAAGAAAAACGACCTGACTCATAAAAAACGACTTAATTCCAGATCTGACCAAATTAACTCCAAACTTGACCAAATCTTCGTCAAATGACAACAACGATTCAATCAACTTATCTAAGTCATCCAAATCGGTCAAGCTAACAAGTGACCACCATCCAAACATGAGAATTTCACTAAAATCACGATAGATCAATAAGTAGACAAAATAATGGATCTAAACTTGCATAAACATGAATTAACATAAGAAATTACTGGTTTTAAGTTGGTAGATAATATCTTACAGCGATTCATGTGAAAATACACACCATGATGTAGATCTATGAGAAAACACTTGAAAATGATGAAATTATGATCAAACATTGATATACTTGATTGAATCTTTGTGAGAGATGCATATCACTCACCAAATCTTCAAAACAACACAAAAACACTTGGATCTAAATCCGGACAACAGAGAATTAGTTTCAAACTCTTCGATTTGATGTAGATCTAGCTTCAAACGATGTAGATCTTTGATTCTCTTATGTAGTTCTAGAATTTTATGGTGGAAAGGTGTATTTGATTGAGCAAGGAGGATCACGAGCTCTACCAAATGATATAATGAAGAAAGTAACCTATTCTCCACGCTTCCAACCCCCTATTTATAGTCTCCCACTAGCCCACTAATGGGCCTTTCGAAATCATCCCATCATGGCTTTAAAAGCCTGAACAGCAAACTGTGAAACACTAAAACAACGATTCCTCCCTAACCGCTGAGCCAAAATTTTTGTATGACCACTCTACGGAATGGGAAACATCATTTCCTTTCCAATGAGACCGATCTAAGCATCTAATTCGATCCGAGTCAAAAGTTATTGTAACGGACGCGAAATTTACTTAGAAAATCGACACACAACACCATGTCGACTATTCAAAAATCGGAAATACCGGAATGTTAATAGAAAGAAGTTAGAGGGTGAGAATAGATAAGATAGAAAATTAGAATAGAAGAAGAAGAACAAAACTACAACAACATCAGAGTAACACGAATCTCACAGCAGAACGAATAAAATATATTATATAACATAATATTAGAAATACAAAACTTATAACTGTATATACATACCATTTCAGAGTATAACACATAATATCACAACGGAAATAAAAAATAGCTATATAATATTGAAGCCTCCTGCTCCAGCTCTCCAAGTATCTATAAATCCCGACTATTTGACCGCCCGTACAAAATTGGGTGCCCAAGAGTTTAGGGAAAACAAAACAAAATAAACTCTGTGTCAGTCATGTGATTGGTGTGAGTAAACTCCAAACATTTGTTCAACTTTTAAAACCCTTTTAAAAGAAAGGAAAATCGTAAGACCGATCCACACATAAACACGAATGGTTTTTACCTTACGACTACTCAAAATATTCTTTATATCACAACTCTTCTGATATTATAATAATGTCTAAATCAAGTAAATAACAATCTAGTAGAACGCTTTCATCTCCCGTTCTACATATATAATATACAATCAAAACCGCAGACTCTTATCGGGTAATGGATTTCCAACTATGACAAGGTATGGAACCACCTTCTGATTAGTGTACTCTAGAAGCGATACACTAGAGTTCAACAAGAACATCTTGTAACTCGACCACACATGACCGACCATTCATTTTGCTTGAATGTTCCGAATATATTGTCACCTTGCGGTTGGTATACCAACATAACCATTCCCGGGAGATACAGAATTGAAAGAAGTAACAAATATGAATATTCTCTAGATGGTGACAATATACCCTACTTGGGTGCGACCCACTTAGCCATGTTGCCTGCCCGATTTCTGTCATTTCCCAGTTGATGAGGCTTGAGGTAATAACGTATCTTTTAACATACCACTTCTTTATTTACTTTGAATGTCATATCGTCATACCCGTCAAAACACAAATTGATTTCCCTAAAAGTACCACGGGTAAAATCTAAGAGAAACAAATTCCTCCGCCACCAACGTAAATACTTTTGAAACGATCAACTTACGCGATCTACCAGATATACTCTGCCAGACATTCATCCATTCAAGTTGTCCTAGGACTGGACGATCCGAAGGCACTATTCTGTAAATTCATCTTAGGCGATTTCTACTTAGGATCGCCAGAATAACCCTTGCATAAACTCCGTCTTCAATGGTCTTCGGTATATTTGATTCGAAACGATAACGCCCAAATGGAGTGGTTTACAGATAATAAATCTGATCCCGGTCTCTCTGTATTGACAACGGAAATGGTCAAAAACTTTGACAGTCGATGATTTAATTATCAAAGAAAAGCATGTGTACAAACAACGGTTGTATTTCCAAATGGAAATCTTACCGATCAATCATCATTCAACACTTTTCCTTTTTAAATTAATTTTTCATTAATTTATTCGTTTCCCCATTTATCGTTTCCATATATTCATAAATTCCTTATTTTCTAAAATCAGAAAATATACGTTATTAACTTTGGAAAACGTTTCCATTTCTGATTCACGCATCAATATCTTCCCACCTTTATCAGTCTCTAACTGTAAACTGGTAAGAGAACAGCTTCCCAAGTATAAACCCCGAAGGCCGAAACCAACATCAGATCGATACCCAGAAAGCCATTCAACTCAACTAATTTCCATTCAGTTTCTAATTTCAGTAATTCCATTTAAATTCCTAATTCAAACCCCAAATTCCTTTATAATATTTGATTTGCAAAATATTTACTTTAATCTAATTTTTCACATAGAATGTGAATAATATTTCTTTATATAATCAAAACAGTTTGATTTCATATTTAAAAACAATATCTCAAACCCAGATTCGATCTATATCTTTATTTGCAGAATTTTTCATACAAATCTTATTTCATTTCCAACATTTATAATCTCATTGCAAATTTCCTTTATAACCACTACGTTCACATTCCATTTCAATTATCGGCGTTAAAACCGATTTTTACATCTCTATATAAATTCAAATTTTTATATTCAGTATATCAAATGATAAATAATTCCTTAATTTATAAACATCGTTTATAAATTATTCTCCTTAATTTATCTGTTAAAACAGATTTCTATTAAATATTTACTTTTAATCAATATCATGTTACACCCGTGTGCGAAGCACGGGTCTAAACCTTCCTAATGTAAAATTCTCTTTTTATAAATTTCTATTCATTTTCCAAATATTTCCTTTTATAATTCTATTTATCTTCTAAATAAATAATCCATTTAAAATTCTACTTATTTTCTAAATAAATATTTCTTTTATCTTTTATAAAATCCTTTGATTTTATAAATATTTCCTTTTATAAAATCCTTTGACTTTGTAAATATTTCCTTTTCAATATACACTTTGAAAATTCCCTTTTTACATCCCAGTATTTCTTATGGTATTTAAAATGCCAAATAACTAGACCAGTGTCATCATAATCAATCACAAATTATATATCACATCATATATCATAATATAAAAAACAGTATTATAAATATTGAGGAATCCAGTTGGATCCCTCCAACCTGTTTCACTGCATCCACAGATGTTAGACAATTTAAATAACACCAATTTCATGAAATATTCTGATAAACAGAATCAATATGTAATTAATGATGTATATATATATATCGTTATCTATATTTTCAACCAATTGATTTCCAAATCATCCAAACAGTCAACACATAGCAATCAACCATTATTTAACAAGTGTAAAAATACGTTATAAAAATATAAATTGATCAGAGTTTGTGAGATTTACTCACATTGGTTGGTTTATCATTAAATAACGATAAACGATCGTCGATTCAGATCAGGCAATTTATTTCGCTATAAATTGTAACGAGCTCCAATTCACTTCGAATCAGTTTCATTGGGTAGCCGCCGTCCATACGATCCCAACGGATCCGTTATTACACTCTCATCCCTTGTCTTCTTCCTGTAAGCCACTGCTACTTCTAATACACCATAGCCGACCTTCCTTCAATCCATTTTCCCATCACACAACACAGAATCAAACACCAAGGCTGTTACAGTTCTCCTCCCCTTACGAGTACTTCGCCTCCATCCCAAATTCCTCAAACTCGCGCTCATCATTGTCATTGCGTTCTCCAGCCTTAACACAGCAGATCGGTTATTGTCGCAATACTATAACACCAAGAATCCAACCAAAATCCCCCTACAAGTTCGAATTCACCTCACCATTCAATCCCCTGAAATAAGTCCTCAAAAATGAAGAGCTGGACAATACACTGCTCAGCGTGTAAAACAAAAACCAATCCCATACTTTCCTTGATGTCAAATGTTACTCATACCCAAAATGTCCATTCACTTAACTGATTACCGTATTTAATCACCACCCTTTTTCCAATCCAAACTTGCTTCTCTCTTTTCTTTATGTCTTCACGCAATAACCTTCTGCCACCAACAAAACTCCCTATCCAACTACCACGTCTGTTCTGTTTGCCTCCCATATGCCCTCCTACCAAACTACTGCCTCTCTCCTCTTCCATTTATTTTTCTCCAGTTCCTGCATTGTTTTCTCCACGCAAACAAGACTGTCGTGTACCCTTCATGCTGTACCCCAACCGCCTTTCACTTGCGTGTACAAAACAAAACGCGCCGGCAAAATTTCCTCGTGTTCCCCTGAGAATGCGTGAGCCACAATTCCTCCGTTTACATCACCATGCTGTCATAACGCCTAGACCAAACAGCCAACCCCTTAGTCTGACCTTATCTCGACTTCCACATCCACTCGAATCTGCACCTCCGTTGACAGTGATTTCCGGCTATTCGCCATCACCAGAATTTCATCGCTAATGACTGCAAGTCGGCCTCCTTATGGTGAGCGTATACTCTTCAGAGTCCATCGCAAGATTTTGTTTATAAAGGAGATTGAATCGACTTTTGTATTCATGATTTTTAATTGTTTATTGGCCATGAAAGGTTTTGAAAGTTTGTTTTCCAGAAAAAAGGAAAAGAGGAGACAACGGTTTTTCTTTTGAGAAAGAATAAAATGGTACTGTTCTCACGTGTATATATACACAGCGGAGAGACTTAACCCCTAAACTTTTAAGTATAGGACTGTCGTGAATGTCATTCGCATGTGTATTGGATTAGTAGGCCTGCATGATTTGATTATTCATGGCAGTTGGTTACTTCGTGATGAAGTATTAGAAAAGAGCAGTACGAGATAGGACATGTCTATGTTTTCTATTCAAATTATACATGGTTTAGGGTCATCAGTCACTATGTAAGGAAAGGAGAGTTGTACGATGCTTCTTTTCTAAGAAATGAAAATATATAGCGTTCGTAGTTTTATTCAACTTATAACGTAAAACTCTGTTTTTCATACAAGCCGCTATGGACAAATATATAAATATAATCGTGATGAGCGATGTGCCACGATCCAAAAAATATAATAATATAGGCCCTTTAACTTATTCTGTGAAACCCAGAAATATTGATATAGGGGGTAAAATACTTCAAAACAAAGTGTTTATTTTCCAAAATAAAAATTACAGAAAAATTCTAAAAATTAAATTATAACTATGTCTAAAAGGATTTATCCAAATTCGAAGCCAATATTTAATTATAATTAAATATGTCGTTATGGTTTATAAACGTTTCATAACGACTATTTTAAAATTTGATTTGATCAGAAATCAAAATCTACACGATGAAATCTCGATTTTTCTCTTCCATTAGAAAAATATACTTCACCAGCTTCGAACGTTTCTTGTTTCACAGAAATCTGACTTAAAACGGATTCTGTATATTCGTTTAAAGTTCGAATCGCCAAATTATGAACTACCGCGCCATTACGAGCTCGATTATAATTATATGTTCAAATTTCGTTTAAATAATATATTCGTTATTATAATTCAATTCCTGAATTATATCTTATAAATAATCCAATTCACACAATATTGTGAATTCCACCATTTTTGATTATTTCTGAATTATATATATTATTCAATTAGTTATTTTAATTAAATATTCAATATTATTTAATTAAACAAAAATTTAATTCTCTAAATCACTATTTAAATAATTAAATAATTTAATTATTATACCGTAAAAATACGGGACGTTACATTCTTCCGCCCTTAAAACAATTTCGTCCTCGAAATTGCTAAGGTAGAAAACAAACCCTACCAACTGGGTTAAAAATTGTCTTTGTATCTATTATCTTCACTTTCGACTGAACCAATCAATTTCGATTAAAATATTAATTCATTTCGAATTCCCAAAATTTTCAAAAATTCTGAAAATTTTCTAACACCTCAAATTTTCAGAAAATTTCGCCAGCACCTTCTTTGTATGGCTCAATCAGTACAACTACAACTCGCCTCTCTAGGCCTTCTCCAAACCAAAAGAAAATCAAACAGCCAAGCTGCTTGCCAAATAGGCTCATAAATCACCAAACTCATATATAAATAAACTTGTACCTTTTTGTCGGGCATATCATTATATCATTTCCATCTGCTACCAATTCAACATATACCAATGTAATCCCAATCAAACTCAAATCACTTTTATCTCCAACACAACTATTCGCTTATCCAAGCCAAACGCCATTCTAAATATCAGGTACCATTCCTGACTTTCAATTTCTTAACTCGTCAATCAATGTACTCACCCAAGTAAAGTTTCATTCCATACTTCATTAACTGGTTAATTTCTCTAATCAGAAATCTTTATCTCATAACTCAAATCGGATTTTTAATTCAAAAATCAATCCATTTAAATTCACACGTGTCCAATAATATTCAAGAATCCAATTTTTCGTAATATCACTCTATTTCAATTCAGTTTCCACTTAATCGACTTTAATTTAAATTCCTATTTCCTCTCACAAATTTCTATTTTAATTTTTTTTTAATTCAAATAATCTGTCTCCTAGATGTTTTTAAATAGCTTAGCTTTTTCTAAAATCAATTATTCCCTTTCGGGATTCAAAACAACTTCCTTTTCCCAAAATAATTTCAAAACAATCTCTTTGGTGGTAATCCGTCACTTACAACTCGAAAATGAACACTGATGATGTGGCCAGCATCATCAGAGTTATTTCCCAACGATCTAAGTGAGTTCAATATTATATCACCTTTCAAAACCATTTCTTAATCATTTCTATTTTGAATCAATTTAAAAATATCATTCCCAATGCTTGTAAAACAATATAAAATCTCCCAGGATTTTGAAATTCCTATATATTTAATCCAAATCCATTTGCAAACACCTTTCCAAATTTCCAGGGTTTTAAATTTCAATTCTGATTTAAATTCAGAATTAATTCCTCTGCTTTTATATTATATGAATTCTATTTGGTTATTTATATAACAATTTCGATTATAATCAATCAACACATCCAATATACCATAATACTTCAATTATTAATCCTTCTTTTATATCAAAATATAATTTGGGTAAAATTATTTCATTTACCCTCTTTTCAAAACATACTGTGTCAGTTCATCGTATTCGAGTGTTTTAGAAACCCCTACCGATACAGTGGATCAAACTGATCGACCAGAACTCATAAACAACTCAACCAACAAATCTCCACAATATAAAACAATTTTTATAAAATCTACAAATACGTTCTCTAGTATATAAACATTCAAATCAATATAGGGTATTACCGACCCTATCTCTATCGAGTTGCGCCACAGAGCCAAGGTAATTACTTAACCTTCAGATCTGATACCACAGTAACGAACGCGAAATTTTCGACTTAGAAAATCGACACACAACACCATGTCGACTATTCAAAAGTCGGAAATACCGGAACGTTAATAGAAAGAAGTTAGAGGGTGAGAATAGATAAGATAGAAAATTAGAATAGAAGAAGAAGAACACAACTACAACAACATCAGAGTAACACGAATCTCACAGCGGAACGAATAAAATATATTATATAACATAATATTTGAAATACAAAACTTATTACTGTATATACATACCATTTCAGAGTATAGCACATAATATCACAGCGGAAATAAACAATAGCTATATAATATTGAAGTCTCCTGCTCCAGCTCTCCAAGTATCTGTAAATCCTCACTACTTGACTGCCCGTACAAAATTGGGCACCCAAGAGTTTAGGTAAAACAAAGCAAAATAAACTCTGTGTTAGTCATGTGACTTGTGTGAGTAAACTCCAACCATTTGTTCAACTTTTAAAATCCTTTTAAAACAAAGGAAAATTGTAAGACCGATCCACACATAAACACGGATGGTTTTTACCTTACGATTACTCAAAATATTCTTTATATCACAACTCTTCTGATATTATAATAATGTCTAAATCAAGTAAATAACAATCTAGTAGAACGCTTTCATCTCACGTTCTACATATATAATATACAATCAAAACCGCAGACTCTTATCGGGTATTGGATTTCCAACTATGACAAGGTATGGAACCACCTTCCGATCAGTGTACTCTAGAAGCGATACACTGGAGTTCAAAAAGAACATCCTGTAACTCGGCCACACATGACAGGCCATTCATTTTGCTTGAATGTTCTGAATATATTGTCACCTTACGGTTGGTATACCAACATAACCGTTCCCGGAAGATACAGAATTGAAAGAAGTAACAAATATGTATATTCTCTAGATGGTGACAATATACCCTACTTGGGTGCGACCCACTTAGCCATGCTTCCTTCCCGATTTCTGTCATTTCCCAATTGATGAGGCTTGAGGTCATAGCGTATCTTTTAACATATCACTTCTTTATTTACTTTGAATGTCACATCGTCATACCCGTCAAATCACAAATTGATTTCCCCAAAAGTACCACAGGTAAAAGCTAAGAGAAACAAATTCCTCCGCCACCAACGTAAATACGTTTGAAACGATCAACTTATGCAATCTACCAGATATACTCTGTCGGGCATTCGTCCATTCAAGTTGTCCTAGGACTGGACAACCCAAATGCACTATTCTGTAAATCCATCTTAGGCAATTTCTAACTAGGATTGCCAGAATAACCCTTGCATAAACTTCGTCTTCAATTGTCTTCAGTATATTTTATTCGAATGCCCATACGGAGTGGTTTTCAGATAATAAATATGATCCCGATCTCTCCGTATTGACAATGGAAATGGTCAAAAACTTTGATAGTCGGTGATTTAACTATCAAAGAATGTGTACAAACAACAGTTGTATTTCCAAATGGAAATCTTACTGATCAATCATCATTCAACACTTTTCCTGTTTAATTTAATTTATGATTAATTTATTCATTTCCCCATTTATCGTTTCCATATATTCATAAATTCCTTATTTTCTAAAATCAGAAAATATACGTTATTAACTTTGAAAAACGTTTCCATTTCAGATTCACGCATCAATATCTTTCCACCTCTATCAGTCTCTAACTGTAAACTGGTAAGAGAACAACTTCCCAAGTATAAACCCCAAAGGCCGAAACCAACATCAGATCGATAGCCAGAAAGCCATTCAACTCAACTAATTTCCATTTAGTTTCTAATTTTAGTAATTCCATTTAAATTCCTAATTCAAACCCCAAATTCCGTTATAATATTTGATTTGCAAAATATTTACTTTAATCTAATTTTTCACATAGAATGTGAATAATATTTCTTTATATAATCAAAACAGTTTGATTTCGTATTTAAAAACAATATCTCAAACCCAAATTCTATCTATATCTTTATTTGCAGAATTTTTCATACAAATCTTATTTCATTTCCAACATTTATAATCTCATTGCAAATTTTCTTTATAACCACTACGTTCACATTCCATTTCAATTATCGGTGTTAAAACCGATTTTTACTTCTCTATATAAATTCAAATTTTTATATTCAATTTATAAAATGATAAATAATTCCTTAATTTATATACATCGTTTATAAATTATTCTCCTTAATTTATCTGTTAAAACAAATTTCTATTAAATGTTTACTTTAAATCAATATCATATTACACCCGTGTGCGAAGCACGGGTCTAAACCTTCCTAATGTCAAATTCTCTTTTTATAAAATTCTATTCATTTTCCAAATATTTCCTTTTATAATTCTATTTATCTTCTAAATAAATAATCCATTTATAATTCTATTTATTTTCTAAATAAATATTTCTTTTATCTTTTATAAAATCCTTTGATTTTATAAATATTTCCTTTTATAAAATCCTTTGACTTTATAAATATTTCCTTTTATAAAGTCCTTTGACTTTATAAATATTTTATTTTCAATATACACTTTGAAAATTCCCTTTTTACACCCCAGTATTTCTTATGGTATTTAAAATACCAAATAACTAGACTAGTGTCATCATAATCAATCACAAATTATATATCACATCATATATCACAATATAAAAAAAATATTATAAATATTGAGGAAACCAGTTGGATCCCTCCAACCTGTTTCACTGCATCCACAGATGTTAAAAAAATATAAATAACATCAATTTCATGAAATATTCTGATAAACAGAATCAATATTTAATTAACGATATAAATATATATATATATATATATATATATATATATATATTCTTATCAATATTTTCAACCAATTGATTTGCAAATCATCCAAACAGTCAACACACAGCAATCAACCATTATTTAACAAGTCTAAAAATACGTTATAAAATATAAACTGATCAGAGTTAGAGAAATTTATTCACATTGGTCGGTTTATCGTTAAATAACGATAAGCGATCGTCGATTCAAATCAGGAAATTTATTTCGCTATAAATTGTAATGAGCTCCAATTCACCCTGAACCAGTTCCATTGTGTAGCCGCCGTCCATACGATCCTAACGGATCTGTTATTACACTCCTCATCCTTCGTCTTCTTCCTGTAAGTCGTTGCTTCTTCTAATACACCATAGCCGTCCTTCGTTCAATCCATTTTCCCACCACGCTGCACGGAATCGAACACCAAGGCTGCTACGGTTCTCCTCCCCATTGCGAGTACTTCGCCTCCATCCCAAATTCCTCAAACTTGCGCTCATCATTGTCGTTGCGTTCTCCAGCCTTAACACATCAGATCGGTCATTGTCACAATAACATAGCACCTAGAATCCAACCAAAATCCCCCTACAAGTTCGAATTCACCTCACCATTCAATCCCCCAAAATAAGTCCTCAAAAATGAAGAGCTGGACAATACACAGCTCAGTGTGTAAAACAAAAACCAATCCCGTACTTTCCGTGATGTCAAATGTTACTCATACCCGAAATGTCCATTCACTTAACTGATTATAGTATTTAGTCCCCACCTTTTTTTCCAATCCAAACTTGCTTCTCTCTTTTCTTTATGTCTTCACGCAATAACCTTCTACCACCAACAAAACTCCCTATCCAACTACCATGTCTGTTCTGTTTGCCTCCCATATGCCCTCCTGCCAAACTACCGCCTCTCTCCTCTTCCATTTATTTTGCTCTAGTTCCTGCATTGTTTTCTCCACGCAAGCAAGACTGTCGTGTACCCTTCTTTCTGTACCCCAACTGCCTTTCACTCACGTGTACAAAACAGAATGCGCTGGCCAAATTTCCTCGTGTTCCCCTGAGAATGCGTGAGCCACAATTCCTCCATTTACATCACCATGCTATTACAACGCCTAGACCAAATATCCAACCCCTTAGTCTGACCTCATCTCGACTTCCACATCCTCTCGAATTTCCACCGAATCTACACCTGCGTTGACAATGATTTCCGGCTATTCGCCATCAACAGAATTTCATCGCTGGCGACTGCAAGTCAGCCTCCTTATGGTGAGCGTATCCTCTTCAGAGACCATCGCAAGATTTTGTTTATAAAGGAGAATGAATTGACTTTTGTATTCATGAGTTTTAATCGTTTATTGGCCATGAAGGGTTTTGAAAGTTTGTTTTCCAGAGAAAAAAGGAAAAGAGGAGACAAAAGTTTTGCTTTGGAGAAAAAATAAAATGGTACTGTTCTCGCGTGTATATATATATATACACACACAACGGAGAGACTTAACCCCTAAGCTTTTAAGTATGGGACTGTCGTGAATGTCATTCGCATATGTATTGGATTAGTAGGCCTGCATGATTTGATTATTCATGGCAGTTGGTTACTTCGCGATGAAGTATTAGAAAAGAGCAGTACGAGATATGACATATCTATGTTTTCTATTCGAATTATACATGGTTTAGGGTCATCAATCACTGTGTAAGGAAAGGAGAGTTGTACGATGCTTCTTGGCTAAGAAATGAAAAAAATATAGCGTTCGTAGTTTTATTCAACTTATAACGTAAAACTCCGTTTTTCATACAAGCCGCTATGGACAAATATAAAAATATAATCGTGATGTGCAATGTGCCACGATACCAAAAATATAATATTATAGGCCCGTTAACTTATTCTGCGAAACCCCAAAATTTTGATTTAGGGTGTAAAATACTTCAAAATAAAGTGTTTATTTTCCAAAATAAAAATTACAGAAAAATTCTAAAAATTAAATTATAACTACGTCTAAAAGGATCTGTCCAAATTCGAAGCCAATATTTAATTATAATTAAATATATCGTAATGGTTTATAAACGTTCCATAGCGACTATTTTAAAATTTGATTTGATCATAAATCAAAATCTACATGATGAAATCCCGATTTTTCTCTTCCATTATAAAATTATACTTCACCGGCTTCGAACGTTTCTTGTTTCATAGAAATCTGACTTAAAACGAATTCTGTATATTCGTTTAAAGTTCGAATCGCCAAAATTACGAACTGCCGCGCCATTACGAGCTCGATTATAATTATATTATAATTATATGTTCAAATTTCGTTTAAATAGTATATTCGTTATTATAATTCAATTCTAAACTGAATTATATCTTATAAATAATCCAATTCACACAATATTGTGAATTCCACCATTTTTTATTATTTCTGAATTATATATATTATTCTATTAATTATATTAATTAAATATTCAATATTATTTAATTAAACGACCATTTAATTCTCTAAATCACTATTTAAATAATTAAATAATTTAATTATTATACCGTGAAAATACGGGATGTTACGCTTTTTATCTGCTTCCTTCCTCTTTTGTTCTTCTAACAAGCTTCATGATCCTCCCTCCACCTCCTTTGCTCATCAGAATCGAGAAGTTCTGGAATTGGCCGAGATTGATGGGGAGGTTGTAGATGTTGTGGACGGTCGGATCACTGGGGATGTCATGAAGGACGAGATTTATTTAAGAGATGCTTTGGATTTGCTGACTTGACCTTTCGTTAAAGTCTTTCATGAACGCGGGATTCGGCATCATTTCTTGACCTGAGAAGGAGACAAAACATTCTCATCGACAAATGTTAGGGCAAATTTAGGAAACTAATGCAAAGAATCGTAAAATCATGGTAAAAGTAAATGCTTGTTAAAGTGTATCTAATAATGAACCAAGTTTTACAGTCGGTTCTAAGGCAATTACCAGATTCACAAGCATTTTTCCCGGTTGAGTAATAGGGGCTCCAGCTATATTAACTCATGTTCCGGTGGTTTGAGGTTTAGGAGGTTGGGTAACAATTTCACCTTAAATGATATCTCTGGCTGAACTGAGATCACTCAAACCCTTAAAAGTATCCACAGAACTCTTACCTTAGGTTACTTGAGCAATAGGGTTCTCATCATCCTTATCTGCATTATCCTTAGAAGTTGTTTCAACATCTCCAGATTGTTTGACCCCCTTCATCGAATCTGAAAGGGTTTCCAAAGTAGCTCTATTCTTCTCAACTCACTCAGTCTCCTTCTCAACCTGTTCACTCTCATTCTTGTGTTGTTGAGGCTCCTCTTCTCTAATAGAAACTAGCTTAGATTTGGAAGACGTTTTGCTACTACCCGCAATGTTTGAGCATTTCATTAAAGAAGCTTTCTTAGCGAGGGATTTATTGGCAATCTCTCTCTTAAAGGGCAGGTCTAGTTTAAGATTACAGGAAGAGTTAAGCATATGGTATTGACAGAGAAACTATTCCGTGATCAAGAATCTCCTGCTTCTCTCCCCTTCATCGATAGTATTCAAGGCATCAAACAACTCCAGACCAGTAGTATCGTCTGGATCAGAAGAGGAGAGTTCTATAAAACAAAGAAACGATTTCGTACTCGGAGCTTTAGTATAGGAGTAGATGAAGGAATATGAGATAGTATATTCTCACCTCCTTCCATCCACCTTCCGTAAAAGTCGTCAGGACACCGTATGAAGCAATAATGATCTGCAAATCCCTTAGCGCTGTCCAACAGATCAGTAATAAATTTGGGTATTTTCTTTCGACGAAAATAATTGATGGCTTATCTTGCCTCTGTTTAAAGATATATAAGGAAAAAATCTTTTGGAAGTTGGGAGCGCGTTGTTTGACCCTCATTCAAAGCATGTAAAGACCGTTGAAGATGGCATAGCCATTGGGGTGTAACTGCATAGGGGCAATCGCTGAGCACTTAAGAATTGTTTCCAAGAATGGATTAAAAGGAGGTACAACTCCCATTGATAGCATGTGTCAGTTGACTACGACATACCCTTGAGGCAAAGAATCTGCAAATTCATTCTTCTCCGGGAATTTGGCTTCAGTTTCTAAAATCCTGAACTGAGCACATAGATTCTTACATGAACGTTCAGAAAGTAGGGTCGATTTTATCTCATCAGGTACTCCGGTAAGAGGTTTAGGTGCGGGGAATTCTGGATTAATGTTTAATCTGGGAGTATTAGTTGCGACCACATCAGTAACTTGGGCAGAAGTACCAGCCTAAGTGGACTTTGATGCTTCCTCAAGTTGTTGGCATGATTTTTGTCTAGTATCCATTTCTACACAAATAGCTGTGCTTGAAAAACAAATTACAAGTGCACGTTTCCTAAGATAGAGAAATATCACATACAGCTATATAAGGTAAGGGCTTGGGGTCTATGATCAATGAGAATTGATTAATCGATTCTAAGATTACTAGGGATTTATATTTGTATGTTTAAGTTGTGTAAGGAGATGTGCATTTGAGCTAAAATGATTAACAAAGCATGCCAAAACAAACATATCATTCAAGTGTAAGCCATATAGCTTGGTATACAAGTTCTCTACATAACTACCTAACTTGTTGTCGATATGGGCAATCGACAACAGAGTATATTAGCCTGGAAAAAGTGTTTGTATGTATTGCAGGATAGGAACCAACACGTAAAAGCACAAAGCAGAGAAAGATCAGTTTCAACCCACCCAAAGTGGGTCGGTCTAAACTGACCCAAAATGGGTCGGTCTGAACTGACCCAAAATAGGTCGGCTTCAACCGACCCATCAGACCGACCCAAAATGGATCGGTCTGAACTAACCCAAAATGGGTCGGCTTCAACCAACCCAAAGTGGGTCGGTCTGAACTGACCCGGAATGGATCGGTTCCAGATGACCCAAAATGGGTCGGTCCCAACCGACCGAAGCGGGTCGACTCTAATTTTTGATCCTCAACTGTGCCAGCATGATTAGGGATGCAAGTGTGTGGCGCATCAAAAACAGAAGAAAACATATATTCTCACAACTACAATGTTCGATGCAAGTCGGGTTAAGAAGCAGATAATGTCAAAAATCACACACAATGTCATAACCCAAAATACAAAAGGGTGTCAACGTTAGGAAGCTACAAGTTACACTCAACACACGGCAAGAACAAGTTCACATGGCATGACAATATCATACAAGATTGGTTTTTTAAGCAAACAAAGAACGACCAACATTACAATATTGGAATTGAGTACAAAATATTAAACATTTCAGGCAATTTTATTACTTAAGCATTTCGACAAACAACTTATGGGCCTGAAACCAAAATCCATTTCTAAGAAGGCCGATGCATTTCGAATTCATTTCACATAACTACAAACCCATTTTCAAATCATTTCAATACCAAAATCCACAATTCAAAACCCTATATGCACGAATTCACATCTCAGTCCCAAATTATTCCGACTCGAGCCCAAACACAAGAATTGCCAAACATAATACGAATTCCAGAAAGGTTTATACCTGTGATTTCAGCAAACAGTTGAATTTGGATGTTGGAGGACGGATTGAGATGGATGGCGTCAGGGAGTTTCTAACTTGGATGATTCTAATTCGAAAACTGGTTGGATTTGATTTCGTGCGAGATTGTGGATTTGATTGGAAAGAAGGCAGAGGATCTTTGGATTAGAAGCTTTTGACCGCCATTAAGAAGCTTGTAGTTGGGAAGAGATAGAAATGAAGAGAGCAAGTGACAAAGGAGATTTTATAACGGTTATATGCACTGGGCCGACTCAAACAAACCGACCCGGTCCGTGGAAACCAAATGTCGATTCATAAAGCACAATGTAACCAACCCGTATAAAATGATTTACAACCGACTCGTAACCAAAACATACCATGTAGCATGAACGATCCATCTAAGTATAGTATGTTTAAAATATTTATTTCGAAGCTTGCAATTTTTTACAAACAAAAATTATAAACTCTGAGGGGCAAAATGTTATCCCTCAAAGATCACACTTAACTGATGGATCAAGCAAATAAAACAGTAGGATTCGATTATCAAGTTAATTATGGGTTGGTCCAAACATTTCATCACGGGTTGGTCTCATTCATTTTGCAACGGATCGGTCTCATTTATCATCTAATAGGTCGGCCTCATTCATTGTGCAGCGGGTCGATCTCAACTTCAAAGCAGTGGGTCGGCTCCAAAACTGGGCAGCGGTTCAGTCTCGTTCCAGAAGGCAGCGGGTCGGCCTGATAAAATAATATGGGTCGGCTGGATTGAAGAGTAAGGCGCGATTCAGACAAGCAGAGTTTGAGTATGCCAGACCAATCTGGGTCGGTTGGGATCAATCTGGGTCGGTCAAGGGCTTAACAATTGGAAATAACCGGCAACAACTGGCAGTGGTATTTTCGTAAATAACTTTGAGGCCGACCCAAATCCTACACACTATATTTCAGTCATTACTCACACCTATAAATAGGGGATAACTTTGAGGCCGACCCAAATCCTACACACTATATTTCAGTCATTACTCACACCTATAAATAGGGGATGAACTCCACATTAATCGAGATCGTTTTTAAGACCCCGAAGGGCTGTCCAACTATTTCCTCTACTATTTCAAGTGATTCTAACCCCTCCAATCATCTCAAAACAAAGATCTAACACCAAATCCACAATGGAATCCGCTAAAACCATTCAAGTTCCCTATATATTGTAAATCTACTGCCATACTCCTTGCACTTAGAGAGATTCAACCATTCCTTCATAGATTTGTAAAGATCAAAGTGAAATCCTTGTATGTAAGAGAGAATGAATGTACTTAGAGATAATTCAAGCCTTGTAAATCTCAAAATGATAATGTAAACTCTTGCTAAAGTGGACGTAGTTCTATTTTAGATCGAACCACTATAAAATCCATATGTTTTTTTACTTACTTTTCTACATTTGTGGCTCCATTTTCTACTTCTTACCTTTTGGTGAAGTACTATTAAAGTACCTTTTGTGTTTGGTCAATTTTTGACTTAAACACTTTGTGAATATACTTATATAAATTACATAAAAAATCTATTTTTGAAATAATGAAAGTAAAATGTTTTTTGAATATACTCCGTGTACATTGAGATAAGCATAAGGATTTTTTTTTCAAGTTCACAAATATATTTCATTAATAACAAATTAATTAAATGAGGCTTGGTGGTTACCAGGGAAAATTAATTCTATGGTTAATTTACTTGCACTACACCAAAAAGCACTTTTAACAGCATTTCAAAAACGTTGTAGTACGATATTACAACGTTTTGATAAATGCTGTAAAACGACATGCGGCAGTAGGCCCGTATTTTTCAACAGCAGAAAAAAAACGCTGTTAAAAATCGAGTTTCACAGCGTTTTAATCTACCTGTTAATGCACTATACACAACGATTTTTAGTTGTTGTTTTAAAAAATAGACAGCGCTTGATAGCCGTTGTCAAAAATGCACACTTTCAAACTTGGACTTTCAATAGCCAAGAAAAATAGATGTTATTTCTTTTATAACAACGTTTATTAAACGTTGTAGAAACATACAACTTCAGTTTTATCAGCAATTCTAAAACGTTGTGACTAATATTAGCACAACAATTTACAGTACGTTTTAAACGCTGTCGTTTGTTGGTGCTAATTTTACAGCATGCATATCATGTTGTCCTATTGTTACATTTGCACATATCATTACATTAAACTGTAATTTTATCATATTTTAACTGCATTACATATGCAATCAAACGAAAAAATAATTATATAAAAAAACAACTTGTAGTCACTTCCATTAGTTAATTGAACACAATCCGTAAACAAAGTTTACATAGGTTCGTAAACAAAGATGGTACTTACAAACTAATTTCATACAACATTAGACAAAGCCACAGTACCTAAAAACAAGTGTGCACTAAATATTAAACAATGTACAATCAAAAGCTTTCATGTGCTTACTAGATGATGCCAAAATGAACTTGAACACATTACATCATATTGTGCATCTTTTTACATCTTCGCCTACCTACAAGGATGAAATTTAACAGTTAGTGATCCAATTTAAATTTAAAATAACATATTTATCTAATAACTACTACAAAATAATATCATGTTTAAAACAGCAAGCCGCTCGGGCTTGCTGTTTCGAAACAACAAGCCATTGCTTAAGCGCAGGCTTGCTATTGGGAACAGCAAGCGCGGGCATGTTGTTCCGCAGCAAGCCAGAAGTTCTCTGGCTTACTGTTTTAGAACAGCAAGCTCCCAGGCTTGCTGATCCGAATAGTAAGCCATTGATGTTCAAAAACAGCAATGGCTGCTATTTCGAAACAACAAGCCCGTGCTTGCTTTTCTGGTACATCAAGCTCGCACGAGCTTGCTGTTAGACAAAAATAGCAAGCTCTTTAGAGCTTAATGTTTGGGAACATCAAGCCATTGTTGTTCCGAATAGCAAGCTCTTAGGAGCTTGATGTTTCGAACAACAAGTTCTCAAACCTGAGAATCATATATAATGTACAATCATAATGTAATACCCAAGGTTACTCATGCTCATAGCAACAGACCATCTCATAGAAAAAATAGCACATAATAGAATATACCATCTCACAGCGAAACGTTAAAATATAATGTACATGATAGATTAGAAAAATTAGAAGAAAAAAAAATAGAAAAATACAAAACCAAAAAGGAGACAACAAGCTCTGGCTTGCTGTTCCAAACAGCAAGCTCTCAAGGGCTTGTTGTTTCGGATCAGCAAGCGCTTAGGGGTTTGCTGTTTCGAAATAGCAAGCTCTCAGGCTTGTTGTTCGAAACAGAAATCGTGCGCTCAGGCCATAAACAAAACCTAAATGACCATCATCCCCACTAGAGACTCGCTTGCATTTCATGTGGAATTCTAACTAGAGATTCGCTTACATTTTAAACCACATATATGTTATTAATTTCAAAACATATTAAAATCCAATATATAATGATCTTACCCTTCATTTGAAATTTAAGCTGGTAATATTCCACATAACAAAAAAACAGGTTGTGAACTTACAAAATCCAACCACATCCCTTCAATTAAGCAAATGCATAATGATTTAATATATATTTCGTAATAATTTACCTTTCTCCAAGAATGAGACGAAGTTCTAATGCTCTCAGGTTACAATTGGCCAGTAAACAACGTAGCAGTCTCCTGAATTAAAGACAATAGAATATTTTGTTAAAAAGCTTAAACTTGTAGTCATAATGTATTTCTTTGCAAATATCTCATAATGGACAGTTTATTCTGAATCTTTAAAAATAAAAACTCATCACAAAAAAATGTAATAAAAACATTCAACTATCTGCCTCAACTAACACAGAAGACCTGACATAGAAGACCTAAAATAGAAAAATCTCCCATCATTTTGTGTAAAAAAATTTCAAAACAAAATCTACGTTGTAACCATTAGCATGGTCATCTTTGTACAATTGCATATCGGACAAAAACCTTTAACGGTCATCAATGTTTCGTATTTGTTTGTGATTGGAAGTTACTTTTAAAAGCAGTAAAAAACTCGTACTTGTTTTTATTATTATTATTATAACATAAGATTTAGTTTTATTTTATATTTTCATATACTTAGTTAAACCCCGTCAGTGCATTAACCCAGTCACTGAGAGCAGTGTTAATTTATGTAAGGCTAATGTTATTGTTACCGATATTTTTCGTCAATACCGGAGATAGGTCATTGGGAATGGACCTAAGGGAAAAATAGGTTGTTTAGCCTTTACTAATTTGGATTAGTTCACCGTTCCTAGGTATCAAGGCCTAGAACCCGAAAGAATAGTTACTCTTCCCTCTATGGGGTGAGTATCACGCTTAAGTGATTCGAGAACCAACAGTTACCTTGGAGAGAAGGATAACTAAATAAAACCCTTGACAAAGGACTTAACAAATAATGTTAAGGGGTTTTGCACTAGGCTTGCTGAAAGGTGTGAGCTCGTGAGAAGGGATTAAATCTGTTGGAAGGGTCTAGGCTTGTAGGAATGGTTTAAACATATAGGAAGGGGTGTTTCACCCGATCTGCGGAAATGCTTGGGTAAGGGTTCATATGCACGTAGGAAACAGACAGTGAGCTGTAGCAACGACAAATGAGAAATTGTATGATAATCTCATAAGAAAATACTATAAGTATTGATTCACTCTTTATTAATCTTTGATTTAGAATACATGAACAGAATAGAGGAAATCCCCAAATCATTCTAAGAATTAAGGTTTACTCTAGAGATAAAGAGTACAAGAATAAGAATGAGAAAATCTATGCCGAAAATGTGACCCCTGGGGGCTTATTTATAGAAAAATCGGGGACCCTTCTGTTGTTGGGCTGTTGGGACTGCAGGTACTTCTATCGGCAGCTTTTATCCTTGGTTTCAGTTGCTTTAGCTCCTGGCCGCTTTTGTGGTGCATATTATAGCTTCCGAAGGGAAGGTCCCGGTTAGTCGAGGCTTCTTTGAGAATGAAATGAGCTTGTTGATGTAATAGCTTTCCGGAAGGTATTTGAGCCTTCGGTTGTATGCTCCTGGTTAGAAGCTTCTGGATGTAGGCTTCCGGTTTTCTTATGAATGCTTAGAGGAGCTTGTCCTCATGATGCATGTAGATAGTTGCCGGTTCGGAACCACTATGGGCGTCTATATCAAGTAGACTAGTACAGATAGCCTGTATTCCTTTTGGAGTTCCGGTTTGAGTTCCAGGGGGGTCTCCGGGCATACCCTAGTATTCTGGAAGGTTGCTCCCAGTAATCCGCTTGTTGTTTATCAAGATGATCTTTAAGAGTTTATGCAACAGATGTTTGAGAAGCTGGTTCCGGATAATCTTTATGCATCTTAGGCTTGATACTCTTGATGTCTTCACATCCTGGTGCATCGTCATTAACCAAGTTAATACTGGCAACCCTTCCACCTTTCTGGGTTTCCGTTAGTGGAGCTTTTGCCTCTTTTCTTCTTAGCTTCTGACTCAGATGACCTTTTTCTATAGAATCCCCTGCCGAGTAGACTGCGTCGGCATTTTGTAGACTTGGAGCTCCTTTCTCCTAAGGAGGTGTCAGTTTGTGTTGCTATCGGATTATTCCTTCGTGCTTGTGTTCACTGAATACCCCTTCACCGTTAGCTAGTTTGGGGTTAATTTTTGGTTGTAATATTTGCCCCCTGGTGAAGGGGTGTTTTGACTTTTCAAGTCAAACTTTTTGTCTTTTCTGAAGTGTCATCTCGGAGTCTTTTGATCTCCCTTGATCGGAAGCGTTGATTGATCTTTTCTTGTATGGTTCAGATCAGTCTTGAAATTTGAACATAAATTCTTCTTCCCTCTTGTTTCCGCTTTTCACCTGCAAATAAAATTCTCGAGCAAGATTACTGTTTTTCTAAGAAGCTACCCAAATTTTTCTTTTTGAAAACCCAAGCTCGATTCTCTATGAGTATTTTTACTCCTTATATAAGTCGCAATCTTAATTATGCACCAAAATTGACGGTGGGGTCGATTAGGATTATGTTAATCGTAAAATAGATTTACACAGCAACAATCTCTTTTTCACCATGCTTAATGTCCAACATTAGTGGCCATCTGTTTCACAGGTTACTTTTTGTAGGAAATACGATACACGATGCAAGATACACAAGAAGGAAGCAACTTTCCCACTGATTAATATTCTGTGCTATTGATACGAAATGATTCTAATATAATTAGGGTTAACTTTCCCCCAACATTTGTGTTTTTCTTAAGTTTTTTGGTGAAAACGTTGAATTATGTAACTCCGACATGATCCCATTGTGGTGTTAATGATGCTAGGATATGTGTTTTCCATTCTTGAGATTTTGATGTTAGGGTATCTTCCTTCCTTGTTATCAAAAGCCTAGATGATCACTAATGAAAGTACATTATGAATAATCCCTTCCGTATTCAATATATGCGCTTAGTTTATCTTACGACAAATCGAGCTTTTTGTGAACAAGATATAATAATACTCTACCTATTTATAAATGTTATTCATGCATTTATGTAAGAAGTATGCATACTAATGGTACTGTGATGGAATGATGTCACCTGGCAGAATCATGTCTAGCAAAAGTCCTCCTAAGGCGAAGACCAAAGATTCTATGGTTTCTCATCCTAAGAAAGAATTTTCCCCAAGCCTTCTTTAATCGTCTCCCAAAGTTCAATGAAGACTATATTGGATAGTTTTGGCATATCAGGTATTGATGCTACCGTAGCTTCTTCTCCGGATTTTCTGAAGAACCCTCCAGAAGGGTATTTTGCATATTCGGCAATTCAAATCTGGCATGGAGGCTTTCTTCCTTTCCTACCTTTTTTACACAAGCTTTTATGTGATTTGAAAGTTGCTCCCATTTAACTCTCGCCCAATACATATACAACTCTCTTATGCTTGAAAGCTCTAACGCTTACATCAGGTCAGGATTCTCTAAGCCCTAAACTCATCATCATATGATCCGGTTCTCTAAAAGTTCGGATTCACCGATATGGAGGGATATCCCCTAAGGAGAGTGATTAGCGATAGTATTAGCAAAACAAGGCCATGGGAAGATCAATTTTTTCTCGTTAAATGTCCTCCTGGTGTATCAAGAAAAATTGTTGATGACGGTAGGCTTTTTGTTCCAAAAAGTAAATATTTTATGTCCGAGGCTTTTACTTACCTGTTTCTTTCTTTTATCATAGAACCCCCCTCTAAGAATATGATCTTAACAGTGGAGGAAGCCCAAGTTGTCGAGGCTATCTTCAAAGCACTGGTGGAGCATATGTGTCGGTCATTCCTCTTAACTGCCGACAGGCTTCGTCAATATGGCTTGGTTCCCCCTGGGCAGAAGATATTAGGGCAACCTCCCATCCAAATTGCTGGTCCTTAAGTACTATTGTTGAATTCTAGCTCATTCAACGCAGGCTCTCCCATCCATCCAGGTGATTTGGATGAGGCTATATATATATATATATATACATATAGACAACGTTTGTCATTCTTTCTCTCGTTTCCTCGTTATTATTATCCTTCTTAATTCAACTCCTCCTTGTCTAGGATCTTCAACTTCTCATGATGCATCTTCTGCAGCTTTCAACTGGTCTAATGCCAGAACCATAAAGAGCCTTGCTCATACCGACACTAAATCACCGTCAAAGAAGCCCAGATACGATAAGTCAGTTAGCTTGCCGGAAGACATTGTTGTTACCCCGAAAACAAGGCAGACCTTTGATCTTTCTACCATTGATGACGATCAGGTTTGAAGCTTCCCCATATATTTCACCGAAAGGTAAACCCGTAAGCAGCCATGTTCTTCCTGATACTTTCGGCGAGTTAGGCGGGGAAAGGACTGGTCTTCCTATGCTTCCTCTTCTCAGCCTGTTATTTCTCCTTCACCTCCTCCGTCAGTCTCTGATTTCGATAGGCTTGTGAGTTTCTCACTCTCATACCCCGAAGTTTCTAACAGCACGCCGACCTCTTTACCCTTAGATTCAGAATATTTCCACCGACAACAAATGTAACACCCCGAATTTCGGTTAATACTAAAATTCATTAAATTGCAGAATAAATAATCTCAAATATGAGAATTGGGGGAAACGGGCTGCGTCATTGCGTTCGTCTTGGAAAAATACGCAGAATAGAGTCCGAAATTTTGTAAATCGGCGTCCGTATGGCCCAGTTATGGCCCAATGAAGTTTGCAGAAAATTCAAAGTTAAAAACAGATTTAAAAATTAAAAATCAGATTTCGAAATTGGAGCCAGCAGGGGGCCAGGCGGGAAACTTCCCGCCCTACCGATGTCGACAGGGCTGTCGACAGGCCTGTCGACTGGGGAGTCGACTGCCCTGTCGACTTGCCTGTCGACACAGGGTGTCGAGCCAGTTGGCTTGGGTGCACCAGATCTGGTTTTCTGGCTAGGGCTGGGCTGTGTTCTAGAGATTTCCTAAATCTGACGGACCTAATCTAGCCTAGGGTTAATCCTATGGTCTAAAACACACCCTAATCCTATAAATACACCCTAATGCAAGCCTAATCCATACTAAAAATAGAAATGATGGCCTCATGCCGCCAAAATCAAACTTAAGAGGAGCCTCCACTAATTTATGAAGGAAGTTGCAAGCTAATCAACCTCTAATCATCATCTTCTTCATATTTAGCAACTAGTTCTACTTCATAAGTTTGCTAATCTTGGTTTTGGTGAGTTCCTATGCCTTTAGCAAGTAATTGCTAAACTAATTAGGATAGGATATTAGGAGGCTATGGATGTAAATGTGGATTATGCAAGTTGTGGTTGTCATATGTTATAAGTTCATATGTAAACTTGCCTCTTTTATGATATGATGTGTCATGTAAGTTCATATGCAAGTTTTATGCAAGTTTATATGTAAGATCATATGCAAGTTAGTCTCTTTTTATGATATGCATAACATATGCGAGTTTGCTTTTGTGATATGACATGATTCATGTGCAAGTTAGTCTCTTTTTATGATATGCATAACACATGCGAGTTTGCCTTTGTGATATGACATGATTTATGTGCAAGTTAGTCTCTTTTTATGATATGCATAACACATGCGAGTTTGCCTTTGTTATATGACATGATTCATATGCAAGTTAGTCTCTTTTTATGATATGCATAACATATGCAAGTTTGCCTTTGTGATATGACATGATATGCAAGTTCATATGCAAGTTTTATGCAAGATCATATGCAGGTTTTATGCAAGTTTTATGCAAGTTCATATGCAAGTTTTATGCAAGTTCATATGCAAGTTCATATGCAAGTTTGTCTCTTTTTATGATGTACATAACATATGCAAGGTTGTCCTTATGTATGACATGTTATGTAAACGAATTACGTGGGAAACGATGGGGTTAATATGCATGATTATAAAAAGGTGTAAAGTTGTTAGGATTAGGCATAACATAAAATGAATGGACATAATTGGGAATTTACCTATTAAGTTAGGTCTACCCACATTATGGAGTTGGGAATTTACCTATTAAGTTAGGTCTACCCACACTATGGAATTGGGAATTTACCTATTGAGTTAGGTCTACCCATATTCTTCAAAATGTGTAATTAATTAGGGATAATTAATTATGGGGGTGATTAATTAGGTGTAATTAATCAACTAAGACGCGAGGTTGGACCCTTTTGTAGCGGAAGTCTGCCCGGAACCGACCGGCCATCCAGCGGCTACAAATGATTGGCCCAATGTGAGAGGTCTTTGTCATAAATTAAATACGTGATTAAAGTAAAGACACGAGGTTAGACCCTTTTGATGACAGAAGTCCGCCCGGAACCAACCAGCATATCCAGCAGTCATAAAAGACGGTCTAATGTGAGGGGTCTTTATGAGGTCATGATCTTAATTAATTAATTAAGAAACACTTAACCATATTAGCATGTAGAGGGACATGAGGGGTTAAGTGGGTGCCTTGGGTGGCATGTGGAAATCTAGTGGGTTGCCTTGGGTGGCAATAGAAAATACGATTAGAATACTTAACCAAGTGGAAACATGTAATTAAACATGATTAAAGGGTTAATTGGGATGCACTAGAAAAAGGGACAAGCTTAGGTGGGTAGCTTATGGGGGCCCATTTCAACCAGTAACCCATATGTATCTAATTGGGCTCGACCCATGTCGAGGACGGGACACGCGTACTGGGCTTGACTATATGAGGCCAAAACGGGTTAGCAGTGGCAACGCAAGTCCAACGGGTTTCATATGCGTGTGTGGACCCGGGCTGGTAGGTAAGCCATTGTGGCATCGTGTAGATATAAGCCGTGCACCGTTAATTATATCGGGTTGCCACTTTGGGGCGTGATACACCCCACTGTGGGGCCGGCACGGGTATCTACGGTAGGGAGCCGATCGCTTGGGAGTAGTGGGTACACCTAGTGGAGATAGGGGCAGACGGCACCTATGTAGTCAGCTAGGGGTATTCGAAACTACTGGGTAAATTTTCTAAGTCCTTGGGAGGGATCAACCTTTAAATAGGAATGACTGGTGTGGTGCAGTGTAGTAATTATCCTTGGATGGGTAGATGCGTATTTATCGTTATCTTAGTTCACTCTAAGTCTGATTGGCTATTGAGTGTAGTCATTTATCCCCAGTCACACCGTACCAAGTTATATCATATCCTTATTACTTTAATGATTACATTGTTAAAGTTATAGGACTCGCTCAGACTTATGTCTGACCCCGTTGTTTTTATCTTTTTCCCAACCCTCAGGTTCTCAGAGTGGGCCCAGCACGAGTGGGCTTTGATCAGGCTGCTTTTATTTCTCTCTTGGAGCTTGGACCCTAGATGTAGAGCTCAGCTTACCCTTTTCTTTTATGGCTATCAGTTCATGTATTGGGATTATGTATTTTTATTTATCATGATGGATATTTGTACTTGACTCCTATTATGGTTTTGTGCTGTAACCAGACATGTTTTATTTTCCGCTGCAAGTGAAATGATGTTTTAAAAATTTTCAAGTATCACTTATATCTGTCTTGCTGTAATTACTCTGTTCTATATTCACTCAAAATACTCCACCGATGTTATGGCATTCCTATAGAGAGTGACCATAGCGGGCGTGGGGTGTTACACGTGGTATCAGAGCCAGGTTACCGGAACAGATAAAATTTTTAGAAAACTATTTTTTCTAAAAACATTTTTGGAAGAAATATTTTCAAAAACATGTCTTTAAAGAGAAAAGTTTTTGAAAGAAAAGCATAATCCCCAATAGCCATATCTTTATCCTTCGAATTCTCCGTTTTGAATCTTTCCTTTTTCGTTTCAGCATGGCTGAGGATCTTAACTTTCCGGAGGGTGTGACGATACCAGTATGGTATAGGAGATTGATGGAGGCCAGGGCCACCACTGCGGGTCCAGCAAATGTTCCTCCACCAACCGTAACACCCGATCTTCCTCCTCCCCCTCCTCCTCGCACGGATACTTTTGCTAAGACTTGCAAGGAATTCAAAGCTATGGGAGGGAAACCTTTTCAAGGATCTGAAACTTTTGTGGAGGCTAGAGATTGGCTTAAGGAGGTAGAAGAGTTGATAGATATTTTTGAGATGGAAGAAGGAAAGAAAGTCAAGTTAGCTACTTGGTTAATGAAGGGAGAGGCCTCATTCTGGTGGGAGGTCACTAATGGAGAACGCCCCGTTGACTCTTGGGCGGATTTTAAGCAAAGATTTGTGGCAAAGTTTCTCTCAAGGGCGGAGGAAAACTTGTATATGGAAAGATTCTTGACTCTAAAGCAAGGAAATCTCTCAGTGAAGGAATATGTCAACAAGTTTAATCAGTTGGCAAGGTTTGGCCTAGACATGGTGAATACACCGGAGAAGAAGGCTTTGAGGTTCATGAAAGGCTTGAATGAACCGATGCATGGGTTGGCTATGACTCACATCCCTATGGGGGCCACCTTTGATAAGCTAGTTGACATGGCACTCATGCATGAAGAAGAGAAGGGTCCCAATGCTAATAAGGCACCCGAGAAGAAGGGAGATCAAAAGAGACCTCAGCAACAACAGCAAAACAAAGGTGGGAAAGGCAACGGTGGCAAGGGGAAGAAGAGGTGCTTCAATTGTGGGATACCAGGCCACATAAGCAAAGATTGTAGAAAGAAGAAGAAGACTGGTTGCTTTCATTGTGGCGAAGCAGGTCATCTAGTGAAGGATTGCCCTAAGAAGGGGCAAAGGACGGAATCTACCTCAGGAGGACAGGTGCAAGCTCTTATGGCACCGGGTCAGGCTAGGGGGCAAGTACAGGCTCTCGCGGTTCCACCGATTCAGGAAAGAGGTAGAACTATTTCCGTTGAAAGTCTGGTTTTTCTATTTGATCATCCTGTCCGAACATTGTTTGATTCTGGCGCATCGCATTCGTTTATCTCATCATCATTAGTTGAGTCACTGCACTTAGACACCAGTCTGGTAGATGATCCCTTGGTTGTTTCAAACCCAATTGGGGGCTCCACTTACTTGTCCATAATATGTTTGGGTTTGAAGATTTCTATACTTAGCATTGAGTTTAGATGTGATGCTTTTGTTTTGGGCTTCACGGGCTATGGGTTAATTTTGGGCATGGACTGGTTATCCAGTAATGGTGCTGTTCTTGATTGCGAAAGGAGAGTTGTTAGGCTCATGACCCGCTTGGGTAACACTCTCGAGATCTCTTGTAATCCCATGGATTATATTATGCTAAGTTATCTTGAATCGCTTGACGCTTCGGTCGAAAGTTTGCAATCTGTTAGAGTGGTCCGGGAATACTCGGATGTGTTTGAGGAGGTGAAGGGCTTACCTCCGAAGCGGGAGATTGACTTCCGAATATATCTGGTGGATAATGCTAAACCTGTATCTTTACCAGTGCGCCACATGGCTCCTCGTGAGAGGAGGGAACTCCATAAGCAAGTAGGGGAGTTGCTTGAGAAGGGGTTCATAAGACGAAGCATATCGGAGTGGGGTGCTCCAGTAGTTTTTGCTACGAAGGCAGATGGGTCCCTCAGACTTTGTGTAGACTATAGAGAACTCAACAAGCTCACAAAGAAGAATAGACACCCATTGCCGAGGATTGATGATCTTTTCGATCAATTGGTTGGCGCTTCAGTATTTTCTCAATTGGACTTAGCCACGGGGTTTCATCAGTTGAGGGTGGCTGAGGATAGCATAGACAAGACTGCCTTTAGGACTCCGGATGGTTTCTATGAGTGGCTGGTGATGCCATTTGGGTTGACGAACGCCCCTGCATACTTTGTTGATTTGATGAGTAGGGTGTTCAGGGAGTTCCTTAATAAGTTCGTGGTGGTCTTTGTGGATGATATCTTAGTATTTTCTAAGAGTGAAGAAGAGCATGCCCTACATCTTGGGGAGGTGTTGAAGACTCTTCGAGCACATAGCCTTAAGGCTAAATTCTCTAAATGTCACTTCTGGAGGAAGGAAGTGCGGTTCTTGGGGCACGTGGTCTCCAAGGAAGGGATAGCTGTGGATCCCGCGAAGGTAGTATCAATTCAGGATTGGATGGTTCCGAAGAATGCTACCGAAGTAAGAAGTTTCTTGGGGTTGGCGGGTTATTATAGGAAGTTTATCAAAGACTTCGCGAAGGTATCAGCCCCATTAACCCGCTTAACGAAGAAGAATCTTATTTTCACATGGGACGTAGATTGTGATGATGCGTTCCGACGGTTAAAGAGAGCTTTAACCACTGCTCCAGTTTTAGTGTTGCCAGATGGGAGCAAGCCATTTGTTGTCTATACCGATGCTTGTGGGACAGGACTAGGCGCAGTCTTAATGCAAGAGGGAAGGGTAATAGCCTATGGTGGAAGGCAGTTGAGAGTGCATGAGAAAAATTACCCTACCCATGATTTAGAGTTGGCCGCTATTGTTTTTGCGCTTAAGATTTGGCGCCATTATCTTCTTGGCGAGAGATTCGAATTGTTCACTGACCACAAATCATTGAAGTACTTGTTTTCTCAGAAGGATTTGAATTTGAGACAGCAAAGGTGGATGGAGTTCTTAGCATCCTATGATTTCGAGATAGCGTATACCCCTGGCAAGGGTAACGTGGTGGCGGACGCCTTGAGCAGGAAAAGGTTGTCCTTGAGTCCATTGTTCGTGGAACAACGAAGCTTGGAATTTATCTCGATGTTTGACTTCAGACCTTCCATTGAGTATGTACCCGGTTTGCTAGCATCCTTGGAGGTTAGACCTACTCTTTTGGGGCGGATTGGAGAAGCACAGAGGGACGACCCACAGTTGGTTGAGTTGGTAGAGAAGCTCATAAGAGGGGAGTCGTCCAGCCATTTGAGTAGGTACACCCTAGACGATAGGGGGTGCTTGCGTAGAGACGGTAGACTTTGTGTACCGCAAGATGAGGGTTTGAGGAAGGCTATTCTTGATGATGCACACCGTTCTAGGATGACTATTCATCCCGGTGGGGACAAGATGTACCAAGATATGAGGCGGGTTTTCTTCTGGGCCGGTATGTAGAAAGATGTGGCCGAATATGTCGCTCGATGCTTGGTCTGCCAACAAGTGAAAGCGGAGCAAAAGAAACCAGGTGGGTTGCTTCACCCATTGGAAGTTCCGCAATGGAAGTGGGATAGCGTCTCGATGGATTTTATTGATGGGTTACCCAGATCAAGAAAGGGTAATACGGGAATTTGGGTTGTGGTAGACAGACTTACTAAAAGCGCCCATTTCATACCTGTGAAGAGCAAGAGGACTGCTCCATGGCTAGCTTCAGTATATCTTCGAGAGATAGTTCGATTGCATGGGGTACCCTCTAGCATAGTGAGTGATCGAGATCCTATCTTCACTAGCGAGTTCTGGAGAAGCTTGCAAGAAGCAGTGGGGACTCAATTATGTCTGAGCACCGCATATCATCCTCAGACGGACGGCCAGACTGAGAGGGTGAATCGTGTCCTAGAAGACCTTTTGAGGCTTTGTATCTTGGATTTTGGAGGTACATGGGAAGAGCATCTTCCATTGGTGGAGTTCGCATATAATAATAGCTTTCAGTCCAGTATTGGTATGGCTCCTTTCGAAGCTCTTTACGGAAGGCCTTGTCGATCACCTGTATGTTGGTGGGAATCTACGGATAAGATCTTGCTTGGGCCTGATATGGTTAGGGAGACTTCTGAGAAGATTGACTTGATTCGAAGGAGGATGAAAGCAGCGCAGGATAGGCAAAAATCTTATGCGGACAAGAGAAGGACGGATCTTGAGTTTGAAGTTGGGGACATGGTCTTTGTCAAAGTGTCTCCGTTACGAAATGTGGTTCGCTTTGGATCTGTTGGGAAGTTAGCACCAAGGTTCGTAGGGCCATTTCCTATTAAGGAAAGGATTGGACGGATGGCGTATAGAGTGGAGTTGCCCGACAGACTTAGTGGTGTACATGATGTATTCCATGTGTCCCATTTGAGGAAGTGCCTACATGAGACTGCAGAGGTGGTAGAGCCAAGCTTGCTTAGAGAAGTGGAAGTAGAGCGTGATGCAACGATTCGACGAGCTCCTACTCGCATCCTTGGGTCAGAGACTAGGAAGTTGAGAAACAGAGAGGTTCAACTAGTCAAAGTACAATGGGGAGAAGATGAGAGCAACGCAACTTGGGAGACGGAAGCAAAGATGCGTTCATTGTACCCATTTCTTTTTGAGGGTATGTCTTTAATCTCTCCTCTATCATTGTCTAGTACTTATCTTATCTTTAGTATGTCCTCTCGTTAGTACTATTTGACCTTTAGATAGGGTAAACCTATGGTTGAAACATGTGTTTGAGACATGTTATGGTTGATGGATGCAAGTGGATGCAGGTGTTTGCTAGTGGTTGCTCGTGGATGCATATACACACACTCTAGGCACTAGATCGGCTCAATCACTTCATATTGCATATTGCATAAAATTGTGTGTAGGAAGTTATATTTATGGATGTATAATGATTGTGTTATCATATGGATGATGCATTTTGGTGAATGATTGTGCACTCATGTAGATATTGTATGTGTCGATAGGGTTCTCTCGCATACATAATGGATGCATGGCACTATCATGGTTTGCATATGTTCATACATTAGATAGGGAACATATACACACACATTTTGCATATGCTCATACATCATTAGAAATTGTTTTAAGGACAATGGATGCCCGTGTTTGATGGATTGAGTAGATGGTTGTTTGGATGGTAGGATATGCATTCTCCTTAGCTTAGAGATTTCGGGGACGAAATCCTTTAAGGAGGGGAGAATGTAACACCCCGAATTTCGGTTAATACTAAAATTCATTAAATTGCAGAATAAATAATCTCAAATATGAGAATTGGGGGAAACGGGCTGAGTCATTGCGTTCGTCTCGGAAAAATACGCAGAATAGAGTCCGAAATTTTGTAAATCGGAGTCCGTATGGCCCAGTTATGGCCCAATGAAGTTTGCAGAAAATTCAAAGTTAAAAACAGATTTAAAAATTAAAAATCAGATTTCGAAATTGGAGCCAACAGGGGGCCAGGCGGGAAACTTCCCGCCCTACCCATGTCGACAGGGCTGTCGACAGGCCTGTCGACTGGGGAGTCGACTGCCCTGTCGACTTGCCTGTCGACACAGGGTGTCGAGCCAGTTGGCTTGGGTGCACCAGATCTGGTTTTCTGGCTAGGGCTGGGCTGTGTTCTAGAGATTTCCTAAATCTGACGGACCTAATCTAGCCTAGGGTTAATCCTATGGTCTAAAACACACCCTAATCCTATAAATACACCCTAATGCAAGCCTAATCCATACTAAAAATAGAAATGATGGCCTCATGCCGCCAAAATCAAACTTAAGAGGAGCCTCCACAAATTTATGAAGGAAGTTGCAAGCTAATCAACCTCTAATCATCATCTTCTTCATATTTAGCAACTAATTCTACTTCATAAGTTTGCTAATCTTGGTTTTGGTGAGTTCCTATGCCTTTAGCAAGTAATTGCTAAACTAATTAGGATAGGATATTAGGAGGCTATGGATGTAAATGTGGATTATGCAAGTTGTGGTTGTCATATGTTATAAGTTCATATGTAAACTTGCCTCTTTTATGATATGATGTGTCATGTAAGTTCATATGCAAGTTTTATGCAAGTTTATATGTAAGATCATATGCAATTTAGTCTCTTTTTATGATATGCATAACATATGCGAGTTTGCCTTTGTGATATGACATGATTCATGTGCAAGTTAGTCTCTTTTTATGATATGCATAACACATGCGAGTTTGCCTTTGTGATATGACATGATTCATGTGCAAGTTAGTCTCTTTTTATGATATGCATAACACATGCGAGTTTGCCTTTGTGATATGACATGATTCATATGCAAGTTAGTCTCTTTTTATGATATGCATAACATATGCAAGTTTGCCTTTGTGATATGACATGATATGCAAGTTCATATGCAAGTTTTATGCAAGATCATATGCAAGTTCATATGCAAGTTTTATGCAAGTTTTATGCAAGTTCATATGCAAGTTTTATGCAAGTTCATATGCAAGTTTGTCTCTTTTTATGATGTACATAACATATGCAAGGTTGTCCCTATGTATAACATGTTATGTAAACGAATTACGTGGGAAACGATGGGGTTAATATGCATGATTATAAAAAGGTGTAAAGTTGTTAGGATTAGGCATAACATAAAATGAATGGACATAATTGGGAATTTACCTATTAAGTTAGGTCTACCCACATTATGGAGTTGGGAATTTACCTATTAAGTTAGGTCTACCCACACTATGGAATTGGGAATTTACCTATTGAGTTAGGTCTACCCATATTCTTCAAAATGTGTAATTAATTAGGGATAATTAATTATGGGGGTGATTAATTAGGTGTAATTAATCAACTAAGACGCGAGGTTGGACCCTTTTGTAGCGGAAGTCTGCCCGGAACCGACCGGCCATCCAGCGGCTACAAATGATTGGCCCAATGTGAGAGGTCTTAGTCATAAATTAAATACGTGATTAAAGTAAAGACACGAGGTTAGACCCTTTTGATGACAGAAGTCTGCCCGGAACCAACCGGCATATCCAGCAGTCATAAAAGACGGTCTAATGTGAGGGGTCTTTATGAGGTCATGATCTTAATTAGTTAATTAAGAAACACTTAACCATATTAGCATGTAGAGGGACATGAGGGGTTAAGTGGGTGCCTTGGGTGGCATGTGGAAATCTAGTGGGTTGCCTTGGGTGGCAATAGAAAATACGATTAGAATACTTAACCAAGTGGAAACATGTAATTAAACATGATTAAAGGGTTAAGTGGGATGCACTAGAAAAAGGGACAAGCTTAGGTGGGTAGCTTGTGGGGGCCCATTTCAACCAGTAACCCATATGTATCTTATTGGGCTCGACCCATGTCGAGGACGGGACACGCGTACTGGGCTTGACTATAAGAGGCCAAAACGGGTTAGCGGTGGCAACGCAAGTCCAACGGGTTTCATATGCGTGTGTGGACCCGGGCTGGTAGGTAAGCCGTTGTGGCATCGTGTAGATATAAGCCGTGCACCGTTAATTATATCGGGTTGCCACTTTGGGGCGTGATACACCCCACTGTGGGGTCGGCACGGGTATCTACGGTAGGGAGCCGATCGCTTGGGAGTAGTGGGTACACCTAGTGGAGATAGGGGCAGACGGCACCTATGTAGTCAGCTAGGGGTATTCGAAACTACTGGGTAAATTTTCTAAGTCCTTGGGAGGGATCAACCTTTAAATAGGAATGACTGGTGTGGTGCAGTGTAGTAATTATCCTTGGATGGGTAGATGCGTCTTTATCGTTATCTTAGTTCATTCTAAGTCTGATTGGCTACTGAGTGTAGTCATTTATCCCCAGTCACACCGTACCAAGTTATATCATATCCTTATTACTTTAATGATTACATTGTTAAAGTTATAGGACTCGCTCAGACTTATGTCTGACCCCGTTGTTTTTATCTTTTTCCCAACCCTCAGGTTCTCAGAGTGGGCCCAGCACGAGTGGGCTTTGATCAGGCTGCTTTTATTTCTCTCTTGGAGCTTGGACCCTAGATGTAGAGCTCAGCTTACCCTTTTCTTTTATGGCTATCAGTTCATGTATTGGGATTATGTATTTTTATTTATCATGATGGATATTTGTACTTGACTCCTATTATGGTTTTGTGATGTAACCAGACATGTTTTATTTTCCGCTGCAAGTGAAATGATGTTTTAAAAATTTTCAAGTATCACTTATATCTGTCTTGCTGTAATTACTCTGTTCTATATTCACTCAAAATACTCCACCGATGTTATGGCATTCCTATAGAGAGTGACCATAGCGGGCGTGGGGTGTTACAACAAATCCGGGACCAACGTTTTGTATTTATTTATCATTTCAAATGACTTTATATTCTTATTGTTTTTTTGTGAGAAACTTAATCCATTTCCATTTCTTAGGTAATGAAGACTTGGTACCTGTCTAGGGGAACGGCTTCCGCTTCAATGGCGGAGGTTAATACCCTTAAGGAGGAGAACAAGGCGTTGATGGATAGGGTCAACGCTTTATTGCGGGAGAAGGCGGAAGGTGATAACAAGCGTAATGATTTGGAGTCCCTACTGGAAGAGGAGAGAAAGGTTAAAGATGCATTGGTGAAGCAAGTTGAAGATCTTATGGAGGAAAAGTCAGGAATGGAGGTTCATTATGCTGCCGAGGTGGATCGGATAAACACTCAACTCTCCACCGCAAAAAGAATAATTTACGAGGCGAGTTACAGAATTTCCAATTTCTTGAATGTTCATCTTAATACCTTAGTTATGGAGTACAATGAAGATGCCCTCATCCTTGCTTTTTCTGACAATTAAAAGAGGCTTTTGGAATTTGATTTCTCTTTAATTGAGCCCTCCGTCCGAGACAGGGTTTTGGAGAAGACTGAGCAGGTGAGGCGAGAGCATAAGGTTCCTCCAATGAATAAGATAAACCCTGCGTCGCTTTTGTTTATTGACGAGTTTTCTGAGGATTATAAGGAAGAGTTGGAGGAGACAAACATAGCGGAAGAGGAGACAAGAGAAGACATGGACCAACATGGTGGACCTGAGAAGGGTGATGAGACATCTTCTCCCACAATGAGGGAGTTACCTTCCAAGGAAGGTGGTTCTCCGAATTCCAATAAGAAAGGGACACTTGACCGGTATGATGTCGATGTTACACAGGTATGGCTTTCGCTTTCGAAATACTTTCCCTTTCCTTGAATTTCGTTAATAACCAGTCTTCTCATGTTACGACAGTTCTCTGCTTCCCCAAAGATGTAAGTTACAGTAATGCTTTAGATTCTGCGTTTTGAAAACATGAGGGATTCTCATGGAATTTGGTCCTGTGAAAACAATTTAACAAGGAGTTTCAAATGTTATTGTATGAAGTATACATTTTCTTTCAACTTGTCTGTGAACGGTGTTGGTTTCGTGACATTTGGTGGTTTATGGTGTGGTATTTATATGTCAGTGTGGACGTTATGCGTATGCGTGTATGAATTAGTTAAGGTCATGTGATTGTCTTTCTTTATAATGCATGATGTTATTAGTGTATATCTGATGTTTGCGTTTTACATATTACGACATCTCAACTTATCCATGACTAGGAGGACCAATTCCAGACCCCTCCTTCATAGTTTCGAGAGGGAACTTCAAACATTGCTGGCTGTAAAGACATTTTTTAGAGTGATCCCCTTTCGGGCTATTAAAAGATTTATTATCTTCAAAAGATACTTGTCACAAATCTCCAGGAACAGGTGTCCCATTTGGAAAAACATCTGAAGGAGAAAGATGAAATTATTTATAATTTGCAATGTAGGCTAGCGAAAAAATCTTATGAGAGTTCTAACGCGGAGGTGGTAGACTATAACAACAAATTGACAAGTTGGAGAATGAACTAAAGAAAGCTAAGGAGAATTGCGCTTCCTTGGAATTCGCTTTGCAAAACCCCGACTCAGAATGATAAACTTTTCCCATATGTTTGTAATATGAATCCTTTCAAAAAAGATGATTGTGTTTGTGTAATGGTTTATGTCATGGCTTCTAGTAGGTATGCTCGTGTATTTTGTGACCTCTTTGATGTATTGCTTTTGCCGGGAACATTTTCATCTTAACTTAGGGCGTTGTAGTGAAAGGAGATCTACTCGCGCCAAGTGTTAGTGACAACCTTCCTTATGCAACGAGTATTTTCGAGAAAATATCCTCTTAGGAAAAGGAGTAGTTCTAGTTATAGGGCTCCATTAGAAGTGTTTAGGATCCTTTTCCTAGTTCCTTCCCGAACTTATGTTTTAATGTGACGCTATTTCTTATGCTGTGCAAGCAGTAGGCATATAAAAGAAATAAACTAATGCACATATAAATTAAAGGCACTTCCCTGAGAAAACGAGAGGATCGTGAGCTTATTCTTAGTAATAGCGGAAGTGTAGTTCTGAACCATATTCAAAGTATCAAGATGGTCGAATGACTCCTTGTTTGGATTTAAGAGTCTGAGCTCATCCTAGCTTGGGTATTTGTGGCGAGATCGGAACTCCATGTCCGGTTGTAGTTTCTCCAGGATCATCCCAGATTTGGGTACTAAGATATGAGACCGAGAGCCCGCTTCTAGTCTTTGTTGAGAACTGACCCAAGCCCGATTCGGGTATTGAGGTAAAACCGGGACCCCCCTTCCGGTACGTGTGTGTCTCTGACCCGACCCAGATTCGGGTTATTTAAAGTAAGAGACTGGCAGTCCGCTTTTGGTTTTTGCTAAGACTCGAATCAACCCTGATTCGGGCATCGATATAGAAGACCTGAACTAAACCTTGTTCAGGCAATTAGAGATTGAAAACCAACCAATTAGAGATTGCCTTCTTTGAGAATGAAATGAGCTTGTTGATGTAATAGCTTTCCGGAAGGTATTTGAGCCTTCGATTGTATGCTCCTGGTTATAAGCTTCTAGATGTAGGCTTCCGGTTTTCTTGTGAATGCTTGGACGAGCTTGTCCTCAGGATGCATGTAGATAGCTGCCGGTTCGGAACCACTGTCGGTGTCTGTATCAAGTAGACTAGTACGGATAGCCTGTATTCCTTCTGGAGTTCCGGGGGGTCTCCGGGCATAGCCTAGTCTTCTAGAAGGTTTCTCTAGGTAATCTGCCTGTTATTTATCAAGATGACCTTTCGAAGTTTATGCAATAGAGGTTTCGGAAGTTGGTTCTGGATAATCTTTATGCATCTTAGGCTTGATACTCTTGATGTCTTCACATCCTGGTGCATCGATATTAAGCAGGTTAATATTGGTAACCCTTCCACCCTTAAGAGTTTTCGTTAGTGGAGCTCTTGCCTCTTTTCTTCTTAGCTTCTGACTCAGATGGCCTTTTGCTATAGAATCCCCTGCCGGATAGACTGCGTCTGCATTTTGTATACTTTGAGCTCCTTTTTACTAAGGAGGTGTCGGTTTGTGTAGCTCTCGGATCATTCCTTCATGCTTGTGTTCACTGGATACCCCTTCACTGTTAGCTGGTTTTGGGGTTAATTTTGGTATTAACAGTTATAATACAAAATATAAATTTATGTGGAAAACGCCTATATAACCACGCAAGCAACAAAAACAATTTTTATGGAATCAGATTAAATTAGAACAGCCATAATTTCACTGGTGTTGTAACAAATATACTCCAATCAAATTAAACATATGATACACATACCTATAAATACATTTTATTACTAGAACTAATACTAAAATATTTACCTTTCCATTTTTATTCTTTTTGGCTTTTTGGCTTCATCGAATCATTCAAAGTAGCAACAAATGAGAGGAGGAAGTTACACATCAACAATCCTACTCCACTGCCAACTCTAATTAACAGACCTTTGGGGCATCTAGTTCGCAGGATCTAGGTTTTTTTTCTTTCGCTGCAAAGCCAGCAAATTTAATTTCAGGCTTAGGATAATCTAGTTCTCATAGCTCAAGCCTATTTTCTACGAAACAATCACCTTTTATTGGAGGAGCACAAAGTTCTACAACCAAAAAAGTTGAAGCTCTAGGTGAAGATCCATATGAAGAAAAGGTTAAATCTTCGGGACGAGCTTTTCATTATTGCATCTACCAATATAAAATTTGACCATTAGTCAATCCTTTCTTAAATAACATACACAAATTTTCAAACTATCTGCTTTACTACCAATTTTTTACTTACTTCTAGATTGTGAAGCCCCTTTAATGCATATATATAAACAAACAGAGAGGCATCTAGCCGCCAAAAGGAATGCATGGCTTGCCATATCCAATTAGAGCTAGGATTAGGAATTTCACCTGTAGTGGTGTGCAGGTGCACCACTCTTGTGGTGCGCAGGTGCACCACTCTTGTGGTGAAAATGCACCACAGTGGTGCACAGGTGCACCATTACTGTGGTGCATTTGCACCACTAGTGATGCACAGGTGCACCATTATTGTGGTGCATTTGCACCACTAGAGTGGTGCACAGGTGCACCATTACCGTGGTGCAGTGCACCATTAACACCAATACATAAGGTGTGACCTAGAGTAATTAGCAAGTGCACGCTCAGACACATGCCTTTTTGCCTTTGTCAAGTAAATATAAAGCTTTATTGCTCTGTTTTCTTTGATTTTTGTGTCTGTTTTCTCCTGTTAAAGACACATTTAATTTGTTAACTTTACTTTTCTTCTGCATTGTTCATTCCACTAAAAAAATGGGCACTAGTTTTCATAAGTATTTGTTTATGTGTTTGTGCAGCTGTTAGCATTGGTTTTCTATGTCCGGTTACACAGTTTTACATTTGCACTGCTCCTGCACATCTTTTTACACTTGTGTTGTGCAACCTATATTTCATTTCTCTATTTTAGTTACAAATTTTTTATGCATTTTCCTCTTTAAATGTCAAAAGAACAAATTTAAAGCATATGATATCGGATATATAATTAGAAATGTCAAGAGTTACAGCAAACTTGATTAGCTAAAATATGCATAGTACTAGTTCCAATACCCAATAAAATGTAAAGTACACAAACCTCCATACTTTCACAGTTGCGACGTCATGGTGTAGAATCTAATTCATGAACAAGTTAATATTTTTGCATCTAGAAAGAGTGAGGTGCACGATACTCAATAAGGCCATTTGTATTTGTTGGAACCTACATTATAGAAAAGAAATGTTGAAGCAGAATATCGTAGTGATAAGTACATCAAGGTGACGGAAAGGCCAAAGAGAAAGGCAACTATATTTCTGCAAAAAGTTTCAGGGAATAATATTTCATTAACATGACTTGTACCAGTGAGATACATTAACTTATGGCGCAAATTAATAAACTTCAAAAAGAGAAACCATGGCTTCAAAAAAGGGGTAAAATACTATTAGCTCTCAGTTTCTAGAAGTGGTGACAATAATGATTATATAACAAAAAACGAAAACTGAATAACTGAAAAACCAAAGGAGCATAATAATTAACTGTCAGTTTGAACATGCATGAATTGACAGTTGAATGCCAAAACCGCGTACCTATTGATTATTAACTTTCAATTGCTGCATTCAACTCTATCTCATCGATTGGAAATGGTCGGAAAATGTGAATGATAGCTGAAAAAACTACCAAAGCTACATCGTCGAATCAATCTAAGTGCAAAATGCAACTAATCTGTTATGAAAATATTAGGAGCTACAAATCAACACTAATACATCTGTCACTTATTTAGTTATGCATTTAGTCTTTTTTTTTCTTCTAAAAATAGATGCAGCCTTACATGAGTGCATTAAAGACAGATAAATGATTTAATGAAGACAGGTAATGGGATGTAATAATGGTTTTCATATAAATTTCCGGTAGGAGACTTGTACAAAATGCAAAATAGCTTATTCAGCAAAGATACCGGTATGATGTGGTTCAGAAGGCATTCATTGATGCTAAAAATTATAGACATATGGGTTGATTTTGCAATGGTAATTAATATATATACATTTATTTTTCTCATTTTTCTAACACACACACGCACACATACAAAATCACCAAGTCGCCAATATAGTCATGATAAATTATTCAATGTCCTATATTCATTTTTATGTATAATAATTTTTTGCCTAGTTATATAAGGAAAGGAGACATAAAAAGAAAGTAAATATCAATGAAACATAAAACAATATTATAGTAAACAGTCCAACATATGCCATACAAATTTTTTTTATGGATTACGAAAAAGATCAGAAAGCTCAATATGACTCATGTGGACAAGATATTGTATCTAATCAAAATTTAATTTGAAAATAAATTAGTACAAAAAAACATGGGTGAACAGTAGTACAAGAATATGAGATAATCAGTCCAAAGTTAGTGACTATTTCTACATGTTCAATTACGATATATGCACGAAAGCTAAACTAGGTTCTCCTTCAACTAAAATGACATATGGTTGCAAAAGATTCAATCCACGGTCATCACTGACACTCTGGAAATGTAATAACCCGAAAATCTGGGCCAGTTTAAAATTTTTATTTTGGCAATTTTAGCGAATTTTGGATATTTAAAATAGATTATTTTAAATAAAATCGACAAGAAATTTATTTTGAATGGAATTCGAACGTATATATTATATACGCGTCGTCGTTAGAATATAAATATTTATATATAATTATAAATAGAATTGAAAATGCCGCGGCAGTTCGTAAATTTCGACCATTTATTTCAAACGGACATTACGGGAGATCCGACCGTCGGATTCTCCTAAAACCGGAACCGTTGGGTTTGTATCGAAAAGAGCTTTCTAACGAATATTAGAAATTCAAAATCTAACGGTTGGATTTGGAGTTATGTCCAAATCAAATTCGAAAAAGGTCGCTATAAGTGCAGTTCGATGGCCATTGTTGGAAATCGACTGTACGGGCCTCGATAAAATTATTAAAAATAGTAATAATTTGTATAAAATCATAAGAAATGATTTGGGAAAATTTGGGATGAAAAACTCCACATTTGAAAAGATAAAAATGGTTTTTATCGAAATGCACTAGTTTGAACTAAATTTGAAACCCAATTGTTTCTAAATAAATAAATTAGATTTAAAAAGGGATTTTAAATAATCGGAATCTCCAATATATTTGATTGAATTTGAAATGGGTTTATCGTGAACAGTGTTTTAAACAACACTGGTTCTTTAACCCGATAACAAACAGAATGTGATTTGGGTTTGTCGTGAACTGTGTTTTAAATAACACCTAGTTCTTTAACCCAGTAAAAGGAGTTTTAATGAATCTACAATTAGATTGAAATTCGAATTGATAATCTAAATTACCAAATTTAGAAAATGGGCGAGAACGGAGTATCACCAGTTTTGCTCCAAAGCGATAGTTAAATCTTTAATTAGATTTGAACGTGAAATGGTAATTAATTTTACCGATAACACCACGGTGTTAGATATGGAGTATTACCAGTTTTGCTTCATGGGATGAATAGGTTGGGATTGGGAAATAAAATAAATAATTACTTCGGTGTGGTTCGCTAATCTCGACTAGTTGGAAAAACCATAATTTGGTTTTAAATGTCATCCAAAGGAAGATTACAGGATAAATTTTAAAGAATTTATCTTGGATAAAATTAATGGGAACCTTTCCCTAAGAATGTGGAATTTAGAAACTAGCTGTAGGTCGGCTAAGAAGAATGGTTTCCTGGGTATTGATCTGATATTGGTTTCGGCCTTCGGGGTTAATGTTTGGGAAATTGTTCTCTTGCTAATTTGCGGTTAGTGACTAATGAATTGGAATGAGGCGTATGTTGTGTTTGTGTAACATTTGTTTTTAATATACGCGGGTTGTTCGGAAAGTCCGGGTTTACACCCATTCTGAATAACCGATTCGACGATATGTCGAAGATGAAGACGGTGGTCGAAGACCGGAAGTTTTCACATCGTTTGGGTAATTACTGACGATCCTGATTGGGCTGTACACCCAAGAGGATGGAAATAGTTGGTGGTCGTCCAGACGTACCTGGAGATGGATGGATATGCGAGGAAAGTGCCTCCGGTTTCGTTCAGACCCAGAACGGACTTGTAAATGGATTGTGTGTCTAACATTGGATTTTATTCTGTGTTGATTGATTTCTATTAAATATACATCTGTTTGGCGGCGGAGAATTTATTCTTTTGCTTAACGCCCTTCTCTGAGACGTACGAGCTCAGAGGTTGTATATCGATGGACATCAGTCGCATGGCATGAATTGCCTGTGTGGCACGCTAAGATGCAATGATCAAGGCTTCTGTTGAAAAGCAAGGTCTTGTGGTTGATGATCAAAGCACAGCCTACGTGGCAGCTTTGCGTATAACGTGAATTCGCGAGCCTCACACCTCGGTATGAGTTAAAAACGGGATACGGGCCGTTGGGAGAGCACGACGTTTCTTTCTAGCTTTGGTGGTGTCAGTGACTTACCAGCCCTGACATTTATATACTTTTCACCTTTGTGGTTGTTGGAATGAGGCGCCTCGATTATAGGTCTGTAAGGACCGGGAAACGTGTGTTCAGGCATAATTAATCCTCTAACGTAAGTGAGGACCGACCCAACCGATCCAAGGGTTACCCAGTGTGCGTAGTCCTGAGCATTTGCTAGAGTGTCTCGAAGCGGAGAGGAGCTTGCCCCTTGCCTCGACTCATGACGGAAATCCAATTTCCAATACGTGTATTGCGGCTTTATTTGTAGAGCCTAGTATGGCGACATAGTAGCGTGGGATGCTATGCCGTCTATGATTTATATTTATGATTGAAACTGTTTTGACGCTATACACTTATTATAGTATCAAATGATTTGTTTTAAACGTACCAAGCATGTTTGGCTATTATAAGGGAGAACCCTATCCTCCGGCTTGCGTTGCATTGTGTGATGGGACCTGGGTCTTATAATAGCTTCATTTTTCGAAAAAAGCATTGCGCTGTTTATTCTATGCACTGGTATTCTTGGGAGGAAACCCGTTCCGTGTTATACGGCGTGGTCCCTTGAATTACTCTCTTTTAAAGTAAAGTTTAAATAACTGTTTTAGTTCTCACACCAGTCACATGACTGACCTGGAGTTTATTGTTTTAACCTAAACTCTGGGTGCCCCTATTTTCCGCACGGGCAGCTAGTAGTTTTGGTTTTGCAGATTTATATTCACAGGATCCTGGTCTACAGCTGGAATGATATTCGGAAAGCTCTGTATCCGTATATCACCTTCAGTTGTGCTTTGTATTATTTTCCGCTGCTATGTAATTTATCGTAATCTCTGATATTTGTCGAATGTAATTTATTCATTTATACTCTGTATATTCTTGTAATCTGATGCATTGTCGTAATATACAATGAGATGTTCTTCTGTTTGTGTTCTAATTTGTCCTGTTCTCAAACGTTCAGGGGTTTCGAACGGTCTAGATCGGTTTAACGACTGATTCAGATCGAGCGAAATTCCAGGCCGTCACATTTGGTATCAGAGCTTTGGTTTACAGAGCTTGAGAACAAGACACATTAGAACCAAAACTAATATAGTTAGAACACATTGTTGTGAATTGACATCAAAAACATGATTTTTGTATATATATCAAATTTATGAATTTGAAACGTTAATCCACTAATTGATTGATGTTTGTGTTGTTTGTTTATTTTGTTTGATAATTTTGAAACACTTATGCCTAATTGAATCAAATATTGAACTGTATTGATAATTGGTCGCATTTGCTTGCATATACATATACTTATATTGAACAGGTCATAGCAAGGAGGCTAGAGCCGAAGAATAAAATTTGTTTGCCCGACAAATAGGTACATGTTTATCATAATTTAATGTTTTGTTTGGGTGATGATGATTTTATGAGCCTATTGGCTAGCCGCTTGGCTTTTTCTTTTTCTTTTTGAGATCTGAAGGACCGGGGAAGCTATTTGAAATTCCCCGATGCTCCCGGTGCAGGGGAGGTTATGGCGAAAATTTTTCGAAAATTTAGGGTGTTAGCCAAATTTTTTGAAAATTTGAAAATTCTCAGAAACTGAAGAGTTGGAGAATGGAAGCCTGATCGAGCGTAGAGATGATTAATCAAACCACTTTCGACTTTGTTCCTTTTCGGGGACGAAAAGTTTTAAGTGGGGGAGATTGTAATAACCCGAAAATCTGGGCCAGTTTAAAATTTTTATTTTGGCAATTTTAGCGAATTTTGGATATTTAAAATAGATTATTTTAAATAAAATCGACAAGAAAATTATTTTGAATGGAATTCGAACGTATATATTATATACGCGTCGTCGTTAGAATATAAATATTTATATATAATTATAAATAGAATTGAAAATGCCGCGGCAGTTCGTAAATTTCGACCATTTATTTCAAACGGACATTACGGGAGATCCGACCGTCGGATTCTCCTAAAACCGGAACCGTTGGGTTCGTATCCAAAAGAGCTTTCTAACGAATATTAGAAATTCAAAATCTAACGGTTGGATTTGGAGTTACGTCCAAATCAAATTCGAAAAAGGTCGCTATAAGTGCAGTTCGATGGCCATTGTTGGAAATCAACTGTACGGGCCTCGATAAAATTATTAAAAATAGTAATAATTTGTATAAAATCATAAGAAATGATTTGGGAAAATTTGGGATGAAAAACTCCACATTTGAAAAGATAAAAATGGTTTTTATCGAAATGCACTAGTTTGAACTAAATTTGAAACCCAATTGTTTCTAAATAAATAAATTAGATTTAAAAAGGGATTTTAAATAATCGGAATCTCCAATATATTTGATTGAATTTGAAATGGGTTTATCGTGAACAGTGTTTTAAATAACACTGGTTCTTTAACCCGATAACAAACAGAATGTGATTTGGGTTTGTCGTGAACTGTGTTTTAAATAACACCTAGTTCTTTAACCCAGTAAAAGGAGTTTTAATGAATCTGCAATTAGATTGAAATTCGAATTGATAATCTAAATTACCAAATTTAGAAAATGGGCGAGAATGGAGTATCACCAATTTTGCTCCAAAGCGATAGTTAAATCTTTAATTAGATTTGAACGTGAAATGGTAATTAATTTTACCGATAACACCACGGTGTTAGATATGGAGTATTACCAGTTTTGCTTCATGGGATGAATAGGTTGGGATTGGGAAATAAAATAAATAATTACTTCGGTGTGGTTCGCTAATCTCGACTAGTTGGAAAAACCATAATTTGGTTTTAAATGTCATCCAAAGGAAGATTACAGGATAAATTTTAAAGAATTTATCTTGGATAAAATTAATGGGAACCTTTCCCTAAGAATGTGGAATTTAGAAACTAGCTGTAGGTTGGCTAAGAAGAATGGTTTCCTAGGTATTGATCTGATGTTGGTTTCGGCCTTCGGGGTTAATGTTTGGGAAATTGTTCTCTTGCTAATTTGCGGTTAGTGACTAATGAATTGGAATGAGGCGTATGTTGTGTTTGTGTAACATTTGTTTTTAATATACGCGGGTTGTTCGAAAAGTCCGGGTTTACACCCATTCTGAATAACCGATTCGACGATATGTCGAAGATGATGACGGTGGTCGAAGACCGGAAGTTTTCACATCGTTTGGGTAATTACTGACGATCCTGATTGGGCTGTACACCCAAGAGGATGGAAATAGTTGGTGGTCGTCCAGACGTACCTGGAGATGGATGGATATGCGAGGAAAGTGCCTCCGGTTTCGTTTAGACCCAGAACGGACTTGTAAATGGATTGTGTGTCTGACATTGGATTTTATTCTGTGTTGATTGATTTCTATTAAATATACATCTGTTTGGCGGCGGAGAATTTATTCTTTTGCTTAACGCCCTTCTCTGAGACGTACGAGCTCAGAGGTTGTATATCGATGGACATCAGTCGCATGGCATGAATTGCCTGTGTGGCACGCTAAGATGCAATGATCAAGGCTTCTGTTGAAAAGCAAGGTCTTGTGGTTGATGATCAAAGCACAGCCTACGTGGCAGCTTTGCGTATAACGTGAATTCGCGAGCCTCACACCTCGGTATGAGTTAAAAACGGGATACGGGCCGTTGGGAGAGCACGATGTTTCTTTCTAGCTTTGGTGGTGTCAGTGACTTACCAGCCCTGACATTTATATACTTTTCACCTTTGTGGTTGTTGGAATGAGGCGCCTCGATTATAGGTCTGTAAGGACCGGGAAACGTATGTTCAGGCATAATTAATCCTCTAACGTAAGTGAGGACCGGCCCAACCGATCCAAGGGTTACCCAGTGTGCGTAGTCCTGAGCATTTGCTAGAGTGTCTCGAAGCGGAGAGGAGCTTGCCCCTTGCCTCGACTCATGACGGAAATCCAATTTCCAATACGTGTATTGCGGCTTTATTTGTAGAGCCTAGTATGGCGACATAGTAGCATGGGATGCTATGCCGTCTATGATTTATATTTATGATTGAAACTGTTTTGACGCTATACACTTATTATAGTATCAAATGATTTGTTTTAAACGTACCAAGCATGTTTGGCTATTATAAGGGAGAACCCTATCCTCCGGCTTGCGTTGCATTGTGTGATGGGACCTGGGTCTTATAATAGCTTCATTTTTTGAAAAAAGCATTGCGCTGTTTATTCTATGCACTGGTATTCTTGGGAGGAAACCCGTTCCGTGTTATACGGCGTGGTCCCTTGAATTACTCTCTTTTAAAGTAAAGTTTAAATAACTGTTTTAGTTCTCACACCAGTCACATGACTGACCTGGAGTTTATTGTTTTAACCTAAACTCTGGGTGCCCCTATTTTCCGCACGGGCAGCTAGTAGTTTTGGTTTTGCAGATTTATATTCACAGGATCCTGGTCTATAGCTGGAATGATATTCGGAAAGCTCTGTATCCGTATATCACCTTCAGTTGTGCTTTGTATTATTTTCCGCTGCTATGTAATTTATCGTAATCTCTGATATTTGTCGAATGTAATTTATTCATTTATACTCTGTATATTCTTGTAATCTGATGCATTGTCGTAATATACAATGAGATGTTCTTCTGTTTGTGTTCTAATTTGTCCTGTTCTCAAACGTTCAGGGGTTTCGAACGGTCTAGATCGGTTTAACGACTGATTCAGATCGAGCGAAATTCCAGGCCGTCACAGGAAATACCAAAATCTTTTGTTTGAAAGGCTTGGTATTTACATATAGATTCATAATATCAGCCACTATAACTGTAAATAGGAATATTAATATATTAATTATAGGCACTCAAACTACATATTTATTTGGTATACAGATATATGTAGGGATCTAACCGTGAAACAACTAATCAGTATGCAAGTTACATGGTGTATTATAGTATTGTATATAGCAAATATTGAAAATTTGATAAATTTATAGAAAATCAACATCAAAAGGGAGACAGTTGTGATTAACACATATTAGGAAAATGTAAATAGAATTTCGTGCTATGATACAAATTATTGTATATACATTTTCAAATTTTAGTTTAGAAATATGATTTAACAGACAAAGAAAGTGAACGTTATTGTTCTGCTATTAACTTGGAATATAAATAGTCTAACAAAAATACGTATATTGGAAAAATTATAGCATTTGACAACAACATAAATAAGAAAACACCATTACAAACAAAACTAGAAGTAGATGTCAAATAATGAAAATTTGGTTGTTAAGAAGGAATTACATCTTATGTCTTCTTCCAATGCATCTTATATAGAGTAAAGCGAACGTGCAAGAGGTACTTTATAAGTTAAATTCTTTCCACAACGGGTAAATGATAAAAATGGGATGATGAGAGATATACATTCGTATGTTTCTAAAATAAGAGAATTAAACTGCAGAAAATCAAGGCCTAGACATTTCAACGCTGCAAGGAGTAAACTAAAACTCATAATCGATATACCAGTAAATTAGAAAAACAGAAAGTGGAGGTGACAACAAAGTAGAGGTGGCAACTTAAGGTTCAACATAGTCTAAAATTGTAACTCATACCGAAAATATATGAAAAACAGAAAGTACGGTCTAAGAGGAATAAAAACAAACAGAAAGCAGGAATGCGAACATAGTAAACAATCAGCCAACATAAGACAACCTGGATTGTAATGTGTACTGGTTGTAAAGGTCCAATTTCCGTAACCATTACAGTTCAAACATTTCAACTATAAAATGCTTTAATCGAAAAGTGCACAACCATTATTTTGAACAACAATCGGTTTAAAGGAAGAAGTTACTAGAAAAGCAGTCAGTGGCCATTGTTGATTACAGAGGATTCAGATGTTGAAGAGGGATGAAGAACGGGAGCACAATACAATTTGATGCAAGGAAGGTAATAATCGGTGAAGTCGAAACGATCAATATTCGGAGTAGCAAAGATTTCGGTGAACTAAATGCGGTGCATCGTACCACATCATAGAGGTCAGACAAAAAAGAGGAAAAAATGACGGCAGCCATGTCGATTTCGGTGGAGAGGAAGTGATGTAGAATATATAAGGGAAAATTGATGGGGAGAGGGAGAAGCTGCAGTTATTGGTTTTATAATTTTTATTAGGCGAACGTGTGTTCGTTTTTCTTTTCAGTTATCATGAAGTTGAAAAAAGAACCATGGGGTACGCAGGATAGTTCCATTTTGAAATAAAGAAATGGCTAGATGTACACATCAGCAAAGATACTTTCTTGCTATACAAAGTAAGTAATAGATTCCACTCTTCACAGTGAATAGGGAACTGTGAATTTCCCTTTCAAAGCATTGAAAACATTTTTAATCATCTCATTCATTCTAGCACATGTTTAAATAATAGCATCAATCATAGGGTCGGATATGTAAATCATTAGTAAAGTATGAGAAATATGGACCATTTATTGGTTATTACGAGCCAATGCAGTATAAGCAATTCTAAATGATAGGAAAACATTAGGAATAACTACTTTTAATGAAAAAAGGATCAATACTAAAACTTTTAATCATCCTGCGTAAGAAACCCTGAATGAAGCATGATGAGTTAAATTTAACTAAATATTTTGTTAGTGATGAATAAACTGTGTGGTTAATTGGTCATCAAATTTCATAATGTAATGGATAGTTAAAAGGACAAAAACAAAAACAAATAAAACTAAAATATGAGGAATCATCATTTCTACATGCAAAAGGTCATCAAATTTCAACATTTCCACATGCAAATAATCATCAGAAGCCTTGTTTCCATCCAGTAGTTGCAGGATCAACGCCTTCAACAGAACATGCCTCAAATTCATAGAGGCGAGCACAAACAATAAGACTAGAAACAATTACGTTCTATTATAGGTTAAACAAATTTCATTTGGAAACAATTATGGAAAGTTTAATTAATTTTTTAAATCTTAACTGAAAACTAGGGTTAAAAGAAAACGCTCACCGGTTCCACCAAATTTAGGGCTACCAATTCCCAAATCAACGCAGATAAAGGACACAACAAATAGAGATTCTCACTCGGAATTTACAGGGAGGATGAAGGAATATGTCGTGCTAGGCGAATTGAAATCGAAATGGACAAAGGGAAAATGAAAATTGATGGAGTGGGAAATGAGTTTTCAGAAGGCGAAGGAAATAAGAATTTTTTTTGGTGAAAGGCGGCAAACCAAAATATAGCCCACGGATTATTTTTCAGCGTTTATCCCATGAAATTACTTACAAATATATATTTAGTACAACATTCAATGAATGAACGCTGATGGTGAAGGCTGTCTATGCATATTTTTGTTGTAATGTTGTTAGTTCGCTTGATAGTTAAATAACCGACTACTAATTCTCCACCTTAAAGAAAATCATATTAAACTAGTGTTAAATGTTATCCCTATTTAACATCAAAGAATCTAACTTAGGAAATATCTAATAAAAACACAAGAGTAATGTAGTATAATTATTTTCGGAGATTATATACGGTACATATAAACTCGTGGCTCTTCTAGGGAGAATGATAACTTGATCCATCCCTTAAACGGTTAGGGGGTTATCCCGATTACTGTATATCGTTTGATCATTTCTGAAAGCATTGGAGTTGAGATATCTGGAAAATCGAATGTTCGATTAGTGAAGCACCATGGAATTGTACTCATAAGGGATGACTCGAACACTAACTAACAAAAAAATTACGTACATGTTCTATGGAAGAGAGTCGTGATTTATATTTTGATACTGGAATCGGTATATGATGTTGATACGAATTGGGTATGGGAATCTATGTGTGGTTCAATAATATATTTTGGATATGGGTATCCCTATGAGATTCCAAAGCCCGTTGGGATAGGGAATCCATGTTGAATTCCATGATCTATTTTGGATGTGATGTATGTGATAAAATGCCAAACGTAGCCTTATCACATGTAAAGACTAGATACAACCCGCAGGATGTAATCGACTCCTTTTTGTAATGATATCTTCGATTTTATGGATGCATGTGATAATGCACTCGATCCTAGATAGATCAGTTTTGTTCTTCGTATAGTACTCTGACTAAACATGTACAATGTTTTGGAAGGATGTCTTTGATCCCTATGCAAGAAGCATCATTCTTGAAGTATTGAGGGCACCTCTGTGGAAATCCTACATAAATAAAGAATGTGCATCAACTATTTTTTATTGTATACCTTGTATCATTGCGATCAACACTCACAAGCATCATAAATACATTATTATTTATATATTTTCGCTTGGACATTATTATAATATCACTGAATTTTCTAATATAAATATTCTGGTTATCGTAAAATAAAAATATATCTGTGTTTATGTCCGATGTGGTCTTACAATATCTTTTATTTGGAATAGTTTTTGAACAAAAAATAATAATTTAATGTATATTTTCTCATGCTAGTTTACGAGAATCATCCGAATGATATTTCATTGTAATGCTTTGGTTAGATCGAGTATATTTACGTTTATAGTCAACGTGATTTGGAGCTTCAGGAGATAAGGTAGATGCAGAGAATGTATTCACGTAACCATATTATTTTCCACCGTGTTGTATACATTAGCACTTGCATGGACATGGACATCAAGTTATAACTGTCCAAGATGATTTGTTGGTCATTTTTCATGTTTATTGAATATATTAAAAATCCTTTTCTTTTGTAAAGACCATGTAAATATTATAGATTATTCTTTTCGTCATGGGATTATGTCCTGCCTTTTTTCATATAACAAGTTGTCTTTTCTTCACTATAATATTTGATACATGAATACCATGGATGTACCAGTGTCGACCTTTAAGGTTTGAAAAAGGTATGTATGTCATTATAACACACGTCGAATATGGCTGGGAAAGCAATCATTGTATTAGTGACATGTCTAACCATGATTGATTTCATAAACAATAAAAAGATTTGCATTTGTATCTCGTGGTTCTTCTTGCATTCCACTCTCCAGAGTAACAAAAAGTCTTCTTGAAGTCGTGCAAAAGCCTCGTATCGAGCTATACCTAGAAATAGGGAAAGAATTTCCTAAATTTACCCTCTTCCTAGGCTTTAGTTCCATGAATAGGTCTCAACTAGTAGATATAATCATTGTATTGGTAGACCTAAGGAAGCTTACTTTCGGATGGTAAGCCTAGGCAACATGCAACTTTGTTACATCATCCACCGTTTCACATATTGTTTTCTATATACCTTTACCTTATGAGTTGCCTTGCTCCTTAAGCCCATCTTCACCACATCACCTTTTTGTAATTCATTAGTTAACATTTTGGAAGAAACTCCATGTGAATTCGAAATCCAATACGAGAATACGCTTATCTTTGTACAGTTCATCGAGATGAATCTTTCAATCTATCCTCTTGCATTCCAAGATGATCACAATCAACCTTCTTTTCTTATTCTTTTCCAATACACTCATTTGTGCACTTTTATAAACACATCACAAAAACACATTTCGTGACATAATGTAACAACCCGGAAAATCTGGGCCAGTTTAAAATTTTTATTTTGGCAATTTTAGCGAATTTAGATTATTTAAAATGAATTATTTTAAATAATATCGACGAGAAATTTATTTTGAATATAATTCGAACGTATATATTATACGCGTCGTCGTTAGAATATAAATATTTATATATAATTATAAATAGAATTGAAAATGGCGCGGTAGTTCGATAATTCGATTTCAAACTTCAATTGAAGGTACCGGGTGCAAAACAATCCGGATTTTAGTGAAACCAAAAATAATGGAATCTAATAGTGAATATCTTTCTAACGAATCCGAAAAATCAAGATTTCATATCAGGAATCAAAAGATATGTCCAGTTGAAAATTCTGAATAGTCGCTATGGAATTCAGGCCCTTAAAAATGGACATTTTGCAAATGACCTCGGATTTCGACGAAACCAGTTTTGTTGGGTCCGCAGTGTCAAGTTATTGCTAGGTTTTAAATTTCATAATTTTTCGAATCCACATGTGAGCGTGGCAAAAGAAAACGCGTTTGACCGGTTTTTGTTGATTTTAATCGAATGGAAATTGGCCATTTTTCAAACGGTCTCAGAATTCGATGAAACTAGTTTTGTTAGGACCGTATCGTCAATACGAAGCTAGAAAATATTTTTCTGGAATTTTTCTAGTTAGTATGTGACCCCGGTAATTTGAAATGTACGTTTAAAATTCAATATAGTGATTTGAATGTAAATTTGGCGGAAACTGATTCAAACGATCGAATCAACATACGAAACATATCCCATTGTGTTCAGAATGGGGGTGAAACGCTATGGACGACAGTCGATGGGCTCAATTTTGAGTTCAAAATAAAAAGTAAACCTTTTAAAAAAAAATATATATATATATATATAAATAAATTAAAATAAAGTTTTTTTTTATTACATATAACCCCCCCCCCCCCCCCCCGTTCTTATTCGATTCAGAGAGAAAAAAAAAAAAAAAACCTAACGAACAAAATCGAAGCCGCCACCCACATGGCCATCGCCACCCCGTCCCTAAGCCGCCGCCGTCCATGTCACTACCCCCCCCCCCTTTCTCTCAGCTTCTCCTCCTCCCTCCCCGACAATCTCCTTTCAGAGCGAACCCGTCTTCTAACAGTCGCGAGCCCCCCCCCCCATCATCGGCGAAGCTTCGCCGAACCCCCTCCCCCTCCGACCAGAGTACCGCCCCACTCCTCCCCCTACTCCCCTCCTCCTCCACTGGTAATCGACGAAGCCCCCCTTTTGCTGATGTTCGGCGACGAAGCCCCCCCCCTTTTTTGGCTGCTGTTCGGCGATGAAGACCCCCCCCCCCTGTAAGTTTTCTTATTTGTTTAAAGAATTTTATTTTGTTAAAACTGTTTTTATATATTGCAAAAACTGTTTTTTTATTTTTTTATTTTGAAACCTGTTTTTATTTATTTATTTTGAAAACTGTTTTTTTGATTTAGTTTAAAACTGATTTATATATTAAGTATAAAAACTGAATATTAATTTTAAGTTAAAAGCAAAAAGGTTTAATCTTTTAATAGAAAAAGATTGTTTAGAAAACATATATGAAATTGTTTTGAAAATATATGTTGTTTTAAAAATAAAGATAACAACTTTGTTTTTATAAAGATAACAACTTTTTTTTTATAAAGATAACAACTTAGTTTTTAGAAAGATGAAAACTTTAAATTGAAAAGTTGAAAACTTTATTTTTATAAAGGCGGAATTTTTAAATATATGATAGCGATATAAAAATATCATTTTTATATATCACATCGAAGTAAAAATTCGATTTTTATATATTGAATAGCAAAATAAAAATATGATTTTTATTTATTGAACTTCGAAAGAAAAATTCGATTTTTATATATTGAATAACAAAATAAAGATTCGATTTTTATATATTGAATAGCAAAATAAAAATATGATTTTTATTTATTGAACTTCGAAAGAAAAATTCGATTTTTATATATTGAATAACAAAATAAAGATTCGATTTTTATATATTGAATAGCAAAATAAAAATATGATTTTTATTTATTGAACTTCGAAAGAAAAATTCGATTTTTATATATTGAACTTTGAACTAAAAATTCGATTTTTATATATTGAACTTTGAAGTAAAAATTCGATTTTTACATATATAGTGACTACGGGCAATGAAGATGACGAAGAGGCGATAACGAAGAAGATTTCTATCAAGGAAGTGCCATGGAGCTAGGATAGCTATAAGTGAGAATTTCTCACCTTTCAATTTATTTTTCTAGTTATATATATATATACTAGGATGCAGACGGTGCTTAGTAGCACCCGACACAATCGTCCACAGACCATGGACTTGTTTGTTTGGCTGTTTGGTTATTGATTGTGATATTGGTTTGAATGTGGTTTGTGGTGTGAAAAATCGAATCGATAAATTGGTTAGGATTAGACGTGCGCCGTTATAAGGCGAAGGAGTAAGGCTAGGTTAGACTCTTACTCCAAATTTTGTGGTTTGCATAACGAAAGTGAATTTGATTGATGTGTGAATGGCGTGGGCCTTCACTAGACCGGGGATAAGGCTAGGCCTCGTCCCGTTTCTAGTATCGTGCCGTTATGCCGCCGAAATTTTCTAAAATATGTTAGAAAAATAAAAATATCATTTTATTGAATAAATGAATTGAATAGAAATTCATAGGTTAAAATAAAATGTTTTATCGTTAAAAATATAAATTTTAACGTGAATGTGAATAAATAAATATTCATCTACAAGCCGGACGGTTTGTTTATGTACACCTATTTGAAGGACATTGATTGGGTCGATAAATTTTACACATCGCCCAACAGCACAAATAAAATATGTGTTTGATTGTTTGAAACCCCACACGGGTGTTGGGATGAAATTTGAAGTTCACTCATCCTGATTTATTAAATATGTCGATCGGTTGATTGACAGGCTGTTATAAGCGTTGAATATCTATATTTGATGCTTTTACAGTGTAATGCACTTTGGTTGATGGTTGATTATTTTCAATGCTATTATATACATGTGTTGTATGAAAATCCATATAGTTAACTTTATATGGTAATTGATTGGGCCTCATTCCAATCGTGAAAATAAAGAATATTTTGATAATAAGAAATATTTGAAATAAAATATTTGAAAATAGAAATTTATGAAGCCGTGTTGATTAGTTTGACGCCATTTTGACGTGAACGATATTTATATCAATTTTAATCGAATTCAAAATGAATTGAATTGAAAACGAATTCGAATTGAATTGAAAACGATTTCGAAATGAATTGAATTGAAAACGATTTCGAAATAAATTGAATTGAAAACGATTTCGAAATGAATTGAATTGAAAACGAATTCGAATTGAATTGAAAACGATTTCGAAATGAATTGAATTGAAAACGATTTCAAATTGAATTGAAAGTGAATTGAAACGAATTCAAATTGAATTGAAATTTGAATTGAATAGAAATGAATTTTGAAACGAATTTATAAAGAAGAATTCAATTTTACTTTGAATTGAAGTGGAAGTTGAAATAGATTTTGAAACGAATTTTAAAACTATTTATATAATTCGTTTTGAATAGAAAATCGACGAAATATATATTATATATATTATATATATAATATAATGGCCTGAATAGAACGCGCCGCGCCGCGGCAGTTCGTGAATTTCGACCATTTATTTCAAACGGACATTACGGGAGATCCGACCGTCGGATTCTCCTAAAACCGGAACCGTTGGGTTCGTATCGAAAAGAGCTTTCTAACGAAAATTAGAAATTTGAAATCTAACGGTTGGATTTGGAGATACGTCCAAATCAAATTCGAAAAAGGTCGCTGTAAGTGCAGTTCGATGGCCATTGTTGGAAATCGACTGTACGGGCCTTGATAAAATTATTAAAAATAGTAATAATTTGTGTAAAATCATAAGAAATGATTTAGAAAGAATTGGGATGAAAAACTCCCTATTTGAAAAGATAAAAATAGATTTTTATCGAAATGAACTAGTTTTGAACTAGAATTATAATTCTATTTATTTTTAAATAAATAAATTGAATTCGAAAAGGGTTTTGAAAATAACCAAAATTTCCAATGATTGCATTGGAGTGGATTTGAATCGAAATTGTCTTCGGAATATTTCGATGTGGGAATTCGTGATTATACAGGTGTTGTGATGGAAATTTGAAAGATATATATATTTATATCGTTATTTCCAATACGACATTTGTTGATCGTAGAATTTGATATTGAATATAGGCCGATATATTTTCTATTCAGAGCCTTTTATTGAATATCAAATGTGATTTGGGTTTGTCGCGAATGGTGTCTTCACTAACACTGTTCTTGAACCCAGTTGAGAAAAGATTAAATCTTTTTATTTAGATTTAATGAAGAGTACCAATTAAATGATATTTAATTGGAATTGAATTGATATTGATTTTTGGGTTTATCGTGAACAGTGTTTTAAATAACACTGGTTCTTTAACCCGATAATTAATGAATGTGATTTGGGTTTGTCGTGAATGGTGTCTTCACTAACACTGTTCTTGAACCCAGTTGAGAAAAGATTAAATCTTTTGATTTAGATTTAATGAAATGCACCAATTAAATAATATTTAATTGGAATTGAATGGATATTGATTTTTGGGTTTATCGTGAACAGTGTTTTAAATAACACTTGTTCTTTAACCCGATAATTAATGGGATGTGACTTTGGGTTTATCGTGAACCGTGTTTTAAATGACACTGATTCTTTAACCCAGTCACAGATTAAAACTAAGTGGAGTTTTAATGAATCTTTAATTAGATTGAAAAGATCGAGAATGGAGTATCACCAGTTTTGCTCCAGGCGATAGTTAAATCTTTAATTAGATTTGAACGTGAAAATTAGAAACTAACTGTCGGTTAGCCAAGCAGAAGGGTTTTCTGGATATTGATCTGATGTTGGTTTCGGCCTTCGGGGTTAATATTTGGGGAATTATTCTCTTGATTAATTTACGGTTAGTGACTAATGAATTGGAATGAGGCGTATGTTGTGTTTGTGTAACACTATTATAAATATACGCGAGTTATTCGGGAAGTCCGGGTTTATCCCATTCTGAATAATCGATACGACGATAAGTCGAAGATGAAGACGATGGTCGAAGACCGGAGGTCTTCACGTCGTTTGGGTGATAACTGATGATCTTGATTGGGCTGTACACCCAAGAAGATGGAAACAGTTGGTGATCGTCCAGACGTACTTGGAGATCGATGGATATGCGGGGTACTAGGTGCTCCCGGTTTCGTTCAGACCCAGAACGGACTTGTAAATGGACTGTGTGTCTGACATCGGATTTCATTCTGTGTGACTGATATCGGTTGCATAGAGTGGTTTGCCTGTGTGGCATGCTAAGATGCAAATGATCAAGGCTTCTGTTGAAAAGCAAAGTCTTGTGGTGATGATCAAAGCACGGCCTTTGTGGCGTAGCTTTGTGTAACGTTTACCTCGCGTGTTTCACACCAGGTATGAACCAAAACGGGAGACGGACCTCAGGGAGGACTTGCGTTTCTTTCTAGCTAGAAGTGGCGTCAGTGGTTTTACACGCCCTGACGAGTTTGACTTATGTGGTTGTTGCTGTTGCGAGGCGCCTCGGATTGATCGGTCGTTCTCGAACCGATGGAGTCATTTGTTGGCTCTTTGACACCCCAAAGGGTGGGGAAACGCAGTGTTCAGGCATTTTAATCCACATCGGTGGACCGGCCCTGTCGCTCCAAGGGTCACTCGAGCTCTGATCCTGAGACACGGGCTAGAGCGTCTCAAATCGGTTGAGGATCTTGCCCCTAGCCTCGGTTCATAGACGGAAATCCAATTTCCAAATACGTGACTTTGCGATTTTGATTGTATAACCTATATATGGCGACATAGTGGTATGGGGCATTCATGCCGCCTATGATTGATACTTATGATTTGAAGTTGTTTTATGCACTATGCACTTATTATAGTATCAAATGATTTGTTTTAAACGTATCAAGCATTCTTTGGCTGTTATAAGGGAAATCCCTATCCCCCGGCTTGCGTTGCATTGTGTGATAGGACCTGGGTCTTATAACAGCTTCATCTTTCTTTATTTAGCATTGCGCTGTTTGTTTTAAGCACTGGTATTCTTGGGAGGAAACCCGTTCCGTGTTATACGGCGTGGTCCCTTGATTTACCTAACTTTGAAAATAAAGATTAACTGTTTTAGTTCTCACACCAGTCACATGACTGACCTGGAGTTTATTGTTTTAACCTAAACTCTGGGTGCCCTTATTTTGACACGGGCAGCTAGTAGTTTTGGTTTTGCAGATTTATATTCACAGGATCCTGGTTTACAGCTGGAATGATATCCGGAAAGCTTTGTATCCGTATATCTACTTCTAGTTGTGTATTGTATTATTTTCCGCTGCTATGTATTTAAATGTAATTTAAATCTCTGATATTTATGTGTAATTTTTATTCATACTCTGTATATTCTTGTAATCTGATGCATTGTTGTAATATACAATGAAATGTTCTTCTATATGCGTTCTGTTGTGGTTTGTTCTCGAATTATCCGACGCTTTCCTTTACGGGGAAGTTGCGGGTCTTCACAGTTGGTATCAGAGCTTTGGTTTACAAAGCTTAGAGAACAAGACACATTAGAACCATACGAAAGAATTCATCAGATATTGGATTAGTAATATCCAATTAGAATGACTCGTTAGAGATGGGATCAGTAGTATCCTAGAACGAGTGTGAAGAGTTTATTTTTAAAATAAAACAAATTTTTGTTTTGAAAATTTAAATCAATTATTCGTATTTGATTATTTATTTATATTGATGTGGACAATCCAGTATATATAGATTTTGCGTATACGTCTGATCCGCGTGTATTTGAAATTTTAATATACTGGATAGATATAGAATCACACTCTAGTCGCCCGGAGATAATTTTGGTAATGCGGCCGCATTATCAATATTTATATTCGTGTTTCGAAGGTGTGATATCTATATATTTCCATTAGACTGGTGTGAGAACCAAAACTAATATAGATAGATTTATTGTTGTGATTTGGCATCAAAAACATGATTTTTGTATATGTATCAAAATTATGAATTTGAAACTCTAATTCACTAATTGATTGATGTTTGTGTTGTTTGTTTATTTGTTTGCTAATTTTTAACCATTTAGCCTAATTGAATCAAATATTGACTTGTATTGAAATTTGGTCGCATTTGCTTGTATATACTTGTATATCATTGAACAGGTCATAGCAAGGAGGCTAGAGCAGAGAATAAAATTTGTTTGCCCGACAAATAGGTACATGTTTACTACATAATTTCCTGTTTTGTTTGGGTGATGATGATTTTGTGAGCCTATTGGCTAGCCGCTTGGCTTTTTCTTTTTCTTTTTGAGATCTGAAGGACCGGGGAAGCTATTTGAAATTCCCCGATGCTCCCATTGCAGGGGAGGTTATGGCGAAATTTTTCAAAAATTTAGGGTGTTAGCCAAATTTTTGAGATTTTGAAAATTCTCAGAAACTGAAAAGTTGGAGAATGGAAGCCAGATCGAATGTAGAGCTGAATAATCAAACCACTTTCGGCTTTGTTCCTTTTCGGGGACGAAAAGTTTTAAGTGGGGGAGATTGTAACAACCCGGAAAATCTGGGCCAGTTTAAAATTTTTATTTTGGCAATTTTAGCGAATTTAGATTATTTAAAATGAATTATTTTAAATAATATCGACGAGAAATTTATTTTGAATATAATTCGAACGTATATATTATACGCGTCGTCGTTAGAATATAAATATTTATATATAATTATAAATAGAATTGAAAATGGCGCGGTAGTTCGATAATTCGATTTCAAACTTCAATTGAAGGTACCGGGTGCAAAACAATCCGGATTTTAGTGAAACCAAAAATAATGGAATCTAATAGTGAATATCTTTCTAACGAATCCGAAAAATCAAGATTTCATATCAGGAATCAAAAGATATGTCCAGTTGAAAATTCTGAATAGTCGCTATGGAATTCAGGCCCTTAAAAATGGACATTTTGCAAATGACCTCGGATTTCGACGAAACCAGTTTTGTTGGGTCCGCAGTGTCAAGTTATTGCTAGGTTTTAAATTTCATAATTTTTCGAATCCACATGTGAGCGTGGCAAAAGAAAACGCGTTTGACCGGTTTTTGTTGATTTTAATCGAATGGAAATTGGCCATTTTTCAAACGGTCTCAGAATTCGACGAAACTAGTTTTGTTAGGACCGTATCGTCAATACGAAGCTAGAAAATATTTTTCTGGAATTTTTCTAGTTAGTATGTGACCCCGGTAATTTGAAATGTACGTTTAAAATTCAATATAGTGATTTGAATGTAAATTTGGCGGAAACTGATTCAAACGATCGAATCAACATACGAAACATATCCCATTGTGTTCAGAATGGGGGTGAAACGCTATGGACGACAGTCGATGGGCTCAATTTTGAGTTCAAAATAAAAAGTAAACCTTTTAAAAAATATATATATATATATATAAATAAATTAAAATAAAGTTTTTTTTTATTACATATAACCCCCCCCCCCCCCCCGTTCTTATTCGATTCAGAGAGAAAAAAAAAAAAAAAAAAAACCTAACGAACAAAATCGAAGCCGCCACCCACATGGCCATCGCCACCCCGTCCCTAAGCCGCCGCCGTCCATGTCACTACCCCCCCCCCCTTTCTCTCAGCTTCTCCTCCTCCCTCCCCGACAATCTCCTTTCAGAGCGAACCCGTCTTCTAACAGTCGCGAGCCCCCCCCCCATCATCGGCGAAGCTTCGCCGAACCCCCTCCCCCTCCGACCAGAGTACCGCCCCACTCCTCCCCCTACTCCCCTCCTCCTCCACTGGTAATCGACGAAGCCCCCCTTTTGCTGATGTTCGGCGACGAAGCCCCCCCTTTTTTGGCTGCTGTTCGGCGATGAAGACCCCCCCCCTGTAAGTTTTCTTATTTGTTTAAAGAATTTTATTTTGTTAAAACTGTTTTTATATATTGCAAAAACTGTTTTTTTATTTTTTTATTTTGAAACCTGTTTTTATTTATTTATTTTGAAAACTGTTTTTTTTATTTAGTTTAAAACTGATTTATATATTAAGTATAAAAACTGAATATTAATTTTAAGTTAAAAGCAAAAAGGTTTAATCTTTTAATAGAAAAAGATTGTTTAGAAAACATATATGAAATTGTTTTGAAAATATATGTTGTTTTAAAAATAAAGATAACAACTTTGTTTTTATAAAGATAACAACTTTGTTTTTATAAAGATAACAACTTAGTTTTTAGAAAGATGAAAACTTTAAATTGAAAAGTTGAAAACTTTATTTTTATAAAGGCGGAATTTTTAAATATATGATAGCGATATAAAAATATCATTTTTATATATCACATCGAAGTAAAAATTCGATTTTTATATATTGAATAGCAAAATAAAAATATGATTTTTATTTATTGAACTTCGAAAGAAAAATTCGATTTTTATATATTGAATAACAAAATAAAGATTCGATTTTTATATATTGAATAGCAAAATAAAAATATGATTTTTATTTATTGAACTTCGAAAGAAAAATTCGATTTTTATATATTGAATAACAAAATAAAGATTCGATTTTTATATATTGAATAGCAAAATAAAAATATGATTTTTATTTATTGAACTTCGAAAGAAAAATTCGATTTTTATATATTGAACTTTGAACTAAAAATTCGATTTTTATATATTGAACTTTGAAGTAAAAATTCGATTTTTACATATATAGTGACTACGGGCAATGAAGATGACGAAGAGGCGATAACGAAGAAGATTTCTATCAAGGAAGTGCCATGGAGCTAGGATAGCTATAAGTGAGAATTTCTCACCTTTCAATTTATTTTTCTAGTTATATATATATATACTAGGATGCAGACGGTGCTTAGTAGCACCCGACACAATCGTCCACAGACCATGGACTTGTTTGTTTGGCTGTTTGGTTATTGATTGTGATATTGGTTTGAATGTGGTTTGTGGTGTGAAAAATCGAATCGATAAATTGGTTAGGATTAGACGTGCGCCGTTATAAGGCGAAGGAGTAAGGCTAGGTTAGACTCTTACTCCAAATTTTGTGGTTTGCATAACGAAAGTGAATTTGATTGATGTGTGAATGGCGTGGGCCTTCACTAGACCGGGGATAAGGCTAGGCCTCGTCCCGTTTCTAGTATCGTGCCGTTATGCCGCCGAAATTTTCTAAAATATGTTAGAAAAATAAAAATATCATTTTATTGAATAAATGAATTGAATAGAAATTCATAGGTTAAAATAAAATGTTTTATCGTTAAAAATATAAATTTTAACGTGAATGTGAATAAATAAATATTCATCTACAAGCCGGACGGTTTGTTTATGTACACCTATTTGAAGGACATTGATTGGGTCGATAAATTTTACACATCGCCCAACAGCACAAATAAAATATGTGTTTGATTGTTTGAAACCCCACACGGGTGTTGGGATGAAATTTGAAGTTCACTCATCCTGATTTATTAAATATGTCGATCGGTTGATTGACAGGCTGTTATAAGCGTTGAATATCTATATTTGATGCTTTTACAGTGTAATGCACTTTGGTTGATGGTTGATTATTTTCAATGCTATTATATACATGTGTTGTATGAAAATCCATATAGTTAACTTTATATGGTAATTGATTGGGCCTCATTCCAATCGTGAAAATAAAGAATATTTTGATAATAAGAAATATTTGAAATAAAATATTTGAAAATAGAAATTTATGAAGCCGTGTTGATTAGTTTGACGCCATTTTGACGTGAACGATATTTATATCAATTTTAATCGAATTCAAAATGAATTGAATTGAAAACGAATTCGAATTGAATTGAAAACGATTTCGAAATGAATTGAATTGAAAACGATTTCGAAATAAATTGAATTGAAAACGATTTCGAAATGAATTGAATTGAAAACGAATTCGAATTGAATTGAAAACGATTTCGAAATGAATTGAATTGAAAACGATTTCAAATTGAATTGAAAGTGAATTGAAACGAATTCAAATTGAATTGAAATTTGAATTGAATAGAAATGAATTTTGAAACGAATTTATAAAGAAGAATTCAATTTTACTTTGAATTGAAGTGGAAGTTGAAATAGATTTTGAAACGAATTTTAAAACTATTTATATAATTCGTTTTGAATAGAAAATCGACGAAATATATATTATATATATTATATATATAATATAATGGCCTGAATAGAACGCGCCGCGCCGCGGCAGTTCGTGAATTTCGACCATTTATTTCAAACGGACATTACGGGAGATCCGACCGTCGGATTCTCCTAAAACCGGAACCGTTGGGTTCGTATCGAAAAGAGCTTTCTAACGAAAATTAGAAATTTGAAATCTAACGGTTGGATTTGGAGATACGTCCAAATCAAATTCGAAAAAGGTCGCTGTAAGTGCAGTTCGATGGCCATTGTTGGAAATCGACTGTACGGGCCTTGATAAAATTATTAAAAATAGTAATAATTTGTGTAAAATCATAAGAAATGATTTAGAAAGAATTGGGATGAAAAACTCCCTATTTGAAAAGATAAAAATAGATTTTTATCGAAATGAACTAGTTTTGAACTAGAATTATAATTCTATTTATTTTTAAATAAATAAATTGAATTCGAAAAGGGTTTTGAAAATAACCAAAATTTCCAATGATTGCATTGGAGTGGATTTGAATCGAAATTGTCTTCGGAATATTTCGATGTGGGAATTCGTGATTATACAGGTGTTGTGATGGAAATTTGAAAGATATATATATTTATATCGTTATTTCCAATACGACATTTGTTGATCGTAGAATTTGATATTGAATATAGGCCGATATATTTTCTATTCAGAGCCTTTTATTGAATATCAAATGTGATTTGGGTTTGTCGCGAATGGTGTCTTCACTAACACTGTTCTTGAACCCAGTTGAGAAAAGATTAAATCTTTTTATTTAGATTTAATGAAGAGTACCAATTAAATGATATTTAATTGGAATTGAATTGATATTGATTTTTGGGTTTATCGTGAACAGTGTTTTAAATAACACTGGTTCTTTAACCCGATAATTAATGAATGTGATTTGGGTTTGTCGTGAATGGTGTCTTCACTAACACTGTTCTTGAACCCAGTTGAGAAAAGATTAAATCTTTTGATTTAGATTTAATGAAATGCACCAATTAAATAATATTTAATTGGAATTGAATGGATATTGATTTTTGGGTTTATCGTGAACAGTGTTTTAAATAACACTTGTTCTTTAACCCGATAATTAATGGGATGTGACTTTGGGTTTATCGTGAACCGTGTTTTAAATGACACTGATTCTTTAACCCAGTCACAGATTAAAACTAAGTGGAGTTTTAATGAATCTTTAATTAGATTGAAAAGATCGAGAATGGAGTATCACCAGTTTTGCTCCAGGCGATAGTTAAATCTTTAATTAGATTTGAACGTGAAAATTAGAAACTAACTGTCGGTTAGCCAAGCAGAAGGGTTTTCTGGATATTGATCTGATGTTGGTTTCGGCCTTCGGGGTTAATATTTGGGGAATTATTCTCTTGATTAATTTACGGTTAGTGACTAATGAATTGGAATGAGGCGTATGTTGTGTTTGTGTAACACTATTATAAATATACGCGAGTTATTCGGGAAGTCCGGGTTTATCCCATTCTGAATAATCGATACGACGATAAGTCGAAGATGAAGACGATGGTCGAAGACCGGAGGTCTTCACGTCGTTTGGGTGATAACTGATGATCTTGATTGGGCTGTACACCCAAGAAGATGGAAACAGTTGGTGATCGTCCAGACGTACTTGGAGATCGATGGATATGCGGGGTACTAGGTGCTCCCGGTTTCGTTCAGACCCAGAACGGACTTGTAAATGGACTGTGTGTCTGACATCGGATTTCATTCTGTGTGACTGATATCGGTTGCATAGAGTGGTTTGCCTGTGTGGCATGCTAAGATGCAAATGATCAAGGCTTCTGTTGAAAAGCAAAGTCTTGTGGTGATGATCAAAGCACGGCCTTTGTGGCGTAGCTTTGTGTAACGTTTACCTCGCGTGTTTCACACCAGGTATGAACCAAAACGGGAGACGGACCTCAGGGAGGACTTGCGTTTCTTTCTAGCTAGAAGTGGCGTCAGTGGTTTTACACGCCCTGACGAGTTTGACTTATGTGGTTGTTGCTGTTGCGAGGCGCCTCGGATTGATCGGTCGTTCTCGAACCGATGGAGTCATTTGTTGGCTCTTTGACACCCCAAAGGGTGGGGAAACGCAGTGTTCAGGCATTTTAATCCACATCGGTGGACCGGCCCTGTCGCTCCAAGGGTCACTCGAGCTCTGATCCTGAGACACGGGCTAGAGCGTCTCAAATCGGTTGAGGATCTTGCCCCTAGCCTCGGTTCATAGACGGAAATCCAATTTCCAAATACGTGACTTTGCGATTTTGATTGTATAACCTATATATGGCGACATAGTGGTATGGGGCATTCATGCCGCCTATGATTGATACTTATGATTTGAAGTTGTTTTATGCACTATGCACTTATTATAGTATCAAATGATTTGTTTTAAACGTATCAAGCATTCTTTGGCTGTTATAAGGGAAATCCCTATCCCCCGGCTTGCGTTGCATTGTGTGATAGGACCTGGGTCTTATAACAGCTTCATCTTTCTTTATTTAGCATTGCGCTGTTTGTTTTAAGCACTGGTATTCTTGGGAGGAAACCCGTTCCGTGTTATACGGCGTGGTCCCTTGATTTACCTAACTTTGAAAATAAAGATTAACTGTTTTAGTTCTCACACCAGTCACATGACTGACCTGGAGTTTATTGTTTTAACCTAAACTCTGGGTGCCCTTATTTTGACACGGGCAGCTAGTAGTTTTGGTTTTGCAGATTTATATTCACAGGATCCTGGTTTACAGCTGGAATGATATCCGGAAAGCTTTGTATCCGTATATCTACTTCTAGTTGTGTATTGTATTATTTTCCGCTGCTATGTATTTAAATGTAATTTAAATCTCTGATATTTATGTGTAATTTTTATTCATACTCTGTATATTCTTGTAATCTGATGCATTGTTGTAATATACAATGAAATGTTCTTCTATATGCGTTCTGTTGTGGTTTGTTCTCGAATTATCCGACGCTTTCCTTTACGGGGAAGTTGCGGGTCTTCACACATAAATTGCGATTGGCTTCACTGAAGTAGTTACTCGATCTGGCATTCTTTTACACAATTTAGCATACATGATAGTCATTATAGCTATGTGAGATACTCACAACATGCTTTTCCATCTATATTTCTTAAAAAATATTAGTATAATTCAATTTATAGAACAACCAAAAAATTCAAATCATACGACAAATATCTTTTATTATTATATTTATTTAGACATGCGTATACATACTAATAAACATACACAACTGTTGAAATTAGGGCCGTCAATTTCTTACACGACCCGAAACACGACTCGTAACCCGCACGAAAAAAACCCGACCCGACCCGACCCATTTATAAACGGGTCAATTTCGGGTCAACCCGCTATGACCCGTTTAATAAACGGGTGGGTTACGGGTTGACCCGTGAACCCGTTTCTGACCCGTCGTAACCCGTTTAATATAAAACATACCAAGCCCAAGCCATATAAAACCATTTTTTATTAAAAATCATATGCCCAACCCGGTCCATTACGGCATTACCTATTTGCCGCATTAGCCATTTACGGTTTACCCATGTATTATTGTATTTCAGTATGCTTTTATTTTGCAAAATGTAGGTAATAAAAAGATTTATACAATTAAACAGGTCAAAACGGGTCGACCTGACCTGACCCGTTTATAAATGGGTTGGGTTCGGGTTGGCATAATATAACCCGTTTATTAAACGGGTTGACCCGACCTGTTTACAATTTGACCCGAACCCGACTTGACCCGACCCGGACCCGACCCGACACGACCCATTGACAGCCCTAGTTGAAATCAGTATTTCAACTGTCAATTAACCAAATTTCTCTTTTATTTAGTAAATATTTCCAATAAAAATAAAATATCCATTTATGTCCGCAGTAGTTGCCCAGTGGTTAAGGTCTTTGCGCCATGGTAAAAGTGACGTGAGTTCGAAACCCGAAATGGCGTACTAAGAGCTTTCCACGTGCATAAGCTAAGATCAGCCATTTATGTGGTGCTTGTGGACCAGGCTAGGTGTAGGGGGTTTTACGACTCCGATCGGTTTCCCTCCTAAATAAATTCAAAAAAAATCCTTTTTTATTATTTTATATGTTGTGCTACTATTTAAAAAAAAATATTTACTTATAAATCACTTTAAGCCATCATAGCGCTTAGTTCCTTCATTGAGCTACAGCGTTCACCTCATAATTATTTTGTAAAACCTTATAACCATTTTATAAAGTGCATCCTTTGTATTATTTTAAAATTTTCATAATTATATAGAATATCAAATCTAAACTACTTTATAAAATAGTTCACACTATTTTATAATACATATCCTTTATATTATTGTTCTATGTAGTAAAAACACTCAACGAATTTAAGTGTATAGAGATGATATGTTGTGCTACTATTTAATTTTTTTTTACTTATAAGTCATATTAAGCCATTATAATGCTTAGTTCCTTCATTAAGCTATAGCGTTCACCTCATAATTATTTTGTAAAACCTTATAACCATTTTATAAAATGCATCCTTTGTATTATTTTGAAATTTTCATAATTCTATAGAATATCAAATTTAAACTACTTTATAAAATAGTTCACACTATTTTATAATACATATCCTTTATATTATTGTTCTATGTAGTAAAAACACTCAACAAATTTAAGTGTACAGAGATGCAAAAATTTGTAGCGCAGATGCAGTGGCAGTACAACAAGGATATAACAGATGACCGTAAAATAAAATTTAAAACACGTACTTAATATTTGTACAAATACATGTCAGTAATTAAATGAAAACATAGCAAATTAATACATATTTAATTTTAAATAAAAATATGGGTAAACATACTACAGATAAACATAAAATGTGATTTAATTTAATCAAATTTAATAGATATTAAAGTATTTTTGTTGTAAAAAATATGTTAAATTTTTGAACTAAAATTTGTTTCATAATTTTATAATGTCGAAATATCTTTTTTTAATTCATTTTTGTTATAGAAAATGTAGCGACAATAACGAGATATAATGGGTATAATGGGATATATTGGATAGTGGGGATTAAAGCAGAAATGTCATATTTAAGGCTCGTTGGAATTTGTGGCAGTGTAAACCTGCTATGAGATTTAGTAGGGTTATAGCAGGATAATAGTGGGGAATTAACTGCCAAACTAAAGTGTACGATCTTGGATTATTTTATAAAACACGTCATTCATATCATTCTATAAAATCTTATACATATCCATAAAATTTCCATTTTTATTATTTTATTACTATCTCATAATATTTTATAGGTTTTTTAATTTTTATTGTTACATAAATATTTCATTTCAACTTTTTTATAAAATATCTCCTATAATTTTATAAAATATACTTTTTACGTATAAAACTATTTCTTTACCTAAATAATATTCATATTTACATTCTAAGCATTAATAAGCCTCCAATCATATCAATAATTAGTGCAGGGAACAAAACTACAATTAGCTTATATTTTTCAAAATCTATTAAATTGATTTTTTTTCACTTGTTATGACATGTACATTATTATGTTATATGACAAGTCTAAAATTAATTCATAACTGTAACGACCCAGAAAATCTGAACAAATTTAAAAATTTTAAATTGGCTAAAATAATGGATTTTAAATATTTAAAATAAATATTTTGAATAATGGCAATGAAAACTGAGGTTGAATCGACGTTTGAAAACGAATATAATTAATTATAATTATAAACAAGGCCTGAAAAGGCGCTGTAGCTTCAAAAATTGAATTCAAACTTTGTCGGACTGTACCGGGTGCAAAACAAAACGGATTTTAGTGAAACCAAAAATATTCAAATCTGTTAGTGAATACCTTTCTAACGAATCTGAAAAATCGAATTTTCATAGCGGAAAGCAAAAGTTATGGCCGAATGAATTTTCAGAAAGGTCGCTATGGAATTTATATAACCTGTGAAATTGGGCATTTTGCATATGACCTCGGAATTTGACGAAACCACTTTTGTTGGATCCGGGATGTGAAGTTATTACTAGGTTTCAAATTTCATAATTTTTGAAGCTAGTGTGTGAGCGTGGCAAAAGAAAATGTGTTTTGGTCAATTACAGTTAAATTGGATCGACCAGAAATGGGCCTTTTTGCAAACAGTCTCAGAATTCGACGAAACTAGTTTTGTTGGGACCGTATCGTCAAAACATAGCCAGATTTATTTTTCTGGAATTTTTCGAATCAGTTTGTGGCCCTGGCAAATTGAAATGCACGTTCAAATTAAATATTGAATGTTTTATATTTTAATTTGAATGGAAACTGACTGAAACAGTCGAATGGGCCTTCGAAACATATCCCATTGTGTTTGGAATGGGGGTAAAACGCTAGGGACGACAGTCGTTGGGTTTCAATTGGTGGTCGTGTCAAAAAACCCCTTTAAAGACCCACCGACCAATCAAAATTTAGGGAAAAAAAGAGAAAAATCCTCAGACCCCCCCCCCCCGATCGACGGCGATAAAGGCTCCCCCCTTCTCTCCTTCGCCGCCGCCGCTACAGGCCACCAGAGCCGCCGCCACCACATCCACTCGAACCGCCTCCCTCTCCTCTTCAAATCCGACACAAGCTCCGCCTCCATCGACGCCCCCATCGCCAGAAACGGCCTTCCAAAGCTCCGACCTTCCTGACGCCATCGACGACAGATCTGACCACCGTACCCCCTCAAACCACCATCGATCGACAGCCCTCACCTCCCTCTACGACCCTGCAGCCACCGATCATCCCAGTTCTTCCCGGATTTCGCGAATTTCTCTAACCTAGTTTTGAACAACATATAAAGGTAATTCCTTTATATTGTTTAAACACTTTTTAGTGTTGCAAACCTTTTAAAAATCATATCTTTTTCATTTCTTGACGAAATTCGGTGAAACAAGAGATAGTGGACTCGTGTGCACGTCTTCTGCATTCTAGAAGAGACCGCATATTTTTCTGAGCCTTCTGCTATTTTTGGTGGAGTGGAACCCAATGTGAGATTTCTAATTTATAAACGATATGGAAAACGACGATGTATAAATTATATAGTCGATGTATGGGTTATATAAGCATTGTACACCTCCTGTATAAGCGTTGTATAAGTTGTACGTTCGATGTATAAGTTATATATGCGTTGTAAAAATTATATATGTGTTGAAATAGAAGTGAATTGCTATATATATATATATATATATATATATATATATATATATATATATACGCCCCTCGTCCACAAACCATGCACGATATTTATTGGTTGTGATTTGTGGTGAACGTTGATTGATAGCGAATGGTTATTTGGGATTGTTTGTGGTTGATATTGATTGATTGTGGTTGAAAAATACCCATTTGTGGTTGAGAAATATTTGGTTGAAACCACATAGGATTCGTTTGTGGAAATGAAATAAATATATACATGCCGCCTGCGTGCGAACTAGATGCATGATTCCCATTGTCAAAAACCGCGAGGTTTTAAGGTAGAGCGAGGAGCCGTACTAGGGACGGTCCCGGTTTTAACTACCCTGCCGTTATGCTGCCGAAATATTGAATAATATTCATGTGTTTGAATTATTTTCATTTGCTGAAACCATATTTATTCATTGAATAGAAAACCTTCATGTGTTGAATCGATATTCATTCGTTGAATTGAAATTCATGTGTTGAATGGTATTCGTGTTTTAAATATAAAAATCACATTTTTATCTATATATAGAAACTATAGAAAACCTTCACGTGTTGAATCGATATTCATTCGTTGAATTGAAATTCATGTGTTGAATGGTATTCGTGTTTTAAATATAAAAATCACATTTTATCTATATATAGAAACTATAGAAAACCTTCATGTGTTGAATCGATATTCATTCGTTGAATTGAAATTCATGTGTTGAATGGTATTCGTGTTTTAAATATTAAAATCACATTTTTATCTATATATAGAAACTATAGAAAACCTTCATGTGTTGAATCGATATTCATTCGTTGAATTGAAATTCATGTGTTGAATGGTATTCGTGTTTTAAATATAAAAAATCACATTTTTATCTATATATAGAAACTATAGAAAACCTTCATGTGTTGAATCGATATTCATTCGTTGAATTGAAATTCATGTGTTGAATGGTATTCGTGTTTTAAATATAAAAATCACATTTTTATCTATATATAGAAACTATAGAAAACCTTCATGTGTTGAATTGATATTCATTCGTTGAATTGAAATTCATGTGTTGAATGGTATTCATATTTTGAAATAAATTGTTTCATAATAAAAATCACCTTTTACCACCTATATAAACTATATAAAATAATAGTGTTTTGAAATAAATTGTTTTACAATAAAAATCACATTTTTATTATATACATGAATTGTTGAAATGTGAAGTGTTAAAAATAGTAACTCGTTCAAATAAATATGCATGAGTGGAAATATTCATTAATTAGCTAATGTTGTGATTTTTACCTATGCATGCAACATTAGAATGAACGGTGTTTTTAAACCAAATGGAATCAAATATGAAGTTGAATGGAAAATGATAAGTGATAAGAACTGTATATATGTACATGCATATTTATTGAACAGGTTATAGCAAAGAGGCTAGAGAAGAGGAATACAATTTTGTGCCCGACAAATAGGTACACATTTACTGTTTTGTTTGGGTGATGATTTTATGAGCCTGTTGGCTAGCCGCTTGGCTTTTTCTTTTTCTTTTTGACATGAGACACCCGTGTGGCTATTTGGGAATTTTCCCAGCCCCTCCCGTACAAAGGAGGTTATGGCGAATTTTTCCGAAATTTAAAGGCGTTAGTGAAATATTTGAAGTGAAAACGATATGGAAATTGTCGAATGAACTATATTTATATAAGAATATAAATATAAATAAAATTAAAACGAAACGTGGCCATGCAGTTCGTGTTTTGAAACTGTGATTTCAAACAACTAGTGCGGGAAATCCGACCATTGGATTTTCCCGAAACCGCAACCGTTGGGTTCGCCTTGGAATAATCTTTCCAACGGCACCAACTTTGTAAAAATCCAACGGTTGGATTGTCCGGAATGTTTAATTCAAATCTGAACAAAAACAGCGCCTGAATCGATTATATATATATATATATATATATAATTATATTTAATCGAATAACGACGCTGCAGTTCGTATTTTGAAATCGAAACTTCAAACGATTGTACCGGGAGATCCGACCGTCGGATTTTCCCGAAACTGGGACCGTTGGATTCATTTTGGAAAGACCTTTCTAATGATGTGAATTTTGTGAAGATCCAACGGTTAGATTTTCAGATATGTGTAAATCAAATCTGAAGAAAAACAGCGCCATGGCCGCGTTATGGCCCGAAGCGTCGTTTTGAATAAATTGGCTATTTTAAAATAAATAAAAATAGCGATAAATCGTTATAAAATATCATAAACGATATGGAATGAAAATAAACTGAATTTTCTCGATTTATGTGGTATTTGATGGTTGAATGGGTTTGGTGTGAAAATTACATTAAAGAACAAAATTGGTGTTGTCGAATGGTTTAACCATTGAAATAAATTGATTTTAAATTCTAAATATACGTGAATTATTTGAAAAGGCCGAGTTAATTCTCATTTCAAATAATTGACCGACGATTGAAAGTTGAAGATGAAGACGGTGGTCGAAGACCGGAGATCTTCACCTCGTTTGGATGGTAACCGAGGTCCTGATTGGGAGGCATCCCGAAATATGGATAATGAGTGGTGATCGTCCAGACGTACGTGGTGATCGATGGGTTTGCGAGGCATTTAGTGCCTCCGGTTTCGTTTAGACCCAGAACGGACTTGTAAATGGACTGTGTGTCTGACATTGGATTTTATTCTGTGTTGATTGATCTCTATTAAATATACATCTATTTGGTGGTGGAGAATTTATTCTTTTGCTTAACGCCCTTCTCTGAAACGCACGAGCTCAGAGGTTGTATATCGATGGACATCAGTCACATGGTATGAATTGCCTGTGTGGCATGCTAAGATGCAGTGATCAGGGCTTCTGTTGAAAAGCAAAGTCTTGTGGTGATGATCAAAGCACCGCCGGTGTGGCGTAGCTTTGTGTATAACGTAAAATCGCGAGCCTTACACCCCGGTATGAACCAGAAACGGGAGAAGGACCTCAGGTAGGGCATGCGTTTCTTTCTAGCTAGGGTGGTGTCAGTGACCTACCAGCCCTGACATTTATATACTTTTCACTTGTGTGGTTGTTGCTGTTGCGAGGCGCCTCAGTTTGATCGGACGATCCGGGTCCGATGGAGTCATTCTTTGGCTCGTTTACGCCCCAAAGGGCGGGGAAACGTATTGTTCAGGCATAATAATCCACATCGGTGGACCGGCCCTGACGATCCAAGGGGCAGTTGCGGCTGTTCCGGAGGCTCGGGCTAGAGAGTCTCGAAGTCGGTAAGGACTATCTTTTGCCTTGGTTCATGACGGAAATCCAATTTCCAAATACGTGACTGTGCGGTTTCGATTGTATATATATTTGGCGACATAGTGGCATGGGACGCTCATGTCGTCTATGATTGATAGTTATGATTTGAAATTGTTTTTGAAACATATAAACACTAGTAGTAATATCAAATGCTTTTGTTTTATTCGTATCAACCATATTTTAGCCATTATAAGGTAAAACTCTATCCTCCGGTTTGCGTTGCATTGTGTGATGGGAACTGAGTCTTATAATGGCTTCATTTTTATAAAAAAGCATTGCGATGTTTAGAAGAAAGATTTGTTTTAGAGCACTGGCAATCCAAGGGAGTAAACCCGTTCCACGAAAGTGGCGTGGTCCTGTGATTAGCCATATGTTAAATGTGTTGAATAGATTTCTCATACCAGTCCCATGACTGACTCGTAGTTTGTTTCACTTTCAAACTCAGGTGCCCCTTTTTCTACATGGGCAGCCTTGTATTCAGGTTTAGCTGGTTTTCTCTGGATAGCTGGAGCTGAAGATGGATTCTATCATTTATCTCTTTTTATGCTGTTCAGCTCCTATTGTACATATTTTGTTTGTTTTCCGCTGTAGACATTTATGTATAGTTGAACTGTAATTGTACTAAGTAAGATCCTGTATACTGTGTAACTCTGATGATTACTTTTATCCAGTATATTCTATTGTTCATTATCTGGTGTATTTATTTAATTCTGTTCTGCTATTTTCTGTTTCTGTGTTATATTCCAAAGATAACCCTTGTCTCCGTCAGTACGGGGTTTAGGGTCGTCACAACGTGGTATCAGAGCTTTGGTTAAGCTTAGTTCTGGAATATAACATATTAACGAACTCGTCAAAAATAGAACCAGTAGTGTTCTAGGACGGGTAACTCATTACAGATAGGATCAGTAGTATCCTAGTATGAGTAGCAGAATGAAATAACACCTAGATAGACACATTTACATTCAAGTATTTGTCTCTATATTTTGAAATATATTTTCTGTTGACCTGACACTTGATCTGCTATGTGCAGAAGAACTACAAAATGAGTGCCAGAAACAGAAGAAAAAATACTGACCCGGATATAGAAGCCCTATATATGAAATACAGAAATCTGGGTGGGAAGCCGTTCACGGGCGAAGAATCTATTATGAAGACACAAGCCAGGATTCGTTCGGCTGAGAAAATCTTTGAAGGATTAAAGCTGAGGGATGACCAGAAAATATTACTGGCCTCCTGGGCACTCAAAGACGAAGCTTTGTTCTGGTGGGATTCAGTTATTAAGGATAATCCAGAAGGTGATATCACCTGGGATAGATTCAAAGTGATTTCCCTGGAAAGATTTACTCCTCCCGAAGCAACTGAGCGCCTATGTGATGAATTTTCGTATTTGATACAAGGAGATATAACCATTCCCGAATATCATAAGAAATTCAACGAACTTTCTCACTTTGCTCCTCATCTAATTCAAAATCCAAAGAGGAAGAATATGAGATTTATCAACGGGCTTCAAAGAAAATATCAGAACAGTGTAATGAGGAACGTGAAGCTCCCCTTTTCTGAAATGATATACATGGCTTATCAGTACGAAGATCTAAAAAAGAAAGGTATGCTACAGTACGAAGAGGAAGTCGGCTCTAGTAATAAAATTGAGTCTGAAACGGATCGTCCTGAGGCCAGCACGATATCAGAGGTCAGCAAGAAGCCCAAAGCAAATCGAAAAAGGGCTGAATCTGAGAAAGGGCAAGTAACGAAAACTGTATGCTCTAACTGCAATAAGCCAGGACATCTCTCGATAAGTTGCCGATCTCTAAAGAAACAAAGAAAGGAAGGACCTAAATCAAAGAACAAGGTCAAAGAAAATAGAAAGTGTAATCTTTGTCATCAAGCTGGTCACATAAAGTGTAACAACCCGTATTTTCAATAACCTGTTATAACATAAATGGAGGCAGAATTAAACTGTAAAATCTGAATCAAGGGAAATGGGCTATGCCATTGCGTTCGTCTCGGAAAAATACGCGAAATAGAGTCCGAGTTTTCGAAAATCGGAGTCCGTATGACCAAGATATGGCCTCGCGAAGTTTCACGAAAAATTCCCAAATTAAAGTGTACTTAATTAAGTGAAATGGGTTGCGCAGAGAAATATATATATATATATATTGATATATATATATATATATATAATTGAAAATTAAGTAAATAAATATGCAAAAATGTTCAAAACAGCGAATTGGGAGAGGGGAATAACCGAACCGGCCGATTTTTGAGGTCGACCCAAGCCCGCTGGGTCGACTAGGGGTTAATCCAGGGTGTTTGGCTGTCAACCCGTGGGCCGATTCGCTCAAATGCAGATTTTGCATTTGGATGGTTCTCATGGTTCATCTTTAATCTAAAGGCCCTAGATGGTTCCTACACTTGACTTCTTCCCCAAGACATGCTTTGATGGCTTGGATTGAATCTAGGTTTAATCCTATGGCCTAAAACACTTGCCTAATCTATAAATAAGACCCTAACCTATCCTAAATCCTCATTATTCATTCATGCAACTAAACTATGGCAAAATTGCTCCTCTCATGGCCTCCACTCAAAATCCTAGCCTCCACTTCATTTCTATGAGAGGTTTCATGATCATGAGAGTGTTAGAGAGTTTCTATGTTAGTATGAGAGCCTCTCAAGTTGATTTCAAGGCTAAAGCTTTGATCTTTGTTCATAAAGATGGGGTTTTGATTGATTTGGAGCTTTCATTTTTGGGTTTTAGGATGATGACATGCATAGGCTTTGTCTCAATCTTTCATCTAATCGATTTGTGCCTTCATAGCAATGTAAGCCCTTTCCCTACTCTTAGATATTAACTATGAAGTTAAATGTTCATGTTGCAAGTTTGGGTTTGATCATTGAGAATGATACATGCTATCATGTCATGCAAGTTTATGAAGTCATTATCTTGATCTCATGAGCTAAAAGCTACAACCTTTATGTTGAAATGTTGCATTATGCAACGTGAGAACCTTCATAATCTTTATGTCAACTTGCATATGAAGTCATAACCCTTATATGATGATATATGCGAGTTACTAGTCATCATTCCATGTCTTTTGTCACCATGATTCGTTTATGTGCCAAGTTTGTGTTTATGCATGTTTTTGAGGCTTAAGAATGTAACATGCAAGCTAATGAACACATTTGTGCCTCATTTGCCACCATGATTAACTTGTGGCTTAATATCCATTTTTGTCATGCCTTTGTCAAGTCTCTTCTTTTAATCCATTACGTTGTTGCGAACGTATATGCGAGTTTAAAAGCGTTGGGGTCACATTATGGGAAAACATAATGACATGAACATGATGTGGGTAAATGGGTATAAACATGACAACGTGTAACGTTAAATATGACATGTGTTTATACTTGAAAACATGACTTGAAATATAACATGGAAGTTGACATGTAAGTATGCATAAAAACACAAGCTTGGGAATTTACCTATTAAGTTAGGTCTACCCTTTGGGAATTTACCTATTAAGTTAGGTCTACCCAAATGCTTGAAAAACTTGTAACATGTTTTGGAAACATGATGAACATGACACTTAGATAATATAAGTGTGGCCAACTCGAGGTTGGGTTGAGTTTGCAACGTAAAACTACCCGGAACCGACCGGCCTAACTAGTAGTTGCAAACAATAAGACCCAATGTGAGAAGTTGGTCATGTTGTGCTTGAACCCGAGGTTAGACCAAGTTGTGGTGTAAAGCTACCCGGAACCGACCGGCTTAACTAGTAACCACAACAAAGTCTAATGTGAGAGGTTGGGGTGCATTAAGTAATTAATGCCACATGATAGGGTTAAGTTAATTTGATTAATGACTCTTAACCAAATATGACATGGACAAAGGGGTTAAGTAAATTGATTAGGCTAATGATACTTAACAAAACATGACAAGGTTGGGTAGGTTAAGTAACTTGATTTGCCTAATGACACTTAACCATTTTTATACGACTAGTGGACGGGGTTAAGTTAACCAACACTTAATCAATCCAACACGATAATTTGGTAAGGTTAAGTAAGTTTTCTTAATGACACTTAACCGAAAGATACAGTTAATGGATGGGGTTAAGATTAGACTCAACTAGTCTAAACATGATAATCGGATGGGGCTAAGTTAGCCTAGACTTAATTAATCCCACTTGGTAGTTTAATGGGGATAAGTTAAACACTTAACTAATATAACTCGTTAATTTGATGTGGTTAAGTGACCCATACTTACCCAATCTAACCCGTTAATTTGATGTGGTTAAGTGACCTAAACTTAACCAATCTAACTCGTTAATTTGATGTGGTTAAGTGATCTATACTTAACCAATCTAACTCGTGAATTTATTGAGGTTAAGTTAACCCATACTTAACCAATATAACGTGAAAACATGATAAGGCTAAGTCATGAATCGCTTGAATACACTTGACCGGTTTGACTAAGTAATTTGATAGGGTCAAGTTAATATATACTTAACCAACTTGAGCATGGTTTGTAGGGTTAAGTCTTGAACTTGGATACTTAGCCAATTTTGACATGATTTGTAGACGGGTTAAGTCTCGAACTTGGATACTTAGCCAATTTTGACATGATTTGTAGACGGGATTAAGTCATGAACTTAAGTGACACTTAATCTGTTATATAAACCCTAATTCGGAGGATTAGGTGGGTAACCGTAGTTAACAAGGATAACGGGAATAAGGCTAAGTGGTAAACCTTAGTTGAAGAATAACTAAGTAATGATTCTTAGTCAAGGAAATTTGGACCAGTTCATAGATAAATGAGTAACCTGATACGGTAGGTCATCGTTTAAGTATATGAGTAGGAGCAAGTATCTGATTTAGATAAAGGCTCCAGCGAACTGGGTAGCGAAGCAGCGGCTTCGGAGGAACGTGAGGATATTCTTGGGATCCCTCTGTGAGCTTCCAGGTGATCATACTAGGCTCATGAGAGGTTAAGGTCTGCGTTAGAAGAACCAAGAGTATGCCTTGGTTGCTATACGAGCAACCTAAAGACGAGGATGGATAGGGGATAGTCGACGATACACGGTCGTACCCTAGATAGCATTTTCGTCAGGCTACCTACCATCTTTGGTCAAGCGTGTACGTACGGAAAGGCAGAGAACACCCAATAGACCATAATTGCTATCTAATTATGGTTGCGGTAAGGCTTGGATGTGGGTTGGCCAGTGTTGTGTTCTCATACAGGATTTATCCTGTCTTGTCTTTCACTAGTTGAGGGAGGGGTCGCGTGGGACCATAGCCACGTATAGAAAAACAGACCTTAGCATCTGCATCGGCAGATAAATCGGAAGCTCCCGACCGAGTCCTGTATTTCCTGGTCTGCCCTGTGACAGGACTCGGATGGCACGATGTGATACATGTGCATACAGTCATGGAAAACGATTCACGATGAATGCGTAGGGAAAAGGGCGCGGTTGACGGTTACCGTAAATCCCAGTGGCCCTGGGTGGTTGAACCAGAACCGAGATACAAAAACGTGCAATAGGTAAGCGTAATCCCTAGTAGCCCTAGGTAGCATAAGTCCTAGTTGTACAAACGATAATTCATGCTGGAAGACCCTAGCTAGGTTTAGGGTAACAGTCCAAACCGATCTTAAGGATCCTGGAACTATGTTAAAGTAGTATAGAACCTCATGGGAAAGCCCGTATGGTCTACGGCAAGGGACTGAACACTTTCATGGAATAAAACATACGAGTTGAGTAACCTATATATGCGATATATTAGGTTGACATGGACCATTATACGACTTTTGAGTAAGGGTCATTCACGGATAATACATGATACAGTTGGGATACTAGTACGGTAGGTGCAGAGTAGATGTACAGGATAGATACCATGGGACGTTATACGTGATAGATATCTTGGGGATATTATACTTGATAGAAACCTGACGATGTGATACCTTGTTTTATCTTGACATCGTAATTTATCATGACACCTTAGTTTATCTGAGTTCAGTAGTTCATCCTGTTATTTTGATTTAGCTTATCTATCTTGTTATCATGCTTATGTTCATCTCAGTTTCTCATGTCAGTTAACTTTACTAGTTTTTATGCTAATAGTAGATAGGGCTTACTCAGTCTTTTTGACTGACCCGTTTTGTTTCGCCTCTTTTCTTCCGTTCCCCCCCCAGGTTACAGGGAGGAAATACTGCTGTTTAGTTCGGACTTCTTCTGCTTGAAGGTCATCATGGATGGCTTGGACTTTCCTTGGCTATGGCTACTTTACTGTTTTTACTTGGGGAATAATTTATGAAAAAGTCTTTATGCTTCTTTATTATTGCAAGACAGGTTTTGATGTACTCTGATGTAAAAGGCTTTAGACCTTAATTATTAATGTTTATGAAAGTTTGATTTTACTTCCGCTATGTTATATGTTCTGTCTTGTGATATTTCTGTGCATGTTTACCAATAATGCCCCTCTAAAGCTAGTGCATTCCTTTGCGAGTGACCCTAGCGGAGGCGGGGTGTTAAATTTGGTATCAGAGCAGAAGGTTACCAGACTGGGCAAAAGTTTTTAAAGACCTTCTGAAAACTATTTGAAAATCGTTTACAAAGAAGCATTTTTCAAGAAAATTTTCTTTTAAAAGAAAAAGGCTATTCCCCAAAGGCCATTAGCACTATCCTCGTTTCCTTAATTGAATCTCTTTTCCTTTCTTTCCTCCATCTGTAGTCACAGTGGTTTTAACTGCGACTAGTCTTTTCTATCTACGAAAGTGCTTTCCATGCGATGGAGGTGGTTCTCGGGAGACCAGTGGCCGCGTTATAAGGAAGGATAGTGAGAAAGAGGATAAAGGATACGGGCTTAAGGATGAGCAACTTGTTGGTATGGCTTAGTCCTCAAAGGAGGGAGAAAGATGAACAACGAAACCCATGACGAGAGAGTACCTTTGGCATGGTAAAACGGGGTGGATAGTTAAGTATTATGGGACAAGGACAAGATCATCGGGAGGGCAGTAGTATGCTCTCATTTCTAGAGTACCTCGGAAGGAGGGTAACGATCTTGTTAAAGGTTTAGCTTTTCTTCTCTATCATCCCGTTAGGACTTCGTTGTTCGTATCATTTAAGTCTGCTTCGATAGTTGAGTCTCTGCACCTTAAGTACTAGCGTAATAGAGAATCCCATTTTTGTCTCAAAGTCCTATTGGAGAATCAGTCCATTTATACATGACTTGTTTGGATTTGGGAATGTCTATGCCAAGTGTTGAGTTTGGAAATAATGCTTATGTTTATAAGCTATGGATGGATTCTAGGGATGAAGTGGTTATCCAGTAGGGGGTGCCACTCTCGGTTTTTGATAGGAGGGTAGTTAGACCATTTGACTAGCCTTGGTAATACCCTCGAAGTATCGTGTAACCTTTTTGAGGTTCTGTCATGACTAGTTACTTAGAATCCCTTGATGCCTTTATTGGAAATTTGAAGCCCGATCGAGTGGTGTTCGCCGATAAGACGGATGGTTTACTTCATTTATGCATGGGTTATAGAGATCACCCTAGTAAGTGCGCTTGATAACCTGGTTGGCATCTGTTTACTTTCAAGAGGAAGTTCTTCTACGAGAAATACCCTGTGGTACGAGGTCCGAGATTCACTAGTGAATTTTGGAAAGCTTGCATGAGATCATGAGTACGCAGTCATATTTGCGTCAAGTATTCTAGGAAAAGGATAAGTGCAAGTGGAACGAGAGGCGACGAAGAAATGAGTTCCAGCTCATGTTATGGAAACAGGAATAAGAAGCTACAAAATCGCGAAGTTAAAAGATGACTTTGATGGTCAAAGACTAGATACGCGCATGATATCTCTTTTTGGGAGTATATCCTTGATCCCTGTTTTCTGTAGAGCTTACTTGTAGGCTATCTTTTGTGGACATCCTCTCGGTCCTATTTTCTGTTACAAACCCCGTAAGGAGTTTGTCCTGTTTATCTTCTCGACCCTGTTTCAGGGAATCCTAGGTAGAACCCTATGGATGTAAACATGTATTTGGAACATGTTATGATTGATATGGTTGCAAGTGGTTGCTCGTGGATGCGCGAATACACATTAGATACTAGCTCGACTCAGTCACATTTCATATTGCAAATGCACGAGTATTTATACTTGTTTATGGATGAAATCGAATGTATTATCATGCGGTTGTCGCATATGAATGAATGATTGTGCACGCATATAGTATCTATATGGCTAGGACTATTTGCATACATGTTGGATTCATGGCACTATACATATTTTGCATTAGAAAGATTATTCAGGCCTGATCATTAGCATTAGCTAAGGAACATGTACACACACGTTTTGCATATATTCATACAGCATTAGAAATCATCTAAGGACAATGGTTGCATGTGGATGATGATTTGAGTAGAAGGATGATGGATGGTAGGATATGTTCTTCCTAACTTGGAGATTTCGGGGACGAAATCCTAAAAGGTGGGGAGAATGTAACAACCCGTATTTTCAATAACCTGTTATAACATAAATGGAGGCAGAATTAAACTGTAAAATCTGAATCAAGGGAAACGGGCTATGCCATTGCGTTCGTCTTGGAAAAATACGCGAAATAGAGTCCGAGTTTTCGAAAATCGGAGTCCGTATGACCAAGATATGGCCTCGCGAAGTTTCACGAAAAATTCCCAAATTAAAGTGTACTTAATTAAGTGAAATGGGTTGCGCAGAGAAATATATATATATTGATATATATATATATATATAATTGAAAATTAAGTACATAAATATGCAAAAATGTTCAAAACAGCGAATTGGGAGAGGGGAATAACCGAACCGGCCGATTTTTGAGGTCGACCCGAGCCCGCTGGGTCGACTAGGGGTTAATCCAGGGTGTTTGGCTGTCAACCCGTGGGCCGATTCGCTCAAATGCAGATTTTGCATTTGGATGGTTCTCATGGTTCATCTTTAATCTAAAGGCCCTAGATGGTTCCTACACTTGACTTCTTCCCCAAGACATGCTTTGATGGCTTGGATTGAATCTAGGTTTAATCCTATGGCCTAAAACACTTGCCTAATCTATAAATAAGACCCTAACCTATCCTAAATCCTCATTATTCATTCATGCAACTAAACTATGGCAAAATTGCTCCTCTCATGGCCTCCACTCAAAATCCTAGCCTCCACTTCATTTCTATGAGAGGTTTCATGATCATGAGAGTGTTAGAGAGTTTCTATGTTAGTATGAGAGCCTCTCAAGTTGATTTCAAGGCTAAAGCTTTGATCTTTGTTCATAAAGATGGGGTTTTGATTGATTTGGAGCTTTCATTTTTGGGTTTTAGGATGATGACATGCATAGGCTTTGTCTCAATCTTTCATCTAATCGATTTGTGCCTTCATAGCAATGTAAGCCCTTTCCCTACTCTTAGATATTAACTATGAAGTTAAATGTTCATGTTGCAAGTTTGGGTTTGATCATTGAGAATGATACATGCTATCATGTCATGCAAGTTTATGAAGTCATTATCTTGATCTCATGAGCTAAAAGCTACAACCTTTATGTTGAAATGTTGCATTATGCAACATGAGAACCTTCATAATCTTTATGTCAACTTGCATATGAAGTCATAACCCTTATATGATGAAATATGCGAGTTACTAGTCATCATTCCATGTCTTTTGTCACCATGATTCGTTTATGTGCCAAGTTTGGGTTTATGCATGTTTTTGAGGCTTAAGAATGTAACATGCAAGCTAATGAACACATTTGTGCCTCATTTGCCACCATGATTAACTTGTGGCTTAATATCCATTTTTGTCATGCCTTTGTCAAGTCTCTTCTTTTAATCCATTACGTTGTTGCGAACGTATATGCGAGTTTAAAAGCGTTGGGGTCACATTATGGGAAAACATAATGACATGAACATGATGTGGGTAAATGGGTATAAACATGACAACGTGTAATGTTAAATATGACATGTGTTTATACTTGAAAACATGACTTGAAATATAACATGGAAGTTGACATGTAAGTATGCATAAAAACACAAGCTTGGGAATTTACCTATTAAGTTAGGTCTACCCTTTGGGAATTTACCTATTAAGTTAGGTCTACCCAAATGCTTGAAAAACTTGTAACACGTTTTGGAAACATGATGAACATGACACTTAGATAATATAAGTGTGGCCAACTCGAGGTTGGGTTGAGTTTGCAACGTAAAACTACCCGGAACCGACCGGCCTAACTAGTAGTTGCAAACAATAAGACCCAATGTGAGAAGTTGGTCATGTTGTGCTTGAACCCGAGGTTAGACCAAGTTGTGGTGTAAAGCTACCCGGAACCGACCGGCTTAACTAGTAACCACAACAAAGTCTAATGTGAGAGGTTGGGGTGCATTAAGTAATTAATGCCACATGATAGGGTTAAGTTAATTTGATTAATGACTCTTAACCAAATATGACATGGACAAAGGGGTTAAGTAAATTGATTAGGCTAATGATACTTAACAAAACATGACAAGGTTGGGTAGGTTAAGTAACTTGATTTGCCTAATGACACTTAACCATTTTTATACGACTAGTGGACGGGGTTAAGTTAACCAACACTTAATCAATCCAACACGATAATTTGGTAAGGTTAAGTAAGTTTTCTTAATGACACTTAACCGAAAGATACAGTTAATGGATGGGGTTAAGATTAGACTCAACTAGTCTAAACATGATAATCGGATGGGGCTAAGTTAGCCTAGACTTAATTAATCCCACTTGGTAGTTTAATGGGGATAAGTTAAACACTTAACTAATCTAACTCGTTAATTTGATGTGGTTAAGTGACCCATACTTAACCAATCTAACCCGTTAATTTGATGTGGTTAAGTGACCTAAACTTAACCAATGTAACTCGTTAATTTGATGTGGTTAAGTGATCTATACTTAACCAATCTAACTCGTGAATTTATTGAGGTTAAGTTAACCCATACTTAACCAATATAACGTGAAAACATGATAAGGCTAAGTCATGAATCGCTTGAATACACTTGACCGGTTTGACTAAGTAATTTGATAGGGTCAAGTTAATATATACTTAACCAACTTGAGCATGGTTTGTAGGGTTAAGTCTTGAACTTGGATACTTAGCCAATTTTGACATGATTTGTAGACGGGTTAAGTCTCGAACTTGGATACTTAGCCAATTTTGACATGATTTGTAGACGGGATTAAGTCATGAACTTAAGTGACACTTAATCTGTTATATAAACCCTAATTCGGAGGATTAGGTGGGTAACCGTAGTTAACAAGGATAACGGGAATAAGGCTAAGTGGTAAACCTTAGTTGAAGAATAACTAAGTAATGATTCTTAGTCAAGGAAATTTGGACCAGTTCATAGATAAATGAGTAACCTGATACGGTAGGTCATCGTTTAAGTATATGAGTAGGAGCAAGTATCTGATTTAGATAAAGGCTCCAGCGAACTGGGTAGCGAAGCAGCGGCTTCGGGGGAACGTGAGGATATTCTTGGGATCCCTCTGTGAGCTGCCAGGTGATCATACTAGGCTCATGAGAGGTTAAGGTCTGCGTTAGAAGAACCAAGAGTATGCCTTGGTTGCTATACGAGCAACCTAAAGACGGGGATGGATAGGGGATAGTCGACGATACACGGTCGTACCTTAGATAGCATTTTCGTCAGGCTACCTACCATCTTTGGTCAAGCGTGTACGTACGGAAAGGCAGAGAACACCCAATAGACCATAATTGCTATCTAATTATGGTTGCGGTAAGGCTTGGATGTGGGTTGGCCAGTGTTGTGTTCTCATACAGGATTTATCCTGTCTTGTCTTTCACTGGTTGAGGGAGGGGTCGCGTAGGACCATAGCCACGTATAGAAAAACAGACCTTAGCATCTGCATCGGCAGATAAATCGGAAGCTCCCGACCGAGTCCTGTATTTCCTGGTCTGCCCTGTGACAGGACTCGGATGGCACGATGTGATACATGTGCATACAGTCATGGAAAACGATTCACGATGAATGCGTGGGGAAAAGGGCGCGGTTGACGGTTAGCGTAAATCCCAGTGGCCCTGGGTGGTTGAACCAGAACCGAGATACAAAAACGTGCAATAGGTAAGCGTAATCCCTAGTAGCCCTAGGTAGCATAAGTCCTAGTTGTACAAACGATAATTCATGCTGGAAGACCCTAGCTAGGTTTAGGGTAACAGTCCAAACCGATCTTAAGGATCCTGGAACTATGTTAAAGTAGTATAGAACCTCATGGGAAAGCCCGTATGGTCTACGGCAAGGGACTGAACACTTTCGTGGAATAAAACATACGAGTTGAGTAACCTATATATGCGATATATTAGGTTGACATGGACCATTATACGACTTTTGAGTAAGGGTCATTCACGGATAATACATGATACAGTTGGGATACTAGTACGGTAGGTGCAGAGCAGATGTACAGGATAGATACCATGGGACGTTATACGTGATAGATATCTTGGGGATATTATACTTGATAGAAACCTGACGATGTGATACCTTGTTTTATCTTGACATCGTAATTTATCATGACACCTTAGTTTATCTCAGTTCAGTAGTTCATCCTGTTATTTTGATTTAGCTTATCTATCTTGTTATCATGCTTATGTTCATCTCAGTTTCTCATGTCAGTTAACTTTACTAGTTTTTATGCTAATAGTAGATAGGGCTTACTCAGTCTTTTTGACTGACCCGTTTTGTTTCGCCTCTTTTCTTTCGTTTCCCCCCCAGGTTACAGGGAGGAAATACTGCTGTTTAGTTCGGACTTCTTGTGCTTGAAGGTCATCATGGATGGCTTGGACTTTCCTTGGCTGTGGCTACTTTACTGTTTTTACTTGGGGAATAATTTATGAAAAAGTCTTTATGCTTCTTTATTATTGCAAGACAGGTTTTGATGTACTCTGATGTAAAAGGCTTTAGACCTTAATTATTAATGTTTATGAAAGTTTGATTTTACTTCCGCTATGTTATATGTTCTGTCTTGTGATATTTCTATGCATGTTTACCAATAATGCCCCTCTAAAGCTAGTGCATTCCTTTGCGAGTGACCCTAGCGGAGGCGGGGTGTTAAATAAAGCAAGACTGTTGGCTATCGAAAAAGACCAATGAGGCTCAGGTAAATGAAGTGGCAGAAACTTCTGGGCCCTCAGCTATTCAGGAAAGGCCAGATGTTTTAGACGGCACGCTTAATGTCAAAGGTATTCCAGTTAAAGTGATGTTTGACATAGGCGCGTCACGAAGCTTCATTTCGAAGGATGCAGCTAAGAAACTGGATTTGAATTTGAAAAGGCTAAAGGAACCAATGACTGTCCAGAATCCTGTTGGGGGTTCCATTGATCTCAGTTGGGTTTATGGAGTGCCAGTTTCTTTCTCTCGTTATCGGTTTCCTACCATCGCGGTCGTCATGAATTTTAAAGAGTTTGATCTTATCTTGGGGTTAGACTGGTTGACCAAATATGAAGCTGAAGTCAAATGCGCCGACAGAGTCGTAAAGGCAAAGATTAAATCAGGTGATATATAACCATTCCCTGTGAAGGTCAGAATGCTAATAGAAAAGACTTCTGGGCAGCTTTGAATGTTTCTCCAGCCCAAATAGAAAATATCCCGGAAATCACAGAGAATATTCCCGACCTAGTGAAAGATATCCCTGTCGTCAAGGACTATGCGGATGTGTTCGAAGAAGTTGTTCGCTTACCTCCGCAGAGAAATAGATTTCAAAATTGCTTTAATTCCGAATGCAAGGCCGGTAGTTCACGCTATTCGAAGAATGTCCTTGAAAGAGAAAGAGGAATTAGACAATCAAACACGACAACTAGTATGGAAGGGTCTAATCAGGCCCAGTTTCTCTGATTGAGGAGCAGCAGTGGTGTTTGTCCCAAAATCTGACGGTACTCTACGTCTATGTGTGGATTATCGTGATCTGAACAAACAGACGATAAAGAACAAATATCCATTGCCGCGGATTGATGATTTGTTGGATCGATTAAATGGCGCATAAGTATTTTCAAGGATGGACCTAGCTACAGGCTTCCATCAACTTCGAATCGCCGAAGAGTGTGTTCCAATGACAGCATTCAGAGGTCCCGACCTATTCTACGAGTGGTTAGTAATGCCGTTTGGCTTATGTAACGCTCCTGCTTACTTCTTCGATCTGATGAATAGAGTGTTCAGAGGAATTTGAATAAATTTGTTCTGGTTTTTATTGACGATATTCTAATCTTCTCTAAATCAAAGGCCGAACATGAAAAGCATCTGGAATAGGTTCTAGAAATTCTGAGACGGAATGTACTAAAAGCCAAAATTTTCAAATGTATCTTCTGGCAAGATGAAGTAAAATTTCTAGGCCACGTCGTATCGAAAGAAGGAACCGCTGTGGATCCAAGCAAAATCACAGCTATTCATAATTGGAAACAGACCAGTACCCCCACTGAAGTCCACAGTTTTCTCGGATTGGCTAACTATTACCGGAAGTTCGTTAAAAACTTTTCGAAGATATCTGGTCATTTAACGAAGCTTACGAAGAAGCACTCTAAGTTCAAATGGACTCCAGAAAGTGAAGAGGCTTTTGAAGAGCTAAAATTAAGACTAACGACTGCTCCAGTGTTAACCATCATCGATGGCAACCAGGATTTGAAAGTCTGGACTGATGCTTCTAGAGAAGGCCTTGGCGCAGTGTTAATGCAAAGAGGCCAAGTGATTGCTTATGCTAGCCGTCAACTTAAGTCGCACGAAAAGAACTACGTAACTCATGATCTTGAGTTATTGGCTATAGTATTCGCTTTGAAAATCTGGAGACACTATCTGTTGGGTGAGAGATTTGAACTGTTTACGGATCATCAGTCGTTAAAGTATCTGTTCACCCTGAAAGACCTGAATCTGAGACAACAACGTTGGCTAGAGTTCCTTGCAGCATATGATTTTGAGATTCTATACACTCCAGGGAAAGCCAATGTCATGGCCGATGCGTTAAGCCGAAAGAATGAAATGATCGCCAGTTTTATCATTGTGACTTCTTTGATTGACAAGATATCGGCTCTCCAAAAAGACGACCAATTTATCAAAGGAATGAGTCAGCGAATTCGTGAAGGCAATGCTTCGGATTTCCAGCTAGACAGCGAAGGGATTCTGAGGTTAGAAGGACGAATTTGCGTTCCAGAAATTCCTGAACTCAGGAGAGATGTGCTTGATGAATGCCACAAATCTAAGCTCAGTATCCATCCGGGTGTGAGTAAAATGTATAATGATATCAAGCGCACATTCTGGTGGAAGTCGTTAAAAAGAGACATCTCGATATATGTTAGTCGATGCCCTACTTGCCAGCTAGTCAAAAGCGACCAACAGAAATTGGCTGGATTGTTACAACCACTAGAAGTTCCTGGTTGGAAGTGGGAACATATTTCTATGGATTTCATTGATGGTCTGCCCAGAACCAAAAAAGGGAATGACAGTATTTGGGTGATCGTAAATCGCTTCACGAAGACCGCCCATTTCATACCTGTAATATCAAACAGAACTGCTCAGAGTCTGGCGCAGATATACTTCAAGGAAATAGTTAGACTTCATGGAGTGCCTCTCAGTATAGTCAGTGATAGAGATACAATATTCACTAGCAAATTCTGGGAGGCATTTCAAGTCGAGCTGGGAACGAAGTTGAACTTAAGCACTGCTTATCATCCTCAGACAGACGGTCAGACGGAGAGGGTGAATCGTATTTTAGAAGATCTATTACGGGCTTGTGTTATAGATTTCGGTGGATCATGGGAAGACCACATGCATTTGGCTGAATTCTCATATAACAACAGCTACCAGGCGAGTCTGACAATGTTGCCATTCGAAGCATTGTATGGTAGACCGTGCCGATCTCCTGCTTGTTGGGTCGAACCTGGAAATAGACTTGTGTTAGGGTCAGACATGATTCGAGAAGCTGCCGACAAAGTCGATTTTATCAAGAAGCAAATTACTCGCCGCTTAAAGCCAACAAAAGAGTTATGCCAATAGAAGAAGAAGGGATATATCCTTTGCTGTTGGCGACTACGTGTATTTGAAAGTATCGCCGATGAGAGGAGTTATTCGGTTCGGTAAAACTGGAAAGTTGGCGCCCAAATTCATTGGTCCGTTTCCTATTCTGGAACGGATCGGAACTCTCGCTTATAGGGTCAAATTGCCTGACTGGTTGCCTGGAGTTCATGATGTATTTCATATATCTCAACTTCGAAAGCACGTTCATGATCTAGACTTGATCGTGGAAGAAGCAGCTCATCAGGATATTGAAATCACTCCAGAATTAGCTGTGAGAAGAGAGCCGCTAAAGATCATCGGCAAAGAAACCAAAGAGCTGAGGAACAAGAAGGTTCACTTAGTCAAAGTGCAATGGAGTGGAGATCCGCGAGATTGTGCTTGGGAAACTGAGGAGAGCATTCAGAAAGCTTATCCTAGATGCCGAGTGGATATCTCTGATTGACTCTGGTGCAAGGTACATTTACCTTACTTTGCACTACCATTTAATTCTCTACTCTGTTGTTATTTTCTTTCCATGGATGTGCATTTTTAAAATTCGATAGTCTGAATGATTTTAAAAGGAGAATAGGAATTAATTGAAATGGTTTTGAAAAGTTAAAAACAAATTGCTTGTTGGTTGTGTTGTGTGATTGTAGATTAGATTAATTAAAATTATTGAAACGATAGTTAATTTAATCAACAATAGAATAATGTTAGAATTTATTCGATTATATCACACATTGAACTGATTAGGAAATAGATAGAAATATATACATGTGCATTTTATATATTTGAGCAGGTAAATGGATTAGTTGTTGAGTAAAGATTTTATTTGCGTGCCGGACAAATAGGTAAACCTTAATGAGTTGGATGCGAAATATTATTATATCAACTCCTGTGAGTGCCATTGGATGCGGAGTGCTGGTTATTCTGTGTGAAATAATAAACGTCGCCATAGGATAGTAACCATTAATTTTGAACTACATTGCATGGCATACTTCTGGAAGATAGGCATACTTCATCATATACCACATAAGCATTTGGGGCTTGTGTGAGGAGGTGGAAGATTTACCATACGAGCGAGAGGCTTGTATGACGATGACTATATTTTACAGGTTGAACTGATGACTGATATGGACTATTTTAATTGTAACGATTAAATAGCCAGATTAATAAAAACCCCACACGGGTCTGGAGTTGACAATAATCACGTCTCTCTAGTTATTAGATATGGCACATGGACTATTTATTTCCCTCACGGGGCAGGGTGACGAGAATTTATTCTCTGGAGTTATTATCAATACATGCACCCCTGTAAACACCAGAATATATCACTATAAATATGTGTATGCTTATTAGGATTTATTGGGTACCTAATACGGCCCAATAAATTTCCAAACCTCTCTCCGTACAAGGGAGGTTATGGCGAAATTTTTCGAAATTTCCGGGTGATAGCCAAATTTTTGAAGAATTTGAAAATTCTCAGAAACTGAAAAGTTGGAGAATTGAAGCCAGATCGAACGTAGTGTTGATTAATCAAACCACTTTCGACTTTGTTCCTTTTCGGGGACGAAAAGTTTTAAGTGGGGGAGATTGTAACGACCCAGAAAATCTGAACAAATTTAAAATTTTTAAATTGGCTAAAATAATGGATTTTAAATATTTAAAATAAATATTTTGAATAATAGCAATGAAAACTGAGGTTGAATCGACGTTTGAAAACGAATATAATTAATTATAATTATAAACAAGGCCTGAAAAGGCGCTGCAGTTTCAAAAATTGAATTCAAACTTTGTCGGACTGTACCGGGTGCAAAACAAAACGGATTTTAGTGAAACCAAAAATATTTAAATCTGTTAGTGAATACCTTTCTAACGAATCTGAAAAATCGAATTTTCATAGCGGAAAGCAAAAGTTATGGCCGAATGAATTTTCACTATGGAATTTATATAGCCTGTGAAATTGGCCATTTTGCATACGACCTCGGAATTCGACGAAACTACTTTCGTTGGATCCGGGATGTGAAGTTATTGCTAGGTTTCAAATTTCATAATTTTTGAAGCTAGTATGTGAGCGTGGCAAAAGAAAATGTGTTTTGGTCAATTATAGTTAAATTGGATCGACTAGAAATGGGCCTTTTTGCAAACAGTCTCAGAATTCGACGTAACTAGTTTTGTTGGGACCGTATCGTCAAAACATAGCCAGATTTATTTTTCTGGAATTTTTCGAATCAGTTTGTGGTCCTGGCAAATTGAAATGCACGTTCAAATTAAATATTGAATGTTTTATATTTTAATTTGAATGGAAACTGACTGAAACAGTCGAATGGGCCTTCGAAACATATCCCATTGTGTTCGGAATGGTGGTAAAACGCTAGGGACGACAGTCGTTGGGTTTCAATTGGTGGTCATGTCAAAAAAAACCCTTTAAAGACCCACCGACCAATCAGAATTTAGGAAAAAAAAGAGAAAAATCCTCAGACCCCCCCCCCCCCCGATCGACGGCGATAAAGGCTCCCCCCTTCTCTCCTCCGCCGCCGCCGCTACAGGCCACCAGAGCTGCCACCACCACATCCAATCGAACCGCCTCCCTCTCCTCTTCAAATCCGACACAAGCTCCGCCTCCATCGACGCCCCCATCGCCAGAAACGGCCTTCCAAAGCTCCGAACTTCCTGACGCCGCCGACTACAGATCTGACCACCGTACCCCCTCAAACCACCATCGATCGACAGCCCTCACCTCCCTCTTCGACGCTGCAGCCACCGATCATCCCAGTTCTTCCCGGATTTCGCGAATTTCTCCGACCTAGTTTTGAACAGCATATAAAGGTAATTCCTTTATATTGTTTAAACACTTTTTAGTGTTGCAAACCTTTTAAAAATCATATCTTTTTCATTTCTTGACGAAATTCAGTGAAACAAGAGACAGTGGACTCGTGTGCATGTCTTCTGCATTCTAGAAGAGACCGCATATTTTTCTGAGCCTTCTGCTATTTTTGGTGGAGTGGAACCCAATGTGAGATTTCTAATTTATAAACAATATGGAAAACGACGATGTATAAATTATATAGTCGATGTATGGGTTATATAAGCGTTGTACACCTCCTGTATAAGCGTTGTATAAGTTGTACGTTCGATGTATAAGTTATATATGCGTTGTAAAAATTATATATGTGTTGAAATAGAAGTGAATTGCTATAAATATATATATACGCCCCTCGTCCACAAACCATGGACGATATTTATTGGTTGTGATTTGTGGTGAAAGTTGATTGATAGCGAATGGTTATTTGGGATTGTTTGTGGTTGATATTGATTGATTGTGGTTGAAAAATACCCGTTTGTGGTTGAGAAATATTTGGTTGAAACCACATAGGATTCGTTTGTGGAAATGAAATAAATATATACATGCCGCCTGCGTGCGAACTAGATGCATGATTCCCATTGTCAAAAACCGCGAGGTTTTAAGGTAGAGCGAGGAGCCGTACTAGGGACGGTCCCGGTTTTAACTACCCTGCCGTTATGCTGCCGAAATTTTGAATAATATTCATGTGTTTGAATTATTTTCATTTGCTGAAACCATATTTATTCATTGAATAAAAAACCTTCATGTGTTGAATCGATATTCATTCGTTGAATTGAAATTCATGTGTTGAATGGTATTCGTGTTTTAAATATAAAAATCACATTTTTATCTATATATAGAAACTATAGAAAACCTTCATGTGTTGAATCGATATTCATTGGTTGAATTGAAATTCATGTGTTGAATGGTATTCGTGTTTTAAATATAAAAAATCACATTTTTATCTATATATAGAAACTATAGAAAACCTTCATGTGTTGAATCGATATTCATTCGTTGAATTGAAATTCATGTGTTGAATGGTGTTCGTGTTTTAAATATAAAAATCACATTTTTATCTATATATAGAAACTATAGAAAACCTTCATGTGTTGAATCGATATTCATTCGTTGAATTGAAATTCATGTGTTGAATGGTATTCATATTTTGAAATAAATTGTTTCATAATAAAAATCACCTTTTACCACCTATATAAACTATATAAAATAATAGTGTTTTGAAATAAATTGTTTTACAATAAAAATCACATTTTTATTATATACATGAATTGTTGAAATGTGAAGTGTTAAAAATAGTAACTCGTTCAAATAAATATGCATGAGTGGAAATATTCATTAATTAGCTAATGTTGTGATTTTTACCTATGCATGCAACATTAGAATGAACGGTGTTTTTAAACCAAATGGAATCAAATATGAAGTTGAATGGAAAATGATAAGTGATAAGAACTGTATATATGTACATGCATATTTATTGAACAGGTTATAGCAAAGAGGCTAGAGAAGAGGAATAAAATTTGGTGCCCGACAAATAGGTACACATTTACTGTTTTGTTTGGGTGATGATTTTATGAGCCTGTTGGCTAGCCGCTTGGCTTTTTCTTTTTCTTTTTGACATGAGACGCCCGTGTGGCTATTTGGGAATTTTCCCAGCCCCTCCCGTACAAAGGAGGTTATGGCGAATTTTTCCGAAATTTAAAGGCGTTAGTGAAATATTTGAAGTGAAAATGATATGGAAATTGTCGAATGAACTATATTTATATAAAAATATAAATAAAATTAAAACGAAACATGGCCGTGCAGTTCGTGTTTTGAAACCGTGGTTTCAAACAACTAGTGCGGGAAATCCGACCATTGGATTTTCCCGAAACCGCAACCGTTGGGTTCGCCTTGGAATAATCTTTCCAACGGCACCAACTTTGTAAAAATCCAACGGTTGGATTGTCCGGAATGTTTAATTCAAATCTGAAGAAAAACAGCGCCTGAATCGATTATATTTTTATATATATATAAATATAATTATATTTAATCGAATAACGACGCTGCAGTTCATATTTTGAAATCGAAACTTCAAACGATTGTACCGGGAGATCCGACCTAGGGCTGTAAATTTTGTTCGAATGTCCGACGTCCGTTTGTGTCCGTGACCGAAATACGTCCGTCCGAGTCCGTCCGATTTTCATTTAGGACAGGAGTTAGGACAACAAAATTTTACGAGAAAAAAATCATGTCCGGTCCGAGCTCGTCCGAATTACTTGTAATTCGACATAGTTGAGAGAAAATCTAGTAAAATGTACAAAATGTGATATATATAGCCATGTCCGACCGAGCCCGATCGGTCCGAACATGTCCGTGTCCGATCGATTTTATTTAGGACACGAATTAGGACAACGAAATTTGTTCAAGAAATTTTTTGGTTCGGTCCGTGTTCGGTCCGATTTTTTTAGGACAGAAACTGAACACACTTCCGTCCGGTCCGGTCCGACCGATTTACACCCCTAATCCGACCGTCGGATTTTCCCGAAACTGGGACCGTTGGATTCGTTTTGGAAAGACCTTTCTAATGATGTGAATTTTGTGAAGATCCAACGGTTAGATTTTCAGATATGTGTAAATCAAATCTGAAGAAAAACAGCGCCACGACCGCGTTATGGCCCGAAGCGTCGTTTTGAATAAATTGGCTATTTTAAAATAAATAAAAATAGCGATAAATCGTTATAAAATATCATAAACGATATGGAATGAAAATAAACTGAATTTTCTCGATTTATGTGGTATTTGATGGTTGAATGGGTTTGGTGTGAAAATTACATTAAAGAACAAAATTGGTGTTGTCGAATGGTTTAACCATTGAAATAAATTGATTTAAAATTCTAAATATACGTGAATTATTTGAAAAGGCCGAGTTAATTCTCATTTCAAATAATTGACCGACGATTGAAAGTCGAAGATGAAGATGGTGGTTGAAGACCGGAGATCTTCACCTCGTTTGGATCGTAACCGAGGTCCTGATTGGGAGGCATCCCGAAATATGGATAATGAGTGGTGATCATCCAGACGTACGTGGTGATCGATGGGTTTGCGAGACATTTAGTGCCTCCGGTTTCGTTCAGACCCAGAACGGACTTGTAAATGGACTGTGTGTCTAACATTGGATTTTATTCTGTGTTGATTGATCTCTATTAAATATACATCTGTTTGGCGGCGGAGAATTTATTCTTTTGCTTAACGCCCTTCTCTGAAACGCACGAGCTCAGAGGTTGTATATCGATGGACATCAGTCGCATGGTATGAATTGCCTGTGTGGCATGCTAAGATGCAGTGATCAGGGCTTCTGTTGAAAAGCAAAGTCTCGTGGTGATGATCAAAGCACCGCCGGTGTGGCGTAGCTTTGTGTGTAACGTAAAATCGCGAGCCTCACACCCCGGTATGAACCAGAAACGGGAGAAGGACCTTAGGGAGGGCATGTGTTTCTTTCTAGCTAGGGTGGTGTCAGTGACCTACCAGCCCTGACATTTATATACTTTTCACCTGTGTGGTTGCTGCTGTTGTGAGGCGCCTCGGTTTGATCGGACGATCTGGGTCCGATGGAGTCATTCGTTGGCTCGTTTACGCCCCAAAGGGCGGGGAAACGTATTGTTCAGGCATAATAATCCACATCGGTGGACCGGCCCTGACGATCCAAGGGGCAGTTGCGGTTGTTCCGGAGGCTCGGGCTAGGGAGTCTCGAAGTCGGTAAGGACTATCTTTTGCCTTAGTTCATGACGGAAATCCAATTTCCAAATACGTGACTGTGCGGTTTCGATTGTATATATATTTGGCGACATAGTGGCATGGGACGCTCATGTCGTCTATGATTGATAGTTATGATTTGAATTTTTTTTTGAAACATATAAACACTAGTAGTAATATCAAATGCTTTTGTTTTATTCGTGTCAACCATATTTTGGCCATTATAAGGTAAAACTCTATCCTCCGGTTTGCGTTGCATTGTGTGATGGGAACTGAGTCTTATAATGGCTTCATTTTTATAAAAAGCATTGCGATGTTTAAAAGAAAGATTTGTTTTAGAGCACTGGCAATCCAAGGGAGTAAACCCGTTCCACGAAAGTGGCGTGGTCCTGTGATTAGCCATATGTTAAATGTGTTGAATAGATTTCTCATACCAGTCCCATGACTGACTCGTAGTTTGTTTCACTTTCAAACTCGGGTGCCCCTTTTTCTACACGGACAGCCTTGTATTCAGGTTTAGCTGGTTTTCTCTGGATAGCTGGAGCTGAAGATGGATTCTATCATTTATCTCTTTTTATGCTGTTCAGCTCCTATTGTACATATTTTGTTTGTTTTCCGCTGTAGACATTTATGTATAGCTGAACTGTAATTGTACTAAGTAAGATCCTGTATACTGTGTAACTCTGATGATTACTTTTATCCAGTATATTCTATTGTTCATTATCTGGTGTATTTATTTAATTCTGTTCTGCTATTTTCTGTTTCTGTGTTATATTCCAAAGATAACCCTTGTCTCCGTCAGTACGGGGTTTGGGGTCGTCACAATAACATTGCAAACAATCATCTAATTAAGGCAAACCTTTTTCAAAGCTTACTAACTTTTTAGTAATTAGTAATTGATGTTTCTAATTAGTAATGGGATTATGTAATCAAGTTTATAATATAACTTATCATCCTCTTAATCATTCTACAACTTTATAATCATAAATAAATAAATTTATGAAGTATAGCAAGTAAATATTAGTAAAGAATCATCTCACCCACCTTCTCTTCCGTCAAATCAAGTATTAATTATCCAAGTACAAAATTTTGCTCTCTTGAAATATTGGATGAATCTTTAACCTCAACTAAAAAATAATTCCCTATTGGGTTATAGGAAGAATGGGATGATAGAAATATTTAATTAATTATTTGAGCTTGGACTAGTTGAGTTTGATTTCGAGGGTTAAGGGTGAATTCAGAAAGAGCCGAAGAGAGAAATAAAGATAAAAAATTAAAATTAAATAATGAAAGGGTTATCCAACTTATAGGCAACCTAATGGGCCTTACCAAAATTCATTTTTCTCTCAACAAATCATTATTCACTACATAAATTTGCAGACTTCAATCATAGTTGAGTTTATTCTCATTTTAATGGAGTTTTTATTTTGATGTTGGTTGCCCCAGGTTCCGATTCATATATTTTGAAAAAGGCATACAATTGTTGTTCCATTAATCAACGATTAAATATTTAATTAACTATTTAAACATCAAGTTACCAAAATTACGAGGAGTTGTTGTTTAGCTGGCATATTCTTTCAAATTTGGCGTTAAGTTTCTCAAAAAGATCTCCTAGTATGTATTTTAATACCACAACCGCATGAACTTATCTTCTAATGGTTTTATAAGAGCTCTCACAAATTACAATGAAACTTGGAAAATGATGCACTAATCCAAGCCATCAGGTGTCATGATCAGAATTTTTCGGATAGAATTTACTTAGGTTGAAATTTCAAGCTTAGAAATGCACTGGACAAAGTCAAAGAAAACTAGTTCTGATAATCTCCATTTCACTTCAGCTTGGACCTATACAATTAAAGCTCTACAAAACCATAACTATACTACATAATGCTTTTTAACTACCAGGCCTATTTAATTTAGCAATATTAAATAGTAAATCTGCATTAAGCCTAACTATTTTTGCTCGTCCGCTAAATCGAGTGTTTTTAGCAACTTTTTTAGCAACAATAATAGAAGAAATTGAAATGGCTAGTTTTAAACAAAATCAGAAAAATTAGGGCAAAGATCTAATTTTAAGGCAAAAATGTTAAATATAACTTAGACATCTACGTTTGTCGGCCATACTCAGATGATATATATCACCGTATTCTTTGCTATTGATACATAAGGTTAAATAATATCACTTTTTCCTATATAAATGATTTGAAAATGGAAATATATTAACATTAAATAAATACAGTTTTTATTTATATTTAAGCTTTTGCCACCTTGCTATATCCCTACTTTATCTCCCTATAACTTTTTACGCCTCTCTCACTGTAAAACTGCTAAGCGTTTTAACTACGCATGTTTGACACATATATCCTTTGAAAATCAAACTCTTTTGAAAATTTCTTTATAGTGGTTTATCCAATACTCTTGATCTTCAATGGTTTAACCTTGAAATATAGATACTACCTTTTCATTAGCTTTTAGGATAAGCCCTCTTGTTTCGGCATACCAATATGTCAAAGCATGTTTGATCTTATTTCATAAAGCTTAGTTTCTAAGTGGATAGAAGGAACCTTTCACTCTCACTTATGTGTTTAGTGGTCTATCATGGGCATAAATCATCACTTTAGATACTGCGAATAAGTATCACTTTACTAATTCACTTATGTTTGTAGTGTTTTTGAAATAAGAGATATTTTGAAGAAGCTTTTTGTGACCACTCAATATATTAGAAATAATGATCACAAGGATATCATATCTCAATTTAATGCTTTCCTTGTGAATACAAGATTTGTAACACCCCGTAATTCTGTGACATTAAGTTTCTCAAATTAAAGTATAATTAATTTTTAAAAGAAAAATTAAAAGAAAAAGATCCATGCAGTTGTTTAATTTAAGTATTGTAACTAACATGAAAAAAAAGAGATAAGGAGAGAACAATAATTATTATTGTTCTAAGACTTATTAACAAAAGCCTCTGTAGCTCAGTTGGTTAAGGCATTGGATTGGTAGCATGGAGGTCGGGGGTTCGAACCCCGACGGCGGCATAATTTTTTATCATTGTTTTAGAGAGGGCCAACTAAACATGCAAATATATGTACGTATACAAATTCAAAATTTGAAAGGATAAGAATGTACGTATAAGGAAATAAAGAAAATATATATATATACATATGAGAAATATAAATATATATATATACAAAAATATATGTATACGAAAGATAAAATTCAAGATAAGGCTACAGTCAATGAAATATGGCAACATCATTTGAATTTTGAAAATAAAATGAAAGTTGTGCGTATATATATATACGCGTAAAATGGTCGTTAGAGGAATTGTATACATATAAGAATATTTCATGTGAATAAAACAGTTAAATAAATTCCAGAAATTCAAAAGTTTGAAAATCAAACTTTTACGCCAAAATACTTGTGGGACCCAATGCTGACTCAGCACTGCGTGTATGATAAGGTTTGGCTAGATTCATCTACGTACCTGGACTATTTTCTTAACTAGGTTCAATGCTGACTCAGCGCTGCGTGTACGATAAGGTCTTGAGCAGCTATATAAACAGCCCTAGTCTTCATTCTCTTTGCACCAATTCTCTTCTATCCTTATGCTGCTAAGATTCATGGCTTCTTCCCCTCCTCTAAATTTTCTTAAATAAATAAAATAAAATATGATTCAAGACGAGGAGATGCTGCTAAAAGACTTTTAAGGAGGGATTCAAATCAAAGTTTCAAGTGAAGAATTCAAAGGCTAGCTCAAACAAGTTTCAAGCAACGACGCACGAATCATAGCCATGCTTTCCTTCTTTTCTAGATCTATTTTCTGTAAGTTGGTTATTTCTAGATCTGAATATTTTGTTTTATTTGTGACATGAAATTAAAGGAATAAAGGAATATGCCAAATCTCTCTCTCTCTCTTCGAATCTGTGTTTATACTCTTGGACTGAATTAAGAACTGTTATGATTCGAGGACAAATAAGACTGTAACCATGACTATGACTATAGAACTGTGGCCTTTGAAAGCATATGCCTTTGGACTATGACATAAGCCTTTGATTTTGGGACATATAAACATTGCCTATGACAATGACTTATGACTATGGGAATTATTTTCCCTTTTGGACTATGAACATCGCATATGACTATGGACATTTCCTATGACTGTGACTGTGACTACAAGGATTATTTCCTTGACTAGGCCTATACCTTTGATTTGGACATAAACTATTACTTATGACATAATGAGGACAACTGTGATTTTGACACCCATGATTTATGATTAGGAAAATATTGCTTTAGTTTTGTGATTGAGAAGTTGGGTCTAAACCCAATTATTTATTCTACCTGTTCCTTGGTTTTTCTTTGGTTTTAAGACAGTGGGAATTTACCTATTAAGTTAGGTATACCCACGTTCTTGAACCTATTTTGCCCATTCTTTGGTTTTAAGACAGTGGGAATTTACCTATTTAGTTAGGTCTACCCATATTCTTGAACCTACATTGTTATCCAAACCTTTTTATGCCAATTATTCCTTCTTGTCATTTTGATTCATTCCCTTTTTTATCTACGAATCTAAATTTATTTATAATCTAGGTTGAATCACGATTATTCGAACGGTGGGAATGCGATTTGGGGAAAAACATGGAAATGAATATGAACGTAGTTGTAAACTTGGAAATTGGCATAATTTGGAATATGTATTATGACATGCATATTAAAATGAAAACGGGGAAATTTGACATGGATTAGGGAATATGTGATTTTGACATATTAAATTTAGCGTTAGTAAGTAGGCTAAATTTTAGGCATAAAATGTAAACTAGAAAAATAATTCTAGTTTTGCCATAAATTGTGAATTAGGATGTTAAACCAAGATTGGGTTAATTAAGGTTGATTTGGAATAAGTATATTAGCACAATTTTGAATTTATTCATAATTGTGAGCAATTGTCATGTTTAGAATAAATTATGGTTAGCGACACTAAACTTGGTATAATTTACATACCAAAAAGTATAAATATGATAAATAAGAGAGAATGGGCCATAATAATAAATGTGACAATGTACATTAAAAGAGTAGTAATGAAATCAGTAAATTAGGAGTAATTTACTTATAGAATTCGTCATAAATGTTAAATTGTTCATTTACCACAAGATATGTAACTTGGTTAAATTTTGGCCATAAATTATAAACTAGGATATTTAATCTAGTTTCGGCAATGAAATAGGAAATGGCCTAAACTGCATGTTGGGTTAGGACTTGGGCCTAGAATATAAGTATACTAGTAGGCTTGACAAATAAATATAGGCCAAATTTGTCTAAAAAGGGGAAATGGGCTTTTGAAATAAATTGTTAACAATTTATAAACAAAAGAAAAGTATTTTGATAACACCCCTTTTTATAACACATAGACCAGAAGGTTCTAGGGTGACAGAGAGGATAGTGTCTAGGCTTGGGTTTGGAAAATACAAGTTTCCAGCCCTCCCTGGCTATCCCTAACTGATCTGAAGGACGGGATGGTTGTTTTCAAAACCAGATTTGGAAATTAATCAAAAACCCTTTGAACTTAGAAAACATGAATATGCCTAACCCGAGGTTAGACTGAGTTGCGGTGTAAACCTGCCCGGAACCGACCGGCACATCCAGTAACCGCAGCAATATCTGTCTAATGTGAGAGGTTGCGGCTTTAATTTATTAATTAAAGCTAGAATGGGAAGGTTAAGGAACACTTAACCAACTTAGCACAGTTAAAGCTAGAATGGGAGGGTTAAGTCCATGGGAATACTTAGCCAAATTAACATGTTGACTAGACTAGAAGGTGGGGTTAAGTAAAGTTAATACACTTAGCCAATTTAACATGTTAATTAGACTAGAGGTTGGGGTTAAGTAATACACTTAGCCAAATTAATATGTTAGCTGGACTAGACTATAGGGTTAAGTAAACTTGAATGCTTAACCATCAGAATATGATAAATGAATAGGGTTAAGTAAAAAGCATAAAGGGATAACACTTAACCAGTGTAATAGGATAAGGGAAGAGGGTTAAGATAGCTTCAATCGACTAAAGACACTTAACCAACCCAACCTGGCGAGAAAGAAAACTAAATAGTAAACCTCAGTTGAAAAAGGGACTAAGTAGTAAAACTTAGTTAAGAAAACAAGGAATTTGGAAACTAAGTGGTAAACCTTAGTTAGTAGAACTAAGTAGTAATTCTTAGTATAACACGAAGGAGCGGACATCCATATGGTTTTAAGAAGGCTCCAACGAATTGGGTTACGAAGCCCGAGGCTTCGAGGGGACGTGAGGGTACTCTTGGTATCCCTCTGTGAGGCTGCAGATGATCATCCTGGGCTCACAGAGGTTAAGGTCTGCGTTAGAAGAACCGAGGGTATGCCTTGGTTGCAATATATATATGTGGCAACCTAAAGACTAGGATGGACCAGCGTGATTCGGCGAGAAGACGGTAGCCCTGTGATAGCAACTCGTCGTCTACCATCCATCTTGAGTCAATCGAGATACGTGAAGCGGAAAGGCGGAGAACTCCAAAAGACCATATACTTGCTATCTAGTTATGGTTGCGGATGGCCATAGGATAGTGGGGCACCGGGGGCCGGCGTATAGTTCTCATTTTACAAGGTGTGCCTTTCATTAGTTGAGGGAGGGGTCAAGTGGGACCATAGCCACTGGAATAAAAACAGACCTTAGCATCTGCATCGGCAGATATCCGAAAGCTCCCGACCGAGTTCTGTATTCCTTGATTTGCCCTGTCACAGGACTCAGATCGCACATTACAGGACATGTGCATCTAGACAAGCGATAACGATTCGCGATACATGCGTGGGGAAGCCTAGGAGCATATACCACTCTAGGTAGTGTGTCCTAGACTTGGGGGCATTGTTCGACAGGTAGCGTAATCCCTAGTTGGACTAGGTGGCATAAACCCTGAACTCGAAAAGCGTTCAGCAGATAGCGTAAAACTATAGTTAAATCTAAGAAGCACTTGATAGAAAACCCTAGACTAGATCTAGGTAATAAATAATAAATGGATGCCTGAAGACAATGGAAACTACAGGGGTTGGGATCACGTTATCGTTACTAGTTGAACACTAGTTAGGTGGTGCAGAGATATAGAAACCAGTATAACAAGGAAATAGCGAAGCTGCGAAAGTATTAGAGCGTATCCAGTCATCTTAGCATATCTTGTGATTACCTTGTCTAATCTTGTTGACCTTATCGTCATGGTGTAATCTTGTATTCAGTTAATTCATGTCGTTTTGTTTTTTCATGTTCACATGCTAGAAGTTACTGAACTTACTCAGGCTTTATGTCTGACTCTGTTTTTCTTTCGTCTTCTTTTCTTCCGTTCCCCCCCAGGTAGTTGAGGAGGGAATAGTATAACTCAGGATTAGACTGGACCGTTGCTCTTTCCCAGCTTGAAGATTTGACGAAGTTGTCTTTGGATTCTCTTCCAGATGCTATGGCTGGCTCTTGCTACATTGGGGAATATATAAATGTATTTTCATGCTTCTTTATTTTATAAAGACAGATGATACTCTGATATTGTAAAAGAATCTTGTACAGACTAAATTATCAATAAAGCAAAGTTCTATTTTCCACTGTTTAATAATTTGTCTGTCTTGTAATTTATCTGCATCTTTTACCCAAAATGCTCCACAGAACTTAGTGCATTCCCTTTGTGAGTGACACTAATGGACGTGGGGTGTTACAAGATTTATCATATTAGTGATATTCATATTGATTAGAATAAGGTTATCATGATTAGTCCTATTGCCATATTTTCTTCTTATGGAATCTACCTTTTCCCATTACATCAACTCTGGTTATATATTATTCGTTGGTTGCCGATAAGAAAAAAACTATTTCTTACTATGCATAAGAAAACTTCTAGTAGCGTAATTTCATAATATACCATCACACATATGTTTTGAAAGCTTATTAGACATTTACCAAAGACAATCATAATATTCATTATCCTATAGAAAACTATCTTTATTTAATGAAGCATTTGTATAGAAAACTACACTCCAACTCATACTAGAAATTTTGTATGACCTTGTTTGCAATTGCAAAACAATACTGGTAGCATTATGATCTATATCATTTTCTCTATTAACCAGTGCTATGTCTGCAGTTTGGTCTTTATGTGGACTTTGAGAATTAGGCAACTTCGTAGATTGTAAACTAGTATTATTTTTCAAAGAATTTACATCAATATTTTGAGTTTTCATTGACTTAGAAACCCAAAATTAGGAAAACTGACATTCGCTTTCCAGATATCCAAAACTAAAATAGTTCAAGTACTTGAATCATTCATATTCAACTTCTTGCATTATCAACTTATCATCTACAGATAAATTTGGAATTTGTTTAGGACATGAAAAGGATCTAGATACCTCAACAAGAACACAAGTGTGAGCAATCTTTATAATTCCCTCTATAAGCTTATCCACCTTAATAGGGTTACCAGGCATCAACACAATATGACATATACCTTCTTCCTTGGAAAAACTAGAGGTAACCCCGGTAAGCGAACCTATACAGGTATAGTGTGCATAAAACCAAATGACCATACCAAATGACCATCTTTTCATCATCATTAATTTTTTTAATATAATAGTAAGAACCATTCTCTAGGATCCTTTCATACTCGTCCTCATTACCGAACTTGATAATATAAAACTCATCATCCTTAGAATAAATGGGAAAATCACCTACCTTCTTCCAAACTCTTTGTATGTAAGCTTTAAAAAATGGGCAGTGAGGTTTACAACTAACAACATAAATAACCGTAGCATTTACCCATTATTGTTTATCTTTTTGGACAACATCCAATGATAGTTTAGTACAACTCATATTTTGGGAACTTTTTAGGGTGATAAAATATAAGAGACGTATAAATGGGAACTTTATTACTTGAAACGACATCCTTCTAAGAGCATCTCCAACAGTGTTACGGGCCGTAATGTTACGGCCCGTAACATTACGGGAGATATCTTTGATATCTCCCAACGGGCGCGAGCCGATTTTATCGGCTCGCAGTCTGCGAGCCGATTTTATCGGTTCGCGAGCTCGCGAGCCGATAAAATCGGCTCGCGCCTGTCCCGAGCCTATATATGGCTCGGGGGGGGGGGGGGGGTGGGGTTTGTTATATTAGTTTAATTTTAATTTCCTCCTTTTTCATTTCTTTTTTAATCGTTCCAACGTCGGGATGTCGCCACGCGTGACGAAGAGCGGGAGATGCACAGTTAGAGTTATGGCAGACGACATGTCTGGTCCAGTACACCTTCCTCCACCAGCGGGGACGACGATTGAGGACTTATGTATCCTCCACGAGATGCCACAGGGATTCACCCATCGATCAGTTGCCGCGCTGGCCGCCGTTCAGGTATTAGTTTTACTTTTTATAATATTCGCAGTTAGTTAACTATTAAAAAGTATGATCTGGTCGTTTTACGTTATAGTTTAGTGCATGTACGTTATATGGTTTAGTAGGTTGAACGTCAATAGTCATTTAAATAGTATAAATTATTGCATGTACTAGTTAAATAGTCATTTAACTATTAAAACTTTATTAGTGCATTTACCATGTAGTAGTTTGTTATACGTTAGTAGTACGAACTTTAATACTCATTTAACTGTTAAATAGTCATTTGACTGGTATTATTTTAATAGACTCGGTACATCTTCGTTCGCGGGAGTTGGGCGAAGTTTGTATCATCAGCCTTAGACATATTACCTCTGGATATTCGAGAGAGGCTATTTGGCAGTCCATTCGGACGTTTTTTACGTATTATTCCTCCTCAGTCCTTCGATCGACCTTTGGTCGAAGCCTTATCAGAGAGATGGTGGTCTACGACACACACCTTTCACTTCCCGGATTTTGAGCTAGGTATCACCCCAGCCGATTTTTACATGCTTTCGGGGATTGAGATAGGCCTTCCAGATAGAGTCATACCTCCATTTGATTCCCAGTTTGAGTCACCCGAGTCCTACATACAGTATTTGCCAGGTTTGGATGCGGCTCGTATAGCTAATGGTGCCGTTCCCTGCACATATTTACTTGAGTATATTACAGCGCATGTAGATGTGATAGATTTCCACGACATAGTGTACAGGGCTACCATTTTATACCTCCTTGGTTCGACGTTCTTTACGAACCAACAGAGTTCGATTAGGCTTGGCTACATAGCAGCACTAGTCGATTTAGATCAGCTGCATATGTTTGATTGGGGCTCTGCCATACTGGGTTATCTATACACCGCTCTTGACTCCTATGTTTTTAGAGAGGTTCAGCAGATGTATGGTTTTTGGTACATGTTGCCGTGCTGGTACTACGAGTACACGACCAACATGCACCCACACATACAGCACACCGCCAGTCATGCTGCTGAGACCTTTTTCCCACGGATGCGTAGATGGGAGAGTATTCACGTAGTTCAGCGTTCTCCTTCTGGTGTGAGACACGACTTGATGGAGGCTCGTACCCAGTTGGATATGAGGGAGAGGGGGAACATATTACGAGCACCTTGGGCTTCTTATTGGATGTTACTTGCAGCCGGTAGCGCAGTACCTGATGCCCATCCATTAGCCATTGCATGCAGCTTATCTACTCGACGTGTCCTCTTCTTCCCACCGGTCCACCTTTCTGTTTGGTACTTGGGAGACCGATGCTATTACCAGAGTACCGGTGAGCTGCGCGTACCCGTAGATCCACCTTTGCCACTTGATATGTTCGGGCCGTAGCGTGTTATATGGAGACAGTATGTGGTTGGATTGAGACACGCAGGATGGGTTGATACGACTGACTTTCACTTACCCGACGCAGAGTTTGGTCCTTATTGGGTTCGGGTAGCTCCTAGACGGTACTTGCTGCCGGATTATATGCGGGGTGTGAACTCCGATCACATTGGACCCCGATTGGTGAGTGGTAGAGTTCACCCTCCGCCGTTTACTTTCGACCCGACCCCTTCACAGATATCCGACCCTCCGCAGGATTTTGCTCTCGCCGATACATTTCAGACATATGATCTTAGCGGGGCACAGATAGCCCTGCCTATTGTTTACCCACCTGCAGACATGGTGTATGGTGTCCCTACTGCTGGATTATATCCGTCACATGAGGTAACATTTGTACTTGTGAATTTACGTTGTATGTTATATGCTGTAGAAACTGATTTTATATGTTCTATATATGCAGTATGCACCCAGGTTGGACAAGCATAGGATACATATCGCGGCTATTCAGCATATGGCACTGCTACGGACTCAGTCCATGTATCAGGAGTACCAGGCGATTGTGCAGGGATTACAGGAGCAGATATATGACTTACAGGCCAGATTAGCTGCAGCAGAGGGTGGGGGGACAACAGCATCAGGTACCATTGTAGGGTCGTGTACTGGTGGCTCAGGAGCAGTTGGTTCAGGAGGAGGTGGTTCTGGAGCAGGTGGTTCGGAAGTAGGAGGTCCAGGAGTAGGAGGAGGAGTTGGAGGGGGCGACGTTGTTGGAGGGGGCGACGTTGCTGGAGGGGGCGACGTTGTTGGAGGGGATGACGTTGATGGAGGGGATGACGTGGTTGGAGGTTGTGATGACGATATTCCGTATTATGACCCGTCTGATAGCGGAGACGACATGTCTTTGGATGGTGATGATGATGATGCCGCAGATTTATCATGATTTATATTTCTGTATGTCGCGGTGTATATATGTATGGCTCGATGTATGTATGTGTATGTCTCGATGTTTTGGACTGTATGTTATTTTTCTATGTGTTCTGCGATATGTGCCATTTCATATGTTTTATGTACTATTTGCGCGTGTCCTATGTTCTGTGTAATGTTTGCTCCTTTCATATGTTATGTGTAATGTATGCTTGTTTTATTGCAAACCGTTACCTTGCCAAGTTTTGGTACTTTGCCAAGCGCCAAACCTGGTACTTAAATGTTTACATGTTTAAATAATGAGGGTAAGTGGACGACCCTCCTTATAAAATCCTTTTTAACTCCTTTGTATATACGTTTAAATAACACGGGTTAGTGGACGACCCTAGTTTTAAACTCCTTTATAACTCCTTCGGGTGCTTAAATGTTTACATTATGAGGATAAGTGGACGACCCTCCTTTTAAACTCCTTTTGAACTCCTTTTTATATACGTGTAAATATCACGGGTTAGTGGACGACCCTAGTTTTAAACTCCTTTATAACTCCTTCGGGTTAGTGGACGACCATTATCTGAATTTGTGTTTTATTTTATGTTTGTCCGAACTTATCAATCATGTATGCAGTAAAGATGTTGTCATTTTCTATTGTACCAACTCGTTCTCTTGTATTCGTAAGAGTTATTAATCATAAATTATTATGTTTCTAAGTTTATGGTACGAAATAAATATCGGTTATGTTTTTGTATATGACAAATAGGGTAAAACGTAAAAAAAAAATGGTTTTTCTCTTAGTAATCATCTATTATTATTACGTTTCGTAGTTTATTTTATAAAAAAATTAATGGGTTTGGTTTTGTATATGGTAAAATATGGTAAAAATAGTTGGGAAAAAAAAAATAGCCACGAGCCGATAAAATCGGCTCGCGACATCACGAGCCGATAAAATCGGCTCGCGCGCCCCATTCAGGACTCTGAATTGAGCCCGTAACATTTCCCTTCATATTACACCCCGTAACAACTGTTGGGTGCAAAAATAAGCGAAATTACACCCCGTAACGTGAATTTCCTCCGCTGTTGGAGATGCTCTAAGTACGAGCACATTCCCAAAGAAGCGAGAGAAGCTCTTGTTTGACCCGGACCTGACGTAAATGACTCTAGCGATGAAGAAGAGGAGCTTAAACAGATCGGCTATTCGGACATGTCTGCGATCCTTCCTGCGAGACAGGAGGAAGAACTTCAATGTCCCGAGATACACCATCTGATTAAGCGGAGGAGGGGTGTCCAACAACCACAAATCAAGGTGCAACCGATGTTGATAGGAAGGAGTAGCAACAGAAATATTAGGCGAATTAGGGGTCGTGACTCGTGATTTATGATTCTTGGGGGAAAGCACCAATTGAAACCCGTCATTTTCAATCTCTATTGGAGATCTTCCAAAAGGAGAAAATGGATCCGATGAGGCAGAAGGGAGAGGTTTCGGTGGTCAACAGCTTGGAGAAGAGGATGTGGTCGGGTGAAATTCTAGCAGCGGCCCAAGATTTCGAGTCACCCAAAGGTATCTCTTCTCGTTACCCATGAAAGTTCCCTATGAAAAAAAATTCCTAGAAGAATCTTTATGGATATTCCTTTCTAATGGTTTGTCCATCAACCTTGCCCTTCAATGCTGAACCCTAAAATATAGATATTACCTTTTTGTTAGCTCTTAGAATAATGGTCGCTTGATTTGACATATCAAGATGTCAAAGAATTCTTGATCATATTTGGAAAGCTTATGGTTTTTAGAGGATAGAAGACACTTGTCATTTTCATACATGTTTATTGTAGACTTAGAAGGGAGTAAATCATTACTTCGGATAATGCCAAGAAGTATATCTTATTAAAGTCATTTATATTCGTGGTTATTTATGAGTAAGAGGTATTTTGAAGAAACCTTTATAACCAATCAAGATATTAGGAATAACGATCACTAGGATATCATACTTAAATTTAATGCTTTCCATGTAAATATATAATTTATGATATCCTTTAGTGTAAATATTCATGTTGATTTACGTAACATTATCGCGATTAATTCTTTGGTAATTTTTAGTCTAATCCGCAATTTTAGTAAGATAATGCACCTCATTTTATAGGATCGTTGACTTTTACTATAATTTAAATTTTAATTAGTGTATCCACGTAAAAAAACGTACATATTTTTCTTCTTCTCGGTCTTCTTCTCTGTGTCTTGCGTCGTATTCTTGTTTTTGAAATCCTACCATCTAAATCCAAGTTTAAGCGTAGTAATTCAACGTAATAACAGTAAGTAGTTTGTTTATTTTTTGTCTGAAGTTGATTAATTGTATACAAAATTGTATTATTATTTTTTAATATCGCCATTATCACATATAATTGTTGTTAGCTATTTTTTGAAATCTTGAAAAATTGATAGAAACATCCCTAAGAAGAGAAGCCACTACATCTTGATGAGGGAGACGGTTGTTACAGTACTAAGGAAATTGCAGAAAATCACTTCTGATGTTCCAGTAAATAGCGACAATTACAATTCGTGTTTCAGATGTCTTTATGATTATATATGAGAAACAAAACAAGAGCTTGGTAATACAACTTTGTGTAGATATCCAGGCTGATGGTGAATTGTTTTAGATCATTCATTGACTTATATTTGATTTGCAATTTTCTGGTTCTCTTCTTTTGTATATGTTTGCTACATTCGATTGTCCAGTAGAATGACGCGTTTTGTAATGTCATGGTAAAACAAGAAGCACAAAAATCAATTGTAAACTATATGATAGGGTGAAATCTTTAAGTTAATCTACTCATGGATTAACTTACAAAATAGTTAATTCTGCTGCGGCGGATCGTCATCCACGATTGCAGACTGCGGGGGGAGCGACTGCTCGATCCGTACCTGCCAATCGCCAGATCCAACGTAATTATCGAGGGAAGAAAGGCTTAGATTGGAAATCAATTCAGGCGGATCTTGCTGCTGGAGGGGCAAAATCATGGAAGCAGGCGACAATTGGTGGAACAGGGCAACAACAAGAGGACTACGTGGATCTGAGTTTTATTCCGCCTAAGATAGTTAACATGAAGAAGAAGGCGGTGGTAACTGAAATGGCAGCCAATAGATCTACAAGTAAATGGAGAAATTCAATTATATTTTATGTGTTTGGCACTAAACCGTACCACATCCATCTGAAAAACTATGTTGATCGAATGTGGAAACCGACCGGAAATTTTCAACTGTTATCAAGAGAAAACGGTTTTTTTATTATTCGATTTGATAGCAGCATAGACTGTGATAGAATTTTACAAGGGGGACCATACTTATTTGATAATAGAATCATTATTCTTAAGAAATGGAGTATGGGGATGAGATTTAGAAAGGACCTGCTGTCCTCGATGCCGCTATGGGTTAAGTTCTCTAATTTAGAATTGGAATTATGGGACAGGGAAGCACTGAGTGCAATTGCTAGTGTAATTGGCAGACCCATTAAGATGGATAAAATAACTGCTGACGAATCCAGGGTTGCGTTTGCGAAAATTTTGATCGAAATTGACGCTAGTTCTGACTTCCCGAACGAGGTTGAAGTTTTATTACACACCGGTGAAGAATTGAAAGTACGAGTCGACTACCTATACAAACCACTTTGTTGTAATGTATGTGAAGTTTTTGGTCATTCTCACGCACAATGTAAAATTAAAACGAATAAAAAATGGGTGCCAAAGACTGGTGGACCAACGGATACTGCTGAGAAAGTACTAAATGAAAACCAGGCAGACCCATCAGTAAATCACGATTTTGTAGATATGTCAGCTGAGAAACCTGATGAGGTAAACATTAATGACAGCAGCCATGAGAACGATAGTGCAAATAAAAAAACAAATACCGTGCCTATAGACATTGGCGACGAACCAGATGCAAATACTATAACTGAGAACCGGGATGAATCAAATAAAATTACAGGTACTAATGTCATTGCAGGAAATATACAGCACATGAGTTCGGACAATCCTACTACACTATTGAACAATATTAATACTAATGCAACGTCAGAACGGATGACTGCTGACCCACAGCATCCTCACATGGCAGCAGATGTTTCAAAAGAAGATGGTTCACCCGACAATGCAGAAGGATTTGTAGAAGACTGGGAAGACTCCGAAGAGGAAAACTTAATTGATAACCTCATTTCTGCAGAGGAGAAGCAACCCAGCAAACCTGAAAAAGAATTGGACGTGTCACAAAACATCGAAAAAAACCAAAAGTTGTTGGAAGAAATGGATAATGCTTACAAAAACATCAAGAAGAAATATAATCTATCTATCACAACCGCTCCTCCTAATGTTTCGATAAGGAGCCAGAGTACGATTAAATGACCATTGTCGCATGGAACGTTAGGGGACTAAATGCCGATAATAAACAGTTTGAAGTATTTAAGTTCCTTAACAAGTATATGCCATCCTTGATTGGCCTTTTGGAAAATAAGCTTAGCAATGATATGATAGACAAGCTCAAAATAAAATTGCACAATAAATGGAAAGTAGTGGATAATAATAGCACTGGTACAAAAGGAAGAATTCTCCTACTTTGGGATTCTAATATTTGGAAAATCTCTGTCGAAAGTTTATCGTACCAACACATTTCTTTTAAAGCGGAAAATACTGGAGGTTTCGAATGTAGATTTTCTGTTATTTATGCGAGCAACTTCTTAAGTGATAGAGAAAAGTTATGGTTGGATTTGGTCATTGAATCTCATAATGTCAATATACCATGGCTGCTGTTAGGTGACTTCAACAATATTTTGTCACCTAACAATAAAAAAGGAGGGTCAGCAGTTCCGTTTAGACACATCACTGGTCTTATAGACTGTATTTCAAATGCGGGACTAACGGATATCCCGATTGCTGGTTTCAAATACACTTGGAGAAAGAAGGGGGTGGCTACCAAAATTGACAACGTCCTATGTAATCATCAGTTTCTTGACATTTTCCCAGATCTAAATGCTTTTGGGGTGGCTAATCCTTTGAGCGATCACATTCCTATTTGTGTTAACTTTAGGAAAAAAAGCGGGGAGATCAAAAATGTGCCCTTCAGATTCTTAAATTCTTGGACTATCAAAGATGGATATGCAGACACTTTCTACACAGCAGTAAATTACATGGAACCTAACATTCAGGGATCTAAACTACATAAGTTCCAAATTTTCCTGAAAATTTGTAAATTGTTTTTAAAGGACTGGAACTATAGAAGCATGAAAGATGGAGATAAACTAAAAAAGATGGAAGAAAATTACAGGCTTATACTTGCTGAGTTGGATGAAAACCCAACAGATGTTAATAATTTTGAAAATCTGAGAACTGCGTACAACAATTGGAAAGATCAAAGCCATATAGAAGCTTGTAACGCAAGGCAAAAGACTAAAATCAATTGGCTTACTGAAGGAGATTCATGTACCTGTGTTATCAAAGCGCACGCTATAGTGCGCTATAGCAACAAATAGCACATAGCGCAGTGCTTGCGCTATTGTACTTATAATAGCGCAAGGGTTCCCTATTGCACAAAAATAGCGCGCTATTTTAGCATAGCGCAAAATAACGCATAGCTCTAAATAGCGCGCTATTTTGTTTTCGTCTCTTTTTTAAATGTTTGAACAATGAATTAAGCCCAAAATAGCACGCTATTGTATTTATAACGACTCAGAGGAGAAATGCCATAGAGTATGACTCGAAAGAAGAAGAGATTGATGATCGTTTAAATAATGATTAATGGTTATGTTTTAGATGAAACTAGTGAATATGTTTTAAAATTTTAGAAGCATAATATAATTTCTATGTTTTGTTATTGTACACTTGAATCACGTTTAACTTTTGTTTATTTGAATCTTGTTATTGTAGATTTCATATATTATTTTCACTTTACAACTTTTTTATTTATAATTTTTCTCTCAGTACTTGTTAGTAGATTTTTTTAAAACATTTTGTACAAAAGTGTATTTTCATGCATTTTTTTAGAGAGTTTTATATCATTGTAATTGATAAATAGAAATAAATCTCATTATAACTCACAATTATAATAATAAATTTTTAATTTGTAAGATACAAACATATTATATCCATTAATTATTTTGAATGTACAATGTGAACTTGTCAAATTTTCTGTAATATAATTACATTTTGCATAAAAAATATTTAATACATGCATAAAGTATGGTAGTGCTTGTATTTAGAGTCTTGAACGGTTTGGATCTGACACAAAATATGCACAAAAAACAAAACAAAAATTCAGTTAGGCAAAATATACCTGATCACTTTTTTTTAAATAAACGCAATAGCGCGCTATAGCGCATAGCGCAAAATAGCTCATAGCGCAAGCCTTGCGCTATTTTGCGCTATGCGCTATAGACTACACTATCATGTACAAAAAATTTTCATGCAAGGATGTCAATGAGGAGGCATGTTAACAACTGGAGCACTTTACTGATGAGTAATGGTGACCTTGTTCATGATGCAGATTTCATTGAAAGGGAGGCTATATCTTATTTTTCAGGAATATTTAATTCTAACTCTCCTATGAATAATAATTTTCCTGAAATTAATTGTATTATTGTGATTAATGACAGGGGTAGAAGACATTTGACTGAAACTATCACTCTGGATGAAGTTAAAAAGGCTACTTTCTCTATTCCTGACGATAAAAGTCCGGGGCCAGATGGTTTCACCGCTAAAATTTTCAAATTTCACTGGGATGACATGAAAGAAAAGATTCTTGAGTTGGTACAAGAGGTCTTTAGAACTGGGAAACTGGCAAAGGGCGTTAATCACACTTTCATCACTTTGATTCCAAAAGTTGAGAAACCCAGTGCTATTTCAGATTACAGACCCATAGCTTGTTGCAACGTTATTTACAAAATTATTTCTAAAGTGATTTGCAACAGAATAAAGCCATACCTTAAACACCTTGTCTCAGACAACCAATCAGCCTTTATCCCAGGAAGACACATTGTGGAGAATATCCTGCTTGCACATGAATAGATTAGACATTTTAATTTGAAAGGCAGTGGAAAAGTCTGCATTAAAATAGATCTTCAAAAAGCGTATGATATGGTTAATCGAAAATTTATTTGTCATATGCTCTCACGAATGGGTTTCCCTAAAAAACTGGTGCGTATCATACAAACTTGTATATCTACTCCTACTTACTCTATCTTGGTTCAAGGCAGCCCCAAAGGTTTTTTACATAGCAATCGAGGCTTGAGACAGGGAGACCCTCTCTCTCCTTATCTTTTTTGCATAGCCATGGAATTTTTTTCAATCCTCATGTACAAAGCTTCGGAAGAAAGGAGAATTCATCCTATTTACAATCAAGTGCCTCATATTACACATCTGATATATGCTGATGACTTAATGATTTTCTCTAAAGCTAAGTCTAGTGGTATCAAAGAAATATGCTCTATTCTACATCTTTTGAAGGAGAATGCTGGATTTAAAATAAATAAGTTGAAATCAAAGGTTTATTTTAGCAAAGGAGTAAATAATACAAATCAATTGCTTCAGTTGCTAAATATGAAAGAAGGCCGACTTCCGATTAAATATTTGAGTGTCCCTCTCTCATGTAATTACCTTCGCTTTTCAGACTGTGGTGATCTTTTTGACAGAATCAGATGTAAGATGGATAGCTGGGATTGTACACTTCTGTCTATGGCAGGGAAGATTGAATTGATTCGCACAGTAATAACCCCCATGGTTATGTACTGGATGATGACGTACCAACTACCAGAGGCTACGATCAGTAAAGTAAATAAACTCTGTGCAAATTTTATTTGGGCTGGGAAAAGACACAAAATCGCGTGGGACAAGATGTGCACACCTAAAAAGGAAGGAGGAGTAGGACTTCGTAACTTTAGAGACATAAAAACAGCAGCTGCCCTCAAACTACTGTGGCATTTCGTCAACGGCAAAAGCCTATGGAAAAAATGGATGCAGGCAAGATATTGTGATGGTAAATTTTTTTGGGTGATGAATGTGGACAACAATAGTTCAGGAACATGGAAGACTATACTAAGGCATAGACAAGAGTCTGAAATGCATTAACAGATGTATAGTAAACGGAAGGGATACTAAGCTTTGGTTTGATCCATGGATCAACAGCGATATCATGGTCAAAATGCTAGGCTGGGATCATCTAAGCCTTTTTGGTGGTGATGACTATACTGTTAATAATATAATTCAAGATGGAGCTCTAAACCCAAACTGCCTAGCGGCTGCAAGACAAATAGCCACTCAAATTAATGAGGTGAACATGCAATCTAATGGAGACGAGGATTACTGGAGTTGGCTTGACAAAAAGGATGGTTTTACCTTCTACTCAGCTTGGGATAGTGTTAGGAGCCATGATAATGAGAAAGCGTGGTGTAAAGTGGTGTGGCATCACATAAATAGTCCAAAAATGTCGCTGTGTACTTACAAAGCAGTACTTAATCGGCTAAGTACTAAGGATTCTATGATACAATGGGGCTACAACGTTGACCCGATTTGTGTCTTGTGCAATGAAGAAATTGAGTCGAGAAATCACCTGTTCTTCCAGTGTTCATATGCTGCCTATCTGTGGGTCAGATGTCGCCTCAAACTGGGTATTATCCCATCACAGACGAGCGGTTTATCTCTGGACGATGAAATCGACTGCCTGAAGAACACTTTTTCATCCGCATCTTTTAGACAAGATGTTGCGTTCTGCGCTATCACTACTACAATATACCACATATGGAATGAAAGGAACATGAGACTTCATACCAACAAGAAATGGGACAAGTACAGAAGATGGGATTTCATTGATATAGAAGTGCGATACTTACTTGGGAGATCGAAGAAGCGTACAGACGGCAGTAGATCTGACATGGACGTAGCCGAACGATGGGGGATCAATCTTCTGGACACCGGCTGATTATCTGATGTAGCAGCATCTCTTTTAGGGTTCGGAGCAATTTGGGGGAGTTCTGAGCTTAGAAATGTGTTATTTCCTATGTTAACGCGTTGGCTTTAGCTTGCCAAGATGGCACGTGTCAGTTACCATGTTTTGCTTTTATTATGTGCCGGTCTTTGTAAGGGTAGATAGCAGGTGTTTGTGATGTATTGCTGTCCAATGTACTATGTACATTTTTTATTGATGTGCTATCAGTAAAGCACCGCACTCTTTTTTCCTGCCTAGTCCCCACGCTGAGTTCTAGTGCAGGTTTTTAACGAGACGGCTTACCCATTTTCAAAAAAAAAACTTATTAAAGTAAAATGGTGGATTAACTTATTAAAATGGTGGATTAGAATAAGAATTACCTAATTCTTTTCGCATATTTCCTTTTATGGAATTTACTACCTTTTTTTCCTATTAAATCAACTCGGGTTATATTGGGCGTTGGTTCCGAATCAAAGGAACTGTTTCTTACGATGCTTATGAAAAACTCGTAGTAGCACAAATTCATAATATACCATCACAATGTTTCAAATGCTTATTGGTTACTTACTGAAGGCTATCATAATATTCATTATCCTGTAAAAAGCTATGTTTGTTTATCAAAGCATTCATTTAGAAAACTACATTGCTACTCATGCTATGAAATTCTGTGTGATCTTGATTGCAATTGCACTTTATTCTTGTTACTACTTTAAGGTGTAATTGTGTATATGCATATATAGTTTCATGTGTGTATGGGTAAGCATGCATTTATGTATGTATGCGCAAACACACACACACACACATACATACATAGTACATATTTGTATATGTTTGTGTGTGTGTGTGTATAATTTATAAAATTCACATAATTGTTGGATTTGGAAATTTTCTATTTAAGATACTAATTTAGGGGAAAAACCAATTGAAATGGTCATCATTTTGTCCATTCATTCTTGATTATGACATAACAAAAATAAATAAATAATTTCACAGATTAGATTTCATTTCAAATGATTTGTATTTAACTAAGACATTGTTTTAATTAAAGCAAGATTGTCATAAGTGAACTCAATAGAGTTTGCCTTAAGGTCTAACCAATTATTTCGTTAAATTTTTAACGGGTTTAAGTAAGTTATTAATGGTTTTCTTTAGGTTGATTTTAAGTACTTTCCCAATTAAATTTAGTTATATTTATTACATGATCTATTGTTCTCATGCTAATCTAATTTGAACATTTATGCATTAGGTTTCTTGATCCATGTTGCAAGCTAATCAATATGTATTTTCCTAGATTTTTAATCAAATCAATATCCAATTATATTTATTGTCCATAACAGTAACTATTTGCACAAGATTCCTAATTTAATGCAATACAATCCAATGTAGCCTATAAATATTGAACAAAATGTAAAATTAAACACAAGATCAACATATGGTACTTGTCATAAATTTTGAAGAAACTCGGTAAAATTGTGCATGAAGAAGGACAATCAAAGTCAAGTGGGCGGGTATGGCATCTATGGTGTTCAAGGCGATCAACTTAATCTTTGTCATACTTTCTCACACAATATACCACATGGTGTGTGTTTCCATGTGAATGTTTCAGGTGTTGATGTTGAAACTCTAGTCATTGAATATCGATATACGAACTCCGCGACGTTTGAAATTCCAAGCATGATTTTTAGTGAAGATATGATTATCTTTTTGGCCAATATAAAGCCAATTTCGGGTTCACAAACTAAGATAAATTCGGTAAGTTTAAGCTTTGTGGACTTTCGTTGCTTAAATCATCGAAAAATTACATTACCGTTAAGTTCGTTGCGAGCCGTTTTCTTTTTGGATTACAGTTAAGTTCGTTGTTAGCCGTTTTCTTTTTGGATTACCGTTAAGTTCGTTGCGAACCTTTTTCTTTTTCTCCTTTACGTGTGACATATAGGAATGACACCGAAAGCGTGTAAGATAGAAATTCATTATGAACTATCATTGGCATAGTTAACGACCAATTTTCCTTATGAATTAGTGGTTTCCTTTCTTAAAATACCATAAAGAACCATTTTTCTTGTGGATTAGTGGTTTCCTCGGCTAAAATACCAATTTTTATTTTTATTCACTACAGTTATATTTTACTTAATTATTTTATTACTTTATTGTGTTAAGATACTAAATTATTCCTTTTATTTTTCTTGTTAATTTGGCAAAAAGAGTAATCAGTGGAGTAGTTGTAGGTATTCTAAATCTGCCAGTTTATTTGGCATGGCGGTTTTAATTTATAAATATTTTCCTATAGAAACTACAAATCTGCAACAATATATATATATATATATATATATATATATATATATATATATATATATATTTGATGAATAGGGTAAAAACGTATTTATACAAAGTATTATACTGCACGACAGATACAAAGATGATGGAAATGACGTCAACCTATTATTTTTAAGTTAATGAATTCATTGTTTTTAGTCAGAGTAGCACATTATACCTAATAAACTGAATATATTAAAGAAGCATATAATTTAAATATCTTTAAAACTGCCAAATTCATTTTAGCAAAGCCTAGACAATTAATTAGTATACTATGTATAATTGTACAAAGACATTTCAGTAAAACTTGGTTGACCAAACCGTGGGCTGCCCAGCTCTGACTAGTGTGAATAGCGATTGTGGTTTCAGGGAAGATTTATATGCAAATATATCTGGTTAAGGAGCCAGAATTTCAAATGTTCATGCATAAATTACACAAGGGGTGGGATGACTAAAGTCCTTCCCTTCAATAAATAGGGCTAAATGGTTCCACATTTATGTTCACAAAATAAAAATAAAAATTTAGTCTCTTATTATAAGATTGTCTCCGTTATTTCATATTGTTCATCACTCCTTTCAATGGCAGAAAACCATGATAAATCTGCTCGGTGGATTCCTTTCAATTTCAAAGTGATGATCATTGATGAGGATCCCACGAGTCTCGTTTATGCTGCAGCTGCACTCAAAGCTTGCCATTTTGAAGGTACTGTTTTTTGATCTACCTAGACAATAATTTTTTTTTTTGTTTATAAAACTGCTGAATATAATGTATTTCTATCGTTTTCTTTTGCATAATGCTTTGTTTGCAGTTTTAACCTGAGCAAAAAATTAGTTTTCCTTAGATCAAAGATTTAATAGTTGAAATATTTGACTATAAGCTATAGTGGTATTTGAATTTCTGTTCTAGCATAAATTTAGTTAGATCGTCCTTAAATGAAAAATATGGTTCATGCTCACCTTTCTCTAATGGTAGAGGAATATGAATATACATGATAGTCGCATCTTAATCTATGCACTTGTATAATTCTTAGTTTAAATGCCCTTAGATTTAACCTAGATTTGACCGGTTTCCAAGAATAAACTGATTGATTTTACAATTGTTAAAAACAGAAATTCATGCAGTTTATTTTTCTTTTAACACTTGAGAAATTCATGCACTTCTGCATGTTTGAACTAAATCTTCCTCAAATTAGATTCAAAATTAGTAGGTAAATTGGTTTATTCTCCTTAGAGTATGAAATGTCTGGACTTGCGTCTGTTTTTGTTCCCCTTTTTTCTTTTTTCTTGTTTTCTTGTTTTTTTCCTGTAAGGTTGGGAATATAATGCTACACAACAAATAAAGCCCTTGCACTTGTATATATTTATATCTACGTACTCTTAGACAGAACTAAAATTTGTGTTATTTCATTCTTTGATGAATTAGTTAATATTTCCCACTGTGACAGTAGCAACAGTGCGGACTTATATCTCTCTTATAGTTTAGGAATATAAGTTCACAATGTACCTAGAGCTAAATCTTTGCACTTACAAAAATCTGGATCAAAATACCCATGAATTTAAATTCAAATTGGGGCTTCTTAGGATAAATCAAATGCTTTTTCCTGCAATACTGTTAAGAAAGGTATCATGGTGCACTCGTTTTTCTCTGATGGTCGAGAAATATGGCTCTACTATACTGATGTAATGTTAAAAATCTTAGATAGCGTTTGGTTTATTTTGTGTTTTTAGTTTTTAGTTTTCAGCGTTAATTATGAAAGTTGTGAAGATTTAAAGTATAACAGAGGTGGTGGATCAAAAATGAAGAGAGTGACGAAGGGGACGGAAGGACGGCAAATGGATGAATTTTTTATGGCTTTGTGTATTAATTTCGTTTTGTAAAATGATCATTTTTCCCGATATGTTAGTCGTTCGTACTTTTGTATGTACGAAAACTCAAACTTAAAAAATATATACCAAACGCACTCTTAGGTTCCTAAATTTTAACTAAATAACTTTAAACTGAAGTAAAAATCCAGGATTCTAAGTATCAACGGCCAGTTTTTCTAGTGATTCTGAAAGACATTAACTTCTTTCTTTTACCTTGTAAAAGCGATTAAGAAGTTATATATTTTTTATTTATTTTTCTCTCAAAACGTCTGTTGCTGAAGTCTACTTGCTTAATTAAGTAGTGGGTACTTGGACATTCCACTTGATCAAAATTCATATCCCAACGGTACACGGATTTTTGTTACATAGATTTTATTATACCAAGTTCAAATTCTGTACTCTTTTACGGTGGCTATATGTTACGGTGGCTATATGTTAGAATTGTCCCACATCGATCAATTTGTGTTATGTTTCTTGTATATGTACCATGAGATCATTGTTCTCCTATCATCAATTGGTTTTTGGAACACGTGTGTGTTCTTTGGTATTTCTACACGTTATATCTTTTTATGAGAACACTTGTTTATTCTCAATTATTTCTACACTATACCTCAAACACTGTTTTACTGAAAGTTTGAATTGAATAATTCTCATTATCAAGTCTAAATTTTCAGCTGAATCTTTTGGTAATCCGATTGAAGCCTTGGTCCAACTGGGTGTAGCAGCAAAAAAGTATGACTTGGTCCTTGTCGATGTTAACTGTACTAAGCTACCGGGGTTCTACCTGACCGAACGCATTATTGAGAATTTTGGTATCCCTGTTATTAGTAAGTCATATACTCTTATGTAACATGGATGTTTTTCTTCTTCTTTATATTTGCATGCATTGCAGTAGTGTTAGAATAATCTGAATCAAAAGATTAATATATATTGGATAGACAATTTACATACCATAAGTGGTTTACTAACTTTTTCTTTTCATATTAAAAATATTCTTGGTATGGGATTAGATCTAGGTTCTCCAATAATATGTACTTGAATCCCACGATACAATCTTTTTCTTATGATTGAATTCAACCAGTTTTTAAGCATAAAACTGCTGTAATTCTGTTAGAGAACTATTTTAAACTGTTACATATGCTTTCTGTTTTTCATTTTTTCACTTTGATATTCTTTTTTTTTCCTCCATTTTTTTTAGTTCCAAAATTGTCTTTTATTCATAATGCAGCAACCGGCATCGATGGACACTCGAATACAAAAAAATGAATCTTACCAACATGGAGCATGCTTCCATATTACAAAGCCCATAACCATAATGAAAATGGATTATATTTGGAAAAAACTATGGATGAACAGTCCAATGCGAAAAGATCGAGAAATAATGAAGAAGCTAGTTCACTGTCTGAGACTGAAAATTCAGTAGAGGTTGGGAATGCAAAAAAGAAAGCAAAATTGTTCCATGCGGATTCAAATTTTGATGAGCATTCAAAGATTCGTCTAGTGTGGGATTCTAAGCTAAACAAAAGGTTTCAGGTAGCAGTCACACTACTTGGTAAAGGTACTTTAACAGTTCTGTATGCGAAGTTGGTATTTTACATTCAACTGATTGAAATGCATACAATTTTTGCATATCATTTGCGCAGACGCTACTCCAACGAACATCATAGGCATAATGAATGTTGCAGGCTTAAGTACAAAGCACATTGCCAGTCACTTACAGGTAATGTTTTTTGCCTATTTCTCCTTTAAAAATGATTTCGTGAAACTTTTTCATCTTGTTTAAAATGTAAAAATATATAGCTGCTTACATTGATATATCTTGCAGAAATACAGATGGAAATGTGAGAAAGAAACCAAGAAAAGAGGTGTTCAGCCGTCTAATGTCCAACTTCCAACATCTCCAGTTCATGCAAAAACGATGACGGTCGATGAAATGAGAAGAGAACTTTTAAAGAGCCTGAACGAAGCACGCAATGATGAAGAAATCATGCAAGAGCATCAGAAACAAAGCACCAATGATAATCATAATCAGAAACAATATGAGATTACTGCTATGGAATGTGGCCACTCTCATAATCAAATGAACCTGGGCCTCGATGTGCCAGAGCATCAGGAGGAAAGGGCTGCAAGATATAACCAGTTTGTAAGAAATTTTAATGCTATGGAAATTGCCCCCTTTTATAATCAGATGAACTCGTCATTTGAGCATCAGGAAGAAAGCACAGGACAGTACAGCCTACTTGTGAAAAATTTGAGTAGAGCTATGGGAAGTGCCCCCCTTCATAATCGGATGAACTTGGCCCTTGAGCATCAAGTAGAAAGCACCCGACAGTATAGCCAACATGTGAGAAATTTGAGTAGTGCTATGGAAAATGCCCCTCTTCATAATCAGATGAACTTGTCCTTCGAGAATCAGGAAGAAATCACTGGGGAGTATAGCCAACTTGTGAACAATCTGAGTGCTGCTACGGGAAGTGCCCCACTTAATAATTTAACAAACCTAGGCTTCAGCATTGGAAGTTACAGTCAGCAGCAATATGTGAGCAACTCGAGCAATGCTATGGAAAATGGCAAACTTCGTAACCCTGTGAGCTTGAGCTTCGACTATTCTTCATTCAAAGTGCCACAACCTGCGCCGTTCATGCACAGCAACCACCAACCGGTTGACCCGCTCTGTAACTTCAATGTCAACTCAACTGTGGTTCAGCCTTATATTCCTGTAATGAACCATGATGATAGCATGGCGAATAACCAACCATTGGTGTGCATGGACACCAACAATGAATATAACATGGATGAATTACTGGGAAGCAACAATGCATTTGAAGGAGTTCAGCATCAGGATGCATCGATCATGATCTCTTTTCGTGATGCTGATATGAATTTTAGTTCTGGCCTAAACAATTATGGGAACTTGAACTTCGATAATGATGCTTTTTTGGAAGAAATGTTCGGTAATGCACAGGTCGGCGGGGCTGACTAGCGTAGTTCAGAAAGTGATAAGGTTATAATGTAACTGAGAAGTAGTGTTATCATATGTAAGGCTTAGTTATCATGTGGAAACTGATAAGGTGTGAGTAGCTGAGTAGTAGTGTTATCATATGTAGGGCTTAGTAACCAACTGTAGTAGTGGTGTAGTTAAATGTAGTGTTGCTTTGTGTTTTCCTTAAAGTTATCTTATGTAAGGCTCAGTTATCAATTGTAGTGCTTGTGTATCTAAATCAAGTGTTGTATTGTGCTTTCCTCAAATTGGTTCCTTGGTCTTGTTTTTCACAATTGATCCTGTTATCACTGTGGTCACACACTTTATTTTCTTCGCAATTCAATATTTCAAATGCGTTAGTACTTGAATCCGTTTCTTCTTTGTTACACTTGGTAATCCACTGGAATTTGTTGCTGGCCAACATCTCATCCCTCCGGATGATCTTGATTTAGGGGCAGGAAACACATAAGATCGATTCATGATGTAATATACATATGGTGAGCAATTAGAGGGTAACATGATGTAATATTATACCCTAGACAATTTGATCATTATGGTGATAATAATAGCAATTAGAGGGTAACATTATGTAATATACATATATAAACAAGTAGAAATTAAGCAAATTACAAATTAAATCCAAAATCAATTAAATCCTAAAAATTAGGTTTAATGAAATTACCTAATTTGAAAAACGAGAAGGGTTGGAGAAGCTCGTAGATGACGCCGAAAGAGGTTGGAGTGGTGAAGGAAGCTTTGGCAACAAATTTGAAAGGAGAGGGATGGTTGAAGGAGAAGATGATGTAGTGGAGGAAGAAGAATGAAGCTTTCGGTTTGCTGGAGCAGGCAATATCACGTAAATTTGCAACGGCTTCCAACGGCCGCCAACTGCAGTTGTTCCATCGGTTTCCAACGGCACCTCAATAACCATTGGCGATCGTTGGAAAGTGGGCGTCGGAATAACAATCTATTCTAGTAGTGAGAAGGCTTTAAGTTAATTACTTCCCAATCAACTGTGCCTGAAATATTCAGTTTTGAATTGTTGTTCAGTCGGGCTTCAACTTCCTTATCATGTTTTGCATCACTTGCCTTATTTTTTATTTTATTTTTAAAAAATCTTTCTATCGACTTTTTGCTAGCTTTGCTTTTTAGCAACATTACTAGTTACTCTAGTTTTCATCACTTCTCCCGCGCCATTTTGCTTCACAAACTCCTCTTTATTTTTTACAATTTTCTTATTCTTATTAGCAAACTCAGGCATACAATTCTTATTAACGAACACAGACATGCAACAGTCTTGTACCTAAACAGGGAAATTTTATAAAGAAAATGTTGTTTAATTTGAGAAGACGAGAATTAGAAGGTAGATGGTGTTTTGTCCCACATCTTGAAAGATAGAAACTATATTTACTTAAATATAGCTTTCTAAAGAGGATCTTGTGTTGTTTGAGCATTAAACGGTTGCTTTGTTATGAGAAAAAAGAGAGTAGATGATGTTGTATTTGAAAAATTGCATGTGACGACCGCCCATAACTACGCACTAAACAAGGAAAATAATGCGCTGAAAGACGTGTCAGACAGCTATAGATAATCATCGAGATATGAAACACATGTGAGACCTGTCGTATAACTCACAGCGCAAGGATAAAGTATAATAGAACATATATAACATGTATTAATAGTGAAGCACATTTGAGCAGAAACTTGCACTTTCATAACAGCTAGAAAGAATATTCGTACATCCTTGGATTACAGCATAAATGCCTGTACAAACTGCCTCACTACATAGTCACTCAGAGAATCATACAACATAAGCAACATCGGAAACATCCAATATGTGTAATATAGAAACTAATACGTAAGCCTCCTGCTCGTCATCGCTCTGCATCCTCGCCTCACTAAGCTCTACTACCTGTAACCTGCTACTCAGTCTACCCATCCGACAAATGGATGAACAACCCATGGTAATAAGAGGGAAACATAAAACCTTGAGTCAGACAACAGTCTTAATTAGCGATAAAACTGCTAACTAACATCATCAATAAAGTATATTAGAATAGGCAGATTAATCAACTAATCTACCAACACCAACAGAGAAGAAACCCTAACTCGTCTTCACCACATCCGACAGCGATAGCCTTTACAACAAGCATTTAGACACAATAGTACATTCATGGGAATCAGTTATCAAGCGTAGACCATTCTAATCGATATCGACATCAAACAAGCACAAGCTCCGAAGGCCTAAACCAACATTAAACAAGCACCCAAGAGATATCTCCTTCGACGACGAACAATCTACACAAGACGATACAAGTAATCAATCATTCATCCATGACGCTGGTTATCACCGCCAATTCTTCTTCGAAACCATCGTTAATCGTATGACGGTCAATCCTGCCACATGTCAAGGGCTAATGGTAACCCCGATTCTAGCAAAAACTTCATATGCCTTTCAACGATAACTATCTAGGCCTTTCAATGATACTCAGGGTACTCGACCATCCAACCGGTCTTTTAGGCGTACCTATTATACCCTTGCTTTGAGCCAGCTAGAAACTACGACAACGATAATATCTCAGCTTTCAATATCTCTAGTCGTCCTCCCTGACGGCTATTCATAGCTTAAGCAACCCTCTCGAGCAACCATTATCCATCAACTCATCATTTTGAGTTATCTTCCCATTCGTTGCAGTACGGCGATCAACGAACACTTCACGATGCTTTAGATATTCCTCCTTGAATTCACGTCGAAGCTAAAACCATCGTCGACTCAAAAACAAGCTTTGTTTGGTCGATACTGCATTTCATAGCATTACCAGCTTTTACGCTATGACAAACGGCCACAATGTCAAAACAACATTTTACAGCATTTCTGAAATGCTATTATATATCTGCGTCCCATTCTGGATCAATCTGGTGTGAAAAACTATGCAAAACATCAAAATTGGCTTTCACAGCGTTTAGAAAATGCTCCCATATCTCTACGTTCAATTCTGGACCAGCCAGGTGATCGACCTATCCAAACAGCCTAAGAATGCGTGTGTAACACATAGTTTTTGCGTGCGTGATCCATGCTTCAGAAATGGCCCATCCATCGGCTTTTTATAGCATTTCTGAAGTGCTGTCAATTTCTGCTCTATCCATAGAAAAGCCTGATCCATAGCATTTGTCCCGATCCATGCTATGAAAACTGTCTGATCCATTAAAATTGCCCGATCCATAGCATGCTACCCGACCCGTGCTATCTAAACTGCCCGACCCATAGAAAATTGCCTGATCCATAGCATTTTGTCTTATGCATGCTATGAAAACTCTCGATCCATAGCATTTGCCCAATCCATGCTATGAAAATTGCCCAGAAAATTCAGTTTCCGCCAGATCCATCAAAACTTCCCCGATCCATCATTTTTCATGCCGATCACTGATTTTTGCTTGTGTAACACGCTCAAACACCCAGAAAATTCAGTTTTTGCCAGATCCATCAAAACTTGTTTGATCCATCATTTTTTCATGTCGATCGCTGATTTTCGCTTGCACAACCAAACACCACCGATCAATCTCAAACACCACCGATCCAAATTTGATCAACAAATCAACCATTGATTTAAGCAATAATCGACAAACATTAAAACAACGATTCAACAAATGATCAAATCGATAAATGGATCTAAACATAAAACTAACATATGAAATTACCATTTATAAGTTGCTAGATTAGATCCTATGGTGATTTGAATTAAACTCATACTTACATCGATTAGATCTATGCAAAAACAACTTTAAATGACGAATATAAGACCAAACATACAATATACTTGATTGAATCCATGTGAGAGATGTTTATCACTCTCTAATTCTTCGAATTAACTTGAACTCAATAAATTCCCAATCCGTACAGCGAAGAATTATCTCAAAATCTATTGATTTGATGTGATCTCTCTTATCTCGATGTAGATCTAGAATTATAATGGTGGAAATATGTATTTGATTGAGCAAGGAGAATCACAAGCTCAACCAAATGAGAGAATGAAGAAAAGTAACCCTCTCTCTATCCCTCTAACCTTATATTTATAGCCAATGGCCACTAATGAGCCACTCTAATCCAGCCCATTAATAACTAACCAAACCTGAGCATAAGTTTTTGAAACCTTAAAACAACAGTTACTCCCAAACTGCTAATCCAAATCTTTAATGTGATCACTCTATGGAATTGGAAACATCATTTTCTTTCCAGTGAAATTGATCCCATCACCTGATTCGATACCAATCAAAAGTTATGCCCTGTACAAAACTGACAGTGAAAAATGGTATTATAAAAATTATGGGCATGTCTCACATCCCCATAAACAATATATTAAAATATGAGAATGATCCAACCCTCAGGGAATTAAATTATATTTTACAATCCTCCGATACATAAAATTCTGACTGTTACATCCCCCTCCCCCTTTAGGAATTTCACCCCTGAAATTCCAAACAACATAAGCAAACAAAACAACTCCGCATGCCTATCATCCATAAACATACAATTCTATCATCCAAATTAGCAGCCATCAAACCATATATCCATAGCCCTATCTTAGCACACGCAATTCCATCAACAATAATAGTACAAGTTATATTGGGGTAAGAATGACACTACATTTATGGGTTATACCTACGAAGAGTTCTGGATGGATCTTCTTCATATTATCTTCCATTTCTTGCGTACAATCATCATCATCCTCACTCCGTTGCACCTTGACTAACCTAGCTGTCTTCCTCCTAGGATGTTTTGTGTCATTCCCCATAACACGAAGCGGCTTACGAGGTTTTGTAGCTATGGTCTCAACTTCTAGGTCTTCGTATTGATCCCAAGATACGTCACATTCGAATCGTGTACGAACTTCCATAGAAAAGACACATGGAAAACATTGTGCACACTTGACATCTTCTTCGATAAATCCACTATATATGCAAGCTTTCTAATCTGATCGACTATTGAAAACGGTCTAACGAACCTTGGAGCTAACTTTCCATTACTTCCGAATCGAACAACATTATTCAAAGGAGAAATCTTTACGAAAACCATGTCCACGTCGAATTCTAAATCCTTACGACATTTATTGGCGTAACTCTTCCAATGATCTTGGATTGACTTCATTCATTGCCGAACGATCTCAATACAATCTAAAGTTTCTCTAATCATCTCTGGCCTAAGTATCAGCTTATCTCCAGTTTCTAACCAACATATCAAAGAATTTCATGGCCTCCCATACAACGCCTCGTATATTGTCATCCCAATGCTCGACTGGTAACTGTTATTATATGAAAATGCAACTAAATGTAGATGGTCCTCCCATGATCCTTCAAAGTCCAATACGCAAGCCCTTTGGAGATCTTTCAAAACTGGTTAACCCACTCGGTTTGACCATCGGTTTGGGGATGCTAAGCCGTACTCAAACACAATTCAATTAGCAAAGATTCTTGCAAACTCTTCCAAAATCCACTCGTGAATAATGGATCTCGATCACTCACTATGATCATAGGGATACCATGGAATCGAACTATCCATTTTATATATGACTTAGCCAGCTTTGATGTTGTCCTAGTATATCTGACAGGAATAAATCTGGCGCTTTGGTTAAACGGTCCACTATAACCCAAATTCCTTTATTTCCTGCCCTGGTTCTAAGTAGTCCCTTGATAAAATCCATCGATATATGCTCCCACTTATATGTAGGAAATTCCAGTGGCTGAAGGAACCCACTCGGCTTTTTTTGTTCAGCTTTCACCAACCGACAGTTCATGCACTTAGAAATAAACTTTCCAATATCCCTCTTTATACCTTCCCAGTAGTAAGATCGCTTCATGTCCCGATACATATTTTTACCACCAGGAAAAATCATCAACTTCGAGTGATGACATTCTCTCAGAACCTCATCTCTTAGTCCATCGATATCATGAACAACCAGTCGTCCTTATTTTCAAAGCCAACCTTCTCGATCGACCTCTATTGATGTCAAAAGTTGGTCACTTGTGACAGTCAACCCCCGATCCTGTGAATGACACACGAATAATTATTATAGAGTGCAGTAAAGTAAATAGAACAGGGAACACACACCAGATTTTTATAGTGGTTCGGCAAAGTCAGTGCCTACGTCCACTTTATATATATTGACTTTCTTTTTATTACAAGTGCAAAGCTTTTTCTTTTGAGAACAAAAAAGAGAAAGAAAGGTTATTTTATGAGTTAGCCGTGAGTGTCGGAAGTCTTAAGGAAAGAGTAGAGTATCCGAAAAGAAGCTCCTTTCCTCTTTGAGCTTTTTGGTATTTATAGGTGAAGTGTTGGGCTGAATGGGCTGCCACGTGGCTTCCCTCTTTTTCGGAGCTTGGACACGTGGAGCTCGATCACTTGTAGCAACTGCGGTGGTAGGACACATTCCACTGCTCATTAATAGTATCCTCGGAAATAACGGCTTATGTGGCACTCGAGGTGAGGTGTATCAAAAGTATAGCTCTGTATGAATATAGTTGACCTCCTTTATTGCCTTGAAAGTTGGGCTGAGCATTTAAAAGACTCGGCTGGATATGTCCATGTAGATCCGAGATACTCAATCGATGCGCCTTTTATAGGAGCGATTTACTCGGTCGACTGGGAAGAGTGAATCTTCCGGAGTGAGCGAGTTATTGGCTGGAAGGAACTGGCTCGGGATGGTGCCTGAAGAGGGCATGTTTGGACCGAGCTTTGGTTGGGGCTTCAAGGGTATGAACTATCCGAATTGGCTGGTTGCGCATTGCTGAAGTGCGCATTTCTGGATATTGGACTTCGATCTGATCTGTGATAGCTTATGCCAAAAATTTGGTTAACACTTTGCCCTTCAGAATACATCTTCTTCGGTAGAAGGAGGTGTGTTCTGAAATGTGATCCGAAGCACAATTGCTCACGTAGTTATGGTCACACCAGGCCATATTAAGGCCAGAAGTCTGATGGCCCCGACGATTGTATTAAGACCAGAAAACTGATGATCGAAGAAGGTCGTATTAAGGCCATCAGGCCGACAATCATCGAAGACTATATTAAGGCCTGGAAGGCAGTTGTAAACTCCAGTCGAGAGATTCAGTGTAACGACCCGGGAAAAAGGTCGACGCTCGAGTTCTCGACAACAATACATAAACCCGTATCGCTTGCCAAAAACCCAAGTATCGAACCCCCAGATTGTCATAAGAAAGAATTTAGAGGGTGAGAAAAGATAGAAAGAAGTATTAGAATAGAAGAAAGAAGAAGAACACATCAGAATCTCACAGCGGAACGAATAAAATATAATATAACAAATCTCTTTATACAAAAGAACTGTGTAAACATACCAATCATCAGAGCATAACATACATCAGCCACAGCGGAAAAATAACTTCATATAACTAGCGGTGAAGCCGCCTGCTTCTAGCTCCTGAAACTCCAAGCGAAACCTAACCTGGAACATACTCGGTCTGACCCGAGCACATTTGATTTAAAACAAAATACACCGGGTCAGTCTGGAATACCATCAGTGATAAATTCATAGCACACACACTTGTTTAACTTTGGAAATCCTTTTCGAACAAAAGGATAATAGTAAGACCAGTCCACACATAAACACGGACGGTTTTTACCTTACTATAACCCAAACCATTTTCGAAATCGTACTTTGATCTGATATTATCATAATGTCTAAATACAAATAAATAACAATCTAGAGGAACGCTTGCATCTCACACTCCCCATATCTAGTATACAAACGAAAACCGCGGCGCTTATTGGATATTGGATTCCAACTATGACAAGGTATGGGACCACCTTCCGCACGTGTATCTCTAGAGGCAAATACACTGGGTTCAACAAGAACGTCTTGCAACCCGGCCCTCACATGACCGACCACTCATTTCGCTTGAGTGTATCGAACGTATATCACTGACGATTGGGCTCAAACCACCGTCTCCCGTAAATGGACATCATCGAATATAGATTAAATAAGCAAAAGGAATTTCTCTAGATAGGTGATTATACACCCTAATGGGAGCGACCCACATAACTATGCTGCCTGCCCGATTTTTGTCATTTCCCGGTTGATGAGGCTTGAGGCTAGAATTTCTCTTCTAGAATATCTGGCCACCATTCACTTTGAATGCCACATCGTCAGATCCTCTGGATATCACTAATTGACGTCCACAAAAATACTCTAGTCGGGAGCTAACCGACTAAAATACGTTTGAAGAAATCAACGTACGTGGTCCTTTGGAAATACTCTGTTAGACACTCGTCCATATAAGTCATCCAGGAACAGGATGAACCGAAGGCACCCTCCTACTGCATCTCATATAGGAATCACCCCATGGATCAGTAGCGAGCAGTCCTTGGAACCCGTGGATTTCAACCATGACAGGATCACAAATCGAATAACTCTGGTTGCAAGCCAGAGAGATTCAACAAGTAGTCCTTCCGCTTATGAAGATCCACGGTCTTCACATGCTCCGTCTTCACTCGACGTCTTCACGTATTTGCTGGTCGGAATGGTTTTCGAATATAATTCGATCCCGGTCTTTCCATACCAACAATCGTATTGGTCAGGTTTTGATAGTCGGTGTTTTAACTATCAAAGAACAAATGTGTCAATAACATGATTTCATTGATTCAGTACTTGGCATGACTTGGCCTCTTTAAATTATGTTTAACAAAATCGTTAATCACGCTAATATTCGACTTAACTCTAACTTGACTAACTCGACTTGATTACTCCTATCGATTAACTAATACTCGACTTAACTCTATTTGCTTGACCCTAGATCGCAGCGATCACAGTGGTTACGCCTGATTCCCTCAGGAAACATTCGACCGTCGTAGGCTATCTGCAGCCCTGCGAATTACGCCGGCAGTCGTACACAATGGCAACTCTTCCTGAAAACTATGTTTGACTAACTCTACCTCAAATACTGTATTCGATCAACTCTAATTGAATAAACAAATATTCAATATAATTTGAAAACAATATTCTTATTTCTGTTGAAACTAATATTGCAATATTATTTATTTCCCAAAATCTTGCATTCCATTTTTAATACTTCACATATGGGACATCACGCCAATCACCACACCTTTCACTCGTTTCAAACCAATACCATTCCTCGATAATAACGAAGCCGTTCAAGTTGGGGTATTCTATTTACCTCTCAGACCTTGATCGACAACGTCCTTATCTCAGAATAATATCAATTCGTCACTTAACCCTTTAAAATCTCATTTCCCCCTTCTTATTTCAAATCTGGTTTTATAACTCGTTTCTTATATTGGAAATCTTCGTCACATGGTCTTTTTACTTCATTCCCTTAGTTAAGTAAATATTCACTAATAAATAACTTTTAACTTAAAAACATCATTTCTCTATTAACCTTTTGATCTTGGGTTTGAAATCAACTTGTCATCTTCTTTGCGATAAGGCCTTTAACTTAGATTGTTATTTCAAATATTCATTTACCAATAATTTACACAATCCCATTTGTATGTATTTTTCTTTTACATTCGAAATTCTTATTTCAATTATGCCCTTCTGCTCAAGTCTATCCTTTAATCTTTAAGGTCCTCGATTTGGTTTAAAAACCGTTTTAAAACCTGGTTTGGATTTCCCCCTTTTCACTCATAAAATTCCCTTTTTAAATTAATTAAATGACTTAATCAATTTAAAATACTATTTAATTGTTTTTAAAACAATTATTCTATCTTACCAGCCCGTAGGTAATTTCTTTGCCCTTTTGCTTTATAACTTGTTTCCATCATACGATGTTACTACTTAAACCATTCGAATAATTCCTTTATAAATTCGATTAAAATAATTATTTGTAAATTCCTAATTTAATTAACTATATAAAATGACTAAAAAGTTTTCGTTCAGTTATAAAATAATTATAAATTTAAATATGCGTCAATTCGCCGTACGGTCGAATGACGTTAAACAACACGTTTATGGCCATTCACTGCCAATTACCAAATCAACACTGTCGATTGATTTTAAACACAACACAGGTGGTTATTTGTTCAACCATCACACTCAAACAGGTTTTCAACCATATGGTGTTCAATCAGATCAATATCAACAGTATAAACAAACAACAACATATAAAATATTTGAGGAATCCGGTCGGATCCCTCCAACCTGTTCTTCCCTGCACCATAGCTCGTTATACATTTCATAATAATATATGAAATAAGTTTCATATGATCTACTAATAACAGCAACCAATCAACGATAATCAGCCAATAGCAACCAATTTATATTTTTAAAGGTAAATTATATTTTAAAATAAATTTACCACATCACAGAATTCCAGAAGGTGTGAGAATTAACTCACCAGATTATTCTGTCGACGGTTGACGCGTTTGTCGCTTTTAATCTTGAACGGACATTCAAAATTAGCTGAATTTTCAACTGTCTCAGATCAGTGCCTAGTCAGTGCCATCGCCTAGATCTCATCCCTGCGATCCCAACAGATCCAGTTTTGCTGAAATCCGTTCACGTATGTAAAAGTTAGGCGAATTCAAAGTTTATAAAATTTAACCGAAAATTAATTAAACCAATAATTAATTAATTAACTTAAATAAACAGTTTACCCCTTTGACTTGTCCACGTCAGCCTAACTAAGTGCTCCAACGCGTTTTCAATGTTTCTTCCATCTGAAACCCGATAGTCTCCGTTTCACGTTCGACTTCCGGTTTCTCAAAACCATCGGAGCACCATTCCTCCGCCACCGTCGAACTAGGGCCCCATCTGAGACCTCCTACGCCACCGCCCGTCCGTGCAGCGCCGCCACCCCAAACGCCATGGCCCCACTCTTCTCCGATCGCCAGTTAAACCCATCCGACCCAAATCAGCTGATCTCCCAATTCCCGTCGCCATAAGCGGTTTCAGGCTACCGGACCACCTCCCCTGTGACCACCACCCTTCCGCCCTTCGAATGACCGCCAGATCCGACACCACAAAGGCCCAGAGCCGCCGGAATTTGCGAATTCCCGCTCATCACTTTTCAAAACAACCCAAAAACATCAACTCCGTTCATCCACCTCGTTCTCCCTCCTCCGACCACCAGAGATCTCGAGACCTGTGCCAAATGAAAGCCCTTTCTCTCCTCTACGAAAGCCCTAAGGTCCTGGCCTCCCAAATCAACTACAACTCTCGAATTTCAGCCAAAAATGAAAACCATTTTCCATGGTTTTACCTCGATTCCGGCCATCACAAGCATCGATAGGTCCCCAACTTTTTACTGAAGGTAGATATGAACCCGATCTACACTTCTGCTTCAGGTTGCCTTATCAAAATCGTCACGGATTGGAAGATATAATTAAATTTGCATTGGGGGACTTATTTGCAAATTTACATGAAAATTTCTAATTTCGGTGGCTAGGGTTATGAGTTAGGGGTTTATATAGTGTGGAGATAATATATTTTAAGTTGATTTGACGAGCGATGTTGACTAACGATATTTTATTTCATGTCTATCGCGTTTTCGAACGTCGTTTATTCGCTGCTGCACTCACATACGAACCCCGTTCGAGATGCAAATGAACAGCATAGTATAATTTGACGATACGGTCTTAACGAATCTTGTTTCGTCGAATTCCGAGTTCGTTTGCTCATATGTCCCTTGTTCACGTTCAAATGGTCGTTTTTATTTACATTTTATTTTGCCACACTCACGAATTAACGCCGATTGACGCGCCACTTGAAATCTAGCAATAATTTTCCGTTGCGGTCCCAATGAAATTAATTTCGTCGAAAACTGAGGTCGTTTGAATAAAGGCCCTTTTATAACTGGCTAATTCGAATAAAATAAACCAATTTAAAAATACCTCAGTATAATATTATTAAAATATTGAAATTGGCCATACACGACCAGAATATCGTATACTACCCAGATAAAATATCCCGGGTTGAGTTTGAGGCCAAATCGATATTATAAATATTTAAAAACTCCTTTTATTTAATATAAATAACGATATAATATATAACGAAATTCTACAGTGACCTTTTCAAAATTTGATTTGGCCATAAAATAAAATCTACAACACGAAAACTCGATTTTTCTCTGCCATTGGAAAGATATCGTCAAACCGGTCCCGATGTTTCTTGTTTTGAGAAGATTCGACTTATTTTGAACCCGGTACGATACGACCGATTGAAGTTCAAAACGCCAAATCGCGAACTACCGCGCCCATGCAGGTCGTTATTTATTTAAATTATAAATTAAACATTATAACGTCGTTTTATAAATGAAATCGCCACGATAATCTCCATACGAACGATATTAACCATTTTAAATCACTCGATCACGTTATCCGGAAAAATCAACATTTTCCCAAATTTGCCGAAAATAAAATATTATTATATTATTAATATAATTTAAATATTCACATAAAAATGGTCGAAATCGATTATTTAAACTTAAATAAATATTTTAAATAAATAAAATATTTCAAATAAATGGTCAGAAAACACGGGACGTTACATTTAGTACCTACAGAAATGGCATGAGCCGTTCTCGGTCTCGGGAAGGATTTTAGTTTCATTTGGGGTGAGTATAAGTCATACTCGGCTTGAAAATAAGAATGAGTAGTAGTTACACTTGGCTTAGAGGAATGGCGAGTATTAACCATACTCGCCTTATGGAGGTGGCGAGTATTAACCATACTTGGCTTATAGGAATGACGAGTATTAACCATACTCGACTTATAAAGGTGGCGAGTATTAACCATACTCGGCTTGTAAAAGTGGCAAGTATAAACCATACTCGACTTATGGAAAGTGTTTTCTTTTCTCTAGTCCCGATCGGTGGAGGAATTGATGTTGAAGCATTTAGCCCCATCTCCACTCAACCGAGAAGGTGATCCATCAACTGCTGCTGTCGTTCGAGGTGTTTACCTTGAGATGCCATATGGTCTCTGACCTCGGTCATGATTTTATCCATGTCTCCCCGGGTAAGATATCGGGGCATATCTTTATGAGAGGAGGCTTCCTAACTTGCTTCTGCAGCATCAGCATTAGTGGGACGAGAAGATGTTGCATCTTTCTTCCGCTTGTTCGCCATGGTTTGAAACTTGCAGAAGGTCGGAGGGTATGTCGGTGTTCCCCCCACCTGGCATGCCAAAGTGTTGACGTCAAAAGTTTGTCACTTGTTATAGTCAATCCTTGATCGTGTGAATGGCACACGAATAATGATTATAGAGTGCAGAAAAATAAACAGAACAGGGAACACACACCTGAATTTTATAGTAGTTCGGCAAAGTCAGTGCCTATGTCCACTTTATATATATTGACCTTCTTTTGATTACAAGTAAAAATTTTTTATTTTGAGAAACAAAAAGAGAAAGAGCGGCTATTTTATGAGTTACCTTTGAGTGTCGGAAGTCTTAAGGGAATAGTTGAGTATCCAAAAAGAGCTCCTTTCCTCTTTGAGCTTTGTGGTATTTATAGATAAAGTGCTGGGCTGAACGGTCCGCCACGTGGCCTTCCTCTTTTTCGGAGCTCAGACACGTGGAGCTCGATCGCTGGTAGCAATTGCGGTGATAGGACCCATTCCACTGCTCATTAATAGTATCCTCGGAAATAGCGGCTTATGTGGCACTCGAGGTGAGGTGTATCAAAAGTATAGCTCTGTCCGGATATGGTTGATCGCCTTTATTGCCTTGAAAGTTGGGCTGAGCATTTAAAAGACTCAGCTAGATATTTCCATGCAGATCCGAGATACTCAGTTGATGCGCCTTTTATGGGAGCGATTTACTTATTCGACTGGGGAGAGCGAATCTTTCGGAGTGAGTGAGTTATTGGATGGAAGGAACTAGCTCGGACTGGTGCCTGAAGAGGGCCTGTTTGGAACGAGCTTTGCCTGGGCCTTCTGGGGTACGAACTATCCGAATTGGCTGGTTGCGCATTGCTGAAGGGCGCATTTTTGGATATTGGACTTCGATCTAATCTGTGACAGCTTTTGCCAAAAAGTTGGTTAACAACCTCGAATTCCTTATTCTCTGGTTCCAACTTCTAGGTAATCTCAACAAGCTTTGCATCACGCTTTTGGCTCTCGCTAATCCTTTCTACGAGAGTAGGTCTTGTCGATAAGCTTGCCAACATTTCAGGTTCCTACTCACACCGTGGTCTGAAATCAAATTCTACCAAGTACTCGAGGTGTTTCCATTCCGAGAACATCGTTCCAAAATTTGCGTGTCTTCGACTCAATGCATCCTCCATTGCGTTACATTTACCGGGAGTATAGGCTATACCAAAATCGTACGATGCCATAAACTCAACCACCGTTGCTACTGAAGATTCAAATCCTTTTGGGGGAAAAGATATTTCAACAACATGAGATACATATAAAACTCGAATCGAACTCCCCACAGGTAATGTCTCCACATCTTCAAAGAATACACGATTGCCGCCAACTCCAAATCATGAGTTGGATAATTCCTTTCGTGCGGCTTCAGGTGTCGACTTGCGTAGGCCACAACCTTATCCTTCTACGTTAGCACTGCTCAAAGTCCAATAGCACATGCATCAATGTATACCACCATTTCTTCATTGCCACTTGGAATCGTCAAGATAGGAGCACTCGTCAGACTCTCTTTCATGATTCCAAAAGCTTGCTCAAACTTCGCATCCTATGTGAACACCTGTTTCTTTCTCGTCCATCATGTTAATGGTGCAGCTATCTTGGAGAAATCCTTGGTAAACCAGCGATAATATCCCACTAAACCAAGGAAACTCCTAACATCCGTCACATTCTTAGGTCTTTGCCGTCTTAGATTGCTGCCACTATAGAGGGGTCTACCGCTATTCCATTTCTAGAAACAACATGGCCTAAGAACCTCACTTCGCTCTTCCAGAAGTGACACTTCGAAAACTTAGCTTTCAGCTGATGCTTTCGCAATATTTCCAAAACAACTCGCAACTGCGTCTTGTGCTCTTCCTCATTCCGAGAGTAAACAAGATTATCATACATGAACACAAGCATGAACTTGTTCAAATGACCCCTGAAAATGCTATTCATAAGATCCATGAAATACGCTGGTGCGTTAGTCAACCCAAATGGCATCACCAACCATTCGAAGAAACCGGATGGTGTCACACTATCCTTTGCTACCCTCAACTGGTGCAATCCCATTGCCAAATCCATTTGAGAAAACACCTTAGCCTCTTGAAGCCGATAGAACAAGTCATCTATCCTCGAAAATGGATATTTGTTCTTCTTGGTCACCTTGTTCAACTCACAATAATCAGTACACAATATCAACGATCCATCAGTTTGGTTGCAAACACAACTGGTGCACCCCGTTCAGATACACTCCTACGAATGAATCCTTTTCCCAAAAGGTCACAGACCTGCATCTCTAACTCTCGCTGTTTCTTAGGCGCCATCCGCCTAAGTGGCATAACGATAGGTCTTGCACTCTTGACCAAATCGATTCTGAACTCAATCTCACGATGTGGCGGCAAACCTTTAACCTACTCAAAGACATCTTCAAACTCATTAGCGATCAACACATATAACAAGTTTTTCTGTGGAATCACAAGCGAATATAAAAAGCTCACAAAGACATCATCTTCGGGCTTACATCGAATCAAAACCCTTGGCCCTTCCATATCCCCGACTCTCGCATCAAGCTTCTCGCAATTCACTCTTGCCACATACCTCTTGAGCCAATCCATACCTAAGATGATCCCAAACCCAGTGAAATTAAAAACAAATAAATCACACATGAAGGAGAAACCATGACTCCATAACACAAGACCACAACAAAGCATACAAAGGATGGACGAACCCCAACTGGATTAGTCACAACCAGAGGTATATCACAAAACTCGGGTTCTAAACCCAAGCGACACACAATCTCATTATAAATGAATGAATGCGATGTCCCAGTATCAAACAACACTCGAACTAAAACACCTCTAACCAAAAGCGTACCTTGAACGATGACATCCTTCCCTTTCTCCTCTACTGTAAGAGCCTGTGAAGAAGATGACATAGCCTCTAAAGCATATGCCTTCACTATCTGCTTCCCTTTCGCTAGCTCCTGACAATCCTGCTTATCATGCCCAGGTTTTCCACACTCGTTCAGCTTTATGTTTCTTGCATTCATTAGAAAAATGTCCCTTCTGTTGGCAGTTGTAGCTAACCACCTCACTTTTAGATTTCTTCTTGCCATCCTTTCCTTTCTGTTGTTGCTACTTCCTCTTCTTATTGTTATTACCACCCTGCTATTGGTTTCGGGACTTCCTTGGCCGCAACAACAACTTCTTTTTCTTTAGGAAACAAGCTTTCATGTCTCTTATATTTTTCCACTATTTTCTCATATGGATCGTCAAGATGATCCACCAATGGTCTCCCAGTATAGGTATCCAAACCCACAACAAACTTCTTGTTCTATTGATAAAGTGTGTCAATATACGAACGAGCATACTTGGACAAGGCCTCAAAATCAGAAACATAATCAAGCATTAGTCGACCATTCTATTTTTTCTCTACAAACTTCTTGAACATAACTGACTTCTGAGTAGTAGAGATGAACTTCGTCTCAAACTTAACTCGGAATTGTTTCCATGTTATCTCATCTTCCGGAGTCTCTAGCATGACGGAGTTCCACCAATCCATGGCCCTGCCTTGTGTGACGGCCGGGAATTTCGCTCGATCTGAATCAGTCGTTAAACTGATCTAGACCGTTCGAAACCCCTGATCGTTTGAGAACAGGACAAAACAGAACGCAGACGGAAGAACATTTCATTGTTATTACAACAATTCCATCAGAATACAAGAATATACAGAGTATAATTGAATAAATTACATTCGACAAATATCAGAGATTTAAATTACATTTAAATACATAGCATAGCAGCGGAAAATAGTGCAATACGCAACTAGAAGAGATATACTGATACAAAGCTTCCTGGATATCATTCCAGCTGCAAACCAGGATCCTGTGAATATAAATCTGCAAAACCAGAACTACTAGTTGCCCGTGTCAAAATAAGGGCACCCAGAGTTTAGGTTAAAACAATAAACTCCAGGTCAGTCATGTGACTGGTGTGAGAACTAAAACAGTTAATCTTTATTTTTAAAGTTAGGTAAATCAAGGGACCACGCCGTATAACACGGAACGGGTTTCCTCCCAAGAATACCAGTGCATAAAACAACAGCGCAATGCTAAATAAAGAAAAATGAAGCTGTTATAAGACCCAGGTCCTATCACACAATGCAACGCAAGCCGGGGAATAGGGTTTTCCCTTATAACAACCAAAGAATGCTTGATACGTTTAAAACAAATCATTTGATACTATCATAAGTGCATAGTGTATAAAACAACTCCAAATCATAAGTATCAATCATAGGCGGCATGGGTACCATATATCATGTCGCCATACTAGTTCTACAATTAAAACCGCAAATGTCACGTATTTGGAAGTTGGATTTCATTTATGGTATGAACCGAGGCTAGGGGCAAGATCCTCTACCGATTCGAGACTGTCTAGCCCGAGTCTCAGGATCAGAGCTCGAGTGACCCTTGGAGCGACAGGGCCGGTCCACCGATGTGGATTAAAATGCCTGAACACTGCGTTTCGCCGCCCTTTGGGGCGTAAGTCTGGTCCGTCTGCCGACCAGAATGCATCGGCCGAAACCGATATAACCGAGGCGCCTCGCAACAGCAACAACCACATAAGTCAAACTCGTCAGGGCATGTAAAACCACTGACGCCACTTTTTAGCTAGAAGGAAACGCATGCCCTCCCTGAGGTCCATCTCCCGTTTTTGGTTCATACCGGGTGTGAAACTCGCGAAGTAAACGTTACACAAAGCTACGCCACAAAGGTCGTGCTTCGATCATCAACCACAAGACTTTGCTTTTCAACAGAAGCCTCGATCAATTGCCACTTAGGTATGCCACATAGGCAATTCACTCCATGCGTTTGATATCCATCAATATATAACCCCTGAGCTCGTACGTCTCAGAGAAGGGCGTTAAGCAAGAGAATAAATTCTCCGCCGCCAAACAGATATATATTTAATAGAGATCAATCACACGGACTAAAATCCAATGTCAGACACACAGTCCATTTACAAGTCCGTTCTGGGTCTGAACGAAACCGGAGGAACCTAGTACCCCGCATATCCATCGATCTCCAAGTACGTCTGGACGATCACCAACTGTTTCCATCTTCTTGGGTGTACAGCCCAATCAAGATCATCAGTAATCACCCAAACGACGTGAAGACTTCTGGTCTTCGACCACCGTCTTCATCTTCGACTTATCGTCGTATCAATTATTCAGAATGGGATAAACCCGGTCTTTCCGAATAACTCGCGTATATTTTTAATAAGTGTTACACAAACACAACGTACGTCTCATTCCAATTCATCAGTCACTAACCGTAAATTAATCAAGAGAATAATTTCCTAAATATTAACCCCGAAGGCCGAAGGCCGAAACCAACATCAGATCAATATCCAGAAAACCATTCTGCTTGGCTAACCGGCAGTTAGTTTCTAAATTTCACATTCATAGGGAAAGGTTCCCATTAATTTTATCCAAGATGAATTCCTTGAACTCGTTCTTTAATCAATTTTTTGAGTATCAATTCAAACTAGTCGGGATTAGCGAGCCTTACCGAAGTAATCATTTGTTTTAATTTCCCAATCCCAACCTATTCATCCCATGAAGTAAAACTGGTTATACTTCATATCTAACACCCCGGTGTTATCGGTAAATTCAATTACCATTTCACGTTCAAATCTAATTAAAGATTTAACTATCGCCTGGAGCAAAACTGGTGGTACTCCATTTTCGATCTTTTCAATCTAATTAAAGATTCATTAAAACTCCACTTAGTTTTAATCCTTAACTGGGTTAAAGAATCAGTGTCATTTAAAACACAGTTCACGATAAACCCAAAATCACATTCATTAATTATCGGGTTAAAGAACGAGTGTTATTTAAAACACTGTCCACGATAAACCCAAAAATCAATATCAATTCAATTCCAATTAAATATTATTTAATTGGTACACTTCATTAAATCTAAATAAAAAGGTTTAATCTTTTCTCAACTGGGTTCAAGAACAGTGTTAGTGAAGACACCATTCACGACAAACCCAAATTACATTTGATATTCAATATAAGGCTCTGAATAGAAAATATATCGGCTTATATTCAATATCAAATTCTACGACTAACAAATGTCGTATTGGAAATAACAATATAAATATATATCTTTCAAATTTCCATAACAACATCTGTATAATCACGAATTCCAACATCGAAATATTCCGAAGACAATTTCGATTCAAATTCATTCCAATGCAATCATTGGAAATTCTGGTTATTTTTAAAACCCTTTTCAAATTCAATTTATTTATTTAAAAATAAATAGAATTATAATTCTAGTTCAAAACTAGTTCATTTCGATAAAAATCTTTTTTTATCTTTTCAAATATGGAGTTTTTCATCTCAATCCTTTCTAAATCATTTCTTATGATTTTACACAAATTATTACTATTTTTAATAATTTTATCAAGGCCCGTACAGTCGATTTCCAACAATGGCCATCGAACTGCACTTACAGCGACCTTTTTCGAATTTTGATTTGGACGCATCTCCAAATCCAACCGTTAGATTTTGAATTTCTAATATTCGTTAGAAAGCTCTTTTCGATACGAACCCAACGGTTCCGGTTATAGGAGAATCCGACGGTCGGATCTCCCGTAATGTCCGTTTGAAATAAATGGTCGAAATTCACGAACTGCCGCGGCGCAGCGCGTTCTATTCAGGCCATTATATTATATATATAATATATATAATATATATTTCATCGATTTCTATTTAAAAAGAATTATATAAATAGTTTTAAATTCGTTTCAAAAGCAATTTCAACTTCCATTTCAATTCAAATCAAAATTGAATTCTTCTTTATAAATTCGTTTTAAAATTCATTCCTATTCAATTCAAATTTCAATTCAATTTGAATGCATTTCAATTCGCTTTCATTTCAATTTTGAATTCGTTTTCAATTTAATTCAATTCCAAAGTCGTTTTCTATTCGATTCAATTCAAATTGGTTTTCTATTCGATTCAATTCAAATTGGTTTTCTATTCGAATCAAATTCGTTATATATTCAATTCATTTCGAAATCGTTTTATATTCCATTCATTTCCGTTTTCTATTCAATTCGATTTCATTATATATTCAATTGAAATCCAATTCGTTTTATATTCCATTCATTTCCATTTTCTATTCAATTCGATTTCATTATATATTCAATTGAAATCCAATTCGTTTTATATTCAATTCGAAGTCAAATTCATTATATATTCAATTCGAATTCAATTCGAATTCGTTTTCTATTCAATTTGATTCAAATTTCATTTCAAGATATGCGATTTCGAAATCACTTTTCAATATTCATTTTAAAATGAATAAAATCGATATAAACATCGTTCACGTCAAAATGGCGCATCTCTAATCAACACGGCTTCATATCATTCTATTTTCAAATATTCTATTTCAAATATTTCTTTTTCAAATATTTCCTATTCAAATATTTCTATATTAAAATATTTCGTTCAACACATGACTTATCTCAACGGATGAGTACAGTCAACACATGAACCTTTATTTTATAATATTCTTTATTTTCTAAATTGGAATGAGGCCCAATCAATCACCATATAATGTTAATTATATGGATTTTCATACATCACACGTATATAATAACATTGAAAAATAATCAACCATCAACCAAAGTGCACTACACTGTATAAGCATCAAATATAGATATCTAACGCTTATAACAGCCTGTCAATCAATCGATCGACATATTTAATCAATCAGGATGAGTGAACTTCAAATTTCATCCCAACACCCGTGTGGGGTTTCAAACAATCAAACACAGATTTTATTTGTGCAGTTGGGCGATGTGTAAAATTTATCGACCAAATCAATGTCCTTCAAATAGGTGTACATAAACAAACCGTCCGGTTTGTAAATGAATATTTATTTATTTACATTCACGTTAAAAATTATATTTTTAACGACAAAACATTTTATTTCAACATATGAATTTCTATTCAATTCATTTATTCTATAAAATGATATTGTTATTTTTCTAACTTATTTTAGAAAATTTCGGCGGCATAACGACACGATACTAGAAACGGGACAAGGCCTAGCCTTATCCCCGGTCTAGTGAAGGCCCACGCCATTCACACATCAATCAAAAACAACCAAATTCAAATCAAATCATCTAACTGATCTATGCAACCAAACAAACAAGTCCATGGTCTGTGGACGATTGTGTCGGGTGCTACAAAGCACCGTCTGCATCCTAGTATATATATATAACTAGAAAAGAAATTGAAGAGTGAGAAATTCTCACCGAAAGCTATCCCAACTTCACGACACTCCTATTTTAGAGATCTTCGTCGTTCTCGCCTTTTCGTCCTCTTCGTTGCCCATAGCCACTACATATGTAAAAATCGAATTTTTACTACGATGTTCAATATATAAAAATCCCATTCCAAAAATATAGATTTCGCCTTTATAAAAATAAAGATTTCGCCTTTATAAAAATAAAGATTTCGCCTTTATAAAAATAAAGATTTCGCCTTTATAAAAATATCATTATAAAAATCACATCTTTATTTCGATGTTCAATATATAAAAATCACATTTTTACTTCGATGTTCAATATATAAAAATCACAATTTTACTTTGCTATTCAATATATAAAAATTGAATTTTTACTTTGCTATTCAATATATAAAAATCGAATTTTTACTTTGCTATTCAGTATATAAAAATCGAATTTTTACTATGCTATTCAATATATAAAAATCGAATTTTTACTATGCTATTCAATATATAAAAATCGAATTTTTACTATGCTATTCAGTATATAAAAATCGAATTTTTACTATGCTATTCAATATATAAAAATCGAAGTTTTACTATGCTATTCAATATATAAAAATCGAATTTTTACTATGCTATTCAATATATAAAAATCGAATTTTTACTATGCTATTCAATATATAAAAATCGAATTTTTACTATGCTATTCAATATATAAAAATCGAATTTTTACTATGCTATTCAATATATAAAAATCGAATTTTTACTTTTCAAAGCATATGTAAATTTTTCGTTTTTACATTTTAAAACAAGGATTTTTCTACATAACTGAATTTCAGGTTTCAACAATGCTTTTTATATAAAAACACAAAGGGAGCTCACTGCAATCACCGCCTGGACGTCAAACAGGTGCTCTCCTCCTAGGGTTTGCTGCTGTGCGCCAAGGTGGAGGAGAAGGGGGCGGCTTCAGGTAGGAATGGTGGCAGGGACGGCTTCAGACGCGGGGAAGCCCTTGGTGGTGGTTGGGTTCTGATTTGGGGTTATCGGGTTTGGGTTTTCGGCGGTTATCGAACGCAGGAGGGGGGGAAGGCGATGGCGCGCGTCACTAGGGAGGGCGGTGGTCGGCTAAGGCATGGCGGCGGGGTCGTCGGAGGTGGGGCGGCGTAGGGGTGACGGGGGTTCGATCGCCTTTCTCTTTTTTTTTTCTTTTTTTTTTTTCCGATCTGATAAAGTGACGGGGGGGGGGGGGGTCCTGAGGGTTATAGGAGGGAAGAGAAGGAATTTTTAATTTATTTAATTAATTTATTTACTAAAAGTTGACTTTCACATAGGACCTCTAAACGAGGCGCACCGCCTGTCGTCCACAGCGTTTTACCCCCATTCCGAACACAATGGAATATGTATCGCAAGCTGTTTCGATTGTTACGATCAGTTTCCCTTGAATTTACATTTAAATCACTATATTTAATTTCAAACGTACATTTCAAATTACTGGGGTCACATACTAACTCTAAAAATTCTCGAAAAATATTTTCTAGCTTCGCATTGACGATACGGTCCTAACAAAACTAGTTTCGTCGAATTCTGAGACCGTTAAAAAAATGGCCATTTTCCAGTCGATTAAAATCACTAAAACTGGTCAAACGCGTTTTCCTTTGCCACGCTCACATATTGATTCGAAAAATTATGAAATCTGAAACCTAGCAATAATTTAACATCACGAACCCAACAAAAGTGGTTTCGTCGAATTCCGAGGTCGTTTGCAAAAATTCCATTTTTAAGGGCCTGAATTCCATAGCGACTATTCAGAATTTTCAACTGGACATATCTTTTGATTCCCGCTATGAAATCTTGATCTTTCGGATTCATTGGAAAGATATTCACAATTAGATTCCATTATTTTTTGTTTCACTAAAATCCGGATTGTTTTGCACCCGGTACATTCAATTGAAGTTTGAAATCGAATTATCGAACTACCGCGCCATTTTCAATTCCTTTTATAATTATATATAATTATTTATACTCTATTGTCGATCTATATAACTATATACGATTGAATTTTATTCAAAAGAAATTTTCTCGTTGATATTATTTAAAATAGTTTATTTTAAATAATCAAAATTCGCTAAAATTGCCGAATAAAATTTTTAAACTGGCCCAGATTTTCGGGTTGTTACACCTTGTAGCTGCCTCGATGCAAGCTTTCTCTTGGTTTCATCATCAATGCCTAAGCCCCTAGAAATTCAAATACAAGCATCTAACCATCTTTGAACCTCTTCAGTCGGCTATGTCCCTTTAAACGGTTTTCCTCCTAGAGATGTGAATTCTTTACACAGCTTCGCGAAATCCACCGCCCTAGGAACCTGCACTTGAAACCCTACATCTACCGCGACTGATCCATGAGCTGGTACCCTTGTCATGAATGCTTCCATCATAGCCTCAAACATGGCTGGGTAGTCCGTTGTATTGCCATTTCCCTTTCCAGGAACAGTCTCCTCCCTAGCAGCGTGTCTCGATGGTCGATAACTCATTCTAAATCTGAAAATAGAATGATTAGCCACTTACGAGAAAAATACAAATAGAGTTCAAATGCTATTATGCTATAAACTCATATATAGTATACATCCATCATAAATCTACAAATACGTCTTTCATACAATACTTCGTCTTCGAACTTTGGTTAAAATCGATAACCAAAGCTCTGATATAAAATGTAATGACCACCCATAACTTCCACACGTAACAAGGGAAATAATGTGCTGAAAGACATTCCAAGTAGCTATGGACGATCATCGAGATATGAAACACATGCGGAACTTGTTGTATAACTCACTAGTAAGGATAAAGTATAATAGAACATATATAACAGGTATTAATAGTAAAGCACATTTGAGTAGAAACTTGCACTTTCATAACAACTAGGAAGAATATATGTACATCCTTGGATTACAACATAAGTGTTTGTACAAACTGCCTCTCTACATAGTCACTCTCACAGAATCATACAACATAAGCAACAAGGAAACATCTAGTATGTACAGAAACTAATACGCAAGCCTCCTGCTCGTCATCGCTCTGCATTCTCACCTCACAAAGCTCTGCTATCTGTAACCTGCTACTCAGTCTGCCCGTCCGACAAATGGATAAACAACCCAAGGTAATAAGAGGGAAACATAAAACCTTGAATCAGACAACAGTCTTAATGAGCGATAAAACAACTAACTAACATCATCAATAAAGTATATGAGAATATGCAGATTAATCAACTAATCTACAAACACCAACAGAGAAGAAACCCTAACTCGTCTTCCCCACATCCGACAGTGATAGCCTTTACAACAAGCATTTAGAAACAATAGTACATTAATGGAGATTTAATATCAACCGTAGACCATTCTAATCGATATCAACGTCTCCCAAGCACAAGCTCCGAAGGCCTAAACCAACATCAAACAAGCACCCAAGAGATATCTCCTTCGATGATAAATAATCTACACAAGACAATACAAGTAATCAATCATTAATCCATGACTCTAGCTATCACCGCCAATCCTATTCTGAAACCATCGTTAGTCGTATGACGGCTAACCCTGCCACATGTCAAGGGCTAATGGTATCCCCGGTTCTAGCAAAACTCCATACGTCTTTCAATGGTACCTATCTAGGCCTTTCAATGATACCCAAGGTACTCAACCATCCAGTCGGTCTTTTAGGCGTCCCTATTATAACCTTATTATAATGACCCGCAATTTTAGCTATCGAATAATTAATTAATTTAATTATTTAAATAAGGATTTAGAGATCTAAATAGTGGCTTAATTAAATTATAGTGGTTATTCAATTAAATTAAATAATAGAATAATATATTTAATTCAGAAATAATCAAAAATAGTGGAATTCACAATATAGTGTGAATTGGATTATTTAAAATATATAATTCAGTTTACAGTTGAATTATATTGACGAATATATTTAAATAACGACCATTGAACGTATAATTATATTATAAATATAATCGAGCTCGAAATAGCGCGACAGTTTGCTATTTGGCGATTTGAACTTCAACTGAATATACAGGTCCGTTTTAAATCGGATTTCTGTGAAACAAGAAACGCTAGGAGCTGGTGAAGTATATCTTTCTAGTGGAAGAGAAAAATCGAGATTTCGTCATGTATATTTTGATTTATGTCCAAATCAAATTCTCAGAAAAACAGCGCCCTGACCATTTTAATTTTTAAAAGGGAATTTAAATATACATCGAATATCGGGTTGACCCAGATTGAAATATCGAGTAAGAAATCCATATAGGATTTTTCTGAGCTGTATGGTATTCCTTTGTGAATATAGACAATAATATTTATTTTTAAATATCAAATTTAATTATATTTAAATATATTTATATATTTAAATAGGCTATTTAGAGCTTTAAAAATAGCCACTTTTGCAAATGAAGTCGGAATTCGATGAAACTAATTTTGTTGGATCCGCAATATTAAATTATTGTTAGATTCCAAGTTTCGTGATTTTTAGAGTCATTGTGTGGCCGTACGGATTTTTAGAGTGAAAATAGTCAGTATTTTGACGGTTAAAAATACGCTGTGTGAGCAAACGGAGTTGGAATTCGACGAAACAAGTTTCGTTGGGACCATAATGTCGAGCTGTAGTTGGATGTCCAGTTTGGTGATTTTTGGGTATCGTGTGTGATCACAGGAATTTTAGAGGACACAGAAAAATAGCGTTTGCTTATAATTTAATATAATAATCGAATATTTAATCATTAAAAATATCCTATATAAACACCTTAACTTCCTAAACCTAATCTCATTCTCCAAACAATGCGCCGTTACTCAGAAATCATATAAACAATAAAATGAATTCTTTGAAAAATCATAGGAATTCAAAGAAAAATCTATAAATAATAAAGGAATAGTCTTTGAATCCCTGGTTCAAAGCTCTTCAATCCAGTACAAGTATTTGAAGGCTCGATGGCTATTTGGGGTCATCGCGGATTGTACAGCGTCGGTTTCGTGAACTAGGGTTGAGAAGTTTGGGATGTTCGGACCTTAGTTTGTGAATTCGAGTATGGTTTTGAGCTTATTGTGGAAAACCGCACCTGTATGCCAACTGTTGGGATTTCCGGTGGTGTTTTAGGTCATCGCAATACGCATTGTTGCGTGGTTGAGCTGTTCGTCGGATTCCAGGATTTCAATTCGAGTTTGGAAATGTAGGGATGAGGTTAAAGCACTTGCGAAGGAGAATCGAACGGTGATGTCGATTTGAAAATATGTGGAGTAACAGGGCAGCGGTTGGGGGGAGAAGTAAAGTGAATGGCCATCAAAGAGGAGTTGTCGGGTTCAACCAATTTAGGGAAGAAAAGGAATAGTGGGCTGGGCTTTTGAAAGTGAAGACGGGTCGATATATATATAGGTGAAGCCCACTCTAAGTAATAATTTAAGTTTTAAATTAAATGTATTAACTTGTTTATGCGATATCTAGCTCATACGGAATCGAAATCGAGAAACGTCAGTTGCATTGGGATCGTATGGACGAGCACTCCACAATGAAAGTGACTGGAAGTCTTTTGAAGCTTGTTTGAATTTATGGCGAAATAAATTATTTGATTCAAATCAAACAAATAGTTTATCGTTCTTTAACGATGAACTGCCAATGTGAGTAAAACTCGCCAATTGTGAACAGTTCTATTTTTACAACGTATTCTTAGAAATGATAATTATCTGTTGATTGCTGTGTGTTAACTGTTTGGTTGAATTGCTTATGTGTTGGTTGAGGTTATAAATAACGATATATATATAAATCGTTAATCTAATATCGATTCTGTTTAGCAGAATATTTCATATTATCGATGTTAATTATATTGTTTAACATCTGTGATGCAGGGAAAAAGGTCGGAGGAATCCAACTGGATTCCTCAATATTTATTTTACTGTTGTTCACATATTGTGATATATAATCTATTGTTGATTATGTGTGTTTGGACGATATTTATCATTGTTATATGGTATGTTAAATACCATAAGAAATACCAGAATGATAAAAGGGGATTTTCAAAGCATATTTTGAAAATAATTTATTTATATAAAATCACTGGATTTTATATATAAAAAGAAAAAAAAGGATTTTTTTAAAAGAAAATAATTATAAAATCAAAAGGTTTAAAAGAATATATTTGTCAAACAAATATAGAGGAGAAATATTTTTCAAACAAATATAAAGGAGAAATATTTGTCAAACAAATATAAAGGAGAAATATTTTTCAAACAAATATAAAGGAGAAATATTTCAAACAAATATAAAGGAAATATATTTGGTAAATAAGTATAAAGGAGAAATATTTGTCAAACAAATATAAAGGAAATATATTTGTAAAACAAATATAAAGGAAATATATTTGTAAAACAAATATAAAGGAAAATATTTGTGAAATCAAATATAAAAGGAGATATTTGTCAAAACAAATGAAAAGAGAAATATTTGTAAACCATTTACAAATAGAATTGAAAGGGGAATATTTGTAACGTTAAATAAAATGTTATAAAGGGAAATATTTGTAACGTTAAATAAAACGTTATAAAGGGAACTATTTGTAATGTTAAAATAGACGTTATAAAAGGAAATGGTGGTAATGTAAAATAAACCGTTAAAAAAGGAATACCTAGAAAACAAATAGGATTATAAAGGTTATTTATTTAGAAAATAAATAGGATTAAGACGGGGTATTTATTTAGGAAATAAATAGGACATTATAAAGGAATTATTTATTTAGGAAATAAATAAAGAGTTAAAAGAATTATTTATTTAGGAAATAAATAAAGAGTAAAAAGGAACTATTTATTTAGGAAATAAATAAAGAGTAAAAGGAATATTTATTTAGGGAATAAATAGAAGGATAAAAAGGAGATATTTATTTGTTGAAATAAATAGAATTGAAGGTAAATATTTATTTGTTAAATAAATAGAATTAAAGGAGATATTTATTTGTTAAATAAATAGAGTAAAAGAGATAATCGAATATAGTTTATTCGAATAGAATTAAACGAGTTAATCAGATATAGTTTATTCGAATAGAGTTAAAGGAGTTAATCAATTAGAGTTAATCGAAAAGGGGTTAATTGAAAAAGAGTTAACCAGTAAGTTAATCAGTTAGAGTAAATAAATATGGTTAAAAGTGATAATCGAATATTAGTTCTTCGAATAGAGTTGAATAGAGTTAAATAGAGTTTAAAGGAGTTATCGAATATTTGTTATTCGAAGAAAGGAGTTATCGAATATTAGTTATTGGAATAAAGTTAAATAGAATTAAAAGAAGTTATCGAATATAAGTTATTCGAAGAGCGATAATCGAATATAAGTTATTCGAAGTGAGATATCGAATATAGTTTATTCGAAAGAAGATATCGAATATAGTTTATTCGAAAGGAGTTATTCGAATATAGTTTATTTGAAAGGTGTTAACTGATAAGGAATTTATCGAAAGGAATTTATCGAAAAGAATTAATCGAATAGAGTAATCGATTAAAGTGGATGAAATAGAGTTAATCAAATAAATTTAATTGAATAAAATTAAATCGAATATAGTTTATCGAAGGAAAGAGTTATCAAATAGAGATTTATTTGAAAGATAGTTATGTAAGGAAATTTGTTAAAGGTTTAAAGGGTGAACCTTGTCTGTTTCGAAGTTAGAAATGTGGTTCAGTTAAGGTCTGAGAGGTAGCACTACCCCAACTTGATTAGCTCCGTTTTTAACTAAGAAATGGTGGATCAATAATGAAGGATGGTTAAGAGAATTTAGTTAATGAGCGTAATGGTTTGTGTTGGCATAGCATTGTTTATTTAAACACCTGTTTAAAACCAAATGAAGGAGATTTGGAAATGTTTTCCAAATAATAATCAGAAATGTTTCTAATATAGAAAACAAGAAATGGGAATGTTTTCCATTGTTAATAACGTATATTTTCTAAATTTAGAAAATAAGAAATGTTGAATATATGGAAATAGGAGATAAGTAAATTAAGGAACTAAAGAGATAAATATTTAATGATGTTTGATCAATAAAATTTCAATTTGGAACGTGTTTTTCTTTGATAGTTAACTCACCGACTATCGAAGTTTTTGACCATTTTAACGTTGTTAATATGGAGAGACTGGTTGGATTATTATCCGAAGAACCACTCCGTATTGGCATAAGCGTTGCGAATCATATATGCCAAAGATAATTGAAGACGGAGTAAAGTGCAAGGGCCGTTGTATAAATCTCAGGTAAAGATTTGCCTAAGATGGATGTATGGAATAGTGCCTTCGGTTTATCCAGTCCCAGGACGACCTGTATGGAAGAATGTCTGATAGAGTATATTTAACAGATCGCGTAAGTTGATCTCTTCAAATGTATATACGTTTGGTGGTGGAGAAATTTGTTTCTCTTAGCTGTATATCCGTTGTATTTTTGAGGAAATCAATTTGTGATTTGGCGGGTATGACAATGTGACATTCGAAGTGAATAATGGTGTGATCTGTCAGAGATAAGCGTGGCCTCTAGCCTCACAACCAGGAAATGACAGAAATCGGGCAGGCAGCATGGCTATGTGGGTTGCTACCATTAGGGTTTATTATCCTGATTTAGAGTTTCATTTACTTCTATAATCTATTGTCGATGATGTCCCCTATCGGGAAACGGTTGCTGATCCCAACCGTTGGTGATATACATTCGATACACTCAAGCGAAATGAGTGGTCGGTCATGTGTGGCTGAGTTGCAATATTTTCTTGTTGAACCCATTGTATTCCTCTCTAGAGGTACCCTAGCGAAAGGTGGTTCCATACCTTGTCATAGTTGGAAATCCATTATCCGATAAGCTCTCGCGGTTTTTGATTTTAAACTATATATGTAGAACGTGAGATGAAAGCGTTTCTGCTAGATGATGATTATATTGTGTTGATAGACATTATTATAATATCAAAAGGATATTGTTTACAAGTTTTTTGGATTCTCATAAGGGAAAAACCCGTTCCGTTTTCACGGCGTGGTCTTATGAGATATCATATACCTGTTCAAACTGTTTAAACTATTTTACTCACACCAATCACATGGCTGACCCGGAGTTTGTTTTGTTTTCCATAAACTCTTGGGTGCCCAATTTTGTATGGGAAGTCAAGTAGTCAGGATTTACAGATATACTTGGAGAGCTTGGAGCAGGAGTCTTCAAGATTTTATAACTATTGTTTTTCCGCTGTGTTGTAAGTGCTGTATTCTGATAAAGTGCTATTGTATACATAACTGTTTTATTTCAAAGTTATGTTATATTTTATTCGTTCTGCTGTGAGATTCGTTTTACTCTGATGATGTAAGTTCTTCTTCTATTCTAAGTTTCTATCTTATCTATCCTCACCCTCTAATTTCTTTCATTAATGACCGGTATTTTTGGATGTTTGGTTAGTCGTCATTGAGTTTATGTCGATAACCAAAGTCGCTCAAAAACCGGGTCATTGCAGTTGGTATCAGAGCTTAAATTAAGAATTACCTTGGCTCTGTGGCGTGACTCGGTAGAGATAGGGTTAGTAACACCCTAGATTGAGTTTGAGTGTATATATACGAGTGCATATTTGTAATTTGATGTAAAATGGTTTTGTATTGTAGAGATTCATTGGTTGAGTAGTTTATGAATTCTGGTCGATCAGTTTGATCCACTGTATCGGTAGGGGTTTATAAACACTTGAATACGATGGACCGACACAGTATGGATATGTGATATATTATCATATATAGGATGTGTTGGTAGTGATTATAATAAGATAAGATTATAAAATAAGAAATGGTTATGTATATAACCAATCAGAATTCGTATAAGTGAAATATATGGAATCGAAATGAGTTAAATTTGAATTTAAACCAGAATTGGAATTAAAATCCCATAAAAGGGAAAAGTGTTTGTAAATGAATCTGGATTAAGTATAAGGAAATTTTAAAATCCTAGGAGATTTTAAATTGTTTTACAAGAATTTTGAATGGTATTTTGAATTGGTTTCAAAATGGAAATGTTAGAAATGGCTTTGAAAGAGATATAGTATTGAACTCACTTCGATCGCTGGAAAATAAATTCTGATGATGACAGCTGCATCGTCAGTGTTCCTTTTCGAGTTGCTGAGTGACGGATTACTACCAAAGGATTTTGTTTTTGAATTGATTTGAGAAAAGCAAGTTGTTTTGAATTTCAAAAGGGGATTTTTGATTTTGAGAAAAACAAAGCTGTTTAAAACTCCCGGAAATAGAGTGTGTAATTTAAAACAAATTTAAATAGAAATTGCAGAAGCAAATAGAATTTGGAATAAAGACAGTTCAGTTGTAATTGAATTGAATTGGATACGTTATATCGAGTAGAATCAGATTTTGAATTGTGGGAAAGAATATGAAATGGTATCGAATTAGGGAGTTAGGAGTTTGAAATCGAGTCTGGAACTCGAATTTGAAATGAAGTTTAACTTGGTTATAAGTCTATGATGTGGTTTGAGAATAAATCGATCAGATTTTGATTGGATTGATATTGGTATATGCTGAATTGACAGCAGGTGAAAGTGATAAAGTTGATATGCCCGACAAAAAGGTACAAGTTTATTTTGATATAAGCATGAGATTTATGAGCCGAATTGGCAAGCCGCTTGGCTATTTGATTTTCTTTTGGGATGAAGAAGGCCTAGAGAGGCGAGTTGTGGTTTTACTGATAGGGCTGTACAATGGAGGTTATGGCGAAATTTTCCGAAAATTTAAAGTGTTAGAAAGTTTTCAGAATTTTTGAAAATTTTAGTTAGTCGGGAGGTATTAATGTTTTCGTCGATATTAATTGGTTCGGAGAAACAAGAGATAAGGGGTAAGCAGATAAACTTTTACCCAATAGATAGGGTCGTCCTCTACCTTAGAAATTTCGAGGACGAAATTATTTTAAGGGGGAAAGATTGTAATGACCCGCATTTTTAGCTATCGAATAATTATTTGATTTAATTATTTAAATAAGGATTTAGAGATCTAAATAGTGGTTTAATTAAATTATAGTGGTTATTTAATTAAATTAAATAATAGAATAATATATTTAATTCAGAAATAATCAAAAATAGTGGAATTCACAATATAGTGTGAATTGGATTATTTAAAATATATAATTCAGTTTAGAGTTGAATTATATTGACGAATATATTTAAATAACGACCGTTGAACGTATAATTATATTATAAATATAATCAGCTCGAAATAGCGTGGCAGTTCACTATTTGGCGATTTGAACTTCAACTGAATATATAGGGTCCGTTTTAAATCGGATTTCTGTGAAACAAGAAACGCTAGGAGCTGGTGAAGTATATCTTTCTAGTGGAAGAGAAAAATCGAGATTTCGTCGTGTAGATTTTGATTTATGTCCAAATCAAATTCTCAGAAAACAGCGTCCTGACCATTTTAATTTTTAAAAGGGAATTTAAATATAAATCGAATATCAGGTTGACTATCGAGTTAGAAATTCAGATAGGATTTTTTTGAGCTATATGGTATTCCTCTGTGAATATAGACGATAATATTTATTTTTAAATATTAAATTTAATTATATTTAAATATATTTACATATTTAAATAGGCTATTTAGAGCTTTAAAAATAGCCACTTTTGCAAATGAAGTCGGAATTCGACGAAACTAATTTTGTTGGATCCGCAATATTAAATTATTGTTAGATTCCAAGTTTCGTGATTTTTAGAGCCATTATGTGGCCGTACGGATTTTTAGAGTGAAAAACAGTCAGTATTTTGACGGTTAAAAATACGCTGTGTGAGCAAACGGAGTCGGAATTCGACGAAACCAGTTTCGTTGGGACCGTAATGTCGAGCTACAACTGCATGTCCAGTTTGGTGATTTTTGGGTACATATGTGATCACAGGAATTTTAGAGGACACAGAAAAATAGTGTTTGCTTATAATTTAATATAATAATCGAATATTTAATCATTAAAAATATCCTATATAAACACCTTAACTTCCTAAACCTAATCTCATTCTCCAAACAATGCGTCGTTACTCAGAAATCATATAAACAGTAAAATGAATTCTTTGAAAAATCATAGGAATTCAAAGAAAAATCTGTAAATAATATAGGAATGGCCTTTGAATCCCTAGTGCAAAGCTATTCAATCCAGTACAAATATTTGAAGGCTCGATGGTTGTTTGGGGTCATCGCGGATTGTACAGCGTCGGTTTCGTGAACTAGGGTTGAGAAGTTTGGAATGTTCGGACCTTAGTTTGTGAATTCGAGTATTGTTTTGAGCTTATTGTGGAAAACCGCACCCATATGCCAACTATTGGGATTTCCGGTGGAGTTTTGGGTCATCGCGATATGCACTGTTGCATGGTCGAGCTGTTCGTCGGATTCCAGGATTTCAATTCGAGTTTGGAAATGTAGGGATGAGGTTAAAGCACTTGCGAAGGAGAATCGAACGGTGATGTCGGTTTGAAAATATGTGGAGTAACAAGGCAGCGGTTGGAGGGAGAAGTGCCGTGAATGGCCATCAAAGAGGAGCTGTCGGGTTCAACCAATTTGTGGAAGAAAAGGAATAATGGGCTGGGCTTTTGAAAGTGAAGACGGGCCGATATATATAGGTGAAGCCCACTTTAAGTTATAGTTTAAGTTTTAAATTAAATGTATTAACTTGTTTACGCGATATCTAGCTCATACGGAATCGAAATCGAGAACCTCAGTTGCGTTGGGATCGTGTGGACGAGCACTCCGCAATGAAACTGACTGGAAGTCCATTGAAGGTTGTTTGAATTTATGGTGAAATAAATTGTTTGATTCAAATCAAACAAACAGTTTATCGTTCTTTAACGATGAACTGCCAATGTGAGTAAAACTCGCCAACTGTGAACAGTTCTATTTTTACAACGTATTCTTAGAACTGATAATTATCTGTTGATTGCTGTGTGTTAACTATTTGATTGTATTGCTTATGTGTTGGTTGAGGTTATAGATAACGATATATATAAAAATTGTTAATCTAACATCGATTCTGTTTAGCAGAATATTTCATATTATCGATGTTAATTATATTGTTTAACATCTGTGATGCAGGGAAACAGGTCGGAGGAATCCAACTGGATTCCTCAACATTTATTTTACTGTTATTCACATATTGTGATATATAATCTGTTGTTGATTATGTGTGTTTGGACGATATTTATCATTGTTATATGGTATGTTCAATACCATAAGAAATACCAGAATGATAAAAGGGGATTTTCAAAGCATATTTTGAAAATAATTTATTTATATAAAATCACTAGATTTTATATATAAAAAGAAAAAAAGGATATTCTGAAAAGAAAATAATTATAAAATCAAAAGGGTTAAAAGAATATATTTGTCAAACAAATGTAAAGGAGAAATATTTGTCAAACAAATATAAAGGAGAAATATTTTTCAAACAAATATAAAGGAAATATATTTGTCAAACAAATATAAAGGAGAAATATTTGTCAAACAAATATAAAGGAGAAATATTTGTCAAACAAATATAAAGGAAATATATTTGGCAAATAAATATAAAGGAGAAATATTTGTCAAACAAATATAAAGAAAATATATTTGTACTACAAATATAAAGGAAATATATTTGTAAAACAAATATAAAGGAAAATATTTGTGAAATCAAATATAAAAGGAGATATTTGTCAAAACAAATGAAAAGAGAAATATTTGTAAACCAGTTACAAATAGAATTGAAAGGGGAATATTTGCAACGTTAAATAAAATGTCACAAAGGGAAATATTTGTAATGTTAAATAAAACATTATAAAGGGAAATATTTGTAACATTAAAATAGACGTTATAAAAGGAAATGGTGGTAACGTAAAATAAACCGTTAAAAAAGGAATACCTAGAAAACAAATAGGATTATAAAGGTTATTTATTTAGAAAATAAATAGGATTAAGACGGGGTATTTATTTAGAAAATAAATAGGACATTATAAAGGAATTATTTATTTAGGAAATAAATAAAGAGTTAAAGGAATTATTTATTTAGGAAATAAATAAAGAGTAAAAAGGAATTATTTATTTAGGAAATAAATAAAGAGTAAATGGAATATTTATTTAGGGAATAAATAGAAGGATAAAAAGGAGATATTTATTTGTTAAAATAAATAGAATTGAAGGTAAATATTTATTTGATAAATAAATAGAATTAAAGGAGATATTTATTTGTTAAATAAATAGAGTTAAAAGAGATGATATAATATAGTTTATTCGAATAGAATTAAAGGAGTTAATCGAATATAGTTTATTCGAATAGAGTTAAAGGAGTTAATCGATTAGAGTTAATCGAAAAGGGGTTAATTGAAAAATAGTTAATCAGTAAGAGTTAATCAGTAAGAGTAAATAAATAGGGTGAAAAGAGATAATCGAATATTAGTTCTTCGAATAGAGTTGAATAGAGTTAAATAGAGTTTAAAGGAGTTATCGAATATTAGTTATTCGAAGAAATGAGCTATCGAATATTAGTTATTCGAATAAAGTTAAATAGAGTTAAAAGAAGTTATCGAATATAAGTTATTCGAAGAGCGATAATCGAATATAAGTTATTCGAAGTGAGATATCGAATATAGTTTATTCAAAAGAAGATATCGAATATAGTTTATTCAAAATCGAATATAGTTTATTCGAAAGGAGTTAATCGATAAGGAATTTATTGAAAGGAATTAATCGAAAAGAATTAATCGAAAGAATTAATCGAATAGAGTAATCGATTAACGTGGATGCAATAGAGTTAATCAAATAAAGTTAATTGAATAGAGTTAAATCGAATACAGTTTATTCGAAGGAAAGAGTTATCGAATATAGATTTATTTGAAAGAGAGTTACGTAAGGAAATTTGTTAAAGGTTTAAAGGGTGAACCTTGTCTGTTTCGAAGTTAGAAATGTGGTTCAGTTAAGGTCTGAGAGGTAGCACTACCCCAACTTGATTGGCTCCGTTTTTAACTAAGAAATGGTTAAGGTTCGATAATGAAGGATGGTTAAGAGAATTTCGTTAATGAGCGTAATGGTTTGTGTTGGCATAACGATGTTTATTTAAACATCTGTTTAAAACCAAATGAAGGAGATTTGGACATGTTTTCCGAATAAGAATCAGAAATGTTTCTAATATAGAAAACAAGAAATGGGAATGTTTTCCATTTTTAATAACGTATATTTTCTAAATTTAGAAAATAAGAAATGTTGAATATATGGAAACATGAGATAAGTAAATTAAGGAACTAAAGAGATAAATTTTAAATGATGTTTGATCGATAAAATTTCCATCTGGAAATAATATCGCTGTTTGCACACGTGTTTTTCTTTGATAGTTAACTCACCGACTATTGAAGTTTTTGACCATTTTAACATTGTTAATATGGAGAGACCGGTTGGATTACTATCCGAAGAACTACTCCGTATTGGCATTAGCGTTGCGAATCATATATGCCAAAGATAATTGAAGACGGAGTAAAGTGCAAAGGCTATTGTATAAATCTTAGGTAAAGATTTGCCTAAGATGGATGTACAGAATAATGCCTTCGGTTTGTCCAGTCCCAGGATGACCTGTGTGGAAGAATGTCTGACATAGTATATTTAACAGATTGCGTAAGTTGATCTCTTCAAACGTATATACGTTTGGTGGTGGAGGAATTCGTTTCTCTTAGTTGTATACCCATTGTATTTTTGAGGAAATCAATTTTTGATTTGGCGGGTGTGACAATGTGACATTCAAAGTGAATAATGGTGTGATCTGTCAGAGATAAGCGTGGCCTCTAGTCTCACAACCAGGAAATGACAGAAATCGGGCAGGCAACATGGCTATGTGGGTTGCTACCATTAGGGTGTATTATCACTTGATCTAGAGTTTCATTTTCTTCTATAATCTATTGTCGATGCTGCCCCTTACCAGGAAACGGTTGCTGATCCCAACCGTTGGTGATATACATTTGATACACTCAAGCGAAATGAGTGGTCGGTCATGTGCGGCCGGATTGCAAGATGTTCTTGTTGAACCCAGTGTATTCCTCTCTAGAGGTACCCTAGCGAAAGGTGGTTCCATACCTTGTCATAGTTGGAAATCCATTATCCAACAAGCTCTCGCGGTTTTTGATTTTATACTATATATGTAGAACGTGAGATGAAAGCGTTTCTGCTAGATGATTATTATATTGTGTTGATAGACATTATTGTAATATCAGAAGGATATTGTTTTCAAATTGTTTGGATTCTCATAAGAGAAAAACCCGTTCCGTTTTCACGGCGTGGTCTTATGAGATATCATATACCTGTTCAGTCTGTTTAAACTGTTTTACTCACACCAGTCACATGGCTGACCCGGAGTTTGTTTTGTTTTCCCTAAACGCTTAGGTGCACAATTTTGTATAGGCAGTCAAGTAGTCGGGATTTACAGATATACTTGGAAAGCTTGGAGCAGGAGGCTTCAAGATTTTATAGCTATTGTTTTTCGGCTGTGTTGTAAGTGCTGTATTCTGATAAAGTGCTATTGTATACATAACTGTTTTATTTCAAAGTTATGTTATATTTTATTCGTTCCGCTGTAAGATTCGTTTTACTCTGATGATGTAAGTTCTTCTTCTTCTATTTTAAGTTTCTATCTTATCTATCCTCACCCTCTAATTTCTTTCATTAATGACCGGTATTTTTCGATGTTTGGTTAGTCATCATTGAGTTTATGTCGATAACCAAAGTCGCTCAAAAACCGGGTCATTACACTTGCTTTGAGCCAGCTGGAACCAATGACAACGATAATCTCTCGGCCTTCAATATCTCTAGTCGTCCTCCCCGATGGCTATTCATATCTCAAGCAACCCTCTTGAGCAACCATTATCTGTCAACTCATCACTTTGAGTCATCTTCCCATTCGTTGGATTACGACGATCAACGAACACTTCACGATGCTTCAGACATTCATCCTTGAATTAGCGTTGAAGCTAGAACCATCGTCGACTCTAAAACAAGCTTCGTTTGGTTGATACTGCATTACATAGAATTTCCAGCTTTTTCTCTATGACAAATTGGCCATAATGTCCAAACAGCCTTTTACAGCGTTTTTGAAATGCTATTATATCTCTGCATCCTATTCTGGATCAATCTGGTGTGAAAAAACTAAGCAAAACATCCAAACTGGCTTTCACAATATTTAGGAAACGCTAACATATCTTTACGTTCAATTCTGGACCAATCTGGTGATCGACCTCTCAAAATAGCTCAAAAACGCGTATGCAACATACTTTTTTATCTGCGCGATCCATGCTCCAGAAATGGCTGATCCACTTTTTATCGCGTTTCTGAAGCGTTGTCAATTTCTGCCAGATCCATAGAATATTGCCCGAACCATGAAAACTGGCCGATCCATGGAAATTGCCTGATCCGTAACATTTTGCCCGATCCATGCTATGAAAACTTCCCGACCCATAGAAAATTGCCGATCCATAGCATTTTACCCGATCCATGCTATGAAAACTGCCCGATCCATAGAAAATTACCCGATCCATGCTATGAAAACTGCCCAGAAAATTCATCTTTTGCTAGATCCATTAAAATTTGTCCGATCCATCATTTTTTCATGTCGATCACTGATTTTTGCTTGCGCAACATGCTTAAACACCCAGAAAATTCAGCTATTGCCAGATCCATCAAAAATTGCCCGATCCATCATTTTCCCATGTCGATCATGGATTTTCGCTTGCGCAACACGCCCAAACACCACCGATCAATCTCAAACACCACCGTTCAATCTCAAACATCACCGATCAATTTCAAACACCAATGATCCAAATTCGATTAACAAATCAATCATTGATTCAAGCAATAATCAACAAACATTAAAACAACGATTCAACAAAAGATCAAATCAATAAATGGATCTAAACACATATGAAATTACTGTTTATAAGTTGCTAGATTAGATCCCATGGTGATTTGAATTAAAATCATACTTACTTTTATTAGATCTATGCAAAAACAACTTTAAATAATGAACATAAGACCAAATAACCCATATACTTGATTGAATCTGTGTGAGAGATGTTAGGGATTGCAGAATGGATCGTAATGACAAAACTAACACTAGTGGGGGGTGAATAGTGTTTTTGAGAAAGTAAACAAAATATAAAACTTATATGATTTACTAGATGAATCACACACCACAGAAACAATCACAGACACAGAATCAAACACAAACACAAAGATAAGCAAAAATAAAATGCAGAAAAAGAAAGAACACACCAGATTTTATACTGGTTCAGATTACTCCTACGTTCAGTCCCACGCAACATTGGATTGCGCAGAGTTTTATTACTATATTAATATCCATGTACAATGTAACACCCTACGTCCATTAATGTCACTCACAAAGGGAATGCATCAACTTCCATGGAGGTTTTAAGTGAATATAGAACAGTAAAATTACAACAAGACAGATATAAAATAGTACTTGGAAATTCAAAAACTTTATTTCATTGTAGCAGAAGTCAAAACATGTTTGATTACATCATAACACCATAATCAATGTCAAGTACAATATCTATCTTGATAAAACAAGTACATAATCCCATTACATGAATAGCCATTAAAAAGAAAGATAACAAGCTGGACTTTACTTCAGCAGTCCAAGCTTTCCAAGAGATAAGCGATCCAACTAGACTCCACTAGAACTTGGCCCAACCTGCGGACCTGATGGGAGAAAAAGGATGGAAAAGAGGGGGTCAGACATAAAGTCTGGTGAATATGATAATTCTACAATACTATTACCAAAATAACTGGACTAAGGCATAAGCTGGAAAACAAGAAAATGTCTATGAAGAGCAGATTAAGGACATAGACAATCGCTAAAGGCAACATTATAGGCGCTCCTAAATACTAAAGGATAAACACTATACTGCACCACACCAGTCACCCTAAAGATTCATCCCACTTAGCTTCACTTAGAAACTTTCCCAATGGCTTTACGTACCCCTAGCTGACTACATAGGTGCCGCCTGCCCCTATCTCCACTAGGTGTACCCTACTTCCCATTATTCGATCGGCTCCCTAACTCGTAGATACCCGTGCTGGCCCCACAGTGGGGTGTATCACTCCCATAAAGTGGCAACCTGATACAACGGACATGCACGGCTTATACCTACACGATGCAACAACGTCTTACCTACCAGCCCGGGTCCACACACGCATATGAAACCCGTTGGACTTGCGTTGCCACCGCTCCCTGTTTTGGCCTCTTATAGTCAAACCCAGTATGCGTGTCCCGTCCTCGACTTGGGTCGAGCCCACAAAGATACGTTTTGGGATACTGGTTGAAATGGGCCCCCACTATTTACCACAAGCATTCCACCTAAGCTTGTCCCCATTAGTCCATCCCACTTAACCCACTTAGTCATGTTCATTTACATGTGTGTTTGGTTAAGTCTAATCGTATTTCAAATGCCTCTAAAGGCAACCACTAGATTCCTCATGCCACCCAAGGCACCTACTTAACCCCCATGTCCCACCTTACATGATTATCTGGTTAAGTATTTCTTAGTTCATTAAGGCCATAACCTCATAAAGACCTCTCACATTAGACTGGCATTTATGGCAGCTGGATTTGCCGGGCGGATCCGGGCAGTCTTACACCATAAAAGAGTCTAACCTCGTGTCTTTACAACTGTTATGCTTTAGTTTGGGCCTAGGACATCTCACATTGGGCCGACATTTGTGACTACTGGATTTGCCGGGCGGGTCCGGGCAGGTTTACATCACAAACGGGTCCAACCTCGTGTCCTAAGCATTGATTATTAATAATAATCCACTTTCCCCCAATTTTAATAATTCCCTACTTGAATTATTAATTACTTCCAATTTTTAACAATGTCCATAATTGACTCAATTATGGACATCCATTCATGGTATGCATAATCTTACAAAATTGCACCCAATTTATTAATTCCTAATATTACCCCTACCCCACGCTTGAACGTTTATTCGCAAAATATATGTTAGACTCGAATAGCCTAACTCATAGCATAAAAGTGATTATCATAATAACAACATGTATATGTGACCAAATGAATCATAATAAGGGGTGAAACTTGCATATGTCCAACTGGCATAGATTATACATGTCATGGATCTAAAGGTGTCAACTTGTTCAAAATTCACCTAATATGATCTCAATCAATTTTCATAAACTTACATATGAACATGTGTGAATCAACATCATCTAATTTTTTAACAACATAGTTTTATATGGGTACACCTAACTCAATAGGCAAATTCCCATAATCAAGTTTTATTTAATTATAGTTTCAAGTTTATGGGTACACCTAACCTAATAGGCAAATTCCCATAAACAAGATCCATTTAAATTAAGAAAAAAAAAACATAACTTTAAGCATGATCCAACAACATCATGATTTTACAACATAATATAGCATGATTTATAACATGGCATAGTGTGATAGTATAACATAGCATGACATGATTCTCAACATAGCACGACATAACATAAGAGAATTTACAACATAGCATGACATAGCATATATAATTTACATCATACGACAACATAATAACATAATAAGAGATCCACAATATATAGAATTTACAATTACAAATCACATCACTTTCTTGTGATCCATTCATAACCGAGTCAAATTAGTTTGTAATAGTCTTGTGAGAATCATCATACTCACAATTAAGAAGAGAATTAGAGAGAGAGTTCTTTGGTTTGATTTGTTTTGTTGAGTAGATTTAGTTGTAGTAGATTAGGCTTCCTCCTTCTTTAGTTGGTGACGGCTACGCTGAACTCCATGGCAACAGCATGACGGTAGTTCCCCAATTTTACAAGTGATTTAGGGTTAGGGTCTAGCCACTTATTTATAGAGTTTTGAATTAGTTTAGGCCGTCGGATGATCTTACGGTTAATCAAGGCCATCAAATCCAAGAGAGGCCAATTAAAATGTGACATGTCAGCCCTAATGACACAACTGAACTTCAGAAATCGAGCTAGGACCAAACCAAGCTGGTCAGGTCGACCCAAAGGTCCACTGTTCGAACCAGAAACCTGTGCAGGTTTCCAGCCTGAACTGGGCGCACTTGGCAGGTGCGCCAATGCAAATTTGTACTGGCGCACTTCCCAAGTGCGCCAGTGCAATCCTTTTTTTTTCTTCGTTTGCCATCAATCTTCGTTCGTCCATAACTCCTTCATCCGGTACCCGTTTCCCGCAAACTCGGACTCTATCTCAACCAGAATTCCAAGACGAACACAATGGCGCAACCCAATCCCTATAATTCTCATGTCTGAGATTAATTACTCTTTATTTTTGTTAATTCGATTATTCAAAAATCCGGGGTGTTACATTCTCCCCTCCTTAAAGGATTTCGTCCCCGAAATCTTCAAGTCAAGAAGAATATTTAACCTAACATCCAATCAACCATCTACTCAATCATCAAACACTGGCATCCACTGTCCTTATAGATTTCTAATGCTTTTATGTTTAAATGCATAGTGTGTGTATATGTCCGTATCTAATGCAAAATCAGGCGGTCCACTGATTCAGTTGACCTCCTTAATGCAATTCATGATAGTGCCATGCATCCATTATGTATGCAAAAGATTCTAATTGCTTACATACTACTTCTATATGCGTGCACATCCATTCAACCAAATGCAGCATCCGTATGATGGTACAACCATTATACATCCATTATACTAAATACATTCATTTATGCAATATGCAATATGTAGTGACTGAGCCGATCTAGTGCCTAAAGTGTGTGTATATATGCATCCACGAGCAACCACTAGCAAACACTTGCATCCATTTTGCATCCATCATACATAACATGTCTCAAACACATGTTTCAACCATAGGATTATCCTAACTAAAGGTCAAAGATACTAATGAGAGGACATACTAAAGATAAGATAAGCTAAGCGATAAAGGAGAAATTAAAAGACATACCCTCAAAAAGAAAAGGGTACAACGAACGCATCTTCTCTTCTGTCTCCCAAGTTGCGTTGCTCTCATCATCTCCCCATTGCACTTTAACCAGTGTGACCTCTCGATTCCTCAACTTTTTGATCTCCGACCCAAGAATGCATGTAGGAGCTCGTCTAATTGTTGCATCACGCTCTATTTCCACCTCTTTAAGCAAGCTCGGCTCTACCACCTCCGCGGTCTTGTGCAAACACTTCCTCAAATGTGATACATGGAATACGTCGTGTACTCCACTAAGTTTCTCAGGCAACTCCACCCTATATGCCATCTTCCCAATCCTGTCTTTTACAGGAAACGGCCCTACAAACCTTGGCGCTAATTTCCCCACGGACCCAAAGCGAACAACATTCTGTAACGGAGATACTTTGATAAAAACCATGTCCCCAATGTCAAACTCAAGATCTGTCCTCCTCTTATCAGCATACGATTTCTGCCTATCTTGTGCTGCTTTCATCCTCCTTCGAATCAACTCAATCTTCTCCGAGGTTTCCCTAACCATATCGGGCCCAAGTAGGATTTTATCGGTAGATTCCCACCAACATGTAGGCGAACGGCAAGGCCTTCCATAAAGAGCTTCGAAAGGTGCCATGCCAATACTAGACTGAAAGCTATTATTATATGCGAATTCTACTAACGGAAGGTGCTCTTTCCATGTACCCCCAAAGTCTAGGATACAAAGCCTTAAAAGATCCTCTAGAATGCGATTCACCCTCTCGGTCTGGCCGTCTGTCTGAGGATGATATGCGGTGCTCAAACATAGCTGAGTCCCTACCGCCTCTTGTAAACCCTTCCAAAATTCGCTAGTAAAGATGGGGTCACGGTCGCTTACTATACTAGAAGGAATACCGTGCAAACGAACTATCTCCTTAATGTATACAGAAGCCAACCACGGAGCAGTCCTCTTACTTTTCACGGGAATAAAATGGGTGCTTTTAGTAAGTCTATCTACTATAACCCAAATCCTCGTGTTACCCTTCCTTGATCTTGGTAATCCATCCACAAAATCCATTGAGATGCTTTCCCATTTCCATAGTGGAACTTCTAATGGGTGAAGCAACCCACCGGGTTTCTTTTGTTCTGCTTTAACTCGTTGGCACACCAAGCATCTAGCGACGTACTCGGCCACATCCTTTTTCATACCGGCCCAAAAGAAAACCCGCTTCATATCTTTGTACATCTTATCCCCGCCGGGATGAATGGTCATTTTTGAGCGATGAGCATCATCAAGAATGGCCTTCCTTAAGTCTTCGTCTTGTGGTACACAAAGTCTATTATCCCTTCGTAACCAACCCTTATCGTCTAGGGTATACCTACGAAGATGGCTTGACGACTCCCCCCCTTTGAGCTTTTCTACTATCTCAACCAACTGTGGGTCGTCTCGCTGTGCCTCACCAACCCGTCCTAGAAGTGTAGGTCTAACCTCCAAGGATGCTAACAGACCGGGTACTAAGTCAACGGAGGGTCTAAAGTCAAACATAGAGATGAATTCTAAGCTTTGTCGTTCAACAAACAACGGACTCAAGGACAACCTTTTCCTACTTAAGGCGTCTGCCACCACGTTACCCTTGCCCGGGGTATATGCTATTTCAAAATCGTAGGAGGCTAAGAATTCCATCCACCGTTGCTGCCTTAAATTCAAATCCTTCTGAGAGAATAAGTATTTTAATGATTTGTGGTCAGTGAACAGTTCGAATTTCTCACCAAGAAGATAGTGACGCCAAGACTTAAGCGCGAAAACAATTGCGGCTAACTCTAAGTCATGCGTGGGGGTAATTCTTTTCATGAACCCTCAACTGCCTTCCACCATAGGCTATTACTCTTCCCTCTTGCATGAGGACCGCGCCAAGTCCCGTCCCACAAGCATCAGTATAGATGGTAAACGGTTTATTCCCGTCTGGCAGCACTAAGACTGGGGCTGAAGTTAAGGCTCTCTTTAAACGTTGGAACGCATCATCGCAATCTTTGTCCCACGTAAAAACCAGGTTCTTCTTCGTTAACCGTGTTAATGGAGCTGATATTTTTGCGAAGTCTTTGATAAACTTCCTATAATAGCCAGCCAACCCCAAGAAACTTCTTACTTCGGTTGCATTTTTAGGGACCTTCCAATCTTGGATGGCCACCACCTTTGCGGGATCCACTGCTATCCCTTCTTTGGAAACCACGTGCCCTAAGAACCGTACTTCCTTCCTCCAGAAGTGACACTTAGAAAATTTTGCCTTAAGGTTATGCGCTCGAAGGGTTTCCAACACTTCCCTAAGATGTAGGGAGTGCTCTTCTTTATTCTTAGAAAAGACTAAGATGTCATCCACAAAGACTACCATGAATTTGTTAAGGTATTCCCTAAACACCCTACTCATCAAATCAACAAAATATGCAGGGGCGTTTGTCAAACCAAAGGGCATCACTAGCCATTCATAGAATCCATCAGGAGTCCTAAAAGCAGTCTTATCTATACTATCCTCAGCCACTCTCAGTTGACGAAAGCCAGTGGCTAAGTCCAACTGCGAAAACACTGAGGCGCCAACTAACTGATCAAAGAGATCGTCAATCCTCGGCAGTGGGTGTCGGTTCTTTTTAGTAAGCTTGTTTAGTTCTCTATAGTCCATACAAAGTCTAAGGGACCCATCCGCCTTTGTGGCAAAAACTACTGGAGCACCCCACTCCGATATACTACGTCTTATGAACCCCTTCTCAAGCAACTCCTTTACTTGCTTATTGAGTTCTCTCCTTTCACGAGGAGCCATGTGGCGCACTGGCAAAGATACGGGTTTAGCATTATCCACAAGATAAATTCGAAAGTCTATCTCCCGCTTTGGAGGTAAGCCCTTCACCTCCTCAAACACATCCGGATATTCCCGGACCACTTCTACCGATCGCAGGTTCTCTACAGACGCGTCAAGCGATTCAAGATAACTTAGCATAACGGAATTTATGGGATTACAAAAGATGTCGAGAGCATTACCAAGGCGAGTCACAAGCCTAACTACTCTCCTTTCACAATCAAGAATGGCCCTATTTCTAGACAACCAATCCATTCCTAAAATTAGCCCATAGCCCGTGAAGCCCAATACATAAGCATCACATCTAAATTCAACGCTAAGTATAGAGATTTTCAAATCCAAACATATCATGGTCAAATGAGCCGAACCCCCAATTGGATTTGAAACGACGAAGGGATCCTCTACTAAACTGGTGTTCAAGTGCAGTGATTCAACTAATGATGCAGAGATAAACGAGTGAGATGCGCCAGAATCGAATAAGGTACGGACAGGATGATCAAACAGAAAAACTAAGCTTTCAACAGAAATTGTTCTACCTCTTTCTTGCAGCGGTGGGGCCGCAATAGCCTGAACTTGCCCCCTTGCCTGCCCTGGTGCCATAAGAGCCTGCACCTGTCCTCCCGAGGTAGACCCTGCCCTCTGCCCCTTCTTTGGACAGTCCTTCACTAAATGTCCCGCATCTCCATAATGAAAACAACCAGTATTCTTTTTCTTTCTACAATCTTTGCTGAGATGGTCAGGCGTCCCACAATTGAAGCATTTCTTCTTCCCTTTGCCATTATTGTTTTTACCACCCTTCTTATTTTGCTGTTGGGGTTTCTTCTGATCCCCTTTCTTTTCAACTGCCTTATCCTCATGCATAAGTGCCATTTCTACTAGCTTTTCAAAGGTGGCTCCCATAGGGATGTGGGTCATAGCCAACCCTTGCAACGGTTCATTCAAGCCTCTAACGAACCTCAAAGCTTTCTTCTCTGGAGTGTTCACCAACTCCAAGCCAAACCTTGCTAACTGATTAAATTTATTGACATATTCCTTTACTGATGAGCTCCCTTGCTTCAGTGCCAGGAATTTTTCCATATTTAAGTTCTCCTCTGCCCTTGAAAGAAACTTTGCCTCAAACCTTCGTCTGAAATCCGCCCATGAATCAACTGGACGTTCCCCGTTAGTGACCTCCCACCAAAACGAGGCCTCTCCCTTCATTAACCAAGTAGCTAAACGGACAATCCTCCCATCTTCCACTTCAAAGATATCCAACAATTCCTCAGTCTCCTTAAGCCAATCTCTAGCCTCCACAAACGTCTCAGTCCCTTGAAAAGTTTTTCCTCCCATAGCCTTGAATTCCTTGCACGTCTTTGCAAAAGTGCTAACACGAGGAGGAGGAGGAGGAGGAATGGGTGCAACTAGGGGTGGAGGAGTATCCGCTGGGCCTGCAGTGGTGGCCCTAGCCTCCAAGTATCTCCTAAACCACCCTGGAATCGTCACACCTTCTGGGAGATTAAGAGCTTCAGCCATGCTGAAACGAAAAAGGAAAGATTCAAAATGGAGAATTCGAAAGATAAAGATAAGGATATGGCTATTTGGGATTATGTTTTTCATAAAAACTCTCTTTAAATAACATGTTTTTTTTTTGAAAGCACTTCTTCCAAAAATACTTTAGAAAAAAAATATTTTTCTAAATTTTTTTTTATCTGTTCTGGTAACCTTATGCTCTGATACCACGTGTAACACCCCACGTCCATTAATGTCACTCACAAAGGGAATGCATTAACTTCCATGGAGGTTTTAAGTGAATATAAAACAGTAAAATTACAACAAGACAGATATAAAATAGTACTTGGAAATTCAAAAACTTTATTTCATCGTAGCAGAAGTCAAAACATGTTTGATTACATCATAACACCATAATCAATGTCAAGTACAATATCTATCTTGATAAAACAAGTACATAATCCCATTACATGAATAGCCATTAAAAAGAAAGATAACAAGCTGGACTTTACTTCAGCAGTCCAAGCTTTCCAAGAGATAAGCGATCCAACTAGACTCCACTAGAACTTGGCCCAACCTGCGGACCTGAAGGGAGAAAAAGGATGGAAAAGAGGGGGTCAGACATAAAGTCTGGTGAATATGATAATTCTACAATACTATTACCAAAATAACTGGACTAAGGCATAAGCTGGAAAACAAGAAAATGTCTATGAAGAGCAGATTAAGGACATAGACAATCGCTAAAGGCAACGTTATAGGCGCTCCTAAATACTAAAGGATAAACACTATACTGCACCACACCAGTCACCCTAAAGATTCATCCCACTTAGCTTCACTTAGAAACTTTCCCAATGGCTTTACGTACCCCTAGCTGACTACATAGGTGCCGCCTGCCCCTATCTCCACTAGGTGTACCCTACTTCCCATTATTCGATCGGCTCCCTAACTCGTAGATACCCGTGATGGCCCCACAGTGGGGTGTATCACTCCCCTAATGTGGCAACCTGATACAACGGACATGCACGGCTTATACCTACACGATGCAACAACGTCTTACCTACCAGCCCGGGTCCACACACGCATATGAAACCCGTTGGACTTGCGTTGCCACCGCTCCCTGTTTTGGCCTCTTATAGTCAAACCTAGTATGCGTGTCCCGTCCTCGACTTGGGTCGAGCCCACAAAGATACGTTTTGGGATACTGGTTGAAATGGGCCCCCACTATTTACCACAAGCATTCCACCTGAGCTTGTCCCCATTAGTCCATCCCACTTAACCCACTTAGTCATGTTCATTTACATGTGTGTTTGGTTAAGTCTAATCGTATTTCAAATGCCTCTAAAGGCAACCACTAGATTCCTCATGCCACCCAAGGCACCTACTTAACCCCCATGTCCCACCTTACATGATTATCTGGTTAAGTATTTCTTAGTTCATTAAGGCCATAACCTCATAAAGACCTCTCACATTAGACTGGCATTTATGGCAGCTGGATTTGCCGGGCGGGTCCGGGCAGTCTTACACCATAAAAGAGTCTAACCTCGTGTCTTTACAACTGTTATGCTTTAGTTTGGGCCTAGGACCTCTCACATTGGGCCGACATTTGTGACTACTGGATTTGCCGGGCGGGTCCGGGCAGGTTTACATCACAAACGGGTCCAACCTCGTGTCCTAAGCATTGATTATTAATAATAATCCACTTTCCCCCAATTTTAATAATTCCCTACTTGAATTATTAATTACTTCCAATTTTTAACAATGTCCATAATTGACTCAATTATGGACATCCATTCATGGTATGCAAAATCTTACAAAATTGCACCCAATTTATTAATTCCTAATATTACCCCTACCCCACGCTTGAACGTTTATTCGCAAAATATATGTTAGACTCGAATAGCCTAACTCATAGCATAAAAGTGATTATCATAATAACAACATGTATATGTGACCAAATGAATCATAATAAGGGGTGAAACTTGCATATGTCCAACTGGCATAGATTATACATGTCATGGATCTAAAGGTGTCAACTTGTTCAAAATTCACCTAATATGATCTCAATCAATTTTCATAAACTTACATATGAACATGTGTGAATCAACATCATCTAATTTTTTAACAACATAGTTTTATATGGGTACACCTAACTCAATAGGCAAATTCCCATAATCAAGTTTTATTTAATTATAGTTTCAAGTTTATGGGTACACCTAACCTAATAGGCAAATTCCCATAAACAAGATCCATTTAAATTAAGAAAAAAAAACATAACTTTAAGCATGATCCAACAACATCATGATTTTACAACATAATATAGCATGATTTATAACATGGCATAGTATGATAGTATAACATAGCATGACATGATTCTCAACATAGCACGACATAGCATAAGAGAATTTACAACATAGCATGACATAGCATATATAATTTACATCATACGACAACATAATAACATAATAAGAGATCCACAATATATAGAATTTACAATTACAAATCACATCACTTTCTTGTGATCCATTCATAACTGAGTCAAATTAGTTTGTAATAGTCTTGTGAGAATCATCATACTCACAATTAAGAAGAGAATTAGAGAGAGTTCTTTGGTTTGATTTGTTTTGTTGAGCAGATTTAGTTGTAGTAGATTAGGCTTCCTCCTTCTTTAGTTGGTGACGGCTACGCTGAACTCCATGGCAACAGCATGACGGTAGTTCCCCAATTTTACAAGTGATTTAGGGTTAGGGTCTAGCCACTTATTTATAGAGTTTTGAATTAGTTTAGGCCGTCGGATGATCTTAGGGTTAATCAAGGCCATCAAATCCAAGAGAGGCCAATTAAAATGTGATATGTCAGCCCTAATGACACAACTGAACTTCAGAAATCGAGCTAGGACCAAACCAAGCTGGTCAGGTCGACCCAAAGGTCCACTGTTCGAACCAGAAACCTGTGCAGGTTTCCAGCCTGAACTGGGCGCACTTGGCAGGTGCGCCAATGCAAATTTGTACTGGCGCACTTCCCAAGTGCGCCAGTGCAATCCTTTTTTTTTCTTCGTTTGCCATCAATCTTCGTTCGTCCATAACTCCTTCATCCGGTACCCGTTTCCCGCAAACTCGGACTCTATCTCAACCAGAATTCCGAGACGAACACAATGGCGCAACCCAATCCCTATAATTCTCATGTCTGAGATTAATTACTCTTTATTTTTGTTAATTCGATTATTCAAAAATCCGGGGTGTTACATACAACCCCCACAATTTCACGGCTACAAGGTTAACACCGATTCCAAACACCCTTGATCAAGTATATTCCACTTGATTTCATGGCTACAAGGTTTACACCGCTTCGGTTCCTTGATTCAAGGCTACGAGGAAAAAATTTTTACCAAACATTTCCCAAACAATTACAACAGCCCTGTAACTCTGCAATAGCACTTTGATTCAGAGAGTAATGAGTAAAGAGTGAGAAGAGAAGAAGTTTATATAAATAGAGTTGAATTTGGCAGAGTATAAGTGTAGAAATAATAAAATAAGAAATAATAATGTTGTAAAGAAAGGGGATGAAGATAGAGAAGAAGAATGATGAAAAAATTCGAAATCATCCCCTGTTTATAAGATTTGAAAGGTTGTAACGCTTCTGGAACATTACAAATAGTGAAAAGACACTTCCTTTCAAAATAAAAAATATGATAGTTATCTGTCGACATAGGCATAAATGTATATTGACATAACTTAGTATAAAATCGAATTTTGATCATTTTTGAAGTGTTTTGATATATATATATATAACTTGGAAACTCTTGAATTAAAACATAGTGTTGTAAATGAATATTATAAAGTAGAAAATCATTTGAAACCATAAGTATAAACTATATAAACATATTTATAAAATTATAAAGCTTAAAGCTATATAAATATAAGTATATAAAGTATATAATATATAAAACTCATAAACTATAAAACTTGAGTTTAAAAATAGAAAAAGTAAAATAGAAAAAAATAAAGATTGAAGATAGAATTTGAAAATAGAATTTGAATTTTAATTTGAACCTTGAGTGCTCTTAAGAGTCTTACATAAAATAGACTCTATTACTATATTTATCTTGAACTCTTGAAATCTTGATTACTCATGAGTCTTGAATCATCTTTTAATTCTGAATCTCTAATTTCTTTAAACTGTACAGTCTTCAGTATTAATTCCTGTATATAAATCTTGTATATGTATATATATATATTCTAGATAAAAGTGTTAGTATATATTTTATAATCAAATAATATGGAATAAGGTTGTTGTCAGCAAAACTCTATTCTCCAACAATCTCCCCCTTTTTGATGATGACAACCTTGGTTTATAAAATATCATACCTGTACATACGTGTCTATGATGATCCTTCTAATACTCCCCATATCTATATGAATCCTATAAACTAATTCTTTATTTTATAATTTCCCCCCCTTTGGCATTTAAAAAATATATTCTAGAAATACTCCTCCTAAATCCTATAATTATCTAAATAGTTCCTATACTAAAGTACTCCCCCTTAATACTTTCCCTGAATTTATGATTACAATAATCAATACAAACCAATCTAAGTATAATAATTACATATGTTTATATACAAACCAATCCAAGCACATCACACCATATGTTTAATATATACAAGTTTTAAGTCAAATAATCCAAATCAAACAAATTTCAAACAAATCAATCAAATCATGCCAAACAATTAAACGTTTCGTGGACTTCTATCCAGCCGTCTTCTCCAAAGATTGGATCCTTCTTGATGACCTCCCAATCTTCATCTTCTTCGGTTGGTGGTGCCTTAGCAAGATTGTTATCTTTATCTCTGTAAAGAGAAGAGATTAGCCACTGAATTACATCAAAATGCTTCTCTTGTTGTTCAAACATCTTTATTTGGCTTAATTCAAGATGACGCTGCTTTAATAAAATTATATAGAGGATAGTCTTGAAGGAAAGCAACGTTTCTTCAAGATTTTCACTTAGATTAGCCATAGTTTTGATAAGAAATAAACAAAGAAGAAGGAGAAATGAAATAATAAAGTTTACTGGAAGAAATAGGCTAGGGTCTGGAATTAATTGGATTTTGAATGGATATGAATTAGTTATTTAATTTTAAAATTTGAAAAGTTTTGAAAATCTAGTAGTTATATGTCGACAAATGCAATTATGTATATCGACATATCCTAATTTTTTTTTTTGGAAATTTGGAAATTTTGAATCTTTTGATCTTATATTATATTATAATTAATTCTAAAGTTTTTGTAGTAAATTAAAGATAATTTTAACATAAATAAAAATCCATTCATTACTTCATAAAAAGAAAATACATCCAACTAATTAAGACATACTAGATATGAGATTTGAAAGCAAATAGAAGCGAATACATAAAGACAAATAAAACTAGATAGACTAGTTTTCAATGGATGATGAGGAGGAAGATGAAATTTCAAGTTTTCTTCCAATCTTGACCATGAGCTTAGTCATTTTTAAAAAATTCTTTTTAAGCTTCGATTGATTATTGGCAATCCTCACATAGTTTTAATCATCTCTCTGGAAATGGTTCTAGTGTTGGTTGGACACTCAACACTTTCTAAAGAAGTTTCTTCTTCTTCGATTTCCATAGGTGCTTGTTCTTATTGCATTCGAGCTTGTTTGGCTTCGAATGTCTCATATGGTTGGAAAGTGAGACGAATTTGCATGAGATGTATGTTTGAGGAGTAAATCCCTTTCCTTGGCACAAATTCTTCTCCGTGAAGATCAACTCCAAAGTATTTGAAAATGCGGGTGAGATAAACTCCATAGTAAAGAGTGTTTTCCCTTTATGACATTTCTATGGGCTTGAAATCCTTTAAGATCATATCGGCCCAATCGGTGTCATAGCCACCAATAATAGCAAAGAGGGTTTTTTTAGACTTTGAGAGTTGGATTATTAAAGTTTCTGAAATGAGGAGTGATGGTATATTGGAGGAGAAGGTTTACGATTCTTGTTTTTGGACGGAAAAAGCGATTTTTAAAATCCATTTGAGCATGGCTTTCAAATATGTCATGATAAGTCTCTAAATCGGTTTCATCAATTTTGAAATCCGAAAAATCCGAGCCCATGCTTCTATAATTTAAAATAGTGCCCAAGATTTCGGCACCAAGAACAATTTGCATGCCTTTGACGCTACTCCAAATTTGGTTTTCGTTGCCTTCGTAAAATCCACGATTAAGATTCTCATAGAACATCTTGACAAGCTTAGGATAACACACTTTGTCATTATCCCGTGAGTCAATTAGACTCAAAACTTCATTGTGTTGAAAGAGAGAGATAAGATCGTAGGAAGGAAAGTCTCTAAAGACGTCGAAAGCACCCGTATTAACTTTAGCATTTGCTAAATAGTTAACATAGGTTTTGATAGCTTCTTTGTCATTCTGAAGATAACTTTGATGGTTTTGGTTAACTTCAATTTCTGAGATGAACTTGAGGAAGCCATTGAATTGATAGTTTTGAAGAGAATAGATATGAATAATATTGTCTGAATTTTGAATGAAAAGTAGAGAGAATAGATGTGTATATAGAAACTGAATGGATATGAAGTGAATAGGCACAACTTTTGTGATGACCCGTAAAGGGTAGTCTTTGGAATATAACACATAAACAGTAAAAGCAGAACAGAAATAAATAATTACCCCAGAGAATGTACAAAAAATACGTTGCATAAATATAATCATCAGAGTTACACAGTATAGGATCACACTTAGTACAAAATACAGTTTCAGCTTATATAAAATGTCTGCAGCGGAAACAAACATAATATACATAATAGTGACTGAAATAGCAAAATAGATATGATAAAGTCCAGCTCCAGCACCACAGCTATCCAGAGAGAGCCAGCTAAACCTGAGTACAAGGTTGCCTGTGTAAAAGATAGGGCATCCGAGTTTGCAAGGTGAAACAAACTACGAGTCAGTCATGGGACTGGTATGAGAAATCTTACTTAACATATTTAACAATATGGCTAATCACTGGACCATGCCACTTTCGTGGAACGATTTTACTCCATTAGATTGCCATTTCAAATCATCAAATAAATCTTTTAACAATGCAATGCTTTTTAGAAATATGAAGCCATTATAAGACTCAGGTCCTATCACACAAACACAAACCAGAGGATAGAGTTTTACCTTATAATGGCCAAATATGCTTAATACGAGTAAAACAAATCTTTTGATATTATTACTATTGTGTATATATTTCAAAAGCGATTTCAATCATAAGTATCAATCCTAGACGGCATGGGTACCATATATCATGTCGCCATATATAAGTTTACAATCATACCGCACGGTGTCATATTTGGAAATTGGATTTCCATCATGAACCGAGGCAAGGGATCGTCCTCACCGCTTCGAGATGCTCTAGCCCGCTCCTCAGGATCAGAATGCATCGACCCTTGGATCGACAGGGCCGGTCCACCGATGTGGATTATAATTCCTGAACACCGCGTTTCCCCGCCCTATGGGGCGTAAATGAGCCAAATGACTCCATCGGACCCGGATTGTAACACCCCATATATTCTATAACAGTGAAATTCATAAATTAAAGTATAATTAATTCTAATGAAAGAATTAAGGGAAATGGCTTACGCCATTGCGTTCGTCTCGGAATTCTGGTTAAGATAGAGTCCGAGTTTGCGTGAATCGGACTCCGTATGAAGGAGTTACGACCTGCGGGAGTTTCAGAATAAATTTGAATTCAAAAACAACTCAGATCAGATTTGAAATTTGAAATTCGAGTTCAAACTGGGCTGGGCGGGAAAATTCCCGCCCAGTGACCAGGTCGACCCTAGGGTCGACTGGGCAGTCGACATGGCCTCCCTAGGTCGACCACGCAGTCGACTTGGGTGTCGACCTGCAGGTCGACTTGCCTGGTCGGCCTGACCAGGTGGGTCTGACCCTGGTTCGACTTCTGGTGTGCTGTACGGTCTGGTTTCCTCCCCGCTTGCATCTGACGGCTCAAAACTACTTGAAAACTCTATAAATACACTCTAAAACTCAACTAATTCACATAAGAAAATAAGAGAGGAGTCGTCATGCTGTCGGTTGATCGTAGCCGCCAAGAATCAAACTAAGAAGAAAACTAAAGTCTAATCAAATCAATCAACAAATTGCTACCCAAAGGAGAGCATCTCCAAATTCAGAAAACAGAAATCAGAAAACAAAAATTCGTCGCACGTTGTAAGTATAGTAATCTTTCAGAATCTGAATAAAATTATGATGTGATGCAATGTAATTGAGAATAGAATTGTATTATTGTTGTATAATCTTATGAATCGTAATGTTTCTATCGTGATTTTGTGTATTGATATTTGTGGCATAAATCGATCGATGCAAGTTTGTTGGACAATTGTATCTGAAAGTATTATCGCTTGCAAGCTTGTGGCAAAAACTAGAAATTGATCCCTTTTTGTATATGTCGATGGCATGGACTATGTATATTCCCTTAGTCCAAATTAGAATTTATGTAAACATGTTATAGACCTTTTATGCCTACATGACCCAAAACCTATGATATCATCCTTATGTTTATTGGCAAGTATAATTAGATCTATGTTTGCAAGTATAATTGGATCTATGTTTCATAAACTATGCAAGTTCATGTTGAAATAGGCTATATGATTAGATGTAAAAATTGTACATTTTTGTGAATATACAACATGCTAGTTTTGTGGTTGATATTATGCCAAGTTAACATGTTTAAACACAAGTTTGTATTTACCTAAACTATGTCATTTCATATGTCACCTACTTAGTCATACTTTGATTCGAATGCAAGTTCACATGACCCATGTTATATGTTAGTTGAATCGCCAAATTGCAAGTTCATGCGCCACACACCTTTATGTATTACATGTTCATGATTTCCCCTTTTCCTCATGTTTATAAAGTTGGGCTGAATTGTGACAAGCCCAACACATGTTATAACGTTACGTTCAAACGAGGATAATAACGTTGGGTGTGAAACATGATAAAAATATATATGTTGGCATGTTTGGCGCATGCCAACAACTGTGATATTATAGCGGTATAAATTGTTATACCCAAAAATGAAGAACATGACATTTACATATTAAATTGAATGGTGAAATGTAAATTTAGAAAATACGACATGTTCAACCCGAGGTTGGATTGAGTTGTGAGGTAAATCTTCCCGGACCCGCCCGGCTGTCCAGTAGTCACAACAATACCTATCCAATGTGGGTAGTTGAACATTGAGCCCAATAAAGACCCGAGGTTAGACAGAACTACGGTGTAAACCTGCCCGGAACCAACCGACACATCTAGTAACTGTAGTGATATCTTTCTAATGTGAGTGGTCGATGCTCTAAAAGGCTAAGGACATGTGGTAGGGTTAAGTCAACTGAAAACACTTAACCAAAGATTCAACATGTTAACAAATATTGATGGGTGGGGTTAGGTATATACAGACACTTAACCACTTTACATGTTTGACTAGAAAACCCTGGTAACATAGGGATCCGTTTCAGCAGTAACCCAACTTAGGTATCAACAGTACACTGAAACTAGACAGGGTGGGGCACGATTGCTGGGCTGAATGTAAGTGGTCAAATAACGGCAATTGTTGGGTGCACAGTGTAGGTCTAACGGTGTGTGGTCGTGCACGCACTCCGGAGCAGACAAGCAGGGCATTGGGGGCACCAGTAGTATATCCTATGCCTTCTAGTAATTGTGTCGGGGCTGCCACCATTGGTCTTGATACACCCCATGGTGGGACTATCATAGGTATCTACACTTCTTGGGGTAGCCGTAAGACACACGTACGAGTAGGAGCCGATCTTCAGAAAACAAAAAGGATCATTCCACCCTCAGCATGGGATGCCCGTTAGAATTACTCCAGTAAATGCAGAGATATAGTGTGGGTCCGATAGTATATTCGATTCTGGACTACACTCCCTTAGTTATGATACTATCCTGTTTTCAGTTTATGTCTATCATATCCTTTTCTTATTCACATACTGAAAAATCACTAGATTTACTCAGGCTTTATGTCTGACTCTGTTTTCCTTGTCGTCTTCTTTTCTTTCGTTTCCCCCCAGGTCAACAGGGAGGAAACAACTCAGCTTAGCCGGACTCTTTTTCAAGCTTAAAGACTACAGATGTACGGTTTGGATCTCTTTTGCTTGGATCATGGCTTTGGATATCACTATGGGGATTTTGCTGCTTTACTTATGTTTTTTTTATGTTTCTTTGAAAATCAAGACAGTTATGAGAATGTAATGTGTTTGGAAGTATTATGAGACAATCATGGAATGTTTTGTATGACACGTATTTTATGAAATAAAAGTTTGTTGTTTTTCCGCTGTTTTAAAATATGTGTATTTATATCTGTCTTGTGCTTATCTGTGATTTATACTTATAAACCTCCACCAAAATTAGGGCATTCCCTTTGTGAGTGAACCCAAGGGAGGTGGGGTGTTTCATTTGGTATCAGAGCATAGGTTTACCAGATAAGATAAAAAGTTTTTGAAATTGTTTTTAAAAAGAAAGTTTAACGAAGCATTTTTTTTAGAAGAAGTGTTATATTTTAAAAGGCATAATCCCCCGAAGCCATGTACACTATCTCTCTCCATCCTTCGTTTTGAATCTTTTCTTTCTGTTTCAGCATGTCTGGAGACCTTAACCTTCCTGAAGGAGTAACGATACCCGGCTGGTTCAGGAGGTACTTAGAAGCAAGGGCCAATGACGCGGGCCCAGCAAACATTCCTCCTCCAGTGGCAGCGGTTCCTCCTCCTCCTCCTGCCCCTCCTCTTGGAAATGCTTTTTCCAAAACATGTAGAGATTTCAAATCTATGGGTGGAAAGGACTTCCATGGAACTGAGCCTTTTGTAGGAGCAAGAAATTGGCTAAAGGAGATTGAGGATCTGTTTGACATCTTCGGAGTTGATGACAGGCAAAAGATACAGCTAACAGTGTGGTTACTCAAAGATGAGGCCTCATATTGGTGGGAGATCACTAATGCTCAGAGGGTAGTGGAAACTTGGGATGAATTTAGGACAAGGTTCGAGTTGAAATTCCTCTCCCAAGCTGAAAGGAGCCTGCAAATAGAGAAGTTCTTGAATCTTAAACAGGGAAGCATGACAGTCAGGGAGTACCTCAATCAGTTTAATTAGTTGGCCAGATTTGGGCTGGACTTAGTAAATACCCAACACAAGAAGGCGCTTCGCTTCATCAAAGGTATGAATGAGCCTATACACAGCCTTGCCATGACCCATGTATCCACGGGAGCGACTTATGAAAGCTTGGTGGACATGGCGTTGCTACACGAGGAAGACCACGGAAAGAAAGAGACTAAGGCGGAAGAAAAGAAAGAAGGTTTACAGGCTAAGAAGACAGACTTCAAGAAAGGAGGGAAGAACAAAAAGCCCCATGAGAAGAGAAAGTGCCATTTCTGTGGCATTGTTGGACATATAGAGAAAGACTGCCGGAAGAAGAAAGCGAAGATGGGTGGCTGCTTCCATTGCGGAGAGACTGGGCACTAAGCTAAGGACTGCCCAAAGAAGAAAGGGCAGGGACAGAAAGCTGGATCCACTTCAGGGGGTCAAGTTCATGCTCTGACAGCACCTCCACAGGAACGAGGTAGTAATATTTTTGTAGAAAGCATAGTCTATCATTATGATCAACCAGTTCGTACACTTTTTGACTCTGGTGCATCACACTCCATTATTTCATCTTCTTTAGTAGAATCTCTGCATCTAGACACTAGTATGGTTGAGGATCCCTTAGTAGTTTCAAATCCAATTGGGGGCTCCACTTACTTGTCAATGGTTTGTTTGGGTTTGAAAATCTCTATTCTCGGTGTTGAGTTTAGTTGTAATGCTTTTGTCCTAGGCTTCTCGGGATATGGTTTGATCTTAGGCATGGACTGGTTATCCAGTAACGGTGCCATTCTTGATTGTGAGAAAAGAGTAATTAGGCTCTTGACTCGACTTGGTAACACTCTAGAAATTTCGTGTAATCCCTTGAATGCTGTTATGCTCAGTTATCTAGAGTCACTTGATGCTTCTGATGAGAATTTACAATCAGTTAGAGTAGTCCGGGGATATCCGGATGTCTTCGAGGAGGTGAAAGGCATACCTCCGAAGTGGGAAATAGACTTCCGTATCTATCTTGTGGATAATGCAAAGCCCGTAGCTTTACCTATCAGACATATGGCTCCAAAAGAAAGAAAGGAGCTCAGTAAGCAGGTTAAAGAACTTCTCGAGAAGGGGTTCATTAGACGGAGCATTTCAGAATGGGGTGCTCCAGTGGTGTTCGCAACCAAAGCGGACGGTTCACTTTGCCTTTGCGTCGACTATAGGGAGTTGAACAAATTGACCAAGAAAAAAGGCACCCTCTTCCCCGAATCGACGATTTGTTTGATTAGCTTGTAGGTGCATCGGTTTTCTCCCAACTTGATCTGGCAACTGGGTTCCATCAGCTAAGAGTAGCCGAGGATAGTATTGATAAAACAACGTTCAGAACCCCAGACAGTTTCTTTGAGTGGCTTGTCATGCCTTTCGGCCTGACAAATGCACCCGCTTACTTCGTGGACCTAGTGAGCAGAGTGTTTAGAGAATTCCTCAACAAATTTGTGGTTGTCTTCGTAGACGATATCTTGATCTTTTCAAAGAGTGAGGAAGAGCATGCTCAACATCTGAAAGAAATCATGGATACTCTCCGAGCACATCAGCTAAAGGCAAAGTTTTCAAAATGCCATTTTTGGAGGGAAGAAGTAAGATTTCTTGGGCATGTTGTATCTAATGAAGGGTTGGCCGTAGACCCCGCAAAGGTAGTTGCGGTGCAGGACTGGAAGGCACCAAAGAATGCAACCGAGGTCCGAAGTTTTCTAGGACTAGCAGGTTTCTACCGAAAGTTTATAAGGGATTTTGCAAAAATCTCAGCTCCACTCACAAGGCTGACAAAGAAGAATCTAGTGTTCAATTGGGACTTGGATTGCGAATTGGCTTTCCAACGTCTGAAAAGGGCTCTTACAACAGCCCCAGTCCTGACTCTGCCATTCGGAAGCAAGATGTTCACAGTTTATACAGATGCATGTGGGACAGGGCTAGGCGCTGTCTTGATGCAAGAAGGAAGGGTAGTAGCTTATGGTGGAAGGCAACTGAAAGTTCATGAAAAGAACTACCCGACCCACGATCTTGAGTTAGCCGCCATCGTCTTTGCACTTAAGTCTTGGCGACATTATCTCCTAGGTGAGAAGTTCGAATTATACACTGACCATAAATCATTAAAATATCTCTTCTCGTAGAAAGATCTTAACTTAAGGCAGCAAAGGTAGATGGAGTTTCTTGCCTCGTATGATTTTGAAATTTCCTATACTCCTGGCAAAGGCAACGTAGTGGCAGACGCGTTGAGCCGAAAGAAACTGACCCTAAGCCCGCTCTTTGTAGAAAGGCAAAGCTTGGAGTATATAGCCAATTTAACTTTAGGCCCTCCTCTGATTTTGTACCGGGTTTGCTAGCATCTCTCGAAGTACGCCCGACTCTAGTGGACTCAATAGGGGTTGCACAACGTGAAGACCCTCAGCTTGTTGAAGTGATTGATAAACTTATTATGAGCAAGACTTCTAGTCACCTTAATAGGCACTCTATCAACGATAAAGGCTGGCTGAGGCGCGATGGAAGATTATGCGTCCCACAAACAAGAGAGTTGGTAAAGAAGGTTCTTGAGGAAGCACATCATTCCAAGATGACAATACACCCAGGCGGGGATAAAATGTACAAGGACATGAAAAGAGTTTTCTTTTGGAACGGCATGAAGAAGGATGTGGCAGATTTTGTTTCCAAGTGTATGATATGCCAACAGGTCAAGGCGGAACAGAAAAAGCCTGGAGGACTACTTCACCCCCTAGAGGTCCCACAGTGGAAGTGGGATAGTATTTCGATGGACTTCATTGATGGACTGCCTAGGTCAAGAAGAGGCAATACTAGCATTTGGGTTATAGTGGATAGGCTTACAAAAAGCGCCCACTTTCTACCTGTCAAGAGTAGAAGGACTGCCTCATCTCTAGCATCTCTTTATCTCAAGGAAATAGTTCGACTCCATGGGATACCTTCCAGTATTGTTAGTGACCGGGACCCTATCTTCACAAGCGAATTTTGGCAGAGTCTGCAAGAAGCTGTAGGTACACAGTTATGTCTAAGCACGGCCTATCACCCCAAAACTAATGGCCAGATGGAAAGGGTGAATAGAGTTTTAGAGGATCTTTTGAGACTTTGCGTTCTTGACTTTGGAGGGACATGGGAAGAGCATCTTCCTTTGGTAGAATTCGCCTACAATAACAGCTACCAAGCCACTATCGGTATGGCGCCCTTCGAAGCATTGTATGAGAGACCGTGCAAATCACCAAATTGTTGGTGGGAGTCCACGGATAAACTTATACTTGGACCAGACATGATTTGAGAGTCTTCAGAGAAAGTAGACTTGATACGGAGAAGGATGAAGACAGCCCAGGACAGACAAAAATCTTACGCAGATAAGAGAAGGACCGACCTTGAGTTTGAGGTTGGGGACATAGTTTTTCTTAAGGTATCTCCTCTAAGGAACGTCGTTCGCTTTGGATCCACAGGAAAGCTAGCACCCAGATTGCACCCAGATTTGTAGGAACGTTTCCTATCATAGAGAAGGTTGGGAAGATGACCTATAGATTGGAGCTACCTGAGAAACTGGCCAGAGTTCACAACATCTTTCATGTTTCTCACCTCCGAAAGTGTTTGCACGAGTCTGCTGAAATAGTGGAGCCTAGCATTCTAGAAGAAGCCGAAGTGGAACGCGAAGCAACTGTAAGAAGAGTTCCAACACGTATCTTAGGAACTGAAGTGAAAAAGCTACGCAACCGCGAAGTCAAGCTCGTCAAAGTTCAGTGGAGCGACGCCGAGGAAGACGCGACTTGGGAAACTGAGGACAGAATACGCGCTGCCTACCCTTTTCTTTTTGAGGGTACATCTTTGATCTCTCTTTTTCCTTAATTTATGCTTTATCTATCTTTTTAGGTATATCTCCTCGGTCCTTTTCCTAACTCTTTAGGTAGAAAACAAATGGATGCAAACATGTGTTTGAAACATGTTATGGATGATGGCTGCAAGTGGTTGCTAATGATTGCTAGTGGTTGCTCGTGGATGCATATACACACCCACCCTAGGTTTTAGATCGGCTCAGTCACTTCATATTGCATATGCATATATGTATTCTCGTTCATATGTGGTTGAAATTTTATATTTTATCATACGGTTGTCGCATTTGTATGAATTGTTGTGCACTCATGTAGAATTATGAGTAGGGAAACAAAAATTCGCATACATGGTGGATTCATGGCACTTACATGATTCACATTTAGGAGGTCAACTGAATCAGTAGACCGCCTGATTTCTGCATTAGATAAGGACATATACACACACAATGCATATGATCATAAAAGCATTAGAAGTCTTTAAGGACAATGGACACCTGTGTTTGTTGGTTGAGTAGATGGACGATTGGATGGTAGGATATACATTCTTCCTAACTTAAAGATTTCGGGGACGAAATCCTTTTAAGTGGGGGAGAATGTAACACCCCGTATATTCTATAACAGTGAAATTCATAAATTAAAGTATAATTAATTCTAATGAAAGAATTAAGGGAAATGGCTTACGCCATTGCGTTCGTCTCGGAATTCTGGTTAAGATAGAGTCCGAGTTTGCGTGAATCGGACTCCATATGAAGGAGTTACGACCTCCGGGAGTTTCAGAATAAATTTGAATTCAAAAACAGCTCAGATGAGATTTAAAATTTGAAATTCGAGTTCAAACTGGGCTGGGCGGGAAAATTCCCGCCCAGTGACCAGGTCGACCCTAGGGTCGACTGGGCAGTCGACCTGGCCTCCCCAGGTCGACCACGCAGTCAACTTGGGTGTCGACCTGCCTGGTCGGCCTGACCAGGTGGGTCTGACCCTGGTTCGACTTCTGGTGTGTTGTACGGTCTGATTTCCTCCCTGCTTGCATATGACGACTCAAAACTACTTGAAAACTCTATAAATACACTCTAAAACTCAACTAATTCACATAAGAAAATAAGAGAGGAGTCGTCATGCTGTCGGGAAGGAGTTGATCGTAGCCGCCAAGAATCAAACTAAGAAGCAAACTAAAGTCTAATCAAATCAATCAACAAATTGCTACCCAAAGGAGAGCATCTCCAAATTCAGAAAACAGAAATCAGAAAAAAAAAATTCGTCGCACGTTGTAAGTATAGTGATCTTTCAGAATCTGAATAAAATTATGATGTGATGCGATGTAATTGAGAATAGAATTGTATTATTGTTGTATAATCTTATGAATCGTAATGTTTCTATCGTGATTTTGTGTATTGATATTTGTGGCATAAATCGATCGATGCAAGTTTGTTGGACAATTGTATCTGAAAGTATTATCACTTGCAAGCTTGTGGCAAAAACTAGAAATTGATCCCTTTTTGTATATGTCGATGGCATGGACTATGTATATTCCCTTAGTCTAAATTAGAATTTATGTAAACATGTTATAGACCTTTTATGCCTACATGACCCAAAACCTATGATATCATCCTTATGTTTATTGGCAAGTATAATTAGATCTATGTTTGCAAGTATAATTGGATCTATGTTTCATAAACTATGCAAGTTTATGTTGAAATAGGCTATATGATTAGATGTAAAAATTGTACATTTTTTGTGAATATACAACATGCTAGTTTTGTGGTTGATATTATGCCAAGTTAACATGTTTAAACACAAGTTTGTATTTACCTAAACTATGTCATTTCATATGTCACCTACTTAGTCATACTTTGATTCGAATGCAAGTTCACATGACCCATGTTATATGTTAGTTGAATCGTCAAATTGCAAGTTCATGCGCCACACACCTTTATGTATTACTTGTTCATGATTTCCCCTTTTCCTCATGTTTATAAAGTTGAGCTGAATTGTGACAAGCCCAACACATGTTATAACGTTACGTTCAAACGGGGGTAATAGCGTTGGGTGTGAAACATGATAAAAATATATATGTTGGCATGTTTGGTGCATGCCAACAACTGTGATATTATAGTGGTATGAATTGTTATACCCAAAAATGAAGAACATGACATTTACATATTAAATTGAATGATGAAATGTAAATTTAGAGAATACGACATGTTAAACCCGAGGTTGGATTGAGTTGTGACATAAATCTGCCCGGACCCGCCCGGCTGTCCAGTAGGCACAACAATACCTATCCAATGTGGGTGGTTGAACATTGAGCCCAATAAAGACCCAAGGTTAGACTGAACTACGGTGTAAACCTTCCCGGAACCAACCGGCACATCTAGTAACCGTAGTGATATCTGTCTAATGTGAGTGGTCGGTGCTCTAAAAGGCTAAGGACAGGTGGTAGGGTTAAGTCAACTGAAAACACTTAACCAAAGATTCAACATGTTAACAAATATTGATGGGTGGGGTTAGGTATATACAGACACTTAACCACTTAACATGTTTGAAGAGAAAACCCTGGTAACGTAGGGACCCGTTTCAGCAGTAACCCAACTTAGGTATCAACGGTACCCTGAAACTAGGCAGGGTGGGGCACGATTACTGGGCTGAATGTAAGCGGTCAAATAACAGCAATTGTTGGGTGCGCAGTGTAGGTCTAACGGTGTGTGGTCGTGCACGCACTCCGGAGCAGACAAGCAGGGCACTGGGGGCACCAGTAGTATATCCTATGCCTTCTAGTAACTGTGTCGGGGCCGGCACCATGGATCTTGATACATGTAACAACCCGGAATTTTAAGTGTATTTTTATTTTAAATTTTGATTTTGATTTTATTTGTTTAGAACTCAGTTGTTTGTATTTTTATAACTATTTTGATTTTGAATTAAAATCTAAATTTATTTTGTTTTATATAACGAATGAATTTGATTTGATATGAATATAATTTTCAATTTCAATCTTATTTTGTATATAAATAAACTCGAATTTATTTAGTTGAATTTGAATTTATTTAGGAAATTAAAACATGAAATTGATTTATAATGAAAAGTTTATCTTTAATATTTTGTTATTTTTATTTAGAAATGATTTAAATAATTTAATATTGAAAACGTCAAAATTTTAGTCACTTTGTTTGAATTTGTTTTGACGATTATTTCTGGTAGCGGCAACCGATATATCTCAAAAAAAAAAAAAGAATGAAATTGTAAAATAAAAATAAAAATCCCAAAAAATATATATTTGAAATGCGTCTAACCAGATATAGCATAGAAATTAGTTTCATCACAAAAATTTGAATGTTCGACGATCGCTTATTTTTCGGTGGAAAGATGCGCATAATAGTCCAAATTTTAACGATTTTAAAATCTCCCCGGAACCAGTTCGGACAAACATGAAAAATGTTCTATTCGTTGTCACGAATTCAGCGGTGCAATTCGTTTCGCGAAAATCGGACGTTTTGATCTTCATTTAAATTGTTTCTCATGCTATTTTTCCTTTTAAAAGGGGTCCGTAACGCCTTTTTGAACGGAGCATACTGACACTGCAAATTTTATACCGTTGTGTCCGTCTCGTTGCGCCGATTAGCGCAATATATTCGTTTGTCAGTTTCGGTGCACGGTTCGCGCTGAAATTGCCAAAAGGCTGTGTAGTTCATTTTTGAAACAAAGTCATTTGACATCGAAGTTTCCACATATGGATCCTACACATTTTTCTAGGTATTTTGGGTCTGCAAACCCGTCATGTTATTTTACTAGGCCACCTATTTTAAGTTTTATTCTTGTAGGTGGACATGTTATTTCAAAAATGGTTCCATTAAAAGCCATGCACGTTGTTGTTCATTTGAAAACCATGTGCGCATTTGTCTTTCCAAAACATTCTGACGTCGTCCCATTTTCAATGACCATTTCTTAGCATTTACTCATATGTCCAATTCAAAGTATCCATATTTTTTTTTAGATTGCGGTGTTTTCAATTTTTCAGTAAATACCATGCATTACGTGACTTCACTTTTGTTTCATAAACTTGTACAACGTCTAATTTAAATTCCAAAAGCCATTTGCTTTTCCAAAGCTTTAACTTCTTTCCTTTTTCATGTTCCAATGCGTATTATTTTCCTAATCCCATGCATCTCTTTGTTTTCCAAAACCTTGGTTTCCCCGTAACCTGTTATATTCCAAAGATATCGGTTTATATTTTGAAAAAAAACCGCCCCTCTCCTCTTCATTCTTTCCCTCTTTCTACAATTTCCTTCTTCCCTTTTGTTTTTCCTGCTACTCCATTCTCCCTTTGTCCTATCTTTCCCTCTTCTTCATGTTCCTGTAACCATCTTGTTTTCCCAAACTATGTCTTCATGTAACCCTCTTCCATTCCGATGTCACCACCCTCCGCACCAAGCTCCGCCTTCTCTGAACTGCACCGCCCTGCTGCCGATTGCTTAGCCCATGCCACACGCTTATCTCGCCTCCCTTGTCTTGTGCCTCGCCCAATCCAGTAAAGCCACCGCGCTGTGTCTCTTCGACAACCAAGCCTCCCACTCTGACAAACCCACCTGAAGCCATCGTTTCCAAACCCGAGCTTCGACCAGTAGTACCCAAGCTAGTGCCGCCCTCTGTGTTTTGCTCCCTTGCGTGAGTTACTTTGTGTGTGCGTGGGTGTTATTGTGTGTGTGTGTTTGATGTACGTGTGATGTTCGGATTTGTTGCGTGCGTTCGTCTGCATGGTGTTGTGTTTTGTATTCTATGTGTGTGTGTATATATATATTAAAGATAGGATTTTGCGGAATGGTGTGTGCTTTGCTGTGTGTTTTATTTGTGTGAGTATAAGATTTATCTATTTCCAAAATTATATGTATATATAAATATATTCTATATATTATTATGGTGTGTTTGCGGTGTGCGTTAAATTTTAAAAATATATATATTGGTTTTGATGTGTGTGATTTTTTTTTAAATATATATATATATTATTTTTATAAAAATGTATAGTGTTTATTTTGAGTCGTGTGGTGTTGAGTTCGGAACTCATTCCCAATACCCAATAGTCGTACCGTTCCAAAATCCAATAACCGTACCAATCGATTGAGAATTTCTCGACCGTCTCTTATAAAATAAATATTGAGTGATATCGAGCTGAAGCCATTCTAAATCATGCCTTGAGATCGTCGTTTCATTTCATGACAATTCGACTGTTGTCTCCAATTCAATGCCACGAAAGGAGAGTTTATCTCACACCTGACTTACATTTTCATGGATGTTAGATCAATAATGAACTATTATATGAAATGTATAGGAATACTGATAGAAATTGTTTGATTTGATATGTATGCACATTTCATATGTGACACGATATATTCGTATGACACGTAGTTGCACTAATGATATATATATGCTGTGATTGTTGCATGTGATCATTGTTTGTGATTGTTGGCACCCCTAGTTTAAGAAAATCACTAAGGGTTGAAATGATACATACCCGAACAGACATTAGATTAGGGAAAAATCGTTATGGGTTGAAATGATAGACCTGAACGATTTTTATTGGATTTGGGATTGCGGATTAAAATGATAAATATCCGTATCACATGACTATAGGGTAAGAAAGTATATACGGACACCGTTGGTTGTGTTTCGGCTAAAAATGATTTGAAACTTGATCTTTAAATAGTACATTAAGATTTTAAATTTTATATTTTTAAGATTTTAAATTTTTATATAATAAATAATTCTTTAAAACTTATTTCTATATTATTTTATTTTATATATGTTTATTATCTATTTTTCTAAATTTTGTTTACGATTATATAAACTTATATATATTTTTTCAAAGTTAAATTTTATTTTATAAATACAATTTTTTGATTTGTATGTTTGAATTATAAGACATTATATGATTTTGAAATTGAAATATGATATGATTTGTTGAAATTGAAATATAAGTTTTGTTACGAAATATACCAACGGTGTAAGTATGGAAATCCCACCTATGTTATTTTGATATTTATTTAATTGATAGACAATGCTGCATATAGTGTATTAGTTTGAACGGATCCTTAGAGGATGGTGATCCCAAACATCCTTTAAGTTGTTGATTGCATTTCATCGAACACTTCATTTGAATTGATTTACTTCCATGAGGATGTTAGTCCTGATCCGAATTATTTTGTTTTGCATTATGGTTCGGGTCAGATCGATTATTGCTGCTTTCGAGATTCACTCTTGAAGTTTGAAGCTTATATTGGATTTCTGCTCATTTATGTCCACCAATTCCGTTGTTCCTGTTCAGCTGTTTCTTATCGTTCATGTTCATATAGTTATCTTTTAATTATGTATTAGAATCCATTGTATTAGACTTCCGCTGTATTATTTATGTAAATTCTATTGTAAAATTTTATGTATTCTCCGCTGCAAGATATTGTATTACTCTGTATCTGTATCTGTGATTCTGTGATTTGTTCTATTTACCTCAGAAGCTATAACAATATGTTGTTTTCGAGCAGTTCGAGTTGGTTTAATTACCAACTTGAAGTGGTTAGAAATGGTTGGTCGTTACAAGTGGTATCAGAGCTTTGGTTTATCAAAGCTTTAGCCTATGGGGTAAAAGCTTATTAGAGATAGGGTAGCGATACCCTAGAATGAGTTGAATCAGTCGCATAATCCTTCTTGTTAGAGAGCGTATTTTGAAAATAAAAATTATTTTGAAACGTTAAGTATTTTGAAATTTAAAACCTTTCGAAATCACTAATCTTCGAATCTGTTCTCTTCGATAACTTCTTCGTTAAGTTCTCCTTCGATTTGAATCTTGATCCCAATTGAAATCCCTCTTCTGGTTGTTGCGGTTTTCAAGACTATGGGAGATTTATATAAAAGTGATAATTTATATGAAAACTATTGATTTGGGTAGTTAATTGATTTGAAATGAAACCTTATATAATGAATTTATATAAGAACAATATATTTGAAACATATTGTTGAAAAGGAAATCTTATGTAAATTATTATTTATATAAGTGCGATATATGCGGAACGTGAAATGATGTACTATATATATATAGTATATATGTTTTCAAAATAAAGATATGGGAAGTACCTTCCATCGAAATCGTGATTCCTGAGAAAGGGATTGCGTTGGCGCTCGTCGAGGAGTGTCCATCGAAAATCGAAAATCGTAGCTACGTTGGTGCTCCGTCGAGGGAGTATCCACGAATATTGAAGTCTCACTTCGTGAGATCACATTTATTATTATTATCACTTATCTGTTCTAGCGTAATTCGGGGGGCGAGATGCCTACAGTTACAAGCGATTCCACTGGGATAGTGGCGTAACCGCCGCGTAACTGCGATCTAGACGCCATAGCGTAATTCGGGGGCGCGATGCCTACAGTTACAAGCGATTTCACTGGAATAGTGACGTAACCGCCGCGTAACTGCGATCTATGGCAACAACCATGGCGAAATTCGAGGGGTGTGATACCTACGGTCACAAGCGATTCTACTGGGATAGTAGCGCAACCGCCGAGTAACCGCGATCCATGGGGGAAGTATCTTCCATATCTATTTTTAAACATTTTTAAGTATTTTCACTAGGAGTTGAAACAAGGATATTTAGTACTTAGAGATTTTGGTCGTATGCCTGGCTAGCGTATGCCTAACGTCTGTAAGAACGACAGTAAACTTGTTAAACTTTGAGTTATCAAGTATTTTCGAACGTTAAATAACAAACCAATAACCTACAATTAAATTTATATAATCTCAACATAATAAACTAAGAAACAAATTTTAAATGTTTTTAAAACAAATGTTTTCGGATATAATTTTTTGTTTAGTATTTAAATCTTTTCTGAAATTTCTTTTCCATTCGAATCCTTTTTCCTTAGTTGATCCTCTTCGATTAGGTTCTATCGTTCGTTCAGCTTTGACTTGAATTCTATAACATCCTTATCTATAACAAGGTAAGAAGTTGAAGGAGAGTAATCTTCTAACGAGTTTGTATATACTAAAAGTTGATTCGAAATAAGTATTTTTAAAGGTATTATAATATATAATTTCCTTAGTGTAGTATTGAAAATTTTGATATATATTCTTTTTTTTTAAATATAGAAAGATGTTTTGGGTATTTACCTGACGTTAAAATTGGCCTATGGAATACCTAGTGATTTGGGTATACGTCTGATCAACGTATATGTTAAATCCTATTATGTATTTGATAGATATAGTGTCAAACTCTAGTCGCTTGAAAATAATTCTAGTGATGACCGCGGCATCATCGATATCTGTTTTCAGGTTTCGAAAGTGGGATAGCTATATATTGTCAATCGAGACGTCGAGTGAATACTTAAAATTATTTTGAAACGTTAGAAGATATTGTAACATCGATTTAAATATATATATTTTTCAAAGTATATATGGATTTGAAAATAAATTTGAACTATTAATATTAATTATTTAAGTACTATTTCCCTGTCTCCTTCCTTTTCGGGGATGAAAAGATTTGAGTGGGGGAGAATGTAACAACCCGGAATTTTAAGTGTATTTTTATTTTAAATTTTGATTTTTATTTTATTTGTTTAGAACTCAGTTGTTTGTATTTTTATAACTATTTTGATTTTGAATTAAAATCTAAATTTATTTTGTTTTATATAACGAATGAATTTGATTTGACATGAATATAATTTTCAATTTCAATCTTATTTTGTATATAAATAAACTCGAATTTATTTAGTTGAATTTGAATTTATTTACGAAATTAAAACATGAAATTGATTTATAATGAAAAGTTTATCTTTAATATTTTGTTATTTTTATTTAGAAATGATTTAAATAATTTAATATTGAAAATGTCAAAATTTTAGTCACTTTGTTTGAATTTGTTTTGACGATTATTTCCGGTAGCGGCAACCGATATATCTCAAAAAAAAAAAAAAAAATGAAATTGTAAAATAAAAATAAAAATCCCAAAAAATATATATTTGAAATGCGTCTAACCAGATATAGCATAGAAATTAGTTTCATCAGAAAAATTTGAATGTTCGACGATCGCTTATTTTTCGGTGCAAAGCTGCGCATAATAGTCCAAATTTTAACGATTTTAAAATCTCCCCGGAACCAGTTCGGACAAACATGAAAAATGTTCTATTCGTTGTCACGAATTCAGCGGTGCAATTCGTTTCGCGAAAATCGGACGTTTTGATCTTCATTTAAATTGTTTCTCATGCTATTTTTCCTTTTAAAAGGGGTCCGTAACGCCTTTTTGAACGGAGCATACTGACACTGCAAAATTTATAACGTTGTGTCCGTCTCGTTGCGCCGATTAGCGCAATATATTCGTTTGTCAGTTTCGGTGCACGGTTCGCGCTGAAATTGCCAAAAGGCTGTGTAGTTCATTTTTGAAACAAAGTCATTTAACATCGAAGTTTCCATATATGGATCCTACACATTTTTCTAGGTATTTTGGGTCTGCAAACCCGTCATGTTATTTTACTAGGCCACCTATTTTAAGTTTTATTCTTGTAGGTGGACATGTTATTTCAAAAATGGTTCCATTAAAAGCCATGCACGTTGTTGTTCATTTGAAAACCATGTGTGCATTTGTCTTTCCAAAACGTTCTGACGTCGTCCCATTTTCAATGACCATTTCTTAGCATTTACTCATATGTCCAATTCAAAGTATCCATTTTTTTTTTTTAGATTGCGGTGTTTTCAATTTTTCAGTAAATACCATGCATTACGTGACTTCACTTTTGTTTCATAAACTTGTACAACGTCTAATTTAAATTCCAAAAGCCATTTGCTTTTCCAAAGCTTTAACTTCTTTCCTTTTTCATGTTCCAATACGTATTATTTTCCTAATCCCATGCATCTCTTTGTTTTCCAAAACCTTGGTTTCCCCGTAACCTGTTATATTCCAAAGATATCGGTTTATATTTTGAAAAAAAACCGCCCCTCTCCTCTTCATTCTTTCCCTCTTTCTACAATTTCCTTCTTCCCTTTTGTTTTTCCTGCTACTCCATTCTCCCTTTGTCCTATCTTTCCCTCTTCTTCATGTTCCTGTAACCTTCTTGTTTTCCCAAACTATGTCTTCATGTAACCCTCTTCCATTCCGATGTCACCACCCTCCGCACCAAGCTCCGCCTTCTCTGAACTGCACCGCCCTGCTGCCGATAGCTTAGCCCATGCCACACGCTCATCTCGGCTCCCTTGTCTTGTGCCTCGCCCAATCCAGTAAAGCCACCGCGCTGTGTCTCTTCGACAACCAAGCCTCCCACTCTGACAAACCCACCTGAAGCCATCGTTTCCAAACCCGAGCTCCGACCAGTAGTACCCAAGCTAGTGCCGCCCTCTGTGTTTTGCTCCCTTGCGTGAGTTACTTTGTGTGTGCGTGGGTGTTATTGTGTGCGTGTGTTTGATGTACGTGTGATGTTCGGATTTGTTGCGTGCGTTCGTCTGCATGGTGTTGTGTTTTGTATTCTATGTGTGTGTATATATATACATATATATTAAAGATAGGATTTTGCGGAATGGTGTGTGCTTTGCTGTGTGTTTTATTTGTGTGAGTATAAGATTTATCTATTTCCAAAATTATATGTATATATAAATATATTCTATATATTATTGTGGTGTGTTTGCGGTGTGCGTTAAATTTTAAAAATATATATATTGGTTTTGATGTGTGTGATTTTTTTTAAATATATATATATATTATTTTTATAAAAATGTATAGTGTTTATTTTGAGTCGTGTGGTGTTGAGTTCGGAACTCATTCCCAATACCCAATAGTCGTACCGTTCCAAAATCCAATAACCATATCGATTGAGAATTTCTCGACCGTCTCTTATAATATAAATATTGAGTGATATCGAGCTGAAGCCATTCTAAATCATGCCTAGAGATCGTTGCTTCATTTCGTGACAATTCGACTGTTGTCTCCAATTCAATGCCACGAAAGGTGAGTTTATCTCACACCTGACTTACATTTTCATGGATGTTAGATCAATAATGAACTGTTATATGAAATGTATAGGATTACTGATAGAAATTGTTTGATTTGATATGTATGCACATTTCATATGTGACACGATATATTCGTATGACACGTAGTTGCACTAATGATATATATATGCTGTGATTGTTGCATGTGATCATTGTTTGTGATTGTTGACACCCCTAGTTTAAGAAAATCACTAAGGGTTGAAATGATACATACCTGAACAGACATTAGATTAGGGAAAAATCGTTATGGGTTGAAATGATAGACCTGAACGATTTTTATTGGATTTGGGATTGCGGATTAAAATGATAAATATCCGTATCACATGACTATAGGGTAAGAAAGTATATACGGACACCGTTGGTTGTGTTTCGGCTAAAAATGATTTGAAACTTGATCTTTAAATAGTAAATTAAGATTTTAAATTTTAAATTTTATATTTTTAAGATTTTAAATTTTTATATAATAAATAATTCTTTAAAACTTATTTCTATATTATTTTATTTTATATATGTTTATTATCTATTTTTCTAAATTTTGTTTTAGAATTATATAAACTTATATATATATTTTCAAAGTTAAATTTTATTTTATAAATACAATTTTTTGATTTGTATGTTTGAATTATAAGACATTATATGATTTTGAAATTGAAATATGATATGATTTGTTGAAATTGAAATATAAGTTTTGTTACGAAATATACCAACGGTGTAAGTATGGAAATCCCACCTATGTTATTTTGATATTTATTTAATTGATAGACAATATTGCATATAGTGTATTAGTTTGAACGGATCCTTAGAGGATGGTGATCCCAAACATCCTTTAAGTTGTTGATTGCATTTCATCGAACACTTCATTTGAATTGATTTACTTCCATGAGGATGTTAGTCCTGATCCGAATTATTTTGTTTTGCATTATGGTTCGGGTCAGATCGATTATTGCTGCTTTCGAGATTCACTCTTGAAGTTTGAAGCTTATATTGGATTTCTACTCACCTATGTCCACCAATTCTGTTTTTCCTGTTCAGCTGTTTCTTATCGTTCATGTTCATATAGTTATCTTTTAATTATGTATTAGAATCCATTGTATTAGACTTCCGCTGTATTATTTATGTAAATTCTATTGTAAAATTTTATGTATTCTCCGCTGCAAGATATTGTATTACTCTGTATCTGTATCTGTGATTCTGTGATTTGTTCTATTTACCTCAGAAGCTATAACAATATGTCGTTTCCGAGCAGTTCGAGTTGGTTTAATTACCAACTTGAAGTGGTCAGAAATGGCAGGTCGTTACAATACACCCCATGGTGGGACCCGCATAGGTATCTACACTTCTTGGGGTAGCCGTAAGACACACGTACGAGTAGGAGCCGATCTTCAGAAAACAAAAAGGATCATTCCACCCTCAGCATGTGGTGCCAGTTAGAATTACTCTAGTAAATGCAAAGATATAGTGTGGGTCCGATAGTATATTCGATTCTGGACTACACTCCCTTTGTTATGATACTATCATGTTTTCAGTTTATGTCTATCATATCCTTTTCTTATTCACATACTGAAAAATCACTAGATTTACTTAGGCTTTATGTCTGACTTTGTTTTCCTTGTCGTCTTCTTTTCTTTCGTCCCCCATAGGTCCATAGGGAGGAAACAACTCAGCTTAGCCAGACTCTTTTTCAAGCTTAAAGACTACAGATGTACGGTTTGGATCTCTTTTGCTTGGATCATGGATTTGGATATCACTATGGGGATTTTGCTGCTTTACTTATGTTTTTTTTATGCTTCTTTGAAAATCAAGACAGTTATGAGAATGTAATGTGTTTGGAAGTATTATGAGACAATCATGGAATGTTTTGTATGACACGTATTTTATGAAATAAAAGTTTGTTGTTTTTCCGCTGTTTTAAAATATGTGTATTTATATCTGTCTTGTGCTTATCTATGACTTATACTTATAAACCTCCACCAAAATTAGGGCATTCCCTTTGTGAGTGACCCTAACGGAGGTGGGGTGTTTCACGGATCGTCCGATCTAACTAAGGCGCCTCAAAATCCATCATCCACATAAGTAATGCCAGCCAGTTTAAGCACTGACACCACTTCTAACTAGAAGAAAACGCATGTCCTCCCTGAAGTCCTCTCCCGTTTCTGGTTCATACCGGGGTGTGAGGCTCGCGAATCAACGCTATACACAAAGCTGGCTATATCAAAGTTGTGCATTGATCATCAACCATAAGACTCTGCTTTTCAACAAAAGCCTTGTTCACAGCATCTTTGCATGCCACGTTGTCAATCTACAACGTCAGACACACATCCATTTACAAGCCCGTTCTGGGTCTGAACGAAACAGGAGGAATCTCATTCCTCGCATATCCGTACAATCAACACATACGTCCAAACGGTCACAACTGTAACCCTTTCAAGGTAGCTACTCCAATCATGGTCAACAGAAGCAACCCATCCTTTCGACGTGAAGATCATCGGTCTTGCACCGTCTTCATAACTTCGACTTCATATCGTCGATCAATTATTTGAAATGAGAATTAACTCGGTCCTTTCAAATAATTCACGTATATTTAGAATTTAAAACAATGATTTTTATAGTTTAATTTTCACGTCAAACGCATCCAACCATCAAATTAGCTGATAAACCAAGTGAAATCAATTTATCTCCAGTCCATATTGCTATATATATTTTATAACGATTTTTCACTATTTTTAATTATTTAAAAATAGCTCGTTTTAGTTAAACGACGTTACAGGCCATAACGCGGCGCCGGCACAGTTTTTCTTTAGATTTGATTTACACATATCTGAAAATCCAACCGTTGGATCTTAGCAAATTTTACACCATTGGAAAGATCTTTCCAAGGCGGATCTGACTATTCCAGTTTCGAGAAAATCCGACAGTCGGATCTCTCGCAATTTCCGTTTGAAGTTTGAATTTCAAAACGCGAACTACAACGTCGTTATTCGATTTATTTTAATTTATATTTATATATTTATATAAATATAATTCAAACGACTATTTCTAAACCATTTCCAATCCATATACGTGTTAAAAATAATATTTTTAACTAACAAATCTTTATTCCAACACGTGTATATTTTTAGCAACTCCTATGTATGATAAAAATGTGATTTTTATTGTTAAGTCAATTTATTTCAAACTTGTGTATTATTAGCGGTTTATATATATAGTAAAAATACGATTTTTATTCTCTAAGCAATTTATTTCAAACATGTATCTTTTTATCGGTTTATATATATATTTCAAATACGATTTTTATTCTCTAAGCAATTTATTTCAAACATGTATATTTTTAGCGGTTTATATATATATATATATATATATAGTAAAAATACGATTTTTATTCTCTAAGCAATTTATTTCAAACATGTATATTTTTAGCGGTTTATATATGTAGTAAAAATGTGATTTTTATTGTCTAGACAATTTATTTCAGTCATGGATAAATTATCAACACATGGATATAGTTCAATACATGAATAAAAATTCAAACACATAAAAATTTCAGAAAATTTCAGCAGCATAACGACAAGGTAGTTAAAACCGGCACCGTCCCGATGTATGGCTCCTCGCGCTACCTTAAAGCCTCGCAGCTTTTGACAATGGGGATTTCATGCATCTAGTTCGCACGCATGCGATATGTTTTTTCTTTTATTTCCTCAGTCTAATCCTATTTGGTTTTTAACTACACTCAATTATTCTCTCAACCACAAGCGGGTACCACAATCCAAACAATCACAACCACAAACGGGTATTTTTCAACCACAATCCAAACAATCACAACCAACATATATCGCCCATGGTTTGTGGACGAGGGGAGCTATGTATATATATATATATATATATATATATATATATATAACGTATATATATTTCCATTTCAAGACCTTATCGCTATATATGGTTCATACAACGCATGCACAATTTATACATCGCTCATATAACTTATACAACGCCTATACAAGAGGTGTACAACGCATATATAATTTATACTTCACTTATATAACTTGTACATCGCCGTTCCAAGCCAATTTGAATTTAGAAATCTCACATTGCTTTTCGCGTTGCCAAAAATTGTAGCAAGCTCAGAAAAATATCCGGTCCCTCCTAGAATGTAGAGGACATCCTCATGGTCCCGGCGTCTCTTGTTTCACTGAATTTCAACCACATAGCAAAAAGATACGATTTTTATAAGTTTGCAACGCTTTATAGTGTGAAAATCAGTTTAAAATAGATAAGCCGTTACCTACACTCGAACGTTCAAAACTAGGTTTAAGGATTGCGTGAAATCCGTGAAGCTAGAGGGTGATCGGCCAACGCCACGTCGAAGAGGGAGGGAGGGCGCACCCATGCCACCTGGTGGGACCCAGTTCGAAGCACGGAGGAGGGCGCTGTAACGACCCGGGATTTTCGACTCCGAAAATCGACACAAAATCCAGCGTCGACTGTCCAGACATCGAAAATACCGAATCATTAATAGAAAGAAATTAGAGGATGAGATAGAAAAGATAGAACTAATAGAATAGGAGAAGAAGAAGAACACAGCTGAACATAATCAGAGTAAACACGAATCTCACAGCGGAACGAATAAAATATATTATATAACATAACTTTAAAATACAAAACTGTATTGTATATTCATACCATCATCAGAGTACAACATAACATTTGATACAGCGGAAATAACTCTAGATAACTGACGGTGGAGCCTTCTACTTTAAGATCCTCCAAGTGCATCTGCAAAGCCTGAAACACTTGACTGCCCGTACAAATTTGGGCACCCAAGAGTTTAGGGAAAACAAACAAAATAAACTCTGGGTCAGTCATGGGACTGGTGTGAGTAAATTCCAACCATATGGTTTAACTTCAAAAATCCTTTTGAAACAAAAAGATAATAGTAAGACCAATCCACACATAAATACGGATGGTTTTTACCTTACTATAACCCAAAATATTTTAAATATCAAAATCCAGTGATATTATAATAATGTCTAATCAAATAAATAATCAAATAGTAGAACGCTTGCATCTCACGCTCTACATATATAGTATAAAATCAAAACCCGCAGGGCGCTTATTGGAGATTGGATTCCAACTATGACAAGGTATGGGACCACCTTCCGATGATGTATCTCTAGAGGCGAATACACCTGGGTTCAACAAGAACGTCTTGCAACCCGGCCCACACATGACCGACCACTCATTTCGCTTGAGTGTATCGAATGTATATCACCAACGGTTGGACTCAAACCACCGTTCCCGAATGGGCAGAATCGATAGATTTAGAAACAAAAGGAGTTTCTCTAGATAGGTGATTATACACCCTAATGGGAGCGACCCACATAGCCATGCTGCCTGCCCGATTTTTGTCATTTCCCGGCTGTGAAGCTTGAGGCTACGCCTACCTTTTTAGAACATCTGGCCACCATACACTTTGAATGCCACATCGTCAAACCCGTCAAATCACTAGTTGATCTTCCCAAAATATTACGGGTATACAAGCCAAGAGAAACGAATTTCTCCGCCACCAGACGTAATATCTTGAAAAGATCGTCTTATGTGACCGTTAGGAATACTCTGTCAGACATTCGTCCATACAAGTTGTCCTGGGACTGGACAAACAGAAAGCACCATTCTGAAATAGGACGACCCTTGCATTTCACTCCGTCTTCAACTTTCTTCAGCATAATCAACTCGCAGTGCTTATGCCTATACGGAGTGGTTTTCGATAATATATCCAACCGGTCTCTCCGTATTGACAACGATGGTCAAACACTTCGATAGTCGGTTATTTAACTATCGAAGTAAAAACAAACATCCAATCAAATGTATAATTATCATCACACAACCATGGGCACTTTTATTTAACATTCATCGTCATCGAACTATAGTTCCCATTTCTAATAGTGTTATTTAACTCTAATCATATTTCAAACATCGAAATGATGTCATCGTTTTCTGAAACGATTCTCCACTACTCGTTCTTACATTTCTATAGACAATCATCGTTACTTATTACTTTAGAATAAGTGGATTTCAAACAAACTGTTTACATTCCCTAGGGAGTAGTGCTATATAAAACTCATGCATAAGCTTAGCCAACAGCGTTAATTTAACGTTATAGTTCAAAACTTGTCATACGCTGTAATATTCCCATTTTTAACTAATCTCGACACAACAGTCACGCCTAAACCTCAACAGCGTTATTTTATCGCTATAGTTCACAGACTTGCAATATGCTATTTTACTCCACTTTATAATTAATCTCAACGCCTCTTTCCGTTACAAAAGTCTTGATATCTTTTTCCGTTACAAAAATCCTGGCATTTATTTCCGTTACAAAAATCTTGACATATTTTAAATATGATTTTTTGATGTCATATCCTTATTTGAAAACTCGGTTTAAAATTATTTACATTGGTCATTAACCCTTCACTCCATCTTCCTTAAACATTTCTCTTTAGACTTCTCTTATCTAAAACTCGATCACGTTCTTTGTCTTTTTGGCAATTTACTTCTTATTCGTATTATGATACCCAATTCAATAAAACATCTCAATACAACTTACTACCAGTTTATAATAGAATTTCTATTAAAATTTAAACATCGCTTCAATTATAAAAATATAATTTTTATAATTAACTTCGTTGATTTGTCTGACGGTCAACCAACTTCTTAACAAAATGGGTTTATGGTTGACTGTCACTGATATCATTTGTTTACCAAATCAATATAACGTTGAATTTCCATTCAACATGGTTCAAACAGTGCACAAACAGTACATCTAAATATTTAGGAATCCGGTTGAGTTCCTCCAACCGATTTCCCCATCCATAGGTGTTATTCAAATCAGTATCCAACCAATGATGTGTGCATATGCAATGATATATATTTATTTCAACCAATTTAACTGTAATTTATTTAATCAACCAGCACACAGCATTCAACCATTATTTAAAATATAATTAAAATATTTTAAATAAAACAGAGTTAGTGAATTTACTCACCTTGGCGCGTTAACCGTTAAATAACGATTTGCGTCAGTTGATTGTACCAGACGCTTTAGTCTGACAGAAATTCAAACGTGCTCTCAATTGCTTCAAACTACTTCGTAGCGTAGACAGATTTCGTATGGTTCCAACATGATTGGTTGCATTCAATTCTGTTAATCACGCTTTAATGGTAGCTAAGCTTTCATCCTTAATCACCTTTAAACCCTGATGACTTTCTTTCAGTTCGATGCTTTAGTAAACATTGTCGCTCTTCTAAATCTTTATTAATCCATATTTTCTTCGCCAGTACCTTTTCATAACGCCCTGCTCTACAATCATAGCCCCCGTTTCCAGCATCCTCAACCTGCATTCATTTTAAATCCCATCACCGGCCCGCATAAACAAATTGTCTTTCCCATTCTTAAAAAGAAACTCGCAGACTTCTTTTTATTATTAATTTTTTTCCCTTTTTCTAAAAGTTGAGCCTCACACATTACACTAGCCCAAAACCTCTTTAATCACATTAGCCAAACCCGGTTACCTCCTTTTCTAACATATCAATTCTTCCTGGAAGAAGAAATGCCGCTTCATGGTCTTTCAAACGTAGATCCCCATATTCAAAATGCATACACAGTATTTACTTCAAAAGCCTTTGCCACGTTTTACCTCAAAGCCCATCCTTTACACATACTGTCAACTTGAACTTCATCAACAAGTCCACATATAACGCCTAACTAAAACCATTGAAACCAATTTTCTTCCTCATCCACCAAAGACCGCAAGCTCTAGTACATGCTTGAAAGAAGAGAGACAAAAACATGGTCATGCCCCTTCATTTACTCCATACTCACGGGTTAGCTTTCTCCTTACTGTCGTGCCCTTTTTTTTTTTTGCTTGAACCGCTACTTGCCATGCTTCCTCCTTTACATCTGTACCCGCATGTACTTCTTCATGCTTTCACTATTTCCAAGCTTTAACCCTTACGCAAAAAGCACTGAGCCCACGCTCAACACTTCAGCTGCCAAAACAATAGTCCGCTCCACCGTGTATTTTTATATATACACAGCACCAATATTTAGACTTCCGTCCTCTCTACCGTGATGCCACTTCATCACCCGTACACATCCACCAAAAGTCCACCCATACTAAGTATTAACAACCGAAACCCTGCGCCAACTTCATATATATAAGGAACAACCCCATGCGTTAACAGCCGTGCTCGAGCTACAGGACTGCGAACTCGCATTCAAGAAACGACCTGCTCACGTTGCAATCATGTTTTATCTTCTCTCATCACCGATACCAAACATCAGTTCCTCCCGAACTCTACACCACCTTCCCATAGTACACTCACGGCTCCCCTTGCATCATTCATATTCCGGCACACAACAACTTGCTTCACCTCCTACAGTTACTATACCACCACCCTTCGCGATGGCCTTCCATGCCTCTTTATACACACACATATATATATATATTAGTTTGAAAATAAAGCACAGAAGAAGAAAGAAGAATTTTTCGTGTTTGGTTTATATTTTTACAGAGGAATATAAGATCATTTTTTTTCCTGTATTTATAGCTTTCAAAAGTTTGGCTCCCACGTAATAGGCATATAGGATAGCTGCTTCAATGGTAGGTCTGTGCTCGAGTTTTCTTTTCTGTGTTCCACTGTATATCGATAAGAGAGGTGTACGAGGCTTGGGCACCAAGGAATAGGTGTATAGACTTAGGTAGATCAGCGATGAGGTGGCAATTCATATGGGGTAGAACTGGGGAAGTAATCACATGCGGAAATAATCAAATGGGTATGTTTAGACGCTCTATTTTCAACGTAGGCCACTTGTTAGTACTAAACTTAGCATGTACATGGTTGGCGTACAGGGTGGGCTTATGGGTTTTATTTAATTTGATGTATAGAATTTGTCTGCAAAACATGGGATACCTTACCGAAGTCATACACAAAGGAAGGTTAGTAAAAGGTCTTGCGTATGGTTTACACGTTTCACTATTGATACTTGACAGTAGTGTTCTCGCCCCCTGTGTAAGTGAAAAATGAAAATGCTAAACTGGATTTTGAACATATATAGAAAGACTAACATGCATGTCATTTAATGCAAAGTCCCGTTTTATATTTTTAAAATTAACGTACTGCGTGCTACGTAAAATTATATTCATGTTTGAGTAGCTAGGGACAGAAATAAAATTATTGTTGGGTCCAGTGAGGTGCCACGATCCCAAAGACGTAATAATATCGGTAGTTTGACTCATATTTTGAATCCCCAAAATATCGATACAGGGTGCAAAATACTCCAAATAAAAGTTGCATATTTAATTAACTAAAAATTACAGTAAAATTCTAAAAATTAAATTATCATTACGCCTCAAAAGAACCTCGTCTGAATTCGAAACCGATATCTAATTATTTCAAATAAACCGTTACGGTCGATATACGATTTCATAGCGACTTTCTGAATATTTGATTTTGACATATCTTGCAATCTATACGACGAAATCTCAATATTTCACTTCTGTCAGAAAGATACAGTTCAACAGATTCCAATATTTCTTATTTTGCAGAAATCCGATTTAAACTGGTTTCTGTACACTCAGTTGAAGTTCAGAACGTTAAATTACGAACTGCAATGTCGTTATGAGCTCGATTATATTGAATATATATTTTTATACGTTCAACTTCGTTTTAATTAATATATAAATCCACTTATATTACGAATTCAATATTTAAACTGATTTAAATAGTCAAATATAAACCGATAAAAATGCGGGACATTACATTCCTTCCCCCTTAAAATAATTTCGTCCTCGAAATTGCTAAGAAGTGAAGATGCTCTAATTCTAACTCCTCACAACCTGCTTGGTTGAAATTCCATAATTTACATCCCCATAACTCAATCTTTACGTCAAATCTTTTATCCACAACCAATCATTATCTAATACTGAAGCCAAATTCCCGTTCAAACTCCAATTCAAATTCCAATCTCAACTCCAAATTCTTGCTCAACAACCAAATTCCTTCTAAGATTATCTCTAATCCAATCTGATAGCTTGTTTCACAAATTCGCTTACTTTCACCAAGGTTACTTCTATGATTTCCACTTACTTGGTTTCAATTCAACTTCAATTTTATTTGACTTTGTTAAATTTTCTATTTATTTACTTCATAAATTTTAAATTTCAGAATTCAAATTCCTGAGGTTTTATTTCAAATTAGTTTGAAATCATATATATATTCATAACATAGCAATTCAAAACATTTGACATTCCGAACAACTTATTTTAAAACAAAATCTTTGGTAGTAATCCGTCACTTAGAGACTTGAAAATGAACACTGATAATGCGGCCGTCATCATCAGAATTTATTTCCCAGTGATCAAAGTGAGTTCAATACTATATCACTTTCCAAAATTCATATTCAAATACTTTTATTTGAAATTGCTTCAAAAATATCTTTTCGAAACTTGGATAATATTTCAAAATTTTCCCAGGATCTTAAAATTCCATATATTGAACCCAAACATTATTTCCAACTTCTTTCCAAATTTCTAGAGTTTTATTTCAATTCTGGTTTAAATTCAGATTCAGTTCATCTGATTTTGCGTATTATATTCATTAATCACTTCACTTATCACCCTATTTGATTATAATTTCAACCAACGCATTCAATATATACTAGATAATTCCAATATATATGCTTTCTTTATATCAAAATATATTTCGGGTAAGATTATTTCATTTACCCTCTTCTCCAAAACATACCGTGTCGAATTGCTCTATTCAAAAGTTTAGAAACACCTATCGATACAGTTTGCATTACTGTTTCGACCAGAATTCATAAACCTCTCGACTGACCAGTCAACACGATATAAAACAGTTTTTTATATTAATTTACAAATACGCGCTCATATATATATACTCAAACTCAATCTAAGGTACTGCTAACCTTATCTCTATTGAGTCACGCCACAGAGCCAAGGTAATCACTTAACCTTCAGCTCTGATACCAACTGTAACGACCCGGGATTTTCGACTCCGAAAATCGACACAAAATCCAGCGTCGACTGTCCAGACATCGAAAATACCGAATCATTAATAGAAAGAAATTAGAGGATGAGATAGAAAAGATAGAACTAATAGAATAGGAGAAGAAGAAGAACACAGCTGAACATAATCAGAGTAAACACGAATCTCACAGCGGAACGAATAAAATATATTATATAACATAACTTTAAAATACAAAACTGTATTGTATATTCATACCATCATCAGAGTACAACATAACATTTGATACAGCGGAAATAACTCTAGATAACTGACGGTGGAGCCTTCTACTTTAAGATCCTCCAAGTGCATCTGCAAAGCCTGAAACACTTGACTGCCCGTACAAATTTGGGCACCCAAGAGTTTAGGGAAAACAAACAAAATAAACTCTGGGTCAGTCATGGGACTGGTGTGAGTAAATTCCAACCATATGGTTTAACTTCAAAAATCCTTTTGAAACAAAAAGATAATAGTAAGACCAATCCACACATAAATACGGATGGTTTTTACCTTACTATAACCCAAAATATTTTAAATATCAAAATCCAGTGATATTATAATAATGTCTAATCAAATAAATAATCAAATAGTAGAACGCTTGCATCTCACGCTCTACATATATAGTATAAAATCAAAACCCGCAGGGCGCTTATTGGAGATTGGATTCCAACTATGACAAGGTATGGGACCACCTTCCGATGATGTATCTCTAGAGGCGAATACACCTGGGTTCAACAAGAACGTCTTGCAACCCGGCCCACACATGACCGACCACTCATTTCGCTTGAGTGTATCGAATGTATATCACCAACGGTTGGACTCAAACCACCGTTCCCGAATGGGCAGAATCGATAGATTTAGAAACAAAAGGAGTTTCTCTAGATAGGTGATTATACACCCTAATGGGAGCGACCCACATAGCCATGCTGCCTGCCCGATTTTTGTCATTTCCCGGCTGTGAAGCTTGAGGCTACGCCTACCTTTTTAGAACATCTGGCCACCATACACTTTGAATGCCACATCGTCAAACCCGTCAAATCACTAGTTGATCTTCCCAAAATATTACGGGTATACAAGCCAAGAGAAACGAATTTCTCCGCCACCAGACGTAATATCTTGAAAAGATCGTCTTATGTGACCGTTAGGAATACTCTGTCAGACATTCGTCCATACAAGTTGTCCTGGGACTGGACAAACAGAAAGCACCATTCTGAAATAGGACGACCCTTGCATTTCACTCCGTCTTCAACTTTCTTCAGCATAATCAACTCGCAGTGCTTATGCCTATACGGAGTGGTTTTCGATAATATATCCAACCGGTCTCTCCGTATTGACAACGATGGTCAAACACTTCGATAGTCGGTTATTTAACTATCGAAGTAAAAACAAACATCCAATCAAATGTATAATTATCATCACACAACCATGGGCACTTTTATTTAACATTCATCGTCATCGAACTATAGTTCCCATTTCTAATAGTGTTATTTAACTCTAATCATATTTCAAACATCGAAATGATGTCATCGTTTTCTGAAACGATTCTCCACTACTCGTTCTTACATTTCTATAGACAATCATCGTTACTTATTACTTTAGAATAAGTGGATTTCAAACAAACTGTTTACATTCCCTAGGGAGTAGTGCTATATAAAACTCATGCATAAGCTTAGCCAACAGCGTTAATTTAACGTTATAGTTCAAAACTTGTCATACGCTGTAATATTCCCATTTTTAACTAATCTCGACACAACAGTCACGCCTAAACCTCAACAGCGTTATTTTATCGCTATAGTTCACAGACTTGCAATATGCTATTTTACTCCACTTTATAATTAATCTCAACGCCTCTTTCCGTTACAAAAGTCTTGATATCTTTTTCCGTTACAAAAATCCTGGCATTTATTTCCGTTACAAAAATCTTGACATATTTTAAATATGATTTTTTGATGTCATATCCTTATTTGAAAACTCGGTTTAAAATTATTTACATTGGTCATTAACCCTTCACTCCATCTTCCTTAAACATTTCTCTTTAGACTTCTCTTATCTAAAACTCGATCACGTTCTTTGTCTTTTTGGCAATTTACTTCTTATTCGTATTATGATACCCAATTCAATAAAACATCTCAATACAACTTACTACCAGTTTATAATAGAATTTCTATTAAAATTTAAACATCGCTTCAATTATAAAAATATAATTTTTATAATTAACTTCGTTGATTTGTCTGACGGTCAACCAACTTCTTAACAAAATGGGTTTATGGTTGACTGTCACTGATATCATTTGTTTACCAAATCAATATAACGTTGAATTTCCATTCAACATGGTTCAAACAGTGCACAAACAGTACATCTAAATATTTAGGAATCCGGTTGAGTTCCTCCAACCGATTTCCCCATCCATAGGTGTTATTCAAATCAGTATCCAACCAATGATGTGTGCATATGCAATGATATATATTTATTTCAACCAATTTAACTGTAATTTATTTAATCAACCAGCACACAGCATTCAACCATTATTTAAAATATAATTAAAATATTTTAAATAAAACAGAGTTAGTGAATTTACTCACCTTGGCGCGTTAACCGTTAAATAACGATTTGCGTCAGTTGATTGTACCAGACGCTTTAGTCTGACAGAAATTCAAACGTGCTCTCAATTGCTTCAAACTACTTCGTAGCGTAGACAGATTTCGTATGGTTCCAACATGATTGGTTGCATTCAATTCTGTTAATCACGCTTTAATGGTAGCTAAGCTTTCATCCTTAATCACCTTTAAACCCTGATGACTTTCTTTCAGTTCGATGCTTTAGTAAACATTGTCGCTCTTCTAAATCTTTATTAATCCATATTTTCTTCGCCAGTACCTTTTCATAACGCCCTGCTCTACAATCATAGCCCCCGTTTCCAGCATCCTCAACCTGCATTCATTTTAAATCCCATCACCGGCCCGCATAAACAAATTGTCTTTCCCATTCTTAAAAAGAAACTCGCAGACTTCTTTTTATTATTAATTTTTTTCCCTTTTTCTAAAAGTTGAGCCTCACACAATACACTAGCCCAAAACCTCTTTAATCACATTAGCCAAACCCGGTTACCTCCTTTTCTAACATATCAATTCTTCCTGGAAGAAGAAATGCCGCTTCATGGTCTTTCAAACGTAGATCCCCATATTCAAAATGCATACACAGTATTTACTTCAAAAGCCTTTGCCACGTTTTACCTCAAAGCCCATCCTTTACACATACTGTCAACTTGAACTTCATCAACAAGTCCACATATAACGCCTAACTAAAACCATTGAAACCAATTTTCTTCCTCATCCACCAAAGACCGCAAGCTCTAGTACATGCTTGAAAGAAGAGAGACAAAAACATGGTCATGCCCCTTCATTTACTCCATACTCACGGGTTAGCTTTCTCCTTACTGTCGTGCCCTTTTTTTTTTTTGCTTGAACCGCTACTTGCCATGCTTCCTCCTTTACATCTGTACCCGCATGTACTTCTTCATGCTTTCACTATTTCCAAGCTTTAACCCTTACGCAAAAAGCACTGAGCCCACGCTCAACACTTCAGCTGCCAAAACAATAGTCCGCTCCACCGTGTATTTTTATATATACACAGCACCAATATTTAGACTTCCGTCCTCTCTACCGTGATGCCACTTCATCACCCGTACACATCCACCAAAAGTCCACCCATACTAAGTATTAACAACCGAAACCCTGCGCCAACTTCATATATATAAGGAACAACCCCATGCGTTAACAGCCGTGCTCGAGCTACAGGACTGCGAACTCGCATTCAAGAAACGACCTGCTCACGTTGCAATCATGTTTTATCTTCTCTCATCACCGATACCAAACATCAGTTCCTCCCGAACTCTACACCACCTTCCCATAGTACACTCACGGCTCCCCTTGCATCATTCATATTCCGGCACACAACAACTTGCTTCACCTCCTACAGTTACTATACCACCACCCTTCGCGATGGCCTTCCATGCCTCTTTATACACACACATATATATATATATTAGTTTGAAAATAAAGCACAGAAGAAGAAAGAAGAATTTTTCGTGTTTGGTTTATATTTTTACAGAGGAATATAAGATCATTTTTTTTCCTGTATTTATAGCTTTCAAAAGTTTGGCTCCCACGTAATAGGCATATAGGATAGCTGCTTCAATGGTAGGTCTGTGCTCGAGTTTTCTTTTCTGTGTTCCACTGTATATCGATAAGAGAGGTGTACGAGGCTTGGGCACCAAGGAATAGGTGTATAGACTTAGGTAGATCAGCGATGAGGTGGCAATTCATATGGGGTAGAACTGGGGAAGTAATCACATGCGGAAATAATCAAATGGGTATGTTTAGACGCTCTATTTTCAACGTAGGCCACTTGTTAGTACTAAACTTAGCATGTACATGGTTGGCGTACAGGGTGGGCTTATGGGTTTTATTTAATTTGATGTATAGAATTTGTCTGCAAAACATGGGATACCTTACCGAAGTCATACACAAAGGAAGGTTAGTAAAAGGTCTTGCGTATGGTTTACACGTTTCACTATTGATACTTGACAGTAGTGTTCTCGCCCCCTGTGTAAGTGAAAAATGAAAATGCTAAACTGGATTTTGAACATATATAGAAAGACTAACATGCATGTCATTTAATGCAAAGTCCCGTTTTATATTTTTAAAATTAACGTACTGCGTGCTACGTAAAATTATATTCATGTTTGAGTAGCTAGGGACAGAAATAAAATTATTGTTGGGTCCAGTGAGGTGCCACGATCCCAAAGACGTAATAATATCGGTAGTTTGACTCATATTTTGAATCCCCAAAATATCGATACAGGGTGCAAAATACTCCAAATAAAAGTTGCATATTTAATTAACTAAAAATTACAGTAAAATTCTAAAAATTAAATTATCATTACGCCTCAAAAGAACCTCGTCTGAATTCGAAACCGATATCTAATTATTTCAAATAAACCGTTACGGTCGATATACGATTTCATAGCGACTTTCTGAATATTTGATTTTGACATATCTTGCAATCTATACGACGAAATCTCAATATTTCACTTCTGTCAGAAAGATACAGTTCAACAGATTCCAATATTTCTTGTTTTGCAGAAATCCGATTTAAACTGGTTTCTGTACACTCAGTTGAAGTTCAGAACGTTAAATTACGAACTGCAATGTCGTTATGAGCTCGATTATATTGAATATATATTTTTATACGTTCAACTTCGTTTTAATTAATATATAAATCCACTTATATTACGAATTCAATATTTAAACTGATTTAAATAGTCAAATATAAACCGATAAAAATGCGGGACATTACAGGCGCGACGGCGGTTCAAAGTCGCTGACTTTGGAGGGCTGGGTCTCGGCGATGGCGCAACGATAGGTGGTGCTCCAGGTGTAGATTTGAAGAGCTGGGGAGATCTACAAAAAGTTGCACTGGAGGGGGGGGGGGTGGTCTAATTCGTGATGGTTTGGCCGGAAAATGGAGGGGAAGGTGGGAGCGGGTTTCCGCGTTGCGCGACGAAGGCTTACGGGGGGAGTGAAGGAAATTTGTCGAATTATGATTGGTTGGGGTGATTTTATTTTAATTTTTAATATTTTTAAATTCCAAAAATGTCCCTTTCTCACACGAACTCCAATTTAAACCCAACGATTGTCGTCCCAAGCTAATTACCCCCATCTCGGACACAATGGAATATGTTTCGTTGGCCAATTCGACTGTTTCAGTCGCTTTTTCTTCAAATTAAAATATACAACATTCAAATATTGATTTGAACGTACATTTTAATTTGCTGGGGCCACGTACTGATTCTAAAAATTCCAGAAAAAATATTTCTGACTTTGTTTTGTTGATACGGTCCCAACAAAACTGATTTTGTCGAATTTGGAGACCATTTGAAAAATGGCCATTTTCGAGTCGATCCAATTCAAATTAAAATTACCAAATGCGTTTTCCTTTGCCACGCTCACATATCAATTCCAAAAATTATGGAACTCGGAACCTAGCAATAAACTAACCTCCCGGACCCAACAAAAGTGGTTTCGTCGAAAACAGAGGTCGTTTGCAAAATTTCTATTTTTAAGGGCTATATCTATTCTAAATTAACTGTTCAAAATATTCAACTGGCCATATCTCTCAATTTCGGCTATGAAAATTCAATTTTTCAGATTCGTTGGAAAGATATACTCTAATAGATTCAAACGCTTTTGGTTTCGCCAAAATTCGCTATATTTTTCATCCTATCCGTTTAGTCAAAGTTCAGGGTCAGCACTATATTTTCCTTATATTTACACTGAATATTCGACTGGCCATAACTTTTGATTTCCGCTATGAAATTCCAATCTTTCTAATTCTTAGAAAGATATTTCCTAGTAGATTTAAATATTTTTCATTTCGCCAAAATCCGCTAAATTTTGCATCTTGTGCGTTCAGTCAAAGTTCAGTGTTCACGCCACTTTTATTCTAAATTCTGCACTGACAATTCATTTGGTCATAACTTTTGATTTCCGCCATGAAATCTTGATTTTTTGGATTCATTGGAAAGATATTTCTTAACAGATTTAAATATTTTTCGTTTCACCAAAATCCGTTATATTTTGCACTTTGTACGTTCAGTCAAAGTTCAGTGTCCGTACCATGTTTATTCTGAATTCTGCACTGACAATTCATTTGGCCATAACTTTTGATTTCCGCTATGAAATCTTGATTTTTCGGATTCGTTGGAAAGATATTTCTTAACAGATTTAAATATTTTTCGTTTCACCAAAATCCGTTATTTTTGCACTTTGTACATTCAGTCAAAGTTCAGTTTAAATTTTCTACTACTACGCTATTCTAACGTCAAAATAGCCAAATTAAAAGTTTTAAATCGGCCTAGATTTTCCGGGTTGTTATAAATTTTCAAAAATTAATGACACATTTTTAGACCTTGGGAGTTGGTGAAAAATTTGGAGGGAAGTTTGAAAGTTTAAACCTTTGAAATTAAAATTTTAATTTTCAAAATACAGGCAGATATGTCGATACATAGACATATGTATGTCGACATATGTTCTTATTTTCAAAGTACATTTGGTTTTTGTGACATGTGAATTGAATTATCGATTTATATTTCAGGTTTAAAGATTTCCTGATATAATTCTAATCCTAGCAAACATCCAGAAAAAATTATTTCGTTTTTAATTATTTTTTATTATATTATTATTATTTTGAATTTCAAAATTCAAATTTTCAAATTTGAATTCCGAATTTCAAGTTTGAATTTTAAATCCAAAACAAATAAAGCAACCATTCAACCAAAGAAAATTTTTAAAAATTAATTAAGGCGTACCCTTTCTTTAGATCCTTTTCTTCGAAATTTTCTGAATAATGAATTGTCGTGAAGCACATATTTGAATTTCCGGTTTTTGGCTCTTCATCACTTGATGATGAATCTGAATCATCTAACGTTGCTGCGTATGCTTTCTTTCTTTTCTTTGAAGAATTGTTATTGTTTTTTTGTTGAGTTGATTTATTTGGGTATGGACACATTCTCCTTATATGGCCTGGTTTGTTGCACTTATAACATCGATCATCATTTCTTCTTGAACTTCCTTGGTTATTATTTTGAAAATAATTTTTCCTTTTATATTTCAGAAATTTTCTGAAATGTCTTGTCATTAGGGCTGTTTCTTCATCATCTTTACTACTCGAGCCAGAATCATTTGTTGTTGCTTTAAATGCAATGGATTTCTTCTCAATTGGCCTATTTTCCTTTCTTTTCTGTAACTAGATTTCAAAAGATGTTAGATTTCCGATTAACTCCTCAATCTTCATTTCACTGACATTATTGGCTTCTTCAACTGCCAAAATTTTCTGATCCCATTCTAGAGTCAATGAACTCAATATTTTTCTGACTTGATCTTCTTTAAAATAAGTTTTTCCAAGTGCTTTTAACTAATGCACTATCTCTTGAAATTTGCAATATATATCAATGATAGACTCATTCTCGTTCATTTTGAATAACTCAAACTGATTAACTAATATTGATATCTTAGTTTGTTTAACTTTACCAGTTCCTTCATGAGTAACTTGTAAAGTTCTCCAAATCTCATAAGCAGTTTTACATGCTGACACTCTATTAAACTCATTCCTATCTAATGAACAAAATAACACATTCATTGCTTTAGAATTAGCAACTTTTGTGCACTTGTCCATTGTGCAAAAGAAGCTGTGGGTTCAACAAACTCATTTTATGTATCTATTCCATGTGTCTAACCCCACAGATTGTAAATATATTTTCATTCTACATGCACAATATGTATAATTACTACCATTAAATAGTGGTGGTCTAACACTGGATTGGCCCTTTACAAAAGAACTATTATTTCTACCAGTGTTGGTTTCCATTATAACTAATTTTCAAAATCAGATTATGAACTTTTTGAAAGACCTTGCTCTTATATCAATTGTTAGGGATTGCAGAATGGATCATTAAGGAGAAACTAACACTAGAGGGGGTGAATTGTGTTTTTGAGAAATTGAACAAAATCTAAAACTTATACGATCTACTATATGAATCACACACTATAGAAATAATCACAGACACAGAATCAAACACGAACACAAAGAGAAACAAAAATAAAATGCAGAAAAGGAAACAACACACCGGATTTAATACTGGTTCGGATTACTCCTACGTTCATTCCCACGCAACACTAGATTGTGCAGAGTTTTATTACTATATCAATATCCAAGTACAACCCCCTTGATTTCATGGCCACAAGTTTAACACTGATTCCAAACACCCTTAATCAAGTATAATCCCCTAGATTTCATGGCTACAAGGTTAACACTGCTCCGGCTCATTGATTTCATGGATACAAGGAAACACATTTTTCCCAAATAGTTCCCAAACAATTACAACAGCCCTATAACTTTCAATAAAACTTTAATTCAGAGAGTAATGAGTAGAGAGTGAGAAGAAATGAAGTTTTAAATAAATAGAATTGAATTCATTAGAGTATAAGTGTAGAAATCATAAACATAAGAAATAATAATGGTATAAAGAAAGCGGATGAATATGAGGAAGAAGAATGATGATATTTTTTTTTAAATCGTCCCATGTTTATAGGATTTGAAAGGTTGCAACACTTCTGGAATGTTACAAGCAGTGAAAAGACACTTCCTTTCAAAATAAAAAATATGACAGTTATATGTCGACATAGGCATAAATGTAAGTCGACATGAACTAGTATAAAATTGAATTTTGATCATTTTTTGAAGTGTTTTGATATATATATATATATATATATATATTTGTATAATTCTGGAAACTCTTGAATTAAAACATAGTGTTGTAAATGAATATTATAAAGTAGAAAATCATTTGAAACCATAAGTATAAATTATATAAACATATTTACAAAATTGTAAAGTTTAAAACTATATAAATATAAGTATATAAAGTATATAATATATAAAACTCATAAACTATAAAACTTGAGTTTAAAAATTGAAAAAGTAAAATAGAGAAAATAAAGATTGAAGATAGAATTTGAAAATAGAATTTGAAATCAGAAATTGGAAATCAGAAATTGAATTTGATTTCTAACCTGGAGTGTTATTCAGAGTCTTACATAAACTAGACTCTATTACTATAATTATATTGAACTCTTGAAATCATGATTACTCATGAGTCTTGAATCATCTCTGAACCCTGAATCTCTAGTATCTTTAAGCTGTACAGTCTTCGGCGTTGATTCATGTATATAAATCCTGCATATGTGTGTATATATATAGTCTAGATAAAAGTGTTAGCATATATTTTACAATCAATAAATATTGAAATAAGGTTGTTGTCATCAAAACTCCAATCTCCAACAAGAGATGCTTATCACTCTCCAATTCTTTGAATGAACTTGAAATCACTAAATTCCCAATCCGAACAGCGAATAATTATCTCAAAATCTCTTGATTTGATGTGATCTCCCTTATTGATGTAGATCTAGCTTTGCTTGATGTAGATCTAGCATTTTAATGGTGGAAAGGTGTATTTGATTGAGCAAGGAGAATCCAAGCTCAACCAAATTAGAAGCGGTGACTCCAGCTTTCATTTTTTCTAGCGCTTACAATCATAGAACAATAGCTGCAGCTATCTTACTACCAGATTTGTCTAGTATATTAATTGCGGGATATCGTGCGGAGGCAGGGAGGCCCAGTATATTAATTGGTGGCCATTGAGCAGCTCGAACGAGCTCGGGCTAACCCTCTCTCCATCTGTCTAACCTCCTATTTATAATCAACAACCCACTAATAGGCCACTCCAATTCAACTCATAAATAACTAACCAAACCTGAACAGAATTTTGTGAAATCTTAAAACAACGATTCCTCCCAAACCGTTGAATCAAATGTAACGACCCGTATTTTTGGCCGTCAAATATTTAATTTAATTTAATTTTAAATATTTATTTGGGATTTTAAAAGGGTTTAAAATATATCTATTCGTTTATATATTGAAATTTTAACGATAATTTATATAATAATATAATCGAGCGTGGAAATGGCGTGCAGTTCGTAAAATAGAGTTTTGAACTTCAAATGGATATACAGAGTCCAATATAAGTCGGATTTCTGTGAAACAAGAAAAGTTGGAAACGCGTTGATGAAAATTTTCATATAAAAGAGAAAAATCCAGATTTCACGTTATAGATTGTTAGTTATGGCCAAATCAAATTTTAAAATAATCGCTACAAAATTGTTATTAAACGATAACGCTTATTAAATAAAGTATTAACGGTTTTTATATATATTCGGATATTGTTTAAACTAAAATTCTGAATGTCGAGTTTGTAAATCCATCTTAGTCTTAATTGAAGTTATACGGTGCTTTATTTGAATATATTCGGTAATATTGATTTATTTAATTTAACCGTTTTGGAATTTAACTCATATGGTACCAATATTTTACAAGATGTAAAAAGTAGCCAAACCTAAAGCTTGTGTACAATACATCATTAGCATTTTCACTTGGTCGGGCAAATCAAGCGAAACTCGATTATATATTTTCATCATATTTCCAACAAATAAAAAGTTTGCCACATGAACATAAAACTGGACTATACAATATGAAACTAAAAATGTTCATTAAAAAGAAAACAACAACATATATATTCATATATCCTTATCTATACTAATGCAAAACCATAAGAACAATTCATTTAGAAATTCAAGTACAGCAGTCATGTTTCCTTCTATAAGTAACAAAACGCAAATTTCTCCATTTGAAATAGTACAACAACAGCTGAGAAAAACAATGAATTGAACAGCTAAAGGAAATATAGCCAAATAGCTAAATATATTCATACGGACAGCTAAAATCTATGCAGACTGCTAAGGAAGTAGCTAAACAGCTAACTAGATTCATGTACATAGCCGAACAGCTAAAGGAAGAGACAATGAAAACAAATACATTTTTACAGACACCTAAATCTATACACAGCTGATTTATTCATATACCAAATCAATGAACAGTTAAAGAATAAGTTATGAACAACAAAAGAACCTGATATGTGAATATATTCATACATTAATTCTACAAGGACAATGAACAGCTAACAGGAAAAAACATATATGTATTTTTTTTACATCAAATCCATACAAACAAGGAACAACTCAATGTATTCATGTACAAATTACAATATACAATTCGAATCTATAAATTGAATAGGCCATTCAATATAGCCTATACTATTCCTATGCAAACCCTATTTCAAGTACACATCACAGCAGGAAATAGAGTATGAAATCCAATGCAAAAATCCACCAAAAATCTTCAAATTGCTCTAGGACGTATCATGCAGTACCAAGTTCAAGTCATCATGTACCAACAGCCGATCAAGTACCCAAATGACGCAACTGAAATGAAAAGAAAAATCACTTTAGGACTAGGTACAGCTAAGATTAAACAAACAAATATATTGTATATATTCATACGTCAAACCTATAAAAATGAACAGCTAAATATATTTATATATACGGTCGAAACCTCATGAACAAATCCATATAAGGATTGTTCTGCCATTCAGTAAATATAGGGTGAACATGCTATAGTGGAGATTTTCAAAATAGAATTGACAATTCAATAGCTACACCTAACCTATACGCAAATAGTCCGATCATATCTGAGCAAATTGGTACCTGAAAATCCAACACAAAGATTCACACTTCACTACCAAGCATTTCCAATCATTAAAACTTCTATAAAAGTACCACAGTTTGATAATACGACTAAAATGAAATGAAGCAGCACCTAAGATCCTAGGTTCAGCTAAGATAAACCTATGATTTTACAATTCATTTTGACATTGCTCTTATTTAGAGCAAATCCCCAAGTATAAATACGTAACCACATCGTGTTTTATTTTTTCCAGAACTCAGCAGTAAACGAAGACGGGTCGAACCACTTAAAAATCAAAACAAAAATGATACCGAAATTAAAATTATGTGGAAAATACTTATCTGAGTTGCAAATCCCCTCTACTCAATTCACCCGGCTATTGGTGGGGTTCGTGGAGATTGTGTATGGGTTATAGTGGTCCTGGAAGCTTAGGGTCACTCGACGAGGCTAGTATGGTGCTCCGTCGCTGGATGAACGGAGTTGGGGTTCGGGGAAGTGATAGAAGTTAGAGTGCGAAGGGATGACCGGGCGTGGTTGTGTGGAGGAGATGCGAGGCAACCAGTTTTGGATTTTTGCTGGAGAAGGAAGAGGGGGATGAAGATCTAGTTTAGACATGATTTTTTTGTGGAGGCGACGGAAGATTATGGGGGTGGAGGGATCGATAATTGCTTTATGGGGTTAGATTATAATGGGCCTGTTAAAGCTGAAATGGGCTGAACGAAAATAAAGGGTAAGGCCGAACGATCGAAAACAATTCAAACCCTATTTAAGTATATACATTTACAAAGTTATATTGATCATATTATATGCGTTCGTAATCAGAATTCAACGGGACTGGGAGCGTTGGACTCGTCTGGTTAAGAACTACAACATGAAGTTGGGTTGTTCAGGATCGGATGCAACCAGAAATCTTAGTCAAATTAAAACGTCAGTTTAATTTGACTGTTTATCGACGAATCCAAATCGAGGTGATTTAAACTCACTCAGTTTCCCAATTTATATTTTATATGAATTGGGTTTTTATTTTTGTGTGCTCTGATTGCTAATGTTGGTTGTTGCTAGTATATTTTGACTGTTGATTTAATTGATGAAATTAAACCGTTGTTTAATTTCAGTGAAATTCCAAATCGGTATTTTAATGATTGGATCCAACGGGGGTAACTCACCCTGTTGGTCACGTTTATTTATAAACGTGCTTAATTGTTTGAATTGTTCTGTTATTTGGTTGGTGTTAAATGGTCATTATTTATTATCAGTTAAATGTGATTGCTTTGATTGTTGATTATTGATTTAAAATTCAACATGTGTTTGATTTGAACCAATGGGTGACATTGGTGGGGTATTTGGAGGCAGTATATGGCCTATGACATCAATTGGTTATAAACGTTGATTTACTGTCAGGCAAGTCGATAGAGAAGAAGTCATAAAATTTATTTTTATAACTGGGAATGGATTTTTAAATATACATTATTTTGAGTAAAGATTTTTTTAAAAAGGAAATAAATATTTATTATTTAAAATAAAATTTTAATTTATTTTATAAGGGGATTCTGATGTTAATCAGAATGATATAAACTGAATAGGAATATACCTAACGATTTAAATTTAATAATGGTTTGATAAGGAATAATCAAATAGAATTATTTAAATTAATTATATTATTAATTTAAAAAGGGAAAACTAATTGGAATCAGTTAATGGGATAACCGTGTTGAGGTTACTAAATTGACTAGAATAAATTATCAAATTAGTTTATTTGGATTAATTGAATCAAATAGTTTAAAGAATATTTTGTTTATTTTAATTCAAGTTTTAAAAAGGAATTTACTATTTATTTTATTAAAAAAAAGAGGAATTAACTATTTTACAATAGTAAATGATTAAAGAAAGGTATTATCCTGATTAATAGAAATTTAGCCAAATTAGTTTTAATTAAATAAGTGTAAAAAGTGATCGATGTTGAAATGAAATCAAATAGAATGGTGAAAGGAGTTTATAAACAACTGTTACATTTAAAAACCGAAATTTTATAACGAAATTACAAAGAGGATTTTAAGCAAATACGATTGCTTAGATTAAATGATACTTGAATTAATGAGGAAAAGATGAAAAGGGTTTATAATACCTCAGAATTTGATAAAAGAAGCTGGAGTGTTATATCGTTAATTCTAAATTAACGTTACTTAAAAATGTGGTTAAGTAAAAAGGGGAAATTGAAATAAGATTCCAAAGTGGAAATGGTCGAATAGATTTGAAAGGAGAGTGGTAAAAGTAAATTTGGGTAAAGAAGTGGATCGTAAGACTGTATAACCAAATCCAATTTATAATGGAATTTGTTCTGAGACTGGAATAGGATATTGGTGTTTGGATTACAACTGATATTTATCTGAGGATAAGAACGTTGTCTGATCAAGGTCTGAGAGGTAATTAAAATACCCCAACTTGAACAACATCAGGATTATCTGAGGATGATATTAGTTGATAATGGTAAAAGTGGTTAGTGACAACTTATTATTTCCATTAGAGAGATAATAATGTAACGTGGGGTGAAACATGGAATATATATATATATATTATGAATTCTAGTGTATTTGGAATAGTTTGGAAAATAAAATCTTGAGTAAATAAGAAGCGAGAAAACTATGTTTATAGTATCGAAATATTTAAGAGTTGAAATTTACATTTGTTTTGAGGAAAAGGCCAAGTGATGTTGAATACTGAACCAGGAAACCCATTGGGTTGTCACGATGGAAACATTGTTTATTTTGATAGTTAAATCACGGACTATCAGACCTTCCCAATACAATTGTTGGTACGGAAAGACCTGGATCGAAGTTATATTCGAAAACCATTCCATCCAACAAATACGTGGAGATATCAGAAGATGATCGAGTGGAGAAGTGAAGACCATAGAGTTTCACAAATGGAAGAACCACTAATATTCTCTGCCTGGCAAGCAGAGATAAGCTGTGATTCTGTCGTGGTTGGAATCTACGGGTTGCAAAGACTACTCGCTAATGATCCATGGGCTGATTCCTATATTGGATGCAGTAGGAGAGTGCCTTCGGTTCATCCTGTTCTTTGATGACTTTTATGGATGGATGTCTGATAGAGTATTTCCAAAGGATCACGTACGTTGATTTCTTCAAGCGTGCTATAGTTGTTGGCAGAGAATTGCCGTTCTCTTAGCTTACGGCTAGAGTATATTTGTGGACGTCAATTAGTGATATCTGATGGATCTGACGATGTGGCATTCGAAGTGAATGTGATGTGCTGATAAAGCGTAGCCTCAAGCCTCATCAACCGGGAATTGACAAAAATCGGGCAGGCAACATGGCTATGTAGGTCGCTCCCATTAGGGTGTATAATCACCTATCTAGAGAAATTCCTTTTGCTTCTTAAATCTATATTTGATGATGTCCCTTTTCGGGAAACAGTGGTTTGAGCCCAACCGTTGGTAATATACATTCGATACACTCAAGCGAAATGAGTGGTCGGTCATGTGTGGGCCGGTTTGCAAGACGTTCTTGTTGAACCCAGTGTATTCGCTTCTACAGATACACTATTGGCATGTGGTCCCACACCTTGTCATAGTTGGAATCCAATCTCCAATAAGTGTCCGCGGTTTTGATTGTATACTATATATGTAGAGCGTGAGATGCTAGCGTTCCACTAGATTGATATTTACTTGTATTTAGACATTATTATAATATCAGAAAAGATATTGGTTTCAAAATGTTTTGGGTTATCGTAAGGTAAAAACCTCCATATTTATGTGTGGATTTGGTCTTACGATTACCCTTTTCTTTGAAAGGATTTTTGAACTTTAAAACCAAGTTGGATGGTTTCCCTTAATACTGTGCGAGTTTATCTCACTCTGGTTCACCAGACTGACCCAGTGTTTTGTAAATGCTCGGGTTAGACCGGGTTGTACAGGTCCAGATTATCAAATGTTGCGAAGTCTAGAGACGAGCTGGAGAAGTTCAGACGTATTATAGATGGTGTTTATTCCGCTGTGTTATATAGGAAGACAGGTTATTATCACTGTCCAAACGTGTGATGCACTCTGATATTGTAAGTACTTTAAAAGCTCTCAATAAAAAATTATTTCTGTATTATATTTTGTTCTGCTGTGATGTGAGACTCTGTGTGTTGATTCTTCTTCTTCTTCTATTTTAGTATTTCTTTCTTTCTTATCCTACCTTATAATTTCTTTCTAATAACTATCCAGTGTTTTCGGTGCTTGGAAGGTCGGCATGGGTTACGGTAAAGGTAATTATGTCGATTTTCGGGGCCGAAATCCTTGGGTCGTTACACCAAATGTAACAACCCGAATTTTAAACAACGTGTTAAGACAAGAATCAAGACAGAATTAAATTATAAAATCTGAATCAGGATAAACGGGTTGTGCCATTGCGTTCGTCTCGGAAAAATACGCGAAATAGAGTCCAAAATTTCGTAAATCGGAGTCCGTATGACCGAGATATGGCCTCGCGAAGTTTCATGAAAATTCAAATCCGAAAACAGATTTGAATTCAGCCCAAAAAGAGAAGGCGGGAAAATTCCCGCCAGACACACAAGGTGTCGACACCCATGTCGACATGGGTGTCGACCCCCCCTCCAGGGGGTCGACATGGGTGTCGACCCCGGGGTCGACCCCCCTCTAGGGGGTCGACATGGGTGTCGACCCCTGGGTCGACCCCCCCTGGTCGAACCAGCGACCTGGTGCACCTGCTTCTGGGTTTGGCTCGGTTTTGGAGGCTTGTGACGAATTTGAGTGGTTCAGATCTATCCTAGGGTTTACCCTACGGCCTAAACTACTCCTAATCTCTATAAAAAGACCCCTAAACCCTCACAAATCACTCATGCCACGAAGTGCTGCCCAAATGCCAAGTGATCATGGCCTCCATCTCCAACTCCAAGGGCTTATGCATTCAAATCAGATTCAAATCAAAAGGTGCAAGCTTTCTACACCAAATCGAGGAGGGATCAACGTTGCTACGCAAGTTTCATGAAGATTCTTCAACAAAGGAGCCACCTTTCTTCGTCAAGACGATGCATGATGCTTCCCTAAGCCTCGCTAAGTAAGTTCTAGCTACTTCTAGATCTAAACGGTAGTCTTAATGGTGGCATGGAATAAAACGAGATTAAACTAAGTATGCTAGCCTATATGAACCTTGTCATGCCTCTTTTGCTTGAACCTATGACTTTTGGCTATGCTTAGTGACTAAATCATGCTATTCATGTTATGATTAACCTAGTTTATCTTGCAAGTTTGAATCTTTATCTATGGAATGCTAGCATGAACCTTTGGGAACCATTTGACTTGTGAAACATTAGCATAGACTTGACTTTGGGGCTTATGCATGTAAATGAACCCAAACCCCTTATGTTATCATGCATGCTTGTGGTCAAATTCTCTTATGATGCTATGCATGTTTGTGGCCAAATTCCCTTATGATACTATGCATGTTTATGGCCAAATTCCCTTATGATACTATGCTTGTTTGTGGCCAATATGTTGGCATAATACCCTACTATGTGACTCTTTTCCACTTGGGTTGGAAATACGTTTGGGTAGCTTAGGGAAAAACGTGGGTATGACATGAAAAACTTGACATGGGGTTTATATGAGAACATGACATTCATGATACATTTAAATATGGTCATGACACGTGGGAAAACATGGAACTTGAACTAGACATGGGTGGGTTGTAAGTGTAATAAGACACTAGACCAAACGTGAAAGTGGCCAACTCAAGGTTGGGTTGAGCTTGTAGCATAAATCTACCCGGACCCGCCCGGCTTATCTAGTGGCTACAAACAATAGGATTGTGATAACCCCAAACTTACGTAGAACGAAAGTTGAGATGATCATTGGAATATAACATAAATATAGCAACACATAACACAGATAACAACATAAATATAAGAATCTATAAAACAACAACATCAACATAGCAGCGGAATATAGATGTTATCATAACACAGAATCCCAGTCACAGAGTCCTACTTATTACATCAAAATCCCAACAAAAGGAAAACAAGTACAGAATGTCAAAAATACAGTTTGAAATGAAATGGAATACGATCAGAATGTCTCAAAGTCTAAGCAGAAACAAAGATAAAGATGAGGGTCTGCATAGTCCAACAAAGCACCTCGATAAGCAGCAACACCAAAGCAAATAAGCAAGCTCCAAGATCAGCAACTCCAAGGAAGCAAACTAACAACCTGTCAATTGGCTGCCCGTGTAAAAGAGGGCACCCGAATTTGCAAAGTGAAACAAAATTCGAGTCAGTCGTGGGACTGGTATGAGAAATCTTTCTATACTAACTAATCATATGGCGAATCACAGGACCACGCCGCTAAGGCGGAATGGGTTTACTCCATTGGATTGCCAGTGCATAATTAAGTAAGTCGTTTAAATAACGCTATGCATTTAAAGAAAAAATGAGATCGTTATAAGACCCAAGTCCCATCACACAATGCAACGCACACCAGAGGAAAGGGTTTTTCCTTATAACGATCAAAAGATGATAAATACGTCAAACGCATTACTACTAGTGTGTATATGTTTTCATAAATCATTTCAATATAAATGTATTAATCCTAGATGGCATAGTACCCCATCCTACTATGTCGCCGTATATAAGTTTACAATTAAAATCGTAATGTCGTATTGGAGGATTGGTTTCCATCATGAGTCGAGGCTAGGGGCAAGCTCCTCACCGATTCGAGACACTCTAGCAAATGCCTCAGGATCCCCCGCAGTGAACCCTTGGAAGCGGTAGGGTCGGTCTCCGCCTAACGGCTGTAGATTAGTTATGCCTGAACACACGTTTCCCGGTCCCTTTGGACCTATAGTATGACCACCAACGGCCTATAAAACACGAGGTACCTCAAAATCCATCATCCACATAAGTAAAATTTCAGCGTTGGTAGGTCCCTGACACAACTCTAGCTAGAAAGAAACGTGTGCACTCCCTACGGTCCGTATCCCGTTTTTGACTCATACCGGTGTGTGAGGCTCGTGAGGCTACGTTATACACAAAGCTACGCCTAAACAGGCCGTGCTTTTGATCATCTTCCACAAGGCCTGCTTTTCAACAAAACCTTGATCATTCGCATCTTAGCGTGCCACATTGACAATTCGCGTCATGCTATCGATAACTACTAACATATACCAGGGTGTTAAGCAGAGAATAAATTCTCTACCACCAAACAAGCATACATTAATAAAAATTGATTTAGTTACATGAAACGAATTCCAACGTCAGACGCACGTCCATACAAGTCCGTTCTGGGTTTGAACGAAACCGGAGATACCAGGGAGGTTCTCGCTTATCCGGACAATCAACTCATACGACCGGCCAACTACTACATCGACCCCTTCCTGGGAGCAAATCAGTCCAAGGTCTCAATAATCGTTGCCCGTTCGACGTGAAGATCGCCGATTTTCAACATCGTCTTCTATTATTTCGATTTAAATCATCGTTTGATTATTTGAAATGAGTTAAACTCGGCCTTTTCAAATAATCATCGCATAATTATCATTTAAATCATTTCACGTCGTTTATATTTACTTATAGTGATTTATTTCTATTTTCATTTATTTAAAGATAGTGCGAATTAATTAAACGACGCTTCAGGTCGATAGGCGACCCTGGCGCTGTTTTTACCAAAATTTGTTTTAGACATATCTTAAAATCTACCCGTCATATTTTGGTAAATTTTATGTCGTTGGAAAGCTCTTTCCAAGACGGTCCTAACGGATACAGTTATGGGAAAATTCAACGGTCGGATCTTTCTATACAACCGTTTAAAGTTATGATTTCAAAACGCGAACTACCGCGCGTGTTTCGCTTAGTTTTAATTTATATTATATATATATAAATCAAACCATTTGGCGATTTCCATTATTTCAAAATCCATTCTTTTGTTTATAACATGATATTTTTGTCCGCCAATTCTAATGCGACGAAAATCATATTTTAGACTATGTGCATTTTTATATTAAACAAAAGTAATAATTTTGTTTTATTCCTTTACCCTTGACATTGAAATGTAAGTGTTCTCCCCTTCATTTTTTTCTTGACATTGAAAACGTAAGTGTTTTCTTTTACTTACTTTTGCGTTGAAAATATACATATTGACTTTTTAATTTTTTTCTCTTTTTTTTTTTTTACATTAAAAATATACATATTGACTTTTATTTTCTTTTACATAAGAAAATATACATATTGCATTTATTTACCTTTACATAAGAAAATGTACACATTGCATTTATTTTCTTTTACATAAGAAAATAACGTTATTTTTCTTATTTTCTTTATATTAGAAAATAATGTTTTTACTTACATACAAAAATGTATTCTTTCTTTTTCTTTTTAACAAAGAAAATGTTTTATTTTTCTTTTTAACAAAGAAATGTTTTCTTTTATTTTCTTCTTAACAAAGAAAATGTTTTCTTTTAATTTCTTCTTAACAAAGAAAATGTTTTCTTTTATTTTCTTCTTAACAAAGAAAATGTTTTCTTTTACATAGATAAATAGATTTCTCTTTACATTGAAATGTTATTTTACCATTTTTTTTTCGTAGAAAAATAGTTTTTTTTTCTTTATATTGTAAAATGCAACCTTTTTATTTTTATTTTCTTTTACATAAGAAAATGCAACTTTTAATTCTTATTTTATTTTTACATAAGAAAATGCAACTTTTAATTCTTATTTATGAAAACACCTTCTCTAGCGTCAACATTTCTAATACCAATATTTGTATATTTTCTAATGTCAATATTGAATTCATTTTAACTATACCATCATGACGATGAAGATTTGATCCATTTCAACTATACTAACTTGACTATGAAATTTTTGATGTCAACGTATATGTTCAATGTGATATCTCAATACATAAAACAATCTATTTCATGTCAAACCCAAAGGTGGCACTCTACAATTTAGTGTCAATTTCGTGTCAACACACAATAATATGGTTTTTGTCTAACCATACCAATAATACACAGCATATGGTTTGGTGTATACCTTTGGCGTCATTACAACAAGGTTAACACAATGTATAAAACGGTGTTGTCACAATACAATTAACACAACATGTAAATTGGTGTCGTAATAATACAGTTAACACAATGATGTAGTTTTGGGTGTCATCTCATCTATATTAACACAGATGTGGTTTGGTGTAACTTTGATGAATGAAAAATAAGGGCCTCATCTTTATTTTTATTTTAAAAGATTAGAACTTACATTTTGTTTTATAAATAAAGATTTAACTTGCATTTATAAAAAAAATGGGTATTTTGATTTGTAGACAAGACATAAAATTTGTCTTTTAATTTACAAAGAAAATATCATGTCAAAATTGTCCTTTATTTTATTAACAAAGTTTATGTAAAAATTTACAAAGAAAATAACATGAAATAATTCCTTTTAATTTACAAAGAAAATAACATGAAATAATTCCTTTTTGTTTTGTTAACAAAATTTTTGTCTTTTTTTCTTATGTATACAAAATAACATAAAATCTTGTCCTTTTTGTTTTGTTAACAAAATGACATCAAAATTTGTTCTTTTTATTTTTTTAACAAACAACATAAAAATTTGTTCTTTTTTACTTTGACAAACAAATTATGTTGAAACTTTTTCAAAAATATAACATTAAAAATTGTCCTTTATTTTATTAACACAGTTTATGTAAAAATTTGTCAATTATTTTATTAACAAGTTTTTATGTTAAACTTGTTATTTTATTCTATTGTGAATCCAAGATTCAAATTTACATAAAAAAAAGAAATTATATATATAAAGGTCTAAACCCCCTTTTTGCTTTTGAAAGAGATGAAAATAAAGAAGATAATAAAGATGAGAGTCTCTTCGTGATTACACCAAAATAACAAAGCTGAATAACACAAATATTTCATGGCATCACCACACACAATAATCACATACTCATCGCATACAAATATCATTATGACGCAGATCAAGAACAATAGTATACAAATCAGAATTTCATGATTTACATTAATATATAATTATTTAAATTAGATCAGAGTTCTCACAGTTTTGCGATTTAGTCCAAATTTCAAGCTGTTCAGAATCAGCTCTGGTCAGTCTAGGCTCGTAGATCTCGCCGATACGAGTGCACAGCTTCTGAAATCATCAAGTTTCGATGACGTATGCGTTAGTTATGGTCTAAAAAAGATTGAAAATATTTTATATTAATTAATTAATAAATTAATTAGGAAAATAACCTTTCTTTACTTCAAACAAAACAAGGCCGATAGTTATCAATATCGTTCAAAACTTTTGATCCAATTCTTGATCAACTGGAGCACGGGAACGAAGATCAGGCGGCACGACGTCGTCGTGCCTGGAACGGCGCACCTACGGCGAGAATGCCGGCGAGCTCGGTGGCTCAGGCAAGGCGGGGCGGAGCTCGTGACGGCGCGGGTTCTCGGGCCCGTATCTCGAGCTACAGTGCTCGGTTGGGTATGGTTCTGGTGTTATTGGAAAGAGGAGAGAAAGCTCTACGGAGTGGTATAGGGATTAGGGTCTAATTTGTTGAGAGGGGAGAGAATTTGGAGGAGGAAGAATCGACATGAAAAAGGTGGTGGCGGCTGTGTTGAACGATGGTGAACAGTAGAAAATGAATTTAGGGTTTAAGCTTCTTATTTTTATATTGTTTTTATTGTAATTTTACAAATAAATCCAAAACTTTCAAACTGTTCCAATCTCAGTCCAAACAAAGTTGACCCTAGCCAATAGCCTATGTTCCGGACCCAACGGACCAGGTCCCGTCAGCCCAAACGGCTGTCTGTGGCCCGAATTATTTAAATTAATATTTAAATCTTTTATAATTTTAATTCTGTCGTACAAATAAATTTACCGAGGCCACATACGGACTCAGAAAAATCCGGAAAAAACATATTTGGCTTCGTTATGACGCTACGGTCCTAACAAAATTAATTTCGTCTAATTCTGAGACTGTTTGAAAAATGGCTATTTTTCAGTCGATTAAATTTGACTGAAATGAACAAAACACATTTTCCTTTGCCATGCTCACATATAAATTCGGAAAATTCTAAAAATTGAAACCTAGCAATAATATGATATTCCGGTTCCAATAAAATTGGTTTCGTCGAAAACAGAGATCGTTTGAAAATTGGCTATTTTCACTGGCTTTAAACATTATTTAAAATGAAAATTTTAAATTCTGCCTCATTTTCCAACTAAATTACTTAAAAATAAAAATTTTAAATTGGCTCGGATTTTCCGGGTCGTTACAAGGATCCAATGTGAGAAGTTGGTCATGTCGCACTTAAGACCCGAGGTTAGACTAGGTTGTGGTGTAAAACTACCCGGACCCGCCCGGCTTAACTAGTAACCACAACAAGGTCTAATGTGAGAGGTTGAGAGTGCATTAATTAAATTAATGCCACATGATAAGGTTAAGTAAATTTGACTAATGACACTTAACCGATATGACACGAATGGGTAGGTTAAGTGGGACCGGGCTTGATTTCTTAATGACACTTAACCATACAAGACAATTAGGGGATGGGGTTAAGTAATTTACGCTTAACTAATCCGACTTGGTAATTAGATGGGGTTAAGTAATTTACACTTAACTAATCCGACTTGGTAATTAGATGGAGTTAAGTAACCTATACTTAACTAATCTAAACACGGTAATTCGATGGGGTTAAGTTAAACACTTAACCAATCTAAACTTGGTAATTCAATGAGGTTAAGCAACCAATACTTAACCAACTTAACATGATAATTTAATGGGGTTAAGTAACTTATAATTAACCAATTATACATGATGATTTGATGAGGTTAAGTAACCTATACTTAACCAATCTAACATGGGGACTTGATAGGGTTAGGTCACAAGACCTTTGGAATATACTTAACCCTTGTAGTATGATTAGTGGATGAGGTTAAGCTAACCCATACTTAACCAATCCGGCTCGATGATCTGATGCGATTTAGATAATTTATGCTTAATCAATCTAACACGATAATCTGATAGGGTTAAGACAAACCAATACATAACCAATTTGACTTGATAGGGTTAAGTCATGCACTTCTTGGTATACTTAACCAACTTGTAGGGCTAAGCATTGAACTTAAATACTTAGCCAATCTTGACATGATTCGTAGGTGAGCTAAGTCATGAACCTGAATAACAACACTTAACCCAATAGACAAAACCCTAGTGAGAGGAACTAGGTAGAAAATCATGGTTAATCAAGGGTAACGGGGAAAAGAAGCTAAGTGGTAAACCTTAGTTAAGTATAACTAAGTAATAATTCTTAGCCAAGGACATGGGACTAGTTCATGAATGGATGAGCAACCCGATATGGTAGGTCATCGCTTAAACACACGAGGAGGAGCAAATTATCCGACTTGGATAAAGGCTCCAACAAACTGGGTGACGAAGTGGTAGCTTCGGGAGACGTGAGGGTACTCTGGGTATCCCTCCGTGAGGTGGCAGGTGGTCCATGAAACCCGGCCTCACAGAGGTTAAGGTCTGCGATAGAAGAGCCAAGAGTATGCCTTGGTTGCTATGCGAGCGACCTAAAGACTGGGATGGATTAGCGTGGAGTCGACGATACTTGATTTAGCCCTGGATAGCACGTCGCCGACTACCTACCATCTTTTGTCAATCGTGTACGAACAGAAAGGCAGAGAACTCCCAACAGACCATGTTCTTGCTATCGAGTCATGGGTGAGGTTGGCCCATAGGAAAGTGGGGCTATAGTGGGGCCGGGATGTAGTTCTCATACATGATTTTTCGTGGATTGCCTTTCAGTAGTTGAGGGAGGGGTCACGTGGGACCATAGCCACGGGTACAAAAACAGACCTTGATATCTGCATCAGCAGACGACTTAAAGCTCCCGACCGAGTTCCGTATTTCTTGATTTGCCCTGGCACGGAACTCGGATGGCACATTGAGGAACATGTGCATCTAGACATGGAAAACGATTCACGATACATACGCGGGATAAAGGGCGCGGTTGACGGGTGGCATAATCCCTAGTGGCCCTAGGTGGCTGAACCCAAACTGAGACACGGAAACGTTCATTAGGTAGTATAATCCCTAGTGGTCCTAGGTGACATAAATCCTAAGTGAACATGCGAGAGTTCATGGTAAGAAAACATAACCAGATCAAGGGTAGCAGTCCAAAATAACCTCAAGGATAAAACGTTTACATAGGAAAGCCCGTATGGCCTACAACAAAGGATTGAACTTATACATGGAAAGAAACATACGAGTTGGGAAAACCTACATATGCTATATATATTAGGTTGACATGGACCATTACATGACATTGGGCAAGGGACATTCATAGTTGACACATGACGCGGGTTGGGATACTAGTACGGGAGGTGCAGAGAAAATATACATGATAAATACCCTGGGATGGTATACGTGATAGACACCATGGGATGGTATACAGGATAGATACCTTGGGATAGTATACTTGATAGAAACCTGACGATGTGATACCTTGATTTATCATGACACCGTAGTTTATCATGATATCTTAGTTTACCTTGCTACAGTAGTTCAGCCTGTTACCCTGGTTTAGTTTATCTATCTTGTAGTCATCCTTATGTTTACTTTCAGTTTATGCATGTCATGTTACCTTTACCTGTTTTTATACTGGAAGTAGATAGGACTTACTAGTCTTTATGACTGACCCCGTTTTGTTTCGCCTCTATGTCTTCCGTTCCCCCGAGGTTTCAGGGAGGAAACACTGTTATCTAGTTCGGACTTCTTCTGCTTGAAGTTCATCACGCATGGCTTGGACTTTTCTTGGCTATGGCTACTTTACTGTTTTACTTGGGGAATAATTTATGAAATGGTTTTATGCTTCTTTACTATTGCAAGACAGGTTTTGATGTATTCTGATGTAAAAGGCTTTAGACCTTATTTTATAAGGTAATAAAATTTGTTTTACTTCCGCTGTTTTATATATGTTCTGTCTTGTAATATTTCTGTGCATGTTTACCTCGATAATGCTTCACCAAACCTAGTGCATTCCCTTTGTGAGTGACCCTAGCGGAGGTGGGGTGTTACATTTGGTATCAGAGCAGAAGGTTACCAGACTGGGCAAAAGTTTTTAAAACCTTCTGAAAACTATTTGAGAAACTGTTTTACAAAGAAGCATTTTTTCAAGAAAAGTTTTTAAAGGCTATTCCCCAAAAGCCATTAGCACTATCCTTTGTTTCCTTGATTGAATCTCTTTTCCTTTCTTTCCTCCATCTGTAGTCACAGTAGTTTTAACTGTGACTAATCCTTGTCTAGCTACGTAAGTGTTTTCCCGTACGATGGAGGAAGTTCTCGAGAGACCTGTTACTGAAGTTATAAGAAGGGATAAAGGACACAAGCTTAAGAATAAGCAACTTGTTGGTATGGCTTGATCCACAAAGGAAGATAAGGACGAGATCAGCAAGAAGGCAATCGTGTGCCCTCACTAGCGTACCTAAGGAGGATGGTACCGTTTCTGTTAAAGGCTTAGCCTTTCTTTTCTATCATCCCGTCCAGACTTTGTTTTGATCATCGCATCATTTAAGTCTGCCTCGATAGTTGAGTCTCTGCACCTTAGTACTAGCATGATAGAGGATCCCAGTTTTTGTCCCAAAAATCTGGTTGGAGAGTTGGTCCATTTCTTCATGACTTGTTTGGATTTGAGAATGACATGTCTCGGCTACGGATGGATTCTAGGGATAAAGTGGTCACCCAATAAGGGGTGCCATTCTCGGTTTTGGAAAGAGGGTAGTTAGACTCTCGACTCACCTTGGTGATACCCTCGAAGTCTCGTGTAACCTTTTTGGTTCTGTCATGGTTAATTACCTAAAATCTTGGGATGCAGTTGTTGGTAATCCGTTCCAATAGAATTCGCCGCTAAGGCGGATGGTTCGTTTCGCTTATGCATGAGTTATGGGAATTACCCTAGTAAGTACTCTTGGCAACATGGATTGGCATCGACAAACGAGATCCAGAATTCCCTAGTGAATTTTGGAGAGCTTGCATGAGTAAGTGGATACGTTTAAGCCAAGTATACTAGGGAAAGGATAAGTGAAAGTGGAATAAGAGGCGACAATGAAATGAGTTCTAACTCATATCTTGGAAATAGGAATCAAGGAGCTACGAAATCATGGAGTTAAAAAGATGGTCAAGGCACCGAGGAATTAAGCTCAAGGAAACGCGACTTAGAAGACGTAAGGCTAGACACGCGCATCGTACCACTTTTTAAAGAGTGTATCCTTGATCCCTGGTTTTTCCTGTAGAGCTTGCTCGCATGTTATCTTTTGGTGAATATCCTCTCGGTCCTGTTTCTGTTGCAAACCCCGTAGGGAGTTTACCTTGTTTATCTCCTCGATCCTATCGTGAGAACCTTAGGTAGAATCCTATGGATGTAAACATGTGTTTGAAACATGTTATGATTGATATGGTTGCAAGTGGTTGCTCGTGGATGCGCGAATACACATTAGATACTAGATCGACGCACTCACATTTCATATTGCATATGCACGAGTATTTATACCTGTTTATGGATGAAATTGAACGTGTTATCATGCAGATGTTGCATAAGAATGAATGGTTGTGCACACATATAGCATTTATATGGCTAGGACTATTTGCATACATGTTGGATTCATGGCACTAAACATATTTTGCATTAGAAGATCATTCAGGCCTGATCATTAGCATTAGCTAAGGAACATATACACACACTTTCTTGCATGTGTTCATAAAGCATTAGAAGCCTTTTAAGGACCATGGTTGTTTGTGGATGATGTTTTGAGTAGATGGATGATGGATGGTAGGATACGATCTTCCTAACTTGGAGATTTCGGGGACGAAATCCTTAAAGGAGGGGAGAATGTAACAACCCGAATTTTAAACAACGTGTTAAGACAAGAATCAAGGCAGAATTAAATTATAATATCTGAATCAGGATAAACAGGTTGCGCCATTGCATTCGTCTCAGAAAAATACGCGAAATAGAGTCCGAAATTTTGTAAATCGGAGTACGTATGACCGAGATATGGCCTCGCGAAGTTTCATGAAAATTCAAATCCGAAAACAGATTTGAATTCAGCCCAAAAAGAGAAGGCGGGAAAATTCCCGCCAGACACACAGGGTGTCGACACCCATGTCGACATGGGTGTCGACCCCCCCTCCAGGGGGTCGACATGGGTGTCGACCCCCCCTCCAAGGGGTCGACATGGGTGTCGACCCCGGGGTCGACCCCCCTCCAGGGGGTCGACATGGGTGTCGACCACTGGGTCGACCCCCCCTGGTCGAACCAGCGACCTGGTGCACCTGCTTCTGGGTTTGGCTCGGTTTTGGAGGCTTGTGACGAATTTCAGTGGTTCAGATCTATCCTAGGGTTTATCCTACGGCCTAAACTACTCCTAATCTCTATAAAAAGACCCCTAAGCCTACCCTAAACCCTCACAAATCACTCATGCCACGAAGTGCTGCCCAAATGCCAAGTGATCATGGCCTCCATCTCCAACTCCAAGGGCTTATGCATTCAAATCAGATTCAAATCAAAAGGTGCAAGCTTTCTACACCAAATCGAGGAGGGATCAACGTTGCTATGCAAGTTTCATGAAGATTCTTCAACAAAGGAGCCACCTTTCTTCGTCAAGACGATGCATGATCCTTCCCTAAGCCTCGCTAAGTAAGTTCTAGCTACTTCTAGATCTAAACGGTAGTCTTAATGATGGCATGGAATAAAACGAGATTAAACTAAGTATGCTAGCCTATATGAACCTTGTCATGCCTCTTTTGCTTGAACCTATGACTTTTGGCTATGCTTAGTGACTAAATCATGCTATTCATGTTATGATTAACCTAGTTTATCTTGCAAGTTTGAATCTTTATCTATGGAATGCTAGCATGAACCTTTGGGAACCATTTGACTTGTGAAACATTGGCAAAGACTTGACTTTTGGGCTTATGCATGTAAATGAACCCAAACCCCTTATGTTATCATGCATGCTTGTGGTCAAATTCTCTTATGATGCTATGCATGTTTGTGGCCAAATTCCCTTATGATACTATGCATGTTTATGGCCAAATTCCCTTATGATACTATGCATGTTTGTGGCCAATATGTTGGCATAATACCCTACTATGTGACTCGCTTCCACTTGGGTTGGAAATACGTTTGGGTAGCTTAGGGAAAAACGTGGGTATGACATGAAAAACTTGACATGGGGTTTATATGAGAACATGACAGTCATGATACATTTAAATATGGTCATGACACGTGGGAAAACATGGAACTTGAACTAGACATGGGTGGGTTGTAAGTGTAATAAGACACTAGACCAAACGTGAAAGTGGCCAACTCGAGATTGGGTTGAGTTTGTAGCAAAAATCTACCCGGACCTGCCCGGCTTAACTAGTGGCTACAGACAATTGGATCCAATGTGAGAAGTTGGTCATGTCGCGCTTAAGACCCGAGGTTAGACTAGGTTGTGGTGTAAAACTACCCGGACCCACCCGGCTTAACTAGTAACCACAACAAGGTCTAATGTGAGAGGTTGAGAGTGCATTAATTAAATTAATGCCACATGATAAGGTTAAGTAAATTTGACTAATGACACTTAACCGATATGACACGAATAGGTAGGTTAAGTGGGACCGGGCTTGATTTCTTAATGACACTTAACCATACAAGACAATTAGGGGATGGGGTTAAGTAATTTACGCTTAACTAATCCGACTTGGTAATTAGATGGGGTTAAGTAATTTACACTTAACTAATCCGACTTGGTAATTAGATGGAGTTAAGTAACCTATACTTAACTAATCTAAACACGGTAATTCGATGGGGTTAAGTTAAACACTTAACCAATCTAAACATGGTAATTCAATGAGGTTAAGCAACCAATACTTAACCAACTTAACATGATAATTTAATGGGGTTAAGTAACTTATAATTAACCAATTATACATGATGATTTGATGAGGTTAAGTAACCTATACTAAACCAATCTAACATGGGGACTTGATAGGGTTAGGTCACAAGACCTTTTGAATATACTTAACCCTTGTAGTTTGATTAGTGGATGAGGTTAAGCTAACCCATACTTAACCAATCCGGCTCGATGATCTGATGCGATTTAGATAATTTATGCTTAATCAATCTAACACGATAATCTGATAGGGTTAAGACAAACCAATACTTAACCAATTTGACTTGATAGGGTTAAGTCATTTGCTTCTTGGTATACTTAACCAACTTGTAGGGCTAAGCATTGAACTTAAATACTTAGCCAATCTTGACATGATTCGTAGGTGAGCTAAGTCATGAACCTGAATAACAACACTTAACCCAATAGACAAAACCCTAGTGAGAGGAACTAGGTAGAAAATCGTGGTTAATCAAGGGTAACGGGGAAAAGAAGCTAAGTGGTAAACCTTAGTTAAGTATAACTAAGTAATAATTCTTAGCCAAGGACATGGGACTAGTTCATGAATGGATGAGCAACCCGATATGGTAGGTCATCGCTTAAACACACGAGGAGGAGCAAATTATCCGACTTGGATAAAGGCTCCAACGAACCGGGTGACGAAGCGGTAGCTTCGGGAGACGTGAGGGTACTCTGGGTATCCCTCTGTGAGGTGGCAGGTGGTCCATGAAACCCGGCCTCACAGAGGTTAAGGTCTGCGATAGAAGAGCCAAGAGTATGCCTTGGTTGCTATGCGAGCGACCTAAAGACTGGGATGGATTAGCGTGGAGTCGACGATACTTGATTTAGCCCTGGATAGCACGTCGTCGACTACCTACCATCTTTAGTCAATCGTGTACGAACAGAAAGGCAGAGAACTCCCAACAGACCATGTTCTTGCTATCGAGTCATGGGTGAGGTTGGCCCATAGGAAAGTGGGGCTATAGTGGGGCCGGGATGTAGTTCTCATACATGATTTTTCTTGGATTGCCTTTCAGTAGTTGAGGGAGGGGTCACATGGGACCATAGCACGGGTACAAAAATAGACCTTGATATCTGCATCAGCAGACGACTTAAAGCTCCCGACCGAGTTCCGTATTTCTTGATTTGCCCTGGCACGGAACTCGGATGGCACATTGAGGAACATGTGCGTCTAGACATGGAAAACGATTCACGATACATACGCGGGATAAAGGGCGCGGTTGACAGGTGGCATAATCCCTAGTGGCCCTAGGTGGCTGAACCCAAACCGAGACACGGAAATGTTCATTAGGTAGTATAATCCTTAGTGGTCCTAGGTGACATAAATCCTAAGTGAACACGCGAGAGTTCATGGTAAGAAAACATAACCAGATCAAGGGTAGCAGTCCAAAATAACCTCAAGGATAAAACGTTTACATGGGAAAGCCCGTATGGCCTACGGCAAAGGACTGAACTTATACATGGAAAGAAACATACGAGTTGGGAAAACCTACATATGCTATATATATTAGGTTGACATGGACCATTACATGACATTGGGCAAGGGACATTCATAGTTGACACATGACGCGGGTTGGGATACTAGTACGGGAGGTGCAGAGCAAATATACATGATAAATACCCTGGGATGGTATACGTGATAGACACCATGGGATGGTATACAGGATAGATACCTTGGGATAGTATACTTGATAGATACCCGACGATGTGATACCTTGATTTATCATGGCACCGTAGTTTATCATGATATCTTAGTTTACCTTGCTACAGTAGTTCAGCCTGTTACCCTGGTTTAGTTTATCTATCTTGTAGTCATCCTTATGTTTACTTTCAGTTTATGCATGTCATGTTACCTTTACCTGTTTTTATACTGGAAGTAGATAGGACTTACCAGTCTTTATGACTGACCCCGTTTTGTTTCACCTCTTTGTCTTCCGTTCCCCCCCCCCCCCATGTTTCAGGGAGGAAACACTGTTATCTAGTTCAGACTTCTTCTGCTTGAAGGTCATCACGCATGGCTTGGACTTTTCTTGGCTATGGCTACTTTACTGTTTTACTTGGGGAATAATTTATGAAATGGTTTTATGCTTCTTTACTATTGCAAGACAGGTTTTGATGTATTCTGATGTAAAAGGCTTTAGACCTTATTTTTATAAGGTAATAAAATTTGTTTTACTTCCGCTGTTTTATATATGTTCTATCTTGTAATATTTCTGTGCATGTTTACCTCGATGATGCTTCACCAAACCTAGTGCATTCCCTTTGTGAGTGACCCTAGCGGAGGTGGGGTGTTACACCAAATCTTTGATGTGACCACTCTACGGAATTGGAAACATCATTTCCTTTCCAATGAAATCGATCCCATCACTGATTCTATCCCAGTTAAAAGTTATGCCCTATACAAAACTGACAAGGGAAAAATGGTCACAAATAAAATTGGTAAAAATTATGGACATGTCTTACATCCCCATAAGCAACATATTAAAATATGAGAATGATCCAACCCTCAGGAAATTAAATAAAAATATTTTACGATCCTTGGATACATAAAATGCGGGCTGTTACATTGCATGACCATCTTCCTAAGAAGAATATCCCTTTTTTCAAAGCTCGAGGCGGTACTATTCTAGTAAACTTAGACCCTCATAGCTTCGTGTCCTTATCTATATGATGATCATAGTCTTCCATATGAGGGCAGTCGACATTTGGTAATTGTTGCACTGCCATGCTAAGCATAATCCACACTTAACGATCCTAGCTTCTCCATGCTTTGGTCAAGCATAATCTAAAAACGATCGATCAGGCAACCCCATTGTTGGGACGACTCAATCCTTATCAAGCATAATTCATACTATCGATCAATCAAGCAACTTTTATATATATATATATATATATATATATATATATTCGACGACCATTCAAGCGGCTTCGTCATATCTTGATGAAGAGGTTCAAACCTTTTCAAATGTAATCCATACTTGGCGACTCGAATAGACGGTCTTGTTAATTTCCAACAAGCTCCTTACTCGATGATCAATCAATCAAGTTCGCCAAGTCTTGTTGAAGTGACTCAAGCCTTGTCATGCACAATCCACACTTGACAACCTATCAGGTAACCACTTTTTTTTAGGATGGTCCAATCCTTGTTAAGAATAATTTATGCTTGATAAACCAGTGAGTGATCCAGTACAGATCCAATAGCCAATCTCATAGATCATAAGCATAATCAACACTTGCGAAGTATTTATATTGAATGTTCCAAAACAAAGTTCGTTTGCATCTTAAAAACCAATGGCTCATCATTATCTCAGAGTACGCCTAAAGACCAAATTTTGATCATATAACTGTGTAAGTAAGCTAAATAAATATCCAATGGTTTATCATCATCTTAAAGCATGCTTAGGGTTCTCTCTAGTTCCCATATATGCGTAAGGGATTTTCCATTTCGTTATCCAAAGCAACAATTGAGGATGATTCCTAAGTCCTCTCCTGTCTCATGCAACCAGCGTCTGCATATGTTTTATCACTGCAGGCTTTGTTCCACATATATTGCATCAAATTTCCATTCCTGATATACTCCTCAATCATATCCTTATGATGCATACACTCATTTGGGTTATGCCCATACATGTCATGAAACATACAATGTTTTGTAGATCCTTGCTTACGCTTGGTGGGCTCTCTAATAGCTGGCCTTTGAAATTAAAGGCAACCCTGATTTCTAGAGAAAATCCTTTTCAAACATGCATTCAAGTCTAAGTATGAAGAGAATTTTGATTCTCTCATTTGCTTATTTGATCAACTATATCAGTCCTTGTCTTTCCGCTTTCCCTTTCCTTTATCTGAACCTAAATTGGATTGTTCCGTGTCCTTTAATGCATTGAATTCTAAATCCTCTTGATTATTTTTGCGACCTTCTCGTGCGAAAACCTATTTGCTTCATGATATAATTCCTCGATACTGCTTATGGGATTTTTCTCTAAAGACACTTTAAGGTCCTAGTTATCCATTATTCCAATAATACAGCCATAAGCACCATCGGTCGATCCAACCAAACCATCTAATCTATTATTACATTAAACCTAGCTAAGAAGTTTCGTAGAGTCTCTTGTGTAAAAAATTTCATTATAGTGAGTGTCATGGCATTTTTGGATCGTGTGATGTGGACCTAAAATTTTCTCATGAATCTACCTACTAGTTACAACCGTATAATGGTGGTTCCATTCCTAAGTTTCTCGAACCATAATTCTACGATATCTGATATGTATAGCAGGAAGCATTTCGCCATAACTTCCTTAGGTGACCCAATACCTCTAAATGTCTTATATACCACATCAAATGAATGGTTTGACCCATCCTTCCGTTCTTAATATCTAGAACTAGAAGTCTGAAGCTCACTTGGTCCATTGAATTCTAGATATTTAGAGTGGATGGACTCTGATGCTTGTTATCCACGTACTGATTCACTAATTCCTCTCTTACTGCTCAATGGATAGCATTTGCAATTCTACCATTATTATTCAGAAGCAAACTTCAACCGACATCCTAAGTGCTTGCCACGGAAGCACCAATATCGACCGTATTTCTACCAGCATTATCTAGCATCTAACCTAATGGCATGCCTCCAAGGTTCATGGAGTTGCTGCAAATCTATCTAAGGGGGTTAGCGTCGAAATAAGTCTTTTGTATGGGCTTTCCCTCAACTTGATCTAGGCTGAATATTGACATGTGTTCTCATCCCAAGAGGAGCTAATTTGATACCTAGGTGTAGAGGGATAGCAAAGAAAGTTTCACTAATTGTAAGTGTAAGATATTCTACCTATAATCATAGGCTTTGTTCACCTATGACTAGATCGAAACCTAGAATGTAGGCTTCAGGCCGACTCCATGCATAACTTAAAGGATATATGCATAGGCTACTTAACTGCACCTAAGAATCAGTCTTACCTGCTCTGTGACTAGAGGGTGGCATAACCTATCCTAGATTGCTGAGCAAGCAATTCATAAGCTACCCAGGTGGTTCGCTACCCTATTCAATTGATATGGGTCGCCTTCGCCGTTGTGAAATTAATCTATTTTAATTTCACTTATCAAACTCAAAATATGTTTATTGACATTGAACCCAGTATATTAGGCCAGTGGATGGTAATCTTTAGTCTCGTTTATCAATTGGTTCTTCTAATCCTCTTGATGTCGCATGAAGTTGTATCGAGGCCATGCCCCTAGGTTGAGAGGCTACAGATTGACCATTAGGATAAGACTGGTACTGTCCTAGGTTGCGAGCCTTGAGATTGGTCCAGGTTGTTAAGTTTCGTTTTATTGTGTTATAATTTCGATACTAGTTCCTTGATCATGATTTCGATATCTAGTAGTTTGTCAAATTATTTAGAAGAACATTGCCATCATTTCTTCCTGTCTCTTTATCATGTTCTCGTGCGTGACCACCCTATCATGTAGTTGGATCATCACATCATCCTTGCCCAATCTAGTTAGGTAGATAGAAGGATTTCTACTAGAGGAAGCCATATGTCTCCCCCTTGTCCAGTTTGTTTAACATCTGCACTAACTTTCTTCTTCTTATCCATTGGTATTCTTCAATCTTTCCCAAATCCTACATTCCAATCCTTTAATACAAGTGCCTCTTCTTGGTGTGCCAAAATGTTTGAAACGTTTTTAGTCACTAACTCCTAGATAGATTGCAAAAGATTTACAATCACAGTTGCAAAATAAGGAAAAATCAGGAACAAATAGTTTTATAGTGGTTCGACAAACTCCGACTTACTTCCACTTGAAGTAATCTTTTATTGTACTATAATTATAGGTAAAGTTGTTTACTTAACGAATGCAGAGAGAAAACGATGCTATTTTATCCACAAAATGCCAAAGCTTCCGTTAGTGAGAAGAAGATGAGATCCCTTTTTTCCAATGCATAAGGAGGTCTATTTATATCTATTGAAGATCTCATATTGGCTTAAAATTTCATAGAGAGGCCTATTAAACTAGGATGATTGAATCATAGAGGTGGGGTTTGTATCACACCACATTATAGGTTATATGCTGACCCCTAATAAAGAAGGATATTGACCCAGGTGATTGCACTCAAATGGGGTGCAACCTCTAGTAAGACCCCTTGCAGTTCCTTTTTATTGCTATGTGTTTAATTTTTCAATTACCACTTATGTCTACAAGTTGTAAACATAGTTTTGTACGATTTATGGTTTGAGGTTCCTTGCTTCATATCTTTACCGATCCCTGGTTTTCCTATGGTCTTTTCCAAAATTTACAAATTCCAAAGTGGTATCTGGGTAAATACAAAAATTCATACCTTTGTGTCCTAGTTCATACTCGATTCCCAAGCAATCTTCCCATCTCGTTAGCCTATCTGCCTCAATGGTTATGAAGTTTCAGTATCCGAGTCTATTATTTAAGGCCCTTTGACACTTTGTGTCTAGGATAAGCCAAGGCTCCCTCCCTCAAGAGGTTCCTGGATATCTCAAGACTTTTCATCGAAGCAAGTCAAGGGTTAATACTTTGTGAAATGGTGGAGACTATTGAACCTATTCCTGAATTTGAGAACACTCGAGCAAATAATGATGAAACTAGTAAAACTATTAGGATAAGTAAACATATAAGGAATGAAAAGTCATTTTGACTACATTTATCATATATTTCGTTAAAAGATTAAAAGATATTTTTAAACATCAAGTGATCATCTCAATAACCATAGATTATAATCCTTTAACGTACATTAGGGCTACGAAATCTCAAGATTAATATTTTTTATAGACAATATAAAGGATAAAATTCTATTATGGGAAATCAAACATGGAAACTATTAGATTTACCTCCTTACTCTAAACTAGTAGAGTGTAAATGAATATTAAAGATTAAGGGTGGATGATTACATAAAAAAATTAAGTCCATTTAAGATGCTAAGAAAATTATCAAAAAAAAAAGCTATATGGTATTTTAACACCTATGTATCTATGGCTAGAATTTGAACAATTATAACATTATTGCATTAACATCTATTTATAAATTTTAGATTCATCAAATGGACGCCAAGACTGCATTCTTAATTGGAGAACTTAATGAAGGGATATATGTCTCAACATACCTAGATAAGAATGTAAAATGCATAAACTCTCTAATCACTTGATTATCTTAAACAAGCAACAAAATAGTGACATGAGAAATTTAATAAACATATAATATCAGATGGTTTCAGGATTTGTGATTTAGAAAATTGTGTCTATATAAAATTTCATGTTAGTAAGGGTGTGATTATGTAACGACCCGGGGAGTTCGACGCCTGAATTTCAACAATAATACATAAACCAATATTACTTACCAAAACCCAAGTATCAAAAACACCAGATAGTTAATAGAAAGAAATTAGAGGGTGAGAAAATAAAGAAAGAAATATTAGAATAAGAAAAAACCAAACTAACCAGCACAACAAAGTGTCTCACATCGCAGCGGAATAAAATATAATATAGAAATAGATCTTTATTGAGAGCTTGAAATAAAACTTAAACTCATCATAGTATAACTTACAGTCATACATCTAGACAGTTATAACAACCTGTCCTAATATAAAACACACAACATAGTGAGTATTAAATAGGTATTATACATATGAACTTCTCCAACATGTCTTCTGCAGTTCGCAACATCCAAACCTGAATCTGTATCACTCGGTCTAACCAGAGCATTTCAAACGTCACAGACCAGTCTAGTGAGCCAGAGTGAGAAACTCACTAAGTTTATAAGCAACATCCAACTTGATTTTAAAGTTAACAAATCTTCTCTGAAAGAAAAGGATAATCATAAGACCGGTCCATACATAAAACACGTATTGTTTTTACCTTACAATAACCCAAAACATTTTGACATCATATCTGTTTTGATATTATAATAGTGTCTAAATCAAATAAATAACCATCTAGAAGAACACTTGCATCTCACGCTCCACAGACATAGTACATAATAAAAAACCTATTGGCGAATGGATTTCTACTATGACAAGGTATGGGACCACCTTCTGATAGCATAACTCTAGAGAGAAATACACATTGGGTTCAACAAGAACACTTGCAACCCGGCCACACATGTCCGACTACTCATTCCTTTCAGTATACTGAATGTATATCACCAACAGTTGGGATCGACAATCGTCACCAAAGCATGCAACAACAATAGAATAAAGAAGCAAATAGATTTACCTTTCGATCAGGTAATAATACACCCTAATGGGAGCGACCCACATAGCCATGCTGCCAGCCCGATTTCTGTTATTTCCCAGTCGATGAGGCTTGAAGTTACTGTTACCCTTTTAAGAACATCACACCAAACTTTGAATGCTGCATTGTCAGGTCCCCCAAATCACTATTTGATGTACACAAAATACTCTGGGTGTTAAGCTAAGTGAATGTGTTTTCTCCGCCACCAAACAGAAGTACGCTTGTAAAAATCAATGTACGTGACTCTTAAGAAATACTCTGTCAGACAATAGTCTATACAAGTCATCTAGGAATAGGATGAATCGAAGGTACTCTCCAACCACATCCTAGGAATTTCCTTATGGACCAATAGCGATTAGTCCTTGCAATCAGCATATTCCAATCACGATTGAAAACCATCAAAATATCACTGGTTGCAAGCCATAGAAATTTATCAAGTAGTCCTTCTGCTTATGATGATACACAATATTAAATTGCTCCATCTTCACTCAACATCTTCCATGAACTTTTTGGTTTGGAATGTGTTTCAAATATAAATTCGGTCCCATTCCTTCCGTACCAATAATCATATATGCCAGATTTGATAGACAGTTATTTAACTGTCAAACAAACAACCATACAAAGATAAAAATAAAATGAATTTACTGGTACTTTACTCAGCATCACTTTGCTTCTTAAAAATAATAATTAACAAATGATTAATTTAAAACTTATAAAAATTTTCAATATTTCGAACATAGCATTTTACTTCTAATTTAATATTTGATTGTTTTCAAAACTATTTTATTTTAATACTTAGGAAAGTATCCTATAATCATATCTAGTTTTCCATTCTACTATCATTTCCAAAATAAATTGCTACATCATCACTCATTATCTATAATCGAGAAATAAACTCAACTTATCACTTGTAAAAAAACATTATGAAATCTCTTTTGTTTCATTACTTTAAAACAATAACATATACTTATTCTTATAGAAAAAACCTATTTCAAAACTCAACTTCTCATTTCCTTTTACCTCGAAAATATCATTATATTTTCACGCAATCCCCTTTGCTTTACTTTGGAAACCTTATATATATATATTCTTAAATCCTTTTGTTTCCTTTACTTTGGAAATCTTCTTATATATTCCCGAATCTTGCAATTTACGTTGCATTATTATTTCTCATATGGAAATAATAAATTATTTCTAACCACTTTACCATTACAAACGAATATCTCCTCAGATAATCCTGAAGTCGTTCAAGTTAGGGCATTTTAGTTACCTCTCGGACCTTGATCAACAACATTCTTATCTTAAGACAGATACAAATTTGTGACTCAAAAACCGATATTTATTCCAATATCGAACAAATTCCATTTTACTATTTTATTTAAAATATGGTTTTATAAACCCTTCTTATCTTTTTGAAAGTCTTCTTTTTAAATATAACTATTATTACTTAATTCATTATTGAGTAATCGCTTATTAAAACATCATCTTTTAACTTTACTTCCTTAAAACAATTTGTTCTATAACTTAGATTTTTATTACTAAATCTTTTACAAAAAAAATCCCTTTTTCTAATCTATTCAACCATTTTCCGGTTTGAAAATCTCATTTCAATTCCATTCATTTCACTTATTCCATTATTAAGTAACTCTAATTTAAACTCAACATTTTAGCTTCACACTCCTATTATGAACCTCGTTTATAAATCTTAGGTTTAATATAAAATCCTTTTTATCTCGATTTCTTCTACTCAATTCAAATATTAAGTAAACATTTGTTTTAAGCTATCATATTTGCTTAAAATCTCTTTTGTAGCTTTGTTTATAAAACTCCGGTTTAATATAAAACCCGTTCATAACCTCTTTTCAAAACTCAACTATATTCTATTACAAAATCGTACTTACTTAAATGGATTTCATTTAAGAACTAATTACTTAAATTATTATTAACTAAAATAATAATTTACTTCATCGCTAACTACTTTAGAAGTAGTTAAATTCTTTATTAACTAAAATAAATTGTAAATTTCTTTTTAAAATTTTATTAAAATTAAAACAAATATTTATTAAGCTGTTACATTAAATAAATTAAGAACAAAATTATCAAATAACCAATTTCAATTAAAATAGTTTACTTAGTCAACTCAAACCATAGGTATCTCATTAATCAATTCTAATTAGTCCTTTCTTTAAATTAATTAATAATATAATTAATATAAATAATTCCATTTAATTGTCTCTTGGAAACAATTAGCACGACTCTTAACCCTTAAGTTAATCTCTTCTCATTTTCTTATAAATCTTATTAACATAAAAATTTGCTTTATAAAACAATTTATTAATTACTTATAAACTTAAATAATAAATATTTATTTCCTTTTTATGAACTTTCATTCAAAATAATAGATTTCAAAATTTATCTTCAGTTACAAAAATTAATTTTATAACTACATTTCAATCGATTAACCTGACGGTAAATCAATATTTACAAACCGATCGGTTTTTTTTGCCATCTGCTGCCAATTACCCAACCAATATTGCCCATTGGTTAATAACAAAACAAATGTTGAATTCGGATTCAATAATCAATAATCAAATCAGTCATCCAATCATATTGGTTAAACAGTTCGTATAATTATAATATGAAAATAAACAATAAATTTGATTAATCCAGTTGGATCCCCCAACCTGTTTTTCCTAGTATCCAAATAGGTTACCTCAAATAAAATCATCAAATTCAATATACAAATATAACTTCAATAATCAATCAATAACATAAATTTAAGCATTCATCTTTCAATTAAATAAGCTTATATTATTATAAACGTAACCAGCAATGTAAGTTACCTCATTTGGAAATAATTAGGGCTGTCAATGGGTCGGGCTAGGTCGGGTTCGGGTCGGGTCAAGTCCTGTTTGGGTTGAGTTCAGGTCGGATCAGCTCAACCCGTTTATCAAACCGGTCAGTTTCGGGTTGACCCATTTATAGTCGTGTGGATTTCAGGTTTTATTCGTGTAACCCATTAAGAAAAATATTTATATAAAAAGATGTGAATGAACATAAAAACATAGAAGAAGGGTATTGTGGTCATTCACTCGTTGCGGGCTAAGATGAGAATAAAATGTATAAAGTTGTTAATGTGGGAATAAAAATGAAAATGTGAAAAAATGTTAAGTGTTAGTGTGTATGAATAATTGCATAATGACAACATCCTTCATTTTCAAGCTAAAATGAGAATCTTACAATAATATAGAGCCCATAAATAGGTTAGTCGGGTCAAATTCGGGTTTCGCGGGTCAACCCTAAACCCACCTGTTTATAAAAAGGTCAAAGTCAGGTTGACCCTAAAATGACCCGTTATTAAATGGGTCGGATCAACCCGCTAATTTCCCATGCGGGTTTCGGGTCGTATTGGAAATTGACAGCCCTAAATACGGCTATAAATCTGTGGAACCAAATGCTACATTTCCGCTATAGGATCAAAAGCTAATTTATTCACATCTAGATAAAAAAGGAAAATTTACATTAAAGTGTTGTCTAAAAAAGAAAATAATAATATAGAAAATACAAATATAGGAAAAATAAATTATTTCATATTTTGTACCATATTCCAATTGTTCTAAACTTTGCAAGTCTTCTTCTACATCTAACTTAGATGAAGTTCTACATCTAACTTAGATGAAGAAAAGGAAGCATGAAGCCAATCCTCTATACATATAAGTGACTAAACAATTTTAGGAGTCAAGGAATTCCCGAATGAATCAAGGATACGACCTCTGGTGCTAAATGTGGACTCTGAAGCTACAATGGATATTGGAGAATCTAATACATCATGAGCCATCATAGAAAGAATGGGAAATCTAAAAGAATTAACTTCCCAAAATTCTAAAATGTTAAATCCTGATGAATTATGTTCATTCTCCTCGTTGAGATACTTTTCCAACTCTGATTAATTTTCTTTACTGATTTTCAAAGCATTCGTTCTTTTAAAACGAGCTCTTAAATCTATCTCATCGTCCTCATTAGATTTATCAACCGTATTATTAGACCAATTTGAGTCTCTATACCTTGCTTTATAATCATTAAATACTTGGAAGGTAGCATTTTAACAAGCTGCATCTTTTGAACACATGTAGCACCATAAAAATTTTCTAATGAAAACTCAATAAAGTCGAATTTCCAACGTTGATCAGGTACAATAGAAATATATGTCAGCATGTTCATATTATTTCAATTACCCCAGTACTTTTCATTTTTTTCTTTCATTTTTTTTTTCATATTGCGTAAATCATCATCATCATTACTCAGTTATAATTTTTCTAAACTTACAACACCTTTGCTTATTTCATTTAAACAACAATTGCTTGTAACATACGATGAACCTGGTACCACTAATGTAAGTTCCTAAAATTTGTTTAGAATACCACATAGTTTACGGGAGTTGTCCCAATAATTTTCAATATGTACTCCCAAATTATTTTCTAACTCAGTTCTATAAAAGCATATTATATATATATATGCATAAATAAATAACAACAACATACAGTTATGCTAGAATTTTTATTAACATTATACAATCATGTACGATTTCTTATTAACATCTAAAAATCATGCAATAATTCATATGAACAGAATACACTCTTTCAAAATGTTTGTTTTAGTCTTATTACAATATATTAAAAGAAGTTATTATTAATAGTCGGATATGAAATAAAACAATCAGATTTATACCTTCTTTTTTGCCATTTTGTGTAATTTGATGATGACGACGGCGATTTTGAAACAAAACAGGATGATGCTGATTAAAATGATGACCACCGACTTACGATTCTAACGAGCGATTTATTGATTGAGGGTTTTGGTGAATCGTGGAATTAAGGTTTTGAGAGAGATTATAGGAGCATTTGACAGATTAAATGATGATGAATCGTTGTTGTAGGGTTTTGTAACTGCGTAAGGGTAAAGTTGGAATTTTTCAGCCGTATTTCAAAAATAGGGATGTATTCTATATTCTTTTTATCAACGTTTTTTTTTAATTTTAAGTTAACAGGGACCTGTAAAAAACGCACCCTAAATTTAAACTGAATTGTTGTATAATTGTATATATTTATCATCAATTGTTGCTTGCCGATTTCCAAGTATGTACAGAATTATATTAAGAGTTCTTGCATGATTATAAGATATTGTTATTAAAATTTGAAAACAAGTACGCATGTGTTCAGATTGCTTAAACACTTGTGGGAAACAATTCATAATAGCTGAGCAATAGTGTACATTTATTTAGAATAACTGCTCTCTAGAGTGCATGCTTTATGTTTTTTTGCATAATTCTGTGATGTTATTACAAATGTTTGTACAGTTGTGTGCTTATGTCTATAATATTTGCAAACTTGTGTAGATTTGTTCTATATAGTAGCACACCTGTGTGCTAGTAATAAAGATATATACATGCTTTGTTTGCTATTATTAGTAATATTTTCAAATTTGTGTGTAATTATTAATTTTTTTTGCATATGTTTGTTTATGTAACAACAATATTTGCGGACTTATGTATAGTTATTCAGAATACGTGCACACGTCTGTGCCTTTAGTCAGAATACTTGCACACCAGTATGCATATATTTAGAAAAATTTGTAACGTTTTATGACTAACTCTCTAATCCTTTTTACAGAGATAAATGGTGGAAGATGACCCTATATTCGATGTTGAAAAAGAGAGAGTGTTAGTAATTACTGAACATACATCTAAATCTCAACAAGTTGTAAAAGAAGGAAAAATCGAAGAAGTACAAAAGAATCCCTAAAAGGAATATGTGTACAAGAATAATCTTAAGACATTCATCGAATTGATAGAGAAATTAAAGAAGGATGATCTTTATACACATAAGCATTCTATATTTCTTGAAAAAATACCGTTGAATGGATTCATCGACATGGTCATTGATGGTGTCATCTCCCCATCGGAGGCTGTTAAAAATTCGACAACTTTAGATTTGATTATTAAAAGTTACAAGAAAAATATGAAATATTTTCAGTTTGGAGAGTTATTGCTAACATTTACGGAAGAAGATATTACGATGTTGTTGGGTGCTCCTGTACAAGAATGTTTGATTAAAACCAGTGGGCACTTAAAAAAGGATGATAAAGAGATGAAGATTATAAAGCTTTTATAGAAAGACATTTTAAAGGAGAAGCTATGGTCAACAAGAAAAATGTTGAAAGATAAATTTTCTCAACAATTAAAGACGAGTCAGTAGTAGCATGTTTTGATACTGTTAAGCTTTTGCTTCTCTATGTAGTTGCAACATTTCTTGTATCCACTCCTAACTACACTTTACCCTAAACTTTGGTACTGTATGGTGTTTGCGAGAGGAAGTTAAATATAATATCATAGCTAAAAATTGTCCACCACAATCTATTCAGCCAAGTTGATAAATATTATGAGACACCACGCAAAATAAGTGGTTGTGTGACACTATTTTGGGTATTATGTTCAAACTTATTGTTTAAATTTTTAATAAGTTATTGTTCATGATATATATAATGTGTTGTTCATTTTTTGGTTATGTAGTGGTGGGTATGCGAAAAAACTCATATTCTCCCAACATCAAAGCCTGAGTACAACGAGGTACTTTCACGAGCACGAAAATGGGACAATAAATTGCTAAAGCCGTCGATGCTAATGGATATCAAATACAACAATGTAAGTATCATGTAAATCGTAAACATACATATATATATATATATATATTTGTCAAATTAAGTATTCTAGATACTTATATAAATGTATGACATTATTTGCATGCTTGTTTGCAAATACTGACAATATTCGCATTCTTGTATGCAAATATTAACAATATCTTCATACTTGTATGCAGATACGAAGTATAATTGCATTATTTTATGTAAATATCGACAATATATGCATGATTGTATGCATATATTGAATATATCTTATTATTTGTATCCAGATATTAACAATATTAGCATATAAGTGTTCAAATATTGACAATATTTGCATATTTGTAAGTCTCATGTAAATATGAATCATACATGTTTGAAAAATTAATTTTTCTGAATAGGTGAATAATTGGATGAAAAAATGAGGAATATTTGCCAACAAAAATGTAGATATTTTTTTTTCTGCATTATTGTCATGCAGATTAGGACATGTTCCATATTATTGAACCATTACTCAGACCACTTGTTTAAGTAAATGAAAACAATAAGAAATGTTGCATATTTCAATTGACAAAATATTAAATATAATTTAAGTCTTATATGAAAATATTTTTTAATATTTACATACTTAAATTCGATTAATTTGTATAATTGCATACATGTATGCAGTTTTTCCAAAAACTTATGTACAAAAATGCAGAAATTTCTGTTGTATTAATCAAACAATAGTTGTTGCTTTTTGTATTTACAGGATGTACAAGGGAAGGAATTAAAGCTGCTGAAACAAGCTATTGAAAAAGACGGAGGATATGGAGCATTTCACAAAAAAGGGAACAAAGATTGAAGGAGATGATAACAATATTGAAATAAAAGAATAGGCAGTTAACAGAAGAAAATACAATGTCAAAAATAAGAATACAAGAGCTTACTACTGACACAACATCAGAAAGTGCTGAAGATGAACAAGGTATAATTTAAAAAAATGATGGTGAGTTTGATACAGACAATGAGGATAATGATAAACGTGAAGAAGAAGAAGAAGAAGAAGAAGAAGAACAAGGACATGATGAAATGAATATTGATGAAGATACCGAGGAAATTGAAAGTAATAAGGAAATAGACGATGAGAAACATTCAGCAAGTGATGGATAAACAGCTGGAGAAAATAGATAAGAAGGACAAGAAGTAGAATGAGTCGAAGAAGCAGGAGCAGTACATATTAACACTGTTAATAGATAATAAAGATAAAAATGATGATGGAAAATTTGATGAAGCAACTGAAGTTAATGATGATCGAAATGAGGAACTGGAGAAGGAACAACATAAGAACTTGGTGAATGAGATGGTACAGATGGAGAATGACAAGACTAGCGCAGAAAAAACTGAAGAAGAAAAAGAGAGGGAGAACGAACAGAAGGAAAACATCGAGAAGGAGATGGATCAGGGCAACTCAAAGGAGAGGGAACACGAGAAGATTGATAAAGGGAAGAGAGTTACTGAAACGACCCGCAAATCCGTGCTATCTGAGTTGACTAAATACATCACACGTCCAACCCAAATAACACAGAAATACGAACCATTAATAGAAAGAAGATAGAGGGTGAGAATAGATAAGATAGAAAACTTAGAATAGAAGAAAAACGAAGATCACAACTCACAGCGGAACGAATAAAATATATTATATAACATAACTTTTGAAATACAAATCAGTAACTTTATGTACATATATACATACCATCATCAGAGTACACATGACATTTGATTCAGCGGAAGTAACTCTAAATAACTAATGTTGAAGCCTCCTGCTTCAAGCTCCTCCAAGTGTATCTGTAAAAGCCTGAAACACTTGACTGCCCGTACAAATTTGGGCACCCAAGAGTTTAGGGAAAACAAAACAAAATAAACTCTGGGTCAGTCATGGGACTGGTGTGAGTAAACTCCAACCACTTGTTTAACTTTAAAAATCCTTTCAAAAGAAAAGGTAATAGTAAGACCAGCCCACACATAAACACAGACGGTTTTACCTTACTATAACCCAAAAACACTTTGATACGAAAATCCAGTGATATTATAATAATGTCTACATCAAGTAAATAATCAAATAGCAGAACGCTTGCATCTCACGCTCCACATATATAGTATAAAATCAAAAACCGCATGGCGCTTATTGGAGATTGGATTTCTAACATGACAAGGTATGGAACCACCTTCCGATGATGTATCTCTAGAGGCGAATACACCTGGGTTCAACAAGAACGTCTTGCAACCCGGCCCACACATGACCGACCACTCATTTCGCTTGAGTGTATCGAATGTATATCACCAACGGTTGGACTCAAACCACCGTTTCCCGAATGGGCAGAATCGATAGATTTAGAAACAAAAGGAATTTCTCTAGATAGGTGATTATACACCCTAATGGGTGCGACCCACATAGCCATGCTGCCTGCCCGATTTTTGTCCTTTTCCGGTTGTTGAGGCCTGAGGCTACTAATACTTACCATTCATTGATAGCACAATCACTTTGAATGCCACATTGTCAGATCCGTTAATCGCTAGTTGAGTTTGCACAAATATTCTGGATATTATGCTAAGGGATAAATCCGTTGCAACCATATATATTCATACAGACCAACCCATTTGATCATTGGAAATACTCTGTCAGACATTCGTCCATTTACGTTCGTTCTGGGACTGAACGAAACCGAAGGCACTATTTCTATAAATAGAAAAGCCCTTGCACTTTACTCCGTCTTCAATATATTCAGCATACTTGGTTCGCAACGCTTATGCCGATACGGAGTGGTTCTTTGGATAATAATCCAACCGGTCTCTCCATATTGACAACGATGGTCAAAAACTTCGATAGTCTGTGATTTAACTATCGAATAAAACAAGTGTTCAATCAACAGATCAACCAATCACTGGGCTCTTTAATTAATATTTCATTAATTAAATCTCTTCTATATTCTCTTATCAATATTTGTTAACCAAATATTTCAATAATCATCTCGGCCTCTTATGCCATTTGGAAAACGTTTCCAAATATCAACTTCTTTTATTTTCTATATATTAGAAAAATCTCTATTTGCAATTGGAAACAATTCCAATCACTTATCTCTATCCCCTTTTGTTTACAACATTCGATTTTTATATTCACTTTACTATCGAATTCAATACGTCGATACAATGATTTCAAATTATCAAAATATCTTAAAAATATTCTAACTCCTTAAATTTCCGGAAAATTTCGCCATAACCTCCCCTGTATCGGGAGCATCGGGAAATTTCAAATAGCTTTCCCGGTCCTTCTAATCTCAAAAAGAAAAAGAAGAAGCCAAGCGGCTTGCCGATACGGCGCATAAAACCCATATATGAATTTAAACATGTACCTTTTTGTCGGGCACATAAATAAAAATCTTCATATACTCCATCCCATATCTGTTTAACACCTGTTCACCTGTTTCCAATTCAATTCAACTCAATCCATTCGTTTGAATTCAATTTTGAATCGTTTGAATTCAGTTTCGCTCAATTATTCTTTAATTAGCCTTTTTGCCTATTTCACTTCTTTGTTTGAACATAACATGTTCAAACAAAATATTCAACTCGTTCATAACCAAATCGAATTTCGATTTCAATTCTAGTTCTCTTTTCTATTTCGAATATAAATTTCAAATCGAATTTACTTATTCAAACCCCAATATCCCTTCGAAAACTCATTAACTAATTTCTATTCAATTTAGTTAATTCTATTCAATAAATCAAAATCTGGTTTCTGTTCAAAAATCATATTCATTTACACAACTTGAATTCGCATATATTTTACAACTCAACTCTGAAATTTTCTAAATAGAACTTCGGATTTCCTCTCTTAAAATCCTTTTATAATGTTAAATAAACCATTATGGTTTTAAATGATTCTGGCGCTGCTTTTCTGAAAATTTGATTTTGACATAACTCAAAATCTATACGACGAAATTCATATTTTTCTCCTTCATTAGAAAACTATTATCAAATCGGTCCTGACGTTTCTTGTTTCAAAGAATTCCGACCCCAATTGAGTTCTGTATATTCAATTGAAGTTCGAATCGCCAATTTACGAACTGCAGCGCTGCGGCGAATTCGTTTTAATTATATTTATATATATATATATATATAAACTTTTAAAACTTCTAAACTTCTTTAAAATGAATTCAACTCCATTTAACTCTGCTTGATTCAAATTCAAATCTCACTTTTATTTGAATTCTAAATTCAAATTCCAATTCCTTTTCTATTTGATATTCAAATTCAATATTTGAATTTCTATTTAAATTCCCTTATTCAAACTCTATATTTAAATTCCATTTGAACTTTCTATATTCCAATTTCTATATTTGAATTCTATTGGAATTCAAATATTCAAACTCTTTTTAAATTCTATATTCAAAATTCCATAGTTTAAAAACCCATTTGAATTTCATATTCAAATCCCATAGATTAAATCCTATTTGAATTCAATTTGAATCTCTTACATTCAAATTTCATTTTTCATTTCCGACCCCATTTGAATTTCTAATATTCAAATTCATTTTCAACACCATTTGAATTTCCATTATTCAAATTCATTTGAATTCCCTTGAATTCAAATTCCGTTTCCAAACTATCTGGATTTCCTATTTTGAAATCCTATTTCAATCCTACTTTGAAATCCTATTTTCAAAGTTTATTTCAAATTCTATTTTGAAATCTCATATTCAAATTTCTACTTGAATTTCTATATTCAATTCCATGTTCAAATTCAACACTTGAATTTCTATTTCAAATCTCAATTCAAATTTCATATTTAAATTCCATTCAAATCTCTATTCAAATTTCACATTTGAATTCTTCTTTGAAATACTATATTTCAAATTCTATTTTGAAATTCTACATTGAAATCTCTATTTGAATTTCTTTATTCGAAATCCTTTGAATTCAGATTTTATTTTAATTTCTTGAATTCAAATTCTATTTTTCATTCAAATTTCGTCTATTCAAATTCTATTTGAACTTCTATTTGAATTTCTAATATTCAATCTCCTTTTAAAATTCAAACATTCAAACTCCCTTTAAAATTCAAATGTTATACTCAAATTCCATTTGAGTTATATATTTAAAAATTCCATTTCAAATCCTATTTTGAAATTTCATTTCAAATTCCAATTTCACACTTGTATTTCTATTTCTGAATTATCAAATTGATAATTCTTTTCACTTCATTTATAACTTCGTTATAAAAGAACTATTTATAACTTCGTTTATAAAGAAACTACTTGTTTTATTTTTCAAAACAAGTTTATATTTTATTTCCATTAAAAATTAAAATTCTATTTAAAAATAGAATTTTTCCTTTTAAATCTCAAATATCCTTCCACGATATTTATATAAATTAACACTTCAGCCCAGTGATAGTTTAAACAACCAAATCAATCAATTTCCAATCATTTGATTTTAACACATCATATATGAATATATATGAAATCAAACAGAACAAACAAACAAATAGATAATATATTTTTGAGGAATCCAGTTGGATTCCTCCAACCTGTTTTCCTACATCCACAGATGTTAGCACATAAATAATACCCATTCTGCTTCATGGCAGAATATCGCGGTATAGAAGGTCATCCACTAATCATAGCGTGGGGCGTATAGGGTAATCATCCGCTATGAAACTGCGGGCATCCGCTAATGAGACTGCGGGAATCCAACCAATCAATCAACCCAATATATATAATAGCCTAAATAACTAATATATATAAAGCAACCAGAAAACATTCACACAAGCAACAAACAATTATTTTTAATGAAATAAAAATAATTCTAAAGGTGAGTGAGATTTACTCACCTGAGTTTATTATCATCGAATATCCGGTCAAATGCTATATCGTCTTGGCCATGAATCTACTCGAGTCAATTTATATTGCACCTATGATTATTTAACTTAACGATTAAACGATTTATTAACTTAACTAAACTACTTAAAATAAATAATTTATTCTATGTAATTTAGATTTCTCGTAAAAACGTATACCTTATTTTTCTTCAAAAATCAATCTCTGATGAACTCATACACAAATGATTTACTTTGATTTATCCTTGCCTTAATGATCTTTAAGTCTTTCTTCTCCCTGTAAAACTATCACCTAACACAGTGTCTTCCCTAGCAAATCGCCAACTGCAGTGAACCCAAAACTGCATTAGTCACCTTGGCAATCCATCGAACAACTTGTAGGCACCCCATCATCGCTGCGACACCCTGTTCTTCCAAGATCCATGGCCTAAAAATTGAATTCAGTTCCTTCGAACTCCAGTACCAGCGGCCATACCATTGTCTTCTCCTTTACCCTACCACGCAATCCCTGAGAAACCCGCTCCTTCATCAACGAAGTGCCACGCCAAAAGTTCTGGGACCCCTCGACTTGAATTGGAGCATCTCGTCGCCTCCAGAACCGACATCGCTAGCTTCACAGCTTCGAAAACCCAAACCGCGACCTTACTCGAGCTTCCAGATCCAACAACAAAACTCTGACTTCTCAAATATAAGGACAGCGGACCCAAGCCTTTCGCGACCCCATTATCGTGTCCTAACCACTCGCGAATCCCCCATCTTCCCACTGTCGAACTTCGAAATCAAAATCGCGAGTTGAACCTGAGATCGCGGTTTCCCTTTTTGAAGTCGGCCATGTTTATTTCCTTTTGCTGGGGAAGATGAGGATGGGAACTCACGATTTATAATAGAGGGAGGGGAACAATATTATCGGCTCGAAGTAAATGGAGGTCTGCGCAAATAAATGGTTAGGTCGGCTGAGGAATCCATGTTTGCTTAAGTACATACACTACTTTATTTTGATTTGATTTTTTTTTTTAATTAAATTGTCTGGCGGTCTTTTAATTTAAAACCCCGGACCGCTACTTTAACGTGACAACCGACATTTCCAATATTACAACGTTATTTTGAACTCTGTAATTTGATATTGAAATTTAAATTCGAATGTAAATATAAACGGCCATATTAAATTGGTAATTCAATATAAAATATCATTTATATTATCAACTAAATATTTAAAACAATATTAAATATTTAAAATAAATTATTCAAAAATCTGGGTCGTTACATTCTTCCCCCCTTAAAATAATTTCGTCCTCGAAATTGCTAAGGTAGGAAAAAGGGTACAAATCCATTAATTTTCAACATCTCTCTTATGTTGAAACTCAACTCCTCATATTTCAATAAATTAACTCCAACCAAAACTTTTGGTCTTCACACATTTGATTCGAATGATCTACGATCAATCCATTTATATCCAATCTATATTCCATTAAACCTATTCAAATTGATTCTAGTTAATTGATTCACTTCAATCCATTTAACTAGTCTACGTTAAATTCCAATTCCAGAATCCAAATCCCAGGATTTTCATTTCAAATCCTTTTGAAATCACTTAAATATATACATATATATTTATTTCTATTTCAAATTCAAGACATTTGAATATTCAAACCAATTTGTTTTCTTTCAAACAAATTTCCATCAAAACTTTTTCTAAGGCAGCAACCCATCACTTAGAAACTCGGAAATGAACACTGATGATGTTGCAATCATCATCAGAATTATTTCCCAGCCACTGAAGTGAGTTCAGTGCTTTAATACTTTCAAAATCCATCTGAAATGATTTTCTTTCAAATCCTTTTAAAACAAAGCTATATTGTTCTAATATACTTCCAAAAATATTTCAAACCTCCCAGGATTTAAATTTTAAATTCTGGCTTTAATTTAATTCTAATTCATCTCATTTGTATATTTAATTTCTATACAAAATTCTATTTGGTTATAAATAACCATTCCAATTTTACAATCTCATTTGATTATAAAATCAACATCCAACACATCCATATAATAATTCTAGAAAATTATTCTTTCTATATCAAAATAGAAATTTTGGGTAAAATTATTTCATTTACCCACTTTAAAACAATATTATGTCGATTCTTCTGTCCAAGTGTTTACAAACTCCTATCGACGTCGTGGCGTCCCACGATTCGACCAGAATTCATAAACTACTCAACAGACAAGCCAACACAATATAAAACAACTTTTATATCAATTTACAAATACGCTCTCTCGTATATGCTCAACTCATTCTAGGGTACTGCTGACCCTATCTCTAATGAGCACATGCCACACAAGCCTAGGTATTCGCTCAACCTAAGCTCTGATACCAACTGAAACGACCCGCAAATCCGTGCTATCTGAGTTGACTAAATACATCACACGTCCAACCCAAATAACACAGAAATACGAACCATTAATAGAAAGAAGATAGAGGGTGAGAATAGATAAGATAGAAAACTTAGAATAGAAGAAAAACGAAGATCACAACTCACAGCGGAACGAATAAAATATATTATATAACATAACTTTTGAAATACAAATCAGTAACTTTATGTACATATATACATACCATCATCAGAGTACACATGACATTTGATTCAGCGGAAGTAACTCTAAATAACTAACGTTGAAGCCTCCTGCTTCAAGCTCCTCCAAGTGTATCTGTAAAAGCCTGAAACACTTGACTGCCCGTACAAATTTGGGCACCCAAGAGTTTAGGGAAAACAAAACAAAATAAACTCTGGGTCAGTCATGGGACTGGTGTGAGTAAACTCCAACCACTTGTTTAACTTTAAAAATCCTTTCAAAAGAAAAGGTAATAGTAAGACCATCCCACACATAAACACGGACGGTTTTACCTTACTATAACCCAAAAACACTTTGATACGAAAATCCAGTGATATTATAATAATGTCTACATCAAGTAAATAATCAAATAGCAGAACGCTTGCATCTCACGCTCCACATATATAGTATAAAATCAAGAACCGCATGGCGCTTATTGGAGATTGGATTTCTAACATGACAAGGTATGGAACCACCTTCCGATGATGTATCTCTAGAGGCGAATACACCTGGGTTCAACAAGAACGTCTTGCAACCCGGCCCACACATGACCGACCACTCATTTCGCTTGAGTGTATCGAATGTATATCACCAACGGTTGGACTCAAACCACCGTTTCCCGAATGGGCAGAATCGATAGATTTAGAAACAAAAGGAATTTCTCTAGATAGGTGATTATACACCCTAATGGGTGCGACCCACATAGCCATGCTGCCTGCCCGATTTTTGTCCTTTCCCGGTTGTTGAGGCCTGAGGCTACTAATACTTACCATTCATTGATAGCACAATCACTTTGAATGCCACATTGTCAGATCCGTTAATCGCTAGTTGAGTTTGCACAAATATTCTGGATATTATGCTAAGGGATAAATCCGTTGCAACCATATATATTCATACAGACCAACCCATTTGATCATTGGAAATACTCTGTCAGACATTCGTCCATTTACGTTCGTTCTGGGACTGAACGAAACCGAAGGCACTATTTCTATAAATAGAAAAGCCCTTGCACTTTACTCCGTCTTCAATATATTCAGCATACTTGGTTCGCAATGCTTATGCCGATACAGAGTGGTTCTTTGGATAATAATCCAACCGGTCTCTCCATATTGACAACGATAGTCAAAAACTTCGATAGTCTGTGATTTAACTATCGAATAAAACAAGTGTTCAATCAACAGATCAACCAATCACTGGGCTCTTTAATTAATATTTCATTAATTAAATCTCTTCTATATTCTCTTATCAATATTTGTTAACCAAATATTTCAATAATCATCTCGGCCTCTTATGCCATTTGGAAAACGTTTCCAAATATCAACTTCTTTTATTTTCTATATATTAGAAAAATCTCTATTTGCAATTGGAAACAATTCCAATCACTTATCTCTATCCCCTTTTGTTTACAACATTCGATTTTTATATTCACTTTACTATCGAATTCAATACGTCGATACAATGATTTCAAATTATCAAAATATCTTAAAAATATTCTAACTCCTTAAATTTCCGGAAAATTTCGCCACAACCTCCCCTGTATCGGGAGCATCGGGAAATTTCAAATAGCTTTCCCGGTCCTTCTAATCTCAAAAAGAAAAAGAAGAAGCCAAGCGGCTTGCCGATACGGCGCATAAAACCCATATATGAATTTAAACATGTACCTTTTTGTCGGGCACATAAATAAAAATCTTCATATACTCCATCCCATATCTGTTTAACACCTGTTCACCTGTTTCCAATTCAATTCAACTCAATCCATTCGTTTGAATTCAATTTTGAATCGTTTGAATTCAGTTTCGCTCAATTATTCTTTAATTAGCCTTTTTGCCTATTTCACTTCTTTGTTTGAACATAACATGTTCAAACAAAATATTTAACTCGTTCATAACCAAATCGAATTTCGATTTCAATTCTAGTTCTCTTTTCTATTTCGAATATAAATTTCAAATCGAATTTACTTATTCAAACCCCAATATCCCTTCGAAAACTCATTAACTAATTTCTATTCAATTTAGTTAATTCTATTCAATAAATCAAAATCTGGTTTTTGTTCAAAAATCATATTCATTTACACAACTTGAATTCGCATATATTTTACAACTCAACTCTGAAATTTTCTAAATAGAACTTCGGATTTCCTCTCTTAAAATCCTTTTATAATGTTAAATAAACCATTATGGTTTTAAATGATTCTGGCGCTGCTTTTCTGAAAATTTGATTTTGACATAACTCAAAATCTATACGACGAAATTCATATTTTTCTCCTTCATTAGAAAACTATTATCAAATCGGTCCTGACGTTTCTTGTTTCAAAGAATTCCGACCCCAATTGAGTTCTGTATATTCAATTGAAGTTCGAATCGCCAATTTACGAACTGCAGCGCTGCGGCGAATTCGTTTTAATTATATTTATATATATATAAAAACTTTTAAAACTTCTAAACTTCTTTAAAATGAATTCAACTCCATTTAACTCTGCTTGATTCAAATTCAAATCTCACTTTTATTTGAATTCTAAATTCAAATTCCAATTCCTTTTCTATTTGATATTCAAATTCAATATTTGAATTTCTATTTAAATTCCCTTATTCAAACTCTATATTTAAATTCCATTTGAACTTTCTATATTCCAATTTCTATATTTGAATTCTATTGGAATTCAAATATTCAAACTCTTTTTAAATTCTATATTCGAAATTCCACAGTTTAAAAACCCATTTGAATTTCATATTCAAATCACATAGATTAAATCCTATTTGAATTCAATTTGAATCTCTTACATTCAAATTTCATTTTTCATTTCCGACCCCATTTGAATTTCTAATATTCAAATTCATTTTCAACACCATTTGAATTTCCATTATTCAAATTCATTTGAATTCCCTTGAATTCAAATTCCGTTTCAAAACTATCTGGATTTCCTATTTTGAAATCCTATTTCAATCCTACTTTGAAATCCTATTTTCAAAGTTTATTTCAAATTCTATTTTGAAATCTCATATTCAAATTTCTACTTGAATTTCTATATTCAATTCCATGTTCAAATTCAACACTTGAATTTCTATTTCAAATCTCAATTCAAATTTCATATTTAAATTCCATTCAAATCTCTATTCAAATTTCACATTTGAATTCTTCTTTGAAATACTATATTTCAAATTCTATTTTGAAATTCTACATTGAAATCTCTATTTGAATTTCTTTATTCGAATTCCTTTTAATTCAGATTTTATTTTAATTTCTTGAATTCAAATTCTATTTTTCATTCAAATTTCGTCTATTCAAATTCTATTTGAACTTCTATTTGAATTTCTAATATTCAATCTCCTTTTAAAATTCAAACATTCAAACTCCCTTTAAAATTCAAATGTTATACTCAAATTCCATTTGAGTTATATATTTAAAAATTCTATTTCAAATCCTATTTTGAAATTTCATTTCAAATTCCAATTTCACACTTGTATTTCTATTTCTGAATTATCAAATTGATAATTCTTTTCACTTCATTTATAACTTCGTTATAAAAGAACTATTTATAACTTCGTTTATAAAGAAACTACTTGTTTTATTTTTCAAAACAAGTTTATATTTTATTTCCATTAAAAATTCAAATTCTATTTAAAAATAGAATTTTTCCTTTTAAATCTCAAATATCCTTCCACGATATTTATATAAATTAACACTTCAGCCCAGTGATAGTTTAAACAACCAAATCAATCAATTTCCAATCATTTGATTTTAACACATCATATATGAATATATATGAAATCAAACAGAACAAACAAACAAATAGATAATATATTTTTGAGGAATCCAGTTGGATTCCTCCAACCTGTTTTCCTACATCCACAGATGTTAGCACATAAATAATACCCATTCTGCTTCGTGGCAGAATATCGCGGTATAGAAGGTCATCCACTAATCATAGCGTGGGGCGTATAGGGTAATCATCCGCTATGAAACTGCGGGCATCCGCTAATGAGACTGCGGGAATCCAACCAATCAATCAACCCAATATATATATAATAGCCTAAATAACTAATATATATAAAGCAACCAGAAAACATTCACACAAGCAACAAACAATTATTTTTAATGAAATAAAAATAATTCTAAAGGTGAGTGAGATTTACTCACCTGAGTTTATTATCATCGAATATCCGGTCAAATGCTATATCGTCTTGGCCATGAATCTACTCGAGTCAATTTATATTGCACCTATGATTATTTAACTTAACGATTAAACGATTTATTAACTTAACTAAACTACTTAAAATAAATAATTTATTCTATGTAATTTAGATTTCTCGTAAAAACGTATACCTTATTTTTCTTCAAAAATCAATCTCTGATGAACTCATACACAAATGATTTACTTTGATTTATCCTTGCCTTAATGATCTTTAAGTCTTTCTTCTCCCTGTAAAACTATCACCTAACACAGTGTCTTCCCTAGCAAATCGCCAACTGCAGTGAACCCAAAACTGCATTAGTCACCTTGGCAATCCATCGAACAACTTGTAGGCACCCCATCATCGCTACGACACCCTGTTCTTCCAAGATCCACGGCCTAAAAATTGAATTCAGTTCCTTCGAACTCCAGTACCAGCGGCCATACCATTGTCTTCTCCTTTACCCTACCACGCAATCCCTGAGAAACCCGCTCCTTCATCAACGAAGTGCCACGCCAAAAGTTCTGGGACCCCTCGACTTGAATTGGAGCATCTCGTCGCCTCCAGAACCGACATCGCTAGCTTCACAGCTTCGAAAACCCAAACCGCGACCTTACTCGAGCTTCCAGATCCAACAACAAAACTCTGACTTCTCAAATATAAGGACAGGGGACCCAAGCCTTTCGCGACCCCATTATCGTGTCCTAACCACTCGCGAATCCCCCATCTTCCCACTGTCGAACTTCGAAATCAAAATCGCGAGTTGAACCTGAGATCGCGGTTTCCCTTTTTGAAGTCGGCCATGTTTATTTCCTTTTGCTGGGGAAGATGAGGATGGGAACTCACGATTTATAATAGAGGGAGGGGAACAATATTATCGGCTCGAAGTAAATGGAGGTCTGCGCAAATAAATGGTTAGGTCGGCTGAGGAATCCATGTTTGCTTAAGTACATACACTACTTTATTTTGATTTGATTTTTTTTTTTAATTAAATTGTCTGGCGGTCTTTTAATTTAAAACCCCGGACCGCTACTTTAATGTGACAACCGACATTTCCAATATTACAACGTTATTTTGAACTCTGTAATTTGATATTGAAATTTAAATTCGAATGTAAATATAAACGGCCATATTAAATTGGTAATTCAATATAAAATATCATTTATATTATCAACTAAATATTTAAAACAATATTAAATATTTAAAATAAATTATTCAAAAATCTGGGTCGTTACAGTTACTGAAAAAACTAAAAATTTAAAAGACCAAAATGAGATAGAAATGGTTCTTGACAACGACCAGATGGAAGAGCTAGGAAAAATGCGGAGGCATATAGATTTAAGAAATAGAAAAGGTAAATAATATGTTATTATTGTACTAATGTTCATGAACTATAATTTCCAACATTACATGGATGATAAATTTGATGTTATTCGTAGTCGTAGCAAAAAGAAAAAGGAAAGAGACAAAAATAGTGGAAGAAGACGACTATGAAACATGACCAAGAGCTTAAGAAATGCGTACAAAAGCAAAAATGGAAATAAGAAAGTTTGAAAATGTTCGGAAACTAGAAGAGAGCCAAATCGAGAAATTAGAAGAATTTTTTACACTTTCAGACCTAAGGTAAAAGTATTCCAAAATTTACACAAATTTTGTTCATTTTTTATTGAATTGTAGTATTGTTCAAAATGAAGCAATATATTTGAAATATTTGCATACATGTATGCAGAGATCTATTAAATTTGCATACTATTATGCAGATATTGACAATATCTGCTTGTATGTATGCAGATATCTATTATATTTGCATGTTTGCATACAGATATTGGCAATATCTACACTCCTGAATGCAGATATATAGAATCTTTGCATTCTTGTAGTAGGTATTGACAATATTTGCAAGCTTCTATGCGGATTTAAATTATTTTTTCATACTAATATGCAAAAATTCTAAATATATGAACATTACGCAATTATAAGTAAATGTTGAATAGTTATATGCAAATATTATAAATTATTGCATACATTTATGCAATAATAAATATTATTTACTTATATTAGTACTAATATATTGCTACAAATTATCTTACTGTATTACATATATTATCAGTAAAAGCGTGTACTTGAATGGTAAAGATGACATATGCATTCTTGGTACTTCATTGGGAGATCTATTAGCTGGAAGATTTATTGATGGATAGGTACTACTACATTGAAATTATAATAAAGTAAAAATAATTCCAATAATATTTTTTAATTTTAGAATTAATTCTCCTTTCTATAACGGTTATAGTCCACTTATTCTAATAGATAATTGACTTTGTTGCAAGCGAACTCAAAAAAACCATCCGAAAATATTATACATTAGAATAGTTGCTTCTGTAAGTTTTTTATATGTTTTTCTTGCATAAATTCGGTTTTTATCATTACTATTGGCCAATAAAATGATTGCAATTACAGGCATTTATAAATAAAGAATCAGAAGAACAATTGCAGTATTTCATAGATAAACCACTTGAAAAAGTCTTCCAACTTTGCATCAAAATATTCATTTCTATCCACGATGACAAACATTTTTCATTTTGGAATATATTAAAGATGATAGAAGATGGATTCATTATGATTCCAATAAACCACACCGTGAAGAAAAGCATCAAAGATTAGCAAAAGATATTGTATGTAAATTGAAAATATTTCATATGCAAGTTGTTATATAAACCATTAACAACATTTATACGTATATATATGCACATATCTATATATATGTGTGTTTGTATGTATATATTTGTTTTTATGTGGAGTATTTACGTCAATGAAGTGGTGAAAAAATTGGAGAAGAAGAAATTTCAGCAACTCAAACAGCTTGAAATGGCTAATAGCCCACAACAAGGCCATACGTAAGGAAACATATTCAGTTCATTTGCATAGACCTGTACAAATATTGGGAATATCTACCTATTCGCATGCAGATAATATCTATATTTACATGCCTGTATGTAAGTTACAATTATTTTCGTATGTAATATGAACGCTAGCATACATGTATGCAAATGTTGTAAATAATTTCATACATGTATGCTGGTATTTCTAAAAGTTGCATACATTTACTAGTACGTAGATATAGAGAATGATTACATATTTCTACGCTTGTTATAAAACCAAATAAATTTATTCGAACAAAGTGATAATGATTCATAAATTTCTACAGCGTCGATTGTGGCATGTTTGTTATCAACATAATGAAACAGAGATGTGAGGACAAAGATATCATTAGAGATGAAGAAATATATGGTGCTGAGGCTGTTAGTCAACAACGGGTTGAGCTTGCTCACGAAATACTCAGCTGCAAACTTTATAGTTGGACTGTAGATAATCTCCTGACACATAATTCCTTGCTATCAGAAGAAAACAAACATAGTGATTAAAATGGAAAAAAAGGCATTTTAGTTTGTTATAAAAATGTTGACTGCTATTTTGATTTTTGAACTATGTGGACGTGATTATGTAGTGTGTATACTAAATTACTTTGTTATTTTGTGCACTGAATTAAGTTCTTCTAATTTTACATGAAATTCTGAAGTGATGCTTTCTTCTGTAGAGTTATTCATAATAATTTGCATACTTGTATGCTTGTATTCTATATAATTCTTGAAGTAACGAAAAATATTTGCAGCATTACTCCAACAGATGAAGTTTTCATTTTTATAAAATACTGATTGTACGAACTAAAGTTCATAAAATTTTAGGAATAAATTGTAAAATAAAAACTGTAGAATTAGCTGATTAAATTAAAACATTCAGGAGTAAAGAGGGGAAAAATAGTCAAAGTTAAAATAGAGTATGCATAAATGATAAATTTTGAATACTTGTATGCAAATAAATAGAATAGTTGCATACTTATATGGAACAATGAAGAATACTGTAACACCCCGAAATTCTGTAACACTAAGATTCACAAATCAAGGCAGAATTAAAAGTTAAAATCAAAATCAAGGGAAACGGGCTGCGCCATTGCGTTCGTCTAGGAATTCTGCATGAAAACGAGTCCGAGTTTGTGTAAATCGGAGTCTGTATGAGGAAGATATGGCCTCCGGAAGATTCAGCGAAATTCAAATTTCAAAATCGGTCCGGATTGGCCAGGGCGGGAATTCTCCCGCCCAAGACACCCAGGTCGACAGGGTAGTCGACCTAGGCTACCCAGGTCGACTGGGTAGTCGACCTGGGGCACCCAGGTCGACTACATAGTCGACCTGGGGGTCGACCCCCCCTGTTTTTCCAGCTTTCTGCTTTGGTTCGTTCTGATGTATTTGGTCACGTTTTCTGACCAGGTTCGTCCGCCTAACACTATATAAACAGCCCTAGTCTTCTTCTCTATTCATAATTCTTTTCTACCCTTGTGCTGCAAAGATTATTGACAAACATGGCTTCTTCTCCTCCTCTTAAATTAAATAGTAAATAGAAATATATATATATATATATATATATATAATAAATCAAGACGAGGAGATGCTGTTAAAAGACTTTCAAGAAGAGGTTCAAGTCAAGCTAGGATTCAAGAGGAGGTTCAAACGACTTCAACGATTGTTTTTCTACGAATCTTAGCAACGCCATCTTTCTGTTCTGATCTAATCTCTATAAGTCAGTTATTTCTAGATTTGAACGTTTCTCTTATCGTGACATGAAATTAAAGGAATAAAAGAGTATGCCAATTCTTTCTATTGAATCAGTGCCTATTTCTTTGGACCAAATTAAGAACTGTTATGATTCGAGGACAAATAAGACTGTGACTATGAAACTATGGACCTCAGAACCATATGCCTCTTTGACTATGAACATTGCCTAAGACTATGAACATTGCCTATGACTATGAACATTGCCTAAGACTATGAACATTGCCTATGACTATGGACATTGCCTATGACTGTGACTGTGACTATGAGAATTATTTCCATGACTATGAACACAAGCCTATACCTTTGATTAGGAAGCAAAACTATTATCTATGACATAAATGTGACAACGGTGATTAAGCACCTATGGTTCATAACTAGGAAAGTGTTTAAGCTTTGTGACTGTGAACCCGATTATCTATCCTGTCTGTTCTTTGTTTTCTTTGGTTTTAGACCTTGGGAATTTACCTATTAAGTTAGGTCTACCCATGTTCTTGAACCTACGCCTTTATTCTGTCTATTCTTGGTTTTAGACCTTGGGAATTTACCTATTAAGTTAGGTCTACCCATGTTCTTGAACCGACGTCGTTATTCAACCCTTTTTATGCCAGTTAGTATGTCTATCTTTTGCATAGCATCTTTGGTTCATTCCCTATTTTCTACGAATCTAGCTTTATTTATAATCTAGAATGAATCACGATTATACGAACGGTGGGAATGCGGTTTGGGCAAAATATGAAATTTACTAAAAACATAGTTTAACTTGGAAATTGGCATAAATTAGGAACATGTATTATGGCATGTTCATAGAAATGCAAATTGGATAAATTTGACATGAATTATAAGATGTGTAATTTGAATCTAGTATTGACATGTAAATCTAGCATTTACATGAATAGTGAACTAGAGTAATAAGTCCAGTCGACGTGAATTAGAATGTTGAATCGGAATTGGATTAGCTAATTTGGCACGGTAAGTATATTGGCGTAAATGTGAAATTGGCCATAATTGGGAATAACTGTCAGGTTTAGAAAAATCATGGTTAGTGACACTTAATTTGGTATAGTTTACATGCCAAAAAGCATAAATATGATTTAGGAAGGGAAATGGGCCTTAGAAATAAATGTAGACAATTTACATTAAAAGAGTAATTGGGAAATAAGTAAATTAGGAATAATTTACCTATAGAATCTGGCCTAAATGAGGAAATGAAAATTTAGACAAATTAAAGGTTTATTAACGACATCTTTTTTTAATAACACACCAGAAGTTCTAGGGTGACAGAGAGGATAGTGTCTAGGCTTGGGTTTGGAAAATACAAGTTTCCTGCTCTCCCTGGCTATCCCTAACTGATCCGACGGACGGGATGGTTACTTTCAAAACATGATTTGAAAATTAGTCAAAACCCTTTGAACTAGAAAACACGAATAGGCCTAACCCGAGGTTAGACTGAGTTGCGATGTAAATCTGCCCGGAACCAACCGGCACATCCAGTAATCGCAACAATATTTGTCTAATGTGAGTGGTTGTGGCTTTAATCTATTTTATTAAAACTAGAACAAGAATGGTAGGGTTAAGTTCAGACACCTAACCAATTCAACATGATAACCAGACTGGTGGGTGGGGTTAGGGCCATACAGTTAAGCTAGAATGGGAGGGTTAAGTCCATAGGAACACTTAACCAATTTAACACAGTTAAGCTAGGATGGGAGGGCTAAGTCCATAGGGACACTTAACCAACTTCACATGGTAACAAGACAAGATTTGTAGGGGTTAAGTAAATTTAATACACTTGGCCAAATTAACATGTTGACTAGACTAGAGGTTGGGGTTAAGTAAAATTTAATACACTTAGCCTATTTGATATGTTAGCTGGGCTAGACCGTATGGTTAAGTAAAACTTGAACACTTAACCATCCGGTTGTGATAAGGGAATAGGGATAAGACTAAAACGGGAAGGGATAATACTTAACCATTAATAACATGTTAGTGAAAACAGACGGGCAAGGTTAAGTTAAAAAGGAACACTTAACCAATACAAGGTGAATGGGTAGGTTTAAGTAATAAATACTTAACCAATATAACTTGGTTTGTGGAAGGGTTAAGTCATAATGAATTACTGATAACACTTAACCAGTTTAACAGGATGAATGAAGAGGGTTAAGTTGGCTTGAATTGACTAATGACACTTAACCAATCCAAATTGATGGGAAAGAGAACTAAGTAGTAAACCTTAGTAAAGAAAACAACGATTCTGGAAACTAAGTGGTAAATCTTAGTTGATAAAACTAAGTAGTAATTCTTAGTATAACACGGGAAGGAGCGAATGTTCGTCTGAGTAGAAAGAGGGCTCCAACGAATTGGGTTACGAAGCCCGAGGCTTCGAGGGGACGTGAGGGTACTCTTGGTATCCCTCTGTGAGGCTGCAGATGATCCGCCTGGGCCCACAGAGGTTAAGGTCTGCGTAGAAGAACCAGGGGTATGCCTTGGTTGCAATACATGGCAACCTAAAGACCAGGATGGACCGGCGTGATTCGGCGAGAAAACGGTAGCCCTGTGATAGCAACTCGTCGTCTATCATCCATCTTGAGTCAATCGAGATACGTGAAGCGGAAAGGCGGAGAAATCCAAAAGACCATATACTTGCTATCTAGTTATGGGTGAGGATGGCCATAGGATAGAGGGGCATCGGGGGCCGGCGTATAGTTCTCATTTTACAAGGTGTGCCTTTCATTAGTTGAGGGAGGGGTCAATTGGGACCATAGCCACTGGAATAAAAACAGACCTTAGCATCTGCATCGGCAGATATCTGAAAGCTCCCGACCGAGTTCTGTATTCCTTGATTTGCCCTGTCACAGGACTCGGACCGCACATTACAGGACATGTGCATCTAGACGAACGATTCGCAATACATGCGTGGGGAAGTATAGGAACATACACCACTCTAGGTAGTGTGTCCTAGACTTGGGGGCATCGTTCGACAGGTAGCATAATCCCTAGTTGGACTAGGTGGCATAAATCCTGAATCCAAGAAGCATTCAGCAGATAGCGTAAACTCTAGTTAAATCTAGAAAGCATTGATAGAAAACCCTAGATTAGATCTAGGTAATAAATAATAAATGGATGCTTGAAGGCAATGGAAAATACAGGGATTGGGATCACGTTATCATTACTAGTTAGGACACTAGTTAGGTGGTGCAGAGATATAGAAACCAGTATAACAAGGAAATAGCGAAGCGGCGAAAGCATTAGAGCGTATCCAGTTGATCTTATCTTAGCATATCTTGTGACTACCTTGTCTAATCTTGTTGACCCTATCGTCATGGTGTAATCTTGTATTCCGTCCCCCCCCCCCCCCAGGTAGTAAAGGAGGGAATAGTTTAGCTCAGGTTAAGTTGGACTGCCACTCTTTCCCAGCTTGAAGATTTGGCGAAGTTTGCTTGGATTCTCTTTTCAGATGCTATGGCTGGCTCTTGCTAAAAATCGGGGAATATAAATGTTGTTTTTATGCTTCTTTATTTTGTAAGACAGATGATACTCTAATATTGTAAAGAAACCATTGTACAAACTATTTTATCAATAAAGCAAAGTTTTATTTTCCGCTGTTTAATTTCTGTCTGTCTTGTAATTTATCTGCATCTTTTACCCTAAATGCTCCACAGAACGTAGTGCATTCCCTTTGTGAGTGACACTAACGAAAGTGGGGTGTTACAAATACGTTTATACATTATCAGTTTACAAGAATAATTTCGTACATATGTGTAGCTACTATGAATGTTTTTATACATTTATTCATCTATGCAAAATAGTAGCAAAGTTGATACAGATATTCAGTATAATTGCATATGTCTATGCAAATATACATAATAATTGCAGACTTTTATCCAACTATAAAGAATAATTGAATACACAAAAGTCATGAACAAATATAACTGTTAAAAAAAAGAATTAACGTTAAAATAATGAACAAAATTAAAAGCAGCACGTAAAAGTTCACAATAGTATACAATTTAACCAAGTTTAATTTTTTTTTTGTTTCAAAATAAACATCTACTTCACTGTTGAAGAACACATCCTTTTATTATGACCCAACTTCTTGCACAAACCACATCTAGTAGTCTTCATAAATTCACCTGCAGATTTCAACCTTTCAGAAGAAGATGGACGACCAGGCATTCTTCTACCATTTGGAGGAGCTATAATTGCATCTTCAACAGCCACGTCTTCACCCGTATAATTCGTGACAGGATTGATTAGATGTGAATAAGATAGTTGAAAATGACCAATTTTGAAATAAGCTTCAATGTAGTCATACACATTCAACGTTTCACAATTTAAAATACATGTAACGGCATGAGCACAAGGAAAACTGCTAATTTGCCACACGTTACAAGAAAAAACTTGTGACGACCCCTAACCCCTGTTCCACGGTGGCAAGGGTAATCTTTGGAATATAACATGTAACACCCCACCTCCGTTAAGGTCACTCACAAAGGGAATGCCTTAACTTTGGTGGAGCATTTTAGTAAATAGAACAGAATATTACAAGACATATAAACAGTACTTGAAATTTTTTAACTTTATAACAGCGGAAAACAGAAATCAGTATGGTTACATCTTTAACAAATTCTCAAGTACATAAATATTAGTCTTATTCAGAAAGTCATCAGAGTACAAAACTTTAAAATCATAATCCCCACAGAAGATGCCATAAGAAGTCAAGCCATACTTTAAGCACTACAAGCACTTTAAGTAGAAGAGATCCGGATCAAACTAAAGTATTCCCTCCTTGAAAACCTGGGGGGGGGGAACGGAAGAAAAGGGGCGAAAACAAGCAAGGTCAGACATAAAGTCTGGCAAGTCTAGTGACTTTCAGCATTTGAACAGATAATAATAATTATGACATGAAAATAAGCTGGATAAGAGATAACAGTAACAGGAACAACATATATACTTAGGTTAAACAGAGGAAACAGAATGATATCACTTTTCATTTTTCTGCACTAATACTAGTGCAACAGGATTAGGGTAATCCTAATGTCTAAGCTAAAACAGTAATGAGAACAGAATAATTTCCACAGAAGAGAATGCTAGTTATGGGCCTTTACCACCCAAACAGAAGGTACAGAAACAGAAACAGATTAATCCCTATGGAAACAGAATGCAGAATTAGGTGTACACTAGTAAATGGGCCTTTACCACCCCAACAGATGGTACCACGCAGAAACAGATAGGTGTTACCACCCAACAGAAAACAGACGGTGCCCCACAGGAACAGACAGAGCTAAGTGCACCCCAAGTCCTACCCCACACGATCGGCTCCCTAATACGTAAATACCATGTGCCAGCCCCATAGAAGGATGTATGATTCCCTAAAGTGGCAACCTTTGAATGACACAGACCTATTTACAGATGTCACGGCGTCTTGCATCCTCAGAGGCAGACTGGGATCCATGCACGCACATGACCCGGTTGGAACGCACCATCAACACCCCTCGCCATTATCAGAATGAACCGCTTATAATTAGTTCAGTAAGCGTGCCCGGACCCTACCTACTCTTGGGTCAAAGTTTTGATACCAGAAAGGGTTACTGACTAATATGGGTCCCAAAAAACAGATGACACAAGTATTTCCCCTCCTAACCTTGTGTCCCCAGATTAACGAATTTCAGATTAACTTGTTACAGGTTTCAGACATACAGAGTTTAGATTTACTAGTTCATAGATCAGACATTCAAGTTAACAAGTTTTCGGACTAACGGATCAGATGTACAGTTTTAACAGACTTACAGATTGTCTAATTTTGAAATTGGGCCTACAGATTCACGAAACGGGTTTGTTAGATTTATCAGTCCAGTTGGTATAACCCTATCCACCCAACACGTTTTAGACATCATCTTTATCTCAGATTTTCATTAATGCTCAGACCTCTCACATCAGACTGACAGTTTGCGGCCACTGGTTAGGCCGGTTGGTTCCGGGTAGGTTTCTGCTGCAAACCGAGTCTAACCTCGAGTTTTAAGCACGTTATGACTAACTTCTCACATTAGAACCTATTGTTTGCGGCCACTGGAATGTGCCGGGAGGTTCTGGGCAGAATTACGCCGCAAACTCATTCTAACCTCGAGTTAGCCATGTTTTTTGTTTAACAAATGTGTTCATTCACAGATTTTAACAAATTAACTTCTTTACAAGTTACAGCAGATTATTCGAGGTTCTATTAACAAGTTTTGCTCAATTTTAAATCGAGCCTACAGGATTACATACTTCAAATTTCAGCATTTCAGTTCCAACAGATTACGCCATTCAACAGATTAAACAGATAACAGATCTTGCAGATTAAGCGATTTAGCAGATTTAGCAAATGAGGCAAATTTAACATAATTAGCAGATTAGGCAAATCAATCTAATTAGCAGTTTAGGCAATATAACAGAACTAGCAGATTAGACAATATAACAGATCTAGCAGATTAGGCAATATAACAGATCTAGCAGATTACGCAATATAATAGATCTAGCAGATTAGGCAATATAACAGATCTAGCAGATTAGGCAATATAACAGATTTAACTATTCCTTAAAGTTTCATTGAAATATCTTGCCTAATCATAAATTTGGCCTAAGTTTGCATGCCAAAATAATTGTCATGATTCATAAATATGATTATATACCAAATATAGCCATGCATGTCATATATTCAAAGATCTCCCACTTAGGTGTTATTCACATTTAACAGTTATCAAATCTTAATATAGATCTTTACACCTAAGACATATTCTCTTTTTTTCTTCTCAAGTCATGAATCATTATATAAAAATATACCCAACAATCTAGAACTTTAAATTATATCCTCTCAAAATCAGATCTTAATTCCTATATGCATTTTGTCCATAAATCTCTAGTCATATGTTACCATTCAATTATACCTCTTCTTCCAAATCACATAGTATGCATAGATCTAGATCTAGTTTACAATATATGTCCTTTTTCTTAAATCAGTCATAGATCAGTTATGTCCAATTATGCCAACATAATTATTTGTCCCAAAGTTAAGCGTTTGTGCGTTAATCTCTTATTAGATCCGGCGCAGGCTCGTGGTAGCCTGGCTATAGAACAGAAAGAAGAAAGAGATGCAGAATAAAATAGATCAGAACAGAACATACACAACCTCAAATTCAGATTTACAATCATGTCACAATCATTATTAAAGTTTATATCGGAAAATAACAGCACTTGCCTTGGTTGGATTCTAAAAGAAAAAGGTGTTGTAGCTGTTCTCTTTTAATCCTAATTAGAATTGGAGGAAGAAGAAGCACAAGTCCTAGCTTAGGTTTCAGCAGAGTAGAGACGCCATTGATTTATTTTTTTAGATAAGAAGAGAGCAACGGAGGCTAGAGGAATTGTGCAAGAGATTTAGGTTTAGGTTAGGGATGTATATATAGGTGTAGGAAGTTATTTAGGACCATTAGATTAACCCTGAACCATGAGAACCAATCAGATGCAAAATCTGCATTTGAGCGAATCGGCCCACGGGATGACAGCCAAACACCTTGGATTAACCCCTAGTCGACCCAGCAAGGCTCGGGTCGACCTCAAAAATGGGCCGATTCGGTTATTCCCCCTCCCAATTCGCTATTTTGAACTTTTTTGCATATTTATTTATTTAATTTTTATATATATCTAGATATTTCTCTCATATGCATACAAAATTTAAGGCTTAATAACTTCTTCATAATTAACCATTTTCACACTAAACCATTTTTTTGAACTGCGTTCACACTAAGCCACTTTTTAGCCATTCCCCTAAAACAAAAATATGGCGCTGGCGGGGATCGAACTATGTACCTCTTGTATGCAAGTCATATGTTCTAACCAAATGAGCTACTAAGTCTTTCGCTTACAAACCTTAGAACAATGTTAAACATTATTCTTTTCTCATTCCTCTTTTTCAAATTAATTATTCTTTAATTTGTTATTTTAATATTCTCAGAAAATACGGGGTGGTACATTCTCCCCTCCTTAAAGGATTTCGTCCCCTAAATCTTCAAGTTAAGAAGAATGTGTCCTATCATCCAACATCCATCTACTCAACCATTCAATCACAAGCATCCATTGTCCTTAAAAGGTTTCTAATGCCGTATGAACATATGCAAAGTGTGTGTATATGTTTCTTATCTAATGCAAAATCAGGCGGTCTACTGATCCGGTTGACCTCCTTAATGCGAATCACGTTAGTACCATGAGTCCAAATTTGTATGCAAGAAATCCTATTTGATACGCATCATTTCTAAATGTGTGCGCAATCATTCATCCAAATGCAACATCCATGTGATGAGTCAACCATTTTGCATCCACAAAATTGAAAATGTACACTCATCCATATGTAGTATGAGGGTGTTTATGAGCCGATCTAGTTCCTAGTGTGTGTATATGCATCCACGAGCAACCACTAGCAACCACTTGCATCCACTTGCAACCATCGAACATAACATGTCTCAAACACATGTTTACACCCATTAGTTTCTACCTAAAGTTCGAAGATTCGATCGATAGGATACAGTCGAACGATGGAAGCGAGTACAAATAAAACAAAAACTTGGTTCCCATTAGACATTGGTTAAGAGAATAATTCCCCTAAGTATCAACCCCAAAGACCGAAATCAATATCAGATTGACACTCAGAGGATTACCCTCTTTAGACGATGTCAAAACTGGAAATCTTAACCTTATCAGAGATATTCAGATATTTACAGACTACTAGTACAGATCAGATTACCAATTGATTCTTATAAAACTAAGCATGATAAAACCCAGAATGTATGCGTCCTACTTGACGCCTAACACAGATATCTCTCAAACCCCAATTTATCACAAGCAGATGTGTCATAACCCTTATGGGTTTGAGTCTACAGCGGAATCATAAACAATACTAGTATTAAAGTGCAGAGTATCGATTACAGAATCAAAATGCTAGAATCAGAAAGAGTTTTAACTCAACAATCAAATGAGAAAATTAAACCTTCTACGGAAATTTTCCCTATTTCTATACTATCCACTAGCCTCAAGAGTGTTCGCCTGCCCTCCAGCAGTTGGTCCTGCCCTCTTCCCTTGTCCTTGTTTCTTTGGGCAGTCCCTAGTGAAGTGCCCCATTTCACCACAGTTGAAACAAGTGCCCTTCCTCTTTCTACAATCCTTGTTCTGATGGGTTGAGCTTCCACAAGTAAAGCACTTCTTCTCCTTCTTATCTTTAGACTTCCCATCCTTCTTTTGTGTTTCCTTTTTGGGCCCCGCCTTCTTGTTCTGCGGTCCTTCGAGCTTTTCTTTTTTCTTCTCACTTTTGGCTTCCTCTTCATGCATTAATGCCATGTCAACCAATTTCTCGAAGGTAATCCCCATGGGAATATGGGTCATAGCCAACCCACGTAGCGGCTCATTCAAACCTTTGACGAATCTCAGAGCCTTCTTCTCAGATGTGTTCACCAAGTTTAAGCCAAATCTTGCCAACTGATTGAATTTTTTGACACACTCTTTCACTGAAAGATTTCCTTGCTTTAATGTTAAGAACCTTTCCATATATAGATTCTCTTCTGCCCATGAGAGAAATTTCGCCTCAAACCTACGCCTGAAATCCGCCCAAGAGTCAACAGGACGCTCCCCATTAGTGACCTCCCACCAGAACGAGGCCTCTCCCTTCATTAACCAAGCGGCTAATTTGACTTTCCTTCCTTCTTCTACTTCAAAGATTTCAAGCAATTCTTCCACCTCCTTAAGCCAATTTCTAGCTTCCACAAACGTTTCTGACCCTTGAAAAGGTTTTTCGCCCATAGCCTTAAAATCCTTGCATGTCTTTGCAAAAGTATCAGCACGAGGAGGGGGAGGAGGAGGAGCGGGTGCGGCTGGTGGTGGAGGAACATTGGCTGGACCTCCAGCAGCGACCCTAGCCTCTAATAACCTCATATACCATCCTGGTATCATTACACTCTCCGGAAGGTTAAGATATTCAGCCATGCTGAAACGAAAAAAAGGAAAGATTCAAAATGGAGAATTTGAAAGATAAAGATATGGATATCGGGGATTAAGTTTTTCTCAAAAACTTTTCTCTTAAAAAGACATGTTTTTGAAAATACTCCTTCAAAAAATGTTTTTAGAAAAATAGTTTTTCTAAAAAAATTATCTATTCTGGCAACCTTCAGCTCTGATACCAAGTGTAACACCCTACCTCCATTAAGGTCACTCACAAAGAGAATGCCTTAACTTTGGTGGAGCATTTTAGTAAAAAGAACAGAATATTACAAGATAGATAAACAGTACTTGAAATTTTTTAACTTTATTACAGCAGAAAACAGAAATCAGTATGGTTACATCTTTAACAAATTCTCAAGTACATAAATATCAGTCTTGTTCAGAAAGTCATCAGAGTACAAAACTTTAAAATCATAATCCCCATAGAAGATGCCATAAGAAGTCAAGCCATACTTTAAGCACTTCAAGCACTTTAAGCAGAAGAGATCCGGATCAAACTAAAGTATTCCCTCCTTGAAAACCTGGGGTGGGGGAGGGAACGGAAGAAAAGGGGCAAAAACAAGAAAGGTCAGACATAAAGTCTGGCAAGTCCAGTGACTTTCAGCATATGAACAGATAATAATAATTATGACATGAAAATAAGCTGGATAAGAGATAACAGTAACAGGAACAACAGATATACTTAGGTTAAACAGAGGAAACATAATGATATCACTTTTCATTTTTCTGCACTAATACTAGTGCAATAGGATTAGGGTAATCCTAATGTCTAAGCTAAAACAGTAATGAGAAAAGAATAATTTCCACAGAAGAGAATGCTAGTAATGAGCGTTTACCACCCGAAAAGAAGGTACAGAAACAGAAACAGATTAATCCCTATGGAAACAGAATGTAGAATTAGGTGTACACTAGTAAATGGGCCTTTACCACCCCAACAGATGGTACCATGCAGAAACAGAGATGTGTTACCACCCAACAGAAAATAGATGGCACCCCACAGGAACAGACAGAGCTAAGTGCACCCCAAGTCCTACCCCACGCGATCGGCTACCTAATACATAAATACCCTGTGCCAGCCCCACGGAAGGGTGTATCATTCCCTAAAGTGGCAACCTTTAAATGACACAGACCTACTTACAGATGTCACGGCGTCTTACATCCTCAGAGGCAGACCGGGATCCATGCACGTACATGACCCGGTTGGAACACACCATCAACACCCCTCGCCATTATCAGAATGAACCGCTTATAATTAGTTCAGTAAGCGTGCCCGGACCCTACCTACTGTTGGGTCAATGTTTTGATACCAGAAAGGGTTACTGACTAATGTGGGTCCCAAACAAAAGATAACACAAGTATTTCCCCTCCTAACCTTGTGTCCCCAGATTAACGGATTTCAGATTAACTTGTTACAGGTTTCAGACATACAGAGTTCAGATTTACTAGTTCACAGATCAGACATTCAAGTTAACAAGTTTTCGGACTAACGGATCAGATGTACAGTTTTAACAGACTTACAGATTGTCTATGTTTATAATTGGGCCTACAGATTCACGAAACGGGTTTGTTAGATTTATCAGTCCAGTTGGTATAACCCTATCCACCCAACACGTTTTAGACATCATATTTATCCCAAAATTTCATTAATGCTCAGACCTCTCACATTAGACTGATAGTTTGCGGCCACTAGTTAGGCCGGTTGGTTCCGGGCAGGTTTCTGCTGCAAACTTAGTCTAACCTCGGGTTTTAAGCACGTTATGACTAACTTCTCACATTAGAACCTATTGTTTGCGGCCACTGGAATGTGTCGGGCGGTTCCGGACAGAATTACGCCGCAAACTCATTCTAACCTCGAGTTAGCCATGTTTTATGTTTAACAAATGTGTTCATTCAGTTTAACAAATGTGTTCATTAACTTCTTTACAAGTTACAGCAGATTATTCGAGGTTCTATTAACAAGTTTTGCTCAATTTTAAATCGAGCCTACAGGATTACATACTTCAAATTTCAGCATTTCAGTTCCAACAGATTACGCCATTCAACAGATTAAACAGATAATAGATCTTGCAGATTAGGCGATTTAGCAGATTTAGCAGATGAGGCAAATTTAACATAATTAGCAGATTAGGCAAATCAATCTAATTAGCAGTTTAGGCAATATAACAGAACTAGCAGATTAGGCAATATAACAGATCTAGTAGATTAGGCAATATAACAGATCTAGCAGATTAGGCAATATAACAGATTTAACTGTTCCTTAAAGTTTCATTGACATATCTTGCCTAATCATAAATTTGGCCTAAGTTTGCATGCCTAAATAATTGTTATGATTCATAAATATGATTATATACCAAATATAGCCATGCATGTCATATATTCAAAGATCTCCCACTTAGGTGTTATTCACATTTAACAGTTATCAAATCTTAATATAGATCTTTACATCTAAGACATATTCTCTTTTTTTCTTCTCAAGTCATGAATCATTATATAAAAATATACCCAACAATCTAGAACTTTAAATTATATCCTCTCAAAATCAGATCTTAATTCCTATATGCATTTTGTCCATAAATCTCTAGTCATATGTTACCATTCAATTATACCTCTTCTTCCAAATCACATAGTATGCATAGATCTAGATCTAGTTTACAATATATGTCCTTTTTCTTAAATCAGTCATAGATCAGTTATGTCCAATTATGCCAACATTAATTATTTGTCCCAAAGTTAAGCGTTTGTGCGTTAATCTCTTATTAGATCCGGCGCAGGCTCGTGGTAGCCTGGCTATAGAACAGAAAGAAGAAAGAGATGCAGAATAAAATAGATCAGAACAGAACATACACAACCTCAAATTCAGATTTACAATCATGTCACAATCATTATTAAAGTTTATATCGGAAAATAACAGCACTTGCCTTGGTTGGATTCTAAAAGAAAAAGGTGTTGTAGCTGTTCTCTTTTAATCCTAATTAGAATTGGAGGAAGAAGAAGCACAAGTCCTAGCTTAGGTTTCAGCAGAGTAGAGACGCCATTGATTTATTTTTTTAGATAAGAAGAGAGCAACGGAGGCTAGAGGAATTGTGCAAGAGATTTAGGTTTAGGTTAGGGATGTATATATAGGTGTAGGAAGTTATTTAAGACCATTAGATTAACCCTGAACCATGAGAACCAATCAGATGCAAAATCTGCATTTGAGCGAATCGGCCCACGGGATGACAGCCAAACACCCTGGATTAACCCCTAGTCGACCCAACGGTGCTCGGGTCGACCTCAAAAATGGGCCGGTTCGGTTTTTCCCCCTCCCAATTTGCTGTTTTGAACTTTTTTGCATATTTATTTATTTATTTATTTTTTATATATATCTATATATTTCTCTCATATGCAAACAAACTTTAAGGCTTAATAACTTCTTCATAATTAACCATTTTCACACTAAACCATTTTTTTGAACTGCGTTCAAACTAAGCCACTTTTTAGCCATTCCCCTAAAACAAAAATATGGCGCTGGCGGGGATCGAACTCTGTACCTCTTGTATGCAAGTCATATGTTCTAACCAAATGAGCTACTAAGTCTTTTCCTTAAAAACCTTAGAATAATGTTAAAAATTATTCTTTTCTCATTCCTCTTTTTCAACTTAATTATTCTTTAATTTGTCATTTTAATATTCTCAGAAAATACGGGGTGTTACATGACACATAAACAGTAACAGCAGAACAGAAAAATAACATTACACCAGATAATGTACAACAGAATACATTGGATAAACATAAACATCAGAGTTACATAGTATAAGGATCACAGTTAGTACAAAATACAGTTTCAAACATAATATTCATAATATACATAACAGTGAACAAATTCAAAAAAAAATGCCTGCAGCAGAATCAAACATAATATACATAACAGTGACTGAAACAGTAAGATAGTGTAATGACCCGCATTTTCCAGCTATATAATAATTAATTTATTTAATTGTTTATATAGTGATTAGAGAATTAAATGGTCGTTAATTAAATAATGGTGAATATTTAATTAAAATAATAATTAAATAATATATTTAATTCTGAAATAATCAGAATGGGCTGGAATGGCGATATGGTGTGAATTGGGGAATTCGAAATATATAATTCAGTTTAGAATTGAATTACAATAACGAATATATTTAATTAACGATCGTTGAACGTATAAATTATAATATAATTATAATCGAGCTTGAAAGGGCGCAGCAGTTCGCGATTTGGCGATTCTAACTTTAAACGAATATACCAAAGCCGTTTTAAGTCGGATTTCTACGAAACAAGAAACGTTAGGAGCTGATGAAGTATATTTTTCTAGTGGAAGAGAAAAATCGAGATTTCATCATGTAGATTTTTTTTATGTCCAAATTAAATTTTAGAAAGGTCGCTGTGGAATTCCTTTATAATTTATTTATATTTTAAAAAGGAATTTCATTATAAATCGAATATCGATTTAATCGGGATTTGAGATATCGAGCTAGAAATTCATATAGGAATATTCTAGAGCTGAACGATATCGTATGTGAGTATATACGATAATATTAAATTATTAATATTTAATATAATTGTTTTTAAATACATTTATATACTTAAAATGGTTATTTAGAGCTTTAAAAATAGCCAGTTTTGCAAACGACCTCAGAATTCGACGAAACCAATTTTGTTGGATCCGCAATATTAAATTATTACTAGATTTCAGTTTTCGTGATTTTTGAAGTCAGTATGTGGTCGTACTAATTTTTAGAGTGAGAAACAGTCAGTTTTTCGATGGTTAAAAATACGCTGTGTGAGCATACGAAGTCGGAATTCGACGAAACCAGTTTCGTTGGGACCGTAATGTCGAACTTTTGCTGCATACCAATTTTCGTGATTTTTGGATATATTACGTGATGGTAGGAATTTTTAAATCAAAATTTCCAATAGAAATTTAATAAAGGAATTAATATAATAATATATTCTCCTAGCCTATATAATACCATTTCCTTCCTTAACCTAACTCATTCTCTTCGTCAGTCAAAAGGAGCCGCCGCTGCTTCCTATTTTCTTCAACATAAGCCTCAGAAAAAATCGAACCTCTAAACGAGAAAATGGATCGAACAAAAAAAATCACTTGGTCCTCATCTATCTTCCTTTTTCTGAGTAACCTCCGATTCCATCGAAGTTTCATTTAAGTTCAATCAAATCTTCGGGTGCTGGAAGGGATAAGTCTAAGCGGGTGTGGAGTCTCGGTACAGAAACGAGGTAAAGGAGAAGGTAGAAGAATTCTGAAATGGGTTTGAGAAGCAGCCGTCGGGTTCAGGCGAGTTCCGAACAGAGAAGGAGGGGTTTAAAGGTTCGATCTTGAAATTGGATCGAAGGAGGAGGGCGATAATGGCCATACCGGGAGCTCGCGAGCTGCTTCAATTTCGAGAATAAGGTAAAATACTGGGAGCGTGATGTATTGTGGAAGATGAGTCGTGAGTTAGCTGGAAGGAGGAGAAAATGAGTGGGGTTTACTGCTGTTCCAACGAGATGAAAATGGTGGCTGCGAGGTGAACGCTGAGTGTATAAAAGGGTGAGGGGAGATTGTAGAGAAGCAGATTTAGAAGGTGACAGTGATGGAGTTTATGAGTGTGATTGTAGTGGAGATATGTGGAAGAACTTGTCGAAGGAAGTTGCGTGGTCTCAGGAAGATGGTGCGGGTTCAATACGTTAGCAGGGAAAGACAGATAACAACGGTAGCGGGTCAAAGGAAACAGGAAATGGTTGTGGGCCAGGAATCTAAAGTTAAGCCCAATTCTGAATTTAATTAAAGTTTATTAGTGTATAAATTTGTATAAAGCATAACTCTACCATTCGTAAACAAAATTGGACAAAACAGGGTCCGTTACAATCGTATGGACGGACACTACGAATACAGGCTGGTTTGGACTGATTTGGAGACTGTCTGGATTTATGTTGGAGTACAACGTTGCAACTGAATGAACGATCAATTATCGTTATTTAACGATGACCGACAATGTGAGTAAAACTCACCAACTCTGAACAGTTTATATTTTCATGTTGTATTTTTAGAACTGTTAAAATTGTCTAATTGACTGTATGTTGACTGTTTGATTGAACTGCTAGTCAGTTAGTGGAAATTATATATATATATATATATTGATTCTGTTTATCAGAATATTTTTATATACTCGTATGGTCTAGCATCTGTGATGCAGGGAAACAGGTTGGAGGAATCCGACTGGATTTCTCAACATTTATTTTACCGTTCTCTTATATATTGATATATGATGTGATATATAATCTGTTTGATTATGTGTGTGTAAATGATATCGATCATTGGGGTTTGCTATTTTAAATATCATTAAGAAACCCTAGGACGTAGAAAAGAAATATTTCAATGTATATTGAAATAAAGGAATTTTATAAAATCAACCGATTTTATAAAAGGAAATATTTTGAAAATAAAGTATTTATAAAATCATAGGATTTCATAAAGAGGAATATTTATTAGGAAAATAAATAGAATAACTATAAAAGGAAATTTTCAATGTTATATTGAAAAGGAAATATTTGTAAAATCAAAGGATTTTATAAAAGGGAATATTTATAAATAGAATATTTATAAATAGAAATATTTATAAATGGAATATTTATAAATAGAAAATATGTTTAAGTGAAATTATAAATGAAGGGAAACCTCTATAAATGGAATATTTATAAAGTGAATTATTTATTTGTTAAATAAATAAGATAAGAAAATGGATTATTTATTTGTTAAATAAATAGAATAAGATTTAAAGAAATACTTATAAAATCATAAGAATTTATAGATGAGATATTTATTTGTTAAATAAATACGGGACATTAAATAAGATATTTATTTGGTAAATAAATAAGATATTATAAAGGATTAAATACTTAGAATAAATAAATAAGTTAATAAAGGAACACTTAGAACTAAGTCATTAAAGAAGATATTTATTAAGGAATAAATAAGAGATTATAAAGGAAATATTTGCAAACTATTTGCAAATAAAATAAAAAGGGAAATATTTGTTCAAGAAAACAAATAGGGTTATAAAAGGAAATATTTGTTTAGAAAACAAATAGATTATAAAGAAAATAATTGTCCTTGGATAAATATATATATATATATATAACTCTGAACTTATATATGGAGAAGTAAACTGATAAAAGGAGCAGATTGATTTATAAATGAGATTTATAAATTAAGTTAAATATTATCGTTTGGATAAATGGAGTATATAAGTAAGGACTTATACAAAGGAGTAAGAATCGATTTCAACATCGATGGTTGAAACTGAATAAGGATTTGGGTTAACCAGTTAGGTTAAACCATTAGAGTTAACCAGTAGGATAATCAAGTCGAGTTAAGATAATCAAGTTAAGATTTATCGAGTTTAGATAATTGAGTTAAGTAAGCGAGTTAATCGAGTTAAGTAATCGAGATTGATCGAGTGAGAATTAAGTTAAGTCAAATAAGTGAGTTAATCGAGTGGGTCGAACCAAGTTAGTCGAGCCTAGTTAATCGAATCGAATAGGTCGAACCAAGTAAGTCGAGTTAGTCGAGTCAAGTTAAGTTAGTCGAGTTAGTCGAGTTAAGTTCGTCGATTTAAATTAATCGATGTTAGTTTCATCGAAGGGAGTTAATCGATGTTAGTTTCATCGAAAGGAGTTATCGATGTTAGTTTCATCGAAATGTGATTTATCGAATAAGAGTTATTCGAAAAGAGATTTCGAATATAGTTTATTCGAAAGTGAGATTTTTAAATATAAGAAATTTGAAAAGAAAGAGTTATCGAATATTAGTTATTCGACGAAAGAGATTATCGAATATAGTTTATTCGAAAGTGAGATTTTAAAATATGAGATATTTGAAAAGAAAGAGTTATCGAATATTAGTTATTCGAAGAGAGATTATCGAATATTATTTATTCGAAAAGAAGTAATCGAATATAGTGTATTCGAAAAGAAGGAGTTAATCGAATATAGTTATTCGAAGAAGAGTTAATCAAATAGAGATTACTCGAATAGAGTAAATCGTCGAATTCGATTATATCGAATTCGGGAAAGTATATTTACTTTCCAGTTTTTAAATCAAGTTTTATTTAATTATAAATAAATTAGAGTAGGTTAATCATTCAGTATAAGTAATAAGAGTTAGATCGTTAAGTTAGATAATTCGAAAGTAGGGATTATAACGTTATCATTATAACCCATAGTTTCAATAAAAGAAATGGATTCGTAATTTGAATCCGAGAATTTCGTAAAGAAGTTGTTAAAGATTAAAAGATAAAACATTGACCATTTTAAAGTTATAACATTGTTCAGTTAAGGTCTGAGAGGTAATTATACCCCAACTTGATTGACTTCCTTCTTAACTAAGAAATCGTAAGGTTTGATCATAAAGGAGTTTTGGAAATGTTTTCCAAGTAAGAACCAGAAATGTTTTCTGATAATAGAAAATAAGAAATTTTAATATATAGAAACATGAGATAAGTAAATCAATGAACTAAAGAGATATACGTTAAATGATGAGTGATCGATATAATTTCCATCTGGAAATAATATCGTTGTTTGCACACTTGTTTTTCTTTGATAGTTAAATCACAGACTATTAATGTTTTGACCATTTTAACGTTGTTAATATGGAGAGACCGGTTTGATTATTATCCAAAGAACCACTCTGTATTGGCATAAGCGTTGCGAATCATATATGCCAAAGATAATTGAAGACGGAGTAAAGTGCAAGGGCTATTGTATAAGTCTTAGATAACAGTGCCTAAGATGGATGTAATGGATAGTGCCTTCGGTTTGTCCAGTCACAGGACAACTTGTATGGACGAAGGTATGACAAAGTATATCTAATAGATCGCGTAAGTTGATCTGTTCAAACGTATTCACGTTTGGTGGCGGAGGAATTTGTTTCTCTTAGCTGTATACCCGTGTTATTTTTGGATAAATCAATTTGTGATTTAGCGAGTATGACGATGTGACATTCTAAGTGAATGAGGATGACTTGTATGGATGAATGTCTGACAGAGTATTTCCAGAAAGGTCACGTACATTGATTTCTTCAACCATACCAAGAGTGGAAGCGGAGAAGGAAACTTTTTTTAGCTGACACATAATGTATGGTTGTAGACGTCAAATTAGTGATTTTGATGGATCTGACAATGTGGCATTCAAAGTGAATTTGATGCGATGATAAAGCGTAACCTCAAGCCTCATCAACCAGTAAATGACATAAATCAGGCAGGCAACATAGCTATGTAGGTCGCACCTATTAGGGTGTATTATCACCTGATCTTGAGTTTCATTTACTTTTATAATCTATTGTCAATACTGTCCCATTCGGGAAACGGTTGTTGATCCCAACCGTTGGTGATATACATTCGATACACTCAAGCAAAATGAGTGGTCGGTCATGTTTGGCTGGGTTGCAAGATGTTCTTGTTGAACCCAGTGTATTCCTCTCTAGAGGTACACTAGCGTAAGGTGGTTCCATACCTTGTCATAGTTGGAAATCCATTATCCAATACGTGCTTGCGATTTTGATTGTATACTATGTATGTAAAACGTGAGATGAAAGCGTTTCTGCTAGATGATTATTATTATTGTGGTTGATAGACATTATTATAATATCAATGAGTTTTGATATAAAGATATTTTGGATTCTCATAAGGAAAAAACCCGTTCCGTTATACAGCGTTGTCTTATGAGATATCGTTTACTTGTTCAAACTATTTTAACTATTTTACTCATACCAGTCCCATGACTGACCCGGAGTTTATTTTGTTTTGTTTCCCTAAACTCTTGGGTGCTCAATTTTGTACAAGCAGTCAAGTAGTCGGGATTTACAGATACTTAAAGAGCTGGAGCAGGAGGCTTCAGGATTATATAGCTATTAGTATTCCGCTGTGTTGTAAGTGTTGTACTTGATAATGATATGTATATTCAAGCACAGATTTATATTTCAAAGTTATGTTATAATTTATTCGTTCCGTTGTGAGGTTCGTGTTACTCTAATGTTGTTGTTGTCTTCTTCTTCTTCTTCTATTCTAAGTTTCTATCTTTTCTATTCTCACCCTCTAATTTCTTTCATTAACTACCAGGTTTTTTTCAATGTTTGGTTAGTCATCATTGAGTTTATGGCGATAACCAAAGTCTCTCAAAACCGGGTCGTTACATTTGGTATCAGAGCTTAAGTTAAGTATTACTTGGCTCTATGGCGTGACTCGGTAGAGATGGGGTTAGTAATATCCTAGATTGAGTTTGAGTGTATATATACGAGAGCGTATTTGTTATTGATATAAAAATTAATTTTATATTGTGGAGATTTATTGATTGAGTGGCTTATGAATTTCTGGTCGATCAGTTTGATCCACTGTATCGATAGGAGTTACTAAACACTTGAATACGATGAACCGTCATGGTATGTTTTGAAAAGAGGGTAAACGATATAATTTTACCCAAATTATATTATAATATATAGGATATATTGGTTGTTATTATAATCGAGTAAGATTATAAATTAAATGGTTATTTATATAACCAGGTAGAATTCACATAAGTGAAATATATGAAGTCGAAATGAATTAAATCTGAAATTTAATCAGAATTGATATCAAAACCCTAGAAATTTGAATAAGTGTTTGTAATGGAGTTAAACTAAGTATAAGAGAATTTTAAAATCCTACGAGATTTTAATTTGTTTTACAAACATTGGAAGGATATTTTGAAATGAATTTCAAATTGGAAGTGTTTAAATATGAGTTTTAAAAGTGATATAGTATTGAACTCACTTCGATAACTGGAAAATAATTCTGATAATGACTGCAACATCATCAGTGTTCATTTTCGAGTTGTAAGTGACGGATTACAACCAAAAGTTTTGTTTTTGAATTAATTTGAGAAAAGAATGTGTTGAATTTCAAAAAGGAAATTTAGATTTTTGAAAAGAGTAAACTGTTTGAACCTCCCAGGAAAGATTGTTTGGATTAAAACCAAATTTGAATTTAAATTTGTAAAAGCAAATTTGGAATTAAAAATAAAGTCAGTTATGTGGTCACTGAAATTGAATTTGAATGATATCGAAACAAATTGTATTTGGGAGATTCATATTTGAAGTGTAATTTGGTAACCAAGTTAAGAGTTTGAAATCGAGAATGAAACTCGAGTTTGAAATAGAATTTGGCTTGATTAAAAGCGAAAGCTGGAAGTGTGGATAAAATAGATTGGAGTTTGATTGGGATAACACTGGTATATGTTGAATTGATAACAGGTGAAAGTGATAGAGTTGATATGCCGACAAAAAGGTACCAGTTTATATTTTATATGGATATGAGACCGATAGGGCTGTACAAAGGAGGTTATGGCGAAATTTTTCGAAAAGTTATGGCGTTAGAAAATTTTCAAGATTTTTGAAAATTTTCGTTGATAAGAATTAATTAATATTTTAATTGAAATTAAATTGGTTCAGTGAAACTGAAATTAAGAAGTGAACAAATAAGTTCTAACCAGTCGATAGGGTTTGTTTCCTACCTTAGCAATTTCGAGGACGAAATTATTTTAAGTAGGGAAGAATGTAATGACCCGCATTTTCCAGCTATATTATAATTTATTTATTTAATTATTTATATAGTGATTAGAGAATTAAATGGTCATTAATTAAATAATGGTGAATATTTAATTTAAATAATATATTTAATTCTGAAATAATCAGAATGGGCTGGAATGGCGATATGGTGTGAATTGGGGAATTCGAAATATATAATTCAGTTTAGAATTGAATTACGATAACGAATATATTTAATTAACGATCGTTGAACGTATAAATTATAATATAATTATAATCGAGCTCGAAATGGCGCGGCAGTTCGCGATTTGGCGATTCTAACTTTAAACGAATATACATAAGCCGTTTTAAGTCGGATTTTTATGAAGCAAGAAACGTTAGGAGCCGATGAAGTATGTTTTTCTAGTGGAAGAGAAAAATCGAGATTTCATCGTGTAGATTTTGTTTTATGTCCAAATCAAATTTTAGAAAGGTCGCTGTGGAATTCCTTTACAATTTATTTATATTTTAAAAAGGAAATACATTATAAATCGAATATCGATTTAATCGGGATTTGAGATATCGAGCTAGAAATTCATATAGGAATATTCTAGAGCTGAACGATATCATATGTGAGTATATACGATAATGTTTAATTATTAATATTTAATTTAATTGTTTTTAAATATATTTATATATTTAAAATGGTTATTTAGAGCTTTAAAAATAGCCAGTTTTGCAAACGACTTCAGAATTCGACGAAACCAATTTTGTTGGATCTGCAATATTAAATTATTGCTAGATTTCAGTTTTTGTGATTTTTGAAGTCAGTATGTGGCCGTACTAATTTTTAGAGTGAGAAACAGTCAGTTTTTCGATGGTTAAAAATACGCTGTGTGAGCATATGAAGTCGGAATTCGACGAAACCAGTTTCGTTGGGACCGTTATGTCGAACTGTAGCTGCATACCAATTTTCATGATTTTTGGATATATTACGTGATGGTAGGAATTTTTAAATCAAAATTTCCAATAGAAATTTAATAAAGGAATTAATATAATAATATATTCTCCTAGCCTATATAATACCATTTCCATCCTTAACCTAACTCATTCTCTTCGTCAGTCAAAAGGAGCCGCCGCTGCTTCCTATTTTCTTCAACATAAGCCTCAGAAAAAATCGCACCTCCAAACGAGAAAATGGATCGAACAAAAAAAATCGCTTGGTCCTCATTTATCTTCCTTTTTCTGAGTAACCTCCGATTCCATCGAAGTTTCATTTAAGTTCAATCAAATCTTCGGGCGCTGGAAGGGATAAGGCTAAGCGGGTGTGGAGTCTCGGTACAGAAACGAGGTAAAGGAGAAGGTAAAAGAATTCTGAAATGGGTTTGAGAAGCAGCCGTCGGGTTCAGGCGAGTTCCGAATAGAGAAGGAGGGGTTTAAAGGTTCGATCTTGAAATTAGATCGAAGGAGGAGGGCGATAATGGCCATACCTGGAGCTCGCGAGCTGCTTCAATTTCGAGAAGAAGGTAAAATACTGGGAGCGTGATGTATTGTGGAAGATGAGTCGTGAGTTAGCTGGAAGGAGGAGAAAATGAGTGATGCAGATTTTGGGGTTTACTGCTGTTCCAACGAGAAGAAAATGGTGGCTGCGAGGTGAACGCTGAGTGTGTAAAAGGGTGAGGTGAGATTGTAGAGAAGCAGATTTAGAAGGTGACAGTGATGGAGTTTATGAGTGTGATTGTAGTGGAGATATGTGGAAGAACATGTCGAAGGAAGTTGCGTGGTCTCAGGAAGATGGTGCGGGTTCAATACGTTAGCAGGGAAAGAAAGATAACAACGGTAGCGGGTCAAAGGAAACAGGAAATGGTTGTGGGCCAGGAATCTAAAGTTAAGCCCAATTCTGAATTTAATTAAAGTTTATTAGTGTATAAATTTGTATATAGCATAACTCTATCATTCGTAAACAAAATTGGACAAAACAGGGTTCGTTACAATCGTATGGACGAACACTACGAATACAGGCTGGTTTGGACTGATTTGGAGACTGTCTGGATTTATGTTAGAGTACAACGTTGCAACTGAATGAACGATCGATTATCGTTATTTAACGATGACCGACAATGTGAGTAAAACTCACCAACTCTGAACAGTTTATATTTTCATGTTGTATTTTTAGAACTGTTAAAATTGTCTGATTGACTGTATGTTGACTGTTTGATTGAACTGCTAGTCAGTTAGTGGAAATTATATATATATAAATATATATATATTGATTCTGTTTATCAGAATATTTTTATATACTCGTATGGTCTAGCATTTGTGATGCAGGGAAACAGGTTGGAGGAATCCGACTGGATTCCTCAACATTTATTTTACCGTTCTCTTATATATTGATATATGATGTGATATATAATCTGTTTGATTATGTGTGTGTACATGATATCGATCACTGGGGTTTGCTATTTTAAATATCATAAGAAACCCTGGGACGTGGAAAAGAAATATTTCAATGTATATTGAAATAACGGAATTTTATAAAATCGACCGATTTTATAAAAGGAAATATTTTGAAAATAAAATCTTTATAAAATCATAGGATTTTATTAAGAGTAATATTTATTAGGAAAATAAATAGAATAACTATAAAAGAAAATTTTCAATGTTATATTGAAAAGGAAATATTTATAAAATCAAAGGATTTTATAAAAAAGAATATTGATAAATAGAATATTTATAAATAGAAATATTTATAAATGGAATATTTATAAATAGAAAATATGTTTAAGTGAAATTATAAATGAAGGTAAACCTTTATAAATGAAATATTTATAAAGTGAATTATTTATTTGTTAAATAAATAAGATAAGAAAATGGATTATTTATTTGTTAAATAAATAGAACAAGATTTAAAGAAATATTATAAAATCATAAGATTTTATAGATGAGATATTTATTTGTTAAATAAATACGGGATATTAAATGAGATATTTATTTGGTAAATAAATAAGATATTATTAAGGATTAAATACTTAGAATAAATAAATAAGTTAATAAAGGAACACTTAGAACTAAGTCATTAAAGAAGATATTTATTAAGGAATAAATAAGAGATTATAAAGGAAATATTTGCAAACTATTTGCAAATAAAATAAAAAGGAAAATATTTGTTCAAGAAAACAAATAGGGTTATAAAAGGAAATATTTGTTTAGAAAACAAATAGATTATAAAGAAAATAATTATCCTTGGATAAATATATATATATATATAACTCTGAACTTATATATGGAGAAGTAAACTGATAAAAGGAGCAGATTGATTTATAAATGAGATTTATAAATTAAGTTAAATATTATCATTTGGATAAATGGAGTATATAAGTCGGGACTTGTACAAAGGAGTAAGAATCGATTTCAACATCGATGGTTGAAACTGAATAAGGATTTGGGTTAACCAGTTAGGTTAAACCATTAGAGTTAACCAGTAGGATAATCAAGTCGAGTTAAGATAATCAAGTTAAGATTTATCGAGTTTTGATAATTGAGTTAAGTAATCGAGTTAATCGAGTTAAGTAATCGAGATTGATCGAGTGAGAATTAAGTTAAGTCAAATAAGTGAGTTAATCGAGTGGGTCGAACCAAGTTAGTCGAGCCTAGTTAATCGAATCGAATAGGTCGAACCAAGTAAGTCGAGTTAGTCGAGTCAAGTTAAGTTAGTCGAGTTAGTCGAGTTAAGTTCGTCGAGTTAAATTAATCGATGTTAGTTTCATCGAAGGGAGTTAATCGATGTTAGTTTCATCGAAGGGAGTGAATCGATGTTAGTTTCATCGAAAGGAGTTATCGATGTTAGTTTCATCGAAATGTGATTAATCGAATAAGAGTTATTCGAAAAGAGATTTCGAATATAGTTTATTCGAAAGTGAGATTTTTAAATATAAGATATTTGAAAAGAAAGAGTTATCGAATATTAGTTTTTCGACGAAAGAGATTATCGAATATAGTTAATTCGAAAGTGAGATTTTCAAATATGAGATATTTGAAAAGAAAGAGTTATCGAATATTAGTTATTCTAAGAGAGATTATCGAATATCGTTTATTCGAAAAGAAGTAAACGAATATAGTGTATTCGAAAAGAAGGAGTTAATCGAATATAGGTTATTCGAAGAAGAGTTAATCAAATAGAGATTACTCGAATAGAGTAAATCGTCGAATTCGATTATATCGAATTCGGGAAAGTATATTTACTTTCCAGTTTTAAAATCAAGTTTTATTTAATTATAAATAAATTAGAGTAGGTTAATCATTCAGTATAAGTAATAAGAGTTAGATCGTTAAGTTAGATAATTCGAAAGTAGGGATTATAACGTTATCATTATAACCCATAGTTTCAATAAAAGAAATGGATTCGTAATTTGAATCCGAGAATTTCGTAAAGATGTTAAAGATTAAAAGATAAAACGTTGACCATTTCGAAGTTATAATGTTGTTCAGTTAAGGTCTGAGAGGTAATTATACCCCAACTTGATTGACTTCCTTCTTAACTAAGAAATGTTAAGGTTTGATCGTAAAGGAGTTTTGGAAATGTTTTCCAAGTAAGAATCAGAAATGTTTTCCAAGTAAGAATCAGAAATGTTTTCTGATAATAGAAAATAAGAAATTTTAATATACAGAAACAGGAGATAAGTAAATCAATGAACTAAAGAGATATATGTTAAATGCTGAGTGATCGATATAATTTCCATCTAGAAATAATATCGTTGTTTGCACACTTGTTTTTCTTTGATAGTTAAATCACAGACTATCAATGTTTTGACCATTTTAACGTTGTTAATATGGAGAGACCGGTTGGATTATTATCCAAAGAACCACTCTGTATTGGAATAAACGTTGCGAATCATATATGCCAAAGATAATTGAAGACGGAGTAAAGTGCAAGGGATATTGTATAAGTCTTAGATAACAGTGCCTAAGATGGATGTACTGGATAGTGCCTTCGGTTTGTCCAGTCCCAGGACAACTTGTACGGACGAAGGTCTGACAGAGTATATCTAATAGATCGCGTAAGTTGATCTGTTCAAACGTATTCACGTTTGGTGGCGAAAGAATTCGTTTCTATTAGCCGTATACCCGTGTTATTTTTGGATAAATCAATTTGTGATTTAGAGGGTATGACGATGTGACATTCTAAGTGAATGAGGATGACTTGTATGGATGAATGTCTGACAGAGTATTTCCAGAAAGGTCACGTACATTGATTTCTTCAACCGTACCAGGAGTGGAAGCGGAGAAGGAAACTTCTTTTAGCTGACACATAATGTATGGTTGTAGACGTCAAATTAGTGATTTTGATGGATCTGACAATGTGGCATTCGAAGTGAATTTGATGTGATGATAAAGCGTAACCTCAAGCCTCATCAACCGGTAAATGACAGAAATCGGGCAGGCAGCATGGCTATGTAGGTCGCACGTATTGGGGTGTATTATCACCTGATCTAAAGTTTCATTTACTTCTATAATCTATTGTCGATACTGTCCCATTCGGGAAACGGTTGCTGATCCCAACCGTTGGTGATATACATTCGATACACTCAAGCAAAATGAGTGGTCGGTCATGTGTGGCTGGGTTGCAAGATGTTCTTGTTGAACCCGGTGTATTCCTCTCTAGAGGTACACTAGCGTAAGGTGGTTCCATACCTTGTCATAGTTGGAAATCCATTATCCAATACGTGCTTGCGATTTTGATTGTATACTATGTATGTAGAACGTGAGATGAAAGCGTTTCTGCTAGATGATTATTATTATTGTGGTTGATAGACATTATTATAATATCAATGAGTTTTGATATAAAGATATTTTGGATTCTCATAAGGGAAAAACCTGTTCCGTTATACGGCGTGGTCTTATGAGATATCGTTTACTTGTTCAAACTGTTTTAACTATTTTACTCATACCAGTCCCATGACTGACCCAGAGTTTATTTTGTTTTGTTTCCCTAAACTCTTGGGTGCTCAATTTTGTACGAGAAGTCAAGTAGTCGGGATTTACAGATACTTGAAGAGCTGGAGTAGGAGGCTTCAGGATTATATAGCTATTAGTATTCCGCTGTGTTGTAAGTGTTGTACTTGATAATAATATGTATATTCAAGTACAGATTTATATTTCAAAGTTATGTTATATTTTATTCGTTCTGTTGTGAGGTTCGTGTTACTCTGATGTTGTTGTTGTCTTCATCTTCTTCTATTCTAAGTTTCCATCTTTTCTATTCTCACCCTCTAATTTCTTTCATTAACTACCAGGTTTTTTCGATGTTTGGTTAGTCATCATTGAGTTTATGGCGATAACCAAAGTCGCTCAAAACCGGGTCGTTACAGATAGAAATGATAAAGTCCAGTTCTAGCTCCACAGCTATCCAGAATGAGCCAGCTAAAACCTGAATACAAGGTTGCCCGTGCAGAAAATAGGGCACCCGAGTTTGCAAGGTGGAACAAACTACGAGTCAGTCATGGGGACTGGTATGAGAAATCTACTTAACTTGTTCAATTAAAAGGTCAATCACTGGACCACGCCGCTAACACGGAACGGGTTTACTCCATTGGATTGCCATTAAAAATCATAAAATAAATCTTTAAACAACGCAATGCTTTTTAGAAAAATGAAGCCACTATAAGACTCAGGTCCCATCACACAATGCAACACAAACCAGAGGATAGAGTTTTACCTTATAATAGCCAAATATGCTTGGTACGAATAAAACAAAAGCATTTGATATTATTACTTGTGTTATATGTTTCAAAAACAATTTCCATCATAAGTATCAATCATAGACGGCATGGGTACCATATATCATGTCGCCATATATAGGTTTACAATCAAAATCACACATGTCGTAAATGGAAGTTGGATTTCCGTCATGAACCAAGGCAAGGGATCGTCCTTACCGCTTCGAGACTCTCTAGCCCGAGCCTCAGGATCAGAGCTCGAGTGTCCCTTGGATCTTCAAGGCCGGTCCAATCGATGTGGATTAAAATGCCTGAACACTGCGTTTCCCCGCCCAATGGGGCGTAAACTGGTCATATCCCGACCAGACCATCGGACCCATATTGTCCGATCTAACCGATGCGCCTCGCAATCCATCATCCACATAAGTAAAATGTCAGGCCGTGTCAAAACACTAACACCACTCCTAGCTAGCTAAAAAACCCATGTTCTCCCTGTAGTTCTCTCCCGTTTCTAGTCCATACCGGGGTGTGAGGCTCGCGAATGAATGCTATACACAAAGCTAGCTATATCAAAGCCGTGCTTTGATCATCAACCATAAGACTCTGCTTTTCAACAAAAGCCTTGATCACAGCATCTTTGCATGCCACGTTGTCAATCTACAACGTTAGACACACATCCATTTACAAGTCCGTTCTGGGTCTGAACGAAACCGGAGGCACCTTGTACCTCGCATATCCGTACAATCAACAAGTACATCCAGACGGCTACCACTGTAGCCCCTTCAAGGTAGCTACTCCCATCATGGGCAACAGAAGCAACCCATCCTTTCGATGTGAAGATTATCGGTCTTGCACCGTCTTCATATCTTCGACTTCTTATCGTCGATCAATTATTTGAAATGAGAGTTAACTCGGCCTTTTCAAATAATTCACGTATATTTAGAATTCAAATCAATTCTTTTCATAGTTGAACTTCGACGTTCACATTTCAGTTTATTAGTTTAATTTTCACGTCAAACACATCCAACCATAAAAATATATGATAAACCAAGTGAAATCGGTTTATCTCCCTTCCATATCGCTATATATATTTTATAACGATTTTTCACTATTTTTAATTATTTAAAAATAGCTCATTTTAATTAAACGACATTTCCAGCCATAACGCGGCACTGGCGCTGTTTTTCTTCAGATTTGATTTACACGTATCTGAAAATCCAACCATTGGATCTTAACAAATTTTACACCATTGGAAAGATCTTTCCAAGGCGGATCCAACGGTTTCAGTTTCGAGAAAATCCGACGGTCGGATCTCTTGCTATAACCGTTTGAAGTTCGGATTTCAAAACGCGAACTGCAGCATCGTTATTCGATTTATTTTAATTTATATTTATATTTTTGTATATATATATATATATAAATATAGTTCGTTTAATGATTTTTAAACCATTTTCAATTCATATGTCTGTTAAAAATAATATTTTTAACTAATGAATTTTCTTTTCAACACACATGTATTTTTAGCAGTTCTTACATATGATAAAAATGTGATTTTTATTGTTAAAACAAATTATTTCAAACATGGATATTTTTAGCGATTCATATATCTAATCAAAATGTGATTTTTATTGTTAAAACAAATTATTCAAACACGTATATTTTTAACGATTCATATATATAATAAAAATGTGATTTTTATTGTTAAAACAATTTATTTCAAACACGTATATTTTTAACGATTCATATATATAATAAAAATGTGATTTTTATTGTTAAAACAATTTATTTCAAACCTTTATACTCTATATACTTCATATGCATAATAAAAATGTGATCTTTATTCTCTAAGCAATTTATTTCAAACATGTACATAACATCTACACCAGAGAATATTTAAACGCTATACCCGATTCCAACGTTGTTACAATCACAATCAATCAATTCCAAGCAACAATCCAAACAATCACAACCAATATATATCGCCCATGGTTTGTAAACAATTGGAGTATGTATGTATGTATGTATGTATATATATATATATAAACGTATATATTTCCATTTCAAGACCATATCGCTATATATGGTTCATACAACGCATGTACAATTTATACATCACTAACATAATTTATACAACGCCCATACATGAGGTGTACAACGCTTATATAATTTATACTTCGCTTATATAAGTACATCGCCGTTTCAGTCTAGTTTGAATTTAGAAATCTCACTTTGGGTTCCACTCCTCCAAAACTTGTAGGAAGCTCAGAAAAATATCCGGTCTCTTCTAGAATGTAAAAGACGTCCTCACGGTCCCGGTGTCTCTTGTTTCACTGAATTTCGACCACATGGAAAAAAGATATGATTTTTATAAGTTTGCAATGCTTTAGAGTGTTAAAATCAGTTCAAAGGAAAACAACCATATACCTTTCCCTTTTATTCAAAACTAGGTTTGGATCTTCACGCAAATCCATGCAGCGATGTACCAATCAGCCTTCACCACATCCTAGCGCTCTGAGATGCGCACCTGGCGCCGCCCACCCGGATGAACTCGAGCTGGTGGTTGTGGAGGATTTTGGCCTCGAACGGCGCCACTTCCGATGGGGAAATCTCGAGAAACACGCCACTTCAGGGGGTGCAACCGGTCTTGATTAGAAGAGGGGGAGATGGACTTTAGAAAGTTGAACGGGGGCAGTGGGTTTTGCCGAAGGGATTTGCCGGAATATGGACAGGAAAGATGGAAAGGGGTTCCGCCGTTGGTCGCTGTTACGGGAGAGAGAAAATTAATTTTTCAGGAATTTTAAATTATGAAGGAAAAAATTCTATTGGCCGTTATATATTTTTAATTCAAAAATAGTTTTTTTCGCATTCGAACTCCAAATCAAACCCAAGGACTGTCGTCCCTAGCTAAATACCCCCATCCCAGACACAATGGGATATGTTTCGTAAGCCCATTTGACTGTTCCAGTCAATTTTTCTTCAAATTAAAATATACAACATTCAAATATCGATTTGAACGTACATTTTAATTTGCCGGGGCCACATACCGATTCTAAAAATCACAAAAAATACTTCTGACTTTGTTTTGTCGATACAGTCCCAACAAAACTGATTTCGTCGAATTTGGAAACCGTTTGAAAAATGGACTTTTTCTGGTCGATCCAATTCAAACTAAAATTACCAAACGCGTTTTCCTTTGCCACTCTCACATATTAATTCCAAAAATTATGGAACTTGGAACCTAGCAATAAATTGATCTCCCGGACCAAACAAAAGTGGTTTCGTCGAAAACGGAGGTCGTTTGCAAAATTTCTATTTTTAAGGGCCATATCTATTCTATATTGACTGTTCAAAATATTCAATTGGCCATATCTTTTGATTCCCGCTATGAAATTTCAATTTTTCAGATTCGTTGGAAAGATATACTCAAATAGATTCAAATACTTTTGGTTTTGCCAAAATCAGCTATATTTTGCATCCTGTGCGTTAAGTCGAAGTTCAGTGTCCGTACAATATTTTCTTTATATTCTACACTGAATATTCGACTAGCCATAACTTTTGATTTCCGCTATGAAATATAAATCTTTCTGATTCGTTAGAAAGATATTTCCAAGAAAATTTAAATATTTTTGGTTTCACCAAAATCCTCTATATTTTGCATCCTGTGCATTCAGTCAAAGTTCAGTTTCTGTGCCATGTTTATTTTGAATTCTGCACTGACAATTTATTTGGCCATAACTTTTGATTTCCGCTATGAAATTTTGATTTTACGGATTCATTGGAAGATTTAGATATTTTTCGTTTCACTAAAATCCGTTATACCTTGCGCTCTGTAAATTCAGTCAAAGTTCAGTGTCCACGCTATGTTTATTTTGAATTCTGCACTGATAATTCATTTGGCCATAACTTTTGATTTCCGCTATGAAATCTTGATTTTTCAGACTCGTTGAAAAGACATTTCTTAACAGATTTAGATATTTTTCGTTTCACCAAAATCCGTTATATTTTGCACTCTGTACATTCAGTCAAAGTTCAGTTCAAATTTCCAACTATCGCGCTATTCTTACGTCAAAATTCATTAAAATAGCCAAATTAAAAAATTTAAATTGGCTCAGATTTTCCGGGTTGTTACAATCTCCCCCACTTAAAATCTTTTCATCCTCGAAAAGGAACGGAGCTAAAAGTTATTTAACTAACTAACTCAACTTTCGTTATTTTAATTATGGCTTAAGTTCTTCAACTTTTCAGTTTCTAAGAATTTTCCAATTCTTCAAAAATTTGGCTAACACCCTAAATTTTTGAAAAATTTCGCCATAACCTCCTTTGTACGGGGGCATCGGACAAACCACTACTAGCCACTTAGGGCCCTCATCATCCAAAAGGAAAAAGAAAAAGCCAAGCGGCTAGCCAATTGGCTCATAAAATCATCCATACCCAAGAAATTAGTAAACATGTACCTATTTGTCGGGCATACAATTTTATTCCTCTGTTTAGCTTGCCTGCTATGACCTGTTCAATTTACACACATGCACATATATGCAATTCAATTAAATTATCAATTCAGTTTAATATTTGGTCCATTCGGTTAAATTTGCGTTCCATTTACACGTTGGTTAAGTTAATCAACAAATAATCAAACAACACAACCAACAATCAATTAGTTGATTATCGTTTCAAACACACGCTTTATATGTAGTTAAAAATCCAATCTTTGATGCCAAATCTCAAAATTTTAGTTTCTAAAACTTTTCAAATTCTTCAAAAATTTGGCTAACACCTTAAATTTTCGAAAAATTTCGCCATAATCTCCTTTGTACGGAGAGGGGTTTGGAAATTATTGGGCCGTATCAGGCACCCAATAAATCCTAAAAAGCATGCACATATTTATAGTGATAATATTCTGGTGTCCACAGGGGAGCGTGTATAGATCATAATTCCAGAGAATAAATTCTCGTCACCCTATAAATGGTTTTTGTGCCATAATGACTAGAGAGACGTGCTTATTGTCAACTCTAGACCCATGTGGGATGTTTTTATTAATCTGGCAATTTACCGTTACATTTTTAAATAGTCTGTAACAACCCGCATTCTACGCATCGGCGGATCGTAGAATATTTATTTTTTTCTCATACTAAGACGTCTGGTCATGTAGAGTTGAGGGACGACTATTGGGGTTATTTCTCATGTTCTTGATTTTTGTCGATTTTTAAATGACCGTTTTGCCCCTAGCTGATCTTGTTTCGTCCATAACTTTTGATGGGAAAGGAGTTTTGACCTAAAACCTCTTCCATTGGCTTTGAATGATGGTTTACCTTTCCGTAGAGTGGTCACATGTGAAAATTGGGCTTACCGTTTGGGAGAAATGGTTGAAATAAGGTTTAAAGGGTGAAAAACTGCATAATTGGGCTAAACCGGGTAGTTAACAATTGGGCCCATAACCCATTTCGGGATTAGGGGTATAGGAGGGCTGAAATGAGCTAGGGTTTCATTTCATTTCAGTTTTCTAGCCTCCACTTACCTCTCTTCAACCCCAACAATGGCCTCCAACCTCTAAAACACCTCTAAATCATTAGCAACTTGAAGATTGGGATTAACAACGTCAAACCAAGGGAGATCTACACCAAATCAAGTTTAGAGCTGCTGTTTGGCATTGGAATCTTCACCAAATCAGAGATTTATTTCAGATCTAAGTTTATTTGTGGCTAAGGTGAGTGATTAGCTTGCTTTTTCACTAATTATGGCTAGTTATGGTAATTAGCAAAAATTAGCTTAATTATGGCTCAGAAAAATCTAGAAAAAATCCTAAAATTCTAAAACATCACTTTATGCCTCTGTTATGAATTTGGGTTAATTTCGACTAATTTTGGAAATCACGGATTTTGGGGGATTAAGAGGTGATTAGTGATAATTAGCGAATTTATGCAAGATTAAAAATCTGGAAAAATATTCAGAAATTCTTAAATAATATTTTAGACCTCTGATATGAAATTTGGCTAATTTGGATAAGTTTTGCAATTATATGCTTAGACATGATTAAGAGGGATTAAGGGAAAATATGGGGTTTTGGCTGTGTTTGATCCATATTGTTATGATTAAATTGTTGTTTTGGTGTTTGTGGTTGATTCTCTATGTTTCTATGATTGTATGGTATGCTTTGTGATTGATTAGAAGTGTTAGATTGGTCGAAAACGCGGTCGAGAGGCGGAAATAACTTGCTGAAATAGTGCAGGTTTGGGGTCGATATAACTGACCAGGGGGGAGGGGGGAATTTGACCGACCCGAGCTCCAGGACGACCGACCCTGGCTTCGAACGACCGACCAGGAATGAAGAAGGACGACTGACCCTGGTATCTCCAGAACGACCGACCAGGAATGGTGAAGGAGGACCGACCGACTCAGCTTCCAACTTCCGACCGACCAGGGGGTTTTTGACCGACCGACCCCGTATGAAGTGAACGACCGACCAGGGGGTTTTGACCGACCGACCCGAATAGAAGAGGACATCACGACCAACCAGGGATGATGAAAACCAACCAGAATGAAAGGTGCTTGACTGACCAACCCGAACAGGAGGAAACCAAAACCCGAGATGCAAAGGTTGTCCAAATGAGAGGTTATGACTCAGGATCCAGATGGGAACCAACGAGTTGACTTCATGAGTTGGACTTTGCCGCGGGACGTGTGCTAAGGAGTTGTCGACGTTCATAACTTCGATTCACCATGGATGATTGACTACGTTATCAGTGCAGTAGAGTCATTACGACTTGAGGGGCAAGTGATCGTAGTAAGACTATGAGCTAGTGCAGATGGGGTGAATAACTCCATGGGGCAAGTGGACATAGTAAAGGACTGGTAAGACTATGATCCAGCATAGATGGGTTGAATAACTCCATGGGGCAAGTGGACATAGTAAAGCAAGGCTATGAGCCAGCGCAGAGGGGGTGAACAACTCCATGGGGCAAAGTGGACATAGCGAAGGATTAGTGGCTATGGATCAGTGCAGATGAAGCCATTATAGCTTCATGGGGAAAGGTGATCGTAGCAAAGTATTGGGTGATCGAAGTGGTGAATATCGTATGCTTTACGCACTTGAGTGAGAGATGTGAGGATGGTTGCTATGTTTGATTGTTCGCCATCACTATGACACGCACACCCCACCCCCGTATGATTGTACACCATATGTTAGTGGCATCCTAGAGTGCTGTACAGTATGTAGTACTAACTCTTTGGTTGCAGGTCCAGGTATGGTTTAGTATACCTGTTATTGTTCTGATTATGCTTGCTACCACTCATACCAGACTGATGTCTGACCCAGAGTTTTATGTTTCTTCTTATTACACTGGGTGCTCACACGAGCATGTAGGAGGGTATGCACGAGTAGCTGATCCGAAGACGAGCAGGAGGCTCCCACGTATTATCTACATATATTCTCCCTGTGTTGTTGAAGATCACTAGTTGGGCATTAGTAGTGCATCTTTTTCTCTAGCTTTCTTTTGCTTTAGAGACAGTATTTTGAAAGTTGTAATAAGCTATATTTGGATTTCCGCTGCTATGTTGGTTTAGCTTTCAGCTTATGCACTGTCTCGCCTGTTTTATGTCAAGATTATGTTATTATTATATTTTGTTCCATGCGCTGTGAGACATTCTATAGGTTCCTTGTTAGTTCATCTTCTTTCTTTCTTTTCTTTGGCGACCGTTCCGTGCCAACTGGACATGTGTACAGCGCACAATTGGAGTAAATGTCGGTTGGTGCGGGGTGGGCCGTCACACTTGGTATCAGAGCTCTAGGTTGCGTAGTTCACCTAGGGAAAGACACTAGGGAGAGATAGTATGAAAATGAGAGCGGGTATTTGTGATTACTTTGGTTTTCAAAAAGCTATATTTATATACTATTAGTAGTATAAGGATGAAGTCGTACTGCACTGGCACCACTATGGAGATGGTTAATCGTTTCCTCTTTACAGATTTGACAATGACTCGAGGGTCGAGAGGTGCAGGCAGAGGAGCCAATAATGGGAATGCTCCTGGCATGACGGCTATGTTTACTGACCTCATGAGAGATATGCTTAGGGATATCCGGAGAGCGGCTCCTAATGTTGCTAATGAAGGTGGTGTAGCCGTGCAGGCGCCTAGGGTCGATTTCGCCAAGCTGAGTAAAGATTACACTAACCTTGGTGGGAAGCCGTTCCACGAAACGGAGTCGGCCACGAATGTTCAGGATTGGTTGGATTGCTGTGACCGTATCTTCGATGACTTGGGTATCGAGGATGCGATGAAGAGAAGGCTGGCATATCATCAACTGCAAGGACGAGCGATGAACTGGTGGAATGCTATTAAGACAGCTACACCAGAAGATCAAGTTACTTGGGATCGGTTTAAAGCTCGCTTTAGCGACAAGTTTATCCCAGCTGCTCAGAAGTCAGAATTGTTTAGGAAGTTCTTGGAGCTTAAGCAGAATGGTAGGGCAGTCTCGGATTATATTGCTAAGTTCGACACTTTGTCGAAGTATGGATTATCTCTTATCGATACTCCTGAGAAGAAGAATGAGAGGTTCATTATTGGTTTGGATGGATACTTAGGGGAGAGTCTTATTAACCACATCGATGAGACGTTTGAGTCGATTGTTGGAAAAACTTTGAGGTCAGAGAGTCTTTACCCTAAGCCAAAGACGGGGGTTGTTGCTGCATCTGCGGAAGGGCCAAAGCCGCAAGCCAGCGGTGGAGGCAAGAATAACTCTCAGAATAAAAGGAAGTAGAATCAGTCCAAGGATGGCAAGAAAAAGAACAAGAAAGATGTTGAGTGCTTCAGCTGTGGTAAGAAAGACTATTATGCTAAGGATTGTCGGGCCAAGCCAGCGGATAAGAAGTGCTTCAACTGTGGCCAGGTGGGACATTTCAAGGATAAGTGTCCACAACCTCTTAAAGAGAAGCAGATTGTGAAAGCATATGCCATCAATGCTATTCCTTCTTCGTCGAATGCCCCAACTGCGGCGGAGAAAGGAAAGAATGTCGTCATTCAAGGTATGCTTTCTATTTCTGACGTACCTGTTTGAGTTTTGTTTGATACTGGGGCTTCCCATTCCTTCATATCTAGTGACCTGGAAGATAAGTTGGGACTGGAACCCGAGATAGTCGATGGACCTTTGATTGTGACGAACCCGATTGGTGGTTCGACTAACATTAGCATGATATGTCGTAATTTGGTTCTATCGAGTCATGGATGTATGTTTGCTTGTGATTGCTTTGTACTGGGCTTTACTGGGTATGGCATTATTTTGGGAGTCGATTGGCTCCAAAGATACGGGGGGGTGGTAGACTGTGAGGGCTTTTTGGTGATAGTTAGAGCGGATGATGGGTGGAGGGTAGTGTTTGGTAGCCTACCTAGTGATGGGGTATTGGCTAGTTTTGTAAATTCCCTCGACATCCCGCATGATGAGTTGTCAGTTGTGCCCGTGGTTGGCCAGTACCCGGACATCTTCGAGGAAGTGACCGGACTTCCACCACACCGAGAGATTGAGTTCCGTATTGATTTAGTGAAAGATGCCAGACCTATAGTGATGCCACTTCGTCGTATGGCACCAAGGGAGCAGCGAGAGATCGGGGTGCAAGTAAGCGATCTTTTGAAGAAGGGATTTATTAAAAGAAGTGTTTCCGAGTGGGGAGCACCAGTTGTGTTTGCCACTAAGGCAGATGGTTCCCTTCGTTTGTGTGTGGACTATCGCGAGTTGAATAAGGTGACGAGGAAGAATAAGTATCCTCTACCGTGGATAGATGATTTGTTTGATCAACTGGAAGGAGCAAGAATGTTCTCCCAGTTGGACCTCGTGACAGGATTTCATCAGCTCCGAGTAGCAGCTGACAGTATAACTAAAACGACATTTAGGACGCCATCTAGATTCTATGAGTGGTAGGTCATGCCATTTGGGTTGACCAATGCACCAGCGTACTTCGTGGATCTTATGAATAGGGTATTCAGAGATCAATTGAATAGGATTGTTCTCGTTTTCGTGGATGATATCTTGGTTTACTCAATGACAGAGGAAGAACACAAGGAACATCTAAGGATAGTGTTGGAGGTGTTGAGAAAAAACCAATTGAAAGCGAAGTTTTCAAAGTGTCACTTCTGGAGGAGGGAAGTGAGATTCTTGGGCCATGTTGTTTCAGAGAATGGTATTGCCGTGGACCCTGCAAAGGTGGCTACGGTATAGGACGGTTCTACGCCCAAGAATGCAACAGACGTAAGAAGTTTCTTAGGGTTAGCTGGATATTATCGTAAGTTTATCCAGGACTTCTCCAAGACTGCGGCACCGTTGACTCAGTTGACTAAGAAGAATCAAGCCTTTGTCTGGGACGGAGTGTGTGAAAATGCATTCAAGAGTCTAAAGGAAAAGTTGACGCGTGCGCCAGTGTTAGTCATTCCTAAGGGGAATGAAGAGATGACGGTATACACGGATGCTTGTGGTACCGGACTAGGTGCAGTATTGATGCAAGGAGGTAGGGTAGTAGCTTATGCTAGTCGGCAACTGAAGCCGCATGAGAAAAGGTATCCTACCCATGATTTGGAATTGGCAGCGATCGTATTTGCGCTGAAGATGTGGAGACATTATCTCTTGGGAGAAAGATTCGAGTTGTTTACCGATCATAAATCGTTAAAGTATCTTTTCTTTCAGAAGGATTTAAATCTTCGTCAGCAGAGATGGTTAGAGTTCTTGGCTTCCTATGATTTTGATATCGCATACACACCAGGAAAGGGTAATGCGGTAGCTGATGCCTTGAGTAGGAGACATGCCAGCTTAGGGGCTATGTTTCTTGAATGGAAGCAACTGGAGTTTATCGCAGGGTATGATTTCATACCAAAGTGCGAATTAGATCCAGAGATGTTGGCTAGTTTGACGATCAGACCCACATTGATTGAGCGGATTGGTTCCAGCCAGAGGAACGATCCTAACCTATTGGAAATCATCTCCAAGTTGGAAAGGGGAAATGATGAGGAAATGAATTTGTATGAGCTTGATCGTGAAGGATGGCTTCGAAAGAATGGAAGACTGGTAGTACCCAATGTCAATGGATTGAGAGATGAAGTGCTTAGAGAATGTCATCACTCAAAACTGACTATACACCCCGGTGGTAACAAGATGTATCGAGATATGAAGCGGACTTACTACTGGGAAGGTATGAAGAGAGACGTTGGGAAGTTTATATCCAAGTGCATGAATTGCCAGCTAGTTAAAGCCGAGTAAAAGAAGCCTAGTGGTTTGTTACAACCATTGTAAATTCCCGAATGGAAATGGGAACAAGTCTCGATGGATTTCATTGATGGTTTACCAAGGACTAGATCGGGACATGATAGCATTTGGGTAATTGTGGATCAATTGACCAAGAGTGCAAGATTTATACCAGTTAAGTCAAACAGAACTGCAGCTAAGTTGGCAGAACTGTGTATGAAGTGGGTAGTGAGATTTCATGGAGTACCCAAAGGCATTGTGAGTGACCAAGATCCGTTGTTTACTAGTGGATTTTGGAAGAGCTTACAAGAGACTCTAGGGTCAGAATTACATCTCAGTACCGCGTATCATCCTCAAACAGATGGACAGACAGAGAGGGTGAATCATATATTGGAAGATCTCTTGAGGGCTTTTATATTGGATTTTGGTGGATCATGGGATGACCATTTGCATCTAGTAGAGTTTGCATATAATAATAGTTATCAATCCAGTATTGGTATGGCTCCATTTGAAGCTTTGTACAAAAGACCGTGCAACTCACCATCATGTTGGATAGAGACCGGTGAGAAGTTTGTGCTTGGACCAGATGTGATAAGAGAAACTTCAGATAAGATTAAGATTATTCAGCAACGAATGAAGGCTGCCCAAGATAGGCAGAAGAGTTATGCTGATAAGAGGAGAAGAGACTTAAAATTCTTCGTTGGCGACTTGGTGTTTGTCAAGATTTCTCCATTAAAAAGCGTGATTCGATTTGGCAGGAGAGGCAAGTTAGCACCAAGATTCGTTGGTCCATTCCCAGTTCTCGAGCAAATTGGTAATTTGGCGTATAGAGTTGACTTACCTGAGAAAATGGCGGGAGTTCACAACGTATTTCATGTTTCCCGGCTAAGGAAATTCGTGCACGACCCAGATATGACTATTTCACCTGATCAGTTAGAGGACTTCGAGGTAGAACCCGAGGCGGTTGGGAACCGCAAGCCAATTCGTATTGTTGGGAATGATACGAAGCAACTTCGAAGGAAGGCAGTGAAGCTAGTCAAGGTTCAGTGGGGCGAGAACGAGAATGACTGTACTTGGGAGACAGAGGAGAGCATTAGGAAGACGCATCCAGAACTCTTTGCCTGGTAAGATTTTCTTTGCAATTTAGTTATTCCGCATGCTAGGATAGATTTGCTTTGTTGTTTTGCATGTTTGATTGTTGTTTTATGGCTGATAGGCATGCGGGACCCTTTGTGTGTTTTGATTAGGGAATTTCGGGGGCGAAATTTCTTAAGGGGGGGAGAATGTAACAACCCGCATTCTACACATTGGAGGATCGTAGAATATTTATTTCTTTCTCGTACTAAGTTGTATGGTCATGTAGAGTTGAGGGACGACTATTGGGGTTATTTCTCATGTTCATGATATTTGTCGATTTTTAAATGACCGTTTTGCCCCTAGCTGATCTTGTTTCGTCCATAACTTTTGATGGGAAAGGAGTTTTGACCTGAAACCACTTCCATTGGCTTCGAATGATGGTTTACCTTTCCGTAGAGTGGTCACATGTGAAAATCGGGCTTACCGTTTGGGAGAAATGGCTGAAATAAGGTTTAAAGGGTGAAAAACTGCATAACTGGGCTAAACCGGGTAGTTAGCAATTGGGCCCATAACCCATTTCGGGATTGGGGTTATAGGGGGGCTTAAATGAGCTAGGGTTTCATTTCATTCCAGTTTTCTAGCCTCCACTTACCTCTCTTCAACCCCAACAATGGCCTCCAACCTCTAAAACACCTCCAAATCATTAGCAACTTGAAGATTGGGATTAGCAACATCAAACCAAGAGAGATTTACACCAAATCAAGTTTAGAGCTGCTGTTTGGCATTGGAATCTTCACCAAATCAGAGATTTATTTCAGATCTATGTTTATTTGTGGCTAAGGTGAGTGATTAGCTTGTTTTTTCACTAATTATGGCTAGTTATGGTAATTAGCGAAATTATGGCTCAGAAAATTCTAGAAAAATTCCTAAAATTCTAAAACATCACTTTATGCCTCTGATATGAATTTGGGTTAATTTAGACTAATTTTGCAAATCCTGGATTTTGGGGGATTAAGAGGTGATTAGTGATAATTAGCGAATTTATGCAAGATTAAAAATCTGGAAAAATATTCAGAAATTCTTAAATAATATTTTAGACCTCTGATATGAAATTTGGCTTATCTGGATAAGTTTTCTAATTATATGCTTAGACATGATTAAGAGGGATTAAGGGAAAATATGGGGTTTTGGCTATGTTTGATCCATATTGTTATGATTAAATTGTTGTTTTGGTGTTTGTGGTTGATTCTCTATGTTTCTATGATTGTATGGTATGTTTTGTGATTGATTAGAAGTGTTAGATTGGTCGAAAACGCCGTCGAGAGGCGTAAATAGCTTGCTGAAATAGTGCAGGTTTGGGGTCGATATAACCGACCAGGGTGGGAAATTTGACCGACCCGAGCTCCAGGACGACCGACCCTGGCATCGAACGACCGACCAGGAATGAAGAAGGACGACCGACCCTAGTATCTCCAGAACGACCGACCAGGAATGGTGAAGGAGGACCGACCGACTCAGCTTCCAACTTCCGACCGACCCCGTATGAAGTGAACGACCGACCAGGGGGGTTTTTTGACCGACCGACCCCGTATGAAGTGAACGACCGACCAGGGGGGGTTTTGACCGACCGACCCGAATAGAAGAGGACATCACGACCGACCAGGGATGATGAAAACCGACCAGAATGAAAGGTGCTTGACTGACCGACCTAAACAGGAGGAAACCAAAACTCGAGATGCAAAGGTAGTCCAAATGAGAGGTTATGACTCAGGATCCAGATGGGAACCAACGAGTTGACTTCATGAGTTGGACTTTGCCGCGGGACATGTGCTAAGGAGTTGTCGACGTTCATAACTTCGATTCACCATAGATGATTGACTACGTTATCAGTGCAGTAGAGTCATTACGACTTGAGGGGCAAGTGATCGTAGTAAGACTATGAGCCAGTGCAGATAGGGCAAGTGGACATAGTAAAGGATTGGTAAGACTATAAGCTAATGCAGATGGGGTGAATAACTCCATGGGGCAAGTGGACATAGTAAAGTAAGGCTATGAGCCAGCGCAGAGGGGGTGAACAACTCCATGGGCAAAGTGGACATAGAGAAGGATTTGTGGCTATGGATCAGTGCAGATGAAGCCATTATAGCTTCATGGGGCAAGGTGATCGTAGCAAAGTATTGGGTGATCGAAGTAGTGAATATCGTATGCTTTACGCACTTGAGTGAGAGATGTGAGGATGGTTGCTATGTTTGATTGTTTGCCATCACTATGACACGCACACCCCACCCCCGTATGATTGTACACCATATGTTAGTGGCATCCTAGAGTGTTGTACAGTATGTAGTACTAACTCTTTGGTTGCAGGTCCAGGTTTAGGTATGGTTTAGTATACCTGTTATTGTTCTGTTTATGCTTGCTACCACTCATACCAGACTGATGTCTGACCCAGAGTTTTATGTTTCTTCTTATTACTCTGGGTACTCACACGAGAAGACTAGAGATAGGTAGGAGGGTATGCACGAGTAGATGATCCGAAGACGAGCAGGAGGCTCCCACGTATTATCTACATATATTCTCCTTGTGTTGTTGAAGATCACTACTTGGGCATTAGTAGTGCATCTTTTTCTTTAGCTTTCTTTTTCTTTAGAGACAGTATTTTGAAAGTTGTAATAAGTTGTATTTGGATTTCCGCTGCTATGTTGGTTTAGCTTTCAGCTTATGCACTGTCTCGCCTGTTTTATGTCAAGATTATGTTATTATTATATTTTGTTCCATGCGCTGTGAGACATTCTACAGGTTCCTTATTAGTTCATCTTCTTTCTTTCTTTTCTTTGGCGACTGTTCCGTGCCAACTGGACATGTGTACAGCGCACAATTGGAGTAAATGTCGATTGGTGCAGGGCGGGCCGTCACATAGTCCATGTCAGTCTTCGGTTCAACCTGTAATATAGTCATCGCCATACAAGCCTCTCGCTTGTATGGTAAATCTTCAACCTCGTCACACAAGCTCCAAATGCTCGTGTGGTATATGATGAAGTATGATATCTTCACGCAGTATGCCATGTAGTGTAGTTCAAAATTAACTATTACTATCCTATGGCGACGTTTATTAATTACACACAGAACAACCAGCACTCCGCATCCAATGGCATTCACAGGAGTTGATATATAAATAAATTTGCGCATCCAACTCATTAAGGTTTACCTATTTGTCGGACACACAAATAAATTCTTTACTCAACAACAAATCCATTTGCCAGTTCAGCATGTGTATATATATGCATATCTACGCTAAAAATAATATTTTTAGCGAACAACTATTTATTTCCATACATGACTATTTTTAAACACTTCATATTCATGGTAAAAATATTATTTTCAATCAACAAATATTTATTTTAACCTTTGGTTATTTTTAACAGTTCATATACATGTTAAAAATATTATTTTCAATCTACAAATATTTATTTTAACCTTTGGTTATTTTTAACGGCTTATATACATGTTAAAAATATTCTTTTCAATCTACAAATATTTATTTTAACCTTTGGTTATTTTTAACAGTTCATATACATGTTAAAAATATTATTTTCAATCAACAAATATTCAAACAACACAGCAAACAATTTATTAATTAAAACTACTCATCCAAAAATGAAAATAATAGTAAAGTAGGAAACAAAACGGAAATGCAAGATATTGTAAATTTACCTTGCACTAAGGTTAATCAGAGACGTCCACCCTGCAATTGGGATAAGCTTGCTTAATGCTTTCTTCCGTTTCCCAAGTATAGTCTCGTGAATCTCCACTCCATTGCACTTTGACTAAGTGAACCTTCTTGTTCCTCAGCTCTTTAGTTTCTTTGCCAATAATCTTTATTGGCTGTCTACTCACAGCCAATTCTGGAGTAATTTCCAAACCCTGTTGCGCGGCTTCTTCCACGACCAAGTCGGGATCATGCACATGCTTCCGCTGCTGAGATATGTAGTGTACACCAGGCAACCGGTGAGGTAATTGAACTCTATAAGCGAGAGTTCCAATCCGTTCAAGTATAGGAAATGGACCAATAAATTTGGGTGCCAACTTCCTAGTTTTTCCAAACCTGACCACTCCTCTCATCGGAGAAACCCTTAAATACACATAGTTACCAACAGAAAAAGATAAATCTCTTCTTCTCGAATCTGCATAGCTCTTCTGTCGGCTTTGAGCTGCTAGTAATCGTTTCTTAATGAAGTCGACCTTGTTAGAAGCTTCGCGAATCATATCTGGTACCAATACAAGTCTATTGCCAGGTTCAACCCAACAAGCTGGAGATCTGCATGGTTTACTATACAGTGCTTCAAATTGCGACATTTGCAAGCTCGCCTGATAGCTGTTGTTGTATGAGAACTCCGCTAAATGCAAGTGGTCTTCCTATAATCCACCAAACTCAATAATGCAAGCCCACAATAAATCTTCTAGAATACGGTTCACCCTCTCAGTTTGACCATTTGTTTGAGGGTAGTATGCGGTGCTCAGGTTCAGTTTTGTTTCCAATTCTTCTTGGAATGCTTCCCAGAATTTACTAGCAAAAATCGGGTCTCTATCACTGGTTATGCTGATCGGGACACCATGCAGTCTAACAATTTCTTTAAAATAAATTGGCGCCAGACTGTGAGCTGTTCTATTTGTGAAATGGGCAGTCTTCGTGAAGCGATCTACGATCACCCAAATAATGTCATTCCCTCTCTTAGTCCTAGGCAGTCCATCTATGAAATCCATAGAAATTTGTTCCCACTTCCCCTTTGGAATTTCCAATGGTTGTAACAATCCAGCCTGTTTCTGTTGGTCGCTCTTGACTTGTTGGCAAGTAGAACACCTGCTAACGTACAAGGAAATGTCCCTTTTCATAGATTTCCACCAGAAAGTGCGCTTGATATCATTATACATTTTGCTAACTCCTGGATGGATACTAAGCTTTGACTTGTGACATTTATCCAGTACTTCTCTTCTGAGCTCTGGAATGTTTGGAACACACATTCGACCTTTCAGCCTCAGAATCCCGTTGCTGTCAATTTGGAAACTCGAGGGTTTGCCTTTCTGAATTCTCTCTCTGATCTTCTGAATTAAGTGATCATCCTTCTGAAGAATAGAGATCTAGTCGATCAACGAAGGCGTAATAATAAGGCTGGCGATGATCGAATTCTTTCTGTTGAGGGTGTCAGCTACAACATTGGTTTTCCTGGCATGTACAAAATATCAAGATCATATGCCGCAAGAAATTCTAGCCAACGCTGCTGTCTCAGGTTCAGATCCTTCTGGGTGAACAAGTATTTCAATGACTGATGATCTGTAAATAGCTCGAACTTCTCACCCAACAGATAGTGTCTCGAGATTTTCAAAGCAAATACGATAGCTAACAACTCAAGATCATGAGTCGCATAATTCTTCTCATGCGGTTTCAGTTGACGGCTAGCATAAGCAGCTACTTGGCCCCTCTGCATCAATACCGCACCAAGACCTTCCTTAGAAGCATTTGTCCAGACTTGCAAGTTTTGATTGCCATCGATAATTGTTAACACCGGAGCAGTGGTCAATCTCAATTTCAGCTTTTGGAAAGCTGCCTCACATTTAGGAGTCCAGTTGAATCTTGCGTGCTTCTTAGTAAGCTTTGTCAATGAATTAGATATCTTCGAAAAGTCCTTAACAAATTTCCGATAATAACTAGCCAATCCACGAAAGCTTCGGACTTCTGTCGGAGTAGTTAGCTGTTTCCAATCCTTAATAGCAGTGATTTTACCGGGATCCACAGAAATTCCTTCCTTTGACACAACGTGGCCAAGGAACTTTACCTCTTCTTGCCAGAATATACACTTGGAAAATTTGGCTTTCAAGACATTTGTTCTGAGAATTTCCAACATTTGTTCCAAATGTTTTGCATGCTCGCTCTCTGACTTAGAGAAGATCAGAATATCATCAATGAATACTAGTACGAATTTATTCAATACATCACGGAATATTCGGTTCATTAGATCGACGAAATAAGCTGGAGCATTACATAATCCGAATGGCATTCTAACCACTCATAGAATAAATCTGGCCCTCTGAAAGCAGTCAGAGGAACACACTCCTCGGCAATACGAAGTTGATGGAAACCTGTAGCTAGGTCCATACGTGAAAATACTTGTGCGCCATTCAATCAATCCAACAAATCATCAATCTGCGGTAATGGATACTTATTCTTTAGTGTTTGCTTATTCAAGTCATGATAATCTACGCATAATCTGAGAGTACCATCGGACTTTGGGACAAACACCACGGTTGCTCCCAATTCAGAGAAACTAGGTTTGATCAGACCCTTCCATACCAGCTGTCGAGTTTGATCATCTAACTCTTATTTCTCCTTTAAAGTCATTCTCCGAATAGCGTACACTGCTGGCCTGGCATTCAGAATTAAAGTAATTTTAAAATCTATTTCTCAACGAGGAGGTAAGCTAACAACTTCCTCGAACACATCCGCATAATTCTTGACGACAGGAATATCTTTTATTACGATCGAAATATCCTCTGAGACGATAGAAATCTGTTCTATTTGAGCAGGAGAAACATCCAAAGCTGACCAGAAATCGTTTCTATCCGTACTCAGACCTTCACATGGTATGGTTATATACCCTAGCTTTGTTTTAACTTTAACCACTCTTTCTGCACAATTAACTTCAGCTTCATATTTGGTTAACCAATCCAATCCCAAAATAAGATCGAATTCGGCAAAGTTCATGACGATCGAGATGGTAGGGAACCGATAACAGGAAAAAGTGACAGACACCCCACAAATCCAACTAAGATCAAGGGAACCCCCAACTGGATTATGGACAATGATGGGTTCTTTAAGATTTTTCAGGTTCAAGTCCAATTTCTTAACCATCTTAGTTGAAATAGAACTCTTGACGCGCCCGTATCAAATAGTACTTTAATTGGGATATTTTTGACATTAAGCGTGCCTTCTAAAACATCTGGCCTTCCCTGACTAGCTGAGGGTGCAGGAACTTCTGCTACTTCATTTACATGTACTGTTTCAGATTTCTTTAACAGTTGACAAGCCTTTGAAAGATGCCCAGTCTGATGGCATTGACTGCACTTCCTTTTCTCTTGAAACTTCTTATTGGATTTAGATCCATTCTTTCTTTGTTTCTTCAAAGATCTGCAACTTATCGACAAATGTCCTGGCTTATTGCAGTTACTGCACATGGAAGTCGTTACTGGTCCTTTCCCAGATTTAACCCTTTTTCTATTGAATTTAGGCTTCTTTCTGAACTCAGATGCCGTACTCGCCTCTGGCTGTGTACTTGTCTCTAGGCTATCAGATTCAAACTTTCTTTTGCTGCTAGAACTGACTTCCTCTTCGTCATGTAGAAGACCTTGCTTATCAAGATCTTCATACTGATAAGCCATGTATATCATTTCAGAAAAAGGAAGGTTCACATGACCAGTTACTATACTTTGGTACTTTCTTTGAAGCCCGTTAATAAACCTCATATTCTTCCTCTTAGGATTTTGAATTAGATTCGGGCCAAAACGAGAAAGTTCATTGAATTTCTTATGATACTCCGGAATGTCATATCTCCTTATATCAGATAGTAGAATTGATCGTATAGCCGCTCAGTTGCTTCTAGAGGAATAAATCTTTCTTGGAAAATTTCTTTAAATCTATCCCAGGTAATATTACCTTTTGGATTCTCCTCAATAACAGTGTCCCACTAGATTAAAGCTTCGTCTTTGAGTGCCCAAGATGCCAGTAATCTTTTCTGATCATCTCTCAACTTTAAACCCACAAATATTTTCTCAGCCAAATGCATCCAAGCTTGAGTTTGAATAATGGATTCATCGCCCGAGAACGGTACTCCACTCAGATTTTGATACTTGATTAATAGAGCTTCTATACCTGGTTCTGACTTACTTCTTCTACTTCTGCCACTCATCTTTCTATGTCTGCAAATGGCAGACAAAGTTTCATGTCAACAGAAAAGGCATTGTAAAGCATAGGGACATATACTTAAAGGTAAATGTGTCAATTGGGGTGTATTTCATTCTGCTCCACTCATTCAAGGATATTACTGATCCTTTCTATAATGAGTTATCCATCTTAGAACACTATTGGTTCTATTTCTGACGAGTCTGTTAATATGTTATATTCCAGAACTAAGGTTAACCAAAGTTCTGATACCACGTGTGACGAACCCTAACCCCCGTTCCATGGTGGCAAGGGTAATCTTTGGAATATAACACATAAACAATAACAATAGAATAGAAATATAACATTACACCAGATAATGTACAACAGAATACACTGGATAAACATAAACATCAGAGTTGCACAGTATAAGGATCACACTTAGTACAAAATACATTTTCAGATTTATATAAAATGTATGAAGCGGAATCAAACATAATATACATAACAGTGATTGAAACAGTAAAATAGAAATGATAAAGTCCAGCTCTAGTTCCACAGCTATCCAGAATAAGCCAGCTAAAACTTGAATACAAGGCTGCCCATGTAGAAAATAGGGCTCCCGAGTTTGCAAGGTGAAACAAACTACGATTCAGTCATGGGGACTGGTATGAGAAATCTACTTAACTTGTTCAATCAAAAGGTCAATCACTGGACCACGCCGCTAACGCGGAACGGGTTTACTCCATTGGATTGCCATTAGAAATCATAAAATAAATCTTTAAACAACGCAATGCATTTTAGAAAAATGAAGCCATTATAAGACTCAGGTCCCATCACACAATGCAACACAAACCAGAGGATAGAGTTTTACCTTATAATGGCCAAATATGCTTGGTACGAATAAAACAAAAGCATTTGATATTATTACTAGTGTTATATGTTTCAAAAACAATTTCCATTATAAGTATCAATCATAGACGGCATGGGTACCATATATGAAACGACCCGAACTTCCCCGGTCTCCGGAGAGAAGAGAAAGAACGAAATGGTTTGAGAACACGACAAAATAGAACGCAGACGGGAGAACATTTCATTGTATATTACAACAATTCCATCAGAATACAAGAATATACAGAGTATTAATGAATATTACACAGAAATATCAAAGATTTAAATTACATTTAAATACATAGCAGCGGAAGATAATACAATACACAACTAGAAGAGATATACGGATACAAAGCTTTCCGGATATCATTCCAGCTGTAAACCAGGATCCTGTGAATATAAATCTGCAAAACCAAAACTACTAGCTGTGTAACACCCCGTATTTTCTGTAAACATAAGAGTTAAAAATCAAGGTATAATTAATTTTTAGGAGAAGGAATAAGGGAAACGGGTTGCGCCATTGTGTTCATCTCGGAAAAATACGCGAAATAGAGTCCGAATTTGCGTAAATCGGAGTCCGTATGAAGAAGATATGGACGAACGAAGTTAGGCTGAAAAACCGGAAACAGGCCAGAATACACTGGCGCACTTGTGAAGTGCGCCAGTACAAAAATACACTGGCGCACCTGCCAAGTGCGCCCATACAAATCCAGCACCGAATTCTGGAGTGTTCTGAGGTGACGTGTCTTCTTTTGAGTGGCTGGATGATGTGTATTTGAGCTGTACGATTCTGATGACTTCTGGACTGATCTGAAGGCTCTAAATCACCCTATTCTCCTATAAAAACACCCCCAAACCTCACTTTCTCTCGACACAACTTCATTCTACCTATACTCTGCCTTTATTCTAACTAAAATAAAATAATGGTGTCGCTACTCTGCTGGAATCAAAACTAGAAGATAATCAACATCAGCCTAAGCAACTCAATTCAAACTAGAGATTAAAGTTTCTGCAAAGATTCTACAACAAGTTAAAGTTCTTTCTTTAATCCAATCAAGGCAAGTACAGTTATTTTCCGATATAAACGTTAATTCTGATTGTGACATGAATTGTAAATCTGAATATGAGATTATATCTGTTCTTTTCTGTTCTGTTTCTATCTATCTTATCTCTTTCCTCTTTTTGTTCTATAGCGAGGCTACCACGAGCCTGAGCCAATCTCATAAGAGAATAACATACGCTAAAATATTTGGGACAATAAAATGAATGATGCATAATTGGACTGATTTGTGACTGATTTGAGTGAAGGACATAGGTTGTAAACTAGATCTAGATCTATGCATATATGACAATTTGGGATTATCATATGATAATATATGACTTGTAAATCTGGAATATAAGGCATGTTAAAAATTAAGATCTGAATAGAAAGACATAATACAGGTTAGATCTAGATCCTTGGTCATATTTTATATAACGGACTATGACTTTAAAAAAAAGGGGAATATGGCTTAGGTAGAAAGATTTACATGGAAGTAGGATATCTATTATGTAAATAAACACCTAAGTAAGGGATCTTTGGGATATATGACATGCATAGTAATCTATGGTTATATTTGGTATAATCTATATATGGATCTTCTGTACTTTGCAAGTTTAATAAAAAGGGGAACATATGATATATGGTAAATTATGACCATAATCTGTGCTATGTGAATTTAATGCAAACATGGGATAAATGATCATATTGGGAATCATGACTATTATTTATGCATGTGAACTTAGGCAAGATTTATATTTAGGCAAGATATGTTGTGAAACCTTAAGGAATGATTAAATCTAATATATTTGCCTAATTTGCAAGTTCTTATCTGTCAATTCTGCCTAAACTGCTAATTAGATTGAGATGCCTAGTCTGTTAAATTTATCTGTTGAGATGCCTAATCTGTTATATGCTAAAATCTGCTAGTTTGTTTATCGGCTAAATCCGTTAAGTCGCCTAATCTGCAAAACTTATTATCTGCTATATCCGTTAAGTTGATATATTCAGTCTGTTGTTGTCATTAGCTATGAATAATTGACATGTATATTAGGCATGAGTATAAATGGTAAATCGTTAATTAATTGGCCGCAAAAATAAACATGGCTAACTCGAGGTTAGAATGAGTTTGCGACGTAATTCTGCCCGGAACCGCCCGGCATATTCCAGTGGTCGCAAACAATAGGTTCTAATGTGAGAAGTTAGTCATAACGTGCTTGAAACCTGAGGTTAGACTCAGTTTGCGACAGAAACCTGCCCGGAACCAACCGGCCTAACCAGTAGCCGCAAACTGTCAGTCTAATGTGAGAGGTTTGGGCATTAATATTTAATTAATGAAAATCTGAGATAACTGTGATGTCTAAAACGTGTTGGGTAAGGTTAAACCAATTGGACCAATGAATCTGATAAACCCGTTTCATGAATCCATAGGCCCAATACAAAGTTAGATAATCTGGAACCAGTTAATCTGTAAGCCTGTTAATCCGAACATCTGATCCGTTAGTCTGAAAACCTGTTAACTTGATTGCCTGATCAGTGAACTAGTTAATCTAAATTTTGTATGTCTGAAACTTGTAGACAAGTTAAACTGAAATCTGTTAGTCTGGGGACACAAGGTTAGGAGGGGAATTACTTGTGTCATCTGTTGTTTGGGACCCATATTAGTCAGTAACCCTTTCTGGTATCAAAACTTTGACCCAACAGGAAGTTGGGTCCAGGCATGCTTATTGAACTAATTATAAGCGGTTCATTCTGATAATGGCGAGGGGTGCTGATGGTGCGTTCCAACCGGGTCATGTGCGTGCATGGATCCCGGTCTGCCTCTGAGGATGTAAGACGCCGTGACATCTGTAAATAGGTCTGTGCCAATTGGTTGTCACTTTAGGGAGTGATACACCCTATTGTGGGGCCGACACAGGATATTTATGTATTAGGGAGCCGATCGCTTGGGGTAGGGTTTTAGGGTACACTTAGTTCTGTCTGTTTCTGTTGGTACCGTCTGTTTCTGTTGGGTGGTAACACCTGTCTGTTTCTGCGTGGTACCGTCTGTTCGGGTGGTAAAGGCCCATTACTAGTGTACACCTAATTCTACATTGTGTTTCCGTAGGGATTAATCTGTTTCTGAATCTGTCTGTTTCTGATCGGGTAGTAAAGGCCCATTATTAGCATCCTGTTTCTGTTAAATTATTCTATAAATGTTTCTATTTCAGTTTAGACATTAGGGTGACACCTAATTCTATTATACTAGTATTAGTGCAGAGAAGTGTAAAGCAATAGCCTATGTCATTCTGTTCTTCCATTATATCTGCTACACCTATTACAGTTATCTCTCATCCAGTTTTATGTTCATGTCATATTATTATTATCTGTTCATATGCTGAAAGTCACTGGACTTGCCAGACTTTTTGTCTGACCCTTGTTGTTTCGCCTCCTTTCTTCCGTTCCCCCCTAGATTATCCAAGGAGGGAATACTTTAGCTTGATCCGGATTTCTCTCTGCTTGAAGTGCTTAAAGTATGGCTTGGCTCTGTATAGCTCCCGTTCTATGGGGATTATGATTTTAAAACATGCATTTTGAAGGCTTTTGTACAAGACTGATATTTGTACTTGAATCCTGAGATTTGAAAGGATGTAACCATATTGATTTCTGTTTCTACTGTAATAAAGTTAAAAATTTTCAAGTATTGTTTTATTTGTCTTGTAAGTTTCTGTTCTGTTTACTAAAATGCTCCACCAAAGTTAAGGCATTCCCTTTGTGAGTGACCTTAACGGAGGTGGGGTGTTACACTTGGTATCAGAGCTGAAGGTTACCAGATTGGGTAAAGTTTTTGAAAACTATTTTCAAAAAGGTTTTGGAAGGAAGTATTTTCAAAAATAAAGCTTATTTTGAAAAACATGATCCCCAAGAGCCATATATCTTTCTTTCAGTCCTTTTTGTATTGAACCTTTCCTTTGTCGTTCCAGCATGTCTGAAGCATCTGAGATACCAGAGGGTGTTCATGTACCCGGTTGGTTTCGTCAATATCTTGAGGCTAGGACCGCCGCTGCAGGTCCAGCAAATGATCCCCCTCCTCCACCCCCTCCTCGTGCAATTGCTTTCTCAAAGATCTGTAGAGATTTTAGGGCCATGGGTGGGAAGGATTTCAAAGGAACTGAATCATTTGTAGAAGCAAGGAATTGGCTCAAAGAAACTGAGGATCTATTCGTTATCTTCGAGGTGGACGATAGGCAGAAGGTACAGTTGGCAGTATGGCTGCTCAAAGACGAAGCTTCCTACTGGTGGGAAGTCACTAACGCCGAGAGGCTGGTTGAGACATGGATGGATTTCAGAACAAGGTTTGAGACAAAATTCCTTTCGCAAGCTGAACGAAGTTTAAAATTGGAAAAGTTCTTATCTCTTAAGCAAGGAAGTATGACGGTCAAGGAATACGTCAACCAGTTCAACCAACTAGCAAGATTCGGATTGGATTTAGTCAACACTCAGCATAAAAAGGCTCTCCGCTTTGTTAAAGGGTTGAATGAGCAACTGCACAGCCTAGCCATGACCCATGTACCCGTGGGAGCAACTTACGAGAAATTGGTGGATATGGCACTACTGCACGAGGAAGACAAGGGCCCGAAAGAGACAAAGAAGGAAGAACCACAGAATAAGAAAGCGGGGCCCAAAAAGGAAACATAAAAGAAGGATGAGAAGTCTGAAGATAAGAAGGGGAAAAAGTGCTTTACTTGTGGGAGCTCGACTCATCTGAACAAGGATTGCAGAAAAAGGAAGGGCGCTTGCTTCAACTGTGGGGAGATGGGACACTTCACTAGGGACTGCCCGAAGAGACGAGGACAAGGAGGGCAGGCGAACACTCTTGAGGCTAGTGGCTAGGATAGAAATAGGAAAATTTCTATAGTAGGTTTAATTTCTTTATCTGATTATAGAGCTAAGACTTTTTCTGATTCTGGTATTTTGATTTTGTAATCGATACTCTGCACTTTAGTACTAGTATTATTTCTGAATTTCGCTGTAGACTCAGACCCATAAGGGTTATGGATCATCTGTTTGAGATTGGGGTTTGAGGGATATCTGTGTTAGGCGTCAAGTATGACGCATACATTCTGAGTTTTCGTGGGGTATGATTTTATCATGCTTAGCTTCCTAAGAATCATTAGGGAACCTGATCTGTACCAGTAGTCTGTAAATATCTAAATACTTTTGATAGGATTTCCAGTTTTGACATTGTCTAAAGAAGGTAATCCTCTGGGTGTCAATTTGATGTTGGTTTCGGTCTTTGGGGCCGATACTTAGGACCCATGTCAAATGGGAACCAAATTTTCGTTCTATCTGTACTCGCTTCCATCATTCGACTGTATCCTATCGATCGAATCTTCGAACTTTAGGTAGAAACTAATGGGTGTAAACATGTGTTTGAGACATGTTATGTTTGATGGTTGCAAGTGGATGCAAGTGGTTGCTAGTGGTTGCCCGTGGATGCATATACACACACTAGGCACTAGATCGGCTCGAAAACACTCTCATACTGCATACGGATGGGTGAGCATTTTTCAATTCTTGTGGATGCAAAATGATTGATTCAGCACATGGATGTTGCATTTGAGTGAATGATTGTGCACTCATATAGAAATAATATATATCATTAGAATTCTATTGCATACATGTTGGACTCATGGCACTGACATAATTCGCATTAAGGAGGTCAACTGAATCAGTAGACCGCCTGATCTTTGCATTAGATAAGGAACATATACACACACTTTTGCAAATGTTCATACAACATTAGAAGTTTTCTAAGGACAATGGATGCTTGTGGATGATGGTTGAGTAGATGGGTGATTGGATAGTAGGACACATTCTTCTTAACTTGAAGATTTCGGGGACAAAATCCTCTAAGGAGGGGAGAATGTAACACCCCGTATTTTCTGTAAACATAAGAGTTAAAAATCGAGGTATAATTAATTTTTAGGAGAAGAAATAAGGGAAAGGGTTGCGCCATTGTGTTCATCTCGGAAAAATACGCGAAATAGAGTCCGAATTTGCGTAAATCGGAGTCCGTATGAAGAAGATATGGACGAACGAAGTTAGGCAGAAAAACCGGAAACAGGCCAGAATACACTAGCGCACTTGTGAAGTGCGCCAGTACAAAAATACACTGCCGCACCTGCCAAGTGCGCCCATACAAATCCAGCACCAAATTCTGGAGTGTTCTGAGGTGACGTGTCTTCTTTTGAGTGGCTGGATGATGTGTATTCGAGCTGTACGATTCTGATGACTTCTAGACTGATCTGAAGGCTCTAAATCACCCTATTCTCCTATAAAAACACCCCTAAACCTCACTTTCTCTCGACACAACTTCATTCTACCTATACTCTGCCTTTATTCTAACTAAAATAAAATAATGGCATCGCTACTCTGCTGGAATCAAAACTAGAAGATAATCAACATCAGCCTAAGCAACTCAATTCAAACTAGAGATTAAAGTTTCTGCAAAGATTCTACAACAAGTTAAAGTTCTTTCTTTAATCCAATCAAGGCAAGTACAGTTATTTTCCGATATAAACGTTAATTCTGATTGTGACATGAATTGTAAATCTGAACATGAGATTATATCTGTTCTTTTCTGTTCTGTTTGGATCTATCTTATCTCTTTCCTCTTTTTGTTCTATAGCCAGGCTACCACGAGCCTGAGCCAATCTCATAAGAGATTAACATACGCTAAAATATTTGGGACAATAAAATGAATGATGCATAATTGGATTGATTTGTGACTGATTTGAGTGAAGGACATAGGTTGTAAACTAGATCTAGATCTATGCATATATGACAATTTGGGATTATCATATGATAATATATGACTTGTAAATCTGGAATATAAGGCATGTTAAAAATTAAGATCTGAATAGAAAGACATAATACAGGTTAGATCTAGATCCTTGGGCATATTTTATATAACGGACTATGACTTTAAAAAAAAGGGGAATATGGCTTAGGTAGAAAGATTTACATGGAAGTAGGATATCTATTATGTAAATAAACACCTAAGTAAGGGATCTTTGGGATATATGACATGCATAGTAATCTATGGTTATATTTGGTATAATCTATATATGGATCTTCTATACTTTGCAAGTTTAATAAAAAGGGGAACATATGATATATGGTAAATTATGACCATAATCTGTGCTATGTGAATTTAATGCAAACATGGGATAAATGATCATATTGGGAATCATGACTATTATTTATGCAAGTGAACTTAGGCAAGATTTATATTTAGGCAAGATATGTTGTGAAACCTTAAGGAATGATTAAATCTAATATATTTGCCTAATTTGCTAGTTCTTATCTGCCAATTCTGCCTAAACTGCTAATTAGATTGAGATGCCTAGTCTGTTAAATTTGTCTGTTGAGGTGCCTAATCTGTTATATGCTAAAATCTGCTAGTTTGTTTAATCGGCTAAATCCGTTAAGTCGCCTAATCTGCAAAACTTGTTATCTGCTATATCCGTTAAGTTGATATATTCAGTCTGTTGTTGTCATTAGCTATGAATAATTGACATGTATATTAGGCATGAGTATAAATGGTAAATCGTTAATTAATTGGCCGCAAAGATAAACATGGCTAACTCGAGGTTAGAATGAGTTTGCGACGTAATTCTGCCCGGAACCGCCCAGCATATTCCAGTGGTCGCAAACAATAGGTTCTAATGTGAGAAGTTAGTCATAACGTGCTTGAAACCCGAGGTTAGACTCAGTTTGCGACAGAAACCTGCCCGGAACCAACCGGCCTAACCAGTAGCCGCAAACTGTCAGTCTAATGTGAGAGGTTTGGGCATTAATATTTAATTAATGAAAATCTGAGATAACGGTGATGTCTAAAACGTGTTGGGTAAGGTTAAACCAATTGGACCAATGAATCTGATAAACCCGTTTCGTGAATCCATAGTCCCAATACAAAGTTAGATAATCTGGAACCAGTTAATCTGTAAGCCTGTTAATCCGAACATCTGATCCGTTAGTCTGAAAACCTGTTAACTTGATTGCCTGATCAGTGAACTAGTTAATCTAAATTTTGTATGTCTGAAACTTGTAGACAAGTTAAACTGAAATCTGTTAGTCTGGGGACACAAGGTTAGGAGGGGAATTACTTGTGTCATCTGTTGTTTGGGACCCATATTAGTCAGTAACCCTTTCTGGTATCAAAACTTTGACCCAACAGGAAGTAGGGTCCGGGCACGCTTACTGAACTAATTATAAGCGGTTCATTCTGATAATGGCGAGGGGTGTTGATGGTGCGTTCCAACCGGGTCTTGTGCGTGCATGGATCCCGGTCTGCCTCTGAGGATGTAAGACGCCGTGACATCTGTAAATAGGTCTGTGCCAATTGGTTGTCACTTTAGGGAGTGATACACCCTATTGTGGGGCCGACACAAGATATTTATGTATTAGGGAGCCGATCGCTTGGGGTAGGGTTTTAGGGTACACTTAGTTCTGTCTGTTTCTGTTGGTACCGTCTGTTTCTGTTGGGTGGTAACACCTGTCTGTTTCTGCGTGGTACCGTCTGTTCGGGTGGTAAAGGCCCATTACTAGTGTACACCTAATTCTACATTGTGTTTCCGTAGGGATTAATCTGTTTCTGAATCTGTCTGTTTCTGATCAGGTAGTAAAGGCCCATTATTAGCATCCTGTGTCTATTAAATTATTCTGTACCCGTTTCTATTTCAGTTTAAACATTAGGGTGACACCTAATTCTGTTATACTAGTATTAGTGCAGAGAAGTGTAAAGCAATAGCCTATGTCATTCTGTTCTTCCGTTATATCTGCTACACCTGTTACAGTTATCTCTCATCCAGTTTTATGTTCATGTCATATTATTATTATCTGTTCATATGCTGAAAGTCACTGGACTTGCCAGACTTTTTGTCTGACCCTTGTTGTTTCGCCTCCTTTCTTCCGTTCCCCCCCAGGTTATCCAAGGAGGGAATACTTTAGCTTGATCCGGATTTCTCTCTGCTTGAAGTGCTTAAAGTATGGCTTGGCTTTGTATAGCTCCCGTTCTATGGGGATTATGATTTTAAAACATGCATTTTGAAGGCTTTTGTACAAGACTGATATTTGTACTTGAATCCTGACATTTGAAAGGATGTAACCATATTGATTTCTGTTTCTACTGTAATAAAGTTAAAAATTTTCAAGTATTGTTTTATTTGTCTTGTAAGTTTCTGTTCTGTTTACTAAAATGCTCCACCAAAGTTAAGGCATTCCCTTTGTGAGTGAACTTAACGGAGGTGGGGTGTTACAAGCTGCCCGTGTCAAAATAAAGGCACCCAGAGTTTAGGTTAAAACAATAAACTCCAGGTTAGTCATGTGACTGGTGTGAGAACTAAAACAGTTATAAATCTTTATTTTAAAGTTAGGTAAATCAAGGGACCACGCCGTATAACATGGAACGGGTTTCCTTTCAAGAATTCCAGTGCATAAAACAACAGCGCAATGCTAAATAAAGAAAAATGAAGCTATTATAAGAACCAGTTCCCATCACACAATGCAACGCAAGCTGGAGGATAGGGTTTTTACCTTATAATAGCCAAGAATGCTTGATACGTTTAAAACAAATCATTTGATACTATTATAAGTGTATAGTGTATAAAACAACTTCAAATCATAAGTATCAATCATAGGTGGCATGAATGCCCCATACCACTATGTCGCCATATATAGGTTATACAATCAAAATCGCAAAGTCACGTATTTGGAAATTGGGTTTCCATCTATGAACCGAGGCCAAGGATCATCCTCTACCGATTCGAGACGCTCTAGCACCTGTCTCAGGAACAGCCGCAACTGCCCCATGGAGCGACAGGGCCGGTCCACCGATGTGGATTATTATGCCTGAACACTACGTTTCCCCGCCCTTTGGGGCGTAAATGAGCCAACGAATGACTCCATCGGACCCGGATCGTCCGATCAAACCGAGGCGCCTCGCAACAGCAACAACCACACAGGTGAAAAGTATATAAATGTCAGGGCTGGTAGGTCACTGACACCACCCTAGCTAGAAAGAAACGCATGCCCTCCCTGAGGTCCTCTCCCGTTTTTGGTTCACAACCGGGGTGTGAGGCTCGCGAATTCACGTTACACAATGCTGTGCCACACAGGCTGTGCTTTGATCATCACCATAAGACTTTGCTTTTCAACAGAAGCCTCGATCAATTGCCACTTAGGCATGCCACACAGGCAATTCACTCCATCCATTTGATATCCATCAATATATAACCCCTGAGCTCATACGTCTCAGAGAAGGGAGTTAAGCAAGAGAATTTATTCTCCGCTGCCAAACAGATATATATTTAATAGAAATCAATCACACGGACTAAAATCCAATGTCAGACACACAGTCCATTTAAAAGTCCGTTCTGGGTCTGAACGAAACCTGAGGCACCTAGTACCCCGCATATCATCGATCTCCAAGTACGTCTGGACGATCACCAACTGTTTCCATCTTCTTGGGTGTACATCCCAATCAAGATCATCAGTAATCACCCCAACGACGTGAAGACCTCCGGTCTTCGACCACCGTCTTCATCTTCGCCTTATCGTCGTATCAGTTATTCAGAATGGGATAAACCCGGTCTTTCCGAATAACTCGCGTATATTTTAAATAAGTGTTACACAAACACAACATACGCCTCATTCAGATTCATCAGTCACTAACCGTAAATTAACAAGAGAATAATTCCCCAAATATTAACCCCGAAGGCCGAAACCAACATCAGATCAGTATCTAGAAAACCGTTCTACTTAGCTAACCGACAGTTAGTTTCTAAATTTCACATTCATAGGGAAAGGTTCCCATTAATTTTATCAAAGATAAATCATTAAAATTTATTCTTTAATCTACTTTTGAATTTCGATTCAACTAGTCGGGATTAACGAACCTTACCGAAGTAATCATTTGTTTTAATTTCCCAATCCCAACCTATTCATCCCATGAAGTAAAACTGGTTATACTTCATATCTAACACCACAGTGTTATCGGTAAATTCAATTACCATTTCACGTTCAAATCTAATTAAAGATTTAACTAACACCTGGAGCAAAACTGGTGATACTCCATTTCGATTATTTCAATCTAATTAAAGATTCATTAAAACTCCACTTAGTTTTAATCTGTGACTGGGTTAAAGAATCAGTGTCATTTAAAACACGGTTCACGATAAACCCAAAATCACCTTCCATTAATTATCGGGTTAAAGAACAAGTGTTATTTAAAACACTATTCACGATAAACCCAAAAATCAATACTAATTCGATTCCAATTAAATATTATTTAATTGGTACACTTCATTAAATCTAAATAAAAAGATTTAATCTTTTCTCAATTGGGTTCAAGAACAATGTTAATAAAGACACCATTCACGACAAACCCAAATCACATTTGACTTTAAATACAAGGCTCTGAATAGAAAATATACCAGCTTATATTCAATATCAAATTCTACAACCAACAAATATCATATTGGAAATAACGATATATATATATATCTTTCAAATTCCCATAACAATATCAGTATCCTCACGAAATCCAACATCGAAATATTCCGAAGACAATTTCGATTCAAATCCATTCCAGTATAATTATTGGAAATTCTGGTTATTTTCAAAACCATTTCAAATCCAATTTATTTATTTAAAAATAAATAGAATTATTATTCTAGTTCAAAACTAGTTCATTTCGATAAAAATCTATTTTTATCTTTTCAAATATGGGATTTTTCATCCCAATTATTTCTAAATCATTTCTTTTGATTTTACACAAATTATTACTTTTTTTAATAATTTTATCTAGGCCCGTACAATCAATTTCCATCAATGGCCATCGAACTGCACTTACAACGACCTTTTTCAAATTTGATTTGGACATAATTCCAAATCCAACCGTTAGATTTCTAATTTCTAATATTCGTTAGAAAACTCTTTTCGATACGAACCCAATGGTTCTGGTTTTAGGAGAATCCGACGGTCGGATCTCCCGTAATATCCGTTCGAAGTCAATGGTCGAAATTCGCGAACTGCCGCGGCGCGGCGCGTTCTATTCAGGCCATTATATTATATATATATATAATATATATAATATATACTTCGTCGATTTCAATTCAAAACGTGCTTTATAAATCGTTTTAAATTCGTTTTCAAAATGGTTTCAACTTCATATTCAATTTCAAATCAAAATTTAATATTCCAATATAAATTCGTTTTAAATTCATTTCAAATCGATTTCAATTCAAATTGATTTCTAATTCAATTTCAGTTCATTTTCAATTCAATTTCAATTCTAATTCATTTATATTCAATTTAATTATAATTCATTTATATTCAATTTAATTCGAATTTCAATTCTTTTCAAAATATCAGATTTTGAAATCACTTTCGATATTCATTATAAAATGAATAAAATCGATATAAATATCGTTCACGTCAAAATGGCGTCAATCTAATCAACTCGGCTTCATATATTTCTATTTTCAAATATTTTATTTCAAATATTTCTATTTCAAAACTTTCTTTTTCAAAACTGGAATGAGGCCCAATCAATTACCATATAATGTTAATTATATGGATTTTCTTCAACACATGTATACAATAACAACGATGAATAATCAACCATCATCCAAAGTGCATTCTACACTGTATAAGCATCAAATATAAATATTTAACGCTTATAACAGTCTGTCAATCAATCGATCGACATACAACTAATTACTGGGATTAGTGTACGTCAAATATTATCCCAATACCCGTGTGGGGTTTCAAACAATCAAACACAGATTTTATTTGTGCAGTTGGGCGATGTGTAAAATTTATCGTCCCAATCAATATCAGTCAAATGTGTGTTTAAAAACAAATCGTTCGATTTGTTTATTTTTATTTCATTTCATATACACGTTAAAAATCCTATTTTTAACTATAAAATATTTTCCACTATAAAATATTTTATTTCATTGCACATCACATCACACAATCAACTACACATCAAAATCAAACAAGCAGGCATACAAGCCGTCCACGGTCTGTGGACGACGGGTGTCGGGTGCTACTAAACACCATCTGCATCCTAGTATATATTTCAACTAGAAAAATTAAATTGAAAGGTGAGAAGTTCCCACAGAATAGCTAATCCAACGCCACGACTCTTCATATGTAGAAAACTTCACCTTTCTTCCTTTTGTCACTTCAACCATCCGTGTTCGCTACATATATAAAAATCGAATTTTTACTTTGCTATTCAATATATAAAAATCTTTTTACTTTGCTATTCAATATATAAAAATCGAATTTTTACTTCGCTATTCAATATATAAAAATCGAATTTTTACTTCGCTATTCAATATATAAAAATCGAATTTTTACTTTGCTATTCAATATATAAAAATCGAATTTTTACTTCGCAACTCAATATATAAAATTCGAATTTTTACTTCGCTATTCAATATATAAAAATCGAATTTTTACTTCTCTATTCAATATATAAAAATCGAATTTTTACTTCGCTATTCAATATATAAAAATCGAATTTTTACTTCGCTATTTAATATATAAAAATCGAATTTTTACTTCGCTATTCAAAATCGAATTTTTACTTCGCTATTCAGTATATAAAAATCGAATTTTTACTTTGCTATTCAATATATAAAAATCGAATTTTTACTTTGCTATTCAATATATAAAAATCTTTTTTACTTTGCTATTCAATATATAAAAAACGAATTTTTACTTTGCTATTCAATATATAAAAATCGAATTTTTACTTTGCTATTCAATATAGAAAAATCGAATTTTTACTATGTTATTCAATATATAAAAATCGAATTTTTACTATTTTATTCAATATATAAAAATCGAATTTTTACTATGTTATTAATTATATAAAAATCGAATTTTTACTATGTTATTCAATATATAAAAATCGAATTTTTACTTCACTATTCAATATATAAAAATCGAATTTTTACGTTGCTATTCAATATATAAAAATCGAATTTTTTGCTTTGCGATTCAATATATAAAAATCGAATTTTTACTTTGCTATTCAATATATAAAAATCGAAATTTTACTTTGCTATTCAATATAGAAAAATCGAATTTTTACTATGTTATTCAATATATAAAAATCGAATTTTTACTTCACTATTCAATATAGAAAAATCGAATTTTTACTTCGCTATTCAATATAGAAAAATCCAAACTTTTCTTCATCGAAAATCCGCCCTTTGCTATATTATTCAAATATATAAGATCTGATTTTTTTTTCATCATTTAAAACTGGTTTTTATCCTCGTTTACAAACAATTTCATTAATTAAATAATCAAAAATAAATAGAAGGAAGACTTACAATAATCGGCGAGGGAGGGGGTATTGTTTGCATGCGCGAGGTTGGGGGGGGCTGTCTGAGGCGCGTCAGAACCAGGAGGAGGCGGCGGAGGGCGCTGGAGCGGGCGGCGGCTCTTCAGGCTGGTGGCGGGTCTCGAATCGAGGTGGGGGCATGGTTTGGGGGTTCAGATTAAAGACGAGAGCGACGCCGGGGTGAAGGGGGGGTTCGAGGTTGGTGGGCGCGCCACCTGGAGGCGGCGGTGACGATGAAGGGGGGGCGGCGTGGTGTTTAGGTTTTTTTTTCTTCTGAATGAACTCGAAACGGGGGGGGGGGGGGGGGGATATGTGAAAAGGAGGGGTATTATATTTATTTTTAATTAATTAATTTATTTAATTTCAAAAAGCAACTTTTTATTTCGAACTCGAAATCAAGCCCACCGCCTGTCGTCTACAGCTAATTACCCCCATTCCGAACACGATGGGATATATATCGTAAGCTGATTCGATCATTTCAATTAGTTTTCGTCAAAATCAAAATATAACTCTATATATTGAATTTGAAAGCGCATTTCAATTTACCGGGGTCAAATACGAACTCTAAAAATTCCCGAAAAATATTTTCTAGCTTCGTATTGACGATACGGTCCTAACAAAACTAGTTTCGTCGAATTCTGAGACTGTTTGAAAAATGGACAATTTCCAGTCGATTAAATCAACTAATACTGGTCAAACGCGTTTTCCTTTGCCACGCTCACATATTGATTCGAAAAATTATGAAATTTGAAACCTAGCAATAATTTGACATCACAGACCCAACAAAAGTGGTTTCGTCGAAATCCAAGGCCATTTGCAAAATTTCCATTTTTAAGGGCCTGAATTCGATAGCGTCTATTCAGAATTTTCAACTGGGCATATCTTTTGATTTCCGCTATGAAATTTTGATTTTTCGGATTCGTTGGAAAGATATTCCCAATTAGATCCTATTATTTTTGGTTTCACTAAAATCCGGTTTATTTTGCACCCAGTACATTCATTTGAAGTTTGAAATCGAATTATCGAACTACCGTGCCATTTTCAATTCCTTTTATAAATATAAATAAATATTTATATTCTATTGACGATTCAAACGAATATATACATTCGAATTATATTCAAAATAAATTTCTCGTCGATATTATTTAAAATAATTCATTTTAAATAATCAAAATTCGCTAAAATTGCTAAAATAAAAATTTTTAATTGGCCCAGATTTCCGGTTATTACAATCTCCCCCACTTAAAACTTTTCATCCTAGAAAAGGAACAAAGTCGAAAGTGGTTTGATTAATCAACTCTATGTTCGATCTGGCTTCCATTCTCCAACTTTTCAGTTTCTAAGAATTTTCAAATTCTTCAAAAATTTGGCTAACACCCTAAATTTTTGAAAAATTTCGCCATAACCTCCCTGCACCGGATACATGGAAAAATCCCGAAATCGCCATACAGGCCTTCTGATCTCAAAAAGAAAAAGAAAAAGCCAAGCGGCTAGCCAATCGGCTCATAAAATCATCATCACCCAAACAAAATAGTAAATTATGGTAAACATGTACCTATTTGTCGGGCAAACAAATTTTATTCTCTGATCTAGCCTCCTTGCTATGACCTGTTCAATGTAAGTGCATGTATATGCAAGCAAATTCGACCAAATTTCAATACAATTCACTATTTGATACAATTTGGCTCAAGGTTCAACATTTTAATTAATCAAACTATAATCAAACAACACAATCAGCAATCAATTAGTTGATTATCATTTCAAATTTATAACTTTGATACATAGTCAAAAATCAGATTTTTGATGCAAAATCACAACAATAAGCCCTATCTAATTTTGGTTCTCACACCAGTCAATAGGAAGTATATAGATATTACACGTTCGTCAGTCGAATATAAATTCTGATGATGATATATCAATCATCAGAATCACCCCCGGGTGACTAGAGTGTAACTCTATATCTATCCAATATATCAAAACTTCGAATACACGCTAGCTAGGCGCATACGCAAAATCTTTATATATTGGATTGTCCTAATCAATATGAAATAAATAATCAAATACGAATAATTGATTTTAAATTTTCAAAACAAAATTCGTTTTCACTTTAAAAATATACTCTTCACACTCGTTCTAGGATACTACTGATCCCATCTCTAACGAGTCATTCCCGTTGGATATTACTAATCCTGTTTCTGGTGAATTCTTTCGTATGGTTCTAATGTGCCTTGTTCTATGAGCTTTGTAAACCAAAGCTCTGATACCACGATGAAACGACCCGAACTTCCCCGGTCTCCGAAGAGAAGAGAAAGAACGAATTGTTTTGAGAACACGACAAAATAGAACGCAGACGGTAGAACATTTCATTTTATATTACAACAATTCCATCAGAATACAAGAATATACAGAGTATTAATGAATATTACACAGAAATATCAGAGATTTAAATTACATTTAAATACATAGCAGCGGAAGATAATACAATACACAACTAGAAGAGATATACGGATACAAAGCTTTCCGGACATCATTCCAGCTGTAAACCAGGATCCTATGAATATAAATCTGCAAAACCAAAACTACTAGTTGCCCGTGTCAAAATAAGGGCACCCAGAGTTTAGGTTAAAACAATAAACTCCAGGTCAGTCATGTGTCTGGTGTGAGAACTAAAACAGTTATAAATCTTTATTTTAAAGTTAGGTAAATCAAGGGACCACACCGTATAACACGGAACGGGTTTCCTCCCAAGAATACCAGTGCATAAAACAATAGCGCAATGCTAAATAAAGAAAAATGAAGCTATTATAAGACCCAGTTCCCATCACACAATGCAACGCAAGCCGGAGGATAGGGTTTTTACCTTATAATAGCCAAGAATGCTTGATATGTTTAAAACAAATCATTTGATACTATTATAAGTGTATAGTGTATAGTGTATAAAACAACTTCAAATTATTAGTATCAATCATAGGCGGCATGAATGCCCCATACCACTATGTCGCCATATATAGGTTATACAATCAAAATCGCAAAGTCACGTATTTGGAAATTGGGTTTCCATCTATGAACCGAGGCCAGGGATCGTCCTCTACCGATTCAAGACGCTCTAGCCCGTGTCTCAGGAACAGCCGCAACTGCCCCATGGAGCGACATGGCCGGTCCACCGATGTGGACTATTATGCCTGAACACTACGTTTCCCCGCCCTTTGGGGGCGTAAATGAGCCAACGAATGACTCCATCGGACCCGGATCGTCCGATCAAACCGAGGCGCCTCGCAACAACAACAACCACACAGGTGAAAAGTATATAAATGTCAGGGCTGGTAGGTCACTGACACCACCCTAGCTAGAAAGAAACGCATGACCTCCTTGAGGTCCTCTCCCGTTTTTGGTTCACAACCGGGGCGTGAGGCTCGCGAATTCACGTTACACAAAGCTGTGCCACACAGGCTGTGCTTTGATCATCACCATTAGACTTTGCTTTTCAACAGAAGCCTCGATCAATTGCCACTTATGCATGCCACACAGGCAATTCACTCCATGCGTTTGATATCCATCAATATATAACCCCTGAGCTCGTACGTCTCAGAGAAGGGCGTTAAACAAGAGAATAAATTCTCCGCCGCCAAACAGATATATATTTAATAGAAATCAATCACACGGACTAAAATCCAATGTCAGACACACAGTCCATTTACAAGTCCGTTCTGGGTCTGAACGAAACCGGAGGCACCTAGTACCCTGCATATCCATCGATCTCCAAGTACGTCTGGACGATCACCAACTGTTTCCATCTTCTTGGGTGTACATCCCAATCAAGATCATCAGTAATCACCCCAACGACGTGAAGACCTCCGGTCTTCGACCACCGTCTTCATCTTCGCCTTATCATCGTATCAGTTATTCAGAATGGGATAAACCCGGTCTTTCCGAATAACTCGCGTATATTTTAAATAAGTGTTACACAAATACAACATACGCCTCATTCCAATTCATCAGTCACAAACAGTAAATTAACAAGAGAATTATTCCCCAAATATTAACCCTGAAGGCCGAAACCAACATTAGATCAATATCCAGAAAACCGTTCTGCTTAGCTAACTGAGTTAGTTTCTAAATTTCACATTCATAGGGAAAGGTTCCCGTTAATTTTATCAAAGATAAATCATTAAAATTTATTCTTTAATCTACTTTTGAATTTCGATTCAACTAGTCGGGATTAACGAACCTTACCGAAGTAATCATTGGTTTTAATTTCCCAATCTCAACCTATTCATCCCATGAAGTAAAACTGGTTATACTTCATATCTAACACCACGGTGTTATCGATAAATTCAGTTACCGTTTCACGTTCAAATCTAATTAAAGATTTAACTAACGCCTGGAGCAAAACTGGTGATACTCCATTTCGATTATTTCAATCTAATTAAAGATTCATTAAAACTCCACTTAGTTTTAATCTGTGACTGCGTTAAAGAATCAGTGTCATTTAAAACACGGTTCACGGTAAACCCAAAATCACCTTCCATTAATTATCGGGTTAAAGAACAAGTGTTATTTAAAACACTGTTCACGATAAACCCAAAAATCAATACTAATTCGATTCCAATTAAATATTATTTAATTGGTACACTTCATTAAATCTAAATAAAAAGATTTAATCTTTTCTCAATTGGGTTCAAGAACAATGTTAATAAAGACACCATTCATGACAAACCCAAATCACATTTGACAATAAATACAAGGCTCTGAACAGAAAATATACCGGCTTATATTCAATATCAAATTCTATGACCAACAAATATCTTATTGGAAATAACGATATATATATATATATCTTTCAAATTCCCATAACAATATCTGTATCCTCACGAAATCAACCATCGAAATATTCCGAAGACAATTTCGATTCAAATCCATTCCAATATAATTATTGGAAATTCTAGTTATTTTCAAAACCATTTCAAATCCAATTTATTTATTTAAAAATAAATAGAATTATTATTCTAGTTCAAAACTAGTTCATTTCGATAAAAATCTATTTTTATCTTTTCAAATATGGGATTTTTCATCCCAATTCTTTCTAAATCATTTCTTATGATTTTACACAAATTATTACTATTTTTAATAATTTTATAAAGGCCCGTACAGTCGATTTCCATCAATGGCCATCGAACTGCACTTAAACGACCTTTTTCAAATTTGATTTGGACATAATTCCAAATCCAACCGTTAGATTTCTAATTTCTAATATTCGTTAGAAAGAACTTTTCGATACGAACCCAACGGTTCCGGTTTTAGGAGAATCCGACGGTCGGATCTCCCGTAATATCCGTTCGAAGTCAATGGTCGAAATTCGTGAACTGCCGCGGCGCGGCGCGTTCTATTCAGGCCATTATATTATATATATAATATATACTTTGTCGATTTCAATTCAAAACGTGCTTTATAAATCGTTTTAAATTCGTTTTCAAAACGGTTTCAACTTCATATTCAATTTCAAATCAAAATTTAATATTCCAATATAAATTCGTTTTAAATTCATTTCAAATCGATTTCAATTCAAATTGATTTCTAATTCAATTTCAGTTCGTTTTCAATTCAATTTCAATTCGAACTCATTTATATTCAATTTAATTCGAATTCATTTATATTCAATTTAATTCAAATTTCAATTCTTTTCAAAATATCAGAATTTGAAATCACTTTCGATATTCATTATAAAATGAATAAAATCGATATAAATATCGTTCACGTGAAAATGGCGTCAATCTAATCAACCCGGCTTCATATATTTCTATTTTCAAATATTCTATTTCAAATATTTCTATTTCAAAACTTTCTTTTTCAAAACTGGAATGAGGCCCAATCAATTACCATATAATGTTAATTATATGGATATTCTACAACACATGTATACAATAACAACGATGAATAATCAACCATCATCCAAAGTGCATTCTACACTGTATAAGCATCAAATATAAATATTTAACGCTTATAACAGTCTGTCAATCAATCGATCGACATACAACTAATTACTGGGATTAGTGTACGTCAAATATCATCCCAATACCCGTGTGGGGTTTCAAACAATCAAACACAGATTTTATTTGTGCAGTTGGGCGATGTGTAAAATTTATCGTCCCAATCAATATCAGTCAAATGTGTGTTTACAAACAAATCGTTCGATTTGTTTATTTTTATTTCATTTCATATACACGTTAAAAATCCTATTTTTAACTATAAAATATTTTCCATTATAAAATATTTTATTTCATTTCACATCACATCACACAATCAACTACACATCAAAATCAAACAAACAGGCATACAAGTCGTCCATGGTCCATGGACGACGGGTGTCGGGTGCTACTAAACACCGTCTGCATCCTAGTATATATTTCAACTAGAAAAATTAAATTGAAAGGTGAGAAGTTCTCACAGAATAGCTAATCCAACGCCACGACTCTTCATATGTAGAAAACTTCACCTTTCTTCCTTTTGTCACTTCAACCATCCGTGTTCGCTGCTTATATAAAAATCGAATTTTTACTTTACTATTCAATATATAAAAATCTTTTTACTTTGCTATTCAATATATAAAAATTGAATTTTTACTTCTCTATTCAATATATAAAAATCGAATTTTTACTTCGCTATTCAATATATAAAAATCGAATTTTTACTTTGCTATTCAATATATAAAAATCGAATTTTTACTTCGCTATTCAATATATAAAAATCGAATTTTTACTTCGCTATTCAATATATAAAAATCGAATTTTTACTTCGCTATTCAATATATAAAAATCGAATTTTTACTTCGCTATTCAATATATAAAAATCGAATTTTTACTTTGCTATTCAATATATAAAAATCGAATTTTTACTTCGCTATTCAATATATAAAAATCGAATTTTTACTTTGCTATTCAATATATAAAAATCGAAATTTTACTTTGCTATTCAATATATAAAAATCGAACTTTTACTTCGCTATTCAATATATAAAAATCGAATTTTTACTTTGCTATTCAATATATAAAAATCTTTTTACTTTGCTATTCAATATATAAAAATCGAATTTTTACTTTGCTATTCAATATATAAAAATCGAATTTTTACTTTGCTATTCAATATAGAAAAATCGAATTTTTACTATGTTATTCAATATATAAAAATCGAATTTTTACTATGTTATTCAATATATAAAAATCGAATTTTTACTATGTTATTCAATATATAAAAATCGAATTTTTACTTCACTATTCAATATATAAAAATCGAATTTTTACTTTGCTATTCAATATATAAAAATCGAATTTTTTCTTTGCTATTCAATATATAAAAATCGAATTTTTACTTTCTATTCAATATATAAAAATCGAATTTTTACTTTGCTATTCAATATAGAAAAATCGAATTTTTACTATGTTATTCAATATATAAAAATCGAATTTTTACTTCACTATTCAATATAGAAAAATCGAATTTTTACTTCGCTATTCAATATAGAAAAATCCAAACTTTTCTTCATCGAAAATCCGCCCTTTGCTATATTACTCAAATATACAAGATCTGATTTTTTTTCCATCATTTAAAACTGGTTTTTATCCTCGTTTACAACCAATTTCATTAATTAAATAATCAAAAATAAATAGAAGGAAGACTTACAGTAATCGGCGAGGTGGGGGGGGTATTGTTTGCACGCGCGAGGTGGGGGGGTGCTGTTTGAGGCGCGTCAGAACCAGGAGGAGGCGGCGGAGGGCGCTGGAGCGCGCAGCGGCTCTTCAGGGTGATGGCGTGTCTCGAATCGGGGGGGGGGGGGGGGGGTGGGCGGGTTGGGGGTTCGGATTAAAGAGGAAAGCGACGCCGGGGTGAAGGGGGGGTTCGAGGTTGGTGGGCGCGCCACTTGGAGGCGGCGGTGACGATGAAGAGGGGGCGGCGCGGTGTTTAGGTTTTTTTTTATTTTCTTCTGAATGAACTCGAAACGGAGGGGGGGATATGTATAAAGGAGGGGTATTATATTTATTTTTAATTTATTTATTTTCAAAAAGCAACTTTTTATTTCGAACTCGAAATCAAGCCTACCGCCTGTCGTCCATAGCTAATTACCCCCATTCCGAACACGATGGGATATATATCGTAAGCTGATTCGATCATTTCGATTAGTTTTCATCAAAATCAAAATATAACTCTATATATTGAATTTGAAAGCGCATTTCAATTTACCGGGGTCACATACGAACTCTAAAAATTCCCGAAAAATATTTTCTAGCTTCGTATTGACGATACGGTCCTAACAAAACTAGTTTCGTCGAATTCTGAGACTGTTTGAAAAATGGCCAATTTCCAGTCGATTAAAATCAATTAAAACTGGTCAAACGCGTTTTCCTTTGCCACGCTCACATATTGATTCGAAAAATTATGAAATTTGAAACCTAGCAATAATTTGACATCACGGACCCAACAAAAGTAGTTTCGTCAAAATCCGAGGTCGTTTGCGAAATTTCCATTTTTAAGGGCCTGAATTCCATAGCGACTATTCAGAATTTTCAACTGGGCATATCTTTTGATTTCCGCTATGAAATTTTGATTTTTCGGATTCGTTGGAAAGATATTCCAAATTAGATCCTATTATTTTTTCTTTCACTAAAATCCGGTTTGTTTTGCACCTGGTACATTCATTTGAAGTTTGAAATCGAATTATCGAACTACCACGCCATTTTCAATTCCTTTTATAAATATAAATAAATATTTATATTCTATCGACGATTCAAACGAATATATACGTTCGAATTATATTCAAAATAAATTTCTCGTCGATATTATTTAAAATAATTCATTTTAAATAATCAAAATTCGCTAAAATTGCCAAAATAAAAATTTTAAATTGGCCCAGATTTCCGGGTTATTACAATATATCATGTCGCCATATATAGGTTTACAATCAAAACCGCACATGTCGTAATTGGAAGTTGGATTTCCGTCATGAACCAAGGCAAGGGATCGTCCTTGCCGCTTCGAGACTCTCTAGCCCGAGCCTCGAGATCAGAGCTCGAGTGACCCTTGGATCTTCAGGGCCGGTCCACCCGATGTGGATTAAAATGCCTGAACACTCCGTTTCCCCGCCCTATGGGGTGTAAACTGGTCATATCCCGACCAGACCATTGGACCCGGATTGTCCGATCTAACCGAGGCACCTCGCAATCCATCATCCACATAAGTAAAATGTCAGGCCGTGTCAAAACACTGACACCGCTCCTAGCTAGAAAGAAACATATGTTCTCCCTGCATTCCTCTCTCGTTTCTGGTCCATACCGGGGTGTGAGGCTCGTGAATCAACGCTATACACAAAGCTAGCTATATCAAAGTCGTGCTTTGATGATCAACCACCAGACTATTATTTTCAACAAAAGCCTTGACCACAGCATCTTTGCATGCCACTTTGTCCATCTACAACGTCAGACACACATCCATTTACAAGTCCGTTCTGGGTCTAAACGAAACCAAGGCACCTTGTACCTCGCATATCCGTACAATCAACAAGTACGTCCAGACGGCAACCACTGTAGCCCCTTCAAGGTAGCTACTCCCATCATGGGAAATAGAAGCAATCCATCCTTTCGATGTGAAGATTATCGGTCTTGCACCGTCTTCATATCTTCGACTTCTTATCGTTGATCAATTATTTGAAATGAGAGTTAACTCGGCCTTTTCAAATAATTCACGTATATTTAGAATTCAAATCAGTTCTTTTCGTAGTTGAACTATTCGACGTTCACATTTTAGTTTATTAGTTTAATTTTCATGTCAAACACATCCAACCATCAAAATATCTGATAAACCAAGTGAAATCAGTTTATCTCCCTTCCATATATCTATATATATTTTATAACGATTTTTCACTATTTTTAATTATTTAAAAATAGCTCGTTTTAATTAAACGACGTTTTAGGCCATAACGCGGCACTGGAGCTGTTTTTCTTCAGATTTGATTTACACATATCTGAAAATCTAACCGTTGGAACTTAACAAATTTTACACCGTTGGAAAGATCTTTCCAAGGCGGATCCAACGGTTTCAGTTTCGAGAAAATCCGACGGTCGGATCTCTCGCTATAATCGTTTGAAGTTCGAATTCCAAAACGCGAACTGCAGCGTCGTTATTCGATTTATTTTAATTTATATATATATATATATATATATATATATATATATAGTTCATTTAACGATTTCTAAACCACTTTCAATTCATATGCCTGTTAAAAATAATATTTTTAACCAAAGAATTTTCTTTTCAACACATGAGTATTTTTAGCAGTTCTTACATATGATAAAAATGTAAATTTTATTGTTAAAACAATTTATTTCAAACATGGATATTTTTAGCGATTCATATATATAATCAGAATGTGATTTTTATTGTTAAAACAATTTATTCAAACACATATATTTTTAACGATTCATATATATAATCAAAATGCGATTTTTATTGTTAAAACAATTTATTTCAAATACGTATATTTTTAACGATTCATATATATAATAAAAATGTGATTTTTATTGTTAAAACGATTTATTTCAAACTTGTACACTCTATATACTTCATATGCATAATAAAAATGTGATCTTTATTCTCTAAGCAATTTATTTCGAACATGTACATAACATCTACACCACAGAATACTTAAATGTTATACCCGATTCCAACGTTGTTACAATCACAATCAATCAATTCCAAACAACAATCCAAACAATCACATCCAATATATATCGCCCATGGTTTGTGGACGAGAGGAGTATGTGTATATATATATATATATGTATATATTTCCATTTCAAGACCATATCGCTACATATGGTTCATACAACGCATGTACAACTTATACATTACTAATATAATTTATACAACGCCCTTACATAAGGTGTACAACGCTTGTATAATTTATACTTCGCTTATATAAGTTGTACATCGCCGTTTCAGTCCAGATTCAATTTAGAAATCTCATTTTGGGTTCCACTCCTCCAAAACTTGTAGGAAGCTCAGAAAAATATCCGGTCTCTTCTAGAATGTAGAAGACGTCCTCACGGTTCCGGTGTCTCTTGTTTCACTGAATTTCGACCACATAACAAAAGGATATGATTTTTATAAGTTTGCAATGCTTTAGAGTGTTAAAATCAGTTCAAAGGAAAACAGTCGTATACCTTTCCCTTTTATTCAAAACTAGGTTTGGATCTTCACGCAAATCCGTGCAAGTACCAATCAGCCTTCACCACATCCTAGCGCTCCGAGATGCGCACCTGGCGCCGCACACCCTAATGAACTCTAGCTGGTGGTTGGGGAGGATTTTGGCCTCGAACGGCGCCACTTCCGATGGGGAAATCTCGAGCAACACGCCACTTCAGGGGGTGCAACTGGTCTTGATTTGAAGAGGGGGAGATGGACTTCAGAAAGTTGAACGGGGGCAGTGGGTTTTAGTGAAGGGATTCACCGGAATATGGACGGGAAAGATGGAAAGGGGTTCCGCCGTTGGTCGCTGTTAAAGGAGAGAGAAAATTAATATTTTGGGAATTTTAAATTATGAAGGAAAAAATTCTATTGGCCGTTATATATTTTTAATTCAAAAATAGTTTTTTTTTCATTCGAACTCCAAATCAAACCCAACGACGACTGTCGTCCCTAGCTAAATACCCCCATCCCGGACACAATGGGATATGTTTCGTAAGCCTATTCAACTGTTTCAGTCAGTTTTTCTTCAAATTAAAATATACAACATTCAAATATCAATTTGAACGTACATTTTAATTTGCCGGGGACACATACTGATTAAAAAAATCACAAAAAAATACTTTTGACTTTGTTTTGTCGATACGGTCCCAACAAAACTAATTTCATTGAATTTGGAGACCGTTTGAAAAATGGACTTTTTCTGGTTGATCCAATTCAAACTAAAATTACCAAACGCGTTTTCCTTTGCCACGCTTACATATTAATTCCAAAAATTATGGAACTTGGAACCTAGCAATAAATTGACCTCCCGGACCCAACAAAAGTGATTTCGTCAAAAACGGAGGTTGTTTGCAAAATTTCTATTTTTAAGGGTCATATCTATTCTATATTGACTGTTCAGAATATTCAACTGGCCATATCTTTTGAGTCCCGCTATGAAATTTCAATTTTTCAGATTTGTTGGAAAGATATACTCAAATAGATTCAAATACTTTTGGTTTTGCCAAAATCCGCTATATTTTGCATCCTATGCGTTTAGTCAAAGTTCAGTGTCTGTACTATATTTTCTTTATATTCTACACTGAATATTCGACTGGCCATAACTTTTGATTTCCGCTATGAAATTTCAATCTTTCTGATTCGTTAGAAAGATATTTCCAAGAAGATTTAAATATTTTTGTTTTCACCAAAATCCGCTATATTTTGCATCCTGTGCGTTCAGTCAAAGTTCAGTGTCCGTGCCATGTTTATTTTGAATTCTGCACTGACAATTCATTTGGCCATAACTTTTGATTCCCGCTTTAAAATCTTGATTTTTCGGATTTGTTGGAAAGATATATCTTAATAGATTTAGATATTTTTTGTTTCGCTAAAATCCGTTATAATTTTCACTCTGTACATTCAGTCAAAGTTCAGTGTCTCCGCTATGTTTATTTTGAATTCTGCACTAACAATTCATTTGGCCATAACTTTTGATTTCCGCTATGAAATCTTGATTTTTTGGATTCGTTGGAAAGATATTTCTTAAGAGATTTAGATATTTTTTATTTCACAAAAATCTTTTATATTTTTCACTCTGTACATTCAGTCAAAGTTTAGTTCAAATTTCCAACTGTCGCGCTATTCTTACGTCAAAATTCATTAAAATAGCCAAATTAAAAATTTTGAATTGGCTTAGATTTTCCGGATTGTTACAAAACTTGATTATATAAATCAACAAATTGATGGATCGGAGAATGAACTTCAAAATTATATTCACTTGATTTGATAAAAAGCCACGAAGCTCCTTCCAAATGTAGATTCCGTAACTGAGTTTAATTAACAGGACATAAAACGCTATTCCAAGTATAAGCAACTTCACGACGATCGGACATAAGTTTCATTAATTTCATTCTAATTTTATCCAAACAAGCAATGATTGGTAAATGTCTTTCCTCCAAAATCCACTTGATAAAACTATCTGAACAATTAGATGACATTTCACCGTAATGACAACTAGGGAAAAATATGTTAGTAAACTTCTCAAATGGAATTCCACTCAAAAAGTTTGTCGCGGTCGATCCACCAACATCTCTAAAATTCTTCAGCGCAACATTAAAATCAGTCAAATTGTATGCATAAGCGATTCTTGCAAACGTATCCAACAACATCCTCTTATTTGTTTTGAAAAATTGAGATTTTAAAGCAACTTTTAAATTGTTAGTCAAGTGATAAAAACAAGATCCATGATTTAAATTTCGAAACACCTTTGGAATAGCAACAAGGATACCAGGACGACGATCAGATATGAAAACATAGCTTCTACAATCCTCTTTAAGAAACTCTTCATGTTGTTCGCAAACCCAAATCCAGTTATCTTCATCTTCTCCAGATACAATGGCAATTGCTATAGGGAAAACACCTTTTAAAATAAATTTAGCTTAGTAATAGAATAAACAACATGAATATTTTTTAAAAAAAAAGGCAAAACGTGCGCAAATAATAAATAACTTAATAGTAGTTATACAAGATAAAACATATTTATGTTAAAAAAAATCATACAGGCAATTCCATGAAATTTTACCATAATTACTAATAGTTTCACCATTGCATACATATTTTAAAAATAATTTCATACTTATTTGAACATAAACATAACAGTTGCGTAAACTGTGTATATTCAAAATAATTTCATTAAAGTATGCATATATCTAGAATAGTTGCATATCATTGTGCAAGTTTTTCGAATATTTGTATACAGTACTTACAAATTCTGAATAATTGTATGCATTTGTTTATAATTTTTGCATTATTTCATGCAAGTCCTAACCAGAAGAAGAATAATTGTATGCATACCTTCATCATACTATCATACATGCATGCAATTTTTCAAAATAATTTCATATATTAATGCACATATTCAAACAAAAAGCATATAGGCGTGCATAAAATAAGAATATTTGCAGTTATAACAGAAAAAATATACTGTAAAACAACATACCTTCATTTCCATTTTTACCCGTAGCATCCATTAAACACCCTTGAGCTCTTCCCTTCATAAAAGTAGCATCAATAAAAATTAATGTTCGACAATATTGAAATCCATATGCACAAGCCTCAAATCCAATAAAAACTTTCTCAAATTGACGTGTAGAATCATTGCACTCCAAAACAACTTTACTTCGAGGATTAGTAGTAAGAACTGCATCACAAAACGACTGCAAATGATGATAAGACATTATGTCTCTTCCACGTAAATCTTTTAATGCCAACCTCTTCCCACTATAATCATAATAATACTTCAAAATAACATAATACTCAATTTGAAACAAGTTAATAATGTCCTTTGTCTTCATTAACGGATTAGCTTGAATATGATCAAAAACCAACAGCTTAATCAATTTACTGGATATAACAGGATTGTTTATGCCACGAATTCGGACACCACAAGTATGTTCCGGTTGAAATCACTTTGCAACAAAATATCCAGGAAGATCAAACTTAAGATAAGCATGAATTCTGAAACTACATTTTTTTTAGAACAAACAATAGTAACTCTTTCCTTATCATTCTTAACCAAATTAAGCTTATATCCAGTTTTCATACTATACATCATCAAATAAAGTCTAAATTCAGTAACACCTCCTTTAAATTGTTGACCAACACCAGAGAAAACAGATTGATTCAAATCACTTCTCAACAATTGCTTAAATTTTTAGTCTCACTCACTGGTACTAGAAAAAGAGGAATCACTACCAAAAGAAGAATCGCTACCATAAGCAACTGAAGAAGTACTTCGAACGATGTCAACAAAAAAACCAAATATTCCTCACGATTACGTGGAGCCAACAAAAGAATGGATTGAAGATCAGAATTACTTTCAATATTCCTTCTCAAACCATCTCTGCAGTGATATAATTCAAATGCAACGGACTTAACTCGGTCCATTTACCACAAACAACATCTCTCACGAAAGCAACAGAACTATCAAAATAAAGATGAATAGAACAACTATCATTCCCAAAATTCAGCAACACCAAGACACCAATATTTGCAGGACCACTACTTGAAAAATAAAAATTAATCAGCTTAATTTACAGTAATCAAATAAAATTAAAAAAAAACATATTCAGTAAATTATAACTAGATGCATACATATACGCAAATAACAGAAATATCTGCATACTTACATGCAAAATTTTAGAATATTTGCACATATTATACTAAAAAATAAATCCAAAACACTTGTAATATGAATTCAGTAAGAATATATTCATAGATGTTTGCAACTAATCATCAAGCACGCAAACAAACAGAAATTAAAAAGAGCTGAATATTTGTATGCATATATAAGGAAATTATGCACACTTATACGCAACTTTTCTGAATACATTCAAACACACGTGTTATACCAATAGTTGCATTTTTGTATGCTCAAATTCACAATGTATGCATATTTCTATCCATCTATGCAGAATAGATGAAAAATATGTTGAAAAATTAATTTACACGGCTGCACAATCAGCAAAAAAAATAAAACTTCATAAAATAATTAAACTATCCATCAATTAAACTAGACAATTAAACTAATTCAGATTAATTAATTAACAAAAATCGATTGCAAAAGTGAAATCAGTTTACAAAATTTTAAAAATAATAATAAAAAAGTATAAATTACCCTGACGAAGACGAAGCCATTTTATAAATAAAACGTTGATCAAAATAAATCTCTGGAAAAATTGACGATCAAATTGAATTTTGTATTAACCAAATTCGATGTTCAGAGAACTAGAAAGAAGATGCCGCTGCCATTAGCACGTAAAATATTTGTTTAAGATTTTTTTTTATCATTAATAAGAAATATCGAATCAGATCCTAAAATTATGCCATAATTTTCAAAATGGGCAATTATGGAAAAAATAAGCAGATATTTTAAAAATAAGGATGAAATTTATATGTTTCCAAAGGGGAGGATGTGAGCCTAATTAAGTTTAATTTTAAAGATGTGAGCCTAATTTTCACATTATCCTCTCAAAGAATTCAAATCAAATCAATTATACTTAGTTGACATACAAAAAGAAAGGGAAGTCTTTGATTACAAATCTCTAATTAAGCACATGCTTATCTTCCCACTGAGAGTGCCATACATCAAAAGGAATGCATTGTTTACAGATCGTCAATCAAGCACCATGAAAGGAATATTCTTTTTTCTTTGGAAAGAATTTCTTTTCATATATTTTTCTTAGGCCTTATATTTACATTGATAAGGAGACTACATCCCTATAAATACTCCTAATGTTCATTATATACTGATGTTCCAATTTCTGTATTCTTCTTCTTAATAAAGTTTTGTTTATTTCAGCTTATTCTTCTTTTCTTTTATAACAATACGTGTTTTATACCAATTAGTTTTGGTAGAACACAAATTGTTATTTGTTTTTCTTTATTGCATGCTAGTGATTGACCGTTTGATTAGATTCAACGACAATTTTAATTTTAATTTTCTGTGTGTTGTTTCTTTTCCAATAATTTATTCTTATTGTCTTGATTGTTGAATTTAGTATAGATCCGATTAGATTTGAATCTATGATAAACTAAACAACATTATTTCAAATCACATCTCCAAATATTGTCTAATTCGCCTATGAGATTACATAAATAATAAATTTAAGATTCCTCCATGTGTTCGACTTGCATACTACACATCTGTATGCTTGCAGTATATAATAAATCACACTTTTCTAATCCATGGAAAAGTGCCGATCAAGTTTTTGGCACCATTTCCAAAGAGGTAACAATTAAATTTTATTATTTATCTAATTTTCGATTCGTGTTAGTTTTTATTTTACTTTGTTGTTTTTTTATATATAGAAAATGAAAAAATGAAAAAAAAACGTCTTAATTTCTTTCATATATTTTCTTGTTTTTGCGTGTTTCATTTATATATACAAAAAATCTTGAGTGGTTGATTTGGTATTACAAGTTGATACTACAATCATCTAATAAAGAGAAAAAAATCTTGTCATTTTCTCTATTATTTCTTTCCTCTTTTCAATTTCTTTTCCAAATTATTTTTACAATTACTTTCCTTTCCCCCTTTACAAGTAACTCTTTCTTTACTGAAAAGAAAAACTTGCTAATTTTTTTAATTCCTTCCTACTTTCCAACTTTTCCAATCTATTATTTTTTTTCCTTGTTTACAACCCCTTTCCACTTTTTAAAAAAAAGTTATAAACTTTCCTGCGATGTCTTTCACCTTCTGTTCTCTATCTCAAATCATCAACTAGTCTTGCCCTTCCATCGAACCATCTACACGCCAAACTGCTCAGCCAACAAGCATTTACCTTCTCCTACTCCACACAATAATACCCTATCCAAATCAGTCTCCTTCCATAACCACTATTCCAATTTTTCCAATTTTACCACATCCTCCTACCCCCACTTTCTAAAACTGTTGTAGCATCATCTTTATGCAAATAACCATAGTCCATTATTAATTCACAACTTTTATCAACCAAGTTCAAGAACATCAACAAGCAGCAAATCATAACCCATCAGCAGACCCAAACCATTCACCATCTCTTTCCATACATCCTGTAACAACCCGTATTTTTGGATCCAATTTAAAAATTATTTTTAATTGATTTGCATCGGAATTAAATGTTTTTGGCGAATTATTTTGAGAATAAACAACTTAAAATTTATTTTAATCTAAGTTAAAACGTATAAATTTAGGTTTAATTAAAACGAACTTGAAATGGCGCGGTAGTTTGAAAATTTGATTTTAAACTTTGAATGAATGTATAGGATTCAATATAAATTAGAATTTGATAAAACAAGAAACACTAGAATATTTTGAATTGTAATTTTGTAACAAGAGCAAGAAATGGAGATTTCACTTTATGAACTGTAAGTTATGTGTAAATTAAAATTTAGAATAGTTGTTATGAAATATAATATATAGACCTAAAAGTCGCATTTTGTATACGGATGAATTTGGACTCGAAACCACTTCCATTGAGTTCAAAACGTCATTTAGGTGGCCGAAAACTATAAGCTTCGATACGTTTCGAGTTGGTGAAAATTGGGACATAGGTTGGGTCTTGGTTGGCTAAACCTAGCCACTCACTTAAGAGCCCCAAATGAGCCTCTCCTCTTCATTCACTCAAAACACTTAAACAAAATTAGAAAAATGGAGAGTGGAAAGGGAAATTAAAATTCTTAAGATAGGGTTCTTGATTCCAAGCCCTATTATTGTGGAAATCAAGTGTAGAAGCTTAGGTAAGCCCCTCTTCGTCTTCTCCATCTTCTTTAGCTTGTCTCCTCTTTTATTTATGATGATTCCTATGACCTAAATCTTATGAAATCTATTTATATGTGCTTAGATAGGAGATTTGCATGCAACATTGGAAGAAATGTGATTTTTCTTGCTATTGGGTCCATTCCTTGTTTGCAAACAAGCCAAGGTGAGAATCCATAAACGAATAAGAGCTAGTGATATTGATTGTTGTTTATTAACTTGGTTGGGTTTTTAAAGGCCTATAATGATCAATTTGAATTCATGAAATGATTCAAGGATGTTTGATATGGGTTGATGATAAGTAGTATGAAGAGATTTGAGGGTTAAGTGAAGTCTATGAAGTAGTTGACTAAGTTTGGGTAGAATGACTATTGATTGACCATATAACTTTAATATGATGTTAAATGCTAAGTTGTGCAATGAAAATGCGATTGTTTATGTTATGGGGGGGGGGTTATTCAAGAATTCTCATTAATGCCTCAAGCCTTATGCTTGTATAAGTGTGCCTATGGTACGTTTGAATTGAGTATATATTGTATATGCATTGGGTTAATTGCTTGGGTTGTCGATTTCCTTGTTTTTCTAGTGTTGAAAATCTCGATATAAGCAATATTCGAGTTGTATATTCTATGGGCAAAGTTATTGTTTGCACACATGCTCTTATAGCTCCCTTTAGCATTGTCAAACCCTCTTGTTCTAGCTAGAATCGCATTTGCTAGCTTTGGTTTGGAATTTAGTTCATCTTTGAACTTATGATCAAAACCATCGTGAATCTTTTGTATGAATGTGTGCATGTGCGTGTAGGTGTTCTTGAGTGTTTTCGGTGAGCAAAGGGGGTTTCATTTTCATTTAGAAAATGTGATAAGCAATCACCATTTATTCGAGCTCATTCGAAAACCGTTTGCACATCGTTTCCTTGGCAAACAATTGCCCATGCTTCAGCTCAGACGTCTGTCCAGGAGGGAGACAGACGTATGTCAAAATTTTAGAAAAAAATTGCATCAGGTCAAATGTCCGACCGAAAATGGTCGGACGTATGTCAAAGCTCTAGGGAATTCGTTTCCCTGTAAACATACGTTTGTCCATAGGGGGCTCAGACATCTTTTCAAGGTCTTTGAAGAAAAAATAAAGTCCTTCAGCTCATACGTCTGACCGTATGAGGTCATACGCCTGACCGTATGAGGTCATACGTCTGTTGAAACTCTCTGGAAATTTACTCTGTATGATCAGACGTCTGTGAGTTTATGACAGACGTTTGACCTATGCAGAAATGCACAGTGAATCTTATGCACCTAATATTACAAGATAAATGGATCTAACTTCTTCCGAATCAAATTCTCGATTAAATTCTTTCCGTGAGGATAATGATTTAACTACGGAATATAATTTGATTTGAAATCTATTGCGAGAATTATTTGAAAAAACCAAGTTAAATTTCATTTCAAATTATTAATCGACGACTAGAAGTCAAACATAATGAAGACGGTGCAAGACCGACAATCTTCACATCAGATGGATTACTACTAATGCCTTGGATATGGGTAGCTCCCTTGAAGGGGTTATAGTGGTAGTTGTCCGAACGTACTTGTTTATTGTACGGATATGCAAGGACCTCTCTTCAGTAATGGAAATATGGAACAAGGAATAAGATGCCTCCGGTTTCGTTCAGACCCAGAACGGACATGTAACAACCCGAAAAATCAAAGGCAATTGAAAATTTTTATTTTGGCCATTTTAATGAATTTTGAATATTTAAAATGATTTATTTTAAATAATTACGACTAGAAATTTATTTTGAATAGAATTAGAACGTATAATTTGTTTAAATCGAGTTTGGAAAGTATATATTTAATTTTAATTATAAAAGGAATTGAAAATAGCGCGGCAGTTTTAAAATTCAACTTTGAAATTTGACTGAATGTACAGGATTCAAAATATATCGGATTTTGGCGAAACAAGAAATATTTAAATCTGCTGAATTATATCTTTCTGACGAATCTGAAAAAATGAAATTTCATAGCGGGAATAAAAAGTTATGGCCAGTTGAATATTCCGAATAGTCGCTATGGAATTAAATATATGGCCCAAAAGGTCACATTTTGCATACAGATGAATTTGGACTTGAAACCACTTCCATTTGAGTTTGAAATGTCGTTTGCAACTCCGAAAAATATAAGCTTCAATATATTCCGAGGTTCGGAATTGTGGCAATTGGCTGGGGTTTTCGATTAATAAATATTGCCCTTAAAAATAGAAATTTTGCAAACGACCTCCGTTTTCGACGAAACCACTTTTGTTGTATCCGGGATGTCAAATTATTGCTAAATTCCAAGATTCATAATTTTTGGGATTAATATGTGAGTATGATAAAGGAAAACGTGTTTTGTTAGTTTTAGTCGATTTGGATCGATCAGAAAATGACCATTTTTCAAACGATCTCAAAATTTGGCGATATTAGTTTTGTTAGGACCGTATCATCAATACGAAGCTAGAAATATTTTTTCTGAAATTTTCTGGGTCCGTATGTGACCCCAGTAAATTGAAATGTACGTTTAAAATTAAATATAATGATTTATATTTTAATTTCAACAGAAACAGATCGAAACAGTCGAATCAGCTTGCTGGACATATCCCATTGTGTTCGAGAATGGGGGTATTTAGCTAAGGGCGACAGTCGTTGGGTCTCGTTTGGAGCTTGAATTAAAAAGTCAACTTTTTGAAAATAAATAAATTAATTAAAAAAATTATATAATATCCTCTCCAACCTTAATCACCTTCAGATCGAAATCGTGCCCCCCTTTTTCAAAAAGAATTCCCGTCGCATTCAATCCCTCCGCCGTCGGAACTCCTGCGCCGTCGCCCAGAGGCGTGCCTCCCCTTCCCCATGTCAGCCGTACCATCAGACCCGCCCCTAACTCCTCCCTCCTCTTTCTTCTATAAAACCCCAAAACCCATGGAAAAATACCCCACCACCGCTGGAAATCGTCACTGACTGCCTCCGTGCCCTCTTTCCATTACCTCCAGCGCCTGGCTGCCACCACCCTGACCCCCCTCTCTGACCGTGGACCCCCTCCTTCCAAAAGGTGCGAGTTTTTTTATTTTTCAAGATCTGAAAACCCCGTTCTTCATCGCGAACCACCACTCGAGGCCACCGCCAGTTGGCTACCACCAACCCGCTCCGTCAGCGCCGCCGTTAAGCGTTTATTTGCACTTTTGGTTATTTAGATAATTAAAAATATGATTTTTAATTATAAAAACCATATAAAAATATGACCTTTATGAATGTAGCGTTGATGTAAAAATTAGATTTTTATTCATATGAACGGTATGTAAAAATTAGATTTTTATTGTTTATATGAAGCAATATAAAAAAATAATCTTTATTTTATATGTAGAGATAGAAAAATATAATTTTTATATAAGAATCTGATTTTTATATACATAGGATTGAAATAAAATAAAGATCAGATTTTTATAACGATAAAGTTATGATTTTTAATAGTGAAAAGATTTGATTTTTCATGAAGTAAAAATATAATTTTTAGCGAAGTAAAAATATAATTTTTAGCGAAGTAAAAATAGAATTTTTAGCGAATAAAAATAGAATTTTTAGCTAAGTAAAAATATGATTCTTAAATATATAAACATCGTATTAAAAATGTGATTTTAAATATGAACAACGTAGAGAAGACTGCGTTGGCGTGTCAAGCAAATCCCGACTGTTCTGAAATTCAAAAATAAAAATAGCGGAGTGGAAACCAAAGGTGAGAACTCCTTCTCACTGAAATCCTGTATAGTTAGTTAACGTATAGATTTTTATTGGAATTATATGGAGTTCAACACTCGAATTCACACAATCACATTTATTGAAAGTGATGTATGGATATTACCGACACACGGATTTCCTACTCCGCGAATAGTCACTTATGGCGCCTTAAATGGCATTGGGGTTGAGTATTTATTTATTTGGATGTTCTGCGTGATTTGCTAAATAAACAAATTGAATCGATATGATTTGGTTTGGGTATGACGTGCGCCATTGTAATGCGAGGGATAAGGCTAGACTTTATCCTATTTCTAGTGTCGCGCCGTTATGCTGCCGAAATTTTCTAAAAAGTGTTAGAAAAATTTAGTTAGTTGAAAATAAATATCCATATACAAATCATACGATTTGTTTATGCATACCTATTTGATTGACAATGATTGGGACGATATATTTTACACATCGCCCAACTGCACAAATAAAAATCTGTGTTTGATTGATTGGAACCCCACACGGGTGTTGGGATGTACACTAATCCCAATTATTTAGTTGTGTGTCAATCGATTGGCTGAAAAACCATTGTAAGCGTTAATTATTTATATTTAATGCTTATGCAGTTGTGTAATGCACTTTGGATGATGGTTGATTATATATATGTATTGTATGGAATCCATATAAGTAACATTATAAGGTACTTGATTGGGTCTCATTTCAATTTGGAAAATAAAGAATATTTTGAAATAGAAATATTTTAAAAATAATGAATATTTTAAAATAATATTCCGTAAGGGATTAAAATTGGAATTTGATGTCCGATTTTGGATGGACACGAAATATAGAAATATATTGAGCCGTGTTGATTAGAATTGTGCCATTATGACGCGAACGATGCTTATATCAATTTTATTCATTTTTATAATGAATATCTAAAAGGAAGTAATTTCAAAACAATATATTTTGAAAATAATATCATTTATAGTATAATGATGTAGAATATTCAGTTTTGGCTTAAAATTGAAAAGGAAATTGGAATCGATTTTAAAACGAATTTATAAAATACATTTTGAACGAAATATATATATATATATATAATATTTATATATATAATGACCTGAATAGAACGCGCCGCGCAGCGACCGTTCGTGAATTTCGACCATTGACTACACATGGACATTTCGAGAGATCGGACCATCGGATTCTCCTAAAACCAGAACCGTTGGGTTTGTATCGAAAACAACTTTCCAACGAATATAAGTGATTTGAAATCTAACGGTTGGATTTGGAATTATGTCCAAATCAAATTTGATAAAGGTCGCTATGGATGCAGTTCGATGGCCATTAGTGGAAATCGACTGTATGGGCCTTGACAAAATTATTAAAAATATCAATAATTTATGTAAAATCATAAGAAATGATTTGGAAAGAATTGGGATGAAAAATTCCATATTTGAAAAGATAAAATAGTTTTTTATCGAAATGAACTAGTTATTAACTAGGATTATAATCCAATTATTTTAAATCAATAATTGGATTGGAAGTGGTTTTAATAAACTGGAATTTCCAATATATGGATTGGAATGGATTTGAATCGAAATCATCTTCGGAATGTTTTGATGTTGGATTTTGTGATTATACAGATATTGTTATGGAAATTTGAAAGATATTTATATCATTATTTCCAATACGTTATTTGTTGGTTTCAGAATTTGATATTGAATATAAGCCGATATACTTTCTATTTAGAGCCTTGTATTTAATATCAAATGGGATTTTTGGTTTGTCATGAACGGTGTCCTCAGTAACACTGTTCTTAAACCCAGTGGAGAAAAGATTAAATCTTTTTATTTAGATTTAATGAAGTATACCAATTAATTAATATTTAATTGGAATTGAATTGAAATTGATTTTTGGGTTTATTGTGAACGGTGTTTTAAATAACACTTGTTCTTTAACCCGATTAACAATGGAATGAGATTTTGGGTTTGTCGTGAATGGTGTCTTTAATAATACTGTTCTTAAACCCAATGGAGTTAAGAGAATTAGAAACTAATTGGAGATAAGCTAAGTTGAATGGTTTTCTGGGTATTGATCTGATGTTGGTTTCGGCCTTCGGGGTTAATACTTAGGGAATTGTTCTCTTACTAATTTATAGTTAGAGGCTGATGGAATGGAATGTGATTTTGGGTTTGTCGTGGACTGTGTTTTAAATGACATTAGTTCTTTAATCCAGTTAAAGATAAGATTAATTTCTTAACTTTGGATAATCATTAAGTAATGATTCTTGGAGATTAAAACTGAATTAGATTTTTAATGAATCTTTAATTAGATTGAAATGTGAATCTGATAACTAAAATTATCAAATTCAAGAAATGATCGAGAATAGAGTACCACCATTTTTACTCAAGGCGATAGTTAAATCTTTAGTTAGATTTGACGTGAAATGGTAATTAATTTTACCGATAACACTTTGGTGTTAGATATGGAGTACCACCAGTTTTGCTCCATGGGATGAATAGTTTGGGATTGGGAAATAAAACAAATGATTACTTCAGTAAGGTTCGCTAATCCCGACTAATTTGGAAAATCGTAAATTGGTTTAAATTGTGAAAAGAATATTTGAATAAAAAATATTCTGAATTGGAATGAGGCGTATGTTGTGTTTGTATAACACTCGTTTATAATATACGCGAGTTATTCGGAAAGATCTGGTTTATCCCATTCTGAATAACTGATTCAACGATAAGTCGAAGGTGAAGACGGTGGTTGAAGACCGGAGGTCTTCACATCATTTGGATGATTTCCGATGTCTTGATTGGGTTGTACACCCAGGACAAAGGAATAATTGGTGATCGTCCAGACGTACTTGGAGACGACGGATATGCGTGGGCCTCTCTCCTGTATTGGACATACAGGATGAGGAATAAGGTGCCTCCGGTTTCGTTCAGACCCAGAATGGACTTGTAAATTGATGTGTGTCTGACATTGGATTTCATTCTGTGTGATTGATAGACACCGGTTGCAAAGTGTGAATTGTTTGTGTGGCATGTTGAGATGAAAATGATCAAGGATGTTGTTGAAAAGTATAGTCTTGTGGTTGATGATCCAGGACCGATGGTTTGATTGGGATATGACCAGTTTACGCCCCATAGAGCAGGGAAACGCAGTGTTCATGCATTTTAATCCACAACGGGTGGACAGGCCCTGATGATCTAAGGTGGAGTTGCGGCTGTATACTGAGGGGCCGGCTAAAGCGTCTCGAATTCGGTAAGGACGATCCCTTGCCTTGGTTCACAGACGGAAATCCAATTTCCAAATACAACATTCTGCGGTTTTGATTGTAGAGCCTAGTATGGCAACATGATATATAGTACCCATGCCACATAGGATTGATACATTTATATTTGAAGTTGTTTTGACACTATACACTTATAGTATTATAAAATGATTTGTTTTAAACGTATCAAGCATGCTTTGGCTATTATAAGGGAAAACCCTAACCTATGGTTTGTGTTGCATTGTGTGATGGGACCTAGCTCTTATAATAGCTTCATTTTTCGTTATTTAGCATTGCGATGTTTGTTATATGCACTGGTATTCTTGAGGTTAAACCCGTTCCATGTTATATGGCGTGGTCCCTTGATTTACCTAACTTTAAAATAAAGATTAATAATTGTTTTAGTTCTCACACCAGTCACATGACTGACCTGGATTTTATTGTTTTAACCTAAACTCTGGGTACCTCTATTTTCCGCACGGGCAGCTAGTAGTTTTGGTTTTGCAGATATTATATTCACAGGATCCTGATTTACAGCTGGAACTATACTCGGGAAGCTCTGTATCCGTGTATCTCTTTCAGTTGTGTTTTGTATTATTTTCCGTTGCATTGTAATTTGTAAATCTCTGATATTTATCAAATGTAAATTATTTGTTCAAACTCTGTATATTCTTGTATTCTGATGTAATGGTTGTAATAAGCAATGAAATGTTCTTCTGTTTGTGTTCTGACATGTGTTGTTCTTAACTCAATCCGTGCTTTCCTTCACGGGGAAGTTCGGTTCGTTATAGTGTGGTATCAGAGCTTTGGTTTACAGAGCTCGAGAACAAGACACATTAGAACCAAACGAAAGAATCCATCAGAATATCCAATGAGAATGACTCGTTAGAGATGGGATCAGTAGTATCCTAGAATGAGTCGAAAGAGTGTTGTTTTTAAAAATGAAACCAAATTTTGTTTTGAAAATTTAGGCCTTATTCTGCGTATTTCAATAATTTACTTTAAATTGATTTGGACAATCTAGTATATGAAGATTTTGCATATACGCCTAGCTAGCGTGTATACAAAGTCTCAATATACTGGATAGATATAGAATCACACTCTAATCGCCCGGAGATGGCTCTGATGATACTGGTGATTGACATGTCAGCATCAGTAGTTTATGTTCGAGTGTCGAAAGTGGGATATCTATATATTTCCAATTGACTGGTGTGAGAAACAAAACATACATAGGATTATTTGTTGTGATTTGGCATCAAAAACATGATTTTGACTATATATGTAAAAGATACTTGTTTGAAGATTTAATCAACTAATTGATTGCTGGTTGTGTTGTTTAATTCTTAGTCTCCCTAATTAGAATAATGGAACTAATATGTACATGAAAAGTTAACTTAGCCAAATTTAGGAAAAAATTGAACTGAATTGAAATTTATTGCATTTGCATATATGTACATGTGTAAATATTGAACAGGTCATGCCAGGGAAGTTAAGCAGAGGAATAAAATTGTATGCCCTACAAATAGGTACATGTTTATTGTATTTCTTGGGGTTTTGATGATTTTATGAGCCGATTGGCTAGCCGCTTGGCTGTTTCTTTTTCTTATTGAGACCAGAGGGCCTGTATGGCTGTTTGGGAATTTTCCCAATGCTCCGCGTGCAGGGTAGGTTATGGCGAAATTTTTCGAAAATTTAGGGTGTTAGCCAACTTTTTGAAAAATTTGAAAAGTTATTTGAAATTGAAAAGTTGGAGAACTTAAGCCATAATGAACATAATGAAAGTTGAGTTGGTTGGTTAAACAACTTTCAGCTCCATTCCTTTTCGAGGACGAAAAGATTTTAAGTGGGGGAGATTGTAACAACCCGGAAAATCAGAGCCAATTCAAAATTTTTATTTTTGCAATTTTAATGAATTTTGAATATTTAAAACGATTTAATTTAAATAATTACGACCAGAAATTTATTTTGAATAGAATCAGAACGTATAATTTATTTAAATCGAGTTTGGAAAATATATATTAAATTTTAATTATAAAAGGAATTGAAAATACCGCGGCAGTTTTAAAATTTAACTTTGAACTTTGACTGAATGTACAAGATTCAAAATATATCGGATTTTGACGAAACAAGAAATATTTAAATATGTTGAATTATATCTTTCTAATGAATCGGAAAAATTGAAATTTCATAGCGGGAATACAAAGATTTGGCCAATTGAATATTCAGAATAATCGCTATGGAATTAAATATATGGCCCAAAAGGTCACATTTTGCATACGGATGAATTTGGACTCGAAACCACTTCCATTGAGTTCAAAATGCCGTTTGCGACTCCGAAAAGTATAAGCTTCGATATATTCCGAGGTTTGGAATTGTGGCAATTGGCTGGGGTTTTCGATTAATAAATATAGCCCTTAAAAATAGAAATTTTGCCAATGACCTCCATTTTTGACGAAACCACTTTTGTAGGATCCAGGATGTCAAATTATTGCTAGATTCCAAATTTCATAATTTTTGGGATTAATATGTGAGTGTGGCAAAGGAAAACATGTTTTGTCAGTTTTAGTCAATTTGAATCAACTAGATAATGGCCATTTTTCAAACGGTCTCCAAATTTGATGAAATTAGTTTTGTTAGGACCGTATCGTCAATACGAAGCTAGAAATAATTTTTCTGGAATTTTTGGGGTCCGTATGTGACCCCAGTAAATTGAAATATACATTTAAAATTAAATATAATGATATATATTTTAATTTCAATGCAAACTGATCGAAACTGTTGAATCAGCTTGCGGGACATATCCCATTGTGTTCGGAATGAGAATATTTAGCTAAGAGCGACAGTCGTTGGGTCTCGTTTGGAGTTTGGATTAAAAAGTCAACTTTTTGAAAATAAATAAATTAATTAAAAAAATTTATATAATATCCTCCCCAACCTTAATCACCTTCAGATCGAAATCGTGCCCCCCTTCTTAAAAAAGAATTCCCATCGCCTTCAATCCCTCCGTCGCCGGAGCTTCTGCGCCGCCGCCTAGAGGCGCGCCTCCCCTCCCCCACGTCAGCCGTGCCACCACCCACCTCCGACCCGCCCCTAACTCCTCCCTCCTCCTCTTTCTTCTTTAAAACCCCAAAACCAATGGAAAAAAATCCCACTACCACCGTAAATTGTAACTAACCTCCGCCGTGCCCCCTGCCCACCACCTCCAGCGCCTGGCCGCCACCACCCTGACCCCCCTCTCTGACCGTGGACCCCCGCCTACCAAAAGGTGCGATTTTTTTTATTTTTCAAGATCTGAAAACCCCGTTCTTCATCGCGAACCACCACTCGAGGCCACCACCAGTTGGCTACCACCACCCCGCTCCGTCAGCGCCGCCGATAAGCGTTTATTTGCACTTTTGGTTATTTAGATAATTAAAAATACGATTTTCAATTATAAAAACCGTATAAAAATATGACCTTTATGAATGTAGCATTGATGTAAAAATTAGATTTTTATTCGTATGAACGGTATGTAAAAATATGATTTTTATTGTTTGTATGAAGCAATATAAAAATATAAACTTTATTTAATATGTAGAGATAGAAAAATGTACTTTTTAAATATAAATTAGCATGGTAAAAATCTGATTTTTATATACATAGGATTGAAATAAAATAAAGATTAGATTTTTATAACGATAAAGTTATGATTTTTAATAGCGAAAAGATTTGATTTTTCATGAAGTAAAAATATAATTTTTAGCGAAGTAAAAATAGAATTTTTAGCTATGTAAAAAATTGATTCTTAAATATATAAACATCATATTAAAAATGAGATTTTTAATATGAACATCGTAGAGAAGACTGCGTTGGCGTGTCAAGCAAATCCCGACTGTTCTGAAATTCAGAAATAAAAATGGCGGAGTGGAAACCAAAGGTGAGAACTCAATCTCACTGAAATTATGTATAGTTAGTTAACGTATAGATTTTTATTGGAATTATATGGAGTTCAACACTCGAATTCGCACAATCACATTTATCGAAAGCGATGTATGGATATTACCGACACACAGATTACCTACTTCGCGAATAGCCACTTATGGCGCCTTATATGGCATTGGGGTTGAGTATTTATTTATTTGGATGTTATGCGTGATTTGGTTTGTGTATGACGTGTGCCATTATAAGGCGAGGGATAAGGCTAGACTTTATCCCATTTCAAGTATCGCGCTGTTATGCTGTCGAAATTTTCTAAAAAGTGTTAGAAAAATTTAGTTAGTTGAAAATAAAATCCATATACAAATCATACGATTTGTTTATGTCCACCTATTTGACTAACATTGGCTGGGACAATATATTTTACACATCGCCCAACTGCACAAATAAAAATCTGTGTTTGATTGATTGGAACCCCATACGGGTGTTGGGATGAAAATTGATGTACACTAATCCCAATTGTTTAGTTGTATGTCAATCGATTGGTTGACAAACTGTTATAAGTGTTAATTATTTATACTTAATACTTATGCAGTTGTGTAATGCACTTTGGATGATGGTTGATTATATACACGTGTTGTATGGAATCCATATAAGTAACATTATATGGTAATTGATTGGGTCTCATTCCAATTTGGAAAATAAAGAATATTTTGAAATATAAATATTTTAAAAATAATGAATATTTTAAAATAATATTCCGTAAGGGATTAAAATTGGAATTTGATGTCCGATTTTGGATGGACACGAAATATTGAAATATATTGAGCCGTGTTGATTAAAATTGCGCCATTTCGACGCGAATGATATTTGTATCGATTTTATTCATTTTTATAATGAATATCGAAAAGGAAGTAATTTCAAAACAGTATATTTTGAAAATATTATCATTTATAGTATAATGATGTGGAATATTCAGTTTTGGCTTAAAATTGAAAAGTAAATTGGAATCGATTTTAAAACGAATTTATAAAATACGTTTTGAACGAAATATATATATTATATATATAATGGCCTAAATAGAACGCGCCGTGCAGCGACCGTCCGCGAATTTCGCCCATTGACTTCACATGGACATTTCGGGAGATCCGACCATCGGATTCTCCTAAAACCGGAACCGTTGGGTTCGTATTGAAAAGAGCTTTCCAACAAGATAAGTGATTTGAAATCTAACGGTTGGATTTGAAATTATGTCCAAATCAAATTTGGAAAAAGTCATTATGGATGCAGTTCGATGGCCGTTAGCGGAAATCAACTGTATGGGCCTTGACAAAATTATTAAAAATATCAATAATTGGTGGAAAATCATAAGAAATGATTTGGAAAGAATTAGGATGAAAAATTCCATATTTGAAAAGATAAAAATAGATTTTTATCGAAATGAACTAGTTATTAACTAGGATTATAATCCAATTATTTTAAATCAATAATTGGATTGGAAGTGGTTTTAATATAACCGGTATTTCCAATATATGGATTAGAATGGATTTGAATTGAAATCATCTTCGAAATGTTTCGATGTTGGATTTCGTGATTATACAGATATTGTTATGGAAATTTGAATGATATTTATATCGTTATTTCCAATACGATATTTTTTGGTTTCAGAATTTGATATTGAATATATGCCGATATACTTTCTATTTAGAGCCTTGTATTTAATATCAAATGGGATTTTGGGTTTGTCGTGAATGGTGTCTTCAGTAACACTGTTCTTAAACCCTGTAGAGAAAAGATTAAATCTTTTTATTTAGATTTAATGAAGTATACCAATTAATTAATATTTAATTGGAATTGAATTGAAATTAATTTTTGGGTTTATTGTGAATGGTGTTTTAAATAACACATTTTCTTTAACCCGATTAACAATGGAATGAGATTTTGGGTTTGTCGTGAAACATATCTTTAGTAATACTGTTCTTAAACCCAATGGAGTTAAGAGAATTAGAAACTAACTGGAGATTAGCTAAGTTGAATGGTTTTATGGGTATTGATCTGATGTTGGTTTCGGCCTTCGGGGTTAATACTTAGGGAATTGTTCTCTTACTAATTTACGGTTAGAGACTGATGGAATGAAATGTGATTTTGGGTTTGTCATGGACTGTGTTTTAAATGACATTAGTTCTTTAACCCATTTAAAGATAAGATTAATTTATTAACTTTGGATAATCATTAAGTAATGATTCTTGGAGATTAAAACTGAATTAGTGTTTTAATGAATCTTTAATTAGATTGAAATGTGAATCTGATAACTAAAATTATCAAATTCAAAAAATGATCGAGAATGGAGTACCACCACTTTTACTCCAGGCGATAGTTAAATCTTTAGTTAGATTTGAATGTGATATGGTAATTAATTTTACCGATAACACCGTGGTTTTAGATATGGAGTACCACCAGTTTTTCTCCATGGGATGAATAGGTTGGGATTGGGAAATAAAACAAATGATTACTTCGGTAAGGTTCGCTAATCCCGACTAGTTTGGAAAACCATAAATTGGTTTAAATTGTGAAAAGAATATTTGAAAAAAAAGAACATTCTGAATTGGAATGAGGCGTATGTTGTATTTTTATAACACTTGTTTATAATATATGTGAGTTATTCGAAAAGATCGGGTTTATCCCGTTCTGAATAACTGATTCGACGATAAGTCGAAGGTGAAGACGGTGGTTGAAGACTGGAGTCTTCACATCATTTGGATGATTTCCGATGTCTTGATTGGGTTGTACACCCAGGACGAAGGAATAATTGGTGATCGTCCAGACGTACTTGGAGATCGACGGATATGCGGGGGCCTCTCTCCTATATTGGACATATAGGATGAGGAATAAGGTGCCTCCGGTTTCGTTCAGTCCTAGAACAGACTTGTAAATGGATGTGGGTCTGACACTGGATTTCATTCTGTGTGATTGATAGACATCGGTTGCATAGCGTGAATTGCCTATGTGGAATGCTGAGATGCAAATGATCAAGGCTGTTTTTGAAAAGCAGAGTCTTGTGGTTGATGATCAAAGCACGGACTGTGTGGCGTAGCTTTATGTATAGCATTAATTCGCGAGCCTCACACCCCGGGGTGAACTAGAAACGGGAGAGGACATCAGGGAAGGCATGCATTTCCTTCTAACTAGGAGTGGTGTCAGTATTTTTATACGGCCTGACATTTTACTTATGTGGAGGATGGATTGCGATGTGCCTCGGTTAGATCAGACGATCCAGGTCCAATGGGTTGGGATATGACTAGTTTACGCCCTATAGGGCGGGAAAACGCAGTGTTCAGACATTTTAATCCACAACGGGTGGACTGGCCCTAAAGATCTAAGGTGCAGTTACGGCTGTATCCTAAGGGGCGGGCTAGAGCATCTCGAATTCGGTAAGGACGAATCCTTGCCTTGGTTCACAGACGTAAATCCAATTTCCAAATACGACATTCTGCGGTTTTGATTGTAGAGCCTAGTATGGCGACATGATATATAGTACCCATGCTACCTAGGATTGATACATTTATATTTGAAGTTGTTTTGACACTATACACTTATCGTAATATCAAATGATTTGTTTTAAACGTATCAAGCATGCTTTGGCTATTATAAGGGAAAACCCTATCCTCTGGTTTGTGTTGCATTGTGTGATGGGACCTAGGTCTTATAATAGCTTCATTTTTCTTTATTTAGCATTGCGCTGTTTGTTATACGCACTGGTATTCTTGGGGTTAAACCCGTTCCTTGTTATACGGCATGGTCCCTTGATTTACCTAACTTTAAAATTAAGATTAATTACTGTTTTAGTTCTCACACCAGTCACGTGACTGACCTAGAGTTTATTGTTTTAACCTAAACTCTGGGTGCCCCTATTTTTCACACGAGCAGCTAGTAGTTTTGGTTTTGCAGATATTATATTCACAGGATCCTCATTTACAGCTGGAACTATACTTGGGAAACTCTGTATCCGTGTATCTCTTTTAGTTGTGTTTTGTATTATTTTCCGTTGCATTGTAATTTCTAAATCTCTGATATTTATCAAATGTATATTATTTGTTCAAACTCTGTGTATTCTTGTATTCTGATGTAATGGTTCTAATAAGCAATGAAATGTTCTTCTGTTTGTGTTCTGACATTTGTTGTTCTCAACTCAATCTGTGCTATCCTTCACAGGGAAGTTCGGGTCGTTATAGGACAATGAATGGATTGTATGTTTGTCTTTGTAGTGTGTGCCATGTTGTTGATCTCCGGTAAATATATATCTGTTTGGTAGCGGAGAATTTATTCTCTTACTTAACACCCTTCTTTGGGATGTACGAGCTTAGAGGGTTATACAATAGTGGAAATCAATGACAGTATGGATTGACAATGTGGTATGCCAAGATGCAAGTGATCAAGGATTTGGTTGAAAAACCGAGTCTTGTGAATGATGATCAAAGCACAACTTTAAATAGCATAGCTTTATGTATAACATTAATTCGCGAGCTTCACACCTCAGTATGAGTCAAAAACGAGATGAGGACCTCAGGGAGGACATGCATTTCTTTCTAGCTATGGGTGATGTCATGGTACGGAGCCCAGACATTTTTACTTATGTGGATGATGGATTGCGAGATGCCTCGGATATAGAGCCAACTAAAAGGTTCGAGTGATAGGTCCGATAGGACCGGGAAAGTTATTGTTCAGGAATAACTAATCCGCAAAAGTAAGAGAGGACCGGTCCTGACACTAACCAAGGGCTTACCAGCATCTGGGTCCTGGTCATCCCGCTAGAGATGGCCCGAAACCGGTGAGTAAGATCCCTTGCCTCGACTCATAGATGGAAATCCAATTCCCAATATGACATTGTCTAATTTTAGTTGTAAACTAATATGGAGACATAGTGCATGGGACGCCCATGTCGTCTAGGACTGATACATTTATGTTGAAAGTGTTCTTGAAACATCTAGACACTAATAATAATATCAAATGGTTTTTATCTCTCGTATCAAGCATGTTTGGCCATTATAAGGTTAAACTCTATCCTTTGGTTTGTGTTTGCATTGTGTGATGGGACCTGAGTCTTATAATGGCCTTATTTTTCTAAAAAGCATTGCGTTTTTTTATTGAAATACTTTATTTTATGCACCCGCATTCCAGTGGAATAAAACCGTTCTGTGACATATGGCGTGGTCGTGTGATTTGCCTTGTTATTAGATAATTCAAGTAATAGTAGGATTTTTCTTATTAGTCCCATGACTAACTTGTAGTTTGTTTTTCCCTTGCAAACTCGGGTGCCCTTATTTTTACACGGGCAGCCAAGTAAAAAGGTAATCGGCATTTGTAACAACCCGGAATTTTAAAACCAATTTAAAAATTTTATTTTAGCTATTTTAATGGGTTTTGAATATTTAAAATTGTTTATCTTAAATAATAACGACTAAAAATTTATTTAAATCGAGGTTAGAATATGAAATTTTATTTTAATTTTAAATAGAATTTGAAATGGCACGATAGTTTGAAAATTCGATTTTAAATTTGAAATGAATGTACATGATTCAAAATAAATTGGAATTCAGTAAAACTAGAAATATTTGAATCTGTTTAATAATATCTTTCTAACGAATGTGAAAAATTCAGATTTCATAATATAAATTGTAAGTTACGTCCAGTTTAAAATTTGAAGTAGTCGCTATGGAATTTATATATATTTTAAATTAAATATAGCCCTTAAAAATAGCCATTTTGTAAATGACCTCCGTTTTCAACCAAACCACTTTTGTTAGAACCGGAATGTCAAATTATTACTAGATTCCAATTTTCATAATTTTTGAAATTAATATGTGAGCGTGGCAAAAGAAAACGTGTTTTGTCAAATTATAACGCCCCACCCCGAGACCCACATTAACAAAGAGAATTACGTAGTAATTCTATCTGCTAATGCGGAGAATAGGGTTGGTTAGGAGCGACTAACTATAACCTTGTCTCAACTATCTACTGAACACGCCGACAAATTCTATTTTTTTCAAGTGGATAGACGGATTCAATAAATTCTTGAGACAAAGCTATAGATAGCTATGGATCTATCAGAACAAAACACTAAACTAAATGAATATCTCATCACAGAACAGTAACAGACAAATATCATATATATAGATATGTGCACACATATACAATGATACATCTGAATACAGTACAAATAATACATCAAAGTGATATGGAGATCACTCAATATATGAAAAGTAAAGACTAAACTCTCGGCAATATGCCACAAGAATGTGTACAATCCCAAAGAGATGACTCAGTCTCAAAAGATAACACCAAGAACCAGCTAAGGCTAAGAGAAGAGCTAAACCTGAAACAAACTCGGTCTGACCCGAGTGAAAACACAAGGGTCAGGTAGGCTAGAACTTACCATTAGTAAAGGTAATGATAATACGAGGTGAGGGAAAGACCATTCCATGATTACTAATGGGATGATATATAGTCATCAAGTATCTCTAGGGTGGTATATCAATGATTCCTCATGATTGCATAAAAGAATGCAATGTATCTTATTTGGATATGGTTCATCTAATTATAATAACTAAATGGAATGAGTAAAGGTGTGAACCACAAAGGGAGTTTTCATCAGACAATCTAAACTTCATGATCATAACAATAATCGATTAGATGTTTGAGGATCATGGCGTTTATTCCTTGTGATTCGTCTTTTCATGTGTATTTGCATAGATTCTGTTTATAATCCTTTCTAAAAATTTCAATAATTGAGATGAGTGGCATAGGTATTGCTATACCTCCTTTGATGTTCTATAGTATATTACTTTTTGCCTGATCAACCTTATCTAGTGATATGTTTTGCTTATAAATGTAACTAGCCTAATTCGAGTATTATTATGATCAAGAAGTTTAGATTGTCTGATGAAACTCCCTTTGTGGTTCACACCTTTACTCATTCCATTTAGTTATTATAATTAGATGAACCATATCCAAATAAGATACATTGCATTCTTTTATGCAATCATGAGGAATCAAGTATATACCACCCTAGAGATACTTGATGACTTATATCATCCCATTAGTAATCATGGAATGGTCTTTCCCTCACCTCGTATTATCATTACCTTTACAAATGGTAAGTTCTAGCCTACCCGACCCTTGTGTTTTCACTCGGGTTAGACCAAGTTTGTTTCAGGTTTAGCTCTTCTCTTGGTCTTAGCTGGTTCTTGGTGTTATCTTTTGAGACCGAGTCATCTCTTTGGGATTGTACACATTCTTATGGCATATTGCCGAGAGTTTAGCTTTACTTTTCATATATTGAGTGATCTCCATATCACTTTGATGTATTATTTGTACTGTATTCAGATGTATCATTGTATATGTGTGCACATATCTATATATATGATATGTGTCTGTTACTGTTCTATGATGAGATATTCATTTAGTGATAGTGTTTTGTTCTGATAGATCCATAGATATCTATAGCTTTGTCTCAAGAATTTATTGAATACGTCTATCCACTTGAAAAAAATAGAATTTGTCGGCGTGTTCAGAAGATAGTTGAGACAAGGTTATAGTTAGTTGCTCCTAACCAACCCTATTCTCCGCATTAGCAGATGGAATTACTACGTAATTCTCTTTGTTAATGTGGGTCTCGTGGTGGGGCAAATGACATAAAAATCTTTATTTTCCAAATCATGATTTTTAAGAAATTTTCCAAATTTTATTTGAAATCAAAACAATTAAAACCATCAAAATATTTAAATATTGATATTAACTGATATTTAAATTTAAATAAAATTTAAATTCAAAATATCTTCAAAACTGAGATAATTCATTATCGGATATCACGGCTACAAAATCCATCATCAAACTTTTCAATTCAAATATCGGTTATCTCAAATTTAGCAGCAAAGAATAATGAAAAATGCTGCAAATTGGAAAGCCAAAACAAAAATCTTGTTTTTAGCCAATTTTGAAAGGATCTTTAATCAATTATTATTTTTTTTTTTATTATTTTAAAAGCAGATAATCTATTTAAAAATGGGTTTTCCTTATAAAGCAAGAAGTTATGGATGATCTTTGACTTTTTTTCTTGAGGTGTCTTTGAGAATTGTGAATTCGATTAAAAGAATCCACAATATTTGATTTGATTTTAGAAATCAAAGGATGTATTTCTTATGATTCATCTTTTCATGCATATTAGCATTGAAATTTGCTAGCTATATAACTATGGAATAAGGCCCAAGACCGCTAGCCTTAACATATCTAGAACCATCTACCGTAATCTCTTCCGGACCTACATCATTCGATGTTAGCTTCTCAAATGGGGAATTCTCATTTTCACGTGAGAAACCTAAATGAAAAAAAAGAAAAAAAAGGTGCGATCGGGCGTTGCGCCTGCAACAAGAAGCGCTTTAATCGGGGAGCCTGACCTAGGCGATGTCGGGCTTGAGCGCGCGCGGCTGAAGGAATCATTCACGGTAGAGATGATGAGTGATGGAGGAGCGAGCTTGCGTCCTGGAATGGAGAGGCGATGACTATGGTATGGCGCTTCCTAGATCACTTGCGAAATTCTCTCGTGCGTGTATGCCGGTAACGGAGGTGAAGCAATTCAAATGTGACTGAAGATAGTTTAATCAATTCAGAATTGGTTTATTGCTTGTTGTTATGATCATTCAAGCGTCATTTCGGTGAGTTTCTCTCCTTACTTACATCTATGTTTTCTTCCATGATAGTTATTTATATTTTCATGTTAATATTCGTATTGGATTGAATTGTTTGGATGACTGAATTGGGTGGATTGATATTGTTGTCTAATAGTTTATGAACTAGAATTGATTGATGAATTTTAGGTTGGTTTGATGTTCGCATATAGAGGTGGGGTTTTACAGTTGGTATCAGAGGGTTTTGCAAATTTTCTTACTTTCTTCTCTTGAATTTTCATAAACCATGAACGCTCGAATTAGGCTGGTTACATCATCTTACCAAAACAGGTCATCAAGGTAAGACTGAATTCATCGTTGCCTTCGCCTCATATCATCGGCAATGCAAACTCAACATTGATAAAAACTTCTAAAGAATCAGTTATCTCCATAAAAGAGGATAACAATATAATCATGCACCATAAGTACATAATCTTTAAATAAGGGATATACACTTATAAATATGCCTCGTCTCATTGGCATATACTCAATCCCAACACAATTCAATATATTATAAAACTTATGTAATAGAAATTTCTTAATTATTATACCTCATCTCATTGACAAGTAAAAATTCATCATAAACAAGATATCATTTCTTTTCATAAGGAACTATTCCTATATTACATGGTATCCTTTATATAGGAGGATATCACATCTTTCAATTGCTCAACCTTATCTAGTGATATGTTTTGCTTATAAATGTAACTAGCCTAATTCGAGTATTATTATGATCAAGAAGTTAAGCACATGCAGTTTTCTATGATGTTTTGAATTCACCTTTTTGATAATGATGTTCGAATAAGGCCTTGAGTATGAAAAGGGCCGATATATATATATATATATATATACATATATATATATATTTACATTATAAAATATAATTTGTCGGCGTGTTCAGTAGATAGTTGAGACAAGGTTATAGTTAGTTGCTCCTAACCAACCCTATTCTCCGCATTAGAAGATGGAATTACTACGTAATTCTCTTTGTTAATGTGGGTCTCGGGGTAGGGCGTTACAGTTTGGCTATAAGAGATGACTAAGTTATGACTACGCTCAAGTGATACCATGTTGTAACACCCCACCCCGAGACCCACATAAAAAAAGAGAATTACGAAGTAATTCCATCTGCTAAAGCGGAGAATAGGGCTTGTTGGGAGCGACCAACTATAACCTTGTCTTAACTATCTACTGGACATGTCAAAAATTGCTATCTATATTTTTTTCCAACTTAAATGGATCGACATATCCAATAAATAATATAAAAAAAAGCTATAGATGGCTATGGATCTATCAGAACAAAATACCGCATCTAAATGGATATCTTTATCACCACAGAACAGTTCCAAATATACTTACGTTTACATATACAATGATACATCACAATATAATACAAATACTATAATGAGTGGTCGTCATACCACTTCATTTTAGTATTTGTATTATATTGTGATGTATCATTGTATATGTAAACATAAGTATATTTGGAACTGTTCTGTGGTGATAAAGATATCCATTTAGATGCGGTATTTTGTTCTGATAGATCCATAGCCATCTATAGCTTTTTATATATTATTTATTGGATATGTTGATCCATTTAAGTTGGAAAAAAAATATAGATAGAAATTTTCGACATGTCCAGTAGACAGTTAAGACAAGGTTATAGTTGGTCGCTCCCAACAAGCCCTATTCTCCGCATTAGCAGATGGAATTACTTCATAATTCTCTTTGTTAATGTGGGTCTCGGGTGTTAAATTGGATCGACCAGAAAATGACCATTTTTCAAACGGTCTCCAAATTTGATGAAATTAGTTTTGTTAGGACTGTATCGTCAAAACATAGCCAGAAATATTTTTTCTGTAATTTTAGGAGTCAGTATGTGGCCCCAGTAAATTAAAATATGCGTTTAAATTCAATATACATTGATTTATATTTTAATTTAAGGAAAAACTGATCAAAATGATAGAATTGGCTTACGAAACATATCCTATTATGTTCGGAATAGGGGTATTTAGCTAGGGGCGACAGTCGTTGGGTTTGATTTGGAGTTCGAAAGAAATGGAATCAATTGAATAAATTAGTATTAATAAAATAATATATTAATATATAAATAACGTTGTAAATTTATAACCCTAATCGCATAACATTTCCGTCACTAGGGTTTTAATTTAATGGCCGGAATCCTCTTGTTTTCGATCCTTAAAATCTCTAAATCTATCGCAAATTAGTTAATCGTTCCAAAGCAAAAATCAAGGAGGAACATGAGATCTATGTTTTCATACGGATGAGGACGTATTTAACAAAGTATCTTATTTGATTCCTAGCAGCAAACCGCCACCGTTTAAGGTTAAATTTGTAGCTGAAGGGTCGTTCGAATTGACGGCTGTTCAGGGTGAGGGTGGAGCCCGCGGAGGCGCAGCTACAGGTGATGTCGGATTGGTGGATGACGCATTGGTTGGTGGTGCGAGGGTGAAAGAAGGCGACAAGGATATGGGTTCAATGAGTTTTCACGTTACAGAAGAGAAGATGATGTTAAGTGGCCTAATTTTAAAGATTGAAGTTAAGGAATTTTAATTAACTTAATTATTTAACTAATTATCTCTGTTAACGACCGTTAAATTTACTCGAACTTGAAAAATCAATATCTAGGACATACGATGTCGGAATTCAGAAAATCTGGGTCTGTTGGAATCCTCTTGTCAAGAACTACATTTCAGAACTGACTAGAAGCGATCTGGAGCACGTTAGAATTTCGGGCAAATTCTAATCCAAACTGTTCACAAATTCAGAAATAAAACTGGCGGAGTGGAAACCAAAGGTGAGAACTCCTCTCTAGAAATTCTACACAATTATTTATTTATTTTCATAACTGGAAAATATATAGAATTTCCAGTGTAGATTTTTATCAGTTTAATCATTATAAATTGTATACAGTGCCTGTTAACTCACCTTCCTCGTCCACAGAACATGGATGATTTAAATTGACTGAATTGTGTGTTGTTTGTAATGTTGAAATGATTAACATATTAAGAATAATGTTAACATTAATGTGGTAGTTGGAATTAAATTATAAATATCCATTTATAATTTAAATAGTAAAAATTGGTTAGATAGAAAATAATTCAAACCGAATTAGAATTGGTTAAATTTGTTAATCAATAATTTATTTAAATAAACTATTGTTGTTTTAAAACCCCACACGGGTCTGGAGATGATAATTTTTTCACATCTCCCCTGAAATTAATTATGTGTCAATTGATTTATCGACAGACTGTGTTGAACGTTATTTATTTATTTTAATGCTTACACAGTTGTAAATTTCACTCTGGATGTAAATGGACTGTTAAATAATTATTTATCATTATTATGAATATATGCAATGTATGAAATCCATATAACTGAAATTATATGGTAATTGATTGAGTCGCGTTCCGATTCAGAAATAAAGAATATTTTTAAATAAAGAATACTTTTCAAATAAGGAATATTTTTAAGTAAAGAACATTTTAAAATAAAGAATCTTTTAAAAAATAAAGAATATTTTAGAATAACGAATATTTTAAAATAATATTTAGTAAACAATAAAATTATGATTTTGATGTACGATTTTGGATGGACACAAAAATATTCAAATGTGAAGCCGAGTTAAGTAGCAACCGCCATTTCAACCCGAATGGGTTTATCGATCGAGTTTATTCATTTTATAATGAATATCGAAAAGAAGTGATTTCAAAATCTAATATTTTGAAAATATTATCATTTTAATATGATAAAGATATAGAATATTCAACTTTGATTTAAAATTGAAAAAGAAGTTGGAATTATTTTAAAATGAATTTACTAATATTTTATAAATACGTTTTAAATGGAAATCGATGAAATATATATAATATCTATATTATATACATTTAATGGTTTGAATAGAACGTGCCGTGCAACGACCGTCTGCGAATTTCGACCATTAACTTCAAATTGATGTAACGAGAGATCCGACCGTCAGATTCTCCTAAAACCGGAACCGTTGGGTTCGTATCGGAAAGAGCTTTCCAATGAATATAAGAGATTTGAATTATAATGGTTGGATTTGGAATTATGTCCAAATCAAATTTAAAAAAGGTCGCTATGGATGCAGGTCGGGGGCCGTTATTGGAAACCGATTGTACGGGCCTTGATAAAATTATTAAAAATATGGAAAAATTATGTAAAATCATAATAAGTGATTTGGAAAGATTTTGGATGAAAAATTCCATATTTTAAAAGATAAAAATATATTTTTATTGAAATGAACTAGTTATTAACTATGATAATAATCCAATGTTTTTAAATAAATAAATTTGATTTGTAAATGGTTTTAACATAACTAGAAGTTTCCAAACTATGAATTTGAATGGAAATTATCTTCGGGATATTTTGATAGTGGATTCCGTGATTATATGGATATTGTTGACGAATTTTGAAGATATAAATATCGTTATTCCCAATACGATATTTGTTGATTTCAGAATTTGATATTGAATATAAGCCGATATAATTTCTTTTCAGTGCCTTTTATTTAATGTCAAATTGGATATTGGGTATATCGTGAATGGTGTCTTCAATAACACTGTTCTTAAACCCCTATGAGAAAAGAATAAATCTTTAAATTAATATTTAATGAAGTTTTCCAATTAATCGATATCTAATTGGAATTGAATAAAAGAATTGGATTTTGGGTTTGTAGTGAATGGTGTCTTAAATAACACTATTCTTAAACCCCGAATGAAAAGAATAAATCCTTTAATTAAGATTATTAGAGATCCCAATTATATTTAGTAATTGGAATAAAATGAAATGTGAATTGGGTTTATTGCGAACTATGTTTTTAACGACATTCGTTCTTTAACCCGATTTATAGTGAAAATATAATTTGGAAATTATAAATATTTTATTAAGATTTAAATGGAAATTTTCAAAAGTAAAGTTTTCCAACTTAATATATTAAATTGGAATTGAATGGAATTCGATATGGTAATAATCGAGATGAGTTTCTGTGGATGAAAACCGCTACTATATATGGAATTTAAAAGGCCTTGCCGCTATTCCATTTATATTATTAGTTTGATATGGGAATTTATATCGGTTATACACTGTTATAATTTCCATGTAGATTCCATTTTAATGGAAGATGATTTTGGGTTTAACGTGAACTGTGTTTTAAATGACATTGGTTCTTTAACCCAGTTAAAGACAAGATTAATTTCTTAAAGTTGAATAATCTTAAAGTAATGATTTTTGATATTAAAACCAAATTGGGGTTTTAATAAATTTTTAATTAGATTGGAATGGGAAGGAGATAATTAAATTTATCGAATTCTTGAAATGATCGAGAATGGAGTACCACCAATTTTACTTCAGGCGACAGTTAAATCTTTAATTAGATTTGAAGTAAAAGGGTAATTAATTTTACCCAGAACACAGTGGGTGTTATATATGGTGTGCTACCAGTTTTGCTCCATGGGATGAATAGTTTGGGGTTGGAAGATAATAAATGATTATTGCGGTAAGTTTCGATAATCCCGACTAGTTAACAAAATCTTTTGAATTGATATCAAAAGGAAGATTAAAGAGATAATTTTAAAAGAATTTATCTTTGATAAAATTAATGGGAACCTTTCCCTAATAATGTGAATGTTTTATTAAAAGAATGTTATGAATGGGAATGAGGCGTATGATGTGTTTTTATAGCACTTGATTATTGATTATAAAATACGTGAGTTATTCGGAAAGACCGGGTTTAACCCATTCTGAATAATTACTATGACGACTAAAGTCGACGATGAAGATAGTGGTCGAAGACTGGAGTTCTTCACATCGTTTGGATGATTACTGATGTCTTGATTGGGCCATACACCCAAGACAAGGTAAAAAGTGGTGATCGTTCAGACGTACTTGGAGATCGACGAATATGCGAGGACCTCTCTCCTGTATTAGACATATGGGATGAGGAATAAGGTGCCTCCGGTTTCGTTTAGACCCAGAATGGACTTGTAAATGGATGTGTGTCTGACATTGGATTTCATTCTATGCTAATTGATTTCTATTAAATATATATCTTTTTGGTGGCGGAGAATTTATTCTCTTGCTTAACACCCTTCTCTAAGACGCACGAGCTTAGAGGTTATATATTGATAGACATCAGTTGTATGGCGTGAATTGTCAGTGTGGCATGCCAAGATGCGAATGTTCAAGGCTTTTGTTGAAAAGCAGAGCCTTGTGGTTGATGATCAAAGCACATCTTTAATTAGCATAGCTTTGTGTACAGCGTTAATTCCGAGCCTCACACCCTGGTATGAACCAGAAACGGGATAAAGGACGGTAGGGAGGACATGCGTTTCTTTCCAGCTAGGAGTGGTGTCATGGTATGGAAGCCCAGACATTTTACTTATGTGGTTATTGGAAAGCGAGGTACCTCGGATTTGAGTCCCTAGTGGCTCTTGATTTTACACCCCATAGGGCAGGGAAACGTATTGTTCATGATTTATTAATCCACTAACATGAGTGTGGACCGACCCTGCATTTTCCTAGGAGCAGTTGAGGCTGTATCCTGAGGCATGGTAGGCTAGATTGTCTCGAATTTGGTAAGGACGATCCCCTGCCTTGGTTCATGATGGAAATCCAACTTCCAGTACGACATCATGCAGTTTTTATTGTAGAACTAGTATGGCGACATCATATATGGTACCCATGTTGTCTGTGATTGATACATTTGTATATGAAGTTGTTTTTAAACACTATGCACTTATAATACCAATATAATTTGTTTTATAACGTATCAAGCATGTTTGGCTATTATAAGGTAAAACTTTATCCTTCGACTTGCGTTGCATTGTGTGATGGGACATGAGTCTTATAATAGCTTCGTTTTTCAAAAAGCTTTGCGTTGTTTTATTTTAAACTGAGGTTCATGTGGAGTAAACATGTTCCGTGTTATATGGCGTAGTCCCATGATTTCCCAACTTTAAAATATAAGATTAATAAATGTTTTAGTTCTCACACCAGTCCCATGACTGACTCATAGTTTATTGTTTCTACCAAAACTCTGGGTGCCCATATTTTTCCACATGGGCAGCTAGTAGTTTTGGTTTTTGTAGATATTTCTTTTCATAGGATCCTCGATCACAGCTGGAGCTATATTTGGAAAGCTTTGTATCCATATATCTCTTTCAGCTGTGTTAGTTGTTATTTTCCGCTACGCATTATACTTATGTAGTATTTTCCACTGCTATGTAATTTTAAATCTCTGATATTGTATTTCAATGTATAATATTTACTCATACTCTGGAATATTCTTGTACTCTGATGTAAATTGTTGTAATAGTAATGAAATGTTCTATTGTTTTTGTTCTGATGAGTGTTGTTCTCAACTCAATCCGAGCTTTCCCGAAAGGGGAAGTTTGGGTCGTTTCATCTTTCTTTTGGATACGCACTGTACCATTGGTGCACTTTTGACAGAAGATGAAGACTTGTTCTTTTATCATTTCTTTTGAACTTTATACATTGTCTAATGTATGTTTATATTTGATTCCGCTTTAGGCATATTATCTACTTGATGAAAGTTGTTATGTATTAAGTGGATCCTGTATCTGTGTAACTCTGATGATGATTATGATTCCGCTGTTATGATATGATGTAAATTATTCTCTAATTTTATGTATTATGTTATGTCCTGTAATCTACTGATGTGGTTAATGTGTTATTTTCCAAAGACCAACCTTGCCATCGTGGAGCAGGGGTTTGGTTCATGTCGGGCGTGGTATCATAGCTTTGGTTAACCTTAGTTATGGAAGATAACATATTAAACATCTAGTCAGAGATAGAATCAGTAGTATTCTAGGACGAGTAACTCATTAGACATCAGATTAGTAATATCCTAGAATGAGTCCATTAGAATAGCATATCACATGATCATTACATCATTCTTATGCATATGTCTATATTCTTTTGTCGTTCCTTAAGCTATCTTTTCTGTTGGCCTGACTCTTTCCTTGCTATCCACAGAACTGAAAGAAAATGAGCGGGCGAGGCAGAGGCAGAAGAGGTAGAGGCCAAGGAAGGTGAAATATCCCCATTGTTAATAATCATCCTGATCTCGATGAGGGTGGAACAACGGCTAGTGATGAGCCTGTATTTCAACAACAACTATTTGATCTTGATGTAGTTTCCAAGAAATATAAGAACTTGGGCGGAGTGCTATTCACAGGCATTGGAACCGTAATGGAAGCTCAAGCTTGACTGAGGTCTTACGAGTGGATCTTTGCGGGCCTAGAATTGGCAGATAACAGAATTTTTTTTTAGCATCTTGGTTACTTAAAGATGAGGCCCTAATTTGGTGGGAAGCTATGACTGTAGGTGATCTAGATGTTGACATGACTTGGGCGAGGTTTAAAGAAGTATTTGAGGCAAGGTTTGTTCCATGACAGGAAGTCGAGTGCTTGCATGATGAATTTTCTAATCTCCAGTAAGGTGGCCGAACCATTCATGAGTATGTCGGGAAGTTTAATGAACTCTCTCACTATAGCCCAAAATTAATTCAAGAACCGATTAGAAAGAACAAGCAGTTCATTGACGGTCTTCCGAGCGGTACCACACCAGAGTGACAGGGCATATAGAACTTCCATTTTCTAAATTTGTCGAGATGGCTTGTAGATATGAGGGCATCGACAAGAAGAATTAATAAGCAGATAGGGAGAGAAGTCAAGCTAGCAGCAAGAGAAAGCTTTCCGATAAGAAGCCTGAAGCGAGTAAGGATTAAGTAGTTAAGCCCCAAAAAGACAAGAAACCAAGGGGTGAATGCTTTAATTGTGACCAGTATGGACATTGGTCTAGTGAGTGCAATGCTCCTAAGAGGCCAAAACGAAATGAATCCGACCCTAGTCAAAAACCTCGAGATACTAGGGAATGCTTCAATTGCCGTAAGATGGGGCATATTATCAAGAATTGCCCATTGCTGAAAACGGCCGAAGTAGCCCATGTATATGATGGGGAAAATGCGCCAGATTCTTCTACTGGTGAAGGTAAACCCGATGTGTTAGAAGGTACGCTTACAATTAAAAATATTCCTGTTAAAGTATTATTTGATACGGGAGCATCGCGTAATTTTATTCCAAGCAACACGGCTAAAATGTTAAATTTAGAGCTAAAAAATCTTGAAGAATCTATTAGTGTCCACATACCGATAAGAGGTTCTCTTGTTCTTTGTTTATATTGTAGACTGCCTATCTCCTATTCCCGCTATCTATTTTCTTTTGATTTGATCGTCATGAATTTCTCTGAATTTGATATTATACTTGGATTGGATTGGTTGACGAAGTTTAACGCCGAAGTTAAAGACCCCGAAAGAGTTGTTAAAGTTAAAACTAAGTTGAGGAATATTGTGGTTATACCATGCGAAGGCTCAAGTTCAGATAGAAAAGAATTTTGGTCTGCTCTTGAAGTTTCTCCTACTTCTATTGAGAATATTCCTATTGTTAGAGATGATGCGGATGTATTCGAAGAAATTGATAGCCTACCTCCCGAAGAGAAATTGATTCTAAAATCGATTTAGTTTCGAATGCAAGGCCAATTGTGCATGCAATCCGAAGAATGAAATAGAAAGAGAAGGAAGAGTTGGGCGATCAAACTCGACAGCTTTTATGGAAAGGTCTAATCTGGCCTAGTTTCTCGAGTTGGGGAGCAGCTGTGGTATTTATTCCTAAGTCAAATGGTACTCCCAGATTATGCGTAGATAACCGGGACTTAAATAAGCAAACATTGACGAAAAAATATCCATTACCGTGCATTGATGATTTATTAGATCGCTAGAATGGAGCGAGAGTGTTTTCGAAGATGGACCTAGCTAAAGGCTTCCATCAACTGCGGATTGTGGAAGAATTTGTTCCTTTGACAGATTTCAGAGGTCCAGACTTATTTTGTGAATAGTTAGTAATGTCGTTCGGCTTATGTAACGCTCATGCTTATTTTATTGATTTGATGAATTGAGTATTTTGCAGAGTGTTGAATAAATTTCTACTAGTTTTTATTGATGATATTTTAATCTTGGCTAAGTCAGCTAGCGGGCATACGAAGGATTTGGAATAGGTTTTGGAAATTCTAAGAAGGAATGTATTAAAAGCCAAATTTTCTAAATGCATATTCTGGCAATAAGAAGTGAAGTTCCTTGGTCAAGTTGTATCGAAAGAGGGAATATCAGTGGATCCAGGCAAGATTACAGCCATTAGAGATTGGAATCAACCTAGCACTCCCATAGAAGTCAGAAGTTTTCTGGGATTGGCAGGCTAATATCGGAAATTCGTTAAGGAATTTTCGAATCTGTCTAGTCCATTGATGAAGCTTAGGCATGCGAGGTTTAATTTGACGACAGAATGTGAGGTCGCTTTCCAACAGCTGAAAGTAAGGTTGGCTACTGCTCCAGTGTTGACTATTATCGATGGTAATCAAGATTTGACTGTCTATACGGATGCTTCTCATGAAGGAGTTGGTGTGGTATTAACGCAAAGAGGCTAAGTCGTTGCTTATGCTAGCCTTCAGTTGAAGCCGCATGAGAAGAGATATGTTACTCACGATCTAGAGCTGTTAGCCGTAGTATTTGCAATGAAGATATGGAGGCATTATCTTTTGGATGAGAAGTTCGAATTATATACGGATCATAAATCATTGAAATATCTTCTCACCCAAAAAGATTTGAATTTGAGACAGTAGCGTTGGTTAGAATTTCTTGCAACATATGATCTTGATATTTTGTATACTCCCGGGAAAGCCAATGTTGTAGCTGATGCACTTAGTAGAAAGAATGCAATTGTCGCTAATCTTATTATTACGATTTCAACGATTGAGAAGATATATGTTCTTCAGAAAGACGATGAATTTGTTTAGAGAATTAGCAAGCCAGTCCAAGAAGGTGAAGCTTTATATTTTCAGCTTGATAGTAAAGGGGTTCTAAGGTTACAAGGGAGAATTTGTTTTCCGGATGTTCTAGAACTCAGAAGAGAGGTAATGGATGAATGTCACAAATCCAAGCTTAGTATCCATCCGGGGGTGAGTAAGATGTATTACGATCTTAAGCGCACATTCTGGTGGAATTCTTAGGAGAGAGATATCTCTATATATGTTAACAGGCATTCTACTTGCCAATAACTCAAGATTGATCAATAGAAGCTCGCTGGATTATTGCAACTATTAGAGATTCCAGATTGCAAGTGGGATCAAATTTCTATGGATTCCATTGATGATTTGCCTAGAACCAAGAAGGGCAACGACAGTATTTGGGTTATAGTTGATCATTTCACGAAGAGCTCCCATTTTATTCTAGTAAAATCAAATAGAATAGCTCAGAGTTTGGCTCAGATATATTTCAAAGAGATTGTTAGTCTGCATGGCATCCCCAGCAGCATTGTCAATGATTGGGATCCAATCTTAGCTAGTAAATTTTCGGAAGCATTCCAATCGGAATTGGGAAACAAGATAAATCTTAGCACTGCATATTATGCTCAGATAGATAGCCAGACTGAGATGGTGAATCGTATATTAGAAGATTTATTGTGGACTTGTATTCTTGATTTTGGAGGATCTTGGGAAGATCACATACATTCAGTGGAGTTTTCATATAATAACAACTATCAGGCAAGTTTGAAAATGTCACCATTTGAAGCATTGTTTGGTAGACCATGTAGATCTCCTTCATGTTGGATAGATCCTGGTAATCGATTGGTATTGGGTCCAGATATGGTCCAAGAAGCTTCAGATAAAGTGAATTTCATTAAGAAGTGACTTTAAGCGGCACAAAGCCGACATAAGAGTTATGTGAATTCTAAAAGAAGAGATTTCACATTTTCTGTTGGTCATCACGTATATTTGAGAGTTTCTCCGATGAGAGGAGTAATTCGATTTAGGAAGACGGGGAAGTCGGCACCTAGGTATATTGGCCCATTTCCTATACTCGAGAGGATTAGAACTCTTGGTTACAGGGTTCAGTTGCTAGATTGATTGCCCGGAGTACATGACGTGTTTCACATTTCTCAACTTCGGAAGCATGTACATGATACAGACTTGATCGTGGACGAACCATCGCAACAGGATTTGGATATTACTCCGAGTTTGACTGTGCATAAGGAACCGATAAAGACTATTGGCAGAGAAACCAGAGTTCTAAGGAACAAGAAGGTGCATTAAGTCAAAGTGCAATGGAGCGGAGATCTTAAAGACTTTACATGTGAAACAGAAGATATCATTAAACATACTTATCCCAAGCGAAGAGTGGATATCTATGATCAGCTCTAGTGAGAGGTATATTCATGTTATGTTACATTAAAATTTAATTTCCTGCTTTACTTTAGTTTCCTTTTCGGGAACAAAAAACTTTTAAGTGGGGGAGATTGTAACAACTCGTATTTTTGGAACCAATTTAAAATTTATTTTTATTTGATTTGCATCAGAGTTAAATGCTTTTGGCGGATAATTTTGAGAATAAACAACTTAAAATTTATTTTAATCCAAGTTAGAACGTATAAATTTAATTTTAATTAGAACGAGCTTGAAATTGCGCGGTAGTTTGAAAATTTGATTTTAAACTTTGAGTGAATGTATAAGATTCAATATAAATCAGAATTTGGTAAAACAAGAAACACTATAATATTTTGAATTGTAATTTTATAACAAGAGTAAGAAATGGAGATTTCACTTTATGAATTGTAAGTTATGTCTAAATTAAAATTTAGAATAGTAGCTATGAAATATAATATATAGACCTAAAAGTCGCATTTTGTATACAGATGAATTTGGACTCGAAACCACTTCCATTGAGTTCAAAACGTCACTTAGGTGGTTGAAAACTATAAGCTTCGATATGTTTCGGGTTGGTGAAAATTGGGACATGTGTTTGGTCTCGGTTGGCTAAACCTAGCCACTCACTTAAGAGCCCCAAATGAGCCTGTCCCCTTCATTCACTCAAAACAATTAAGAAAAATTGAGAGTGGAAGGAAAAATTAAAATTCTTAATCTAGGGTTCTTGATTCCAAGCCCAATTCTTGTGGAAATCAAGTGTAGAAGCTTAGGTAAACTCCTCTTCATTTTCTCCATCTTCTTTAGCTTGTCTCCTCTTTGATTTATGATGATTCCTATGACCTAACTCTTAGGAAATCTATTTATATGTGCTTAGACAAGATATTTGCATGCAACATTGGAAGAGAGTTTGATTTTGCTTGCTATTGGATCCATTCCTTGTATGCAAACAAGCAAGGGTGAGAATCTATAAACGAATAAGGGCTTGTGATATTGATTGCTGTTTATGAACTTGGTTGGGTTGTTTAAAGGCCTATAATGATTAATTTGAATTCATGAAATGATTTAAGGATGTTTGATATGGGTTGTTGATAAGTAGTATGAAAAGATTTCAGGGTTAAGTGAAGTCTATGAAGTAGTTGATTAATTAAGTTTAGGTTGATAGAATGATTATTTATAGACCATATAACTTTAATATGATGTTAAATGTTAAGTAGTGCACTGAAAATGCGATTGTTTATTTTATGGGGGAGTTATTCAAGAATTAACATTAATGCCTCAATCCTTATGCTTGTATAAGTGTGACTATGGCACGTTTGAATTGAGTATATGTTGTATATGCATTGGGTTAATTGCTTGGGTTGTCGATTTCCTTGTTTTTCTATTGGAAATCTCGATATAAGCGACATTCGAGTTGTATATGCTATGGGTGAAGTTATTGTGTGCACACATGCTCTTGTAGCTCCCTTTAGCATGGTTGAACCCTCTTGTTCTTGCTCGAATCGCATTTCTGCTTTGGTTTGGAATTTAGTTCACCTTTGAACTTATGATAAAAACTATCGTGAATCTTTTGTATGAATGTGTGAATGTGTGTGTAGGACTTCTTGAGTGTTTTCGATGAATAAAGGGGGCTTCATTTTCATTTAGAAAACATTATAAGCCATCACCATTGATCCGAGCTCGTCCAAAAACCGTTTGCACATCGTTTCCTTTGCAATCAATTGCCCATGTTTTAGGTCAGACGCCTGTCCGGGAGGGAGACAGATATCTGTCAAACATTTAGAAATTTTTTTGCATCAGGTCAGACGTATGACCAAAAACAGTCAAACGTCTGTCGAAGTTCTCGGGAATTTATTTCCCTGTAAACAGACGTCTGTCCATAGGGGGCTCAGACGTCTGTTCAAGGTCTTTGAAGAAAAAATAAAGTCCTTCAGCTTAGACGTCTAGCCGTAATAGGTCAGACGTCTGTCAAAACTCTCTGGAAATTTACTCTGTATGATCAGACGTCCATAAGTTTATGACAGACGTCTGACCTGTGCAGAAATGCACAATGAATCTTGTGCACATAATATTATGAGATAAATGAATCTAACTTCTTTGGAATTAAATTCTCGATTAAACTCTTTGCATAAGGCTAATGATTTAATTAGGGAAAATAATTACATTTGATACCTATTGCCAAAATAATTTGAAAAGATCAAGTTAAATCTCTTTTCACATAATTAATCGATGATTAGAAGTCAAAGATAATGAAGGCGCTGTAAGAACGGCAATCTTCACATCGAATGGATTACTATTGATGCCTTGGACATGGGTAGCTCCCTTGAAGGGGTTATAGTGGTAGTTGTCCGGATGTACTTGTTGATTGTCTGGATATGCGAGGACCTCTCTTCTGTATTGGACATACGGAACGATGAATAATGTGCCTTTGGTTTCGTTTAGACCCAGAACGGACATATGTATGGATTGTATGTTTGACATTGTAGTGTGTGCTATGTAGTTGATCTCGGCTAAATATATATCTGTTTGGTAGCGGAGAATTTATTCTCTTACTTAGCACCCTTCTTTGAGACGTACGAGCTTAGAGGGTTATATATTAGTGAAAATCAATGACAGTATGGATTGACAATGTGGCATGCCAAGATGCAAAAGATTAGGATTTGGTTGAAAAACTGAGTCTTGTGGATGATGATCAAAGCACAGCTTAAAGTAGCATAGCTTCATGTATAGTGTTAATTCGCGAGCTTCACACCCCAGTATGAGTCAAAAACGGGATGAGGACCTCAGGGAGGACATGCATTTCTTTCTAGCTATGGGTGATGTCATGGTATGGAGTCCAGACATTTTTACTTATGTGAATGATGGATTGTGAGGCTCCTCGGATATAGAGCCGAGTAAAAGGCTCGAGTGATAGGTCCGATATGACTAGGAAACGTATTGTTCAGGAATACCCAATCCTCAAAAGTAAGAGAGGACTGACCCTGATGATAACCAAGGGCTCATCAGCATTTGGGTCCTGGGCATCCCGCTAGAGATGGCCTAAAGCCGGTGAGGAAGATTCCTTGCCTCGACTCACAGATGGAAACCCAATCACCAATACGACATTCTGCGATTTTAGTTGTAAACCTATATGGCGACATAATGGCATGGGACGCTCATGTCGTCTAGGATTGATACATTTATGTTGAAAGTGTTCTTAAGACATCCAGACACTATTAATAATATCAAATGATTTTTATCTCTCGTATCAAGCATGTTTGGCCGTTATAAGGTAAAACTCTATCCTCTGGTTTGTATTTGCATTGTGTGATGGGACCTGAGCCTTATAATGGCTTCATTTTTCTAAAAAGAATTGCGTTGTTTTACTCAAACACTTTATTTTATGCACCGGCAATCCAATGGAGTAAACCCGTTCCGTGACATACGGCATGGTATTGTGATTTGCCTTGTTCTTAAATAAGTTAAGTAATAGTAGGATTTCTCATACCAGTCCAATGACTGACTCGTAGTTTGTTTTTCCTTGCAAACTCGGGTGCCCCTATTTTTTCATGGGAAACAAAGTAAAAAGGTAATCGGATTTCTTTTGGATATGCACTGTACCGTTGGTGCTCTTTTGGCAGAAGATGAAGACTTGTTCTTTTATCATTTCTTTTGAACTTTATTCATTATCCAATGTATGTTTATATTTGGTTCCGCTGTAGACATATTATCTGTTAATGAAACTTGTTATGTACTAAGTGAATCCTGTATCTGTGTAACTCTGATGATGATTATGATTTTTCTGTTATGATATAATGTAAATTATTCTACAATTTTTTGTATTATGCTATGTTATGTAATCTGCTGATGTGATTAATGTGTTATTTTCCAAAGACTAACCTTGCCACCGTGGAGTGGGGGTTTGGTTCGTATCACATCCTCTGCACTGAATCATAAACCATACTTAGTCATACATCTATCCTCCACATCCTCTACGCCTGAAACCACCAAATTTCCACCAGCTATTTAACCATCACGCAAATTTCACTACCCACATCCTCTACCGAAACTTCCACCATCAAAAATCCACAAAATCACCTCCTACTTCTTCCACCAGGTCATGACCGAACAAGCTCATCCACAATTAAGCATACCTAAAACTGCAACTACAAGCCATAACCTCAACTCAGAACGTCGGTACTAGGCTCGAATACCCAAGCAAAACCCTTGCCTTAAATAGCGATTCAACTAACTCTCCAATCACCGATCAGAGACCACTCCCCAACTCGATTCAATCCCCAAAACCAATCACATCAAATCCAATTCGAACTCGACACTCAAACTATTCAACCCGAACTGAATCATTTTTCTTCAATTGAAAAATTAAATAAAATACAAAAAAGAAAAGGGTGCAATTTCGATTTTTTTTCTTTCTTTTTAGTTCGATTTTGGGAAAAGTGCTGTAAATTTTTCTGCGTTTTTGAGGTAGATTGCATTTATCTGATTTTTTGCGGAAGGATGGGGTGCTAAATATTGGGTTGAGTCGGTTTGGGGTATTAATTACGTGCCTAAGCTACTGCATGGAATTGAATTAAGTGCGGCCCCTTTGGTTGTTTGAACTTAGCGAGGAACCAGTATAATTTTTTTTATTTATTTGTTTGTTCTGTTTTTTTAGGCTTAGTTTTTTTCTTCATTGTTTTATTTTTTTATTTTGAGGCCAATTTTTTTCTTCAGTTGTTAAGTTTTGTTTCCTTTTTCGATCTAGTTGTTTACTCTATTTTGTTTGTTTTTTATTTTCTCTTGCTTTTTTTCCCTTAAAAAAAGCCTCAAAGAAGAAGAAACAAGGACCAAACTAAAAACATATTCAAGCAAAAGAACACGAGATTCAAAAATCAATCGATTTCAAATAGTAAAACAGTGAAGTTGAATAGCTGCCACTACCCATTTACTCTGGACGGACAGCCATACCCCACTATAAATTTCTTTAACTCTACAAGTGTCCTGCTGCAAAGAAAAATATATAGACATTGCTTGTAAAATTTTATGTAGGGGCAGTTGCTTGCTTGTACAATTTTAATTTTGTAATTATTTATGTTTGACTACTATTTTGGCTGCATACCGAAATAAACTTAGTTGCGAACAAAGCCCCTAACAAACATAAGGTGAGGAAGTCATTACCTTCCCTTGGCTCCAAAACAATTAAATTATGTCATTTGCATGCACCTTGGACTTAAATAAAACTTGATTAGACGTTGTCCTTAGGATCAAAACTCAAGCTCATTAGGACAAACAAATTAGATTAAATATTTAACTTTGAAAATTTATTTTGCTTACTCTAGAAACTTAACTTTTCTAATCTATTTATTTAAATTGATTTACAAAATATTTAACTTCGAGAGTACATTTTGTGAAATTGATTCTCTTAAGGGTTTGATCGCGGATATATATTAGTTCAATTTATTGAGCTTCTAGAAAAAGAGGTTGCATACTACCCATAAAACATTGGTCGTATCCCTTAGTATTTATACTATACGTGAACGACCATAACCCTCTTCCCCCTTCATATCGAGATTATCAAATAATAAGATATACTTGAATACGTTATTTATTTTGAATAGGAGCTGTTTGTGTCAACCTTAAGTCTAATTTTTTCTGTGTTTGCATTTAACAACGATGAGCGAAAGAAGTGTCAACCACCATAATTCTCCTAGGGGTTCTCAGATAAACCAAAATTTTCTAAATGAGACCTATCAAATTCGAATAAATCAAAAATTTCAAAATCTCAATATCGGAATAGATAGACCCATATCTCTTCGAGATCGATGTAATCCAATTAAGACTGTTCAATCTTATGTCGTTGTGTTCCCACCAGCTGAAGGAAACAATTTTGAGCTTAAACATTCTTTTATTCAAGGAGTACCAAAATTTACTGGTTCTAAGTTAATTTGAATTGTATGCGTCCACAACAAAATCATGACAATTGTCTAATGAATCAATCAAGCTAAGGCTAATTCCATTTGCACTACTTGAAAGCGCTAAACGATGGCTAATTTCTCTTCCCAAACATTCCTTAAGAAGTTCGGATGAATTTGTCACTGTATTTTTGAAAAAGTTTTTCCCTTTCCATAAAACATTGAAAATCCAAACTGAAATAAATCAATTTTGTCAAAAAAAGGGGGAAACTTTTTCAAAATACTTTGAGAGATTCAACCAATTATTATATAGTTGTCCTCATCATGTAATTCCCAAATATCACTTATGCCAAATTGCATATGAAGGACTTAACTACCAGACTAGAACTCAACTTGAATTAAGGAGCATAATACATTAAGGGCCTCCTTTAGTTAAACAATAAGTTTAAAGGACAAGACTTTACGTTAATTACTTTCCAGGACAAAAAACACGAGATGCTTCTTTCTTCAATCTATTCTTTTATTTCTTCATTCCGCCATTTCTCATTCAACCATAAGTTTTACCAAAAATCAATAGATTTCCATTCAGTTTCATCTAAATTCAGCTGCGATCGATTTCATTTTCGCTCTCTCTGATCGATTTCAATCCCTAAATCCTAAGCCGATTCATAATAACCTAAAACCCTAAATCCCTAATTCGATCTTCTCAAAAAAATTAATTTTCTAAAACAAGTCGATATTATCAAAATAAAGACTCGACAGGTATGAATCTAGGTTTTCATGTTTATTATATTTGGTAATTTCTGTTCAGTAGTTGCTGAACAAGTAAGTACTTGTTTATCTTTGTTGTTTGTTGTTCATCGATTGTTTGTGTTTGTTGTGAATTTTGACAATAATTCACAACACAAAAGATTGCAAAAATGAATTTAGACTCACAATTTAGTTCTACTGAATGATAGAAGATAAGTTACATAGACTATCTTATTTTATCTTTTACTAAATGATAAATATTAACTTGTTTATTTTTTACATAGAATATCTTATTTTATTTCCGATTTAAAATATATAATTGCATCAGTCTTTTAATAAAATATAATTGCATCTATCTTTTACTAAAATATAATTGAACCTATCTTTTACTGATAGATAATTGCATCTATCTTTTACATATAATATGTTGTTGATATTTCTAAAGCTATAATTAAAGTCGTTTGAAAAGATAAACAAGTTTATCTTTTTTAATAGAATTACATTTTTACATAAAATATAAAAATATTGTTTATAATTACGTGGAGTTCTGGAGTATGTACTGAATAATTTTACATCTAATATAATATAATTCACAACAAAAAGATAATTTTGACAAACACAAAAGCTAAATTTTTTAAAAAGATAGATGCAACTATCTTATATGTAAATATAAAAATAAAGGCAGTGTTTTATGTTTATTACTTTGCAGTGTATTGTTTGAAGAGATAGGATGTTGAGTTTGAAGGCATGGAGTACAACTGTTAAGGTTATTTATTTATTAGCAGTTTTTGATTTTGAAGGCCGGTTAAATTCATTTGCATTTTCATTATATTTGAAAAGATAAAAGAAATTATCTTTTATTAAGAAAACAAGAAAGATAGATGCAATGTTAATGATAAAATTGAACTTTTGATTACAAAATTACATTTTTGTAATTAACAAATTTTAAATGTTTAATGGAATATCTTATTTTATTTCAGATTTAAAAAAGATAGATGCATTTATCTTTTCAAAATAAAACTTAACATTTAAAAATTTTAGTTGAATATATATGTCATGTGTTAATTATTAGCTACAAATATGCAATATTAATGATAAAACTGAAATTTTGATTACAAAATTGCATTTTCGTAATTATTAAATTTTAAATGTTTAGCAGAATATCACATTTAATTTCAGATTTAAAAAAAATGCAGCTATCTTTTCAATATTGAAATTCATATTTAAACGAGATATATATGTCATGTGTTAATTGTTAGTTGCAAATATGCAATGTTAATGATCAAACCAAACCTTTTATTACAAAATTGAATTAATTAACAATTTTCAAATGTTTAGTACAATATCTTATTTAATTCCAAATTTAAAAAAGATAGTTGCATCTATCTTTTCAAAACTGAAATTCAGATTTTACCAAAAATAATAATTTCTAATTACTATTTTTTTTTAAATAATAATTTCTAATTATTATTAAATCGAACAAGTAAATTTTTTATAATTAACAATTTTTAGTAGAATATTTAATTTAATTTTAGATTTAAAAAAGTTAGTTGCATCTATCTTTTCAAAACTAAACATGAGATTTAAAAAAGATAGCTGAATATATATGTCATGCGTTAATTGTTAGTTGCAAATATGCAATATTAATTATAAAACTGAACTTTTGATTACAAAATTGCACCTTTGTAATTAACAATTTTTAAATGTTTACCAGTATATCCTATCTTATTTTAGATTTAAAAAAGATAGTTTTTTCAATCTTTTCAAAACTGAACTTCAGATTTAGAAAAGATAATTAAATATATATATCATGTGTTAATTGCTAGTCACAAAAATGCAATGTTAATGAAAAAACTGAACTTTTGATTACAAAATTCCATTTTTGTAATTAACAATTTTTAAATTTTTAGTAGTTATCTTATTTAATTACATATTTAAAAAAGATAGTTGCATCTCTCTTTTCAAAACTAGATTAGAGATTTAAAAAAAAAGTTGAATATATATGTCATGTGTGCATTGTTAGTTGCAAATATGCAATATTAATGATAAAACTGAACTTTTGATTATAAAATTGCAATTTTGTAATTAAAATTTAAAAAAAAAATAGTAGAGATTTGAAAAAAGATAGTTGCATCTATCTTTTCAATACTAAACTAGAGATTGAAAAAAGATAATTGAATATATATGTCATGTTTCAATTCTTAGTTGCAAATATGCAATATTAATAATAAAATTGAACTTTTGATTACAAAATTACCTTTTTTAATCAACAATTTTTTAATGTTTAGTAGAATATCTTATTTAATTTGGTATTTAAAAAGATAGTTGCATCTATCTTTTTAAAACTGAATTCATATTTTAAAAAGATAATTGAATATATATGTCATGTGTTAATTGTTAGTTGCAAATATGTAATGTTAATGATAAAACTGAACTTTTGATTACAAAATTCCATCTTTATAATTAACAATTTTTTAATGTTTACCATTATATCTTATTTTATTTTAGATTTGAAAAAGAGTTGCTTCTATCTTTTCAAAACTGAACTTCCGATTTAAAAGAGATAATTAAATATATATCATGTGTTAATTGCTAGTTGCAAATATGCAATATTAATGATAAAACTGAACTTTTGATTACAAAATTGCATTTTTGTTATTAACAATTTTTACTCAACATGATTCTATTTATCTTTGTGATTAATTTAGAAAGTTATAATTGGGTATGTTCCTTATGCATTTAAATGTTATAATTTATTTTCTCCTAATATTTAAATTAAAATTTACCTAGATAACCAGTATTTCCTCTTTCTCCTTTTCTTACAGAAAAAAAGATAAACTCATTTATCTTTTACTTTAAATGATTGAGACGACCCCAAACCCCATACTCACGGCGGCAAGGGTAATCCGTGGAATATAACACATAAACAGATAACAGCAGAAAAAAATTAAATAAATACACCAGATAATGAAAAATAAAATATACTTGATAAAAGTAATCATCAGAGTTACACAGTATACAGGATCATACTTAGCAAAAATACAGTTCAGCTATACATAAATGTCTACACCGGAAAACAAACATAATATGTACAATAGGAGCTGAACAGCATAAAAAGAGATAAATGATAGAATCCATCTTTAGCTCCAGCTATCCAGAAAGAACCAGCTAAACCTGAATACAAGGCTACCATGTAGAAAAAGGGGCACCCGAGTTTGAAAGTGAAACAAACTACGAGTCAGTCATGGGAGTGGCATGAGAAATCTACTCAACACATATATAATATGGCCAATCACAGGACCACGCCACTTTCGTGGAATGGGTTTACTCCATTGGATTGCCAGTGCTTTAAAACAAATCTTTCTTTTAAACATTGCTATGTTTTTTATAAAAATGAATCCATTATAAGACTCAGTTCCCATCACACAATGCAACGCAAACCGGAGGATAGAGTTTTTCTCTTATAACGGCCAAAATATGCTTGATACGAATAAAACAAAGGCATTTATATTGTTACTAGTGTTTGTATGTTTTGAAAACAATTTCAAATCATAACTATCAATCATAGACGGCATTAATGCCCTATACCACTATGTAACGACCCAGAAAATCTGAACCAATTTAAAAATTTTAAATTGGCTAAAATAATGGATTTTAAATATTTAAAATAAATATTTTAAATAATGGCGATGAAAACTGAGTTTGAATCGACATTTGAAAACGAATATAATTAATTATAATTATATATAGAATTGAAAATGGCGCGGTAGTTCGATAATTCGATTTCAAACTTCAATTGAATATACCGGGTGCAAAACAATCCGGATTTTAGTGAAACCAAAAGTATTTAAATCTGTTAGTGAATATCTTTCTAACGAATTCGACCAATCGAAATTTGGTAGCGGGAATCAAAAGATATGTCCAGTTGAAAATTCTGAATAGTCGCTATGGAATTCAGGCCCTTAAAAATGGACATTTTGCAAATGACCTCGGATTTCGACGAAACCACTTTTGTTAGATCCGCAGTGTCAGGTTATTGCTAGGTTTCAAATTTCATAATTTTTCGAATCAATATGTGAGCATGGCAAAGGAAAACGCGTTTGACCGGTTTCAGTTGATTTTAATCGACTGGAAATTGGCCATTTTTCAAACGGTCTCAGAATTCGACGAAACTAGTTTTGTTAGGACCGTATCGTCAATACGAAGCTAGAAAATATTTTTCTGGAATTTTTCTAGTTAGTATGTGGCCCCGGTAATTTGAAATGTGCGTTTAAAATTCAATATAGTGATTTAAATGTAAATTCAAAAGGAAACTGATTGTAACGATCAAATCAGCTTGCGATACATATCCCATTGTGTTCGGAATGCGGGTAAAACGCTATGGACGACAGGCGGTGGGCCTCGTTTCGAGGTCGTATGTAAAAGTCAACCTTTTTGCGAAATTAAATAATTAAATAATAAAATAATTTTAATTTCCCTCCCCTTTATCTTTCTTCCTGGCCCCCCCCTTTCACTTTTATTTCAATAAACAGAAAAAAAAAGAAGAAGAAAGCAGCAGCGGAAGCCGCCGCCTTCACCGACGGTCAGAACTTCCACCGCGCCTCCGATCTTCTCCCCCCCCCTCTTCCTTGCACTCGTTCCCCCCCTCCATCGATCGAAGCCATCACGAGCCCCCCCCCAAGCCATCGCCTCCCTGTTCGAATCTTCCCACCGCCGACCGCCACCAGAAACCCCCCCCAGCCGACGACCTCCCACCGCCGACCGCCACCAGAAAACCTCCCCCCCCCCTCTGTAAGTTTTTTTTTTTGTTTTGTTATTTTATTTTAATGATTTTAAAACTGTTTTATTTTAATTAGAATTATAAACTGTTTTTTTTATGATTTAAAAACTGTTTTTTTTAAGAATTCAAAACTGATTTTATTAGGATTTAAAACTGTTTTTAAAAAGAATTTAAAACTGGTTTTTACTTTAATTAGGTTTAAAACTGTTTTTCTTTGAAAAGCATTTTAAAACTGATTTTAAAGAATTTAAAAACTGTATTTGAAAAGAATTTAAAAACTGAATTTTTTTGAGAACATAAAAACTGATTTTAAAAAGATTTCAATACTGATTTTAAAAGATTTCAAAACTGATTTTAAAAAGGTTTAATTCTGATTTTTTAAAAAAAAAAGAAAGTAAAAACTGATTTTTTATAAAGAAAGTAAAAACTGAATTTTAAAGAATTTTAAAACTGATTTTTTTATAAAAATAAATACTGATTTTTAGAAAAAGGTTTGAACTTTAAATAGAAAAGGTTTAAACTTTAAAAAGAAAAAGGTTTTAACTTCAAAGAGAAAAAGGTTTGAGCTTTAGAATGGAAAAAGATTTGAACTTTAAAAAGAAAAATCAGATTTTTTATATATTGAAAGTCGAAGTAAAAATCAGATTTTTTATATATTGAAAGTCGAAGTAAAAATCATATTTTTATATATTGAATAGCATCGTAAAAATTCGATTTTTACATATGTAGAGAATACGGGCAACGAAGCGACAAAAAGGCGAGAAAGGCGAAGATTTCTCTAGGTGAAGTGTCGTGAAGTTGGATAGCTATTGGTGAGATTGTTGATTTAAAAATATTATATATGCGTGAAATGAAAGTGAATAGCTATATATAAATAAATAAATAAATAAATAAATATATATATATATATATATATATATATATATACGCCCCTCGTCCACAAACCATGGACGATATTTATTGATTGAAATTGTTGTGATAATTGGTTGATAACGAATGGTTGTTTGGGATTGTTTGTGATTGATATTGGTTGATTGAGGTTGAAAAATACCCATTGTGGTTGAAAAATATTTGGTTGAAACCACATAGGATTAGTTTGTGGAAATGAAATAAATATATACATGCCGCCTGCGTGCGAACTAGATGCATGATCCCCATTGTCAAAAACCGCGAGGTTTTAAGGTAGAGCGAGGAGCCGTACTAGGGACGGTCCCGGTGTAACTACCCTGCCGTTATGCTGCCGAAATTTTGAATAATATTCGTGTGTTTGAATTATTTTCATATGCTTAAACTATATTTATTCATTCTATAGAAAACATTCATGTGTTTAATTGATATTCATTCGTTGTTTAGAAATTCATGTGTTGAATGGTATTCATATTTTGAAATAAACTGTTCGATAATAAAAATCACACTTTTATCTATATATAGAAACTATAGAAAACATTCATGTGTTGAATTGATATTCATTCGTTGTTTAGAAATTCATGTGTTGAATGGTATTCATATTTTGAAATAAATCGTTTGATAATAAAAATCACATTTTTATCTATATATAGAAACTATAGAAAACATTCATGTGTTGAATTGATATTCATTCGTTGTTTAGAAATTCATGTGTTGAATGGTATTCATATTTTGAAATAAATCGTTTGATAATAAAAATCACATTTTTATCTATATATAGAAACTATAGAAAACATTCATGTGTTGAATTGATATTCATTCGTTGTTTAGAAATTCATCTGTTGAATGGTATTCATATTTTGAAATAAATCGTTTGATAATAAAAATCACATTTTTATCTATATATAGAAACTATAGAAAACATTCATGTGTTGAATTGATATTCATTCGTTGTTTAGAAATTCATGTGTTGAATGGTATTCATATTTTGAAATAAATCGTTTGATAATAAAAATCACATTTTTATCTTTATATAGAAACTATAGAAAACATTCATGTGTTGAATTGATATTCATTCGTTGTTTAGAAATTCATGTGTTGAATGGTATTCATATTTTGAAATAAATTGTTTGATAATAAAAATCGCCTTTTATCGACTATATGAACTGTGTAAAATAATCTCGTTTTAAAAGAAATTGTTTTATGATAGAAATCCTATTTTTATCACCTATATGAACTATATAGAAAAATAGTGTTTTGAAATGAATTGTTTTACAATAAAAATCACATTTTTATTGTATGCATAAATCGTTGAAGTGTGAAGTGTTAAAAATAGCCACTTGTTCAAAATAAACATATATGAGTTGAAATATTCATTAATTAGCTAATGAAATGATTTGCACCTATTTATGTAACATTAGAATGAATGGAGTTTTTAAACCAAATAGAAATCAAATAAGAAGTCGAATAGAAATTGATAAATGATAAGAACTGTATATATATGTACATGCAATATTCATTGAACAGGTTATAACAAAGGGGCTAGAGAAGAGGAATAAAATTTTGTGCCCGACAAATAGGTACACATTTACTGATTTGTTTGGGTGATGATTTTGAGCCTGTTGGCTAGCCGCTTGGCTTTTTCTTTTTCTTTTTGAGATTAGAAGGACCGGGAACGCTATTTGCGATTTCCCGATGCTCCCGGTGCAGGGGAGGTTATGGCGAAATTTTCCAAAATTTTAAGGTGTTAGAAAAATATTTAAAGTGAAAACGATATGGAAATCATTGAATGAACTATATTTATATAAATATATAAATATAAATAAAATTAAAACGAAACGAGGCCGTGCAGTTCGTATTTTGAAATCGTGATTTCAAACGACTAGTGCGGGAAATCCGACCATTGGATTTTCCCGAAACCTCAACCGTCGGGTTCGCCTTGGAAATATCTTCCCAACGGCACCAACTTTGTAGAAATCCAACGGTTGGATTGTCTGGAATGTTTAATTCAAATCTGAAGAAAAACAGCGCCAGAAACGATTATATTTATTTATATATATATATATATAATTATATTTAATCGAATAACGACGCTGCAGTTCGTATTTTGAAATCGAAAATTCAAATGATTGTACCGGGAGATCCGACCGTCGGATTTTCCCGAAACTTGAACCGTTGGATTCGTTTTGAAAAGACCATTCTAATGATGTAAATTTTGTGAAGATCCAACGGTTAGATTTTCAGATATGTGTAAATCAAATCTGAAGAAAAACAGCGCCACGGCCGCTGTATGGCCCGAAGCGTCGTTTTGAATAAAATGGCTATTTTAAAATAAATAAAAATAGCGATAAATAGTTATAAAATATCGTAAGCGATATGGAATGGAAATAAACTGAATTTGCTTGATTTATGTGGCTTTTGATGGTTGAATGTGTTTGGTGTGAAAATTACATTAAAGAACGAAATTGGTGTTGTCGAGTAATTTAACCATTGAAAGAAATTGATTTGAAATTCTGAATATACGTGAATTATTTGAAAAAGCCGAGTTAATTCTCATTTCAAATAATTGATCGACGATTGAAAGTCGAAGATAAAGACGATGGTCGAAGACCGGAGATCTTCACCTCGTTTGGATGGTAACCGAGGTCCTGATTGGGAGGCATCCCGAAATATGGATAATGAGTGGTGGTCGTCCAGACGTACGTGGTGATCGAAGGGTTTGCGAGGTATTTAGTGCCTCCGGTTTCGTTCAGACCCAGAACGGACTTGTAAATGGACTGTGTGTCCGACATTGGAATTTGTTCTGTGTGATTGATAGCCATCAGTTGCACGGTGTGAATTGCCTGTGTGGCATGCTAAGATGCAGTGATCAGGGCTCCTGTTGAAAAGCAAAGTCTTGTGGTGATGATCAAAGCACCGCCTGTGTGGCGTAGCTTTGTGTATAACGTGAATTCGCGAGCCTCACACCCCGGTATGAACCTAAAACGGGAGAAGGACCTCAGGGAGGGCATGCGTTTCTTTCTAGCTAGGGTGGTGTCAGTGACCTACCTGCCCTGACATTTATATACTTTTCACCTATGTGGTTGTTGCTGTTGCGAGGCGCCTCGGTTTGATCGGACGATCCGGGTCCGATGGAGTCATTCGTTGGCTCGTTTGCGCCCCAAAGGGCGGGGAGACGTATTGTTCAGGTATAATAATCCACATCGGTGGACCGGCCCTGACGATCCAGGGGGCAGTTGCGGCTGTTCCTGAGACATGGTAGGCTAGATTGTCTCGAATTCGGTAAGGACTATCTTTTGCCTTGGTTCATGACGGAAATCCAATTTCCAAATACGACATCGTGCGGTTTTGATTGTATACCTATATATGGCGACATAGTGGTATGGGGCATTAATGCCGTCTATGATTGATAGTTATGATTTGAAATTGTTTTCAAAACATATAGACACTAGCAATAATATCAAATGCCTTTGTTTTATTCGTATCAAGCATATTTTGGCCATTATAAGGTAAAAACTCTATCCTCTGGTTTGCGTTGCATTGTGTGATGGGAACTGAGTCTTATAATGGTTTCATTTTTATAAAAAGCATAGCGATGGAAGATTTGTTTTAAAGCACTGGCAATCCAATGGAGTAAACCCGTTCCACGAAAGTGGCGTGGTCCTGTGATTAGCCAAATTATATATATGTGTTGAGTAGATTTCTCATACCAGTCCCATGACTGACTCGTAGTTTGTCTCACTCTCAAACTCGGGTGCCCCCTTTTTCTACACGGGCAGCCTTGTATTCAGGTTTAGCTGGTTCTTTCTGGATAGCTGGAGCTGAAGATGGATTCTATCATTTATTTCTTTTTATGCTGTTCAGCTCCTATTGTACATATTTTGTTTATTTCCGCTGTAGACATTTATGTATAGCTGAACTGTATTTGTTCTAAGTAAGATCCTGTATACTGTGTAACTCTGATGATACTTTTATCCAGTATATTTTATTGTTCATTATCTGGTGTATTTATTTAATTCTGTTCTGCTATTATCTGTTTCTGTGTTATATTCCAAAGATAACCTTGTTTCCGTGAGAACGGGAAATCGGGTCGTCTCATCGTGGTATCAGAGCTTTGGTTAAGCTTAGTTCTGGAATATAACATATTAACGAACTCGTCAGAAATAGAACCAGTAGTGTTCTAGGACGGATAACTCAATACAGATAGGATCAGCAATATCCTAGTATGAGTATAGCAGAATCAGAACAACTCGTTAGAGATGGGGTCAGAAGTGCCTCAGAACGAGTCGAGAGTAATATGTTTTTAAATATCGTATTTGTGATTATATATATATATAGTCTGGTTTTAGAAATATAATTTTTTTGAATATATAAAAGATATATTTGAAAAGTTAAAAAAAGTTAAAAACAATTGGATTGGTTGTTGTGCTGTGTGATTGTAGATTTATCAAACCACTTTCGACTTTATTCCTTTTCGGGGACGAAAAGTTTTAAGTGGGGGAGATTGTAACGACCCAGAAAATCTGAACCAATTTAAAATTTTTAAATTGGCTAAAATAATGGATTTTAAATATTTAAAATAAATATTTTAAATAATGGCGATGAAAACTGAGTTTGAATCGACATTTGAAAACGAATATAATTAATTATAATTATATATAGAATTGAAAATGGCGCGGTAGTTCGATAATTCGATTTCAAACTTCAATTGAATATACCGGGTGCAAAACAATCCGGATTTTAGTGAAACCAAAAGTATTTAAATCTGTTAGTGAATATCTTTCTAACGAATTCGACCAATCGAAATTTGGTAGAGGGAATCAAAAGATATGTCCAGTTGAAAATTCTGAATAGTCGCTACGGAATTCAGGCCCTTAAAAATGGACATTTTGCAAATGACCTCGGATTTCGACGAAACCACTTTTGTTAGATCCGCAGTGTCAGGTTATTGCTAGGTTTCAAATTTCATAATTTTTCGAATCAATATGTGAGCGTGGCAAAGGAAAACGCGTTTGACCGGTTTCAATTGATTTTAATCGACTGGATATTGGCCATTTTTCAAACGGTCTCAGAATTCGACGAAACTAGTTTTGTTAGGACCGTATCGTCAATACGAAGCTAGAAAATATTTTTCTGGAATTTTTCTAGTTAGTATGTGGCCCCGGTAATTTGAAATGTGCGTTTAAAATTCAATATAGTGATTTAAATGTAAATTCAAAAGGAAACTGATTGTAACGATCAAATCAGCTTGCGATACATATCCCATTGTGTTCGGAATGGGGGTAAAACGCTATGGACGACAGGCGGTGGGCCTCGTTTCGAGGTCGTATGTAAAAGTCAACCTTTTTGCGAAATTAAATAATAAAATAATTAAATAATAAAATAATTTTAATTTCCCTCCCCTTTATCTTTCTTCCTGCCCACCCCCCCCCCCCCCCCCCCCGTTCACTTTTATTTCAATAAACAGAAAAAAAAAGAAAGAAAGCAGCAGCGGAAGCCGCCGCCTTCACCGACGGTCAGAACTTCCACCGCGCCTCCGATCTTCTCCCCCTCCCCCTCTTCCTTGCACTCGTTCCCCCCTCCATCGATCGAAGCCATCGCGAGCCCCCCCCCCCCCCCGAAGCCATCGCCTCCCTGTTCGAATCTTCCCACCGCCGACCGCCACCAGAAACCCCCCCCCCCAGCCGACGACCTCCCACCGCCGACCGCCACCAGAAACCCCCCCCCCCCTCTGTAAGTTTTTTTTTGTTTTGTTATTTTATTTTAATGATTTTAAAACTGTTTTATTTTAATTAGAATTATAAACTGTTTTTTTATGATTTAAAAACTGTTTTTTTTAAGTATTCAAAACTGATTTTATTAGGATTTAAAATTGTTTTTAAAAAGAATTTAAAACTGGTTTTTACTTTAATTAGGTTTAAAACTGTTTTTCTTTGAAAAGCATTTTAAAACTGATTTTAAAGAATTTAAAAACTTTATTTGAAAAGAATTTAAAAACTGAATTTTTTTGAGAACATAAAAACTGATTTTAAAAAGATTTCAATACTGATTTTAAAAGATTTCAAAACTGATTTTAAAAAGGTTTAATTCTGATTTTTTTTTAAAAAAGAAAGTAAAAACTGATTTTTTATAAAGAAAGTAAAAACTGAATTTTAAAGAATTTTAAAACTGATTTTTTTATAAAAGTAAAAACTAATTTTTGGAAAAAGGTTTGAACTTTAAATAGAAAAGGTTTAAACTTTAAAAAGAAAAAGGTTTTAACTTCAAAGAGAAAAAGGTTTGAGCTTTAGAATGGAAAAAGATTTGAACTTTAAAAAGAAAAATCAGATTTTTTATATATTGAAAGTCGAAGTAAAAATCAGATTTTTTATATATTGAAAGTCGAAGTAAAAATCATATTTTTATATATTGAATAGCATCGTAAAAATTCGATTTTTACATATGTAGAGAATACGGGCAACGAAGCGACAAAAAGGCGAGAAAGGCGAAGATTTCTCTAGGTGAAGTGTCGTGAAGTTGGATAGCTATTGGTGAGATTGTTGATTTAAAAATATTATATATGCGTGAAATGAAAGTGAATAGCTATATATATATATATATATATATATATATATATATATATATATATACGCCCCTCGTCCACAAACCATGGACGATATTTATTGATTGAAATTGTTGTGATAATTGGTTGATAACGAATGGTTGTTTGGGATTGTTTGTGATTGATATTGGTTGATTGAGGTTGAAAAATACCCATTGTGGTTGAAAAATATTTGGTTGAAACCACATAGGATTAGTTTGTGGAAATGAAATAAATATATACATGCCGCCTGCGTGCGAACTAGATGCATGATCCCCATTGTCAAAAACCGCGAGGTTTTAAGGTAGAGCGAGGAGCCGTACTAGGGACGGTCCCGGTGTAACTACCCTGCCATTATGCTGCCGAAATTTTGAATAATATTCGTGTGTTTGAATTATTTTCATATGCTTAAACTATATTTATTCATTCTATAGAAAACATTCATGTGCTGAATTGATATTCATTCGTTGTTTAGAAATTCATGTGTTGAATGGTATTCATATTTTGAAATAAACTGTTCGATAATAAAAATCACACTTTTATCTATATATAGAAACTATAGAAAACATTCATGTGTTGAATTGATATTCATTCGTTGTTTAGAAATTCATGTGTTGAATGGTATTCATATTTTGAAATAAATCGTTTGATAATAAAAATCACATTTTTATCTATATATAGAAACTATAGAAAACATTCATGTGTTGAATTGATATTCATTCGTTGTTTAGAAATTCATGTGTTGAATGGTATTCATATTTTGAAATAAATCGTTTGATAATAAAAATCACATTTTTATCTATATATAGAAACTATAGAAAACATTCATGTGTTGAATTGATATTCATTCGTTGTTTAGAAATTCATGTGTTGAATGGTATTCATATTTTGAAATAAATCGTTTGATAATAAAAATCACATTTTTATCTATATATAGAAACTATAGAAAACATTCATGTGTTGAATTGATATTCATTCGTTGTTTAGAAATTCATGTGTTGAATGGTATTCATATTTTGAAATAAATCGTTTGATAATAAAAATCACATTTTTATCTATATATAGAAACTATAGAAAACATTCATGTGTTGAATAGATATTCATTCGTTGTTTAGAAATTCATGTGTTGAATGGTATTCATATTTTGAAATAAATTGTTTGATAATAAAAATCGCCTTTTATCGACTATATGAACTGTGTAAAATAATCTCATTTTAAAAGAAATTGTTTTATGATAGAAATCCTATTTTTATCACCTATATGAACTATATAGAAAAATAGTGTTTTGAAATGAATTGTTTTACAATAAAAATCACATTTTTATTGTATGCATAAATCGTTGAAGTGTGAAGTGTTAAAAATAGCCACTTGTTCAAAATAAACATATATGAGTTGAAATATTCATTAATTAGCTAATGAAATGATTTGCACCTATTTATGTAACATTAGAATGAATGGAGTTTTTAAACCAAATAGAAATCAAATAAGAAGTCGAATAGAAATTGATAAATGATAAGAACTGTATATATATGTACATGCAATATTCATTGAACAGGTTATAGCAAAGGGGCTAGAGAAGAGGAATAAAATTTTGTGCCCGACAAATAGGTACACATTTACTGATTTGTTTGGGTGATGATTTTGAGCCTGTTGGCTAGCCGCTTGGCTTTTTCTTTTTCTTTTTGAGATTAGAAGGACCGGGAACGCTATTTGCGATTTCCCGATGCTCCTGGTGCAGGGGAGGTTATGGCGAAATTTTCCAAAATTTTAAGGTGTTAGAAAAGTATTTAAAGTGAAAACGATATGGAAATCATTGAATGAACTATATTTATATAAATATATAAATATAAATAAAATTAAAACGAAACGAGGCCGTGCAGTTCGTATTTTGAAATCGTGATTTCAAACGACTAGTGCGGGAAATCCGACCATTGGATTTTCCCGAAACCTCAACCGTCGGGTTCGCCTTGGAAATATCTTCCCAACGGCACCAACTTTGTAGAAATCCAACGGTTGGATTGTCTGGAATGTTTAATTCAAATCTGAAGAAAAACAGCGCCAGAAACGATTATATTTATTTATATATATAAATATAATTATATTTAATCGAATAACGATGCTGCAGTTCGTATTTTGAAATCGAAAATTCAAACGATTGTACCGGGAGATCCGACCGTCGGATTTTCCCGAAACTGGAACCGTTGGATTCGTTTTGAAAAGACCTTTCTAATGATGTAAATTTTGTGAAGATCCAACGGTTAGATTTTCAGATATGTGTAAATCAAATCTGAAGAAAAACAGCGCCACGGCCGCTGTATGGCCCGAAGCGTCGTTTTGAATAAAATGGCTATTTTAAAATAAATAAAAATAGCGATATATAGTTATAAAATATCGTAAGCGATATGGAATGGAAATAAACTGAATTTGCTTGATTTATGTGGCTTTTGATGGTTGAATGTGTTTGGTGTGAAAATTACATTAAAGAACGAAATTGGTGTTGTCGAATAATTTAACCATTGAAAGAAATTGATTTGAAATTCTGAATATACGTGAATTATTTGAAAAAGCCGAGTTAATTCTCATTTCAAATAATTGATCGACGATTGAAAGTCGAAGATAAAGACGATGGTCGAAGACCGGAGATCTTCACCTCGTTTGGATGGTAACCGAGGTCCTGATTGGGAGGCATCCCGAAATATGGATAATGAGTGGTGGTCGTCCAGACGTACGTGGTGATCGAAAGGTTTGCGAGGTATTTAGTGCCTCCGGTTTCGTTCAGACCCAGAACGGACTTGTAAATGGGCTGTGTGTCCGACATTGGAATTTGTTCTGTGTGATTGATAGCCATCAGTTGCACGGTGTGAATTGCCTGTGTGGCATGCTAAGATGCAGTGATCAGGGCTCCTGTCGAAAAGCAAAGTCTTGTGGTGATGATCAAAGCACCGCCTGTGTGGCGTAGCTTTGTGTATAACGTGAATTCGCGAGCCTCACACCCCGGTATGAACCTAAAACGGGAGAAGGACCTCAGGGAGGGCATGCGTTTCTTTCTAGCTAGGGTGGTGTCAGTGACCTACCAGCCCTGACATTTATATACTTTTCACCTATGTGGTTGTTGCTGTTGCGAGGCGCCTCGGCTTGATCGGACGATCCGGGTCCGATGGAGTCATTCGTTGGCTCGTTTGCGCCCCAAAGGGCGGGGAGACGTATTGTTCAGGTATAATAATCCACATCGGTGGACCGGCCCTGACGATCCAGGGGGCAGTTGCGGCTGTTCCTGAGACATGGTAGGCTAGATTGTCTCGAATTCGGTAAGGACTATCTTTTGCCTTGGTTCATGACGGAAATCCAATTTCCAAATACGACATCGTGCGGTTTTGATTGTATACCTATATATGGCGACATAGTGGTATGGGGCATTAATGCCGTCTATGATTGATAGTTATGATTTGAAATTGTTTTCAAAACATATAGACACTAGCAATAATATCAAATGCCTTTGTTTTATTTGTATCAAGCATATTTTGGCCATTATAAGGTAAAAACTCTATCCTCCGGTTTGCGTTGCATTGTGTGATGGGAACTGAGTCTTATAATGGTTTCATTTTTATAAAAAGCATAGCGATGTTTAAAAGGAATATTTGTTTTAAAGCACTGGCAATCCAATGGAGTAAACCCGTTCCACGAAAGTGGCATGGTCCTGTGATTAGCCAAATTATATATATGTGTTGAGTAGATTTCTCATACCAGTCCCATGACTGACTCGTAGTTTGTCTCACTCTCAAACTCGGGTGCCCCCTTTTTCTACACGGGCAGCCTTGTATTCAGGTTTAGCTGGTTCTTTCTGGATAGCTGGAGCTGAAGATGGATTCTATCATTTATTTCTTTTTATGCTGTTCAGCTCCTATTGTACATATTTTGTTTATTTCCGCTGTAGACATTTATGTATAGCTGAACTGTATTTGTTCTAAGTAAGATCCTGTATACTGTGTAACTCTGATGATACTTTTATCCAGTATATTTTATTGTTCATTATCTGGTGTATTTATTTAATTCTGTTCTGCTATTATCTGTTTCTGTGTTATATTCCAAAGATAACCTTGTTTCCGTGAGAACGGGAAATCGGGTCGTCTCACACTATGTCGTCATATATAGGTATACAATAAAAACCACACGATGTCGTATTTGAAAATTGGATTTCCATCATGAACCAAGGCAAAAGATAGTCCTTACCGTATTCGAGACTGCCTAGCCCGAGTCTCAGGATCAGAACGCATCGACCCTTGGATCGTCAGGGCCGGTCCACACGGAGTGGATTAAAATGCCTGAACACTACGTTTCCCTGCCCTTTGGGGCGTAAGAGAACCAATGAGTGGCTCCATCGGACCCGGATCGTCCGATCTTACCGAGGCGCCTCGCAACAGCAACAACCACACAGGTGAAAAGTATATAAATGTCAGGGCTGGTAGGTCACTGACACCACCCTAGCTAGGAAGAAACGCAGGCCCTTCCTGAAGTCCTCTCCCGTTTCTGGTTCATACCGGGGTGTGAGGCTCGCGATTTCACGTTATACACAAAGCTACGCCACACCGGCGGTGCTTTGATCATCACCACAAGACTTTGCTTTTCAACAGAAGCCCTGATCCCTGCATCTTAGCATGCCACACAGGCGATTCATGCCATGCGACTGATGTCCATCGATATACAACCTCTGAGCTCGTGCGTTTCAGAGAAGGGCGTTAAGCAAAAGAATAAATTCTCCGCCGCCAAAACAGATGTATATTTAATAGAGATCAATCAACACAGAATAAAATCCAATGTCAGACACACAGTCCATTTACAAGTCCGTTCTGGGTTTGAACAAAACCGGAGGCACTAAATACCTCGCAAACCCTTCGATCACCACTCACGTCTGGACGATCACCACTCATTATCCATATTTCGGGATGCCTCCCAATCAGGACCTCGGTTACCATCCAAACGTGGTGAAGATCTCCGGTCTTCGACCACTGTCTTCATCTTCGACTTTCAATCATCGGTCCATTATTTGAAATGAGAATTAACTCAGCCTTTTCAAATAATTCACGTATATTTAGAATTTCAAATCAATTTATTTCAATGGTCAAATCGTTCGACAACACCAATTTTGGTCTTTAATGTAATTTTCACACCAAACACATTCAACCATCAAATACCACATAAATCGAGCAAATTCAGTTTATTTCCATTCCATATTGTTTATGGTATTTTATAACGATTTATCGCTATTTTTATTTATTCTAAAATAGCTAATTTAATCAAAACGACGCTTCGGGCCATAACGCGACCGTGGCGCTGTTTTTCTTCAGATTTGATTTACACATATCTGAAAATCTAACCGTTGGATCTTCACAAAATTTACATCATTAGAAAGGTCTTTTCAAAACGAATCCAACGGTTCCAGTTTCGGGAAAATTCGATGGTCGGATCTCCCGGTACAATCGTTTGAAGTTTTGATTTCAAAATACGAACTGCAGCGTCATTATTCGATTAAATATAATTATATTTATATATATATAAATATAATCGTTTCTGGCGCTGTTTTTCTTTAGATTTGAATTAAACATTCTAGACAATCCAACCGTTGGATTTTTACAAAGTTGGTGCCGTTGGAAAGATTATTCCAAGGCGAACCCAACGGTTGCGATTTCGGGAAAATCCAATGGTCGGATTTCCCGCACTAGTTATTTGAAATTACGGTTTCAAAACACGAACTGCACGGCCACATTTCATTTTAATTTTATTTATATTTATATATTTATATAAATATAGTTCATTCAACAATTTCAATATCGTTTTCACTTCAAACATTTCACTAACGCCATTAAATTTTGGAAAATTTCGCCATAACCTCCTTTGTGCGGGAGGGGCTGGGAAAATTCCCAAATAGCCACACGGGCGTCTCATGTCGAAAAGAAAAAGAAAAAGCCAAACAGCTAGCCAACAGGCTCATAAAATCATCACCCAAACAAAACAGTAAATGTGTACCTATTTGTCGGGCACAAAATTTTATTCGTCTCCTCTAGCCCCTTTGCTATAACCTGTTCAATAAATATGCATGTACATATGTATGGTTCTTATCACTTATCATTTTCCATTCAACTTCATATTTGATTCCATTTGGTTTAAAAACACCATTCATTCTAATGTTGCATGTATAGGCAAAAATCATATCATTAGCTAATTAATGAATATTTCAACTCATATATATTTATTTGAACGAGTGGCTATTTTAACACTTCACATTTCAACAATTCGTGTATATAATAAAAATGTGATTTTATTGTAAAACAATTCATTTCAAAACACTATTATTTTATATTGTTTATATAGGTGATAAAAATTGGATTTTTATTATAAAACCATTTATTTCAAAATATGAATACCATCCAACACATGAATTTCTAATCAACGAATGAATATCGATTCAACACATGAAGGTTTTCTATAGTTTCTATATATAGATAAAAATGTGATTTTTATATTTAAAACACGAATACCATTCAATACATGAATTTCTAATCAACGAATGAATATCGATTCAACACATGAAGGTTTTCTATAGTTTCTATATATAGATAAAAATGTGATTTTTATATTTAAAACACGAATACCATTCAACACATGAATTTCTAATCAACGAATGAATATCGATTCAACACATGAAGGTTTTCTATACAACGAATAAATATAGTTTCAGCAAATGAAAATAATTCAAACACATGAATATTATTCAAAATTTCGGTAGGATAACGGCTGGGTAGTTAAAACCGGGACCGTCCCTAGTACGGCTCCTCGCTCTACCTTAAAACCTCGCGGTTTTTGACAATGGGGATCATGCATCTAGTTCGCACGTAGGCGACATGTATATATTTATTTCATTTCCACAAACTAATCCTATGTGGTTTCAACCAAATATTTCTCAACCACAAACGGGTATTTTTCAACCACAATCAATCAATATCAACCACAAACAATCCCAAACAACCATTCGCTATCAATCAATTTTCACACCAATCACAATCTATAAATATCGTCCATGGTTTGTGGACGAGGGGCGTATATATATATATTTATATATAGCAATTCACTTCTATTTCAACACATATATAATTTTTACAACGCATATATAACTTATACATCGAACGTACAACTTATACAACGCTTATACAAGAGGTGTACAACGCTTATATAACTCATACATCGACTATATAATTTATACATCGTCGTTTTCCATATTGTTTATAAATTAGAAATATCACATTGGGTTCTACTCCACCAAAAATAGCAGAAGGCTCAGAAAAATATGCGGTCTCTTCTAAAATGTAGAAGACGTCCACACGGACACGATGTTTCCTGTTTCATCGAATTTCATTAACGAACGAAAAAGATATGATTTTTCAAAGTTTGCAACACTTTTAAACTGTTAAAACTATTGAAAATTAACATAGCCGTATACCTCTTTGTTTTCTTCAAAACTAGGTTTTCAATTATCGGCTAATCCGTGAATCTTGAGGAGAATCAGACTTCGCAGCGTCGTAGAGCTCCGAGGCACGCACCCAACGCCACCAGTGGCGTTCCGATCGAAGCAGCCAGGAGGGCTTGGTGGCGCGTCGAAGTTGCGGTCTTTGAGGGCCTCGATCTCGTCGTACACTGAACGGTGGAGGTCAACTTGGGTATGGATTCGAAGGTGGTGAGGAGGGCTTCAAAAAGTTCAACTGGCGGAGGTGCTGAAAGTGGCTGTGGTGATCAGAAACGGGGAGGGAAGCTTTGGAGGCTAGCCGCCGTTCAAATTGAGAGAGAGAAAGTGATTTTTCTTTTCTTTTTTTTTATAAAAATTTTGATTGGTCGGGGAGGGTTTAAAGGGATTTTCTGACACGACCACCAATCGAAACCCAACGACTGTCGTCCCTAGCGTTTTACCCCCATTCCGAACACAATGGGATATGTTTCGAAGGCCCATTCGACCGTTTCAATCAGTTTTCCTTCAAATTAAAATATAAAACATTCAATATTTGATTTGAATGTGCATTTCAATTTGCCAGGGCCACAAACTAATTCGAAAAATTCCAGAAAAATAATTCTAGCTATGTTTTGACGATACGGTCCCAACAAAACTAGTTTGGTCGAATTCTTAGACCGTTTGCAAAAAGGCCCATTTTTGGTCGATCCAATTTAACTGTAATTGACCAAAACACATTTTCCTTTGCCACGCTCACATATTAGCTTCAAAAATTATGAAATTTGAAACCTAGCAATAACTTCACATCTCGGATCCAACAAAAGTGGTTTTGTCGAATTCCGAGGTCGTATGCAAAATGGCCAATTTCACGGGTATATAAATTCCATAGCGACCTTTCTGAAATTTCATTTGGCCATAACTTTTGCTTTCCGTTATGAAAATTCGATTTTTCAGATTCGTTAGAAAGGTATTCACTAACAGATTTAAATATTTTTGGTTTCACAAAAATCCGTTTTGTTTTGCACCCGGTACAGTCCGACAAAGTTTGAATTCAATTTTTGAAACTGCAGCTCCTTTTCAAGCCTTGTTTATAATTAGAATTAATTATATTCATCTTCAATGGTCGATTCAAACTCATTTTCCATTGCCATTATTTAAAATATTTATTTTAAATATTTAAAATCCCTTATTTTAGCCAATTTAAAAATTTTAAATTGGTTCAGATTTTCTGGGTCGTTACAATGATTTAATTATAGTTTTGCATTAATTATATTAAATATTTAATGTACATGTTGAACACATTTGCCATTTTCCGCCTTAGTTAAAGTTATTATATATGATATACAACTTATTTAATGCCATAGTTAGAAAAGATAAAAACATATATCTTTTTATAGAAATAATTAAATTCAAGAAAAATTACAAAAACTAATAACTATATTCATATGTTGTTTTCTACTCTGTTTTCAGTCCCTTTTCAAAAACAAAAATTTACAAAAACTAAATTCATATGCTGTTATTTTTTTCTACTATTCACTTTTAGATTTTGTTCTTGTTCATATTTTATTTTTAGTTCTATTTTGAAGCAAGCTTTATCAAACTTTTTAGTATTGCTTTCAACTGTATTAAATATCCATTCTTTTGTTATGTATTCAATAAACACAATTATGTTTTAATGTTTCTATAATCGATAGCTATAAAAGATAAACAGATTTATCTTTTACTGTAAATGATTTCATAATAAGTTATCTTTTACTATAAATGATTTGCAGCCAAGGCGCTATGGGCTTTGAGGAATGGGACTAGGAAATATGGGTTGTAGGAGATGTTCCCTGTTATGATTTTGCAGAAGCCTTTTTAACTTGATTTTACTGCCGTAGAGCACTAGGCTTTTTGCAGTGATTTTGAATTATGTATGTATAGTGATAATGGTAAATATGAACCTGCAACTGCAATGGAGTGGGTAAATTTGTGTAGTGAAAGGATTTGAATTGCTTCTGTTGTATATTATAAATCTTCTCATTGTTATTTCTACTTGGGTTTGACATGCAGTGCACATTATGTTCCGTTTTGTAATCTTTCTGTTTATTTGTAACACCTTTTCTTTGTATCTTATTATATTATAAGTGTCTTCAGTGTTTGCTTTATCTTTTTGTAGCTATTATTTTTTGTTAGTTTAGCAAGGTTCAGCCCATCATCTTCTACTAAATTATTACTCGTGTCACTATGCTTTATGCGCAGTCAGGTTTTGTTGTATTGTTTTTACCAGCTACGTTTTTTCATATCATATATGTGCTTAGTCATTGTTTGATATGTTACTGAGGTGTTGTCTATGTGCTCGTTGATGTTGTATGTCTGGTCTTGTGTATCTGACTATTGTGCTTTAGTTGCATTTGTTTATGGTCATTTTTGCTTTGTTTACTGTTCGTACTATTCAAACCAAATTAAACTATATCAACAAATTCTGGTTAGTATCAACAATATCAACTAGTACAGAAAGAAGATAAATACATTTATTTTTTTAAAACACTTTGCAAAATAATACGCTGATAGCAAAAACATATGTAACAAATTAACCATTTTGTCATTTCCATCACATTCAACATTGAACTATAGGAATCTATTATATTATATGAAAGCACAATCTTCCTCCAATGACCTTTCACTTCCATTTCTACCAAAAATTCAATACGCTGACATGTGTCCAAAGAAATTAATCAATGGTGGAAAATGAGTCTAAACATTTGCGCCTCTTCATTTTCTACAGTAACGTTCCTTCCTTCTGTTGTTAGACATTCACAATTTGAAACTTCCTCCATTAATGTTAAACTTACAATCCCAATTGTTTTTGACATACTTGCTAAAATTATTGCCAATTGAATGCTTCTTTATCATTCTTATTATTAATTTTTATTATATATAAATAAAGTTCAACAGAATTGTTGTAATTCTTTCATATCTACGCATTATTTCTTCATAGTTTGCCTCCTTGCTCCATTCAAATATAAATTAAGCTATTAACATTCAAAAGTTTTGACTTCTATATTTTTAACATCTACAAATTCAAATTGTTGTTAATCACATGTACCTACTCTAATATATATGTCAAAATTCAATACGCTAACCTTTGTCTAGAGAAAATAATAAATAGTGGAAAAGTGAGTTTAAAACATATGCAACTCTTGGTTTTCTACAGTAATGTTTCTTCCACCCACTTTTGGACATTAACAATTTAAGAATTCCCTTATTAATGTTAAAAACGTACAATCTTTAAAAAAAAAATCACATACTTGCTAAAATTATTATTATCAATTGAAGGCTTCTTTATGTGAGTTTAAAACATATGCAACTCTTGGTTTTCTACAGTACTTTTTCTTCCATCCACTTTCAAACATTAACAATTTGAGAATCCCTGATTTATGTTAAAAACTTACAGTCCATATATTCTTTTCGCATACTTGCAAAAATTATTATGAATTGAACGCTTCTTTACCATTCTCATTATTAATGTTATTATACGCGTAAAATTCAATAAAATTAATTTTAATTCTTTCAAATCTACACACCTTGTGTTCATATTTTGGCTCCTCATTTTTTTCCTTCCAGCGCTGCTCCATTCTAATATAAATTCAACCGTTAATAATCAGACATTATCACTAGGTTTTATTTATTTTTCTACTTTAATATTATTATAATTTTCATTTTAATGAAAAAATATTAAAGTAATATGTAAATTTTCAATGTAATATGATAACGGATCTTTAAAACACAATTAAATTATCTTATTTGTTTTTTCTCTTTAATTACTGTTGTCTCTTCCAATAATTTGGATTTTAGATTTTATTTTCTTCCAATCTCGGCTTTTTCCTGGCAAGATACATATTATAATAATATAAAAAATACCGACTATAGTTCAAATATTTATTTCTAACTTTTCTTCTTAAATACAAGAATTCTCTTTATTTCTAGCTCAAACTTTTCACTTACCCGCTTAAACATTTATTCAATGGTTTTCACATTGTCCTTATTTGCAAAAATTGTTCAAGATCATTAATGATGACTGTTTCATTTCTTTATATTCTATCCCTAAATGTGTCCTTTGCATTCTCTCTTCTATTTTCATTTCTTACATGTTGGCATTATTGGTTGCTTTTATTCTCATTTACTAAATTCATTTTCCAATTACTATTTTCAGTATCAATTGTTAAATCCTCCTCTCAAATATAGTTCACTATACAAGAAATCAAATATTGTTTGATTGGTTATCGATTTCCAACTCAAGTTTAGGTATTTCTTCCTTTGATTAAGTTCTATTGCTTTATACTTTTTGTTTCTTCACTAAAATTTATGTTACTCATATTAATCTGCTTAATTTTTTGCTTAACTTCAGGGATGCTGTTCCTTTTGTTATGTTCCATTGTATTATGCTTTTTGGTTCATCAACAATATTCATGTCTCGATCGTGATCTAATTGACTTTCTACTCTAAACAGGTAGACGTTATTCTTATTTGTTCCTATTTTTGGATATCGGCTTTGTTTCCAGGTATTGACTGGTTTTTAAATTTATAGATCTTCAGTATGTAGCTTGCTCTAAATATAATTAATGATTTCAATGATTTTGAAAATTTTATGATGTTTGTTTATCTATTGATCGCTTCAATGTTTGACTTAACATCTATTTTATAAACTATTTTAAAGCATAAGTTTCATTGTTCCTTTTGGATTTCTGTTTGAAATTATATTGCTTCATTTGTGTTTATTATGTTCCAATTATCCAAGTACAAAAAAATAACGATTGATTTTGATGAGAATTTATTTAGTAGTGAAAATGTTGTACAAAAATAATTTTTGGTTTTATGTTATGATTTATTTTCAATTAGAATTTTTAGAACGTATTATATATAAAATTGAATATGGCCTCCGTAATTATCTCTCATCTCATTTGTTTTTACCTTAAAGCTAAATTCTCATAATTTTTAACATATAGTTTTCGTTTACCATTTTCAAACATGTATTTAATTGTTCCCTCTACATTTTCTCTAGATGCAAAAGTTACCCAATATTATTAATAATGATTAATTCTTTCTTTAATCTTCTATCTCTGTCTATCTTAATGTCATCCTCTTTTGTTTTTTCATATTTCCATTTTTTTTTCAGAAAAATTTATCCTGCAATTTGTTATATTTGTTTTATTTTTCATTTCATTTACCTAATCGCATTTTCAGTCAATACTACAGTATTAGTTTTCAATGTCTTCCCTCAAATCTACTTCATTATATGAAAAATTGAATATTTGTCGACACCCTACTTGAGTTTAGGTACCTAATATTCAACTCATTTTAAGTATGGGTTTAATTATTAAATTGTGCATTGTGTTTTTACCAATATATATATATATATATATATATATATTTCTATCTTAGTTAATTTATTATCTACCTTAAAATAGAGATATGTCGTCCTTCTTCATTACTATTTTGGGTTTTAACTTTGTTTTCAAATTTTTATTGCTTTCTAAGTTTATAGATTTTCATTTTGTTTTTATGTACAACTAACGACTTTCACGATTTTTGATGACCTGTATGTTGTTCCAATGGCATATGCCTTAAGATTTTCTTTATGAATTATTTTTAGGCATTTTCACCTTAAAAACTGAATTATTCTAATTTTTTACTTATAATTTTCATTTACCTCTTTCAAACATGTATTCAATAGTTACCTTAGCATTGTCCTTACATGCAAAAATTGCTCAATATTATTAATAATGACTACTTCCATTCTTAATTTTTCTATCTTCAAAAATACTCGACTTAAATTTCCCCTCTTATGTTCTCTTATAATCAATGCTTTAGATTTCATCTTAAGCCAAATTTAACTTGCAATCTATTAATTTTTTTATTTATTTCATTTTCATTTATAAAATTCCATTCTCAATTACTGTTTTCAATATTATAAGATAAATTTTTAATGCCTTTCTTCAAATCTGCTTTATTATAGGAGAAAATAAATATAGGTTGAATATATATCGATTTCTTGCTCAATTTTAGCTATGTATTTCCTTCAATTATGTTCTATTATTTTATCCTTTTTGTATCTCCACCAGTCATATTTCAGTTTATGCTAATTCATTTTATATCTTAAAGAGATAAATGTCATCCTTCTTTATTCCTATAATGGGTTATAACTTTGTTTTCAAGCAATTATTACCTTCTAATTCTAGAAATTATCATTTTGTTCTACATCAAACTAAATGAATATGCATATGAGATTTAAAATCATATGCATATGCATCTAATGCACATAAAATACTATTTTGCTATTTGTTTGTTTGTAAGCTGACTAATAAGTTATATTTGCAATAAAACCAACATTCATTTTTTTTATAAGTACACGGTGTCTTGACAATGTTATGAACTGGAAAATATTTGTTTTATTTATCATGGGCATTCCTCCTTGAGAATAGGTCCATTATGATTTTGAGATCTATTACTTTTGAATTTTAAATGATACAAATAGTTGTCAAATAGCATCATAAATTTTTATTTCTATATAATGATTTGTTTGTTATTAGGATATTTAAAATTTCCAATTATTATTTATAATGATTTTTCCCATTTAACTAATGGTATGTTAGAAATTACTTAATTCTTTGTAACTCTATTACATATTGAAATAGATGTGGTATTAGAATTTTGAATTCAATGTTTTTTTCTCCATAAATTATGATTGCTTGAAGCTACTAATTTGGTTGATTGTATGATTAAGTGGTGCTTAGGTAGCAAGCGATGAGTAAATTGGCTTTATATTTCCAACGACGTTTGTACTTAGATGTAACACCCCGAATTTCGGTTAATGTTAAAATTCACTAATTACAGAACAAATAATCTCAGGTGTGAGAATTGGGGGAAACGGGCTGCGTCATTGCGTTCGTCTCGGAAAAATACGCGAAATAGAGTCCGAGTTTTCGAGAATCGGAGTCCGTATGGCCTAGTTATGGCCCAATGAAGTTTGCAGAAAATTCAAAGTTTAAAAAAGATTTAAAATTTAGGTTCAAATTTTGAAATTGGGCCATTGGGCGCAGACGGGGAAAATTCCCGCTTGGCTACCCAAGTCGACAGCCCTGTCGACTGGGCAGTCGACTTGGCTAGACCAAGTCGACAGCCCTGTCGACTTGGGTGTCGACAGGGGGTGCTCGACAGGTTTAACCTGGTGCACCATTTTAGGGATTGGCTGTGTTTTTGGGCTGTTCTCTAGAAGTTTCCAAGATCTGATGGTCCTAATCTAACCTAGGGTTGATCTAAGGGCCTAAAACACTTGTCTAATCCTATAAATAAGACCCTAAGCTAGCCCTAAATGATCATAATCCTATCTCCTAACTAAACTATGCCAAAATTTTCTATGATCATGGCCTCCACCCAAAACCCTAGCCTCCATCCTCTTATGAAACTATTCCTATGAAGGCTTTCATGTTCATACAAGCATCTTTGAGTTGTTTAAGCAATCATTAGCTTGCATTCATCATCAAGTTGCAAGCTTTATGTCCAAGGCTAGAGTTTTTGGGTAATTTGTGGCAAGGGTTTGCTTATGGGAGCTTAGTGGTGAGTTCCTATAGCTTTAATAATCAATTGTTAAATTGATTATGGTAGGATATGATAAGAGATGGCTATGTTTGTGGATAAATGTGTTTATGCAAGTTTAGTATAGTGTATGTTATGTGTTTTGCAAGTTTTATGCTATATGCAAGTTTAATGCCATGTTTTATGATGCAAAACACTATGTTGAACATTTATGCATATGTAACATGTTATGCAAACTATATGTGAGAGTATATGCAAGTTATATGTAACATGATATGCAAGTTATGCATTTGGTTTTATGCATGCTATATAATTGGTTTTATGCATGCTATGTATTTGGTTTTATGCATGCTAAGTATTTGGTTTTATGCATGCTAAGTATTTGGTTTTATGTATGCTAAGTATTTTGTTTATGCATGCTAAGTATTTTGGTTTATGCATGCTAAGTGTTTGGTCATATGCAAGTTATGATGCAAGTTCATATGCAAGTTATGATGCAAGTTCATATGCAAGTTATGATGCAAGTTCATATCCAAGTTATGATGCAAGTTCATATGCAAGTTGTGATGCAAGTTCATATGCAAGTTGTGATGCAAGTTCATATGCAAGTTATGATGCAAGTTCATATGCAAGTTGGCCTTTATGTATGACATAAGTACATGTGCGAGTTCGTCCCTTTTAGACCTATGACTTGTATGCAAGTTGACACCTTTATGATAGGTCTATAACATGAACATTTAAGCAAGTTACCATCTTCATGACATATGTGATTCATGCAAGTTTGGGTTGGTTATTTATGCAAGTTGGGTTTGTGGTCATATATACAAGTTGACACCTTTTAAACCCATGGTAATGCTAATGATATGCTAAGTTGAACCCATTGTGTGTATGATGAATCTTCTCTTTTGAAGTATGTCATGTTAACGTATTTACGTGGGGACGATGGGGTAAAAATTAATGAACACATAAAATTGTGTGAAGTGGGTATAATTAAACATACCGTAAAGTGGATGGACATAATTGGGAATTTACCTATTAAGTTAGGTCTACCCATATTATGGAATTGGGAATTTACCTATTAAGTTAGGTCTACCCATATTATGGAATTGGGAATTTACCTATTGAGTTAGGTCTACCCATATTCTTAAATATTTGTAATTAATTAGGGATAATTAATACAAATTATGGGGGTGATTAATTAGGTGTAATTAATCTACTAAGACACGAGGTTGGACCCTTTTGTAGCATAAGACTGCCCGGAACCGACCGACAAATCCAGCGGCTACAAATGATTGGCCCAATGTGAGAGGTCTTAGTTATAAACTAAATACGTGACAAGTGTAAAGACACGAGGTTAGACTCTGTTATGGTGTAAGGCTGCCCGGAACCAACCGGCATATCCAGCTGCCATAAAAGACAGTCTAATGTGAGAGGTCTTTACAAAGGTTACGATCTTAATTAACTAAGAAAAACTTAACCAAATTAGCATGTAGTGGGGCATGAGGGGTTAAGTGGGTGCCTTGGGTGGCATGTAGTAACTAGTGGGGGTGCCTTGGGTGGCATGAGGGAACTAGTGGGTTGCCTTGGGTGGTAATAGAAAATACGATTAGAATACTTAACCAAAGTGGAACATGTAATTAAACATGATTAAAGGGTTAAGTAAGTGCCTTGGGTGGCATGTGGGAATCAAGTAAGTGCCTTGGGTGGCATGTGGAAATCTAGTGGGGGCCTTAAGTGGCAATTGAAATATAATTAAATGACAAGCTTAAGTAGTAGCTTGTGGGGGCCTTAAGTGGCAATTGAAATATAATTAAATGACAAGCTTAAGTAGTAGCTTGTGGGGGCCTTAAGTGGCAATTAAAATATGATTAAAAGACTTAACCAAAGATTTGTAACATGTAGGTGGACATGGTTAACGGGTTAAGTGGGATTCACTAGATAAAATGGCAAGCTTAGGTAGTAGCTTGTGGGGGCCCATTTCAACCAATATCCCAAAACGTATCTTGGTGGGCTCGACCCAGGTCGAGGACGGGACACGCATATTGGGCTTGACTATAAGAGGCCAAAACGGGGTAGCGGTGGCAACGCGAGTCCAACGGGTTTCATATGCGTGTGTGGACCCGGGCTGGTAGGTAAGACGTTGTTGCATCGTGTAGGTATAAGCCGTGCACCATTGATTATCGGGTTGCCACTTTGGGGAGTGATACACCCCACTGTGGGGCCAGCACGGGTATCTACGGTAGGGAGCCGATCGCTTGGGGGTAGTGGGTACACCTAGTGGAGATAGGGGCAGACGGCACCTATGTAGTCAGCTAGGGGGACAAGGAACTACTGGGTAGAATTACTAAATACACTTAGTGGGATCAACCTTTAAGTAGGAATTACCCTTGGGTGGGTAGAACTGGTGTGGTGCAGTGTAGGAATTACCCTTGGGTGGGTAGATCTGGGGTGGTGCAATCTAGTAATTATCCTTGGGTGGATAAATGCGTCTTTTCGGTTATCTTAGTTTATCCTGTGTTTAGTTGGCTACTTAGTGTAGTCATTATCCCCAGAGGTACCGTACCTTGTTTATATCATACCCTAATTACTTTAATGATTGTATTGTTAGGGTTATAGGACTCACTCAGACTTATGTCTGACCCCGTTGTTTTTATCTTTTTCCAACCCTCAGGTTATCAGAGTGGGCCTACCATTAGTGGGCTTTGGTCAGACTGCTTTATCTATCTTTTGGAGCTTGGACCGTGGATGTAAAGCTCAGTTTATCTTTTCTATTATGGCTATTAAGTTATGTAGTGGGATTATGTACTTTTGTTTTATCAGGATGGATATTATGTACTTGACTCTTGTTTATGGTTTTGGTGTAACCAAACATGTTTAACTTTCCGCTGCAATGAAATGATGTTTTAAATTCTCAAGTATTACTTATATCTGTCTTGTTGTAATTTTTCTGTTCTATATTCACTTAAAATACTCCACCGATGTTATGGCATTCCCTTGGAGAGTGACCGTAGCGGGTGTGGGGTGTTACACGTGGTATCAGAGCTTAAGGTTACCAGAACGGATAATTTTTTTAGAAAAACTATTTTCTAAGAATATTTTTGAAAGGAGTATTTTCAAAAACATGTCTTTTAAGAGAAAGGTTTTTGAAAGAAAAGCATAATCCCCGATAGCCATATCTTTATCTTTCGAGTTCTCCGTTTTGAATCTCTTCCTCTCTCGTTTTGAGTTTCCCCTCCACGTATATATGATCTTTCTAAGATAGATAAGAATGGAAAACCACTTCAAGGAACTTGGACATTAGTCGGACTAGAAGTTGGTTCAAGAAGGAGGAGGACTTGTAGGTACCTATTGGATAGACGATGGGAGGAAGGCTCAAATAGTTGATGTTTAATGAAGGACGAAACCTCATTTTGGTGGGAGGTTACGAGTGGAGAATGGGAAGAAGAGGGCTAGTAATTATCCTTTTGGAGGAATAGGACATCTTATTAGGATTGTCCAAAGAGGCAAGGGCAAGGTACGGAATCTCCTGGAGGGTGGTTGTATTCCCTCACGACTAGGGTACCAGATGGGGATAGGACCATCTAGGTTGGAATTTGGATTTCTTTAGTATCCGATTCAGACTTTATTTGATCCTGACGCATCAAGTTCGTTTACCTCATCATTGCTAGTTGAGTCACTGCACTTAGACACCAGTTAGTAGATGATCCCTTAGTTGTTTCAAACCCAATTGGGGCTCCATGATGTGTTTTGGGTTTGAAAGTTGCCATACTTAGCATTGAGTTTCGATGTGATGCTTTTTGGGCTTCACGGGTTATGGGTTAGTTTTGGGCATGGACTGGTTATCTAGTAGGGGTGTCGTTCTTGATTGTGAAGGGAGAGTTGTTAGGCTTATGACCCGCTTGGGTAACACTCTCGAGATCTCTTGTAATCCCATGGAATCTGTTATGCTAAGTTATCGCTTGACACGTTGATCAAGAGTTTGTGATCTGTTAGAGTGGTCCGGGAATACTCGGATGTGTTGGAGGAGGTAAAGGGTTTACCTCCGGAGCGGGAGAATGACTTCCGAATATATCTGGTAGACAATGCCAAACCAGTATCTTGGCCAGGGTGCCACATGGCTCCTCGTGAGAGGAGGGAACTCCATAAGCAAGTAGGCGATTTGCTTGAGAAGGGGATTCATAAGATGAAGTATATCGAAGTGGGGTGCTTCAGTAGTTTTTGCTATAAAGGCGGATAGGTCCCTCAGACTTTGTATAGGTTATAGGGAGTTTAACAAGATAACAAAGAAGAATAGACACCCGTTGCCGAGGATTGATGATCTTTTTGATCAGTTGGTTGGCGCCTCAGTGTTTTCGCGGTGGACTCAGCCACGGAGTTCCATCAGTTGAGAGTGGCTGAGGATAGTATAGAGAAGACTACCTTTAGGACTCCGGATGGTTTTTATGAGTGGATGGTGATGCCATTTGGTTTGACGAATGGCCCTGCATACTTTAGTGACTTGATGAGAAGGGTGTTCAGGGAGTACCTAAATAAGTTCGTGATGGTCTTTGTAAATGACATCTTGGTCTTTCCTAGGAACGAAATAAGTTTTCGTATGAGCTCAATAGGTTGAGCAAAGCCAGTTATGGGATAAACGGTGGTTTTGGACCGAGACCGGCAAAGACATCCAGAGTTGGACAAGGGCTTAGTTATTTAGCCGTTTTTACTAGTATCATCTCACGTAGGTCGTCTGAATTCGAAGGAGGCATCCCTTGGGTGTTTGTCTGATATTGGTTCAGGCCTTTGGGGCTTGCATTTGGGGGATGTCGAGTTCGACTAAGGAGGTCTGCGTGAGAGATGGATAGTTGTGATGATTTTGCATGGGAGAATATCCTAATTTTCTCTAGAAGTGGAGAAAAGCATGCCCTACATCTTAGGGAAGTGTTGGAAACTCTTTGAGCGCATTGTCTTAGGACAACAAAGGTGGATGGAATTCTTAGCATCCTATGAGTTTGAGATAGCGTATACCCCTAGCAAGGGTAACGTGGTAGCGGACGCCTTAAGTAGAAAAAGGTTGTCCTCGAGTTCATGGTTCGTTGAACGGCGGAGCTTAGAGTTTATTTCTATGTTTGACTTTAGACCTTCCGTTGACTTTGTACCCGGTTTGCTAGCCTCCTTGGAGGTTAGGCCTACTCTTTTGGGACGAATTGGCGAGACACAGCGAGACGACCCACAGTTGGATGAGTTAGTAGAGAAGCTCACGAGGAGGGGGTCGTCCAACCATTTGAGTAGGTACAACCTAGATGGTAAGGGGTGGTTGCGTAGAGACGGTAGACCTTGTGTACCGCAAGACGAGGGTTTGAGGAAGGCTATGCTTGATGATGCACATCGGTCGAAGATGACCATTCATCCCGGTGGGGACAAGATGTACCAAGACATGAAGCGAGTTTTCTTTTGGGTCGGTATGAAGAAAGATGTGGCCGAGTATGTCGCTAAACGCTTGGTGTGCTAGCAAATGAAAGCGGAGCAGAAGAAACCCGGTGGGTTGCTTCACCCATTGGAGGTTCCACTAAGGAAGTGGGATAGTGTCTCGGTGGATTACCAAGATCGAGGAAGGGTAATACGGGAATTTGGGTGGTAGTAGACAGACTTACTAAGAGCGCCCACTGTATACCCGTGAAGAGGAAGAGAACGACTCCATGGCTAGCTTCAGTTTACATTCAAGAGATTATTAGATTGCATGGTGTACCTTCCAGTATAGTGAGCGATTGAGATCCTATCTTCACTAGAGAATTTTGGAAAAGTTTGCAAGAGGCGGTAGGGACTCAGTTGTGTTTGAGTACCGCATATCATCCTCAGACGGACGGCCAGACCGAGAGGGTGAATCGTATTTTAGAAGACCTTTTGAGGCTATGTATCTTGGATTTTGGAGGTACATGGGAAGAGCATCTTCCATTGGAGGAGTTGCCCGACAGACTTAGTGGTGTACATGATGTGTTCCATGTGAGGAAGTGCCTACATGAGACCGCAGAGGTGGTAGAGCCGAGCCTGCCTAAAGAAATAAAGGTAGAGCGTGATGTGATTATTCGACGAGCTCCTACTCGCATCCTTGGGTCAAAGATTAGGAAGTTGAGAAACAGAGAGGTTCGACTGGTCAAAGTGAAAAGGGGAGAAGGAGAGAGCAATACTACTTGGGAGACAGAAGCGAAGATGCGTTCGTAATACCCATTCCTTTTTAAGGGTATGTCCTTTAAACGTCTCCTTTATCGTTTGTCTAGTGCTTATCTTATCTTTAGTATGTCCTCTCATTAGTATCTTTGACCTTTAGATAGGGTAAACCTATGGCTGAAACATGTGTTTGAGACATGTTATGATTGATGGATGCATGTGGATGCAAGTGTTTGCTAGTGGTTGCTCGTGGATGCATATACACACACTCTAGACATTAGATCGGCTCAATCACTTCATATTGCATATTGCATAAAATTGTGTGTAGGTAACTATATTAATGGATGTATAATGGTTGTGTTATCACATGGATGATGCATTTTGGTGAATGATTGTGCACTCATGTAGATATTGTATGTGTCGATAGGGTTCTCTCGCATACATAATGGATGCATGGCACTATCATGGTTTGCATATGTTCATACATTAGATAAGGAACATATACACACACTTTTTGCATATGCTCATACATCATTAGAAATTGTTTTAAGGACAATGGATGCCCGTGTTTGATGGATTGAGTAGATGGTTGTTTGGATGGTAGGATATGCATTCTCCTTAGCTTAGAGATTTCGGGGACGAAATCCTTTAAGGAGGGGAGAATGTAACACCCCGAATTTTGGTTAATGTTAAAATTCACTAATTACAGAACAAATAATCTCAGGTGTGAGAATTGGGGGAAACGGGCTGCGTCATTGCGTTCGTCTCGGAAAAATACGCAAAATAGAGTCCGAGTTTTCGAGAATCGGAGTCCGTATGGCCCAGTTATGGCCCAATGAAGTTTGCAGAAAATTCAAAGTTTAAAACAGATTTAAAATTTAGGTTCAAATTTTGAAATTGGGCCATTGGGCGCAGGCGGGGAAAATTCCCGCCTGGCTACCCAAGTCGACAGCCCTGTCGACTGGACAGTCGACTTGGCTAGACCAAGTCGACAACCCTGTCGACTTGGGTGTCGACAGGGGGTGCTCGACAGGTTTAACCTGGTGCACCATTTTAGGGATTGGCTGTGTTTTTGGGCTGTTCTCTAGAAGTTTCCAAGATCTGATGGTCCTAATCTAACCTAGGGTTAATCTAAGGGCCTAAAACACTTGCCTAATCCTATAAATAAGACCCTAAGCTAGCCCTAAATGATCATAATCCTATCTCCTAACTAAACTATGCCAAAATTTTCTATGATCATGGCCTCCACCCAAAACCCTAGCCTCCATCCTCTTATGAAACTATTCCTATGAAGGCTTTCATGTTCATACAAGCATCTTTGAGTTGTTTAAGCAATCATTAGCTTGCATTCATCATCAAGTTGCAAGCTTTATGTCCAAGGCTAGAGTTTTTGGGTAATTTGTGGCAAGGGTTTGCTTATGGGAGCTTAGTGGTGAGTTCCTATAGCTTTAATAATCAATTGTTAAATTGATTATGGTAGGATATGATAAGAGATGGCTATGTTTGTGGATAAATGTGTTTATGCAAGTTTAGTATAGTGTATGTTATGTGTTTTGCAAGTTTTATGCTATATGCAAATTTAATGCCATGTTTTATGATGCAAAACACTATGTTGAACATTTATGCATATGTAACATGTTATGCAAACTATATGTGAGAGTATATGCAAGTTATATGTAACATGATATGCAAGTTATGCATTTGGTTTTATGCATGCTATATAATTGGTTTTATGCATGCTATGTATTTGGTTTTATGCATGCTAAGTATTTGGTTTTATGCATGCTAAGTATTTTGTTTTATGTATGCTAAGTATTTTGTTTATGCATGCTAAGTATTTTGGTTTATGCATGCTAAGTGTTTGGTCATATGCAAGTTATGATGCAAGTTCATATGCAAGTTATGATGCAAGTTCATATGCAAGTTATGATGCAAGTTCATATCCAAGTTATGATGCAAGTTCATATGCAAGTTGTGATGCAAGTTATGATGCAAGTTCATATGCAAGTTGGCCTTTATGTATGACATAAGTACATGTGCGAGTTCGTCCCTTTTAGACCTATGACTTGTATGCAAGTTGACACCTTTATGATAGGTCTATAACATGAACATTTAAGCAAGTTACCATCTTCATGACATATGTGATTCATGCAAGTTTGGGTTGGTTATTTATGCAAGTTGGGTTTGTGGTCATATATACAAGTTGACACCTTTTAAACCCATGGTAATGCTAATGATATGCTAAGTTGAACCCATTGTGTGTATGATGAATCTTCTCTTTTGAAGTATGTCATGTTAACGTATTTACGTGGGGACGATGGGGTAAAAATTAATGAACACATAAAATTGTGTGAAGTGGGTATAATTAAACATACCGTAAAGTGGATGGACATAATTGGGAATTTACCTATTAAGTTAGGTCTACCCATATTATGGAATTGGGAATTTACCTATTAAGTTAGGTCTACCCATATTATGGAATTGGGAATTTACCTATTGATTTAGGTCTACCCATATTCTTAAATATTTGTAATTAATTAGGGATAATTAATACAAATTATGGGGGTGATTAATTAGGTGTAATTAATCTACTAAGACACGAGGTTGGACGCTTTTGTAGCATAAGACTGCCCGGAACCGACCGGCAAATCCAGCGGCTACAAATGATTGGCCCAATGTGAGAGGTCTTAGTTATAAACTAAATACGTGACAAGTGTAAAGACACGAGGTTAGACTCTGTTATGGTGTAAGGCTGCCCGGAACCAACCGGCATATCCAGCTGCCATAAAAGACAGTCTAATGTGAGAGGTCTTTACAAAGGTTACGATCTTAATTAACTAAGAAACACTTAACCAAATTAGCATGTAGTGGGGCATGAGGGGTTAAGTGGGTGCCTTGGGTGGCATGTAGTAACTAGTGGGGGTGCCTTGGGTGGCATGAGGGAACTAGTGGGTTGCCTTGGGTGGTAATAGAAAATACGATTAGAATACTTAACCAAAGTGGAACATGTAATTAAACATGATTAAAGGGTTAAGTAAGTGCCTTGGGTGGCATGTGGGAATCAAGTAAGTGCCTTGGGTGGCATGTGGAAATCTAGTGGGGGCCTTAAGTGGCAATTGAAATATAATTAAATGACAAGCTTAAGTAGTAGCTTGTGGGGGCCTTAAGTGGCAATTGAAATATAATTAAATGACAAGCTTAAGTAGTAGCTTGTGGGGGCCTTAAGTGGCAATTAAAATATGATTAAAAGACTTAACCAAAGATTTGTAACATGTAGGTGGACATGGTTAACGGGTTAAGTGGGATTCACTAGATAAAATGGCATGCTTAGGTAGTAGCTTGTGGGGGCCCATTTCAACCAATATCCCAAAACGTATCTTGGTGGGCTCGACCCAGGTCGAGGACGGGACACGCATATTGGGCTTGACTATAAGAGGCCAAAACGGGGTAGCGGTGGCAACGCGAGTCCAACGGGTTTCATATGCGTGTGTGGACCCGGGCTGGTAGGTAAGACGTTGTTGCATCGTGTAGGTATAAGCCGTGCACCATTGATTATCGGGTTGCCACTTTGGGGAGTGATACACCCCACTGTGGGGCCAGCACGGGTATCTACGGTAGGGAGCCGATCGCTTGGGGGTAGTGGGTACACCTAGTGGAGATAGGGGCAGATGGCACCTATGTAGTCAGCTAGGGGGACAAGGAACTACTGGGTAGAATTACTAAATACACTTAGTGGGATCAACCTTTAAGTAGGAATTACCCTTGGGTGGGTAGAACTGGTGTGGTGCAGTGTAGGAATTACCCTTGGGTGGGTAGATCTGGGGTGGTGCAATCTAGTAATTATCCTTGGGTGGATAAATGCGTCTTTTCGGTTATCTTAGTTTATCCTGTGTTTAGTTGGCTACTTAGTGTAGTCATTATCCCCAGAGGTACCGTACCTTGTTTATATCATACCCTAATTACTTTAATGATTGTATTGTTAGGGTTATAGGACTCACTCAGACTTATGTCTGACCTCGTTGTTTTTATCTTTTTCCAACCCTCAGGTTATCAGAGTGGGCCTACCATTAGTGGGCTTTGGTCAGACTGCTTTATCTATCTTTTGGAGCTTGGACCGTGGATGTAAAGCTCAGTTTATCTTTTCTATTATGGCTATTAAGTTATGTAGTGGGATTATGTACTTTTGTTTTATCAGGATGGATATTATGTACTTGACTCTTGTTTATGGTTTTGGTGTAACCAAACATGTTTAACTTTCCGCTGCAATGAAATGATGTTTTAAATTCTCAAGTATTACTTATATCTGTCTTGTTGTAATTTTTCTGTTCTATATTTACTTAAAATACTCCACCGATGTTATGGCATTCCCTTGGAGAGTGACCGTAGCGGGTGTGGGGTGTTACATTAGACATATTATAGATTTGAAAGCAACTTGCCGTATAATGTTGGATAAAAATTGGTTACTCATTTATATTCCCAGAAAAGTTCCAATAAGTTCATATGTTTTTGGGATTATTCCACATCCGTACAGTACATGAATTTTTTCCTACTAAATTTAAAGTTGTACCTTTCTCTTTTCCGAACATTTTGTCCTTCATAATTTGTGTCTTTCCATTTTGCTCTATGCTTCATAATTATTCAAAGAAGATTTCTTATGCCAAGGGTGGATAAGCCTAATCAATTGATCTATAACAAACTATGAAAGTTTAATGGTTTGAAAGGCAAATAGAAGCATGATACAGAAATTAATCATATTTTGTAGCAAAAATCATGAAATTCGAAAAAAAGTGCAAATAATGCGTAGACTAGAATGCAAATTTGCTGTTAGCATGGTTAAATTTGTAACATTATGCTTTCGAATTGTGCGAGTTATCTTTAAAATGGCAATGTTGCATGAATCCAAATTTTATTAGATTGAATTTTTTAATTGTATTAAATGTATAGTTCTTTTGTAGTTTTGGTAGACTTGAAGTATGATTTAGATATACAATGTTTTTCTAATTATTAATCCAAATATTAAGATTGGTTTACACATGAATATTTCTATTATGCATAAATTTTATGGTGTGTATGGTATCCGTTTTACAGTGTATTGTCCTTGAAAATAAATTTTTGATGGGTTGTTCTTGAATTAATTTTTTTTTATGGAATTTACCCTTCACAATAAACTCCCCTGCAAAAATCGTTTTGATAATAATCTGAATTTAATATATATTTTTATAATAAGGTTGATACTTTAGTTAAGTTGTGCTCTCATTATGATATCTTAAGGTATCCAAACGATACATCTAGAACGATCGTGTAAAACGCCAAACTTCTAACCACTGATACTAGAGGTCTTTGACTTTATTTCTAACAACTCAACGTGTTTTTTGTTGTTCTTTACACTGTTCATCTTATTATGTTTATTTTAATGAAATGTCATCAAAAATTAGCTTTATGCATGTTACATGTATTTCATTTTATGATATACAATTTTATATTAAATTACGTTAATTGCTATGTTGGTTTAGTTATTTCATGTATGAATAATTAAATTAATGGTAGATGATTATTATCAAGTTGTTCTAGAGTTTTAATTGTATACTCATATTCTACACATATTTTTTTATGTCATATTATCCTATGGATGTTAAGAAATATGATGTGTTAAAGTTACTATAATATTTTTATAGTGCATTTAGTATCGGATAATGTCGAAAAGTGGACATGATCTAATCTTAGATGGTATTTTTTAAAACAAAATTTTAACAATAATTTGACTTAAATGTTATTTTGGTTAAGTATGGAAAACTTCTATTAACCGAACTATGTGTCTAAATATATGAGTATGCATTATAGAATAAACCTATATTAGATATATTTCTTACATTGCGAAACATAACATAGTAACGCACTTCTTAACATGTTAAGAATAATTAATGGCTAATATTATCTTTTGTTGGGCGCAATTAATGTGCATTAAAAATGTGTTATATGTTGTATGCTTTGAGATTACTTAAATACATTTTTAGCAGATATTTATCGATAGTGTTTAAAAAAATGTAATCTATTTCAAAAGTATAAAATATATAAACATACTTATTCACCATTGAAAATTAAAAAACTAAGAAACATAAAAAAAGATGTGAATTCCGTGTGCATAGCACGGGTTCGCACTGCTAGACCTCCGTTATTTTTTTGGTGAACCATGGAAGATACATAGTAACATACACACTATAATTTAACGTAGGATCCGAAATAAAGTAATTTAGCATATTGTTTCAGTTTAGCCATATCAACACATTTAGAAATGAAACAACAAATTGGCTTGTCAAACAATGCATCTGTTAGAAAATTCTTAGGTGAATTCTGTATGCATACGGTCTTATCTTGCATGATTATGCATATTTTACCTTTATCTTACATGCTTGCTGAATACTCACATTAGCAGTTGCTACTTTCAAACAAACATATGATTAAATACATCTCCACCACAAAGAATTTTATCTTTTATTTCATTAAATATGTCCTTCAGTCATAATTTTTTTAATCTTTATAGATTATTTTGCATTTCAATGCATGAAAATCCAATAATTTAGGCTTTGGTTTTAAATGCATTCTAGACTGCATGTGTACATAAATATAGAGGTTAATTCCTTCCTTTTAGACATTACTTTTGTTACCTATCCAAAAAAAACAACTTACACCATTATTTCCTTTTTACACATTATTAAAGAATTTATTACTGCGGCCACTGTTGCTGACTTTAACAAAATTCAATTGTAGGAAAACAACGAAAGATACCAACAGACTAGACAACTTGCATATATGGCCAATGAATAATATGAAGAAAAAAAATCTCTCAACTCACCTGCTTCCTTTTGTGCATGTAACAAAAATTATTAACACCCGAATTTTTGCTTTTAATGTAATAATAGCAAAGGTAAATCATATTTTTCCTTAATAAAGTCCATCTTAAATGGTTTTTTTTTGACTCATTGATTTTCTGACATGCTTTATTTCTTCTATCCAGTTGAACATGGATGTTCTCCAGCCGAATTGTTTGAAGGAGACACAATTTAATTTTCTTGGTTTTTTCCAACAATTATGATATATATCAACAGTTGCATACATGGATTATTCTGCTTTACACTATAAAAGCATTTAAAAATAAAGATTTAAGCAACTTATTATATAACACATTTTATATGTTGCAATATAAAAGGATTCTACTTAAATGAATAATATACAATATAATATAGGTATTTTCTACCTCATGCACAATAAGACTCATGTTTCTTTTATTGCTTTAACATGTGATTTCGTGTTTTCACCGCTATTTTTATAAGATAATTATTTTTCCTACTTCCGTGTGCGAAGCACGGGTTCGCACTAGTTTCAAATGAATAAGCTTAAAGGTGACGTACATTTTAAAAAGATTATAGATATGAATAAATTTGCAAAGTAGACACAAGGACTTCAGTAACAGCTTTACTTAACTGCAATTAAGATTTGAAATTTGTTTCAAAAAAGCATATAATCTAATTATATGAAGGAAACAAAAAGGGAACTTGAAATTCAGCTATTAAATATAACTCTATCCAAACCATATCACCATCAACGCTCCCACTAACACAACCAAAACATCAAACAATGTGCAGACCGAAAACAAAAATACTGGTATAAACTAATGAAAATAATTAGTAACATCACTATATACATCATTATTTACATACATATAAATTATGCAATTACCTAAAAAACATTATGCTCAGTTATCTGAAAAACGTCATCAGCCATTAGAAATTCATTATCAAATTCTTCATTACAGTTTCAATGTCAGCCATTAAAAATCATTGTAAATTAAAAATATTATCAATAAAAGATAAATTGTTTATCTTTCTTTAAAAAGCAGTAGAACCATATTACAGAATACAAACTCATGCTCAGTTATCTGAATAACATCATCAGCCATTAAAAATTCATTATCAAATTCATTATTAAAGTTTCAACATCAGCGATTACAAATTCATCAGTAAATTCAGGTAAATTAAAAATATTATCAGTAAAAGATAAAATGATTTATCTTTCTTCAAAAAGTAGAAGAAAACTCATGCTCAGTTATCTGAATAACATCATCAGCCATTACCAATTCATTAACAAATGATGCCATTACAAAATGATAATTTTCATCCATTATCTTTTGCACAGTTCAAAAAAGATAAAACCAATTATCTTTTGCACACTTCAAAACTATAAATCTCATATGTTGAACTATTTGTTTGAATTAACAATAAAATAGAAAATCACATACAGTTAATTATTTAATCATTGAAGTATTTATCATAGTTTTTATTATTAACAAAAGGACTGAAAAATTAGATATACGTGGCAAATGAAAATTGCATAATCAAATATGAATAATCTGAATATACGCGACAAATGAAATCACCTGACAACAAAAGAACTGAAAATATAATAATCAAATAGAAATAATCGAGTCCTGAGATACAAAGGAAAGCACTTATATCTTTCTACATCCAATTCAAAAAGATAAAACATCCGAAATAATCTGGATATACACGACAAATGAAATCGGCTGACAATAAAAGGACTAAAAATTGCATTTTAAATACAAATAATCGAATCACAAGATACAAAGATAAACACATATATCCAATTTTATTAAGTGAAAGCCAATTTGATTCAAGAGGAAATAATTGCATTTGATTTGAGATAACCGAAAACAAATGTGATTTAAGAATAGAACGATTGATTTTGTCTTGGAAACTAATTGATTTAAACCCGCGTCCTTAAAACTAATTGGAGCGGACTAGTGAGCCCTTCATGCAAATTTCCACTTAATTTGTGGAGGAGAATTTATGTCTAGAACAACTGATGAAGCTTGGGAATTCTTAGAAAATTATTCTGAAAAGGACATGCAATGGGAGTCAATTCGTGTTCCCATTCGTACTTCTACTAGAGGAGTGCATGTTGTGGACCTAAGTCACATTCCCTTAGAAAATCAAACTCCTCAAGTAGGAGAAGGGCTACCCCACTATTACTCTCAAAACCAAGTCAATGTTGTAGCTCAAAATAATCCTTATTCATCCACGTATAACCCTTGTTGGATGAATCATCCGAATTTTTCTTAGTCAAATCCCAATAATTCGGCAAACACACCTCACATGCAATCCTTTATTCCAAATCCGAATTACCAAGCATCAATTCCCAATCCTCAAACCTCTCAAGCTACACCTCAATCCAAACAACCATATATGCATTGCAAGATCCAAAAAGGCATTTCGGGAATTGATCTGATTCTATTTCTGTTCGTTCCGTTTGAAGAAAGGAAGGATCCCAAAGAATCGATCTTTCTTTTAATTAGTTGCTGAATCTCTGTTTGATCGATCAATGTGTGATATTCTGAATCCTCATTTCTAATGGAATCGAAAGGATCCTCTGATCACTTTCAGTCATCGACTTAATCTTCTCAACCGTCACAAGAAATTATTCATTTAGAGAAACAAATAAACTCTCAAGAAGCTAAACTTAAACAAATGACGAATATGATGAAGGAACTAATGAAAAGTAATGAGAACGGAAAATTGCCTAGTCAACCCGAGGTGAATCCAAAATATAATTCTCGTACAGTGAATTATAGTGAGGATGAAAACAATAACTCGGTTAATACTGTCATCACCTTTTGGTCTGGAAAAACGATTGACAATAATGTTGGCAATCACGATAATCCTTCGATCCCAACTCCAAATCAAGATCTTGATTCTTACCCGATGGCAACCATTGCCAACTCCTTGGAACCTTCTGAAGCGACCCAAACTCGCCCTTACGGGAAAGCCCGGATTGAGTTGAGAACACGACAAATCAGAACAAAAATAGAAGAACATTTCATTGCTTATTACAACAATTACATCAGAGTACAAGAATATAACAGAATATGATTAAATATTCTACATCATAAAAATATCAGAGATTAAATTACATAGCAGTGGAAAATAATACATAACACAACTGAAAGGTATATACGGATACAGAGCGTTCCGAATATAGCTCTAGCTGTAAATCCAGGATCTTGTATAAATAGAAATCTGCAAAACCAAAATTACTAGCTGCCCGTGTGGAAATAGGGGCACCCAGAGTTTAAGTTAACACAATAAACTCTAGGTCAATCATGTGACTGGTGTGAGAACTAAAACAGTTATTAGCTTGATTTTAAATTTAGGTAAATCAAGGGACCACGCCGTATAACACGGAACCAGTTTATCCCCAAGAATACCAGTGCATAAAACAAACAACACAATGCTAAATAAAGAAAATGAAACTATAATAAGACTCAGGTCCCATCACACAATGCAACGCAAGCCGGAGGGTAGATTTTTATCTTATAATAGCCAAAGCATGCTTGGTACACGAAATTTCATCTTTTATTATTACTATAAGGGAAGAAAACAACTTTAAATATAAATGTATTGTAACGATCCAGAATTTTGGGGCAAATTTAATTTTTTTATTTTTAGTTAATTTATTGGATTTAGTATATTTAAAATAATTTATTTAAAATATTAACGACAACAAATTTATTTTAAATCGAAGTTAGAAAGTATAAATTTATATTAATATTATTTCAAGCCTGAAATGACGCGGTAATTTCAAATTTCGATTTTAAACTTTGAAAAATTATATAAAATCGATCTTAAGTCGGCACTGGATAAAGCCGGACACGTTAGGATCGTATTGACGATATCTTTCCAACAAATGTAAGAAATTAAGATTTCAGTTTATAAATTGTAAGTTTTGGCAAAATTAAAATCTCAGGAAAAACGCTATGGAATTTATGTATATATAATATATAAGCCTCAAAAAGCTACTTTTAACACACGAATGAATTTGGACTCGAAACCACTTTCATTGAGTTCAAAATGATGTTCCTGCATTGAAAAAGTATAAACACTTATATGTTTCGAGTTTCGGAAATTATTCATATTTATTTGTATTATTAATATTAAATATATACGCCTTAAAAATGGGAAGTTTGCAAACGACGTCCGAATTCGACGAAACCACTTTCTATGGATTCGTAATATTAAATTATTGCTAAATTCCAAATTTCATAATTTTTTAAGCTAGTATGTGGTCGTAATAAATTTTACAGTAAAAAGCGGTCAATTTTTAGACTTTAAAAATTCATTAATAATTCACACGGACTCAGAATTCAACGAAACCAGTTTCTTTGGATTCGTATTGTCGATAAATAGTTATGTTTCAGTCTTCAACAAAATTGAATAACGTATGTATTTGTACGAATTTTTAAACTAAGAAAAACGGATTAAAATGTATAAATAAATACATAAGAAGGCATTTGGGCCTAATTAAATCATTAACCCACATATATATTATCATAAACTCAGCCAACCCTAACCCTAGAACAAAACTCAGCCTCCTTCTTCTTCCTTCATTTTCATGGCGGTTACACTCCTTCTTCCTCTAAAAACTTCTTTGCAAATTAGCCCCTGAAAACAAAATAATTTATATCTCTCAATCAGAACAAAATCAGACCAAACCCTTTCTGGGTTTTGTTCATATCAATAACCACTACCTACCACGAAAAATTCATGACCTATCGTCGCACGGATTCGCCGAAATCTCAATCCAAAGGCAGCAGATCTATTTTCTTTTTTTGGGTATTGCGGGCCCCACGAAGGGAGTTAGGTTGAGCGACTTCAGGCAGTGGTAGAGGGGAAGCATACGGTTCTTTGGGCGGTGGTGGCATGGTCTCAGGTGGCCGGAGTTGGCCGGAATGTCGATTCGATTGGAGGGGTGCTGAATACAGGACAGTCGCAAAGATGAGCAATTTCCCGTCGATCCGTGCATTTTCAGGGGAAATGACCTACAGAGAAGTTGTTCGGGAGGTCGAGATCTAGCTACTGACAAAAATTGGTGGCATCTGGAGTACCGAGGTGGCCGCAGCACTAAGATGAAGGGAAAAGGAAGTTTTCCGTTCAACTGCAGATCGTGGGGCCCATATGGCGAACTAGAGGGGGGACCACCAGGCGTCGAATGAGGGGGAGAAGCCGAAGAGAATGGCGCTGGTTCCGTGCAATTCCTACTTACGGTTTGGCCGTGGTGAGCATTTTAAGTTCAGGGTGCTGTTTGATAAAAAAGCATAAGGGCTTAAACGCAAAACATTTATTTAATTTTATGTCCAATGTTCGTAATGCAATATCTTTTACATACGAGATCGAAATCTGATGATTTCAGATCCGCTGCGATCGTGGAGTCGAGAGCTTCGCAATGAAACTAACTACGTTCAATTCTTAGCAAGTTGAAAATTTGGGAAATTTTCATAATTTAGATTAATTATTTAATTATTACAAACTTCAGAATTTCATATCTTTTTGATACGAACTCGAAATCGTACAAAACAGGATTTGTTACGACCGTGGCGTCGAGAGCTTCGCGTAGACATCAATTTTTTCAACTTTAGAGCATGTTGGATTTTGGGCGAAAATTGGGCCCGAACCGTTAATTTAAGCCCGGCAAAGGTGAGAACTTTTATCTCACTCAAACTCTTGAATAGTTATTTATTTAAATCAAGTATAAATTAATTATCTATGTTGGATAAGTGCTGATTTGTATGCTATGTTGTGATGCAAAACATTAATCCTATTAAAAAAATATTGTTATATCAGTTATGATATTTAAAATAATCCTACACTACCATATACAACTTTCCTGACATGTGTATGTCGATTGGGACGATTATTTCCACACATCGCCCAAGTGCACAATTAACAATATAGTATTTGTTATGTGTTGGGTGAAACCCCACACGGGTCTCGAGTTGATATCTGACTACACATCACCCTTGTGTTTAGTTGTAAATTGCACTTTGGCTGTTATTTGGTTGGAATTAATGCAATGTTTGACATCGATGTAATTAAATTATATGGAGATGGTTGGGTCTCATTCCAATTTAGGATCAAAAGAATATTTTAATCTAATATTCAATTAGGAAATTAAATGATGGTTTTGATATGGACAATTAAAAAGATTATATCTTTATTGTTTAAAAGTTACAATGAAAAGGTTGAGTTAAAGAAATTATGTCTTTATGGTTAAAAAGCTACCATAAAAGGGATTGAGTTAGAAGACTACATTTCTAATTGTCATATGGTAAAATAAAAAGATAGATTTCAGAATTGAACATTTTGAAAAGATTTTTATTATTATATTATAATAATATGGAAAGTTCAATTTTTATTAAAAAAAAAAAAATTGAAAGGTAAGTTAGAATATTCGAAACAAAAGATTGTATAAAAGAAATGATAATGTAAAATAAAGATCAATTTTAATATGGATAATACTTTAATATAAAGTATATTTTAAAATAAAAGGTATTTCAAAATTAAGACATTTTAAAATAATATTTTCCAAGGAATTAATTATAATTATTAATTATAGTTGTACTTGGACACGAGGTTAGGTTGCCTTTGTGGTATAAGTCCGCCCGGACCCGACCGTCATATCCAACAGCCACAAATGTTGGGCCTAATGTGAGGGGTCTAAGTGCGCAAATAAAAAAGGGCCATGACACGAGGTTAAGCCCAACTTGTGAGATAAGTCTACCTGGAACCAACCAGCATATCCAGCATTCACAAGTCACAGACTTAATGTGGGAGGTCTGGCCCAGTTTAAATATAAATGAATAAGATAACGAATTGGACTATTTAATCTATTTCAAATAACAATGCCATTTTAACCTGAACGTGTTTATCGATATATTTTATCCATTTTATAATGAATATTAAAAGAGCAAATTTCAAAATTAATATTTTGGAAATAATACTATTCTAATATGATAATAGATAGAATATTCAATTTGGATTTAAAATTGGAAATAAAGGTTTAATTTAAATTATTACATTTTTCAATGTAATAAATGTTGATTTAAAATGTTACATTTTCAATGTAATAAAGGTTGATTTAAAATATTACATTTTTCAATGTAATAAAGGTTGATTTAAAATATTACATTTTTCAATGTAATAAAGGTTGAATTAAAAATATTACATTTTTCAATGTAATGAAGGTTGAATTAAAAATATTACATTTTTCAATGTAATAAAGGGTGAATTAAAAATATTACATTTTTCAATGTAATAAAGGTTGAATTAAAATTATTACATTTTGCAATGTAATAAAGGTTGAATTAAAAATATTACATTTTTCAATGTAATGAAGGTTGAACTAAAAAGATTCATTTTATTGTAAATATACATTTCAATGTAAAAGAATGAGCGATTTATTTATTTTAATAAATTAATTAAAATAAATAAAAGGATTTAAATGGTTTCAATAAAACCAAGATTTTCCAATACATATATTGGAATGGATTTGAATGGAAATAATCTTCGGATTATTTCAGTATTGGATTTTGTAATTATACGGATATTATTGTGGGAATTTGGAAGATATTAATATCGTTATTCCCGATTTGATATACGCTAATTTTCAAAATTTGATATTGAGCATAAATCGATATAATTTCTATTCAAAGCATGATATTTAATATCAGATTAGAATTTGGGTTTGTCGTGAATAGTGTCTTAAATAACATTGTTCTTAAAAACCCACTAGAGAAAGAATAAATCTTTTAATCAAGATTTAAATAGGATTTCCAATTATTAAACATAATTGAAATTAAGTGAAACAGACTTTTGGGTTAATTGTGGACAATGTTTTTAAATGACATTAGTTCTTAAAACCCGATTGACAGTGAAATTTAGATTGGTAATTCATAAATCTTTTAATTAAGATTTAACGAAATATTCTAAAGAGAAGTTTTCAATTTAATATATTAAATTGGAATATGATTTTGGGTTTATTGTGAACAATGTTTTTAAACGACATTTATTCTTTAACCCAGTTAAAGGCAAGACTATTTCTTGAAACTTAAATAATGATTCTTGAAGATTAAAACTAAATATAGTTTTAATAAATCTTTAAATTGGATTGAATGAGGATAAAAGTAATTAAAGTTACTTAATTCAAGAAAGAACGATAATGGAGTACCACCAGTTTTACTCTAAACGATAGTTAAATGTTTAATTGGATTTGAACGATAAAACGGTAATTAAGTTTACCATAACACATTGGGTGTTAGATATGGAGTATCACCAGTTTTACTCCATGTGTTGTATAGGTTGGGAATGGGATATTAATAAAATGATTACTTCGGTAAGGCGTTAATCCCGACTAGTTGAATAAACCTTAATTGGGTTTAAATTATAATCAAAGAATATTCTTGATTGGAATGAGGCGTTGGTTGTGTTTAAAGCACATAATCTTAAATTGCGCAAATTATTCAGAAAGACCGGGTTTAACCCATTCTGAATAATTCATACGACGATTGAAGATCGACGACGAAGACGATTATTGAAGACCAGGAAATTTCCATGTCGAATGGGTGATTATTGATATCTTGATTGGACCGTACACCCAAGATGAGGGAAAATTTGTGATCATTCAGACGTATTTGGAAATCTACCGGATATGGTTTCGTTCAGCCCCAGAACGGACTTATAAATGGATGCGTGTCTGACTTTGGAATTCATTTCATGTATTTAAATTGATTTTTATTTAATATATAATTGTTTGGTGGCAGAGAATTTATTCTCTTGCTTAACACCCTCTTATATATTGGTGGTTGTCGATCGCATGGTGTGAATTGTCAATGTGGCACGCCAAGATGCAAAGGATCAAGGCTTTTGTTGAAAAGCAGGCCTTGTGGTTGATGATCAAAGCACGACATGTTTAGGCGTAGCTTTATGTATAGCGTGACTTCGCGAGATTCACACCCCGGTATGAGTCAAAAACGGGATATGGACCGTACGGAGTGCACACGTTTCTTTCTAGCTAGAGTGGTGTCAGGAACCTACCAGCGCTGACATTTTACTTATATGGATGATGGATATTGAGGCGCCTCGGATTTATAGGCCGTTAGTGGTCATATGGAGGTCCAAAAGGATCAGGAAGCGTGTGTTCAGGAATTGCCAATCCACTTTCGACAGGTGTGGACCTTCCCTACCGCTCCAAGGGTTCACTGCAGGGGATCATGAGGCATTTGCTAGAGTGTCTCGAATCGGAGAGGACGATCCCTAGCCTCAATTTCATTATGGAAAACCAATTTCCAATACGACATTACGGTTTTGATTGTAAACCCTATATATGGCGACATAGTGGGATGGGGCGCTCATGCCGTCTATGATTAATACATTTACTTTTGAAATTGATTTCTGCAATATGCACTTATTGTAATATTAAAAGACAAATTTCGCATACCAAGCATAATTGGCTATTATAAGGTAAAACTCTATCCTTCGGCTTGCGTTGCATTGTGTGATGGGACCTGAGTCTTATAATAGTTTCATTTTCCTTTATTTAGCATTGCGCTGTTTATGTTTATGCACTGGTATTCTTGGGGGTAAACCCGTTCCGTGTTATACGGCGTGGTCCCTTGATTTACCTAACTTTAAAATCAACTTAACAACTGTTTTTGAGTTCTCATACCAGTCCCATGACTGACCTGGAGTTTATTGTTTTAACCTAAACTCTGGGTGCCTATATTTTCCATACGGGCAGCTAGTAGTTTTGGTTTTGCAGATATTATATTCACAGGATCCTGGTCTACAACTGAAGCGATATTCTGAAAGCTCTGTATCCGTGTATTTCTTCTAGTTGTATTTTGTATTATTTTTCCGCTGCTATTTAAATGTAATTTAAAACTCTGATATTATTGTATTTCCAATGTATATTGTTTATTCATACATTGAAATATTCTTGTACTCTGATGTAATTATTGTAACAGCAATAAAATGTTCTTTTGTTTTGTGTTCTGATGTGTGTTGTCCTCAAAGCAATCCGGGCTTTCCTTTACTGGGAAGTTTGGGTCGTTTCATTTGGTATCAGAGCTTTGGTTTACAAAGCTCAAGAACAAGACACATTACAACCGATCAAAAGAATTCATCAGAGATTGGATTAGTAATGTCCAATAAGAATGACTCGTTAAAGATGGGATCAGTAGTATCCTAGAATGAGTCCGAAGGGTGTTATTTTTAAAATAAAAATGAAAACAAATTTAGTTTTGAAGAGTTTATCTAAATATACATATTTGAGTATATTATTTTGTTTTAATTTGGACAATCGGGTATATAAAGATTTTGAATATACGAGTAATTAATGGATATTTGAAGTTTTAATATACTGGATAGTCGTAAAATCACACTTTAGTCGCCCGGAGATGTTCTGATGGTGGTTCAATACATCATCAGAATTTATGTTCGAGTTTCCAAAGTGGTATATCTATATATTTCCATTGACTGGTGTGATAACCAAAACTAGATAGGGATTATTGCTGTGATTTGCACTAAAAATAGGTTTTTTGGACTACATATAAAAGTTATATATATATTTGAAAGGTTAATCACCTAATTGATTGCTGGTTGTTATGTTTGATAATTGGTTTAACTAACTAAAATATTGGAATGATAATTAATTTAACTAGTAGGAGAAAGATTAATAAATTTAGATAAATCAAATTTAATATTGAACTGAATTGAAAATTTATTAGAATTGAAAGTTGAGTTGATTAGAAAAAAAACAACTTTCGGCTTCGTTCCTTTTCGAGGACGAAAAGTTTTTAAGTGGGGGAGATTGTAACGACCCGAAATTTTGGAGCAAATTTAAAATTTTTATTTTTAGTTAATTTATTTGATTTAGTATATTTAAAATAATTTATTTTAAATATTAACGACGAGAAATTTATTTTAAATCGAAATTAGAAAGTATAAATTTATATTAATATTATTTCGAGCCTGAAATGGCGCGGTAATTTCAATTTTCGATTTTAAACTTTGAAAAATTATATAAAATCGATCTTAAGTCGGAATTGGATAAATCTGGACATGTTAGGATCGTGTTGACGATATCTTTCCGACGAATGTAAGAAATTAAGATTTAAGTTTATAAATTGTAAGTTATGGCAAAATTAAAATCTCAGAAAAATGCTATGGAATTTATATATATATATATATATATATATATATATATATATATAAAAGCCTCAAAAAGCTACTTTTAACACACGAATGAATCTGGACTCGAAACCACTTCCATTGAGTTCAAAATGATGTTTCTGCATTGAAAAAGTATAAACACTTATATATTTCGAGTTTCGGAAATTATTCATATTTATTTGTATTATTAATATTAAATATATACGCCTTAAAAATGGGAATTTTGCAAACGACTTCCGAATTCGATGAAACCACTTTCAATGGATTCGGAATATTAAATTATTGCTAAATTCCAAATTTTATAATTTTTGAAGCTAGTATGTGGTCGTAATAAACTTTATAGTGAAAAACGGTCAATTTTTAGACTTTAAAAATTCATTAATAATTCACACTGACTCAGAATTCAACGAAACTAGTTTCTTTGGATTCGTATTGTCGAGAAATAGTTATGTTTCAGTCTTCAACAAAATTTAATAATGTATGTATTTGTACGGATTTTTAAGCTAAGAAAAGCGAATTAAAATGTATAAATAAAAACATAAGAAGGTATTTAGGCCTAATTAAATCATTAACCCACATATATATTATCATAAACTCAGCCAACCCTAACCCTAGAAAAAAACTCAGCCTCCTTCTTCTTCCTTCATTTTCATGGCGACTACACTCCTTCTTCCTCTAAAAACTTCTTTGCAAATTAGCCCCTGAAAACAAAATGATTTATATCTCTCAATCAGAACAAAATCAGACCAAACGCTTTATGGGTTTTGTTCATATCAATAACCACTGTCTACCACGAAAAATTCATGACCTATCGTCGCACGGATTCGCCGGAATCTCAATCCAAAGGCAGCAGATCTATTTTCTTTTTTTGGGTATTGCGGGCCCCACGAAGGGAGTTAGGTTGAGCGACTTCAGGCAGTGGTAGAGGGGAAGCATACGGTTCTTTAGGCGGTGGTGGCATGGTCTCAGGTGGCCGGAGTTGGCCAGAATGTCGATTCGATTGGAGGGGTGCTGAAAACAGGACAGTTGCAATGATGAGCAATTTCTTGTCGATCCGTGCATTTTCAGGCGAAGTGACCCACATAGAAGTTGTTCGGGAGGTCGAGATCTAGCTACTGAAAAAAATTGGTGGCATTTGGAGGACCGAGGCGGTCGCAACACTAAGATGAACGGAAAAGGCAGTTTTCCGTTCAACTACAGATCGTGGGGCCCACGTGGTGAACTGGAGGGGAACCACCAGGCGTGGAAAGAGGTGGAGAAGCCGGAGAGAATGACGCTGGTTTCATGCAATTCCGACTTACGGTTTGGCCGTGGTGAGCATTTTGAGTTCAGGGTGCTGTTTGAAAAAAAAAGGTTAAGGGCTTAAATGCGAAACATTTATTTAATTTTATGTTCAATGTTCGTAATACAATATCTTTTACATACGAGATCGAAATCTGACGATTTCAGATCCGATGCAATCGTGGAGTCGAGAGCTTCGTAATGACACTAACTATGTTCAATTCTGAGCAAGTTGAAATTTGTGTAATTTTCATAATTTAAATTAGGGTGCGTTTTTTAGAGGTCCCTATTAAGTTTCAAAATATAAAAAAAACCCAGTCATAAACTTATTGTAAATTAGGTCCCTATTTTTTGAAAAGTCATAAAAAAATATAAAAAAATATAAAAAAATCACGTAAATTCGTATTTAAATAAAACATGTAAACACTAAAAAATTCAGAACAAAAAACCATCAACGAAGGCGTCAAAAATAAAAAAAACAAAAAAAAACGAAATTTCCAGTTAAATGCATAATAGTATGCACATATATCACTTTCCTGCATACATCCGTGCATATTTTTCACTACATACATCTTCGTTAATTTTTATTCATGCAAATAAATGCATACATGTGCGCAAAAATTTCAAATACTTGCATACATTTGTGCAGGTTTATTTTCAGATTTTAATCTGAAAACAGCTTACAGAAAAGTTGCATACATATATGCAATTATCAGTAATAATTTCATAAATGTATGCAACTATTTTTTCTCGATTTCCGTAGATTCCTGACATTATTTCCATATTTTAGAATTTTTTTTTTATGAACGTACGCACAATTTTTTTTTAAAAAATACAAAAAGGCGGAAAAAATAAAATAGTGGGCGGGTTTAAAAATTTTCAGAACTTTGTTTTTTTTTATAAATTAGGTCCCTACTTTTTATCCTATAAAAATGTTGCACACATGTGTGCATTTTTTTGAGAAATTTGCACATTTGGATGCAAATAAAAATGAACTGAAAAATTATGTTAAATCTATCCGCTGGAAGAACTGCAATAATTGCATATATGCATGCAATAAAATCAAAAAGGTGCATAATATTATGCATTTAACTGCAGTTTTTTCTGTTTTTTTGCTGTTTTCTTCTTTCTGACATTATTTTTGTTGTTTTTTGAACTGAATTTTTTTTATAATGCGTAATATAATTTATTACAAATTTACGAATTTTTTTATTTTTTTTAATTATTATTTTATAAGTTTTGAAAACAGGGACCTAATTTACAATAAGTTTATGACCGGATGTGAGCCTAATTAAGTTTCAAAATAGGGACGTGAGCCTAATATTCACTTTAAATTAATTATTTAATTATTACAAACTTCAGAAATTCATATCTTTTTGATATGAACTCGAAATCGTATAAAACAGGATTAGTTGCGACCGTGGTATCGAGAGCTTCGCATAGACATTAATTTTGTTAACTTTAGAGCATGTTGGATTTTGGGCCAAAATTGGGCCCGAACCGTCAATTTAAGCCCGACAAAGGTGAGAACTTTTATCTCACTCAAACTCTTGAACAGTTATTTATTTAAATCAAATATAAATTAATTATCTGTGTTGGATAAGTGCTGATTTGTATGATACATTGTGATGTAAAACATTAATCCTGTTAAAAAAATATTGTTATATCAGTTATGATTTTTTAAAATAATCCAAAACTACCATATACAAGTTTCCTGACTTGTGTATGTCGATTGGGACGATTATTTCCATACATCGCCCAAGTGCACAATTAACAATATAGTATTTGTTATGTGTTGGTTGAAACCCCACACGGGTCTCGGGTTGATGTCTGACTACACATCACCCTTGTGTTTAGTTGTAAATTGCACTTTGGCTGTTATTTGGTTGGAATTAATGCAATGTTTGAAATCCATGTTATTAAATTATATGGAGATGGTTGGTTCTCATTCCAATTTAGGATCAAAAGAATATTTTAATCTAATATTCAATTAGGAAATTAAATGATGGTTTTGATATGGACAATTAAAAAGATTATATCTTTATCGTTTAAAAGTTACAATGAAAAGGTTGAGTTAAAGAAATTATGTCTTTATGGTTAAAAAGCTACCATAAAAGGGATTGAGTTATAAGACTACATTTTTAATTGTCATATGGTAAAATAAAAAGATAGATTTCAGAATTGAACATTTTGAAAGATTTTTATTATTATATTATAATAATATGGAAAGTCCAATTTTTATTAGAAAAAAGTTTGAAAGGTAAGTTAGAATATTTGAAACAAAATATTGTATAAAAGAAATGATAATGTAAAATAAAGATCATTTTTAATATGGATAATAATTTAATATAAAGTATATTTTAAAATAAAGGGTATTTCAAAATTAAGATATTTTAAAATAAGGATATTTTAAAATAATATTTTCCAAGGAAGTAATTATAATTATTAATTATAATTGTACTTGGACACGAGGTTAGGTTGCCTTTGTAGTATAAGTCTGCCCGGACCCAACCGACATATCCAGCAGCCACAATTGTTCGGCCTAATGTGAGGGGTCCAAGTGCGCAAATACAAAACGGGCCATGACATGAGGTTAAGCCCAACTTGTGGGACAAGTCTGCCTGGAACCAACCGGCATATCCAGCATCCACAAGTCACACACTTAATGTGGGAGGTCTGGCCCAGTATAAATATAAATGAATAAGATAACGAATTAGACTATTTAATCTATTTTAAATAGCAACGCCATTTTAACCCGAACTGTTTATCGATTTATTTTATCCATTTTATAATGAATATTAAAAGAGCTAATTTCAAAATTAATATTTTGGAAATAATACTATTCTAATACGATAATAGATAGAATATTCAATTTGGATTTAAAATTGGAAATAAAGGTTTAATTTAAATTATTAAATTTTTCAATGTAATAAAGGTTAATTTAAAATATTACATTTTTCAATGTAATAAAGTTTGATTTAAAATTATTACATTTTTCAATGTAATAAAGGTTGATTTAAAATATTACATTTTTCAATGTAATAAAGGTTGATTTAAAATATTACATTTTTCAATGTAATAAAGGTTGAATTTAAAATATTACACTTTTCAATGTAATAAAGGTTGAATTAAAAATATTACATTTTTCAATGTAATAATGGTTGAATTAAAATTATTACATTTTTCAATGTAATAAAGGTTGAATTAAAAATATTACATTTTTTAATGTAATGAAGGTTGAACTAAAAAGATTCATTTTAATGTAAATATACATTTCAATGTAAAAGAATGAGTGATTTATTTATTTTAATAAATTAATTAAAATAAATAAAAGGATTTAAATGGTTTAGATAAAACCAAGATTTTCCAATACATATATTGGAATGGAAATAATCTTCGGATTATTTCAGTATTGGATTCTGTAATTATACGGATATTATTGTACGAATTTGGAAGATATTAATATCGTTATTCCCGATTTGATATACGCTAATTCTCAGAATTTGATATTGAGCATAAATCGATATAATTTCTATTCAAAGCATGATATTTAATATCAGATTAGAATTTGGGTTTGTCGTGAATAGTGTCTTAAATAACACTGTTCTTAAAAACCCATTAGAGAAAGAATAAATCTTTTAATCAAGATTTAAATAGGATTTCCAATTATTAAACATAATTGAAATTAAGTGAAGCAGACTTTTGGGTTGATTGTGGACAATGTTTTTAAATGACATTAGTTCTTAAAACCCGATTGACAGTGAAATTTAAATTGGTAATTCATAAATCTTTTAATTAAGATTTAATGAAATATTCTAAAGAGATGTTTTCAATTTAATATATTAAATTGGAATATGATTTTGGGTTTATTGTGAATTGGGTTTATTGTGAACAATGTTTTTAAGCGACATTTATTCTTTAACCCGGTTAAAGGCAAGATTATTTCTTGAAAGTTAAATAATCATTAAATAATGATTCTTGAAGATTAAACCTAAATATAGTTTTAATAAATCTTTAAATTGGATTGAATGAGGATAAAAGTAATTAAAGTTACTTAATTCAAGAAATGAACGATAATGGAGTACCACCAGTTTTACTCCAAACGATAGTTAAATCTTTAATTAGATTTGAACGATAAAACAGTAATTAAGTTTACCATAACACATTGGGTGTTAGATATGGAGTATCACCAGTTTTACTCCATAGGTTGTATAGGTTGGGAATGGGATATTAATAAAATGATTACTTCGGTAAAGCGTCAATCCGAGTAGTTGAATAAACCTTAATTTGGTTTAAATTATAATCAAAGAATATTCTTGATTGGAATGAGGCGTTGGTTGTGTTTTAAAGCACATAATTTTTAATTGCGCAAATTATTCAGAAAGACCGGGTTTAACCCATTCTGAATAATTCATACGACGATTGAAGATCGACGACGAAGACGGTTATTGAAGACCGGGAAATTTCCATGTCAAATGGGTGATTATTGATATCTTGATTGGACCGTACACCCAAGATGAGGGAAAATTGGTGATCATTCAGATGTATTTGGAGATCTACGGGATATGGTTTCGTTCATCCCCAAAACGGACTTGTAAATGGATGTGTGTCTGGCGTTGGAATTCATTTCATGTATTTAAATTGATTTCTATTTAATATATAATTTTTTGGTTGCGGAGAATTTATTCTCTTTCTTAACACCCTCTTATATATTGGTGGTTGTCGATCGCATGGCGTGAATTGTCAATGTGGCACGCCAAAATGCAAAGGATCAAGGCTTTTGTTGAAAAGCAGGCCTTGTGGTTGATGATCAAAGCATAGCCTATTTAGGCATAGCTTTGTGTATAGCGTGACTTCGCGAGCTTCACACCCCGGTATGAGTCAAAAAGGGATATGGACCGTAGGGAGTGCACACGTTTCTTTCTAGCTAGAGTGGTGTTAGGGACCTACCAGCACTGACATTTTACTTATATGGATGATGGATATTGAGGCGCCTTGGATTTATAGGCCGTTAGTGGTCATATGGAGGTCCAAAAGAACCGGGAAGCGTGTGTTCCGGAATTGCCAATCCACTTTCGACAGGTGTAGACCGGCACTACCGCTCCAAGAGTTTACTGCGGGGATCCTGAGGCATTTGCTAGAGTGTCTCGAATCAGAGAGGACGATCCCTAGCCTCGATTTCATGATGGAAAACCAATTTCCAATACGACATTACGGTTTTGATTATAAACCCTATATTTGGCGACATAGTGGGATGGGGTGCTCATGCCGCCTATGATTAATACATTTACTTTCGAAATTGATTTCTGCACTATGCACTTATTGTAGTATTAAAAGAGAAATTTCTCATACCAAACATATTTGGCTATTATAAGGTAAAACTCTATCCTTCGGCTTACGTTGCATTGTGTGATGGGACCTGAGTCTTATAATAGTTTCATTTTCCTTTATTTAGCATTGCGCTGTTTATGTTTACGCACAGGTATTCTTGGGGGTAACCCGTTCTGTGTTATACGGCGTGGTCCCTTGATTTACCTAACTTTAAAATCAACTTAATAACTGTTTTTGAGTTCTCATACCAGTCCCATGACTGACCTGGAGTTTATTGTTTTAACCTAAACTCTGGGTGCCCATATTTTCCACACGGGCAGCTAGTAGTTTTGGTTTTGCAGGTATTATATTCACAGGATCCTGGTCTACAACTGAAGCGATATTCGGAAAGCTCTGTATCAGTGTATTTCTTCCAGTTGTATTTTGTATTATTTTTCCGCTTCTATTTAAATGTAATTTAAAACTATGATATTATTTTATTTCCAATGTATATTGTTTATTCATACTCTGGAATATTCTTGTACTTTGATTTAATTATTGTAACAGCAATAAAATGTTCTTCTGTTTTATGTTCTGATGTGTGTTGTTCTCAAAGCAATCCGGACTTACCTTTACTGGGAAGTTTGGGTCGTTTCATGTATCAATCATAGGCGGCATGGGTACCAATGTCGCCATACTAGGCTCTACAATTAAAACCGCACAATGTCGTATTGGAAGTTGGATTTCCATCGTGAACCAAGGCAAGGGATCGTCCTTACCGACTTCAAGATGCTCTATCCGTATCTCAGGATCAGAGCTCGAGTGACCCTTGGATCGTCAGGGTCGGTCCACACGGAGTGGATTAAAATGCCTGAACAATACATTTCCCGCCCTACATATAGGGCGTCAATCTGGTCAGTATATCGACCATACCATCCATCGGCCCCGTAGTGTTCGATATATCTGAGGTGCCTCGCTTTCCATCATCCACATAAGTAAAATGTTTAGGCTCCATACCATGACACCACTCCTAGCTAGAAGGAAACACATGTCCTCCCTGAGGTCCTCTCCCGTTTTTTGTTCACACCGGGGTGTGAGGCTCGCGAATTAACGCTATACACAAAGCTATGCTATATTAAAGCCGTGCTTTGATCATTAACCATAAGACTCTGCTTGTCAATAGAAGCCTTGATCATTTGCATCTCGGAATGCAACACAGGCAATTCATGCCATGCAACTGATGTCTATCAATCACACATAATGAAATCCGATGTCATACACACATTCATTTACAAGTCCGTTCTGGGTCTGAACGAAACCAGAGGCACCTTATTCCTCATCCCATATGTCCAATACAGGAGAGAGGATCTCGCATATCCGGTCGATCTCCAAGTGTGTCTGGACGATCACCACTTATAACCTTGTCTCGGGTGTACTGCCCGATCAAGACATTAGTAATCATACAAACGATGTGAAGACCTCCGGTCTTCAACCACCGTCTTCGTCGACTTATCATTGTATCATTTATTCAGAATGGGATAAACCCAGTCTTTTCAAAAAACTCGCATATTTTATAAACAAGTGTTTTAAAAACACAACATACACCTCATTCCGATCCAGAATATTGTTTTACTCAAATATTCTTTTCATAGTTTAAACCAAACTAAGGTTTTTCAAACTAGTCGGGATTAGCGAACCTTACCGAAGTAATCTTTTGTTTTATTTACCAATCCCAACCTATGTTTCCCATGGAGAAAAACTGGTAGCACTCCATATCCAAAACCCACGGTGTTATCGGTAAAATTAATTACCATTTCTCGTTCAAATCTAATTAAAGATTTAAATATCGCTTGGAGTAAAACTGGTCGTACTCCATTCTCGATCTTTTCTTGTATTCGATAAATTTAATTATCTCATCCTCATTCCAATCTAATTAAAGATTCATTAAAACTCTCATTCAGTTTTAATCTCCAAAAAACATTACTTAATGATTTTTCAAAGTTAAGAAATTAATCTTATCTTTAACCGGGTTAAAGAACTAATGTCATTTAAAACACAGTTCACGATAAACCCAAAATCACATTCCATTAATTATGGAATCATCACGGAAAATAGATCAATATATATAATCGATATAAACTTCCATATCCAACCGATAATATAAATGGAATAACGACAAAGCCTTTTAAATTCCATATTAGTAACAGTCTTCCTCCAAACTTTCCATTCCTTTCCAATTTATTTTATTAAATTGGAAGAAATTTCTATGGAAAATTTCCCCTGAAACTTAATTAAAAGATTCATAAATTCCAAATCACATTTCATTATAAATCGGGTTAAAGAACGAATGTCGTTAAAAACACAGTTCACGATAAACCCAATTCACATCCCATTTTATTCCAATTAAATGCTAATTAACTGGAAACTCTAATAATCTCAATTAAAAGATTTATTTTTTTCACACGAGGTTTAAGAATAGTGTTATTTAAGACCCATTCACGACAAACCCAAAATCCATTTCTTTTAATCAATTCCAATTAAATATTAATTAATTAGAAAACCTCACTAAATCTTAATTAAAAGATTTATTCTTTTCTCAATTTGGCTTAAGAACAGTGTTATTTAAGACATCGTTCACGACAAACACAAAATTTAATTTAATATTAAATTCAAGACTTTGAATAGAAATTATATCGGCTTATATTCAATATCAAATTCTGAAATCAACAGATATCGTATTGGAAATAACGATATATATATATATATATATCTTTCAAATTCCTCAACAATATCCGTATAATCGCGGAATCCAGTATCAAAATATTCCGAAGATAATTTCGATTCAAATCCATTCCAATTCATATATTGGAAATTCTGGTTATATTAAAACCCATTCTCAGTCCAATTTATTTATTTAAATTGGATTATAATTCTAGTTAATAACTAGTTCATTTCGATAAAAATATATTTTTATCTTTTCAAATATGGAATTTTTCATCCTATTTCTTTCCAAATCATTTATTATGATTTTACACAAATTATTAATATTTTAATTAATTTTATCAAATCCCGTACAGTCGATTTCCACTAATGGCCATCGAACCGCATCCAATGCGACCTTTTCCAAATTTGGTTTGGATATAATTCCAAATACATCGTTAGATTTCAAATATCTTATATTCGTTGGAAATATCTTTTCGATATGAACCCAACGGTTCCGGTTTTAGGAGAATCCGACGGTCGGATCTCCCGTAATGTCAATTTGAAGCCAATGGCCGAAATTCGCGAACGATCGCAGCGCGACGCGTTCTATTCAGGCCATTAAATATATATATATATATATATATATTTCGTTTAAAACGTATTTTATAAAAAAAATTAAAATCGATTCCAATTTCTTTTTCAATTTTAAACCAAAATTGAATATTCTATATCATTATAATATAAATGATAATATTTTCAAAATATTTGATTTTGAAATAATTTCCTTTTCGATATTCATTTTTAAAAATGAATAAAATCGATATAAATATCGTTCGCATCAAAATGGCGCATATCTAATCAACACGGCCTCATATATATTTCAATATTTTCGTGTCTATCCAAAATCGGACATCAAAATCATATTTTGATCATTTACTGAATATTATTTTAAAATATTCGTTATTTTCAAATATTCGTTATTTTAAAATATCTGTTCTTTCTGAATTGGAATCAGATACAATCAATTACCATATAATTTTATTTATATGGATTTCATACAAAACATGTACATAACAATAATGATATACAATCAACCATCATCCAAAGTGCAATTTACAACTGTATAAGTGTTAAAAATAAATAATTAACGCTCATCGCAGTCTGTCATCCCATCGATTGGCATACCACTAATTATTGGGATCAGTGTATGTCAAATATCATCCCAATACCCATGTGGGGTTTCAACCAACAAATACTGAATCTTATTTGTGGAATTGGGCGATGTGTAAAGTTTATCGTCCCAATCCATATCAGTTAAATGAATGTTCATAAACAAATCGCTTGATTTGTATACGAATATTTTATATAGTTCATTCATACAATAAAAATGATATTTTTATTGTTCAAACATTTTATTTAACACATGAATATTTTATTTAATTCATATTCACATTAAAAATGTTATTTTTAACTAACACATTTTATTTCTGAAAATTTCGGCAGCATAACGACACGATATTAGAACCGGGATAAGGTCTAGCCTTATCCATCGCCTAATACTGGCTCGTGCCATGCACATACCAATCCCAATCAATTCAATTAACATCCCAAACCAAATTCAACCAATATACCATAAACAACCAATTTCCCGCAAACAATTAAAACAACCATGGTTTCAATCAAAGGCGTCGAGTGCTACTAAGCACTGTCTGCATCCTAGTATATACTTAACTGTAATAAATTTTAGTGAGAAATTCTCACTTTTGGTTTCCAATCCTCCTTAATTGACTGATGGCTCTAAAATTTCTACGGTAACTACTAGAATGTAGTGCATGATGCTACGGTGCCAATGCTTCTTGCTTCACTAGATTTTGACAACATAAGAAAAGGATATGATTTTTATTCGTATATTGAACTTTGCAACGCTTTAAAACGTTATAAATAGTTTAAATACATAAAACCCGTTACCTTCAGCACGGGGTTCAAAACTAGGTCACGCGGTTTCGCAAAATCCGTGAAGCGAAATGCAGATCAGAATATACCACGACGTCGGGCTTCGAAAACAGCGCCTAGGCGTACCAACCGCGGCCAACTCGAACTGGAGGCTGTGGAGGAAATGGTGGCGACGTGCGGCGACTTCAAGGGCGCGATTCTTGAGAAAAACTCAACGATAGCGGGCGGGCCAGGTATGGATTTGATGGTGGCGAAAATCTCTGCCAAATCCTCCAAAGAATCGATGGGTTTTGGTGCGTGGATTAGAAGAAAACGAAGAGAGAAGGGGAGAGCAGTTTCCGCCATTGCTTCTAAGAGGGAGGGTCGGGTTTTGGAAATGAACGATGGTCAACGCTGAAATCCTATTGGCCCATATTTATTTAATTTAATTTGTTTCTTTTATTTCCAAAAATAGTGTTTTCATATCTGGACTCCAAATCAAACCCAATGAGTGTTGCCCGCAGCTAATTACCCCACTTCCGGACACAATGGGATATGTCCCGTAAGCCAATTCGACAATTTTGATCAGATTTTATCAAAATTAAAATATAAATCAATATATATTCAATTAGAACGTGCATTTTAATTTACCGGGGCCACATACTGACTCTAAAAATTACATAAAAATTATTTCTGACTTTGTTCAGACGAATCGGTCCTAACAAAACTAATTTCATTGAATTTGGAGACCGTTTGAAAAATGGTCATTTTCTGGTCGATCCAAATTGACTGAATTTGGCCAAACACATTCTCTTGTGTCCCGCTCACATATTAATTCCAAATATTATGAATTTTGGGATCTAGCAATAATTTGACATTCCAGATCCAACAAAAGTTGTTTCGTCGAAAATGGAGGTCGTTTGCAAAAAGTCTATTTTTAAGGGCTATATTTCCATAGCGACTATATTCAATTTTTAACTGGCCATAACTTTTTATTCCCGTTATGAAATTTCAATTTTTCACATCCGTTAGAAAGATATTTTTAAACCAATTCAAATATTTTCGGTTTTACTGAAATTCGGTTTATTTTGAATCCTGTACATCTATTTAAAGTTCAAAATCAAAATTTCAAACTGCCGCGCCATTTCAGGCTCGTTATATAATTAAAATAAATATTTATATTCTAACTTCGATTAAAATAAATTTATGCGTTCTAATTCTATTCAAAATAAAATTTCTAGTAGTAATTACGTAAAATAAATCATTTTAAATATTCAAAATTCATTAAAATTGCCAAAATAAAAATCTTAAATTGGTTCTAATTTTCCGGGTTGTTACAATCTCCCTCACTTTAAATATTTTCGTCCTCGAAAAGGAACGTAGCTAAAAATTGTTTAACTAACCAACTCAACTTTCTTTCTGGCTTTCATTCTTCAACTTTTTTGTTTCTAAGAATTTTCAAATTTTCCAAAAATTTGGCTAGCACCCTAAAATTTTGAAAAATTTCGCCATAACCTCCTTTGTACGGGGAGATATTTAAAACCGCAACTAGCCATGCAGGGCCCTCATCAATTCAAAAGAAAAGAAAAAGCCAAGCGGCTAGCCAATCGGCTCATAAAATCATCCAAACCCAAGAAAATAGTAAACATTTGTCGGGCATACAATTTTATTCCTCTTCTTAGCATCCCTGCTATGACCTGTTCAATGTATATACATGTACATTTGTGCAATTTTAAACAAATTTCAATTCAGTTCAATATTTCATTCAATTTGGCTTAATGGTGTAAAATTTTAATTAATCAAACAACACAATCAGCAATTAAGTTGTTGATTATCGTTTCAAACACATAAATTGTTATATATACTAAAAATCCATTTTTGATGCCAAATCACAACAAATAAACCCTATCTAGTTTTGGTTCTTACACCAATCAATTGGAAATATACAGATATCCCACTCTCGAAATTCGAAAATAAACTACTAATTATGCCACGTGATCATCAGTGGATGCCTTCCCGGGTGACTAGAGTGCGATTCTATATCTATCCAGTATATTTGAGACTTCGTATACACGTGGATCAGACGTATATGCAAAATTTTTATATACTTGATTGTCCAAATCAATTTAAAATAAAATATTCGAATACGTATAATATGGTTTAAATTTTCAAAACAAAATTTGTTTTCATTTTTATTTTAAAAAATAACACTCTTCACACTCGTTCTAGGATACTACTGATACCATCTCTAAGAGTCATTCTTATTGGATATTACTAATCCAATCCCTAACGAATTCTTTCGTTCGGTTCTAATTTGTCTTGTTCTCGAGCTCTGTAAACCAAAGCTCTGATACCAACTGAAGCGACCCAAACTCGCCCTTACAAGAAAGCCCGGATTGAGTTGAGAACACGACAAATCAGAACACAAACAGAAGAACATTTCATTGCTTATTACAACAACTACATCAGAGTACAAGAATATAGCAGAGTATGATCAAATATTCTACATCAAAAAAATATCAGAGATTAAATTACATTACATAGTAGTGGAAAATAATACATAACACAACTGAAAGGAATATACGGATACAGAGTGTCCCGAATATGGCTCCAGCTGTAAATCCAGGATCCTGTATAAATAGAAATCTGCAAAACCAAAACTACTAGCTGCCCGTATGGAAATAGAGGCACCCAGAGTTTAGGTTAAAACAATAAACTCCAGGTCAGTCATGTGACTGGTGTGAGAACTAAAAAAAGTTATTAGCTTGATTTTAAAGTTAGGTAAATCAATGGACCACACCGTATAACACGAAACAGGTTTACCCCCAAGAATACCAGTGCACAAAACAAACAGCTCAATGTTAAATTAAGAAAATGAAGCTATTATTAGACTCAGATCCCATCACATAATGCAACGCAAGCCGAAGGATAGAGTTTTACCTTATAATAGCCAAAGCATGCTTGGTACACGAAATTTCATCTTTTATTATCACTATAAGGGAAGAAATCAACTTCAAATATAAATGTATCAATCATAGGCGGCATGGGTACCATCTATCATGTCGCCATACTAGGCTCTACAATTAAAAACGCACAATGTCGCATTGGAAGTTGGATTTACATCATGAACCAAGGCACGGGATCGTCCTTACCGACTTCGAGACGCTCTAGCCCGTGTCTTAGGATCAGAGCTCGAATGACCCTTGTATCGTCAGGGCCGGTCCACACAGAGTGGATTATAATGCCTGAACAATACGTTTCCCCACCACATGGGACGTCATTCTGGTCAGTATATCAACCATACCATCCATCCGCCCCGCAGTGACTGATATATTCGAGGCGCCTCGCTTTCCACCATCAACATAAATGTCTAGGCTCCATACCATGACACCACTCCTAGCTAGAAGGAAACACATGTCCTCTCTGAGGTCCTCTCCCGTTTTTGGTTCACACCGGGGTGTGAGGCTTGTGAATTAATGCTATACACAAAGCTATGCTATATTAAAGTCGTGCTTTGATCATCAACCACAAGACTCTGCTTTCCAACAGAAGCCTTGATCATTTTTATCTCTGCATGCCATACAGGCAATTCACGCCATGCAACTGATGTCTACCAATCACACAGAATGAAATCCGATGTCAGACACATATCCATTTACAAGTCCATTCTGGGTCTGAACGAAACCGGAGGAACCTTATTCCTCTTCCCATATGTCCAATACAGGAGAGAGGTCCTCGCACATCAGGTCGATCTCCAAGTATGTCTGGACAATCACCACTTATTACCTTGTCTCGGGTGTACAGCCCGATCAAGACATCAGTAATCATCCAAAGGATGTGAAGACCTCCGGTCTTCAACCACCGTCTTCATCTTCGACTTATCGTCGTATCAATTATTTAGAATGGGATAAACTCGGTCTTTCCGAATAACTCGCGTATTTTATAAACAAGTGTTTTAAAAACACAACATACGCCTCATTCCAATCCAGAATATTGTTTTATTCAAATATTCTTTTCACAATTTAAACCAAATTAATGTTTTCCAAACTAGTAGGGAATAGCGAACCTTACCGAAGTAATCATTTGTCTTATTTCCCAATCCCAACCTATGTTTCCATGGAGCAACACTGGTAGCACTCCATATCTAACACCCACGGTGTTATCGGTAATATTAATTACCATTTCTCGTTCAAATCTAATTAAAGATTTAACTATCGCCTGGAGTAAAACTGGTGGTACTCCATTCTCAATCTTTTCTTGGATTCGATAAATTTAATTATCTCATCCTCACTCAAATCTATTAAAGATTCATTAAAAATCTCATTCAGTTTTAATCTCCAAAAATCATTACTTAATGATTTTTCAAAGTTAGGAAATTAATCTTATCTTTAACTGGGTTAAAGAACTAATGTCATTTAAAACAGAGTTCACGATAAACCCAAAATCAGATTCCATTAATTATGGTATCATCACAAAAAACAGATCAATATATATATAATCGATATAAACTTCCATATTCAACCGATAATATAAATGGAATAACGGCAAAGCCTTTTAAATTCCATATATAGTAACAGTCTTCCTCCACAGAAGTTCACTTCGATTATTACCAAATCGAATTCCATTCCATTTCCAGTTTATTTTATTAAATTGGAAAACTTTTCTTTGGAAAATTTCACTTAAATCTTAATTAAAAGATTCATAAATTCCAAATCACATTTCACTGTAAATCGGGTTCAAGAACGAATGTCGTTAAAAACACAGTTCATGATCAACCCAATTCACATCCCATTTTATTCCAATTAAATGTTAATTAACTAGAAACTCTAATAATCTTAATTAAAAGATTTATTCTTTGCACACGGGGTTTAAGTACAGGGTTATTTAAGACACCATTCATGACAAACCTAAAATCCATTTCTTTTATTCAATTCCAATTAAATATTAATTAATTGGAAAACCTCGCTAAATCTTAATTAAAAGATTCATTCTTTTCTCAACTAGGTTTAAGAATAGTGTTATTTAAGACATCGCTCATGACAAACCCAAAATCCAATTTAATATTAAATACAAGACTCTGAATAGAAATTATATCGGCTTATATTCAACATCAAATTCTAAAATCAATAGATATCGTACTGGAAATAACGATATATATCTTCCAAATTCCTCCACAACATCTGTATAATCACGGAATCCAGTATCGAAATATTCCGAAGATAATTTCAATTCAAATCCATTCCAATTCATATATTGGAAATTCTGGTTATATTAAAACCCATTCTCAATCCAATTTATTTATTTAAATTGGATTATAATTCTAGTTAATAACTAGTTCATTTCGATAAAAATATATATTTATCTTTTCAAATATGGAATTTTTCATCCTAATTCTTTCCAAATCATTTATTATGATTTTACACAAATTATTAATATTTTTAATAATTTTATCAAGGTCCGTACAGTCGATTCCCACTAACGGCCATCAAACTGCATCTATAGCAACCTTTTCCAAATTTAATTTGGACATAACTCCAAATCCAACCGTTAGAATTTAAATCTCTTATATTCGTTGGAAAGCTCTTTTCGATACGAACCCAACGGTTCTGGTTTTAGGATAATCCTATGGTCGGATCTCCCGTAATGTCAATTCGAAGCCAATGGTCGAAATTTGCGAACAGTCGCAGCGCGGCGCGTTCTATTCAGGCCATTATGTAACAATCCGGAAAATCAGAACCAATTTAAATTTTCTACTTTGGCTATTTTAATGAATTTGTAATATTTAAAATAATTTATTTTAAATAATAACGAATAAAAAATTATTTAAATCGAAGTTAGAATGAATATATTTATTTTAATTATAAAAGGAGTTAGAAATAGCATTGTAGTTTGAAAATTTGAATTGGAACTTTGACTGAATGTACAGGATTCAAAATAAATCGAATTTTAGTAAAACCAAAAATATTTAAGTCTATTTGATTATATATTTCTAACAGATCTGAAAAATTGGAATTTCATAGCGGGAATAAAAAGTTATGTCCAGTTAAATATTCAGAATAGTCGCTATGAAATTTAATGTAAATATAGCCCTTAAAAATAGTTAATTTGCAAACGCCCTCCGTTTTCGACGAAACCACTTTGATTGGATCTGAAATGTCAAATTATTTGTAGGTTTAAAATTCCATAATTTTTGGAGTTGATATGTGAGCGTGGCAAAGGAAAACGTGTTTGGTAATTTCAGTTTGAATTGGATCGACCAGAAAAAGGGCCATTTTTCAAACGGTCTCCAAATTCGACGAAATTAATTTTGTTAGGACCATATCGTCCAAACATAGCTAGATTTGTTTCTCGAGAATTTTTAAAATCAGTATATGGGCCCGGCAAATTAAAATGTACGTTCAAATCCATATTTGAATGTTTATATTTTAATTTGAATAAAAACTGTTTGAAACAGTCGAATGGGCTTACGAAACATATTCCATTGTGTTCGAAATAGGGGTATTTAGCTAGGGGCATCAGCCGTTGGGTTTGATTTGGAGTTCGTATGGGGTAAGGGGTTTTTTGGAATTAAATAGAATTAAAAATTAAATACAAAATCATTGACCAATCATATTCCTCCGTTCACTTTCTCGCTCTGGATAAAAATCCCGTAAACCCTAAACACAAACGACGGCGGCTACTCCCTCCTTCTCTCCTCCCTAACTCTCAAACCACTCAACAAAATTCGAAGCTCCAGTTGAGGATTTTGTAGTACTCCCCAAGACCTTCAAATCCATACTTGGTTTTCCAACTCTCGTGGAGTATTTTCGCCGGATTGAGCCTTGGAAGGCTGCGCGTTTAAACCGCTGGATCTCCCTTATATGACGGTCGAACTAGACAGCTCCACCACCGTCCGGCGCGCCTTCCGGCCCCCTCTGACGTGGCGCTAGCCGATCAACCTATAGCTACACGGTTCGGACGAAAATCGAGGCCCTAGTTTTGAACGAAACTGAAAGGTATACGGCCTGTTAAATTTTAAAAGGTTTCAACAATTTAAAGAGTTGTGAAGTTCGATTTATTTATAAAAACCATATATTTTTCGTATGTTGTCGAAATCTAGTGAAACAAGTGACATTGGACTCGTGGCGACGTCTTCTACATTCTAAAAGAGACCGGGAAATTTATAAAGCTATCTACGATTTTTAGAGCAGTGGGACCCAATTTGAGATTTCTAAATTCAAATTTCAATAAAAATAGTGATGTATAAGTTATATAAGCGATGTATAAATTATATACGCATTGTATACCTCATATATGGGCATGGTATAAATTATATAAGCGATGTATAAATTGTACATGCGTTGTATAAACCATATATAGAGATATGGAATTGAAATGGAAATATATACGTATATATATATATATATACTCCCCTTGTCCACAGACCATGGAGGATATAAATTGATTGTGTTGTGAATGTTTTATTGTGGTTAAGAATGATTGATTGTGGTTGTAACAACATTGGTTATGTTTGTGGTAAATTCATTGTGTTGAGAAAATGAATTATATTGTGGGAATTATGGAAATGAAACCATTGTATCGCCGCGAGGTCTAGGATAACAGAGGAGCCGTGCTGGACACGGTGCCGGTGCTAAATACCCTACCGTTATAATGCCGAAATTTTCTGAAATATTCATGTGTCATCAAATATTCATGTGTTGATAAATATTCATGTGTTGAATAAATTATTTGAACAATAAAAATCACATTTTTATTGTATATATTAATCACTAAACATATTCATGTTTGAAATAAATTGTTTGAACAATAAAAATCACATTTTTATTGTATATATGAATCGCTAAACATATTCATGTTTGGAATAAATTGTTTGAACAATAAAAATCACATTTTTATTAAATGTATGAAGTATATAAAATATTCATGTTTGAAATAAATTGTCTGAACAATTAAAATCACATTTTATTGTTTATATGAATCGCTAAAAATATTCATGTTTGAAATAAAATATTTTAACAATAAAAATCACATTTTTATTGTATGTATGAACCTTTAAAAATAACCAAAGGTTGAAATAAATACTTGTTGATTGAAAATAATATTTTTAACATGTATATGAACCTTTAAAAATAACCAAAGGTTGAAATAAATATTTGTTGATTGAAAATACTATTTTTAACATGTATATGAACTGTTAAAAATAACCAAAGTTGAAATAAACATTTCTTGATTGAAAGTAATATTTTTAACATGTATATGAACTGTTAAAAATAACAAAAGGTTGAAATAAGTATTTGTTGATTGAAAATAATAATTTTAACATGTATATGAACTGTTAAAATAACCAAAGGTTGAAATAAGTATTTGTTGATTGAAAATAATATTTTTAACATGTATACGAACTGTTATAAATAACCAAAGGTTGAAATAAATATTTGTTGATTGAAAATAATATTTTTAACATGTATATGAACTGTTAAAAATAACCAAAGGTTGAAATAAATATTTGTTGATTGAAAATAATATTTTTAACATTTATATAAACTGTTAAAAATAACCAAAGGTTGAAATAAATATTTGTTGATTGAAAATCATATTTTAAACATGTATATGAACTGTTAAAAATAACCAAAGGTTGAAATAAATATTAGTTGATTGAAATAAATATTTTTAACATGTATATGAACCTTTAAAAATAACCAAAGGTTGAAATAAATATTTGTTGATCGAAAATAATATTTTTAACATGTATATGAATTGTTAAAAATCAACATGTATTGAAATAAATATATGTTCGCTAAAAATATTATTTTTAGCTTAGATATGCATATATATACATGTGTTAAACAGATAAATGGATTTTCTATTGAGTAAAGAATTTATTTGCATGCCCGACAAATAGGTAAACCTTAATGAGTTGGCTGCGCAATTTTATTTATATATCAACTCCTGTGAATGCCATTGGATGCCATATTCTGGTTGTTCTGTGTGATATTATAAATGTCGCCATAGAATAGAAACAATTAATTTTGAACTACACTACATGGCATACTACGTGAAGAGATCATACTTCATAATATACCATATAAGCATTTGGAGCTCATGTGACGAAGTTGAGATTACCATACGGGCAAGGTGCTCCTATGGCGATGGTTGAATTACATTTTGACTGAGGACTGATATGGACTACAAAAATGTAATGGTAAATTGCCAGATTAAATAAAAAACCCAACACGGGTGTAGAGTTGACAATAATCACGTCTCTCTAGTTTTTAGATACGGCACATGGATTATTTATTTTCCAACACTGGACAAGGTGACGAGATTTATCTCTGGATTTATTATACACACTCCCTTGGGAATAGATAGGACACTAAAAATTGTGTGTGCTTATACTGGATTTGTTGGGTGCCTAATATGGCCCAATAAATTTCCAAACCCCTCTCCGTACAAAGGAGGCTATGGCTAAATTTTTCGAAATTTAAAGGAATTAGCAAAAAATTTTGAAGTGAAAACGGTTTGAAAATCAGCGATTGAATTATATTTATATATATAAATATAAAATAAATAAAACAAATAATGATGCTGCAGTTCGCATTTTGAAATCGTAACTATAAACTATTATACCGAAAAATCCGACCATCGGATTTTCTCGAAACTGGAACCATTGGGTCCTCTTTGAAAAGATCATTCCAACGATATAAAATTTGTAAAGATCCAACGGTTAGATTTAGTGAAATGTTTAATTCAGATTTGGATAAAAACAATGCCAGTGCAGTCAAGCGACCTGAAACGTCGTTCGATGGAAGTGGACTATTTATATATATATATATATATATATATATATAGTGAAAAATCGTTATAAAATATTATAAACGATATGGAATGGAGATAAACAAATTTTACTTGGTTTATCAGATATTTCGATGGTTGGATGTGTTTGAAATGAAAATTATACTAATAAACTGAAATGTGGATGTCGAATTGTTCAACCATGGAAAGAATTAATTTGAATTCTATCTATGCGTGAATTGTTTGAAAAGGACGAGTTAATTCTCATTTCAAATAATGTATCGACGATTAAACGTCGAAGATATGAAGATGGTGCAAGACCGGTGATGTTCACATCGAATGGATTACTATTGATGCCCTGGAGCGGTTAGTTCTCAGGATGGGTTACAATGGTAGTCGTTCGGGCGTAATTGTTGATTGTCCGGATGTGCGAGGGCCTCTCTCCTGTATTGGACATATGGGACGAGGAATAAGGTGCCTCCGGTTTCGTTCAGACCCAGGACAGACTTGTAAATGGATGTGTGTCTGATGTTGTAGATTGACAACGTGGCATGCAGAGATGCTGTGATCAAGGCTTTTGTTGAAAAGAAGGGTCTTGTGGTTGATGATCAAAGCATAGCTTTAATATAGCATAGCTTTGTGTATAGCGTTAATTCGCGGGCCTCACACCCCGGTGTGAACCAGAAACAGGAGAGGACTTCAGGGAGGACGTGCGTTTCCTTCTAGCTAGGAGTGGTGTCATGGTATGGAGCCCAGACATTTCACTTATGTGGATGATGGAAAGCGAGGCGCCTTGGTTATATCGGTCACTATAGGGCCGATGGATGGTTTGGTAGATATACTGACCAGTTTACGCCCCATAGAGCGGGAAAACGTATTGTTCAGGCATTTTAATCCACTCCGTGTGGACCGGCCCTGACGATCCAATGCTTTTCTGCGCACTTGCCAAAGACATAGGCTTGAGCGTCTCGAAGTCGGTAAGGACGATCCCTTGCCTTGGTTCATGATGGAAATCCAACTTCCAATACGACATTGTGCTATTTTAATTGCAAACCTATATATGGTGGCATAGTGGCATGGGACGCTCATGTCTCGTATGATTGATAGATTATGATTGAAATTGTTTTTGAAATATATATGCACTAGTAATAATATCAAATGATTTTGATTTATACGTATCAAGCATATTTTAGCCATTATAAGGTAAAACTCTATCCTCCGGCTTGCGTTGCATTATGTGATGGGACTTGAGTTTTATAACGGCTTCATTTTCTATAAAAAGCATTGCATTGTTTAAACGATTTACTTTATTTATGCACTGGTAATCCAATGGAGTAAACCCGTTCCGCGTTAGCGGCGTGGTTCTGTGATTGACCTTATTATTGAATAAGTTATGTAAGATTTCTCATACCAGTCCCATGACTGACTCGTAGTTTGTTTCACTTGCATACTCGGGTGCCTTATTTTCTACTTCGGCAGCCTTGTATTGAGGTTTTAGCAGGGTCTTTCTGGATAGCGATGGAGCTGAAATCATTTCTATTGCGCGGTTCAGAATTTGTTATGTATATTATGTTTAATTCCGCTGTAGACATTTTATATAAAGCTGAAACTATATTTTGTACTAAGTATGATCTTGTTATGATGTGTAACTCTGATGATTATATTTTTTCCAGTGTACTCTATTGTACATTATCTGGTGTAATGATATATTTTTGTTCTGCTGTTATTGTTTATATGTTATATTCCAAAGATTATCCTTGCTTCCATGACATAGGAGTTTTGGGTCGTCACACATTAAATATAATATATATATATTTATATTTCGTTTAAAACGTATTTTATAAATTCGTTTTAAAATCGATTCCAACCTCTTTTTCAATTTTAAACCAAAATTGAATATTCTATACCATTATAATATAAATGATACTATTTTCAAAATATCTAATTTTGAAATAATTTCCTTTACGATATTCATTTTTAAAAATGAATAAAATCGATATAAATATCGTTCGCATCAAAATAGCGCATATACAATTAACACAGCTTCATATATATTTCAATATTTTCATTTCCATCCAAAATAGGACATTAAAATCATATTTGATCTTTTACTGAATATTATTTTAAAATATTCGTTATTTTAAAATATTTGTTCTTTCTAAGTTCGAATCAGACACAATCAATTATCATATAATTTTATTTATATGGATTTCATACAACACATGTACATAGCAATAATGATATACAATCAACCATCATCCAAAGTGCAATTTACAACTGTATAAGCGTTAAAAATAAATAATTAACGCTCATCACAGCCTGTCAACCCATCGATTGGCATACCACTAATTATTGGGATTAGTGTATGTCAAATATCATCCCAATACCCATGTGGGGTTTCAACCAACAAATACTGAATCTTATTTGTCCAGTTAGGCGATGTGTAAAATTTATCGTCCCAACCCGTATCAGTTAAATGAGTGTTCGTAAATAAATCGTCTGATTTGTATACGAATATTTTATATTGTTCATACATACAATAAATATGATATTTTTATTGTTCAAACATTTTATTCAAAACATGAATATTTTATTTAATTCATATTCACATTAAAATGTTATTTTTAACTAACACATTTTATTTCAGAAAATTTCGACAGCATAACAGCATGATACTTGAACCGGGATAAGGTCTTGCCTTATCCCACACCTAATACTGACTCGCGCCATACACATACCAATCCCAATCAATTCAATTAACATCCCAAACCAAATTCAACTAATATACCATAAACAACCAATTTCCCGCAAACAATTCAAATAACCAAACAACCATGGTTTCAATCAAAGGTGTCGGGTGCTACTAAGCACCGTCTGCATCCTAGTATATATTTAACTGTAATAAATTTGAGTGAGAAGTTCTCACTTTTGGTTTCCACTCCTCCTTAATTGAGAAATGGCTCTAAAATTTCTCTGGTAACTACTAGAATGTAGTGCAAGATGCTACGGTCCCAATGCTTCTTGTTTCACTGGATTTGGACAACATAAGAAAAAGATATGATTTTTATTCGTATATTGAACTTTGCAACGCTTTAAAACATTATAAATAGTTTAAATACATAAAACTCGTTACCTTCAGCACCGGGTTCAAAACTAGGTCACGTGATTTCGCGAAATCTGTGAAGCGAGATGCAGACCTGAATATACCACGACGTCGGGCTTTGAAAACCGCGCCTTGGGGTACCTACTGCAGCCAACTCGAACTGGCGGCTATGGCGGAAACGGGGGCGACGCACGGTGACTTTGGGGCACGATTCTTGAGAAAAACTCCCCGATAATGGGCGAGTCAGGTATGGATTCTAAGGTGGCGAAAATCTCTACCAAATCCTCCAAAGAATCGACGGGTTTCGGTGCGTGTATTGGAAGAAAACGAAGAGAGAAAGGGAGAGCTGTTTCCGCCGTCGCTTCTGAGAGGGAGGGTCGGGTTTTGGAAATGAACGATGGTCAACGTTGAAATCCTAGTGTCACATATTTATTTAATTTATTTATTTTCCTTTATTTCCAAAAATAGTGTTTTCATATCCGGACTCTAAGTCAAACCCAACGAGTGTCGCCACTAGCTAATTACCCCCCTTCGAGACACAATGGGATATCTCCCGTAAGCCAATTCGACTATTTTGATCAGTTTTTATCAAAATTAAAATATAAATCAATATATATTCAATTTGAAAGAGAATTTTAATTTACCAGGGCCACATACTGACTCTAAAATTTACATAAAAATTATTTCTGACTTTGTTTTGACGATACGGTCCTAAAAAAACTAATTTCATCGAATTTGGAGACCGTTTGAAAAATAGCCATTTTCTGGTCGATCCAAATTGACTGGACCAAACATGTTTTCTTGTGCCACGCTCACATATTAATTCCAAAAAGAATTTTGGAATCTAGCAATAATTTGACATTTCGGATTCAACAAAAGTGGTTTCGTCGAAAACGGAGGTCGTTTGCAAAATGTCTATTTTTAAGGGCTATATTTCCGTAGCGAATATATTCAATTTTTAACTGGCCATAACTTTTTATTCCCGTTATAAAATTTCAATTTTTCACATCCATTAGAAATATATTTTTAAACAGATTCAAATATTTTCGGTTTTACTGAAATCAAATTTATTTTGAATCCTGTACATTTATTTAAAGTTCAAAATCAAAATTTAAAACTACTGTGCCATTTCAGGCTCGTTATATGATTAAAATGAATATTTGTATTCTAACTTCGATTTAAATAAATTTATACATTCTAATTCTATTTAAAATAAATTTCTAGTCGTAGTTACTTAAAATAATTCATTTTAAATATTCAGAATTCATTAAATTGCCAAAATAAAAAATTTAAATTGGTTCTGATTTTCCGGGTTGTTACACCTTCTGAATCCCATCTTCTTCGAATGTTGGCAATCCCGAAATCTTTTCCTCTAATGTCGGCAACCCTGACAATATCTCCTCCTATAATGTTGGCAACCCCGACATCTCACCTTCTATTCTTGTACCTCCTTCAGTTTCCACATTGAAACCTTCTTTTTCGAATGATCAAAATTCTGAAAGAGTCTATAAGCCAATAGATCCTTATCCTCATAGACTTAACAACAACAAGAAGGATGCGAATTTTGAAAAAAAACTTGAAATCTTCAAACAAATTCGTGTCAATATTCCACTCATAGACACCATCGAACAGATTCTCAATATGCCAAGTGTCTCAAGGAACCATGCACCTAAAAACGAGCCACTAATGTTCCTAAAACTGCATTCTTTACTGCGAATACTAGCTCTGTTTTCTCGAATCCTTCACCAATCAAGTATAAGGACCCTAACTTCCCTACAATTGATTGCAAAATAGGAAATACTCACGTCTCTCAGAACCATTCCAAATACCTTAAAGCATACTGAATATTAAACCATGATTGGACAGAATTGCAGGTCCATATGAATAACCTTCCCGCCTTAAACATCAATATTACCCTTGCTCATAAGCATACAAATATAGTCACTTTCTGCTTTATGTTTATAACTACCAAAGCGGCAAAAGAACACATGATGAAAAATCATTGCTTAAATACGTAAGTACAAAACACAATTACATTCTATTTGAGGTAAAATGCATTAAAAGCATAATTAAACTGCATAAGAAATTTAAGATTATTTTTTTATATTCATATTAAAATGTTAAAATGCTCATCTAGGTCTTCAAATGATAGCGAACGATCTAAGAGTTCATCTTATGAAACACTCGATCGAAATTAACAGATAAGCAGAAATGACTGGAACTAACAGATTGTACGTTTCAAAACAATACAATATTAATCAATAATACTCTATCAAAATTGAATAATAGAAGTAGCCTCAGATCGTCCTAGTCAGTAGTAAGAATTCTACATGTAACAAGCCCTTTTGCTTGTATTCTGCAACCAAAACTAATCATCATAGGCCAATCAATCATATAAAACAAACAAAATAGCACGAAATTTTGGAATCTGCTACATAGAACTTTCGGACTCACGAATTGTGTGTTAGAGCAAATGTGTATCAGCAACTGATATCTCAGACAAGGATAACTGTATTTGATTCATCTTCTCAGCATTCACACAATTACTTTGTAGAGGTACGATGCAAATAAAAAACATGTAAAAGAGGACATAAATCAGATCTACTTGTTCAATTGAAATTCTTATTACCCACATTAGATGATTAATCAAATGCGTCTACCTTCGTAAGACTTCACAGGTATCAGAATCTTTATAAACGAAGTAATTTAAAATTCTGAGTCGAATCATTGGATGCGAAGAATGAAACCTGAAGAAGAGAATGAACTCTAAAGAATAACATGTCTGAAACAATGATGGATCTGAGCCGAGGGAACTTTAGAAGGAATCTCGATGGCTATGACGCTTCAGAGGTTTATGGTGTATGGTTAGATTCATTTCTTTTAGTCCTAGGGCTTCTAAATTAATAGGTCAGGCCTTTTGGTTTAGGGATCGCTGTACAGCCTTTTTAAAACGTTGGGCCCTGCAATGCTAAAATCCAATTTGATATTTTATCACTTACCTCATGCGGTTTTTGAAACTTACTCCCCAAATGAATTATTTTTATCAAAGCCAAATTTTATTCATACACCAAAAATCATCTAGCATACACCGTTATTTTACTAAAAAGTCTATTACTACATTAACCTCTCCTTAATTACATTTATAATATTTTTCTTATTATCCATCTAATTAAATATTAAATACAATAATATTTGATTAAAATTATAAAATTGTGTGAAGTTAACGAAATCTAAAATATAAACTATGGAAACCCTCACAATTAATAATGTATATTGAAAGTGTTCAAGTTTTTTCTTTTAAAATTGAGCCTGTTTTATGAAATAATATACAGAAAAACAACCAAACAATTTACAATACGTGTGTCGCAAATTAAAGTTCGCTTTTTTAATTTAAGTAAATTTATTATAAGAAGTTTCTCATTTTGTGTAATTTAGTTTTGCAGTTTAAAGAGGGAAAAAGATAAAGATGTAAAAAAGGGTAATTTGATAAAAGTCATGGTGTATGTAAAGTAAGTCTTGGTGTATGCTAGGTTATTGTATTTTATGGGGTATGTAAAGAGATTATGGGTGTATAAATAGAATCAACCATTAATAAACTGTATATATTTAAATCAGTTTAAATCGTCTAAAAATGATTTGCACAAATAGTTAATAAAAACGTTACTGCAGCGCTTTGCGCAGCATGATAGAAAATCAATTTTTTATAACAGATGGTATATGATTAAATCGATCGAAAAAATGATCTGCAAAAGCTGTTAACCATTTTTTATTGAAATTATATGCATTTAGTTTTTTTTTAACAAATTGCAATGTCTAATTTTTTTGTTGACGTTTCATTACTAACTACTATGTAATCCCTGTGTTGCACACGATAATACCATTAAAATGTGGAAATTACACCGAAATGCATTTTATTTCAGTGTTATAAGATTTAAAAACAACACTTCTAAATAATTAGTTTTAAGGGAAATTTATAGAAAAAGATATATTCATTTATCTTTTTAAGTTATATAGAAAAATGATAAATCTTTTATTATTATTTATGTATAATAAATGATAAATTCTTTTATCTATTTCCTGTAAAATGTCCTCCTTAAAACTAAACTTTTAGAAATATTGTCCTTAAAACTTATTTCCTTGAACAAATAAGCTTTTTAATTGAAAATCTCCATTTAAAATATTATTCGTCATTGAGACAGTTTTGCTAAAGTTCCTATTAAATTTTAAAATAGCCAAAACATTCTTGTCAAAAAAGGTATGTAAATTTGATTTCTAGAATTAAATTAACAAATAACTGTATAAATTTATGCAATTATTCATTGAATAATTGCATATATCTATGCAAGTATATTAAAAGTTGCGAAAAATTTCGCAATTATTAAAAAATTTGCAGAAATTCCATAAATTTTTCAAAAAATTATGGAAGTTTCACGGAAAAGTTGCTGAATATTATGCGATTTTTTGATATAATTGCATAATCCTTTGCAATTTTCAATTATTATATTCTAAGGACTTAATTTACAATCTTTTTTTGTGAATAAGTTTCGTGCATTAAGTTTGATTTTAAGGACCCGAGCCTAATATTCAACTTATTATTATAATGTTAAAATGAGAACATTGTTATACAATATATGATAAATTTTGACGTGAAATACATAAACTATTAATCAAAATTATTATTATTGTTTGTGTGTAATTTATGTTCGATAGCTTACATAAGTAACATGTATGTGTGTGTATTTGAGATTTTTTTAATTATTTTTATTAATAAGATATATATACTGAAATTGATGTATGTTAGTAATTTGTTTGATGAATAAGTAAATACTATTTAATCGAGTTTGTTTAAATAAGTTAACGGGAAAATAATGTGAAGGACAAATTATTTGAAAATTTTAACCATAAGGACAGGAGACTAAAAATTTATTCAAAAGGACAAAACATAGCCCAAATTTATTCAAAAGGACAATACACATAAAAAAAATTAAGTTTTTTTTTGCAAATTTTAGGTATCAGTTTTGTATATCTGTAGCTCTCTGTAGCTAACAGGTAGCAGTTTTGTGTGTCTGAAGGTGTCAGTTTTTAGCCTACAGCTACCTATTAGCTACAGAGCGGACATACAAAAGTGGTACCTAATTCTAAAAAAAATATATATATATATTATATATATATAAACGTCCTTTGTTTTGTCCTTTTGAATAAACTTGGGCTATGTTTTATCCTTTTGAATAAATTTTTAGTCTTTTGTCCTTGTTAAAATTTTCAAACAATTTGTCCTTGTAAATTAATTACCCATAAGTTAAATGTAAAATTACGAAGTTAGTTTAATTGCATAGCATAACATGAAGAATTGAAATGAAATTTGCAAAAGAAAATATAAATTTGTTATGGAGTTACTTATGTCCAAAAAAGAATTATAATATATTATGTGGTAAATCCCTTGATATAATTGAATCATAACTAATTTTGCAAATTAACTTTGTCATTGTTATTGATATATGTAACAACCCAAAAAATCAGAGCCAATTAAATTTTTTTTAATTTGTCTATTTTAATGAATCTGGAATATTTAAAATAATTTATTTTAAGTAATAACGACTAAAAATTTATTTAAATCGAAGTTATAATGGATATATTTATTTTAATTATAAAAGGAGTTAGAAATAGCGTAGTAGTTTGAAAATTTGAATTGAACTTTGACTGAATTTAAAGGATTCAAAATAAAGCGGATTTCAGTGAAATAAAAATATTTAAATATGTTTAAATATATCCTTCTAACGATTCTAAAAAATTGAAATTTCATAGCGGGAATCAAAAGTTATTGCAAGTTAAATATTCAAACGACCTCCATTTTCGATGAAATCACTTTGGTTGGATCCGAAATGTCAATTTATAACTAGATTCCAATTTCCATAATTTTTGGAATTAATTTGTGAGCATGGCAAAAGAAAACGTGTTTGGCAATTTCAGTTCGAATTGGATCGACCAGAAATAGGCCATTTTTCAAACGGTCTCCAAATTCGACGAATTCATTTTTGTTGGGACCGTATCGTCCAACATAGCTAGATTTATTTTTCAGGAATTTTTGGAATCAGTATGTGGCCCTGGAAAATTAAAAGTGAAAATAAGGCTCAAGTCCCTTAAACTTATTGAAATACATGCCACATCCCTGTTAACTTTCATTTTCAATCCCGCCACCTGTTTTCAACTGCGCCTCGTTCTTTCCAAGTACTTCCGCCTTCCAGCTTGAATATGTTCCGCCTTCTTCAATTTCTGCAAAAAAATTGCACCATATATTAAAAAAAATATCTAAAATCTTGAAATAATCCCAGGAGTCCATGAGAAGAAAAAAAAAATTAGTTGCATATATGTATGCAACTATAATCTTTTCGATTACACCTTGAATCTTGTCAGACTGAGGAAGATCAACAATCGATTCAAATGTCGATTTTGAAATCGCCGGCGCTATAGTTGCATATATATGTGCAACTTTTTGAATACACATGCGCATATGTAAGCACGCCTGTTGAATAACTACATACATATATGCATTTTTTCTGTATAACTACACACATGTGTGCATATATGTGAAAATATATGCAAAATTGAATAAGTTGCACGTATGTATGTTGTTTTCAAATAAATGCATGTATTTACAATATGTGCATATGTGTATGCATTTCTACTGCAGTTTTGACGCAGAATTAAAATAAATGCATACATGTATGCAACTAATTGAATTATATGCATCTTTCGATGCATTTTACTGCATTTCGTTGTTTTTGATGTTTTTTTGATCAGATTTTTTCACGATTATTTGTTTTAATTAATTACGAATTTACGTGATTTTTTTTATATTTTTTTGTGTACTTTCAAAAAATAGGGACTAAATTTACAATAAGTTCATGACCGAACTTGAGCCTAATTTAAAACGTTAATAGGGACTGTAAAAAACGCAACCAAATTAAAATGTATGTTCAAATCTAATATTGAATGTTTTATATTTTAATTTGAAGAAAAACTGACTGAAATAGTCGAATGGCCTTACGAAACATATTCCATTATGTCCGGAATAGGGGTATTTAGCTAAGGGCGACAGTCGTTGGGTTTGATTTGGAGTTTGTATGGAGAAACAAATATTTTTGGAAATAAAAGAATAAAAAATTAAAATATAAATATAAGGACCAATCACGTTTCTCCATAAAACCATCGTCACTTCTAAAAACCCGTAACCTCCAGATCGAACGGTGGAATAAATCTCCGACCTTCTCTCCTCTATAACTCCCGAACCACTCAATAAAATCAACAACTCCAATTGAGGGTTTTGTAGAGTTTCCTCTCCTCGTTAAATCCATACAAGTTTGGATAATTTTCGTTCAGTATTGGAAGAGATTCATCGCCACGAAGTCGCTCCCTTTGAAGCGTCGCCGAGCCTTCCTCCGACCGTTGATCTGAGCGTCGTGACTGGCGCTGGAAAACTCGTTCCTAGCTCCACCTCGTGGCAAAACCCGATCGTCACCCCTTGCTTCGGATTTGAAGTAAATTCATGACCTAGTTTCGAACGATGCTGAAAGGTATACGGTTTATTTATTTTAAACTGTTTTCTACTCCAAAAAGTTTTGCAAATTATTATTTAAGAATAAAAATTATATCTTTTTTGTATGTTGTCCAAATCCAGTGAAACAAGATACATTGGGACTGTGACATCGTGCGCTACATTCTAGAAGTGTAAGGGAGAATTTTAGAGCTAACCGTCAGATTAGAAGGAGTGGAACCTAATGTGAGATTTCTAAATTCAAACTGGAATATAAATAGCGATGTATAAATTATATAAGTGATGTATAAATTATATATGCGTTGTATACCTCATATATGGACGCTGTATAAATTATATAAGCAATGTATAAATTGCACATGCGTTGTATAAACCATATATATAGCGATATGGAATTGAAATGGAAATATATACGTTTATATATATATATATATATATATATATATATATATATATGTATGTATGTATGTATATATACTCCCCTCGTCCATAGACCATGGACGATATAAATTATTTGGATTGTGTTGTGAATGATGGATTGTGGTTGAAATTGATTGATTGTGGTTGCAACAACATTGGTTGTGTTTGTGGTATATTCATTGTGTAGTGAAATTGAATGATATTGTGGAAAATCATTGGAATGAAACTATTGTATTGCCGTGAGGCCTAGGATAGCAGAGGAGCCGTGCTGGACGCGGTGCCGGTGCTGGACGCGGTGTACAAATTGTTTGAACAATAAAAATCACATTTTTATTATATGTAAGAACTATATAAAATATTCATGTTTGAAATAAATTGTTTGAAAAATAAAAATCATATTTTTATTATGAACTATATAATATTCGTGTTTGAAATAAATTATTTAAACAATAAAAATCACATTTTTATTATATGTATGAACTATATAAAATATTCAGGATTGAAATAAATTGTTTGAATGATAAAAATCACATTTTTATTGTATGTATAAACCACTAAAAATATTTGTTTGTTGAATAAATTGTTGAAACAATAAAACTAACATTTTTATTGTGTATATGAAGTGTTAAAAACATTCATGTGTTGAATAAATTACTGGAACAATAAAATTCATATTTTTATTGTATGAATGAACCTATAAAAATAGTTATTGGTTGAAATAAATATTGGAACATTAAAAACATCATTTTTAATGTGTTAACGAAGTATATAAAATAGTCGTGTAGTGAAATAAATGTTTGTTCAATGAAATTAACATTTTTATTGTGTATAGGAAGTGTTAAAAATATTCATGTGTTGAATAAATTATTTGAACAATAAAATGCACATTTTTATTGTAGATATGAAGTGTTAATTATATTCATGTGTTGGATAAATTAGTTAAACAATAAAAACATCATTTTTATTTTAACAACCCAAAAAATCTAGGCCAATTTAAAAAAAAATTAATTTGGCAATTTTAGTGAATTTTGCATATTTAAAATGATATATTTTAAGTAAAAACGACTAGAAATATATTTTGAAATAGGATATTTAAAAGAGAAATATTTGAAATGGAATATTTAAAAGAGAAATATTTGAAATAGGATATTTAAAAGAGAAATATTTGAAATAGGATATTTAAAAGAGAAATATTTGAAATAGAATATTTAAAAGAGAAATATTTGAAATAGGATATTTAAAAGAGAAATATTTGAAATAGAACATTTGAAGTAGAAATATTTGAAATAGAAATATTGAAATATATTAAGCCGTGTTGATTAGATTTGCGCCATTTTGACGCGAATGATATTTATATCAATTTTATTCATTTTTAAAATAAATATCGAAAAGGAAATTATTTCAAAATCAAATATTTCGAAAATAATATCATTTATAGTATAATGATGTAGAATATTCAATTTTGGTTTAAAATTAAAAAAGAAGTTGGAATCGATTTTAAAACGAATTTATAAAATATGCTTTGAACGGAATATATATAATATATATTATATATATTTAATGGCCTGAATAGAACGCGCCGTGCCGCGGCAGTTCGCGAATTTCGACCATTGAATTCGCGGGGACATTACGGGAGATCCAACCGTCGGATTCTCCTAAAACCGGAACCGTTGGGTTTGTATCGAAAAGAGCTTTCCAACGAATATAAGAGATTTGAAATCTAACGGTTGGATTTGGAATTATGTCCAAATAAAATTTGGAAAAGGTCGTTATGGATGCAGTTCGATGGCCGTTAGTGGAAATCGACTGCACGGGCCTTGATAAAATTATTAAAAATATCGATAATTAGTGTAAAATTAAAATAAGCGATTTAGAAGAAATTAGGATGAAATCTCCTTATTTGAAAAGATAAAAAAATATTTTTATCGAAATGAACTAGTATTAACTAGAATTAAAATCTATTTATTTTTAAAATAAATAAATTGGATTTGAAATGATTTAAAAAATAACCAGAATTTCCAGTATGTGAATTGGAGGGGAATTGGATCGAAATTACCTTCAGAATATTTCGATATAGGATTCCATGATGATACAAATATTGTGAAGGAATTTGGAAGATATATATATGAATATATATCGTTATTCCAATACGATATTTGTTGATTTCAGAATTTGATGTTGAATATAAGCTGATATATTTTCTATTCAGGGCCTTATATTTAATACCAAATGGGATTTTGGGTTTGTCGTGGACGGTGTTGATTGACATTGAAAAGTGTTTATTTTATGACTCTTATGCTTTATCTTTTGTAAATAAATAAATGATACTCTAGGTATTTTTTTATGTGTTTTTACAGATTTCAAGCGTTGCCTCCTTCGATTCAAATCAAAGGCCAACTACAAGAAAGAGCTACTTCCTCACATCAAATTCATTTCAATTGCAAAAGAAGTAGTAGCTCACTGGTAAAGGCATAGGAATTGGTGCTGAGAGACCTGAGTTCGAACCCCGTCAAGCTCACTTTTTGCCAAAGAAACGGAGCGCGTTCACACTGGCCCTTTGCTTTGAGAAATATTTGGATTAGTGTCATGTTATATATACACATACACATATTCATGTGTATGTATTTATGATGTGCACCAATTAACACTTCAGCAATAGCCATATTCTTATCATGGAATTAAATTCAAATCATTTAGAAGAATTTCTGATTGAATTGCCGCCAAGAAAAGATCAATTGTGAAGATCTTATCCTTTGTTGCCTTTGGAGTCTAATAAGCATCCTTGTTTGGAAGAATTAATTATATGCAATCTTTTATCAATCAATTAGCCACATGGGAGAATTGAGAGATATGGAAAATATTTACCATGATATGCCCAGATTTTCTCCAATCAAGCTGAGTCAAGGAAGGCAAGAGATATTCATGAATGAGGAGGCCCATTTATTCACAGACCTAATTAGGGTTTTGCCCTTCTCATCTATAAATATGTGTTGTAACCATTGTAAAATGGATTCATTCTTCTGTACTCTCTTTTAGTTTTAATAAAGCTTTCTTTTCTTTAGTTCCTGCATTTTATTTTCGTGGCAAATTGTGTTGTCTAGTCAATTAGATTTGCTAGAACACAATTTGCTATTGCTTCTATTTTTTCTTACTAGTGATTGACAGTCTGATTAGATTTAGCGGTAATCCTAGTTTTTATTTTCAGTTGTCGATTTCTTTTCTGCAATTTTATTTCCAGTGTTCTATTTTATTTTAATCATTGAATTTATTACAGATCCGATTAGATTCGAATCTGTAGTGTATTTAATTGCATCTTTTATTCGTAATTTCAGTTTTATTTTGCTTTGCGAAAAAAAAATCAACCTCTAAGCTTTTTCTAACTCGCCCAAGAGATTAGATAAATAATCGATTTAATTCACCTCCCTATGTTCGACCTGTATGCTACACACATGTATGCTTGCAGAATTTAATTTAAATGTCGCGCTTTTCTAATTCATAGATTAGCGTCGATCAGGTGTCTTCAGTAACACTGTTCTTAAACCCAATGGGAAAAGATTAAATCTTTTTATATATATTTAATGGAGTATACCAATGAAATAAATATTTAATTGGAATTAAACTAAAATTGATTTTCGGGTTTATCGTGAACTGTGTTTTAAATGACATTAGTTCTTTAACCCAGTTAAAGATAAGATTAATTTCTAAATTTTGAAAAGAATATTTGAATAAAAGAATATTTTGAGTTGGAATGAGGCGTATGTTGTGTTTGTGTAACACTTGTTTATAAAATATACGCGAGTTATTTGGAAAGAGCGGGTTTATCCCATTCTGAACAACTGATTCGACGATAAGTCGAAGGTGAAGACAGTGGTTGAAGACCGGAGGCCTTCACGTCGTTTGGATGATTCCTGATGTCATGATTGGGCTGTACACCCAGGACGAAGGAATAGTTGGTGATCGTCTAAACGTACTTGGAGATCGATGGATATGCGAGGAATAAGGTTCCTCTGGTTTCTTTCAGATCCAGAACGGACCTGTAAATGGATGTGTGTCTGACGTTGGATTGACAACGTGGCATGCTGAGATGCAAGTGATCAAGGCTTTTGTTTAAAAGCAAATTCTTGTGGTTGATGATCAAAGCACGGCCTGTGTGGCGTAGCTTTGTGTATAGCGTTGATTCGCGAGCCTCACACCCCGGTTTGAACCAAAAACGAGAGAGGACCTCAGGGAGGGCATGCGTTTTCTTCTAGTTAGAAGTGGTATCAGTGCTTGAACTGGCTGGCATTACTTATGTGGATGATGGATTTTGAGGCGCCTCGGATATATCGGTCGTTCTCGAATTGATGGAGTCATTTGGCTCATTTACACCCCATAGGGCGGGGAAACGCAATGTCCAGGGTTTAAATTTAATCCACATCGGTGGACCGGCCCTATCGCTCCATGGGTCGATGCGCTCTGACCCTGAGGCTCGGGCTAGAGAGTCTCGAAGTCGGTAAGGGTGATCCCTTGCCTCGGTTCACAGATGGAAATCCAACTTCCAATATGTGAGATTTCGGTTTTAAATTGTAGAGCCTAGTACTGGCGACATAGTGGCATGGGACGCTAATGCCGTCTAGGATTGATACATTTATATTTGAAGTTGTTTTGACACTATACACTTATAGTAATATCAAATAATTTGTTTTAAACGTATCAAGCATGCTTTGGCTATTATAAGGTAAAACCCTATCCTCTGGTTTGTGTTGCATTGTGTGATGGGACCTGGGTCTTATAATAGCTTCATTGTTCTTTGTTTAACATTGCGCTGTTTGTTTTATGCACTGGTATTCTTGGGGTAAAGCCCGTTCCGTGTTATACGGCGTGGTCCCTTGATTTACACAACTTTAAAATAAAGAATAACAACTGTTTTAGTTCTCACACCAGTCACATGACTGACCTGGAGTTTATTGTTTTAACCTAAACTCTGGGTGCCCCTATTTTCTGCACGGGCAGCTAGTAGTTTTGGTTTTGCAGATTTATATTCGCAGGATCCTGGTTTACAGCTGGAACTATACTCGGAAAGCTCTGTATCCGTGTATTCCTTTCAGTTGTGTTTTGTGTTAATTTTCCGCTGCATTGTAATTTGTAAATCTCTGATATTTATCAAATGTATATTATTTGTTCATACTCTGAAATATTCTTATACTCTGATGTAATTGTTGTAATAAGCAGTGAAGTGTTCTTCTGTTTGTGTTCTATTTTGTCGTGTTCTCAAATTCAATTCGGGCTTTCCTTCGCGGGGAAGTTCGGGTCATTTTATTCATTGTAGGAATGGATTATATAAATTATTCATGTGTTGAAATAAATGATTGTTCATTAAAATATTATTTTTAACATGTATTTGAAGTGTTAGAAATAGCCATATGTTGAAATAAATATTGGTTTGTTAAAAATATTACTTTTAACATATATATGAAGTGTTAAAAACAACCATGTATGGAAATAACTATTTGTTCGCTAAAAATATTATTTTTAGCTTATATATGCATCTATATACACATTGTTGAACAGGTTATGGCTAAACTGCTAAGAAGAGGAATAAAATTGTATGCCCGATAAATATGTACATGTTTATTGTATCTATTGGGGTTTGATGATTTTATAAGACGATTGGCAAGCTGCTTAGCTTTTTCTTTTTCTTTTGGATTGATGAGGGCCCTGCGTGGCTAGTTGAGGTTTTAACGGTCTCCCCATACAAAGGAGGTTATGGCGAAATTTTTCTAAATTTAAAGGCGTTAGTGAAAATTTTGAAGTGTAAACGGTTTGGACATTGTCGAATAAATTATATTTATACATATATATAAATATAATTAAATTAAACGAATAACGATGCTACAGTTCGGGTTTTTGAATTGTAATTTTAAACGACTATACTGAGAAATCCGACAATCGGATTTTCCCAAAACTGGAATCGTTAGGTTCACTTTGGAAAGATCTTTCTAACGATATAAAATTTGTTAAGATCCAACAGTTAGATTTTGAGAAATGCGTAAATCAAATCTAAAGAAAAACAACGCCAGTGCAGTCAGACCTGAAACGTCGTTCGATGGAAATGGACTATTTTTAAATAAATAAAAGTAGCAATAAATCATTATAAAATATATATATATCGATATGGAATGGAATAAACCAATTTTACTTGGTTTATCAGATATTTTGATGATTGGATGTATTTGACATGAAAATTAAACTAATGAACTGAAATGTGGATGTCGAATAGTTTAACTATATAAAGAATTGATTTGAATTCTATATATGCGTGAATTATTTGAAAAGGCCGAGTTAATTCTCATTTGAAATAATTGATCGACGATTAAAAGTCGAAGATATGAAGACGGTGCAAGACCGATAATCTTCACATCGAATGGATGGCTACTGATGCCTTTGATTGGAGTTGCTGCTCTGAAAGGGTTACAGTGATAGTTGTCCGGATGTACTTGTTGATTTTTCGGATGTGCGAGGGCCTCTCTCCTGTATTGGACATATGGGACGAGGAATAAGGTGCCTCCGTTTTCGTTCAGACCCAGAACAGACTTGTAAATGGATGTGTGTCTGACGTTGTAGATTGACAACGTGTCATGCTGAGATGTAGTGATCAATGCTTTTGTTGAAAAGAAGAGTCTTGTGGTGTATGATCAAAGCACGGCTTTAAATGGCATAGTTTTCTGTATAGCGTTAATTCGCGAGCCTCACACCCCGGTATGAACCAGAAACGGGAGAGGACCTCAGCGAGGACATGCGTTTCTTTCTAGCTAGGAGTGGTGTCATGGTATGGAGCCCAGACATTTTACTTATGTGGATGATGGAAGGCGAGGCGCCTCGGTTATATCGGTCGCTGCGCGGGCCGATGGATGGTTTGGTGGATATACTGACCAGTTTACACCCCATAGGGCGGGGAAACTTATTATTCAGGCATTTTAATCCACTCCTTGTGGACCGGCCCTGATGATCTAATGGCTTGACCGAGTACTTGCCTGAGGCTCGGACTAAAGAGTCTCGAAGTCGGTAAGGACAATCCCTGGCCTTAGTTCATGATGGAAATCCAACTTCCAATACGATATCGTGCGGTTTTGATTGTAGAACTAGTATTGCAACATGATATATGGTACCCATGCCATCTATGATTGATACATTATGATTGAAGTTGTTTTTGAAACATATATGCACTAGTAATAATATCAAATGATTTTGTTTTATTCGTATCAAGCATATTTGGCCATTACAAGGTAAAACTCTATCCTTTGGTTTGTGTTGCATTATGTGATGGGACCTGAGTCTTATAATGGCTTCACTTTTCTAAAAAGCATTGCGTTGTTTAAATGATTTATTTTATTTATGCACTGGCAATCCAATGGAGTAAACCTGTTCCGCGTTAGCGGCGTGGTCCTGTGATTGACCTTATTATTGAATAGGTTAAGTAAGATTTCTCATACCTGTCCCACGACTGACTCGAAGTTTGTTTCACTTGCAAACTGGGGTGCCCTATTTTCTACACGGGCAGCCTTGTATTCAGGTTTTAGCAGGCTCTTTCTAGATGGCTATGGAGCTGAAGACGGATCATGTCATTTCTATTATGCTGTTCAGAATTTATTATGTATATTATGTTTGATTCCGCTGCAGACATTTTATATAAAGCTGAAACTGTATTTTGTACTAAGTATGATCTTGGTTTACTGTGTAACTCTGATGACTATATTTGCTCCAATGTAACCTGTTGTACATTATCTGGTGTAATGATATATTTTTGTTCTGTTGTTATTGTTTATGTGTTATATTCTAAAGATTATCCTTGCTTTCGTAGCATGGGAGTTTGGGTCATCATAGCTTGGTATCAGAGCTATGGTTAGCCTTAGTTCTGGAATATAACATATTAATGAATTTGTGAAAAATAAAATCAATAGTATTTTAAGGCAAGTAACTCATTACAGATAGGATCAGTAATGTCCTAGAATGACTATAGCAGAATGAAATACACCCCAATAGATGCATTTACATATAAAAATATGTCTCTATGCTTTACAATATCTTTCTGTTGGCCTGACTCTTTGTTTGTTATTTGCAGACATCGTAGAAAATGAATGGCAGAAGTAGTAGACGTAATTTTATGGTTCAGCAATCTAATGAGTCAATTGTGCTCCCACAGCCAGAATCAGATATAGAAGTTCTAGTAAAGAAAATCGAAATCTGGGTGGAGTACCATTCTTGGGCATAGAATCCATTATTGAAACACAAGCATGGATGCGTTCTTCTGAGAGAATATTTGAAGGTTTAAAGCTAAGAGATGATCAGAAAAGACTACTGGCATCTTGGGCAATCAAAAACGCAACTTTATTCTGGTGGGAAACTGTTACTAAGGATAATCCATAAGGTAATATTACCTGGGATAGATTTAAAGAAATTTTCAAAGAGAGATTTATTCCTCTAGAAGCAACTGAGCGGTTATATGATGAATTCTACTATCTGAAACAACGAGATATGACCATTCTGGAATATAAGAAGAAATTCAATGAACTTTCTTGTTTTGCCCCGCAGTTAATTCAAAATCCTTTAAGGAAGAATCTGAGATTTATTAAGGGACTTCAAAGAAAATACGAAGGTAGGGTAAGTGCACATGTCAAACTTCCTTTTTCTAAGATGATACAAATAGCTTATCGCTATAAGGATCTTGATAAGCATGATCTTTTGGAAGACGAGGAGGAAGGCAGTTCTAGCAACAAAAGGAAGTTTGAAACTCATAGCCCAGAGGCAAGTACAAAGCCTGAGGCAAGTACGGAGCCTGAGGTCAGTAAGAGGCTAGGGCCAATTTGGAAAAGGTAAAGAAAGTCGTATATCTCAAGTGCAATAAGCAAGGACATTTGGCGATAAGTTGCAAATTTTTAAAGAAATGAAGAAATAGGAAGGTTCGAGAGAGCAGGGGATGCAGTAAGTGCCACTAGGCTGGTCATATTGAAAAGAATTGCCACCTATTAAAGAAATCTGAAGTAGTACATATAAATGAAGTGGCAGAAGTTCCCATACACTCAGCCAGTCAAGTAAGGCCAGATGTTTTGAAAAGCATGCTTACTGTCAAAAATATTCCAGTTAAAGTACTGTTTGATACAGGCGTGTCACGAAGCTTTATTACAAGTAATGTGGTTAAGAAATTGGATCTGAAATTGGAAAAGCTCAAAGAACCCATCATTCTCCATAATCTGATTGGTGGTTCCCTCAATCTTAGTTGGATTTGTGGGGTGCTTGTCTCTTTTACCCGTTATCGGTTCCCTACCATCTTGATTGTCATGAATTTTACCGAATTCGATCTTATTTTAGGATTAGATTAGTTAACAAAATATGAAGCTGAGGTTAAATGCGCCGAGAGAGTAGTTAAGGCAAAAACAAAATTCAGGGAGTATATAACCATACCATGTGAAGGTCCGAATTCAGATAGAAAAGACTTTTGGTCAGCTCTTGATGTTTCTCCTATTCAAATAGAAAATATTCCTATCGTCACAGAAAATATTCCTTTCATCGAAAATTATGCGGATGTGTTTAAAGAAGTGGATATCTTACCTCCGCGTAGAGAAATAGATTTCAGAATTGATCTAATTCCGAATGCAAGGCCAGTAGTGCACCCTATTCGGAGAATGACTTTAAAGGAGAAAGAAGAATTGGGCGACTAGACTCGACAATTACTAAGGAAAGGTCTGATCATGATAGTTTCTCTAATTGGGGAGCAGCAATGGTGTTTGTCCCAAAGTCAGATGGTACTATCAGACTATGTGTGGATTATCGTGACTTGAATAAGCAGACGTTAAAGAATAAATATCTATTGTCGCTGATTGATGACTTGGATCGTTTGAATGGCGCGCGAGTATTTTCAAGAATGGACCTAGCTATAGGTTTCCATCAGCTGCGTATTACCGAGGAATGTGTTCCTTTGACCGCATTTAGAGGTCCAAACCTATTCTATGAGTGGTTAGTAATGTCGTTCGACTTATGTAATGCTCCAGATTATTTTGTCGATATAGCGAACAGAGTATTCAGAGAAGTCTTGAATAAATTTGTATTGGTCTTCGTTGATTGAGAAAATCTCCGATCTTCAGAGAGACGATGATTTTATTCAGAGGATTAGCAAGGAAGTTCATAAAGGAAAAACCTCGAGTTTCCAGATTGATAGCAAGGGGGTTCTGAGGTTGAAGGGCCAAATGTGTGTTCCGAATATTCCTGAAGTTAGAAGGGAAATACTGGATGAATGTCACAAATCTAAGCTCAGTATCCATCCGGGAGTGAGTAAAATGTATAATGATATCAAGCGCACTTTCTGGTGGAGATTCTTGAAAAGGATATCTCTATATATGTTAGTCAGTGTTCCACCTGCCAATAAGTCAAAAGCGATCAACAGGAACTCGCTAGATTGCTGCAACCATTGGAGGTTCCAAATTGGAAATGAGATCAAATTTCCATGGATTTCATAGATGGTTTTACCAGAATCAAGAAAGGAAACGACAGTATATGGGTGATCGTAGATCGTTTCACGAAGAATGCCCATTTTATACCTGTTAGATCGAAGAGAAACGCTCAGAGTCTGGCGCGGATTTATTTCAAAGAGATCGTTAGACTTCATGGAGTGCCCAGTAGTATTGTCTGTGATAGAGACCCGATCTTCGTTGGTAAATTTTGGGAAGCATTTCAGTCAGAACTGGGAAAAAAATTGAATCTCAGCACCACATATCATCCTCAAACAGATGGCCAAACTGAGAGGGTGAATCGTATATTAGAAGATTTGTTGCGGGCTTGTATTATTGATTTTGGCGGATCGTGAGAAGATCACTTGCTTTTGGCTGAGTTTTCATATAATAACAGCTATCAAGCAAGCTTGAAAATGTCCCCATTCGAAGCATTATATGGTCGACCATGTAGATCTCCCGCATGTTGGGTAGAAACTGGAAATCGACTAGTATTTGGTCCTGACATGATTCGAGAAGCTTCAGATAAAGTCGATTTCATTAAGAAGCGACTACAAACGGCTCAAAGCCGACAGAAGAGTTATATAGATTCTAGAAGAACAGATTTGGCATTTGTTGTTGGTGATTATGTATATTTGAGAGTTTCTCCGATGAGAGGAGTAGCCCGACTCGGAAAGACAGGGAAGTTGGCACCTATATTAATTGGTCCATTTCCTATACTCGAAAGGATTGGAACTCTTGCTTACAAGGTTCAATTGCCTGACAGGTTGCTCGGAGTGCATGATGTGTTTCACGTGTCTCAACTTCGTAAACATGTGCATGATCCAGACCTGTTCATTGAAGAAGCAGCGCAACAAGATTTGAACATTACTCCAAAATTAGCGGTGATAAGAGAGACGATAAAGATTATTGGCAAAGAAACCAAAGAGCTAAGGAACAAGAAGGTTCATTTAGTCAAAGTGCAGTGGAGCGGTGATCCTAGAGAGACTGTACATGGGAGACAAAAGATAGCATTAAGCAGGCTTATCCCAAGTGAAGAGTGGACATCTCTGATTAGTTCTGGTGCAAGGTACATTTACAGTATATTCTATTTTCCGTTTTGTATCCTACTTTGCTGTTGTTTCCTTTTCGGGGACGAAAAGTTTTAAGTGGAGGAGATTGTAACAACCCAGAAAATCAGAGCCAATTTATTTTTTTTAATTTGGCTACTTTAATGAATTTGGAATATTTAAAATAATTTATTTTAAATAATAACGATAAAAATTTATTTAAATTGAAATTATAACGAATATATTTATCTTAATTATAAAAGGAGTTAGAAATAGAGTAGTAAATTGAAAATTTGAATTCAACTTTGACTGAATGTACAAGATTCAAAATATAGTGGATTTCAGTGAAACCAAAAATATTTAAATTTGTTTAATTATAGCTTTCTAATGAATCTGAAAAATTGAAATTTCATAGCGGGAATCAAAAGTTATGGCCAGTTAAATATTTAGAATAGTCGCTATGGAATAAATATAGCCCTTAAAAATAGACATTTTGCAAACGACCTCCGTTATTGACGAAACCACTTTGGATGGATCCAGAATGTCAATTTATAGCTAGATTCCAATTTCCATAATTTTTGGAATTAATTTGTGAGCGTGGCAAAAGAAAACGCGTTTCGTAATTTTAGTTTGAATTGGATCAACCAGAAAAAAGCCATTTTTCAAACGGTCTCCAAATTCAACGAAATCAGTTTTTTAGGACTGTATGGTCCGAACATAGCTAGATTTATTTTTCAAAATTTTTTGGAATCAGTATGTGGCCCCGAAAAATTAAAATGTACGTTCAAATCTAATATTGAATGTTTTATATTTTAATTTGAAGAAAAACTGACTGAAACAGTCGAATGGCCTTACGAAACATATTCCATTGTGTTCGAAATGGGGGTATTTAGCTGGGGGCGACAGTCCTTGGGTTTGATTTGGAATTCGTATAGAGAAATAAATATTTTTTGAAATAAAAGAATAAAAAATTAAAATATAAATATAAGGACCAATCATGTTTCTCCATAAAACCATCGTCACTTCTAAAAACCCGTAACCTCCAGATTGAATGGCGGAATAAAGCTCCGACCTTCTCTCCTCCGTAACTCCCGAGCCACTCAATAAAATCGACAGCTCCAGTTGAGGATTTTGTAGAGTTTCCTCTACTCGTTAAATAAATATAAGTTTGGATAATTTTCGTTCAGTATTGGAAGAGATCCATCGTCATGAAGTCGCTCCCTTTGAAGCGCCATCGAGCCTTCCTCCAATCGTCGATCTGAGCGCCGTGACTGGCGCCCAGAAGCTCGTTCCTAGCTCTACCTCGTGGCAAAACCTGATCGTCACCCCTTGCTTCGGATTTGAAGTAAATTCATGACCTAGTTTCGAACAGTGCTGAAAGGTATACGGTTTATTTATTTTAAACTGTTTTCAACTTATAAAAGTGTTGAAAGTATGATTTAAGAATAAAAATCATATCTTTTTCGTATGTTGTCCAAATCCAGTGAAACAAGAGACATTGGGACCGTGACATCATGCGCTACATTCTAGAAGTGTTCGAGAGAATTTTAGAGCTAGCCGTCAGATTAGAAGGAGCGGAACCCAATGTGAGATTTCTAAATTCAAATTGGAATATAAATATCGATGTATAAATTACATATTCGTTGTATAGCTCATATTTGGGCGTTGTATAAATTATATAAGCGATGTATAAATTGTACATGCGTTATATAAACCATATATATAGCGATATGGAATTAAAATGGGAATATATACGTTTATATAGATATACATATATATATACTCCCCTCGTCAACAGTCCATGGACGATATAAATTGTTTGGATTGCATTGTGGATGATGGATTGTGGTTGAAATTGATTGATTTTGGTTGCAACAACATTGGTTGTGTCTGTGGTATATTCATTGTGTAGTGAAATTGAATGATATTGTGGAAAATCATTGGAATGAAACTATTGTATCGCCGTGAGACCTAGGATAGCAGAGGAGTCGTGTTGGACGCGGTGCCGGTGCTAAATACCCTACCGTTATAATGCCGAAATTTCATGAAATATTCGTGTTTGAAAATTGTTTGAACAATAAAAATCACATTTTTATTATTTGTATGAACTATTTAAAATATTCACGGTTGAAATAAATTGTATGAAAAATAAAAATCATATTTTTATTATATGTATGAACTATATAAAATATTCGTGTTTGAAATAAATTGTTTGAACAATAAAAATCACATTTTTATTATATGTATGAACTATATAAAATAAGCAAGTTTGAAATAAATTGTTTGAACAATAAAAATCACATTTTTAACTAAAAATATTTATTTGTTGAATAAATTGTTGAAGCAATAAAATTAACATTTTTACTATGTATACGAAGTGTTAAAAACATTCATGTGTTGAACAAATTATTGGAACAATAAAAATCATATTTTTATTGTATGAATGAACCTTTAAAAATAGTTATTGGTTGAAATAAATATTGGAACATTAAAAACATCATTTTTAATGTGTTAAAGAACTATATAAAATAGTCGTGTAGTGAAATAAATGTTTGTTCATTGAAATTAACATTTTTATTGTGTATAGGAAGTGTTAAAAACATTCATGTGTTGTATAAATTATTTGAACAATAAAAATCACATTTTTATTATAGATATGAAGTGTTAAAAATATTCATGTGTTGGATAAATTAGTTAAACAATAAAAACATCATTTTTATTGTAGGAATGGATTATATAAATTATGCATGTGTTGAAATAAATGATTGTTCATTGAAAATATTATTTTTAACATGTATATGAAGTGTTAAAAATAGCCATGTGTTGAAATAAATATTGGTATGTTACAAATATTAATTTTAACATATATATGAATTATTAAAAACAACCATGTATGGAAATAACTATTTGTTCACTAAAAATATTATTTTTAGTTTATATATGCATCTATATACACATTGTTGAACAGGTTATGGTTAAACTGCTAAGAAGGTGAATAAAATTGTATGTCCGACAAATAGGTACATGTTTATTGTATTTATTGGGGTTTGATGATTTTATGAGCCGATTGGCATGCCGCTTGGCTTTTCTTTTTCTTTTGGATTGATGAGGGCACTGCATGGCTAGTTGTGGTTTTAAAGGTCTCCCCGTACAAAGGAGGTTATGGCGAAATATTTCAAAATTTAAAGGCGTTAGTGAAAATTTTGAAGTGTAAACAGTTTGGAAATCTTCGAATAAATTATATATATATTTTAAAATAAACGAATAACGACGTTGTAGTTCGCGTTTTTGAATCGTAATTTTAAATGGCTATACCGAGAAATCCGACCACCTGATTTTCCCGAAACTGGAATCATTATGTCCGCTTTGGAAAGATCTTTACAACGATATAAATTTTTTTAAGATCCAACGGTTAGATTTTGAGAAATATATAAATCAAATTTGAAGAGAAACAGCGCCAGTGCAGTCGAGTGACCTGAAACGTCGTTCGATGGAAACAGACTATTTTTAAATAAATAAAAATAGCGATAAATCGTTATAAAATATATATAGCGATATGGAATGGAGATAAACTGATTTTAGTTGGTTTATCAGATATTTTGATGGTTGGATGTATTTGGCATGAAAATTAAACTAATGAACTGAAATGTGGATGTTGAATAGTTTAACTATAAAAAGAATTGATTTAAATTCTATATATGCGTGAATTATTTGAAAAGGCCGAGTTAATTCTCATTTCAAATAATAGATCGACGATTAAAAGTCGAAGATACGAAGACGGTGCAAGACCGATAATCTTCACATCGAATGGATGGCTACTGATGCCTTTGATTGGAGTTGCTGCCTTGAAAGGGTTACAGTGGTAATTGTCTGGACGTACTTGTTGATTGTTCAGATGTGCGAGGGCCTCTCTCTTGTATTGGACATATGGGACGAGGAATAAGGTGCCTCCGGTTTCGTTCAAACGCAGAACGGACTTGTAAATGGATGTGTGTCTGACGTTGTCGATTGACAATGTGCCATGATGAGACGCAGTGATCAAGGCTTTTGTTGAAAAGCAGAGTTTTGTGGTTGATGATCAAAGCACGGCTTTAAATGGCATAGTTTTCTGTATAGTGTTAATTCGCGAGCCTCACACCCCGGTATGAACCAAAAACGGGAGAGGACCTCAGGAAGGACATGCGTTTCTTTCTAGCTAGGAGTGGTGTCATGGTATGGAGCCCAGAAATTTTACTTATGTGTATGATGGAAGGCGAGGCGCCTCGGTTATATCGGTAACTGCGGCGGTCGATGGATGGTTTGGTCAATGTACTGACCAGTTTACGCCCCATAGGGCGGGAAAACGTATTGTTCAAGCATTTTAATCCACTCCGTGTGGAGTGGCCCAACGATCTAAAGGCTTGACTGAGTACTTGCCTGAGGCTCGGGCTAGAGAGTCTCGAAGTCAGCAAGGACGATCCTTGGCCTTTGTTCATGATGGAAATCCAACTTCCAGTACGATATCGTGCGGTTTCGATTGTAGAACTAGTATGGCGACATGATATATGGTACCCATGCCATCTATGATTGATACATTATGATTGAAATTGTTTTTGAAACATATATGCACTAGTAATAATATCAAATGATTTTGTTTTATTCGTATCAAGCATATTTGGCCATTATAAGGTAAAACTCTATCCTCTGGTTTGTGTTGCATTGTGTGATGGGACCTGAGTCTTATAATGGCTTCACTTTTCTAAAAAACATTGCATTGTTTAAATGATTTACTTTATTTATGCACTGGAAAATCCAATGGAGTAAGCCCGTTCCGCGTTAGCGGCGTGGTCCTGTGATTGACCTTATTATTGAATAGGTTAAGTAAGATTTCTCATACCAGTCCCATGACTGACTCATAGTTTATTTCACTTGCAAACTCGGGTGCTCAATTTTCTACACGGGCAGCCTTGTATTCAGGTTTTAGCAAGCTCTTTCTGGATAGCTATAGAGCTGATGACGGATCTTGTCATTTCTATTATGCTGTTCAGACTTTATTATGTATATTATGTTTGATTCGGATGCAGACATTTTATATAAAGCTGAAATTGTATTTTGTACTAAGTATGATCCTATTTTACTATGTAACTTTGATGATTATATTTGGTCCAGTGTAATTTGTTGTACATTGTCTGGTGTAATGATATATTTCTGTTATGTTGTTATTGTTTATGTGTTATATTCCAAAGATTATCCTTGCTTCTGTAGCACGGGAGTTTGGGTCATCACAATACATAGTCTATCTTATGTGTTTTCTACATCTTTATAGTAACATGAAAAATGGCCCTTTTTAATATGAATACACATAGTAAAATTGACGTATATATTTTAGAGCTATTAGAAAAATGGACTAAATACTCTAAAAAGGTATTTAAATAATTATAATTTAAGATTTCATGAGCTGTTTAAACATATAGGTTGAAATATAAAATATCATAAAAAATTTGAGGAGGTTTAGCAAATAATTGTAGAAATGTTAAAATGAAGGTATTTAAAGCGGAAACTGTTTTCTTCAATTTATTTTAAATTTATTGAGATGAAGTGTATAATATATTATTTTAGTATTGTTTACATATATTATTTAAACTGTGTGACTTATTTAACTTTGTATTTGAAAAAAAACTAATCTTTTCATTTTTGTTGATATGATCATGGTGCATGTTTTAAAACATCACACTTAGCGTTAATTAGATGAATTAACAACAATTTATTGATTGAATTAAAATTGCATAATTAGTTTAAAGATATTGATTTAAATGTAAAATATTAGGGATATTGTACAGTGTTCTGAAAATGACTAAATAAATTTTAAAATGTAAGCGTTTGACATTACTATTACAATGTAATACACGGTAAATATATTGACGTAAACGAGTTCGATTTTGAACTTGTGATAGTTATATATGTGTATGATTTATGTTATTTGATTGATATTTTTATGTATTTCAATTTTTATCTTCGTGTTTGTTAATATGAATATGGTTAACTTTAATGTGATTTATTAGGCAAATCAGTGAATAATGGGTTGTTAAAGTTATAAAATATTTTTAAAATTATGTAGTTAAATGTAAAATATGGTACAAAATGTAAAATGTTAGAAAACAATTGAGAGAGACTTCATTGATTTCAAAATTTCGAAAAGTGGATGTTTGGAGCCAAAAAACATAATTCTGTCTTTTTTAGCATTTAAAAGAAATGTCAATTAATTAAATTTACTTGAATTGTTTGAAATTTGGATCTTATTATTAATTTATATATATATGTACTTAAATTTAAAATATTAGGAGATAACTTTTAATAAATAATCGTGTAAATTTGAGATGTCCATGTCAAAATGTAAAATAACAAATGAAATAAAGTAATGTGAGAGAAATAGTAAATAAGTGTAAAGTGATAAAATAATTTAAAAATAAACTACCAGGAGAGAATCAAGTAGAAGAGAGAACTCTTGAAATCAAGGAGAGAGCTTTAAAAGTTCTAATTTACTATTATTTAATAGATAAATAATGAATTTAATTTCATACTACTTTGAATTTTTATTTCAATTTTTAATTATTGGAGAACGATTTTGGAAAAAAAATGTTTTAGATCATATTCAGTGATATTAAGATTTCAACAATATTTATAGAGTGACGTTATGAATTTATAAATGAAAGACATTTGTATGATCCTATTTTTAAGTAGGGATGACAATGGAAAGAGTCTAGGGTCCAAACCTGATTGACCCTCCCCTGTTTTGACCCGTTTAGACCAGCTCTATTGGGTCTACGGGGCGGGTAAAATCGCGATCCGCTTTTGGAGGTTCGGGTCTAAGGTTGGGTCTGGGCTCTGGGGAATAGGGCACGGCTAACTCGCCCCAACCCGACCCGTATTATTGAAACTTCATTGAAACACTTTATAACTATAATGATTAGTTTTTAATCTTCTTAAGTATACGTGGTTATGACTTGAATATTATATTCTTCCAATCAACAAGCTTTATATGTTTCGTAGCATTAAGTTGCATCAATGATAATCATACAATAACAAATGTATACATTTTGAACAATTATCTTATAACATATTTTATTATATTCTCTTAGCATTGTAAACACATTATTATTTGTATATAATTTATCATTTAATGATACAAAAATATAAGTATATAAATTTGTGTACATTAGAATACAATTTCACCGGGTCATGGGGCGGGTTGGGTTTACCCTGACCCATACGGGTTTCGGGTATAAGGCAAAATTCCAGACCCGCACGGGGTCTACGGGGAGGGTTTACGGAGGGGTTTCAAAAGCTCAGGCTGAGTTTGGGACATGAGAAACCCGCCCCAACCCACTCCATTACCATTCCTATTTTTAAGTGATATTGATATTCAACAAAATTTGTAGTTGGACGTTTTTGGTAGTTCACGTCGATACCAAAAAAGTGTTACACCAATATATATTATGACTATTAATAAAAAGATATATCATTAGGAACATTACAACACGAGCTTCGTGCATAAATTAAAACTTTTACAAATTTTTGTGTAACATAAGGGTTACGACATGCGCTTTGAGCATAATGACAGGACATGCTTCGTAGATAACTTTTTTATAAAAAAAATGTGTTTATTTTACATATTCAAAAGAAGTTATTTTCATAAATATTTAGCTATGTTTTTGCATTTGGATCATGTGTAGTTAGTTTGAGTTTTAATTTCAAAGTTGAAACAATTTTCTTATTAGTGTGAAATTTTATTTTCATTATTAAATGTATATAAAGTTTATTTATAGAATCCTTTTTAAGTGATATTAAGTTTGGTGTTATATATAAAAAAAAGGAATTTTGAAATTGTAAAAAAATTTATTAGATTCTAATTTTAGGCAGTATTAAAATTTACAAAAATAATGCTCTTTTATTATAATGCTACTTTTTTGGACGTCAGTTGTTTCAAAAACTGGGCATAAAGGGCAATTTTGGAAGTTCACGGTGCAATCATAAGTTTACGCATCTTAGATAATTACTAATAAATGTATTTTTATATGATTTATTTTAAAGTAATATTTTGAAACAATTTAACCATTCACTTAAATAACATTTATACCAACAAAATATTTAACAAAAATATTCTGTTTTATGTTTGATTAAAGAACTTGTTTAGCTGTACATATACGTATATCCAAACTATAATTTGTTTTTGTTTTAATATTTAAATATTCAAATGATAGACCATACTATAACTTATTAATATATGATTAGCTATAATAATTCTTATTAAGAAATATACATGCATTATTATACGTATATTTCACATTCGTTTATAAACTGATAAATAAAATCAGTGTCTTCAGAAGTTTAATATGAAACCAATGGCAAATGACATACTACATACTAGTTCAGTGGATTTTTTTCTAATGGCTATGTTGATTCTCTATTTTTACCCCGAAAATATCTTAGTTTTTGAATATTTTGGTTCTCGATGGTTGGCGAGTCCTCTAGTTATTTATTTTTGTAGCATGTTTTAGTGTTAATTATTCGGATTTATTTGGCTTGGTCAATGTAATAACCCGGAAATTCTGGGCCAGTTTAAAATTTTTATTTTGGCAATTTTAGCGAATTTTGAATATTTAAAATAGGTTATTTTAAATAATATCGACGAGAAAATTTATTTTGAATATAATTCGATCGTATATATTATATACGTCGTCGTTAGAATATAAATAATTATTTATATTTATAAATAGAATTGAAAATGGCGCGGTAGTTCGATAATTCGATTTCAAACTTCAATTGAATGTATCGGGTGCAAAACAATCCGGATTTTAGTGAAACCAAAAATGATAGGATCAAATTGATAATATCTTTCCAACGAATCCGAAAAATCAAGATTTCATAGCGGGAATCAAAAGATATGTCCAGTTGAAATTTCTGAATAGTCGCTATGGAATTCAGGCCCTTAAAAATGGACATTTTGCAAACAACCTCGGATTTCGACGAAACCAGTTTTGTTGGGTCCGTGATGTAAAGTTATTGCTAGGTTTCAAATTTCATAATTTTTCGAATCAATATGTGAGCGTGGCAAAAGAAAACGCGTTTGACTAGTTTTAGTTGATTTTAATCGACTGGAAATTGGCCATTTTTCCAACGGTCTCAGAATTCGACGAAACTAGTTTTGTTAGGACCGTATCGTCCATACGAAGCTAGAAAATATTTTTCAGGAATTTGTCTAGTTAGTATTTTGGATGTATTAAGGCCTGAAAGGGGCCGAATCTCGAGCAAGATTGCGGGATGATGGCGGGCTCGAGCTTCGAGGCGTGGGGTGGGAATGGAAGCACAGTCGGATGCGCTCACGGTGGTGCAGCCTGATGGGGCTCCGGACCCTACAGTTGCACGCAGTTCGAGGAAAGAGAAGTCGAGCGGGGTTCGATTTTTATACGGACGATGGAGATGATGAAAAAGGGGTTGTTTTAAACGTGGCTGAAGGTATAACAATGAAGTTTTGTCTTTTTTTATTTATTTATTTCAATGTAATTTGTTTAGTTAATTAAACAGTAATTAAATTTAAAAATGTTAGGGATTAAAAATATATAAAATAGAAATTGTTTTATAAAATGAAATAGCGAATATTTTATAAAATATAATTATCGTTGGTTTATAAAATAAAGTTATCATTGTTTTCAAATAAAATTAGTAATATTTTAAAATATCTATAGCAAGAATAAAAATATGGTTTTCAAAATATCTATAGGTAGAATAAAAATATGGTTTTCAAAATATCTATAGCAAGAATAAAAAGATGTTTTTTAATATAAATTTCTTGAAACAGACTGCGTTGGAATTTCGGATAAAATACAAGCTGTTCGGAAATTCAGAAAATCAGCCGCATGGAGTGGAAACCCAAGGTGAGAATTTCTCACCTTTCAATTTCTTTTTCTAGTTATATATATATACTAGGATGCAGACGGTGCTTAGTAGCACCCGACACAATCGTCCACAGACCATGGACTTGTTTGTTTGGTTGCATAGATTAGTTGGATATTTGATTTGAATTTGGTTGTTGGGTGAATTTGATTGATGTGTGAATGGCGTGGGCCTTCACTAGACCGGGGATAAGGCTAGGCCTCGTCCCGTTGCTAGTATCGTGCCGTTATGCCGCCGAAATTTTCTAAAATATGTTAGAAAAATAAAAATACCATTTTATTTGAAGAATGAACTGAATAGAGATTCATATGTTAAAATAAAATGTTTTATCGTTAAAAATATAATTTTTAACGTGAAGTGAATAAAATAAAATATTCATTTACAAACCGGATGGTTTGTTTATGTACACCTATTTGAATGACATTGATTGGGACGATAACTTTTACACATCGCCCAACTGCACGAATAAAATCTGTGTTTGATTGTTTGAAACCCCACACGGGTATTGGGATGAAATTTGAAGTTCACTCATCCTGATTGATTAAATATGTCGATCGATTGATTGACAGGCTGTTATAAGCGTTAGATATCTATATTTGATGCTTATACAGTGTAGTGCACTTTGGTTGATGGTTGATTATTTTTCAATGCTATTATATGTGTGTAATGTATGAAAATCCATATAATTAACTTTATATGGTAATTGATTGGGCCTGATTCCAGTTTTAAAATAGAAATATTTGAAATAGAAATATTCGAAATGGAATATTTGAAAATATCAATATATGAAGCCGTGTTGATTAGATTGACGCCATTTTGACGTAAACGATATTTATATCGATTTTATTCATTTCGAAATGAATTGAATTGAAAACGATTTCGAAATGAATTGAATTGAAAACGATTTCGAAATGAATTGAATTGAAAACGATTTTGAAATGAATTGAATTGAAAACGATTTCGAAATGAAATGAATTGAAAACGATTTCGAAATGAATTGAATTGAAAACGATTTCGAAATGAATTGAATTGAAAACGATTTCGAAATGAATTGAATTGAAAACGATTTCGAAATGAATTGAATTGAAAACGATTTCGAAATGAATTGAATTGAAAACGAATTCAAATTGAATTGAAAGCGAATTGAAATGAATTCAAATTGAATTGAAATTTGAATTGAATAGAAATGAATTTTAAAACGAATTTATAAAGAAGAATTCAATTTTGATTTGAATTGAAATGGAAGTTGAAATTGCTTTTGAAACGAATTTAAAACTATTTATATAATTCGTTTTAAATAGAAATCGACGAAATATATATTATATATATTATATATATAATATAATGGCCTGAATAGAACGCGCCGCGCCGCGACAGTTCGTGAATTTCGACCATTTATTTCAAACGGACATTACGGGAGATCCAACCGTCGGATTCTCCTAAAACCGGAACCGTTGGGTTCGTATCGAAAAGAGCATTCTAGAGAATGTTAGAAATTTGAAATCTAACGGTTGGATTTGGAATTATGTCCAAATCAAATTTGAAAAAGGTCGCTGTAAGTGCAGTTCGATGGCCATTGATGGAAATCGACTGTACGGGCCTTGATAAAATTATTAAAAATAGTAATAATTTGTGTAAAATCATAAGAAATGATTTGTGAAGATTTGGGATGAAAAACTTCATGTTTGAAAAGATAAAAATAGATTTTTATCGAAATAAACTAGTTTTGAACTAGAATGATAATTCTATTTATTTTTAAGTAAATAAATTGAATTTGAAAAAGGTTTTAAAAATAACCAGAATTTCCAATGATTGCATTGGAGTGGATTTGAATCGAAATTGACTTTGGAATATTTCGATGTTGGAATTCGTGATTATACAGGTGTTGTTATGGAAATTTGAAAGATATATATTTATATCGTTATTTCCAATACGACATTTGTTAGTCGTAGAATTTGATATTGAATATAAGCCGATGTATTTTCTATTCAGAGCCTTGTATTGAATATCGAATGTGATTTGGGTTTGTCGTGAATGGTGTCTTCACTAACACTGTTCTTGAACCCAGTTGAGAAAAGATTAAATCTTTTTAGTTAGATTTAATGAAGTGTACTAATTAAATGATATTTAATTGGAATTGAATTGGTATTGATTTTTGGGTTTATCGTGAACAGTGTTTTAAATAACACACGTTCTTTAACCCGATAATTACTGGAAGGTGATTTTGGGTTTATCGTGAACCGTGTTTTAAATGACACTGATTCTTTAACCCAGTTAACGATTAAAACTAAGTGGAGTTTTAATGAATCTTTAATTAGATTGAAATGATCGAAAATGGAGTATCACCAGTTTTGCTCCAGGCGATAGTTAAATCTTTAATTAGATTTGAACGTGAAATGGTAATTGAATTTACCGATAACACCGTGGTGTTAGAGATGAAGTATAACCAGTTGTACTTCATGGGATGAATAGGTTGGGATTGGGAAATAAAATAAATGATTACTTCGGTGTGGTTCGCTAATCCCGACTAGTTTGAATTGATATTCAAAGGAGATTAAAGGATAAATTTAAAGAATTTATCTTGGATAAAATTAATGGGAACTTTTTCCCAAAGTATAGGAATATTTGAATAAAAGAATATTCTGAATTGGAATGAGGCGTATGTTGTGTTTGTGTAACACTTTTATAATATATACGCGAGTTATTCAGAAAGACCGGGTTTATCCCATTCTGAATAACTGATTCGACGTGGTGTCGAAGATGAAGACGGTGGTCGAAGACCAGAAGTCTTCACGTCGTTTGGGTGATTACTGATGATCTTGATTGGGCTGTACACCCAAGAAGATGGAAACAGTTGGTGATCGTCCAGACGTACTTGGAGATCGATGGATATGCGGGGTACTAGGTGCCTCCGGTTTCGTTCAGACCCAGAACGGACTTGTAAATGGACTGTGTGTCTGACATTGGATTTTAGTCTGTGTGATTGATCTCTATTAAATATATATCTGTTTGGCGGCGGAGAATTTATTCTCTTGCTTAACGCCCTTCTCTGAGACGTACGAGCTCAGGGGTTATATATTGATGGATATCAAACGCATGGAGTGAATTGCCTGTGTGGCATGCCTAAGTGGCAATTGATCGAGGCTTCTGTTGAAAAGCAAAGTCTTGTGGTGATGATCAAAGCAAGGCCTTCGTGGCGTAGCTTTGTGTAACGTTTACTTCGCGTGTTTCACACCCGGTATGAACCAAAAACGGGAGACGGACCTCAGGGAGGGCATGCGTTTCCTTCTAGCTAAAAAGTGGCATCAGTGGTTTTACACGCCCTGACGAGTTTGACTTATGTGGTTGTTGCTGTTGCGAGGCGCCTCGGATTGATCGGTCGTTCTCGAACCGATGGAGTCATTTGGTTGGCTCATTTACGCCCCAAAGGGCGGGGAAACGTAGTGTTCAGGCATTTTAATCCACATCGGTGGACCGGCCCTGTCGCTCTAAGGTCACTCGAGCTCTGACCTGAGACATGGGCTAGATTGTCTCGAATCGGTTGAGGACTATCTTTTGCCTCGTTTCATAGATGGAAATCCAATTTCCAAATACGTGACTTTGCGGTTTTATTTGTAAACCTATATATGGCGACATAGTGGCATGGGACGCTCATGCCGCTTACGATTGATACTTATGATTTGAAGTTGTTTTATACACTATGCACTTATAATAGTATCAGGCGATTTGTTTTAACCGTATCAAGCATTCTTTGGCTGTTATAAGGGAAAACCCTATCCTCGGCTGTGTTGCATTGTGTGATGGGACCTGGGTCTTATAACAGCTTCATTTTTCTTTATTTAGCATTGCGCTGTTTGTTTTATGCATTGGTATTCTTGGGAGGAAACCCGTTCCGTGTTATACGGCGTGGTCCCTTGATTTACCTAATGATTTAAAATAAAGATTAATAACTGTTTTAGTTCTCACACCAGTCCCATGACTGACCTGGAGTTTATTGTTTTACCCTAAACTCTGGGTGCCCCTATTTTGACACGGGCAGCTAGTAGTTTTGGTTTTGCAGATTTATATTCACAGGATCCTGGTTTACAGCTGGAACGATATCCAGAAAGCTTTGTATCCGTATATCTCTTCTAGTTGTGTATTGTATTATTTTCCGCTGCTATGTATTTAAATGTAATTTAAATCTCTGATATTTCTGTGTAATATTCATTTATACTCTGTATATTCTTGTAATCTGATGCATTGTTATGATATACAATGAAATGTTCTTTCGTATGCGTTTTGTTGTGGTTTGTTCTCGAACTATCCGGCGCTTTCCTTTACGGGGAAGTTACGGGTCGTTTCATTTGGTATCAGAGCTTTGGTTTACAAAGCTCAGAGAACAAGACACATTAGAACCATACGAAAGAATTCATCAGATATTGGGTTAGTAAAACCCAATGAGAATGACTCGTTAGAGATGGGATCAGTAGTATCCTAGAACGAGTGTGAAGAGTATATTTTTGAAAATGAAAACAAATTTTGTTTTGAAAATTCAAATCAACTATTCGTATTTGATTATTGATTCTATATTGATCGGGACAATCCGATATATAAAGATTTTGCATATATGTCTTGCAAACGTGTATTCGAAGTTTTAATATATTGGGTAGATATAGAATCCCTCTAGTGCCCGGGAATAATTCTGGTGACGGGGCACCATCGCCAGTATTTATTTTCGAGCGACGAAAGTGAGATTTCTATATATTTCCTATCGACTGGTGTGAGAACCGAAACTAGATAGGGCTTATTGTTATGATTTGGCATCAAAAATCTGATTTTTGACTATGTATCAAAGTTATGAATTTGAAAACTCTAATCCACTAATTGATTGATGTTTGTGTTGTTTGTTTATTTGATTGATAATTATGAACCATTTAGCCTAATTGAATCACATATTGAATTATATTGAAAATTGGTTGCGTTTGCTTGCATATACTTGTACTTACCCTGAACAGGTCATAGCAAGGAGGCTAGAGCCAGAGAATAAAATTTGTTTGCCCGACAAATAGGTACATGTTTACTACATAATTTACTGTTTTGTTTGGGTGATGATGATTTTATGAGCCTATTGGCTAGCCGCTTGGCTTTTTCTTTTTCTTTTTGAGATCTGAAGGACCGGTGAAGCTATTTGAAATTCCCCGATGCTCCCGGTGCAGGGGAGGTTATGGCGAAATTTTTCGAAAATTTAGGGTGTTAGCCAAATTTGTGAAATTTTAGAGAACTCTCAGAAACTAAAGAGTTGGAGAATGGAAGCCAGACCGAACGTGGTGTTGATTAATCAAACCACTTTCGACTTTGTTCCTTTTCGGGGACGAAAAGTTTTAAGTGGGGGAGATTGTAATAACCCGAAAATTCTGGGCCAGTTTAAATTTTTTATTTTGGCAATTTTAGCGAATTTTGAATATTTAAAATAGGTTATTTTAAATAATATCGATGAGAAAATTTATTTTGAATATAATTCGATCGTATATATTATATACGTCGTCGTTAGAATATAAATAATTATTTATATTTATAAATAGAATTGAAAATGGCGCGGTAGTTCGATAATTCGATTTCAAACTTCAATTGAATGTACCGGGTGCAAAACAATCCGGATTTTAGTGAAACCAAAAATGATAGGATCAAATTGATAATATCTTTCCAACGAATCCGAAAAATCAAGATTTCATAGCGGGAATCAAAAGATATGTCCAGTTGAAAATTCTGAATAGTCGCTATGGAATTCAGGCCCTTAAAAATGGACATTTTGCAAACGACCTCGGATTTCGACGAAACCAGTTTTGTTGGGTCCGTGATGTAAAGTTATTGCTAGGTTTCAAATTTCATAATTTTTCGAATCAATATGTGAGCGTGGCAAAAGAAAACGCGTTTGACCAGTTTTAGTTGATTTTAATCGACTGGAAATTGGCCATTTTTCCAACGGTCTCAGAATTCGACGAAACTAGTTTTGTTAGGACCGTATCGTCCATACGAAGCTAGAAAATATTTTTCAGGAATTTTTCTAGTTAGTATGTGACCTCGGTAATTTGAAATGTACGTTTAAAATTCAATATAGTGATTTAAATGTAAATTCAACGAAAACTGATCGAAATGATTGAATCAGCTTACGAGACATATCCCATTGTGTTCAGAATGTGGGTAATTAGCTAGGGGTGACAGTCGTTGGGTTCGATTTGGTGTTTGGATGCGAAATTCAATTTTAAAAGAACTTTGAATTAAAATATTATTTAAATTAAATATAAATAGCAAAGCTAAACCCTAACTCTCCTTCCCAAATTAGTAGCCGCCACCCTCTATTTTCAAAGCTCAGAAACAACGGGAATTCCTCTTCCCCATTCTCCTAATCCGCTCCACAATATTCCAAACTTCCAAATACCAATTGAGGAGCATTCCACGTTCTCTCCATCCTCCTCGGTACGATCGGATTTCGTTCAGTATTTTGGATGTATTAAGGCCTGAAAGGGGCCGAATCTCGAGCAAGATTGCGGGATGATGGCGGGCTCGAGCTTCGAGGCGTGGGGTGGGAATGGAAGCACAGTCGGATGCGCTCACGGTGGTGCAGCCTGATGGGGCTCCGGACCCTACAGTTGCACGCAGTTCGAGGAAAGAGAAGTCGAGCGGGGTTCGATTTTTATACGGACGATGGAGATGATGAAAAAGGGGTTGTTTTAAACATGGCTGAAGGTATAACAGTGAAGTTTTGTCTTGTTTTATTTATTTATTTCAATGTAATTTGTTTAGTTAATTAAACAGTAATTAAATTTAAAAATGTTAGGGATTAAAAATATATAAAATAGAAATTGTTTTATAAAATGAAATAGCGAATATTTTATAAAATATAATTATCGTTGGTTTATAAAATAAAGTTATCATTGTTTTCAAATAAAATTAGTAATATTTTAAAATATCTATAGCAAGAATAAAAATATGGTTTTCAAAATATCTATAGGTAGAATAAAAATATGGTTTTCAAAATATCTATAGCAAGAATAAAAAGATGTTTTTTAATATAAATTTCATGAAACAGACTGCGTTGGAATTTCGGATAAAATACAAGCTGTTCGGAAATTCAGAAAATCAGCCGCATGGAGTGGAAACCCAAGGTGAGAATTTCTCACCTTTCAATTTCTTTTTCTAGTTATATATATATACTAGGATGCAGACGGTGCTTAGTAGCACCCGACACAATCGTCCACAGACCATGGACTTGTTTGTTTGGTTGCATAGATTAGTTGGATATTTGATTTGAATTTGGTTGTTGGGTGAATTTGATTGATGTGTGAATGGCGTGGGCCTTCACTAGACCGGGGATAAGGCTAGGCCTCGTCCCGTTGCTAGTATCGTGCCGTTATGCCGCCGAAATTTTCTAAAATATGTTAGAAAAATAAAAATACCCTTTTATTTGAAGAATGAACTGAATAGAGATTCATATGTTAAAATAAAATGTTTTATCGTTAAAAATATAATTTTTAACGTGAAGTGAATAAAATAAAATATTCATTTACAAACCGGATGGTTTGTTTATGTACACCTATTTGAATGACATTGATTGGGACGATAACTTTTACACATCGCCCAACTGCACGAATAAAATCTGTGTTTGATTGTTTGAAACCCCACACGGGTATTGGGATGAAATTTGAAGTTCACTCATCCTGATTGATTAAATATGTCGATCGATTGATTGACAGGCTGTTATAAGCGTTAGATATCTATATTTGATACTTATACAGTATAGTGCACTTTGGTTGATGGTTGATTATTTTTCAATGCTATTATATGTGTGTAATGTATGAAAATCCATATAATTAACTTTATATGGTAATTGATTGGGCCTCATTCCAGTTTTAAAATAGAAATATTTGAAATAGAATTATTCGAAATGGAATATTTGAAAATATCAATATATGAAGCCGTGTTGATTAGATTGACGCCATTTTGACGTAAACGATATTTATATCGATTTTATTCATTTCGAAATGAATTGAATTGAAAACGATTTCGAAATGAATTGAATTGAAAACGATTTCGAAATGAATTGAATTGAAAACGATTTCGAAATGAATTGAATTGAAAACGATTTCGAAATGAATTGAATTGAAAACGATTTCGAAATGAATTGAATTGAAAACGATTTCGAAATGAATTGAATTGAAAACGATTTCGAAATGAATTGAATTGAAAGCGAATTCAAATTGAATTGAAAGCGAATTGAAATGAATTCAAATTGAATTGAAATTTGAATTGAATAGAAATGAATTTTAAAACGAATTTATAAAGAAGAATTCAATTTTGATTTGAATTGAAATGGAAGTTGAAATTGCTTTTGAAACGAATTTAAAACTATTTATATAATTCGTTTTAAATAGAAATCGACGAAATATATATTATATATATTATATATATAATATAATGGCCTGAATAGAACGCGCCGCGCCGCGATAGTTCGTGAATTTCGACCATTTATTTCAAACGGACATTACGGGAGATCCGACCGTCGGATTCTCCTAAAACCGGAACCGTTGGGTTCGTATCGAAAAGAGCTTTCTAGCGAATGTTAGAAATTTGAAATCTAACGGTTGGATTTGGAATTATGTCCAAATCAAATTTGAAAAAGGTCGCTGTAAGTGCAGTTCGATGGCCATTGATGGAAATCGACTGTACGGGCCTTGATAAAATTATTAAAAATAGTAATAATTTGTGTAAAATCATAAGAAATGATTTGTGAAGATTTGGGATGAAAAACTTCATGTTTGAAAAGATAAAAATAGATTTTTATCGAAATAAACTAGTTTTGAACTAGAATGATAATTCTATTTATTTTTAAGTAAATAAATTGAATTTGAAAAGGGTTTTAAAAATAACCAGAATTTCCAATGATTGCATTGGAGTGGATTTGAATCGAAATTGTCTTTGGAATATTTCGATGTTGGAATTCGTGATTATACAGGTGTTGTTATGGAAATTTGAAAGATATATATTTATATCGTTATTTCCAATACGACATTTGTTAGTCGTAGAATTTGATATTGAATATAAGCCGATGTATTTTCTATTCAGAGCCTTGTATTGAATATCGAATGTGATTTGGGTTTTTCGTGAATGGTGTCTTCACTAAGACTTTTCTTGAACCCAGTTGAGAAAAGATTAAATCTTTTTAGTTAGATTTAATGAAGTGTACTAATTAAATGATATTTAATTGGAATTGAATTGGTATTGATTTTTGGGTTTATCGTGAACAGTGTTTTAAATAACACTCGTTCTTTAACCCGATAATTAATGGAAGGTGATTTTGGGTTTATCGTGAACCGTGTTTTAAATGACACTGATTCTTTAACCCAGTAAACGATTAAAACTAAGTGGAGTTTTAATGAATCTTTAATTAGATTGAAATGATCAAAAATGGAGTATCACCAGTTTTGCTCCAGGCGATAGTTAAATCTTTAATTAGATTTGAACGTGAAATGGTAATTGAATTTACCGATAACACCGTGGTGTTAGAGATGAAGTATAACCAGTTGTACTTCATGGGATGAATAGGTTGGGATTGGGAAATAAAATAAATGATTACTTCGGTGTGGTTCGCTAATCCCGACTAGTTTGAATTGATATTCAAAGGAGATTAAAGGATAAATTTAAAGAATTTATCTTGGATAAAATTAATGGGAACTTTTTCCCAAAGTATAGGAATATTTGAATAAAAGAATATTCTGAATTGGAATGAGGCGTATGTTGTGTTTGTGTAACACTTTTATAATATATACGCGAGTTATTCAGAAAGACCGGGTTTATCCCATTCTGAATAACTGATTCGACGTGGTGTCGAAGATGAAGACGGTGGTCGAAGACCAGAAGTCTTCACGTCGTTTGGGTGATTACTGATGATCTTGATTGGGCTGTACACCCAAGAAGATGGAAACAGTTGGTGATCGTCCAGACGTACTTGGAGATCGATGGATATGCGGGGTACTAGGTGCCTCCGGTTTCGTTCAGACCCAGAACGGACTTGTAAATGGACTGTGTGTCTGACATTGGATTTTAGTCTGTGTGATTGATCTCTATTAAATATATATCTGTTTGGCGGCGGAGAATTTATTCTCTTGCTTAACGCCCTTCTCTGAGACGTACGAGCTCAGGGGTTATATATTGATGGATATCAAACGCATGGAGTGAATTGCCTGTGTGGCATGCCTAAGTGGCAATTGATCGAGGCTTCTGTTGAAAAGCAAAGTCTTGTGGTGATGATCAAAGCAAGGCCTTCGTGGCGTAGCTTTGTGTAACGTTTACTTCGCGTGTTTCACACCCGGTATGAACCAAAAACGGGAGACGGACCTCAGGGAGGGCATGCGTTTCCTTCTAGCTAAAAAGTGGCATCAGTGGTTTTACACGCCCTGACGAGTTTGACTTATGTGGTTGTTGCTGTTGCGAGGCGCCTCGGATTGATCGGTCGTTCTCGAACCGATGGAGTCATTTGGTTGGCTCATTTACGCCCCAAAGGGCGGGGAAACGTAGTGTTCAGGCATTTTAATCCACATCGGTGGACCGGCCCTGTCGCTCTAAGGTCACTCGAGCTCTGACCTGAGACATGGGCTAGATTGTCTCGAATCGGTTGAGGACTATCTTTTGCCTCGGTTCATAGATGGAAATCCAATTTCCAAATACGTGACTTTGCGGTTTTATTTGTAAACCTATATATGGCGACATAGTGGCATGGGACGCTCATGCCGCCTACGATTGATACTTATGATTTGAAGTTGTTTTATACACTATGCACTTATAATAGTATCAGGCGATTTGTTTTAACCGTATCAAGCATTCTTTGGCTGTTATAAGGGAAAACCCTATCCTCGGCTGTGTTGCATTGTGTGATGGGACCTGGGTCTTATAACAGCTTCATTTTTCTTTATTTAGCATTGCGCTGTTTGTTTTATGCACTGGTATTCTTGGGAGGAAACCCGTTCCGTGTTATACGGCGTGGTCCCTTGATTTACCTAATGATTTAAAATAAAGATTAATAACTGTTTTAGTTCTCACACCAGTCCCATGACTGACCTGGAGTTTATTGTTTTACCCTAAACTCTGGGTGCCCCTATTTTGACACGGGCAGCTAGTAGTTTTGGTTTTGCAGATTTATATTCACAGGATCCTGGTTTACAGCTGGAACGATATCCAGAAAGCTTTGTATCCGTATATCTCTTCTAGTTGTGTATTGTATTATTTTCCGCTGCTATGTATTTAAATGTAATTTAAATCTCTGATATTTCTGTGTAATATTCATTTATACTCTGTATATTCTTGTAATCTGATGCATTGTTATGATATACAATGAAATGTTCTTTCGTATGCGTTTTGTTGTGGTTTGTTCTCGAACTATCCGGCGCTTTCCTTTACGGGGAAGTTACGGGTCGTTTCATTTGGTATCAGAGCTTTGGTTTACAAAGCTCAGAGAACAAGACACATTAGAACCATACGAAAGAATTCATCAGATATTGGGTTAGTAAAACCCAATGAGAATGACTCGTTAGAGATGGGATCAGTAGTATCCTAGAACGAGTGTGAAGAGTATATTTTTGAAAATGAAAACAAATTTTGTTTTGAAAATTCAAATCAACTATTCGTATTTGATTATTGATTCTATATTGATCGGGACAATCCGATATATAAAGATTTTGCATATATGTCTTGCAAACGTGTATTCGAAGTTTTAATATATTGGGTAGATATAGAATCCCTCTAGTGCCCGGGAATAATTCTGGTGACGGGGCACCATCGCCAGTATTTATTTTCGAGCGACGAAAGTGAGATTTCTATATATTTCCTATCGACTGGTGTGAGAACCGAAACTAGATAGGGCTTATTGTTATGATTTGGCATCAAAAATCTGATTTTTGACTATGTATCAAAGTTATGAATTTGAAAACTCTAATCCACTAATTGATTGATGTTTGTGTTGTTTGTTTATTTGATTGATAATTATGAACCATTTAGCCTAATTGAATCACATATTGAATTATATTGAAAATTGGTTGCGTTTGCTTGCATATACTTGTACTTACCCTGAACAGGTCATAGCAAGGAGGCTAGAGCCAGAGAATAAAATTTGTTTGCCCGACAAATAGGTACATGTTTACTACATAATTTACTGTTTTGTTTGGGTGATGATGATTTTATGAGCCTATTGGCTAGCCGCTTGGCTTTTTCTTTTTCTTTTTGAGATCTGAAGGACCGGTGAAGCTATTTGAAATTCCCCGATGCTCCCGGTGCAGGGGAGGTTATGGCGAAATTTTTCGAAAATTTAGGGTGTTAGCCAAATTTGTGAAATTTTAGAGAACTCTCAGAAACTAAAGAGTTGGAGAATGGAAGCCAGACCGAACGTGGTGTTGATTAATCAAACCACTTTCGACTTTGTTCCTTTTCGGGGACGAAAAGTTTTAAGTGGGGGAGATTGTAATAACCCGGAAATTCTGGGCCAGTTTAAAATTTTTATTTTGGCAATTTTAGCGAATTTTGAATATTTAAAATAGGTTATTTTAAATAATATCGATGAGAAAATTTATTTTGAATATAATTCGATCGTATATATTATATACGTCGTCGTTAGAATATAAATAATTATTTATATTTATAAATAGAATTGAAAATGGCGCGGTAGTTCGATAATTCGATTTCAAACTTCAATTGAATGTACCGGGTGCAAAACAATCCGGATTTTAGTGAAACCAAAAATGATAGGATCAAATTGATAATATCTTTCCAACGAATCCGAAAAATCAAGATTTCATAGCGGGAATCAAAAGATATGTCCAGTTGAAAATTCTGAATAGTCGCTATGGAATTCAGGCCCTTAAAAATGGACATTTTGCAAACGACCTCGGATTTCGACGAAACCAGTTTTGTTGGGTCCGTGATGTAAAGTTATTGCTAGGTTTCAAATTTCATAATTTTTCGAATCAATATGTGAGCGTGGCAAAAGAAAACGCGTTTGACCAGTTTTAGTTGATTTTAATCGACTGGAAATTGGCCATTTTTCCAACGGTCTCAGAATTCGACGAAACTAGTTTTGTTAGGACCGTATCGTCCATACGAAGCTAGAAAATATTTTTCAGGAATTTTTCTAGTTAGTATGTGACCTCGGTAATTTGAAATGTACGTTTAAAATTCAATATAGTGATTTAAATGTAAATTCAACGAAAACTGATCGAAATGATTGAATCAGCTTACGAGACATATCCCATTGTGTTCAGAATGTGGGTAATTAGCTAGGGGTGACAGTCGTTGGGTTCGATTTGGTGTTTGGATGCGAAATTCAATTTTAAAAGAACTTTGAATTAAAATATTATTTAAATTAAATATAAATAGCAAAGCTAAACCCTAACTCTCCTTCCCAAATTAGTAGCCGCCACCCTCTATTTTCAAAGCTCAGAAACAACGGGAATTCCTCTTCCCCATTCTCCTAATCCGCTCCACAATATTCCAAACTTCCAAATACCAATTGAGGAGCATTCCACGTTCTCTCCATCCTCCTCGGTACGATCGGATTTCGTTCAGTATTTTGGATGTATTAAGGCCTGAAAGGGGCCGAATCTCGAGCAAGATTGCGGGATGATGGCGGGCTCGAGCTTCGAGGCGTGGGGTGGGAATGGAAGCACAGTCGGATGCGCTCACGGTGGTGCAGCCTGATGGGGCTCCGGACCCTACAGTTGCACGCAGTTCGAGGAAAGAGAAGTCGAGCGGGGTTCGATTTTTATACGGACGATGGAGATGATGAAAAAGGGGTTGTTTTAAACATGGCTGAAGGTATAACAGTGAAGTTTTGTCTTGTTTTATTTATTTATTTCAATGTAATTTGTTTAGTTAATTAAACAGTAATTAAATTTAAAAATGTTAGGGATTAAAAATATATAAAATAGAAATTGTTTTATAAAATGAAATAGCGAATATTTTATAAAATATAATTATCGTTGGTTTATAAAATAAAGTTATCATTGTTTTCAAATAAAATTAGTAATATTTTAAAATATCTATAGCAAGAATAAAAATATGGTTTTCAAAATATCTATAGGTAGAATAAAAATATGGTTTTCAAAATATCTATAGCAAGAATAAAAAGATGTTTTTTAATATAAATTTCATGAAACAGACTGCGTTGGAATTTCGGATAAAATATAAGCTGTTCGGAAATTCAGAAAATCAGTCGCATGGAGTGGAAACCCAAAGTGAGAATTTCTCACCTTTCAATTTCTTTTTCTAGTTATATATATATACTAGGATGCAGACGGTGCTTAGTAGCACCCGACACAATCGTCCACAGACCATGGACTTGTTTGTTTGGTTGCATAGATTAGTTGGATATTTGATTTGAATTTGGTTGTTGGGTGAATTTGATTGATGTGTGAATGGCGTGGGCCTTCACTAGACCGGGGATAAGGCTAGGCCTCGTCCCGTTGCTAGTATCGTGCCGTTATGCCGCCGAAATTTTCTAAAATATGTTAGAAAAATAAAAATACCCTTTTATTTGAAGAATGAACTGAATAGAGATTCATATGTTAAAATAAAATGTTTTATCGTTAAAAATATAATTTTTAACGTGAAGTGAATAAAATAAAATATTCATTTACAAACCGGATGGTTTGTTTATGTACACCTATTTGAATGACATTGATTGGGACGATAACTTTTACACATCGCCCAACTGCACGAATAAAATCTGTGTTTGATTGTTTGAAACCCCACACGGGTATTGGGATGAAATTTGAAGTTCACTCATCCTGATTGATTAAATATGTCGATCGATTGATTGACAGGCTGTTATAAGCGTTAGATATCTATATTTGATACTTATACAGTATAGTGCACTTTGGTTGATGGTTGATTATTTTTCAATGCTATTATATGTGTGTAATGTATGAAAATCCATATAATTAACTTTATATGGTAATTGATTGGGCCTCATTCCAGTTTTAAAATAGAAATATTTGAAATAGAATTATTCGAAATGGAATATTTGAAAATATCAATATATGAAGCCGTGTTGATTAGATTGACGCCATTTTGACGTAAACGATATTTATATCGATTTTATTCATTTCGAAATGAATTGAATTGAAAACGATTTCGAAATGAATTGAATTGAAAACGATTTCGAAATGAATTGAATTGAAAACGATTTCGAAATGAATTGAATTGAAAACGATTTCGAAATGAATTGAATTGAAAACGATTTCGAAATGAATTGAATTGAAAACGATTTCGAAATGAATTGAATTGAAAACGATTTCGAAATGAATTGAATTGAAAGCGAATTCAAATTGAATTGAAAGCGAATTGAAATGAATTCAAATTGAATTGAAATTTGAATTGAATAGAAATGAATTTTAAAACGAATTTATAAAGAAGAATTCAATTTTGATTTGAATTGAAATGGAAGTTGAAATTGCTTTTGAAACGAATTTAAAACTATTTATATAATTCGTTTTAAATAGAAATCGACGAAATATATATTATATATATTATATATATAATATAATGGCCTGAATAGAACGCGCCGCGCCGCGATAGTTCGTGAATTTCGACCATTTATTTCAAACGGACATTACGGGAGATCCGACCGTCGGATTCTCCTAAAACCGGAACCGTTGGGTTCGTATCGAAAAGAGCTTTCTAGCGAATGTTAGAAATTTGAAATCTAACGGTTGGATTTGGAATTATGTCCAAATCAAATTTGAAAAAGGTCGCTGTAAGTGCAGTTCGATGGCCATTGATGGAAATCGACTGTACGGGCCTTGATAAAATTATTAAAAATAGTAATAATTTGTGTAAAATCATAAGAAATGATTTGTGAAGATTTGGGATGAAAAACTTCATGTTTGAAAAGATAAAAATAGATTTTTATCGAAATAAACTAGTTTTGAACTAGAATGATAATTCTATTTATTTTTAAGTAAATAAATTGAATTTGAAAAGGGTTTTAAAAATAACCAGAATTTCCAATGATTGCATTGGAGTGGATTTGAATCGAAATTGTCTTTGGAATATTTCGATGTTGGAATTCGTGATTATACAGGTGTTGTTATGGAAATTTGAAAGATATATATTTATATCGTTATTTCCAATACGACATTTGTTAGTCGTAGAATTTGATATTGAATATAAGCCGATGTATTTTCTATTCAGAGCCTTGTATTGAATATCGAATGTGATTTGGGTTTTTCGTGAATGGTGTCTTCACTAACACTGTTCTTGAACCCAGTTGAGAAAAGATTAAATCTTTTTAGTTAGATTTAATGAAGTGTACTAATTAAATGATATTTAATTGGAATTGAATTGGTATTGATTTTTGGGTTTATCGTGAACAGTGTTTTAAATAACACTCGTTCTTTAACCCGATAATTAATGGAAGGTGATTTTGGGTTTATCGTGAACCGTGTTTTAAATGACACTGATTCTTTAACCCAGTAAACGATTAAAACTAAGTGGAGTTTTAATGAATCTTTAATTAGATTGAAATGATCGAAAATGGAGTATCACCAGTTTTGCTCCAGGCGATAGTTAAATCTTTAATTAGATTTGAACGTGAAATGGTAATTGAATTTACCGATAACACCGTGGTGTTAGAGATGAAGTATAACCAGTTGTACTTCATGGGATGAATAGGTTGGGATTGGGAAATAAAATAAATGATTACTTCGGTGTGGTTCGCTAATCCCGACTAGTTTGAATTGATATTCAAAGGAGATTAAAGGATAAATTTAAAGAATTTATCTTGGATAAAATTAATGGGAACTTTTTCCCAAAGTATAGGAATATTTGAATAAAAGAATATTCTGAATTGGAATGGGGCGTATGTTGTGTTTGTGTAACACTTTTATAATATATACGCGAGTTATTCAGAAAGACCGGGTTTATCCCATTCTGAATAACTGATTCGACGTGGTGTCGAAGATGAAGACGGTGGTCGAAGACCAGAAGTCTTCACGTCGTTTGGGTGATTACTGATGATCTTAATTGGGCTGTACACCCAAGAAGATGGAAACAGTCGGTGATCGTCCTGACGTACTTGGAGATCGATGGATATGCGGGGTACTAGGTGCCTCCGGTTTCGTTCAGACCCAGAACGGACTTGTAAATGGACTGTGTGTCTGACATTGGATTTTAGTCTGTGTGATTGATCTCTATTAAATATATATCTGTTTGGCGGCGGAGAATTTATTCTCTTGCTTAACGCCCTTCTCTGAGACGTACGAGCTCAGGGGTTATATATTGATGGATATCAAACGCATGGAGTGAATTGCCTGTGTGGCATGCCTAAGTGGCAATTGATCGAGGCTTCTGTTGAAAAGCAAAGTCTTGTGGTGATGATCAAAGCAAGGCTTTTGTGGCGTAGCTTTGTGTAACGTTTACTTCGCGTGTTTCACACCCGGTATGAACCAAAAACGGGAGACGGACCTCAGGGAGGGCATGCGTTTCCTTCTAGCTAAAAAGTGGCATCAGTGGTTTTACACGCCCTGACGAGTTTGACTTATGTGGTTGTTGCTGTTGCGAGGCGCCTCGGATTGATCGGTCGTTCTCGAAACGATGGAGTCATTTGGTTGGCTCATTTACGCCCCAAAGGGCGGGGAAACGTAGTGTTCAGGCATTTTAATCCACATCGGTGGACCGGCCCTGTCGCTCCAAGGTCACTCGAGCTCTGACCTGAGACATGGGCTAGATTGTCTCGAATCGGTTGAGGACTATCTTTTGCCTCGGTTCATAGATGGAAATCCAATTTCCAAATACGTGACTTTGCGGTTTTATTTGTAAACCTATATATGGCGACATAGTGGCATGGGACGCTCATGCCGCCTATGATTGATACTTATGATTTGAAGTTGTTTTATACACTATGCACTTATAATAGTATCAGGCGATTTGTTTTAACCGTATCAAGCATTCTTTGGCTGTTATAAGGGAAAACCCTATCCTCGGCTGTGTTGCATTGTGTGATGGGACCTGGGTCTTATAACAGCTTCATTTTTCTTTATTTAGCATTGCGCTGTTTGTTTTATGCACTGGTATTCTTGGGAGGAAACCCGTTCCGTGTTATACGGCGTGGTCCCTTGATTTACCTAATGATTTAAAATAAAGATTAATAACTGTTTTAGTTCTCACACCAGTCCCATGACTGACCTGGAGTTTATTGTTTTAACATAAACTCTAGGTGCCCCTATTTTGACACGGGCAGCTAGTAGTTTTGGTTTTGCAGATTTATATTCACAGGATCCTGGTTTACAGCTGGAACGATATCCGGAAAGCTTTGTATCCGTATATCTCTTCTAGTTGTGTATTGTATTATTTTCCGCTGCTATGTATTTAAATGTAATTTAAATCTCTGATATTTCTGTGTAATATTCATTTATACTCTGTATATTCTTGTAATCTGATGCATTGTTGTGATATACAATGAAATGTTCTTTCGTATGCGTTTTGTTGTGGTTTGTTCTCGAACTATCCGGCGCTTTCCTTTACGGGGAAGTTACGGGTCGTTTCAGTCAAGGAGTTTAGTCATGTCCTTTTACTTTTCAATGGATGTTCACTTAGTTCATTTTCAGTTTGTTTTAGTAATGTTGTTTATTTCAGGTCCTTACCTTTTCTTTTACTTCCATTCAGTCTGTTCTCTTTGTTTAAGTTGTACTCTTAAGTGATCCTTCATTCTATTCATTTTTCCTACCATATTATTTAGTTCTTATAGTTATGTTTCTACATTATTCAGTTTATTACTATTTTTTCATTAGTTTTATTTTTATCTTATATTTTGTTTGGAATTGGTTAATATGCCAATGTGGCGATCAGGGCAGGCCAACAAACTCTTAGCCTCTTACTAGGTAAGAGCACGTCTTTCCATTGTGCCACACTACAATTACTATATTTATCTTATATATATGTATATATGTGTGCGTGTGAGCATGCGCGTACAGACACACACATATGAGCGCACCGGTTTACGTGAATATTTACTTATATATGTGTGTTGACTTCAAATTTGGTTGATCAAATTAGGTGTTGCAACCAAATTTGAAGTTAACATTTTGGAGCCACGTATGGGACCATCTTAATGGCAACTCGAAGTTTAAGATATAGTCTGGCAATGACAGAGAAGAGAAGGGATACTTCGCAACTGAAAGGAATTAAGAAGACCACGGATATTTTCTATTGGAAATGCCTCTATGAATCTCACAAGGGAAGACATGGATGAAGTAGTTTATCAAATGCATAATTGCCTTGAATGTTAGGAAGACATGCTCAGAAGGCATGAGTGAAACAACCAAAAGTCAAAGTCTGGGCGTTGGAATCAGACTCGATAGAGAGCAAACAACTCCACATGTTCTGGTGCAGACTCCAATCAATCTATGCGGGTCAGTACCAATCTAGGTCTCCGGATCAACACCAGTTCTTCTTGGCTAGTGTAACACACCCACATCTCTTAACATTACTAGTATGAGAATTTCGCTAAGGTATGTGTAGCGTATAGTATAAAAGAACATAATAAAGACTAAAATTCATAAACCAGCATATGAGAACACAACAAAAAATTTTGAAACTTTATTTAAAACCCGAACATAAGTGTCATTACATAATAAAATGTACTTCAATCATAAACCCACAACTGTCTTATGAAAAAGCAACATAATTAGAGTACAAAATAAAAATCCTTCTCAACATCAAATATGGAAACAAAACATAATAAGACAAGCAGAAATCTCCAATAAACTATAACGACCCGTATTTTTACGATCGAATAATTAATTTACTTAATTATTTAAATAATGGTTAGGTAATTTAAAATAGCTTTAATTTAATATTACTAAATATTTATTTAATATAGATAATTAAATAATATATTTAATTTTTGAAATAATCAGAAATAGCTGAAATAACAATATTGTGTGTATTGGATTATTTAAAAATATTTAATCCAGTTTAGAGTTGAATTATAATAATGAATTTATTTATAAATGTCATTTGAACGTAGAAATTATATTATAATAATAATCGAGCTCGAAATGGCGTGGCAGTTCTAATGTGACGATTCGAACTTTAAACGAATATACAGAATCCATTTTAAATCGGATTTCTGTGAAACAAGAAATGTTCGGAGTTGGTGAAGTATATTTTTCTAATGGAAGAGAAAAATTGAGATTTCGTTGTGTTAATTGTGAGTTGTGTCCAAATCAAATTTTAGAAAAGCCGCTATGGAATTCCTTTATGATTTATAACGATTTATTTATATTATAAATGGATTTTTCAATATAAATTGAAACTGATTTAATCTGGATTGGAAATGTCGAGTTATAAATTCAAATAGGAATATTTTGGAGCTATATTATATTCTGTGTGAATATATATACGATAATATTTATTTATTAATATTTAATTTAATTATTTTTAAATATATTAATATTTAAATGGGTTTATTTAGAGCTTTAAAGATAGCCATTTTTGCAAACGACCTTCGTTTTCGACGAAACTAATTTTATTGGGTCTGGAATATTAAATTATTATAAGATTTTAATTTTCATGATTTTTGGAGTCAGTATGTGGTCGTACGGGATTTTAATATAAAATATAGTCAATAAATTGACTTTAAAAATACGTTGTGTGAGCAAATGTAGTCGGAATTCGACGAAACAAGTTTTGTTGGGTCCGTAATGTCAAACTATAGTTGCATGCCCATTTTCATGATTTTTGGATATCGTGTGTGATCATATAGATTTTTAAAAGACGAAAATACAAATAGAAACGAGAATATAAATTAATATAAAATGAATGAAGCTTCTACGACAAGCTAAATATATTCTATAAATATCCCCTTACACCCCTTAGCCCTAATTCAATTTCATTCCCTGGTCAAAAGCTTCTTGGCCGCCAGTGAAAATACTTCAGCAGTAAAATTGAGAGTTTGAAATTTATTATAAAACCGAATAAAAATCTATAAATCAAAGTATATATATTCGGAATCGTTATGGGTTACTCTTCAATTTACGGTAGGTTGTTTATGTGATGACCCCAAACTAGGGCTACACAAAGTATGGGTTGGGTCAGGTTAGACCAAATACTTCATCCGACCCGCATAGATATGGGTTTAAGGTAGCTCAACTTGTACCTGACCCTATATGAGGTTGGATATGGGTTTGGTTGAAGTATGGGTTAGGTCGGGTTAAGTAAGGTTGGGTTGGGTCACTTGAATACAATAGAAAATGAAAATATGAGGGATTTTTTCTCAAAGTAATATCAAAATATTCAGCATAATATATCAGATTTTAGCTAGCATAATGCATTTAAAATAACCGATTCATTATAAGAAATATAATTAAAATTTCATTGTAAAACACATCATATGAAATTAATTTACTGCATAGTTGAGCAAGTGTTTCATTTTAAAATACATTAAAATGCTCTTTAAAATATATTTATCAAATTCTTTCTAGTTTGGATTGACATGAAATATATTTTTTGTACATTTATTATAGAATAAATAAACATTATTCTAGGATTATACTATTATAATTTTAATTGGATGGATATTAAATTAGTTTTTTTAAAAATAGGTTTGGTTTGGGTTAAAATGAGATTGGGTTGAACAAAATGTCAAACCCGAACCGCATATAGTATGGGTTACAAATTATAACCCATATCTGACCCGAACTAGGATGGGTTGGGTTGGGTTTATGTGGGTTGGGTTGGGTTGGTGGGTTGGGTCGGGTTGGATATGGGTTGTGTGCAGCCCTACCCCAAACCCCCGTGCGACGGTGGAAAGGATAATCATTGGAATATAACACATTAATCAACATTAGCAGATGATAGATAATAGCATAAACATGAAAATAGAATAATTTACATCAATATGACAGCGAAATCATAAATGTAATAAACATCAGAGTGGCACAATCATAGGATACAACTTAGTGCATAAAGGAAATGATCAGTCTAAATCGAGATCAACGGTACATATACATCAAATAACACATAATAGAGATAATCAGTCTACATCGTGATCAGCGGTACATATACATAGGATAATACTAGCGGAAATGTCAATATCCAAAATACAGAGAAAGCCAGTATTCGCCATTAGCCAAAAACGCACTCCATGCTATAGTGCTAAGCCAAAATAAATCCTACAACCTGTCACTTGGCTTCCCGTGTAAAAAGAGGGGAACCTGAGTTCGCAAGGTGAAACAAACTACGAGTCAGTCATGAGACTGGTATGAGAAATCTACTTAACTGATTTAACAATAAACTTAAGGCAAATCAAAGGACCACGCTGTTGACGCAGAACGGGTTTTCTCCATTGACTGTCAGTGCATGAAATAAAGTAAATCTTTTAATCAACGTAATGCTTTTTACAGAAAATGCAACCATTATAAGACTCAGGTCCCATCACACAATGCAATCGCAAACCAAAGGATAGAGTTTTACCTTATAATGGTCAAAATATGCTTAATACGTATAAAGCAAAGTCATTTGATATTATTGCTAGTGAATATATGCTTCAGAAGCGATTTCAATCATAATGAATCAATCATAGACGGCATAGTACCCCGTACCACTATGTTGTCATACTAGTTTTACAATCAAATCCGTGATTTCGTATTCGAAATTGGATTCCATCATGAGTCGAGGCTAGGGATCATCTCCTCACCGCTTCAAGACGCTCTAACAAATGTCTCAGGACTGCACACTCTGGGCAACCTTGTTGTAGCATCCCGGAAATTTTACAGTAGGAATGTGTAATTAATTAAAAATTTAATTATCAATAATCAATTTTTTTTGTATTAATACTCGTGTTAGAAATTTAAAATCAAATATATTTTAAGTTGAATTGAATCCAATTCAGAATGGTTGATAGATGATCAAATATTTATTTTTGAGTATTTGAATTGAATTTGGTGGAATAGTCCAATTGGATTTGAAATTCGATTTATAATTTAAAATAGTTGAATTAGAAAAATAATAATAAACATTAACAATAAATAAATTAGAAATTTTATTTTGTCTATATATATATATATATATATATATATATGGAAAGTTGACTTGGGTATGGTATAATTTTGTATATATAGAAATTTAAATTAACGTTTCAATTTGGGTTTGAAACGAACAGAGCTATTGTAGACAAATGAAATAAAATTTATGAACCAGTAAATAATTTAAAAATAAAATAAAATATTATGCAAATGAATTCGGAGTATAACCTAACTATTTTTATTGGAATTAGAACGAGAAAACGAAAAGGTGCATATAATTTTCGTCGCGTTCAAAGTTGTATTGGCAATATGAAATCTGAGCGTCTATGGTATATACGGTAGAACAAAATAGGGATCGCTCCTTTTATTTTAACACCGCACTGTAATTTCCTTCATGCTTAAGCCATCGAAAATTACCTCCCTCGGTAATACCCGTGCATACCTAACTTCTGAAACGCAACTCTATCCTAAACATTTATGATTTTGGTTTTGTTCTTATCCCCGTTTTTGCGTCTATAAATCACACACTTCCTCCCCAAATCCTTCAACAGCAACAATTGTTCTCCTTTTAATTTAAATGGCTGGAGGCCAATTTTTTCTTTCCCCAAAAATCAAAATTTCCATTTTTCACCCGAAATCGAATCCATGGCCTTCCCAAATCAAAAACAAAACCCGTCGCCTGAAGCATCGCGTCGCCACCTGAGTTCCTGAGCTGCTGGAAGTTGCACCCTTTACCAACCTATTCCGCGTTCGAAGCCTGCCATCTTGTTGTCCCTGAAGCCGCTTCACCTTCGATTACGTCTCCAATCGAGTTCGTTGTTTCGCTGTTGTCTTTAGGTGAGTACTCACTCATGATTAATCATTGATTCAGGTTTATTAACTTCTGAAATTAGTCACTGGGGTTGATTTTGTTGGCTGCTATGTCTTGCAATTGAACACTGTTGTGAGTTGCCTCGTTTATTTGTTGCGTGAATTACCCCCTTTTGGTTTCGGTCACTGTTTATTTTAAATTGTCTTGTTTTAGGGAAGCTTTAGTTCAGTTGCATTTTTAATAATTTTATTCAGAAAAGAAAGAATTCATTTTTAAGCAAATGTTAGTTATACACAAAAATATGAGAAACTTGTTAACACTTACAGTTGGGTTTTTATAATTTATGTATAAGGATAAGCATACTTTCACCTTGTATTTATCGTCTCCTGTATACACTTTGTCTGGTGGGAAAATTTAGTTGTATCGTGGCATATACACATATTTCATTTATAAAGTGCCTTGCCCACTAGCACCTTGTTTTGTTTATGACCGGAAAGGAGCATTATCCTGTAAGTGTTGTTTAATCTCAACCTAACCTATGGTGGTTACCCTCGTACCATTAGTAGAAGTTTGAAACATACACTGTTATGATCTGAAATGGTTTAGCGAAATGGTATAGACTGTTATGACCTAAAATGGTGTATATTGCGATGCAAAAGTATATATATATATCTTTACATCTACTTATGAATAAGTTATATCGAATTGATTCAACCTTCGCATCATAAACTAGAATGATGGAGATACTGAGAAAAGGAAAAAAAACTTAAGGCTGAACTAAACAAAAGACAGTAGACATTTTTGTTGAGTAAACCCCTATTTACAAACTAGTGTATGGTTGACCGATATTAGCCTACCTTCTGTGCAAGTCATGTTTGCCTGATGATGTGTTTTATATAATTTCTTGCAAACCTGAAAATAAATAATAATAAATAAATAAATAAAAAGAATTATTTCCATGTTTTACCTTTTCTTGGTCATGATTCAATTAAAATATAACAACACCCGGTTTTGTGAAGTATATTTCTGGCCAATTTAGACCGATGTAAAACCCATGGCATTTTGCTGTATATGGGTATGTTTAATTATGTAGGTAGATGTAATTAATATATAAAGCTCCTCAACATGTCATCATTTATGAATTTATATGTAGTCGTTTAACGGATGATAGCTTAAATTTGTTTATGTAACTTGCGTTTATTCTTATTTTGAAACCCACCCATGCTGGTTCAGTTATATCTTCTTGTGTGCCGTCATTTTATTCATGTCTGTATTATTATTAAGTTGGAACATTGTGTCCATATTTAATTCCACCTGTGATGTACCTATATGGGGGATATTCGATGATAAACAATGTTGTTGAACTTACATACCTGAGATTTGCTATAGCCTCTATATTTGGCCTTGGTAATCCATTTCATGATCCTAAACTATATGTCACTAACCTGAAAGTACTCAGAAATTGTTTGTATACTAATTTAAACCATAGATTTACCGTCTGATCTGATGTACCGGGGAATTTTAGAACCAGTTACATGCTAAAGTTTCAACAGTTAAGAAGTTCTAGACCTGTTATATTTCCACCATACTATATTGTGATTGCTGAACCCATATGTGACCCTATTATATTTTCACCATACTATATATATACATTTGTACCAAATCTTTGGCATTCCATAGAGCCTCACTGATCTGCTCATTTCATTATTTTATATACTTGTATATCTGTGCACTAAGGTACCAATATATGTATGAGTATATACTTTCGACCCTTTCTTATTATGTGTGGTTGTTTTGTCACCTTCCCATGATTCTGAAATCTTCATTTAGCTCATTAAAACTGGTACTTCATTTGGTTTATTAGAACTGGTACTTCATGGGTTGCTAAAATTGATACTTCATTTGGTTTGCAGAAGCATCTTTTGTTTCCTTATAGGATAGACTTTTGTTCAATTAGTTGTATAACTGGGAAGTAAAATTTCATATGAACTTTGCAGCTTCATTTGAAATGAAAGGTCGAAACACTTGTCAACTACCTTATATTATAAACTATCCTTTATCTTACATGCAAGGCATGCTTAGTTTTTATCCTCCTATAAGTGCATGCTTAAAGTAGAAGCCGTACGCTATTTGAACATTACTATTGTGGAATAACTAGTTTACACCAGCTTTATCTGGTTGTATGGTTTCAACGAAAACCTGGAATGCATATATTAATATTTATATAATAGTATGATACCTGCTGAACCCATTTAAATGAACTGTACATGTTGTGCCCTTGTTCCATTCGGCATTTATGTTAATATGATGCATGCTGAACCCCAATGCATCACCCAGTCCTTAATGCACTACATATATGGTAGTATCCAATAAAGCTCTAACTTTACAGGAAAGATGTTCTCAGTTTTAACTTGATTTCCTCTAAGAAGGTTGTCAATTAAAATCCATGATCAGGCAAATGTTTAATGCAGTTTAAAAGGTATTTGAATAATTTCCTAATTATATTACATATTATTGTTGAAATGGCAAATGAATCCTTTGGTCACATAATTGTTTGCTGAAATGTATTTGATCATTACATATATTTGTACTCATTAGATTTTCCCTGACCTGATTCATTTAGAAGTCCGCAGATGACCACTTGTGTTCATTCCCTTTTTCTATGAAGGACCACTTGCAGATACATTAGAGGGTGCGGGTCCTGTTCATTTTGATATTGTATTGTAGTTCATTGCTTTGAATTTTTGCGATTCACTTCGCATATGTGTTTGTTTCCACGACGTTGAGGCAGTGCACACGTGTACCAGTACACGTTTGAACGTGCAGGCTTCCGGGACCGCTTGTTCCCGCATATACTATGCAACTTTTATTTTGTGTATATTTTCGGAAGTCAGGATTAACTATTATAATTACTTTCTATTGAAACTAATTTACTTGAACCAATGATTAATCCTGACTCGAGTGTTTTATGTTTTCGCGCGGAGCACTCGGGTCAGACCCGAGCATTACAGATTTAAAGATTTCAGCTTAGGATTCGAAGACTGACGAAGCTGGGAATTTCAGGAGACGCGCACTCTGAAGTTTTAAACCAGTAAATATTTTTCAGTATTCAAATTGTATTTTTAGTTCCGCTGTATATAGAAAATCTTGAATCAAAAAAATCTGATTACAAACAAAAGTTACTTTTGTTGTTCAATACTGTGTCAATCAATTTATTCTGTGTTTTATTTGTTGATTCTGCTTTTAAACTTTGTAAGCTAAATAACGATCCATCGATTTGGACGTTTTGAGTTGGTTTAAATACCAATTTAAAGCAGACAAAAGGGCGGGATGTTACAGGTGGTATCAGAGCCAGGTTATTCAAAGCATAGCTTGTTGGGTTTAAAATGAGTAGGATCGACACTTGGAAAACAGATTTTGAAAATAAAATGGTTTGAAAATATAAATTTTGAAAGTGAAAATAATTTTTTAAAAGAAAATTATTTTGGATATATTAGATTATTTTGAAATTAGTTTTGAAAGTAATACAGCGGAATTAAAAATTTATTTTGAAATTTAAATTTATCCCGGAATCCCAGTCTTCGAATCTAGATGGCCAAAGCTATTCTTTGATAAGATTCCTTAGGATTGAAATTCGAATCCATCTTCGAATAGTATCTAAGGAAGATAAGTAGAAGAGAATGAACGAATTAACTTCGCAAATCGTGTATTTTAGAAATAGAAGACGACTGAAATTTATTGGAATAAGAGTTAGATGAGGGTTTTAATGGAAGAGGAAATTTGAATTCGTTTCAGAAATAAAACGATGAAAGTTTATTTTGAATTCGGAATATAAGTTAATAAAATTAAAATCTTAATATTTACCTAAAAGCTCAATATAATACTTCTGGGTTAGAATCCTTATCAGCTCAAATAGGTAGAAGATGCCATTACACTTATATAAGTGTGAAAGCACGTGTAACTAAGAGAGGCCAACTGACCAATTAAATATTTTAGCTTATTAATGTTATATTACTCCTATTCCCATAATCATGTTTTATGTACGCAAGTAATAATTGAAGTATTTTAGTTATACGCAATGCATGATAGAAAATTGAATTAGCTAGTTGATTTATTTATCATGGATTGAAATTCTCATTAGATTGAAAACACAACATTTCTGTAGAAACCCGTAACTTCCCCTTGAAGGAAAAGAACGGATTACCTGAGAACACGACAAATAAGAACGCAAACAGAAGAACATTTCATTGCTTATTACAACAATTTACATCAGACTACAAGAATATACAGAGTATGAACAAATAATTTACATTTGACAAATATCATAGATTCAAATACATTACTACAGCGGAAAAATAATACAAAGTACAATTGAAAGAGACACACGGATACAAAGCTTTCCGAATATCATTCCAGCTGTAAACCAGAGTCCTGTGAATATAAATCTGCAAAACCAAAACTACTAGCTGCCAGGGCGGAAAATAAGGGCACCCATAGTTTAGGTTAAAACAATAAACTCCAGGTAAGTCATGTGACTGGTGTGAGAACCAAAACAGTTATTAATCTTTATTTTAAAGTTAGGTAAATCAAGGGACTACGCTGTATAACACGGAACGGGTTTCCTCCCAAGAATACCAGTGCATATAACAAACAACGCAATGCTAAATAAAGAACAATGAAGCTATTATAAGACCCAGGTCCCATCACACAATGCAACGCAAGTGGGAGGATAGGGTTTTTACCTTATAATAGCCAAAGAATGCCTGATACGATTAAAACAGATTATTTTGATAGTACTATAAGTGTATAGTGTCAAAACAATATCAAATATAAATGTATCAATCATAGGCGTCATAACATCCCATGCTACTATGTCGCCATACTAGGTTCTACAAATAAAACCGCAAGGTCGTATTGGAAGTTGGGTTATCATTTATGGTATGAATCGAGGCTAGGTGCAAGATCCTCACCGATTCGAGACAATCTAGCCCATGTCTTAGGAACAGCCGCAACTGCCCTTGGATCATCAGGGTCGGTCCACCGATGTGGATTAAACATAGATCCTGAACAATACGTCTCCCCACCCTATGGGGCGTAAGTCTGGTCCGTCTGCCGACCAGAATGCATCGGCCGAAACCGATATAACCGAGGCGCCTCGCAACAGAAACAACCACATAAGTGAAAAGTATATAAATGTCAGCCAGTTTAAGCACCGACACCACCTCTAACTAAAAGAAAACGCATGTTCTCCCTGAGTCCTTTCTCCCGTTTTTGGTTCATACCGGGTGTGAAACTCGCGAATTAAATGCTACACAAAGCTACGCCACACAGGCCATGCTTTGATCATCAACCACAAGACTTTGCTTTTCAACAAAAGCCTTGATCAATTGCCACTTAGGCATGCCACACAGGCAATACACTCCATGTGATTGATACCCATCAATATATAACATCTGAGCTCGTACGTCTCAGAGAAGGGCGTTAAGCAAGAGAATAAATCCTCCACCGCCAAACAGTATAATATTTAATAGAAATCAATCGCACGGAATAAAATCCAATGTCAGACACACAGTCCATACAAGTTCGTTCTGGTTCTGAACGAAACCGGAGGCACTTTCCTCGCATATCCGTCGATCTCCAAGTACGTCTGGACGATCACTAACTGATTCCTTCCTCTTGGGTGTACAGGCCAATCAAGATCATCAGTAACCACCCAAACGATGTGAAGACCCTCGGCCGTCGACCACCGTCTTCATCTTCGATGCATCATCGAATCGGTTATTCAGAATGGGTATAAACCCGACCTTTCCGAATAACTCGCGTATATAATAAACAAATGTTACACAAACACAACATACGCCTCATTCCAATTTAGTATATTCTTTTATTCAAATATTCACATTATTAGGGAATAGGTTCCCATTAATTTTATCAAAGATAAATTCTTCTAAATTTATACTTTAATATTCCTTTGAATATCATTTCAAACCATGCTAAGGTTTTGCAAACTAATCGGGATTAGCGAACCACACCGAAGTAATTATTTATTTTATTTCTCAATCCCAACCTATTCATCCCATGGAGCAAAACTGGTAATACTCCATATCTAACTCCATGGTGCTATTGGTAAAATTAATTACCATTCCATGTTCAAATCTAGTTAAAGATTTAACTATCGCTCGGAGCAAAACTGGTGATACTCCATTCTCGATCATTTCAATCTAATTAAAGATTCATTAAAACTCCACTTATTTTTAATCTTTAACTGAGTTAAAGAACTGATGTCATTTAAAACACGGTTCATGTAACACCCCACCTCCGCCAATGCCACTCTTGCAAGGACACTAGCTTTGGAGGGGTGTTAAACAAGGTAAACATGCATGCAGATATCACAAGACAGAACATGTAAGTAAAACAGAGTAAATAAAGCAGCGGATAAAACTAGCATTTCAAAACCATAGTAAAGTTACATCAAAGTACTTGTTTTTATTTTCCCATAAAACAAAGTCTAGAACATAAACTGAAAACTTGAAAAAGAAACATAAAGTAACTATCCCCCAAAGTAGCATAAGGCCATAGCATGCTCAAACCATACGTGAGCTATCCAGAAAAGCAGCAAAATATCCAGCTAAGTAACAGTGTTCCCACCCTGCAAACCGGGGGGGGGGGACGGAAGAAAAGAGGCGAAAGAAAACGGGTCAGTCAAAAAGACTGGTAAGTCCTATCTACTATTAGTATAAGAACTAATAAAGTTAACTGAACATGTAAAACAGAGATGAGATGTAGGGTGATAACTGGCATGGTGAAAAGTTAACTGGATAGATCAAGTGTGGCATCGCATATACAAGGTTAAGTTGCACCAGGTGTGTACTAGTATTCCAATCCATGTCAAGTATAAACAAGAAATGATCCCCTGGCCCAAAGCTGGCCCACATCATGAGATGACCTAAATTGAGGTCCAACTACTCGGTCTAGTCGATCGGCTCCCTATAAGCCTAACTCGTCAAGTGTCGGTGTCATACGGTCCAAACATGAAATGTAGTCGACTGTGCTAGGTCCACACTAGGGTGTATCCGGCCATAGGGTGTCAACCACTGACACGAAACAAGCACGCACAGTCAAAACCTACTGGTGCCCAAGTCTGTCTTTCATCCCCGGACCATGTGCACGACCATGGTCCGTCGGAATCTACTATGGCGCACCTACTTTTGCCGTCTTTTTGGTCGCTTACACTCCAACCCAGTAATCGTGCCCCACCCTAGCCTAGTCCATAGGGTACCCGATACTCCCTAGTGGGTTACTGCTGAGAAGGACTGCGTAACTAGGGTTTTCTAGTGGGTTAAGTGTGGTTAACCCCATCCAAACCATGTATCAAGTTGGTTAAGTGTTCCTAAAAAGGTTCACGTCTTAACCCTATCCAACTAAGCATTGGGTTGGTTAAGTGTGTCCATGTTGACTTAACCTTATCAACCCATCATGTTCACGTGGTTAAGTATATTCAAGTGGTCCATGACTTAACCCTATCATGTGGCATTTATTAACTTAATGCACCCAACCTCTCACATTAGACTGACAGTTTGCGGCCACTGGTTAGGCCGGTTGGTTCCAGGCAGGTTTCCGCCGCAAACTGAGTCTAATCTCGGGTTTTGGGTGCTACATGACCAGCTATTCACATTGGGTCCTATTGTTTGCAACTACTAGCTAAGCCGGGCGGTTCCGGGTAGTTTTACGTTGCAAACTCAACCCAACCTCGAGTTGGCCATTTCATGTTTTCTAGAAGTCATGTCCAAATTCATGTTTACAAACATAATCACAAGTCAACGTTCATGTCATATTTTAAAACCATGTTTTCATGTCATTAATATTACCCAAACCCAACGCATTCCCATCGCATGTGCGTTTCGCATAACATAACATAGATCAAAAGAGGGAACTTGGCAAAAGCATGACAAAAAGGGCATAAGGTAATAAGGTTGGCCATAAGTTAAACATGGTGGCATATGAGGCATAAATAGGTTCGTAAGCTTGCATATTACATCATAGGCCTCAAAACATGCATAATATCAACTTAAGCAAATAGGTGAAACATGATTATGAATGACATAGGATGATGGCTAGAAGTTCTCATATAACATTATATGCAAGTTATCATAAAGGTTATGAGAGTTCCCATGTTGTATAATGCAACATTTCAACATAAAACTTATAGCTTTTAGCCCACAAGGTCAAGGTGATAGGTTTACAAACATGCATATCATGATATGATCAAAGCATATATCATACTTAGGCCCAAACTCAACTTGCAACATATCACATTTAACTTCATAGTTAGAATCTCAGAGTAGTATAGGGCTTACAATGAGCGGTTATGCGATCTAGATCAATATATATAAAGATTGAGACGAAGCCACAAGCAAAATCCGCAAAGAAAATAATAAGCTCCACTTAAACGCCTTGAAACAAGAAGTAATAACCCCAAAGACAAAGAAAGAAGGCTCTTTTACTTAAGAAAGATGACTCTTTTATGACATAGATTGATTTGAGACACTCATGCTTTCATGAAGAAGATGGAGGCCATGATTGAGAAACATTTTGACATAGCTTAGTTGTAGGAATGATTAATGAGGGTTTAGGCTAGGTCTAGGGGTCTTTTTATAGGTGATTAGGTTAGTTTAGACCATAGGATTAACCATAAAACACATCAGGTCTGTCAAATCTCGTCAGAAGCTTCTAGAGCAGACTCAACACGTCACAAATGGTGCACCAGAAAAACTGGTCCGACCGGGGGGGTCGACATGGGTGTCGACCCATGGGTCGATATGGGTGTCGACCCATTGGGGGGGGGAGTCGACACTGGTGTCGACCCCTGTGTCGACCCTGCCTAGGGCGGGAAAATTCCCGCCCATCCTGTTTGGCTGAAATTCGAATTCGAATTTGAACTGTTTTCGGGCTTAGAATTTTCTGAAAACTTCATTGGGCCATAACTTGGTCATACGGACTCCGTTTTTCGAAAACTCGGATTCTATTTCGCGTATTTTTCCGAGACGAACGCAATGGCACAGCCCGTTTCCCTTGATTCAGATTTTAGAATTTAATTCTGCCTTGATTTACATTATAACATGTTATTAAAAATACGGGTTGTTACAGTTCACGATAAACCCAAAAACACATCCCATTGTTAATCGGGTTAAAGAACTAATGTTATTTAAAATACCGTTCACGATAAACCCAAAAATCAATTTCAATTCAATTCCAATTAAATACTAATTAAACGGAAAATTTCACTAAATCTTAATTAAAAGATTTCTTCTTTTCTAAACTGGGTTCAAGAACAGTGTTATGTAAGACACCATTCACGATGAACCCAAAATCCCATTTGATATTAAATACAAGGCTCTGAAAAGAAAATATATCGGCTTATATTCAATATCAAATCCTGAAACCAACAGATATCGTATTAGAAATAACGATATAAATATATCTTTCAAATTTCCACAACCATATCTGTATAATCACGAAATGCAACATCGAAATATTTCAACGATAATTTCGATTCAAATCCCTTCCAATTCATATATTGGAAATTCGGGTTATATTAAAACCCATTCTCAATCCCATTTATTTCTTTAAAAATAATTGGATTTTAATTCTAGTTAATAACTATTTCAATTCGATAAAAATCAATTTTTATCTTTTCAAATATTGAGTTTTTCATCCCAATTCTTCCAAATCATTTATTATGACTTTACACAAATTATTAATGTTTTTAATAATTTAATCAAGGCGCGTACAGTCGATTTCCATCAACGGTCGTCGAACTGCACTTACAATGACCTTTTCCAAATTTGATTTGGACATAATTCCAAATCCAACCGTTAGATTTCAAATTTCTTACAATCGTTAGAAAGCTCTTTACGATACGAACCCAAAGGTTCTGGTTTTAGGAGAATCCGACGGTCGGATCTCCCGTAATATCAATTTGAAGTCAATGGTCGAAGTTCGTGAACGGCCGCGGCGCGTTCTATTCAGGGCATTAATATATATTATATATATATTATATATATTTTGTTCAAACGTATTTTATAAATTCGTTTTAAAACGATTCTCACTTTCAGTTCAATTTTTAAATCAAAATTGAATATTCTATATCATTATATATGAATGATAATATTTTCAAAATATTTGATTTTGAAACAATTTCCTCTTCGATATTCGTTATAGAAACGAATAAAATCAATATAAATATCGTTCACGTCAAAATGGCGCAAATCTAATCAACACGGCTTTATATATTTCAATAACATCGTTATTCTATTCAACACATGAATATATTTTATTTCAACACATGAATATATATTTTATTTCAACACATGAATATATATTTTTTTCAACACATGAAATTTTTTCTCTGAATATTATTTCGAAATATTCTTTATTTTCTAAATTGGAATGAGACCCAATCAATTACCATATAAAGTTAATTATATGGATTCCATACAACACATGTATATACAGACAATAATAAACAATCAATCATCATCCAGAGTGCACCATTCAACTGTATAAGCATTAATTATAAATAATTAACGCTTATAACAGCCCGTCAATCAAACGATCGACATACCGCTAACTAATTGGGATTAGTGTACGTCAAATATCATCCCAACACCCGTGTGGGGTTTCAATCCACAAACACTGAATATTATTTGTGCAGTTGGGCGACGTGTGAAATTTATCGTCCCAATCAATATCAGTCAAATCAGTGTACATAAACAAATCATTAGATTTGTAAATGAATATTTCATTTTATTCACACACGTTAAAAATAATATTTTTAACGATAAAATATTTATTCCAACACATGAATATTTTATTCAGTTCATTTATTCAATAAAATGATATATTTTTTATTTTTCTAATTTATTTTAGAAAATTTCGGCGGCATAACAGCACGATACTAGAAATGGGACAAGGCCTAGCCTTATCCCTGGTCTAATAATGGTCATGCCATACACATATCAATCAAATCAATCTCATCATTCACACCACAAAATTCCAACAAATATTCTAATCAATCACCAAACAACCAACCAAACAAGTCCATGGTCTGTGGACGATGGTGTCGGGTGCTACTAAACACCGTCTGCATTCTAGTATATTTTTATAACTAGAAATAAATTTGAGTGATAAGTTCTCACCTTGGGGACCCACTCCTCCATTTCATTTTTGAACGGTTCGGATTTTCTCGACATTCTAACTCAACCATTTCACGCTGTTCACAATAAAAATCACATTTTTATTCTTCTTATTATATAAAACTTAAATTTTTGATTCACTACTTATATAAAAATTATATCTTTATTCTCACTACTTCATGATAAAAATAAAGTTCATATTTTTATTTCACTTCATATACTGTAAAGATTATATTTTTATAATATCGCTACATAAATAAAAATCATATTTTTATCTTCCTATAATATAAATAAAAATCGTATTTTTATAACGCCTTCTCATATATGAAAATCATATTTTCCTTCCATGAAAAATCTTATCTTTTCTTACATCAAAAACAAATCTTTTTCTATTTGTTCATATAGGAAAAATCAAATCTTTTAAAAATCAACTCGAATATTTTAACTATAAAAATCAAATCTTTTATTGACAAGAATAAATAAAACTAAAATAAAAACTCACGGGGGTTAAACTGAAGAAAAGGGGTGTTGCTCCAAGCGGTGAATGGGCTGCGGGGTTCGGATTTAAGGTTGGATGGGTTTCAAATTATAGAAGGAGGAGGAGGCGGGCGTAGAAGGGTCTGAGGCGTCGGAATAGGGCTGGGGGAGGTGTTGTGCGTCGAGGAGGGTGGCACAATGGCCGGCGGTCGTTGGTGGCTTTTCCGTTCGATTTGGCTGTGGGGTTTCGGGGTGGGAGCTCGAACCGAGGGAGGAGAAGGAGAAGGGGACGGCGAGGGTGGAAGGGTTCGGTGGCGCGGCCGTTGGATGCCTCCGGCGACGGGCGGCGGTCTCAGACACTGGAGCGACGGGGCTAGGGCACATCGGGTTTTTTTCTCTTTTTTTATTTTGACCATGTTTGACTGTGAGGGAGAGAGGTGAGAGAGAGTATAATATATATTTATTTATTTAATTCCATAAAGCAACCTTTTGATTCGAACTTCAAACAACACCCAACGACTGTCGCCCCTAGCTAATTACCCCTAGTCCGAACACAATGGGTTCTGTATCGAAAGCTGGTTCGACTATTTCGATTAGTTTCCGTTCAAATTAAAATATAAATCCATATATATTCAATTTGAACGCACATTTCAATTTAACGGGGAAACATACTAACCCTAAAAATTCCAGAAAAATTATTTCTAGCTTCGTATTGTTGATACAGTCCTAACAAAACTAATTTCTTCGAATTCTGAGACAGTTTGAAAAATGGCCATTTTCCAGTCGATTAAATTCAACTGAAACTGGTCAAACGCGTTTAACTGGGCCACGCTCACATATTGATTCAGAAAATTATGAATTTTGAAACCTAGAAATAATTTGACATCCCGGATCCAACAAAAGTGGTTTCGCCGAAAACCGAGGTCGTTTGCAAAATTTCCATTTTCAAGGGCTTTATATATATTTTAAAATATATATAAATTCCACAGCGACTTTTCTGAATTTTAAATTGGACATATCTTACACTCTATAAAGTGAAATCTCAGTTTCTTAACTTCATTAGAAAGATATGATCAAACAAATTCAAATATTTCTTGTTACGTTCAATTCTGACTTATATTGAATTCTGTATATTCATTCAAAGTTTGAAATCGAATTTTCAAACTACCGCCCATTTCAGGCTCGTTATATAATTAAAATAAATTTATTCGATTTAACTTCATCGAAAATAAAGTTTCCGTCTTTATTATATAAAGTATTCATTTTAAATGATCAAAATTCATTAAAATCGCCAAAATAAAATTTTTAAATTGGCTCAGAATTTCCGGGTTGTTACAATCTCCCCCACTTAAAATCTTTTCGTCCTCGAAAAGGAATGAAGGTGGAAGTTGTTTTCTAATCAACTCAACTTCCATTATTTTCATTACGGCTTAAGTTTTCCAACTTTTCAGTTTCTGAAAACTTGTAATATTTTTCAAAAATTTGGCTAACACCCTAAATTTTTGAAAAATTTCGCCATAACCTCCCCTGTACCGGGAGAATCGGGAAAATCCCAACACCGCCACACAGGGCCTCTGATCTCAAAAAGAAAAAGAAACAGCCAAGCGGCTAGCCAATCAGCTCATAAAATCATCAAAACCCCAAGAAATACAATAAACATGTACCTATTTGACGGGCAAACAATTTTATTCCTCTGCTCTAACCTCTTTGCTATGACATGTTCAATGTATACACATGTACACATATGCAAATGAAATAATTTTCAATTCAGTTCAATATTTGGTACAATTAGGCTTAATGGTGCAAAATTTAATCAAACAAAACAAAAGTCAAACAACTCAACCATCAATCAATTAGTTGGTTAACGTTTCAAATTCATAATTTTGATATAGTCAAAAATTCAATTTTTGATGCCAAGTCACAACAATAAGCCCTATCTAGTTTTGGTTCTAACACCAGCCTATTGGAAATATATAAATATCCCACTTTCGTAACTCGAAAACAAACTACTGATGCCGTACGTCATCAGTAGAATAATCCCCGGGCGATTGGAGTGTGACTCTATATCTATCCAGTATATTAAAACTTCGAATACACGTGGATCAGACGTATACGCAAAATCTTTATATACTTGATTGTCCAAATCAATATAAAATAAATACTCAAATACGTATGATAAGGTTCAAATTTTCAAAACCAAATTGGTTTTCATTTTAAAAACATATTCTTCACACTCGTCCTAGGATACTACTGATCCCATCTCTGACGAGTCATTCTTATTGGATATTACTAAACCAATCTCTGATGAATTCTTTCGTTTGGTTCTAAAGTGTATTGTTCTCGAGTTTTGTAAACCAAAGCTCTGGTACCACTGTAGAAACCCGTAACTTCCCCTTGAAGGAAAAGAACGGATTGCCTGAGAACACGACAAATAAGAACGCAAAAAGAAGAACATTTCGTTGCTTATTACCACAATTTACATCAGAGTACAAGAATATACAGAGTATGAACAAATAATTTACATTTGGCAAATATCAGAGATTCAAAACATTACTGCAGCGGAAAAATAATACAAAGTACAACTGAAAGAGATACACGGATACAAAGCTTCCCGAATATCATTCCAGCTGTAAACCAGAGTCCTGTGAATATAAATATGCAAAACCAAAACTACTAGCTACCCGTGCGGAAAATAAGGGCACCCAGAGTTTAGGTTAAAACAATAAACTCCAGGTCAGTCATGTGACTGATGTGAGAACCAAAACAGTTATTAATCTTTATTTTAAAGTTAGGTAAATCAAGAGACCACGCCGTATAACACGGAATGGGTTTCCTCCCAAGAATACCAGTGCATATAACAAACAACGCAATGCTAAATAAAGAACAATGAAGCTATTATAAGACCCAAGTCCCATCACACAATGCAACGCAAGCCGGAGGATAGGGTTTTTACCTTATAATAGCCAATGAATGCCTGATACGATTAAAATAGATTATTTTGATAGTACTATAAGTTTATAGTGTCAAAATAATATCAAATATAAATGTATCAATCATAGGCGGCATAGCATCCCATGCTACTATGTCGCCATACTAGGTTCTACAAATAAAACCGCAAGGTCGTATTGGAAGTTGGGTTATCATTTATGGTATGAACCGAGGCTAGAGGCAAGATCCTCACCGATTCGAGACAATCTAGCCCATGTCTCAGGAACAGCCGCAAGTGCCCTTGGATCATCAGGGTCAGTCCACCATGTGGATTAAACATAGATCCTGAACAATACGTCTCCCCGCCCTATGGGGCGTAAGTCTGGTCTGTCTGCCGACCAGAATGCATCGGCCGAAACCGATATAACCGAGGCGCCTCGCAACAACAATAACCACATAGGTGAAAAGTATATAAATGTCAGCCAGTTTAAGCACCGACACCACCTCTAACTAGAAGAAAACGCATGTTCTCCCTGAGTCCTTTCTCCCGTTTTTGGTTCATATCGGGTGCGAAACTCGCGAATTAAACGCTACACAAAGCTATGCCACACAGGCCGTGCTTTGATCATCAACCACAAGACTTTGCTTTTTAATAAAAGCCTTGATCAATTGCCACTTAGGCATGCCACACAGGCAATTCACTCCATGCGATTGATACCCATCAATATATAACCTCTGAGCTCGTACGTCTCAGAGAAGGGCGTTAAGCAAGATAATAAATCCTCCGCCGCCAAACAGATATATATTTAATAGAAATCAATCTCACAGAATAAAATCCAATGTCAGACACACAGTCCATACAAATTCGTTCTGGGTCTGAACGAAACCGAAGGCACTTTCCTCGCATATCCGTCGATCTCCAAGTACGTCTGGACGATCACCAACTGATTCCCTCCTCTTGGGTGTACAGCCCAATCAAGATCATCAGTAACCACCCAAACGATGTGAAGACCCTCGGTCTTCGACCAACGTCTTCATCTTCAACGCATCATCGAATCGGTTATTCAGAATGGGTATAAACCCGGCCTTTCCGAATAACTCGCGTATATAATAAACAAATGTTACACAAACACAACATACGCCTCATTCCAATTTAGAATATTCTTTTATCCAAATATTCACATTATTAGGGAATAGGTTTCCATTAATTTTATCAAAGATAAATTCTTCTAAATTTTTTCTTTAATATTCCTTTGAATATCATTTCTAACCATGTTAAGATTTTCCAAACTAATCAGGATTAGCGAACCACACCGAAGTAATTATTTATTTTATTTCTCAATCCCAACCTATTCATCCCATGGAGCAAAACTGGTAATACTCCATATCTAACACCATGGTGCTATCGGTAAAATTAATTACCATTCCACGTTCAAGTCTAGTTAAAGATTTAACTATCGCTCGGAGCAAAACTGGTGATACTCCATTCTCGATCATTTCAATCTAATTAAAGATTCATTAAAACTCCACTTAGTTTTAATCTTTAACTGGGTTAAAGAACCGATGTCATTTAAAACACGGTTCACGATAAACCCAAAAACACATCCCATTGTTAATCGGGTTAAAGAACTAATGTTATTTAAAACACCGTTCACGATAAACCCAAAAATCAATTTCAATTAAATTCCAATTAAATACTAATTAACCTGACAATTTCACTAAATATTGATTAAAATATTTCTTCTTTTCTAAACTGGGTTCAAAAACAGTGTTATTTAAGACACCATTCACGACAAACCCAAAATCCCATTTGATATTGAATACAAGGCAACATATATCGTATTAGAAATAACGATATAAATATATGTTTCAAATTTCCACAATCATATCTTTATAATCACGAAATCCAACATCGAAATATTTCGACGATAATTTCGATTCAAATCCCTTCCAATTCATATATTGGAAATTCTGGTTATTTTAAAACCCATTCTCAATCCCATTTATTTCTTTAAAAATAATTGGATTTTAATTCTAGTTAATAACTAGTTCAATTCGATAAAAATCTATTTTTATCTTTTCAAATATTGGGTTTTCCATCCCAATTCTTCCCAAATCATTTATTATGATTTTACACAAATTATTAATGTTTTTAATAATTTTATCAAGGCGCGTACAGTCAATTTCCATCAACGGTCATCGAACTGCACTTACAACGACCTTTTCCAAATTTGATTTGGACATAATTCCAAATCCATCCGTTAGATTTCAAAATTCTTACAATCGTTAGAAAGCTCTTTTTGATACGAACCCAACGGTTCCGGTTTTAGGAGAATCCGACGATCGGATCTCCCGTAATATCAATTCGAAGTCAATGGTCTAAATTCGCGAACGGCCGCGACGCGGCGAGTTCTATTCAGACCGTTAATATATATAATATATATATCATTTATATTTCGTTCAAACGTATTTTATAAATTCGTTTTAAAACGATTCTCACTTTCAGTTCAATTTTTAAATCAAAACTGAATATTCTATATCATTATATATAAATGATAATATTTTCAAAATATTTGATTTTGAAACCATTTCCTCTTCGATATTCGTTATAAAAACGAATAAAATCGATATAAATATCGTTCGCGTCAAAATGGCGCAAATCTAATCAACACGGCTTTATATATTTCAATAACATCGTTATTCTATTCAACACATGAATATATTTTATTTCAACACATGAATATATATTTTATTTCAACACATGAATATATATTTTATTCAACACATGAAATTTTTTCTTTGAATATTATTTCGAAATATTCTTTATTTTCTAAATTGGAATGAGACCCAATCAATTACCATATAAAGTTAATTATATGGATTCCATACAACACATGTATATACTGACAATAATAAACAATCAATCATCATCCAGAGTGCACCACACAACTGTATAAGCATTAATTATAAATAATTAACGCTTACAACAGCCTGTCAATCAAACGATCGACATACCGCTAACCAATTGGGATTAGTGTACGTCAAATATCATCCCAACACCCGTGTGGGGTTTCAATCCACAAACACTGAATATTATTTGTGCAGTTGGGCGACGTGTGAAATTTATTGTCCAAATCAATATCAGTCAAATCAGTGTACATAAACAAATCGTCTGATTTGTAAATGAATATTTCATTTTATTCACGCACGTTAAAAATAAAATTTTTAACGATAAAATATTTATTCCAACACATGAATATTTTATTCAGTTCATTTATTCAATAAAATGATATTTTTTTTTTATTTTTCTAATTTATTTTAGAAAATTTCGGCGGCATAACGGCACGATACTAGAAACGGGACAAGGCCTAGCCTTATCCCCGGTCTAATAATGGCCATGCCATACACATATCAATCAAATCAATCTCATCATTCACACCACAAAATTCCAACAAATATTCTAATCAATCACCAAACAACCAAACAAACAAGTACATGGTTTGTGGACGATGGTGTCGGGTGCTACTAAATACCGTCTGCATCCTAGTATATTTTTATAACTAGAAATAAATTTGAGTGAGAAGTTCTCACCTTGGGGATCCACTCCGCCATTTCATTTCTGAACGGTTCGGATATTCTCGACATTCTAACTGAACCATTTCAAGCTGTTCACAATAAAAATCACATTTTTATTTTTCTCATTATATAAGACTTATATTTTTGATTCACTTCTTATATAAAAATTATATCTTTATTCTCACTACTTCATGATAAAAATAAAGTTCATATTTTTATTTCACTTCATATACTGTAAAGATTATATTTTTATAATATCGCTACATAAATAAAAATCATATTTTTATCTTCCTATAATATAAATAAAAATCGTATTTTTATAATGCCTTCTCATATATGAAAATCATATTTTCCTTCCATGAAAAATCTAATATTTTCTTACATCAAAAATCAAATCTTTTTCTATTTGTTCATATAGGAAAAATCAAATCTTTTAAAAATCAAATCGAATATTTTAAACTATAAAAATCAAATCTTTTATTGACAAGAATAAATAAAACTAAAATAAAAACTCACGGGGTTTAAACTGAAGAAGAGGGGTGCTGCTCCAAGCGGTGAATGGGCTGCGGGGTTCGGATTTAAGGTTGGATGGGTTTCAAATTATAGAAGGAGGAGGAGGTGGGCGTAGAAGGGTCTAAGGAATCGGAATAGGGCTGGGGGAGGTGTTGTGCGTCGAGGAGGGCGGCACAGTGGCCGGCGGTCATTGGTGGATTTTCCGTTCAATTTGGCAGTGGGGTTTCGGGGTGGGAGCTCGAACTGAGGGAGGACAAGAAGAAGGGGACGGCGAGGGTGGCAGGGTTCGGCGGCGCGGCCGTTGGATGCCTCCGGCGACGGGCGGGGGTCTCAGACGCTGGACCGACGGGGCTACGGCACATCGGGTTTTTTTTCTCTTTTTTTATTTTTACCATGTTTGACTGTGAGGGAGAGAGGTGAGAGAGAGTATAATATTTATTTATTTATTTATTTATTTAATTCCATAAAGCAACCTTTTAATTCGAACTTCAAACGACACCCAACGACTACCGCCCCCAGCTAATTACCCCTATCCCGAACACAATGGGATATGTATCAAAAGCCGGTTCGACTGTTTCGATCAGTTTCTGTTCAAATTAAAATATAAATCTATATATATTCAATTTGAACGCACATTTCGATTTACCGGGGCCACATACTAACCCTAAAAATTCCAGAAAAATTATTTCTAGCTTCGTATTATCGATACGGTCCTAACAAAACTAATTTCGTCGAATTCTGAGACCGTTTGAAAAATGGCCATTTTCCAGTCGATTAAATTCAACTGAAACTGGTCAAACGCGTTTAACTGCGCCACGCTCACATATTGATTCAGAAAATTATGAATTTTGAAACCTAGCAATAATTTGACATCCCGGATCCAACAAAAGTGGTTTCATTGAAAACTGAGGTCATTTGCAAAATTTCCATTTTCAAGCGCTTTATATATATTTTAAAATATATATAAATTCCACAGCGATTTTTCTGAATTTTACTGGAGATATCTTACACTTTATAAAGTGAAATCTCAGTTTCTTAACTTCATTAGATAGATATGATCAAACATATTCAAATATTTCTTATTTCGTTCAATTCTGACTTATATTGAATTCTGTATATTCATTCAAAGTTTGAAATCGAATTTTCGAACTACCGCGCCATTTCAGGCTCGTTATATAATTTAAATAAATTTATTCGATTTAACTTCATTGAAAATAAATTTTTTGTCTTTAATATTTAAAATATTCATTTTAAATGATCAAAATTCATTAAAATCGCCAAAATAAAAATTTTAAATTGGCTCAGAATTTCCGGGTTGTTACAATTTCCACTTATATGTTATGTCCTCCCTCAAATGCGCCTGGTTTGCGACGATGGTTGGTGTTGGCAAGATGGACAAAGGTGGAAGGAACTTTTGTGGTCGAGGTAGTTTCTTTTCTGAAGCAAGGATGCGAACGGGTGGTGTCGTGCAAGTGCACTTGCACCGACATGCACATGGGATAATACTGGAAAAGGGATAGGAGGAAAAAAGGGAGGAAAAACAACAGATAAGGAAATGGAAATAAATTATAAAAGGGTTTTCTTTTAAAACTATAAAATTTATTTTTAGGATATATATAAATATTTATCTTGAAAGAAAAAAGGGAAATGGATTAGTAGACAGACTGAGAATCTGGAGAACTTATGGTAAGTTGATCGGACTAGAACATCGTAAGAAGAGTTGTACTTTGTGAGATTTAACAAAGTTATTTAAACAAATAAATAGAATTAAAATAAAATAATAATAATTTTAAAATTGAAAAATTTTGGGTCACTCATAATGTATGATCGAATATATGGATTCGATAGTAATGTATAAACTTGTTAATCAATTAACAAGAAGTGAAGTGTAAACGAGGGTTGTAAATGATGCGGAATATGAAGGAAGATTTTGAGAAATGTGAACCGATATTTAATTGAAATCGAAACAAATTGGATGTGATTAGTCCAGATTCCTATAGAAGGAATAATATTTACTTTTTGGAAATGAATAGTATTTGAAAGCAAAATGGAACTGGGAATAAAGGAAGTAAAGTTGAATAGTATGGTGGGATTATTCCAAACTTCAGAATATGAAACAAAATAAGATTATTTCGAAGACCGGAATATAATGTCGAATGAAAGATTATTCGAAACAAGGTCAAGCATCGAGTCAATTATGTTGGATTTCGAAAAAATATTATTTACTTTCCATTTTAATCAAAACTTAATATATTATCAATCAAAATGTTCAAATTAATGAATAAAGTATAATTTAAAGTTAACTTTTTTTCGAAGGCGTAGATTATTGTTATAAACAGCGATATTCATAGAAGAAGTGAAGTTTTAGCTCTAGTTCGAAAGTTATAAGAACAAATGTTTTGATGGTGTTCGAAGTTGTGAATTTTATCTATTTCAAAGTTAATAATGTTGTTCAGTTAAGGTCTGAGAGATAAACATACCCCAACTTGATTAACTTCATTGTTGACCTAGAAATGGTTAAGGTTCGATAGCAAGAATTGGTTAAGTAAAGAGAGATAATAAGTATCAACAGTAAATGGGAATAACGATGTTGTATTTAACATCTGTTTTAATCAAACTGACAAATTTAGAAGGTTTCCATTGAGAATAAAGTTTATTTTTCAGCGAAAATGGAGATTCGCGAACTTATGGAAATTTCCAGTAATAAAAAGTGAATTTTTTAGAATTATAAATACGATAATTGGAAATGTTTTCAAAAGATTGTGAGTAGCTAACGAATTTTGATAAGTCAAATGACAAGAACCGAAGAATAAAAAGCCGTACGTCGAGAATAAAAGGCGACAGAACGTAAAAGAAGTGGATTTGTAAATTTTGAGTTGCGTAAGAAATGATTCGATAAGAAATTAAGATGTGGGATTAGGGAAGTTGAAAACTGACCAGAGATTTATCGAGTTGAATAATTTCCTGAGTATTGAGCTGATGTTGGTTTCGGCCTTCGGGATTGATACTTAGGGAGGTGTTTGCTTGCCAATTTACAGTTGAAGGATGTGAATTTGGAATGGTAATAATGGGTGGATGAGGAAAAAAAATTATAAGATTTCTGAAATTTTGAGATTGTGAGGATTTGAATTGAGTGATGAATTGTATAATTGGAAATTTGGTGAGTAACTGGAAAACTGGAAGAAAATTTGGTTTATAACCAATAGATGCTGAGTTGGAAAGGATATTAGAAATTTGAATTGATTAAAGAGATCAAAACTGAAATTTTGAATTTTGAATGGAAATTTGAAAGTATTCGATTTTATATATTGGATATAGAACTTGCCGAAACTTATATGAAAATATATATAAGGATATAGTGAATCCGAAAACCATTGTTTTCGAAAGGTAGTGAATTGAAATAAAATCTTATATAACAGAATCTATATAAGAACAGGATGTTGAAATTTAATTCGAAAGGAAAATCTTATGTAAATGACATAAGTATAATTCATGAAATAAAGTACTGTATGTTTTCAAGTCAAGATAAGGAAAGTACCTTCCTTCCTTCTATGAATTTCGAGCTTAGTGAGATGTGCTGCTGGTGGAAGTAGGTTTTCCGGACATAAAACTCGAGTTGTCTCAAAGAACACGGCCGTGTAGCGTAATTCGTAGGGCTGTAGATGGCCTACGGTAGACGGATGTTTCTTGGGGGAACCAAGCGTAACCATTGTGTTTGCTGCGATCTACAGTCGTGATAAGGGCGTAATCCGTAGAGCTGTGAAAGCTTACGGGCATGGATGTTTCCTGAGGGAATCAGGCGTAACCATTGTGTACCTGTGATCCCCATGGCATATCTACAAGTGAAAGAGATGTAACCACTAGAGTTACTAAAGGTAGAATGAAGCCATGAATTTATGGAATATCTTAGTAATGGTTAGCCACCTGTTTGATGCAGCGCCGTGTCTTCGTGACTTGATTGGCCTTCGTGACCTGATTTGTCTTTATTACGTGGTTTGTTCTCGTGTCTTGAAATATCTTCATAATCCATGATTTGTTTTGTGATTCTGAGGTAGAGCAGTCAACGCTCAATGACCTTAGTTTTTCTTTTGATTCATAAATATTTTTTCGTTGATCTGTCCATGACGAAATTCACAGGGAAGTGATTTCCTACGGATACAGATGTTTTCTGGGGGATACAGACGGAACCATTGTGTATCTGCGATTCATGAACAATCAACATATCATTATCACCTTGGTACATTCCGAATCTATTTTTAAAAGAATTTTTGAAATATTTTCACTAGGAGTTGAAACAAGGACATTTAGTGCTTAGGAATTTTAGTCGTGCGCCTGGCCAGTGTATGCGTAACGTCTGTGAGAACGACAATGGACTTGTCAAACTTCGAGTTATTAAATATTTTCAAATCAGTAATTTGACTAAATAAGTTAGAAAGGAGGTTTTTTGCACTATTTTCAAGTTCATAGTTTTGGAGTAATAATACAAATGTTTTGTGTACAAATAAAAGCTATAAAAGATTATGAATTTTGGAAATTTTCAAGGCAACAATTTAAAGAGATGGTATTTACACTCTTTAATGAGTGGGAAAAGATTAAATGGATTGATGTAAGAAGATTGGGTTGAGGATTGCAAAGCCTAGACCCATTACGGTTGCAACGTTGGATAAATGACGTTGATAGATGACGTTTATGATGTAATTTGAGATGCATAAATCTAATGTATGCAGAAAATTGGAATTTAAAAGAGATGGTTTTGTAAAGGAATTTGATTTTCTAGTTGATAAATATGATGGATAAACATTGATGATAAATGATTTAAATATCGATATTAAAAATTAGTTGTGGAACAGAATTGGAAGTATACATTCGTGTAACTATAACAATCTTTTCTTTTCGAGGACGAAAAGTTTTAAAGGGGGGAAGAATGTAACATCCTGGTAATTTCGACAGCGGGAATGTGTAATTAATTAAAAAATTAATTATCAATAATCAATTTTTTTTATATTAATACTCGTGTTAGAAATAAAAAATCAAATATGTTTTTGAGTTGAATTGAATTCAATTGAGAATGGTTGATTGATGATCAAATATTTATTTTTGAGTATTTGAATTGAATTTGGTGGAATAGTCGAATTGGATTTGAAATTCGATTTAAAAATTTAAAATAGTTGAATTAGAACAATAATAATAAACATTAACAATAGATAAATTAGAATTTTATTTTGTCTATAAATATATATACACATATATATATGGAAAATTGACTTGGGTATGGTATAATTTTGTATATAAAGAAATTTAAATTAACGTTTCAATTTGGGTTTGAAACGAACAGAGCTATTGGTGGAAAAACGAAATAAAATTTATGAACCGGTAAATAATTTAAAAATAAAATAAAATATTATGCAAATGAATTCAGAGTATAACCGAATTATTTTTATTGGAATTAGAACGAGAAAACGAACAGGTGCTTATAATTCTCGTCGCGTTCAAAGTTGTATTGGCAATATGAAATCTGAGCGTCTATGGTATATATGGTAGAACAAAATAGGGATCGCTCTTTTTATTTTAACACCGCACTGTAATTTCCTTCATGCTTAAGCCATCAAAAATTACCTCCCTCAGTAATACCCGTGCAGACCTAACTTCTGAAACGCAACCCTATCCTAAACATCTATGATTTTGATTTCGTTCTTATCCCCGTTTTGGCATCTATAAATAACACACTTCCTCCCCAAATCCTTCAACAGAAACAATTGTTCTCCTTTTAATTTTAATGGCCGGAGGCCAATTTTATTCTTTCCCCAAAAATCCAATTTTCCAGTTTTCACCTGAAATCGAATCCATAGCCTTCCCAAATTAGAAACAAAACTCGATGCCTGAAGCGTCGCGTCGCCACTTGAGTCCCTGAGTTATTGAGCCGCTGGAAGCTGCACCCTTTAGCAGCCTATTCCGCGTTCGAAGCCTGCCATCTTGTCATCGCTGAAGCCGCTTCACCTTCGATTACGTCTCCAATCGAGTTCGTTTTTTCGCTACTGTCATTAGGTGAGTACTCAATCATGATTAATCATTGATTCTGGTTTATTAACTTCTAAAATTAGCAACTGGGGTTGATTTTGTTGGCTGCTATGTCATGCTATTGAACATTGTTGTGAGTTGCCTCGTTTGTTTGTTGCATGAATTACCCCCTTTTGATTTCGGTCACTATTTATTTTAAATTGTCTTGTTTTGGGGAAGCTTTAGTTCGGTTGCATTTTTAATAATTTTATTCGGAAAAGAAAGAATTCATTTTTAAGCAAATGTTAGTTATACACAAAAATATGAGAAACTTGTTAACACTTACAGCTGGGATTCATAATTTATGTATAAGGATAAGCATACTTTCACCTTGTATTTAACGTCTCCTGTATAAACTTTGTCTGGTAGGAAAATTTAGTTGTATCGTGGCCTGCACGTATACACATATTTCATTTATAAAGTGCCTTGTCCACTAGCACCTTGTTTTGTTTATGACCTGAAAGGAGCATTAGCCTGTAAGTGTTGTTTAATCTCAACCTGCCCTATGGTGGTAACCCTCGTACCGTTTGTAGAAGTTTGAAACATACGCTGTTATGATCTGAAATGGTTTTACGAAATGGTATAGACTGTTATGACCTAAAATGGTGTATATTGCGATGCAAACGTATATATATATTTACATCTACTTCTGAATAAGTTATATCGAATTGATTCAACCTTCGCATCATAAACTAGAATGATGGAGAGACTGAGTGTAACGAGAAGGATTTTCGCTCGATCCGAATAGATCGTTAAACCGACTAAGACCGTTCGAAACCCATGATCGTTTTGAGAACACGACAGATAAGAACACAAACAGAAGGGCATTTCATTGCTTATTACAACAATTTACATCATAGTACGAGAATATACAGAGTATGCACAAATAATATACATTTGACAAATATCAGAGACTCAAATACATTACTGCAGTGGAAAAATAATACAAAGTACAACTGAAAGAGATACACAGATATAAAGCTTCCTGAATATCATTCCAGCTGTAAACCAGAGTCCTGTGAATATAAATCTGCAAAACCAAAACTACTAGCTGCCCGTGCGGAAAATAAGGGCACCCAGAGTTTAGGTTAAAACAATAAACTCCAGGTCAGTCATGTGACTGGTGTGAGAACTAAAACAGTTATTAATCTTTATTTTAAAGTTAGGTAAATCAAGGGACCACGCCGTATAACATGAAACGGGTTTCCTCCCAAGAATACCAGTGCATAAACAAACAATGCAATGCTAAATAAAGAACAATGAAGCTATTATAAGACTTAGGTCCCATCACACAATGAACGCAGTTGGAGGATAGAGTTTTTACCTTATAATAGCCAAATAATGCTTGATACGCGAAATTTAATCTTTTATTATTACTATAAGTGAAGAAATCAACTTCAAATATAAATGTATCAATCATAGATGACATGAATGTCCCATACCACTATGCCACCAATACTAGGCTATACAATCATAATCGCAAAATCACTTATTGGATATTGGATTTCCATCTATGAACCGAGGCTAGGGGCAAGATCCTCACCGAATTCGAGACAATCTTGCCTACCATGTCTCAGGAACAGAACGCATCATCCCTTGGATCATCAGGGTCGGTCCACTCGATGTGGATTAAATAACACCCTGAACACTACGTCTCCCCGCCCTATGGGGTGCAAATGAGTCAACTAATGACCCCATATCTGAGGCGCCTCGCAACAGCAAAAACCACACAGGTGAAAAGTACATAAATGTCAGCCAGTTTAAGCACTGACACCACCTCTAGCTAGAAAGAGACGCATGTCCTCCTTGAGTCCTTTCTCCCGTTTTTGGTTCACACCTGGGTGTGAGGCTCGTGAAATAAACGCTACACAAAGCTACGCCACACAGGCCGTGCTTTGATCATCCACCACAAGACTTTGCTTTTCAACAGAAGCCTTGATCATTTGCCACTTAGGCATGCCACATAGGCAATTTACTCCATGCGACTGATATCCATCAATATATAACCTCTGAGCTCGTACGTCTCAGAGAAGGGCGTTAAGCAAGAGAATAAATTCTCCGTCGCCAAACAGATATATATTTAATAGAAGTCAATCACATAGAATAATATCCAATGTCAGACACACAGTCCATTTACAAGTTCGTTCTGGGTCTGAACGAAACCGGAGGCACTTTCCTCGCATATCCGTCGATCTCCAAGTACGTCTGGACAATCACCAACTGATTCCCTCTCTTGGGTGTACAGCCCAATCAAGATCATCAGTAATCACCCAAACGATGTGAAGACCTCCGGTCCTTAACCACCGTCTTCATCTTCGATGTATCATCGAATCAGTTATTCAGAATGGGTATAATCCGGTCTTTCCGAATAACTCACGTATATAATAAACAAGTGTTACACAAAACACAACATACGCCTCATTCCAATTCAGAATATTCTTTTATTCAAATATTCTTATCTTTTGGGATAGGTTCCCATTAATTTTATCAAAGATAAATTTTTTAAAATTTATTCTTTAATCTTCCTTTGAATATCATTTCAAACCATATAATGGTTTTCCAAACTAGTCGGGATTGGCGAACCACACCGAAGTAATTATTTATTTTATTTCCCAATCCCAACCAATTCATCCCATGGAGCAAAACTGGTAATACTCCATATCTAACACCACGGTGTTATCGGTAAAATTAATTACCATTTCACGTTTAAATCTGGTTAAAGATTTAACTATCGCTCGGAGAAAAACTGGTGATACTCCATTCTCGATCATTTCAATCTAATTAAAGATTTATTAAAACTCCACTTAGTTTTAATCTTTAACTGGGTTAAAGAACTGATGTCATTTAAAACACGGTCGACGATAAACCCAAAATCACATCCCAATGTTAATCGGGTTAAAGAACAAGTGTTATTTAAAACATCGTTCATGATAAGCCCAAAAATCAATTTCAATTCAATACCAATTAAATACTAATTAACTGGTTAATTTCACTAAATCTTAATTAAAAGATTTATTCTTTTCTAAACTGAGTTCAAGAACAACGTTATTTAAGATACTGTTCACGACGAACCCAAAATCCAATTCGACATTAAATATAAGGCTCTGAATAGAAAATATATCGGCTTATATTCAATATCGAATTCTGAAACCAATAAATATCGTATTGGAAATGACGATATCAAATATATCTTTCAAATTTCCATAACAATACTTGTATAATCACGAAATCCAACATCGAAATATCCCGAAGATGATTTCGATTCAAATCCACTCCAATTCGTATATTGGAAATTCTCGTTATTTTAAAACCCATTCTCAATACCATTTATTTCTTTAAAAATAATTGGATTTTAATTCTAGTTAAAAACTAGTTCAATTCGATAAAAATCTATTTTTACCTTTTCAAATATTGAGTTTTTCATCCCAATTTTTCCCAAATCATTTATTATGATTTTACACAAATTATTAATATTTTTAATAATTTTGTCAAGGCCCGTACAGTCGATTTCCATTAACGGTCGTCGAACTGCACTTACAACGACCTTTTCCAAATTTGGTTCGGACATAATTCAAAATCCAACCGTAGGATTTCAAATTTCTTATATTCGTTGGAAAGATTTTTTCGATACGAACCCAACGGTTCCGGTTTTAGGAGAATCCGACGGTCGGATCTCCCGTAACATCAATTTGAAGTCAATGGTCGAAATTCGCGAACGGCCGCGGCGCAGCGCGTTCTATTCAGGCCATTAATATATATTATAATATATATTATATATATTTCGTTCAAAACGTATTTTGAAAATTCATTTTTAAAACGATTCTCACTTTTTACTTCAATTTTTAATCAAAATTGAATATTCAATATCATCAATATATAAATGATAATATTTTCAAAATATTTGATTTTGAAATCATTTCCTTTTCGATATTCGTTATAAAAACGAATAAAATCGATATAAATATCGTTTGCATCAAAATGGCGCAAATCTAATCAACACGGCTTTATATATTTCAATAACTTCGTTATTCTATTCAACACATGAATATATATTTTATTTCAACACATGAATATATATATTTTATTTCAACACATGAATATGTATTTTATTTCAAAACATGAATTTTTTTTTCAACACATGAATATTGTCAACACATGACTATTTTGTTTATTCAACACATGAATATAATTTATTTTCTAAGTTAGAATGAGACCCAATAAATTACCATATAATGTTATTTATATGGATTTCATACAACACATGTATATAACAACAAATAAATTATCAACCATCATCCAAAGTGCTTTCTACACTGTATAAGCCTTAAAATAAATAAATAAATAAGGCTTATCACAATTTGTCGACTAAACAATCGACATATCATTACACAATTGGGATTTGTGTACGTCAAATATCATCCCAACACCTGTGTGGGTTTTCAATCAACAAACACAGATTTTTGTTTGCGCAGTTGGGCGATATGTAAAATTTATCGTCCCAATCAATATCAATCAAATCAATGTACATAAACAAATCGTCTGATTTGTAAATGAATATTTATTTTATTCACATGCACGTTAAGATTATATTTTTAACGATAAAATATTTATTCGGTTCATTCACACTGTAAAAATGATATTTTTATTTTTCTAATATATTTTAGAAAATTTCGGCGGCACAACGGCACGATACTAGGTCCGGGATAAGGTCTAGCCTTATCCCCAATCTACTAATGGCCCGCGCCATTCACATACCAATTCTAATCAATTCCATTACATTTCTCAACCCAAATTATATCAATTCGTTTCACACCCCAAACCAATATTCAAATAATTACATCAGTCAACACACACAAGCAAACAAGTCGTCCATGATCTGTCGACGACGGATGTCGGGTGCTACTAAGCACCGTCAGCATCCTAGTATATATATTTTACTAGAAAACAAGATTTAAAGTGAGAAATTCTCACATAGGATTCCACTCCTCCATATCTTATTTCTGAACGGTTTGGATTTGTCTGCAATGCCAACGCGGTCTTCTCTACGCTGTTCATATTAAAAATCACATTTTTAATATGATGTTTATTATATATAAAAAAAACACATTTTTATATGGCACTTTATATATGAAAATCATATATTTCTTCGCTATAAAAATCTATACTTTTCCTTGTGTAAAAATTCTATTTTTACTTCGCTGCCACATTATAAAATTTATATTTTATAGCTCTCCTTCTAAAATAAAAATTATATTTTTACATCGCCTCTAATATATAAAGATCTAATTTTTATCACTTTAAAAATCGAATCCTTACCACTTTAAAGATCGAATTTTTACCACTTTAAAAATCGATTTTTTTCATAAGCAAAATCTTCTCTCTTTACCAATTAAAAATCAAATCCTTGAACATATTAAAAATCTCATCTTTTATAAATAAAAACCAAATCCTTTTATGTTATTCATATAAAAATCAAATTTTTATTTTTCTCCTTTTATAAAAATCATATATTTATTCTTTACATTATATAAAAATCATATTTTTATTCTTCCTAATTATATAAAAATTATATTTTCAACTAATGAAGTTCTAAACTTTATTCGCATAAGAAAAATCGTACTTTTTACTAGTTTAAAAATATTCTCTTCTCTAAATAAAAATATAAACTTTACCCATCAAAATCTGATCTTGTTTAGTTGATAAAAACTAATTCTTTTAAATTAGTTATACTACATAGAATAAAATTAAATTAATAAAAAGGAAAAAGGAACTTACTGCGCTGGATTTTTCAGAGGAGGGGGGATCGGAACTGAGCGAGGCTGACCGGCGGTGGGCCTTCACTAGCGGCAGTTGCGGTTGAGGTGAGAAAAAGGGGGCGGATCCAGTTAACGATGGCTTTGGGGCTCGATTTTTGGGGTTTCATATCGAGGGGAGGAGGAGAAGAGGGTGGTGCCGGTCATCAGAAGGGGTGACGGCTGGTCTCCGGTGGGGCGGCGCGGCGATGGAGCCCCTAGGGCGGCGGGCGGCGATTTGAATCAAGGCGTCGGTTTTTTTTTCTAATTCAATTTCTGACGTGGAGGGAAAGGAAAGGGGGAAGGAAGTATTATATACATATATTAATTTAATTATTTTATTCACCTTAAAGTTGACTTTCCATTTGACCTCGAAATCAAGCCCACCGACTGTCGTCCCTAGCTAATTACCCCCATTCCGAACACAATGGGATATGTATCGTAAGCCAGTTCGGCTGTTATGATTAGTTTTCATTCAAATTAAAATATAAATCTATATATTCTATTTTAAACGTGCTTTTCTATTTACCAGGGCAACATACTGATTCAGAAAATTCCAGAAAAATTATTTCTAGCTTCGTATTGACGATACGGTCCTAACCAAACTAGTTTCGTCAAATTCTGGGAACGTTTGAAAATGACCATTTTCCAGTCGATGGAATTCAACTAAAATTGCTAAAACACGTTTAACTTCGCTACACTCACATATTAATTCAGAAAATTATGAATTTTGAAACCTAGCAATAATTTGACATCCCGAATCTAACAAAAGTGGTTTCGTCGAAATCCGAGGTCGTTTGCAAAATTTCCATTTCTAAGGGCCTTTATATATATTAAAATACATAACTGGACATATCTTTCAACTTCTAAAGTGAAATCTCAGGTTCTTAGCTTCAATAGAAAGATATAATTAAACAGATCCAAATATTTCTTGTTTCGCTCAATTCTGACTTAAAACGAATTCTGTATATTCATTTGAAATTCGAAATCGAATTTTGGAACTGCCGCGCCATTTTTAAGCAAATGTTAGTTATACACAAAAATATGAGAAACTTGTTAACACTTACAGCTGGGATTCATAATTTATGTATAAGGATAAGCATACTTTCACCTTGTATTTATCGTCTCCTGTATAAACTTTGTCTGGTAGGAAAATTTAGTTGTATCGTGGCCTGCACGTATACACATATTTCATTTATAAAGTGCCTTGTCCACTAGCACCTTGTTTTGTTTATGACCTGAAAGGAGCATTAGCCTGTAAGTGTTGTTTAATCTCAACCTGCCCTATGGTGGTAACCCTCGTACCGTTTGTAGAAGTTTGAAACATACGCTGTTATGATCTGAAATGGTTTTACGAAATCGTATAGACTGTTATAACCTAAAATGGTGTATATTGCGATGCAAACGTATATATATATATTTACATCTACTTCTGAATAAGTTATATCGAATTGATTCAACCTTCGCATCATAAACTAGAATGATGGAGAGACTGAGTGTAACGAGAAGGATTTTCGCTCGATCCGAATAGATCGTTAAACCGACCAAGACCGTTCGAAACCCATGATCGTTTTGAGAACACGACAGATAAGAACACAAACAGAAGAGCATTTCATTGCTTATTACAACAATTTACATCAGAGTACGAGAATATACAGAGTATACACAAATAATATACATTTGACAAATATCAGAGACTCAAATACATTACTGCAGTGGAAAAATAATACAAAGTACAACTGAAAGAGATACACAGATATAAAGCTTCCTGAATATCATTCCAGCTGTAAACCAGAGTCCTGTGAATATAAATCTGCAAAACCAAAACTACTAGCTGCCCGTGCGGAAAATAAGGGCACCCAGAGTTTAGGTTAAAACAATAAACTCCAGGTCAGTCATGTGACTGGTGTGAGAACTAAAACAGTTATTAATCTTTATTTTAAAGTTAGGTAAATCAAGGGACCATGCCGTATATCATGAAACGGGTTTCCTCCCAAGAATACCAGTGCATAAACAAACAATGCAATGCTAAATAAAGAACAATGAAGCTATTATAAGACTCAGGTCCCATCACACAATGAACGCAGTTGGAGGATATAGTTTTTACCTTATAATAGCCAAATAATGCTTGATACGCGAAATTTAATCTTTTATTATTACTATAAGTGAAGAAATCAACTTCAAATATAAATGTATCAATCATAGATGACATGAATGTCCCATACCACTATGCCACCAATACTAGGCTATACAATCATAATCGCAAAATCACTTATTGGATATTGGATTTCCATCTATGAACCGAGGCTAGGGGCAAGATCCTCACCGAATTCGAGACAATCTTGCCTACCATGTCTCAGGAACAGAACGCATCATCCCTTGGATCATCAGGGTCGGTGCACTCGATGTGGATTAAATAACACCCTGAACACTACGTCTCCCCGCCCAATAGGGAGCAAATGAGTCAACTAATGACCCCATATCCGAGGCGCCTCGCAACAGCAAAAACCACACAGGTGAAAAGTACATAAATGTCAGCCAGTTTAAGCACTGACACCACCTCTAGCTAGAAAGAGACGCATGTCCTCCTTGAGTCCTTTCTCCCGTTTTTGGTTCACACCTGGGTGTGAGGCTCGTGAATTAAACGCTACACAAAGCTACGTCACACAGGCCGTGCTTTGATCATCCACCACAAGACTTTGCTTTTCAACAGAAGCCTTGATCATTTGCCACTTAGGCATGCCACATAGGCAATTTACTCCATGCGACTGATATCCATCAATATATAACCTCTGAGCTCGTACGTCTCAGAGAAGGGCGTTAAGCAAGAGAATAAATTCTCCGTCGCCAAACAGATATATATTTAATAGAAGTCAATCACATAGAATAATATCCAATGTCAGACACATAGTCCATTTACAAGTTCGTTCTGGGTCTGAACGAAACCGGAGGCACTTTCCTCGCATATCCGTCGATCTCCAAGTACGTCTGGACAATCACCAATTGATTCCCTCCTCTTGGGTGTACAGCCCAATCAAGATCATCAGTAATCACCCAAACGATGTGAAGACCTCCGGTCCTTAACCACCGTCTTCATCTTCGATGTATCATCGAATCATTTATTCAGAATGGGTATAATCCGGTCTTTCCGAATAACTCACGTATATAATAAACAAGTGTTACACAAAACACAACATACGCCTCATTCCAATTCAGAATATTCTTTTATTCAAATATTTTTATCTTTTGGGATAGGTTCCCATTAATTTTATCAAAGATAAATTTTTTAAAATTTATTCTTTAATCTTCCTTTGAATATCATTTCAAACCATATAATGGTTTTCCAAACTAGTCGGGATTGGCGAACCACACCGAAGTAATTATTTATTTTATTTCCCAATCCCAACCTATTCATCCCATGGAGCAAAACTGGTAATACTCCATATCTAACACCACGGTGTTATCGGTAAAATTAATTACCATTTCACGTTTAAATCTGGTTAAAGATTTAACTATCGCTCGGAGAAAAACTGGTGATACTCCATTCTCGATCATTTCAATCTAATTAAAGATTTATTAAAACTCCACTTAGTTTTAATCTTTAACTGGGTTAAAGAACTGATGTCATTTAAAACACGGTCGACGATAAACCCAAAATCACATCCCAATGTTAATCGGGTTAAAGAACAAGTGTTATTTAAAACATCGTTCACGATAAGCCCAAAAATCAATTTCAATTCAATACCAATTAAATACTAATTAACTGGTTAATTTCACTAAATCTTAATTAAAAGATTTATTGTTTTCTAAACTGAGTTCAAGAACAACGTTATTTAAGATACTGTTCACGACGAACCCAAAATCCAATTCGACGTTAAATATAAGGCTCTGAATAGAAAATATATCGGCTTATATTCAATATCGAATTCTGAAACCAATAAATATCGTATTGGAAATGACGATATCAAATATATCTTTCAAATTTCCATAACAATACTTGTATAATCACGAAATCCAACATCGAAATATCCCAAAGATGATTTCGATTCAAATCCACTCCAATTCGTATATTGGAAATTCTGGTTATTTTAAAACCCATTCTCAATACCATTTATTTCTTTAAAAATAATTGGATTTTAATTCTAGTTAAAAACTAGTTCAATTCGATAAAAATCTATTTTTACCTTTTCAAATATTGAGTTTTTCATCCCAATTCTTCCCAAATCATTTATTATGATTTTACACAAATTATTAATATTTTTAATAATTTTGTCAAGGCCCGTACAGTCGATTTCCATTAACGGTCGTCGAACTGCACTTACAACGACCTTTTCCAAATTTGGTTCGGACATAATTCAAAATCCAACCGTAGGATTTCAAATTTCTTATATTCGTTGGAAAGATTTTTTCGATACGAACCCAACGGTTCCGGTTTTAGGAGAATCCGACGGTCGGATCTCCCGTAACATCAATTTGAAGTCAATGGTCGAAATTCGCGAACGGCCGCGGCGCAGCGCTTTCTATTCAGGCCATTAATATATATTATAATATATATTATATATATTTCGTTCAAAACGTATTTTGAAAATTCATTTTTAAAACGATTCTCACTTTTTACTTCAATTTTTAATCAAAATTGAATATTCAATATCATCAATATATAAATGATAATATTTTCAAAATATTTGATTTTGAAATCATTTCCTTTTCGATATTCGTTATAAAAACGAATAAAATCGATATAAATATCGTTTGCATCAAAATGGCGCAAATCTAATCAACACGGCTTTATATATTTCAATAACTTCGTTATTCTATTCAACACATGAATATATATTTTATTTCAACACATGAATATATATATTTTATTTCAACACATGAATATGTATTTTATTTCAACACATGAATTTTTTTTTCAACACATGAATATTGTCAACACATGACTATTTTGTTTATTCAACACATGAATATAATTTATTTTCTAAGTTGGAATGAGACCCAATCAATTACCATATAATGTTATTTATATGGATTTCATACAACACATGTATATAACAGCAAATAAATTATCAACCATCATCCAAAGTGCTTTCTACACTGTATAAGCCTTAAAATAAATAAATAAATAAGGCTTATCACAATTTGTCGACTAAACAATCGACATATCATTACACAATTGGGATTTGTGTACGTCAAATATCATCCCAACACCCGTGTGGGTTTTCAATCAACAAACACAGATTTTTGTTTGTGCAGTTGGGCGATATGTAAAATTTATCATCCCAATCAATATCAATCAAATCAATGTACATAAACAAATCGTCTGATTTGTAAATGAATATTTATTTTATTCACATACACGTTAAGATTATATTTTTAACGATAAAATATTTATTCGGTTCATTCACACTGTAAAAATGATATTTTTATTTTTCTAATATATTTTAGAAAATTTCGGCGGCACAACGGCACGATACTAGGTCCGGGATAAGGTCTAGCCTTATCCCCAATCTACTAATGGCCCGCGCCATTCACATACCAATTCTAATCAATTCCATTACATTTCTCAACCCAAATTATATCAATTCGTTTCACACCCCAAACCAATATTCAAATAATTACATCAGTCAACACACACAAGCAAACAAGTCGTCCATGATCTGTCGACGACGGATGTCGGGTGCTACTAAGCACCGTCAGCATCCTAGTATATATATTTTACTAGAAAACAAGATTTAAAGTGAGAAATTCTCACATAGGATTCCACTCCTCCATATCTTATTTCTGAACGGTTTGGATTTGTCTGCAATGCCAACGCGGTCTTCTCTACGCTGTTCATATTAAAAATCACATTTTTAATATGATGTTTATTATATATAAAAAAACACATTTTTATATGGCACTTTATATACGAAAATCATATATTTCTTCGCTATAAAAATCTATACATTTCCTTGTGTAAAAATTCTATTTTTACTTCGCTGCCACATTATAAAATTTATATTTTATAGCTCTCCTTCTAAAATAAAAATTATATTTTTACTTCGCCTCTAATATATAAAGATCTAATTTTTATCACTTTAAAAATCGAATCCTTACCACTTTAAAGATCGAATTTTTACCACTTTAAAAATCGATTTTTTTCATAAGCAAAATCTTCTCTCTTTACCAATTAAAAATCAAATCCTTGAACATATTAAAAATCTCATCTTTTATAAATAAAAACCAAATCCTTTTATGTTATTCATATAAAAATCAAATTTTTATTTTTCTCCTTTTATAAAAATCATATATTTATTCTTTACATTATATAAAAATCATATTTTTATTCTTCCTAATTATATAAAAATTATATTTTCAACTAATGAAGTTCTAAACTTTATCCGCATAAGAAAAATCGTACTTTTTACTAGTTTAAAAATATTCTCTTCTCTAAATAAAAATATAAACTTTACCCATCAAAATCTGATCTTGTTTAGTTGATAAAAACTAATTCTTTTAAATTAGTTATACTACATAGAATAAAATTAAATTAATAAAAAGGAAAAAGGAACTTACTGCGCTGGATTTTTCAGAGGAGGGGGGATCGGAACTGAGCGAGGCTGACCGGCGGTGGGCCTTCACTAGCGGCAGCTGCGGTTGAGGTGAGAAAAAGGGGGCGGATCCAGTTAACGATGGCTTTGGGGCTCGATTTTTGGGGTTTCATATCGAGGGGAGGAGGAGAAGAGGGTGGTGCCGGTCATCAGAGGGGGTGACGGCTGGTCTCCGGTGGGGCGGCGCGGCGATGGAGCCCCTAGGGCGGCGTGCGGCGATTTGAATCAAGGCGTCGGTTTTTTTTCTAATTCGATTTCTGACGTGGAGGGAAAGGAAAGGGGGAAGGAAGTATTATATACATATATTAATTTAATTATTTTATTCACCTTAAAGTTGACTTTCCATTTGACCTCGAAATCAAGCCCACCGACTGTCGTCCCTAGCTAATTACCCCCATTCCGAACACAATGGGATATGTATCGTGAGCCAGTTCGGCTGTTATGATTAGTTTTCGTTCAAATTAAAATATAAATCTATATATTCTATTTTAAACGTGCTTTTCTATTTACCAGGGCAACATACTGATTCAGAAAATTCCAGAAAAATTATTTCTAGCTTCGTATTGACGATACGGTCCTAACCAAACTAGTTTCGTCAAATTCTGAGAACGTTTGAAAATGACCATTTTCCAGTCGATGGAATTCAACTAAAATTGCTAAAACACGTTTAACTTCGCTACACTCACATATTAATTCAGAAAATTATGAATTTTGAAACCTAGCAATAATTTGACATCCCGAAACTAACAAAAGTGGTTTCGTCGAAATCCGAGGTCGTTTGCAAAATTTCCATTTCTAAGGGCCTTTATATATATTAAAATACATAACTGGACATATCTTTCAACTTCTAAAGTGAAATCTCAGTTTCTTAGCTTCAATAGAAAGATATGATTAAACAGATTCAAATATTTCTTGTTTCGCTCAATTCTGACTTCAAACGAATTCTGTATATTCATTTGAAATTCGAAATCGAATTTTGGAACTGCCGCGCCATTTCAGGCTCGTTATATAATTAAAATAAATTTATTCGTTTTAACTTCGTCAAAAATAAATTTTTCATCGTTATTATTTAAAATAATCCATATTAAATAATCAAAATCCGTTAAAATCACCAAAATAAAAATTTTAAATTGGCTCAGAATTTCCGGGTTGTTACAATCTCCCCAACTTAAAATCTTTTCGTCCTCGAAAAGGAACGAAGGTGAAAGTTGTTTTATAATCAACTCAACTCTCATTATTTTCTTTATGGCTTAAGTTTTTCAACATTTCAGTTTCTAAAAACATTTCAAATTTTTCAAAAATTTGGCTAACACCCTAAATTTTCGAAAAATTTCGCCATAACCTCCCCTGCACCAGGAGCGTCGGGATATTTCAAATAGACTCCCATGGCCCTAAGATCTCAGAAAGAAAAAGAAACAGCCAAGCGGCTAGCCATTCGGCTCATAAAATCATCAAAAACCCCTAGAAATACAATAAACATGTACCTATTTGTAGGGCAAACAATTTTATTCCTCTGCTCTAGCCTCCTGCTATGACCTGTCACATATATATAGTTGTACATGTATGCAAATACGATAAATTTTCAATACAGTTCAATATTCGGTACAATTTGGCTTAATGGTCCAAAATTTTAAATAAATCAAACAATAATCAAACAACACAATCATCAATCAATTAGTTGATTAACGTTTAACATTCATAATTTTTACATAGTCAAAAATCCAATTTTTGATGCCAAGTCACACAATAAGCCCTATCTAGTTTTGGTTCTCACACCAATCTATTGGAAATATATAGAAATTCCACTTTTGAGACTCGAACATAAATATTAATTATGGAGCTCCATCATCAAAATCATTTTCGGACCTCTAAAGTGTGATTCTATATCTATCTAGTATATTAAAACATCGAATATACGTTCATGACGCATATAGGCAAAATCTTTATATACTCGATTGTCCAAATGCACTACAAATAAAATATTCAAATACGAATAATTGAATTTAATTTTCAAAACAAAATTTGTTTTGTTTTATTTGAAAAACGTACTCTTCACACTCGTTCTAGGATACTACTGATCCAATCTCTAATGAGTAATTCTCATTGGATATTACTAATCCAATCTCTGATGAATTCTTTCGATTGGTTCTAATGTGTCTTGTTCTCGAGCTTTGTAAACCAAAGCTCTGATACCATTGTAACGAGAAGGATTTTCGCTCGATCCGAATCGATCGTTAAACCGACCAAGACCGTTCGAAACCCCTGATCGTTTTGAGAACACAACAGATAAGAACACAAACAGAAGAGCATTTCATTGCTTATTACAACAATTTACATCAGAGTACAAGAATATACTGAGTCTACACAATTAATATACATTTGACAAATATCAGAGACTCAAATACATTACCGCAGCGGAAAAATAATACAAAGTACAACTGAAAGAGATACACGGATACAAAGCTTCCCGAATATCATTCCAGCTGTAAACCAGAGTCCTGTGAATATAAATCTGCAAAACCAAAACTACTAGCTGCCCGTGTGGAAAATAAGGGCACCTAGAGTTTAGGTTAAAACAATAAACTCCAGGTCAGTCATGTGACTAGTGTGAGAACTAAAACAGTTATTAATCTTTATTTTAAAGTTAGGTAAATCAAGGGACCACGCGGTATAATACGGAATGGGTTTCCTCCCAAGAATACCAGTGCATAAACAAACAACGCAATGCTAAATAAAGAACAATGAAGCTATTATAAGACTCAGGTCCCATCACACAATGAACGCAGTTGTAGGATAGAGTTTTTACCTTATAATAGCCAAATAATGCTTGATACACGAAATTTAATATTTTATTATTACTATAAGTGAAGAAATCAACTTCAAAAATAAATGTATCAATCATAGACGACATGAATGTCCCATACCACTATGCCGCCAATACTAGGCTATACAATCATAATCGCAAAATCACATATTGGATATTGGATTTCCATCTATGAACCGAGGCTAGGGGCAAGATCCTCACCGAATTCGAGACAATCTAGCCTACCATCTCTCAGGAATAGAACGCATCATCCCTTGGATCATCAGGGTCGGTCCACTCGATGTGGATTAAATAACACCCTGAACATTACATCTCCCTGCCCTATGGGGTGCAAATGAGTCAACTAATGACTCCATATCCGAGGCGCCTCGCCACAGCAACAACCACACAGGTGAAAAGTATATAAATGCCAGCCAATTTAAGCACAGACACCACCTCTAGCTAGAAAGAGACGCATGTCCTCCCTGAGTCCTTTCTCCCGTTTTTGGTTCACACCGGGGTGTGAGGCTCGCGAATTAAACGCTACACAAAGCTACGCCACATAGGCCGTGCTTTGATCATCCACCACAAGACTTTGCTTTTCAACAGAAGCCTTGATCATTTGCCACTTAGGCATGCCACACAGGCAATTCACTCCATGCGACTGATATCCATCAATATATAACATATGAGCTCGTACGTCTCAGAGAAGGGCGTTAAGCAAGAGAATAAATTCTCCGCTGCCAAACAGATATATATTTAATAGAAGTGAATCACACAGAACAAAATCCAATGTCTGACACACAGTCCATTTACAAGTTCGTTCTGGTTCTGAACGAAACCGGAGGCACTTTCCTCGCATATCCGTCGATCTCCAAGTACGTCTGGACGATCACCAACTTATTCCCTCTTCTTGGGTGTACAGCCCAATCAAGATCATCAGTAATCACCCAAACGATGTGAAGACCTCTGGTCCTTAACCACCGTCTTCATCTTCGACGTATCATCGAATCAGTTATTCAGAATGGGTATAACCCGGTCTTTCCGAATAACTCACGTATATAATAAACAAGTGTTACACAAAACACAACATACGCCTCATTCCAATTCAGAATATTCTTTTATTCAAATATTCTTATCTTTTGGGATATGTTCCCATTAATTTTATCAAAGATAAATTCTTTAAAATTTATTCTTTAATCTTCCTTTGAATATCATTTCAAACCATATAATGGTTTTCCAAACTATTCGGGATTAGCGAACCACACCAAAGTAATTGTTTATTTTGTTTCCCAATCCCAACCTATTCATCCCATGGAGCAAAACTGGTAATACTCCATATCTAACACCATGGTGTTATCGGTAAAATTAATTACCAATTCACGTTCAAATCTAGTTAAAGATTTAACTATCGGTCGGAGCAAAACTGGTGATACTCCATTCTCGATCATTTCAATCTAATTTAAGATTTATTAAAACTCCACTTAGTTTTAATCTTTAACTGGGGTAAAGAACCGATGTCATTTAAAACACGGTCCACGATAAACCCAAAATCACATCCCATTGTTAATCGGGTTAAAGAACAAGTGTTATTTAAAACATCTTTCACGATAAACCCAAAAATCAATTTCAAATCAATTCCAATTAAATACTAATTAACTGGTCAATTTCACTAAATCTTAATTAAAAGATTTATTCTTTTCTAAACTGAGTTCAAGAACAACGTTATTTAAGGCACTGTTCACGACGAACCCAAAATACAATTTGACATTAAATATAAGGCTCTGAATAGAAAATATATCGGCTTATATTCAATATCGAATTCTAAAACCAACAAATATCATATTGGAAATAACGATATCAAATATATCTTGCAAATTTCCATAACAATACTTGTATAATCACGAAATCCAACATCGAAATATCCCGAAGATGATTTCAATTCAAATCCACTCCAATTCATATATTGGAAATTCAGGTTATTTTAAAACCCATTCTCAATCCCATTTATTTCTTTAAAAATAATTGGATTTTAATTCTAGTTAATAACTAGTTCAATTCGATAAAAATCTATTTTTACCTTTTCAAATATTGAGTTTTTCAACCCAATTCTTCCCAAATCATTTATTATGATTTTACACAAATTATTAATATTTTTAATAATTTTATCAAGGCCCGTATAGTCGATTTCCATTAACGGTCGTCGAACTGCACTTACAGCGACCTTTTCCAAATTTGATTTGGATATAATTCCAAATCCAACGGTTAGATTTCAAATTTCTTATATTCGTTGGAAAGCTCTTTTCGATACGAACCCAACGGTTCCGGTTTTAGGAGAATCCGACGGTCGGATCTCCCGTAACATCAATTCGAAGTCAATGGTCGAAATTTGCGAACGGCCGTGGCGCGGCGCGTTCTATTCAGGCCATTTATATATATATATATATATATATATATATATTATATATTTCGTTCAAAACGTATTTTAAAAATTCGTTTTTAAAACGATTCTCACTTTTTACTTCAATTTTAAATCAAAATTGAATATGCAATATCATCAATATATAAATGATAATATTTTCAAAATATTTGATTTTGAAATCATTTCCTTTTCGATATTCATTATAAAAACGAATAAAATCGATATAAATATCGTTTGCGTCCAAATGGCGCAAATCTAATCAACACGGCTTTATATATTTCAATAACATCGTTATTCTATTCAACACATGAATATATATTTTATTTCAACACATGAATATATATATATTTTATTTCAAAACATGAGTATATATTTTATTTCAACACATGAATATATATTTTTTTCAACACATGAATATTGTCAACACATGACTATTTTGTTTATTCAACACATGAATATAATTTATTTTCTAAGTTGGAATGAGACACAATCAATTACCATATAATGTTATTTATATGGATTTCATACAACACATGTATATAACAGCAAATAAATAATCAACCATCATCCAAAGTGCTTTCTACACTGTATAAACCTTAAAATAAATAAATAAGGATTATCATAGTTTGTCGACTAATCAATCGATATATCATTACACAATTGGGATTTGTGTACGTTAAATATCATCCCAACACCCGTGTGGGGTTTCAATCAACAAACACAGATTTTTGTTTGTGCAGTTGGGCGATGTGTAAAATTTATCGTCCTAATCAATATCAATCAAATCAGTGTACATAAACAAATCGTCTGATTTGTAAATGAATATTTATTTTATTCACATACATGTTAATATTATATTTTTAACGATAAAATATTTATTCGGTTCATTCACACTGTAAAAATGATATTTTTATTTTTCTAATATATTTTAGAAAATTTCAGCGGCATAACGGCGCGATACTAGGTCCGGGATAAGGTCTAGCCTTATCCCCAATCTACTAATGGCCCGCGCCATTCACATACCAATTCTAATCAATTCCATTACGTTTCTCAGCCCAAATTATATCAATTCGTTTCACAACCCAAACCAATATTCAAACAATTACATCAATCAACACACACAAGCAAACAAGTCGTCCATGGTCTGTGGACGACGTGTGTCGGGTGCTACTAAGCACCGTCAGCATCCTAGTATATATATTTTACTAGAAAACAAGATTTAAAGTGAGAAATTCTCACATAGGATTCCACTCCTCCATACCTTATTTCTGAGCGGTTTGGATTTGTCTGCAATGCCAACGCAGTCTTCTCTACGCTGTTCATATTAAAAATCACATTTTTAATATGATGTTTATTATATATAAAAAAACACATTTTTATATGGACCTTTATATTCGAAAATCATATATTTCTTCGCTATAAAAATCTATACTTTTCCTTGTGTAAAAATTCTATTTTACTTCACTGCCACCTTATAAAATTTATATTTTATAGCTCTTCTTCTAAAATAAAAATTATATTTTTACATCGCCTCTAATATATAAAGATATAATTTTTATCACTTTAAAAATCGAATCATCGAATTTTTACCACTTTAAAAATCGAATTTTTTTCATAAGCAAAATCTTCTCTCTTTACCAATTTTTTGAAAACAAAAATGTGTGATCTTCTGAAAAGAAGAGAGCACACACACACATATATATATATATATATATATATATATATATAAAAAAAAACAAAGGTACAAAGTCCGACTATAGAACATAAGAATACGAAATAAAACCTAACAACACTCTAGGGATGTAAGGATCGTAGATAGATGAGCTCCGGATAAACCACCGCCCATCTACTCCAATATCGAATTCCGGCAAGGCCACCACCCGATATTGAAGTATATCTACTCCAATACAATAACCCATACTCTCTATATAATAAAATAATGAGATACAACATCAAAAAAACTCTCAAACAATAAGCCCAAATGAAAAACGAATCATCAATCCAAACAGCAATCCTCGTAGATACATAACTATTACCAATCCATCCAGCTATCCACTAAGCACCTCTTCTAATTCAACAACCTGAATCTGCGACAAGCTCAACAAAACTATTAGTAATTTGTTACACACATATATATATATATATATATGGAAATATATGTGTCTAAATATATATATATATATAATATAAGCATATATATATTTATACATATTTATTTACCATACATATATGTGTAGAAGAAAATACAATGAAAAACTAAAAAAAAAAATTAACAACCAATGCGATATCTATTACGAAAAAAACTGTTTATTCTAATAAATAGGTACAAATTCAATCTAACCTTAATCAATAAATTCTCAAAGCCTGATTTCCCAAAAAGCTTGTAATGTGAATTAGACATCCAATTCAAGCAATAATAAACTATTTTAATGATTAAATTATCCGTAGAAACAGAATTAGAATGGAAAGATCTCTGATTTCTCTCAGACCAAATGAACCAACATACGATAGTGACTAAAGAATCTAAAATGTATCTTTTACTAGCATTATAAACAAATCTATATGAATCCTAATAATTAGTACAACAATTGAAAGAATAATGATTATAAAAAACAAATAACCTTAATACCATACGAAATATATAGTTTGTGATATTGCATGAGAAAAAAAAATGATCAACATCCTCATTCATAATATTACAAAAATAACACTTAACATCAAAAATGATATTCTTCCTCTTAAGAAACTCTACAGTATTAAGTTTCTTATGAGCGATTAGCCACATTAGAAATTTAGCCTTAGGAGGTGAATTAGATTTCCAAATAAATTTAAAAGGCCGAAATGAGATTCCCGAAAAATTTATAAAGTTATACATATAATTAACCGAATAACTTGACTTTTATCCATATCCCAACTAATAAAGTCCGTACTCTCATCGATGTGATATAATGATAACTTAGCATAAAGTAGAGCTAATTGTCTTAACATTTCCCCTTCTAATATATTATCAAATGAAAACCCCCATGGGGGATCCAAATCTCTTCTATAGATATCTTTTATCAAAGCATTTTAAAACTACAATTATTAAAGAGCTCCCTAAATTCAATTTTAAGTGGTAAACGAGAAATCCACCTATCATGCCAAAAGTAAGTCGTATTACCAGAATGAACAATTACCTTATAACCTAAGTTAAAAAAATCAAAGCACTTTAATACTGACTTCCAAAAGTAAGATAATCTATTATACCAACTACCACTAGATCCAACAATGAACTCTCCTCCTGAATAGTAAAATTTTGATATAATAACTTTCCACGTTGTAGATACTTCAGGAGACCTAAATTTCCACAACCATTTGGCCAATAAAGAGGAATTAAAATTAGATAAATTAATTATCCCCAAACCCCCATTTTTCTTAGTCTTACAACACACCTCCTAATTTACTAAGCATTTGTATCCCCTACAAATAGGATCTCTACCCCCACCCCATAGATAATTACGTCTTATTCAATCAATCCTATCGATAACCCATTGAGGAAATCTATGTACTGACATCCAATATGTAGGGATAGCTGATAGGACTGAATTAATCAAAACTAATCTACCTGCTCTAGACAAGAATCTATTGTTCCAACTAGATAGTCTACTATTAATCTTATCAATTATTACTAACCAATCCTCCTTCTTTAATTTTGACGGCCTAATCTTAAAACCTAAATAATCAAAAGGAAATTTCACGATAGAACAGTTTAAGGTGTTAGCAACCATAGCCTCAACATTATCAAAATCATTAATGACCATAACAGAACTCTTGTCAAAATTAATTCTAAGACCTGATAACATCTCAAAACAATAAAGTATAAACTTAAGAGCAATAATGTGGTTTGGTAGATGAGAAGAAAATAGCAAAGTATCATCCGCAAATTGAAGAACAAATAATTCATTGTTAAATTCATCATTACCAACATAACTCAAAACACCTAGACTCCCAGCTCGTTTAATGATTCTAGAAAAAATGTCAACCGCTAAATTAAATAACAAGGGTGACAGGAGATCCCCCTGTCTAAGACCCCTTTTAGATTGGATCTTCTTTCCCACAACCCCATTTACGACAATATTAGAACTACCAGACCTAAGTAAAAGCATAACCCAGTTAATCCACCTAACACAAAAGCCTCTAGCTAGACATACTTCATATATGTAATCCCAGTCAATAGAATCGAATGCTTTCTCGAAATCTAATTTTAAAATAGCACATGAAAAATTATTTTTAACACACACATTAATGTACTCCTGTACTGTTGCCACCCCATCTACTATTTGCCTACCTTTAATAAAGGCAGTTTGTGAATGATCTATAAGATCATTCATCTTCCCACTTAGCCTATTTGCAAGAACTTTAGAAATGATCTTAACAGATACATTTATCAAAGATATAGGTCTAAAATCCTTTAAAAGTTTTGCATCCTCTCTCTTTTTGATAAGTATAACATTAGCAAAATTAAAGTTACCTAGACACAAATTCCCGCTATAAAAATCATTAAATAAATCCACTACATCAGATTTAAAGACTTCCCAAAACTGTTTGTAAAACAGAACAGAGAAACCATCAGGCCCCGGAGCTTTGTCACTAGGCATGTCACAAATTGCCTTCCAAATCTCCTGTTCGGAAAAAGGATTATCTAAATCTAATAACTCTCCCCTAACATCATTAGGGTAAATTGTAACAACCCGTATTTCGGTAACATGATTAAGACGAGAGTCAAGGCAGAATTTAATTTTAAATTCGGAATCAAGTGAAACGGGCTATGCCATTGCGTTCGTCTAGGAAAAATACGCGAAATAGAGTCCGAGTTTTCGAGAATCGGAGTCCGTATGACCAAGTTATGATCCGACGAAGTTTGCAGAAAATTCAAGTTCAAAAACAAGTTCTAAATTTCAAAATTTGGGTATGAAGGCTAGGCGGGAAGTGTTCCCGCCAGGCACCCCAAGTCGACAGGCCTGTCGACTTGGGAGTCGACCTAGCACTACCCAAGTCGACAGCCCTGTCGACTTGGGGGTCGACACAGGGTGGCCGGGCAGTTTTGCCTGGTGCACCTATTTTCTATCTTGACTAGGTTTTTGGGCCTGGTTTGAGATCTGACGGTTCAGGTTGGTCCTAGGGTTAATCTAAGGGTCCTAACTAGCCTAATCTTCTATAAATAAGCCCCTAACCCCCCTAAACCCTCATTATTCACTCATGTAACTAAACTATGGCAAAATTTCTACTCTCATGGCCTCCACTCAACTATCCTAGCCTCCACTTCATTTCTATGAGAGGTTTCATGATCATGAGAGTATTAGAGAGTCCCTATGTTAGTATGAGAGTTTCTCAAGTTGATTTCAAGGCAAAAGCTTTGATCTTTGTGCATAAAGATGGTGTTTTTGTTGATTTGGAGCATCCATCTTTGGGTTTTTCGGTGATACCATGCATAGGCTTCCTCACAAGCTTTAGTTTAATCGATTTAGGCCTTCATAGCAATGTAACCCCTTTCCCTACTCTTAGATATTAACTATGAAGTTAAATGTTCATGTTGCAAGTTTGGGTTTGATCATTGAGAATGATACATGCTATCATGTTATGCAAGTTTATGAAGTCATCATCTTGACCTTATGAGCTAAAAGCTACAACCTTTATGTTGAAATGTTGCATTATGCAACATGAGAACCTTCATAATCATTATGTCAACTTGCATATGAAGTCATAACCATTATATGATGATATATGCGAGTTTCTAGTCATCATTCCATGTCTTTTGTCACCATGATTCGCTTATGTGCCAAGTTTGGGTTTATGCATGTTTTTGAGGCTTAAGAATGTAACATGCAAGCTAATGAACACATTTGTGCCTCATTTGCCACCATGATTAACTTGTGGCTCAATATCCATTTTTGTCATGCCTTTGTCAAGTCTCTTCTTTTAGTCCATTACGTTGTTGCGAACGTATATGCGAGTTTAAAAGCGTTGGGGTCACATTATGGGGAAAACATAATGACATGAACATGATTTGGGTAAATGGGTAGAAACATGACAACATGTAACGTTAAATATGACATGTGTTTATACTTGAAAACATGACTTGAAATATAACATGAAAGTTGACATGTAAGTATGCATAAAAATATAAGCTTGGGAATTTACCTATTAAGTTAGGTCTACCCATTGGGAATTTACCTATTAAGTTAGGTCTACCCAATTGCTTGAAAACTTGAATATGGACATGACACTAGACTAAACATGAAAGTGGCCAACTCGAGGTTGGGTTGAGTTTGCAACATAAAGCTACCCGGAACCGACCGGCTTAACTAGTAGTTGCAAACAATAGGACCCAATGTGAGAAGTTGGTCATGTTGTGCTTGAACCCGAGGTTAGACCAAGTTGTGGTGTAAAGCTACCCGGAACCGACCGGCTTAACTAGTAACCACAACAAAGTCTAATGTGAGAGGTTGGGGTGCATTAAGTAATTAATGCCACATGATAGGGTTAGGTTAATTTGATTAATGACTCTTAATCAAATATGACATGGATAAATGGGTTAAGTAAATTGATTAGGCTAATGATACTTAACAAAACATGACAAGGCTGGGAAGGTTAAGTGATTTGATTTGCCTAATGACACTTAACCATTTTTATACGACTAGTGGACGGGGATTAAGTTAACCAACACTTAATCAATCCAACATGATAATTTGGTAAGGTTAAGTAAGTTTTCTTAATGACACTTAACCAAAAGATACAGTTAATGGATGGGATTAGGACTAGACTCAACTAGACTAAACATGATAATCGGATGGGGTTAAGTTAGCCTAGACTTAATTAATCCCACTTGGTAGTTTAATGGGGGTTAAGTTAAACACTTAACTAATTTAACTTGTTAATTCGATGTGGTTAAGTGACCTATACTTAATCAATCTAACCCGTTGATTTGATGTGGTTAAGTGACCTATACTTAACCAATCTAACTCGTGAAATTTATTGAGGTTAAGGTAACACATACTTAACCAATATAACGTGAAAACATGATAATGCTAAGTCATGAATCGCTTGACTACACTTGACCGGTTTGACTAAGTAATTTCATAGGGTCAAGTTAATATATACTTAACCAACTTGAGCATGGTTTGTAGGGTTAAGTCTTGAACTTAGATACTTAGCCAATTTTGACATGATTTGTAGACGGGGTTAAGTCTTGAACTTGGATACTTAGCCAATTTTGACATGATTTGTAGACGGGGTTAAGTCATGAACTTAAGTGACACTTAATCTGTTATATAAACCCTAATTCGGAGAATTAGGTGGGTAACCGTAATTAACAAGGGTAACGGGAATAAGGCTAAGTGGTAAACCTTAGTTGAAGGATAACTAAGTAATGATTCTTAGTCAAGGAAATTTAGACCAGTTCATAGATAGATGAGTAACCTGATACGGTAGATCATCGTTTAAGTATACGGGTAGGAGCAAGTATCTGGTTTAGATAAAGGCTCCAGCGAACTGGGTAACGAAGCAGCGGCTTCGGGGAACGTGAGGATATTCTTGGGATCCCTCTGTGGGCTGCCAGGTAATTGTACTAGGCCCATGAGAGGTTAAGGTCTGCGTTAGAAGGACCAAGAGTATGCCTTGGTTGCTATACGAGCGACCTAAAGACGGGGATGGATAGGGCATAGTCGACGAGACACGGTCGTAACCTAGATAGCATTTTCTCGTCAGACTACCTTCCATCTTTGGTCAAGCGTGTACGTACGGAAAGGCAGAGAACACCCAACAGACCATAATTGCTATCTAATTATGGGTGCGGTAAGGCTCGGATTGGGGGTTGGCCAGTAGTGTGTTCTCGTACAGGATTTATCCTGTCTTGTCTTTCGCTAGTTGAGGGAGGGGTCGCGTGGGACCATAGCCACGTATAGAAAAACAGACCTTAGCATCTGCATCGGCAGATAAATTGTAAGCTCCCGGCCGAGTCCTGTATTTCTTGGTCTGCCCTGTGACAGGACTCGGATGGCACGATGTGATACATGTGCACACAGTCATGGAAAACGATTCACGATGAATGCGTGGGAAAAAGGGCGCGGTTGGCGGTTAGCTTAATCCCTAGTGGTCCTAGGTGGTTGAACCCAAACCTAGATACGAAAACGTGCATTAGGTAAGCGTAATCCCTAGTAGTCCTGGGTAGCATAAGTCCTAGTTGTACAGACGATAATTCATGTTGGAAGACCCTAGCTAGGTTTAGGGTAACAGTCCAAACCGATCTTAAGGATCATGGAACTATGTTAAAGTAATATAGAATCTCATGGGGAAGCCCGTATGGTCTACGGCAAGGGACTGAACATTTACATGTAATAAAGCATATGAGTTGAGTAACCTATATATGCGGCATATTAGGTTGACATGGACCATTACACGACTTTTGAGTAAGGGTCATTCACGGATAACACGTGATACAGTTGGGATACTAGTACAGTAGGTGCAGAGCGGGCATACAGGATAGATACCATGGGACATTATACGTGATAGATATCTTGGGAGTATTATACTTGATAGAAACCTGACGATGTGATACCTTGTTTTATCTTGACATCGTAATTTATCATGACACCTTAGTTTACCTGAGTTCAGTAGTTCATCCTGTTATTTTGATTTAGCTTATCTACCTTGTTATCATGCTTATGTTCATCTCAGTTTCTCATGACAGTTAACTTTACTAGTTTTTATACTAATAGTAGATAGGGCTTACTCAGTCTTTTTGACTGACCCATTTTGTTTCGCCTCTTTTCTTCCGTTTCCCCCCAGGTTACAGGGAGGGAATACTGCTGTTTAGTTCGGACTTCTTCTGCTTGAAGGTCATCATGGATGGCTTGGACTTTTCTTGGCTATGGCTACTTTACCGTTTTTACTTGGGGAATAATTTATGAAAAAGTCTTTATGCTTCTTTACTATTGCAAGACAGGTTTTGATGTACTCAGGTGTAAAAGGCTTTAGACCTGAATTATTAATGTTTATAAAAGTTCGATTTTACCTCCGCTATTTTATATGTTCTTTCTTGTGATATTTCTGTGCATGTTTACCAATAATGCCCCTCTAAAGCTAGTGCATTCCTTTGCGAGTGACCCTAGCGGAGGCGGGGTGTTACATAAATGTCCTTCCAATTAACGTTAATTCTACTCTTTATCCTAGTCCCAAAAATTTGTTTGTAATAATTGGTGAAGGCTTCATTTAAATCACGCTGAACTGTCAATTCCTCATTATTTAAGAAAATAGAATGAATCAAATTATCTCGTCTCCTCTTATTAGCCATACTATGAAAAAATTTCGTGTTATTATCTCCTTCCTTAATCCATTGAATACGTGATCTTTGCTTCCACATTATTTCTTCCTTTTCCAATATCAGTTTGAAGTCATTTCTAAGAATACTAAGTCTATCTCTCTCGACTAGGTTAAGCGTTCTAGATTCACCCAACTTATCTAAATCTAACATCTCACATAAAATCTTATCTTTCTTAATTCGAACACTTCCAAAAATATATTTATTCCACCTCTTTAGAAAAAATCTTAATTTACCAAGTTTTACAACAAAAATCTTTGCTGAATTTCCTTTGTATAGATTATTAAAATAGAATAACGAATTCCATTTAACAGTGACTAGTTTAATAAAACTGGTATCCAAAAGCTACATCTTTTCAAATTTAAAATTATTACTTATTAAAATGTTCGAATCACACGAGAGAATTAAAGGACAATGATCCGAAAATAAAAAAGGTAAACCCTTTACTTTACAAATTGGATATCTTTCATCAACCTCAGTACTTATAAAAAACCTATCTAATAAGGCATAAGACGGACTACCCCTGTCATTAGACCAGGCGAATGATCTATTGCTAAGCGGAATCTCAATCAAATTATTATTAAGAATGAAATCATTAAATTCCTCCATGTCAGAGAAATTGCCTTCTCTAGGAAATTTCTCGCCTAAGAACCTAGTAACATTAAAATATCCCCCAACAATCCAAAGATTTGGGGCAAGATCTCTAAATTCGGTACATTCATTCCACAAATGTCTCCTCTCTACCTTAGTGTGAGGGCTATACACATTCGTAATGCCCAATAAATAATTATCACTAAGCGAAGTTAAAATAATGTGTAGTGAATGTAACTTAGAAAATTCCTGCACAAGTCTATATTTATTATCTTTCCATCCTATCATAAGCCCTCCTGCACTACCAATTGACGGTAGGCAGGCCCAGTTACGAAAATGGGATCCACCTAATCTAACGTAAAAACTAAGGTCAGGGCTTTCAATTTTAGTCTCTTGAAGCAAAGCAATATCAATATGATAGTCTACAAAGAAAGTCCTAACCTTAGCGCATTTTTTAGGTTCATTTAAACCCTTAATATTCCAACTAACCATCCTCATTTACTCAAAGAAGAGACTCGCTCTAATTCCCTACTCCTAATGAAGTCAGCATCTAACTCAATATCGGAAAAAATAAAGGCTGTATCATTGGCCAGCTGAATCAGCTGACCAGTCGAAAGGCTACTCAATGCATAAGGAGAATAATCACTACCATACTCAGAAAACGTACCTGAGCCCCACTCCGAATTACTAATGCTAGCAATCGGACATGGAGACCTACCTCGAAAAGGAGAGGAACTAGATCTGATCCTAGCATTGCGACGAATCAAGCCAGAGCTGGGTATCACTCTCCTACGCCTCCCCCTCCTGGATGAAGGCATGGGTACATCACTACTCGAAGGATGTCCACTGCTAGGATCAACCACTCTAATACTAGGTGAAAAGCTCGAACTAATATCAGGAATACACATGGGACGAGGACGAGGCATATCAAACACCGATGATATCACATCCAAACACGGTCTCAAGAGCAAATTGCGAAGACCCACCCCCATTTTATTCATAAACACTACATCAACACCCCTGTCTTTCAAAAACCAAAAACCACTCAAGGCCGAACTCGCTTCCTGTCGCACAAAAAATGTCCAGCTCCCATCTATGCACACATCACTACTGCCAAGAGTCCCCGACCCACACATGCAGCCCATATAATCCAACTTCTCATCACTGGCAATTGTATGCTCAACACAGCATCCAAGAGTCTGAACAATCTCCCTCTCCACAACATCACAGCCCTTAACAGCTCCTGAAATGGACGATTCCTCATTTCCAGTGAAACGAGACACAAGACTATCACCAGCATCAACACTCCTTTTAACATACCATCCAATTTTAACACGCCTTATTCTGAAGCCTTTCCTTTTAGGGATAGAAAACTGCTGAGAATTTGCGTTAATAACTGGAGTAGTCTTCACATCTTTACCCATTCCTGCTAAAGCATCCTCCTTAGAAACATCAATCCCATCTTCATAGTTCTCCAACACACCATAGTTATTCGAGAGAATAATGTCATCAGCTACATTCCAAACAGCCTGCTCCTCAAAACCTGAACCGGAACGAAGATTAACAGCTTCGTCGACTATCTCGTATCCGCACATATCTATCAAGTCATCCCCTGTCATTCTATCCATTACCCTCCCTCTCTTACTGGCCAAATAATCATAAAAGTGACAACCATCAAAGAGACCCATACAAAACATTACTACAGGATCTGATAGCATAGGATCCAAATGTTGAACTTCCCTTAAAAGCCCAGCAGAACCCGTCATAACATCATCATTGAACAACACTTCTACTTTAGTCACGCTCAAATCCTCTACACTTACATTCCCCGAATGAAATATATCATCCTTGTGTAAAGAAACCGCATGATTAAGATCGTCACCATTTGAGAGGATTTGTAAAGCGACAGCACTTCTCTCACAATTTATGACAGTGTTAAGAACATCATAGTGCTTCAATATCTCGTCTAATAACAAACACACTCTTCTCTTATTAATTGATGTTGAATCAGCGTATATCATGCGGAACTTCAAGAGATTGAGGCAAAAACCAATAGCATGGTCCTTTCTTGCTAAAGAGTGAGGCAATGGAGGAAACACAGCTTCACTAACAAAACTCTTACTCCACAAAATTCCATCCACTAATCCTTCCAAATGACACCCCATCAATAATAACATATAAGCCCCATCGTTTTCCTTTCCAGAAATATCCGCAACAACGAGGTCTATCAGTGAAATTATCTTTTGACATATTTTCAAACAGTTGAAGTGCAAGGTTTCAAAAACTGAATTCCCTCTAAACCACATCGGACAGCTAGCTTTTCTATGTCCTAAACCTCCACATTTGAAACAGCGGATTCCATTACGACACTCCTTCGCTAAGTGGGAGGAATCTCCACATTTGAAACACAAGCGAACTCCCACCTTTTTTGTACGAAAAGGGTTGTTAAATACAGTATTGTTCCAGTCAGAGATCATAGGAACCTTTCTGACCATATCCGCATAGGTGATCGATTTAAAGCTTGGAGGACCATCATAATGTAATCCCTGAGGAATAACACCACTTGCTGTATGAAACAGAGGACGCAAGTTAGGAGCAGCACCGCCATATGAAGGCCCCTCTTCATGTGCATTTAAAACAAAACTCTGCCTGAAAGTAAGATTCAAACGCCCCGGCTTCATCTTTGTCTCCTCAATGAGCTTTATCGGAGCTGTGTTCTTGTAAATTCTATTTACACCATGAAGAATACCTCTTGATTTGCCACCAAAAATTAAAACAACCCCTGATTCGAGCAAAATCTTCCTGTCTATAACTTCATCTCCCTCGTCCCTGTATGTAAACTCAGCTGAATCACCGATGGAGAAGGAAACAACAGGCAACCCTGCCACAAGGCTATCAAAATATTAATCTTTGTCTTGATGAAGGCCTAGTTTTCCTTCCGGATTATAGAAATTAACTATACAAATATCAGGCTTCATTTGCGGAAGATCTTCTTTTCTACCACCGTATTTCTCGATTTCTTTGTGTGCAACATCAATAGAAAACTTGACCATCAAATTCAATTCAGTAGGAATCTCAGGAGGTAAGGCCCAATCGATTGATCATCTATCTTCGTATCTCCTTGACTGCAGATTCCAATATTTCCAAAGGCACATCATATACAAATTTAATTTCGCACCATTCTCGTATTCAAGCCTTTGAAATCCACCTTCTCCAATAACTATTTCGATCTGATCATTAATGCTAATATAGTTCTTTAATAGAATCATACCCAATCTCGGGATTCTATGGTTTGATAGCATTCGATCTATCCCCAAATTCGTTTCAATACCAAGATTTGTCAGATTCGCCAAGCCCTTCAATTTATTAGATGAGCAAATGTTAAAATCATTATCCCCCAAATCGGCATTAGGAGATCTTTCATAAAACTTCCTTGAAAAATTTCCTTTAGATTAACCAGAACAGGTGTCGCTTTGATGTCCTGAAACACCACAGAAATTCGCTAGATGACCATAGACTCCACAATGGTAACAACGACCTTGGAATCTTGCAGAAATCGAATCGGAACGAGATGATAAAGATTGAGAAAATTGTAGATTTGGGCGAGAAATAATCCAAGAAGAAGAAAAAGTTTCGTCCGCCATTAACAATCTGTCTGCAATGTTTGCTGTTGATTAATGATTTGATAAATCACAATAAAACCTGAATAGTTTATTTGCAATATGGCTTTCATCTTCTCTCGTTACCAATTAAAAATCAAATCCTTGAACATATTAAAAATCTCATCTTTTAAAAATAAAAACCAAATCCTTTTATGTTATTCATATAAAAATCACATTTTTATTCTTCTCCTTTTATAAAAATCATATCTTTATTCTTTACATTATATAAAAATCACATTTTTATTCTTCCTACTTATATAAAAATTATATTTTCAACTAATGAAGTTCTAAACTTTATCTCCATAAGAAAAATTGTATTTTTTACTAGTTTAAAAATATTCTCTTCTCTAAATAAAAATATAAACTTTACCTATCAAAATCTGATCTTGTTTAGTTGATAAACACTCATTCTTTTTAATTAGTTATACTACATAGAATAAAATTAAATTAAAAAAAAAAAGAAAAAAGGAACTTACTGCGCTGGATTTTTCAGAGGAGGGGGGATCGGAACTGGGCGGGGCTGACCGGCGGTGGGGCCTTCACTGGCGGCGGCTGCGGTTGAGTTGAAAAAAGGGGGCGGATCCAGTTAACGATGGCTTTGGGGCTCGGTTTTTGGGGTTTCAGATCGAGGGGAGGAGGAGAAGAGGGTGGCGCCGGTCATCAGAGGGGGTGACGCCGGGTCTCCGGTGGGGCGGCGCGACGATGGAGCCCCTAGGGCGGCGGTCGGCTATTTGAATCAAGGTGTCGGGTTTTTTTTTCTAATTCGATTTCTGACGTGGAGAGAATGGAAAGGGGAAAGGAGGTATTATATATATATATATATTAATTTAATTATTTTATTCAACTTAAAGTTGGCTTTCCATTTGACCTCGAAATCAAGCCCATCGACTGTCGCCCCTAGCTAATTATCCCCATTCCGAGCACAATGGGATATGTATCGTGAGCCAGTTCGGCTGTTACGATTAGTTTTCGTTCAAATTAAAATACAAATCTATATATTCTATTTTAAACGTGCTTTTCAATTTACCAGGGCTACATACTGATTCAAAAAATTCCAAAAAATTATTTCTAGCTTCGTATTGACGATACGGTCCTAACAAAACTAGTTTCGTCAAATTCTGAGACCGTTTGAAAATGACCATTTTCCAGTTGATGGAATTCAAATGAAATTGTTAAAACACGTTTAACTTCGCCACACTCACATATTGATTCAGAAAATTATGAATTTTGAAACCTAGCAATAATTTGACATCCCAAATCTAGCAAAAGTGGTTTCGTCGAAATCTGAGGTCGTTTGCAAAATTTCCATTTTTAAGGGCCTTTATATATATTAAAATATATATAAATTCCACAGCGACTTTTCTGAATTTAAAACTGGACATATCTTTCAACTTCTAAAGTGAAATCTCAGTTTCTTAGCTTCATTAGAAAGATATGATTAAACAGATTCAAATATTTCTTGTTTCGCTCAATTCTGACTTAAAACGAATTCTATATATTCATTTGAAATTCGAAATCGAATTTTCGAACTGTCGCGCCATTTCAGGCTCGTTATATAATTAAAATAAATTTATTCGTTTTAACTTCGTCGAAAATAAATTTTTCGTCGTTATTATTTAAAATAATCCATATTAAATAATAAAAATCCGTTAAAATCGCCAAAATAAAAAATTTAAATTGGCTCAGAATTTCCGGGTTGTTACACTGAGAAAAGGGAAAAAAAACTTAAGGCTGAACTAAACAAAAGACAGTGGACATTTTTGTTGAGTAAACCCCTATTTACAAACTATTGTATGGTTGACCGATATTTGCCTAAACCTTCTGTGCAAGTCATGTTTGCCTGACGGTGTGTTTTGTATAATGTCTTGCAAACCTAAAAACAAATGATAATAATAAATAAATAAATAAAAAAGAATTATTTCCATGTTTTACCTTTGCTTGGTCATGATTCAATTAAAATATAACAACACCCGGTTTTGAGAAGTATATTTCTGGCCAATTTGGGCCGACGTAAAACCCATGGCATTTTGCTGCATATGGGTATGTTTAATTATGTAGGTAGATGTAATTAATATACAAAGCTCCTCAATATGTCATCATTTATAAATTTATATGTAGTCGTTTAACGGATGATAGCTTAAATTTGTTTATGTAACTTGCGTTTATTCTGATTTGGAAACCCACCCATGCAGGTTCAGTTTTATCTTCTTGTATGCCGTCATTTTATTCATGCCTGTATTAGTATTAAGTTGGAACATTTTGTCCACATTTAATTCCACATGTGATGTACCTATATGGGCGATATTTGATGATAAACAATGTTGTTGAACTTACATACCTGAGATTTGCTATAGCCTCTATATTTGGCCTTAGTAACCCATGTCATGATCCTAAACTATATGTCACTAACCTAAAAGTACTTGAAAATTGTTTGTATACTAATTTAAACCATTGATTCACCGTCTGATCTGATGTATCGTGGAATTTTAGAACTAGTTACATGCTAAAGTTTCAACAGTTAAGAAGTTCTGGACCCTGTTATATTTCCACCATACTATATTGTGATTGCTGAACCCATATGTGACCCTGTTATATTTTCACCATACTATATATATACACTTGTACTAAATCTTTGGCATTCCTTAGAGCCTCACTGATCTGCTCATTTCATGATTTTATATTCTAGTATATCTGTGCACTAAGGTACCAATATATGTATGAGTATATACTTTTGACCCCTGTTTATTATGTGTGGTTGTTTTGTCACCTTCCCATGATTTTGAAATCTTCATTTAGCTCATTAAAACTGGTACTTCATTTGGTTTATTAGAACTGATACTTCATGGGTTGCTTGTAACACCCCTAAGTCCCACATCGTGGAAGCCTATGTGAAGTAGGTACTTATATAGTAGAGTCCATCTCTTACTAATGCCGAGGCCTGGTGGATGGAAAACCCTACACCAAAGAGGTGGCAAAGTAGAGACAATATCGGTGTTAGTAAGAGAGACTAGCTCAGCCTGTGTGGCAACGCCATGTGTTGGAAAATCTCGAAACTTAGCCGAGACCTTTTGAGAAACAAAACCCCACACCTATAAGGTGGATAATTTGGGGACAGTATCTTGTGCGAACTGAGGTGCGGGCTGTTACATTGCTAAAATTGATACTTCATTTGGTTTGCAGAAGCATCTTTAGTTTCCTTATAGGATAGACTTTTGTTCAATTAGTAGTATAACAGGGAAGTAAAATTTCATATGAACTTTGCAGCTTCATTTGAAATGAAAGGTCGAAACACTTGTCAACTACCTTATATTATAAACTATCTTTTATCTTACATGCAAGGCATGCTTAGTTTTTATCCTCCTATCAGTGCATGCTTAAAGTAGATGCCGTACACTATTTGAACATTACTATTGTGGAATAACTAGTTTACACCAGCTTTATCTGGTTGTATGGTTTCAACGAAAACCTGGAATGCATATATTAACATTTATATGTTAATATGATACCTGCTGAACCCATTTAAATGAACTGTACATGTTGTACCCTTGTTCCATTCGGCATTTATGTAAATATGATGCATGCTGAACCCCAATGCATCACCCAGTCCTTAAATGCACTACATATGTGGAAGTATCCAATAAAGCTCTAACTTTAAAGGAAAGCTGGCCTCACTTTTAACTTGATTTCCTCTAAGAAGGCTGTCAATTAAAATCCATGATCATGCAAATGTTTAATGCAGTTTAAAAGGGATTTGAATAATTTCCTAATTATATTAAATATCGTTGCTGAAATGGCATTGAATCCTTTGGTCACATAATTGTTTGCCGAAATGTATTTGATCATTACAAATATTTGTACTCATTAGATTTTCCCTGACCTGATTCATTTAGAAGTCCGCAGATGGCCACTTGTGTTCATTCCCTTTTTCTGTGAAGGACCACTTGCATATACATTAGAGGGTGTTGGTCCTGTTCATTTTGATATTGTGTTGTAGTTCATTGCTTTGAATTTTTGTGATTCACTTCTCATATGTGTTTGTTTCCGGGACGCTGAGGCAGTGCACACGTGTACCTGTACACGTTTGTACGTGCAGGCTTCCGGGACCCCTTGTTCCTGCAGATACTATGCAACTTTTATTTTGTGTGTATTTTCGGAAGTCAGGATTAACTATTATAATTTAGTTTCTATTGAAATTAATTTACTTGAACCAATGATTAATCCTGACTCGAGTGTTTTATGTTTTTGCATGGAACGCTCAGGTCAGACCCGAGCATTACAGATTTAAAGATTTCAGCTTAGGATTCGAAGACTGACGAAGCTGGGAATTTCAGGAGACGCGCACTCTGAAGTTTTAAACTAGTAAATATTTTTCAGTATTCAAATTGTATTTTTAGTTCCGTTGTATATAGAAAATCTTGTATCAAAAACTTTTGATTACAAACAAAAGTTACTTTTGTTGTTCAGTACTGTGTCATTCACTTTATTCTGTGTTTTCGTTGATTCTACTTTTAAACTCTGTAAGCTAAATAACGATCCGTCGATTTGGACGTTTTGAGTTGGGTTAAATACCAATTTAAAGCGGACAAAAAGGCGGGATGTTACACTTGTGATGCTTCAGGGCTGGTCCACACTTACGTTAGTGGATTGATTATTCCTGAACACACATTTCCCGGTCCTATCGGACCTATCCATCGGCTTCGTAGAGACCGATATAACCGAGGCGCCTCGCATTCCAACAACCACATAGGTAAAAATGAAACGACCCAAACTTCCCCGTAAAGGAAAGCCCGGATTGAGTTGAGAACACGACTAATCAGAACACAAACAGAAGAACATTTCATTGGTAATTACAACAATTTCATCAGAATACAAGAATATAAAAGTGTATGAATAAATATTATACATTCGATAAATATCAGAGATTTAAATTACAATGCAGCTGAAAATTTATACATAAAACAACTAAAAGAAATACACGCATACAGAGCTTTCCAAGTATAGTTCCAGCCGTAAACCAGGATCCTATAAGAATAAATCTGTAAAACCAAAAATACTAGCTGCCCATGTGGAAAATAAGGGCACCCAGAATTTTGGTCAAAACAATAAACTCTAGGTCAATCATGTGACTGGTGTGAGAACTAAAATAGTTATTATCTTGATTTTAAAGTTGGGTAAATCAAGGGACCACGCCGTATAACACAGAACGGGTTTAACCCCAAGAATACCAGTGCATATAACAAACAGCGCAATACTAAATAAAGAAAATGAAGCTATTATAAGACTCAGATCCCATCACATAATGCAATACAAACCAGAGGATATAGTTTTACCTTATAATAGCCAAATATGCTTGGTACGCTAAATTTAATCATTTATTATTACTATAAGTGAAGAAATCAACTTCAAATATAAATGTATCAATCATATACGGCATGAGCGCCCTATCCCACTATGCTACCATACTAGGCTCTACAATTAAAACCGTAAAGTCACGTATTGGAAGTTGGAGTTGGATTTCCATCTATGAACCAAGGCAAGGGATCATCCTTACCGATTCGAGACTGTCTATCCTGAGCCTCAGGAACAGCCGCAACTGCACCTTGGATCGTCAGGACCGTTCCACTCGATGTGGATTAAAATTCCTGAACACTATGTTTCCCCACCCTATGTGGCGTAAACTGGTCAGTATATCGACCAAACCATCCACCGGCTCTGCAGAGACGGACATAACCGAGGCGCCTCGCTTTCCATCATCCACATAAGTAAAATGCCTGGGCTGTAATACCATGGCACTGTTGGATCTAGATTAACACTAGAGGGGGTGAATAGGGTTTATTACTGTTTAGAAGATATTAGAAATTAATCGCAGCACAGATAATTGCAGAGTAAGTAAATGCGGAAAGTAAATAACACATAGAAATACCCAGCTTCGGCAAAATCCTGCTTACTACTGCAATCCTAAGGTTTCTACTAGGTGATAGAATAGATCCCGCATAAAGACCATGTACACTCGCAATCCCTGCTCCTATTCTAACCCTACGCTCAAAACCCTAGACTGACCGATATCCACTCGATCAGATTTCCCTGTTTACGACCCCGTAACCAGTAAACCAGATTTTACAGACTCTGTCAACTGTCAGTCAACACCCTGACTGAATCCCCCTAGATTTTACAGACCTAGAACTGTTCAGAACTGATTTTACAACACAATTTAAAAAACAACAAAATATAAAACAAAATGAAACCCTAGTAAATAAATAAGTGAAGGAGTTAAAACATTAAAGGGTCATCCCCTTTTCTTTTGACAACGCGCCGGCCACATTTCAAAGTGGTGCACCCATATTTAATTTGTCCCGTCCTCTTTGATTTAGAAAATAAATGGCGGCTCTGGAAAAAAACTAGGGTTTTCAATGATTCCTCCAAATCATGACGCAATTGCTCAATCGATGAAATTTGGCTCTGGAAATCAATCTCTGGTGCGTCGAATTTGCTGATGCTCTATTGTCGATTGCTGATGCTCAGATTTGGGCTTGTTTTGACTCTCTTGATCGAAACTGGAAGTGAGTAAATTTCTGAATTTTCTTGCTTTGGATTTCTTGTCAGTTGTTTGTGGTTTCGATCTGAAATGTTGGGTTAGTTTTTCGATATTGCCGATGATGAAAATGGCGTAAATAAATAGGGTAAATAGAAAGCCCTAAATCAACTCTGATTTCAATATGTGACATGCTCTGAATTTGTCTGGTTTCCCTTTTTGACAAATTCGATTTAAAATGAATTGCGTGATTGTTGTTGCAATGTTTTCCTTTGTAACTTCCTTGCGTGATTTGTGAGTTGTTGCCTCGGCATTGAATTTTTGAAATGATATCATTTCTGGAAACATACAAAAACCTGAATTTGTTCCTTACCAAAAATGACCATGATTAAATCTGGAAATATATCTTGCTCCTCTGAATTTGATTCAATCATTTCTGGATAGCCATATAAAATCATATAAAACAAGAAACAAATGATTTCCCATTTCAAATATTTCCCAAATATAAAACACAATGTTCTTGACTGTTTATGATGTATTGCCCCAATTTTGCTTGATACTTTCGGAAGAGCAAATGGATTATTTCTTGCCAAAAATGTAGATAGCATTTTGTTTTTCACACTTGATTACCGCATGCTTTCATAATGTCTTTGTTGAAAGAAATTTCACATTTGAATTTATGGGAATACCACATTGTCCATATACATATATGTATATACGCACATATGTGCATGTATATATATATGGATAAATTCTGATTTGCTTTACCAATATTTGTGCATGCTGCAACCATGTTAAATGCTGCAGCTCCATTTTTACTTGCATATGCTTGTACATGAACTTCTTTGAATGTGAGAACTTGATTATGAAAGAAAAACTGTGTATTTCAGTGCTTGAGTGTTGCACTTCATATATGTCACCTTTAAGTTTACTGAACTAAACATGTAAACCTGAGTTGATGAGGCTTGGATCTTGAAACTGTGTTTGTGCTCAACTCATTGTTAATATTGACTACATGCATACTCTACTTCATCACTCATATACATTGAGACTTGTATTCATGCACATGCTATGTCCATATTGCTTGAACCATTGAAACATGATCTGCAATGATTTTGTGCACCAGTTTTGTACTTGTGAACATGTATTGATGCATCATACCTATACTATGTTGCTGCTGTGTAAAAGATCCTTTTGATCTTGTAGCTTGCCTTCACCATGCTGAAATTTCCCATATGATTATGCATTGATCACTTTGATACATGAAGTCCATTCATATGAAAGTTGCATGTATGATCTGTTTGTTGCTCTTCCTTGGATATGTACATACTCCACCCAGTTTTGAAATGCTCATCCACTTGTGTATCTCATTTGTATGATGACTGTATATTCACTGATCTGTTTGCATGTCTGCTGCTTTGTACCATGCATATGTATAGCTGTAGCCATGTACACTTACATCTTCATGCTGAAACCATGCTACATGTATTTTGCTGTTACATGTGTCAAGTAGACTTCAAAAAAAAACATCACCACTTAGCTACTTGGCCATTGTTATTTGCTGTTACATATTGGACTTCTTGCATTGTACATGCTTGTATCACCATCCACTTTTGAACTGGCTCGACTTGTATAATCTGGCTTGACCAGATTTAAGATGCCTTCTATGTTGGCTTGACAACATCACTCCACCATCATGACATGCTTTATATGTTGCTCTCTACCTTGCTGTGAGCTCGACCATTATAATTGTTGCTTGATGTAACGACCCGTATTCTACGCATCATGGGATCGTAGAATATTTATTTATTTCACATATGAAGTCGTACGGTCATGTAACTTTGGGAGACGACTATTGGGGTCATTTCCCATGTTCATGATTTTTGTCGATTTTTAAATGACCGTTTTGCCCCTAGTTGGTACTGTTTTGGCCATAACTTTTGACTGGAAAGGAGTTTTGACCTGAAACCACTTCCATTGGATTCGAATGATGGTTTCTCTTTCCGTAGAGTGGTCATAATAGCCAAACGGACTTACCGTTTGGGAGATATGGCTGAATTAAGGTTTAAAGGGTTATTTTCAGCTAATTGGGCTTAACCGGGTAATTAGCAGCTAGGCCCAAAGGGGGGATTTCGGGATTTGGGGTACTTAAGGGCTGCTAGGGTTAGGATTTCGGTTTTAGACTCATTTTTCCAGCCGCCACTTACCTCTTTTAAGCTCTAGCAATGGCCTCCAACACCCAAATCACCTTCTAATCACTTTCTAATCAAGTTTTGGCCTAATCTACCTCAAATCAAAGAAGATCTTCACCAAATCAGCGAGAGAGCTGCTGGAACACGTAGGGATTGGATCCAAATCAGAGATTATTTTAGATCTAAAGTTTGTTTGTGGCTAAGGTGAGTGATTTGCATAGTTCCTCACTAATTATGGCTAAATATGGTAATTAGCGAAGATTAGCGAAGTTATGGCTCAGAAAAATCTAGAAAAATTCCCAAAATTCTAAAACATCATTTTATGCCTCTGATATGAATTTGGGTTAATTTTGACTAATTTTGCAAATCCCGGAAATTGGGGGATTAAGGGATAATTAGTGATAATTAGCGAATTTGTGCATGTTAAAAATCTGGAAAAATATTCATAAATTTTGAAATATTGTTTTAGATCTCTGATATGAATTTGGGTTAATTTGGTTAAGTTTTGTTAATCCTATGCTTAGTTGTTCTTAAACATGCTTAAGGGGAAATATGGGATTTTGGCTATGTTTGATCCATTTTAACCCATCTTATTGTTGTTTTGGTGTTTGAGGTCACTACTACATGTTGCTATGACTGTTTGGTATGACTTGCGACTGTTTAGAATAGTTAGAATGGTCGAAAACGTCATCGAATGGCGTAAACTGCTCGCTGGAAGAACTGCAGGAAATCAGCCCGAACCGGACCGGATCGGTGGAAGCAAAGGCGATCCGAACCGATGGCGCGACCCGATCCGCCGATGCTTGAAGACCACGATCCGACGATGTGATCCGATCCGAGCCCTCCACCACGATCCACCTTCACGATCCGCTAGCAGCTCCGATCGCCAGAAGGAAGCATGACCCGATCCGACAGGGGCCCCACGAACTGATGAAGCACGACCCGACCCGAAGGAGCTTGTCACAAACCGATCTGTGGCGATGGACTTGGAGACTCCGACCCGATCCGCTGAAGGGTACTCGAACCGATCTGATGGAGCTGGAGGACCACGAGTTGATGGCGCGACCCGATCCGAATGGAGGAACTCGACCCCGAACCAGTATGGTGATTGCGAACCAAACCAGGAGGCTATGAACTGAATGAAGACCGATCCGGAGGATGATGACTAAAACCCGAGATGCAAAGGTAGTCCAAATGGAAGTTAGAGCTCAGGATCCCGGACCCAGTTGGGAACCAATGAGTTCACTTCATGGTTGGGCTTTGCTGCGAGACGTGTGCAAAGGGGTTGTCGGTATTCATAACTTTGGTTCACCACTGAGGGATGGATGGTGGGCTTGTAGTGATAGTTACACGGGATTGGATTCCGTCATGGCCCAAAGTATTGGGTGACCAAAGTAGTGGATATCGTATGCTTTACGCACTTAGTGAGGGATGTGAGGATGATTGCTATGCTTGATTGTTTGACATCACTATGACATGCACACCCCCGTTATCTTTACACCATTTGAAAGGGCACCTTAGAATGTTGTACAGTATGTAGTGCTAACTCTTTGGTTGCAGGTCCAGGTTCATGTATGATTGGATTATACCTATTATTATTCTGTTTAGATGCTTATCGCCCATACCAGGCTTTATGTCTGACCTAGAGTTTTATGTCTCTTCTTATTACTCTGGGTGCTCACACGAGCAGACTAGAGACAGGTTATGGTTAGCTGGTGATGCGCGAGTAGCTGATTCGGAGGCGAGCAGGAGGCTTCCACGTATGATATATAGATATTCTCCCTGTGTCGTTGGTGGTCACTACTTGGGCATTAGTAGTGTACCTTCTTTATCTTGCTTTTGCTTTAGAGACAGTATTTTAAAAGTTGTAATAAGCTGTATTTTGGATTTCCGCTGCTATGATGCTTATTCTAGTTTTTAGCTTATGCACTGTCTCACCTGTTTTATGTCAAGTATGTTGTTATTATATTTTATTCTATGCGCTGTGAGACATTCTACAGGTTCCTTGTTAGTTCATTTCTCTTCTTTTTTTTTCTTCTGGCGACCGTCCCGTGCTAACTGGACATGTGTACAGCGCCCCTTTGGAGGAAATGTCGGTTGGTGCGGGGCGGGCCGTCACACTTGGTATCAGAGCTCTAGGTTGCGTAGTTAACCTAGGGAAAGACACTAGGGAGAGATAGTACGTATACGAGAGCGCGTATTTGTGATTACTTTGGTTTTTAAAAGCTATATATATATATACTATTGGTAGTATAAGAATGAAGTTGTACTGCACTAGCACCACTATGGGGTCGTTAATCGTTTCCTCTTTTACAGATTAACGATGAGCCGATATCCTAGAGGTGCTGGTAGAGAGACCAACCATGGGAATGCTCCTGACATGAGGACAATGTTCACCAACTTCATGAGAGACATGCTTAGAGATGTTCAAGGAGCAGTTCCCAATCCCGGAAATGGTGGTGGTCCAGTAGTGCAGGCGCCTAGGGTCGATTTCGCCAAATTGTGCAAGGATTACACTAACCTTGGTGGGAAGTCGTTCCACGGAACGGAGTCGGCCACAGATGTTCAGGATTGGTTGGATAGCTGTGATCGTATCTTCGACGACTTGAGTCTTGAGGATGCGATGAAGAGAAGGCTAGCGTCTCGTCAGCTGCAAGGGCGAGCGATGAATTGGTGGAATGCCATTAGAACAGCTACTCCAGAAGATCAAGTTACTTGGAATCAGTTTAAGACTCGCTTTTGTGATAAGTTTATTCCTGCTGCTCATAAATCAGAACTGTTCAGGAAGTTCTTGGAGCTTAAGCAGAACGGTAGAGCAGTCTCGGAGTATATCGCTGAATTCGACACTTTATCGAAATATGGATGGTCCCTTATCGATACAGTCGAAAAGAAGAACGAGAAGTTCATAACCGGCTTGGATGGGTACTTGGGGGAAAGACTTATAAACCATATCGATGAGACGTTCGAGTCTATTGTAGGAAAGGCATTAAGGTCAGAGAGCCTTTTCCCTAAGTCGAAGGCCGAAGTTGCTACGGCATCTGCAGAGGAGCCAAAGCCGCAAGCAGGCGGTGAAGGCAAGAAGAATTCTCAGAACAAGAGGAAGCAGAACCCGACCAAGGATGGTCAGGATAAGAAAAATAAGAAAGATGGAAAATGCTTTAGTTGTGGCAAGAAGGGCTATTACGCCAGAGATTGTCGAGAAAAGCCTGGGGAAAGGAAGTGCTTTAACTGCGGCCAGGCGGGACATCACAAGGATGATTGCCCACAACCTCCTAGGGAGAAGCAGATTGTGAAAGCGTATGCTATCAACGCTGTTCCTTCTTCGTCAAATGCCCCAACTGCGGCGCAGAAGGAAAAAGGTGTCGTTATTCGAGGTATGCTTTCTATTTAAGATGTTTTGATCGGGTTTTGTTTGACAAACCTGAGTTAGTCGATAGACCTTTAGTAGTGACGAACCCGATTGGTGGTTCGACTAGTTTTGGCATGATTTGTTAATGTGGTCTTATCGAGTCATGGATGTTTGTTTCCTTGTGATTGCTTTGTTTTGGGCTTTACTGGGTTTAGCATTATTTTGGGGAGTCGATCTACTCCAAAGGAATAGGGTGGTATTAGGTACCTACCTAGTGATGGCGATAGTAACTGGAGTTAATGAAACTGAAAGGTTATCGTTGTTCTAGTTGTCTCTGGGAGGCAAATGAGTACTCCAGTGCTAGATTGTTTTGCTAGTATCACCTCATGTGGATTGTCCGAACTCGGAGGAGATGTTCCTTGGGTGCTTGTCTGATATTGGTTTAGGCCTTTGGGGCTTATGCTTGGGGAATGTCGATTTCGACTAGGATTGGTTGCATGAGGGGTAAATAGTTGCTGTGATTTTTCATTGGATGATATCTTGGTTTACTCGAGGAGTGATGGGCAGACGGAACATGATGAGACTGTTCAATGGTATAGACTGTCCAGAGTTAGACTCGATAGGGTTATGAGATTGCTCGAGTGGGACTCGAGAAAGATGCAAAGTAATGGATTGTTTAGGACCCTATGTTGATGTTCTCTATTGGATAGTAGAACTTTGAAGGAATAGGATGTGTTCGTTGATCATGGAAGATACAACGAAGATTAGAGCGATTCAAGTTGGACTTGAACTCGTAAAAGAAAATAGGTGTTCGTTGATCTTGGAGATGCAACGAATAGGGAGACGACTCACGTTGGACTAGAGTTTGTCGGTACTCAAGACTGGGTCTGAGTTATAGATTGACTCGAGTTGGACTCGAGAAGGCTGCAAGGAATTGGATTCGGCTCGGGTTGGACTCGAGAGGGCAGCAAGATAATGGATAGACTTGGGTTGGACTCAAGTATTTTAGGAGGACTAAAATCAGGGGTATCTGGGGACGCCCGTTACCTTGGATCCGTTGGACGTGATCTAGTTATCCTTGGAGGATAAACGTACGTTGGACGTACGGTAGTCCGATTGGAGGCTGGGCTTCCATTAGTTTAATTATCCTTGGAGGATAAACGTACGTTGGACGTACGGTAGTCCGAAGGGAGGCGGGGCTTCCATTGGCCTGGTATTGGTTGGACCAGTCAAGTAGGCATCGGTGTATGTATGGGGGCTGGGCTTCCATTAGTTAGTGATGTTGGTTGGACCAGACATGCTAGAATCGACATATTGGGATTGGTTAGACCAGTCATGTAGGTGTCGATGTGTTTATGAATCTAGCAGGTGATAGGTAGGACTTGTTTGATGGATGTTATGGTTGCTATGTTTGTTCCTATCTTTCTTCTCTTGAGTAGACTATCACCTGTAGGGTTCCAGCAATGGGGAACAAAGTGATTATAGTAGAACTATGAGCCAGTCCAGTAGAGTCGTCATGACTCGAGGGGCAAAGTGGACATAGTAAATAATTAGTAAGGCTATGAGCCAGTGCAGTGAAGTTGTTATGACTTCATGGGGCAGAGTGGACATAGCAAAGGACTAGTGGCTATGTATCAGTGCAGTGGAGTCGCCATGACTCCATGGGGCAGAGTGATCATAGTAAATGATTTGGGTGCGGTAATAGTTGCATTGAGTAGGAAACATGCCGGTTTAGGGGTTTTGTTTCTAGGATGGAAGCAACTAGAGTATATCACATGATATGATTTCAGGCCCAAGAGTGAATTGGATTCAGAAACACTAATAAGCTTGACGATTAGATCGATTTTGATTGAGTGGATTGGTTCCAGTTAGAAGGACGATCCTAATCTATTGGAAACCATCTCTAGGGTAGAGATGGGTATCGATGGAAAGAGAATGATCAAATAAGGATTTGATCGAGAAGGGTGGCTTCGAAAGAATAAGGGACTAGTTGTACCCAACGAAGATGGACTGAGAGGTGAAGTGCTTAGAGCATATCATCACTCGAAATTGACTATACATCCCAGTGGTAACAAGATGTATTGAGACATAGAGCAGATCTACTACTGGGAAGGGATAAAGATAGGAAGAAGGCTTATCTCGGTAAGAAACGAAGAGATTTGGAATTCTTCGTTAGCGACTTGGTGTTCGTCAGGATCTCTCCATTGAGAATGTGATTCGGATTGGTTGGAGAGGTATTGCACCAAGATTTGTTGGCCCATTCCCGGTCCTCGAGCAAGTTGGGAATTTGGCGTATGAAGTAGAGCTACCTGACAAGATGGCAGGAGTTCACAACGTATTTCATGTTTCCAAGTTAAGGAAATTCGTGCACGACCCTAGTGTGGCTATTTCACCTGATTAATTGGATAACATCGAAGTTGAACTTGAGGCGGTTAGGAACCGCAAGTCTATGCGTATTGTTGGGAACGATATGAAGCAGCTTCGAAGGAAGACGGTGAAACTAGTCAAAGTCCAGTGGGGTGAGAATGAAAAAGACCGTACTTGGGAAACAGAGAAAGATATAAGGAAGAAGTATCCAGAATTCTTTGCCTAGTAGGGTTTTGGTAGTGATAGTTCCTTCCCTTGTTTGTAAACCGCATGCTAGGATAGACTTGTTTTGCATGTTGATTGTTGTTTTATGGTTGATAGACAGGCGGGACCCTTTGTGTGTTCTGGTTAGGGAATTTCGGGGGCGAAATTTCTTAAGGGGGGAAGAGTGTAACGACCCGTATTCTACGCATCATGGGATCGTAGAATATTTATTTCTTTCACATATGAAGTCGTATGGTCATGTAACTTTGGGAGACGACTACTGGAGTCATTTCCCATGTTCATGATTTTTGTCGATTTTTAAATGACCGTTTTGCCCCTAGTTGGTACTGTTTTGGCCATAACTTTTGACTGGAAAGGAGTTTTGACCTTAAACCACTTCCATTGGATTCGAATGATGGTTTCTCTTTTCGTAGAGTGGTCATAATAGCCAAATGGACTTACTGTTTGGGAGATATGGCTGAATTAAGGTTTAAAGGGTTATTTTCAGCTAATTGGGCTTAACCGGGTAATTAGCAGCTAGGCCCAAAGGGGGGATTTCGGGATTTGGGGTATTTAAGGGCTGCTAGGGTTAGGATTTCGGTTTTAGACTCATTTTTCCAGCCGCCACTTACCTCTTTCAAGCTCTAGCAATGGCCTCCAACACCCAAATCACCTTCTAATCACTTTCTAATCAAGTTTTGGCCTAATCTACCTCAAATCAAAGAAGATCTTCACCAAATCAGCGAGAGAGCTGCTGGAACACGTAGGGATTGGATCCAAATCAGAGATTATTTCAGATCTAAAGTTTGTTTGTGGCTAAGGTGAGTGATTTGCATAGTTCCTCACTAATTATGGCTAATTATGGTAATTAGCGAAGATTAGCGAAATTATGGCTCAGAAAAATCTAGAAAAATTCCCAAAATTCTAAAACATCATTTTATGCCTCTGATATGAATTTGGGTTAATTTCGACTAATTTTGCAAATCCCGGAATTTGGGGGATTAAGGGATAATTAGTGATAATTAGCGAATTTGTGCATGTTAAAAATCTGGAAAAATATTCATAAATTCTGAAATATTGTTTTAGATCTCTGATATGAATTTGGGTTAATTTGGTTAAGTTTTGTTAATCCTATGCTTAGTTGTTCTTAAACATGCTTAAGGGGAAATATGGGATTTTGGCTATGTTTGATCCATTTTAACCCATCTTATTGTTGTTTTGGTGTTTGAGGTCACTACTACATGTTGCTATGACTGTTTGGTATGAATTTTGATTGTTTAGAATAGTTAGAATGGTCGAAAACGTCGTCGAATGGCGTAACCTGCTCGCTGGAAGAACTGCAGGAAATCAGCCCGAACCGGACCGGATCGGTGGAAGCAAAGGCGATCCGAACCGATGGCGCGACCCGATCCGCCGATGCTTGAAGACCACGATCCGACGATGTGATCCGATCCGAGCCCTCCACCACGATCCACCTTCACGATCCGCTAGCAGCTCCGATCGCCAGAAGGAAGCACGACCCGATCCGCCAGGGGCCCCACGAACTGATGAAGCACGACCCGACCCGAAGGAGCTTGTCACGAACCGATCCGTGGCGATGGACTTGGAGACTCCGACCTGATCCGCTGAAGGGTACTCGAACCGATCCGATGGAGCTGGAGGACCACGAGTTGATGGCGCGACCCGATCCGAATGGAGGAACTCGACCCGAACCAGTATGGTAATTGCGAACCGAACCAGGAGGCTATGAACTGAATGAAGACCGATCCGGAGGATGATGACTAAAACCCGAGATGCAAAGGTAGTCCAAATGGAAGTTAGAGCTCAGGATCCCGGACCCAGTTGGGAACCAATGAGTTCACTTCATGGTCGGGCTTTGCTGCGGGACGTGTGCAAAGGGGTTGTCGGTATTCATAACTTTGGTTCACCACTGAGAGATGGATGGTGGGCTTGTAGTGATAGTTACACGGGATTGGATTCCGTCATGGCCCAAAGTATTGGGTGACCAAAGTAGTGGATATCGTATGCTTTACGCACTGAGTGAGGGATGTGAGGATGATTGCTATGCTTGATTGTTTGACATCACTATGACATGCACACCCCCGTTATCTTTACACCATTTGAAAGGGCACCTTAGAATGTTGTACAATATGTAGTGCTAACTCTTTGGTTGCAGGTCCAGGTTCAGGTATGATTGGATTATACCTGTTATTATTCTGTTTAGATGCTTATCGCTCATACCAGGCTTTATGTCTGACCCAGAGTTTTATGTCTCTTCTTATTACTCTTTGTGCTCACACGAGCAGACTAGAGACAAGTTATGTTTAGCTGGTGATGCGCGAGTAGCTGATTCTGAGGCGAGCAGGAGGCTTCCACATATGATATATAGATATTCTCCCTGTGTCGTTGGTTGTCACTACTTGGGCGTTAGTAGTGTACCTTCTTTATCTTGCTTTTGCTTTAGAGACAGTATTTTAAAAGTTGTAATAATCTGTATTTTGGATTTCCGCTGCTATGATGTTTAGTTCTAGTTTTCAGCTTATGCACTGTCTCACCTGTTTTATGTTAAGTATGTTGTTATTATATTTTATTCTATGCGCTGTGAGACATTCTACAGGTTCCTTGTTAGTTCATTTCTCTTCTTTTTTTTCTTCTGGCGACCGTCCCGTGCTAACTGGACATGTGTACAGCGCCCCTTTAGAGGAAATGTCGGTTGGTGCGGGGCGGGCCGTCACACTTGAACTCTTTGATCTTGTATGTTTGAACCACATTTGGACTGATTTGCATACAGTCTTAAGCTCGACCAATTTTACTCTTTGTTGGCTTGACATTTGCACTGTGTCGAGCTTGGTCTATGTGACTCCTCCACAGCTGTATACACTGATTGGCGAGGCAGTGCACACGTGTATTTATACACATGTGTATTTGCAACCATAAGAAAATCTCCTGTCCCTGTACATATACAAACTGTCTGTCTAGACACAAATGAATCAGGTCAAGTCATGAAAAATGATGAGAAACACACCAGAAAACTGAGGCAAATAAAATTTTAAAAATAAAATTCAAATCTGCATGTATTCAGCTTTTATTTCTATTGCAGTATACTGTGTGTGTGTTTCATGTGACAGGTAAACAGATGATGACTGGACTGACTGAAAAGATGCTGTGAAGACAGAGAATGAAGTCAAGAACAGTGTGAGTTAAAGAGTGTTTGTAACAGTGTGTGTATAGATGAAAATGTACAACTGAGTGTAAAATGTATATGAGTGTTGAATGAGAAACTGTGAGTATGAAATGTATTGCAATGCTGAGATGTACAAATAGTGGAGTATACAATTTTGTACTGTTTGAAATTGAAATAAAATATTCTATTTAAATAAAATACTGTGTTAATTTTTGAACTTTTGTACAGTAGTATTTCACTTAAATATAAATATTATATTCCTGTCTGTAACGTGATATAGCAGTACAATAACAAACACATTTAAAATAATATATACTTGTTTGTTATCATCAAACAAAAATCATATAATTGTGTATACAACACCGTTATTTACAACAATCTCCCCCTTTTGATGATGACAAACAAACAAAAGATTTTGAGCACAATAAATGTGTTTGGCAGTAAATATTGAACTCCCCCTATTTATCAGCTCCCCATACAACAGAAACCCCCCCTATAACTGTGCATGAGTGTGATGAATGTAAATTTTCAAAATTAAAAATATTTATAAAATATTCACTATAAATCAAAATCTAATCAATTCTCCCCCTTTTGTTATCATCAAAAGGTTACAGAATTTAAAATACAGACGAAAATTGACTAAAAATAAAATTTTAGCTTAAGAGGAAGAACAGTCATCATAAATCTCAATCAGTCAAACAAAAATCATAATAAACTGAGAACAGGTGACACATTTCACATTTTAGAACGATGGATTTACAATGAATTTTATAAAAATGAGGAGAGTTATTTAATTATGAATTTCAATTATTTTCAAAAAAATTTATAAAAATGGGATTCAAAAAACAGTGACAGATTTGGACTATAATTAATAATTAAATTTAAGTGACAAAATCAAATACTCTTAAATCCCAATAGCTATCAATCAACAAATCATAATACGTCATAAAATATTAACACACTTCACAGATTAGAAAGATGGATTGATAGGCTGGTTTTTATACGCCAAGGAGAATTTCAGATTAATTTCAATTTATAGCACATTATTTCCTTTTCTTTTATTTTTTATTTAAGAGCACACTGACCATGCATAACCAGAGCTTGGATTTTTAAATGAGGTCAGTCGCAACTTAAATTTTAAGTTGTCTCTTAACAATGCATGACCAGAGCTTGGATTTTTAAATGAGGTTAGAGTCACACTTATATATTTATCATATATATATATTTATCATTTCAGCTTTAAAGAAAAACTCCTCGGTATATAAAACCAATATGGATGATAGAAATGTGGTAGGTACAGAGATGAACTGTGAAATAAATTTCTAAATTAATTATATTATGAAATATGCTCGACTGTACCAAGATTATTGAAAATTTTCAGTTATCACTAATTCTGAAAAATAATATAGTCCCATTTCTATCACAAATAATTCCACTATTTATTCAAAAAGAATTTCTAAAATTTACTCTCCATATTTATATAAATTCATAATGGATGGTAGAAGGATGATAGATAATGAAGATGGTCGTGAAATAATTGCCATTTCAAAGATATTATAATAAATGTTCAACTATCATGAAAATCCAAATAAAATCTGCTCTTGTTGTGAAATATACTACAGTCACAATTCATCACAATTTCGAAATCTGATAATAATTTTGATGAATTATAAATACAGTTCAATTTGGATATTGATTTCAATTTATGAATGAATAATCAATAAATAATTTTAAAATTGATAATCAATTACAAGAGGAAAAATGAAGAGCTATACAGGACTAGAGGGATTAAAAAATATATACAAAAATAAATTAGCACTTCTGATACCAATTGGTGTCTCTATTAACAAATTTTAATCACAAAGCCCAAACAGACAGAATTAACAAATTTGCACATTTTTCAAAGCTGCAGACAAGAACAGGCAATTATTTGAAACAGTATCAGAGCAGCACAAGATTTCAGTTTCAATGCAGACTTGTCAAGAAGATGTTTCAAATATATTTCAAACAATCAAAGGATGGTTCATGATCCAAGATTAAACATAGTTTATTTTAAATCATTTGAACGAATGGTGAAGATATGAGGATTCAATGAATCAATCACACGGTTTATAAATTTTAGATTCAGAATATGTGTGTGATTCAATAAATCAATAAATTCAAATGATTTTAAACAAACTAGTATTCAAGTCAAATATTCATGAAATAATAATGACATACATTCAAGTCCCGATTCTCAAAGAATTTACACAAATATTTCTGACAAGCACAAGTGAAATATTTATATCATTTACATCACATTTGAGAATTATTCATGATCCTAAAATTAAGACATAATTTATTTGAAATCACATGAATCAATGTCAAGTTTTGAGATATAATAAATCCATCACACAAGATTGATATTTTTAAATTTAAGAGGTGTGTGAGATTCATAATATCAAGAATTTCAGATGATTTCAAACAAACAAACTTCAACCATAATAATCATGAATAAAGGTGAAATCAAGATGTATCACTGTGATTCAAGCCAAACCGAAAATCAATGTAATTATCACAAATGATAAGAAGCAGTGTACTGTAATGAGTATAATATTTTAAGCGTTTCCAAAATGAATTGGAAGAAACTCAAAACACCATAAGTGTGTGAAATTTCATTAATTATTCAGATCTTCAAAAATTTAGAATTCGAAATGACAGTGTTCAAGATATGATATTAATGCATCAACACTGTTATGAAAAAAAATAAGCTTCAAAATAATTGCGGATATTCACAAGATTAAACTCACGATCTAGAAAGAATTAAACCATCAGAGTTCTATTCCAATAAAGCGAATTTCTAGAAAAAAATGAGTTCTACAATTTGAAGTTAATGAAGCCCATAAAGAAAAAAAATGTGGCAGTGATAAAATTAAAAAAAAACTGAAGAAAAATAGAAGGGGAAGAGGAAGGAATAAACACAGAAAAAAAAAAAGAATATACAAAGGTGAGTTTAGAGATCATACCATAATCCAATATAAAACGGAATCTCTAACTCAACAAGCTTGGCCAAGGAACTGTGAATGATTACAGAAGTATTGAGCATTTTTAATCCAAATCTCTTTTGGCTAGCAGTTCCTCAGCCACCACTGGTACCTAACAGTTTAGAGAATCGAGTGGTCTAACAAAATTTGTAAAACCACTCACAGTTTTGTTCACAGCTTTAGGTACCCAAATTTGTTTATATAGCAAAACATTAGAATTAACTTTCGTACCCGTAGGAACCCAAATTTGTTTGAACTTAACGAAGCCTGTTTTATTTTTTAGGATCCAAATGTTTAAATGGCTTATTATAAAACGATTTCTCATCACAATTTCGATTCAAAAATCCTTTGAAATTTTCAGAGTTCAAATTTTCAAAGCAGTTCTTTCCAAAGAAATTTGAGGGATTTTTCAAATCATTTGAATTTTGTTTTCCAAAAACATCCTTTTTCCCGAAGCCAAGTCCATATTTATTTCCTATAGAAACTTGGTTTTGTAACAGCATATTCAACGATTTTTCCCCATTTGAAAATTTATCCAAGGTTGATTCTAATCGTTGAATTTTGGATTTTAGATCGCTATTTTCTTTTAATAGATTGAGCAATTATTAATAGCGATCTACTGTTCAGCATTGGACTGTTTCAAAACCAAATTCTCATTTTCAAGCAATTTAACTTTGGCTTGGGAATCACCAATTTCAAATTCAAAATGTTTTCGACTTTCAAATTAAAAATTCTTGAGTTTTTCAATCTCAATTTCTAGCTCATTCTAAATAGACTCAGTTTTCAACAAGCTTTGTTTTTCAGCAAAAATATGTTTGGAATTTTCAGTCGTCTTGAAATTATCCAGTTCCTTTTGCAACAAATTGTTTTTACAAATTAGTTCATTCTCATTTTCTTTTAAAATCATGATTTCATTTTCAAGCCTTTTGAGATCTTCATTTTGATGAACCAAATCAACTTTGAATTTGAAACAACTTTTGCAGTCGGTGTTCTCTAAATTTCTGACATTTTCAAGTTTTAATTCCAAAAAGTTATTTTTGGTAATCAACTAAAGTTTTTCATATTTCAGAGATTTATTTTTGGATTTGAGACTATCAACAACTTTTGTTAATTCAGTACAAAAATGAACTAAATCTTCATATGAATAATTTAACAACCCGAAAATCTGGGCCAGTTTAAAATTTTTATTTTGGCAATTTTAGCGAATTTTGAACATTTAAAATAGATTATTTTAAATAATATCGATGAGAAATTTCTTTTGAATTGAATTCGAACGTATATATTATATACATCGTCTTTAGAATATAAATATTTATATATAATTATAAATAGAATTGAAAATGGCGCGGTAGTTCGATAATTCGATTTCAAACTTCAATCGAATGTACCGGGTGCAAAAAAATCCGGATTTTAGTGAAACCAAAAACATTAGGATCTATTTGAGAATATCTTTCCAAGGAATCCGAAAAATTGAAATTTCATAGCGGGAATCAAAAGATATGTCCAGTTGAAAATTCTGAATAGTCGCTATGGAATTCAGGCCCTTAAAAATGGGAATTTTGCAAACGACCTCGGATTTCGACAAAACCACTTTTGTTGGGTCTGTGGTGTCAAATTATTGTTAGATTCCAAATTTCATAATTTTTCGAATCAATATGTGAGCGTGGCAAAGGAAAACGCGTTTGACCAGTTTCAGTTGATTTTAATCGACTGGAAAATGACCATTTTTCTAACGGCCTCAGAATTCGACGAAACTAGTTTTGTTAGGACCGTATCGTCAATACGAAGCTAGAAAATATTTTTATGGGATTTATAGAGTTAGTATGTGACCCCGGTAATTTGAAATGTACGTTTAAAATTCAATATAGCGATTTAAATGTAAATTCAACGGAAACTGATCAAAACGATCGAATCAGCTTACGATACATATCCCATTGTGTTCGGAATGGGGGTAATTAGCTATGGACGACAGGCGGTGGGCCTCGTTTCGAGGTCGAAATAAAAAGTCAACTTTTAGTAAATAAAATAATTAAATAAATAAAAAGAAAATATTCCCCCCTTCCTTTTCTCCTTAACCAGCCCCCCCCCCCCCCCCCCGTTGAAATCATTTCAGAACAAAAAAAAGGAGAAACCCTCGATCGACAGCCGCCCCCCCTCGTTCACCGCGCCGCCTGCGCACGGCGACCAGACCCCGACGACCGACCCCCTTCCCTCGCGAACCTCCCCTCCGATCCTCCGCCATCTTCTTCTCTCCTCCTTCTATCGCGTGAGACCGCGAAGCCTCCCCCCTCTAATCGCGCCGCCGTGCGAGGCAGACCCCCCTTCCCCTACGACACCGCGCAACCAATTCCTCCCCCCTACCTCGAGCCCCCGCCTGAATCCAGCTCCCCTCCGGCCAGTGAAGCCCCTCTCGCGTTGAACCAATCATAGTAAGTTTTCTTATTTAATTAAATAATTTATTTTCTAACTGATTTTATTTTATAGGAAAAAAACTGATCTTTATATTATGAAAAGCTTTGGTTTTAATTAATAGAAAAGACGATATTTTTAAAATAGAAAAGACGATATTTTTAAAGTAGAAAAGACGGTATTTTTAAAATAGAAAAGACGATATTTTTAAAATAGAAAAGACGATATTTTAAAATAGAAAAGATCAGATTTTTAGAATAGGAAAGATCTTATTTTTAAAATAGAAAAGATTAGATTTTTATAATGATAAATTTGAAAAAGGCGAAATCTTTAAAATAGAAAAATTCGATTTTTATATATTGAATAGCATAGTAAAAATTCGATTTTTATATATTGAATAGCATAGTAAAAATTCGATTTTTATATATTGAATAGCATAGTAAAAATTCGTTTTTTATATATTGAATAGCATAGTAAAAATTCGATTTTTATATATTGAATAGCATAGAAAAATTCGATTTTTATATATTGAATAGCATAGTAAAAATTCGATTTTTATATATTGAATAGCATAGTAAAAATTCGATTTTTATATATTGAATAGCGAAGTAAAAATTCGATTTTTACATATGTAGAGAATACGGGCAACAAAGGTGATAGAAAGGCGAGAACGACGAAGACTTCTACAAAAGAAGAGTCGAGATGATTGGATAGCTATTGGTGAGAACTTCTCACTCTTCAATTTCTTTTTCTAGTAATATATATACTAGGATGCAGATGGTGTTTAATAGCACCCGACACCCGTCATCCACAGACCATGGATGGCATGTTTGTTAAATTTTTTGGTTGAGTAGTTGGTTAGTTTATTTGGTTTGAATTGTTTGGTGAAATGAATGGATTTGATTGATGTGTGAATGGCGTGGGCCTTCACTAGACCGGGGATAAGGCTAGGCCTCGTCCCGTTTCTAGTATCGTGCCGTTATACCGTCGAAATTTCCTATAATAAATTAGAAAAATAAATTTATCATTTTATTTTATAAATGAAATGAATAGAAATTCATGTGTTAAAATAAAATATATTATCGTTAAAAATATATTTTTTAACGTGAAAGTGAATAAATAAATATTTATAAACAAATCGGCCGATTTGTTTATATACACTGATTTGACTGATATTGATGGGTCGATAAGTTTTACACGTCGCCCAACTGCACAAATAAAATCCGTGTTTGATTGTTTGAAACCCCACACGGGTGTTGGGATGAAATTTGAAGTTCACTTATCCTGATTGATTAAATATGTCGATCGATTGATTAACAGACTGTTATAAGCGTTAGATATCTATATTTGATGCTTATACAGTGTAGTGCACTTTGGTTGATGGTTGATTATTTTTCAATGCTATTATATACATGTGTTGTATGGAATCCATATAATTAACATTATATGGTGATTGATTGGGCCTCATTCCAATCGGGAAAATAATGAATATTATAAAAGAAGATTCATGTGTTGAATATAAAAATAGTCATGTGTTGACGATGTTCCTGAGTTGAAAATATTTATGTGTTGAGTAAAATATTTTAATAATAAAATTCATATCTTTATCATATTTAAAATTAGAACTGCTTTACGATGAAATCTAATTAAAATCAAACGATAGATACCTTAGTTTTATAAAATATTTTACATAACAAAAATAGTCGTGTGTTGAAAGAAATATAGATTCATGTGTTGAATACAATAAATATTCATTTATTGAATAAAATAAAGAAGTTTTTGAAAAATATATAGCCGTGTGGATTAGAGATGCGCTATTTTGACGTGAACGATATTTATATCGATTTTATTCGTTTTACAATGAATATTGAAAAGTGATTTCAAAATTTGATATTTTGAAATGAAATTCAAATTGAATTGGATAAAAATTCAAACTGAAATTTTATTGAATCAATTTGAATTGAATAGAAAATGAATTCGATTCGAATTGAATAGAAAACGAATTAGAATTTGAATTGAATAGAAAGTGAATTTGAATTCGAATAAAATAGAAATGAATCCAAATTGAATTAAATTGAATTGAATTAAAACGAATTGAAATCGTCTTGAATGGAATTTAAAACGAACTGAAATTGAATTGAAATCAACTTGAAACGAATTCGAATTGAATCAAATAGAAGGTAAATTCAAATTGAATTGAATTGAAACAAAATAGAATTTGAATTGTATTGAAACGAATTTGAATTCGAATTAAGTAAAATTGAAATGAATTCGAATTGAATTGAAATCAAATCGATTTGAAATTGAATATAGTGTTGAAATGGTTTTGAAAACGAATTTAAAACGATTTATAAAATACGTTTTAAAAAGGAAATCGACGAAATATACATAATATATATATTATATATATAATGGCCTGAATAGAACGAGCCGCGCCGCGGCAGTTCGTGAATTTTGAACATTGACTTCGAATTGACATTACGGGAGATCCGACCGTCGTATTCTCCTAAAACCGGAACCATTGGGTTCGTATCGAAAAGAGCTTTCCAATAAATATTAGAAATTTGAAATCTAACGGTTGGATTTGGAATTATGTCCAAATCAAATTTAAAAAGGGTCGCTGTAAGTGCAGTTCGATGGCCGTTGTTGGAAATCGACTGTACGGGCCTTGATAAAATTATTAAAAATATCAATAAGTTGTGTAAAATCATAATATATGAATTGGAAAGAACTGGGATGAAAAACTCCATATTTGATTTCGATAAAAATAGATTTTTATCGAAATGAACTAGTTTTGAACTAGAATTAAAATCAATTTATTTTTGAAATAAATAAATTGAATTTGAAAGTGATTTTAAAAATAATCAATATTCCCAATACGTGGATTGGACTGGAGTTGAATCGAAATTATCTTCGGAATATTTCGATGTTGGATTTCGTGACTATACAAATATTGTTATGGGGATTTTAAAGATATATTTTATATCGTTATTTCCAATACGATATTTGTTGGTTTCAGAATTTGATATTGAATATAAGCTGATATATTTTCTATTCAGAGCCTTGGATTTAATATCAAATATGATTTGGGTTTATCGTGAATAGTGTTTTAGATGACATTGGTTCTTTAACCCAGTTAAAGGCGGGATGTTGATTTTTGAAAAGATTAAAACTAAGTGGAGTTTTAATGAATCTTTAATTAAATTGAAAATGTGAATTGATTATTTAAATTATCAAATCTGAAAGGTGATCGAGAATGGAGTACCACCAGTTTTTCTCCAAAGTGATAGTTAAATCTTTAATTAGATTTGAACGTGAAATGGTAATTAATTTTACCGATAACACCATGGTGTTAGATGTGGAGTATTACCAGTTTTCTCCTTGGGATATATAGGTTGGGATTGGGAAATAAAATAAATAATTACTTCGGTGTGGTTCGTTAATCCCGACTAGTTAGAAATGATATCCAAAGGAGGATTAAAGAATAAATTTAGAAGAATTTATCTTGGATAAAATTAATGGGAACATTTCCCTAAGAATGTGATTTTGTGAATAAAAGAATATTCTGAATTGGAATGAGGCGTTTGTTGTGTTTGTGTAACATTCGTTTATTATATACGTGGGTTATTCAGAAAGGCCGGGTTTATACCCATTCTGAATAACCGATTCGACGAGATGTCGAAGATGAAGACGGTGGTTGAAGACCGGAAGTCTTCACATCGTTTGGGTGATTACTGATGATCTTGATTGGGCTGTACACCCAGGATGAGGGAATCAGTTGGTGATCGTCCAGACGTACCTAGAGATGGATGGATATGCGAGGAAAGTGCCTCCGGTTTCGTTCAGACCCAGAACGAACTTGTAAATGGATTGTGTGTCTGACATTGTATTTTATTCTGTGTTGATTGATCACTATTAAATATACATATGTTTGGCGGCAGAGAATTTATTCTCTTGCTTAACGCCCTTCTCTGAGACGTACGAGCTCAGAGGTTGTATATCGATGGACATAAGTCGCATGGAGTGAATTGCCAGTGTGGCACGCATAAGTAGCAATTGATCAGGGCTTCTGTTGAAAAGCAAAGCCTTGTGGTTGATGAACAAAGCACGGCCTGTGTGGCGTAGCTTTGTGTATAACGTGAATTCGCGAGCCTCACACCTCGGTGTGAGTCAAAAACGGGAGATGGACCGCTGGGAGAGCGCGACGTTTCTTTCTAGCTAGGGTGGTGTCAGTGACCTACCAGCCCTGACATTTATATACTTTTCACCTGTGTGGTTGTTGGATACGAGGCGCCTCGGATATAGGTCTGTAAGGACCGGGAAACGTGTGTTCAGGAATAACTAATCCTCAAAAGTAAGAGAGGACCTGCCTAGCCGATTCCAAGGATCAAAGTGGGGTCCTGAGACATTTGCTAGAGTGTCTCGAACGCGGAGAGGAGCTTGCCCCTTGCCTCGGCTCATGACGGAAATCCAATTTCCAATACGTGATATTGCGGTTTTAATTGTAGAACTAGTATGGCGACATGATATATGGTACCCATGCCGTCTATGATTGATATTTATGATTGAAATTCTTTTGACACTATACACTTATAATAGTATCAAATGATTTGTTTTAAACGTACCAAGCATGTATGGCTATTATAAGGGAAAACCCTATCCTCCGGCTTGCGTTGCATTGTGTGATGGGACCTGGGTCTTATAGTAGCTTCATTTTTCCAAAGAGCATTGCGCTGTTTTGTTATATGCACTAGTATTCTTGGGTGGAAACCCGTTCCGTGTTATACGGCGTGGTCCCTTGAATTACTCTCTTTTAAAGTAAAGTTTTAAATAACTGTTTTAGTTCTCACACCAGTCACATGATTGACCTGGAGTTTATTGTTTTAACCTAAACTCTGGGTGCCCCTATTTTCGACACGGGCAGCTAGTAGTTTTGGTTTTGCAGATTTATATTCACAGGGTCCTGATTTACAGCTGGAACGATATCCGGAAAGCTCTGTATCCGTGTATCACTTTCAGTTGTGTTTTGTATATTTTTCCGCTGCTATGTAATTTATTGTAATCTATGATATTTGTCGAATGTAATTTATTCATTTATACTCTGTATATTCTTGTATCTGATGGAATTGTTGTAATAACAATGAAATGTTATTCTGTATGCATTCTATTTTGTCTTGTCCTCAATTCTATCCGTGCTTTCCTTCACGGGGAAGTTCGGGTCGTCTCAGTTTGGTATCAGAGCTTTGGTTTACAGAGCTCGAGAACAAGACACATTAGTACCATACGAAAGAATTCATCAGATATTGGATTAGTAATATCCAATTAGAATGACTCGTTAGAGATATGATCAGTAGTATCCTAGAACGAGTGTGACTAGTATATTTTTCAAATGAAAACAATTTTGTTTTGAAAATTTAAATCGTTTTATTCGTATTTGAATATTTATTTATTCTGAATATGGACGATCTAGTATATAAAGGTTTTGCATATACGCGTCATGAACGTATATTCGAGGTTTTAATATACTGGATAGATATAGAATCACGCTCTAGTCGCCCGGAGATGATGTTGATAATGACCATGGCATCATCAATATTTATTCTCGTGTTTCGAAGGTGTGATATCTATATATTTCCATTACACTAGTGTGAGAACCAGAACCTATATAGATAGATTTACATTGTTGAGAATTGGCATCAAAAACATGATTTTTTGTATATATATCAAAATTATGAATTTGAAACTCTAATTCACTAATTGACTGATGTTTGTGTTGTTTGTTTACTTGTTTGCTAATTTTGAACCATTAGGCCTAATTGAACCAAATATTGAATATTATTGAAAATTGGTCGCATTTGCTTGCATATACATATACTTGCATTGAACAGGTCATAGCAAGGAGGCTAGAGCAGAGAATAAAATTTTTTTTCCCGACAAATAGGTACATGTTTACTATAATTTACTGTTTTGTTTGGGTGATGATGATTTTATGAGCCTATTGGCTACCCGCTTGGCTTTTTCTTTTTCTTTTTGAGATCAGAAGGCCTATATGGCAATTTCGGGATTTTCCCGTGGCTCCCGGTGCAGGGGAGGTTATGGCGAAATTTTTCGAAAATTTAGGGTGTTAGCCAAATTTTTGAAGAATTTGAAAATTCTCAGAAACTGAAAAGTTGGAGAATGCAAGCCAGATCGAACGTAGAGTTGATTAGTCAAACCACTTTCGACTTCGTTCCTTTTCGGGGACGAAAAGTTTTAAGTGGGGGAGATTGTAACAACCCGAAAATCTGGGCCAGTTTAAAATTTTTATTTTGGCAATTTTAGCGAATTTTGAACATTTAAAATAGATTATTTTAAATAATATCGACGAGAAATTTCTTTTGAATTGAATTCGAACGTATATATTATATACGTCGTCGTTAGAATATAAATATTTATATATAATTATAAATAGAATTGAAAATGGCGCGGTAGTTCGATAATTCGATTTCAAACTTCAATTGAATGTACTGGGTGCAAAACAATCCGGATTTTAGTGAAACCAAAAACATTAGGATCTATTTGAGAATATCTTTCCAACGAATCCGAAAAATTGAAATTTCATAGCGGGAATCAAAAGATATGTCCAGTTGAAAATACTGAATACTCGCTATGGAATTCAGGCCCTTAAAAATGGGAATTTTGCAAACGACCTCGGATTTCGGCGAAACCACTTTTGTTGGGTCCGTGGTGTCAAATTATTGTTAAATTCCAAATATAATAATTTTTAGAATCAATATGCGAGCGTGGCAAAGGAAAACGCGTTTGACCAGTTTCAGTTGATTTTAATCGACTGGAAAATGGCCATTTTTCTAACGGTCTCAGAATTCGATGAAACTAGTTTTGTTAGGACCGTATCGTCAATACGAAGCTAGAAAATATTTTTATGGAATTTATAGAGTTAGTATGTGACCCCGGTAATTTGAAATGTACGTTTAAAATTCAATATAGCGATTTAAATGTAAATTCAACGGAAATTGATCAAAACGATCGAATCAGCTTACGATATATATCCCATTGTGTTCGGAATGGGGGTAATTAGCTATGGACGACAGGCGGTGGGCCTCGTTTCGAGGTCAAAATAAAAAGTCAACTTTTAGTAAATAAAATAATTAAATAAATAAAAAGAAAATATTCCCCCCTTCCTTTTCTCCTTAACCAGCCCCCCTCCCCCCCGTTGAAATCATTTCAGAACAAAAGAAAGAAAAAAAAAGAGAAACCCTCGATCGACCGCCGCCCCCCTCGTTCACCGCGCCGCCTGCGCACGGCGACCCCACCCCGACGACCGACCCCCTTCCCTCGCGAACCTCCCCTCCGATCCTCCGCCTTCTTCTTCTCTCCTCCTTCTATCGCATGACACCGCGAAGCCTCCCCCCCTCTAATCGCGCCGCCGCGCGAGGCAGACCCCCCTTGCCCTTCGCCACCGCGCAACCAATTCCTCCCCCCTGCCTCGAGCCCCCGCCTGAATCCAGCTCCCCTCCGACCAGTGAAGCCCCTCTCGCGTTGAACCAATCACAGTAAGTTTTCTTATTTAATTAAATAATTTATTTTCAAACTGATTTTATTTTATAGGAAAAAAACTGATCTTTATATTATGAAAAGCTTTGGTTTTTAATTAATAGAAAAGACGATATTTTTAAAATAGAAAAGACGATATTTTTAAAATAGAAAAGACAATATTTTTAAAATAGAAAAGTCGATATTTTTAAAATAGAAAAGACGATATTTTTAAAATAGAAAAGATCAGATTTTTAAAATAGGAAATATCAGATTTTTAAAATAGAAAAGATTAGATTTTTATAATGATAAATTTGAAAAAGGCGAAATCTTTAAAATAGAATAATTCGATTTTTATATATTGAAGAGCATAGTAAAAATTCAATTTTTATATATTGAGTAGCATAGTAAAAATTCGATTTTTATATATTGAATAGCATAGTAAAAATTCGATTTTTATATATTGAATAGCATAGTAAAAATTCGATTTTTATATATTGAATAGCATAGTAAAAATTCGATTTTTATATATTGAATAGCATAGTAAAAATTCGATTTTTATATATTGAATAGCATAGGAAAAATTCGATTTTTATATACTGAATAGCATAGAAAAATTCGATTTTTATATACTGAATAGCATAGAAAAATTCGAATTTTATATATTGAATAACATAGTAAAAATTCGATTTTTATATATTGAATAGCGAAGTAAAAAATCGATTTTTACATATGTAGAAAATACGGGCAACAAAGGTGATAGAAAGGCGAGAACGACGAAGACTTCTACAAAAGAAGAGTCAAGATGATTGGATAGCTATTGGTGAGAACTTCTCACTCTTCAATTTCTTTTTCTAGTTGTATATATATACTAGGATGCAGACGGTGTTTAGTAGCACCCGACACCCGTCATCCACAGACCATGGATGGCTTGTTTGTTAAATTGTTTGGTTGAGTAGTTGGTTAGTTTATTTGGTTTGAATTGAATTGTTTGGTGAAATGAATGGATTTGATTGATGTGTGAATGGCGTGGGCCTTTACTAGACCGGGGATAAGGCTACGCCTCGTCCCGTTTCTAGTATCGTGTCGTTATACCGCCGAAATTTCCTAAAATAAATTAGAAAAATAAAAATATCATTTTATTTGATAAATGAAATGAATAGAAATTCATGTGTTAAAATAAAATATATTATCGTTAAAAATATAATTTTTAACGTGAAATTGAATAAATAAATATTTATAAACAAATCGGTCGATTTGTTTATATACACTGATTTGACTGATATTGATTGGGTCGATAAATTTTACACGTCGCCCAACTGCACAACTAAAATCTATGTTTGATTGTTTGAAACCCCACACGGGTGTTGGGATGAAATTTGAAGTTCACTCATCCTGATTGATTAAATATGTCGGTCGATTGATTGACAGGCTGTTATAAGCGTAAGATATCTATATTTGATGCTTATACAGTGTAGTGCACTTTGGTTGATAGTTGATTATTTTTCAATGCTATTATATACATGTGTTGTATGGAATCCATATAATTAACATTATATGGTGATTGATTGGGCCTCATTCCAATCGGGAAAATAATGAATATTATAAAAGAAGATTCATGTGTTGAATATAAAAATAGTCATGTGTTGACGATGTTCCTGGGTTGAAAATATTTATGTGTTGAGTAAAATATTTTAATAATAAAATTCTTATCTTTATCATATTTAAAATTAGAACTACTTTACGATGAAATCTAATTAAAATCAAACGATAGATACCTTAGTTTTATAAAATATTTTACATAACAAAAATAGTCGTGTGCTGAAAGAAATATAGATTCATGTGTTGAATAGAATAAATATTCATTTGTTGAATAGAATAAAGAAGTTTTTGAAAAATATAAAGCCGTGTGGATTAGAGATGCGCTATTTTGACGTGAACGATATTTATATCGATTTTATTCGTTTTACAATGAATATTGAAAAGTGATTTCAAAATCTTATATTTTGAAATGAAATTCAAATTGAATTGGATAAAATTTCAAATTGAAATTTTATTGAATCAATTTGAATTGAATAGAAAATGAATTCGATTCGAATTGAATAGAAAACGAATTAGAATTTGAATTGAATAGAAAGTGAATTTGAATTCGAATAAAATAGAAATGAATTCAAATTGAATTAAATTGAATTGAATTAAAACGAATTGAAATCGTCTTGAATGGAATTTAAAACGAACTGAAATTGAATTGAAATCAACTTGAAACGAATTCGAATTGAATCAAATAGAAGGTAAATTCAAATTGAATTGAATTGAAACGAATTAGAATTTGAACTGAATTGAAACGAATTTGAATTAAATAAAATTGAAATGAATTCGAATTGAATTGAAGTCAAATCGATTTGAAATTGAATATAGTGTTGAAATGGTTTTGAAAACGAATTTAAAACGATTTATAAAATACGTTTTAAAAAGGAAATCGACGAAATATACATAATATATATATTATATATATAATGGCCTGAATAGAACGCGCCGCGCCGTGGGAGTTCGTGAATTTCGACCATTGACTTCGAATTGACATTACGGGAGATCCGACCATCGGATTCTCCTAAAACTGGAACCGTTGGGTTCGTATCGAAAAGATTTTTCCAATGAATATTAGAAATTTGAAATCTAACGGTTGGATTTGGAATTATGTCCAAATCAAATTTAAAAAGGGTCGTTGTAAGTGCAGTTCGATGGCCGTTGTTGGAAATCGACTGTACGGGCCTTAATAAAATTATTAAAAATATCAATAATTTGTGTAAAATCATAATATATGAATTCTAAAGAACTGGGATGAAAAACTCCATATTTGAAAAGATAAAAATAGATTTTTATCGAAATGAACTAGTTTTGAACTAGAATTAAAATCAATTTATTTTTGAAATAAATAAATTGAATTTGAAACTGATTTTAAAAATAATCAATATTCCCAATACGTAGATTGGACTGGAGTTGAATCGAAATTATCTTCGGAATATTTCGATGTTGGATTTCGTGACTATACAAATATTGTTATGGGGATTTGAAAGATATATTTTATATCGTTATTTCCAATACGATATTTGTTGGTTTCAGAATTTGATATTGAATATAAGCCGATATATTTTCTATTCAGAGCCTTGGATTTAATATCAAATATGATTTGGGTTTATCGTGAATAGTGTTTTAGATGACATTGGTTCTTTAACCCAGTTAAAGGCGGGATGTTGATTTTTGAAAAGATTAAAACTAAGTGGAGTTTTAATGAATCTTTAATTAAATTGAAAAAGTGAATTGATTATTTAAATTATCAAATCTGAAAGGTGATCGAGAATGGAGTACCACCAGTTTTGCTCCAAAGCGATAGTTAAATCTTTAATTAGATTTGAACGTGAAATGGTAATTAATTTTACCGATAACACCGTGGTGTCAGATGTGGAGTATTACCAGTTTTCTCCATGGGATATATAGGTTGGGATTGGGAAATAAAATAAATAATTACTTCGGTGTGGTTCGTTAGTCCCGACTAGTTAGAAATGATATCCATAGGAGGATTAAAGAATAAATTTAGAAGAATTTATCTTGGATAAAATTAATGGGAACATTTCCCTAAGAATGTGATTTTGTGAATAAAAGAATATTCTGAATTGGAATGAGGCGTTTGTTGTGTTTTTGTAACATTCGTTTATTATATACGTGGGTTATTCAGAAAGGCCGGGTTTATACCCATTCTGAATAACCGATTCGACGAGATGTCGAAGATGAAGACGGTGGTTGAAGACCGGAAGTCTTCACATCGTTTTGGTGATTACTGATGATCTTGATTGGGCTGTACACCCAGGATGAGGGAATCAGTTGGTGATCGTCCAGACGTACTTGGTGATGGATGGATATGCGAGGAAAGTGCCTCCGGTTTCGTTCAGACCCAGAACGAACTTGTAAATGGATTGTGTGTCTGACATTGGATTTTATTCTGTGTTGATTGATCTCTATTAAATATACATATGTTTGGCGGCAGAGAATTTATTCTCTTGCTTAACGCCATTCTCTGAGACGTACGAGCTCAGAGGTTGTATATCGATGGACATAAGTCGCATGGAGTGAATTGCCAGTGTGGCACGCATAAGTAGCAATTGATCAGGGCTTCTGTTGAAAAGCCAAGTCTTGTGGTTGATGATCAAAGCACGGCCTGTGTGGCGTAGCTTTGTGTATAACGTGAATTCGCGAGCCTCACACCTCGGTATGAGTCAAAAACGGGAGATGGACCGCTGGGAGAGCACGACGTTTCTTTCTAGCTAGGGTGGTGTCAGTGACCTACCAGCCCTGACATTTATATACTTTTCACCTGTGTGGTTGTTGGATACGAGGCGCCTCGGATATAGGTCTGTAAGGACCGGGAAACGTGTGTTCATGGATAACTAATCCTCAAAAGTAAGAGAGGACCGGCCCAGCCGATTCCAAGGATCAAAGTGGGGTTCTGAGACACTTGCTAGAGTGTCTCGAACGCGGAGAGGAGCTTGCCCCTTGCCTCGGCTCATGACGGAAATCCAATTTCCAATACGTGATATTGCGGTTTTAATTGTAGAACTAGTATGGCGACATGATATATGGTACACATGCCGTCTATGATTGATATTTATGATTGAAATTGTTTTGACACTATACACTTATAATAGTATCAAATGATTTGTTTTAAACGTACCAAGCATGTTTGGCTATTATAAGGGAAAACCCTATCCTCCGGCTTGCGTTGCATTGTGTGATGGGACCTGGGTCTTATAATAGCTTCATTTTTCCAAAGAGCATTGCGCTGTTTTGTTATATGCACTAGTATTCTTGGGAGGAAACCCGTTCCGCGTTATACGGCGTGGTCCCTTGAATTACTCTCTTTTAAAGTAAAGTTTTAAATAACTGTTTTAGTTCTCACACCAGTCACATGACTGACCTGGAGTTTATTGCTTTAACCTAAACTCTGGGTGCCCCTATTTTCGACACGGGCTGCTAGTAGTTTTGGTTTGCAGATTTATATTCACAGGGTCCTGATTTACAGCTGGAACGATATCCGGAAAGCTCTGTATCCGTTTATCACTTTCAGTTGTGTTTTGTATATTTTTCCGCTGCTATGTAATTTATTGTAATCTCTGATATTTGTCGAATTTAATTTATTCATTTATACTCTGTATATTCATGTATCTGATGGAATTGTTGTAATAACAATGAAATGTTCTTCTGTATGCATTCTATTTTGTCTTGTCCTCAATTCTATCCGTGCTTTCCTTCACGGGGAAGTTCGGGTCGTCTCAAATAACTTCCTATCTCTTTATCTGTTGAGTCTCCATCGACAGATCCATCTTAATTATTATTTGTAAAACCTGTTAAGCATACATCAGAACTTGAGTTGACATTCTAGGGTTTTGTGCAGTCATCAGTTTTTCCATAAAGCTTGTTGAGAGTTCTCCAGATATCCTGCGCAGTCAAACAATGAGATACGTGAATAAACTATTCTATAGTGAGATAATCAAATATGATACTCATAGCACGAGAATCGAAAACAATGTTTCTATTATCAGACATATCACTCCCATTGATAACAGTATCCCAACATTTAATATTAACAGATTTTAAATAAAATTCTATTTCGGATTTCCAGTTTGAAAAGTTTGTTCCATTGAAAATAGTTGGAGATGAACTGGACTGACTCTCAGAAGACTGACAACAAGGGGAAAACATGATTCTAGAGTTAATCAAAAACCAAGCTGTGATACCAATTGTTGGATCTAGATTAACCCTAGAGGGGGGTGTGAGTAGGGTTTATTACTGTTTAGAAGATATTAGAAATTAATCGCAACACAGATAATTGCAGATTAAGTAAATGCGGAAAGTAAATAACACACAGAAATACCCAGCTTCGGCAAAATCCTACCTACTACTGCAATCCTAAGGTTTCTACTAGGTGATAGAACAGATCCCGCATACAAGACCATGTACACTCACAATCCCTGCTCCTATTCTAACCCTACGCTCAAAACCCTAGGCAGACCGATATCCACTCGATCAGATTTCCCTGCTTACGACCCCGTAACTAGTAAACCAGATTTTACAGACTCTGTCAACTGTCAGTCAACACCTTGACTGAATCCCCCTAGATTTTACAGACCTAGAACTGTTCAGAACTGATTTTACAACACAATTTAAAAAACAACAAAATATAAAACAAAATGAAACCCTAGTAAATAAATAAGTGAAGGAGTTAAAACATTAAAGGGTCATCCCCTTTTCTTTTGACAATGCGCCAACCACATTTCAAAGTGGTGCACCCATATTTCATTTGTCCCGTCCTCTTTGATTTAGAAAATAAATGGCGGCTCTGGAAAAAAAACTAGGGTTTTCAATGATTCCTCCAAATCACGACGCAATTGCTTAATCGATGAAATTTGGCTCTGGAAATCAATTTCTGGTGCGTCGAATTTGCTGATGCTCTATTGTCGATTGCTGATGCTCAGATTTGGGCTTGTTCTGACTCTCTTGATTGAAACTGGAAGTGAGTAAATTTCCGAATTTTCTTGCTTTGAATTTCTTGTCAGTTGTTTGTGGTTTCGATCTGAAATGTTTGGTTAGTTTTTCGATATTGTCTATGATGAGAATGGTGTAAATAAATAGGGTAAATAGAAAGCCCTAAATCAACTCTGATTTCAATATGTGACTTGCTCTGAATTTGTCTGGTTTCCCTTTTTGACAAATTCGATTTGAAATGAATTGCATGATTGCTGTTGCAATGTTTTCTTCTGTAACTTCCTCGCGTGATTTGTGAGATGTTGCCTCGGCATTGAATTTTTGAAATGATATCATTTCTGAAAACATACAAAAACCTGAATTTGTTCCTTACCAAAAATGACCTTGATTAAATCTGGAAATATATCTTGCTCCTCTGAATATTTTTCAATCATTTCTGGATAGCCATATAAAATCATGTAAAACAAGAAACAAATGATTTCCCATTTCAAATCTTTCCCAAATATAAAACACAATGTTCTTGACTGTTTATGATGTATTGCCCCAATTTTTCTTGATACTTTCTGAAGAGCAAATGGATTATTTCTTGCCAAAAATGTAGATAGCATTTCGTTTTTCACACTTGATTACTGCATGCTTTCATAATGTCTTTGCTGAAAGAAATTTCACATTTGAATTTCTGGGAGTGCCACATTGTCCATATACATATATGTATATACGCACATATGTGCATGTATATATATATATATATATATATATGGATAAATTCTGCTTTGCTTTACCAATATTTGTGCATGCTGTAACCATGTTAAATGCTGCAGCTCCATTTTTACTTGCATATGCTTGTACATGAACTTCTTTGAATGTGAGAACTTGATTATGAAAGAAAAACTGTGTATTTCAGTGCTTGAGTGCTGCACTTCATATATGTCACTATTAAGTTTACTGAACTAAACATGTAAAACTGAGTTGATGAGGCTTGGACCTTGAAACTGTTTTTGTGCTCGACTCATTGTTAATATTGACTGCATGCATACTCTACTTCATCACACATATACATTGAGACTTGTATTCATGCACATGCTATGTCCATATTGCTCGAACCATTGAAACATGATCTGCCATGATTTTGTGCACCAGTTTTGTACTTGTGAACATGTATTGATGCATCATACCTATACTATGTTGTTGTTGTGTTAAATTCCTCTTGATCTTGTAGCTTGCCTTCACCATGCTGAAATTTCCCATATGCTTATCCATTGATCACTTTGATACACGAAGTCCATTCATATGAAAGTTGCATGTATGATCTGTTTGTTGCTCTTCCTTGGATATGTACATACTCCATCCAGTTTTGAAATGCTCATCCACTTGTGTATCTTATTTGTATGATGACTGCATATTCACTGATCTGTTTGCATGTCTGTTGCTTTATACCATGCATATGTATAGCTGTAGCCATGCACACTTACATCTTCATGCTGAAACCATGCTACCTGTATTTTGCTGTTACATGTGTCAAGTAGACTAAAAAAACATCACCACTTAGCTACTTGGCCATTCTTATTTGCTGTTACATATTGGACTTCTTGCATTGTACATGCTTGTATCACCATCCACTTTTGAACTGGCTCGACTTGTATAATCTGGCTTGACTAGATTTAAGTTGCCTTCCATTTTGGCTTTCCAACATCACTCCACCATCATGACATGCTTTATATGTTGCTCTCTAGCTTGCTGTGAGCTCGACCATTATAATTGTTGCTTGAACTCTTTGATCTTGTATATTTGAACCACATTTGGACTGATTTGCATACAGTCTTGAGCTCGACCAATTTTACTCTTTGTTGGCTTGATGTTTGCACTATGTCGAGCTTGGTCCATGTGACTGCTGCACAGCTGTATACACTGATTGGCGAGGCAGTGAACACGTGTATTTATACACGTGTGTATTTGCAGCCATCAGAAAATCTCATGTCCCTGTACATATACAAACTGTCTGTCTAGACACAGATGAATCAGGTCAAGTCATGAAAAATGATGAGAAACACACCAGAAAACTGGGGCAAATAAAATTTTAAAAATAAAATTCAAATCTACATGTATTCAGCTTTTATTTCTATTGCAGTATACTCTGTGTGTGTGTTTCATGTGACAGGTAAACAGATGATGACTGGACTGGCTGAAAGGATGCTGTGAAGACAAAGAATGAAGTCAAGAACAGTGTCAGTTAAAGAGTGTTTGTAACAGTATATGTATAGATGAAAATGTACAACTGAGTGTAAAATGTATATGAGTGTTGAATGAGAAACTGTGAGTATGAAATGTATTGCAATGCTGAGATGTACAAATAGTGGGGTATAAAATTTTGTACTGTTTGAAATTGAAATAAAATATTCTATTTAAATAAAATACTGTGTTAATATTTGAACTTTTGTACAGTAGTATTTCACTTAAATATAAATATTATATTCCTGTCTGTAATGTGATATAGCAGTACAATAACAAACACATTTAAAATAATATATACTTGTTTGTTATCATCAAACAAAAATCATATAATTGTGTACACAACACTGTTATATACAACAGGCACCACTCTTAGCTAGAAGGAAACGCATGTCCTCCTTGAAGTCCTCTCCCGTTTCTGGTTCACACCGGGGAGTGAGGCTCGCGAATTAACGCTATACACAAAGCTATGCTATATTGAAGCCGTGCTTTGATCATCAACCACAAGACTCTGCTTTTCAACAGAAGCCTTGATCATTTGCATCTCAGCATGCCACGCAGGCAATTCACGCCATGCAACTGATGTCTATCAATCACACAGAATGAAATCCGATGTCAGACACACAGTCCATTTACAAGTTCATTCTGGGTCTGAACAAAACCGGAGGCACCATATTCCTCATCCCATATGTCCAATACAGGAGAGAGGTCCTCGCATATCCGGTCATCTCCAAGTACGTCTGGACGATCACCACTTATTACCTCGTCTTGGGTGTACGGTCCAACCAAGACATCAGTAATCATCCAAACGATGTGAAGACCTCTGGTCTTCAACCACCGTCTTCATCGTCGACTTATCGTCGAATCAGTTATTCAGAATGGGTATAAACCCGGTCTTTTCGAATAACTCGCGTATATTATAAACAAGTGTTATAAAAACACAACATATGCCTCATTCCAATTCAGAATATGCTTTTATTCAAATATTCTTTTCATAATTTAAACCAAATTTAGGTTTTCCAAACTAGTCGGGATTAGAGAACCTTACCAAAATAATCATTTATTTTATTTCTCAATCCTAACCTATTCATCCCATGGAGCAAAACTGGTAGCACCCCATATCTAACACCACGGTGTTATTGGTAAAATTAATTACCATTTCACATTCAAATCTAATTAAAGATTTAACTATCGCCCGGAGTAAAACTGGTGGTACTCCATTCTCGATCATTTCCTGAATTCGATAATTTTAGTTATCAGATTCACCTTTCAGTCTATTAAAAGATTCATTAAAACTCTAATTCAGTTTTAATCTCCAAAAATCATTACTTAACGATTATTTAAAGTTAAGAAATTAATCTTATCTTTAACTGGGTTAAAGAACTAATGCCATTTAAAACACAACTCGCGATAAACCCAAAATCACATTCCATTCATTATGGAATCTTCATGTATAACAGATCAATATATATAATCGATATAAACTTCCATATCCAACCGATAATATAATAATGGCAAAGACTTTTAAATTCCATATATAGTAACAGTCTTCCGCCATAGAAGTTCACTTCGATTATTACCAAATCAAATTCCATTCCAATTTATTTTATTAAATTGGAAAACTTGACTTTGGAAAATTTTCCTAAATCTTAATTAAAAGGTTTATAAATTCCAAATCATATTTCACTGTAAATCGGGTTAAAGAATGAATGTCGTTAAAAACACAGTTCACGATAAACCACACTCACATTCTATTTTATTACAATTAAATGTTAATTAATTGGAAACTCTAATAATCTTAATTAAAAGATTTATTCTTTTCACATCGGGTTTAGGAACAGTGTTATTTAAGACACCGTTCACAACAAACCCAAAATCCAATTTGATATAAAATACAAGACTCTGAATAGAAATTATATTGGCTTATATTCAATATCAAATTCTGAAATCAACAAATATCGTATTGGGAATAACGATATATATATCTTCCAAATTCCTCCACAATATCCGTGTAATCACGGAATCCAATATTGAAATATTCCGAAGATAATTTCGATTCAAATCCATCCCAATCCACATATTGGAAATTCTGGTTATTTTTAAAACCATTTCAAATCCAGTTTATTTATTTAAAAATATTGGATTATAATTCTAGTTCATAACTAGTTCATTTTGATAAAATTATATTTTTGTCTTTATAAACATGGAATTTTTCATCCAAATTCTTTCCTAATCACTTATTTTGATTTTACACAAACTATCGATATTTTTAATAATTTTATAAAGGCCCGTACAGTCGATTTCCACTAACGGCCATCGAACTACATCCATAGCGACCTTTTCGATATTTGATTTGGACGTATCTCCAAATCCAACTGTTAGATTTCAAATCTCTTATATTCGTTGGAAAGCTCTTTTCGATACGAACCCAACGGTTCTGGTTCTAGGAGAATCCGACGGTCAGATCTCCCGTAATGTCAATGCGAAGTCTATGGTCGAAATTCGCGAATGGTCGCTGCGCGGCGTGTTCTATTCAGGCCATTAAATATATATATATAATATATTATATATATATATATATTTTGTTCAAAACATATTTTATAAATTCGTTTTAAAATCGATTCCAATTTCCTTTTCAATTTTAAACCAAAATTGAATATTTTATATCATTATATAAAAATGATAATATTTTCAAAATATCTGATTTTGAAATAATTTCCTTTTCGATATTTATTATAAAAATGAATAGAATCGATATAAATATCGTTCGCTTCCAAATGGCGCAAATCTAATCAACACACCTTTTATTCAATACATGAATATTTTTATTCAACACATGAATATTTTTATTCCTTTCTCTGAATATTATTTTAAAATATTTGTTATTTTCCCAATTGGAATGAGGCCCAATCCATTACATATAATGTTAATTATATGGATTCCATACAACCCATGTATATAATAACAATGATAAACTGTAACGACCCGGAAAAAAGCGATCTTGGTTATCCGATATACAACACATATCGAACATCCAAGTATCGAAAATACCGGTAGTTAATAAAAGAAGTTAGAGGGTGAGAATAGATAAGATAGAAACATAGAATAGAAGAAGAAGAAGAAGAAGAAGAAGAACACAATATCAGAGTAACACGAACCTCACAGCGGAACAAATAACATATAATATATACCATAACTTTGAAATATAAATCGGTACTCGAATATACATATCATTTCCAAAGTACAGCACTTACAACAAAGTGGAAATAAACAATAGTTATATGATTCTGAAGACTCCTGCTCTAGCTCTTCAAGTATCTGTAAATCCCGACTATTTGACTGCCCGTACAAAATTGGGCACCGAAGAGTTTAGGGAAAACAAAACAAAATAAACTCTGGGTCAGTCATGGGACTGGTGTGAGGAAAACAACTTAAAACAGTTTGAACAAGTAAACGATATCTCATAAGACCACGCCGTATAATGGAACGGGTTTTTCCCTTATGATAATCCAAAATATCTTTATATCAAAAACCTTTTGAAATTATAATAATGTCTATCAACCACAATATAATAATCATCTAGCAGAAACGCTTTCATCTCACGTTCTACATATATAGTATACAATCAAACCGTGAGCGCTTATTGGATAATGGATTTCCAACAATGACAAGGTATGAAACCACCTTTCACTAGTGTACCTCTAGAGAGGAATACACTGGGTTCAACAAGAACATCTTGCAACCCAGCCACACATGACCGACCACTCATTTCGCTTGAGTGTATCGAATGTATATCACCAATGGTTGGGATCAGCAACCGTTTCCCGAATGGGACAGCATCGAACAGATTAAAGAATGAAATGAATATCTCTAGATAGGTGATTATACAACCAAATAGGAGCTACCCACGTAGCCATGTTGCCTGCCCGATTTTTGTCATTTACCGGATGTGAGGCTAGAAGCTACGCTTAGCTTTTACATGCCACATCTTCATTCACTTAGAATGTCACATCGTCATATCCTTTAAAATCACAAATTGATTTATCCAAAAATAACATGGGTATACAGCTAAGAGAAACAAATTCCTCCGCCACCAAACGTGAATACGTTTGAAGAGATCAACTAATGCGATCTATTAGATATACTCTGTCTGACCTTCCTCCATACAAGTTGTCCCGGGACTGGACAAACCGAAGGCACTATTCAGTACATCCATCTTAGGCAGTCTTTACCTAAGATTTATACAACAGCCCTTGCACTTTACTCTGTCTTCAATTATCTTTGGCATATATGATTCGCAATGCTTATGCCAATATTAAGTGGTTCTTCGGATAATAATCCAACCGGTCTCTCCATATTAACAACGTTATAATGGTCAAAACTTCGATAGCCTGTGATTTAACTATCAAAGAAAAACACGTGTGCAAACAACGATATTATTTCCAGATGGAAATTATATCGATCAATCATCATTTAACCTTTATCTCTTTAGTTTATTAATTTACTTATCTCCTATTTCCATATATTCTAAATTCTTATTTCCTATTATCAGAAAACATCTCTGATTCTTATTTGGAAAACATTTCCAAAACTCCTTTACTGGATTTAAACTGATGTTTAAATCAAACATCGCTATGCCAACTCAAACCATTTCACTCATTAACTATATTCGCTAAACCGAACTTCACTATCGAACCTTAACCATTCCTTAGTTAGAAAGGAAGTCAATCAAGTTGGGGTAATACTACCTCTCAGACCTTAACTGAACAACATTTCTAACCTTGAAATAGACAAAGTTCACCTTTTAATTCTTTAACAAACTTCCTTACGTAACTCTCTTTTGAATAATCTCTATTCGATAACTCTTTCCTTCGAATAAACTATATTCGATAATCTCTCTTCGAATAGCCATATTCGATTAACTCTATTCAGTTAACACTATTCGATTAACACTAATCGATTAACTATTATCAGTTAGCTCTATTTGATTAACTCTATTCTATTGACTCTATTTGGTTAACTCTATTCGATTAACTCTAATCGATTTACTTTATTTGATTAACTCTTTTCACTTAACTCCTTTCGAATAAACTATATTCGATAACTCCTTTAACTATATTCGAATAAACTGTATTCGATTAACTTCTTTAATTTTATTCGAATAAACTATATTCAATTAACTCCTTTAATTCTATTCGAATAAACTATATTCGATTAACTCCTTTGATTCTATGCGAATAAACTACATTCGATTAACTCCTTTGATTCTATTTGAATAAACTATATTCGATTAACTCCTTTGATTCTATTCAAATAAACTATATTCGATAACTCCTTTCGAATAACCAATATTCGATTAACTCACTTCGAATAACCAATATTCGATAACTCCACTTAGAATAAATTGTATTTGACAACTCTTCTCGAATGAACTATATTCGATTACTCTTCTCGAATAAACTATATTCGATTACTCTTCTCTCAAATAAACTATATTCGATTACTCTTCTCTCAAATAAACTATATTCGATTACTCTTCTCTCGAATACACTATATTCGATAACTCTACTTCGAATAAGCGATATTTGATAACTCTACTTGATTAACTCCATTTAAATAACTCTAACTGATTAACTCTAACTGGTTAACTCTAACAGATTAACTCTGACTGGTTAACTCTAACTGATTAACTCTGACTGATTAACTTTGACTGGTTAACTCTAATTGATTAACTCTGACTGGTTAACTCTAACTAATTAACTCTGACTGATTAACTCTAACTGATTAACTCTGACTTGTTAACTCTAACTGATTAACTCTGACTGCTTAACTCTGACTTGTTTACTCTAACTGATTAACTCTAATCGATTTAACTTCTTTGATTAACTCTATGTACATATTCAGTTTCAAATATCGATGTTGAAATCGATTCTTACTGCTCTATATAAGTCCCGACTTATATATTCTATTTATCCAACGATAAATATTTTACTTAATTTATAAATATTATTTATAAATTAATCTTCCCAATTTATCTGTTAAATAGATTTCCATTTTTTATTTATTTTCTAAATATTCCTTTGATTTAATTCTATTTATTTAACAAATAAATATTTACTTTCAATTCTATTTATTTAACCAATAAATATTTCCTCTTAATCTTTCTATTTATTTCCTAAATAAATATTCTTTTTACCTTTATTTATTCCCTAAATAAATAAATCCTTTTACTTTTATTTATTCCCTAAATAAATAAATCCTTCCATTTAATTTATTTGTAAATGTTTTACAAATATTTCCTTTTAAATTCTATTTGTAAATGTTTTACAAATATTCCCTTTTTATTTCTATTTGTAAATGTTTTACAAATATTTCTCTTCCTATTTGTTTTACAAATATATTTCCTTTATATTTGTTTTACAAATATTTACCTTATATTTGTTTCACAAATATATTTCCTCTATATTTGTTTTACAAATATATTTCCTCTATATTTGTTTTACAAATATATTTCCTATGATTTTCTAATTATTTTCTTTTATGAAATTCTTTTCCTTTTATATATAAAATCCATTAATTTTATATAAATAAATTATTTTCAAAATCAACTTTGAAAATCCCCTTTTTACATCCCACTATTTTCTTACGGTATTTGGAATACCAAACCACAGTGATCGATATCGTTTAAACAAACATAATCAACGACAGATTATATATCACGTCATATACACAATATATGAAAAACAGAAAAATAAATGTTGAGGAATCCAGTTGGATCCTCCAACCTGTTTCCCTACATCACAGATGTTAAACAATATAATCAACATCGATAATATTTAATTGTGAAATATTCTGCTAAACAGAATCGAAATTAGATTAACGATTTATATATATACATCGTTATCTAAAATTTCAACCAACACATAAGCAATTCAACCAAACAGTTAACACACAGCAATCAACAGATAATTATTAGTTCTAAGAATACGTTGTAAAAATAGAACTGTTCAGAGTTGGTGAGTTTTACTCACATTGGACGATCATCGTTAACAACGATAACCATCGCTTGATTCAGACGGACAATTTATTTCGCTATAAATTGTAACTATCTCCGATTGACTCCTAGTCAGTTCCATTTCGAAGACGCCGTCCATACGATCCTAATGGATCCAGTTTTGTCCAATTCCGATAAGGTATGAATAAGATATTCAGTTTTGAAGTTATACAAATTTAAATTAAAATAAAAACATGAATATTATTTTTAAATGTGGGCCTTAACCTTTCAAATAAATGTCAGCCCACATACAGGCCCGCCACGCTACAGTACCCTCCCCCTCCAAATAGAAAACGCGTTCCAGTCTTTGCCATTGCCGACGTTCTTGAAGCCCACCGCTCCCTCATACTTCCATGAACCAAATATCTGATAACACCGTCGACATCGTCATCAAAATCTCCTCCATACTCATCCAACTACGCTCAACTCGAGCTTGCGAAACCCGAAACCGACGCCGCTATTTTCCAGCTGACTTGAACATGAGCAGCGAAATTTTTCAACACCATCTCCCTTGAAAATTTGTGTACAAGTTCTTCTTCTTATAATGAACTAGAATACGAACCCAGATTCTTCAATTGAGGCACCCATATCGCGATCTCCTGAACCCTAGGCTCACACCTAAATTGAAATCGCGAATTACAAGACGTCGAACAACCCAAAATACATCTCAGTTTGAAGAGAGAATTCATATGGAGCTATTGAAACTTGTTTGAGGATTTATGGAATTTTATTTCATTGGTTTTCAATTTTCTTTCTTGTGATTTTATAGCGTTTTCCAGTTGGATGAATTGTGGTTGTTAACGTGGGAACGTTTGTGGCTGAGAGGTGGAAATGTGGCCTGTTTAGGTTCACAATATAAACTAGGGTATTTTATTTATTTTATTATTCTATTTAATTTTAATCAACTATTGTCGACACTCGTCCTTAAAAATTCCGATGATCACACCAGATACCTAAACATCACGAAAATGGACAAGCTACTAGAGTTTGACATTACGGACCCAACGAAACTGGTTTCGTCGAATTCCGACTCCGTTTGCTCACAATGCGTATTTTTAAAGATCCATTTATTGCTTGTTTTCCACTTAGAAATCTCGTACGGCCACATACGGACTCCAAAAATCACGAAACTGGAAATCCAACAATAAATTAATATTACGGATCCAACAAAATTAGTTTCGTCGAAAACGAAGGTCGTTTGCAAACTGGCTATTTTTAAAGCTCTAAATAACATATTTAAATATATAAATATTATTTAAATATAATTAAATTAAATATCTATAACTAAATATTATCGCATATATTCATAGACGAATACCATACAGCTTAGAAAAATCCTATATGGATTTCTAACTCGATATTTCATCATCGGAGTTATATCGATATTCGATTTATATTTTAAATCCTTTTAAAAATATAAATAAATCGTTATGGTTTATGGCACTATTTTTCTGAGAATTTGATTTGGACGTAACTCAAAATCTACACGATGAAATCCCGATTTTTCTCTTCCACTAGAAAAATATACATACCGGCTCCGTACGTTTCTTGTTTCACAGAAATCCGATTTAAAACGGACCATGTATATTCAGTTGAAGTTCGAATCGCCAAATAGCAAACTGCCGCGACGTTACGGGCACAATTATTATTATATTATAAACTATACGTTCAACTGTCGTCGATTGAATATATTTGTTCATATAATTCAACTCTAAACTGAACTATAAATTTTAAATAATCCAATTCACACTATATTGTGAATTCACACTATATTGTGAATTCCACTATTTTTGATTATTTCTGAATTAAATATATATTATCCTATTATTTAATCTAATTAAATAATTCCATATAATTTAATTTAACGACCATTTAAATTTCTAATTCACTATTTAAATAATTAAATAGATTAATTATTACCTGTAAAAATACGGGTCGTTACATTCTTCCCCACTTAAATTAATTTCGTCCTCGAAATTGCTAAGGTGGAAAACAAACCCTATCGACTGGCCAGACTTATTTGTTCACTTCTTTAACACCAGTTTGAACCGAATAATCCATTTCAATTAAAGTATTAATTAATTCTTATCAACGAATATTTTCAAAAACCCTGAAAATTTTCTAACACCCGAAATTTTTGAAAAATTTCACCAGCACCTCCTTTGTACTGGTCAATAGGTCAAACTCCAACTCGCCTCTCTGGGCCATCTCCAACCCAAAAGAAAATCAAACATCCAAGCGGCTTGCCAATTCGGCTCATAAATCACCAAAGTCATATGAAATATAAACTTGTACCTTTTTATCGGGCATATCGTTATATCCTTTCACCTGTTATCAATTCAACATATACCAATGTTATCCCGATCAAATCCCAAACTGTTTTTATCCACAAATCCAACCATTCTCTTATACCTAAGTCGAATTCAATTTCAAATCGATGCCATTACCAATTTCAATTCTTAACTTACCAGTCCAATATAATTCCATATTATCTCTAATGAAGTCTAATTCTACTTGACACCAATCTATTTCAATATGATTTTCACTTAACTGGCTTTTAATTCAATCTCAATTCTATTGGCTTTTACAAATTCTACTTTAATTTGTTTTAATTCGAACAACCTTTTCTTGGGAGTTTTAAACAGCTTTGTTTTTCAAAATCCAGATATACCTTTTCGAAAATCAAACAACTTGTTTTCGCAAAACATTTCCAAAAACAAACTCTTTGGTAGTAATCCGTCACTTACAGCTCGAAAATGAAAACCGATGATGTCCGGATAAACATCCAAATTTATTTTCCAGCGACCGAAGTGAGTTCAATGCTATATCACTCTCAAAACCATTTCTAAACACTTCCATTTTGAAATACATTTCAAAATATCATTTGCAATGCTTTTAAACAATTTAAAATCTCCCAGGATTTTAAAATTCTCATATATTCAATTTAAATCCATTTACAACACTTATTCAAATTCCCAGAGTTTTAATTCCAATCCTGGTTTTAAATTCAGATTTAATTCACTCGATTTCATATATTACACTTGTACGAGTTCTGATTGGTTATTTACATAACCATTTCACATTTTATAATCTTACTCGATTATAACTACGACAAACACATCAAATATACAATAATACTTTAAATATCTATATTTTCTTTGTATCAAGTGTAATTTGGGAAAAATTATTTCATTTACCCTTATTTCAAAATATACTGTGTCGGTCCATCGTATTCGAGTGTTTCTAAACCCCTACCGATACAGTGGATCAAACTGATCGATCAGAACCCATAAACAACTCAACCAATAAATCTCCACAATATAAAACTATTTTTATATCAAACACAATTACGCTCTCTCGTATATGTAGACTCAACTCAATCTAGGGGATTACTAACCCTATCTCTACTGAGTCACGCCACAGAGCCAGGGTAATTACTAAACCTTTGCTCTGATACCAACTGTAACAACCCGGAAAAAGGCGATCTTTGTTATCCGATATACAACACATATCGAACATCCAAGGATCAAAAATACCGGTAGTTAATGCAAGAAGTTAGAGGGTGAGAATAGATAAGAGAGAAACTTATAATAGAAGAAGAAGAAGAACACAACATCAAAGTAACACGAACCTCACAGTGGAACGAATAACATATAATATATATCATAACTTTGAAATATAAATCTATACTTGATTATGCATATCATTTCCAAAGTACAGCACTTACAACACAGCGGAAATAAACAATAGCTATATGATTTTGAATCCTCCTGCTCCAGCTCTTCAAGTATCAGTAAATCCTGACTACTTGACTGCCCGTACAAAATTGGGCACCCAAGAGTTTGGGGAAAACAAAACAAAATAAACTTTGGGTCAGTCATGGGACTGGTGTGAGTAAAACAGCTTAAAACAGTTTGACCAAGTAAATGATATCTCATAAGACCACGCCGTATAACGGAACGGGTTTTTCCCTTATGAGAATCCAAAATATCTTTATATCAAAAATCTTTTGATATTATAATAATATCTATCAATCACAATATAATAATCATCCAGTAGGAACGCTTTTCATCTCACGTTCTACATATATAGTATACAATCAAACCAAGAGCGCTTATTGGATAATGGATTTCCAACTATGACAAGGTATGGAACCACCTTTCACTAGTGTACCTCTAGAGAGGAATACACTGGGTTTAACAAGAACATCTTGCAACCCGGCCACACATGACCGACCACTCATTTCGCTTGAGCGTATCGAATGTATATCACCAACGGTTGGGATCTGTTGGCTCGCTTTTTGACCAAGCCACCCAGGATCATTCGTAAGAGGAAAGCAGGAAACCACGTTCCCCAAGAATATGAAGGAACAAATCGCGTCTCGACGGATCGCCCACCGAGGATCGCGTCTCGACGGATCGCCCCCATCTCATCAGCGAACGACACATCCAGGCGATCAGATCCAAACTTATATTGTTGCCCAGAGCGAACCGATCCGATCCCTTGGTGCATGGCGAACCCTCTGACCCATTCAAGCGCGAGCTAGTCTTCAGCGATCCGAATCGCATGGATCTGGCGACACGTGTCCCTAACCGTCATCTGGACCAATTCTCCCCATCTGCATGATCCGATTTTCAAGCAGATCGCGACACCTGTCCACAACGACTAATTTGACTATTTCCTCAACGGTGGCGATGCGATCCGATGTTCTTGGGATCTGTGCCACGTGTTATCATGACCCGCCTGACAAAATCAGCTATAAATAGCCCAGAGCTTGGCATTTTTTGGGATCCTTTTGGCAATATTGAGTACTGAATCTGCCATTGTTGTCAAACTATTGAAATATTGAGAGAAATCCTTGTTGTATTAGCTTTCAAAGCATAATCAATAATATATAAAGTGGACGTAGGCTCGTTAACGCCGAACCACTATAAATTCTGAGTGTTATTTTCTTTTTCCTCGTTCTTCATTTTGAAATCCTATAACATTCAGAACAATTTGGGTGTTAGGTTCAAATTTCGATCTAACATTTTTGGTGCTTTCATTGAGAGACTCAGTCCTAAAGTTTCACTATTCAGTTCTTTGAAGATTCCAGCGATTCAGATATCATGGCTGGAAAAAGATCTAAGGAGGTGCGTGCTTCACAGACCAACGAAACGATTGAGGAGAGTGTACACGAACTGGGCAACGAAGAAACTCTGGATCGCGGAGCGCAGGGGGCGAACCGATCCGATGAAGACACCACGTTCCGAGTCGATGAGAACGAGACGATCCGGGCCGCTGAAGGGGTTGTTACTCGATCTCGAGGTAACACCTCACAGCCTCCGCGTACCAAGACCACGAGTCGACCTCAGGAGGGTGCAGCGAATCGCCATCCACGAACCGCAGCTATCCGAATTGATGATCAGACTACAACTCGACCTGGACCTATGACCCGCTCCTATCGTCCTGGAACCTCTGTTCAACCTAGTTCGAGCTCCTTGCGCATAAGAGAGATTGATGATGACCAATATGATCCTGCTGCTCCTGTCACTGAGGGGGATCTCTCTCGTTTCGCCGAAATGTGGGATAGATTGTTTGATGAGCTGGCTGCCCAAAGGCAGGAAAGTTCCATCCTACGGCAAAATTTGACGGCTACGGATAGAAGACTTGATGAGCTAGCAAGGCAAAGAACATCGCCGGTTCGTCCACTCACCCCAGTATATTCTTCTTCGTCTGAAGAATCGCTGAGACCTCCACGACGACCGTATGAGAGAGCCGAGAACATAGAACAGCTTCGGTTCGGGACCCTGCCATCTCAGGAAGAAGAAGCGCTAGGGGCGGGGCCCTCAAACCGTAATGTGAACGATCAAGCCACAGCTCTCAGGACTCGAGATGTGAATAGTCCTTTGCATAACAGACCACCTCAGCCCCGTCGCCGCACGCATACTCATGATAACAGGGGGCAACGGAGCCCCATCCGAGCCCCGGATTTCGTGACTGCTCCCGGAAGAGAAATCAGAGAACCCCGCCGAGCCAGAGGCACTGACCCTGAACCTCCTTTGACCAGTGCAAATGTTGCAGCCATGGTCCACCAGATTCTGGCAGACAGCCGTGGACAGCGGAATGAAGATTGGGGGATTGACCGCAGTCACACCCTTTCACTGATGATATTTTGGATGCGACTTTTCCAAGACATTTCAATATGCCACAAATGAACCGATATGCGGGTAGGTCTGATCCTGTCCAGCACCTAATGAGATACTCTTGGTCAATGACCGCTGCCGCAGCCTTTGACGCTGTTATGTGCAAAGCGTTTCCCATATTCCTGGAGGATGTGGCTTTGTTCTGGTTTACTCGCCTATCGGCGAGGTCGATTTCTAGCTTCAGGGAGCTGAGCGAGAAGTTCGTACAACAATTCCGTATCTACGCACAGAAGACAAAAAGTGTGATCGATTTATTCCTTGTCAAGCAGCGACTAGGCGAGAGTTTAAAGGTGTACCTGGATCGTTTCAATTTGGCCGCTACTGAGGTTAAAGATCCCCATGAACCGACCGTTGTCGCAGCACTGATTGACGGAGTAGATAAGGACACTGAATTCGGGAGGTACCTGGCAGGCAAACCGCCCCACACTAGAGAGTTATTCTACGAGAAAGCCAACGTACATTTACGCCGGGAAGAGGTATATGCTAACCGAAAGGCTAAAACAACTGATAAGGAGGAAATTCAGAGCAATGTCGCCATCAAACAGACTGGAGACAGCTCGGGGAAAGTTGAAGTTAACGTCGGAAATCAGAATCAGGGTGGTCGCCAGCCAGGTAACAACAATAACAATGGTAACGGCAACAACCGGAAGAGGAGCCGAGGGAACGACTCCCAGAGAAGGACTCGTCCCAGGGCCTTTGAAAGTTATACACCAATAAGTGATACTCTGGAAAATATCTTCATGGATGCGTATGAAGTCCTCCAGAATAAGAGGCCACCTCCCAGAGAGTCGACAGAGAAAGAGCGTGAAACAGGGAAGTTTTGTCTCTTTAACCAGATTCACGGCCATTCGACGAATGAATGTCGTCACCTAAGGGATGTAGTCGAAAGGCTGCTTCGAGAAGGAAAGTTAGATGAATACAGAGTAACGCCCAGGGATAGGGGGCAAGCAGTGCAGGCCCCGAATCAGAATCAAAATCAACTTGCTGCTAGGCCGACTGCTCAGCAAAAAGGAAAGAATATTGTTATCAATACCGTGATCGGAGGACTTTATCTCGCTATGCACAGTTCCAAAGCATTGGATCAATACGTCAATGCGGCCAAACAACACCTCGAGGTAGGGGAATGTAGCAACCCCGAGGACAGTACCCCGGTGAAGCAGCAGAAGATGATGACCGATGATGTTGTTTTCCGAGAACGAGAAAGCATCGGAGTCCATGCTCCAACTGAAGATCCACTTGTAATTACAGTACCCATTGCGCCAGCCACTGTTCATAAGGTTCTGGTGGACAACGGGAGTTCCGTCAATATTCTTTTCAAAAAGGCCTTTGACCAGATGAATCTCGAAATAAAAGACTTGAAGCTCTGCCAAGGATGGATCCGTGGATTCAACGGAGCGTCCACCGCTCCAATGGGTTATGTAGAGTTACCAGTTACACTTGGGGAAGGAGAACGCCAGAGAGTGAGAATCCTTCCCTTTGTGGTTTTGGATGTTGAATCGCCCTACAATGCCTTCCTGGGCCGACCGGCCCTCGCAAAGTTCAGGGCCTGTATAGCCCCCTGGTGCTTGTTATTGAAATTCCCCACAGAAGATGGCATTAGTATCGTCAGAGGGGATCAAGTTGCTGCGCGAGTGTGTTACGTTGCCGAACTAAAGTTACTTCGCAATGGAGGGGATATCGAAACTAAAGGCAACTCTCCCCCTTTGGGGGCGGAGACCTTATAGCAACCAAAGAGGATAGGCGTTGGAGAGTCGCCCAGAGAGATGCCCGAGGATATAGATCCCGGAGAGGATCAAGAACCCGGAGGCAGAATGGCGACTCCCAACGAGACAACTGTCGATGTACCGATCGATGACAGTGACCCGGAGAAGGTCCTTAAGATTGGATCCCAGTTAAGTCCGAATCTTGCTAAAGAATTGACGAATTTCTTAAAAAACAATTTGGATGTATTTGCTTGGACCCACGCGGACATGTGTGGGATATCCCCATCAATCATGAGCCATTCCTTGAGCATTGACTCAAAACATCCTCCAGTAAAGCAAAAAAGGCGAATGCTGGGCCCAGAGAGGTCCGCTGCCTTGAAAGAAGAGGTTGGAAAGCTAAAGAGTAATGGATTTATCAGAGATTCGACCTACCCAGACTGGATTTCGAATCCAGTCCTAGTAAAGAAGGCCAATGGGAAGTGGCGAACGTGTATCGACTTCTCGGATTTGAACAAAGCCTGTCAAAAAGATAGTTTCCCGTTACCTCGGATTGACCAGTTGGTAGACTCGACGGCAGGTCACGAGCTTCTCTCATTTATGGATGCTTATTCAGGATACAACCAGATTCCGATGCATGTTCCAGATCAAGAGCACACTAGTTTTATCACGGATCTGGGATTATATTGTTATGTGGTGATGCCCTTTGGTTTGAAGAACGCAAGCGCTACATATCAACGTTTTGTCAACAGAATGTTTTATAACCAGATCGGGAAAACAATGGAAGTATACGTCGACGATATGTTGGTTAAGTCCAAGCAATCTTCTCAACACACTACTGACTTGGCAGAGATGTTCGGCATTCTTCGAAAGTATGGAATGAAACTCAACCCAACCAAATGTTCATTCGGTGTTGCTTCTGGAAAATTCTTAGGATTCATTGTCAGTTCCCGTGGTATCGAGATTAATCCAGACCAGATCGCGGCAATCAGAAACATTCAGGAACCTAGGCAAATTAGGGATGTGCAAAGCCTTGCCGGAAAAGTGGCCGCACTAAGCAGATTTATCTCCAGGGCTACGGATAAGTGCATCCCATTCTTCGAATTAATAAAGCGAGGAAAACACCACTTTAAATGGACACCTAACTGCGTAGAAGCGTTTCAAAATTTGCTCAGGCACTTGGAGAAACCTCCGATTTTATCTAAGCCAATAGATCACGAGAATTTATTCGTGTATTTGGCAGTGTCATCCCATGCGATCAGCTCAGCATTGGTAAGGGAAGAGGATAAGCTCCAAAGACCTGTGTATTATGTGAGAAAAAAATTGACAGTAGCAGAGCGTAATTATCCACGGATAGAAAAGTTGGCGTATAATTTACTGATTGCCTCTAGAAAACTTCGGCACTATTTTCAGGCACATCCTGTCACCATATACACCGATCATCCACTCAAGCAAGTTCTACAGAGACCGGAGGCATCTGGAAGGTTACTCAAATGGAATATTGAGTTAAGTCAATTTGATTTGAACTTTCAGCCCAGACGGTCAATTCGGGGGCAAGTGATAGCTGACTTCATAGCAGAGTTCACTGTCCCTGAGGAAGATATAGCAAACGAGGAAGTTGATCCTTCAAAGTTACTTTTCGATCCTAATTCCTGGAGATTGTATACTGATGGTGCTAGGAACAACGAAAGATCCGGCGCCGGAATAGTGCTTGAAACCCCCGAGAAACGATTGATAACCTATGCAATCCGAATGGAGTTTCATGCCACTAACAACGATTCCGAATATGAAGCTCTGATAGCCGGATTAAAGATTGCAAAGGAACTAGAAGTCACAAAGCTGAACATCTTCTGCGACTCCAAGTTAGTTGTGAATCAAGTCACTGGAAGATTCCAAGCTAAAAGTGCAAGATTGATTTTATACTTAAAGAAAGTGAAAGAACTGCTGAATGATTTTGATCACTACAGCATATCTCATATTCCGCGGTCAGAGAATCAGCAAGCAGACAAGTTGGCAAAGATGGCTAGTTCTGACGATCCTGAAGTGACTGGGCTAGCCCCCGTTGAAGTACTTCGGTCCCCTAGCATAGATCAGATGGAAATCGACCTAGTACTAGAGACGGAACCAGAAAGGGAGTTCTGGATGACCCCTATAAAGAATTTCCTAATGGATGGAACGCTTCCGACTAAGAAAAGCGAGAGGCGTAAAGTGATTCGTAAAGCCGCCCGATACGTTCTGCAAGGCGGAGTTCTTTACAGACAAGGGTTTTCAATGCCCCTCCTTCGGTGTGTAGCCCACGATGACATTAAACGTGTGCTGCAAGAAGTCCACGAAGGCGAATGTGGCGACCACACTGGAGGGCAAACTTTGGCAAAGAAGGTGTTGCGGCATGGTTATTTCTGGCCTACCATAAACAAGGATGCAGTAAGATATGCACGACGATGTGATGCGTGCCAGAGATTTTCAAAGATACCTAGAGCGCCTCCAAGTCAGTTAAAAACAATGATGAGTCCATGGCCTTTCGCTATGTGGGGAATTGATATCATAGGAAGTCTCCCCATAGCAAGGGGCGGAGCAAAGTTTGCTATTGTGGCCGTAGATTATTTCACTAAATGGGTCGAGGCTGAACCACTAACTACAATCACAACCAAACGAGTGATCAACTTCATCGTGAGAAACATCATCTGTCGATTTCGGATTCCAAAGATTGTAATAACAGACAACGGAACTCAGTTCGATAGTGCTGAATTCAGAAACTTCTGCCAAAAATACCACATCGAGAATCGGTACACCTCTGTGGCGCACCCACAATCGAACGGACAAGTCGAAGCGGCAAATAAAGTAATTAAGTCCATTCTGAAAAGAAGAATGAAGCGGGCTAGAGCCATGTGGGCTGATGAATTGCCCTTGGCACTATGGGCCTACAGGACAACATATAAATCGGCAACAGGACATACCCCGTTCTCCCTTGCTTTTGGAACGGAAGCAGTCATCCCGGTCGAGATAAAGGTACCTTCTCATCGGATGACTTATTATGAACCAATGACCAATAATGAATTGCTCCTTGAGTCCTTGGATATGATCGAAGAAAAGAGGGATGAAGCAGACCTGCGTGCCTTGAGATGCAAACAACAGGTCGCCCGATATTACAACAAAAAGGTTCGAGCCCGAACATGGGAACCCGGAGACTTGGTTCTGAAGCGTGTCTTCCCACCCCCAACTCATATGGGAGCGAAGTGGGAAGGACCGTACTCCATTCTGAGCAAGCTTGATAATGGAACCTTCAAGCTGGCAACCGTAGATGGAAAGGAAATCCCCAGAGTGTGGAATGCCCAACATTTACGGCCATATTTAACATGAGAGTTTCAAATTGATTCTTTTGCTTTGTTAAAAAACTATGTACAGGGCATGACTTGCCTAGAATAGTCTGATTCCTTAAAGCAAGAAATTATAAAGTGGACGTAGGTCATGATTCGACCGAACCACTATAAAAATACTGTGTGTCATTTGCCTTTATTGCATCTTTGTTTATTTGCCTGTTTATTTTTATGAAAATCAATGTGAATAATGTAGGTACCCGAAGTCCGCTGCCAACCGTTCCCCCCGTAGACTAATCGGAGGAACCCAAAGCCTTGGCAAAGGCTCCGACTATTTGTCCGACTAGTTTTGATCCACGGAGCATGGGTTAAAGTATACACTTAGGATGAGTTTGATGAGCATGCATGATTGCAGACTGCTTGATCCGTGGCTCTAACTCTCCAGAGTAGAGAGAGAGTATAAAGGACACAAAGATGACATCCACGAATAACGGCAGTGTACCATGATCGAAGCTGCCTGAGCACGAACTCTAACTCTCCAGAGAGAGAGAGAGAGTATAAAAGCGTCTCCGATTGAGCGCTGAGAAATAGCTCCTTCCCCGCTGAAGGATCGGGGAGCGAATGAGTCGCTGAGCACGAACTCTAACTCTCCAGAGAGAGAGAGAGTATAAAAGCGTCTCTGATTGAGCGCTGAGAAATAGCTCCTTCCCCGCTGAAGGATCGGGGAGCGAATGAGTCGCTGAGCGCAAAACTCTAACTCTCCAGAGAGAGAGAAAGTATAAAAGCGTCTCCGATTGAGCGCTGAGAAAGAACTTATTCCCTGCTAAAGGAACAAGGGCTGACTGAACTACTGTTATCCCATGAAATCTCCTATGCCCCCATATTCAGAAATAGGGGGCAACTTGCCGACAGTACTGATCAATCCTTAGTAAACCCCAGTCAGATGCTACAGTAACAACTGATTGGGGGGCACATGCACTCGTATACATACACTGAACTTTGATACAGCAGTGTAACATAGCATGAAAATTCTTCTTCCTATTGATTGACTGATTTGTAGTTATTATTAGTTAGCTAATGACTAAACATGGAAAGTTTATCTGGATACAGCTACACAATGATGCAAGGAGAGATAAACTTTTGTTTATATACTGCGAATCAACAAAGTGAAAAACAACCTAGAAACAAAAGTGAGGACCAGTCTCACAATTACACTTCCTGGCCAGTGGAAAACCTAAAGACAAAATATCAACAAGCAACAAATATCCTATTTACGCTTTGACCTCTTCTCTTGCTTCTGCCTCTCCAGCTTCGCCTTGTCGGTATCAGATGGATCCCCTTTCCTCCTCTTCCTTTTGTAGATAAGAGGAACGTCCGACTCCTCTGAAGATTCCTCTTCCACCTCTTTTCTCTTCCTCCTATCAGAAAGAGAAGCCGGGAAGTCATCGGGGCTTGCAAAGTGAAGCTGTCGACTGATGGATTTGGGCTGAATCTTCACAATCATCCCAGTTTTGGGATCGAATTCTGCAAGAGGGACTACGTCCAAAGCCTCATCTCCACCTTCCTCGAAGCCGACTCTTTCTCCTGCCTGGCTTTTCGGCTGGCCAAGGTTTCCTCGTCATCATTATCGGCCTTTTTGGCGCCGATGGTGTCTTCTTCGTCATCTACATGGCGCCCATCCATGTCTCTTAAGGCTTCGATGGTCTCAGCATCTTTGGGCGCATCAGTGCTAGGTGCCGGGATGCTTTTTTCTGCTGTTGTGACCTCTGCCTGCTTTGGTACATCAATACCAGCACCTGGCAAGACAGCCTCCTTCTCCACTTCCTTTTCTTTTTCAGCACCCATGTCGACGGGCTCGCCACCTGTATTACGAGGAGCACATGTTACTAACTCAAGAGGTTGTTCCACCAAACGACGACAATTCACAATTGCTTTGACAAATTGCGGGGAGAAAAGGGAGATACCTTCCGCAGATCCTCCTTCTTGGATAGTCGTAGGAGCTCCAACAATAGCGGGAGTTAGGCCCAAAGGGATTAGCGGATCATCAGGATGGTACTCCTCAACTCCGGAGGTTTTAGGCCCCACGGCGGAACTGGAACCTTCATCAATTTTGCTTTTACCTTTAGCCAAGGTTTTCTCCTTTTCCATCTCCGCCAGAATCAGGCGACGACCCTCTGCCAGGTCCTCAGGTTCATTGTCTCTTAGGATGCTCTTCATCAGTTCATCCTCATCGATTTCTTCGACTCCCAATCTATGTTTTTCACCCTCCACAATGGCATCCCATAAATTGGCCAAGGTAACATGGTAATCCGGGATCCACGAGATGTTACGAGTCTTGAGAACCTGGCCAAGGAAATCGAAAATCATCTCTTCAAACCCCTCGATCTCTTTCTCTCTTTCGAGGAGCTTGTTGTTAGAAGCAGTGGCCATCAATGGCACTTTCAACGTTCTTTTCGGCAAGGGCTGCCCTCCTCTCCGCATCCGAGACCTGGTCGTTCAAAATCACCTTTTCTGCTTTAGCCAGAGCCAAACTTTCTTTTAAACTCGCTTTTTCTGCCTTCCAAGCAGCCTTCTCAGCTTCAAAATGGCCTTGTGCTGTTTTCAACTCGATGTTGGCCATTTTGAGACCTTCAACCTCCTTCTTTAAGGCCATTTTCTCTTGGCTATTGGAGTCCAGTTATGAATGAAAGCGCTGCTTGGCATTCTCTAATTCAGTCTTATAATTTTCAGCGTCCCTCCGTGCTAAAGCAAGCTGGGACTGAGCATCTTCCAGGTCCTTTTCCAATTTTGTCCTAGCCCTTTCGTTATTTTCAAGTTTTGCTTTAGATCTGTGTGCTTCTATTTCGAGTGTTCGGATGACTTCCGAAAGGTTAACTGCGTGTTTTTTCATCATCTCATATTGCCTGGCTGCGTGCTGGATGTGTCCGATAACTTCATTATCCCAATTTTTAGGGACCGGTTCCAAGGCAGGAACAAATACCATCCTATCAAAGAATATGCCTGGAAATTGTTCCCGCAGCTTTTCCAGCCTACCTTGGATCTCGGGACCGTGGACGTAATCCCGTGACCCGGGGGCAGCTAACTCTGGTTGGCTGGTGGGGACAATGTCACTTCTCTCCTTCTCAGTCTCTTTGGATGAATCTTTGTCCCTGTCTTTAGATTCGTGATGCCTTTTGGACGACCGACTGTGGGAAGGTGCACTCTTTGGAGGAGTCAACTCTTTTGGAAGTTTTTCTCCCCCTGTCGGAATTGTCGGATGACTCGAAGGCCTGGTAGAGGTTGATTTGGGTGGAGATCGAGGTTGCGAGGAACTCGGCCTATGAGAAGGACCGCGAGAGCGCTCAGTATCCGGGCGAAGGCTGGGTGTGCCCTCACGAAGAGAACGATACGAATAAGATTTCCTGCGGGACATCGTTCCTGTAAAAAAAAAGAGAAGAGCATATTAAAACTTTGAATACCCACGATATAAGAGTGCAGGGTCAGATAGTGTGAGTGATGTGTGCATCCCATATAATTCCCCCTAGCAGACCCGGGCCCGAAGACAGGCTCGTCTGACCAGTTTCTCGTCCTCTAGTTGGAACACTGATCTCTTCAGGAGCAAGGAAGAAAGGTCCCTCTTCAAAGTCTTTTTCTGTATATACAACATCGGGTAGAGGGATTTTATTCAGCTCGTCAAATAACTGCTCTTTTGTCAAGTCATCGGGAGCAACGGTTTCGATTGGAGCAGAGATAGGAATTTCCTTGGACACGTCATCGCGGACCTCATCCCCTCTGTATATGTTCAGGTCCTCATCGTCTTGGATGACTATCGGAGAAGGACTCTTGCGAAACTTAGTTGTTTCTGCCGCTTGCGAAGTTCCCTCTCCTTCCGTTGGGGGCACATACTTATAAGGTTTGCCGCCGGTCCCCAGTCCAAATCTTCTGTCTAGAAGACGATGCTTATGAAGATTGTCATCAGTAATGCATTTTTTGATCCTTAAGAAGTCGGATCTGCTTTGATGAAGAATAGATAACCGATGGTTGTACAACGGACCCTCCGTTTTCGGGAAGATGTGATCTGTTTAAGACAAAGGAAAAAGCGGAAGAATGTTAATACTTAGACTCCTTGAGCAAGATATTCGATTAGGTGATCAAAGTTTACTTGATTTGAGCCATCTTCGTGAGCATCCAGCCTGTTTCCTTATATAAAACCAATCGGACTTAGGATCCCCAATGTTGCTGTATCCGTCGTATAGAACTTTCCTATTCGCCACCGATTCAAAGAAAGAGAAATTTGGAGTTGCCGAAGAACGATGCTTGAAAAGAAAGAAGAACACCAGATCTCTGAATTTAAGTTCGGCGTGTAGGATCTCCGCATATGCAACATATAGAGAGTATAGAGATGCGTAGGCGTTTGGATGAAGCTGCATCGGAGCAATACCTAGTCGTCTTAAAGTTTCGATGGCGATCGGAGGAAACGGAGGAATAGCTCCTACTAGACACATTGTTCGACTGATCGCCATATACCCTTCCGGTGCTAGGTGGGGTCTATCTTCGCTTCCAGGCGTCAAGACATCATCCCAAGGAATTCCGTGTCTTAAGCAGATTCTTTTAAGTTTTATCTCGTCAAGCTTGGATGCTAAAGAATCTGAAAATTTATCTATCCCGAGTGCGCCTGGGATCTCGTCAGGAGCTCGCTCATCAGTCTCAGAATCGTTGCTGGATGAAGTACTTTCTGTCGGATCTGATTCTGTGGCTTCGTACTCAGATCCAGAATCTTCACCTCCCGGATTGATTGGAGGAATTTCAGGGTTGTACTGTTCAGGAATCTCGGATTCCGCTTCTGTCACGGATCTTGAAGAAGAGTGATCGTTCGACATTGCTGCTAGGACGAGAAAATATGAACAATAAGATTAACACTACCGGTCCCCCGTGTGTGCAAGTACTGGTGTGTGTACTCGTGTGTGCATTAAAAATAAAGCGTGAAAAGCAATCAAGATCATCAAAACATTAGTCGTCGTATGCAGTCAAATTATGAGGTCATTTAGTCCAGAAAGTCCAACGTCAAGGCTCTATCCTAACTGTCCAGAGTTTTATGGTGACAAGGCGTTGATTAAAGTCTGAAATTTCTTCGTATCATCAGCTATGAGTCCGATCGCATGGCAGAGGGATCGCCCCTTTCGGATCGCAGGGCAGAGGAATCGCACCCATCGAATTGCCGGGCGAAGGATCGCTCCTTCACGAACCGTTGCGACCCCCACGATACGTCCCTTTGCTGCCACCACGATCTTTCGTCTCGCCACTCGCTTTCGTCTTCTCTTCCTGACCACGACCCGAACCGGCCTTCCCTCTTCTTCTTCTTCCTCCTTCGTTTTCCTCCTCTCCTTTCCATCCTCGAACTCCGAGCTCTACGTCAGTTAGCCATGGCGTTTTGATGATTTCGTCAGAAAAGCACAAATTTCCATCGTTTCAAGTCGAGAAAGTTCATGAAAGAGCGGCGTTCACGAATAAGAATACTTTTTGTGGAGTTACCTTTCTAAAGATTGAGAGAATGCTCGGATTTTCGAAGGTTTGAAAAACTTGGGTTCGTTTTTCGATAGTGCAGGCGAAACGATTCGGCAGAAAGAAAGAAGAAGGAGAATGAAGAGGAGAGGGTCGGCTTATATAGGCAAAGAGGGCGACCGTTTGTCTCCCTTTCTTTGTCCTATTCGGTCCACGAAACACCATACAGGCCACGATCCAAAGCTTGTGTCGCATAGAAGCCCACAGACCGCCTCAAATGATGGCCCACCAAGCTCGAAGCCCGACACGGCTCGAAGAAAAGTCCGCCGCGTCTCGCACAAAAGCCTAGATACTCAGCTCGAGACGAGCACGTGACCACTCGAACCATGGCGCTCTATGGCGATCCGATTAATGCATATGCTGATTTGAACCAATGCGACTGTTGATTTGCGTCCCTTCAGGAAAAGGTAGATCAAAATCTTCGAAGCATGTTCCATCATCGATAAAACATACTTCGAGGGGGCAAAATGTTGGCTCACTTTTTGACCAAGCCACCCAGGATCATTCGTAAGAGGAAAGCAGGAAACCACGTTCCTCAAGAATATGAAGGAACGGATCGCGTCTCGACGGATCGCCCACCGAGGATCACGTCTCGACGGATCGCCCCCATCTCATCAGCGAACGACACATCCAGGCGATCCGATCCAAACTTATATTGTTGCCCAGAGCGAACCGATCCGATCCCTTGGTGCATGGCGAACCCTCTGACCCATTCAAGCGCGAGCTAGTCTTCAGCGATCCGAATCGCACGGATCTGGCGACACGTGTCCCTAACCGTCATCTGGACCAATTCTCCCCATCTGCACGATCCGATTTTCAAGCAGATCGCGACACCTGTCCACAACGACTAATTTGACTATTTCCTCAATGGTGGTGATGCGATCCGATGTTCTTGGGATCTGTGCCACGTGTTATCATGACCCGCCTGACAAAATCAGCTATAAATAGCCCAGAGCTTGGCATTTTTTGGGATCCTTTTGCCAATATTGAGTACTGAATCCGCCATTGTTGTCAAACTACTGAAATATTGAGAGAAATCCTTGTTGTATTAGCTTTCAAAGCATAATCAATAATATATAAAGTGGATGTAGGCTCGTTAACGCCGAACCACTATAAATTCTGAGTGTTATTTTCTTTTTCCTCGTTCTTCATTTTGAAATCCTATAACATTCAGAACAATTTGGGTGTTAGGTCCAAATTTCGATCTAACAGGATCAACAACCGTTTCCCGAATGGGACAGCATCGAACAGATTAAAGATTGAAATGAATATCTCTAGATAGGTGATTATACAAGCTAATGGGAGCTACCCACATAGCCATGCTGCCTACCCGATTTTAGTCATTTACTGGATGTAAGGCTAGAAGCTACGATTATCTTTTACATGCCACAACTTCATTCACTTAGAATGTCACATCGTCATACCCTTTAAAATCACAAATTGATTTATCCAAAAATAACACGGGCATATAGCTAAGAGAAACAAATTCCTCCGCCACCAAACGTGAATACGTTTGAAGAGATCAACTAATGCGATCTATTAGATATACTCTGTCAGACCTTCCTCCATACAAGTTGTCCCGGGACTGGACAAGCCGAAGTCACTATTCAGTACGTCCATCTTAGGCAGTCTTTACCTAAGATTTATATAACAGCCCTTGCACTTTACTCTGTCTTCAATTATCTTTGGCATATATGATTCGCAATGCTTATGCCAATATTAAGTGGTTCTTCGGATAATAATCCAACCGGTCTCTCCATATTAACAACGTTATAATGGTCAAAACTTCGATAGCCTGTGATTTAACTATCAAAGAAAAACACGTGTGCAAACAACGATATTATTTCCAGATGGAAATTATATCGATCAATCATCATTTAACATTTATCTCTTTAGTTTATTAATTTACTTATCTCCTGTTTCCATATATTCTAAATTCTTATTTCCTATTATCAGAAAACATCTCTGATTCTTATTTGGAAAACATTTCCAAAACTCCTTTACTGGATTTAAACTGATGTTTAAATCAAACATCGCTATGCCAACTCAAACCATTTCACTCATTAACTATATTCGCTAAACCGAACTTCACTATCGAACCTTAACCATTCCTTAGTTAGAAAGGAAGTCAATCAAGTTGGGGTAATACTACCTCTCAGACCTTAACTGAACAACATTTCTAACCTTGAAATAGACAAAGTTCACCTTTTAATTCTTTAACTAACTTCCTTACGTAACTCTCTTTCGAATAATCTCTATTCGATAACTCTTTCCTTCGAATAAACTATATTCGATAATCTCTCTTCGAATAGCCATATTCGATTAACTCTATTCAATTAACACTATTCGATTAAATCTAATCGATTAACTATTATCAGTTAGCTCTATTTGATTAACTCCATTATATTGACTCTATTTGATTTACACTATTGGATTAACTCTAATCGATTAATTCTAATTGATTTATTCTATTTGATTAACTCTTTTCACTAACTCCTTTCGAATAAACTATATTCGATAACTCCTTTAACTATATTCGAATAAACTATATTCGATTAACTCCTTTAATTCTATTCGAATAAACTCTATTCGATTAACTCCTTTAATTCTATTCAAATAAACTATATTCGATTAACTCCTTTGATTCTATTCGAATAAACTATATTCGATTAACTCCTTTGATTATATTCGAATAAACTATATTCGATAACTCCTTTCGAATAACCAATATTCGATTTACTCACTTAGAATAACCAATATTTGATAACTCCTCTTCGAATAAATTATATTCGACAACTCTTCTCGAATGAACTATATTCGATTACTCTTCTCGAATAAACTATATTCGATTACTCTTCTCTCGAATAAACTATATTCGATTACTCTTGTCTCGAATACACTATATTCGATAACTCTACTTCAAATAAGCGATATTCGATAACTCTACTTGATTAACTCCATTTAAATAACTCTAACTGATTAACTCTAACTGGTTAACTCTGATTGGTTAACTCTAACTGATTAACTCTGACTGATTAACTTTGACTGGTTAACTCTAATTGATTAACTCTGACTGGTTAACTCTAACTGATTAACTCTGACTAGTTAACTCTGACAGGTTAACTCTAACTGATTTAACTCTAATCGATTTAACTTCTTTGATTAACTCTACGTCCATATTCAGTTTCAAATATCGATGTTGAAATCGATTCTTACTGCTCTATATAAGTCCTGACTTATATATTATATTTATCCAATGATAAATATTTTACTTAATTTATAAATATTATTTATAAATTAATCTTCCCAATTTATCTGTTAAAACAGATTTCCATTTTCTATTTATTTTCTAAATATTCCTTTGATTTAATTCTATTTATTTAACAAATAAATATTTACTTTCAATTCTATTTATTTAACCAATAAATATTTCCTCTTTATCTTTCTATTTATTTCCTAAATAAATATTCCTTTTACCTTTATTTATTCCCTAAATAAATAAATCCTTTTACTTTTATTTATTCCCTAAATAAATACATCCTTCCATTTATTCTATTTGTAAATGTTTTACAAATATTTCCTTTTAAATTCTATTTGTAAATGTTTTACAAATATTTCCTTTTAAAATCTATTTGTAAATGTTTTACAAATATTCCCTTTTTATTTCTATTTGTAAATGTTTTACAAATATTTCTCTTTCTATTTGTCTTACAAATATATTTCCTTTATATTTGTTTTACAAATATTTCCCTTATATTTGTTTTACAAATATATTTCCTCTATATTTGTTTTACAAATATATTTCCTCTGATTTTCTAATTATTTTCTTTTATGAAATTCTTTTCCTTTTATATATAAAATCCATTGATTTTATATAAATAATTTATTTTCAAAATCAACTTTGAAAATCCCCTTTTTACATCCCACTATTTTCTTATGGTATTTGGAATACCAAACCACAGTGATCGATATCGTTTAAACAAACATAATCAACGACAGATTACGTATCACATCATATACACAATATGTGAAAACCAGAAAAATATATGTTGAGGATTCCAGTTGGATCCCTCCAACCTGTTTCCCTACATCACAGATGTTAAACAATATAATCAACATTGATAATATTTAATTATGAAATATTCTGCTAAACAGAATCGAAATTAGATTAACGATTTATATATATACATCGTTATCTAAAATTTCAACCAACACGTAAGCAATTCAACCAAACAGTAAACACACAGCAATCAACATATAATTATCAGTTCTAAGAATACGTTGTAAAAATAGAACTGTTCAGAGTTGGTGAATTTTACTCACATTGGACGATCATCGTTAACAATGATAAGCATCGCTTGATTCAGACGGACAATTTATTTCGCTATAATTTGTAACTAGCTCCAATTGACTCCTAGTCAGTTCCATTTCGAAGCCGTCGTCCATACGATCCTAACGGATCCAATTTTGTCCAATTCCGATAAGGTATGAATAAGATATTCAATTTTGAAGTTATACAAATTTAAATTAAAATAAAAACATGAATATTATTTTTAAATGTGGGCCTTAACCTTTCAAATAAATGTCGGCCCACATACAGGCCCGCACGCTACAGTACCCTCCCCCTCCAAATAGAAAACGCGTTCCAGTCTTTGCCATTACCGACGTTCTTGAAGCCCACCACTCCCTCATACTTCCATGAACCAAATATTTGATAACACCGTCGACATCGTCACCAAAATCTCCTCCATACTCACCCAACTACGCTCAACTCGAGCTCGCGGAACCCAAAACCGACGCCGCTGTTTTCCTGCTGACCTGAACATGAGAAGCGAAATTTTTCAACACCATCTCCCTTGAAAATTTGTGTACAAGTTCTTCTTATCACGAACTAGAATACGAACCCAGATTCTTCAATTGATGCACACATATCGCAATTTCCTGAACCCTAGGCTCACGCCTAAATTGAAACCGCGAATTACAGGACGTCAAACAACCCAAAATACATCTCAGTTTGAAGAGAGAAATCATATGAAGCTATTGAAACTTGTTTGAGGATTTATGGAATTTTATTTCATTTGTTTTCAATTTTCTTTCTTGCGGTTTTATAGCGTTTTTCAGTTGGATGAATTGTGGTTATTAACGTGGGAACGTTTGTGGCTGAGAGGTGGAAATGTGGCCTGTTTAGGTTCACAATATAAACTAGGTTATTTTATTTATTTGATTATTCAATTTAATTTTAATCAACTATTGTCAACATTCGTCCTTAAAAATTCCTACGATCACACCTAAGACCTAAAAATCACGAAAATGGACATGCCACTAGAGTTTGACATTACGGACCCAACGAAACTGGTTTCGTCGAATTCCGACTCCGTTTGCTCACACTGCGTATTTTTAAAGGTCCATTTATCGACTTTTTCCACTTAGAAATCCCGTACGGCCACATACGGACTCCAAAAATCAAGAAACTGGAAATCTAACAATAAACTAATATTACGCATCCAACAAAATTAGTTTCGTCGAAAACGGAGGTCGTTTGCAAAACTGGCTATTTTTAAAGCCCTAAATAACCTATTTAAATATATAAATATAATTAAATTAAATATTTATAATTAAATATTATTGCATATATTCACAGAGGAATACCATACAGCTCAGAAAAATCCTATATGGATTTCTAACTCGATATTTCATCATCGGAGTTATATTGTTATTCGATTTATATTTTAAATCCTTTTAAAAACATAAATAAATCGTTATAGTTTATGGCACTATTTTTCTTAGAATTTGATTTGGACGTAACTTAAAATCTATATGACGAAATCCCGATTTTTCTCTTCCACTAGCAAAATATACTTCACCAGTTCCGTACGTTTCATGTTTCACAGAAATCCAATTTAAAACGGACCCTCTATATTCAGTTGAAGTTCGAATCGCCAAATAGCGTACTGCCGCGACGTTACAGGCACGATTATAATTATATTATAAACTATACGTTCAAATGTCGTTGATTGAATATTTTTTTTCATATAATTCAACTCTAAACTGAACTATATATTTTAAATAATCCAATTCACACTATATTGTGAATTTCCACTTTTTTTGATTATTTTTGAATTAAATATATATTACTCTATTATTTAATCTAATTAAATATTTCCATATAATTTAATTTAGCGACCATTTAAATTTCTAATTCACTATTTAAATAATTAAATAGATTAATTATTACCTGTAAAAATACGGGTCGTTACATCCTTCCCCACTTAAAATAATTTCGTCCTCGAAATTGCTAAGGTGGAAAACAAACCCTATCGACTGGCCAGACTTATTTGTTCACTTCTTTAACTCCAGTTTCAACTGAATAATCCATTTAAATTAAAGTACTCATTAATTCTTATCAACGAATATTTTCGAAAACCCTGAAAATTGTCTAACACCCGAAATTTCTGAAAAATTTCACCAGCATCTCCTTTGTACTGGTCAATAGGTCAAACTCCCACTCGCCTCTCTAGGCCATCTCCAATCCAAAAGAAAATCAAACAGCCAAGCGGCTTGCCAATTCGGCTCATAAATCACCAAAGTCATATGAAATATAAACTTGTACCTTTTTGTCGGGCATATCTCTATATCCTTTCACCTGTTATCAATTCAACATATACCAATGTTATCCCGATCAAATCCCAAACTGTTTTTATCCACAAATCCAACCATTCGCTTATACCTAAGTCGAGTTAAATTTCAAATTGATGCCACTACCAATTTCAATTCTTAACTTACCAGTCCAATATAATTCCAGATTATCTCTAATCAAGTCTAATTCTACTTGACACTAATCTATTTCAATATGATTTTCACTTAACTGGCTTTTAATTCAATCTCAATTCTATTGGCTTTTACAAATTCTAGTTTAATTTGTTTTAATTCGAACAACCTTTTCCTGGGAGTTTTAAACATCTTTGTTTTTCAAAAACCAAATATCCATTTTCGAAATTCAAACAACTTGTTTTCGCAAAACATTTCCAAAAACAAACTCTTTGGTAGTAATCCGTCACTTACAGCTCGAAAATGAACACCGATGATGTCCGAATCAACATCGGAATTTATTTTCCAGCGACCGAAGTGAGTTCAATACTATATCACTCTCAAAACCATTTCTAAACACTTCCATTTTGAAATACATTTCAAAATATCATTTGCAATGCTTTTAAACAATTTAAAATATCCTAGGATTTAAAAATTCTCATATATTCAATTTAAATCCATTTACAACACCTATTCAAATTCCCAGAGTTTTAATTCCAATCCTGGTTTTAAATTCAGATTTAATTCACCTGATTTCATATATTACACTTGTACGAGTTTTGATTGGTTATTTACATAACCATTTCACATTTTATAATCTTACTCGATTATAACTATGACCAACACATCAAATATACGATAATACTTCAAATACCTATATTTTCTTTGTATTAAATATAACTTGGGCAAAATTATTTCATTTACCCTTATTTTAAAATATATTGTGTTGGTCCATCGTATTCAAGTGTTTCTAAACCCCTACCGATACAGTGGATCAAGCTGATCGATCAGAACCCATAAACAACTCAACCAATAAATCTCCACAATATAAAACTATTTTTACATCAAACACAAATACACTCTCTCGTATATATACACTCAACTCAATCTAGGGTATTACTAACCCTATCTCTACCGAGTCATGCCACAGAGCCAAGAGCCAAGGTAATTACTAAACCTTTGCTCTGATACCAACTGTAAGGACCCGAAAAAAGGCAATCTTGGTTATCTGATATACAACACATATCGAACATCCAAGGATCGAAAATACCGGTAGTTAATGAAAGAAGTTAGAGGGTGAGAATAGATAAGATAGAAACTTATAATAGAAGAAGAAGAAGACAACATCAGAGTAACACGAACCTCACAGCGGAACGAATAACATATAATATATGTCATAACTTTGAAATATAAATATGTACTTGAATATACATATCATTTCCAAAGTACAACACTTACAACACAGCGGAAATTAACAATAGCTATATGATTTTGAAGCCTCCTGCTCCAGCTCTTCAAGTATCTTTAAATCCCGACTACTTGACTGCCCGTACAAAATTAGGCACCCAAGAGTTTGGGGAAAACAAAACAAAATAAACTCTGGGTCAGTCATGGGACTGGTGTGAGTAAAACAGCTTAAAACAGTTTGAACAAGTAAACGATATCTCATAAGACCACGCCGTATAATGGAACGGGTTTTTCCCTTATGAGAATCCAAAATATCTTTATATCAAAAACCTTTTGATATTATAATAATTTCTATCAACCACAATATAATAATCATCTAGTAGAAACGATTTTCATCTCACGTTCTACATATATAGTATACAATCAAACCACGAGCGCTTATTGGATAATGGATTTCCAACTATGACAAGGTATGGAACCACCTTTCACTAGTGTACCTCTAGAGAGTAATACACGGGGTTCAACAAGAACATCTTGCAACCCGGCCACACATGACCGACCACTCATTTCTCTTAAGTGTATTGAATGTATATCACTAACGGTTAGGATCAGCAACCGTTTCCCGAATGGGACAGCATCGAACAGATTAAAGAATGAAATGAATATCTCTAGATAGGTGATTATACACCCTAATGGGAGCTACCCACATAGCCATGCTGCCTACACGATTTTTGTCATTTACCTGATTTTTGTCATACACCCTAATGAATTTTAAAGGAAGGGAAGTGGTTTATATGCCCGTTTCTCTCCTATCGCCTGAACGCAAGCGATCTATGTTTACTACGGATTTCGGACACTAGATAATACATGTGATGATGATTCCAACAAACCTAGTTTCGTCAAATTCCGAGTTAGTTTGACTTTCCGATTAAATTCTCAAAGATGCTCAAATATTGTTCAAAAATGCGATTTTAGCGTACCTTTTCTTCTTGCACGCCTACACGCTAACTCCAAAAATCATGGCCTTTTGGATTTAACTATTATTAGATGATACGAATCCATAAAAAAAGGAATCAAATTCTGAAGTCATCTCAATAATGTTCCTTTGTAAAATGACTGCCTGTTTTTGAACAAATGGTTTCACCTCGCACGATCACATACTAACACCGTTTGATGCGCATTTGGAACTCAACAATGATTTGTCATTATGAATCCAACAAAATTGATCTCGTCGAATTTTGAGCTTTCTAGCAAAATTTCACTTTTTAAGGGCTATGTTTGACTAACCTAAAACCCAACCAAAAAGCCACAATTCCGAACCTCGGAATATATCGAAGCTTATACTTTTCAGAGTGCAAACGACATTTTGAACTCAATGGAAGTGGTTTCGAGTCCAAATTTATCCGTATGCAAAATGTGACTTTTTGGGCCATACATAATGTAATGAAAATATAATTAAATTCCATAGCGACTATTTTCAATTTTTAACTGGACATAACTTTTTATTCCCATAATGAAATTTCAATTTTTCACATCCATTAGAAAGATATTTTTAAATAGATTCATATATTTCTTGTTTCGCTGAAATCCGAGTTATTTTGAATCATGTACATTTAGTTAAAGTTCAAAGTTAAAATTTCAAACTGCCGCGACATTTCTGGCTCGTTATATAATTAAAATAAATATTTATATTCTAACTTCGATTTAAATTAACTTATACGTTCTAATTCTATTCAAAAGAAATTTCTAGTCGTTATTATTTAAAATAAATCATTTTAAATATTCAAAATTCATTAAAATTGCTAAAATTTTAAATTGGCTCTGATTTTACGGGTTGTTACAAAAATATAAAAATGTCTGGGCTTGCAAAACCCTAACACCACCCATAGCTAGAAAGAAACGTCGTGCACTCCCTGAAGTCACGATCCCGTTTTTGACTCACACCGGGGTGTGAAGCTCGCGAATCAACGCTATACACAAAGTTATGCTATATTAAAGTTGTGCTTTGATCATCAACCACAAGACTCGGCTTTTCAACAAAAGCCTTGATCACTACATCTTTGCATGACACGCTGTCAATCCATACAATACCATTGATTTCTACTGATATATAACCTTTGAGCTCGTATATCTCAGAGAAGGGCGTTAAGCAAGAGAATAAATTCTCTGCCGCCAAACAAATGTATATTTAGTAGAGATCAACGGATACAACACAGAATACACTTCAGACACACATCCATTTACAAATCCGTTCTAGGTCTGAACGAAACCGGAGGAACCTTATTCCTCATCCCATATGTCCAATACAGGAGAGAGGCCCTCACACATCCGGAAAATCAACAAGTACGTCCATACTACTACCACTGTAACCTCATCAAGGGAGCTTCCCAAATCCAAGGCATCAGTAGTAGTCCACACGATGTGAAGATCACCGGTCTTGCACCATCTTCATATCTTCGACTTTATATCGTCGATCAATTATTTGTAATGAGAATGCTGTGACGATCCCAAAACCCCATGACACGGTGTTAAGGATAATCATTGGAATATAACACATTAATCATCATTAGCAGATCACAGATAATAGCATAAACAGAAAATAGAATAATTTGCACACATATGACAGCGGAATCATATAGATATCATCACATCAGAGAAGCACAGTACAGGATACAACTTAGTGCATAATGATACATAATCAGTCACCATCGCCTGAGGCGGAATCATACATAAAGAGTACACAAAAGGAATATCAGTCTACATCTCCAGTGGCGGAATCATAATATAGATACAATAATGGCGGAGAAAATCCAAGTCAGCACAGTGCAGTCAAGCCTCGCCATGAGCCAAAAGGTGCGTCAGAAACCTGTAACTAGGCTGCCCGTGTGAAGATGAGGGCACCCGAGTTTGCAAGGTGAAACAAACAACGAGTCAGTCATGGGACTGGTATGACAAATCTACTTAACTTATTAACAACAATAATAAGGCAAATCAAAGGACCACGCCACTTTCGCGGAACGGGTTTACTCCAATGAGTGCTAGTGCATGAAATAAAATAAATAATTAAATCGACGCAATGCTTTTTATAAAATGAAGCCATTATAAGACCCGGGTCCCATCACACAATGCAACGCAAGCCGGAGGATAGAGTTTTCCTTTATAATGGCCAAAAATGCTTCATACGTATAAAACAAAAGTGTTTGATATTATTACTAGTGCATATATGTTTCAAAAGCAAATTCAATCATAAATATCAATCCTAGACGGCATGGGTACTATATATCATGTCGCCATACTAGTAATACAATCACATCCGCATATTTCGTATTGGAAATTGGATTCCTTCATGAGTCGAGGCAAGGGGCAAGCTCCTCTCCGATTCGAGACACTCTAGCAAATGTCCCAGGACCCCACTATGATCCTTGGATCTTCAGGGCTGGTCCTCTCTTACTTTTGAGGATTAGTTATTCCTGAACACACATTTCCCGGTCCTTACAGACCTATATCGAGGCGCCTCGCATTCCAACAACCACACAGGTGAAAAGTATATATAATGTCAGGGCTGGTAGGTCACTGACACCACCTTAGCTAGAAAGAAACGTCGTGCTCTCCCTGCAGTCACTCTCCCGTTTTTGACTCATACCGAGGTGTGAGGCTCGCGAATTCACATTATACACAAAGCTACGTCACACAGACCATGCTTTGATCATCAACCACAAGACTTTGCTTTGCAACAGAAGCCTTGATCATATGCCACTAAGGCGTGCCACACAGGCAATCCACTCCATGCGACTGATTTCTGTCAATACATAACCTCTGAGCTCGTACGTCTCAGAGAAGGGCGTTAAGCAAGAGAATAAATTCTCCGCCGCCAAACAGATATATATTTAACAGAGATCAATCAACACAGAACAAAATCCAATGTCAGACACACAGTCCATTTACAAGTCCGTTTTGGGTCTGAAAGAAACCGGAGGCACCAATTCCTCGCATATCCGTACAATCAACAGTATGTGTGGACGGCTACTACTTCAATTCATTCATGGTAGCTACTCCAATCACGAGCATCAGTAGCGCCCATCCATCCAATGTGGAGATCGTCGGTCTTCAACCGTCTTCGACTCTTCGACTTCTCAACATCGATCGATTATTTGAAATGAGATAAACTCGGCCTTTTCAAATAACCCACGTATATTTAGATTTTCAAATCAATCAATCACATGGTTGGACTATTCAACAATCACATTTCAGTTATTTAGTTATAATTCTCATGTCAAATACATTCAACCATCACATATCAAGCAAACACAACAAAATTGGTTTATTTCCACTCTATATCGTCCATAATATTTTATAACGATATATCGCCATTTTTATTTAATTTAAAACGGCCATATTTAATTAAACGACATTTCAGGACGTGTCGATGCACTGGCGCTGCTTTTCACTAATTTTGTTTTACACATATCTGAAAATCTAACCGTTGGATCTTCACAAATTTTACATCATTAGGAAGGTCATTTCAAAACGAATCCAACGGTTTCAGTTTTGGGAAAATCCGACGGTCGGATCTTCCACACTAGCCATTTGAAGTTACGATTTCAATTTACAAACTACAGCGTCGTTATTCGATTTAATTTAATTATATTTATATATATATATATAAATATAATCATTTCTGGCGCTGTTTTTCTTCAGTTTTGAATTAAACATTCCAGACAATCCAACCGTCGGATCTTCACAAAGTTGGTGCCGTTGGAAAGATATTTCCAAGGCGAACCCAACGGTTGAGGTTTCGGGAAAATCCAATGGTCGGATTTTCCGCACCAGTCGTTTGAAATCACGGTTTCAAAACATGAACTGCACGGCCACGTTTCGGTTTTATTCTATTTATATTTATATATTTATATAAATATAGTTCATTCAAAAACTCCTATATCGTTTCCACTTCAATTATTTCACTAACGCCTTTAAATTTTGGAAAATTTCGCCATAACCTCCTTTATACGGGAGGGTCTGGGAAAATTCCCAAAAAGCCACACGGGCGTCTCATATCAAAAGGAAAAAGAAAAAGCCAAGCGGCTAGCCAACAGGCCCATAAAATCATCACCCAAACAAAGCGGTAAATGTGTACCTATTTGTCGGGCACAAAATTCTATTTCTCTTCTCTAGCCCTTTTGCTTTAACCTGTTCAATAGATATGCATGTACATATATACAATTTTTAACACTTATCATTTTCCATTCAATTTCACATTTGATTTGCTTTGGTTTAAAAACACCATTCATTCTAATGTTGCATGCATAGGCTAAAATCGTATCATTAGCTAGTTAATGTATGTTTCAACTTATGCACGTTTATTTGAACAAGTCGCTATTTTTAACACTTCACATTTCAAAGATGATAATTTTGGTGGACTAAAATAGATTTCAACACATGACTATTTTATTTAGTTCCTATGCATGTTAAAAATAATATTTCTTTCACAAATATTTATTTCAACGTCCGCATATCTTTAGCATATCACAAATATGATAAAAATGATATTTTTATCATTCAAAATATTTATTCAACCAATGGATGGTTTCAACACTTCATAGTTGCAATAAAATGTAATTTTTATTGTTCGATCTTTTTATTCAACACATGAACCTTTCCACTACACACACTTCTCAACAAATGAGCATTTCCACACATGGACATTTTATTTATGTTGTTCATATTGGAAAGATGAGATTTTTATTGTTGAAACTATTTATATAAGGCGAATATTTTTCATATTTCATATATAATAAAAATATGATTTTTATTGTTTGAACACTTCGTTCATTCACAAACGAATTCAATTTTCATACAACACTTTTCAACACATGAATATTTCCACACATGGACATAGTTTCAATATATGACTTTAATTTCAACGCAAGAAAATAATTTCAACATATGAAAATAATTCTAGCACACAAAGATTATTCAAAATTTCGGCAGCATAACAGCAGGGTAGTTAAAACCGGCACCGTCCCTAGTACGGCTCCTCGCTCTACCTTAAAACCTCGCGGTTTTTGACAATGGGGATTCATGCATCTAATTCGCACGCAGGCGGCATGTTTATTTTTATTTCCACAAATATTTCCAATTCATTTCAATCATCAATGGGTATTTTTCAACCACAACCAAACAATATCAACCACAAACAATTATTCAACCATTCGTATTTTTCATCCTATATTTCACATCAATTCACCACAATAAATATCGTCCATGGTTTGTGGACGAGGGGAGTATATATATATATATATATATAATATTTGCTATATTTCACTAGCATTTCAACACATATATCACTTATTCTATGCTTGTAAAAATTCATACTTCGCTTATATAGCTTACACTACGTATGTACATGAGGTATACAACATGTATGTAATTTATATTTCGCTTATATAAATTATACACGACATTTTCCATTCAATTTCACATTAATTTAGATTTCTCACCTTGGTTTTCTGAGCGCTAAAAATCGATACGATGTCAGAAAAATCCGCAGCTTCTTCTATTGGATAGAGAGCTTCCTTGCGATCTCGATGTTTCCTGTTTCATCGAATTTCGTCAACACACCAAAAAGATATGATTTTTCAAAGTGTAAAGATCAAAGAAAAACTCACTTTCACGAAGCTTCAAAACTAGGTTTACAGTTTTCGCGAAATCAGCGGCACGTGGGGACGATCGGGGAGTTGGACGTGGAAGAGGGAAGAGAGGGCTTTAAGTCGGTGGTGGTTTGGTGGCGTTCGGTGGTCGGTGGCGTTCAGGGTGGCGGCGGGAAGTGCTCGACTTCCTGGCGTCAATACGGGCGGAGGAGGCGACTGTAGGGGCGGCGGTGGGGTAGGATTTGAAGAGGGGGCTGAGACGCGTCGAATGGTGTCGGCGGCGAAGGCTGTAGGTGGCGGTAGCGGCGGCGGCGGAGGAGAGAAGGTGGTGAACGGGTTTCGCCGTTGATCGGGGGGTTTTCTTTTTTTTTTATTTTTAAAATTTATGAATGGAAAATTCTGATTGACCGAGGACTATATTAAATTTTTAAATAGTGTTTTCTCAAACGAACTCCTTTTTAAACCCAACGACTGTCGGCCCTAGCTAAATACCCCCATTCCGGACACAATGGGATATGTTTCGTAGGCCAATTCGACTGTTATAGTCAGTTATTTTTCAAATTAAAGTATAAAACATTTAATTTTTAACTCTGAACGCACATTTCAATTTGCCAGGGCCACAAACTGATTCGAAAAATTCCAGAAAAACAAATCTAGCTATGTTTTGTCGCTACGGTCCCAACAAAACTAGTTTCGTTGAATTCTGAGGTTGTTTGAAAAATGGCCATTATCTGGTCGATCCAATTTAACAGAAATCGACCAAACACATTTTCTTTTGCCACGCTCACATACTAGCTTCAAAAATTATGAAATTTGAAACCTAGCAATAGTTTGACATCCCGGACCCAACAAAAGTGGTTTCGTCAAATTTCGAGGTCGTATGCAAAATATCAATTTTCCAGGGCTATATATTCTATATACCGACTCTTCCGAAAATTCATTCGGCCATAACTTTTGATTCCCGTTATGAAACTTCGATTTTTCACATTCGTTAGAAAGGTATTGACTAACAGATTTAAATATTTTTGGTTTCGCTAAAATCCGTTATATTTTCCACCCTACATAGTCGGTCAAAGTTTGAATTCAAATTTTCAAACTGACTCACTATTTCTAATTCACTATTTTATTGAAATATTCTATTTCAATTGTTCAAATTCCTTTGAAATAACCAATTTAAAAATTTTAAATTGGCTCGTATTTTCCGGGTTATTACAATCTCCCATACTTAAAACTTTTCGTCCTCGAAAAGGAAACAACAGTAAAGTAGGAAATAAAATGTAAATGTAAAGTATTGTAAAGATACCTTGCACCGGAGTTAGTCAGAGATATCCACTCTGCATTTGGGGTAAGCTTGCTTAATGCTTTCCTCAGTTTCCCAAGTACAGTCTCTAGGATCACTGCTCCACTGCACTTTAACTAAATGAACCTTTTTGCTTCTGAGTTCTCTAGTTTCTTTGCCAACAATCTTTAATGGCTCTCTTCTGAGTGCTAATTCTGGAGTTATCTCCACATCCCGTTGCGCTGCTTCTTCTACAACGAGATCCGGATCATGCACATGTCTTCTAAGTTGAGATACGTGAAATACATTGTGCACTCCAGGCAACCAATCTGGCAATTGAACCCTATAAGCAAGAGTTCCAATTCGCTCAAGTATAGGAAAGGGACCAATAAATCTCGGTGCCAACTTCCCCGTCTTGCCAAATCTGATTACTCCTCTCATCGGAGAAACCTTCAAATAAACATGATCACCAACAACAAATGTCAAATCTCTCCTTCTAGAGTCTGCATAGCTTTTCTGTCGGCTTTGGGCGGTTTTCAATCGCTTCTTGATGAAGTCCACTTTATCAGATGCTTCCTTAATCATATCGGGGCCTAGTACAAGTCTGTTGCCAGGTTCTACCCAACATGCTGGAGATCTGCAGGGTCTGCCATATAATGCTTCAAATGGTGACATTCTCAAACTTGCTTGATAGCTATTGTTATATGAGAATTCTGCCAAATGCAAATGATCTTCCCATGACCCACCAAAATCAATTGTACAAGCCCGCAATAAATCTTCTAGAATTCTATTCACCCTTTCAGTTTGGCCATCTGTTTGTGGGTGATAAGCGGTGCTCATATTCAGTTTTGTTCCCAATTCTGTCTGGAAAGCCTCCCAGAACTTGCTAGTAAATAGGGGATCTCTATCACTGACTATGCTGATGGGAATCCCATGCAGCTTAACAATTTCTCTGCAATATATCTGTGCTAGACTTTGGGCAGTTCTATTGGACCTGACAGGTATAAAATGGGCAGTCTTCGTGAAGCGATCTACGATTACCCAAATGCTGTCATTACCTTTCTTTGTTCGCGGCAAACCATCTATGAAATCCATGGAAATCTGTTCCCATTTCTAGCCTGGGACTTCCAACGGTTGCAACAGTCCAGCTAGCTTTTGTTGGTCACTCTTGACCACTTGACAAGTAGGGCATCTGCTAACATACAAAGAAATATCTCTTTTCATTGCCTTCCACCAGAAAGTGCGTTTGATATCGCTGTACATTTTACTCACACCTGGATGGATGCAAAATTTGGATTTATGGCATTCGTCCAGCACTTCTCTTTTGATCTCAGGAAGGTTGGGAACACAAATTCTCCCATTCAACCTCAGAACTCCTTCTTTATTTACTTGGAAGCTTGAGGGTTCTCCTTTCTGGATTCTTTCTTTGATCTTTTGAATGAAATAATCATTCTTCTGGAGAGCGCATATCTTATCGATCAAGCTAGGTGTAATTATAAGATGGGCAACTATTGCGGTTTTTCTACTAAGTGCATCCGCTACAACGTTAGCCTTCCCCGGCGTATACAGGATATCAAGATCATACGCTGCAAGAAATTCTTGCCAACGCTGCTGTCTCAGATTCAGATCTTTCTGGGTATATAAATACTTCAACGATTGATGATCTGTGTACAGTATAAATTTCTCGCCCAATAAATAATTCCTCCAGATTTTCAAGGCAAAAACGATGGCTAGCAACTCAAGATCATGAGTCACATAATTCTTCTCATGCGGTTTCAGTTGGCGGCTTGCATAAGCGACTACTTGGCCTCTCTGCACTAACACTGCACCAAGACCTCTAATAGAAGCATCTGTCCAAAACGTTAAATCCTGATTGCCATCAATAATTGTTAACACTGGAGCGGTGGTCAGCTTCGATTTCAATTCCCGGAAAGCTTCTTCACAGTCGGAAGTCCACTTAAACTTCTCATGTTTCTTTGTGAGCTTCGTTAACGGACCGGATATCTTCGAAAAATCCTTAACGAACTTCCGATAATAACTAGCCAACCCCATAAAACTTCTAACTTCTGTGGGAGTAGTGGGTTGTTTCCAGTCTTGAATCGCTGTTATTTTACTTGGGTCAACAGAAATTCCTTTCTCTAACACGACATGGCCGAGAAATTTGACTTCTTCTTGCCAGAAGACACATTTAGAGAATTTGGCTTTGAAGACGTTCTTCCTTAGAATCTCCAATACTTGTTCTAAGTGTTTTTCATGCTCGGGTTTTGTTTTGGAGTAGATTAAAATATCATCGATGAATACGAGGACAAATTTATTCAGAACTCCCCTGAACACTCTATTCATTAGATCGACAAAGTATGCTGGAGCGTTGCATAGGCCAAACGGCATTACTAACCATTCATAAAATATGTCTGGACCTCTGAAAGCTGTCAAAGGAACACACTCTTCTGCTATTCTCAATTGATGAAAACCTGTAGCTAGGTCCATTCGGGAAAATACTTTCGCCCCATTCAATTGGTCTAGCAAATCATCAATGCGGGGTAATGGATATTTATTTTTGAGCGTCTGTTTGTTGAGGTCTCGGTAATCAACACATAATCTAAGAGTACCGTCTGACTTTGGGACAAACACAACAGCTGCACCCCAATTAGAAAAACTCGGTCTAATTAGACCTTTCCACAACAGTTGACGAGTTTGATCGCCTAATTCTTCTTTTTCTTTTGGAGTCATTCTGCGAATTGGATGTACCACTGGTTTGGCATTAGGAATTAGATCGATTCGGAATTCTATTTCTCTTTGCGGAGGTAAGTTTTCAACTTCTTCAAACACATCCGCAAAGTTTCTAACAATCAGAATCTTTTCCATGGAAGTGGGGATAAGTTCCAATGCTGACCAAAATTCTTCTCTATTCGGATTCGAACCATGACAGGGAACCGTAATATATCCAAGCTTCGTTCGAATTTTAACGATTCTTTCTGCACAATTCACTTCGGCTTCATATTTCGTTAACCAATCCAGCCCGAGAATAATATCGAATTCGGGAAAATCCATAACGATTAAATTGAAAGGAAACTTGTAGGAAGAATAAGAGACTGGCACCCTACAATATGAACCGAGAGTAATAGGACCCCCTATCGGGTTATGAACTTCAACCGATTCTTTGAGCCTTCGCTGTTTTAACTTTAATTTGTGCACTGTGTTTTTAGCAATAAAACTACGCGATGCACCTGTGTCAAACAATACAGAAACAGGAATATTTTTAATTGTAAGGGTACCTCCCAAAACATCGGGTTTACCTGCTCCGTCGGAAGCAGCCGGCGGGCTAGACCCGTCATAGACATGAGCTACTGTAGCTTTCTTCAGCAAAGGACAGTCTTTGACCAGATGATCGGTCTTGCGACAGTTGAAGCACGAGCGAGGGTTCTGAGAGCCTTGGCTCGAGCCTTGAGAATTCGTTTTCTGCCTCTTCGGAGCTGTGCAGACGTTTGAGTAGTGCCCCGGCTTACCACAGTTAAAGCAATTTCCTCTTGGCAGCTTGCCAGTCTGAGGCTTTGAAGATGCTGCTTGGCTTGACTCGCCCTGATTTACAGCAGGCTTGCGCTTGTTTCCGGCTTGGCTTCTAGCGCGATCCTGATCCAGATGCCTTTGATCAAGGTCTTCATAGTTGCATGTCATTTCCACCAGTTCGTTGAATTCCAGCTTGACATGGGCCATGGCTCTATCATGATATTGTCGTCTTAGTCCTAGGATAAACCTCTTATTTTTGGATTTCGCAGTGGCGACGAGCTCTGGAGCATAGGGCGACAACATTGTAAATTTGTTCAGATAATCTTGCACGGAAAGATCCATTTGCTGGAGATTGGCGAAGTCATCGTGCATTCTTTCTAGAGCTTGTTCTGGGACATATTTCTCCTTGAAGAGTTCTTTGAATCCATCCCATGTTCTTCCAGCTTCTCTATTCCCGGCGGTAAGAGATTCCCACCATAACTCAGCTTGTTCCTGCATAAGCCAGGCGCCCATAATAGCTTTGTCTTCGTCTCCTAGCCTTAGGCCTTCAAGAATTTTCTCGCATGTTTTGAGCCATGCAAGGGCCTCTATTACGGTGCCAGTTCCGGAGAAGGTTGAAACACCCCACCTCCGTTAGAGTCACTCTCAAAGGGAATGCCCTAATTTTGGTGGAGGTTTATAAGTATAAGTCACAGATATACAAGACAGATATAAGAACACATATTTGTAAACAGCGGAAAAACAAGAACTTTTATTTCATAAAAGAAAATACGTGTTACAACAACATAACCATAATTGTCTTACATCCTTTCCAAAAACATAACATAATACTTTCATAATCTGTCTTGATTACATTATTTAAAGAAGCATAAATAAAACATAGATAAACTGCAAAAGCCCCATAGTGGATTGTCCAAAGCCATAGTTCAAAACGAAAAGGTCCAAGCAATACATTTCTCTTCTTCAAGCTGGATGTTAAGACTGGTCAAGCTGCAGTGTTCCCTCCCTGTGGACCTGGGGGGGGGGGGGAAACGGAAGAAAAGAAGACGAAAGAAAAGTAGAGTCAGACATAAAGCCTGAGTAAGTCTAGTACTATTCTGTCTATGAATAAAGAACTGGGTATGATAAGTATAAACAAGAAGTGGGAAAACACTATAAACTTGGTTAAGTTGTCTAGGGTCGAATATACTATCGTACCCCATGTTAATCTCTGACCCCAAATAAACTAGTTCCCAACTGGCACCCCATAACCAGGGTGATGTGATCCATTCTATGATGATCGGCTCCTACTCGCATAGTTACATGTGTCTTAAGGCCCCCGATGTTGTAGTTACCTATGCTGGTCCCACCATGGGGTGTATCAAGTCCCATGGCAGCGGCCCGACACAACCTTAGAATGCACAGGTATGCTACTGGTGTCCAGTACCTTATTTTTCTGCGCCGGAGTGTGTGCACGCCCGCACCCCGTTAGAACCTACACTGCTACACCACCGCCATCGATTTGACCTCTTACAATCAGCCCAGTAATCGTGCCCCACCCTGCCTAGTTTCAGGGTATCATGATACCTTGTAGGGTTACTACGAAAAGGGTCCTCCGCTACTAGGTTTTCTATTTCTAGCCAACATGCTAAGTTGGTTAAGTGTTTTATAAACCTAACCCCCCCAAATCAGTCTGTTCAGTTTAGCATGTTCCATTTTGATTAAGTCTTTAGTCCACTTAATCCTAACAATCCTGACTCAGCTTTAATTGTCTTATTAAAGCCTTGACCTCTCACATTAGACAGGAATTGTTGTGGCTGCCTGTTGCCGGTTGGTTCCGGGCAGTCTTACGCCACAACTCAGTCTAACCTCGGGTCCTTATTGGGCTCCATGTTTAACCACCCACATTGGATAGGTATTGTTGTGACTACTGGACAGCCGGGCGGTTCCGGGCAGGTTTACATCACAACTCAATCCAACCTCGGGTTAAACACATCGTATTTTCTACATTTACATATTTTGTCTTTCTTCTTTATTTTCTTATATGTAAATATTTGCGGCCCATTTTTAAAAATCAATGGTGTGAGGGTTACACCAATCATGGGCCCAACCCATACTTGAATTTGGGCCCTTCTACTTTATATTTTCATTTATTAATAAATTTGGCCCAACGTTATTTTTCCCCCGTTTAATACGTTCGTTTATATGTTGGGTTTAACCTTTTTAAGCCCAACTTAGCCATGCGAAAGGGGAGGCTTAAAGCGCGACTACATACAAAAAGGGATTGTGAGCGCATGAACTTGCAACATAACGTTGGAACTACAAAACAGAAATTGGTGTACTTGCATAGTAGCATAAGTGACATGAATCAAAGCATATAAACTTGTAGTTAAGTCAGGAATCTAAATTGGATATCATTATTGACACATAGTCTTAACTACAACATGGACCTATGTTCTTATTTAGGCATAATGTCAAACATAAGCAATTGATGTTCATAAGGTATTTAGGCAAAATGTCAAACATAAGCAATTCATGTTCATAAGGTTTCTACATGTTTACAAAGGTGCCTACTTTTGTGACTAATACAAAAGTATAGTTAAATTTATTCACATAACCATGGCATAAATATTTCTAACATGAAATCATGATTTTTACTTTAGTCATGCAAACTTGCAAAAGGGATTTTTGAATCTAACCTAGCTATATACCACATATGTCATCATATAATTCTTGTTACAATATAGACCTAACATAGATTTCAATTATGCAAAATATCAACTATAGCCTATGCATATTCATAAGTACGCAAATAGGTTTTCTAGTACAAAAGCATGGCTATAGATCATGATGCCAAATTTTCACATAATTTCATATGGATTATGATAACCCAAACTTATTCCAATTATTTCACAAAAATGATGTTTGTATAAAAATACACACTATGATGGCATAGTAGCAAAATCCCAAACTTGCATGAATTTCAATTAATCAACTACATACATGTGGCTTCACATGGATTACATAATTTACAAATATTCCAGACGTATACTTGCACAAAACTACCGCATGTAGTTTTTCATAATGAATAACATAATTCGAGAATATCTAAACATATACAACGTTCCAAATCGATATGAATCATAGTAACGCACAAATATAAATTACTTTATCGCCACAATTCAAGTATACAAATCAACACAATTATTTGTTCATACCAAAATAATACTCTACTTACAATTGTATGGCGAATTCTCCAATTTAGGGATTTGGAGATACGATTCCTTGTTGAATTGATTTGATTTAGGTTGCTTTATGCTTTAGAATTTTCCTCCTAATCCTCTCTCTCCAATTGGCGGCTACTCTTAGTCGTTCCTCAGCAACATGGCGGCTTTGTTCTTATTTTTGAATGAATAGATTAGGGTTAGTCTAGGGTTGTTTATATAGAGGTTATAAACCGATTAGGACCATTGATGTTGCTTGGATTGATCGTAGCCATTCATTCGCAAGAGAGACCAATTAGAGCCTGCCACCTAGCCCTAATGACAAAGCAAGCTTCTGAAAATCGGCCAAACACAGACCTGGCCAGCCAGGGCTAGACCAGACCTGGCCAGCAGGTCATTTTTGACCTGGGCGCACTTGGCAGGTGCGCCAGGTCAAAAATGTATTAGCGCACTTCACAGGTGCGCCAGTTCATTTTTGTTCTGGCGCACTTCCCAAGTGCGCCAGTGCATTCTGACCCTTCTCCGGTTTTTCGCCCAACTTCGTTCGTCCATAACTTCTTCATACGATATCCGTTTTTCGAAAACTCGGACTCTATTTCGCGTATTTTTCCGAGACGAACGCAATGGCATATCCTGTTTCCCTTAGTTCTTTGATTTGAAATTAATTATACTTTAATTTGTGAGTTTCACAGTTATAGAATTCACGGGGTGTTACATTCTCCCCCACTTAAAAGGATTTCGTCCCCGAAATCTTCAAGTTAGGAGGAATGTATATCCTAACATCCAATCATCCATCTACTCATCCATCAAACACGAGCATCCATTGTCCTTAAAAGACTTCTAATGCTTCATGATCATATGCGAAGTGTGTGTGTACATGTACTTATCTAATGCAGAATCAGGCGGTCTACTGATTCAGTTGACCTCCTTAATGCGAATTATGTAAGTGCCATGAATCCATTATGTATGCAAATTTTCCTATTCATGATTCTACATGAGTGCACAATCATTCAATACAAATGCAACATCCACATGACAACACATTAAAGTTCAACCATATACAAATGCAAACATATATGCATATGCAATATGAAGTGACTGAGCCGATCTAAAACCTAGATTGTGTGTGTATATGCAACCACGAGCAACCACTAGCAATCACTTGCAACCACTTGCAACCATCATCCATAACATGTTTCAATTACATGTTTTCATCCAAAAGGTTTCTACCTAAAAGATAAGGTCGAGGAAGTATACCTAAAAAGATAGATAAAAGCGCAACTTAAGGAAAAGGAAAGATCAAGGATGTACCCTCGAACAGAAAAGGGTAGGCAGTGCGTATTCTAGCTTCAGTTTCCCAAGTCGCGTCTCCCTCGGCGTCGCTCCACTGAACTTTGACGAGCTTGACTTCACGGTTGCGTAGCTTCTTCACTTCTGTTCCTAATATGCGGGTTGGAATTTTTCTTATGGTTGCTTCGCGTTCCACTTCGGCTTCTTCTAGGATATCTGGCTTTACCACTTCAGCAGACTCATGTAGACATTTTCGGAGATGTGAAACGTGAAAGACGTTGTGAACTCCGGCCAATTTTTCGGGTAGCTCTAATCTATAGGTCATTTTCCAAATTTTCTCAATGATAGGAAATGGTCCTACCTAAAGGTATAGTCGAATGATAGAAGCAAGTAAAAACCTTGTGCCCATTAGGCAATGTCAAAACTGGAAATCTATGCCACATATATATATTGATTAGGAGAAGAACTCTCTAAGCATCAGCCCCGAAGACCGAAATCAACATCAGACTGACACCCAAAGAATTACTCAACCCAACCACTATATATGATTCTAGGAAACTAAGCATGATGGACTCCTTTTAGGTCACAAGGGAGTCCCTTCCTAAGACCAATCTGTATCCTATAAAACCCAAAAACTTTAGTCAAACCAATGAACACCCTCGAGCCCCAACATGTGTTACTAACAGATGAGTCATACTCCCTATGGGGTTTGCAACAGAAATTGGATTGTGGATGAGACCGAGAGGATATACACAAAAGATAGCATGCAAGTAAGCTCTACAGGAAGAGAGGGATCAAGGACATACTCTTAAGAAGAGATATGATGCACGAATCTAGTCTTCAATCTTCTAAGTCGCATTTCCTTGAGCTTAACTCCATTATGCTTTGTCCGTCTTTAACTTCACAATTTCGTAGTTTCTTAATTCTTGTTTCCAAAATATGAGTTGGAACCTATTTCACTGTTGCCTCTCGTTCCTCTTTCACTTATTCTCCTTCTAGTATACTTGGCTCAAGCATAACTGCGTACTCATGGTTCCATGCAAGCTCTCCAAAATTCACTAGTGAATCTTGGATCTTGTTAACTTACTAGAAGGAATTCCACATAGATGAATTATCTCTAGAAAATAAACAAATGTCAACTATGTTGCCAAATGTACTTACCAAGGTGATTCTCCACAACTCATTCATAAGCGAAATGAACTTTCTGCCTTAGTGGCGAACACTACTGGAGCGCCCCATTCTGAAATGCTCCTCCTAATGAACCCCTTTTCTAGAAGTTCTTTAATCTGTTTACTGAGCTCTTTCCTTTCCCGTGGAGCCATGTGTCTAACGGGCAACGCAACGGGCTTTGCATTATCTACAAGATATATACGGAAGTCTATTTCCCACTTCGGAGGCAAGCCCTTCACCTCTTCGAAGACATCCGGATATTCCCGGACCACTCTAACCGATTGCAAATTTTTCTAGCAATTCAAGATAACTAAGCATAACCGCATACGAGGGATTACAAGAAATTTCCAAAGTATTACCGAGCTGGGTTAGGAGCCTAACAACCCTTTTCTCACAATCAAGGATGGCCCCATTACTGGATAGCCAATCCATACCCAAAATCAAACCATACCCCGAAAAGCCCAAAACAAAGGCACTACATTGAAATTCTACACTTAGAATAGAAATTTTCAAATCCAAACAGATCATAGACAAATGAGCTGGGCCCCCAATTGGGTTTGAAACAATTAAGGGGTCCTCTACCATACTAGTTTTTAGGTACAGAGATTCTACTAAAGCAGACGAGATAAAGGAGTTTGATGCTCCAGAATCAAATAAAGTTCGAACGGGGTGATCATAAAGATAAACTACACTTTCTACAGAAGTATTTATACCTCGCTGTTGCAGAGGTGGTGCTTCCAGCACATGAACCTGTGCCCCTGGAGTGGATCCATCCCTCTGCCCTTGTCCTTGTTTCTTTGGGCAGTCCTTAGCCATGTGGCCTATCTCACCGCAAGAAAAGCACCCACCATTCTCCTTGGCCTTCTTTTTCCGGCAGTCCTTTACTAAGTGCCCCACTTTGCCACAGAAATTGCACTTCCTCTTCTCTTTGTTGCCTTCCCCGCCTTTCTTAAAGTCTGTCTTCTTAGGCTGCAAACCCTCTTTCTTCCCTTGAGAGCTTTCTGCCTTTGTCTCTTTCTTGCCCTTATCCTCTTCGTTCAGCAATGCCATTTGCACCAATCTTTCATACGTGGCTCCCATGGGTATATGGGTCATGGCCAAACTGTGTAATGGCTCATTCAACCCTTTGACGAAACGGAGAGCCTTCTTGTGCGGGGTGTTGACTAGGTCAAGCCCAAACCTAGCCAGCTCATCGAACTGATTCACATACTCTCTGACTGTCTTGTCCCCTTGCTTAAGAAATAAGAATTTTTCCAACTGCAAACTTCTTTCCGCATCTGAGAGAAATTTAGTCTCAAACCTTGCCCTAAAGTCCTCCCATGTCTCCACTGGTCTTTCAGCATTAGTGACTTCCCACCAGTAGGAAGCCTCGCCCTTCAATAGCCACACTGCCAATAGTACTTTTTGTCTATCCTCTACCTCAAAGATGATGAATAGGTCCTCCGTTTCTTTCAGCCAATTTCTAGCTGCCACGAAGGACTCAGTTCCATGGAAATCCTTTCCTCCCATAGCTTTAAAATCTTTACATATCTTAGCAAACGTGTTTCCCCGAGGAGGAGGTGGAGGAAAAGGTGCCGCTGCAGCTGGATGATTTCCTTCAGCTGGGGGAGGAGGAACGGTAGGACCTGGCTGAGTGGCCCTTGCTTCTAAGAACCGTCTAAACCAACCAGGTATTGGCACCCCTTCCGGCAAATTAAGTTCTTGGGACATGCTGAAACAAAAAGGATAGATTCAAAACGAAGGATAAGAGATAGTACCTATGGCTTTGGGGAGTGGACTTTGCCTTTTTTTTTAAAGTAAAATAATATTTTTATCTTTTAAAAATGCTTCTTTAAATCTCCTTTTTGAAAATAAATTTTCAAAACTTTTTATCTTATCTGGTAAACCTATGCTCTGATACCAAGTGAAACACCCCACCTCCGTTAGAGTCACTCTCAAAGGGAATGCCCTAATTTTGGTGGAGGTTTATAAGTATAAGTCACAGATATACAAGACAGATATAAGAACACATATTTGTAAACAGCGGAAAAACAAGAACTTTTATTTCATAAAAGCAAATACGTGTTACAACAACATCACCATAATTGTCTTACATCCTTTCCAAAAACATAACATAATACTTTCATAATCTGTCTTGATTACATTATTTAAAGAAGCATAAATAAAACATAGATAAACTGCAAAAGCCCCATAGTGGATTGTCCAAAGCCATAGTTCAAAACGAAAAGGTCCAAGCAATACATTTCTCTTCTTCAAGCTGGATGTTAAGACTGGTCAAGCTGCAGTGTTCCCTCCCTGTGGACCTAGGGGGGGGGAAACGGAAGAAAAGAAGACGAAAGAAAAGTAGAGTCAGACATAAAGCCTGAGTAAGTCTAGTACTATTCTGTCTATGAATAAAGAACTGGGTATGATAAGTATAAACAAGAAGTGGGAAAACACTATAAACTTGGTTAAGTTGTCTAGGGTCGAATATACTATCGTACCCCATGTTAATCTCTGACCCCAAATAAACTAGTTCCCAACTGGCACCCCATAACCAGGGTGATGTGATCCATTCTATGATGATCGGCTCCTACTCGCATAGTTACATGTGTCTTACGGCCCCCGATGTTGTAGTTACCTATGCTGGTCCCACCATGGGGTGTATCAAGTCCCATGGCAGCGGCCCGACACAACCTTAGAATGCACAGGTATGCTACTGGTGTCCAGTGCCTTATTTTTCTGCGCCGGAGTGTGTGCACGCCCGCACCCCGTTAGAACCTACACTGCTACACCACCGCCGTCGATTTGACCTCTTACAATCAGCCCAGTAATCGTGCCCCACCCTGCCTAGTTTCAGGGTATCATGATACCTTGTAGGGTTACTGCGAAAAGGGTCCTCCGCTACTAGGTTTTCTATTTCTAGCCAACATGCTAAGTTGGTTAAGTGTTTTATAAACCTAACCCCCCCAAATCAGTCTGTTCAGTTTAGCATGTTCCATTTTGATTAAGTCTTTAGTCCACTTAATCCTAACAATCCTGACTCAGCTTTAATTGTCTTATTAAAGCCTTGACCTCTCACATTAGACAGGAATTGTTGTGGCTGCCTGTTGCCGGTTGGTTCCGGGCAGTCTTACGCCACAACTCAGTCTAACCTCGGGTCCTTATTGGGCTCCATGTTTAACCACCCACATTGGATAGGTATTGTTGTGACTACTGGACAGCCGGGCGGTTCCGGGCAGGTTTACATCACAACTCAATCCAACCTCGGGTTAAACACATCGTATTTTCTACATTTACATATTTTGTCTTTCTTCTTTATTTTCTTATATGTAAATATTTGCGGCCCATTATTAAAAATCAATGGTGTGAAGGTTACACCAATCATGGGCCCAACCCATACTTGAATTTGGGCCCTTCTACTTTATATTTTCATTTATTAATAAATTTGGCCCAACGTTATTTTTCCCCCGTTTAATACGTTCGTTTATATATTGGGTTTAACCTTTTTAAGCCCAACTTAGCCATGCGAAAGGGGAGGCTTAAAGCGCGACTACATACAAAAAGGGATTGTGAGCGCATGAACTTGCAACATAACGTTGGAACTACAAAACAGAAATTGGTGTACTTGCATAGTAGCATAAGTGACATGAATCAAAGCATATAAACTTGTAGTTAAGTCAGGAATCTAAATTGGATATCATTATTGACACATGGTCTTAACTACAACATGGACCTATGTTCTTATTTAGGCATAATGTCAAACATAAGCAATTGATGTTCATAAGGTATTTAGGCAAAATGTCAAACATAAGCAATTCATGTTCATAAGGTTTCTACATGTTTACAAAGGTGCCTACTTTTGTGACTAATACAAAAGTATAGTTAAATTTATTCACATAACCATGGCATAAATATTTCTAACATGAAATCATGATTTTTACTTTAGTCATGCAAACTTGCAAAAGGGATTTTTGAATCTAACCTAGCTATATACCACATATGTCATCATATAATTCTTGTTACAATATAGACCTAACATAGATTTCAATTATGCAAAATATCAACTATAGCCTATGCATATTCATAAGTTCGCAAATAGGTTTTCTAGTACAAAAGCATGGCTATAGATCATGATGCCAAATTTTCACATAATTTCATATGGATTATGATAACCCAAACTTATTCCAATTATTTCACAAAAATGATGTTTGTATAAAAATACACACTATGATGGCATAGTAGCAAAATCCCAAACTTGCATGAATTTCAATTAATCAACTACATACATGTGGCTTCACATGGATTACATAATTTACAAATATTCCAGACGTATACTTGCACAAAACTACCGCATGTAGTTTTTCATAATGAATAACATAATTCGAGAATATCTAAACATATACAACGTTCCAAATCGATATGAATCATAGTAACGCACAAATATAAATTACTTTATCGCCACAATTCAAGTATACAAATCAACACAATTATTTGTTCATACCAAAATAATACTCTACTTACAATTGTATGGCGAATTCTCCAATTTAGGGATTTGGAGATACGATTCCTTGTTGAATTGATTTGATTTAGGTTGCTTTATGCTTTAGAATTTTCCTCCTAATCCTCTCTCTCCAATTGGCGGCTACTCTTAGTCGTTCCTCAGCAACATGGCGGCTTTGTTCTTATTTTTGAATGAATAGATTAGGGTTAGTCTAGGGTTGTTTATATAGAGGTTATAAACTGATTAGGACCATTGATGTTGCTTGGATTGATCGTAGCCATTCATTCGCAAGAGAGACCAATTAGAGCCTGCCACCTAGCCCTAATGACAAAGCAAGCTTCTGAAAATCGGCCAAACACAGACCTGGCCAGCCAGGGCTAGACCAGACCTGGCCAGCAGGTCATTTTTGACCTGGGCGCACTTGGCAGGTGCGCCAGGTCAAAAATGTATTGGCGCACTTCACAGGTGCGCCAGTTCATTTTTGTTCTGGCGCACTTCCCAAGTGCGCCAGTGCATTCTGACCCTTCTCCGGTTTTTCGCCCAACTTCGTTCGTCCATAACTTCTTCATACGATATCCGTTTTTCGAAAACTCGGACTCTATTTCGCGTATTTTTCCGAGACGAACGCAATGGCGTATCCCGTTTCCCTTAGTTCTTTGATTTGAAATTAATTATACTTTAATTTGTGAGTTTCACAGTTATAGAATTCACGGGGTGTTACAAAGGTCTTGCCTCCTAAGTTCTTATATCTCTTAGCTACACGGTCAAGCTCGAAGTATTGAGCTGCCGGAGGTTGTATCAAAGGTCCTTCTTGAGCTGGGATTTCTCCCCTTCCTCGGTCTCGGCCGGCACGGCCTCCTCTAGCGGCGGCTGCTCTGGTAGCCATTTGTCAAATTCTGTATAAGCAACAAAAAAAGTCAGCTAACAGAAATGATAGTCTATTGCATAGTTAAGCAGAAATTTCTACGGAAAGATAACGATGGACTGATCAATTGTTTTTGCTATTCTGCTCGGCTCATTCTGGGACTTTGCTAGTCCTATCTCTAATGAGCGACTCGCCTTAGAATACTACTGATCCTATTTTGACGAAGTGTTTAATGTGTTAGACTCCAGAACTAAGGTTAAACAAAGCTCTGATACCAGCTGTGACGATCCCAAAACCCCGTGACACGGTGTTAAGGATAATCATTGGAATATAACACATTAATCATCATTAGCAGATCACAGATAATAGCATAAACAGAAAATAGAATAATTTACACACATATGACAGCGGAATCATATAGATATCATCACATCAGAGAAGCACAGTACGGGATACAACTTAGTGCATAATGATACATAATCAGTCACCATCGCCTGAGGCGGAATCATACATAAAGAGTACACAAAAGGAATATAAGTCTACATCGCCAGTGGCGGAATCATAATATAGATACAATAATGGCGGAGAAAATCCAAGTCAGCACAGTGCAGTCAAGCGTCGCCATGAGCCAAAAGGTGCGTAAGAAACCTGTAACTAGGCTGCCCGTGTGAAGATGAGGGCACCCGAGTTTGCAAGGTGAAACAAACTACGAGTCAGTCATGGGACTGGTATGAGAAATCTACTTAACTTATTAACAACAATAATAAGGCAAATCAAAGGACCACGCCACTTTCGCGGAACGGGTTTACTCCAATGAGTGCTAGTGCATGAAATAAAATAAATAATTAAATCGACGCAATGCTTTTTATAAAATGAGGCTATTATATGACTCAGGTCCCATCACACAATGCAACGCAAGCCGGAGGATAGAGTTTTCCCTTATAATGGCCAAAAATGCTTCATACGTATAAAACAAAAGTGTTTGATATTATTACTAGTGCATATATGTTTCAAAAGCAAATTCAATCATAAATATCAATCCTAGATGGCATGGGTACCATATATCATGTCGCCATACTAGTAATACAATCACATCCGCATATTTCGTATTGGAAATTGGATTCCTTCATGAGTCGAGGCAAGGGGCAAGCTCCTCTCCGATTCGAGACACTCTAGCAAATGTCCCAGGACCCCACTATGATCCTTGGATATTCAGGGCCGGTCCTCTCTTACTTTTGAGGATTAGTTATTCCTGAACACACGTTTCCCGGTCCTTACAGACCTATATCGAGGCGCCTCGCATTCCAACAACCACACAGGTGAAAAGTATATATAATGTCAGGGCTGGTAGGTCACTGACACCACCTTAGCTAGAAAGAAACGTCGTGCTCTCCCTGCAGTCACTCTCCCGTTTTTGACTCATACCGAGGTGTGAGGCTCGCGAATTCACGTTATACACAAAGCTACGTCACACAGACCATGCTTTGATCATCAACCACAAGACTTTGCTTTGCAACAAAAGCCTTGATCATATGCCACTTAGGCGTGCCACACAGGCAATCCACTCCATGCGACTGATTTCTGTCAATACATAACCTCTGAGCTCGTACGTCTCAGAGAAGGGCGTTAAGCAAGAGAATAAATTCTCCGCCGCCAAACAGATATATATTTAACAGAGATCAATCAACACAGAACAAAATCCAATGTCAGACACACAGTCCATTTACAAGTCCGTTCTGGGTCTGAACGAAACCGGAGGCACCAATTCCTCGCATATCCGTACAATCAACAGTATGTGTGGACGGCTACTACTTCAATTCCTTCATGGTAGCTACTCCAATCACGAGCATCAGTAGCGCCCATCCATCCAATGTGGAGATCGTCGGTCTTCAACCGTCTTCGACTCTTCGACTTCTCAACGTCGATCGATTATTTGAAATGAGATAAACTCGGCCTTTTCAAATAACCCACGTATATTTAGATTTTCAAATCAATCAATCACATGGTTGGACTATTCAACAATCACATTTCAGTTATTTAGTTATAATTCTCATGTCAAATACATTCAACCATCACATATCAAGCAAACACAACAAAATTGGTTTATTTCCACTCTATATCGTCCATAATATTTTATAACGATATATCGCCATTTTTATTTAATTTAAAACGGCCATATTTAATTAAACGAAGTTTCAGGACGTGTCGATGCAATGGCGCTGCTTTTCACTAATTTTGTTTTACACATATCTGAAAATCTAACCGTTGGATCTTCACAAATTTTACATCATTAGGAAGGTCATTTCAAAACGAATCCAACGGTTTCAGTTTTGGGAAAATCCGACAGTCGAATCTTCCACACTAGCCATTTGAAGTTACGATTTCAATTTACGAACTGCAGCGTCGTTATTCGATTTAATTTAATTATATTTATATATATATATAAATATAATCGTTTCTGGCGCTGTTTTTCTTCAGTTTTGAATTAAACATTCCAGACAATCCAACCGTCGGATCTTCACAAAGTTGGTGCCGTTGGAAAGATATTTCCAAGGCGAACCCAACGGTTGAGGTTTCGGGAAAAATCCAATGGTCGGATTTCCCGCACCAGTCGTTTGAAATCACGGTTTCAAAACATGAACTGCACGGCCACGTTTCAGTTTTATTCTATTTATATTTATATATTTATATAAATATAGTTCATTCAAAAACTCCTATATCGTTTCCACTTCAATTATTTCACTAACGCCTTTAAATTTTGGAAAATTTCGCCATAACCTCCTTTGTACGGGAGGGTCTGGGAAAATTCCCAAATAGCCACACGGGCGTCTCATATCAAAAGGAAAAAGAAAAAGCCAAGCGGCTAGCCAACAGGCTCATAAAATCATCACCCAAACAAAGCGGTAAATGTGTACCTATTTGTCGGGCACAAAATTCTATTTCTCTTCTCTAGCCCCTTTGCTTTAACCTGTTCGATAGATATGCATGTACATATATACAATTTTTAACACTTATCATTTTCCATTCAATTTCACATTTGATTTGCTTTGGTTTAAAAACACCATTCATTCTAATGTTGCATGCATAGGCTAAAATCATATCATTAGCTAGTTAATGTATGTTTCAACTTATGCACGTTTATTTGAACAAGTGGCTATTTTTAACACTTCACATTTCAAAGATGATAATTTTGGCGGACTAAAATAGATTTCAATACATGACTATTTTATTTAGTTCCTATGCATGTTAAAAATAATATTTCTTTCACAAATATTTATTTCAACGTCCGCATATCTTTAGCATATCACAAATATGATAAAAATGATATTTTTATCGTTCAAAATATTTATTCAACCAATGGATGGTTTCAACACTTCATAGTTGCAATAAAATGTAATTTTTATTGTTCAATCTTTTTATTCAACACATGAACCTTTCCACTACACACACTTCTCAACAAATGAGCATTTCCACACATGGACATTTTATTTATGTTGTTCATATTGGAAAGATGAGATTTTTATTGTTGAAACTATTTATATAAGGCGAATATTTTTCATACTTCATATATAATAAAAATGTGATTTTTATTGTTTGAACACTTCGTTCATTCACAAACGAATTCAATTTTCATACAACACTTTTCAACACATGAATATTTCCACACATGGACATAGTTTCAATATATGACTTTAATTTCAACGCAAGAAAATAATTTCAACATATGAAAATAATTCTAACACACAAAGATTATTCAAAATTTCGGCAGCATAACGGCAGGGTAGTTAAAACCGGCACCGTCCCTAGTACGGCTCCTCGCTCTACCTTAAAACCTCGCGGTTTTTGACAATGGGGATTCATGCATCTAATTCGCACGCAGGCGGCATGTTTATTTTTATTTCCACAAATATTTCCAATTCATTTCAATCACCAATGGGTATTTTTCAACCACAACCAAACAATATCAACCACAAACAATTATTCAACCATTCGTATTTTTCATCCTATATTTCACATCAATTCACCACAATAAATATCGTCCATGGTTTGTGGACGAGGGGAGTATATATATATATATATAAAATATTTGCTATATTTCACTAGCATTTCAACACATATATCACTTATTCTATGCTTGTAAAAATTCATACTTCGCTTATATAGCTTACACTACGTATGTACATGAGGTATACAACACGTACGTAATTTATATTTCGCTTATATAAATTATACATGACATTTTCCATTCAATTTCACATTAATTTAGATTTCTCACCTTGGTTTTCTGAGCGCTAAAAATCGATACGATGTCAGAAAAATCCGCAGCTTCTTCTATTGGATAGAGAGCTTCCTTGCGGTCTCGATGTTTCCTGTTTCATCGAATTTCATCAACACACAAAAAGATATGATTTTTCAAAGTGTAAAGATCAAAGAAAAACTCACTTTCACGAAGCTTCAAAACTAGGTTTACAGTTTTCGCGAAATTAGTGGCACGTGGGGACGATCGGGGAGTTGGACGTGGAAGAGGGAAGAGAGGGCTTTAAATCGGTGGTGGTTTGGTGGCGTTCGGTGGTCGGTGGCGTTCAGGGCGGTGGCGTGAAGTGCTCGACTTCCTGGCGTCGATACGGGCGGAGGAGGCGACTGTAGGGGCGGTGGTGGGGTCGGATTTGAAGAGGGGGCTGAGACGCGTCGAATGGTGGCGGCGGCGAAGGATGTAGGTGGCGGTAGCGGCGGCGGCGGAGGAGAGAAGGTGGTGAATGGGTTTCGCCGTTGATCGGGTGGTTTTTTTTTAAAAAAAAAATTTATGAATGGAAAATTCTGATTGGCCGAGGACTATATTAAATTTTTAAATAGTGTTTTCTCAAACGAACTCCTTTTTAAACCCAACGACTGTCGCCCCTAGCTAAATACCCCCATTCCGGACACAATGGGATATGTTTCGTAGGCCAATTCGACTGTTACAGTCAGTTATTTTTCAAATTAAAGTATAAAACATTTAATTTTTAACTCTGAACGCACATTTCAATTTGCCAGGGCCACAAACTGATTCGAAAAATTCCAGAAAAATAAATCTAGCTATGTTTTGACGCTACGGTCCCAACAAAACTAGTTTCGTTGAATTCTAAGGTCGTTTGAAAAATGGCCATTTTCTGGTCGATCCAATTTAACAGAAATCGACCAAACACATTTTCTTTTGCCACGCTCACATACTAGCTTCAAAAATTATGAAATTTGAAACCTAGCAATAGTTTGACATCCCGGACCCAACAAAAGTGGTTTCGTCGAATTCCGAGGTCGTATGCAAAATATCAATTTTCCAGGGCTATATATTCTATATACCGACTCTTCTGAAAATTCATTCAGCCATAACTTTTGATTCCCGTTATGAAACTTCGATTTTTCACATTCGTTAGAAAGGCATTGACTAACAGATTTAAATATTTTTGGTTTTGCTAAAATCCGTTATATTTTCCACCCTGCATAGTCGGTCAAAGTTTGAATTCAAATTTTCAAACTGACTCACTATTTCTAATTCACTATTTTATTGAAATATTCTATTTCAATTGTTCAAATTCCTTTGAAATAACCAATTTAAAAATTTTAAATTGGCTCGTATTTTCCGGGTTATTACAAATTAACTCGGTCTTCTCAAATAATTCACTCTATTTAGAATTCAAATCAATTATGTCCATAGTTAAATTATTTGACATTTCCATTTCAGTTCTCTAGTATAATTTTCAAGTCAAATACATCTAACCCTCAGAAATATCTGATAAGCCCGTTTAATTTGGTTTATTTCCATCCCATATCCTTATAATATTTTAAAACGATTTATCGCTGTTTTTATTTTTATAAAAATAGCTCGTTTTAATTAAACGACGTTTCAGGTCGCTACGCGGCACTGGCGCTATTTTTCCTTAGATTTGAATTACACATTTCTCGAAATCTAACCATTGGATCTTAACAAACTTAGTATCGTTGGAAAGATCTTTTCGAAGCGAACCTAACGGTTCTAGTGTTGGGAAAATCCGATGATCGGATCTCTCGCTATAATCGTTTAATGTTATGATTCTAAAATGCGAACTACCGCGCGCGATTTTTTTTTATTTTAATTTATATTTATATATATAAAAATATAATTCGTTCGACGCTTTCCAAACCTTTTATTTTCCAAAAAAATGGCTAACGCCTCTAAATTTTGGAAAAATTCGCCTTAACCTCCTCAGTACGGGAGGGTCCAAAAATTGCATATCGCCACGCAGGGCTCTCATAACTCAAAAGGAAAAGAAAATGCTAATTGGCCAGCCTTAGGCTCATAAAAAAATTTAAAAAAAAAAAAGAAAATGCCAAGCAACTAGCCTTAGGCTCATAAAATCTTTAAAAGAAAAAGAAAATGCAAAGCAGCCAGCCTTAGGCTCATAAAATCTTTAAAAGAAAAAGAAAATGCCAAGCGACCAGCCTTAGGCTCATAAAATCTTTAAAAGAAAAAGAAAATGCCAAGCAGCCAGCTTTAGGCTCATAAAATCTTTAAAAGAAAAAGAAAACTAGTAAACACGTACCTATTTGTCGGGCTTAAAATTTTATTCTTTACTCAACAGCCAATCCATTTACCTGTTTAACAATGTGTGTGTGTGTGTGTGTATATGCACATCTAAGCTAAAAATAATATTTTCAGCGAACAAATATTTATTTCCATACACGTTTGTTTTTAACACTTCATATACACAATAAAAATGTTAATTTTATTGTTCAAACATTTTATTCAACACATGAATATTTTTAATGGCTCATACATACAATAAAAATGTTAATTTTATTGTTTAAACATTTTATCCAATACATGAATATTTTTAGAACTTCATACTCATGATAAAAATGATATTTTTATCGTTCCACTGATTTTTTAACACTTGGATATTTTTAGTGATTCAACCATACAATAAAAATATTAATTCTATTGTTCAAACATTTTATTCAATAGATGATTATTTTTATCGGCTCATACATACAATAAAAATGTTAATTTTATTGTTCAAACATTTTATTCAACACATGAATATTTTTAACGGTTCATACATACAATAAAAATGTTAATTTTATTGTTCAAACATTTTATTCAACACATGAATATTTTTAACGGCTCATACATACAATAAAAATGTTAATTTTATTGTTCAAACATTTTATTCAACATATGAATATTTTTAATGGCTCATACATAGAATAAAAATGTTAATATTATTGTTCCAACATTTTATTCAACACTTGAATAATTTTAACGGCTCATACATACAATAAAAATGTTAATTTTATTGTTCCAACATTTTATTCAACACATGAATATTTTTAGAACTTCGTATACATGATAAAAATGAGAATTTTACCATTCCAATATTTTATATACTTCATATGCATAATAAAAATGTGATTTTTATTATCTAAACAATTCATTTCAATCATGGATATATTATTAACACATGAATATATTTCAACACATGAATATTTCAGAAAAGTTCGGCATTATAATGGCAGGGTAATTAAAACTGGCACTGTTCCGAGTACGGCTCCTCGTGCTACCTTAGGCCTCGTGGCATTTACAAGGGGTTTCATTTGCCTAGTGCAATTTCTTTTCACTATACAATCCATTTTCACAACAATGTGAATTTACCACAAACCCAAACAACTTTGTTTCAACCACAATCAAGCATTCCAAACCACAATCCAAACAATCACAATACAAACAATTTATATCGTCCATGGTTTGTGGACGAGGGGAGTATATATACATATATATATATATATATATATATATATATGTATTTCATTTTCATTTCAATTCCAATACAACGCATATATGATTTATACAACGCATGTATAATTTATACATCGCTCATATAACTTATACAACGCCCATACATGAGGTATACAATGCATATATAATTTATACTTCGCTTATATAATTTATACTATGCATTTCCATTCCAATTTGAATTTAGAAGTCTTACATTGCTTTCGTGTAACGACCCAACGGATTTTCAGCCCCGAAAATCGACATAAATACAATTACCGTATCTAATGCCGACCTCCCAAGCACTGAAAACACCGGACGTTATTAGGAAGAATTTAGAGGGTGAGAAAAGAAAGAAAGAAATATTAGAATAGAAGATAGAAGAAGAACATCACATCAGAATCTCACAGCGGAACGAATAAAATATAATATCAAATCTCTTTATATCAAAGAAACTGTATATACATATCAATCATCAGAGTATAACATATAACTGCACAACGGAAATAACTTTATATAACTAGAGGTAAAGCCTCCGGCTTCTAGCTCCTGAAACTCCAAGCGAACCTGACCTGGAAATACACTTGGTCTGACCCGAGCACATTTGAATCAAAGAAAAATTCACTGGGTCAATTGTAACAACCCGAAAATCTGGGCTAGTTTAAAATTTTTATTTTGGCAATTTTAGTGAATTTTGAATATTTAAAATATATTATTTTAAATAATATCGACGAGAAATTTATTTTGACTATAATTATAACGTATATATTATATACGCCGTCGTTAGAATATATAATATTTATATATAAATATAAATAGAATTGAAAATGGCGCGGTAGTTCGATAATTCGATTTCAAACTTCAATTGAATGTACCGGGTGCAAAACAATCCGGATTTTAGTGAAACCAAAAACATTAGGATCTAATTGATGATATCTTTCCAACGAATCCGAAAAATCGAAATTTCATAGCGGGAATCAAAAGATATGTCCAGTTGAAAATTCTGAATAGTCGTTGTGGAATTCAGGCCCTTAAAAATGGGAATTTTGCAAACGACCTCGGATTTCAACGAAACCACTTTTGTTGGGTCCGTGAAGTCAAGTTATTGCTAGATTCCAAATTTCATAATTTTTCGAATCAATATGTGAGCATGGTAAAGGTAAACGCGTTTGACCAGTTTCAGTTGATTTTAATCGACTGGAAATTGGCCATTTTTCAAACGGTCTCAGAATTCGACGAAACTAGTTTTGTTAGGACCGTATCGTCAATTCGAAGCTAGAAAATATTTTTCTGGAATTTTTCTAGTTAGTATGTGGCCCCGGTAAATTGAAATGCGCGTTCAAATTCAATATATAGAGTTATATGTTGATTTTAACAGAAACTGATCGAAATGGTCGAATCAGCTTACGATACATATACCATTGTGTTCGGAACGGGGGTAAAACGCTATGGACGACAAGCGGTGGGTTTCGTTTCGTGTTCGAAATAAAAGGTTACTTTTTGGTGGAATATAAAAATAATAAAATAAATTATATAAACACTTGGCCCCCTTTTCTCTCTTCATATCCCGTTCATTTCGAAAGAAAAAAAAAGAAATTCCCCAAATCGATGTCGCGCCTCCTCCTCCGCCGCCATCGCCTCCTCACCTCCGCTCCGCCTGTCCTTCCTCCAACCGCGTCGCCTCTCGCTTCCCCCCCCCCATCCTCCTCCGATCCCCTCCTTCTTGCTCAGCCCTCGTTCCTCTCTCCTTTCCCATACGACACGCGAAGTCCCTCCTCAAACCCACCGCGAGACCCCTACCCAAACCGCACCGGAATCCGCCACCTCCCTGGCCGCCTACCACCGCAGCGAACCCCACCTATCCTGTTCGTCGAAACCAGAAAACCCCCTCCTCCTCCTTATTCCATTGTAAGTTTTTAATTTTAATTATATAGTTATTTATTTTTATTTGGTTACAGTAATTAATTTTAAAGGAAAAAAAATCAGTTTTTTATATGTTTGAAAACTGAAATTTTTTTTAAAATAAAAAGTTGATATTTTTACTAGGAGGAAGCTTATATTTTTGAAATATTAAAAAAGTGATTTTTATATTTTAGAAATATTAAAGAAGTGATTTTTATATTTTAGAAATATTAAAGAAGTGATTTTTATATATTGAACATCGAAGTAAAAATGTGATTTTTATATATTGAACATCGAAGTAAAAATGTGATTTTTATATATTGAACATCGAAGTAAAAATGTGATTTTTATATATTGAACATCGAAGTAAAAATGTGATTTTTATATATTGAACACCGAAGTAAAAATGTGATTTTTATATATTGAACATCGAAGTAAAAATGTGATTTATATATATTGAACAGCGATGTTAGCCAACTTTTTGAACTAGGCAGCACAAAGTCAAGATATCAGACATTGAAGAGCATTGTTAATTAGAAGACTTCGGTTCGGATCGGAGAAGACACTACAACCTAGATCGGACAGCTGCAATCGTTCGGGTCGGGTCAGAGCAACGTATCGGTTCGGGTCGAGTAAAATCTTCTGTTCGGATCGGTGAACTGTTGCTGAGGAAATTGGTAAGGCATATCTATTCGGATCGGAGAGCAACATAATCTCAATTGGATCGGAAAGCCACCTGTTTGCCACGGAAATAGATCGGAGCGAAGCAGATTAAAGAAGAGAGAGCGCTGCCACCAAGCCAATCCGGGTCGGATCGGGTATCCCGATGTGAACCCCTTATATGTGTGTCACCGACCCGAGCCCATTTTCCATATCATTCTGCAGCAAAAGCGCCTGGATATCCAGATCGGCTATGACCAATTCCTACCCATAACGTTCATTACTCTGATGCGTTGTCAACACAGTAATTCATCCGAACCCGAGGCTAATGGGATGGACGACACGTGGCTCCGATCCGGATCGGGTTTTGAGCAAATTCACACCTATAAATACCCCGTCTGGAGACAAAGAAAAGGATCTTTTTTGGGCACTTCGAAAATTCAACCACCTCCATAGTCCGAGCTCCAATACTCCCGGAGAATCCAAATCATCTTTTATTATTTGTTTTAGTCAATTGAGTGAATATAAGTGAGTTGTGAATGGAATCAAGAGAATCTTACAATGTATTTGCAATTGAATCATTGAATATAGTAAAAGATAAGTGGACGTAGGCATTTCTTCGCCGAACCACTATAAATCCTGTGTGTTCATTTTCATTTTTATCTCATCTCATTTGCTTTTAATCAATTTGGGTGTTAGAACCACTTTTGGTCTAACATTTTTGGTGCTTTCACTGAGAATCCTCATCTGAATTCTTCATTTTCCGGGATTTCTTTCTACTTTTTGGACCGTTGAGTTCAAAGAAGTTAATCCTTAAGTTTCTCTGCTCTTTTATATTTGTTGAAGTGATTGTCAAAGAATCATGGCCAAAGGAAAAGGCAAAGAAGTTCAATCTGGTCGAGGAAACGGAGCTGGCGAAGATCAGCAAAATGCGGTTGTAACAAGGTCTCGGGGGCAGAGTTCAGCAGCAGGAAGAACCAATGCAGGAAATCCGAGCCGCCAACAGGGGGAGAGCTCCGATCCGATCCGGGTAGGAGATTCTGAAGCAGTGCATTCTCCCAATCTGAACCGACCCGAGCAGCTCGCCACGTACCGATCCGACCAGGCTCCCCAGCTCCGAACCGACCCGACCTCCTATCTCCGATCCGACCCGATGCTTGGTGAAGCTGGAACCTCCACTTGAGTCCCTGCGAATGCTCCGATTCCAGCCACCAGGGTTAGTGATCAGGGTAATCCATCTGCGCCCATCACTCAAGGAGATTTCTCGCGCTTACTTGACATGCTTGAGAGCACAAGGGAGGCTATGAAAGTCCACGAGCGTACTAATCTCATGATGCAGGAAAATATGAGGCTCATGAGGCGGGAGATTAGTGAACTCCGTCGACAGAGAACTCCATCACCGGTTCGTCACACACCAGTGGATCAATCTTCATCTTCCGAGGAAGAGCAGCCCCTTGAACGAAGGCCGCTCGAACGACCTCGGAATGTGGAGCAGCTGACATTTGGATCTTTGGGATCTCGTGAGGATATTGCACGAGCGCTAGGAAACAATGACCCCACTCGGGGGCAAAGACTCCAATCCCCTCCTCCCGAGATCGACCGGGAGCGCAGGGAACGGAATCGAGCAGAGGCAGCTCGAAGAAGAAGGGCATCTCCTGAACAAGAGCCCAGAAGGAACTCGGATACTAGGGCCAGGGAACCTGAGCGGCCCTTAACTAATGCTGATGTGCAGGCAATGGTTCGCCAGATCATGTCCGAGAGCCGGAACTATACAAATGAAGATTATGGCATTGAACGAAGCCATACTCCCTTTACCGATGATATCCTCGACTTCCAATTTCCCCGACGCTTTAACTTGCCACAGATGGACAAATACAACGGAACGACTGATCCGGGACAGCATTTGATGTGATACTCGTGGCTCATGAATGCTGCTGCTTCCCCTGATGAAGTGAAGTGCAAAGCATTCCCAATCTACTTAGAAGATGTGGCACTGTTCTGGTTTACCCGACTTCCTCCTCGTTCGATTTCGAATTACAAGGAACTAAGCGAGCGTTTTATGAACCAGTTCCGACTCCATGCCCGAAAGTCCAAAAGTGTTATTGAATTATCGAGAATCAAGCAGGCTCCAGGAGAGTCTTTGAGGGCATATCTTGACCGTTTTAACCAAGCGGTGACTGAGGTCAGTGACCCGCATGAGCCCACTATTCTGATGGCATTGAAGGAAGGAGTCGACCCTGAATCCGAGTTCGGAGATTATCTTTCTGGAAAAACACCCTCCACAAGAGAGATATTCTACGAAAAAGCCGATATTTATCTAAGGCGAGAGGAGGCCAGGGCAAACCGAAAGAGAAAGTCTGAGACGGCTTCAAAAGAAAATGTACAGAGTAATATCGCCGTGAAGCAGTCTGGGGAAAGTTCTGGCAAGGTTGAAGTAAATGTGGGAAACAAGGGTGGAAACAACAATGCTGGAAGCGGGGGTAGCAACAACAATAACCGTAATCCGAACGGTAACAGAAGAAACAGAAATAGGGGAAGCGATCCTAACAAAAGACCCCGATTCCAGACCTACGAGAATTATACTCCATTGAACGACACCCTGGAAAATATTTACCTGGATACGTACAATGTTTTGCAGTACGAAAGGCCGCCACCTCGTGATTCGACCGAGAAAGAAATGGCGACAGGGAAATTTTGTCTATTTCATGGCACTCATGGGCATTCAACTAATGAATGTTGGCATTTGAGGGATGTGATTGAGAAGCTGTTGCATGAAGGAAAGTTGGATGAATACAAGGTTGCCCCGAGGGACAGGGGGCAAGGAGAGCAGGCTCCAAAACAGATTCTACCTGCTCCCAAGCCTACAGCGCAGCAGAAAGGTAAAGGAATTGTTATCAACTCCATAGTAGGCGGACCTCACCCGGCAATCCGAAGTTTCAGATCAATGGATCAATATGTAAATGCTGCCAAGCATCTAGACGTGAATGAAGGTGATGATTTGGAAGATATCACCCCTATAAAACAACAGAAGACCATGTTTGACGACGTGGTATTCCGCAGCCGAGATAATACTGGGATCCAGTCACCCACTGACGATCCGTTGGTTATTACTACCACCATTGGGCCGGCCTTGGTTCATAAGGTATTAGTAGACAACGGAAGTTCCGTTAATATTTTGTTTAAAAAGTCATTCGACCAGATGAAGCTTGAATCTGAAGATTTGAAGCCATGTGAAGGATGGATCAGAGGCTTCAACGGCGCGTCGACAGCTCCCATGGGATACATAGAGTTGCCCGTGACCCTGGGGCAAGGAGAACGTAGAAGAGTGCGGATGCTTCAGTTCGTAGTATTGGACGTAGATTCGCCTTATAATGCATTTTTGGGGAGGCCTGCCCTTGATGAATTTAGAGTTTCTATCGCCCCTTGGTGCTTGTTACTTAAGTTCCCAACCGAAGCCGGAACTGGAGTAATGAGAGGGGATCAGGTTTCCAAACGGGCCTGCTATGTGGTCGAACTAAAGATGTTGATGAAAGGACTTAACGTTGAGAGTAAAGATGCCTCGTCTCCCTCAAAGGGGGACTCGGCATAGCAATTAAAGAGATTGACCCCAAAGGAGTTGCCCAAAGGAACGCCTGAAGACCTGGATCCCAGAAAAGACGAGGAACCAGAGGCTAGGAATGCAACTCCTAATGAAGCGACAGTGGAAATTCCCATTGATGAAGCTGATCCGACAAAAGTTTTGAAAATTGGTTCTCAATTGGATCCACGTCGAGCTAAAGAACTAACGGACTTCTTGAAGGCAAACTTAGACGTATTTTCCTGGACCCATGCTGACATGTGTGGGATATCGCCATCCATTATAAGTCACAAATTGAATGTAAACCCGAAACATCCACCTGTGAAGCAAAAGAGACGCATGCTGGGCCCAGAGAGGTCGGCTGCTCTCAAAGAGGAAGTAGAGAAGTTGAAGCAGAATGGATTTGTTCGAGATTCGACATATCCCGACTGGATATCGAATCCCGTCTTGGTAAAGAAGCCAAACGGAAAGTGGCGGACTTGCATTGACTTTTCAGATTTAAACAAAGCTTGCCCAAAAGATAGTTTCCCACTTCCCAGGATTGACCAGCTTGTAGATTCGACAGCAGGTCATGAACTTCTTTCTTTCATGGACGCATATTCTGGATACAACCAAATTCCTATGCACAGACCAAGAACATACGAGCTTCATTACGAATTTGGGATTATATTGTTATGTCGTAATGCCATTCGGATTGAAAAACGCTGGAGCTACTTATCAGCGCTTGGTGAACAGAATGTTTTATAATCAAATAGGAAAACTATGGAAGTTTATGTAAATGATATGCTTGTCAAATCGAAGCAGTCCTCCAGCCATACGCAAGACTTGGCGGAAATGTTTGATATCCTGCAAAAGTACTGGATGAAATTGAATCCTCTGAAATGCTCATTTGGAGTGGCATCGGGAAAGTTCCTTGGCTTCATTGTGAGTTCCCAAGGAATTGAAATCAACCCTAGCCAGATAGCAGCGATTAGAAATATCGAAGAGCCGAGGAGAATTAAAGACGTCCAAAGTCTCGCAGGGAAAGTAGCGGCGCTGAGTAGATTCATCTCCAAAGCCACAGACAAATGTGTTCCGTTTTTTGATTTGATTAAAAGAGGAAAGAAGAACTTCGAGTGGACTCCAGACTGTGTTGAGGCTTTTCAAAATCTATTGGAACTGCTAGAGAAACCGCCGATTTTATCAAAGCCCGTAGATCACGAATAATTGTTTGTTTACTTGGCAGTCTCGGCTCACGCCGTCAGCACAGCCCTGGTTCGAGAAGAAGACAAAGTACAAAGGCCAGTGTATTATGTAAGCAAGAAATTAGCAGCGGCAGAGCGCAACTACCCAAAAATTGAGAAGCTTGCCTACAGTCTCCTGATTGCATCCCGAAAACTTCGTCACTATTTCCAAGCCCATCCAATAACCATATACACCGACCAGCCTTTATGGCAGGTGTTGCAGAGACCCGAAGCATCGGGAAGGTTGATCAAATGGAACATAGAACTAAGTCAGTTTGATTTGAATTTTCAACCACGAAAGTCAATCAGGGGGCAAGCTCTAGCAGACTTTATTGCAGAATTCACCATTCCAGAGGAGGAAGTAATCAATGACAGAGTGGTTAAGTCCGAGGATGAGCTAAAGATAAATCCGTGGAAACTATATACAGATGGAGCCAAGAACGACCGAAGGTCCGGAGCTGGAATCGTCTTAGTCACTCCCGAAGGACGGTCGTTATATTACGCCTTGCGATTAGAATTTTCGGCGACTAACAATGACTCTGAATATGAAGCCCTGATTGCCGGGCTGAAGCTTGCTAAAGACCTCGGAGTAAAAATGTTAGACATATTCTGTGACTCTAAAATTGTTGTTTGCCAAGTGCGAGAGGAATTTGTGGCTCGAGGACCTCGACTTATCGCCTACCTCAAGAAAGTGAAAGAGCTATTGAATAGCTTAGAGCGGTACAACATAACACACATTCCCAGAGTTGAAAACCAGAAAGCGGATAGGTTGGCGAAGTTGGCTAGTTCTGACAATCCAGAAGAGACTGAAATAATTCCAATTGAAACGTTGGAATTGCCAAGCTTTGAGTCAATGGAAATTGAGTTCGCTTTTGAAGCGGAACCAGAGAAGGAGTCGTGGATGACTCCAATTAAGAATTTCCTTAAGAATGGGACACTCCCATCAAAGAAGAGTGAGAAAAGAGCTGTAGTTTGCAAAGCTACCAGATATGTCATACAAGATGATACTCTTTATAGGCAAGGATTTTCTATGCCCCTGTTACGATGTATAGCACACGACGACATCAAGCGTGTACTAAGAGAAGTACACGAAGGTGAGTGTGGAGATCATACAGGAGGTCAAACTTTAGCAAAGAAGATATTGCGGTATGGATACTTCTGGCCTACGATCAATAAAGATGCAGCTGATTATTCACGACGCTGCGATAAGTGCCAGAGATTCGCCAAAATCCCCAGGGTACCGTCGACCCAACTTAAATCAATGGTGAGTCCTTGGCCATTTGCCACGTGGGGAATTGATATCATTGGACTTCTACCGATTGCTAAAGGAGGAGCTAAGTATGCAATAGTAGCCGTGGACTATTTTACGAAGTGGGTGGAAGCTGAGCCCTTGACCAAGATCACAGCAAGAAAGGTGATAAGTTTTGTGGTCAGAAATATCATATGCCGGTTCGGGATCCCAAGGACGATTATAACTGACAACGGAACCCAATTTGATAGTTCTGAATTCAGAAATTTCTGCCAGAAGTATAAGATAGACAAACGATATACTGCAGTTGCCTATCCGCAATCGAATGGGCAAGTAGAGGCAATAAACAAAGTAATAAAATCCATCCTCAAGAAACGATTAGAGCGTGCAAAGGCAAAGTGGGTTGATGAATTGCCCCTAGCTTTGTGGGCATATCGAACAACATTTAAAATGGCCACCGGTCATACCCCTTTCTCTCTCTCCTTTGGCTCAGAAGCTGTAATTCCAGTTGAACTAGAGGTTCCTTCCCACAGGGTGACATATTATGACCCGATGACGAATCGGGCACTCTTACTTGAGTCTCTTGATGAAGTCGAAGAGAAAAGGGACGAAGCAGATTTGCGTGCAGCAAGACATCGGCGTCAGGTGGCATGCTATTACGACAAAAAAGTTCGCCTCAGGACTTTTGAACCAGGAGATTTGGTGCTAAAGAGAGTCTTTCCATCCCTTCCTCACCATGGTCCAAAATGGGAAGGACCCTTTGTCATTCAACGGAAACTTGAAAAAGGAACCTTCAAGTTAACGACCGTAGATGGCGAAGAAGTCCCCAGAGCATGGAATGCCCAACACTTAATGCGATATTTGAGTTAAAAATGTTGTACTTTGTGTTATTTTTCTTATGAACTTTGTAATAAGGCACGACTTGCCTTGGGAAAATCTGACGATATGAATGATGAACTATAAAGTGGATGTAGGCTACGACTTAGCCGAACCACTATAAAAATACTGTGTGTTATTTACTTTTATGCATTTACATTCATCAGTTATTCTGTTGTGATTATAAAACACATGATGACTCAAAGCCTAAAAAGGTTGAAAACAGTTTAGACATGAAAAGAAGCACAACGACTATTTGTGCGATAAGACATAAAAGAATGAGAAAACGACATTCTTAACTCTAACTTTCCAGAGAGAAAGAGAGTATAAAAGCGTCTCCGACTGAGCGCTGAAAAAGAAATTCTCCTCCTAACTCTAACTTTCCAGAGAGAAAGAGAGTATAAAAGCGTCTCCGACTGAGCGCAGAAAAAGAAATTCTCCTCCTAACTCTAACTTTCCAGAGATAAAGAGAGTATAAAGGCGTCTCCGACTGAGCGCTGAGAAAGAAATCTTTCTCCGTTGAAAGACCGGGGAATAAATAGGTGACTGAGCTCGAACTCTAACTCTCAAGGGAAAGAGAGAGAGTATAAAAGAAATGCCAGGAAAAGCGACAGGTACTGACGAAACGGGAAGTGCTATCCCGTCAGAGAATCGGGAGCATTCAGATTGCTTGATTAAGCATTAAATAATTTGTAGGAATTGACTGGGGACACGTATGTATACGCATATTTCCCCCCTCCACAACTTCGTTTCATAACTATAGACATGCATTTTTACATAAGTGCAGATTTACTAACAAACAACCATTGCAGAAAATGAATTATTTTTATTTACAAATGAATGAATTTGTACAGGAAAATGGCTAAAAAAGAAAATGCAGGAGCTACTCTTGTAGCAGCAATTATTGGTTCACAAAATGCTAAAACCATACAGGACAATCCACTATTTAGATTTTGAATGAGCCTTGGATTTCTTGGCGGCTTTCTCCGCATCCTTTGCTTCTTTCTCAGCCTCCGTCAAGATTCGTTTTGACTTCTTTTTTCCCGAAGATGCGGTGCTAGAGCCAGTAGACTTCTTCCCGGAGGGCGGGGCGCTGGAATCAAGAGAAGATTTTTTAGCGAGTTCCTCTGTAATAGATCTAGTTGAGAGCTTAACAACTAACCTTGATCCCGCATCCACGACTGCGAGGGGTTTGAGGACTTCGGGGTCTAGCTCTTCAGCTTTTAATTGCAAGCGTTTGTCTTGATCGGCTTTCATTGCAGCCAAGGTAACATCATCAGCATTTTTTGACTCCCCGACTATTGCAACTTCTGGTTCCTCTTCATGCCCACCGTCTCCGCCATCGTCCTTCAAAGCTGCTATCATTTCTTCATCATGGGGAGTGGCGACCTTAGTTGGCTCACTTCCTTCTCCCAAGTCTATAGAAGCAGCCTTGTCTTCCCCTTTTTTGGCTTTATCTGCGGGCTTTGTCCCAGCGATGGCTCCCTGAGTCACATCTGTCTTTACGGATGATTCAACACCTACAGAATGAGAAGCAACAGTTATCAAGTCAGGCGAAAACAATGGGTCTTTCATCGATTGTTCAATCACGTGGCGAAAGGTAGAAATAGCCTTGGCAAATTGAGGAGAAAAGGTAGGGATACCTTCCGAAGACTTTTCTGCGGGGGTGGCTACTACCTCTGGTGTTGTTTCAGGAATAGGGGATAGCAGAGTTGTTCGGATAATTCCCGGATTTTCAGGATCATACCCCTCTACTTCAGAAGTTGCAGGGGCAGAAGAAGAGGAACCAGCTTCGAGAACAGTTTTTTGTTTAGACTTCCGTCTCTCTTCTTCCATGGCCTCAGCAATAAGGCGGCGCCCTTCAGCTAGGCGCTCCGGTTCATCATCCCTTAAGTATTTCTCCATCAGTTTATCTTCATCGAGGGAATCGACCTTAAGTTCCTCTTTTTCCCACTCGACAATCTGATTCCATACTTGAACTAGAGTGGATGGATAGTCCTCGATCCAAGAATTGTTTCGGCAACGAATAATATGTGTGAAGAATTCAATCATTAGTTCGCAGAAACCCTGAATATCAGCCTCCGCCTCCGATAATTGCTTGCGGACTTCCTCCGCAGATTTGATGGCACACTCCACATTGCCCTCGGCCAGGGCAGCCCTGTTCTCTGCCTCCAACAGCTTTGAAGCCAAGTCGGCATTCTTCTTTTCTAATTCAGCACTCCTCTTTGCTAACTCGGCGTTTTTCCGTTCAAGCTCAGCATAAGCAAGGCGTGTCTTAGCAGCTTCTGACTTGGCCTCGTCAGCTTGCTTTTTTAATTCAGAGCGCTCCTGAGTGTGAGATTCAAGCAAGTCATGATAACGCTTTTGCATGTCCTCGAATTGTTGTTTAAAGTTAGAAGCATCCCTTTGAGCAACGGCTAGTTGAGCTTGAGTGTCTTCCAAATCCTTTCCTAGAGCTTTTAAGGCCTTGGCATCCTCCTCCGCGGTCTTTTGCATTGAGTCGGTATTTGTGATTAAAGTGCGGATGACTCTGGAGAGGTTGCGTGAATATTTAAACATCTCAGAATACTGCTTTTCCACCGCATCAATCTTTGCTTTGGCCTCATCTGCCCACTTAGAAGAAATAGGTTCAAGGGCAGGTAAAAAAGTCAAAGTCTCGAAGTAGTGCTCGGGAAATTGCTCCTCCAAATATGCCCGCTTTACTGCAGTTTCCGCATCTAGTGGGGGAGGAGCGGGGATTGATAATTCGGTGTCCCTGTGTGAAGAGGATTCGGTAATCTCTTTGTCTGTCCTAGGTCGTTTAGTAGCAGGGACCTTGTGCTTACTTCGAGACCCAGTTTCTTTTGGAGGAGTTCTATCCCTACTGCGCTTTTCATGGGAAGAAGTGGAGTCTTTAGATGGTGGTCTGTCCTCTTCCCTACGGCTCTGATAACCCTTGTATTTCTCTTGTTCTGGCCGAACTGGTGAGCGAGAACGTGAGGGTCGAGAGCGATAAGGATCGTAAGGCCTTCTCTCATCCCTGCCGCGATCATCACGACGATCATATTCGACATCCTGAGGAGGATTGGACATGCTGCGACGAAGCTTTCTTATATCGTAGTAAGATTGAGACATCGTACCTGCACGGTAAAACAAACGAAGTTTAGAATTAATGAATTCACGAAGAAAGAGGTGCAATGAATGCTAATGCTGTTGTGTAAAGTGTATCCTAAGTGGTGTGTTTCCCCCCAACCAACCCGAATCTGAAGCTAGACTAGTACGGGCAGACTCTTTGGCCTTAGCGGGAGTGGTCTCTTCAGAAGAGGTGAAGACTAGAGGATCCTTCCTGAAATCCTCTGAAGTGTATATAGTCTTAGGTAAGGGGAGATCCCCCAAACCCTGAAATATTTGCTCATCAGTACTAGGGACATCCCCCTCGGAAGCATGAAGTGGCGACCCTTGGGAGGATTTTGACTTTTCCAGAGAAGTAGCCTCCTCAGGGGCAGTATATCCTTCACGATGCTCTTCGGCCAGGTTAGCCAATTCATCATCTTGTGTAGAAGATGGAGAAGGTGAAGTTTGAAGAGGCGTTGTAGGAACTCCTGAGCCTTCTCCTATCTCTGGGACTACCTCCACTGGAGGAATGTATGCATATGGAGCTGTCCCGTGACCGATGCTACGAAAAACGGATAACAACCCATGAAAGTGAAGGTATTCGTCTTTAAGGACTTCGTCGATAGTCAAGAATTTCTGATCGCCATTAAGAAGTCGGTGCATCCGATCAAAGAACACCTGATCTGATATTTGTTTGGGATTGTCGACTGCAAACGAAAAGGAAAACAAGTTAAGGTGATGATTCAAGTGTATAGAGCCCGGATTTAGAAAATCAGTGCTTTACTTGATTTTATCCACCTCCTGGCGCATCCAGGCTGTCGCTTCACGTAGAACCATTCTAGTCTGGAATCTCCAGCTTTGCTGCTGAATGGTGCTGAGATTATCTTCCTTTTTGGAACTGACTCAAAGTAGCAGAAAGATGGAGTCTCTCGAGTCCGATGCTTGAAATTATAGAAGAAGTGAACATCATCGAACGTGAGCTCTGTGCCTAAGATTTCACGATATGCTATGTACAAGGTGTGCAAATAGGCATATGAATTGGGATGCAACTGCATGGGGGCAATCCGCATTTGTCTTAAAAAATCAACGATGAAAGGAGAGAATGGAGGAATGGCGCCGACCATGCACATCAATCGAGTGACCACCATATATCTTTCTGGAGGGTTGTGGGGCGGTCAGAGCGTGAAGGCACTAGAGTGTCCCTTTTCATTATCCCATACTTTAAGCAAATTCGGACAAGTCGATCGTTGTCGATTGTTGATTCAACGGAGTCTGGAGGTGATTCCAATATAATGGCCGATTCAAATTCATCAGGGGCTCGATCGTCACCAATTCCTCCTTCCTCCTACCCAGAGAAACTTCGTTCTCTGAAGACACCTCGTTGCTTTCTGGATTTCCAACCCCGTAATCTGGACCCTCACTGTCGCATTCTCGATCCGAAGGAGAAGATATATCCTCGAGAGTGATTTTGTTAGAAGTTTCCGGGGCTTCTTTCCTCTCAGCTAGTCTGGAAGAGCGTCTGGGTCTCATTGTCATAGAACTATTGAAGAAGAAATAGCACGAATTAGAGTAAATTAGCCCGTACCCCCCTATGCATGTGTGTGAACTAAAGTGTGTGCAGCGAATGTGAGAAGTGCAAAGTAAAGGTGCAACAATGTAAGACGAAACTTTGAAGAGAAAGTGATAGTCAGAGTAGTTCTTAATGTTCTTTTATGTCCGCAAGGCACTATCCTAACTGTTCATGAAGTTGGAAGTAATATCTTTTAAATAGTTGGATGAAAGTTTGCGTTTTGGATGGAGTAGTTTTCGGTTCGGATGCATACACCAGGTTCAGATCGGATAGGCAAGGTCACGTGTTAGCTTAAAGCAAAGGCTCACGCTTAGAGAGATATATCCGGATCGGTTCGGAGATTGACTCTCGGAGCGGGTCGGATTAACCTGGATAACCAGGCCCCTATTCTCTCTTTTGTTTCACAACCAGGTCCGATCCGAACGCATAAGTCTTGACCTCCATTTTATTTATAGATCTGACCCGACCCGGTCAAACAAGTTAAGTCTCATTTCTTTGCCCTATTGCTCCGACCCGGTCCGGCTCTGTGAATTTCTCTCTTTTCCTTTTTTCCTACTGTTCCCCCACCCGAACCGATCTCCTTCAATTTCCTTCCTCTTTCTCCTCTTAAGTAGCGAACCCAACTCGATATCCCAAGCTTTAATTAAAGTCAAGTGATTAAACGCTCAAGTATTCAACAACGAGTCACAATAACCTCCTCCAACGCCTCGAAATGGCATCGATGCCATTAACGACGAAGGCGGAGGATGAAGGAAGCCGTGGCGGTGGAATTAGTCAATTACCTTGATAGAATCGTTCAACTTAACTGCGAATGTGAATTAGAAACGATTATGGCAATGAGATTCAAGATTACAAGACTACCTATGTATTTGATTCAAAGATTGAAGTGAGAATTTTGAAGTTTCTTGGAAAGACTAAGGCTTCGATGTGGAATCGGTTCGGTTGAGCAAGAACAATGAATGAAAGAAAAGCAGAAAAGTGAAGCAAATTTATATAAAAAACAAGCTGACTATTCGTATTCCCGATCGGACCGGTTCGAAAAGCCCAACGACGCAGCTTGGCCCACCAATCCATTGCAGAGTATAGGAAGAAGGAGATCCGTTCGGGTCGGAACCCAAATCAGAAATCCGTTCGGGTCGGAATCCGAACCGAACAGGATGTAGTACGACAGCTTGGCATGTGAATTCAAAGAGAAGGATGAAGGCGTCGTGCAAGAGCAATCAAAGCATGCTCCGTTTCCAACAGAAGCATCCTTTGAGGGGGCAAAGTGTTAGCTAACTTTATGAACTAGGCAGCACAAAGTCAAGTTATCAGACATTGAAGAGCATTGTTAATTAGAAGACTTCGGTTCGGATCGGAGAAGACACTACAACCTAGATCGGACAGCTGCAATCGTTCGGGTCGGGTCAGAGCAACGTATCGGTTCGGGTCGAGTAAAATCTTCTGTTCGGATCGGTGAACTGTTGCTGAGGAAATTGGTAAGGCATATCTATTCGGATCGGAGAGCAACATAATCTCAATTGGATTGGAAAGCCACCTGTTTGCCACGGAAATAGATCGGAGCGAAGCAGATTAAAGAAGAGAGAGCGCTGCCACCAAGCCAATCCGGGTCGAATCGGGTATCCCGATCCAAACCCCTTATATGTGTGTCACCGACCCGAGCCCATTTTCCATATCATTCTGCAGCAAAAGCGCCTGGATATCCGGATCGGCTATGACCAATTCCTACCCATAACGTTCATTACTCTGATGCGTTGTCAACACAGTAATTCATCCGAACCCGAGGCTAATGGGATGGACGACACGTGGCTCCGATCCGGATCAGGTTTTGAGCAAATTCACACCTATAAATACCCCGTCTGGAGACAAAGAAAAGGATCTTTTTTGGGCACTTCGAAAATTCAACCACCTCCATAGTCCACGCTCCAATACTCCCGGAGAATCCAAATCATCTTTTATTATTTGTTTTAGTCAATTGAGTGAATATAAGTGAGTTGTGAGTGGAATCAAGAGAATCTTACATTGTATTTGCAATTGAATCATTGAATATAGTAAAAGATAAGTGGACGTAGGCATTTCTTCGCCGAACCACTATAAATCCTGTGTGTTCATTTTCATTTTTATCTCATCTCATTTGCTTTTAATCAATTTGGGTGTTAGAACCACTTTTTGGTCTAACAATCGAAGTAAAAATGTGATTTTTATATATTGAACATCGAAGTAAAAATGTGATTTTTATATATTGAACATCGAAGTAAAAATGTGATTTTTATATATTGAACATCGAAGTAAAAATATGATTTTTATATATTGAATAGCGAAGTAAAAATTCGATTTTTATATATGTAGTGGCTACGGGCGAAGAAAGTGATAAGAGACGAGAACAGTGAAGATTTCCTGCATTGGAAGTGCCGTGGAGATTAGGATAGCTATTGGTGAGAACTTCTCACTCTTCAATTTCTTTTTCTAGTTATATATATACTAGGATGCAGACGGTATTTAGTAGCACCCGACACCCGTCATCCACAGACCATGGATGGCTTGTTTGTTTAATTGTTTGGTTGTGTAGTTGGTTAGATTATTTGGTTTGGAATTGAATTGTTTGGTGAAATGAAATTGATGTGATTGATGTGTGAATGGCGTGGGCCTTCACTAGACCGGGGATAAGGCTAGGCCTCGTCCCGTTTCTAGTATTGTGCCGTTATGCCGCCGAAATTTTCTAAAATAAGTTAGAAAATAAAAATATCATTTTATTTAAAGAATGAACTGAATAGAAATTCATATGTTAAAATAAAATGTTTTATCGTTAAAAATATATAATTTTTAACGTGAATATGAATATAGTGAATGTGAATAAATAAATATTCATTTACAAACCGGACGGTTTGTTTATGTACACCTATTTGAAGGACATTGATTGGGACGATAAATTTTACACATCGCCCAACTGCACAAATAAAATATGTGTTTAATTGTTTGAAACCCCACACGGGTGTTGGGATGAAATTTGAAGTTCACTCATCCTGATTGGTTAAATATGTCGATCGATGTATTGACAGGCTGTTATAAGCGTTAGATATTTATATTTGATGCTTATACAGTGTAGTGCACTTTGGTTGATGGTTGATTATTTTCAGTGCTATTATATACGTGTGATGTATGAAAATCCATATAATTAACATTATATGGTGATTGATTGGGCCTCATTCCAATTTAGAAGATAAAGAATATTTTAATAATAAAATTTACAACTTTATCAATATAAAGTAAAGGTTCATGTGTTGACTGTACTCATCCGTTGAGATCAGTCATGTGCTGAACGAAATATTTTGATAATAACAAATATTTTGATAATAGGAAATATTTGAAATAGAATATTTGAAAATAGAAATACATTAAGCCGTGTTGATTAGATTGACGCCATTTTGACGTGAACGATATTTATATCGATTTTATTCATTTCGAAATGAATTGAATTGAAAACGATTTCGAAATGAATTGAATTGAAAACGATTTCGAAATGAATTGAATAGAAAACGAATTTGATTTGAATTGAATATATAACGAATTTGATTTCAATGGAATATATAACGAATTTGATTCGAATAGAAAACCAATTTGAATTGAATCGAATAGAAAACCAATTTGAATTGAATCGAATAGAAAACGACTTTGGAATTGAAAGCGAATTGAAATGAATTCAAATTGAATTGAATAGAAATGAAATTTAAAACGAATTTATAAAGAAGAATTCAATTTTGATTTGAATTGAAATGGAAGTTGAAAATGTTTTTGAAACGAATTCAAAACTATCTATATAATTCGTTTTAAATAGAAATCGACAAAATATATATTATATATATTATATATATAATATAATGGCCCGAATAGAACGCGCCGCGACGCGGCAGTTCGCGAATTTCGACCATTTATTTCAAACGGACATTACGGGAGATCCGACCGTCGGATTCTCCTGAAACCGGAACCGTTGGGTTCGTATCGAAAAGAGCTTTCTAACGAATATTAGAAATTTGAAATCTAACGGTTGGATTTGGAATTATGTCCAAATCAAATTTGAAAAAGGTCGTTGTAAGTGCAGTTCGATGGCCGTTGATGGAATTCGACTGTACGGGCCTTGATAAAATTATTAAAAATAGTAATAATTCGTGTAAAATCATAAGAAATGATTTAAAAAGAATTGGGATGAAATACTCCATATTTATAAAGATAAAAATAGATTTTTATCGAAATGAACTAGTTTTGAACTAGAATTATAATTCTATTTATTTTTAAATAAATAAATTGAATTTGAAATGGTTTTGAAAATGACCAGAATTTCCAATGATTGCGTTGGAATGGATTTGAATCAAAATTGTCTTCGGAATATTTCGATGTTGGAATTCGTGATTATACAGATGTTGTTATGGAAATTTGAAAGATATATTTATATCGTTATCTCCAATACGACATTTGTTAATCGTAGAATTTGATATTGAATATAAGCCGATATATTTTCTATTCGGAGCCTTGTATTGAATATCAAATGTGATTTGGATTTGTCGTGAATGGTGTCTTCATTAACACTGTTCTTGAACCCAGTTGAGAAAAGATTAAATCTTTTTATTTAGATTTAATGAAGTGTACCAATTAAATAATATTTAATTGGAATTGAATTGGTACTGATTTTTGGGTTTATCGTGAACAGTGTTTTAAATAACACTTGTTCTTTAACCCGATAATTAATGGAATGTGATTTTGGGTTTATCGTGAACCGTGTTTTAAATGACACTGATTCTTTAACCCAGTCGAAGATTAAAACTAAGTGGAGTTCTAATGAATCTTTAATTAGATTGAAATGATCGAAAATCGAGTATCACCAGTTTTTCTCCAGGCGATAGTTAAATCTTTAATAAGATTTGAACGTGAAATGGTAATTGAATTTACCGATAACACTGTGGTGTTAGATATGAAGTATTACCAGTTTTACTTCATGGGATGAATAGGTTGGGATTGGGAAATTAAAACAAATGGTTACTTCGGTAAGGTTCGTTAATCCCGACTAGTTGAATCAAAATTCAAAAGAAGATTAAAGAATAAATTAAAGAGTTTATCTTTGATAAAATTAATGGGAACCTTTCCCTATGAATGTGAAATTTAGAAACTAACTGTCGGTTAGCTAAGCAGAATGGTTTTCTGGATATTGATCTGATGTCGGTTTCGGCCTTCGGGGTTAATATTTGGGGAATTATTCTCTTGATTAATTTACGGTTAGTGACTGACGAATTGGAATGAGGCGTATGTTGTGTTTGTGTAACACTTATTTAAAATATACGCGAGTTATTCGGAAAGACCGGGTTTATCCCATTCTGAATAACTGATACGACGAAAAGTCGAAGATGAAGACGATGGTCGAAGACCAGAGGTCTTCACGTCGTTTGGGTGATTACTGATGATCTTGATTGGGCTGTACACCCAAGAAGATGGAAACAGTCGGTGATCGTCCAGACGTACTTGGAGATCGATGGATATGCAGGGTACTAGGTGCCTCCGGTTTCGTTCAGACCCAGAACGAACTTGTAAATGGACTGTGTGTCTGACATTGGATTTTAGTCCGTGTGATTGATCTCTATTAAATATATATCTGTTTGGCAGCGGAGAATTTATTCTCTTGCTTAACGCCCTTCTCTGAGACGTACGAGCTCAGGGGTTATATATTGATGGATATCAAACGCATGGAGTGAATTGCCTGTGTGGCATGCCTAAGTGGCAATGGATCGAGGCTTCTGTTGGAAAGCAAAGTCTTGTGGTGATGATCAAAGCACGGCCTTTGTAGCGTAGCTTTGTGTAACGTTTACTTCGCGAGTTTCACACCCGATATGAACCAAAAACGAGAGACGGAACTCAGGGAGGGCATGCGTTTCTTTCTAGTTAGAAGTGGCGTCAGTGGTTTTACACGCCCTGACGAGTTTGACTTATGTGGTTGTTGCTGTTGCGAGGCGCCTCGGTTATATCGGTTTCGGCCGATGCATTCTGGTCGACAGACGGACCAGACCTACGCCCCATAGGGCGGGGAAACGCATGTTCAGGGTTTAAGTTTAATCCACATCGGTGGACTGGCCCTGACGATCCAAGGGCCCACCTGAGTCTGGGTCCTGTGGCTCGGGCTAGAGAGTCACGAATCGGTTGAGGACTATCTTTTGCCTCGGTTCATAGATGGAAATCCAATTTCCAAATACGTGACTTTGCGATTTTGATTGTATAACCTATATATGGCGACATAGTGGTATGGGGCATTCATGCCGCCTATGATTGATATTTATGATTTGAAGTTGTTTTATACACTATGCACTTATACCAGTATCAAATGATTTGTTTTAAACGTATCAAGCATTCTTGGCTATTATAAGGTAAAAACCCTATCCCCCGGCTTGCGTTGCATTGTGTGATAGGACCTGGGTCTTATAATAGCTTCATTTTTCTTTATTTAGCATTGCGCTGTTGTTTTATGCACTGGTGTTCTTGGGAGGAAACCCGTTCCGTGTTATACGGCGTGGTCCCTTGATTTACCAAACTTTAAAAATAAAGATTAACTGTTTTAGTTCTCACACCAGTCACATGACTGACCTGGAGTTTATTGTTTTAACCTAAACTCTGGGTGCCCTTATTTTTGACGGGCAGCTAGTAGTTTTGGTTTTGCAGATTTATATTCACAGGATCCTGGTTTACAGCTGGAATGATATCCGGAAAGCTTTGTATTCGTATATCTCTTCTAGTTGTGTATTGTATTATTTTCCGCTGCTATGTATTTAAATGTAATTTAAATCTCTGATATTTCTGTGTAGGATTCATTTATACTCTGTATATTCTTGTAATCTGATGCATTGTTGTAATATACAATGAAATGTTCTATTGTATGTGTTCTGTTTTGTCTTGTTCTCGAACTATCCGACACTTTCCTTTACGGGGAAGTTACGGGTTTTTACAGTTGGTATCAGAGCTTTGGTTTACAAAGCTAGAGAACAAGGCACATTAGAACCATACGGAAGAATTCATCAGATATTGGATTAGTAAAATCCAATGAGAATGACTCGTTAGAGATAGGATCAGTAGTATCCTAGAACGAGTGTGAAGAGTATATTTTTAAAATGAAAACAATTTTTGTTTTGAAAATCTAAATCAACTATTCGTATTTGATTATTTATTTCATATTGATTAGGACAGTCCAGTATATAAAGATTTTGCATATACGCCTTGCAAACGTGTATTTGAAGTTTTAATATACTGGATAGATATAGAATCACACTCTAGTCGCCCGGAGATGATTCTGATGATAGTTCGAACATCATCAGAATTGGTATTCGTGTTTCGAAGGTGTGATATCTATATATTTCCTATTGACTGGTGTGAGAACCAAAATTAGATAGGACCAATTGTTGTGATTTGGCATCAAAAATCTGATTTTTTGACTATGTATCAAAGTTATGAATTTCAAAAGCTAATCAACTAATGGATTGATGGTTGTGTTGTTGATTATTGGTTGATTAATTAAATTTTGAACCATTATGCCTAATTGTACCAAATATTGAACTGTATTGAAAATTAGTTGCATTTGCTTGCATATACATGTGCTTACATTGAACAGGTCATAGCAAGGAGGCTAGAGCAGATAATAAAATTTGTTTGCCCGACAAATAGGTACATGTTTACTATAATTTACTATTTTGTTTGGGTGATGATGATTTTATGAGCCTATTGGCTAGCCGCTTGGCTTTTTCTTTTTCTTTTTGAGATCAGAAGGCCTATATGGCAATTTCGGGATTTTCCCGTGGCTCCTTGTGCGGGGGAGGTTATGGCGAAATTTTTCAAAAATTTAGGGTGTTAGCCAAATTTTTGAAAATTTGAAAATTCTCAGAAACTAAAAAGTTGGAGAATGAAAGACAGATCGAACGTAGGGTTGATTAATCAAACCACTTTCGACTTTGTTCCTTTTCGGGGACGAAAAGTTTTAAGTGGGGGAGATTGTAACAACACGAAAATCTGGGCCAGTTTAAAATTTTTATTTTGGCAATTTTAGTGAATTTTGAATATTTAAAATAGATTATTTTAAATAATATCGACGAGAAATTTATTTTGAATATAATTATAACGTATATATTATATACGCCGTCGTTAGAATATATAATATTTATATATAAATATAAATAGAATTGAAAATGGCGCGGTAGTTCGATAATTCGATTTCAAACTTCAATTGAATGTACCGGGTGCAAAACAATCCGGATTTTAGTGAAACCAAAAACATTAGGATCTAATTGATAATATCTTTCCAACGAATCCGAAAAATCGAAATTTCATAGCGGGAATCAAAAAATATGTCCAGTTGAATATTCTGAATAGTCACTATGGAATTCAGGCCTTTAAAAATGGAAATTTTGCAAACGACCTCGGATTTTGACGAAACCACTTTTGTTGGGTCCGTGATGTCAAGTTATTGCTAGATTCTAAATTTCATAATTTTTCGAATCAATATGTGAGCATGGTAAAGGAAAACGCGTTTGACCAGTTTCAGTTGATTTTAATCGACTGGAAATTGGCCATTTTTCAAACGGTCTCAGAATTCGACGAAACTAGTTTTGTTAGGACCGTATCGTCAATACGAAGCTAGAAAATATTTTTCTGGAATTTTTCTAGTTAGTATGTGGCCCCGGTAAATTGAAATGCGCGTTCAAATTCAATATATAGAGTTATATGTTGATTTTAACAGAAACTGATCGAAATGGTCGAATCAGCTTACGATACATATACCATTGTGTTCGGACCGGGGGTAAAACGCTATGGACGACAGGCGGTGGGTTTCGTTTCGTGTTCGAAATAAAAGGTTACTTTTTGGTGGAATATAAAAATAATAAAATAAATTATATAAACACTTGGCCCCCTTTTCTCTCTTCATATCCCGTTCATTTCGAAAGAAAAAAAAAGAAATTTCCCAAATCGATGTCGCGCCTCCTCCTCCGCTGCCATCGCCTCCTCACCTCCGCCTGTCCTTCCTCCAACCGCGTCGCCTCTCTCTTCTCCCCCCCCCATCCTCCTCTGATCCCCTCCTTCTTGCTCAGTCCTCGTTCCTCTCTCCTTTCCCATACGACACGCGAAGCCCCTCCTCAAACCCACCGCGAGACCCCTACCCAAACCGCACCGGAATCCGCCACCTCCCTGGCCGCCTACCACCGCAGCGAACCCCACCTATCCTGTTCATCGAAACCAGAAAACCCCCTCCTCCTCCTTATTCCATTGTTAGTTTTTAATTTTAATTATATAGTTATTTATTTTTATTTGGTTACAGTAATTAATTTTAAAGGGAAAAAAAATCAGTTTTTAAATGTTTGAAAACTGAAAAAAAAAATTAGAATAAAAAGTTTATATTTTTACTAGGAGGAAGCTTATATTTTAGAAATATTAAAAAACTGATTTTTATATTTTAGAAATATTAAAGAAGTGATTTTTATATTTTAGAAATATTAAAGAAGTGATTTTTATATATTGAACATCGAAGTAAAAATGTGATTTTTATATATTGAACATCGAAGTAAAAATGTGATTTTTATATACTGAACATCGAAGTAAAAATGTGATTTTTATATATTGAACATCGAAGTAAAAATGTGATTTTTATATATTGAACATCGAAGTAAAAATGTGATTTTTATATATTGAACATCAAAGTAAAAATGTGATTTTTATATATTGAACATCGAAGTAAAAATGTGATTTATATATATTGAACATCGAAGTAAAAATGTGATTTTTATATATTGAACATCGAAGTAAAAATGTGATTTTTATATATTGAACATCGAAGTAAAAATGTGATTTTTATATATTGAACATCGAAGTAAAAAAATGATTTTTATATATTGAATAGCGAAGTAAAAATTTGATTTTTATATATGTAGTGGCTACGGGCGAAGAAAGTGATAAGAGACGAGAACAGTGAAGATTTCCTGCATTGGAAGTGCCGTGGAGATTAGGATAGCTATTGGCGAGAACTTCTCACTCTTCAATTTCTTTTTCTAGTTATATATATACTAGGATGCATACGGTGTTTAGTAGCACCCGACACCCGTCATCCACAGACCATGGATGGCTTGTTTGTTTAATTGTTTGGTTGTGTAGTTGGTTAGATTATTTGGTTTGGAATTGAATTGTTTGGTGAAATGAAATTGATGTGATTGATGTGTGAATGACGTGGGCCTTCACTAGACCGGGGATAAGGCTAGGCCTCGTCCCGTTTCTAGTATCGTGCCGTTATGCCGCCGAAATTTTCTAAAATAAGTTAGAAAATAAAAATATCATTTTATTTAAAGAATGAACTGAATAGAAATTCATATGTTAAAATAAAATGTTTTATCGTTAAAAATATATAATTTTTAACGTGAATATGAATATAGTGAATGTGAATAAATAAATATTCATTTACAAACCGGACGGTTTGTTTATGTACACCTATTTGAAGGACATTGATTGGGACGATAAATTTTACACATCGCCCAACTGCACAAATAAAATATGTGTTTAATTGTGTGAAACCCCACACGGGTGTTGGGATGAAATTTGAAGTTCACTCATCCTGATTGGTTAAATATGTCGATCGATGGATTGACAGGCTGTTATAAGCGTTAGATATTTATATTTGATGCTTATACAGTGTAGTGCACTTTGGTTGATGGTTGATTATTTTCAGTGCTATTATATACGTGTGATGTATGAAAATCCATATAATTAACATTATATGGTGATTGATTGGGCCTCATTCCAATTTAGAAGATAAAGAATATTTTAATAATAAAATTTACAACTTTATCAATATAAAGTAAAGGTTCATGTGTTGACTGTACTCATCCGTTGAGATCAGTCATGTGCTGAACGAAATATTTTGATAATAACAAATATTTTGATAATAGGAAATATTTGAAATAGAATATTTGAAAATAGAAATACATTAAGCCGTGTTGATTAGATTGACGCCATTTTGACGTGAACGATATTTATATCGATTTTATTCATTTCGAAATGAATTGAATTGAAAACGATTTCGAAATGAATTTAATTGAAAACGATTTCGAAATGAATTGAATAGAAAACGAATTTGATTTGAATTGAATATATAACGAATTTGATTTCAATGGAATATATAACGAATTTGATTCGAATAGAAAACCAATTTGAATTGAATCGAATAGAAAACCAATTTGAATTGAATCGAATAGAAAACGACTTTGGAATTGAAAGCGAATTGAAATGAATTCAAATTGAATTGAATAGAAATGAATTTTAAAACGAATTTATAAAGAAGAATTCAATTTTGATTTGAATTGAAATGGAAGTTGAAAATGTTTTTGAAACGAATTCAAAACTATCTATATAATTCGTTTTAAATAGAAATCGACAAAATATATATTATATATATTATATATATATAATATAATGGCCCGAATAGAACGCGCCGCGACGCGGCAGTTCGCGAATTTCAACCATTTATTTCAAACGGACATTACGGGAGATCCGACCGTCGGATTCTCCTGAAATTGGAACCGTTCGGTTCGTATCGAAAAGAGCTTTCTAACAAATATTAGAAATTTGAAATCTAACGGTTGGATTTGGAATTATGTCCAAATCAAATTTGAAAAAGGTCGCTGTAAGTGCAGTTCGATGGCCATTGATGGAAATCGACTGTACGGGCCTTGATAAAATTATTAAAAATAGTAATAATTCATGTAAAATCATAAGAAATGATTTAAAAAGAATTGGGATGAAATACTCCATATTTATAAAGATAAAAATAGATTTTTATCGAAATGAACTAGTTTTGAACTAGAATTATAATTCTATTTATTTTTAAATAAATAAATTGAATTTGAAATGGTTTTGAAAATGACCAGAATTTCCAATGATTGCGTTGGAATGGATTTGAATCGAAATTGTCTTCGGAATATTTCGATGTTGGAATTCGTGATTATACAGATGTTGTTATGGAAATTTGAAAGATATATTTATATCGTTATCTCCAATACGACATTTGTTAATCGCAGAATTTGATATTGAATATAAGCCGGTATATTTTCTATTCGAAGCCTTGTATTGAATATCAAATGTGATTTGGGTTTGTCGCGAATGGTGTCTTCATTAACACTGTTCTTGAACCCAGTTGAGAAAAGATTAAATCTTTTTATTTAGATTTAATGAAGTGTACCAATTAAATAATATTTAATTGGAATTGAATTGGTATTGATTTTTGGGTTTATCGTGAACAGTGTTTTAAATAACACTTGTTCTTTAACCCGATAATTAATGGAATGTGATTTTGGGTTTATCGTGAACCGTGTTTTAAATGACACTGATTCTTTAACCCAGTCGAAGATTAAAACTAAGTGGAGTTCTAATGAATCTTTAATTAGATTGAAATGATCGAAAATGGAGTATCACCAGTTTTGCTCCAGGCGATAGTTAAATCTTTAATTAGATTTGAACGTGAAATGGTAATTGAATTTACCGATAACACTGTGGTGTTAGATATGAAGTATTACCAGTTTTACTTCATGGGATGAATAGGTTGGGATTGGGAAATTAAAACAAATGGTTACTTCGGTAAGGTTCGTTAATCCCGACTAGTTGAATCAAAGTTCAAAAGAAGATTAAAGAATAAATTAAAGAGTTTATCTTTGATAAAATTAATGGGAACCTTTCCCTATGAATGTGAAATTTAGAAACTAACTGTCGGTTAGCTAAGCAGAATGGTTTTCTGGATATTGATCTGATGTCGGTTTCGGCCTTCGGGGTTAATATTTGGGGAATTATTCTCTTGATTAATTTACGGTTAGTGACTGATGAATTGGAATGAGGCGTATGTTGTGTTTGTGTAACACTTATTTAAAATATACGCGAGTTATTCGGAAAGACCGGGTTTATACCATTCTGAATAACTGATACGACGAAAAGTCGAAGATGAAGACGATGGTCGAAGACCGGAGGTCTTCACGTCGTTTGGGTGATTACTGATGATCTTGATTGGGCTGTACACCCAAGAAGATGGAAACAGTTGGTGATCGTCCAGACGTACTTGGAGATCGATGGATATGCGGGGTACTAGGTGCCTCCGGTTTCGTTCAGACCCAGAACGAACTTGTAAATGGACTGTGTGTCTGACATTGGATTTTAGTCCGTGTGATTGATCTCTATTAAATATATATCTGTTTGGCGGCGGAGAATTTATTCTCTTGCTTAACGCCCTTCTCTGAGACGTACGAGCTCAGGGGTTATATATTGATGGATATCAAACGCATGGAGTGAATTGCCTGTGTGGCATGCCTAAGTGGCAATGGATCGAGGCTTCTGTTGAAAAGCAAAGTCTTGTGGTGATGATCAAAGCACGGCCTTTGTGGCGTAGCTTTGTGTAACGTTTACTTCGCGAGCTTCACACCCGGTATGAACCAAAAATGGGAGACGGACCTCAGGGAGGGCATGCGTTTCTTTCTAGTTAGAAGTGGCGTCAGTGGTTTTACACGCCCTGACGAGTTTGACTTATGTGGTTGTTGCTATTGCGAGGTGCCTCGGTTATATCGGTTTCGGCCGATGCATTCTGGTCGGCAGACGGACCAGACCTACGCCCCATAGGGCGGGGAAACGCATGTTCAGGGTTTAAGTTTAATCCACATCGGTGGACTGGCCCTGACGATCCAAGGGCCCACCTGAGTCTGGGTCCTGTGGCTCGGGCTAGAGAGTCACGAATCGGTTGAGGACTATCTTTTGCCTCGGTTCATAGATGGAAATCCAATTTCCAAATACGTGACTTTGCAATTTTGATTTTATAACCTATATATGGCGACATAGTGGTATGGGGCATTCATGCCGCCTATGATTGATATTTACGATTTGAAGTTGTTTTATACACTATGCACTTATACCAGTATCAAATGATTGGTTTTAAACGTATCAAGCATTCTTGGCTATTATAAGGTAAAAACCCTATCCCCCGGCTTGCGTTGCATTGTGTGATAGGACATGGGTCTTATAATAGCTTCATTTTTCTTTATTTAGCATTGCGCTGTTGTTTTATGCACTGGTGTTCTTGGGAGGAAACCCGTTCCGTGTTATACGGCGTGGTCCCTTGATTTACCAAACTTTAAAAATAAAGATTAACTGTTTTAGTTCTCACACCAGTCACATGACTGACTTGGAGTTTATTGTTTTAACCTAAACTCTGGGTGCCCTTATTATTGACGGGCAGCTAGTAGTTTTGGTTTTGCAGATTTATATTCACAGGATCCTGGTTTACAGCTGGAATGATATCCGGAAAGCTTTGTATCCGTATATCTCTTCTAGTTGTGTATTGTATTATTTTCCTCTGCTATGTATTTAAATGTAATTTAAATCTCTGATATTTCTGTGTAGGATTCATTTATACTCTGTATATTCTTGTAATCTGATGCATTGTTGTAATATACAATGAAATGTTCTATTGTATGCGTTCTGTTTTGTCTTGTTCTCGAACTATCCGACACTTTCCTTTACGGGGAAGTTACGGGTTTTTACATCAATCTGGAATACTTTCAGTGATAAATTCATAGTACAAACATCTTGTTTAACTTTGGAAAATCCCTTTGAAATAAAAGGATAATAGTAAGACCAGCCCATACATAAACACGGACGATTTTTACCTTACTATAACCCAATTTTTTTTTTGAAATCATAACTTATTCTGATATTATAATAATATATAAATACAAATAGATAACAATCTAGCAGAACGCTTGCATCTCATGCTCCACATATATAGTATACAATCAAAACCGCGGGCGCTTATTGGATATTGGATTCCGACTATGACAAGGTATGGAACCACCTACCGATAGTGTATCTCTAGGGGCGAATACACTGGGTTCAACAAGAACGTCTTACAACCCGGCCCACACATGACCGATCACTCATTTCGCTTGAGTGTATCAAATGTATATCACCGACGGTTGGGATCAGCAACCGTCTCCCGAAAAAGGGACAGCATCGAAATAGATTAAAGAAGCAAATGGAATTTCTCTAGATTGATGAGGCTTGAGGTTAGATCACATTTGGTCATTATACTCTTTGAATGCCACATTGTTAAATCCGCCAAATCACTAATTGACGTCCACAAAAATATTCTAGTCGTTAAGCTAAGAGAGGTGCCCCTCTCCGCCACTAACAGAAATACGTTTGTAAAAATCAACGTACGTGATTCTTAAGAAATACTCTGTCAGACATTTATCCATACAATCATCCAGGAACAGAATGAACCGAAGGCACCCTCCTACTGCATGAAATATAGGAATCACCCCATGGATCAGTAGCGAGTAGTCCTTGCAAATCCGTAGATTTCAACCACGACAGAATCACAAATCAAATAACTCTGCTTGCAAGCTAGAGAAATTCGACAAGTAGTCCTTCCACTTATGAAGATCCACGGCCTTCAATTGCTCAATCTTCAATTACCATCTTCATGTATTTGTTGGTTCGGAATGGTTTTCCAATACAATTTTGATCCCGGTCTTTCCATACAAACAATCGTATTGGTCTGGTTTGATAGTCGGTGTTTTAATTATCAAATAACAATTGTGTCAATAAAATGATTTCACTGATTCAGTATTTGCCATTACCTGGCCAATTTAAAAATAATTAACAAATTAGATAATCAACTTCCAAATCTTTCAATCTATTTAAATATTATAATTATTCTTAATTTATTATTAAAAAACTATTTTATACACTTCAGAGTACGTATATATACTTAACTTTCCATTTCCATTACCATTGGAAATACCATTATATTCTTCAAAAACCTCTTTTCCCATTTCCTTAAATCCTAGCATCACAATATATACATATGTATATAATACTTAATAGTATAAACCAGATTATTAATTCTGATATCACAAATCAAATGTCAAATTTATATAATTTAAAATCAAATATTCTTATTTACCTTGTAACTAACATTTATATTCAAAAACCTCGTACTCACGTTCAATATTCCTCGTATGGAATAATTAATTAGTTTCAACACCCTTTCCTTGTTTCAAACTAATACCATTCCTCGATAATAGTGAGGTTGTTCAAGTTGGTTTTTTTTTACCTCTCAGACCTTGACCGGCCTCGTTCTTATCTCAGCATAAATACCAGTTTGTCACTTAACCATTGATATTAGAATTCCCATTTACCACTTTGATTTCAAATCTGGTTTTATAAAACCATTTCTTATATTTGAAATCCTCGTTCAATAATCTTTCAACTTAATTTCTTTAATTAAGTAAATATTCACTAAAACATAACTTTTTAACTTAAACCATTATTTCTCTTATAACACTTTGATTTATAATAAAAATCCCTCATCAAATAATTTTTTTTCATACATTCGGGCATTTCTAAAATAAAGCTTCTTTGGGATACAAATCCGCTTTCTCATTTCTTTACAACAAGAACTCCTTACTTGGATTTTATTTCCAAAATTCCTTTTCCAATATTTAACACAATCCAATTGTATGCATTTTTCTTTTGGTTTGAAAACCTTACTTCAATTACAGTGCTTGCTTGATTCAATTCTCTAACATTTGAAATTATCACTTTATTTTTATTTTAAAAACCTCATCTTTAACCTTGCTTGGATTTCTTCCAAATCGCTTATACCAATCTGTTTAACAACTCATAACAACTTAACTTAGAATTAAATCTATTACCATATTTCGGTCTATTATCAATTTATAATCATTTCCCTTAAAAAGTTCATTCCAATTGAATCCACTTTACTTAATTTGACAATTAAGTAAAATCTTACCTAAACCTTTGCATTTACTTACAAGTCACATTTACAAATCTCGTTTGGAACCTTGGATTATAAATCCCTTTATAAACTCTTATCGCTCTTTTGGTCCAACCATATCGCCCCTTAATCACTTCTCAAATGGATTCCAATTAAAAGCCATCGTTTTAATTATTATTAATTAAAATAATAATTAACTTTATTATTAACTTCATTAGAAATGGTTACTTTGATATTAATCAAAAATAGAATTATTATCATTTTAAAAGCTTATTTAATAATGATTAATGTTATTAACACTAACCAATTCAATAATTTCTTTAATTTATAGTTACTCAGAGATTAACTAATTTAACACTAAACAATTCAATAATTCCCTTAATTTATAGTTAATCAAAGATTAACTAATTATTTAACACCACTCGTTAAATTTAACGAATATTCAGAAACCCAATTAATTCCATTATTAATTTAATTCCATTATTAATTTAATTCCATTATTAATTTAATTCCATTTTTAATTTGATCCCATTTTCAATTTAAATTAAACAAGGTGGATTTTGTCAACCGTACATCTCAGTTAACCATTAACTGAATCCCATTTGTCATTTCCCTTTTAAATTAATTAAATAACTTAATTAATTTAAAATCACCATTTAATTATTTTAAAAATAATTATTCTATTTTACCAACCTCGTAAGTAAATTCTTTAGCCTTCTGCTTTTAAACCGGTCTAAAGCATTTAAATAATTTCTTTTATAACCTTGATTTAAAAATATATTTATAAATTCCTAATTTAATTATTTATATAAAATAACGGAAAAAACTCCAGTTCAGTTATAAAATAATTTATAACTTTGAAACTACGTCAATCCACCTGACGGTGGACCGATGTTTAAAACCATATATTTTAGGCCATTCCCTGCTAATTACCCAATCAATGCTGTCGATTGATTTCAACTAGAACAATGATGAATATCTATTCAACCATCAATATTTAAATAGATTTTGGTGTTAGTCAGGGTGGTCAATTCATATATATGATTGATACGCACAACAAATACTGTATAGTTTATTTGAGGAATCCGGTCGGATCCCTCCAACCTGTCCTTCTCTACATTACAAATAATAGTTATACGAATTAAATTTCAATAATCTATTATTTAAAACTGACGAGTTTAAATAACAATAATCAATCAAACAGCCAACAACATCCATAGCAGTCAATCAACCAATTTATACTGTTAACGGTAAATTATATTTTTTTATGAATTTACCACATCACAAAATTCCATAAGGTGTGAGAACTAATTCACCAGATTTAATTCTGGTTGACGGTCGACGCATTTGTTGCATTTAATTTGCAGCGAATGTTCAAAATTATCTTAAATTCCAACTATGTCCAATCGAATCCCAGTCAGCACCATTTTCTAGGCCTTGTCCCTGGGATCCCAACGGATCCTGTTTCGTCGAATTTCGTTAACGTATGAGGAAGTTACGATCGATACAAGTTTGTATGAATTAAACAAGTATTAAGTAACTAATTATTAATTAATTAAATAATTTAATTACCTTTAATTAAGGTCAAATGCCACGTTAGCCTTTACACTAACCCTCACACGTTTTCTTCTTCACCAACTCCTGAAACCTGATACTCCATCTTCGAAACCTCGCTCCACATCACGCCAACCCATCAGACCACCAGAACTTCGCCACCATCGAACCTGGGACCCACCTGACACCATCCTAACCACCGCCCCACCGTAGGCCTCACTTGCCTGAAGCCGTGTAGCTCCATGTCACTCCAACCATCGTAGATTCTAGGTTGAACGGAAACCACTAACACACCAAATTCCGCCGCCTCAGACCACTGCAAGCCTCCGCACCCCCACAGAACTGACCAGCTCCCCTCTGACCTCATTTCCCTTCAGGCCATCACCCTCCTCGACAACCCAGTCGACCGGAATAACCATGTTTCCGTTCGCCACTTTCAAAAATAACCCAAAATGACTGTCTCCGTTCATCTCGCTTTTCCCACCACCCCGGCCAATTTCAGGTCATCGACCCATAGGCAAAAACGTCGTTCTACCTCTCCTCTACGATTTCTCCTTTGACCCCAACATCAATCGACACCAAAATCTCCTCAAAAAACCCTTAAAATAAAAGCAGTTTTTCGCTGTTATTCAAAATTTCCGGCCACCACCAGTTTCCATTCCACCCCAACTTTTTACAGCAGCAAGACCTCGACCCGATCTACCACTTTCCTTCAGATCACCCCTGTCGATTCTTGCCAGAAATGAAGATATAAATTAATTAGTGTCCAGGGGTTTTCTGCAAAATATTTTGCTAGTGGACGAATTTGGTTTTGAGGATATGGATTTAGGCTGATTTGTGGGTGCATATATAGGTTTGAAATAATGTTGTTATATGTCGATATGACTAACGATATTTTATTTCATACCTATCGCTATTTTAATGTTGTTTATTGGCTCTTGTGTTCACATACAAACTCCGTTCGAGATGCGAATGGACGACATAGTATATTTTGACGTTACGGTCCTAATGAAACTTATTTCGTGAATTCCGAGTCCATTTGCTCAAATGGCACTCGTTTAACTCCAAATGGTCCTTTTATTTGCATTTTATTTTGTCACGCTCATAGAATAACTCCGTTTTTCGTGCAACTTGAAAATCTAGCAATAATTTTCCATTGCGGACCCAATAAAATTTGTTTCATCGAAAACGGAGGTTGTTTGAATAAAGTCCCTTTTAAAAGGTCCAATTTGAATTAAAATAAATCAATTTTGAAATACTTCAATATATTATAAATAAAATATTGTAATTGGTCATATACGACCAGAATTACACACACTACCAAAATAAAATATCCCGGGTTGAATTTCAAGCTAAATCGATATTTTAAATATTTAAAAACCATTTACTTTATATAAATAATTGTTTTAATATATATAGAAATTCCATAGAGACTATTTCAAAATTTCATTTGGACATAAAACAAAATCTACGCTATGAAAACTGGATTTTTCTCTGCTATTAGAAAGATATTATCCAACAGATTCCAACGTTTCTTGTTTCGAGAAAAACCGACTAATTTTGGATATTGTACAGCTATTTAAAGTTCAAAACGCCATATTACGAACTGCCGTGCCGCTGCAACTCGATTTATATTTAGATTATAAATTAAATATTCAATCGTCGTTTTAATAATGAAATCATCACTAAAATTTCAATATAAACAATTTTAAACAATTTGAAATTGCCCAATCACAATATATTTCAAATTCAACATTTTCCAATCATTTGGAAATTAAAAATATTACTTTATTATTTATTTGAATAATATATATTCAAAATATAATCGCTAAATTCGATTATTTAAATTCAAACCAATATTTAAAAAATAAAATAATTCAAATAATTAGGCAAAAAAATACGGGTCGTTACATTTCGGCTTCGCCTAAAATTGTAGCGAGCTCCAAAAATTTCCCGGACATTTCTAGAATTTAGCGCACAGTGTCACGGTGCTAATTACTCTTGTTTCACTGGATTTGGACAACACATGAAAAAAATATGATTTTTATTTTATAAATTGTTAAAACCTTTAAAATAAATTCAGGCCGTTACCTCTCAGCGAAGGTTCTAGACTAGGTTTAGATTTTCAACCAATCCGTAGCACGAGGTCGAGATCGGGTTATACCACGACGAAGAGGGTGGAATGGCGCGCTGGTGCCTGGGGGTGGAGCCCAACTCGATGGTGGTTCTAGGTCACGGCGGCGGGTTGAAGTCGTGGACTTCAGAGGAGCAGAACTCGACGATGGTTAAACGATGAAGGGTGCAACTTATATCGATTTGAAGAGAATGAGAAGATCTACAAAAACTTCAACTGGAGCAAGAGATTTTATTACGTGGATTCGCTGGAATTGAAGAGAGAAGGTGGATAAGTCTTTCTACCGTCAAACTAGGTTACGGGGAGAGAGAAAGGGAGTTTTTTGGAATTTAAAAATAATGAAAGGAAAATTCTGATTGGCCCGTTTATATATTTATTCCAAAATTAGGGTTTTCTAATCCGAGCTCCAAATCAAACCCAACGAGTGTCACCCCCAGCTAAATACCCCCATTCCGGTCACAATGGAATATTTTTCGTAAGCCCATTCGACTATTTCATTCAGTTCTTCTTCAAATTAAAATATAAAACATTCAAATTTGGATTTGAACGTACATTTTAATTTGCCGGGGCCACATACCGATCCCAAAAATTCCGAAATATAAATCTAGCTATGTTGGGACAATACGGTCCTGAGAAAATTAATTTCATCGAATTTGGAGAATGTTTGAAAAATGGACTTTTACTGGTCGATCCAATTAAAATTGTAATTACCAAACGCGTTTTCCTTTACAACGCTCACATATTAATTCCAAAAATTATGGAATTTCAAATCTAGCAATTATTTGACATTCCAAATCCAAAAAATTGGTTTCGTCAAAAACGGAGGTTGTTTGCAAAATTTCTATTTTTGAGGGCCATATTTATTCCATAGCGACTATTCTAAATATTCAACTGGCCATAACTTTTGATTCCCGCTGTGAAATTTCAATTTTTCAGATTTGTTAAAAAGATATTTTCAAACAGATTTAAATATTTTTGGTTTCACTAAAATCTGCTTTATTTTGAATTCTATACATTCAGTCAAAGTTCAAAGTCTACGCTATACTTACTTTAAATTCCATATTGACGATTCAACTGGCCATAACTTTTGATTCCCGCTATGAAATTTGGATTTTTCAGATTTGTTAGAAAGATATTTTCAAAAATATTTAAATATTTTTGGTTTCACTAAAATCCTCTTTATTTTGAATCCCCTACATTCAGTCAAAGTTCGTGCTATATTTACTTTAAATTCCATATTGACTATTCAACTGGCCATAACTTTTGATTCCCGGTATGAAATTTGTATTTTTCAGATTCTGTAGAAAGATATTTTCAAACAGATTTAAATATTTTTGATTTCACTAAAACCCGCTTTATTTTGAATCCTCTACATTTAGTCAAAGTTCATAGTCCGCGCTATATTTACTTTAAATTCCATATTGACTATTCAACTGGCCATAACTTTTGATTCCCACTATGAAATTTGGATTTTTCAGATTTGTTAGAAAGATATTTTCAAGCAGATTTTAATATTTTTGGTTTCACTGAAATCCGATTTATTTTGCATCTGTACATTCAGTCAACGTTCAATTCAAATTTTCAAACTGGCACGCTATTTCTAACTCGTTATATAATTAAAATAAATATATTCGTTATAACTCCAATTTAAATAAATCTTTAGTCGTTATTATTTAAAATAAATCATTTTAAATATTCCAAATTCATTAAAATAGCCAAATTAAAATTTTTAAATTGGCTATGATTTTCCGGGTTGTTACAGTTTAAGGTGCGACGGTGCTTTCCTGGAGCTCGAGACTTCCACCGTGATCTAGGTTTAGCGACTTAGAGAGATTTAGACTTTAATATGAGAAAGGACGGTTGTATTTGGGTTTGCTGAGTTGAATAGCACCTATGAGCGAATTTTTGGAGGATATAGTGATGGAAGTTTTCATTGTCCTTCATCAGAGCAGTGCTGGGAAGTGCGACGCATTTTTGCAAGAAGGATTTGAGGTTGGCTTTGTGGTTATTGCATCGACCAGTTAGATTTGTGAAGTTTCGGCGTGATTTCATGATTTAGAACTTTGATATTTACTGTGTTCGCATGGAAGTGAGTTGTGATCGGATTTCTCCTTGGTAGAGCGAGTTCGACGGTTTTGGTATGTGCAGCTGTAGAATTTATCGGGGAAGATTACGGATATATTTTTTGTGTGATTTATTTTGGAATGTTGAAGTTGAGAGAGAGGAATAAAAGAAGTGGAAGAAAGGCCATGAAAATGGGATACTGGGAGTCTGGTTTTTGAATAATGGAAGAAGAATAGGAGCGGCGGTTTAAGGGTATGCTGATATGGACCTTTGAATGGATAATGGTATATTAGTGTTAATTAATATATGATAGTTTAGTTAATTACTCGTAATATCATAACTTTATCATGCGATATCAGAATTCAGTGAAACAAGATCCGTCGGGATCGTATGGACGGTGGCTACACAATGGAACTGATTCAGAGTGAATCGGAGCTTGTTACAATTTATAACAAATAAATTGTCGGATCTGAGTAAAATCAAAGGCAGTTTATCGTTATTTAATGATGAACATCCAGTGTGAGTAAATCTCACTAACTCTGTTCAGTTTATATTTTTATAAAGTATTTTTAGAATTGATAAATGTTGGTTGATTGCTGTGTGTTGACTGTTTAGATGAACTGCTAATTAATTGGTTGAAAACATAGATAACGATATATATATCGTTAATTAAATATTGATTCTGTTTATCAGAATATTTCATATTGAAATGAAATTAATGTTATTTATATTTTTTTAACATCTTTGGATGTAGGGAAACAGGTTGGAGGGATCCAACGGGATTCCTCAATATTTAAAATATTGTTTTGTTTCATATATTGTGGTATATAATCTGTTGTTGATTATGTGTGTTTGGATGATATTGATCATGGTTATTTGGTAATTTAAACACCATAAGAAATACTGGAATGTATAAAGGGAATTTTCAAAGCATATATTGAAAATAAAAGGAAATATTTGAGAAATAAATATAAAAATGGAAATATTTGGGAAAATAAATAGAATTATAAAAGGAAAATTTTGGGAAAATAAATAGAATTATAAAAGGAATTATTTCGGAAATAAATAGAATTATAAAAAGAAAGTTGCAAGATATAAAGAACTATGAGAGGAAGGATTTAAAGGAGATTTTTAAATAGATATGTTTTAACAGATAAATGGAAAAGATTAATTTACAAATAATGTTTTATAAATTAAGTAAAATAATTTATCATGGGATAAATTGAATATAGAAGTCTGAATATATATAGAGGAGTAGAAATCGGTTTTAACACCGATATTTTAAATAGAATGTGAACTCAGCATTTGTAAAGGGAATTATAAATGAGATTTAAGTGTTAGAAATAAAAAAGAGATTTCATATGAATAATAAATAGAAGTATAAATATAATTTGGAAATGGGATATTATTTTAAAATACGAAATCAAACTTGATGGATTATATAAAAGAAATATTTTTCACATTCGATGTGAATAATGGATTAAAATGAATATTTTATAAATTAATATATTTATAAGGAAAATTTGGTTTTGAAATAGGAATTCAAATGGGAATTTGAATGAGATAGGAAATAGGGTTAAAATAAAATTAGTTATTTGAATAAGAGTTAATCGAATAGAGTTAATCGAATATTAGTTATTCTAATTGAGTTACTCGAATAAGAGTTAATCGAATAGAGTTAATCGAATATTAGTTATTAGAATAGAGTTAGTCGAATATTAGTTATTCGAATGGAGTTAGTCGAATATTAGTTATTCGAATAGAGTTGGTCGAATATTAGTTAATCGAATAGAGTTAGTCGAATATTAGTTATTCGAATAGAGTTAATCGAATATAAGTTATTAGAAAGGAGATTATCGAATATAGTTTATTCGAAGGAAAGAGTTATCAAATATAGTTTATTCGAAGAAAAGATTTATAGAATATAATTTATTTGAAAGAGAGATTATCAAATACTGTTTAATCGAAAGGGAGTTATCGAATAGAGTTTATTCGAAAAAGAGATATTATCGAATATATTGTATTCGAGAGAGAGTTATAGAATAGAGTTTATTCGAGAGAGAATTATGTATTAGATTTAGACTGTATCGAATGTAGGAAAGTACTATTTACTTTCCAGTTTTTAAATCAAGATTTGTTTGTTTTCCAAATTAAATAATTATTATTTATTCAAATTAATGAATAAAAGTTCTATTTGAAGTTAGATATTTCGGAAGTAGGGATTATAAAGCTATCATTATAACCAATGTTTTTCATAAAAGAATTGGATTCGTAAACTGAATCCAAGAGTTGCGTAAGCAATGATTTGATAAGAAATTAAGAAACAGAGTTAAGGAAATTTGAAACCTAATTGGAGATTAGTTAAGTTTAATGATTTCCTGAGTATTGATATGATGTTGGTTTTGACCTTCGGGGTTGATATTAAGGGAATTGTTCTCTTACTTGTTTACAGTTAGAGACGGATGGATGTAGGAAGATAGCGATACGTGAATAAGCAATGGAAATGTTTTCCAATGTTAATAAAGTATATTTTCTAAATTTAAAAAATAAGAATTTAAGAAATATATGTAAATGGGAAATGGGGGAATGAATAAATTAATGATAAATTAATTTAAAAGGGAAAAATTTTGATTTATGATTGATCGATAAAATTTCCATTTGGAAATAAGATCGTTGTTTGTATGGATGTTTTCCTTTGTTAGTTAAATAACCGACTACCAAAGTTTAGACCATTTTTCCGTTGTCAATACGGAGAGACCGGGATTAGATTTATTATCTGAAAGCCACTCCTTATGGGCATTAGTGTTGCGAATCAAATATGATCAAGAAAATTGAAGACCGAGTTTATGCAAGGGCTGTTCTGGCAAATCGTAGGTAGAAATTGCCTAAGATGGGTTTACAGAATAGTGCCTTCGGTTTGTCTAGTCCTAGGACAACCTGTATGGAAGAATGTCTGACAGAGTATATTTAATAGATCGCGTAAGTTGATCTCTTCAAACGTATTTACGTCTGGCGGCGGAGGAATTCGTTTCTCTTAGCCGTATACCCATGGTATTTTTGGGGAAATCAATTTGTGATTTGGCGGGTATGACGATGTGACATTCAAAGTAAATAAAGGTGTGGTCTGTACGTTTTGGCCTCAAGCCTCACAAACAGGAAATGGTATAAAATCGGGCCGGTCACATAGCTAAGTGGTTAGCTGCCGATTTGGGTGTATTGTCACCTGATCTAGAGAAATTTCATTTACTTCTTTAACTTATTTCGATGATGTCCCTTTCAGGAAACGATTGCCTATCCCAACCGTTGGTGATAATACATTCGATACACTCAAGCGAAATGAGTGACCGGTCATGTTTAGCCTGGGTTACAAGATGTTCTTGTTGAATCCGGTGTATTCCTCTCTAGAGATACACTGTCGTAAGGTGGTTCCATACCTTGCCAGTTAGAATTCATTACCCAATAAGCAACTGCGGTTTTTGATCTATATTATGTATGTGGAACGTGAGATGAAAGCGTTCAGCTAGTTGATTATTATATTGTGGTTGATAGACACTATTATAATATCAAAAGGATTTTTGATATAAAGATTATCTTCCTTGCAAAAGGACGTTGAGATGTTAACTCAAATGTTTTGGATTCTCATAAGGGAAAAACCCGTTCCGCATTATACGGCGTGGTCTTATGAGATATCGTTTATTTTCTAAAACTGTTTTAAATTGTTTACTCACACCAGTCCCATGACTGACCCAGAGTTTATGTTGTTTTGTTTTCCCTAAACTCTTGGGTGCGCAATTTTGTACAGCCTGTCAAGTTGTCGGGATTTTACAGATACTTGGAGAGATGGAGCAAGATGCTTCAGGATTATATAGCTATTGTTTATTTCCGTTGTGGTGTAAGTGTTATACTCAAATGTCAGATTTGTATATTCAAGTTATGTTGTATATTATATTTTATTCTTTTTGCTATGAGATTCGTATTACATTGATTCTGTTGTTATGTTCTTCTCCTTCTTCTATTCTAATTTTCTCTTATCTATTCTCAGCCTCTAACTTCTTTCTATTAACTATTTGGTATTTCCGATGCTTTGATAGTCAACATTGAGTTTATGTCGATTACCAAGGTCGCAAAATCCCAGGTCGTTACAGTGGTATCAGAGTTGAAGGTTAAGTAATTACCTTGGCTCTGTGGCGTGACTCCGTAGAGATGGGGTTAGCAATACCCTAGATTGAGTTTGAGTGTGTATATATGAGTGCATATTTGTTATTTGATAAAAATTGTTTTATATTGTGGAGATTTATTGGTTGAGTTGTTTAAGAGTTCTGGTCTATCAGTTTGATCCACTGTATCGGTAGGAGTTTCTAAACACCTGAGTACGAAGAACCGACACAATATGTTTTGGAAAAGGGGTAAATGAAATAATTTTATCCAAAATTATATTTGATATAAAAGAATGATTTATATTTGAATTATTATAGTATATTGGATGTGTTGGTTGTTATTATAATTGAGTAAGATCATAAATTAAATGGTTATATAAATAACCAATCAGGATTCATGTAAGTATAATATATGGAATCAGATGAATTAAATTTGAATTTAAATCATAATTGAAATTAAAACTCTGTAAATGTGAAAAAGTGTTTGTAAATGGATTTGGATTAAATATATGAGAATTTTAAAATCCCGGGAGATTTTAAATTGTTTTACAAGCATTGTGAATGGTATTTTGAAATTTATTTCAAAAAGGAAATGTTTAAGGAGTTTTGGGAATGATATAGTATTGAACTCACTTCGGTCGCTAGAAAATAATTCTGATGATGATCCAGACATGATCGGTGTCCATTTTCGAGTTCTAAATGACGGATTACTACTAAAGGTATTCATTTGAGATTGTTTTGAGAAACAAGTTGTTTGAAATCCAAAAAGGAATATTTGGTTTTAGAAAAGCAAGGCTATTTAAAATCCCCAAGGAAAGATTATTTGAATTAAACCCAAATTGGATTGAAGCTAGTTAAGTGGAAATGGAATTGAAATAGAACGATATCAATAAAGACTGGATTCTTAAATAAAATTGGACCCATGTGAATTGAGTTGATTTTTGAACTAAAAATCTGAACTGAATTATGTGATAAAGATAACTGATTAGAGAAATTAACCAGTTAATGAAATATGTGGATGGAACTTAACGAGGTTAAGTATATTGGATAGGTGAGTTAAGAATTTGAAAATCAAGAATGGTACTTGAGAATGGAATTCGACTTCGATACAAGCGAATGATTGGGTTTGAGGTTAAATTGATCGGAGTTTGACTGGGATGAGTATATCCTGAACTGGTAGTAGATGGAATGGATATAATAATATACCCGACAAAAAGGTACAAGTTTATTTTTTATGAGTTTGGTGATTTATGAGCTTGTTTGGCAAGCCGATTGGCTATTTGATTTTCTTTTGGGTTGGAGAAGGCCTAGGGAGGTGAGTTGCAGTTGTACCGATTGACCTGTATAAAGGAGACGCTGGCGAAATTTTTCGAAAATTTAAAGTGTTAGAAAATTTTGAGAATTTTTGAAAACTTTCGTTAATCGAAATGAATTAATAATTTAATTGAAATTAAATGGGTTCAGTTAAAACTGAAGTTAATAAGTAAACAAATTATTTTTAACCTAGTCAATAGGGTTTGTTTTCTACCTTAGCAATTTCGAGGACGAAATTATTTTAAGTGGGGAAGAATATAACGACCCGTATTTTTACGGTCGAATAATTAATTTATTTAATTATTTAAATAATGGTTTGGTAATTTAAAATGGCTTGAATTTAATATTATTGAATATTTAATTAATATAGATAATTAAATAATATATTTAATTTCTGAAATAATCTGAAATAGCTTAAATAAAAATATTGTGTGTATGGGATTATTTAAAAATATTTAATCCAGTTTAGAGTTGAATTATAATAACGAATTTATTCATAAATATCACTTGAACATAGAAATTACATTATAATTAGAATCGAGCTCGAAATGGCGTGGCATTTCGTAATGTGGCGATTTGTACTTTAAACGAATATAAAGAATCCATTTTAAATCGGATTTTTATGAAACAAGAAATGTTCGGAGCTGGTGAAGTATATTTTTCTAATGGAAGAGAAAAATTGAGATTTCGTCGTGTAGATTGTGAGTTGTGTCCAAATCAAATTTTCGAAAAGTCGCTATATACTTCCTTTATAATTTATAATGATTTATTTATATTATAAATGGATTTTTCAATATAAATTGAATACTAATTTAAACTGGATTTGAAATGTCGAGTTATAAATTCAGATAGGAATATTTTGGAGCTGTATAATATTTTGTGTGAATATGTATACGATAATATTTAATTTAATTATTTTTAAATATATTTATATTTAAATTAGTTTATATAGAGCTGTAAAAATAGCCATTTTTCAAACGACCTCCGTTTTCGATGAAACTAATTTTATTGGGTCCGGAATATTAAATTATTATTAGATTTTAATTTTCATGATTTTTGGAGTCAGTATGTGGTCGTACGGGATTTTAATGTAAAATACAATCAGTAAATTAACTTTAAAAATACGTTGTGTGAGCAAACGAAGTCGAAATTCGACGAAACAAGATTCGTTGGGTCCATAATGTCAAACTGTAGTTGCACGCCCGTTTTCATGATTTTTGGATATCATGTGTGATCATATAGATTTTTAAAAGATGAAAATACAAATAGAAATGAGAATATAAATTAATATAAAATGAATGAAGCTTCTACGACAAGCTAAATATATTCTATAAATACCCCTTACAACCCTTAACCCTAATTCAATTTCATTCCCTGGTCAAAAGCTTCTTGGCCGCCACCGAAAATACTTCAGCGGTAAAATTGAGAGTTTGAAACTTATTATAAAACCAAATAAAAATCTATATATATATATATATATATATATATATATATATATATATTCGGAATCGTTATGGGTTACTCTTCAATTTGGGGTAGGTTTTTTAAGGTGCGACGGTGCTTTCCTGGAGCTCGAGACTTCCACCGTGACCTAGGTTTGGCGACTTCGAGAGATTTAGACTTTAATATGAGAAACGATGGTTGTATTTGGGTTCGCTGAGTTGAATAGCACCTATGTGAGATTTTTTGGAGGATACAATGAAGTAAGTTTTCGCTGCCCTTCATCGGAGCAGCGCTGGGAAGTGCGACGCATTTTTGCAAGAAGGATTCGAGGTTGGCTTTTTGATTATTGCATCAAGCAGTTAGATACGTGAAGTTTTGGCGTGATTTCATGATTTAGAACTTTGATGTTTACTTTGTTCACATGGAAGTGAGTTAGGATCGGATTTCTCCTTGGTAGAGCGAGTTCGACAGTTTTGGTATGTGGAGCTGTAGAATTTGTCGGGGAAGATTATGGATATTTTTATTTGTGTGATTTATTTTGGAATGTTGAAGTTGAGAGAGAGAAAGAAAAGAAGTGGAAGCAAAGCCATGAAAATGGGATACTAGGAGTCTGGTTTTCGAATAATGGAAGAAGAATAGGAGCGGCGGTTAAGGGTATGCTGATGTGGACCTTTGAATGGATAATGGTATATTAGTGTTAAATAATATATAATAGTTTAGTTAATTACTCATAAATATATTCAAACTTGTAAATATCATAACTTTATCATACGATATCAGAATTCAGCGAAACAAGATCCGTCGGGATCGTATGGACGGTGGCTACACAATGGAACTGATTCAGAGTGAATCAGAGCTTGTTACAATTTATAGAAAAATAAATTGTTGGATCTGAATCAAATCAAAGACAGTTTATCGTTATTTAACGATGAATGTCCAATGTGAGTAAATCTCACTAAGTCTGTTCAGTTTATATTTTTATAAAGTATTTTTAGAATTGATAAATGTTGGTTGATTGTTATGTGTTGATTGTTTAGATGAACTGTTAACTAATTGGTTGAAAATATAGATAGCGATATATATGTATATCGTTAATTAAATATTGATTCTGTTTATCAGAATATTTCATATTGAAATGAAATTGATTTATTTATATTTGTTTAACATCTGTGGATGTAGGGAAACAGGTTGGAGGGATCCAACTGGATTCCTCCATATTTAAAATACTGTTTTGTTCCATATATTGTGATATATGATGTGATATATAATCTGTTGTTGATTATGTATGTTCGGATGATATTGATCATGGTTATTTGGTATTTCAAATACCATAAGAAATACTGGAATGTATAAAGGGAATTTTCAAAGCGTATATTGAAAATAAAAGGAAATATTTGAGAAATAAATAGAAAAAAAGGAAATATTTGGGAAAATAAATAGAATTATATAAGGAAATATTTGGGAAAATAAATAGAATTATAAAAGGAATTATTTGGGAAATAAATAGAATTATAAAAGGAAATTGGCAAGATATAAAAGAACTATGAGATGATGGATTTAAAGGAGGTTTTTAAATATATCTATTTTAATAGATAAATGGATAAGATTAATTTATAAATAATGTTTTATAAATTAAGAAAAATAATCTATCGTGGGTTAAATTTAACATAAAAGTCTGAATATATATAGAGGAGTCGAAATCGGTTTTAACACCGATATTTTAAATAGAATGCGAACTCAGCATTTATAAAGGGTTAAGTGTTAGAAATAAAAAGGAGATTTCATATGAATAATTCTATAAATAGAAGTATAAATAGAATTTGGAAATGGGATATTATTTTAAAATACGAAATCAAACTTAATGGATTATACAAAAGAAATATTTTTCACATTCGATGTGAATAATGGATTAAAATGAATATTTTATAAATTAAAACATTTATAAGGGAAATTGGGTTTTGAAATAGGAATTCAAATGGGAATTTGAATGAGATAGGAAATAGGGTTAAAATAAAATTAGTTATTCGAATAAAGTTAATCGAACATTAGTTATTCGAATAGAGTTAGTTGAATAAGAGTTAATCGAAAAGAGTTAATCTAATATTAGTTATTCGAATACAATTAGTCGAGTATTAGTTATTCGAATAGAGTTAGTCGAATATTAGTTATTCGATTAGAGTTAGTCTTATATTAGTTAATCGAATAGAGTTAGTCGAATATTAGTTATTCGAATAGAGTTAATCGAATATAAGTTATTCGAAGGGAGATTATCGAATATAGTTTATTCGAAGAAAAGAGTTATCGAATACAGTTTATTCGAAGAAAAGAGTTATCGAGTATAGTTTATTCGAAAGAGAGATTATCGAATATAGTTTATTCGAAAGGGAGTTATCGAATAGAGTTTATTCGGAAAAGAGAGATTATCGAATATAGTTTATTCGAGAGAGAGTTATCGAATAGAGTTTATTCGATAGAGAATTATGCATTAGATTTCGACTACATCGAATGTAGGAAAGTACTATTTACTTTCCAAGTTTTAAGTCAAGATTTGTTTGTTTTCCGAATTAATTGATTATTATTTATTCAAATTAATTAATAAAAGTTCTATTTAAAGTTAGATATTTCGGAAGTAGGGATTATAAAGCTATCGTTATAACCAATGTTTTTCATAAAAGAATTGGATTCGTAAACTGAATCCGAGAGTTGCGTAAGTAATGATTTGATAAAAAGTTAAGAAACGGAGTTAAGGAAATCTGAAAACTGACTGGAGATTAGTTAAGTTTAATGATTTCCTGAGTATCGATCTGATGTTGGTTTCTACCTTCGAGGTTGATATTCAGGGAATTGTTATCTTACTTGTTTACAGTTCGAGATGGATAGATGTGGGAAGACAGCGATATGTGAATAAGCAATGGAAATGTTTTCCAATGTTAATAACGTATATTTTTAGAATTTAGAAAATAAGAATTAAAGAAATATATGGAAATGGGAAATGGGGAAATAAATAAATTAATGATAAATTAATTTAAAAGGGAAAAATGTTGATTGATCGATAAAATTTCCATTCGGAAATAAGATCGTTGTGTGTATGGATGTTTTCCTTTGATAGTTAAATAGCCGACTACCAAAGTTTAGACCATTTTTTCATCGTCACTACGGAGAGACCGGGATCAGATTTATTATCTGAAAACCACTCTATATGGGCATTAGCGTTGCGAACAAAATATGATCAAGAAAATTGGAGACGGAGTTTATGCAAGGGTTGTTCTGGAAAATCCTAGGTAGAAAATGCCTAAGATGGGTTTATAGAATTGTGCCTTCAGTTTGTCCAGTCCTAGGACAACCTGTATGGAAGAATGTCTGACAGAGTACATTAAATATGTTAACCCATAAAAATAACAGGTTGAGTCATGGCGGGATGGCCAAGTCGTTAAAGCCATGTCAAAAGGAAGAGAGTTTTATCACACTACCATGTCGTGCCATACTAAGGCGCTCCAAGCGACACGAGTTAGTCATATCGGCCTTATATGTAGTATTGGACCGGAGTAGCGACATGGAGATGAGTCATGATGACCATCACAACGTAAAGTTGTACCAACCCGCACCATGTGGTCATGTCGCAGGGGACTAAGTCGTACTTGGTTCCAGACATCATGTCGTTAACACTACTGGGACCACAATGGAGTAAATCCATGCCGCTATGAAAGCTATGGCTCGTCCAGTTATCACTAGGTCATTGACAGCTATCATCTGCACGGCTTGAATCATGCCAAGTAGGGTCCTCCCGTATCACAAGCTCAAGGCACCAAGGATTAATCCGCCGTGCGATACGAGTCATGTCGTTAGCGACACGAGTTATAACAGAGGATCAAGTCATGTCGGCGGCGACATGAGTCATGGCGTGTTTATCAGATATTTACAAAACTGCCATCTGGTCCAGAAATCACCTATAAATACCCCCTACACTTCTTCATTTGGGGGGATTGAATCTTATGACCACGAAGTGCTGCCGAAATTATTCTTCAACAATTCTAACATCCATCCAACATCATAAATCAAAGGTTAATTCATAGTTCATGATCTCCATCAAAAACATTCACATGTTTGAAGAATTTAAGATTGATCAAGCAAGCTCATGAACAAGGAAGGATTTCTCTAATGCTACCACATCCATGTCGTATCTCCATGGATCGGTGCTCTTTCCTCATCGCTCTCTACGGATTTGAATGTAATTCATGTGGTTTGTGAGTAAAAGAGTGATAGTATTGTAAGAGAGAATTTAATCTTGTAATCTCTCATATTGATAATGGAATTTCTTACAAAAGTGGACGTAGATCCCCCTTCTACTTGCATTTGGATTGTTGTGTGGCTCCATTATTTCATTTTTTGCGAAATCTTCTTACACATTTTTTGTGTTTGCCCAATTCCGGGACAAACATTTGGCGCCCACCATGGGGCACGATTGCTAAATCCATTTATCACTCTCTCACAAGGTAGAAGGCCTTGCATTGGAATTTTTGTTACACCTCGACCATCTAGGCTGTCCGAGTTGAAATACTTATCATGGGAAAACCAGGTAGACCATTGAAGAGAGCCGCGAGTAAAAGCGTCGAAAATGCCGATAATACCACTAACATGGAAAATTCTCCGCCCACTACCCAGTTCGAAGTCGGTGAAGGCTCTAAAGCCGGAAACGCCATAACAAAAAGGGAATTGGATGAAGTGGCAGCAGGATTGACAAGTCAAATGAATATCGCAAATGAAGCCATGATGAAGAAACTTGAAACCATGTTTGCCATGCATGCCACAACTGCTAAAGTCACCGTGAGTGCAACACGTCTTAAATCTGCTAAAACCACTCGAACAGAAATCACTGGATCTTCTTCCACGAGCCCGAACCGAGAGAATTCTGTCCAAGAGGTTGTGAATCCTAGTTATAAGGGAAAGGAGCCACCTACCCATGATGACTCTGGAAAAGCAACTCCTCAACAAGCGCTTGGTCCCACCAAAGGGGCACCTTCTCGTGCAGGAGTTCCAGGGCCCCGAAATCTGAACCGTGACCGTCTGCTTAGGCGAACATCCGGTAAAGAGGAAGGCGTCCGCCCCGTAGGCCGGCTCAATGAGGAGGAGCGCATATCCGGGATGATCCGAAAGGTCATGAAGGAAAACCAGAAAAGGGTGGATGATGAGAAGGAATGGGGGTTTGCTCCAACAAAAATCCCATTGACAGAAAGAATAAAAATGGCACCATATCCAAACAAGTTAAAACTCTGGTTGTGCAAGCTTATAATGGGATTGGTGATCCCAACGTGTTCCTATTCAAGTACGATCAGCATATGGATGGGGCTCGAGCTACTAATGAGCTCAAATGTTCGTATTTCCCAACTTACTTGGAGGGAGTGGCTTCGCTCTGGTTCACAAAACTACCACCAAAGTCCATGGATGACTTTGCTACCTTGGCCAAGTTGTTCAGACAGTAATTCCGGCTTCAAGAAACTAAAGTACATGACGTAATGGAACTAAATGAATTGGAGCAAGGGCCTGGGGAGTCCGTTAGGACCTTCCTTTCTTGTTTAAACACAGCTGCGGCTGAAGTCGGAAACTATGAGCCACGCTTGGCCTTAATGGCCTTAAAAGGAGGTATAAATAAGAAGACCAAGCTTGGGCGGTGGATCAAGAAAAAGAAGCCCGCCACTCTTGAAGAGCTATTTGACAAGGCAGAGGAGTACATAGTCGTAGATGAAGACCCAGCCTACGCCTTTGAAGTTCCCAAGGATAACGAGTCATCAGGAAAAGTAGGCGTGAATGTGTAAGGAGGACAGAAAAACGCTGGAGGGAATCAAAAAAGGGGAAATGAAGGGAAGGATGGTCGAGACTATAAAAAACTTCATTTCTTCAAGAATCACGAGATGACTCCCCTTAATGAAACCATAGAAAACATTTATATAGCAACCAAAGACACCGAGGAATACCCGGAACGAGGGAAGCTAAGAGTCACTGATAATGCAGTAAAGTCCGGTAGGTTCTGCCAATTCCATAACCAACCGGGGCACAGCACGAACGAATGTAAACACTTGAAAAGCTTAATTGAGGAACTTATAAGAAAAACAGGCTTCAGTAGTACACAAAGAACTCCCAGAATGATCAAGGAGCTCAAGATCAAGGGACCTCCGCAGGACAGCCTAAACAAAATGAGAATGCTTCAATTGTTGCTATACCAAGGATGATCATAAACACCATTTCAGGGGGCCCATATCCGGTTGGGAAAAGCTGGGGGGATATGGTGAAGTATGCTCACGAGGTGAAGGACTTTTTGAAAAAAGACGAACTCATGATCATGGACGAAGCTTTATCGGCAAAAGTACCAAGGATCTTGCGAGACGATATCACCTTTAAGGATGAAGGTCCAACTGGAATCATAACGCCCACAGAAGATCCTATGGTTATAACCGTTGGCTTGGGCCCAGCCATAGTAAGAAGGGTGTAAGTTGATAGTGGAGCATCTGTTAATGTCCTCTTTGTTAGCGCATTCCATAGGATGAAACTCTCCATAGATGACGTAAGAGCATGTCAAAACAAGGTCCACGGTTTCACAGGTCAAGTTGTTCAACCAATTGGCGTTATCAGTCTATTAGTGAAGCTTGGAGAAGGGGAACAGAAGGCTGCATTGGCACAGGACTTTGTGATAATTGATGAACCCTCTGCTTACAATGCCTTCCTAGGAAGACCTACTCTTATGGCGTTCAGAATAACTATGGCTCCGTGGTGTCTCACTATGAAATTCATGACTGAAAACGGAGTGGGCACGGTTATAGGAGACCAACAAGTAGTGCGAGAATGCTATTTGTTCGAACTAGCAGAGGCAAGGAAAAAGAAGTTGAAGAAGGATGTGGAGCCATCACTCCTCATCCAAGAACCCCTCTTATAGCAATTAAAGCAAGACCCCTATACTGGCGAGCACAGTGGCGCTCGAAAAGCAATTGATCCAAGGAAAAACAGTATGGGGGAGAATAGAGTGGTGCCAGCCGAAGATAACTATCCCTATTCCAGTATCCGACAAAGACCCAAACCAGGTTGTAAAGATAGGGTCTCAGCTAGGTATGAAGCGACAAAGGGAGTTAATCTTGTTCTTGAAAAGAAATCTAGATTTATTCGCCTGGACACACTCAGATATGAGTGGGATCCCACCAGATGTAATTGTTCACAAGTTGAATATAAATCAAAAATTGACTCCTATGAAGCAGAAAAGGCGTATGCAAGGTTTTGAGAGATCCAAAGCTCTAAAAGAAGAAGTAAACAGATTACTCGAAAATAATTTCATACGCGGATCTACCTATCCAGATTGGGTTTCTAACCCAGTTCTAGTTTGAAAGTCCAATGGGAAGTGGAGGGTGTGTATAGATTACTCAGATCTTAATAAAGCATTCCAAAAGGATAGTTTTCCCCTGCCCAGGATCGACCAACTTGTAGATGCAACGGCAGGACACGGGTTACTATCTTTTGTGGACGCGTATTCCGGATATAATCAGATTATGATGCACAAGCCGGATGAGGAAAACACGAGTTTCATAACGGATAGAGGATTATACTGTTACAAAGTCATGCCATACGGACTAAAAAACACAGGGGCAACTTACCAACGACTTGTGTAACACCCCACCTCCGCCAGGGTCACTCTAAGCAAGTACACTAGCTTTGGAGGGGTGTTGTCTAGGTAAACATGCACAAAGATATCACAAGAAAGATATATAAGTAAAACAGAGTAAGTAAAGCAGCGGTAGAAATTAAAAACCAAGCTTAACCATTTCAAAACCAAAGTCAACTTACATCAAAATACTAAGTCATCATTTTCCAACTACTACAAGTCTAGAAACATAAATTGAAAATAACATAAGTAAATTATTCCCCAAAACGACAGTGGTGTAGCCATAGCAAAGATTAAGTCCAAACCGTACATGAGCTGTCAGAAAAGCAAGCCAAAGATCCAAGCTAGGTGCTAGTGTTCCCACCCTGAGAACCTGGGGGGAACGGAAGAAAAGAAGCGAAAGGAAAACGGGTCAGTCATAAAGACTGGTAAGCCCTAACTACTATCAGTATAAAAACTAGTAAAATTAACTGGACATGAGAAACTGAGATGAAACATAAGGATGGTAACTAAACAGGCATGGTGAATAGTTAACAAGATAGATCAAGTGTGGCATCGCATATACAAGGTTAAGTTGCACCAAGTGTACTAGTATTCTAACCCATGTCAAGTATAAACAAGAAATGATCCCTTAGCCCAAAATCATGAGATGACCTAAATCAAGGTCCAACTATACGATCTAGTCGATCGGCTCCCTACAAGCCTAACTCGTCATGTGTCGGTGTCATACGGCCCAACCGCGGAATGTAGTCAACTGTGCTAGGTCCACCCTAGGGTGTATCAGGCCCTAGGGTGCCAACCACTGACACAAAACAAGCATGCACAGTCTAAACCTACTGGTGCCCATGTCTGCCTTTTCAACACCGGAATAGTGCACGACCATAGTCCGCCTGAATCACCAATGGCACACCTACTCAGCCGTCCCTTTTTGGTCGCTTAAAATCAGCCCAGTAATCGTGCCCCACCCTAGCCTAGTCCCTGGGGTATCAAGATACTACCAAGTGGGTTACTGCTGAAAAGGACCACGCAACTAGGGTTTCTAATAGGTTAAGTGTGGTTAACCCTATCCAAACCATGTATCGAGTTGGTTAAGTGTATCCAAGGTTCATGACTTAACCCTATCAATCCATCTTGTTCAATTGGTTAAGTATTTAAGTGGTCCATGACTTAATCCTACCATGTGGCATTAATTAACTTAATGCACCCCAACCTCTCACATTAGACCTTGTTGTGGTTACTGGTTAAGCCGGGCGGGTCCGGGCAGATTTACACCACAACCTAGTCTAACCTCGGGTTTTAAGCGCGACATGACCAACTACTCACATTGGGTCCTATTGTTTGTAGCTACTAGATTTGTCGGGCGGTTCCGGGTAGATTTATGCTACAAACTCAACCCAACCTCAAGTTGGCCACTTTCATGATTTTTTAAGTGTCATGTCCATATTCATGTTTTCAAGAATAATCACATGTCAACTTTCATATCATATTTTCAAGTCATGTTTCATGTCATTTAAGTTTGCCTAACTACCCATAACGTATTCCCATCACACGTAAATTCGCATCAACACAAATAGATCAAAGAGGGAACATAACAATATGTCAAGGTGGGCATAAGGTGGCAAAGTCTATCACAAGTTAAACATGGTGATATTTGAGGAAAAGGTGTTCATCATAAGTTGCATATAGCATATTGGCCTCAAAACATGTATTATAACATAAAGGTGATTTGGCCTCAAACATGATAACAACTATCATAGGGTGACAATCCTAACTTGTGCATAGCAAATAGGTTCAATATCATCACATGCATGTTAATGGACATGAGGGGTTAAGGTTTGTTAACATGCATGAGCCATAATCACTTTCATAGCATTTTTCCCAAAAGTCAACATGAACAGTACTAGGTTCATGATAGTTCCACAATCATAGATCAAAAGAGTCATGAATAGATCTATGCATACAATGATAGATCCAAGGCAAGTGTTACACAAAAATTCCATTTCAACTTTCTACATGTTCATATTAATTTCATAGTTTAAATCTAAGAGTAGAATGGGGCTTACAAAGCATGGTTATGAGAACTAGAACAAAATAGAACAAGATAGAGACGTTGTAGAAGCTCTAGGAATGATGTAGTAACACTAGAAATCTCCAAATAATAATAAGCTCCACACAAAGCCTTGAGAAAAGAAGTAGCTCCTTGTTTTTGATGAAGAAAGATTGCTCCTTTGCCTTAGACCTAGTTTAGAACTCTCAAGCTCTCAAGATGAAAATGGAGGCCATGATTAGGGAGCATTTTAGCAGCACTTAGTTGTAGTAATGATTTGTGGTGTTTTAGGCTAGGTCTTAGGGTGCTTATATAGAAGTTAGGACTAGTTTAGGACATAGGATTAACCCTAGTTTAAATCTGAACCACCAAATTTTGTCATAGGCCTCCAAAACAGACCCAAAGGACTCAGCAGGTGCACTCGGCCGACCAGGCCAGACCAGGGAGGTCGACCCCCAGGTCGACACCCCAGTCGACCTGGGCTAGGGCAGGTCGACTCCCCAGTCGACTCCCCAGTCGACACCCCAGTCGGCCTGGGGCTGGGCGGGAAATTTTCCCGCCCAGTCTGTTTTGGCTGAATTTGAATTTCGGATTCAAATTTGAACTGTTTTTGAACTTGGAATTTTCTGAAAACTTTAACGGGCCATAACTTGGTCATACGGACTCCGATTTTCGAAAACTCGGACTTTATTTCGCGTATTTTTCTGAGACGAACGCAATAGCATAGCCTATTTCCCCTAATTCAGATTCTAAAATTTAATTCTGCCTTGATTTACATTATAACATGTTATTCAAAATACGGGTTGTTACATTCTCCCCTCCTTAAAGGATTTCGTCCCCGAAATCTCTAAGTTAGGAAGAACGTATCCTACTAACCATCATCCATCTACTCAAAACATCATCCACGAGCAGTCATTGTCCTTAAAAGATTCTAAATGTTGTATGAACATATGCAAAAGGTGTGTGTATATGTACTTATCTAATGCGAAAGATCAGGCGGTTACTGATTCAGTAAACCTCCTTAATGCAAAGTATGTTAGTGAAATGAGTCCATATGTATGCAAATTCCTAACATAATTTATAATCTCTAGATGAGTGCACATAACATTCATTCATATGCCACATCCACGTGATAGCATAACAAGTTTCATCCATGAATAAGTATAAGCACTCATGCGTATGCAACATGAAAGTGTGTGAGCCGATCTTAGTGCCTAACGTGTATCATGCATCCACGAGTAACCACTTGCAAACACTTGCAACCACTTGCAAACATCAAGCATAACATGTTTCAAATACATGTTTCATCCAAAGGGTTTCTACCTAAGGTTCTCATGACAAGATTAACGAAATAACAAGAAAAACATGGATAGCAAAAGAAAGATATGCTAAGAGAGATCGAGAAAGTACCCTAAAAAAGAAATGGATAAAGCCCACGCATCTTCTACTCGGTTTCCCAAGTTGCGTCTTCTTCGGCTTCACTCCACTGAACCTTTACTAACTTGACTTCTCGATTCCTCGGCTTCTTGTTCTCCATTCCCAAGATACGAATCGGAGCTCGCCTCAGGGTTGCCTCTTTCTCTACCTTCACATCTTCAAGAATGCTAGGCTCAACCACCTCGGCTGACTCATGTAGGCACTTTCGGAGATGCGAGACACGAAAAACATTGTGCACTCCGGCCAGCTTCTCGGGAAATTCCACCTTATAGGCCATCTTTCCAATCCTCTCAATGATAGGGAAGGGTCCTACGAACCTTGGTGCTAGCTTCCCAATTGCTCTAAAACGAACCACACTACGCAAGGGAGAAACTTTCACAAAGACCATATCTCCAAGTTCAAATTCCAAGTCAGTCCTTCGCTTGTCTGCATAGGATTTCTGTCTATCTTGGGCCATTTTCATCCGTCTTTGAATCAACTCAACCTTCTCGGATGTGTCCCTTATCATGTCGGGCCCAAGTATAAGCTTATCCGTGGTCTCCCACCAACAAGTTGGTGACTTGCACGGTCTTCCATATAGGGCTTCAAATGGTGCCATTCCTATGCTTGCTTGGTAGCTGTTATTATAAGCAAACTCCACTAGAGGAAGATGGTCTTCCCAAGTACCACCAAAGTCAAGAATGCATAGCCTCAACAGATCTTCTAGTACCCTATTCACCCTTTCGGTCTGACCATCCGTTTGTGGGTGATAGGCCGTACTTAGATTCAATCGCGTACCCTTCGCTTCTTGCAAACTATTCCAAAACTGGCTAGTAAAAATTGGGTCACGATCGCTAACTATGCTAGAAGGAACTCCATGCAATCGCACTATCTCTCGAAGATAAACAGATGCTAGCCATGATGCGGTCCTCTTGCTCTTCACCGGAACGAAATTAGCACTCTTCGTGAGCCTATCAACTATGACCCATATGCTAGTATTCCCCATCCTTGACCTAGGCAATCCATCCACAAAGTCCATAGAGATACTTTCCCACTTCCATTGCGGGACCTCCAATGGATGTAATAGCCCACCGGGTTTCTTCGACTCGGCTTTCACTTGTTGGCACACCATGCACTTTGAAACAAACTCAGCCACGTCCTTCTTCATTCTGGCCCAAAAGAAAATGCGCTTCATATCCCTATACATCTTATGCCCTCCAGGATGTATAGTCATCTTCGAGTGATGCGCTTCTTTGAGAACTTTATTCACTAAGTCTCCCACTTGTGGGACGCATAGTCTTCCATCACGCCTCAGCCACCCCTTGTCATCAATAGTATGTCTAGCGAGGTGACTTGACGTCTCACCACGAATCAACTTGTCCATGATCTCGACTATCTGCGGGTCTTCCTACTGCGAAGTCCCTACTTGATCAAGAAGTGTAGGTCTAAGCTCAAGGGATGCTAACGTGCCAGTCATCGACTCAACAGCAAGTGTAAAATCAAAGGTTGCTAAGAACTCTAGATTCTTCATCTCAACAAATAAAGGGCTCAAAGTCAACCTTTTTCTACTTAGCGCATCTGCCACCACATTACCATTGCCAGGGGTATAAGCTATATCGAAGTCATATGATGCCAAGAATTCCATCCACCTTTGCTGCCTTAGATTCAAATCCTTTTGCGAAAAGAGGTACTTGAGCAACTTGTGATCAGTATATAACTCGAACCTTTCGCCTAAAAGATAATGGCACCAAGATTTGAGTGCAAAGACGATCTCCGCCAACTCCAAATCATGCGTGGGATAGTTCTTCTCATGAACTTTTAGTTGTCTACCCCCATAACATATCACTCTTCCATCTTGCATTAGGACAGCGCCTAACCCCGTGCCACAAGCATCGGTGTACACGGTAAACATCTTCCCGCCATCGGGTAATGCCAAAACTAGAGTTGTGGTGAGGGTTCTCTTGAGACTTTGAAAAGCAAGCTCACAATCTATGTCCCATGCAAAGACTAAGTTCTTCTTTGTTAACTTAGTAAGAGGGGCTGATATTTTAGCGAAGTCCTTAATGAACTTCCTATAAAAGCCTGCCAGACCGAGAAAGCTTCTTACTTCAGTTGCATTCTTAGGAGCTTTCTAGTCTTGAACCGCAACCACTTTCGCGGGATCCACAGCTATGCCTTGCTTAGAAACTATATGTCCAAGAAACCGAACTTACCTTCTCCAGAAATGGCATTTGGAGAACTTGGCTTTCAACTGATGAGCTCTAAGCGTATCCATTACTTCCTTGAGATGTGTAGCATGCTCTTCCTCGTCCTTTGAGAAGATCAGAATATCATCCACGAAAACGACCATAAACTTGTTAAGGAACTCCCGAAACACCCTACTCATCAAATCAACGAAGTAGGCGGGTGCATTAGTCAAACCGAATGGCATGACAAGCCATTCAAAGAAACCATTTGGAGTCCTAAATGCAGTCTTGTCAATACTATCCTAAGCCACTCTAAGCTGATGAAATCCGGTGGCTAGATCGAGTAGAGAGAAAACAGAAGCACCTACAAGCTGGTCAAAAAGGTCGTCGATTCTCGGTAGTGGGTGCCTATTCTTCTTTGTCAGCTTGTTTAATTCACGATAATCAACACATAGACGAAGCGAACCATCTCCTTAGCAGCGAATACCACAGGAGCGCCCCATTCAGAAATGCTTCGTCTAATAAAATTCTTCTCAAGCAACTCCTTGACTTGCTTACTAAGCTCTCTTCTTTCTCGCGGGGCCATGTGCCTGACGGGCAATGAAACTGGCTTGGCATTATCAACAAGATAAATGCAGAAATCTATCATGCATTTAGGGGGTAACCCCTTAACCTCTTCAAAGACATCGGGATATTCTCGGACTACCCTCACAGATTGAAGATTGTCAATAGACGAGTCGAGGGATTCAAGATAATACAACATGACGGGATCCATAGGGTTACAAGAAATTTCTAGGATATTATCGAGGCGACTCATGAGCCTTACTATCCTATGTTCACAATCAAGAATGGCTCCATAACTGGACAACCAATCCATGCCCAAAATCAACCCGTATCCCATGAACCCGAGAACATAAGCATTACACATGAATTCTACGCTCAAGATAGAAATCCTCAAATCCACACAAATCATAGATAAATGGGCGGAACCCCCAATTGGATTTGAAACACTGACGGGATCCTCAACTAGACTAGTACTTAGGTGCAAATTTTCAACAAGATCAGAAGAAATAAAACTATGTAATGCGCCAGAATCGAATAAGGTGCGAACAGGAAAATCAGAAATGTAAACAAGGCTTTTTATAGAAATACTACCTCGGTCAAGAGCTAGAGTGGTGTTGAGAGCATGCACTTGCCCTCCAGAAGGTCCTGCTCGCTGAGTCTGCCCTTGTCCTTGCTTCTTAGGGCAATCCTTGCTATAGTGTCCAGACTCTCCACAATGGAAGCATTCACCCAACTTCCTCTTCTTCTTCCTACAGTCTTTGGCTATGTGCCCAGTGATCCCACAGAAGTTGCACTTCCTTGTCTCCCTTCCCTTGTTGTTGTTGCCTTTGTTACCCTTGTTGTTCTTGTTGTTCTGGTTGCTCTGGTTGCCTCCCCACTTGGAGTCCACCTTCTTGGTTTGAGTCTCATTAAGCTTAACTTCTTTCTTGCCATTCTTATCATCTCCTTGAAGTAATGCCATATCCACTAAGCTCTCAAAAGTGTCCCCCATGGGTATATGAGACATGGCCAAACCTTGCAATGGCTCATTCAATCCTCGAGCAAAGCGTAGAGCCTTCTTCTGAGGTGTGTTAACCATGTCTAAACCGAATCGAGCAAGCTGGTTAAACTTATTCACGTAATCCTTAATAGTCATGTCCCCTTGCTTCAAAGATATAAACCTATCCATTTGCAGATTCTCTTCAGCAGATGATAGAAACTTAAGCCCAAACCTCATCCTAAAGTCGGCCCAAGTCTCTATAGGTCTAGTAGCGTTGGTGACTTCCCACCAAAATGAAGCTTCCTCTTTCAATGCCCATACCGCCAACAGAACTTTCCTACGGTCTTCTACATCAAAGATAGCAAAAAGGTCTTCAGTTTCCTTCAACCAGTTTCTTGCCTCAACAAAAGTCTCCGTCCCAATAAAATTCTTGCCACCCATCGCCTTAAAGTCCTTGCAAATCTTCGCGAAATCCGCTTGTGGATGCTGAGGAGGAGGAGGAACCTCAGCTACGAGAGGAGGAGGAATATCCACGGGGCCGGCTTCATTTTCCCTTGCCCTTGCCTCCATGAACCTCCTGAACCAAATAGGTACTGTTACGCCCTCCGGAATGGCAAAATTATCGGCCATACTAAAACGAAGAAAAAGATAGATTCAGAACGAGGAAACAAAGGATAGTGCTAATGGCTTTTGGGGAATAGCCATTTAAAATAAACTAGACTTTTCTTGGAAAAATACTTCTTTATAAGCGGTTTTGAAAATAGTTTTTCAAAAGGTTTTTAAAACTTTTCTTTTAAAATTTTTACTCAATCTCGTAAACCTCGCTCTGATACCAAATGTAACACCCCACCTCCGCCAGGGTCACTCTAAGCAAGTACACTAGCTTTGGAGGGGTGTTGTCTAGGTAAACATGCACAAAGATATCACAAGACAGATATATAAGTAAAACAGAGTAAGTAAAGCAGCGGTAGAAATTAAAAACCAAGCTTAACCATTTCAAAACCAAAGTCAACTTACATCATAATACTAAGTCATCATTTTCCAACTACTACAAGTCTAGAAACATAAACTGAAAATAACATAAGTAAATTATTCCCCAAAACGACAGTGGTGTAGCCATAGCAAAGCTCAAGTCCAAACCGTACATGAGCTGTCAGAAAAGCAAGCCAAAGATCCAAGCTAGGTGCTAGTGTTCCCACCCTGAGAACCTGGGGGGGAAAACGGAAGAAAAGAAGCGAAAGGAAAACGGGTCAGTCATAAAGACTGGTAAGCCCTAACTACTATCAGTATAAAAACTAGTAAAATTAACTGGACATGAGAAACTGAGATGAAACATAAGGATGGTAACTAAACTGGCATGGTGAATAGTTAACAAGATAGATCAAGTGTGGCATCGCATATACAAGGTTAATTTGCACCAAGTGTACTAGTATTCTAACCCATGTCAAGTATAAAAAAGAAATGATACCTTGGCCCAAAATCATGAGATGACCCAAATCAAGGTCCAACTATACGATCTAGTCGACCGGCTCCCTACAAGCCTAACTCGTCATGTGTCGGTATCATACGGCCCAACCGCGGAATGTAGTCAACTGTGCTAAGTCCACCCTAGGGTATATCAGGCCCTAGGGTGCCAACCACTAACACAAAACGAGCACGCACAGTCTAAACCTACTGGTGCCCATGTCTGCCTTTTCAACACCAGACTAGTGCACAACCATAGTCCGCCTGAATCACCAATGGCGCACCTACTCAGCCATCCCTTTTTGGTCGCTTAAAATCAGCCCAGTAATCGTGCCCCACCCTAGCCTAGTCCCTAGGGTATCAAGATACTACCAAGTGGGTTACTGCTGAAAAGGACCACGCAACTAGGGTTTCTAATAGGTTAAGTGTGGTTAACCCTATCCAAACCATGTATCGAGTTGGTTAAGTGTATCCAAGGTTCATGACTTAACCCTATCAATCCATCGTGTTCAATTGGTTAAGTATTCAAGTGGTCCATGACTTAATCCTACCATGTGGCATTAATTAAATTAATGCACCCCAACCTCTCACATTAGACCTTGTTGTGGTTACTGGTTAAGCCGGGCGGGTCCGGGCAGATTTACACCACAACCTAGTCTAACCTCGGGTTTTAAGCGCGACATGACCAACTACTCACATTGGGTCCTATTGTTTGTAGCTACTAGATTTGCCGGGCGGTTCCGGGTAGATTTATGCTACAAACTCAACCCAAACTCGAATTGGCCACTTTCATGATTTTCTAAGTGTCATGTCCATATTCATGTTTTCAAGCATAATCACATGTCAACTTTCATATCATATTTTCAAGTCATGTTTCATATCATTGAAGTTTGCCTAACTACCCATAACGTATTCCCATCGCACGTAAATTCGCATCAACACAAATAGATCAAAGAGGGAACATAACAATATGTCAAGGTGGGCATAAGGTGGCAAAGTCTATCACAAGTTAAACATGGTGATATTTGAGGCAAAGGTGTTCATCATAAGTTGCATATAGCATATTGGCCTCAAAACATGTATGATAACATAAAGGTGATTTGGCCTCAAACATGACAACAACTATCATAGGGTGTCAATCCTAACTTGTGCATAGCAAATAGGTTCAATATCATCACATGCATGTTAAGGGACATGAGGGGTTGAGTTTTGTTAACATGCATAAGCCATAATCCCTTTCATAGCATTTTTCCCAAAATTCAACATGAACGGTACTAGGTTCATGATAGTTCCACAATCATAGATCAAAAGAGTCATGAATAGATATATGCATACAATGATAGATCCAAGGCAAGTGTTACACAAAAATCCCATTTCAACTTTCTACATGTTCATATTTATTTAATAGTTTAAATCTAAGAGTAGAATGGGGCTTACAAAGCGTGGTTATGAGAACTAGAACAAAATAGAACAAGATATAGACGTTGTAGAAGCTCTAGGAATGATGTAATAACACTAGAAATCTCCAAATAATAATAAGCTCCACACAAAACCTTGAGAAAAGAAGTAGCTCCTTGTTTTTAATGAAGAAAGATTGCTCCTTTGCCTTAGATCTAGTTTAGAACTCTCAAGCTCTCAAGATGAAGATGGAGGCCATGATTAGGGAGCATTTTGGCAGCACTTAGTTGTAGGAATGATTTGTGGTGGTTTAGGCTAGGTCTTAGGGTGCTTATATAGAAGTTAGGACTAGTTTAGGCCATAGGATTAACCCTAGTTTAGATCTGAACCATCAAATTTCGTCACAGGCCTCCAAAACAGACCCAAAGGACTCAGCAGGTGCACCAGGCCGACCAGGCCCGACCAGGGAGGTCGACCCCCAGGTCGACACCCAGGTCGACACCCCAATTGATTAACATAGAAATGTGTTTATTTTATGCTCGTATATTTTATCTTTTGTAAATAAATAAATGATACTTTGGTTACTTTTGTATGTTTTTACAGGATGTCAAGAAATGCCTCCTCCGTTTCAAATTAAAGGCCAACTACAGATAAAGAGCTACTTCCTCACATCAAATTCATTTCAATTGCAAAAGAAGTAGTAGCTCACTGGTAAAGGCATAGGAATTGGTGCTGAGAGACCTGAGTTCGAACCCCATCAAGTTCACTTTTTGCCAAAGAAACGGAGCGCGTTCACACTGGCCCTTTGCTTTGAGAAATATTTGGATTAGTGTTATGTTAGATATATACATACACATATTCATGTGTATGTATGATGTGCACCAATTAACATTTCAACAATAGCCATATTCTTATCATGGAATTAAATTCAAATCATTCAATTTCAATTAGAAGAATTTCTGATTGAATTGTTGCCAAGAAGAAAAATCAATTTTGAAGATTTTATCTTATATTGCCTTTGGAGTCTGATAAGCGTCCTTGTTTGGAAGAATTAATTGCAATCTTTTATCAATCAATTAGCCACATGGGAGAATTGAAAGATATGGAAAATATTTACCATGATATGCCCAGATTTTCTCCAATCAAGTTAGTCAAGGAAGGCAAGAGATAATCATGAATGAGGAGGCCCATTTATTCATAGACCTAATTATGGTTTTCCCATTCTCATCTATAAATATGTGTTGTAACCATTGTAAAAAGGATTCATTGTTCTGTACTCTCTTTTAGTTTTAATAAAGCTTTCTTTTCTTTAGTTTCTGCATTTTATTTTCATGGCAAATTGTGTTGTCTAGTCAATTAGATTTGCTAGAACACAATTTGCTATTGCTTCTAATTTTCTTACTAGTGATTGACCGTCTGATTAGATTCAGCGGTAATGCTAGTTTTTATTTTCAGTTGTTGATTTCTTTTCTGCAATTTTATTTCCAGTGTTCTATTTTATTTTAATCATTGAATTTATTACAGATCCGATTAGATTCGAATCTGTAGTGAATTTAATTCCATCTTTTATTCGTAGTTTCAGTTTTTATTTTGCTTTGCGAAAAAAATCAACCTCTAAGCTTTGTCTAACTCGCCCAAGAGATTAGATAAATAATTGATTTAATTCACCTCCCTGTGTTCGACCTGTATGCTACACACTTGTATGCTTGCAGAATTTAATTTAAATGTCGCGCTTTTCTAATTCATAGATTAGCGTCGATCAAGTTTTTGGCGCCGTTGACGGGGAGGTAACGATTAAATTTATTATTTATTTAGTTTCTGATTCGTGTTAGTTTTTTTTCTTTTTTTTTATTTGTTGTTTTTGTTTTTGTTCAGTAGAAAAAAAACCATCTCTTAATTGGCAGGTTGGATATTATTTATTGATATACAATCTCCAAAACAAGAAAAAAAATATCTTTCAATTCCCTTTTATTTCTTTACCCCTTTCCAATTTTCTTTCCAAACTCTATACATCCATTTTCTTCTTTTACACGCCTTCTGAAAAAAAAAGATTCCTTTCCTGTTTTACTGCCGCAAATCACACAACAAACCGATCTTATCATTTAAACCCAACCACCCACGTACAAATACCCTTCTCACCACAATTCCTTTAACTTCCAAATCATCTCCTTACCAGTAACCCACCATCCCTACCTTCGTTCAAACATCCACTTCCAGTCCCGCAAACTCATCTTCACCCAGTACATCAAACCACATCAGTCAGTTCATGCCCCAAGTCAAACCGAACATCCACATCCGATCAGAGTCTTATCACAGCACCACCAAGCCATCTTCCCTCATCCAAACTTATTACACCATTCAAAACCATTACCACTACTCAATCCCATACAACAAATGTAACACCCCACACCCGCTATAGTCACTCACTAAGGGAATGCCATAGCATCGGTGGAGTATTTTAGTGAATATAGAACAGAAAAATTACAACAAGACAGGTATAAATAGTACTTGAAATTTTAAAACATCATCTCATAACAGCGGAAATAAACATGTCTGGTTACATCATAAAAACCACGATAAAAGTCAAGTACAATATTCATCAAAATAAAGAAGTACATAATCCCACTCTCTCATACAATAGCCATAAGAAAAGAAAAGATAACTGGATAACTGGAGCTTTACATCTACCCAAGCTCCTCAAGACTGGAAACAGAAATCCGATCAAGCTCTACTACCGCTAGGATCCACCGTAGGACCTGAGGGTTGGGAAAAAGATAAAAACAACGGGGTCAGACATAAGTCTGAGTGAGTCCTATAACCCTAACAATACAACCATTAAAGTAATTAGGGTATGACATAAATAAGGTACGGTACCTCTGGGGATAATGACCACACTAAGTAGCCAACAAAACATAGGGTGTACTAAGATAACCGAGAAGACGCTTTTATCCTCCCAAGGATAATTATTAGATTACACCACCCCAGACTTATTCACCCAAGGGTAATTCCTACACTGCACCACACCAGTTCTACCCACCAAGAGTAATTCCTACTTAAAGGTTGATCCCACTAAGTGTACTTAGTAATTTTTACCCGGTAGTTTCTTGTACCCCTACGCAGGTGCCGTCTGCCCCTATTTTTACTAGGTGTACCCACTACCCCCAAGCGATCGGCTCCCTACCGTAGATACCCGTGCTGGTCCCACAAAAGGGGGTGTATCATTCCCCAAAGTGGCTACCATATAATATCACTGTGCACGGCTTTATATCTACACGATGCAACAACGACTTACCAACCAGCCCGGGTCCACACACGCATATGAAACCCGTTGATCCCGCGTTGCCACCGCTAACCCGTTTTGGCCTCTTACAGTCAAGCCCAATATGCGTGTCCCGTCACCCGACTAGAGTCGAGCCTACAAAGATACGTTTGGGATATTGGTTGAAATGGGCCCCCACAAGCTACTACTTAAGCTTGTCGTTTAATCTAGTGCATCCCACTTAACCCTTTAACCATGTCCCCTTACATGTTATAAATCTTGGTTAAGTCCTTTAATCATATTTCAATTGCCACTTAGGGCACCCACTAGATTCCCACATGCCACCCATGGCACTTACTTAACCCCTTAATCATGTTTAATTACATGTTCCACCTTGGTTAAGTATTCTAATCGTATTCTCACATGCCACCCATGGCACTTACTTAACCCTTTTATCATGTTTAATTACATGTTCCACCTTGGTTAAGTATTCTAATCGTATTTTTCTATTGCCACCCAAGGCAACCCACTAGTCTGATCATGCCACCCCAAGGCACCCACTTAACCCCTCATGTCCCACTACATGCTAATATGGTTAAGTGTTTCTTAATTCATTAATTAAGATCATGACCTCATAAAGACCTCCCACATTAGACCGTCTTTTATGATTGCTGGATATGCCGGTTGGTTCCGGGCAGACTTCTGTCATAAAAAGGGCCTAACCTCGTGTCTTTACTTTAATCATGTATTTAATTTATGACTAAGACCTCTCACATTGGGCCAATCATTTGTAGCTGCTGGATGGCCGGTCGGTTCCGGGCAGACTTCCGCTACAAAAGGGTCCAACCTCGTGTCTTAGTTGATTAATTAAACCTAATTAATCACCCCCATATTAATTATCCCTAATTAATATCAAATTTTCCATAACATGGGTAGACCTAACTCAATAGGTAAATTCCCATGGGGTAGACCTAACTCAATAGGTAAATTCCCACTTATGGTAATTTATTTTTATGGTATGCTTAATCATACCCAATCATACTTTTATTAACATATTTATTACCCCATCGTTCCCCACGTAAATCGTTCTCATTTCACGACATAATAAAGGGAAAGATCCATCACAAATATCATGGGTTTAGCATATAACTTTGTCATGGGTTAAGAGGATGTCAACTTGCATATATGAACATATATTAACCCAACTACATATAACCCAAACTTGCATATTATCATACCCATGATTTGCATAACATATGACATATGAGTTTGCATATTATCATACACATATCTTGCATAACATGTTAAACTTGCATATAAGCATCCTCATAACTTGCATAACATGTTAAACATGCATTTAAGCATACACATAACTTGCATAAGCATTCACATACTTGCATGGGCATTCATATACTTGCATAAGCATTCACATACTTGCATATCACATTAAGCTTGCATTTAAGCATATACATAACTTGTATAACATCATGCTCATAACTTGCATAATCTCATAAACTTAACTTGCATAACACTATGCACACAACTTGCATACCCTCATACACATAACTTGCATATGCACATAACTTACATAACATGTTGAGCTTGCATGTAAGCATAACTTGCATAATATGTCGAACTTACATATATGACTTGCATCTTAAAGGAGGGTAAACATGCATAGCATATAAGAGTGCCATCTTGCATATGTATATACCATATTTAAAAGGGTAAACTTGCATATCATGATTTATGCATAATACCAAACACTTAGCATGCATAAAACCACTTACTTATCATGCATAGAATCAAATACTTATTATGCATAAAATCAAATACTTATTATGCATAAAACCAAATACTTATTATGCATAAAATCAAATACTTATTATGCATAAAATCAAATACTTATTATGCATAAAATCAAATACTTATTATGCATAAAACCAAATACTTATTATGCATAAAATCAAATACTTATTATGCATAAAATCAAATACTTATTATGCATAAAACCAAATACTTATTATGCATAAAATCAAATACTTATTATGCATAAACCTACCACTTAACTTGCATAAACCCAAACACTTAACATGCATAAAACCCCATACTTAGTATGCATACAATCAAATACTTATCATGCATAACGTCAAATACTTTAGCATGAATAACATCAAATACTTAACATGCATAACACCAACTACTTAGCATGCACAAAATCACATGCATAACTTGCATATCATGTTACATATAACTTGCATATATTCTCACATATAGTTTGCATAACATGTCACATATGCATAAATGTTTAACATGGTGTTTTGCATCATAAAACATGGCCTTAACTTGCATTTAACATAAAACTTGCAAATCACATATCATACAAACTTGCATAAATACATTCATCCACAAACATAGCCATGTCTTATCACATCCTACCATAATCAATTTAACAATTGATTATTAAAGCCATAGAAACTCACCAAAACAAGATTAGCAAGTTAAATGAAGCAAATCCCAATGATTAAGTAGAAGAAGATGTAGATTAGCTTGCAAATCCTCTTAGGATTTTTAGTGGAGGCTCTCCAATTTTCTAAGTGGTGGCATAATGGCCTTAGATCTATTTTTTGGTAAGGATAAGGGGGTATTAGGATGTATATATAGATTAGTTAGATGTTTTAGGACCATAGGATATACCCTAGAACCAATCCTAGCCTTTAAAGCATGTCTTGGGGAAGAAGTCAAGTGTAGGAACCATTTAGGGCCCAAAAAAAAACAGCCCAAAACTCATCCCGGGCCTCAAAACATGAGCAGTTTTTGTTTTTGATTTTTCGTGAAACTTTGACGGGCCATAACTTGGTCATACGGACTCCGATTTACGAAAACTCGGACTCTATTTCGCGTATTTTTCCGAGACGAACGCAATAGCACAGCCCGTTTCCCCTGATTCAGAATATTAAATTTAATTCTGCTCTGATTTATGTTATAACAAGTTATTTAACATACGGGGTGTTACATTCTCCCCTACTTAAAGGATTTCGTCCCCGAAATCTCTAAGTCAAGAAGAACGTATCCTACCAACCAAACAACCATCTACTCAACCATCAAACACTGGCATCCATTGTCCTTAAAACAATTTCTAATGATGTATGAGCATATGCAAAAAGTGTGTGTATATGTTCCCTATCTAATGTATGAACATATGCAAACCATGATAGTGCCATGCATCCATTATGTATGCGAGGGAACCCTATCGACACATACAATATCTACATGAGTGCACAATCATTCACCAAAATGCATCATCCATATGATAACACAATCATTATACATCCATAAATATAGCTTCCTACACACAATTTTATGCAATATGCAATATGAAGTGATTGAGCCGATCTAGTGCCTAGAGTGTGTGTATATGCATCCACGAGCAACCACTAGCAAACACTTGCATCCACTTGCATCCATCATACATAACATGTCTCAAACACATGTTTCAACCATAGGTTTACCCTATCTAAAGGTCAAAAGTACTAACGAGAGGACATACTAAGGATAAGATAAGCACAAGATATGTGATGAAGGAGAAGCAAAAGGATATACCCTCCGAAAGAAAAAGGGTGCCTCGAACGCATCTTCGCTTCCGTCTCCCAGGTAGCGTCACTCTCTTCATCTCCCCTTTGTACTTTGACTAGTTGAACCTCTCTGTTTCTCAGTTTCCAAATCTCTGACCCAAGGATGCAAGTAGGAGCTCGTCGAATCGTCGCATCACGCTCTGCTTCCACTTCTCTAAGCAAACTCGGCTCTACCACCTCTGCGGTCTCATGTAGGCACTTCCTCCCATAGAATACATCACTAAGTCTGTCGGGCAACTCCGCCAATGGAAGATGCTCCTCCCATGTACCTCCAAAATCTAAGATACATAGCCTCAAAAGGTCTTCTAAAATATGATTCACCCTCTCGGTCTGGCCGTCCGTCTGAGGATGATATGCGGTACTCAAACGCAACTAAGTCCCTACCGCCTTTTGCAAACTCTTCCAAAACTCTCTAGTGAAGATAGGATCTCGATCACTCACTATACTGGAGGGTACCCGATGCAATCGAACTATCTCTCAAAGATATACAAAAGCTAGCCATGGAGCAGTCCACTTACTCTTCACAGGTATGAAATGGGTGTTCTTAGTAAGTCTGTCTACCACCACCCAAATTCCTGTATTACTCTTTCTTGATCTGGGTAACCTGTCAATAAAATCCAACGAGGCGCTGTCCCACTTTCATTGCGGAACCTCCAATGGGTGAAGCAACCCACCCGGTTTCTTTCGCTCCGTCTTCACTCGTTGGCACACCAAGCATCGAGCGACATGCTCGGCCACATCTTTCTTCATACCGGCCCAGAAGAAAGCCCTCTTCATGTCTTGGTACATCTTACCCCCACCGGGATGAATGGTCATCCTAAAACGGTGTGCGTCATCAAGAATAGCCTTCCTCAAACCCTCGTCCTGCGGTACACAAAGTCTACCGTCTCTACGCAAACACCCTCTATCTCTAAGGTGTACCTACTCAAATGGCTGGACGACTCCCCCCTTATGAGCTTCTCTACTAACTCAACCAACTGTGGGTCGCCCCTCTGTGCTTCTCCAATCCGCCCCAAAAGAGTAGGTCTAACTTCCAAAGAAGCTAGCAAACCGGGTACAAAGTCAACGGAAGGTCTAAAGTCAAACTTAGAAATAAACTCTAAGCTCCGTCGTTCAACGAACAATGAACTCAAGGACAACCTTTTTCTACTTAAGGTGTCTGCTACCATGTTACCCTTACTCATAGGATGCTAAAGATCCCATCCACTTTTGCTGTCCTAAGACTATGCGCTCGAAGAGTCTCCAACACTTCCCTAAGATGTAGGGCATGCTCTTCTCCACCAGAATATCATCCAAGATCATCATAACCGTCTCCCACGCAGACCACCCTAGTCGAATTCGGCATCCCCCAAATGCAAGCCCCAAAGGCCTAAACCAATATCAGACAAACACCCAAGGGATACCTCCTTCGAATTCAGACGACCTACGTGAGACGATACTAGTAAAAATGGCTAAATAATTAAGCCCTTGACCAATTCTGGATGTTCTCGCCAGTCTCGCTCCAAAACCGTCGTTTATCCTATACTGGCCCTGCTCAGCCTATTGAGCACATACGAAAACTTATTTCGCTCCTAGAAAAGACCCAGATGTCATCTACAAAGACCATCACGAACTTATTTAGGTACTCCCTGAACACCCTTCTCAACAAAGTATGCGGGGGCGTTTGTCAAACCCAATGGCATCACCAGCCACTCATAAAAGAAAACATCCGGACTCCTAAAGGTAGTCTTTTCTATGCTATCCTCAGCCACTCTCAACTGATGAACTTCCGTGGCTGAGTCCACTACTAAAACACTGAGGCGCCAACCAACTGATCAAAGAGATCATCAATCCTTGGCAATGGGTGTCTATTCTTCTTTGTGAGTTTCTTTAGTTCTCTTTAGCCTACACAAAGTCTGAGGGACCCATCCGCCTTCATAACAAAAACTACTGGAGCGCCCCACTCCGATATACTTCGTCTTATGAACCCTTTCTCAAGCAAATCGCCTACTTACTTATGGAGTTCCCTCCTCTCACTAGGAGCCATGTGGCACACTGGCCAAGATACAGGTTTGGCCTTATCCACCAGATATATTCGGAAGTCAATCTCCCGCTTCGGAGGTAAGCCCTTCACCTCCTCAAACACATCCGGGTATTCCCGGACCGCTCTAACAGATCGCAGACTCTAGACCAACGTGTCAGGCGATTCTAGATACCTTAGCCTAACAGATTCTATGGGATTACAAGAGATCTCGAGAGTGTTACTTAGGCGGCCCATAAGCCTAACAACTCTCCCTTCAAAATGAAGAACAGCACTCCTACTGGATAACCAGTTCATGCCCAAAATTAACCCATAGCCCGTGAAGCCCAACAAGCATCACATCTAAACTCAACGCTAAGTATAGAAACTTTCAAACCCAAACATATCATGGAGCCCCAACTGGGTTTGAAACAACTAAGGGATCATCTACCAAACTGGTGTCTAAGTGTAGTGACTCAACTATCAATGGTGAGATAAACGAACTCGATATATCAGGATCAAATAAAGTTTGAATTGGATAATAAAGAAATCCAATTTCCAACCTAGACGGTCTTATCCCCACCTGGTACCCTAGTCGTGAGGAAATACAACTACCCTCCAGAAGATTCCATACCTTGCCCTTGCTTCTTTGAACAATCCTAATAAGGTGTCCTATTTCTCTTAAAAGGATAACCACTTGCCTTCTTCTTCCCTATTCTCCACTCGTAACCTCCCACCAATGAGGTTTCATCTTTCATTAACCAAACAACTATTTGAGCCTTCCTCCCATCGTTTATCCAATAGATACCTACCAGTCCTCCTCCTTCTTGAACCAACTTCTAATCCGACTAACGTCTAAGTCCCTTGAAGTAGTTTTCCATCCTTATCTATCTTAGAAAGATCATCTATACGCGGAGGGGAAACTCAAAACGAGAGAAAGGAAGAGATTCAAAATGGAGAATTCGAAAGATATAGATATGGCTATTGGGGATTATGCTTTCCTTTCAAAAACTTTTCTCTTAAAAGACATGTTTTTGAAAATACTCCTTTCCAAAAATGTTTTAGAAAAATAGTTTTCTAAAAATTTTATCTGTTCCGGTAACCTTTGCTCTGATACCACGTGTAACACCCCACACCCGCTATAGTCACTCACTAAGGGAATGCCATAGCATCGGTGGAGTATTTTAGTGAATATAGAACAGAAAAATTACAACAAGACAGGTATAAATAGTACTTGAAATTTTAAAACATCATCTCATAACAGCGGAAATAAACATGTCTGGTTACATCATAAAAACCACGATAAAAGTCAAGTACAATATTCATCAAAATAAAGAAGTACATAATCCCACTCTCTCATACAATAGCCATAAGAAAAGAAAAGATAACTGGATAACTGGAGCTTTACATCTACCCAAGCTCCTCAAGACTGGAAACAGAAATCCGATCAAGCTCTACTACCGCTAGGATCCACCGTAGGACCTGAGGGTTGGGAAAAAGATAAAAACAACGGGGTCAGACATAAGTCTGAGTGAGTCCTATAACCCTAACAATACAACCATTAAAGTAATTAGGGTATGACATAAATAAGGTACGGTACCTCTGGGGATAATGACCACACTAAGTAGCCAACAAAACATAGGGTGTACTAAGATAACCGAGAAGACGCTTTTATCCTCCCAAGGATAATTATTAGATTACACCACCCCAGACTTATTCACCCAAGGGTAATTCCTACACTGCACCACACCAGTTCTACCCACCAAGAGTAATTCCTACTTAAAGGTTGATCCCACTAAGTGTACTTAGTAATTTTTACCCGGTAGTTTCTTGTACCCCTACGCAGGTGCCGTCTGCCCCTATTTTTACTAGGTGTACCCACTACCCCCAAGCGATCGGCTCCCTACCGTAGATACCCGTGCTGGTCCCACAAAAGGGGGTGTATCATTCCCCAAAGTGGCTACCATATAATATCACTGTGCACGGCTTTATATCTACACGATGCAACAACGACTTACCAACCAGCCCGGGTCCACACACGCATATGAAACCCGTTGATCCCGCGTTGCCACCGCTAACCCGTTTTGGCCTCTTACAGTCAAGCCCAATATGCGTGTCCCGTCACCCGACTAGAGTCGAGCCTACAAAGATACGTTTGGGATATTGGTTGAAATGGGCCCCCACAAGCTACTACTTAAGCTTGTCGTTTAATCTAGTGCATCCCACTTAACCCTTTAACCATGTCCCCTTACATGTTATAAATCTTGGTTAAGTCCTTTAATCATATTTCAATTGCCACTTAGGGCACCCACTAGATTCCCACATGCCACCCATGGCACTTACTTAACCCCTTAATCATGTTTAATTACATGTTCCACCTTGGTTAAGTATTCTAATCGTATTCTCACATGCCACCCATGGCACTTACTTAACCCTTTTATCATGTTTAATTACATGTTCCACCTTGGTTAAGTATTCTAATCGTATTTTTCTATTGCCACCCAAGGCAACCCACTAGTCTCATCATGCCACCCCAAGGCACCCACTTAACCCCTCATGTCCCACTACATGCTAATATGGTTAAGTGTTTCTTAATTCATTAATTAAGATCATGACCTCATAAAGACCTCCCACATTAGACCGTCTTTTATGATTGCTGGATATGCCGGTTGGTTCCGGGCAGACTTCTGTCATAAAAAGGGCCTAACCTCGTGTCTTTACTTTAATCATGTATTTAATTTATGACTAAGACCTCTCACATTGGGCCAATCATTTGTAGCTGCTGGATGGCCGGTCGGTTCCGGGCAGACTTCCGCTACAAAAGGGTCCAACCTCGTGTCTTAGTTGATTAATTAAACCTAATTAATCACCCCCATATTAATTATCCCTAATTAATATCAAATTTTCCATAACATGGGTAGACCTAACTCAATAGGTAAATTCCCATGGGGTAGACCTAACTCAATAGGTAAATTCCCACTTATGGTAATTTATTTTTATGGTATGCTTAATCATACCCAATCATACTTTTATTAACATATTTATTACCCCATCGTTCCCCACGTAAATCGTTCTCATTTCACGACATAATAAAGGGAAAGATCCATCACAAATATCATGGGTTTAGCATATAACTTTGTCATGGGTTAAGAGGATGTCAACTTGCATATATGAACATATATTAACCCAACTACATATAACCCAAACTTGCATATTATCATACCCATGATTTGCATAACATATGACATATGAGTTTGCATATTATCATACACATATCTTGCATAACATGTTAAACTTGCATATAAGCATCCTCATAACTTGCATAACATGTTAAACATGCATTTAAGCATACACATAACTTGCATAAGCATTCACATACTTGCATGGGCATTCATATACTTGCATAAGCATTCACATACTTGCATATCACATTAAGCTTGCATTTAAGCATATACATAACTTGTATAACATCATGCTCATAACTTGCATAATCTCATAAACTTAACTTGCATAACACTATGCACACAACTTGCATACCCTCATACACATAACTTGCATATGCACATAACTTACATAACATGTTGAGCTTGCATGTAAGCATAACTTGCATAATATGTCGAACTTACATATATGACTTGCATCTTAAAGGAGGGTAAACATGCATAGCATATAAGAGTGCCATCTTGCATATGTATATACCATATTTAAAAGGGTAAACTTGCATATCATGATTTATGCATAATACCAAACACTTAGCATGCATAAAACCACTTACTTATCATGCATAGAATCAAATACTTATTATGCATAAAATCAAATACTTATTATGCATAAAACCAAATACTTATTATGCATAAAATCAAATACTTATTATGCATAAAATCAAATACTTATTATGCATAAAATCAAATACTTATTATGCATAAAACCAAATACTTATTATGCATAAAATCAAATACTTATTATGCATAAAATCAAATACTTATTATGCATAAAACCAAATACTTATTATGCATAAAATCAAATACTTATTATGCATAAAATCAAATACTTATTATGCATAAACCTACCACTTAACTTGCATAAACCCAAACACTTACCATGCATAAAACCCCATACTTAGTATGCATACAATCAAATACTTATCATGCATAACGTCAAATACTTTAGCATGAATAACATCAAATACTTAACATGCATAACACCAACTACTTAGCATGCACAAAATCACATGCATAACTTGCATATCATGTTACATATAACTTGCATATATTCTCACATATAGTTTGCATAACATGTCACATATGCATAAATGTTTAACATGGTGTTTTGCATCATAAAACATGGCCTTAACTTGCATTTAACATAAAACTTGCAAATCACATATCATACAAACTTGCATAAATACATTCATCCACAAACATAGCCATGTCTTATCACATCCTACCATAATCAATTTAACAATTGATTATTAAAGCCATAGAAACTCACCAAAACAAGATTAGCAAGTTAAATGAAGCAAATCCCAATGATTAAGTAGAAGAAGATGTAGATTAGCTTGCAAATCCTCTTAGGATTTTTAGTGGAGGCTCTCCAATTTTCTAAGTGGTGGCATAATGGCCTTAGATCTATTTTTTGGTAAGGATAAGGGGGTATTAGGGTGTATATATAGATTAGTTAGATGTTTTAGGACCATAGGATATACCCTAGAACCAATCCTAGCCTTTAAAGCATGTCTTGGGGAAGAAGTCAAGTGTAGGAACCATTTAGGGCCCAAAAAAAAACAGCCCAAAACTCATCCCGGGCCTCAAAACATGAGCAGTTTTTGTTTTTGATTTTTCGTGAAACTTTGACGGGCCATAACTTGGTCATACGGACTCCGATTTACGAAAACTCGGACTCTATTTCGCGTATTTTTCCGAGACGAACGCAATGGCACAGCCCGTTTCCCCTGATTCAGAATATTAAATTTAATTCTGCTCTGATTTATGTTATAACAAGTTATTTAACATACGGGGTGTTACAACAAATACCACCGTTATCACCATATTTCATGCAAACAGCCTTTGTCGCACAGAACTTCCAACTATAATACCCATCAATCCTCCGATCACCGAACAAAGGCCGCTCCAGACTCCCTGCAGTCGTCACCTTCCCAACTACAGCCTTCACATCCCACCCTCACGTTCAAACTCCCTCACTACATACCACGTTCGCCATCTTCTCCTACTACCACCGTACCTACTGTGAATCACAATCCGCAACCAATTCATCTTCTCCATAAAAAAAACGGAAAAAAAAAAGAGAAAAGGGAATTCGATCACACAGCAAAGCACCGCCCTCTGCTCATCTTCACACAAAAACCCTGACCTCGAATTCCGATACCAGCCACTTCGAAGACCAATTCGCTTCCGGTTCCAAAACCCTAGAAACCCAAAACAATTCGAAACCCCAACTGACCAAAATCAAACTCGCGAACCGCAAATCCCAAACCAATTCGCATCACCAAAATCCGATTCTCGAAGCCACAGCGAGTGTTTCTGAGATTTCGTTCTTTTTTTTTCTTTTCTATGAGATAGTTTTTGTTGTGGTGTTTTATAAACAAAAATTAAAAACAAAACAAAGAGATACTGCGTGAATAATAAAGGGAAAGTTTTGATTTGGGCGTGAGAAGGATTGTGAAGGGATACTCTGATTTGTGGCATCGTGTTTTTGGACCTCTGATATTTCCTTTTGAGTTGAGTGCAACCTTTGTGTTGAGTGCGTGGTTTAATTTGAGTGCCCAAGCTTATTTAAGTCCTGTCTGTTGCTGCGCCCAGTCTTTGCTTTTGATGGGTTTAGTTCTTGTTTTTTTTCTTCTTCTCTAAAGCTTAGTTTAGTCTTTTGTTGCGTTTTGATTTTATTGAGTGTAGTTTGCTTGTTAGTTGGGTTTTATTTAATTTTGATTTAGTTTTTTTTTTAATTTCTTTTGTTTGTTATATCTGCTCTCTTTCTTTCTCTTCTTTAAAAAAAAAAGAAAAGGGAGAATTTTTCAAAAACAGGTACAGCTAAAATTAAAAAAAAGGGTCTTAAAAAAAAATCGGGCTCCTAGCCCGAACCCGTGCCGCAGCGCAGTCAAGCAATTAATAGAAGGGGACAACAACAGAAAGCAGCGGACGATTCAGATGGGTTGGAGCGGTTGCACACCAAGTGGGGTGTGAACGCGTTAGCGCTACCAAATTTCACTGGAGGACTGCCGATCAAGGTGATAAATTTTTAAAACTCTACAGGTGCTCTGCGGCAAAGGAAAAATATATAGACAATTGTTGTAAAATTTTCTACAGGGGCAGCGGCTTTGAATGTACAATTTTTAATTTCTGCAATTATTTTGTGTGATTGCTGTTATTTCTGCATCTTTTATTCATTCTGTTAAGGGCAATACCCCAATTCACATAAGGTGAGGGATTTCATCACCCTTTCCTTAGCCCACAAATTGCATTTCATCGTAGAATCTGACTAATAATAACGGTTAGACGTTGGACTTAAGGGAGTCACGGGCTCAGCTAGGGCTCAATTATATTGTGATAGTTGATTCATTTGGAACGAATTATTTCTTGGTGTCTAGACTACGGCAGAGAAATAACCGTTTATAAATATTACGGTGATTCGTAAATATTATATCGGTTGTTACTCTGAAGGTACTTAAACCTTCGGTTGCATTGCTAGGGTGATTCCTGGTGCACCGATAACTTCTGTCCGTTAACTGGCTGAGAAATCTTTTGATCTAAGTAATCAAACGCATCACTTTATAATTTTGGGTTAGGAGCCAATAAGGACAGAAAACGTTACTATGGCTAATTTCTGTGCTTGCATTTGACAACAATGAGCGAAAAAAGTGTTAGCCAACAAAATTCTCCTAGGGGTTCTCGAATCAACCAAAATTTTCCACCCGAATTGGATCAAAATCGAGTGAATCAAAATTTTCTAAACTTTGGGGATCAAAATCAAATAAATCAAAATTTTCAAAATCTCAATATCCAAATGAATAGACCCTTGTCTCTTCGTGATCGATGTTATCCTACTAGGACCGTTCAACCATCTGTCATTGTGTTCCCACCAGCTGAAGGAAACAATTTTGAGCTAAAACATTCTTTTATCCAAGGGGTACCAAAATTTACTAGGTCTGAAAATGCTTATGAATTTCTAAGTGAATTTGAATTGTATGCGTCCACAACAAAAATGCAACAATTGTCTAACGAATCGATCAAGCTAAGGCTAATTCCATTTGCACTACTTGAAAGCGCTAAAAGATGGCTAAATTCTCTTCCACGACATTCCATAAGAAGTTGGGATGAATTTGTCACTGCATTTTTGAAAAAAAATTTCCCTTTCCATAAAACTCTAAAAATTCGAACTGAGATAAACCAATTTTGTCAAAATGAGGGGGAAACTTTTTCAAAATACTTTGAGAGATTCAACCAGCTATTATATAGTTGTCCTCATCATGGAATTCTAAAAGATCACTTATGTCAAATTGCATATGAAGGGCTAAACTATCAGACTAGAACTCAACTAGAATCAATGTGTGGAGGAGACTTTATGTCTAAAACAGCCGATGAAGCTTGGCGGTTTTTAGAAGATTATTCTGAAAAGGACATGCAGTGGGAATCGATTCGTGTTCCCATTCGTACTTCTACTAGAGGAGTGCATGTCGTGGACCCAAGTCAAATTCCCTTAGAAAATCAAACTCCTCAGGCCGGAGAAGGGTTACCCCACTATTACTCTCAAGACCAAGCCAATGCCATAGCTCAAAATAATCCTTACTCATCCACGTACAACCCTGGATGGAGGAACCACCCAAATTTTTCCTGGTCGAACCCCAATAATTCGGCTAACCCATCTCACGTGCAACCCTTTATTCCCAATCCGAATTACCAAGGTCCACCCCCCAATTCTCAAACCTCTCAAACTACAACTCAATCCAAACAACCTTATAGGCACCCCAATTTTCAATCATCAAACCAATCATCTCAATCTTCTCAACCATCACAAGATATTGGGCGTCTAGAAAAACAGATGAACTCTTACGAAGCTAAAATAAACTCGCAAGACGCTAAAATGGACCAAATGTTTAATATGATGAAGGAATTTATGAAAACTCATGAGAAGGGAAAGTTGCCTAGTCAACCTGAGGTGAATCCAAAGTATAACCCTCGTGCTGTAAATTCTTGTGAGGACGAAAACCATAATCCAGTCAACGCTATTACAACCCTTCGATCTGGAAAGAGGATTGATAATAACGTGGACGACCCTGACGAACCTTCTAACTCGACCCCAATCCCTAATCTTGATGATCACCCATTGGCTTCGAATGCCAATTCTTCTAAACCTCCATTTTCCTCAAATGTTGGCAATCCCAACAGTTCTTCTCCCAGTGTCGGCAAACCCGACCCACCTTCGGAAATTAATGTTGGCAATACCAACATTCCATCTTCTACAACCTTACCACCTTCTCTTCCCTTGGATAAACCTTCTTCTTCGAATGATGAAACTCATCACAGAGTCAAAGAACCAGTAGCTCCTTTTCCTCATAGACTCAATAATAAGAAGAAAGCGGCAAATTTCGATAAAATTCTGGAAATTTTCAAACAAGTCCGTGTGAACATTCCTCTTTTAGACACCATTGAACAAATACCTCAATATGCTAAATGTCTTAAGGAATTGTGCACACAAAAACGTGCGACCAATGTCCCAAAAACCGCTTTTCTAACTGCAAATACAAGCTATGTTCTTTCGAATCTTGCCCCAGTCAAGTATAAAGACCCTGGCTGCCCTACGATTGATTGTAAAATAGGAAACACTCACATCTCTCGTGCCCTACTCGACCTTGGTGCCAGTGTCAACCTTCTCCCTTATACTGTCTATCGTCAACTTGGACTAGGGGAGATTAAACCAACAAACATCACACTTCAACTAGCCGATCGATCTGTCAAAAAGCCATTGGGAATTATCGAAGACGTCTTGATACAAATCGAACAGTTTTACTTCCCTGTCGATTTTATAGTTCTAGAAACAGAGCCTGTCTCAAATCCCAACGTTCAAATACCATTGATCTTAGGACGCCCTTTCTTAGCAACCTCTAATGATGTCATTAATTGTAGGAATGGTCAGCTTCGACTTTCCTTCGGGCACCTGACCATTGAGCTAAACATCTTTAATCTCAACAAGCAACCTAGGGATTTTGAGATCGATGAAATTGACATGATTCAAACCACAGTTGATGAAACCTCTAGTGACACTTCTGAAGCCTTGAAAATGTGTCTTGACCATTTCGACCCTGATTTCGACGAACTTGAATACATTTCTGAACTAACAAAATTCTTGACTCCGACACTTCGCCACCTGAATCTAACCAAGGAATGTTGACCAATGTTGATACACAAGAACTTCCTAAGTTAGACCTCAAACCCTTGCCACCAGACCTTAAGTATGCCTACCTAGACTCCTCAAAAACTTTTCCCGTAATCTTGGCTTCCGATCTTATCGAAGACCAAGAAGAAAAACTTTTGGATATCTTGCGGGAAAATAAGGATGCCTTGGGGTGGGAAATTAGCGATATAAAAGGAATTAGCCCATCAATTGTGGAACATCGCATACATTTAGTTGATGAGGCTAAACCCACCCGTGAGGTTCAAAGGCAATTAAACCCAAACATGAGGGAAGTGGTCAAGGAGGAGATAATCAAATGTCTAGACAATAACATCATCTATCCCATCTCTGATAGCACTTGGGTGAGTCCGGTACAAGTTGTACCAAAGAAGTCGGGAGTCACAGTGATCAAAAACGACAGTAATGAACTCGTCCCAACAAAAATCAAAACCAAATGGCGTGTGTGCATCGATTATCGAACACTTAACTCAGCCACATGAAAAGACCATTTTCCATTGCCTTTTATTGACCAAATGCTCGAACGTTTAGCAGGACATGAGTACTACTGTTTTCTCGATGGATACTCTGGCTATAACCAAATTCCTGTTGCTTTGGAAGATCAACATAAGACCACCTTTACTTGTCCCTTTGGAACCTTTGCTTATCGTCGCATGCCTTTTGGTCTTTGCAATGCCCCCGTGACTTTCCAAAGATGTATGATGAGTATTTTCTCTGATATGGTGGAAGAATTCTTGGAAATATTCATGGACGATTTTTCAATATATGGATCATCTTTTTCCCAATGTCTCACTCATTTAGAACTCGTCCTTAAGCGTTGTATGGAGAAATCACTCGTGCTTAATTGGGAAAAATGTCACTTTATGGTGAAAAGGGGGATAGTTCTAGGTCATGTCGTCTCCAAAGATGGCCTAAAAGTCGATAAATCAAAAATCGATTTGATTGCTAATTTACCTCCTACCAAGTCTGTCAAAGATGTTCGTTCATTTCTTGGCCATGCGGGATTCTATAGAAGATTCATTAAGGATTTCTCAAAAATTTCAAAACCTCTCTCGAATTTACTTGCCAAAGACGTAAAGTTTGAATTTTCCACTAATTGCCAAACATCTTTTGAAACTCTTAAATCACTCTTGACCACAACTCCCATCATTCAACCTCCTGATTGGACTCAACCCTTCGAACTTATGTGCGACGCTTCTGATTTTGCTATTGGAGCCATCTTGGGTCAGCGTATCGATAAACTCCCTCGAGTCATTTATTACGCTAGCAAAATTTTAAACGAGGCCCAACTGAATTACTCAACTACTAAAAAGGAATTTTTGGCAGTTGTCTTCGCTCTTGAGAAATTCAGACCATATCTCATAGGATCCAAAGTCATAGTTTACACTGACCATGCTGCCCTATGATATCTGCTTTCTAAAAAGGATGCCAATGCCCGCTTGATTCGTTGGATCCTTCTTCTTCAAGAATTCGATATAGAAATACAAGATAAAAAGGGTTCTGAAAATGTCGTAGCAGATCATCTCTCTCGAATTGTGCACGAAAATGATAACGACACCCCAATCGATGACTATTTTCCTGACGAACAACTCCTTTCGATCTCTAACACCCCTTGGTACGCTGACATTGTGAATTATCTTGTCACACAACAAACACCCGCTGAATGGTCGAAACAAGATAAACAAAAATTTCTCTCGAAAGTTCGAAACTTCTATTGGGACGACCCATATCTTTTCAAATACTGTCCAGACCAAATCATTCGAAGGTGTGTGCCCGATCATGAACACCAAAGTATTCTCTCCTTCTCACATGACCATGCTTGTGGCGGTCATTTTGGAGCAAGAAAAACTGCTGCAAAAGTTTTGCAAAGCGGTTTTTATTGGCCCACACTCTTCCGTGACGCTTTCGAATTTTGCTCTAAATGTGAGCGATGTCAAAGAACGGGTCGAATCTCTAAGCGGAACATGATGCCTCTCAACCCCATTTTAGTGATTGAGTTATTCGATGTTGGGGCATCGACTTCATGGGACCATTCCCCAATTCATTTGGGAATCTTTACATCTTGCTTGCAGTAGATTATGTCTCAAAATGGGTTGAAGCCATTCCGACCAAAACCAACGACAACAAGGTTGTTGTCAAATTCCTCAAAGAAAACATCTTTTCACGCTTTGGCACACCTCAAGCTATCATTAGCGATAATGGCACTCACTTCTGTAATCGTGCTTTTGAGTCCTTGCTCAAGAAATACTCAATCACACACAAGCTGTCGACCCCCTACCATCCACAAACGAGTGGGCAAGTAGAAGTTTCCAATAGACAAATCAAACAAATTCTTGAGAAAACCGTGAATTCCAATAGAAAAGATTGGTCCGTAAAACTGATTGATGCACTTTGCGCTTTTCGCACTGCTTATAAAACCAATCTAGGGATGTCACCATATCGATTAGTCTTGGGAAAGGCCTGTCACTTACCTCTTGAATTAGAGCATCGCGCTCTTTGGGCCATAAAATTTTTGAACTTTGACTTAGAAAAAGCCGGCTCACACAGGAAGTTACAAATTTCTGAATTAGAGGAATTAAGAAATGAGGCGTATGAAAATGCGAAAATCTACAAATTAAGAACCAAATCCCAACACGACAAAAACATACTTCGTAAGGAATTCAACATTGGTCAAAAAGTTCTTTTATACGACTCTAGACTTCACTTGTTTCCAGGGAAACTCAGATCTCGATGGACTGGACCTTATGTCGTGAAAACAGTATACCCTCATGGAGCAGTTGAAATTGAAAATCCTAGGGATGGAAAAGTCTTCAAAGTAAACGGTCAACGACTAAAACCATTTTTGGAATTCGAGCAATACGACGAAGATGACTCTATCGATCTGCATGATCATCCACCATGAAATCAGGTGGTACACGTTCTTTTTCTTTTATTTTTCTTTTTTCATTTATTTTATTTTATTTTTGTTTTTCTGCCTTAGACAGTTGGGACGCTGTCTCAGTCAAGTGTGGGGGGGAGTCTGCATTTCATCCATTTTCACTTGTCTTTGTCTTTATTTCTTTTTATTTTCAGACATTTAAGTAGTACCATCAGACATTTTATCTCGTAGTAACATACCATAATTTTTTTTTTATATATGACTCATTCTCAATTGATACGGCAAAATAAGTTTAAAATTTTTATCCAGTTGATAGTATTTTTCTCTCTCAACTAAGTTCGAATATGAAATATAATGAAAAGTTTAATTTTGAGGGATAAAAGTGTAACCGGTACATAGGGAGATTCTTAGGTGATGGCCATGAAATCTATTCTATAATGTAGACTTTGTTTAAATAAGTGGAGGACTTAAAATACTTATATTGGCTTTTCGAATCTTTAAAACTAAGTTGTGTTAAGTTGAATTCGCATAACTCTCTTTTGTGCTTATAAATTCAATAATAATAATAGTAATCCAAGGGTATCCAACATTGCTTGTATATCTAGCGTTGGTGTGCAAACCCGCCAAGCTCTATCCGACATGTTGTTGACAAAGTCAGCGTTGGAATATCTTGGTCTCATTTTATGAGATTGGACACCTAAGGATTACCGACACGTTGTTGACAAAGTCAAAGTCGGCCTGCACAATCCGCCAAGCTCTTTACCCACTCTCCGTTAGTCCGCGAGGCAGTGCATGGGTGGTAAACCTTGGTCTTCTAAGTTAGGTGTATGAACTTAATCATAAATTTTAAAAAAATTTAAAGAATAAGCGATGATGCCCAAACACTTCTTGACCTTATTGATTTGACTAGCCATACATGAGAAAATTAGAATACCACTTTGCAAACTGTGCCAAGCAAACTAAGAATCTATTTCATGGCTGCACTATGTTATCGACCGAACTAACTGGCCAAACTGGAATTTAACATTTAAAAACTTGATTTATATTGAAAATTTGTGACAAGTCGAGGTATCTAAAATAAAATCAACTGACTAGAAATTGTTAACTTAATTTGTTGTACCACTTTCCTGAAACAAGTCGTGTTTTCATTTTTCGTCTTTATTTGCATAAGTCCATTGCATTCATGTAGTTTCATTAGAATCATAGCATATTACATTTGGATTTTGTGGGTAGTATCCGCTGAAAACCCTCACGAGACACCACTCGTCCTACTAGGGACACCTAGAGGTTTAACGGCTTGTTGCATACGCTCAATGCAATCGTGTTTCCTACGAAAGTGTGACCTATCTAGTTTAGTTTTCATTTTTTGTTTTACTCGAGGACGAGTAAAAGATAAGTGTGGGGGTATTTGATTAACATAGAAATGTGTTTATTTTATGCTCGTATATTTTATCTTTTGTAAATAAATAAATGATACTTTGGTTACTTTTGTATGTTTTTACAGGATGTCAAGAAATGCCTCCTCCGTTTCAAATTAAAGGCCAACTACAGATAAAGAGCTACTTCCTCACATCAAATTCATTTCAATTGCAAAAGAAGTAGTAGCTCACTGGTAAAGGCATAGGAATTGGTGCTGAGAGACCTGAGTTCGAACCCCATCAAGCTCACTTTTTGCCAAAGAAACGAAGCGCGTTCACACTGGCCCTTTGCTTTGAGAAATATTTGGATTAGTGTTATGTTAGATATATACATACACATATTCATGTGTATGTATGATGTGCACCAATTAACATTTCAACAATAGCCATATTCTTATCATGGAATTAAATTCGAATCATTCAATTTCAATTAGAAGAATTTCTGACTGAATTGTTGCCAAGAAGAAAAATCAATTTTGAAGATTTTATCTTATATTGCCTTTGGAGTCTGATAAGCGTCCTTGTTTGGAAGAATTAATTGCAATCTTTTATCAATCAATTAGCCACATGGGAGAATTGAAAGATATGGAAAATATTTACCATGATATGCCCAGATTTTCTCCAATCAAGTTAGTCAAGGAAGGCAAGAGATAATCATGAATGAGGAGGCCCATTTATTCATAGACCTAATTATGGTTTTCCCATTCTCATCTATAAATATGTGTTGTAACCATTGTAAAAAGGATTCATTCTTCTGTACTCTCTTTTAGTTTTAATAAAGCTTTCTTTTCTTTAGTTTCTGCATTTTATTTTCATGGCAAATTGTGTTGTCTAGTCAATTAGATTTGCTAGAACACAATTTGCTATTGCTTCTAATTTTCTTACTAGTGATTGACCGTCTGATTAGATTCAGCGGTAATCCTAGTTTTTATTTTCAGTTGTTGATTTCTTTTCTGCAATTTTATTTCCAGTGTTCTATTTTATTTTAATCATTGAATTTATTACAGATCCGATTAGATTCGAATCTGTAGTGAATTTAATTGCATCTTTTATTCGTAGTTTCAGTTTTTATTTTGCTTTGCGAAAAAAATCAACCTCTAAGCTTTGTCTAACTCGCCCAAGAGATTAGATAAATAATTGATTTAATTCACCTCCCTGTGTTCGACCTGTATGCTACACACCTGTATGCTTGCCGAATTTAATTTAAATGTCGCGCTTTTCTAATTCATAGATTAGCGTCGATCACCAATCGACCTGGGCTGGGGCAAGTCGACTCCCCAGTCGACACCCCAGTCGACCTGGGGCTGGGCGGGAAATCTTCCCGCCCAGTCTGTTTTGGCTGAATTTGAATTTCGGATTCAAATTTGAACTGTTTTTGAACTTGGAATTTTCTAAAAACTTTGACGGGCCATAACTTGGTCATACGGACTCCATTTTCGAAAACTCAGACTCTATTTCGCATATTTTTCTGAGACGAACACAATAGCATAGCCCGTTTCCCCTGATTCAGATTCTAAAATTTAATTCTGCCTTGATTTACGTTATAACATGTTATTCAAAATACGGGTTGTTACAACTTGTAAACTCCATGTTTAAATCTCAAATAGGGAAAACGATGGAGGTACATGTAGATATGCTAGTCAAGTCTAAGAAGGCTGAAAATCATCCAGAAGATCTAGCAGAAATGTTTCACATACTCAAAAAATATGGGATGAAACTAAAACCATTAAAGTGTTCATTCGGGGTCTCCTCGGGAAAATTTCTCGGGTTTATTGTTAACGCTAGGGGTATAGAGGAAAATCCATCTCAAATTGCAGCTTTAAGGGAGATGCGGTCCCCAAGGACAAAAAAGGAGCTCCAAAGCCTAAATGGAAAGGTGGCGGCATTGAATAGGTTCGTTTCCAAAGCAACCGATCGGTGTATTCCGCTTTTTGATGCCCTGAAGAAAGGAAGGAAGGACTTCCAGTGGACCACAGAATGCCAAGAGGCCTTTGAAGAATTAATTAGACATATGGAATCACCTCCGATGTTATCAAAACCAAAAGATGGAGAAGACTTATTTCTATACCTGGCAGTCTCGTCACATGCTTTGAGTGCTTCGCTAATCCGGGAGGAGGCAGGGGTACAATTGCCGGTATATTATATCAGTAAGAGGCTTGCTGGGGCAGAGCTGAATTATCCTAAGCTAGAGAAACTCACATATTGCCTTCTCGTTGATTCAAAGAAGTTAAGACCTTATTTCCAATCTCATCCTATCAAAGTCCTGACCGATCAACCACTATGGCAAATCCTTTTTCGCCCAGAGACTTCGGGAAGGTTGCTCAAATGGAATATTGAGCTAAGTCAATATGACATCACTTACCATCCTCGTAGAGCCATTAACGGCCAAGCCTTAGCAGATTTCACTGCCGAGTTCACTGATAGGGGAGAAGAAGTTGAGCAACCAGAAGAAACAAGGACCAATTGGAAATTGTACTTTGATGGGTCTAGAAACGACTATTGTTCAGGAGCCGGGATTGTCTTAGAAACCCTGGAAGGTCACTCTTTGTGTTATGCCCTGAGACTGGAATTTCCATTGACTAATAATGAGGCCGAATACGAAGCGTTAATAACATGGTTGAAATTGGCAAGGGAACTAAACCTAAAGACTCTGCAGATTCTCAGCGATTCTCAGTTGGTGGTGGGTCAAGTGCGCGAAGAATTCCAAACTAAGACTGGGAACCTCCCCGAGGGGCACCCGGTTCATCGCCGACGCCATTAAGAAATGGCCGGATAGGGACACTAATACTGGGCTTCTAAACAAAAGACCTCCCCGAGGGGCACCCAGTTCATCGCCGACGCCATTAAGAAATGGTCGGTTAGCGACACGAATACCGGGCTTCTAAACAAAAGACCTCTCCGAGGGGCACCCGGATCATCGCCGATGCCATTAAGAAATGGTCGGATAGCGACACAAACACCGGGCTTCTAAACAAAAGACCTCCCCGAGGGGCACCCGGTTCATCGCCGACGCCATTAATAAATGGTCGGATAGTGACACAAACACCGGGCTTCTAAACAAAAGACCTCCCCGAGGGGCACCCGGTTCATCGCCGATACCATTAAGAAATGGCCGGATAGCGACACAAACACCGTGCTTCTAAACAAAAGACCTCCCCGAGGGGCACCAGGTTCATCGCCGACGCCATTAAGAAATGGCCGGATAGCGACACAAACACCGGGCTTCTAAACAAAAGACCTCCCCGAGGGGCACCCGGTTCATCGCCGATGCCATTAAAAAATGGCCGGATAGCGACACAAACACCGGGCGTCTAAACAAAAGTCCTCCCCGAGGGGCACCCGGTTCATCGCCGACGCCATTAAGAAATGGGCAGATAGCGACACAAACACCGGGCTTCTAAACAAAAGACCTCCCCGAGGGGCACCCGGTTCATCGCCGACGCCATTAAGAAATGGCAGGATAGCGATACAAGCACCAGGCTTCTAAACAAAAGACCTCCCCGAGGGGCAACCGGTTCATCGCCGACGCCGTTAAGAAAATGGCCGGATAGCAACACAAACACCGGGCTTTTAAAAAAAAGACCTCCCCGCGGGGCACCTGGTTCATCGCCGACGCCATTAAGAAATGGACGGATAGCGACACAAACACCGGGCTTCTAAACAAAAGACCTCCCCGAGGGGCACCCAGTTCATCGTCGACGCCATTAAGAAATGGTCGGATAGCAACACAAACACTGGGACTCTAAACAAAAAGACCTCCCTGAGGGGCACCCGGTTCATTGCCGATGCCATAAAGATATGGATGGATAGCGATACAAACACAGGATTTTCTAAGACCTCTTCGGAGGCATCCACTTAGATGTTGGATCTCCCAAGTCTAGCTATTAATTCTGGGTCTTCCAAACCCAGTTACTAACGGACCCAAAGACCTTTCCGGAGGCGTTCGACAAGTTCAATAAGAGTTTGAACCATTCAGACTCAACGAATAACGGATCAAAGACCCACTCAAGGGCATCCAATCATAAACCGAATCTTTCAAACTCGACTAATGATGGAACCAAAAGACTTTCATTAAATTCATCTGACCAATTCCACAAGTAATTGGCCCGCTCAATTACTAGGAATAACAAATTTCTTAATCTAACTACAAACGTCATACCTAATTCTCAAAACATTAAAGCCAGTTGTGGTATGGGGGCATTACCATCGTATCAATAAAATTTAGTGACGCTCCCTTAAACATACTACAATCCAGTTATAATTTCAAAAAAAAAAGTAAAGTACAACGAAGTTGAAAGTACGAAAGCAAAGCACAACTTCACTCTAGCGTCATCGAGCAGCATAACATACACACCCAAAATTACATCATCCACCAAGCAAGTCAAGCGCAGGATCAAGCATATAAGCTAAATGTCATAAGCGAGGACTGGTACTCGCATAATACAACCCAGTCTAATAATTTACATAAATGAGATGACAACCCAAAAAGCAGAGCAAGAAAGTTATGAAAGTTACGATTCCTGCCCGTCATGAAATCACCCTTTAAGCAGAAGGAGAGGGAGGTGGATCAAACTTTCCCTCCTGGCCCAAAAGCTCGGCAATGACCCTACCCCTAGACTTCAAAGCTAGAATAAGCATAGCTTTGTCATCCTCCAGAACAGAAATTCGCTCAAGATGTTCCCTGTTTAATCGCTGGAGATCACAGGCGAGCATGTTCCAACTAGTCATCTTCTTCGCGGTATAATTCTCAAGGAGATTGGTGTGCTTCTCAAACCAATCTCTAGTATTATCAAGTTGGGCAAGTGCACTACGTTGAATGACATCTATATCATTAGGAACAACTTGCTTGTCGGACGGATATATGTCCACCTCCACACATGCACCTGCAAGCACCACCCCTCGAATCGACTACCAAGTTCAGGATGACATGGTTCAGAAACATAGCGAGGTCTATCCATGATGGCCCGCAGATTTTCAAGAGTTGGAGCATTACAAGCAGGAGGATCCGAAGAAGAGTAAGCATCTGTTTCAAGTGGCTCATTCGATTTGCGATGCTTCCGAGAGTCATCCTCCTTCAAAGGACCCTTCATCTTGTTATGACTTGAAGACATCCTGCATGAGCAACTACATTCATAAAGAATGGAAATAAGGGAACGTGTCAAAGTGTTGAAGCAAAGGTGACAAACACCAGAGCAAGGAGTGTATGGACATTGGAAATAAGTAGTTAGTGACAAGACAGCTTCTTCATGACGGTTCACGACACGATACTCATGACAATATGCGGCTCATGTCGCCAGAACGACGCAAGGTCCAAGTCGTTAGAATGACGATGCAGGGCTCGAAACTCATATCGGTCTACAACCTGAGTCCCGTGAGACTCGTGTCGGTCCACGATATAAGAGTCGTGTCGGTCCATGACTTAAGCCCAATGTCAATTTGCGACCTGAATTCCATGTCGTCCAACGACATAAGCTCCAAGTCGGGTCATAACATAAAACCTTAAAAGCGGTTCAACATCGACACAATGGTCCTGACCTTAAAAATTATGCAACAACCATGAGTAAACAATAGAGTTCATGGTTCAAACATTTCAGCAAACAACTGATGTGCAACATAACAAAATCTCCAAAAAAAACAGTTCATATGGTCACCATAGTATCAAAAAACCAAAGCAAGATGTTTTTTAGCGTTAGCATTATGTCGCACAAGCATAGCTCATGTCGATGGAATGACATAAGATGCAAGTCGCATGAACTACATAAAATTGGGGGTTTAAGGAGAAACAAGGAACATCTAAACCCGTGTGCATGTTATACCTATACCGATTTGACTCATTTTTGGCTTGCAAATGTCTCAACAATACAAAAACAGCCAAAACTGATTCACAAGATCATCACTTTATCAAAAATAGGTAAAAATCCTCTAATCCTACACAAATCCTAGCTTTTAGAAGAACAAAGAAGGAGAAAGATATCACTTCTTACATCAACAAGCGTATGATCGAAACCATGCCGAGAAGTCCTACCAAAAATCCTAAAGAACATCTAATTTGATGAACAAGAAGAAAGGAATTTTGAATCGCACCTGATTCTTGGTAACAAGAAGCTTCGAATTTGATTATCGGGCCAAGGAACTACTGGGACTTGAGTCGCTTTGATGACAATGATGATGATCGGAGGGGCTAGTGGGTAACAACCACCGTTAATGAGGTTGTTTAGCTTAAAAGAGAATTATGGAAAATGATTGTCTAAAAAGGAAATGAAGAGGGGGATTAGAACAAATAAACCACGTTTATTGGGCCCCTCAACGACCCAATACCGAGAAGAATGCCAACGGGCTTTGACTAGTCCGAAGCCAAGAGGTCACAACGGTTTAGGACCATGTTGCGACCTAAGAGGATGCACGACTTAAGAACGGTATACTTAAGGGATCCACATGATTCGAAGGCCCTAACAACCTAAAGGCTATCGTACAATATGAAAAGCTTAAAGCAACCCACGACATGGTGTTAATTTGTGGCATAAGCCCGAAAGCACGCTAACGACTTAACAAAAGTATACAAAAAGAGAATGAATGTGTGTTGTAAAATATAAGAATTCAAAGCCAATGATATTTTTAACAACACGTACTTCGAGGGGCAAATGTTAACCCATAAAAATAACGGGTTGAGTCATGGCGAGTCGGCCAAGTCGTTAAACCCATGTCAAAAGGAAGAGAGTTTTATCACACTACCATGTTGTGCCATACTAAGGCGCTCCAAGCGACACGAGTTAGTCATATCGGCCTTGTATGTAGTATTGGACCGGAGTAGCGACATGGAGATGAGTCGCGATGACCATCACAACGTAAAGCTGTACCAACCTGCACCATGAGGTCATGTCGTAGGGGACTAAGTCGTACTTGGTTCCAGGCATCATGTCGTTAACACTATTGGGACCATAATGGAGTAAAGCCATGCCGCTATGAAAGCTATGGCGCGTCCAGTTATCACCAAGTCATTGACAGCTATCATATGCACGACTTGAATAATGCCAAGGAGGGTCATCCCGTATCACAAGCTGTAACACCCCGCCTCCGCTAGGGTCACTCGCAAAGGAATGCACTAGCTTTAGTGGGGCATTATTGGTAAACATGCACAGAAATATCACAAGACAGAACATATAACATAGCGGAAGTAAAATCAAACTTTCATAAATATTAATAATTAAGGTCTAAAGCCTTTTACATCAGAGTACATCAAAACCTGTCTTGCAATAATAAAGAAGCATAAAGACTTTTTCATAAATTATTCCCCAAGTAAAAACAGTAAAGTAGCCATAGCCAAGAGAAGTCCAAGCCATCCATGATGACCTTCAAGCAGAAGAAGTCCGAACCAAACAACATTGTTTCCTCCCTGAAACCTGGGGGGGAAACAGAAGAAAAGAGGCGAAACAAAACGGGTCAGTCAAAAAGACTGAGTAAGTCCTATCTACTTCCAGTATAAAAACAGGTAAAGGTAACATGACATGCATAAACTGAAAGTAAACATAAGGATAACTACAAGATAGATAAACTAAACTGGGGTAGCCGGTTGAACTACTGTGGCAAGGTAAACTAAGGTATCGCGATAAACTACGGTGTTATGATAAGTCCAGGTATCACATCGTCAGATTTCTATCGAGTACATTATCCCAAGGTATCTGCCCCGTCTAACATCCCACGGTATCTATTGTGTATATTCTTCCTAGTTCTAACATGTATATTTGCTCTGCACCTCTTGTACTAGTATCCCTACCCGCGCCACGTGTTAACCATGAATGTCCTTTGCTCAAAGTCGTGTAATGGTCCATGTCAACCTAATATCGCATATATATAGGTTACTCAAATCATATGTTTCTTTCCATGTATATAAGTTCAGTCCTTTGCCGTACCTCGTACGGGCTTCCTCATGTCGTATTATCCTTGAAATCGTTTGGACTGTCACCCTTGTTCTAGCTAGGCTCTTCCATATGAATCATTGTTTGAACTACTAGGACTTACGCCACCTAGCACCACTAGGGATTACGCTTACCTATTGCACGCTTCCGTATTTCGGTTTGGGTTAAACCACCTAGGCCACTAGGGATTACGCTAACCCTCAACCGCGCCCTTTTTCCCACGCATTCATCGTGAATCGTTTTTCTATAACTGTATGCACATGTATCACATCGTGCCATCCGAGTCCTATCACAGGGCAAAACAAGAAATACAGGACTCGGTCGGGAGCTTTAGATTTATCTGCCGATGCAGATACTAAGGTCTGCTTTTCTACACGTGGCTATGGTCCCACGAGACCCCTCCCTCAACTAGTGAAAGGCAACACAAGAGAAAATCTTGCATGAGAACTACACTCCGGCCAGCCCATATCCTACGGCCTACCTCACCCATAATTAGATAGCAAATTATGGTCTGTTGGGTGTCCCCTGCCTTTCCGTACGTACACGCTTGACTCAAGATGGTAGATGATCGACGAACTTGCTATCTCGGGCACCTTATGTATTCGCCGACTCACTGCTATCCACCCCAGTCTTTAGGTCGCTCGCGTAGCAACCAAGGCATATTCTTGGTTCTTCTACCGCAGACCTCAACCTCTCGTGAGCCTAGTATAATGACCTGGCAGCTCACAGAGGGATCCCAAGAATATCCTCACGTTCCCCGAAGCCGCTGCTTCGTTACCCAGTTCGTTGGAGCCTTTATCTAAATCAGATAGCCTGCTCCTATACGCATACTTAAACGTTGACCTAACGTATCGGGTTACTAATCTATCTAAGGAATGGTCCAAATTTCCTTGACTAAGAATTATTACTTAGTTTCCCTTAACTAAGGTTTACCACTTAGCCTTATTTCCATAATCCTTGTTAACTATGGTTATTTACCTAATCCTCCGAATTAGGGTTTATCTAATGGGTTAAGTGTCTCTTAAGTTCATAACTTAGCCCGTCTACAAACCATGTCAAAATTGGCTAAGTATCCAAGTCCCAGACTTAACCCTACAAACCATGTGTCAAGTTGGCTAAGTATATTAAGCAATCCATAACTTAACCTCGTCTAATTATCATTTTAGATTGGTTAATTATATAAATTAACTTGACCTTGTCAAATTACCGAGTCAAATCGGTCAAGCGTATCCAAGTGATTCGTGACTTAGCCTTATCATGTTTTCACGTTAGATTGGTTAAGTATAGATTAACTTAACCTCATCCAATCATCGCGTTAAATTAGTTAAATGTTTAACTTAACCCCATTAAATTACCAAGTTGGATTAATTAAGTCTAGGCTAACTTAACCCCATCCGATTACCATGTTTAGATTAGTTAAGCCTAATCTTAACCCCATCCATTAACTGTATTATACGATTAAGTGTCATTAAGAAAATTTACTTAACCTTATCACGTTATCGTGTTGGATTGATTAAGTGTTGGTTAACTTAATCCCGTCCACTAGTCGTATAAAAATGGTCAAGTGTCATTAGGCAAATCAAGTTACTTAACCTACCCAAGCTTATCATGTTTTGTTAAGTATCATTAGCCTAATCAAATTACTTAACCCATTTGTCCATATCATATTTGGTTAAGCCTCATTAATCAAATTAACTTAACCCTATTATGTGGCATTAATTTAATTAATGCACCCTCAACCTCTCACATTAGACCTTGTTGTGGTTACTAGTTAAGCCGGGCGGGTCCGGGTAGGTTTACACCACAACCTAGTCTAACCTCGGGTCTTAAGCGCGACATGACCAGCTTCTCACATTGGGTCCTATTGTTTGCAACTACTAGTTAGGCCGGTCGGTTCCGGGTAGTTTTACGTTGCAAACTCAACCCAACCTCGAGTTGGCCACACTTATATTATCTAAGTTCATCATGTTTCCAAAACATGTTACAAGTTTTCAAGCATTTGGGTAGACCTAACTTAATAGGTAAATTCCCAAAGGGTAGACCTAACTTAATAGGTAAATTCCCAAGCTTGTGTTTTTATACATACTTACATGTCAACTTCCATGTTATCTTCCAAGTCATATTTTCAAGTATAACCACATGTCATATTCAAGTTAAGATTTTGCGACATGTTCATGTTTATCTAACTACCCAAAATCGTGTTTTCCCAACGCAAGCAAAGCGAGTCAACATAGTAAGGATACTAAGTCACATATTGGTCTCAAAACATGCATGATGCCAAAAAGGGCTTGGCTTCCACATGCATAACATCATAAAGGGATTGACCATAAACATGCACAACTTAAAAGAGGGGATTGGCCACAAGCATGCATAATCTCATAAAGGATTTGGCCACAAACTTGCATGTTAGCATAAGGGGTTTGGGTTCATAAACATGCATAAGCCCCAAAATCTTGTCTTAGCCAATGTTTCACAAGTAAAATGGTTTCTAAAGGTTCATGCTAGCATTTCATGCATAAAGATCCAAACTTGCAAGTTAAACTAGGTTATGCATAGCATGAGAGGCATGATTAATTCACTCACATGGCCTAAGATCATAAATATGAACACAAGAGGCATGGTAAGGTTCATATAGATTCGCATAATCATGTTTAGCCCCATTTTATCCCATGTCAACATTAAAAATACCGTTTTGATCCAAAAGTAGCTAGAACTTACCTAGCATGGCAAGAGGACTAGGAGCATGCATCGTTTTGGCGAAGAAAGGTGGCTCCTTTGATGAAGATCTGTCATAAAACTCGCATAGCAACGTTGATTTGGCCTCTATTTGGTGTAGCAAGCTTGCACCCTTTGATTTGAACCCTATTTGAATGCATAGGCTCTAGGGATTTGAGATGGAGGCCATGATCAAGATTGATTTTGGCAGCACTTAGTTGCTAGGTTTGAATTTTAGGGATTTGGGTTAGGTTTAGGGTCCTTTTTATAGAGATTAGGATAGTTTTAGGCCCTAGTATTAGATCTAGGATTAATCTAGGCCACAGAAATCGTCACAGGTCCATCAGACCAGACCAAGACTGCATCCAGGTGCACCAGGCCACAAAACACGGAGTTGTGTTTTTGGACCCAGTCGACACCCAAGTCGACAGCCCTGTCGACTTGGGGTCCAGGGGTGTCGACAGCCCTGTCGACTCCCCTGTCGACATGGGCTTTGGCGGGAAAACTCCCGCCTACCCCAAAACTTGAACTTCCTAGGTGATTTTCAAACTTGAAAACCCTGAAAACTTTGACGGATCATAACTTGGTCATACGGACTCCGATTCCCGAAAACTCGGACTCTATTTCGCGTATTTTTCCGAGACGAACGCAATGGCATAGCCTGTTTCACTTGATTCAGAATTTAAAATTAAATTCTGCCTTGATTCTCGTTTTAACATGTTATCGAAAAATACGGGTTGTTACACAAGCTCAAGGCGCCAAGGATTAATCCACCATGCGATACGAGTCATGTCGTTAGTGACACGAGTTATAACAGAGGATCAAGTCATGTCAGTGGCGACATGAGTCATGGCTTGTTTATCAGATAATTACAAAACTGCCATCTGGTCCAGAAATCACCTATAAATACCCCCCCACACTTCTTCATTTGGGGGGATCAAATCTTATGACCACGAAGTGCTGCCGAAATTATTCTTCAACAATTCTAACATCCATCCAACATCATAAATCAAAGGTTAATTCATAGTTCATGATCTCCATCAAAAACATTCACACGATTAAAGAATTGAAGATTGATCAAGCATGCTCATGAACAAGGAAGGATTTCTCTAATGCTACCACATCCATGTCGTATCTCCATGGATCGGTGCTCTTTCCTCATCGCTCTCTACGGATTTGAATGTAATTCATGTGGTTTGTGAGTAAAAGAGTGATAGTATTGTAAGAGAGAATTTAATCTTGTAATCTCTCATATTGATAATGGAATTTCTTACGGAAGTGGATGTAGATCCCCATTGGATCGAACCAATATAAAACTTTGTGTCTTCTACTTGCATTTGGATTGTTGTGTGGCACCATTATTTCAATTTTTGTGAAATCTTCTTACATAATTTTGGTGTTTGCCCAATTCCGAGACAAACAAAATAGATCACGTAAGTTGATCTCTTCAAACATATTTACATTTGGTGGTGGAGGAATTCGTTTCCCTTAGCTATATACCCGTGGTATTTTTAGGGAAATCAATTTGTGATTTGGCGGGTATGACGATGTGACATTCAAAGTAAATAAAGTGTGATTTGTACGTTTTGGCCTCAAGCCTCACAAACAGGAAATGGTATAAAATAGGGTAGGTCGGATGGCTAATTGGTTAGCTGCCAATTAGGGTGTATTATCACCTGGTCTAGAGAAATTTCATTTACTTCTTTAACCTATTTCGATGATGTCTCTTTCGGGAAATGGTTGTCGATCACAACCGTTGGTGATAATACGTTCGGTACATTCAAGCGAAATGAGTGACCGGTCATGTTTAGCCTGGGTTACAAGATGTTCTTGTTGAACCCGATGTATTCCTCTCTAGAGATACACTGTCAGAAGATGGTCCCATACCTTGCAAGTTGGAATTCATTACCCAATAAGCGCCTGCGGTTTTTGATTTTATATTATGTATGTGGAACGTGAGATGAAAGCGTTCTACTAGATGATTATTATATTGTGGTTGATAGACACTATTATAATATCAGAAGGATTTTTGATATAAAGATTATCTTCCTTGCAAAAGGACTTTGAGATATTAAATCGAATGTTTTGGATTCTCATAAGGGAAAAACCCGTTCTGTGTTATACGGCGTGGTCTTATGAGATATCATTTATTTTTTCAAACTGTTTTAAATTGTTTACTCACACCAGTCCCATGACTGACCATGAGTTTATTTTGTTTTGTTTTCCCTAAACTCTTGGGTGCCCAATTTTGTACGGGCAGTCAAATAGTCGGGATTTTACAGATACTTGGAGAGATGGAGCAGGAGGCTTCAGGATTATATAGCTATTGTTTATTTCCGTTGTGGTGTAAATGTTATACTCAAATGACAGATTTGTATTTTCAAGTTATGTTGTATATTATATCTTATTCGTTCTGTTGTGAGATTCGTATTACTCTAATTCTGTTGTTATGTTCTCCTCCTTCTTCTATTCTAATTTTCTATCTTATTTATTCCCACCCTCTAACTTCTTTCTATTAAATATCCGGTATTTCCGATGCTTCATGAGTTTATTTTGTTTTGTTTTCCGTAAACTCTTGGGTGCCCAATTTTGTACGGGAAGTCAAGTAGTCGGGATTTTATAGATACTTGGAGAGATGGAGCAGGAGGCTTCAGGATTATATAGCTATTGTTTATTTCTGTTGTGGTGTAAATGTTATACTCAAATGACAGATTTGTATTTTCAAGTTATGTTGTATATTATATTTTATTCGTTCCATTGTAAGATTCGTATTACTCTAATTTTGTTGTGTTCTTCTCCTTCTTCTATTCCAATTTTATGTCTTATCTATTCTCACCCTCTAACTTCTTTCTATTAACTATCCGGTATTTCCGATGCTTGGATTGTCGACATTGAGTTTATGTCGATTACCAAGGTTGCAAAATCCCGGGTCATTACAGCAAAGCTGATCCAAAACTCTATCAGCTACTAGATCCTCTACCCTGGAAACCTCGAGGAGGATGGAAGAGAGGAGAAGGAAAGAAAACTAGTCAGACATAAAGCTTGGTGAGTACTGTAATTATTAGCATGAGTGATTAAAGAGGAAACCTAGATACGATAATAATTTATGGCATAATAACAGTAGATAAGAAGATAAAAAGATTGGTAAGGATATAGTCGATTGTCATCTCATTAGAATTAGTCAATTTCTGCAACGTTTACTACAACTCATAATTATGATGTAACATGATTTTACCTATCGACCGGCTCCTAAACCACAGTTGTTATAGCCTATGCCGACTATGGTTTCATGTTGATCAGGCCCGATCCATCGACTCTAAAGGACATAGCATTAATCACAGACGTTACAATGTCTTATTTTCCCTAATCAGCGCGATACACGCTCATCGTTCCGCCGGAACGCGCCCGTATGCACCTCATTTGGGCCTCTTACTACCTAGTACAGTATAAGCATGCCCCCGCCTCATCATGAGACCTCTATATAGTGTGATAAAAAAGGATACTACCTGATACGGGTCCCCAAAAAAATGTAATTGACTTAAACCACCTCCAGACTTAGTCTCCAATTTAATTTACTTTTGCCAAGTCGATCATAGAATTATTATTAACCGTCTAGCTACCTTAGACCCTCATAGAATTATCAACAAACACTTAGGCTCCTATAAATTAATTATTTTAATTGGTCATTCACTTTCTTTAATCATCTTATCCTTGCTGCCGGAACGGATCACAACTATGAGACGCTTATTTTCCCTAATCATTTGTCGCTGCCGGAACGAACTCTCACTACTTGCTTTCTTAATAGACCACATATTTTCTCTAATCAATTTACACTATTAGAACAAACCTCTATTCATGCTTATTAATTTGTTTATATTAAACTTAATGTCGAATTTACGTTTACTAATAAGCCTACTATTCCATATAACTTCTTGTTATATTATAGCTTTCGTTTAAACATTATCTTGTTTCTATTCATTATTCAACCCAATCCTGGCTACTTAGTATAACGATCTGAAATCCCCCAATCTTCGAAGAAACGGAAAAGGCCTGATTGAGTTGAGAACACGACAAATCGGAACTCAAATGGTAGAACACTTCTTTGCTATTAAAACAATTAAATCAAAGTACAAGAATATAACAGAGTATGAATAAATAATATACATCAGAAAAATATCATAGATTAAATTACAAAGTAGCGGAAAATTAATACAATGCGTAGCGGAAATACATTAACAAATACAACTGAAAGAAATACACGGATACAAAGCTTTCCGAATATAGCTCTAGTTGTAAATCAGGATCCTGTAGAAAGAAATCTGCAATACCAAAACTACTAGCTTCCCATGTGGAAAATAAGGGCACCCAGAGTTTAGGTTAAAACAATAAACTCCAGGTCAATCATGGGACTGGTGTGAGAACTAAAACAATTATTTAAAACTTTACTTTAAAAATAAAGTAAATCAAGGGACCACGCCGTATAACACGGAACGGGTTTTCTCCCAAGAATACCTGTGCATAAAACAGTTTATAAACAGTGCAACGCTTTTGGAAAAATGAAGTTATTATAAGACTCAGGTCCCATCACACAATGCAACGTAATCCAGAGGATAGAGTTGTCCCTTATAATAGCCAAACATGCTTGGTACGTGTTAAAACAAATCATTTTTTGATATTACTATAACTGTATAGTAGTCAATATCAACTTCAAATATAAATGTATCAATCATAGACGGCATAGTCCCATGCTACTATGTCGCCATACTAGTTCTGCAATTAAAACTGCACAAAGTCGTATTGGAAGTTGGATTTCCATCATGAACCAAGGCAAGGGATCATCCTTACCGATTTTGAGACAATCTAGCCTACCATGTCTCAGGCTACAGCCGCAACTGCACCTAGGAGCCACAGGGTCGGTCCTCCCTTACTTTTGAGGATTATAACCCCTGAACAATGTGTTCCTCCGCCCTATAGGGCGTAATGGTCTATGTAGACCATATCATCCATCGTCCCCGTAGTGACCGATATATCTGAGGCGCCTCGCTTTTCAATAGCCACATTGTAATGACCCGCATTTTCAGAGGTAATTTAATTAATTTATTTAATTATATAAGTAGTGAGATAGTGAATTAAATAGTGATTTAATTAATAATAGTGGTTATTTAATTAAATTAAATAATAGAATAATATATTTAATTCAGAAATAATCAAAAATATTGGAAATCACAATATTCTGTGAACTGGGTCATCCCTAAGATTTAATTCAGCTTAGAGTTGAATTATATTGATGAATATATTCAATCGACGTCAGTTTGAACATAGAATTATAATATAATTAAAATCGAGCACGTAATGACGCGGCAGTTCGCTATTTGGCGATTTAAACTTCAACTGGATATACATGGTTCGTTTTAAATCAGATTTCTGTGAAACAAGAAACGCTAAGAGCTAGTGAAGTACATCTTTCTAGTGGAAGAGAAAAATAGGGATTTCGTCATGTAGATTTTGAGTTATGTCCAAATAAAATTCTCAGAAAAACAGCGCCCTGGCCATTTTAATTTAATTAAAAGGAATTAAATATAAATCGAATATCGGGTCGACCCAGATTGAAATATCGAGTTAGAAATTCATATAGGATTTTTCTGGAGCTGCATGGTATGCCTCTGTGAATATAGACGGAATATTTAATTTTAAATATTAAATTTAATTATATTTAAATATATTTATATATTTCAATAGGCTATTTAGAGCTTTAAAAATAGCCACTTTTGCAAACGGAGTCGGAATTCGATGAAACTAATTTTGTTGGATCCGCATTGTCAAATAGTTATTAGATTTCCAGTTTCGTGATTTTTAGAGTCACTGTGTGGCCGTACATATTTTTAGAGTGAAAAACAATCAGTACTTTGACGGTTAAAAATACGCTGTGTGAGCATACGAAGTCGGAATTCGACGAAACCAGTTTCGTTGGGACCGTAATGTCGAACTCTAGCCACATGTCCTTTGGGTGTCATGTGTGATCACACGAATTTTTAAAAGGGTAAAAAGGAAATATCTCATTGAAAATATCTAAACTAATATCTCTATAAATACCCCTTTCCTCCCTTTAACCTAATTTACTCCATTTGCTAGTCAATGCAGAAAACATTTCCATGCCGCCATCGTTTGAGCAAAAAAAAATCCTCTTTATAAAATCAAAGGAAATTAAAATAAATTCCTACAAATCATGAAACAAGTGTTTTTGGATTCCTCAAGCAATCCTCTTTGTTCATGTACCCGTTTCAGCAAGTGCGATGACTGTTCGAACTTCAGAACAGTGGATTAGGGTTCAGGATATTCGGGAATTGGGGCCATCGTTTTGAGACTGGAGTGTTGTTTTAGGATGAGGTGGTAGAAACGCACTCGGTTAGGGTATTTTTGGGAAGCTCGGTCGCCAGAAGTGTCGATGGTGGCGTTGATACTGTCGATAGTGTTTTTTGCTCCCGAGTTCGAGTGTGGTCTGATGGGTATGGGGAAGGAGCATTCATGAAGAGGAGTTGAACGAGTATGTTGGATTGAAGTATCGTGAAACGAAAGAGGAGATAATGGTGGAGGAAGTTGTCGTGGATGGTGAAAGAGGGGTTTGTGAAAATAGTGGAGTTCGTATATGGTTGGGAAGAAGAACACGATGGCAAATGGGTCTCGGTGGAAATGTTTTGGGCTGATGATGAATGGGTATGGCCCATTTAGAAATTTATTAAGTTTAGTTTTAATTTAAATAGCTTTCAACTTGTATAATTCATAACAATTGCATACGGTATCGAAATTGGACAAAACAGGATCCGATGGGATCATATGGACGAGAGCTTCACAATGGAACTGACTGGGAGTAGATTGGAGCTCGTCCCAATTTATGGCGAAATAAATTGTTTGATTCAAATCAAACAAACAGTTTATCGTTCTCTAACGATGAACTGCCAATGTGAGTAAAACTCACCAACCCTGAACAGTTCTATTTTTACAACGTATTCTTAGAAAAAAAAATTATGAACGAAAGCACGTTTTTTTTTAAAAAAAATAAAAAAGGCGGAAGTAATAAAATAGGGGGCGGGTTTAAAATTTTCAAAACTTTTTTTTTATAAATTAGGTCCCTACTTTTAGCCAGTGTGTTATCCTATAAAAATGTTGCACACATGTATGCATGTTTTCTGAGAAATTTGCACATTTGGATGCAAATAAAAATAAACTGAAATATTAGCTTAAGTCTATGCGCTGGAAGAACTGCAATAATTGCACATATGCATGCAATAAAATCAAAAACGTGCATAATATTATGCATTTAACTGCAGTTTTTTCTGTTTTTTTGCTGTTTTCTTCTTTCTGACATTATTTTTGTTGTTTTTTTAAATGAATATTTTGTATAATGCATAATATATTTTATTACTAATTTACGATTTTTTTTTTTTAATTATTATTTTATAAGTTTTGAAAACAGGGACCTAATTTATATTAAGTTTATGACCGGATGTTAGCCTAATTAAGTTTCAAAATTGGGATGTGAGCCTAATATTCACTCTAAATAATTAGGATTATAGTACGCCAAATATCATCCCAATACCCGTGTGGGGTTTCAATCAACAAACACAAATTTTACTTGTGTGGTTGGGAGTTGTATAAAATTTATCGTCCCAATGAATGTTTGTTAAATGACTGTACATAAACAAATCGTCCGATTTGTAAATGAATATTTATTTTCATTTCAGGAGTATTTTATGTCGTTCATGTATACGTTGAAAAAAAAAATTAACGATAAAATATTTATTTCAACACTTGACTATTTCATATAGTTCATACATTCAAAAAAAATGATATTTTTATTGTTCAAACATTTTATTCAATACATAAATATTTTATATAGTTTGTTTTCGAAAATTTCATATACATTTCAGTTTCAGAAAATTTCGGCATTATAACAGCGTGATATTAGAATCGGAGTAATGTCTAGCATTACCCCTCTCCTGATACTGGCTCGGGCCATACACAACAATCAATCAAACCACAAAACCACAGTACAATCCATTTCACCATAATATAGTCAATTACACCACAATCCAATCCAAACAAACATCCATGGTTTGTACAATAAATAGTGTAAGGAGCTACTAAGCCCCGTCTGCAACCTATGATATAATAACTGTAAAGTAATTTGAGTGGGAAGGACTTCACACATTGGCATCCACTCCGCCATTGTTCTATAACGCATTAATTTGTTGTTCTGGTTCTAGAATTTGCAAATGAGATTCAATCTTCTCATCTTCTTTTTTTCTAGCTTAAACGCGCCATTCTAGACAACTTTCGACTAGTGCCGTTTCTTTCGAAAATGCTCCATTTCTCCAGAATTTGCGAAAAGACATTATTTGGATTGCTGACTTTGGACGCGTTTCCCGGACGACTCCGCAATCCAAAATATAGCTTCCATATACTCAAATCAAAGATAAAATCGTGATCTTCGATTGTGGAACTGTGGAGTTTTGGCCAGAGGGGCTCGGTTTGGAAGATATTGATTCCGGAAGGTCGGGGTGTTTATTGTAAAACAAGAAATTGCAAAAACAAGATTTTTAGATGGAGGGGGCTCGTGGTTGGAGCCGTGGACAGGGGAGGGGCGGCGTAGTCGTCTGAGGTGGCGGGTGAGCTACTGGCGGTCGTTGGTGGTCGAGGCGGCGGATCTAGGGTTTGTTTGGGGGCTGTGGCGGTTTGGAGAAGGGAAGGGAGGAAGTGGCGTCGGAGGCTAGGGGAGGCGGCGGTGGCATAGAGTGGGGTGGCGGCGGGCCTGCGATGGCCAGAGGCAGGCTGGAAGGGGGCGACGGGGTCTGGGCAGGTTTGGGTTTTTTTCTCTTTTTTTCGTAAAACGACAGTGGGAGAGAGGAAAAGGGGGTTGACTTCTTGTATAATTATTTAATTAAATTCCAAAAAGTTGATTATTCTTTCAGACTCCAAACCGGACCCAACGACTGTCGCCCATAGCTAAATACCATCATTCCAAACACAATGAGATATGTCCGGTAAGCCAATTTGACTGCTTCGATATGTTTTCATCAAAATTAAAATATAAATTAATATAACGTTCAAAATTGATTTTAACATTCATTCTAATTTACCGGGGCCACATACTGACTCTAAAATTTCCAAAAAATAAATCTAGCTATGTTTTGATGATGTCGTCTGAACTAAACTAATTTCGTCGAATTTGGAGGCCGTTTGAAAAATGTTCATTTTCCAGTCGATTAAATTCAAATTGAAATTGTCAAACACATTTAAATCCACCACGCTCGCATATTAATTCCAAAAATTATGAAATTTGGAATATAATTATAATTTGACATTCCGGATTCAACAAAAGTAGTTTTGTTGAAAAGGGAGGTCGTTTGCAAAATGGCTATTTTTAAGGGCTATATATATATTAAAAATATATATAAATTTCATAGCGACTATTTTAAATTTTAAACTAGACATAACTTTCAATTTATATTATGAAATCTAAATTTCACATTTGTTAGAAAGATATTATTAAACAGATTCACATATTTTTTGTTTTACTAAAATCCGATTTATTCTGAATTATGTACATTCATTTGAAATTTAAAATCGAATTTTCAAACTACTACGCCGTTTCAAACTCTATTTATAATTAAAATAAATTTACATGTTCTAATTTCATTTCAAATAAATTTTAGTCGTTATTATTTAAAATAAATCATTTTAAATATTCAAATTCCAGTAAACTAGCTAAAATAAAAAAATTAAATTGTTCTAAAAATCTGGGTTGTTACAATCTCCCCCACTTAAAATCTTTTCGTCCTCGAAAAGGAACGGAGCTGAAAGTTGTTTAACCAACCAACTCAACTTTCATTCTTCATCTTTTCAGTTTCTAAGAATTTCCTAATTTCTCAAAAATTTGGCTAACACCCTAAATTTTCGAAAAGTTTCGCCATAACCTCCTTTGTACAGGGAGACCTTTAAAACCACAACTAGACTCACAGGGCCCTCATCAATCCAAAAGAAAAGGCCAAGCGGCTCATAAAATCATCAAACCCATGAAATACAGTAAACATGTACCTATTTGTCGGGCATACAATTTTATTCCTCTTCTTAGCTTCCATGCTATGACATATTCAATGTATATCATGTACATATATGCAGTTGCAAACAAATTCCAGTTCATTTCTACATTTGATACGATTTGGCTAAACTTACCTTTCATTGTCATAATGGTTTTATTAGTGGAAGCAATAATCATCCATCACAACCAGCAATCAATTAGTTGATTAACCTTTCAATCATATATCTTTAATATATATACTCAAAAATCCAATTTTTAGTGCCAAATCACAACAATAAATCCTATCTAATTTTGGTTCTCACACCAGTCAATTGGAAATATATAGGCATCCCACTTTCGAAACTCGGACATAAATGTTGATGATGTCTAGACTATCATCAGAATCATCTCCGGGCAACTAGAGTGTGTTTCTACATCTATCTAGTATATTTAAGGCTTTGTATACACGTTTGCAAGGCATATATGCAAAATCTTCATATACTCGATTGTCCAAACTCAATATAAAATAAAATAATCAAATACGTATAATAAGGTTTAAATTCCAAAACAAAATTCGTTTTCATTTTTATTTTGAAAATAACACTCTTCCAACTCATTCTAGGATACTACTGATCCTATCTCTAATGAGTCATTCTCATAGGACATTACATAATCCTATCCCTGATGAATTCTTTCGTTTATTTCTAATGTGTCTTGTTCTCGAGCTCTATAAACCAAAGCTCCGATACCAAACTATAATGATCCGAAATCCCCCAATCTCCGAAGAGACGGAAAAGGATGGATTGAGTTGAGAATACGACAAATCAGAACTCAAACACCAGAACACTTCATTGCTATTACAACAATTATATTAGAGGTCAAGAATATAACAGAGTATGAATAAATAATATACATCATAAAATATCATAGATTAAATTACAAAGCAGCGGAAAATTAATACAATGCGTAGCTGAAAAACATGAACAAATACAACTGAAAGAAATACACGGATACAAAACTTTCCGAATATAGCTCCAGATTTAAAACAGGATCCTGTAAAAAGAAATCTACAAAACCAAAACTGCTAGGAAAATAGGGGCACCCAGAGTTTAGGTTAAAACAATAAACTCCAGGTCAGTCATGGGACTGGTGTAAGAACTAAAATAGTTATTTAAAACTTCACTTTAAAAATAAAGTAAATCAAGGGATCACGCCGTATAACACGGAACGGGCTTTCTCCCAAGAATACCTATGCATAAAACAGTTTATAAACAGCGCAATGCTTTTGGAAAACTGAAGCTATTATAAGACTCGGGTGCCATCACTTAATGCAATGCAAGCCCGAGGATAGAGTTTTCCCTTATAATAGCCAAACATGCTTGGTACGTTTTAAAATAAATCATTTTTGATATTACTATAAGTGTATAGTAGTCAAAATCAACTTCAAATATAAATGTATCAATCATAAATGGCATAGTATCCCATGCTACTATGTCGCTGTACTAGTTCTGCAATTAAAACCGCACAAAGTCGTATTGGAAGTTGGATTTCCATCATGAACAAAGGCAAGGGATCATCCTTACCGAATTCGAGACAATCAAGCCTACCATGTCTCAAGCTACAGCCGCAACAACACCCAGGAGCCACAGGGACAGTCCTCCATTACTTTTGAGGATTATAACTCCTGAACAATGTGTTTCCCTGCCATATGGGGGCGTAATGGTCAGTATGTCGACCATATCATCCATCGGCCCCGTAGTGATCGATATATTCAAGGCGCCTCGCTTTCCAATAAGCACATAAGTAAAACGTCTGGGCTCCATACCATGACACCACTGCTAGCTAGAAAGAAACGCACGTTCTCCCTAGATCCTTCATCCCGTTTCTGGTTCATACCGAGGAGTGAAGCTCGCGAATTAACGCTACACAAAGCTATGCTATTTAAAGTCGTGCTTTGATGATCAACCACAAGGCCCTTCTTTTCAACAAAAGCCTTGATCACATGCACCTCAGCATGCCACACTGTCAATCCATACTGCACCACTGATTTCCACCAATATATAACCCTAAGCTCATACGTCTCAGAGAAGGGCGTTAAGCAAGGGAATAAATTCTTCGCCACCAAACAAACATATATTTAGCAGAGATCAACGAATAGAGTACAAAATAATTCAATGTCAACTATCCATTTGCAAGTCCGTTCTGGGTCTGAACTAAACCGGAGGCACATTACTCCTCGTCCCATATGTCCAATACAAGAGAGAGGTCCTCATATATCACGTCGATCTCCAAGTACGTCTAGATGATCACCACTTATTACCTTGTCTCAGGTGTACAGCCTAATCAAGACATCAGTAATCATCCAAATGATGTGAAGATCTCCGGTCTTCAACCACCGTCTTCATCGTCGACATTTAGTCGTCGTGTCAATTATTCAAAATGGGATAAACCCGGTCTTTTCGAATAACTCGCATATCGTATAAACAAGTGCTATAAAAACACAACATGCACCTCATTCCAATCCAGAATATTCTTTTATTCAAATATTCTTTTCACAATTTAAACTAAATTAATTTTTTCCAAACTAGTCGGGATTAACGGACCTTACCAAAGTAATCATTTGTTTTATTTCCCAATCCCAACCTATTCATCCCATGGAGCAAAACAGGTAATACTCCAAATCTAACACCACCGCGTTATTGGTAAAATTAATTACCATTTCACGTTCAAATCTAATTAAAGATTTAACTATCTCTTGGAGAAAAACTGGTGATACTCCATTCTCGATCATTTCCCCCATTTGATAATTTAAATTATCACATTCACATTTCAATCTAATTAAAGATTCATTTAAACTCCGCTTAATTTTAATCTTCCAACAATCATTATGTAATGATTATTTAACTTTGTAAACACAAACATGCAACATCGACAATCTACACCGTACGACTAATTTCCACCAATATATAACCTCTAAGCTCATACGTTTCAGATAAGGGTGTTAAGCAAGGGAATAAATTCTCCGCCACCAAAAAGATATATATTTAGGATAGATCAACAATACAGTTCAAAATACAATGTTAGATATGTAATCCTGACTTTAACTGGGTTAAAGAACCAATGTCATTTAAAACACAGTTCACGATAAACCCAAAATCACATTCCATTAGCTATGGAATCTTTACGGAAAACAAATCAATTTATATAATCGATATAAATTTCTGTATCCCACCAGTATTATAAATGGAATAACGGCAAAGCCTTTTAAATTCCATATATATTAGCAGTCTTCCTCCACAGAAGCTCACTTCGATTATCACAAAATCGAATTCCATTCCGTTCCAATTTATTTTAATAAATTGGAAAACTTTACTTTGGAAAATTCCATTAATATTAATAAAAATATTTATAAATTCCAACTCACATTTCACTTTTAATTTAGGTTAAAGAACGAATGTTATTTAAAACACAGTTCACAATAAACCCAAAATGACATTCCATTTTATTCCAATTACTAAATATAATTGGAAACTCGAATAATCTTAATTAAAAGATTTATTCTTTTCACCACAGGGTTTAAGAACAGTGTTATTTAAGACACCATTCACGATAAACCCAAAATCCAATTTGATATTAAATATAAGGCTTTGAACAGAAATTATATCGACTTATATTCAATATCAAATTCTGAAACCAACACATATCGTATAGAGAATAACGATATATATATGTCTTCCAAATTCCTCCACAATATCCATATAGTCACGGAATCCAATATCGAAATATCTCGAAGATAATTTCTACTCAAATCCATTCCAATTTATACATTGGAAAATTCTGGTTAGATTAAAACCCTTCACCAATCCAATTTATTTATTTAAAAGCATTGGATTTTCATTCTAGTTAATAACTAGTTCATTTTGATAAAAATATATTTTTATCTTTACAAATGTGGAATTTTTCATCCAAATTCTTTCCAAATCATTTATTATGATTTTACACAAATTTATAATATTTTCAATAATTTTATCAAGGCCTGTACAGTCGGTTTCCAATAACGGCCACCGAACTGCATCCATAGCGCTTCCAAATTTGATTTGGGAATAATTCCAAATCCAACCGTTAAATTTCAAATCTCTTATATTCATTGGAAATCACTTTTCGGTATGAACCCAACGGTTTCGGTTTTAGGAGAATCCGACGGTTGGATCTCCCGTAATGTCAATTCGAAGTCAATGATCGAAATTCGCAAACGGTCGCAGCGCGAAATGTTCTATTCAAACTATTATATATATATATATAATTTATATATTTCCGTTCAAAACGTAGTTTATAAATTTGTTTTAAAAACGATTCCCACTTTCATTTCAATTTTAAATCAAAATTGAATACTCCTTATCATTACAGTATTTAAATGATAATATTTTCAAAATATCTGATTTTGAAATCATTTCCTTTTCGATATTCATTTTAAATGAATTAAATCGATATAAATATCGTTCGCGTTAAAATGACGCATATCTAATTAATATGGCTTCACACATTTCAACATTTTCGTGTCCATCCAAAATCGGACATCAAATTCACATTTTAATCCTTTACGGAATATTATTTTTAAATATTCGTTATTTTTAAATATTTATTATTTTAACATATTCGTTACTTTAAAATATTTATTTTTCCTGAATTTGAATCAGACACAATCAATTACCATATAATGTTACTTATATGGATTTCATAAATCACATGTATACAACAACAATGATAAACAATAATTCATCACCAGAGTGCATTACACAACTGCATAAGCATTAAATATAGATAATTAACGCTTATGACAGTCTGTCAACCAATCGATTGACATACAACTAAACAATTGGGATTAATATACGCTAAATATCATTCCAATACCCATGTGGGGTATCAATGAACAAACATAGATTTTATTTGTGCAGTTGGACGATGTGTAAAATTTATCGTCCCAATCAATGTCAGTTAAATGAGTGTACATAAACAAATCGTTCGATTTGTAAATGAATATTTATTTTCATTTCAGGATAATTTTATGTCGTTCATGTATACGTTAAAAATTATATTTTTAAAGATAAAATATTTATTTCAACACTTGACTATTTTATATAGTTCATACATTCAATAAAAATGATATTTTTATTGTTCAAACATTTTATTCAACAAATTAATAATTTATATAGTTTATTTCAGAAAATTTCATATACATTTCAGTTTCAGAAAAATTCGGCATTATAACGGCGTGATATTAGAACCGAAGTAATGTCTAGCATTACTCCTCTCCGGATACTTGCTCGTGCCATACACAACAATCAATCAAACCACAGTACAATCCATTTCACCACAATACAGTCAATTACACCACAATTCGATCCAAACAAACATCCATGGTTTGTATAATAAATAGTATCATGTGCTACTAAGCCCCGTCTGCAACCTATGATATAATAACTGTAAAATAATTTGAGTGGGAAGAAGTTCTCAGATTGGCATCCACTCCGCCATTGTTCTATAACGCATTAATTTGTTGTTCTGGTTCCAGAATTAGCAAACAAGCTAAAATCTTCACACCGTCTTGTTTCCTAGCTTAAACGCGTCATTCCGGACAACTTTCGCCTCCTTTATTCCGAAAATGCTCCATTTCGCCAGAATTTGCGAAAAGACATTATTTGGACTGCTGACTTTGGACACGTTTTTCGGACGACTCCGCAATCCAAAGTATAGCTTCCATATATTCAAATCGAAGAGAATATCGTGCTCTTCGATTTTGGCACTGTGGAGTTTTGGCCAGAGGGGCTCGGTTTGGAAGATATTGATTCCGGAAGGTCAGAGTGATTATTCTAAAACCGGAAATTGTAAAAACGTGATTTTTAGAGCGAGGTGGGGCTGTGGTCGGAGCCATGGACGGGGAGGGGAGGGGCAATCGTCTGAGATGGCGGGGGTGCTACTGGCGGTCGCTGGTGGTCGGGGCGGCGGATTTAGGGTTGGTTTGAGGGCTGTGGCGGTTTGGAGAATGGGAGGGAGGAGGTGGCGTCGGAGGCTAGGGTAGACAGCGGTTGTGCAGAGTGGGGCGGCGGCGGGACTGCGATGGCCAGAGGAGGGCTGGAGGGGGCGGCGGGGTCTGGGCGGGTTTCGGTTTTTTTTCGTTGAACAATAGTGGTAGAGAGGAAAATGGGGTTGACTTCTTATATAATTATTTAATTAAATTCCAAAAAGTTAATTTTTTTTCAAACCCAATGGCTGTCGCCCCTAGCTAAATACTCCTATTCCGGACACAATGGGAAATGTTCGGTAATCTAATTCGACTGTTTCGATCAGTTTTCATCAAAATTAAAATATAAATTAATATTACGTTCAAAATTGATTTTAACGTACATTTTAATTTACCAGAGACACATACTAACTCCAAAAATTCCAAAAAAATAAATACTGCTATGTTTTGATGATGTGGTCCTAACCAAACTAATTTCATCGAATCTAGAGGTCGTTTGGAAAATGGTCATTTTCCAGTCGATTAAATTCAAATTGAAATTGCCAAACACATTTAAATACACCACGCTCACATATTAATTCCAAAAATTATGAAATTTGAAATATAATAATAATTTGACATTCTGGATCCAACAAATGTGGTTTCATCAAAAATGGAAGTCCTTTGCAAAATGCATACTTTTAAGGGCTATATATATATATATATATTAAAAATATATATAAATATGTATAAATTTCATAACGACTATTTTAAATTTTAAACTGGACATAACTTTTAATTTATATTATGAAATCTAAAATTGTCACATTTGTTAGAAAGATATTATTAAACAGATTCACATATTTCTGGTTTTACTGAAATCCGATTTATTTTGAATTATGTACATTCATTTGAAATTTAAAATCGAATTTTCAAACTACCACGTCATTTCAAACTCTATTTATAACTAGAATAAATTTATACATTCTAATTTCGATTCAAATAAATTTTTAGTCGTTATTATTTAAAATAAATCATTTTAAATATTCAAATTCCAGTAAAATAGCTAAAATAACAATTTTAAATTGATTCTGAAAATTCGGGTTGTTGCACTTAGCGTCTATTCAAATTTCCAATTATTCAGTTTACCAATGATTTCAGCCAAATTTACAGTTCAATTGTCCATTATTATATTAATTGAATAAGCCCTAATTAATCATTTTATACTTAATTCATATTTTCTCAAATATGCGCTTTTACAATCAAATTCATATTTTTTCTCAATATGCACATAAACAAAAAGGGATAAAGGATTAGAGGCTTAGGCTCTATGAAAGGCCTAAACTCAATGCGCATTAAAAGAATAAAAGGCCTAGGCTCTCGCATCTGGTCTCTTTGGCTTCATCAGCCTCCATCTGATCTCGCTATTCAACCTCTTCACTATCCATTAACAAGACGATGTTGCTCCTTTGGCTACTTTGTATGACGTCCTCAGAGATGTTGTTCGTTACTGGTCATAATAAGCACAGTTTTAGTTGTTGAGCTCAGCCTTGGCTTTATCCTCTTCTTCTTCGGGTTCTTCCATAGGTTCCTCTTTTTCCACTACCATGGATTTCAATTCTTCTTTTGCTTTTATGGGTTGTGACTCTCCGATTTTAATTATTGGTATTGGTTCCTTATCACTGGATAGGATGATGAGCTTGGGATCCTCTCGAGGAATGACCTATAAGGTTGGGGGAATGTTATCCCAGTCTAAAGTGGGAGAAAGGAAGGCTAGGATGCATACTACCATCACTGGATATCTCGATTGTTTCGTTCCCCTTTGGCTTAGAGGATTCTCCCTTGTCTATCTTCTTTCCATCAGGATTCTACAAGATAAAAAATAACTACCAATGATAAGATCTATATTTCTTATCTCTAATAGCAAAGAAGGGTGAAATTTACGATGTCTATCATTGTTCCATTTAAAAAGATTCTCAATTTTTGAAGGGAAAACCTTAGGAAAAGTTTATTTTTTATCAAGAAGATTATTTATTTAAAATGTGCACTTATATCGCTCTCAACTCATTTTAGGATATTGCTAATCCTATCTTTAATGAGTTACTCATCTTAGGGTATTGCTAACCCCATCTTTAATGGGTCTATTATCAGATCAGGCTTAGGTGTTCACTCAATGCAAGCACAAATACCAGATGAAATCCATTTGATATGATCTCCAGATGATAAGCATACCTTGTATTCGATAAGTCAAGACTCTGATACCAAATAAAATAACCTGCTTCTTCAATCCACGGAAATCGACATTAATACATCCACAATATTAACATGCCATAAAACTAAGTGCCGAGGAATCGAATTGTTTGTGGTAAGAAAGAAAAGGTTGATAAAGTAAAAACATTAGAATTGTGCACAATAGAGAAATGTATACTTATTTATCATCTTAAAATCGTAATAGCAAATCATTTAGTCATACTTCCCAATGTGAAGTTATATCAGCCTGGACAGTTATATAACATGCCCTTACAATGGTGAAAGAAACTATGAAAATGACAATATACGATTATCTCTAAATTTTGTAGCTTCAAGCTCCATCTAATGGATCTAAGCAAAACCTGCTACTAGGTGCCTAAATAAATGGTGGACGCACAGTTTAATGGAAAGAAAGGAAACTTTGGGTCAATCATGGGACTAGTGTGAGAATCTTAAATTCCCTGTTTGGAAACAAAAGGTATCCCATAAGACCACGACCATAAATAAACATGGCACAGGTTTTTACCTTATGGTAACCAAATCACTCTATGTTGAAATTGTCCAGTATTATAAAAATTGCAAAATTGTTGTCACTATTAAATTCCACACCCCTAATGGGTTTTACAATAGAAATCACAAGCTCTTAGAGAAATGAATTCCATACGATGGCAAGGTAAGGGACTACCTCCCCTTATAGTACACCTCTAGAGGGGTGTACTGATGACCACACTCATTCGCCCGTCTGGAAAGGCTGGAACAGTTATACAGACCTTTTCCCTAGGTGGTGCACTGCTTTAATACGTTATCACCGCGATCGTTATCGACTTACCACCCCAATGCCTCTTAGCATACATCATTTACTCGACATATAATAAGTAATCTACAAGGGTAATAAATGTCTTCCCATGGGAGCTACCAAAACTAAACCACATCGCATGCCCTATTTTGCCAACACCTATTATTGAGACCTAGAGGTTTACGATTACCTTTCCTTCAAGCACTTCATTTACTTTAAATGCCATGTTGCGCCATGGATTTCCACTAATGTATGACCTCTGAGCTCGTACGTCTCAAAGAATGGTGTTATTCTACGGGAAGTTGCCTTCTCCACCCCCAAACAGATGTACGAACATAGAGATCAATAAATGTGTATTAGAAGTACAATGTCAAACATTCATCCATACCAGTCGTCCTGGGTTTGGACGAACCGATCAAAGATCTAAGTGTAGAATCACTATCATTTGTAATATGGGATAAATCCTACGAGGGTCATGACAACAACCCTTCATTCAATCCCCATAACTCTTCAATCTTCATTAATTTGAAAATCTTAAACTAATCCAATGTGATTTTCAAATAGGAATCACCCAAATCTAATTCGGGACTCAACAAGCAGCGCAAAATTACAGTTTATGTCATTTTTAGATATTGTGTGTTTTTATTTCTTAGTTCATACTTCATAAACATCTTTAAGGATGTATAACAATCAAATACCCTTTGGGGGTGCATTCACGGAATTATTAAACCACATTCATTATGTCATTTGGATGATAAATAAGTTTTAGTCCGAAGAAATCATACTTATCTTACTCGGTATCAATTTTCGTGTTCAAACTCGACATCCCTCAAATAATGGTGTAAACACCTTTTAAGTTCTTATGGATAGTAAGGATTCCCTCATGGGAATTTAATACTAAATAGAACAAGATTATCTCCATGAGATCCGACTTTTTTATCTTGAGAAAATAGATCTTTTATACTTAACTAGTTCCCATTATTTCAACTTTATCTAGTCCTCGCCCAGGGACGGGCTAATTAAGCTAAGGCATTGGTTGCTCCTGAACAACTCCTTAATTAAACACCCACATCCGGATCTCATAAATAAAAAAATTATGCCTACTAATCGTCTTATTAGAGCCCAAATTAAATCATTGCTTATTTATTTAATTCAATCATTAATATCTTCAACTGATTATAGATCTTCAAAAAAAATCTCCAAATTACATCATTTATTATTCATTAAAGATTTGGTGAAGCTTATTAAGTTTAAACTTCAATTTCAATTGTTATTGAAAAGTACTGCAAAAGCGTTGCAAAAAGTGTCATTTAAGCTTAATTTATTAAAACAACTTTTTATCATTGTAAGATTCGTATAATCAACTTAAATCACTTTTAAAACATTTTAAAGGATTTATAAGATTATTTCATGTATTTACAAGATGAAAAATCTTAACTTTCGCATTTACAGGATTTAGAACTGCAAAACTACGTTGCTTTTCAAATCTCGTTTGAGTCATATTTCAAAATCTACCCAATGGAATCTTGATTTTATCAATTCGTTTGAAAGCTATGGTTATAAGGATTCGAAAAATTCTTGCTTTAAAATTTAGATTCATATTTTTAAGATATAAAAGATTCACTTTTTAAATAGTGAAATCGTGAATAACCGATTCACGATACATCAAAATTGCTTGAAATTTCATATTCTTTTCAAACTTGTTTTATACACTTAGAAGTGTTTATATTTCATTTCAAAAACATTTTAAATCATTTTTTAGCAGTTTAACAAACCATTGTTTGCCATTTCATTCAATGAAAGAAAAGTGTTTTTCTTTGTGTTTTTTGATGTGCATTTAACTTGACTTGTTAAAAATCCATGCAGTCAAACCTGTATATTTTATGCATTTTTAACATATATTTTTCAGAATACAAAATACTATAATATTCAATTATATTTAGTCAAGCTAAATAAAAGTTTATACTTATTTACATATATTTGCTTATATGCTTTTATTTCAAATTAAGAAAGTACTAATAAAAAATAAGTTGAATGATAATTTTCCATTTATTTATCATTTATATTTTTGTAAAATCATTAAATATGAGTTTTATATTATATTTTAAACTCATCCAGTACATCCTGCTATTTCCTCGCTTTATCACCACTACAACTTTTTACACCTCCACCGCATTAGATCTGTTGAGCGCTTTAATTATACAGAGTCAAACATATAAGTACCCAAACTTGTCAAACGTTCATCATAACATTCATAAGCATCATTTAACATTCATATAACAGTAGTTTAGCATTCATATAACAACGTTAACTTATGTTTAGTAAAGGTTCTCTAAGGTTGAATTTCTCACCTTCATGGATTGTATAAATTTATAAAATTGGCTATAGCTCTGCTATGATTGCACCGAAATTTCTCTAAATAGCTACTTCCCTTCTTGGTGTGCTCCGCCTCCCTCTCCTCCCCTTTTTACTCACGACCTAGAGTGATTTGAGTGGAGTTTTGGTCTTCGGATATTCGTTAAGTGGTGGTAACTTTTAACATTTTGAGTAATGAGTAATTTACTTTATTTTTCTTATATGTCTTAGGATGTAAAAGGCATTAAAGAGGTTTAGAAGGAGAAAGAAAAAAATGGTATGGAGAAATGATGAGAAATGGGTTGGGTATTTATATGAAAACTTTGGAACAAATTTTTTTGATGGAATTTACCAAAATACCCTGCCCTATCTCATACCCCTCTTGTAATGTGACTAGATAAAGATGCGGTGATGTGGATTTAACTGACATAATGGTGCGTTAAGAGTAACTATGATGGGGAGACATTTATATTAAATTAAATTCCTTTTATTTTCTTATACTTGTTTTCTCTAATCCCTTATTAGCTTAATTAATCACTTCATTAGCATCCTATGGTTGTATTATCATAAAATATATGGGTGCACAAGTGTTTTACACTTCCGTACAATTTTCGTTCGTCAAACCGTTGAGAATCTAAAACTCATTCATCGGTCACATTTTATGTTTTTATTTTAAATACTTATTTGGGTAAACAAAATTCAAAAATGACTTCCTTATTATATTTAAATAATAAAAAAATTATTATTTAGTCATTAAAATCCCATTAACTAATATTTATCCATCATTTATAAAATTTGATATTTTACCAATAAAACGATACCGATTTTTTCTATATTTTTTAATTAAGTATATTTCTTTATACAATTTGTTTCTAATTGTTTTGTTATGATTATAAAAGATGTCTAAAATGGTTTCTTACCATTTATATCCTTATTTAAATTATTACAATAATTATTAAATTGATAAATTCTCCTTGTAATAAATCCATAATTCAATTATTGAAAATGATATTCTTATTGATGATGTTGTCAATTCATCAGTATTTCAAAGATTTAAATTATAACATCTTATTTCGTATTCTTGCTCCATTGTGAAAATAGGCGCATGTATCCAAAACCATTCACGATTCTTATAAATAGAATCAATTTTATTGATAAATTAATTTCGATCATTTTACAATTATTTCCCAAACAAATTTTCTAATAAGTTTATTATTATTGGTATTTATTCTAAACTTTATTAATTGGAGTTAAATATATATTATGATATGTAAAATAAATTAAATATCCGTAATTGAAGTCGCGAATTTCGGGTTGTTTCATCATATATAGAGAGCATTCAATAGCAACCCTAACAGTGCAGTACTCCACTCCAGTAACTCGTTAATTTCCACCACTCATTCGACTTTCCCTCTTCTTCCATTAACTATTTCTCTCATTAAATTATTTTAATACACACACACACACACACACACACACACATATATATATATATATATATATATATATATATTTATACACACACACACGCATACACATATACATGCGTGTGTGTGTGTAAACACACATACTAAACGTGTTTGTTAATATACTATTTATTTTTCTATAAATATTTGTAAGAATATAATATTCAACCTCCAAAATTAATTTCGAACAGATATTTTATGCGAACAAATATTACATTTCTTAAATAGTACACATCCATATTTTCAATATTTTACGATCACTACACAAACTCTCATATTTGCATATGCATATCCTCACTATACACATAAACACTTATGCACAACATAACACTCGTTTACTTATGCATTTGAATTCTTCTTTTGCATACACTCCACTTTAAGCCACTTGTTTATGCTTAAATAAGTTAGTGGAAAAAAAAGAATTAATGATAAAAGAAAAAATAGAAAGTGATAAAAATCAAAGGGCTATAAAGATGCTACCATATTTGTTTGGGGATGATATTGATTTTGCCACATACGCACACGCACACACATACACATGTATGTATGTAGGCTCGAACATGATGCATACATGTACAAGTACACCGCAGTTCAAGTGCACAACACAAAACCACAAAGTCAGTTAGATGCACAGATAAAGTCAAGTAGATGCACAAACCAAAAAGACTCCAAGCAAACAAAACCTAATTCAAGTCAGGTAAAGTCAAGTTCAAAAGGTGACAACACAAGACCGCAACAACATTGCATTTTCAAATCATGGTGTTTGCAGCACAAAGAAGTGTATACACAATCAAATGCACAATCAAGCTTCAAAAGCATGGAGTACAAAATATAGTAAAGTAGCAGTTCAAGTGAAGTATAAAAAATATAGCATCTGTTTCAATCAAGTTTAAAGCACGAGACGAGCAAAAAAATATAACAGTGACAAGTTCAAAAAAAATACACTGAAAAATAATCAACAGATAGCTAAATTCTATCTCAAATTTATGTTGGACAAATCAATAGTTTCTAGCGATTATTCAAAATTCAATTACCAAACCATACGAGCATAACCAAATGCAAAAGATCACTCTTACAAACAGCCAAAAGCCAAAAACACACGTCCACCTCCAAGTCGAAAGAAATAAAGAAAAATACAAATTTAAAATCCTATATAACTACCTTAATCATCACAAGATATTGTTGAAAAAACAAGCAATTTAAAACTAGAAAGAAGGAAAAAATCATATCAGCTTTTAATACGTAAACAAACTCGATAAATGAAGCAAGCGCAACAAAATTAAAACATAAGTCAACGAAGATCTTAAATGACATTTAACATTCACAATAACTTTGATTGAAATTACCAAGGAGCAACGACTTTGATTTTTTTTTCAAAAAGTCTAATTTTAAAATAATAAAAAGGATCAAGCATCTAAGAAAGAAGTTTCGAATAAGTCCATATTCTTATTCTAAAAGCTCTATATTTTTAAACTATAAAGTATAAGATGTAGTATGAAAACTCACAACTCAATGGCAGAGTTGTGATAGAGCTTGTAATATAAAGTTTGTACAATCAAATAAACGAATTGCCCAAGTGACGATGAATGTGAACGTTGTATTGTATAACTTCGAAGATGAACTTTTAAGAAAAGTTTTATGCATAGGTTTAGATTAATCAGTTGAGCAAGTGTTGAAAGTCTTCTGCATTATGATTCAACTCATAGGACATCACTGCATATAAATGATAAAAGTAGAAGAAGAAATTTAAATTCATAGGACATGTCTTAGAACCAGAAAACCCAAGCTCCTACCACTACCTCTAAAGTGATTAATTTTAGAACCAAGTTCCTTTTATGGTCAAACCTCTAAAGCATATATATCTAGCTTTATTTAATAAATTTAGCATGCAGATAATTATGATTGAATGTAACAACCCGCTCATTCGATGATAATAGATTTAAATATTTTATTTAAATATATCATCGTATCTAATGTGTCACTCAAAAAGTCATTTTTCACAAACGATAAAATTAGGACTCGAGACCAATTCCATTGAGTCTGGATCATCGTTTGCGACCTTTTTGACTATAAGCATTGATATGTTCCGAGATTCAAAATTTGGCACCCTGGTTGGGTCTTGGTTGAGCTAACCTAGCTCACCAAATAACCCCAAATCCTCCTCCTCTTCATTCATTCTCACTTCAACAAAGAAATAGAAAATGGGAGAGGGAAAGGGAAATTAAAACTCCCCTAAGCCCTAGCTTGTCGTAGGGATCCAATTCAAGAGGAAATCAAGTGCAAAAGCTTCGGTAAGCTTCTCCATCTTCATCTTCTCGAACTCCACTCCTCTCTTATTTATGATAATTCCTATGACCTAACTCCTAAGAAATTCATTTGTTTGTGCTTAGATTGGAGATCTTCATGCAATATTGGAAGAGAGGTTGATTTAGCAAAGCTTTGGGTTGATTTCTTGCTTCTTGCAAGCAAAGGTGAGTTCTTTTGAACTCACATCTATGCCACAAGCCATTGGCTTGTACAAGTGTAATTTAGTGTTCATATGAGTTTTCATGTGCTTGTGAATTGGTTAGGCTAGTGTAACTTAGCCGATTTCATGTGTTTATGTTTCATTGAGTTGAAAATAATGATTAGAATTGTCCACACAATCTAATTCATAAGCAACTAGTTGATTTGGTGATATTGTGAAGCTCCGTTGTCACACCGACAAGTTCTAAGACTTCACAATTCACTTATATCGCATTTGATTGCTTTGGTTGGATAATTTAATTGTTTTGCAGTTTATAATCAAGAATCATTGCAAATCTCTTGTGTGAATGTTTGTGCGTGTGAATTTAGTGTTATGAGTTGCTTCGGTGAGTTATAAACGCCTCATTTGCATGTATATAACATCATAGGCCTTCGGGCATTGGCCGATATCGTTATGGGGATGAAATCATCAAAAAATTGGGGGTTTAATAGCCGTTCGGCCATTAATGGCCGTGGGAATGGCTCCTGGTCGGCCATTAATGGCCGAACAGAAAAAAAATTGTTCACTCTTTAAACGGCCATAACTTCTTCATACGAACTCGGAATTGAGCAAAATCGGGTGCGTTTGAAACGTCTCGACGAGAGCTTTCCAACGAAACTAATTTGGAGTGATTTGGAGTTAATGATAATTTTTTTGGAGGAAAACATTGTTTCCGGACTCCTTTTTGGCTCTTCCGTGCATGACGATGGTCTTTGAATTCAACGGAGATCATCGTAAAGTCGTGCGCTCTATTTTGTATATCGAATTTATTCGATACTCTTGTTAATATGATTCACGACTCTAAAATGTGAATTATCGACTCGATATCCTTCGAGTCCATTTCGATGTGGTTTAGAACCTTCGGTGCTAGTTTGGGATTTCGATTCGTTCGTTGATCGAAATTACAACCGTTATCCCTTTGATTTCCTGTATGTTGTTGTGATATGAGTTTATGATTCATGATGTTTGTGTTCTATTCGCTACGGCAACAGTTTTTATGAATAATTGAACCACAATAGATAATGGGGTTTTATATTGTCAACGTGCATCGAACCAACGTTTAATCAGTTTTTATATTCCAATCCTTTAAAAATAAATTCGGTTACTAAACCCGGTTCTGATTCTATTGATTTATATACGATTCGTTATCCTATCGATCGGACGAGAAATTTAGTTTATTTACCTTAGTAGAACTGAGGACTATGACCCCTTATACATTTACTTCGGCGAATAACTCTTGGACTCGTGTGTTCGAACATGTGTGTTGATTTTCTCTGTTTTGAATAGAAACCAATTACGGGATCGTAAATATTCGAGAATAGCATGTGTTTGTAGGATATGTCACTATTTCCTCATATTAACTAGCTCGGAGTAATTTCTATTCACCCGGATCGATGTGATCCTTTATGACTTGTGTTTTGTGGTCCTCGATCGCCCAAGTGGGATTTACGATTCTTGGATTTCACCTATGTGACTTGGGTCCAACCTTCATGATTTATGTTTTGAGAATGAACTAACAACGGGTTAGTAAATATTTGAGAATAGCGAGTGGTTAGGGGACATTTAGCTATTTTCTTATATTAACTATCTCGGTCTAATTCATGCTCACCCGGATCCATGGTATCCGCCTCTATGACATAGTTGTTTAGTTCGTGATCACCCGAGTGGGAAATTACGATTTGTGACCTTCATCTATGGGACTTCGGTCCAACTATCTATGATTTTCCATGATTTATGTTTTCCTCTACCGAGGTCACGACCCGGAACCTTGGGGGAGCTACGGCTCCAAACAAATGGGTTTGCTACCTAGAGATCGTATCTCATCTTGATGAACAGACCTGCCCCCTCTTTATGATGTTTTCTAGGGATTTCACGATTATGTGTTTTCTCTCTTCTGGTGTCACGACCCGGCTTCGTGGGGAGCTTCGGCTCAAACCTATGAGTTCGCTATCTAGAGATCGTATCTCATCTATGAACAGGTCTTCCCCTTTATGATGTCTTGAGGATTTATGATGACTTTGATGATTTATGATTACTTTGACGCGAAGCGCGTCAATTTGAGAAATGATTTATGATTCATGATTTACTTTGATGCAATGGTCATCAATTTGATGTGTATTTGGCATTCCGCTGTCATTTCCTATTGTGTGCTATTATTTGAATGTTGCATTCTATATTAGCTAGGAGATTATTTAGAGATATTTGTGTGCTGACATTCCATTGTCATTTCCTGATTGTGTCGACATGCCGTGTTCATGTCATCATGTGTTATATCTCTTGTTATCTCAGTTTATTTGATGAGTACAGCTAGACTGATCCGTTTATTGTTTATTCTTATAAATGATACTCGGGTCAAACCGCCGAGTCATTTTAGGTACTCCTTTGGGACTCCTCGCAGTATTTATCTTCCGCTTTCAGCTCGATACTCTGTCTCCGCAGTTTATGTACTTTTGTACCTATGTCATTATCACTTGTTGTGTACATACTCTTTTGTAGATCTTGGTGCATGTATCTATTCTTTTGGGATTATTGGATCTTTGTTGACCACTAGCTTGTTGTACACATTCTTGGTTTAATCATATCTATTCCGCCTTTGTGATATGATTGTTTTGTGTCTGGCTTTGAGATATACCATATTTATATTATTGTTGATGTCTATCTTATACTGCTTTCCGGATTGCGTATAGTCGTTGTGTAGTTGCCCTATGTGCCGAATGGTCATGTCGAAATTTTAATTGGTATCAGGATTCGATGTGCCTTCCTTACATGGAGCAATTATACAATCGGTCGCCCTTCACAAACCTCATTCTCCGTTATGGTCTGCGACATTTCTCTGAAATGAACCGGACGATAGTGGGTATAGAGGCGGGGCGCTACAGTTGGTATCAGAGCCCACTTTTTGGAACAGTGTAAGATGGTATGACGATGGTATTGCCTTAAGCCTCTCTCGGGAATCGTGCTTTAGGGTTTTAGTTAGAGTCTTAAGACCCGTCATAGCTTGTCTTTCTATACGATTCCATTTTGATTGAATTCTCCTCGTTTGAATTCAACTTGTGACTAACTTTTTCCTCCTTCTTTTTTCTTAAAGAAGTGAAATAGTTTGTTGTGGCCGTGCAAGTGCCGGTCCACCCAGTGTACCTCCTACGGAGGGGTGTTTGAGTATCTAGTGACCTATTTTTGGCCCTTTAGAATAGTTATTAACTCGTTCTCCTTTGGGTTGACTTCTATAGTCCATCAAGGGCCCTCTGCTCTAGTGGTGCTTCTGTTTCATTTTTTGACTCGAGTTGTTAATCGATGTCTATTTTTGTGTCACACTTATCTTGTTGATCATTTCTGATCCTTGTACTTGTTTGATCATTGGATATCTTGCCCGTGCATCGTTACGCACGTCGTAAGCGCCTTTGATCCTGATATTTCTTGATTTCTAGTTAAGATTGTTTTGTACGTCGTTATGTACCTAACATGGTCTATTGATCCCTTGTTGATTGGTATGGAGATATCATGTCGTTGTGACTAAATCTACTCCCTTGTAGTCAACTATGTAGTTTGGGTTCGGTGTGAGATCACCAAGCCTTCGGGCTAAAACAACTCATTTGTTACCTCGTTGTGTTCCAAACTTAAAATCAAGAATGAGGAAAAGCATCCCGCTTCTTGTGATCCCTCTTCTTGAAGTCAAGGTACGTGTCATTAATTCCTTAATGTCATTTACCTTATTCAGAGATTATTTTATTTATGATCTTTCGATATACGTCGACCGTGTTCTTCGTTATCAAAAGGTTTGATTTGTGTTTTATTTGTAAGTTGATAAAGGAAATTTATTTCCTTTATGCCATCCCGAATGATTTATTGAATTTTTATATTTTCACAAGATTTGCGTGAACATTAGAATTGGTGAGGACTTTCTTGTGTTAACTTGTCCATCGGGTGAGTTAAGGATCTCGAACAAGACGTGGGATGCCATGTTGTAATTTGGAATTCCAAAACACCATTATGTGACAATCCGACATTCGAAATGATTCCTAAATTAAAATTTACTTCTAATAAGTTAATCAAAATAATAATATTTTGGGGTTTTGGCGATTTTTCGTAATCATTTGTTATTTTTCTAGATAATTTATTTCTAGATATCCTTGGGGCAATTCCAAGAATTTGAGTGGTTCAAGATTTTCAATTAGAAATTATCTTGAATCATTTCTTTGAGTAAATTAAATAACTCCAGGAAGAACCCAAAAAGTTATTTATTTATATCTCTCGTTTCTGGATTTCAGATCTTTGATTTTCGAGAATTCTTAGTGATTGAGAATTTCGCCTAATTCTTAATCCTTGTCTCGATTTGCTAAAGAGAAATTAGTGTTCTTGTGATTCCATGGGTCTCCTTATTTTTTCTAGTGAACGATCACTCGAGAGAATGGGAATTCCCCTTGGGGAGGGAAGATTTGTGTTTTGCGATCCACGAAAAACTCAATAATTCCTTTCTTCGAATCTATGATCTAGTCGATCATCCGGAAGTGCTATAGTAAGTTCACTTATGGACTTAGACTTGCGTTGTTCTTAGAAATGAATATCGAAAGGACGAGCTCTTTTGATATTCCTCCTTTGTTTGTTTGAATTATTTGGATTGACAATTGTCTCTGTATGTTTGTTAACACTTGTCAATCAAATCTTTGGGGATTATGACCTCTTTGGTTTAATCTCATCTTGTTAGAGAAATTGTCTATTGTTTCTTTGATTAATTGCTGATGTTTTTGCGATTTGAGATTTTTGGCGGAAAATTATTTTAAATCCCGTTTTTCCGAAGTGGTAAGTTGTGCACTACTTATCCATCATCTTCTTGATGTTTCTGATTTTCCAAAATCGATACTCAAGTTTCTGAATATTGGGAATTTCGTATAATTCCTAATGATTCATCCTTATGGTTACTAAATGAGATTTAGTACCTGGTTAGAAATCAATTTCCCTGAGTAGTTCATTGGTATTTCGTTACCAATATTTGTTATCGATTTCTAGTTCATTGGTATTCTGTTACCAATATTTGATTATCGACTTGTAGATCATTGGTATTCCATTACCAATAATTGATTATCGTCTTGTAGTTTATTGTTTAATCCTTCGAAAATTGCTTTCCTTAGCTAAATTCGTTGGAATCTCTGTGTTGTGCTTTTGTTGGTGTCAGCCACCTTGTCGTAGGACAAAAGCGCTCGGGTTCGATATTAGCTACATCGTTGTGATTGAGTTTGGGGATGGATTAGTCAACCACCGAAAATTCCCATTTCATATCCTAAGAGAAATATCTACTATTTATATCTCGTGTCTATAGGACGTAGTCTTGTTGCTCCTTAAAATTCCAAATTAGATTCGCTTGGTTTTTGTGCTTTCTATTTATTCTCATTCCTTTGAGAATCATACGAAGAAAGGCGAGTCTATTTGAATTCATAGCGCTTATGAATTTTTCTAGAATTATTTTACCCATTAGAGATGACTACCTTCATGGGTAATGGAATTCGAGGTTGAACTCTAGTTTTTATGATCTTATGAGACGAAATTGGGATCTCACCTAGCCGTTGGTGTGATCTTTTCATTTCGTGTCGGTTCTTGTAGTACCACTCCGTGGTATTATTTTTGGTTGTTACTCATTACTTCAATCTTAAGGAATTGCGGGGAATCAATTCTTTTAAGGGGGGAAGTCTGTAACAACCCGCTCATTCGATGACAACAGATTTAAATATTTCATTTAAATATATCATCGTATCTAATGTGTCACTTAAAAAGTCATTTTTCACAAAGAATAAAATTAGGACTCGAGACCACTTCCATTGAGTCCGAATCATCGTTTGCGACCTTTTTGACTATAAGCATCGATATGTTCCGAGATTCGGAAATTTGGCACCTTGGTTGGGTCTTGGTTGAGCTAACCTAGCTCGCCATATAACCCCAAATCCTCCTCTTCATTCATTCTCACTTCAACAAAGAAATAGAAAATGGGAGAGGGAAAGGGAAATTAAAAATCCCCTAAGCCCTAGCTTGTCGTAGGGATCCAATTCAAGAGGAAATCAAGTGCAAAAGCTTGGGTAAGCTTCTCCATCTTCCTCTTCATCTTCTCCAACTCCACTCCTCTTTTATTTGTGATAATTTCTATGACCTAACTCTTCCTATGACCTAACTCCTACGAAATTCATTTGTTTGTGCTTAGATTGGAGATCTTCAAGCAATATTAGAAGAGAGGTTGATTTAGCAAAGCTTTGGGTTGATTTCTTGCTTCTTGCAAGCAAAGGTGAGTTCTTTTTGAACTCACATCTATGCCACAAGCCATTGGCTTGTACAAGTGTAATTCAGTGTTCATATGAGTTTTCATGTGCTTGTGAATTGGTTAAGCTAGTATAACTTAGCCGATTTCATGTGTTTATGTTTCACTGAGTTGAAAATTATGATTAGAATTGTCCACACAATCTAATTCATAAGCTACTAGTTGATTTGGTGATATTGTGAAGCTCCGTTGTCACACCGGCAAGTTCTAAGACTTCACAATTCACTTATATCGCATTTGATTGCTTTGGTTGGATAATTTAATTGTTTTGCAGTTTATAATCAAGAATCATTGCAAATCTCTTGTGTGAATGTTTGCGCGTGTGAATTTAGTGTTATGAGTTGCTTCAGTGAGTTATAAACGCCTCATTTGCATGTATATAACATCATAGGCCTTCGGGCATTGGCCGATATCATTATTGGGATGAAATCGTCAAAAAATTGGGGGTTTAACAACCGTTCGGCCATTAATGGCTGTGGGAATGGCTCCTGGTCGGCCATTAATGGCCGAACAGAAAAAAAAATGTTCAATCTTTAAACGGCCATAACTTCTTCATACGAACTCGGAATTGAGCAAAATCAGGTGCGTTGGAACCGTCTCGACGAGAGATTTCCAATGAAACTAATTTGGAGTGATTTGGAGTTAATGATAATTTTTGTTGGAGGAAAACATTGTTTCCGGTCTTGGCTGTTCCGTGCATGTCGATGGTCTTTGAATTCACCGGAGATCATCGTAAAGTCGTGCGCTCTATTTTGTATATCGAATTTATTCGATACTCTTGTTAATATGATTCACGACTCTAAAATGTGAATTATTGACTCGATATCCTTCGAGTCCATTTCGATGTGGTTTAGAACCTTCGGTGCTAGTTTGGGATTTCGATTTGTTCGTTGCTCGAAATTACAACCGTTATCCCTTTGATTTCCTGTATGTTGTTGTGATATGAGTTTACGATTCATGATGTTTGTGTTCTATTCGCTACGGCGACGGTTTTTATGAATAATTGAACCACAATGGATAATGGGGTTTTGTATTGTCAACGTGCATCGAACAAACGTTTAATCAGTTTTTATATTCAAATCCTTTTAAAATAAATTCGGTTTCTAAACCCGGTTCTGATTCTATTGATTTATATATGATTCCTTATCCTATCGATCGGACGAGAAATTTAGTTTATTTACCTTAGTAAAATTGAGGACTATGACCCCTTATACTTTTACTTCGGTGAATAACTCTTGGACTCGTGTGTTCGAACGTCTGTGTTGATTTTCTCTGTTTTGAATAGAAACCAATTACGGGTTCGTAAATATTCGAGAATAGCATGTGGTTATGGGACATGTCGCTCTTTCCTTATATTAACTAGCTCGGAGTAATTTCAATTCACCCGGATAGATGTGATCCTTTATGACTTGTGTTTTGTTGTCCTCGATCGCCCGAGTGGGATTTACGATTCTTGGATTTCACCAATGGGACTTCGGTCCAACCTTCATGATTTATGTTTTGAGAATGAACTAACAACGGGTTAGTAAATATTTGAGAATAGCGAGTGGTTATGGGACATTTAGCTATTTTCTTATATTAACTATCTCGGTGTAATTCATGCTCACCCGGATCCATGGTATCAGCCTCTATGACAAAGTTGTTTGGTTCGCGATCGCCCGAGTGGGAAATTACGATTTGTGACCTTCATCTATGGGACTTCGGTCCAACTATCTATGATTTTCCATGATTTATGTTTTCCACTACCGGGGTCACGACCCGGAACCTTCGAGGAGCTACGGCTCCAAACAAATGGGTTCGCTACCTAGAGATCGTATCTCATCTTGATGAACAGACCTGCCCCCTCTTTATGATGTTTTCTAGGGATTTCACGATTATGTGTTTTCTCTCTTCCGGTGTGACGACCCGGCTTCGTGGGGAGCTACGGCTCAAACCTATGGGTTCGCTATCTTGAGACTGTATCTCATCTATGAACAGGTCTGCCCCTTTATGATGTCTTAATGATTTATGATGTCTTGATGATTTATGATGACTTTGATGATTTATGATTACTTTGACGCGAAGCGCGCCAATTTGAAAAATGATTTATGATTCATGATTTACTTTGATGCGATGGTCATCAATTTGATGTGTATTTGGCATTCCGCTGTCATTTCCTGTTGTGTGCTATTATTTGAATGTTGCATTCTATATTAGCTAGGAGATTATTTAGAGATATTTGTGTGCTGACATTCCATTGTCATTTCCTGGTTGTGTCGACATGCCATGTTCATGTCATCTTGTGTTATATCTCTTGTTATCTCAGTTTATTTGATGAGTACAGCTAGACTGATCCGTTTATTGTTTATTCTTATAAATGATACTCGGGTCAGACCGCCGAGTCATTTTAGGTACTCCTTCGGGACTGCTCCCGGGATTTATCTTCCGCTTTCAGCTTGATACTCTGTCTTCGCAGTTTTATGTACTTTTGTACCTATGTCATTATCACTTGTTGTGTACATATTCTTTTGTAGATCTTGGTGCATGTATCTATTCTTTTGGGCTTAGTGGATCTTTGTTGACCACTAGCTTGTTGTACACATTCTTTGTTTAATCATATCTATTCCGCCTTTGTGATATGATTGTTCTGTGTCTGGCTTTGAGATATGCCATATTTATATTATTGTTGATGTCTATTTTATACTGCTTTCCGGATTGCATATAGCCGTTGTGTAGTTGCCCTATGTGTCGAATGGTCATGTCGAAATTTTAATCGGTATCAGAATTCGATGTGCCTTCCTCACATGGAGCAAGTATGCAATCAGTCGCCCTTCACAACCCTCATTCTCCGTTATGGTCTGCGACATTTCTCTGAAATGAACCGGACGATAGTAGGTATAGAGGCGGGGCGCTACATTCAATTCCTCAAACTCCTTAACGTATCTAATCGTTCTGAAATTTGGAAACAAGCATACTATAAACTCTTAACTTTTAAGGAAGTTGACCAAATTTTTTTCCTTTTTTTAATGGTTCAGAATTAAATTTGTAGACAACCATAAAACTTAGATTATGTCTTCATTTTAACTTTCAAGATCAAAGGAAATAGTTATAGTGTGTTGCTAAAAGCACCCTAAAATGTGCTTCCTAATACCATTATTAAAAAATACCACAAAGTTTTAGGTTACACACTTCCTAATACCAACCATTTTAAATGCTACCAAATTCACTATTTTCATCCTTTTTCACTTGGCGGACAACCGCCGACCACCACCGTTCTCTGCGACGATCAACCATCGAATAACAATAGTTCGATGGTTAATGATCGTGGAGAACGATGTTGGTCAACGTTTGTTCGCCATGCAAAACAGTTTTACACAGTTATTAATTGTCGTATGAAATGGGTATAGTACTTGGAAGTACATAAAATTTATTGGAATGATTATTTTTATCCATAGTATTAGGAAGCACTTTCCTGGGTGCTTTTACCGATACACTAATTATATGCAAAAAAAAAAAAAGGGAAAAGGAAAGGATAAAATTGATATAAAATGATGTGAGAAAAGGAAACCATGAAATGTGATTTCTTCTTACAATATTTTAGTGTGGAAAAAGAGAAGGGAAATGCAGCCTCCTTTTACTCGCTTAACCATACTTAAAAGATGTCACGAAAGAATATCTTCCTAAATCAAGTTACAAAAGAGCAACTATTCAACAGTAACTATTCGGAATATCTTAAAGCATACTGAAGATGAAAACGTGATTAGACAGAATTGCAAGTCAATACGGATAACCTTCAAGCCTTAAACATCAATATTATCCTTGCTGATAAGTCACAAGCATACACGAAGAAAAATCACTGCTTCAATATATCAATACAAAACAAAATTACATTCTATTTGCGGTAAAAAGCATTAAATGCCTAATTAAACCTATAATATTCCATAAAAATTTGAATAAAAAAAGTAGCCTCAGACCGTAGTAGTAAGTATTCTGAGATTAAATCCTCTGAACCCAAAGTAGCCTTAAACATCAATATTACCCTTGCAGCCTTGCTCATCTATTAAATAATAGTAAAGCAGAAGAATTTTAAGCTTTCTCCTTAATTCTCGAATTTTTCTCTGTTCTCCTTTATTTTCGAAGTATACTTTATTCTCCTTGATTCTCTCCATTTCATATATTTTATTTTAAATTTCTAATCTATAGATATTATCACCGACTTAAACTTCAACAACGCAAAAGCTGCCTAGCGATTTTGTGAACTGAACAGCTCACGTTATTTGCTTCGTTCTCCTCCTTCCTTCTGCCAAACCTTAATCTTGAAGTAAAAATATTGCTTTCAATCATTGCCTACAAAACAGCCTAATTTGGATGAAGGTCGACAACTGCCTCCACCGCAACTGCGCCTCTGCTTTCCTGACCTCTCTGCATCTTCCGCTCATCCATGAGCCCTAATTTTGTTCAAACATCCTACAAGGTCTCGCTCAGGAATCTATTGTCGCCTATTTTCCCCCTTCTCTTCGATTTCACTCTCTCGATTTCTTTTTTATTACAGGTAATCTTGCAATTTGATACTGTAAAATTCAGTCTCTCACTCAATTAGATTATACGGTTATCTTTATTTGTTGCAGCTGTTTCCACCCAGCATTTAACCGGCTGTTAGGGCTGGCAATTTTGATTTTCGATCTGGTGATTTCTATCCCCTTTTTTATATCTTACCCTACAATGATCTTACATGTCTTCCTACTGTATTACAACTCCATAATCCTAATCTCTATTGCGGCATGTCTTTTGGTTTGCTATTCGATTTGTTATTTTTTGAATATCAAAGACACAAACGTGTGTGGATGTTATTGCTGAACTGTATATCACACATTACATGGTTCAGATGTTTTAGAAAAATAGTTATATGATCTATATGAATTTTTACCGTATGTTGACTGTATAATCATTAGACTGGTGAGTCATAATAGGAGATCCATTAGGTAGCTAATACACGTGTTTTTATATTTTTTGCCTGTATTCTTTAAGTCTGCTTTGCATGATGCTAACAAGCTTCAGCATACAATGCATTCACCAAGGTTTTATTTTAAAACAAATATGTTAACCCTCCGTGGTAGTGATTTACAGTGGAATTGACAATAAAATATGTTCACTTTTCTCAAGTATGTTTTGAACTGCATTTTGAGTTCAATCCATTATTTGCATTTTTGTTTCAGTTTTGTGGGACAGAAATACATAAACTAACATTATTTCTCAGTACATTTGAGATATTCCCTTTTCCTTCAATTTTTTTTTCATTTGCTGAATTGAACCATGTTCACTTACATATGCAAGGTAAAAGGAATTCTAAAGGGCATTTCACATTCTCTAAATTCAAATTTTCCTTTTAGAAAACTTTTGTTTGTTTTACCTTCAAGTTATCTAGCAACTATTGCTTTTCATTTTTGTTCCTCTACTACCAACGTGAACGTACATAAATGAACCACTTTAGACTGCTATTGCGCAAGTGGCTTAAGATATCATGAACATAGCTTAAAATATTTTATCTTTGTCTGCTATTTTGCCTTCAAATTTTGAAATATTTAGTTATTTGGCTTTTGTTGTTAACTTGGTTGCAGTTTAGTCCTATGTTTCTATCAAAATCGTTTACTTTCCAGATCCGGTGCTTATGAGTTCTCTCTTCATGAGCTTTGGTGGATAAAAGTAATGATTCCTGATCCAATGCAAGTTGCTGCTGCTCATCTACCTCTTCCCCTATTTACAATCATTGGAAACATTATCAAGTGAGATTATTATTATGAGGTACTTGCGATTTCATGTTACTAAATGTATCCATGCACTGATGGTTCTGTTATATGGTTAAAATATGGACAAAGTAGAATCTTTACGTTTATTATTACATCTTCGATTAATGGAAATCTTTATGTTTATTATTACATCTTCGATTAATGGAAATTTTACCATCCTTTCTTTGTGTGTTTATACGAAATATTTTATACTCTAATATACTTAATATGAAAGCAAACAGTTGAAATTAATATATGGAATCAAAGTAATAATTCATGGTGCTACAATTAAGGAAGGATAAAATCAATGTAGAGGAAACATATCGGATCAAATAGATAACCCAAGATAACACGGACCATTAATATAGGAGAAATAATCATAATATAGGAAATTATTTTTTCATACCTACAATACTATTGCAGTTCTATCAAAGGATAACAACTTTTAATCGTGAAAAAAGGGAAATGAAAAACACTAAATAATACTATTGTAGTTCTCCTCTATGGTCTAAAACACACTGGATGAATTCTAAATAGAAATTAACTTAAACACTAACTTAATGCCAAACAAAGTACTAAGAAGGAACTAAACAATGGCAAATTTGTAATCTTTGAGAAGATATTCCTCTATTTACCTGAAACATGATGAACGAACAGTGAATGGAAATTTTGGTTAAGTTATATGATGCAAAAATAAAATAGAGAATGACTATATTACAACAAATTAGAGTAATATTTTAAAGTACATAAATTGTTTTAATTTTATCGTATCGATTACTTTCTGGATCAAGTGATTGATTGGCCATGCTCATAAAAATACCCATTGTGCATAATTATATACTAATGATATGGATGAACTCTTTGCTTGCTTATCTTTGTAATGGAAGTGGTGTTAATCTATTTTTCTCTCTATTCTCCTCTAAATTTAGTTGGACCAATCTTTGTTAAATCTCAGATCCATTAAGGAAGCCCAGGAGTTCTCTCTTCAGTCTTAGGTGGATAATAGTAATGGCTACCAATCCAAGGAAAATTGTTGTCGCTTATCCACCTCTTCTTATATTTGCAATCCTTGGAAACATGTTCAAGCGAAATTATTATTATGAGGTACTTTATGATTTCATGTTATCAAATGTATTCATGCTGTAATGGTTTCATTATACGGTTAAAATATCGACAAAGTAGAGTCTTTATGTTTTGTTATTACATCTTTAATTAATGAAAATTTTACTGAGCATAATTTTATCTTTGGTTTAATTGCAGTTCATGTTTACATTGCTCGAAAAACATGGCCAGTATGGATTCTTCTCTCTCATAACCTTTGGTCAGTATGGATTTTTCTCTCATAACCTTTGTTACTGTCAGTATTGTTGATAATTTTCCATTTTATTGGGTTTCGCACTTATTTTTGGTACTTGACTGCTATTTAATTTATAAAACATTTTATTGTTGTATTTACTTCTGCATTTAACAAAATATAACCATAAGACCATATTTCATTTGTTGGATCTATTCACTTGCACTTCAGTTGAAAAGTTTCCAGTGTTAGTATTAATGAGAGTTAAATAGAATGTTTTATGTGATTAATCGATATAGTTTCAGGAGAGGCACCCTATCGGAAATCCAGTCAAAATCAATTAAAATATAAGTGTTGTTACTACCTAAAATTAAAACCTGGTAGTGACTTATAGGACAGGTGATTTTAATTTGATTTCTTTCCCTTCATACACATGTTTTGCATTTTTTTTCTACAATGCATTTGAGTTTTTCTTACTTTAGCTAGCTATACAGTTGGTTTGTTTGGGCATTATAAGAGAATATATTAATGGCTATGTAACTGATACAGGGATACTTTTTAAAATTACAAGTTTTGTCTGAAACGGTAGTTTAGGCTTCCAAATTTTTATGAGATTTTATTGTCCCATGGCCACAATGTTTTATGGGTGGACTAAACAAATCCTAAGATAAATTGAAGTTTCATATCCTAGAATATGGTTATTGAAAGGATTTAGTTGTAACTAACATTTAAGATTTCTTTAAAGCTGTCAAGCGATGACAATTATCCAAAATGACGGAAAGCTTCTTTATTTGTTAGAATTTGCTCTACCGAAAACTTATTATGAACATGTAGGTTCTCAACATGCTATCTATTGAATGCATCTCATTTAAGTTTGCTGTAGAAAAAGGCAATATGCTAATCTCCTTTGAGTTTCTCTTTCAGTTTCCTTTTGTTTTTTGCAAGAATATAAGTTAATATATTAACTTATTATATTTTGATAAATGGCATGTTTTATGTTTATATATGCCAAAATTTGATGTGGCAAATATGCATATTACGGAAACTTAATGATGTTAATCACCAGAAGTTAACCAAAAAAATTTGTTACTTTATGCGTAAAATATACATATTTCATATGAATACACACACATAATTGTTACCATTTTATTTATTTACAAAATTATATTGTTCAGAATTAAGAAAGAATTTGTGGCTATTTTAATGTAATTAATTCTCATTTACTATCTCCAATTTTTCTATAATAGATTTTTTTGATTAACGATCATTTAATTGATGGTTATTTGGAAAATTGTACGATATTAACTTGGCTATTACTGATTGTATTTCTTCTACTACTACATAATAATACTTTGCTTCCCAGGTTAAAAGCAAAGCAGTGGAGTTGCTAATACTATGATAGCTACACCAGGTCCAAATAAAGACTCATTATCGGCGGGAATTATTTTGTTTCACATATTTTGTTTAATTGTGTTGGGTTTCAGTTTAAATTTTTACTTATTGTTAAAGATATTGGTAACATTAGTGCATTGAAATGTGTCCTCTTAAGTGAACCATGTAGCATCGTTAATTATTAGGAATGAGTGTTTTACTCAAAATTAATATTCCTCAACTGACCAATTGAAAATAGTACATTTTGGCGTACATTTCCATTAGTCATTAAAGATTAGTGTACTAAATTAGGCCATTTTTAATAGTTTTTTTTTCTCAGTTGGCTGTGACATGTTTGGCATACTGGTATGCACTTCATGATGTTTTTAACCTGTTTTATTGGTCCTATAATGTCACATTCACGATAAAGTCCAACATTCAATTTCTTCTTTCCAATTGCTCTATGCATGAGGAAAGTTGTGAAATCTATATTGTAGGATCTTTTATGGGATTTGGTCATAAAAACAGTATTTTTTAACTAAAATCTAATAATAAAAGTCAACAAGCAAATATGTAGATGAAATTATTTTTTTCACTTTATACGGTTTAGGATTTCTAATTTCTAAATTACTTCAAAGTCAAGGATTTCTAATGAGGATACCTTTGTAGGACAGTTTGTTCTTCAATTATAAGACTTAAGTGAAATTTGTTGTTAGGTGAATATTTTTGTTTTTAAATCATTTTTTTGTAGTTTTCTTTCATGATTTCAAGGAAGATGATGTGTTGAATTAAATTTCGAAGTTTTATAAATTTTAATGTTTTTACTGATATTTTTTTGCTGATTTTCAAAAGACAGAAACCTAATTTATAAAGTTTTTAAACGTAGGGTTTTTTTTGTACTTTGAAACTTAAGTTGGACCTAAGCTAAACTGTTCCTATATTTAAACTAATTTCAAATTTAACATGTTTAAAAAAAATAGGTTAAATAATATTTGTTTATTCATCTAAAATAATTAAAATATGTGAGTTTTTGTATGAATATTTGCTCATAGCAACGAAAACAATAAAAATTATTGTTTTAATGTAGAGAAATTACAAGTTTCATAACACACGTCATATATAAACAACAACAATTTATATTATATTTATTTTGTCGGATTCATTATATATTGTATAATAAAATTTCAATTTCAACACTAAAATTTTAAATACTATATCGTATAAAACAAAATTAATATTATCGTGTGCAACGCACGGGTTACACACTAGTAAGCATACAGATACAGTCAAATTCTTTATGTTTATAACTACAAAAGCGGCAAAAGCACACATGATGTAAAATCATTGCTTCAATACATAAGTACAAAACAAAATTACATTCTATTTGAGGTAAAAAGCATTACACGCCTAATTGAACTGCATAAGCAATTTAAGATGATTTCGTCATACATATTCAGAATAAAATGTCAAAATGCTCGTCTAGATCTTCAAATGATAGCGTACAGTGTTCATCATATGAATGACTAACAGATTGTGCATTTCAAAACAATGCAAGATAAAATCAATAATACTCCATCAAATTTGAATAACAAAAGTAGCCTCAGACCGTCCTAGTCAGTAGTAAGAATTCCACATGTAACAAGCGCTTTTGCTTGTATTCCGTAACCAAAACTAATCATCATAGGCCAGTCAGTCATGTAAAACAAACAAAATAGCACGAAATTTCGGAATCTGCTAAATAGAACTTTTGAATTCATGAATTGTGCGTCAGAGCAAACGTGTATCAGCAACTGATATCTCAGACAGGGATAACTGTACTTGAGTATTTTTCTCATCATTCACACAAACACTTAGCAGAGGTACAATGCAAATAAGAAACTCATAAAAGAGGACACAAATCAGATCTACCTGCTCAATTGAAACCCTTATTGCCCACATTAGATGATCAATTGAATGCATCTACCTTCGTAAGATTTCATGTGTATCAGAAATTTCATAAATGGAGTAGTTTAAAATTCTAGGAGTAATCGCTGTACGCGATGAATGAAACCTAAAGAAGAGCAAGTCTGAAACGAGAATGGAGTTGAGCCGAGGGAACTTTAAAAGGAATCTCGATGGCTATGATGCTTCAGTGGTTTATCATGTATGGTTAGATTCGTTGCTTTTAGGTCATAGGGCTTCTTCAATAAATGGGCCAGGCTTTTTGGTTTATGGATCACTTTACAGCCTTTCTAAAACGCTTACAATCCGATTCGACATTTTTAGACCTGAATTATAATGTGTGAGAGCTTAGGAATGTGAGAGCGTTGCCTGATGCGCTTTGCGCATCATGATGCAGCGTGCTCCGCAAGTGAATTGTTTCTAACAAACGGTATATGTTAAATCGTTTTAAAAAAAAATTGATTTGCATAAATAGTTAATAAAAGTGTTATTTGCGCAGCATGACGGCATGTATTTCGCAAATGAACAAATGATACGTGTTTACATCGCTCGAAAAAATGATTTGCACAAATTGTTAATCATGTTTTTTTATTGAAATTATGTATTTAGTCTAAAATTGTCATTTTATTGATATTAATATTCAACAGTGTTCTATAGAAGGACATTTATGGTAGTTCACGTTGATACCAAAAAATTGTTAGATTGATTTTTTTTGGAAAAGCTAATCGGTTTTAAAAATGACCGCAAACACTTATTAATATAACAAATAACAATTACAATATTACATAAGGTAGGCAGAATACCAACCTATTACATTCGATTTTTAAGCTGGATCGACCACCAACTATCGATTTCTAAGGTGGATCCATCCAACACCATCCTATCAAGATTACAGAACGGGAGCAAGTCGCTATTTCTAGACTACAAAAAGGGTTTTAAAGTGGCCTGACCACTGAATGTTCTCCATGCAGGGAGCAACGAGATACATGACATTTACATAACAGCTGCACACGGGAAAAGGCTATCTGCATTTGAGAATACCTACATCAATTTGACAATCAGCAACAGGCTGTGATATTACACTGGGAAAAAACCAATGACAAACGGTGACCAAAACACAGTACAATTCCAATTGAACTTCAAATAAGAATAAGCCGAACACAGCGGAAATAGATTGCAGACTAGAAACTAGAAAGCACACACCCCCAATACAATACAGCTGCCAGAAAATTGACATGTTGAACAGAGGAACACCACAATAACACATGATCCATGAAGAAGAAAAGTAGGAAAACCAGACGACAACACAGCCCAATCAGCACCATGATGGATCAAAATAACATTTTATCTCACTACTCGAAACTCACACACACAAAAATCATTACATAGTAGCAAAGATAACCAGCACTGGAAGCTCTGACATAATCATTTACCTACCAAAATGATAAGGATGTGGGTACACAGCAAAATAAAAAGCACTTCAAAACCATAGAAATCCAAGGAACCACTTTAGCACTAGGCTATCGCTGTAGATTTAAGGTTACGACATTGAAATGCTTATATTATAACATAGGTTGTAGATACCCAAACCCGCCAAAGCCAAACCTCAACCCCAAGATAAACTCCAAACAAAGTACACTACATCTAATAAAGAAAAATAACACAATTGAGCACAAGTCGACCCACCTAAACGAAAGCCACCCAAGTAACTAGACCAATAAACCCTAGCAGCAAACCATCAAAAAACCAAAGTCCAAGCCTAACGTACCACAAGGAACCACTGGGGTTTCAGAACCACCATTGTCGAGCTAGCTCATTCCATGCGGTGACCATAAATATGGACGGAGACTGGATCATGCCGAAGACGCGAATGAACTGCCACGGAAAATGAAAGGGAGTTTGCAGTGGCAAAGAAAGGGGACACTGTGTGAAAATTAGATTGCATCTAGATTCGAAGTAGTTAAAGTTGAAATGGAGACGGATCTGACGAGAAGAGGATGGAAGCTCGGCACAAACAACTAAATGACCAAAATAGGATAAGCTAAGAGCATTCCCAGCAGTTGGACGTGGATTCAAAGCTTAAAACATAGTTAAGAGCATTAACTCCCTCCACCGTTCTAGCAGTGGGTGGGGGGGCGCTGCAATTTAAAAAAAACGTTAAACGGTTTTTAGAAAACCGTTTAAGGTTTTAGTATTAAAAAAAATCGAGTGGCGATTTCATTTCAGAGTGGCGAGCCTCCCTGCTTCCCCTTCCTCCCCACACCCATCTTGCCACTGTTGGGGGTGTTAATCACCTAATTCTGCCCATTTCCAACATTGTTAGCACTGCTGGGAGTGCTCTTGTAACACCCCGCCTCCGCTAGGGTCACTCGCAAAGGAATGCACTAGCTTTAGAGGGGCATTATTGGTAAACATGCACAGAAATATCACAAGACAGAACATATAAAATAGCGGAAGTAAAATCGAACTTCTATAAACATTAATAATTCAGGTCTAAAGCCTTTTACATCAGAGTACATCAAAACCTGTCTTGCAATAGTAAAGAAGCATAAAGACTTTTTCATAATTTATTCCCCAAGTAAAAACAGTAAAGTAGCCATAGCCAAGAAAAGTCCAAGCCATCCATGATGACCTTCAAGCAGAAGAAGTCCGAACTAAACAGCAGTATTCCCTCCCTGTAACCTGGGGGGAAACGGAAGAAAAGAGGCGAAACAAAACGGGTCAGTCAAAAAGACTGAGTAAGCCCTATCTACTATTAGTATAAAAACTAGTAGAGTTAACTGACATGAGAAACTGAGATGAACATAAGCATGATAACAAGATAGATAAGCTAAATCAAAATAACAGAATGAACTACTGAACTCAGGTAAACTAAGGTGTCATGATAAATTACGATGTCAAGATAAACAAGGTATCACATCGTCAGGTTTCTATCAAGTATAATATTCCCAAGATATCTATCACGTATCACGTCCCATGGTATCTATCCTGTATGCCCGCTCTGCACCTACCGTACTAGTATCCCCACCGTGTCATGTGTTAACCAAGAATGACCCTTACTCAAAAGTCGTGTAATGGTCCATGTCAACCTAATATGCCGCATATATAGGTTACTCAACTCATATGTTTTATTACATGTAAATGTTCAGTCCCTTGCCGTAGACCATACGGGCTTTCTCATGAGATTCTATATTACTTTTACATAGTTCCATGATCCTTAAGATCGGTTTGGACTGTTACCCTAAACCTAGCTAGGGTCTTCCAACATGAATTATCGTCTTGTACAACTAGGACTTATGCTACCCAGGGCTACTACGGATTACGCTTACCTATTGCACGTTTTCGTATCTCGGTTTGGGTTCAACCACCTAGGGCCACTAGGGATTACGCTAACCGCCAACCGCGCCCTTTTTCCCACGCATTCATCGTGAATCGTTTTCCATGACTGTGTGCACATGTATCACATCGTGCTATCCGAGTCCTGTCACAGGGCAGACCAAGAAATACAGGACTTGGTCGGGAGCTTACAATTTATCTGCCGATGCAGATGCTAAGGTCTGTTTTTTTATACGTGGCTATGGTCCCACGCGACCCCTCCCTCAACTAGCGAAAGACAAGACAGGATAAATCCTGTACGAGAACACACTACTGGCCAACCCCCAATCCGAGCCTTACCGCACCCATAATTAGATAGCAATTATGGTCTATTGGGTGTTCTCTTCCTTTCCGTACGTACACGCTTGACCAAAAATGGAAGGTAGTCTGACGAGAAAATGCTATCTAGGTACGGCCGTGTCTCGTCGACTATGCCCTATCCATCCCCGTCTTTAGGTCGCTCGTATAGCAACCAAGGCACACTCTTGGTTCTTCTAACGCAGACCTTAACCTCTCATGAGCCTGGTATAATTACCTGGCAGCCCACAGAGGGATCCCAAGAGTATCCTCACGTTCCCCGAAGCCGCTGCTTCGTTACCCAGTTCGCTGGAGCTTTTATCTAAATCAGATACTTGCTCCTACTCGTATACTTAAACGATGACCTACCGTATCAGGTTACTCATCTATCTATGAACTGGTCTAAATTTCCTTGACTAAGAATCATTACTTAGTTATCCTTCAACTAAGGTTTACCACTTAGCCTTATTCCCGTTATCCTTGTTGATTACGGTTACCCACCTAATTCTCCGAATTAGGGTTTATATAACAGATTAAGTGTCACTTAAGTTCATGACTTAATCCCATCTACAAATCATGTCAAAATTGGCTAAGTATCCAAGTTCAAGACTTAACCCCGTTTACCAATCATGTCAAAATTGGCTATGTATCCAAGTTCAAGACTTAACCCTACAAACCATGCTCAAGTTGGTTAAGTATATATTAACTTGACCCTATCAAATTACTTAGTCAAACCGGTCAAGTGTATTCAAGCGATTCATGACTTAGCCTTATCATGTTTTCACGTTATATTGGTTAAGTGTGTGTTAACTTAACCTCAATAAATTCACGAGTTAGATTGGTTAAGTATAGGTCACTTAACCACATCAAATTAACGGGTTGGACTGATTAAGTATAGGTCACTTAACCACATCAAATTAACGAGTTAAATTAGTTAAGTGTTTTAACTTAACCCCATTAAACTACCAAGTGGGATTAATTAAGTCTAGGCTAACTTAACCCCATCCGATTATCATGTTTAGACTAGTTGAGTCTAATCTTAACCCCATCCATTAACTGTATCTTTCGGTTAAGTGTCATTAAGAAAACTTACTTAACCTTACCGAATTATCGTGTTGGATTGATTAAGTGTTGGTTAACTTAATCCCCGTCCACTAGTCGTATAAAAATGGTTAAGTGTCATTAGGCAAATCAAGTTACTTAACCTACCCAACCTTGTCATGTTTTGTTAAGTATCATTAGCCTAATCAAATTACTTAACCCATTTGTCCATGTCATATTTGGTTAAGAGTCATTAATCAAATTAACTTAACCCTATCATGTGGCATTAATTACTTAATGCACCCCAACCTCTCACATTAGACTTTGTTGTGGTTACTAGTTAAGCCAGTCGGTTCCGGGTAGCTTTACACCACAACTTGGTCTAACCTCGGGTTCAAGCACAACATGACCAACTTCTCACATTGGGTCCTATTGTTTGCAACTACTAGTTAGGCCGGTCGGTTCCGGGTAGCTTTATGTTGCAAACTCAACCCAACCTCGAGTTGGCCACTTTCATGTTTAGACTAGTGTCATGTTCATATTCAAGTTTTCAAGCAATTGGGTAGACCTAACTTAATAGGTAAATTCCCAATGGGTAGACCTAACTTAATAGGTAAATTCCCAAGCTTATGTTTTTATGCATACTTACATGTCACTTCCATGTTATATTTCAAGTCATGTTTTCAAGTATAAACACATGTCATATTTAACGTTACACGTTGTCATGTTTATACCCATTTACCCAAATCATGTTCATATCATTATGTTTTCCCATAATGTGACCCCAACGCTTTTTAAACTCGCATATACGTTCGCAACAACGTAATGGATTAAAAGAAGAGACTTGGCAAAGGCATGACAAAAATGGATATTAAGCCACAAGTTAATCATGGTGGCAAATGAGGCACAAATGTGTTCATTAGCTTGCATGTTACATTCTTAAGCCTCAAAAACATGCATAAATCCAAACTTGGCACATAAGCGAATCATGGTGACAAAAGACATGGAATGATGACTAGAAACTCGCATATATCATCATATAAGGGTTATGACTTCATATGCAAGTTGACATAATGATTATGAAGGTTCTCATGTTGCATAATCCAACATTTCAACATAAAGGTTGTAGCTTTTAGCTCATAAGATCAAGATGATGACTTCATAAACTTGCATAACATGATAACATGTATCATTCTCAATGATCAAACCCAAACTTGCAACATGAACATTTAACTTCATAGTTAATATCTAAGAGTAGGGAAAGGGCTTACATTGCTATGAAGGCCTAAATCGATTAAACTAAAGCTTGTGAGGAAGCCTATGCATGCTATCACCCAAAAACCTAAAGATGGATGCCCCAAATCAACAAAAACACCATCTTTATGAACAAAGATCAAAGCTTTTGCCTTGAAATCAACTTGAGAGGCTCTCATACTAACATAGGGACTCTCTAACACTCTCATGATCATGAAACCTTTCATAGAAATGAAGTGGAGGCTAGGATAGTTGAGTGGAGGCCATGAGAGTAGAAATTTTGCCATAGTTTAGTTGCATGAATGAATAATGAGGATTTAGGATAGGTTAGGGTCTTATTTATAGATTAGGCAAGTGTTTTAGGCCATAGGATTAAACCTAGATTCAATCCAAGCCATCAAAGCATGTCTTGGGGAAGAAGTCAAGTGTAGGAACCATCTAGGGCCTTTAGATTAAAGATGAACCATGAGAACCATCCAAATGCAAAATCTGCATTTGAGCGAATCGGCCCACGGGTTGACAGCCAAACACCCTGGATTAACCCCTAGTCGACCCAGCGGGCTCGGGTCGACCTCAAAAATCGGCCGGTTCGGTTATTCCCCTCTCCCAATTCGCTGTTTTGAACATTTTTGCATATTTATTTATTTAATTTTCAATTATATATATATATATATATATCAATATATATATATTTCTCTGCGCAACCCATTTCACTTAATTTAGTATACTTTAATTTGGGAATTTTTCGTGAAACTTCGCGAGGCCATATCTTGGTCATACGGACTCCGATTTTCGAAAACTCGGACTCTATTTCGCGTATTTTTCCGAGACGAACGCAATGGCATAGCCCGTTTCACTTGATTCAGAATTTAAAATTAAATTCTGCCTTGATTCTCGTCTTAATCATGTTATCGAAATACGGGTTGTTACATTCTCCCCACCTTTTAGGATTTCGTCCCCGAAATCTCCAAGTTAGGAAGAACATATCCTACCATCCATCATCCATCTACTCAAAACATCATTCACAAGCAACCATTGTCCTTAGATGATTTCTAATGCTGTATGAATATATGCAAAACGCGTGTGTACATGTTCCTTAGCTAATGCTAATGATCAGGCCTGAATAATCTTTCTAATGCAAAATATGTATAGTGCCATGAATCCAACATGTATGCAAATAGTCCTAGTCATATAGATACTATATGCGTGCACAATCATTCATTCATATGCAACAACCGCATGATAATACATTCGATTTCATCCATAAACAAGTATAAATACTCGTGCATATGCAATATGAAATGTGACCGAGTCGAGCTAGTATCTAATGTGTATTCGCGCATCCACGAGCAACCACTTGCAACCACTTGCAACCATATCAATCATAACATGTTTCAAATACATGTTTATATCCATAGGGTTCTACCTAGGATTCCCTGAAACAGGGTCGAGAAGATAAACAAGACAAACTCCTTACGGGGTTTGTAACCGAAAATAGGACCGAGAGGATGTCCACAAAAGATAGCCTACAAGTAAGCTCCACAGAAACAGGGATCAAGGATATACTCCCAAAAGAGATATCATGCGCGCATCTAGTCTTTGATCATCAAAGTCGTATTTCCTTGAGCTCAATTCCATCGTGCCTTGACCATCTTTTAACTTCGCGATTTCGTAGCTTCTTATTTCCTGTTTCCATAACATGAGCTGGAACTCATTTCTTCGTCGCCTCTCGTTCCACTTGCACTTATCTTTTTTCCTAGAATACTTGACGCAAACATGACTGCGTACTCATGATCTCATGCAAGCTTTCCAAAATTCACTAGTGAATCTCGGACCTCGTACCACAAGGTATTCCACGTAGAAGAACTTTCTCTTGAAAGTAAACAGATGCCAACCAGGTTATCAAGCGCACTTACTAGGGTGATCTCTATAACCCATGCATAAGTGAAATAAACCATCCGTCTTATCGGCGAACACTACTCGATCGGGCTTCAAATTTCCAATAAAGGCATCAAGGGATTCTAGGTAACTAATCATGACCGAACCCAAAAGGTTCCACGAGACTTCGAGGGTATTACCAAGTCTAGTCAAGAGTCTAACTACCCTCCTATCAAAACCGAGAGTGGCACCCCTTACTGGATAACCACTTCATCCCTAGAATCCATCCATAACAGAGGCACGTCATTCTCAAATCCAAAACAAGTCATGAATAAATGGACTGATTCTCCATAGGACTTGAGACAAAAATGGGATTCTCTATTACGCTAGTACTTAAGGTGCAGAGACTCAACTATCTGAGCAGACTTAAATGATACGATGATCAAACCAAAGTCCTAACGGGATGATAGAGAAGAAAAGCTAAACCTTTAACAAAATCGTTACCCTCCTTCCGAGGTACCCTAGAAATGAGAGCATACTACTGCCCTCCCGATGATCTTGTCCTTGTCCCATGATACTTAACTATCCGCCCCGTTTCACCCTACCAAAGGTACTCTCTCGTCATGGGTTTCCTTGTTCATCTTTCTCTCTCATTCTGGGTTGAGCCATACCAACAAGTTGATCATCCTTAAACTCGTATCCTTTATCCTCTTCCTCACTATCCTTTCTTATAACGCGGCCACTGGTCTCTCGAGAACCACCTCCATCGTAAGGAAAACACTTTCGTAGATAGAAAAGACTAGTCGCAGTTAAAACCACTGTGACTACAGATGGAGGAAAGAAAGGAAAAGAGATTCAATTAAGGAAACAAGGATAGTGCTAATGGCCTTTGGGGAATAGCCTTTTTCTTTTAAAAGAAAATTTTCTTGAAAAATGCTTCTTTGTAAACGATTTTCAAATAGTTTTCAGAAGGTCTTTAAAAACTTTTGCCCAGTCTGGTAACCTTCTGCTCTGATACCAAGTGTAACACCCCGCCTCCGCTAGGGTCACTCGCAAAGGAATGCACTAGCTTTAGAGGGGCATTATTGGTAAACATGCACAGAAATATCACAAGACAGAACATATAAAATAGCGGAAGTAAAATCGAACTTCTATAAACATTAATAATTCAGGTCTAAAGCCTTTTACATCAGAGTACATCAAAACCTGTCTTGCAATAGTAAAGAAGCATAAAGACTTTTTCATAATTTATTCCCCAAGTAAAAACAGTAAAGTAGCCATAGCCAAGAAAAGTCCAAGCCATCCATGATGACCTTCAAGCAGAAGAAGTCCGAACTAAACAGCAGTATTCCCTCCTTGTAACCTGGGGGGGAAACGGAAGAAAAGAGGCGAAACAAAACGGGTCAGTCAAAAAGAACGAGTAAGCCCTATCTACTATTAGTATAAAAACTAGTAGAGTCAACTGACATGAGAAACTGAGATGAACATAAGCATGATAACAAGATAGATAAGCTAAATCAAAATAACAGGATGAACTACTGAACTCAGGTAAACTAAGGTGTCATGATAAATTACGATGTCAAGATAAACAAGGTATCACATCGTCAGGTTTCTATCAAGTATAATATTCCCAAGATATCTATCACGTATCACGTCCCATGGTATCTATCCTGTATGCCCGCTCTGCACCTACCGTACTAGTATCCCCACCGTGTCATGTGTTAACCAAGAATGACCCTTACTCAAAAGTCGTGTAATGGTCCATGTCAACCTAATATGCCGCATATATAGGTTACTCAACTCATATGTTTTATTACATGTAAATGTTCAGTCCCTTGCCGTAGACCATACGGGCTTTCTCATGAGATTCTATATTACTTTTACATAGTTCCATGATCCTTAAGATCGGTTTGGACTGTTACCCTAAACCTAGCTAGGGTCTTCCAACATGAGTTATCGTCTTGTACAACTAGGACTTATGCTACCCAGGGCTACTAGGGATTACGCTTACCTATTGCACGTTTTCGTATCTCGGTTTGGGTTCAACCACCTAGGGCCACTAGGGATTACGCTAACCGCCAACCGCGCCCTTTTTCCCACGCATTCATCGTGAATCGTTTTCCATGACTGTGTGCACATGTATCACATCGTGCTATCCGAGTCCTGTCACAGGGCAGACCAAGAAATACAGGACTCGGTCGGGAGCTTACAATTTATCTACCGATGCAGATGCTAAGGTCTGTTTTTCTATACGTGGCTATGGTCCCACGCGACCCCTCCCTCAACTAGCGAAAGACAAGACAGGATAAATCCTGTACGAGAACACACTACTGGCCAACCCCCAATCCGAGCCTTACCGCACCCATAATTAGATAGCAATTATGGTCTATTGGGTGTTCTCTGCCTTTCCGTACGTACACGCTTGACCAAAAATGGAAGGTAGTCTGACGAGAAAATGCTATCTAGGGTATGACCGTGTCTCGTCGACTATGCCCTATCCATCCCCGTCTTTAGGTCGCTCGTATAGCAACCAAGGCACACTCTTGGTTCTTCTAACGCAGACCTTAACCTCTCATGAGCCTAGTATAATTACCTGGCAGCCCACAGAGGGATCCCAAGAGTATCCTCACGTTCCCCGAAGCCGCTGCTTCGTTACCCAGTTCGCTGGAGCTTTTATCTAAATCAGATACTTGCTCCTACTCGTATACTTAAACGATGACCTACCGTATCAGGTTACTCATCTATCTATGAACTGGTCTAAATTTCCTTGACTAAGAATCATTACTTAGTTATCCTTCAACTAAGGTTTACCACTTAGCCTTATTCCCGTTATCCTTGTTGATTACGGTTACCCACCTAATTCTCCGAATTAGGGTTTATATAACAGATTAAGTGTCACTTAAGTTCATGACTTAATCCCATCTACAAATCATGTCAAAATTGGCTAAGTATCCAAGTTCAAGACTTAACCCCGTTTACCAATCATGTCAAAATTGGCTAAGTATCCAAGTTCAAGACTTAACCCTACAAACCATGCTCAAGTTGGTTAAGTATATATTAACTTGACCCTATCAAATTACTTAGTCAAACCGGTCAAGTGTATTCAAGCGATTCATGACTTAGCCTTATCATGTTTTCACGTTATATTGGTTAAGTGTGTGTTAACTTAACCTCAATAAATTCACGAGTTAGATTGGTTAAGTATAGGTCACTTAACCACATCAAATTAACGGGTTAGATTGATTAAGTATAGGTCACTTAACCACATCAAATTAACGAGTTAAATTAGTTAAGTGTTTTAACTTAACCCCATTAAACTACCAAGTGGGATTAATTAAGTCTAGGCTAACTTAACCCCATCCGATTATCATGTTTAGACTAGTTGAGTCTAATCTTAACCCCATCCATTAACTGTATCTTTCGGTTAAGTGTCATTAAGAAAACTTACTTAACCTTACCGAATTATCGTGTTGGATTGATTAAGTGTTGGTTAACTTAATCCCCGTCCACTAGTCGTATAAAAATGGTTAAGTGTCACTAGGCAAATCAAGTTACTTAACCTACCCAACCTTGTCATGTTTTGTTAAGTATCATTAGCCTAATCAAATTACTTAACCCATTTGTCCATGTCATATTTGGTTAAGAGTCATTAATCAAATTAACTTAACCCTATCATGTGGTATTAATTACTTAATGCACCCCAACCTCTCACATTAGACTTTGTTGTGGTTACTAGTTAAGCCGGTCGGTTCCGGGTAGCTTTACACCACAACTTGGCCTAATCTCGGGTTCAAGCACAACATGACCAACTTCTCACATTGGGTCCTATTGTTTGCAACTACTAGTTAGGCCGGTCGGTTCCGGGTAGCTTTATGTTGCAAACTCAACCCAACCTCGAGTTGGCCACTTTCATGTTTAGACTAGTGTCATGTTCATATTCAAGTTTTCAAGCAATTGGGTAGACCTAACTTAATAGGTAAATTCCCAATGGGTAGACCTAACTTAATAGGTAAATTCCCAAGCTTATGTTTTTATGCATACTTACATGTCACTTCCATGTTATATTTCAAGTCATGTTTTCAAGTATAAACACATGTCATATTTAACGTTACACGTTGTCATGTTTATACCCATTTACACAAATCATGTTCATATCATTATGTTTTCCCATAATGTGACCCCAACGCTTTTTAAACTCGCATATACGTTCGCAACAACGTAATGGATTAAAAGAAGAGACTTGGCAAAGGCATGACAAAAATGGATATTAAGCCACAAGTTAATCATGGTGGCAAATGAGGCACAAATGTGTTCATTAGCTTGCATGTTACATTCTTAAGCCTCAAAAACATGCATAAACCCAAACTTGGCACATAAGCGAATCATGGTGACAAAAGACATGGAATGATGACTAGAAACTCGCATATATCATCATATAAGGGTTATGACTTCATATGAAAGTTGACATAATGATTATGAAGGTTCTCATGTTGCATAATGCAACATTTCAACATAAAGGTTGTAGCTTTTAGCTCATAAGATCAAGATGATGACTTCATAAATTTGCATAACATGATAGCATGTATCATTCTCAATGATCAAACCCAAACTTGCAACATGAACATTTAACTTCATAGTTAATATATAAGAGTAGGGAAAGGGCTTACATTGCTATGAAGGCCTAAATCGATTAAACTAAAGCTTGTGAGGAAGCCTATGCATGCTATCACCCAAAAACCCAAAGATGGATGCCCCAAATCAACAAAAACACCATCTTTATGAACAAAGATCAAAGCTTTTGCCTTGAAATCAACTTGAGAGGCTCTCATACTAACATAGGGACTCTCTAACACTCTCATGATCATGAAACCTTTCATAGAAATGAAGTGGAGGCTAGGATAGTTGAGTGGACGCCATGAGAGTAGAAATTTTGCCATAGTTTAGTTGCATGAATGAATAATGAGGATTTAGGATAGGTTAGGGTCTTATTTATAGATTAGGCAAGTGTTTTAGGCCATAGGATTAAACCTAGATTCAATCCAAGCCATCAAAGCGTGTCTTGGGGAAGAAGTCAAGTGTAGGAACCATCTAAGGCCTTTAGATTAAAGATGAACCATGAGAACCATCCAAATGCAAAATCTGCATTTGAGCAAATCGGCCCACGCGTTGACAGCCAAACACCCTGGATTAACCCCTAGTCGACCCAGCGAGCTTGGGTCGACCTCAAAAATCGGCCGGTTCGGTTATTCCCCTCTCCCAATTCGCTGTTTTGAACATTTTTGCATATTTATTTATTTAATTTTCAATTATATATATATATATCAATATATATATATTTCTCTGCGCAACCCATTTCACTTAATTAAGTATACTTTAATTTGGGAATTTTTCGTGAAACTTCGCGAGGCCATATCTTGGTCATACGGACTCTGATTTTCGAAAACTCGGGCTCTATTTCGCGTATTTTTCCGAGACGAACGCAATGGCATAGCCCGTTTCACTTGATTCAGAATTTAAAATTAAATTCTGCCTTGATTCTCGTCTTAATCATGTTATCGAAATACGGGTTGTTACAGCTCTAAGTCGGAAGAAGAGAGAGCAATTGAAATCGATGTAGGGAGGATAAAAGGAAAGAAAAAGAAACAGAGGCAAAAGGAAGAGAGAAAGAAAAAATGAGTGGCGCGCAAGAATTAGACCTGGACCCGTTGAAGATGATAAGAGTTGAAAGTGGAAAACGTAAAAAAGAAATGATGGTACAACAAATATATTGCAACTATTAATAAAAGAATATATTATTATATTTTTATATGGTTTATTTTAAAGTAATGTTTGAAACAATTTAAGCATTCGCTTAAATAACATTTATACCAAAAAATATTTAGCTATACGTATTTTATTTTATTTTATTTTTGATTTTTAATGAAAGAACATGTTTAGTTGTATGTATACGAATATCCAAATTATGACTTTCTTTTATTTTAGTATTTAAATATCCAAATGATAAATCACATTACAACTTATTAATATCTTATTACCTATATTAATTTATCTTATTAACAAATATACATACGTCATTATATGTCTTTTCACATTCCATTATAAACTGATAAAGCACAACTAAACAACACTAGTGCCTTTAGATGTTTAATATGAATCCAATGACAAATAATACATTACATACCAGTTTAGTGGATTTTCTAATGGGTACATTGATTCTCAACTTTTACCATAAAATTATACACTTTAGAATATTTTGATTCTTGATGGTTGATGGGTCTTTTAGTTATTTATTTTTATAGCATGTTTTCGTTTAGTTTGTTCAGATTTATTAGGCTTGATCAAGGAGTTTAGTTATGACCTTTTACTTTACAATGGACGCTCACTTAATGTAATGACCCAGGGATTTCCGGCCCTGGAAATCGACATTAATACCTTCACCATAACTCATGCCGACCTTCCAAGCATCGAAACACTGGATAGTTATTAGAAGGAAATTAGAGGGTGGGATAAGAAAGAAAGAAATATTAGAATAGAAGAAGAAGAAGAAACAACACAATACAGAGTCTCACATCGCAGCGGAACAAAATATAATACTGAAATAAATCTTTACTGAGAGCTTTTGAAATACTTACAATATCAGAGTACATCACACATCTGGACAGTTATAACAATCTGTCCTCATATACAACACATCGGAATGGTAGTAATATCATACGTTTGAACTCTCTTCTAGCCCGTCTCTTCACAGCAGTCGATAACTGAACCTGTACAACCCGGTCTAACCCGAGCATTTACAAAAACACCGGGTCAGTCTGGTGAACGAAAGTGAGAAAAACTCAAATAGTATTAAGAGGAATCATCCAACTTGGTTTTAAAGTTAAGAAATCTTTCAAAGAAAAGGTTAATCGTAAGACCAAATCCACACATAAATACGGATGGTTTTTACTTTACAATAACCCCAAAACATTTTGGAAATCAATATCTTTCCTGATATTATAATAGTGTCAAAATACAAGTAGATATCAATCTAGCGGAATGCTTGCATCTCATGCTCCACATATATAGTATACAATCAAAACCGCGGGCGCTTATTGGAGATTGGATTCCGACCATGACAAGGTATGGGACCACCTGCCGATAGTGTATCTCTAGAGGCGAATACACTGGGTTCAACAAGAACATCTTGCAACCCGGCCCACACATGATCGACCACTCATTTTGCTTGAGTGTATCGAATGTATATCACCAACGGTTGGGATCAACAACCGTCTCCCAAAACGGGACAACATCAAATATAGATTAAAGAAGCAAAAAGGAATTTCTCTAGATAGGTGATTATACACCCTAATGGGAGCGACCCATATAGCCATGTTGCCTCCCCGATTTTTGTCATTTCCCGGTTGGTGAGGCTTGAGGTTTTAGATTAACTTTTGAACACCTAGTCACCATTCACTTTGAATGCCACATCGTCAGATCCGTCAGATATCACTAATTGACGTCCACAAAAATACTCTAGCTGAAAGCGAAGAGAACGGCTATTCTCCGCCAACAACTATAACTCGTTTTAAGAAATCAACGTATGTGATCCTTTGGAAATACTATGTCAGACATCCGTCCATACAAGTCATCCAGGAACAGGATGAACCGAAGGTACCCTCCTACTTCATCTAATATAGGAATCACCCCATGGATCAGTAGCGAGAAGTCCTTACAACCCGTAGATTCCAACCACGACAGAATCACAGCTTATCTCTGCTTGCCAGGCAGATAAGATTAGTGGTTCTTCCATTTATGAAAATCCACGGTCTTCAATGCTCCATCTCGATTATCTTCTGATATCTTCACGTATTTGGTTGTCGGAATGGTTTACGAATATAAATTCGATCCTGGTCTTTCCGTACCAACAATCGTATTGGATAGATTTGATAGTTGGTGATTTAACTATCAAAATATACAGTGTTTCAATCATGACACTCCAATGAGTTCACTGGTTCAATATTCAGCATCACTTGGCCTTTTAATTAAACAAATTTATTCACTCCTGTTCAATTAAAAGTTCTAACTCTTTTAAATATTTAAAATACGATATTTGGATTCTTATTTAAAGATACAAATGTTCTCAAAACCATTTCTTTGTATTACGTAGTAAAATAACTTATAACCATATTCAATTCTCACTAAATTCTCCTTTCAAAACGTATGTTACATCATTCTCTATTATTTAAACTTGGGAAAAATCCATTCAACTTATTATTCATAAACAGTGTTACGTAATATCGCTTATTCCATTCTTGAACCATAACTAATATTTATTAGTATAAAATAAAACTAACTTTACATTTCCTTCCTACTAATTTCCCTTATCTCTTGTTATGTATTTTCCAAATTTACACCAAACGTTACACTATTATTTCGCTAATCGAAATAATAAATTATCACTAACCTCTCTTACGATTACCAACTAATACCATCTTCAGATAATCCTGATGTTGTTCAAGTTGGGGTATTTTAATTACCTATCAAACCTTGATCAAAAACGTTCTTACCCTTATATAAATATAAGTTGTAATCAAAACCCAATATTCCATTCTAAAACAAATTCCATTTAACTCAGATTTGGTTATATAACTCTATGATCCACTTCTTTACCCAAAATCACTTTTACCAATCTCCTTTCAAATCTATTCAACCATCCCCCACTTTGGAAATTTTATTTCAATTTCCCCTTTTTTACTTGATCCCATTTTCAAGTAACGTTAATTTAACATTAACGCTTTACCACCCCACCTCTTTAAATAAACTCCGTTATATAACCTTGGTTTAATATAAATCCTTCTGTTCTTAATTCCTTTTACTTAATTCGAATATAAAGTAAACCTTAATTTAATCTATCGTATTCGCTTAAACTTCTCTTTATAACTTCGTTACAAAAAATTCGGGATTTAAATATAAAACCCATTCGTAAACTTCTTCCACCATTCCATTTGATATCATTTCACTTCGATTACCTTTGAAAAGCAATTTCCATTCAAAAGTAATTTCCTAAATTATTATATATTAAAATAATAATTTATTTCTATCATTAACTACATTAGTAGTTAATTCCTTTATTAACTAGAATAAATAGAAAATCCCTTTAAAAACCTTATTTAAATTTAAACAATATTCGTTTAACTATTTTAATCAAAACACATTAATTTGATAATCCAATTCAATTCAAAACGGTCAATTTAATTAACTCAAAACTCGATTTCCACATTAACCGATTCCAATTTATCCTCACTTTAAATTAATTAATAGTATTATTAATTTAAATGAATTCCGTTTAATTAATTCTTAACAAACCAATTATCCATATTTACCTATGCGATTCTATTTCTTGTCTTGTTCTTATAATTCTGATTCACATCAGAATTTACTTTATAATATCAATTAACAATAAATCAAAGTCTTAAATAAATAAAATATTTATTTATTTTTCTTAAATAACTTTTATCAAAAATAATATATTCAAAGATCTATCTCCAGTTATAAAATAAATTTTATAACTTCATCTCTATTGACTCACCTGACGGTTGAAAAATATTTATAAAGCGATTAATTTTTATAGACCTTACGCTGCTAAATACTCAACCAATACCGTCTATTGGTTTAACCAAACAGATGTTGAATATTCAGTCAATAGTCAATAATTAAATCAATCACCCCAAACAGATCAGTTCATATATGATAATATGAAAACAAATAATACATTTGAGGGATCCCCGTTGGGTCCCTCCAACCTGTTCTTCCCCGTATTCAAATGGTTATCACCAATGAGGTCAATCAATTCAATTTAACTGTTAATTTCTATAACATCAAATAACAACAATATAATATCAACCAATCAACAAAACAATTCAGACAATTCAAACAGTTGAACACGTTTATAAATAAACGTGACCAATAAGGTAAATTACCTCTATTGGATCCAATCGTTAAAATAACGATTTGGTATTTCACTGAAATTAAATGCGGTTTAATTTCATCAGTTAAATCGACAACTAAATATATACTACCAAGCAGTCAACCATTGGCAAATAGAGCGCACAGAATAAAAACCCAATTTATATAAAATATAAATGGGGAAAACTGAGTGAGTTTAACTCACCTGATTTCATTTGGTCGCTTAAGCGGTTTAGTTCTAGTTAAATTAAACAGTGTTTAATTTAACAATAAACTCCAGTCGGTTCCATCTTTGTCCAGAACAATTCCAAAATACAATATTTGATGATGCGGTCCCAACGCCTCTAGATTTGTTCAATTCTGGTAATATATGAAGAGTTATTAACATTTAACCATTTATGAACTAATTAATAAATTAACTCTTATTTATATAAATAACCTTCTTAACCAAGTTTATTAACCTAATCTAATTATAAACTAATTAATCCTAAATGACTCTACTAACTTAACCACATTTTAAACCTAGACCGGCTTGACCCTTTTATCTCCAACTCACGGTATCCTGGTTATAAGATTTTACCAAGTATTTTAATGGCTATAAATTGATACACAGTGTACCAAGTATTTTAATTGTGCAGCTTCGGACAATTAGAACACCACCATGGGAGTCATTCACGCGATGACCTATTGGATAATGGCTACTTTGGAAACAACAATATGTGCTTCATAATCTATTATTTTGAATTTAATCTAGTAATTAATGTCAGCACTTCGGGTTATGGCGAAGGGATGTTAAAGTTCAGACTGACTGTTAATTCCCTTCAAAACATTTGTTAATTTGTTATACCTTCTTCCCCACTCACGGTCTCTCTCTTTTCCTCCTTGCTACGCTGTAAAGGTTGAAGACGCACCAACTTTTGGCCATGCAATTCGAATTAACCAGGCACATGTACCCAACAGTAGACAACGCCTGGAATTCCCTTATCACTGTACCTTCAAATATGAACATACAGCTCCACGAGTTCAACCCTCATTCTCACGTCCGTTGTTCTGGTTCTAGACCATCACCAAGTTCGATCACCGAACTTTCATATCGCACCACCCCTCAATCGAGCGACCAGATCTTCATCAGAGGCTGGCGTCTGGTGCGCCTTGGCCAGCTCAACCCTAGACCGGGGTATCAACCAACTCGGTCGTCTGTCAGCCCCCAAAAACCAAACCCAAAATCGGTGCTTTCAGTTCCAACAACTCACGAACGAGACTGCCAACATACATCACCACCGGTCAGAACTTCCCTCTCGCCTAGATCTCGAAACATGTAGTTGGGGGTTTCAACGAAAACGAACGGGTTTGGGGAAATTTGTGGAAGGAGTGCTCGAGAATCTGGATCGTTAATTTAAGTGATAGCGGCTACAACTTTTGGTTGACCGTGAAAAGAATTAGGGTTATAGTTGAGATGTGTATTTATGCTGAAACCATATATTATAATAATACTATATGAAACTTATGCGGAAAGTGACATGCAAATCCTACTTCATACGATTTCTGTTTACTGATAAAAAGGCTAAGGTATTCCGGAACCAATGGGACAAGTTTCATCGAATTCCGACTTCGTTTGGAAAATTTTCCTTTATAAAACCTGAAATAAACACGCATTTAATTTTCCCACGATCACTAGATAAATCCAATAAACTTGAAACCCTAAAATCTTACAATAATTTGTTGGTACGAACCCAACGGCACTAGCTTCGTCGCATTTTGAGACTGTTTCCCCGGTAGGCTATTTTTATCGCGCACCGCAATACCATTTTTAACGCCAAATTTCTCAGTCTCTAAAAATAACAAACTATATACCTATCCTGACCCTAATCGACGATACGAGCTCAACGGAACTGATTTCGTGGCTTAATTTGATCGTCTGCTCAAGTTATACCTAAATATCTCTCGATTAATTTAATTACGCGCTATAGAAATTATATGGGCGTTTTCGGCTGTCGTGGCCACATACAATATCGGTTTGCCACGCAATTTGATTTTTTTGACAATAATTTAGCGATACGGTCCCAATGAAACTAATTTCATCGAAAACAGAGTCTGTTTGCAAAATGGCCATTTTAAAGGTCGATAACGATTTTCATAGCGTTTATTTCAAATTTTGATTTAGCCATAACTAGCAATCTATAACACGAAATCTGGATTTTTCTCTTTATATGAAAATTATCGTCAATACGGTTCCAACCTTTCTTGTTTCACAGAAATCCGACTTATATCGAACTCTGTATATTCAGTTGAAGTTCAAATCTCTATTTTGCGAACTACCGCGCCATTTCGAGCTCGATTTGTATTATAAATAAATTAACATTAAAATTCCACTATATAAACGAATATATATAATTTAAATTCATTTAAAATCCCAAATAAATATTTAAAATAATAAATTAAATTAAATATTTGACTACCAACAACACGGGTGGTTACATTCTTCCCCCCTTAAAATAATTTCGTCCTCAAAATTGCTAAGGTAAGAAAGAACGTTACAAACCTACTAACTTTCAAATCCAATTTATCTTAAATCGAAAACCGATTTATTATCGTATATTAATATTTTCAAAAATATCGAAAATTTTCTAACACTTTAAATTTCCGAAAGTTTTTAGCAGCACCTCCTTTGTACGGCTCAATCGGTACAACTACAACTCGCCTTTCTAGGCCTTCTCCAATCCAAAAGAAAATAAAACAGCCAAGCGGCTTGCCAAATAGGCTCATAAATCGCCAAACCCATATAAAAATAAACATGTACCATTTTGTCGGCATATCATTATATCCTTTCCATCTGCTACCCTGTCAGCATATACAAATGCATTCCCAACCAAAATTCCAATTTTATCCTCAAAACCAAATCCTTCACGCGTCCAAGCTAAATCCCATTCTTAACTCAATTTCCATTCATTATCAATTCCAACTCTTAACTTACCAGTTCAATACCATTTCAGATTCCTATTTCACAATTCAAAACTGATTCGACTTGATATATTATATCTCGATTAAATTTCCAGTTATTTGGTTTCAATTCAATTCATATTTGCTTTCACAAATTTCTATTTAATTTTGCCTTTATTCAAACAATTTCCCTGAGAGTTTTTAAACAGTTCAGCTCTTTCAAAAATCAAATATTCCTTTTCAGGATTCAAAACAACTTGTTTTCCTCAAAACAATTCAAAAACAATCTCTTTGGTAGTAATACATTACTTTAGAACTCGGAAATGAACACTGATGATGTGGCCAGCATCATCAGATTTAATTTCCAGCTACTGAATGAGTTCAATACTATATTACTTATCAACCCATATTTAAACAATTTCATTTTGAAATCTTTTCAAAACACCCACCTCAATGTTTGTAAAACAAATTTAAAATCTCCCAAGATCTTAAATTTCTTATATATTTAACCCAATTTCATTTGCAAACACCCTTCCCATTATTAGGAATTTTAATTCCAACTCTAATTTTAATTTCAGATTTAATAAATCTTCTTTTATATTATACGAATTCTAATTGGTTATTTATATAACCATTTCAATTATAATCAACCAACACATCCAATATACTATAGTACTTCAAATATATATATTTTCTTTATATCAAAATATAATTTGGGTAAATTATTTCATTTACCCTCTTTCAAAACATACTGCGTCGGCTTATCATACCTGAGTGTTTAGAAACCCCTATCGATACAGTGGATCAAACTGATCGATCAGAACTCGTAAACAACCCAACCAATAAATCTCCACAATATAAAACAATATTTATAAAATCTACAAGTAAGTTCACTCGTATATATACTCAACTCAATCTAGGGTATTGCTAACCCCATCTCTACTGAGTCACGCCATATAGCCAAGATAATTACTTAACCTTCAACTCTGATACCACTGTAACGACCCAGGGATTTCCGGCCCTGGAAATCGACATAAATACCTTCACCGTAACTCATGCCGACCTTCCAAGCACCGAAACACTGGATAGTTATTAGAAAGAAATTAGAGGTTGAGATAAGAAAGAAAGAAATATTAGAATAGAAGAAGAAGAAGAAACAACACAATACAGAGTCTCACATCGTAGTAGAACAAAATATAATACTGAAATAAATCTTTACTGAGAGCTTTTGAAATACTTACATTATCAGAGTACATCACACATCTGGACAGTTATTACAATCTGTCCTCATATACAACACAACGGAATGGTAGTAATATCATACGTCTGAACTCTCTTCTAGCCCGTCTCTTCACAGCAGTCGATAACTGAACCTATACAACCAGGTCTAACCCGAGCATTTACAAAAACACCGGGTCAGTCTGGTGAACTAGAGTGAGAAAAACTCGCATAGTATTAAGAGGAATCATCCAACTTGGTTTTAAAGTTCAGAAATCTTTAAAAGAAAAGGATAATCGTAAGACCAAATCCGCACATAAATAAGAACGGTTTTTACCTTATGATAATCCCAAAATATTTTTGAAATCAATATCTTTCCTGATATTATAATAGTGTCTAAATACAAGTAGATATCAATCTAGCGAAACGCTTGCATCTCACGCTCCACATATATAGTATACAATCAAAACCGCGGGCGCTTATTGGAGATTGGATTCCGACTATGACAAGGTATGAGACCACCTGCCGACAGTGTATCTCTAGAGGCGAATACACTGGGTTCAACAAGAACATCTTGTAACCCGGCCCACACGTGACCGACCACTCATTTCGTTTGAGTGTATCGAATGTATATCACCGACGGTTGGGATCAGCAACCGTCTCCCGGAAAGGGACAACATCGAATATAGATTAAAGAAGCATATAGGAATTTCTCTAGATAGGTGATTATACACCCTAATGGGAGCGACCCACATAGCCATGCTGCCTGCCCGATTTTTGTCATTTCCCGGTCAGTGAGGCTTGAGGTTTTAAATTAACTTTTGAACACCAGTTCACCATTCACTTTGAATGCCACATCGTCAGATCCGTCAGATATCTCTAATTGATGTCCACAAAAATACTCTAGCTGAAAGCTAAGAGAACGGCTATTCTCCGCCAACAACTATAGCTCGTTTGAAGAAATCAACGTACGTGATCCTTTGGAAATACTCTGTCAAACATCCGTCCATACAAGTCATCCAGGAATAGGATGAACCGAAGGTACCCTCCTACTGCATCCAATATAGGAACCACCTCATGGATCAGTAGCGAGAAGTCCTTGCAACCCATAGATTCCAACTATGACAAAATCACAGCTTATCTCTTCTTGCCAGGCCGAGAAGATTAGTGGTTCTTCCGTTTATGAAAATCCACGGTCTTCAATGCTCCATCTCGATTATCTTCTGATATCTTCACGTATTTGTTGGTCGGAATGGTTTTCGAATATAAATTCGATCCCGGTCTTTCCGTACCAACAATCGTATTGGATAGATTTGATAGTCGATGATTTAACTATCAAAATATACAGTGTTTCAATCATGACACTCCAATGAGTTCACTGGTTCAATATTCAGCATCACTTGGCCTATTAATTAAACAAATTTATTCACTCATGTTCAATTAAAAGTTCTAACTCTTTTAAATATTTAAAATACAATATTTGGATTCTTATTTAAAGATACAAATGTTCTCAAAACCATTTCTTTGTATTACGTAGTAAAATAACTTATAACCATATTCAATTCTCACTAAATTCTCCTTTCAAAACGTATGTTACATCATTCTTTATTATTTAAACTTGGGAAAATCCATTCGACTTATTATTCATAAAAAGTGTTACGTAATATCGCTTATTCCATTCTTGAACCATAACTAATATTTATTAGTATAAAATAAAACTGACTTTACATTTCCTTCCTACTAATTTCCCTTATCTCTTGTTATATATTTTCCAAATTTACACCATACGTTACACTATTATTTCGCTAATGGAAATAATAAATTATCACTAACCTCTCTTACGATTACCAACTAATACCATCTTCAAATAATCCTGATGTTTTTCAAGTTGGAGTATTATAATTACCTCTCAGACCTTGATCAACAACGTTCTTACCCTTAGATAAATATAAGTTGTAATCAGAACCCAATATTCCATTCTAAAACAAATTCCATTTAACTCATATTTGGTTATACAACTCTATGATCCACTTCTTTACCCAAAATCACTTTTACCAATCTCCTTTCAAATCTATTCAACCATTCCCCACTTTGGAAATTTTATTTCAATTTCCCCCTTTTTACTTGATCCCATTTTCAAGTAACGTTAATTTAACATTAACGCTTTACCACCCCACCTCTTTAAATAAACTCCGTTATATAACCTTGGTTTAATATAAATCCTTCTGTTCTTAATTCCTTTTACTTAATTCGAATATTAAGTAAAGCTTTATTTTAATCTATCGTATTCGCTTAAACTTCTCTTTATAACTTCGTTACAAAAAATTCGGGATTCAAATACAAAACCCTTTTCGTAAACTTCTTCCACCATTCCATTTGATTTCATTTCACTTCGATTACCTTTGAAAAGCAATTTCCATTCAAAAGTAATTTCCTAAATTATTATTAATTAAAATAATAATTTATTTCAATCATTAACTACATTAGTAGTTAATTTCTTTATTAACTAGAATAAATAGTAAACCCCTTTAAAAACCTTATTTAAATTTAAACAATATTCGTTTAACTATTTTAATCAAAACACATTAATTTGATAATCAAATCCAATTCAAAACGGTCAATTTAATTAACTCAAAACTCGATTTGCTCGTTAACCGATTCCAATTTATCCTCACTTTAAATTGATTAATAATATAATTAATTTAAATGAATTCCATTTAATTAATTCTTAACAAACCAATTATCCAGATTTACCTATGCGATTCTATTTCTTGTCTTGTACTTATAATTCTGATTCACATCAGAATTTACTTTATTATATCAATTAACAATAAATTAAAGTCTTAAATAAATAAATTATTTATTTGTTTCTCTTAAATAACTTTTATCCAAAATAATATTCAAAGATCTATCTGCAGTTATAAAATAAATTTTATAACTTCATCTCTATTGACTCACCTGACGGTTGAAAAATATTTATAAACCAATTAATTTTTATAGGCCATACGCTGCTAAATACTCAACCAATACCGTCTATTGGTTTAACCAAACAGATGTTGAATATTCAGTCAATAATCAACAATTAAATCAATCACCCCAAACAGATTATTTCATATATGATAATATGAAAACAAATAATACATTTGAGGGATCCGATTGGGTCCCTCCAACCTGTTCTTCCCTGTATTCAAATGGTTATCACCAATCAGGTCAATCAATTCAATTTAACTGTTAATTTCTATAACAGCAAATAACGACAATATAATATCAACCAATCAACAAAACAATTCAGACAATTCAAACAGTTGAACACGTTTATAAATTGTAACAACCCGGAATTTTGGGACCAATTTAAAAATTTTAATTTAATAAATTTTAATTTAAGAAATTTTAATAGAAAATGTGTCAGAATTTAAAATTTTCATTTTAAAATAATATTAAAGCTATTAAAATAGCCCTTTTGCAAACGACCTCTGTTTTCGACGAAACCACTATAACCGGAATGTCAAATTATTGCTACGTTTCAATTTTCATAATTTTTCGAAATAATATGTGAGCGTGGCAAAATAAAACGTGTTTTGTCAGTTATAGTCAAATTCAATCGACTTGAAAATGGCCATTTTTCAAACGGTCTCGGAATTCGATGAAATTAGTTATGTTAGGACCGTATCGTCAAAATATAACTAGAAATAATTTTTCTGTAATTTTTTGAGTTAGTATGTGGCCCCGGTAATTTAAAATGTACGTTCAAATTATATAATTAAATGTTTTATATTTAAATTTAAAGAAAAACATATCGTAACAGCCGAAGTGGGTTACGAAACATATTCCATTTGTCCGAGATAGGGGTTATTAGCTAGGGGCGACACTCGTTGGGTTCGTATTGGGGTTCATGGTGATAAACTAATATTATTTGAATTAAAAAGGAATTAAATAAAATTAAAATATAAAATACACCTATAAATACCGTATTCTAATACGTATACAGTAAACCCTAAAACCAAATACATCAGCCGCCATCACTTTCAATGAACGCACCCGAATATCCCAAATTGATTCGTTAATTTCTCCTTCCATACTTCGAGTTTCAACATGAATCAAAGTGAAAATGGAAGAGGTTGGCGTGCTCTACAAGATGAAACGGTCAAGATCGTTTTCAGGGTCATGGGCTTCTCGAATTTCTTCCTCGAAGTCCGCGCATTGGGAGGCGTTTTCTGTCCTCGTAGAGCGTGCGGGTGGAGCCAAATGCCTGGCGCATGGTGGTTGTGACGTGAGCTCGATGGTGGTGCATCCCGATCCAGGTCCGACGCTCCAATTTATGTGCGACGAGGAGGTTTTTCAGAGGGGTTTGGGTTCGTTCAAGCGACTCAGAACAATTTGAAGAAGAAGATAAGGTCACGTGGAAAAGTAATTAACTTAATTATTTAATTATTCATTTAATTATCTCATCAGTTTAATTAACACGTAAACGATCATATCTTTGTCATACCAACTCGGAATCAAGCGAAACGAAGTGCGTTGGAATCGTGCTGAGAAGATCTACACCATGGAATTGACTAGGACTGAAACAGAGCAAATCAAAATTCAAAGCAATTTCAGATATGAATTTTTTGGTGAGATTTCTTTTTATAATTTAAACTAGTTAATCATTATCGTATTTATAAATTCTTATATTTACGCTGTAAAATCAATTTGTGTTATTCACGATTGGATCTGTTTTGGTTGTTGCTGTTGTGATTAATATGTTGGTTGGATGGATGATTTGTGTTGAAATAAAAGAAGTATAAAACAAAAATTAACATTCTTGTTATAAAATGCCGCCTTAGATAAAATTAACATATTTAGTTAGAAAATGTATATTAGATTAAAAATATATTTTTGTTTATAAATGTCCATTTAGATAAAAAATAATAATAATAACATTTTGGTTAGAATACATTGTAAACAAAAACATCATTTTATCTAGAAATATGTTATGAAAAGAAAAATAACATTTTTGTTAGAAATACGTTATGTAAATAAAAAGGTGTCATTTAGTTAGATTCATATTTTGCAAACAAATATGTCACATTTGAATAAAAACATAATTTTTATTGTACAAAATGTTAGCATAACTAAATTATCATTTTTGTTAAATAAAATCTTAACATATCAAAATTACCATTTTTGATATATGAAATGTTTGCGAAATAAAAGTATCACTTTTGTGTTATGAAACGTTAGCGAAATAAAAATATCACTTTTGTGTTATAAAATGTCGCATTGGAATAAAATCTCATTTTTGTTAATAATGTCGCATTTCAAATAAAAGTACATTGTGTTATAAAATATTCCTTTAGATTAAGAATGACATTTTGTTTATAAAATGTTCATTTGAATTAAAATAACAATTTTGTTTAGAAACGTAAAGTTAGACTAAAAATATCATTTTTAGTAGAAACAAAAGTTAGACTAAAAATATCATTTTTAGTAGAAATGTAAAGCTAGACTAAAAATATCATTTTTAGTAGAAATTTAAAGTTTGAATAAAAATATCATTTTTATTAGAAATGGGAAGTTAAAATAAATATTTATAATTTCATTTTAACAACCATACTAGTATTAACATTATAATAATAATGTTTAACTTATGATCCATTCTCTAATAAAATGACATTTCTAATTTCCATGTAATAATCTTAACAAGGATGACATTTCTATCCTAACATGTATTTAGTTGGTATCAGAGCTTTGGTTAGCTCAAATCTTTGGGGTACAACTATTTAGAACTGAACAAAAGACTCATCAGAGATTGGATTAGTAATATCCAATAAGAATACTCATTAGAGATAGGATCAGCAGTATCCTAGAATGAGAAAACTCATTAGAGATGGGGTTAGTAATGCCCTAGAATGAGTTGAGAGTGCGAAGCTATAATTAACGTATTTGCGAATATATATAATCCGATCTTAGAAAGATATGATTTTTTTTAATATAAAAGTTATATATTTTTAAAGTTAATCAACTAATTGATTGATGTTTGTGTGGTGTGATTATTAATTCAACTAATGAAATTATTAAAACTAATAAAAGAATGAAAATCTAATTAGTTAATTAGACAACTTTTAGCTTCGTTCCTTTTCGAGAACGAAAAGATTTTAAGTGGGGGAGATTGTAACAACACGGAATTTTGGGACCAATTTAAAATTTTTAATTTAAGAAATTTTAACAGAAAATGTGTTAGAATTTAAAATTTTCATTTTTAAATAATATTAAAGCTATTAAAATAGCCACTTTGCAAACGACCTCTGTTTTCGACGAAACCACTTTTGTTGGAACCGGAATGTCAAATTATTGCTACGTTTCAATTTTCATAATTTTTTGAATTAATATGTGAGCGTGGAAAAATAAAACGTGTTTTGTCAGTTATAGTCAAATTCAATCGACTTGAAAATGGCCATTTTTCAAACGGTCTCGGAATTCGACGAAATTAGTTTTGTTAGGACCGTATCGTCAAAATATAACTAGAAATATTTTTTCTGTAATTTTTAGAGTTAGTATGTGGCCACAGTAATTTAAAATGTACGTTCAAATTATATAATTAAATGTTTTATATTTAAATTTAAAGAAAAACATATCGTAACAGCCGAAGTGGGTTACGAAACATATTCCATTGTGTCCGAGATGGGGTTATTAGCTAGGGGCGACACTCGTTGGGTTCGGATTGGAGTTCGTGGCGATAAACTAATATTATTTGAATTAAAAAGGAATTAAATAAAATTAAAATATAAAATACACCTATAAATACCGTATTCTAATACGTATTCAGTAAACCCTAAAACTAAATACATCAGCCGCCATCCCTTTCAATGAACGCACCCGAATATTCCAAATTGATTCGTTAATTTCTCCTTCCATACTTCGAGTTTCAACATGAATCAAAGTGAAAATGGAAGAGGTTGGCGTGCTCTACAAGATAATACGGTCAAGATCGTTTTCAGGGTCATGGGCTTCTCGAATTTCTTCCTCGAAGTCTGCGCATTGGGAGGCATTTTCTGTCCTCGTAGAGCGTGCGGGTGGAGCCAAATGCCTGGCGCATGGTGGTGGTGACGTGAGCTCGACGATGGTGCATCCCGATCCAGGTCCGACGCTCCGATTTATGTGCGATGAGGAGGTTTTTCAGAGTGGGTTGGGTTCGTTCAAGCGACTCAGAATAATTTGAAGAAGAAGATAAGGTCACATGGAAAAGTAATTAACTTAATTATTTAATTATTCATTTAATTATCTCATCAGTTTAATTAACACGTAAACGATCATATCTTTGTCATACCAACTCGGAATCAAGCGAAACGAAGTGCGTTGGAATCGTGCTGAGAAGATCTACACCATGGAACTGACTAGGACTGAAACAGAGCAAATCAAAATTCAAAGCAATTTCAGATCTGAATTGTTTGGTGAGATTTCTTTTTATAATTTAAACTATTTAATCATTATCGTATTTATAAATTCTTATATTTACGCTGTAAATTCAATTTGTGTTATTCACGATTGGATCTGTTTTGGTTGTTGCTGTTGTGATTAATATGTTGGTTGGATGGATGATTTTTGTTGAAATAAAAGAAGTATAAAACAAAAATTAGCATTCTTATTATAAAATGCTGCCTTAGATAAAATTAACATTTTTAGTTAGAAAATGTATATTAGATTAAAAATATATTTTTGTTTATAAATGTCCATTTAGATAAAAATTAATAATAATAAAATTTTGGTTAGAATACGTTATGTAAACAAAAACATCATTTTATCTAGAAATATGTTATGAAAAGAAAAATAACATTTTTGTTAGAAATACGTTATGTAAATAAAAAGGTGTCATTTAGTTAGATTCATATTTTGCAAACAAATATGTCACATTTGAATAAAAACATAATTTTTATTGTACAAAATGTTAGCATAACTAAATTATCATTTTTGTTAAATAAAATCTTAACATATCAAAATTACCATTTTTGATATATGAAATGTTAGCGAAATAAAAGTATCACTTTTGTGTGATGAAATGTTAGCGAAATAAAAATATCACTTTTGTGTTATAAAATGTCGCATTGGAATAAAATCTCATTTTTGTTAATAATGTCGCATTTCAAATAAAAGTACATTGTGTTATAAAATATTCCTTTAGATTAAGAATGACATTTTGTTTATAAAATGTTCATTTAGATTAAAATAACAGTTTTGTTTAGAAACGTAAAGTTAGACTAAAAATATCATTTTTAGTAGAAATCTAAAGTTAGACTAAAAATATCATTTTTAGTAGAAATCTATAGTTAGACTAAAAATACCATTTTTAGTAGAAATGTAAAGCTAGACTAAAAATATCATTTTTAGTAGAAATTTAAAGCTAGACTAAAAATATCATTTTTAGTAGAAATGTAAAGTTTGAATAAAAATATCATTTTTATTAGAAATGTGAAGTTAAAATAAAAATATGATTTCTGTTAGAAAATGTTGCATTAGAAAAAAAAGAAATAACATTTTTATTAGAAAATGTTGCATTAGAGAAAAATCATATTTTTGTTAAAAAAATGAACACTAGATTAAAATGACATTTTTGATAAAGAATGAACATTAGATTGAAATAACATATTTGTTAGGAAATGTACATTAGAATTGAAAATACATTTTTGGTTAGAAAATGTACATTAAAATAAAAAGATCATTTTGTTAGAAAATGTTACATGAGTAAAAATATCACATTTTGTTAGAAAAGTCATGTTAGGATAGAAATGTCATCCTTGTTAAGATTATTACATGGAAATTAGAAATGTCATTTTATAAGAGAATGGATCATAAGTTAAACATTATTAATATAATGTTATTACTAGTATGGTTGTTAAAATTAAATTACAAATATTTATTTATAATTTAAGCAATGAAAATTGGTTAATTCATTAACCGATGATGCATTTAGTCGAACTGTTGATGATTTGAAAACCCCACACGGGTGTTGGGATGACATACACTAGTCCCAATATTTAACTGTACGTCAATCGATGAATTGACAGTCTGTTGTAACAACCCAGGAATTTCCAGCCCCGAAAATCGACATAAATACCTTTACCGTAACTCATGCCGATCCTCCAAGCACTGAAAAACACTGGATAGTTATTAGAAAGAATTTAGAGGGTGAGATAAGAAAGAAAGAAATATAAGAATAGAAGAAGAAGAAGAACCAATACAGAGTCTCACTTCGCAGCGGAACAAAATATAATACAGAAATAAATCGTTATTTTAGAGCTTTCAAAAATACTTACAGTATCAGAGTACAACATACATCTGGACAGTTATAATAATATGTCCTCATATATAATCACACAGCGGAATAGTAATCATATCCTACATCTGAACACCTTCAGCTTGTCACTGGTCTTCACAGTACCTGATAACCTGAACCTGTATACCCCGGGCTAACCCGAGCATTTACAAAACACCGGGTCAGTCTGGTGAACCAGAGTGAGAAAAACTCGCACAGCATTAAGGGTATCACACAACTTGATTTTAAAGTTAAAATCCTTTCGAAAGAAAAGGATAATCGTAAGACCAAATCCACACATAAACATGGACGGTTTTTACCTTACGATAACCCAAAACAGTTTTGAAACCAATATCTTTTCTGATATTATAATAGTTTCTAAATACAAGTAAATAGAATCTAGTGGAACGCTTGCATCTCACGCTCCACATATATAGTATACAACCAAAACCACGGGCGCTTATTGGAGATTGGATTCCGACCTTGACAAGGTATGGGTCCACCTACCGATAGTGTATCTCTAGAGGCGAATACACTGGGTTCAACAAGAACTTCTTGCAACCCGGCCCTCACATGACCGACCACTCATTTCGCTTGAGTGTATCGAATGTATATCACCAACGGTTGGACTCAAACCACCGTTCCCGAATGGGCAGGATCGATAGAGTAAGAAACAAAAGGAATTTCTCTAGATAGGTGATTATACACCCTAATGGGAGCGACCCACATAGCCATGCTGCCTGCCCGATTTTTGTCATCTCCCGGTTGATGAGGCTTGAGGTTAAAATTACCTTTTGAACATCTGGCCACTATTTACTTTGAATGCCACATCGTCAGATCCACCAGATATCACTAATTGACGTCCACAAAAATACCCTAGTTGGGAGCTAACCAACTATAGCATGTTTGAAGAAATCAACGTACGTGATCCTTTGGAAATACTCTGTCAGACACTTGTCCATACATGTCATCCAGGAACAGGATGAACCGAAGGAACCCTCCTACTGCATCCAATATAGGAATCACCCCATGGATCAGTAGCGATAGTCCTTGCAATCCACAGTTTCAACTACGACAGAACCCCAGTATATCTCCGGGTCGAATCAGGGATTGTAAGTGGTTCTTCCGCTTTATGAAAACTATGGTCTTCAAATGCTCCATCTCGATCGTTGCCTGATCTTCTTCTATATATTTCGTATTTGTTGGTCGGAATGGTTTTCGAATATATATTCGATCCCGGTCTTCCCATACCAACAATCGTAATGGCCAGACTTGATAGTCGGTTATGTAATATCAAGTAAACATCCATGAGAACATAAAAATAGGTTTTCTGGTCTGGTACTCAGCATCACTTATTCTTTACAAATTAATCACTCAATTTTCTTTTGATTTCGTTACTAGGGAAATATCATCTCGGCTCATTTCCGTTACTTTGGAAATCTTATCATGCACTCTTGCCATTACCAACTAGTATCATCCTTGGACAGTCCCGAAGTCGTTCAAGTTGGGGTATTTCAATTACCTCTCAGACCTTGATCAACAACGTTCCTATCTTCAGATGAATCCGAGTTGTAATTCAAAAAAACCCGATGCTTTTATCTCAATTCCTATTTCCAACTTCGTTTACCAAGTTCACATTTAAATCCCTTTTTACCAATTTCCCTTTTTCTATCGGGAAACCTTTTTTTTAAACCATTGATTCAACTTAATACCTTTATTAAGTATTTCCAATTTAAAAACAACTCTTTAATTCACATTCCATTTATAAACCTCGTTCATAAATTTCAAGTTTAATATAAACCCTATATATCTCCCTCTTCTCTTTACTTAATGCCAACGTCAGGTTGACCTTTCATTTAAGCTACGTATTTTCTTAAATCTTTTTATTACTTCACTATAAAACTTAGCTCAAATAATAACCCTTATCTCTAGCTTCTTTCCAACACTCGACTACATTTCATTCCAAACTGGGTTATTTAGAATGTATTTAATTAGTGATTACCATAACAACTCATTTATTTCAACGTTAATCACTTCAAATCAGTTTACTCTATTATTTACTAGAATGAAAAATAATTTTCCCTTTTTATACCTTACTAGGGTAAATCAATTTACTCCTTAAGTTAATTCACTAATCTAAGGTCTAACTAAGTTCAAATGGTCGACACACAAAACATGGGTATTCTTTTTAACTAATTCTATTTCATTCCTTCTTTTTAAATTACTTAAAATATAATTAATTTAAATAACCTTGTTTAATCGCTCACGATAAATCAAATACTTAACCGCTAGGCCTTTGTTTATAATTCTTATCAACGTTAGAAATCTATTTTATAAAACCCGTTTCATAATTTCTATATAAACCTTAAATAAATAAATAAATAAATATTTCCCTTTAAATAACTCTCACTCAGTGTAATTTCTTTAAAATCCTTTTTCAGGTATAAAATATGTTTATAACTTTAATATTATCGATTCACCATCGAAAAACCCATATCTTAAAAATTGATTGTTTTCCAGACCATGTGATGCCAATTACCAATCCATACCATCCATCAGCATAAATGTTGAAATATATTTCAATAGTCAACAATAACCAATCATTTCTTTTTATTTGACTAATATGTCCGATATCGATCATCAATCCATCAACAATCCAATTCAAACAATCCAAACAATTTCAATCATGTTTATAAACATGACTAATCAGGGAAATTTACTTTATTCGGGTCAAATCAAAATGATTGGTGTTTTACTGAAATTAAACGACCGTTTAATTTCAGAAAATAAATCAACAATAAATATATATCACTAGCAAACAGTCAATCACTAACAACCAGAACACGCAAATTAAAAACCCAATTTATATAAAATATAAATGGGAAGAGCTGAGTGAGTTTAACTCACTTAGGTTTGAATCTGTCGATCAACAGTCTGTTTTAATCAAATTAAACTGACGTTTAATTTGAATAAAAATTCCAGTCACTTCAGATCTGGACTAGACCCGCTCCACCTCGAAGTTCTCTTCTCCACGGTCCCAATGCAACTGACCGTCTGTAAATCCGACAACGTACGAGTGAGAAATCGCGTAAACAATTTTATAACTAATTAAATCGAAAACTTATATTTTCATTTAAATTGAAATTGGGCTTTACCTTACAACCACCGGCCCATAACCCACTACCCGTTGCCCGTAACCCACTACCCGTTCCCTTATCAAAACCCTACATCCACCGAAGCTTCATTCATTTCAAGCCGTCTCAAACAAATTGATCTAAACCGAAAAGCCCTAATCCCAATTCCCCTATTTTGATCCTCAACCGTAAATCATGGCGTCACCATCTTTCCGCGGTCAACTACAGACGGCGCCACTCTTCCAACGACCCGCCAACCTACTGTCAAGCTTTCCAGAACAACACGAGCGAGCCCAATCGAGGTCTGGTTCTTCTCTGCGACGGCTTCGAAAGCTAAGTTTTTTCTATACTTGATTTCTTTATTTACTGTACTACTTTGATTTGGTTTTTCATATGGTTTCTAATGGGGTTTGAATTTGATGAACACAATCTTGTGTGAATGTGTGTATTTATAGTTGCGGTTCTGGTATAGACGAGTACACGTCTATCAATTCGAATCTAGATAGGTTCAGCTTAGGCAAATTTTATTTTCCCTTTACAGATCATGTACTGATGGTGAAAGTGATGGTTCAGTAGAAATTTTGATGGATTTTGTGTTGTCTTTGGTCTATTCGAAAAGAACAGTGGCCTTGTGGTTGTATAGGTTAGGTTAGATCTATGACTTGTTAAATCGATTTACAGATGCAAACTTATATTGTCGATTTCAGTCAGGTTTTCAATGTATGTAAATAGAAATTTGAAAAATGGATTTTTCTCTGTTTTGATTTGTCTTGCTACAGATTGATGTATATGAATATATATATATATATACACATATTCTTCTTTTCATTGAATTGTTTAATCTATCAAAGATGCACAGATATTTTGCACTGTACATTTCTAGCTGTTTATAGCTGTTCTTAAGATTTTGTGTTCGAGATTGATTTTGTACATATATATATATATATATATATATATGAATATATATATGTTTGCCTTACTTTAGCATGTGCATTGTACTGTAGAATTTTGATGTATGAATGTACATACATCCCTATTTTTCCAGCTACACATCGTACTGCTTACTTCACCAAGTTGATGTTTACTCCTCTGTCTCCATTCGGCTATGCATTGTTGATTTTGTTCAGAGATTTTGAAATATATGGCTCGGTTTTCCAATTGTATGAAACAGTGATTTTATATATAAGTTTACTGTATATATATGTGAATTCACTGTTTGCTTTGGCTGTAAAGATTATGCATTTGATTTTCCTCTCTTCTTTCCTTAGCTGTTCTTAGCCATTCTTAGTTGTTGCACTGTCTACATTCTACTGTTCTCTTTTTCCTTTATCATGTATTGTCTTGTCTTATCTTTCTGGTTGTATATATTTGATGATCTCATTTATTTTCTTATACTCATAGGTTTCTTTTTCCTTTGCAGCTATATATATGGGTCCATGAACAAGTTGTCATGTATTGGTAAAGAAACTTGGTTGCTGTGCTATATTTTGAGGAAAATTCTGAAGCTTACATAAATGGCTTTCTTGTGCTAATATCTGCCGAAATAGGGACATGTAGCCGTGCAAATAGGGGTCCTATTGAGTTGTTTATTAGGTTGAGATTTTTATATTGATACCATAGCTATAAGGCTACCTTGTTTGGTCTTGTCTGGTTTTAAAAAATCTGGAATTGACTGTACATATTATGTAAATGCAGTTGTATAAATTTGTTGCGCTTAGTTTCTTATCTATTCATTATTTTCTGTATGAAGTTGTACACTATTTTAGTTGTTTTATTTTTGTGGTTATATTATTTCCCCTTTTGATTACCGTTGCATGACATATATTCGCGCCAACATTCACGGACTCCATCCGCGATAGAAATGAACGCATCACAATGTTTTGACGTTCCGAAACCAATAAAATTCATGTCGTCGAAAATGATCGTTGTTTGAAAAATAACTATTTTAAAAACTTATCAAAACTTATCGAAACAAATATATATATTTCCAAATAAAATATTTAAACCACTTTAAATATTCGAATCCAAATAACTGGAAAAACCGGGTCGTTATATCTGTGTTGAGCGTTATTTATTTATTTATTTTAACGCTCACACAATTATAAATTTCACTCTGGCTGTGAATGGATTGTTGTTTGATTATTTATCATTATCGTTATATATATGCGATGTATGGAATCCATACAACTGAAATTGCATGGTAATTGATTGAGTCACACTCCAATTCAGAATATTTGTATATAAAGAATATTTAAAAATAAAGAATCTTCTAAAAATAAAGAATATTTTAAAATAATTAATATTTTAAAAAATATTCAGTGAAGGATAAAATATAAAAATATGAAGCCGCGTTATGTAGGAACGCCATTTTAACCCGAATGGGTTATCGACTGATTTTATTCAGTTTAGAATGAATATAAAAAAAAGAAGTGATTTCAAAATCTTATATTTTGAAAATATAATATTTTAATATGAGAAAATATAGAATATTCAATTTCTATTCAAAATTGAAAATGAAAGTAAAATCATTTTAAAATGAATTTATAAATATTTTATAAATACATTTTAAATAGAAATCGACGATATATATTATATATTTATTTAATGGCCTGAATAGAACGCGCCGCGCAGCGACCGTTCGCGAATTTCGACCATTAACTTCAAATTGGCGTAACGGGAGATCCGACCATCGGATTATCCTAAAACCGGAACCGTTGGGTTTGTATCGAAAAGTTCTTTTCAATGAATATTAAAGATTTGAAATCTAATGTTTAGATTTGGAATTATGTCCAAATCAATTTCAGAAAAGGTCGCTATGGATGTAGTTCAGTGGCCGTTATTGGAAACTGACTGTGCAGGCCTTAATAAAATTATTAAAAATATGGAAAAATTATGTAAAATCATAATAAATGATTTGGAAAGATTTCTGGATAAAAATTCCATATTTGAAAAGATAAAAATATATTTTTATCAAATGAGCTAGTTTTTAACTGGAATGAAAATCCAATGTTTTTAAAATAAATAAATCGGATTTGGGTTGTCGTGAATGGTGTCTTAAGTAACCCCGTTCTTAAACCCAGTTGAGAAAAGAATAAATATTTTAATTAATATTATTAGAGTTTCAATTATATTTAACAATTGAAATAAAATGAAATGTGAATTGGGTTTATCGTGAATGGTATTTTCATCGACATTTGTTCTTTAACTCAATTTACAGTGAGAATAAAATTTGGAATTTATAAATCTTTTATTAAGATTTAACAGAATTTTTTTCCAAAATAAAGATTTCCAATTTAATATATTAAATTGGAATTGAATGGAATTCGATTTAATAATAATCGAGATGAGATTCTGTAGAAGAAGGCCGTTACTATATATGGAATTTAAAAGGCGTTGCCGTCATTCCATTTATATTATTGGTTGGATACAGGAATTTATATCGATTGTTTATTGAGTTGATTTCTGTGAAAATTCCATATTTAATGGAAGATGAATTTGGGTTTATCGTGAACAATGTTTCTTAAATGACATTAGTTCTTTAACCCAATTAAAGTTAAGATTAATTTCTTAAATTTGAATAATCATTAAGTAATGATTTTTGATATTAAAACTATACTTGAGTATTATTGAATTCCTGATTAGATTGAAATGTAATGAGATAATGAAATGATTTAAAGAATAAATTCAAAAGAATTTATTTTGATAAAATTAATGGGAACCTTTTCCCTAATAATGTGAATATCTTATTAAAAGAATATTCTGAGTTGGAATGTGGCGTACGATGTGTTTTTATAACACTTGATTTTTAATTATAAAATAAGTGGGTTATTCAGAAAGACCGGGTTTAACCCATTCTAAATAATTACTACGACGATCAAGAGTCGAAGATGAAGACGGTGGTTGAAGACCGACGATCTTCACATCGAATGGATGAGGACTACTGATACACTGGACTGATTTGCACCCAGGACAGGGTTAAAGTAGTAGTTGTCCGGACGTACTTGTTGATTGTCCGTATATGTCTCCGGTTTCGTTCAAACCCAGAACGGACTTGTAAATGGATTGTATGTCTGACGTTGTATTCCTTTATATTGTATTCGTTGATCTCTGTTTAATATATATCTGTTTGGTAGTTAACACCCTTCTCTAAGACGTACGAGCTTAGAGGTTATATATTGGCAGAAATAAATGGTATGGTATGGATTGACAATGTGGCAAGCCAAGATGCATGGATCCAGGCTTTTGTTGAAAAGCAGAGCCTTGTGGTTGATGATCAAAGCACAATTTCGATTAGCATAGCTTTGTGTAGCGTTACTTCGCGAGCCTCACACCCCGGTATGAACCAAAAACGGGAGTAAGGACTGCAGGGAGAGCATGCGTTTCCTTCTAGCTAGAGTGGCGTCAGTGCTTAAACTGGCTGACGAGTTTGACTCATGTTGTTGTTGGATTTTGAGGCGGCTCGGTTATTTGAGTCCCTAGTGGCTCTATTTACGCCCCAAAGGGCAGGGAAACGTATTGTTCAGGCATTACCAATCCACCAACTTAAGTAGGGGACCGGCCCTGAAGATCCAGGTGCGGTTGCGGCTGTATCCTAAGGCACGGGCTAGAGTGTCTCGAATTCGGTAGAGGATCTTGCCCCTTGCCTCGGTTCATGATGGAAACCCAACTTCCAATACGACCCATGCGGTTTTGATTGTATAACTAGTATGGCGACATGATATATGGTACCCATGCCGTCTATGATGGATATTATGATTGAAATGTTTTTAAAACATATATACACTAATAATAATACCAAATCCGTTTTATCGTACCAAGCATCTTTTGACCATTATAAGGTAAAACCCTATCCTCCGATTTGCGTTGCATTGTGTGATGGGACTTGGGTCTTATAATGGTTCCATTTTTCTAAAAAGCATTGCGTTGTTTAATGATTTACTTTATTTTATGCACTGGCAATCCAATGGAGTAAACCCGTTCCGCGTTAGCGGCGTGGTCCTGTGATTAGCCCCATTATTAGTTAAGTTAGGTAGATTTCTCATACCAGTCCCATGACTGACCTGTAGTTTGTTTCTCTGGCAAACTCGGGTGCCCTCTTTTCCACATAGGCAGTCGAGTAGCTTATTTTGCAGATATATTTTAGCAGGATTCTGGAACGAAGCTGTGTCCAGAGCATTAGTCTTCCGCTGTGTTAAGCTTATTTTTTCCCGCTGTAATGTATTTAATTCGTTGTAATTTATCTTCCGCTGTATAATTTATTTCAATGTACTCTGATATTCTGTACTCTGATGTTATATTGTCATGATGTAATAAAAGTCTTCTGCTGTTGTTCTGATATATTTTATTCCCAAAGTTAACGTATGAGAGTTCTGAACGGCCTTGGTCGATTTTGCGATCGATTAAGGTCGGGCAAAATCCGTGTCGTTACATAAATAAATGTGACCAATAAGGTAAATTACCTCTGTTGGATCCAATCGTTAAAATAACTATTTGGTATTTCACTGAAATTAAATGCGGTTTAATTTCATCAGCTAAATCGACAACTAAATATATACTACCAAGCAGTCAACCATTGGCAAACAGAGCACACAAAATAAAAACCCAGTTTATATAAAATATAAATGGGGAAAACTGAGTGAGTTTAACTCACCTAATTTCATTTTGTCGCTTGAGCGGTTTAGTTCTGGTTAAATTAAACAATGTTTAATTTAACAATAAACTCCAGTTGGTTCCAGCTTTGTCCAGAACAATTCCAAAATACAATATTTGCTGATGCGGTCCCAACGCCTCTAGATTTGTTCAATTCTGGTAATATATGAAGAGTTATTAACATTTAACCATTTATTAACTAATTAATAAATTAACTCTTATTTATATAAATAACCTTCTTAACCAAGTTTACTAACCTAATCTAATTATAAACTAATTAATCCTAAATGACTCTACTAACTTAACCACATTTTAAACCTAGACCGGCTTGATCCTTTTATCTACAACTCACGGTAAACTGGTTATAAGATTTTACCAAGTATTTTAATGGCTATAAATTGATACACGGTGTACCAAGTATTTTAATTGTGCAGCTTCGGACAATTAGAACACCACCATGGGAGTCATTCAGACGATGACCTGTTGGATAAAGGCTACTTTGGAAATAAAAAATGTGTTTCATAAGCTATTATTTTGAGTTTAATCTAGTAATTAATGTCAGCACTTCGGGTTATGGCGAAGGGATGTTAAAGTTCAGACTGACTGTTAATTCCCTTCAAAACATTTGTTAATTTGTTATACCTTCTTTCCCACTCACGGTCTCTCTCTTTTCCTCCTTGCTATGCTATAAAGGTTGAAGACGCACCAACTTTTGTCCATGCGATTCGAATTAACCAGGAACATGTACCCAATAGTAGACAACGCTTGGAATTCCCTTACCACTGTACCTTCAAATATGAACATTCAGCTCCACGAGTTCAACCCTCATTCTCACGTCTGTTGTTCTGGTTCCAGACCATCACCAAGTTCGATCACCGAACTTTCATACCGCACCACCCCTCAATCGAGCGACCGGATCTTCATCAGAGGCTGGCGTCTGGTGCGCCTTGGCCAGCTCAACCCTAAACCGGGGTATCGACCATCTCGGTCGTCTGTCAGCCCCCAAAAACCAAACCCAAAATCGGTGCTTTTAGTTCCAACAACTCACGAACGAGACTGCCAACATACATCACCACCGGTCAGAACTTCCCTCTCGCCTAGATCTCGAAACATGTAGTTGGGGGTTTCAACGAAAACGAATGGGTTTGGGGAAATTGGTGGAAGGAGTGCTCGAGAATTTGGATCATTAATTTAAGTGATGGCGGCTACAGCTTTTGGTTGACCGTGAAAAGAATTAGGGTTATAGTTGAGAGGTGTATTTATACCAAAACATATATTATAATAATATTATATGAAACTTATGCGTATAGTAACATGCAACCCCTACTTCATACGATTTCTGTTTACTGATAAAAAGGCTAATCTTAGTGTAAAAAGGTATTCCGTACCCAATGGGACAAGTTTCATCGAATTCCGACTTCGTTTGGAAAATTTTCCTTTATAAAACCAGAAATAAACACGCGTTTAATTTTCCTATGATCACTAGATAAATCCAATCAACTTGAAACCCTGAAATCTCACAATAATTTGTTGATACGAACCCAACAGCACTGGTTTCGTCGCATTCTGAGACTGTTTGCCCGGTAGGCTATTTTCATCGCGCACCGCAATACCATTTTTTACGCCAAATTTATCGGTCTCTAAAAATAACAAACTATATACCTATCCTGACCCTAATCGACGATATGAACTCAACGGAACTGATTTCGTGGCTTAATTTGATCTTCTGCTCAAGTTATACCCAAATATCTCTCGATTAATTTAATTACGCGCTATAGAAATTATATGGGCGTTTTCGGCTGCCGTGGCCACATACGACATCGGTTTGCCACACAATTTGATTTTCTGACAATAATTTAGCGATACGATCCCAATGAAACTAATTTATTCGAAAACAGAGTCCGTTTGCAAAATGGCCATTTTAAAGGCCGATAACGATTTCCACAGCGTTTATTTCAAATTTTGATTTAGCCATAACTAGCAATCTATAACACGAAATCTGGATTTTTCTCTTTCAGGTGAAAATTATTGTCAATACAGTTCCAACCTTTCTTGTTTCACAGAAATCTGACTTATATCGGACTCTGTAGATTCAGTTGAAGTTCAATACTCTATTTTGCGAACTACCGCGACATTTCGAGCTCGATTTATATTATAAATAAATTAACATTAAAATTCCACTATATAAACGAATATATATAATTTAAATTCATTTCAAATCCCAAATAAATATTTAAAATAATAAATTAAATTAAATATTTGACTACCAAAAATACGAGTCGTTACATTTAATTTAGTTTTACTTTGTTTTAGTCATGATGCTTATTTCAGATCTTACTTTTTCTTTTACTTCCATTCAGTTTGTTCTCTTTGTTTACGTTGTACTCTTAATAGTGTTGTATACAGATACAGACAGATACAGATAGTGTTGTATCTGAATCCGTATCCGATATCCGTGGATACCCATTTAAGAATATATGTATCTATATCCGCCGATATTTCGGATATCCGAAATCCGCCTTAGCGAATACAAATATCCAAAAATATCCAAATATATCCATATCCGAAACTTAAAATTGCACATTAGATGTGGTGTCCGAAAATATCCGAAAATTATCCAAAAAATATCCCAAAAATTCCGAAAAATATCCAAAAATAAAATAATAAAAGTTTACAAATACATCACTCACATGCAAATTTGGTTCATTAAATTGTTTTTGAAAAGATGAGTACATCTAATTAAAAATTACAAATAAGATATCAATCGAATAAATTTCATACAATAAATATTTTAAGAGATGAAGTGTCTAAAATATGAAATAAACCACCTTAAGACTAGAATATAACAAAATATAAATCATAGAAGCATATACACAATTATGTCTTACTTATAACCATACCACAAAATAAAATGAGTACATGATTTAAAATGTTGCATAATAACAAATACAACATTCTTTTATAATCCAATAGTTGAGGTTAGTTTAGCCATTTAAATAATTTATACATTCTTTTATTCATCACTCCTAATATATTACTAAGTTCATACTATTATGCTTCTACGTTAATCTGTTTATCACTAGTTTTTCCAACATTTTTACATTTATCTTATATGTATTTGTATGTAGGTATGTTTTTGTATTGCATGTGTATACATACATATATATATATATATATATATATATATATAGGAAGCGACTATTCGAATACAAAATTAAGCACAGAATTAGAGACACATTCTGGACTGTAGAATTTGTTTATCTTTATGTGGAAGGTGGAATTCAAGGGGATATCTAGGGGTTGAGATTGCTTGTGTCAAAATTTTTGTCACCATTTTTTATCTAAATAGACATTCCTATATATATAAGGGTTATATGGCATCCCTATTTCATGGCATCCCTTTTGCATCCCAATAATATCCACCCATTTATTTTTAAATAATGTGTGAGTGGGACAGAGAGTTAGTGGAAGGAAAGAGAAATGGAAACGTATGGTGGAAAGTTGAAACGGCTCGAAATTCCCCATCCCCGAGGAGACGAAAAACAACGGATTTCTTTGAGAACATGACGCATCTGACACAAACAATAGAACATTTCATTGCTATTACAATAATCTCATCAGAGTACAAGAATATATCGGAATATGAATAAATATTACACAGCGGAAATATAATATCAGAGATTTAAAATACAAAGCAGCGAAATTTTTTAAATGTATGAATACAATGTATAGCGGAAAATACATCAACAACACAACTGAAAGAAATACACGGATGCAAAGCTTTTCTAATATAGCTCCAGCTATAATCCAAGATCTTGTAAAAAGAAATATCTACGAAAACCAAAACTACTAGCTGCCCGTGTGGAAAATATGGGCATCCAAAGTTTTGGTGAAAACAATAAACTCTGGGTCAGTCATGAGACTGGTGTGAGAACTAAAATAGATATTAACTTTATTTTTATAGTTAGGTAAATCGCGGGACCACGCCGTATGACATGGAACAGGTTTCCTCTGATGAATACCATAAAACAAACAATACAATGCTAAAAAGGAAAAATGAAGCCATTATAAGACTCAGGTCCCATTACACAATGCAACGCAAACCGGAGGATAGATTTTACCTTATAATGGCCAAATATGCTTGATACACAAAATTTATCTTTTATTATTACTATAAGTAAAGAAATCAACTTCAAATATAAATGTATCAATCATAGATGACATAGGTACCATATATTATGTCGTCATACTTAGGTTTACAACTAAAACCGAAAAATGTCGTATTGGAAGTTTGGATCTCCATCATGATGGCTGCTGATTCGAAAGATCTATCGCGTAGTGGAATACTCTACGGCTTACGTCCAGGGCTTTTGGAAAACACCGTAATGCACATCCGCCATTTTGGGAAATCAAGTAACACCGCGGTTTATGTCCCAGCTAGAGAAAACACCGCTTACTCTATCCCTCTGCGAATCAGGGGTGTGCCCTATCACTCTGAGCGTGGAGCGACCACACTCAGCTCATCTCGGTCGACCAAATCCATGACAACCCTAAAGGTGTCTATCCTCATCTCAAAAGCATACTGATCAAACCATCAGTTCACCATCATACAGTTGTGTGAGGCTCGCGAATTAAAGCTACACAAAGCTGCGCTACTTAAAGTTGTGTTTTGATCATCAACAAGGCTCTGCTTTTCAACAACAGCCTTGATCCATGCATCTCAGCATGTCACATTGTCAATCCATACCATACCATTGATTTCTACCAATATATAACCTCTAAGCTCGTATGTCTCAGAGAAGAGTGTTAAGCAAGAGAAAAATTCTCCACCACTGAACAGATATATATTTAGCGGAGACCAACGAATACAACATAAGGGAATACAACGTTAGACATACCATCCATTTGCAAGTCCATTCTGGGTCTGAACAAAACCGGAGGCACCTTATTCCTCGTCCCATATGTCCAATACAGGAGAGATGCCCTCGCATATCCAGACAATCAACAAGTACATTATTCGATGTGAAGATCGTCAGTCTTTAACCACCGCCTTCAATATCTTCAACTTTTAGTCATCGTATCACTTACTCAAAATGGGTTAAACTCGGTCTTTCCGAATAGTTCGTGTATCTTATAATCAAGTGCTATAAAAAAACATCATACGCCTCATTCTAATCCATAATATTCTTTTATTCAAATATTCTTTATATTGGATATTATTCCCACAAATCTTATCAAAGATTTAATTCATTTAAACCTCTTGTTTAAATCTTCACTTGGAAACCATTTCAAAAGATTTTGTATTATCTTTTCACAGCTTTAAACCAAATTAAGGTTTATCACACTAGACGGGATTATCGAGCCTTACCGAAGTAATCATTTATTTTATTTTTCCAATTTCAACCTATTTATCCCATGGATCAAAACTGTTAGTACTCCATATCTAACACCCATTGTGTAATTGGTAAATTCAATTACCATTCATCGTTCAAATCCAATTAAAGATTTAACTATCGTATGAAGTAAAACTGGTGATACTCCATTTTCGAACATTTCTCAAATTTGGAAGATTTAACTACCACATTAACATTTCAATCTAATTAAAATTTTTTAAAACCCCCTCTTAGTTTTAATCTCCAAAAATCATTATTTAATGATTATTCAAGTTTAGGAAATAAATCTTGTCTTTACTTGGGTTAAAGAACCAATGTCATTTAAACCACAGTTCAGGATAAACCCAAAATCATCTTCCATCAAATTGGAATCTACACGGAAATCATAACCGTGTATAATTGTAACAACCCATATTTTAATAACGTGTTATAACTATAAATCAAGGCAGAATTAAATTTTGAAATAAGAATCAAGGGCAACGGGTTACGCCATTACATTCATCTTGAAATTCTGCTTGGAAACAAGTCCGAGTTTTCGAGAATCGGAGTCCGTATGACCAAGTTATGGACCTCCAAATTTTCAGAAATTTTCAGAGTTCAAAACAGCTCGACTTCGAATTCAACTTTTGAATTCAAAACCCAGAACAGACTGGGCGGGAAATTTCCCACCTAGGACCAGGTCGACTGGGTGGTCGACCATGTAGTCGACCTACCCAGGACCAGGTCGACCATGGTGTCGACCATGGTGTCGACCTAGGGGTCGACCTGGTACCCCGAACCCACTTTTGGGCCAGAATTCATTCTGATGTTTCTGGTTCGATTTCTGTCCAAATCCGTTGACCTGACCCTATATAAACAGCCCCTAACCCTAGTCTCTCTACACAAATTCTCTCTGGCCTTATGCTGCTAAAATTTTAACTGAAAAGATAGAGAAAAGGGGGCAATTTCTTCTTCGTCAAGACTACGTTTAGAGGATTGCTAATTAGGGGATTTCTAGAGATTCTGCATCAACTCTTTTGCTTTCTAATTCTCTAACCACGATCTGTAAGCCCCAGTTACTTCTAGATCTAAACTATAAACTTAAATAGACATGTTGTAAATTGAAAGTAAACCTAAATATGATAATTATCTTGGATCTATCATTGTACATCTTGGATCTATGACTGTTCATTTTTGATCTATTCTTTTGGATCTACTATTGTTCACCCTAGATCTATTCATCTGAATCTTGACTTGTGGAATATTGATATGAAATTTTGGGGCATATTCATGTTATAAACCTAAACCCCTCATGTCCATTATATTTTCATGCCTGTGAGGTTGAACCTATTACTATACACAAGTTTGGGGTTATTATCTTATGCCAACTATTGCCATCTCTATCACCCAATTTTTGCTAGATTGGATATTTGAGACCCCTGTTTCTTATGCCAGTAATGTTAATCATATACCTCAAGTTATACCATGCTTGACTTGTAATCACTTTTGCCACCTTATGCCCATCTTTTTTTATGTTATTCCCTAGTTAGATCCATTTGTATTGGTTCGAATTCACATGCGTTGGGAATACGATTGGGTAGTTTAGGCAAACCTGAATTTGCTATGAACTTGAAATAGTTATAAACTTGAGACGTGAACATGGTTAACTTGAACCTGAAATTGACATGAAAACTTGAACATGGACATGACACTTAGATAAACATGAACATGGCCAACTCGAGGTTGGGTTGAGTTTGCAGTATAAAACTGCCCGGAACCGCCCGGCGAATCCAGTAACTGCAAACAATAGGACCCAATGTAAGTAGTTGGTCATATAGCGCTTGAAACCCAAGGTTAGACTAGGTTGTGGTGTAAAGCTGCCCGGACCCGCCTGGCACATTCAGTAACCACAACAAAGTCTAATGTGAGAGGTTGGGGTGCATTAAAATTAATTAATGCCACAGGAAAAGGTTAAGTCACAAACCACTTGAACACACTTAACAAACTTGACACATGATTCGTAGGGCTAAGTCATGAACTTGAATGACAACACTTAGCCAATTTGACATGACACGTAGATGGGGTTAAGTCTTGAATTTAAATGACAAACTTAACCTGCTGGACGAAACTCTAGTTACGCGGTCCTTTTCAGCAGTAACCCACTAGATGTATCACGGTACCCTGGGACTAGGCAGGGTGGGGCACGATTGCTGGGCTGATTGTAAGCGACCAGAACGACGACTGAGTTGGTGCGCCATTGTAGGTTCAGGCGGACTATTGTCATGCACGTAGTCCGGAGTTGAAAAAGCAGGCATTGGGCATCAGTACGTTTACCTGTGCGTCTTGATTCGTGTCGGTGGTTGGCACCCTAGGGCTTGATACACCCTATGGTGGACCTAGCACAGGTGACTACATTCGTGATAGGGCCGTATGACACAAACACATGACAAGCTAGAACTTGTAGGGAGCCGATCGATTAGTAGATCGTACTGTTAGACCCCGTATTGGGTCATTCATGATATTGGGCCAGGGATCATTTCATGGTTAATACTTTACATGGGTTAGAACACTAGTACAGTTGGTGCGGCAAATCTTGAACATGCGATGCCACACTTGATTTACCTTGTTATCTCAGTTTATCATTGCCAGTCTAGTTATCATTCTTAGGTTTGATTCCAGTTTTCACATGTCTCGTAAACTTTTTTAGTTTTTATGCTGAAAGTCACTAGGGCTTTCCAGTTTTTATGACTGACCCTTTTCTTTCGCCTCTTTTTCTTTCGTTCCCCCCCCCAGGTTCTCAGGGAGGAAATTCTAGCACTTAGCTTGGATTTCTCTTGCTTCTGTACAAGCTCATGTACGGTTTGGTCTTGAGCTATGCTATGGCTGCACTCCTGCTATTTTTGGCGAATAATAATTTATTTATGTTATTTTAAGTTTATGCTTCTTTAGAACTTGATGTAATGGAATAATGACTTTGGATGTAAGAGGTTTTGACTCTATTTTGAAAGTAATGAGATATGGTTTTTAATTTCTACCGCTGCTTTACTTCTTTATTTAATTATGTTCTGTCTTGTGATATCTCTGTGCATGTTTACCTAGATAACGCCCCTCCAAAACTAGTGCATTCCCTTTGTGAGTGACCCTAGCGGAGGTGGGGTGTGTTACAATTGGTATCAGAGCAGAAGGTTACCGGACTGGGCAAAGGTTTTAAGATAAATTTTAAAAACCTTCTGAAACTATTTTCAAAACCATTTATAAAGAAGCAATTTTCAGGAACAAAAAATTATTTTTAAGAAAAGGCTATTCCCCAAAAGCTATTAGCACTTTCCTTTGTTTCCTCGTTTGAATCTTTTTCTTTTCGATTGAGCTCATCATGTCTGGGGAACCTGAACTACCAGAGGGTGTGGCTATACCCGCTTGGTTTAGAAGATATCTCGAGGCTAGGGCCAATACTACAGGCCCGGTCAATGCTCCTCCTCCTCCTCCTCAACCTCCACGAGTAGGCACTTTCTCGAAAATATGTAAAGATTTCCGAGCAATGGGTGGCAAGGACTTCGTTGGAACCGAAACCTTCGTTGAAGCACGTAATTGGCTAAAGGAGACTGAAGACTTGTTTGCTATCTTCGATGTAGAGGATCATAGGAAAGTTCAGTTGGCAACATGGTTGTTAAAAGAGGAAGCTGCGTATTGGTGGGAAGTCACCAACGCTTCCAGGCCAGTTGAGACTTGGGCAAACTTTAGAGAAAGGTTTGGACTTAAGTTTCTATCGCCAGCAGAAGAGAGTTTGCAGATGGAAAGGTTCCTAGCACTCAAGCAAGGGGACATGTCTGTTAGGGAGTACATGAATAGGTTTAATCAGCTTGCTCAGTTCGGACTGGACTTGGTTAACACGGCCTAAAAGAAGGCTCTACGATTTGTACGGGGACTGAACGAGCCACTGCACAGTTTGGCCATGACTCATGTACCAATGGGAGCGAACTTTGAGAGCTTGGTGGATATGGCCCTCCTGTATGAAGTAGACGAGAATGGCAAGAAGGAGGTTAAGGCGAATGAGTCTCAAAACAAGAAGGTAGACTCCGAGAAAGGAGGCAAGAACAGCAACAACAATGACAACAAGTCATGTGAGAAAAGAAAATGCAACTTCTGTGGTATTGATGGGCATATAGTCCAGGATTGTAGAAAGAAGAAGATGAAGATAGGAGCATGCTTTCAGTGTGGTGATACTGGACATATCAGCAAGAACTGCCCTAAGAAGTAAGGGCAAGGCCCGCAAGCAGGACCTTCTAGGGGTACATTTTTAACTTCTTTTCCTAGATACTCTTTTCTATCTTGTATATCCTTTCGATCCTATCTTGAGAACCTTAGGTAGAATCCTATGAATGTAAACATGTATTTGAAACATGTTATGGTTGATGTTTGCGAATGGTTGCAAGTGGTTGCAAGTGGTTGCTCGTGGTTGTATAACACACATTAGGCACTAGATCGGCTCAGACACATTTTTCATATTGCATATGCATGAGTGTTTATATTTATTTATGGATGAAATTGAATGTGTTATCATCTGAATGTTGCATATGGATGAATGTTTGTGCACACATATAGTGTTTACGTGACTAGGATTATTTGCATACATGTGGATTCATGGCACTAAACATATTTTGCATTAGAAAGATCAATCAGGCCTGATCATTTGCATTAGATAAGGAACATATAAACACACTTTCTGCATATGTTCATACAGCTCTAGAAATCTTTTAAGGACAATGGTTGCTTGTGGATGATGTTTTGAGTAGATGGATGATGGATGGTAGGATACGTTCTTCCTAACTTAGAGATTTCGGGGAAGAAATCCTTTAAGGAGGGGAGAATGTAACAACCCGTATTTTAATAACGTGTTATAACTATAAATCAAGAAAGAATTAATTTTTAAAATAAGAATCAAGGGCAACGGGTTACTCCATTATGTTCGTCTCGAAATTCTGCTTGGAAACAAGTCCGAGTTTTCGAAAATCGTAGTCCGTATGACTAAGTTATGGCCCTCCAAAGTTTTAGAAATTTTCAGAGTTCAAAACAGCTCGAATTCGAATTCAAAACCCAGAACAGACTGGGCGGGAAATTTCCCGCCCATGACCAGGTCGACTGGGTGGTCGACCAGGGTGTCGACCTGGGGGTCGACCTGGTACCCCGAACCCACTTTTGGGCCAGAATTCATTCTGATGTTTCTGGTTCGATTTCTGTCCAAATCCGTTGACCTGACCCTATATAAACAGCCCCTAACCCTAGTCTCTCTACACAAATTCTCTCTGGCCTTATGCTGCTAAAATTCTGACTGAAAAGATAGAGAAAAGGGGGCTATTTCTTCTTTGTCAAGACTACATTTAGAGGATTGCTAATTAGGGGATTTCTAGAGATTCTGCATCAACTCTTTTGCTTTCTAATTCTCTAACCACGATATGTAAGCCCCAGTTACTTTTAGATCTAAACTATAAACTTAAATGGACATGTTGTAAATTGAAAGTGAACCTAAATATGATAATTATCTTGGATCTATCATTGTACATCTTGGATCTATGACTGTTCCTTTTTGATCTATTCTTTTGGATCTACTATTGTTCACCCTAGATCTATTCATCTGAATCTTGACTTATGGAATATTGATATGAAATTTTGGGGCCTATTCATGTTATAAACCTAAACCCCTCATGTCCATTATATTTTCATGCCTGTGATGTTGAATCTATTACTATACACAAGTTTGGCGTTATTATCTTATGCCAACTATTGCCCTGTCTATCACCCTATTTTTGCTAGATTGGATATTTGAGACCCCTATTTCTTATGCCAGTAATGTTAATCATATACCTCAAGTTATACCATTCTTGACTTGTAATCACTTTTGCCACCTTATGCCCATCTTTTTTTATGTTATTTCCTAGTTAGATCTATCTGTATTGGTTCGAATTCACGTGCGTTGGGAATATGATTGGGTAGTTTAGGCAAACCTGAATTTGCTATGAACTTGAAATAGTTATAAACTTGAGATGTGAAAATGGTTAACTTGAACCTGAAATTGACATGAAAACTTAAACATGGACATGACACTTAGATAAACATGAACATGGCCAACTCGAGGTTGGGTTGAGTTTGCAGTATAAAACTGTCCGGAACCTCCCGGCGAATCCAGTAACTACAAACAATAGGACCCAATGTGAGTAGTTGGTCATATAGCGCTTAAAACCCGAGGTTAGACTAGGTTGTGGTGTAAAGCTGCCCGGACCCGCCCGGCACATCCAGTAACCACAACAAAGTCTAATGTGAGAGGTTGGGGTGCATTAAAATTAATTAATGCCACAGGATAAGGTTAAGTCTCGAACCACTTGAACACACTTAACCAACTTGGCACATGATTCATAGGGCTAAGTCATGAACTTGAACGACAATACTTAGCCAATTTGACATGACACGTAGATGGGTTTAAGTCTCGAATTTAAATGACAAACTTAACCTGCTGGACGAAACCCTAGTTACGCGGTCCTTTTCAGCAGTAACCCACTAGATGTATCACGGTACCCGGGGACTAGGCAGGGTGGGGCATGATTGCTGGGCTGATTGTAAACGAACAGAACGTGGCTGAGTTGGTGCACCATTGTAGGTTCAGGCGGACTGTGGTCTTGCACGTAGTCCGGAGTTGAAAAAGCAGGCATTGGGCATCAGTACGTTTACCTATGCATCTTGATTCGTGTCGGTGGTTGGCACCCTAGGGCTTGATACACCCTATGGTGGACCTAGCACAGGTGACTATATTCGTGGTAGGGCCGTATAACATAGACACATGACGAGCTAGAACTTATAGGGAGCCGATCGATTAGTAGATCGTACTGTTAGACCCCGTATTGGGTCATTCATGATATTGGGCCAGGGATCATTTCATGGTTAATACTTGACATGGGTTAGAACACTAGTACAGTTAGTGCAGCGAATCTTGAACATGCGATGCCACACTTGATTTATCTTGTTATCTCAGTTTATCATTGCCAGTCTAGTTATCATTCTTATGTTTGATTCCAGTTTTCAAATGTATCGTTAACTTTACTAGTTTTTATGCTGAAAGTCACTAGGGCTTACCAGTCTTTATGACTGACCCTTTTCTTTTGCCTCTTTTTCTTTCGTTCCCCCCAGGTTCTGAGGGAGGAAACTCTAGCACTTAGCTTGGATTTCTCTTGCTTCTGTTCAAGCTCATGTACGGTTTGGTCTTGAGCTATGCTATGGCTGCACTCCTACTATTTTTGGGGAATAATAATTTATTTATGTTATTTTAAGTTTATGCTTCTTTAGAACTTGATGTAATGGAATAATGACTTTGGATGTAAGAGGTTTTGACTCTATTTTGAAAGTAATGAGATATGGTTTTTAATTTCTACCGCTGCTTTACTTGTTTATTTAATTATGTTCTGTCTTGTGATATCTTTGTGCATGTTTACCAAGATAACGCCCCTCCAAAACTAGTGCATTCCCTTTGTGAGTGACCCTAGCGGAGGTGGGGTGTGTTACAGTAATCGATATACATTCCCGTATCCGACTAATAATATAAATGGAATAACGGCAAAGCCTTTTAAATTCCATATATAATAATGGTATTCCTTCACCGAAGCTCATCTCGATTATTACCGAATCGAATTCCATTCAATTCCAATTTAATATATTAAATTGGGAAACTTTACTTTGGGAAATTCCACTAATCTTAATAAAAAGATTATAAATTCCAAATCATATCTTCACTGTTAATTGGGTTAAAGAACAAATGTTGTTTAAAACACCGTTCATGATAAACCCAAAAATCCAATTTCAGTTCAGTTCCAATTAAATATTAATTAATCTGGAAAACTTCTTTAAATCTTAATTAAAAGATTTTTTTGTTTTCTCAACTGGGTTTAAGAAAGTGTTATTTAAGACACCATTCACGACAAACCCAAAATTCAATTTGATATTAAATACAAGGCTCTAAATAGAAATTATATCGGCTTATATTCAACATCGAACTTTGAAACTAACAGATATCGTATTGGGAATAATGATATCTGTATCTTCCAAATTCCTCAACAATATCCATATAGTTGCAAAATCCAATATCTAAATATTCCGAAGATTATTTCCATTCAAATCCATTCCAATTTATTCATTGGAAAATTCTGGTTATTTTAAAACCCCTTTTTCAATCCCAATTTATTTATTTAAAAACATTGGATTATTATTCTAGTTAATAACTAGTTCACTCAGATAAAAATATTTTTTATCTTTTCAAATATGGAATTTTTCATCCAAAAATCTTTCCAAGTCATTTATTTTGATTTTACACAATTTTTCCATATTTTTAATAATTTTATTTAGGCCCTTATAGTCGGTTTCCAATAACGGCCACCGAACTGCATCCATAGCGACCTTGAAATTGATTTGGACATAATTTGAAATTCAACCATTCAAATTTAAATCTCTTATATTCATTGGAAAGATCTTTTCGATATGAACCCAAAGGTTCTGGTTTTAGGAGAATCCGACGGTCGGATCTCCCGTTACATCACTCTGAAGTCAATGGTTGAAATTCGTGAACGGTCGCTGCGTGGCGCGTTCTATTCTAACCATATATATAATATATATTTTGTCGACTTCCATTCAAATCGTATTTTGTAAATTCGTTTATAAATTCATTTCAAAACGATTTCAACTTCATTTTCAATTTTAAATGAAAATTGAGTATTTCATATCATTATAATATTAAAATGGTAATATTTTCAAAATATCATATTTTGAAATCCTTTTCTTTTCGTATTCATTATAAAATGAATAAAATCAATAAACAAATCTGTTTTAGTTAAAAATGGCGTATATACTTAACTCGGCTTCCATATTTTATATTTTCGTGTCCATCCCAAATCGGACATCAAAATCATATTTTGATTCTTTTCTGAATATTATTTTAAATTATTCATTATTTTAAAATACTCATTATTTTAAAATATTCGTTCTTTCTGAATCGGAATTCGACTCAATCAATTACCATATAATTTCAGTTATATGGATTTCATACATCGCATATATTCCACAATAATGATAAATAATCATTTAACATTCAAACATCATCCAGAGTGCATTTTAAAACTGTATAGCATTAAAATAAATAAATAATGCTCATCACAGCCTGTTAATCAATCGATCGACATACAACTAAATATTGGAATTAGTGTATGTCAAATATCATCCCAATACTCGTGTGGGGTTTTTAGACAACAACAATCTATTTAAATAAATCATTGGTTAATAAATTTAACCAATTCTAATTCGGTTTGAATAATTTTTCTAATTGGCCAATTTTCATAGTTCAAATAATAAATGGATATTTATATCACATTTCAACAACCACAAAGTGTATCCACATTGTTTGAAATACGAGTGTCGTATATTGAAACAACGCTTCTTATGCAGATAAGTCGTGAATAGTTCGTATGTTGAACTCAAGCAAGGTCACATACAACAGATAAAAATCAACACTAACAATTTCTATATATTTACAGTTATAAAATAAATAAATAAATAACTGTACAAATATTTTAGTGAGAGAATTCTCACTTTGTATTCCACTCCGTCATTCTTCGATTGAGGATCATTTTAAGAAAATTAAACAGACGTTTAGTTTAGTCAAAAATTCCAACTGCCTCTGTTTCTATTATGGTCAGTTCCATGTTATAGAGTTCGTTGCCACGATTCCAATGCAGCTGAAATCATCGGATTTCGACCTCGTATGAAGAAGATATGGTATAGTATTACATTTGATAATTAAAAAAATAATTAACTAAAATAATTAACATTAAAAATTCCCTTTCTCCTTCATTGTTCCAGCGAAATTCACAAACCCATTCACGATAAAAGCTTGGCCCCTAGGGTTCCAATTTGCTCAACCACCATCGTGTCGGAAGCCGATCTAACGTCGCCACCCTATTCTCCAAAGCAAGAGCCTCCACCGCCGCCAGTTTGGTCAAACTCGACCCCCCTTCGTCGCTGAAATCGAGATCAAACGGCGACACTTTGGGGTCTGAAATCTCGCGATTTTCTTAACAAGAATTCATCACATTAGTATGGATTGGAAGAGGTAAAGGATTACAACAATTTTCCTTTTGATTTCATAATCTATTTCGACCTGATTTGGGAACGGTTTGAGAATCAAATTTTGAGATTTTTGGCCGTTAATCGCATAGGAGCGGCTTGTCTGAGCGTTGACCACGCAGAATGAATTTCTAGGGTTTGACCAAAAAATTTGACCTATATATTATATAATTTAATATTCTTTAATTCCAAAAATACATGTTTTTGCATTCGAACTCCAAATTAAACCCAACGACTGTCGCCCATAGCCATATAACCCATTTCGAACACAATGGAATATGTTCCGTAAGCCAACTCGACTGTTTTGATTAATTTTTATTTAAATTAAAATATAAATCAATATATTTAATTTTAAACGTACATTTTAATTTACCGGGGCCACATACTAAATCCGAAAATTACAAAAAAATTATATCAAGCTATGTTTTGACGATATGGTCCTAACAAAAAACCAATTTCATCGAATTTGGAGATCGTTTGGAAAATGGTCTTTTTTTGATCGATTTAATTCAAATTGAAATTACCAAACACATTTAAATTCACTACGCTCACATATTAATTTCAAAAATTATGAAATTGAAACCTGACTATAATTTGACATTCCGGATCCAACAAAAGTGGTTTCATCAAAAATGGAGGTCATTTGCAAAATGACTATTTTTAAGGGCTATATATTATACAATATATATATATATATGAATTCCATAGCAACTATTCTAAATTTTAAACTAGACATAACTTTCAATTTATATTATGAAATCTAAATTTTTCACATTCATTAGAAAGATATAATTAAATAGATTCTAATGTTTCTTGCTTTACTGAAATTCGATTTTATTGAATTATGTACATTCAATTGAAATTTAAAATCGAATTTTCAAACTACCGCGCCATTTCAAACTCTATATATAACTAAAATAAATTTATCCATTCTAACTTCGATTTAAATAAATTTTTAGTCGTTATTATTTAAAATAAATCATTTTAAATTTTCAAAATCCATTAAAATAGCTAAAATAAAAGTTTTAAACTGGTTCAGAAATTCCGGGTTGTTACAAAAGTAGAGAGGCTTTTCCCGGCGTATACAAAATAAATTTCTGCTTAGCGCATCAGCAACGACATTGGCTTTTCCCGGCGTATACAAAATATCTAAATCATATGCCGCCGGAAATTCCAGCCAATGCTGTTGTCTCAGGTTCAGATCCTTCTGGGTGAACAAGTATTTCAATGACTGATGGTCGGTAAATAACTCGAACTTCTCACCCAATAGATAGTGTCTCCAGATTTTCAATGCAAAAACGATAGCTAACAACTCAAGAACATGAGTTTTATAATTTTTCTCATGCGGCTTCAGCTGACGGCTAGTATAAGCAACCACTTGGCCTTTCTGCATCAATACTGCACCAAGACCTCCAATAGAAGCGTCTGTCCAGACTTGCAAGTCCTGATTGCCATCGATAATTATCAACACTGGAGCGGTTGTCAACCTCAATTTCAGCTTCTGGAAAGCCTCCTCACACTCAGGATTCCAGTTGAATCTCGCGTGCTTCTTAGTAAGCTTTGTCAAGGAACCGGATATCTTTGAAAAGTCTTTGACAAATTTCCGGTAATTATTAGCCAATCCAAGAAACTTCGGACTTCTGTGGGGGTTCTAGGCTGTTTCCAATCCTGGATAGCAGTTATTTTACTGGGGTCTACACAAATTCCTTCCTTTGACACGACGTGACCAAGGAACTTTACCTCCTCTTGCCAGAATATACACTTGGAAAATTTGGCTTTCAAGACATTTGCTTTGAGAATCTCCAATACTTGATGTTTGGCATGCTCGCTTTCTGACTTAGAGAAGATCAATATATCGTCAATGATGACCAGTACGAATTTATTCAATACTCCACGGAACACTCTGTTCATTAGATCGACGAAATATGCCGGTGCGTTACATAAGCCTAACGGTATTACTAACCACTCATAGAATAGATCGGTACCTCTAAATGCTGTCAGAGGAACACATTCCTTGGCAATATGAAGTTGATGTAACCCTGTAGCTAGGTCCATATGTGAAAATACTTACGCGCCATTCAATTGATCCAACAAATCATCAATCCGCGGTAGTGGATACTTATTCTTTAATGTCTACTTGTTCAAGTCACGATAATCAACACATAGTCGGAGAGTACCATTGGACTTTGGGACAAACACCACGCTGCTCCCCAATCAGAGAAACTAGGTCTGATCAGACCCTTCCATACTAGCTGTCGAGTTTGACTGTCTAACTCTTCCTTTTCCTTCAAGGTCATTCTTCGAATAACGTGTACTACCGGCCTTGCATTCGGAACTAAAGCAATTTTGAAATCTATTTCCCTTTGCGGCGATAAGCTAACAACCTCTTCAAACACATTCGCCTAATTCTTGACGACAGGAATATCCTTTATGGCGACTGAAATATCCTCTATAACGACGAGAATCTGTTCTATTTGAGCAAGAGAAACATTAAGAGCTAACCAAAAGTCCTTTATATCCGTACTCGGACCTTCATATGGTATGGTTATATGTTCCCCTGATGTAATCTTTGCTCTAACAACTCTGTCGGCGCATTTAACCTCAACTTCATATTTAGTTAACCAATCCAATCCTAAGATAAGATCAAATTCGGCAAAATTCATAACGATTGTGATGGTAGGGAACTTATAACGGGAAAAAGTGACAGGCACTCCACAAACCCAACTAAGATCGAGGGAAACCCCAACCAGATTATGGACAGTGATGGGTTGTTTGGGCCTTTTCAGGTTCAAGTCCAACATCTTAACCACATTACTGGAGATAAAGCTTCGTGATGCTCCTGTATCAAATAGTACTTTAACTGGAATATCCTTGACATTAAGCGTGCCTTCTAAAACATCTGGCTTTCCCTGAATATCAGAGGGTGCAGGAACTTCTGCCACTTCATTGACTTGAGCCACTTTGGTCCCTTTTAACTGCCAACAATCTTGCTTTACATGACCAGCCTGATGGCAAAGATTGCATTTTCTATCCTCTTGGAACTTCTTGCCGGATTTAGATCCACTCTTTATTCGTTTCTTTAAGGGTCCACAATTTATCGACAAATGCCCTTTCTGATTACAGTTAAAGCAGGTGGTAGTTGTTATTGGTTCTTCCCCAGATTTAACCCCTTTCTGATTGGCCTTAAGATTTTTACTGACCTCTAACGTTGTACTTGTCTTAGCCTGTCTACTCGTCTCTGGGCTATCAGATTCAAACTTTCTTTTACTACTAGAACTAACTTCCTCTTCTTCACGCAACATACCTCTCTTATCGAGATCTTCAAACTGGTAAGCCATGTATATCATTTCAAAAAAAGGAAGCTTCACATGTCCCATTAACTATTCTAATACTTTCTTTGAAGCCCGTTGATAAACCTCAGATTCTTCCTCTCTAGATTCTGAATTAGATTCAGGGCAAAATGAGAAAGTTCATTGAATTTCTTGTGATATTCTAGAATGGTCATATCTCCTTGAATCAAATAGTAGAATTCATCGTATAGCCTATCAGTCGCCACTGGAGGAATAAACTTCTCACCGAAAATCTCTTTAAACCTATCCCAGGTAATATTACCTTCTAGATTATCCTTGATAACAGTGTCCCACCAGATTAAAGCTTCGCCTATGAGTGTCCAAGATGCCAATAATCTTTTCTGATCATCTCTCAGCTGTAATCTTTCAAAAAATTTCAAGGCAGAACAAATCCAGGCTTCGGTTTGAATAATGGACACATTGCCTGAGTATAGTGATCCACCAAGATTTTGATACCTCTTTAATAGAGCTTCTAGATTGGGTTCTGTATTCCTTCTTCTGTTTCTGACACTCATTTTCTAGTACTTCTACAAATAGCAGACCAAGTGTCCGGTCAACAGGAAAGATATTATAAAGCATAGAAACATATACTTGAATGTAAATGCGTCTATTGGGGTGTATTTTATTCTGCTCTACTCATTCAAGGATATAACTGATCCTATATATAATGAGTTATTCGTCTTAGAACACTACTGGTTCTATTTCTGACGAGCTCGTCTATATGTTATATTCCAGAACTAAGGTTAACCAGAGCTCTGATACCATGAAACACCCCACCTCCGTTAGGGTCACTCACAAAGGGAATGCCCTAATTTTGGTGGAGGTTTATAAGTATAAGTCACAGATAAACACAAGACAAATATAAATACACATATTTTTAAAACAGCGGAAAACAACAGCAAACTTTTATTCCATCAAAATACGTGTCATACAAACCATACCATAATTGTCTTACAATACTTCCAAAAACATTACATTTCCATAATTGTCTTGATTATCAAAGAAGCATAAAACATAAAATAAAGCAGCAAAATCCCCATAATGATATCCAAAGACATGATCCAAGCAAAAGAGATCCAAACCGTACATCTACTGTCTTCAAGCTTGCAAAAGAGTCTGACTAAGCTGGGTTGTTTCCTCCCTGTGGACCGGGGGAACGAAAGAAAAGAAGATGAAAAGAAAAACGGAGTCAGACATAAAGCCTGAGTAAATCTAGTGATTCTTCAGTATGTGAATAAGAAAAGGATATGATAGACATAAACTGAAAACAGGATAGTATCATAACTAAGGGAGTGTAGTCTAGAATCGGATATACTATCGTACTCCCACTATATCTCTGCATTTAATAGAATTATTCTAACTGGCACCCCATGCTGAGGGTGAAGTGATCCTTTTCGTTTTCTAAAGATCGGCTCCTACTCGCATATGTGTCTTACGGCTCCCCCAAGAAGTGTAGATACCTATGCTGGTCCCACCATGGGGTGTATCAAGACCCATGGTGGCGGCCCCGACACAATTACTAGAAGGCATAGGATATACTACTAGTGCCCCCAGTGCCCTGCTTGTCTGCTCCGGAGTGCGTGCACGACCACACACCATTAGACCTACACTATGCACCCAACATTGTCGTTATTTGACCGCTTACAATCAGCCCAATAATCGTGCCCCACCCTGCCTAGTTTCAGGGTACCATTGATACCTAAATTGGGTTACTGCTGAAACGGGTCCCACGTTACCAGGGTTTTCTAGTCAAACATGTTAAGTGGTTAAGTGTTTGCATATACCTAACCCCACCCATCAATATTTGTTAACATGTTGAATTTTGGTAAAGTGTTTTCAGTTGACTTAACCCTACCACCTGTCCTTAGCCTCTTGGAGCACCGACCACTCACATTAGACAGATATCGCTACGGTTACTGGATGTGCCGGTTGGTTCCGGGCAGGTTTACACCGTAGCTCAGTCTAACCTCGGGTCTTTATTGGGCTCAATGTTTAACCACCCACATTGGATAGGTATTGTTGTGACTACTGGACAGTCGGGCGGGTTCGGGCAGGTTTATGTCACAACTCAATCCAACCTCGGGTCAAACATGTCGTCTTTTCTAAGTTTACATTTCACCATTCAATTTAATATGTAAATGTCATGTCTTTTATTATTGGGTATAACAATTTATACCGCTTAAATGTCATAGTCGTTGGCATGCGCCAAACATGCCAACATATTTATTTTATCATGTTTTACACCCAAAGCTATTACCCCCGTTTGTACTACTATTGTTGGGCTCGACACAATTCAGCCCAACTTGATAAACGTGAGAAAAGGGGAAATCAAGAACATGTAATATTTCTATGATACATAGAAGGGGTTTGGCGCATGAACTTGCAAATTAGCGTTAACATAAACATTGGATCATGTGAAACTGCATTCAAATAGGCAAACAACAAAATAAGTGTCACATAGGATGGCATATGTAGATTTATACAAACTTGGGTTTAAACATATTAACTTGGCATAGTGCCAAACACAAAACTGGCATGTTGTATATTAACCCAAAAAAAATGTTCAAATCTAATATCTAGTCATATAGCCTATTTCAACATGAACTTGCATAGTTTATGTAACCCAAACGGCATTTAACATAGATCTAATCATACTTGTAATGGATCTAAGATGTGTACATAGGTTTTGAGTCATGTAGGCATAAAGATCTCATATCTAGAACATGTTTACACAAGTATATAGCCCATGATATCAACATAAACATAAAGGGGATATTAACATAAACATAAAAGGGATCCAATTATATTTTTGCCACAAACTTGCAATCGCCATTACTTTCATATACAAGCGTATAATAAACTTGCATCGATCAATTTATGCCACAAATACCAATACACAAATCACAATAGAATCATTACAATCCACAGAATTTACATCATTAAATAATAATACAATTCTATTCTCAATTACATCGCATCACGTCATAATGTTATTCAGATTCTGAAAGATCACTATACTTACAACGTGTGACGAGATCTTGTTTTCTGATTTCTATTTTCTGATTTGGAGATGCTCTCCTTTGGGTAGCAAATTGTTGATTGATTTGATTAGACTTTAGTTTGCTTCTTATTTTGATTCTTGTCGGTTACGATCAACTCCTTCCTGGCAGCATGACGACTCCTCTCTTATTTTCTTATGTGAATTAGTCGAGTCTTAGGGTGTATTTATAGAGTTTTCAAGTTGTTTTGAGCCGTCAGATGCAAACAGGGGGAAAATCAGACCGTACAGCACAACAGAAGTCGAACCAGGGTCAGACCCATCTGGTCAGGACGACCAGGCAAGTCGACCTGCAGGTCGACACCCAGGTCGACTGCGTGGTCGACCTGGGGAGGCTAGGTCGACTGCCCAGTCGACCCTAAGGTTGACCTGGTCACTGGGCGGGAATTTTCCCGCCCAGCCCAGTTTGAGCTCGAAATTTCGAATTTTAAAACTGATCTAAGCTGTTTTTGAATTTTTAAATTTATTTTGAAACTTCCGGAGGTCATAACTCCTTCATACGGAGTCCTATTCACGCAAACTCGGACTCTATCTCAACTAGAATTCGAGACGAATGCAATGGCGTAAGCCATTTCCCTTGATTATTTCATTTAGAATTAATTATACTTTAATTTAAGAATTTTACTGTTATAGAATACACGGGGTCTCCCCCTCTTAAAAGGATTTCGTCCCCGAAATCTTCAAGTTGGGGAGAATGTATATCCTACCATCCAATCGTCCATCTACTCAACCAACAAACACAGGTGTCCATTGTCCTTAAAGACTTCTAATGCTTTATGATCATATGCATTGTGTGTGTATATGTCCTTATCTAATGCAGAAATCAGGCGGTCCACTGATTCAGTTGACCCCTAAATGCGAATCATGTAAGTGTCAAGAATCCATAATGTAAGCAAAATTTTCCTACTCATAATTCTACATGAGTGCACAACAATTCATACAAATGCGACAACCATATGACAACATATCAAGTTTCAACCACATATGAATGAGAATCCATATATGCATATGCTGTATGAAGTGACTGAGCCGATCTAAATCCTAGGATGTGTGTGTATATGCATACACGAGCAACCACTAGCAACCACTTGCAGCCACTTGCAGCCATCATCCATAACATGTTTTCAAATACATGTTTGCATCCATTTGTTTTCTACCTAAAGAGTTAGGAAAAAGGACCGAGGAGATATACCTAAAAAGATAGATAAAGCATAACTTAAGGGAAAAAGAGAGATCAAAGATGTACCCTAAAAAAGAAAAGGGTAGGCAACGCGTATTCTGTCCTCAGTTTCCCAAGTCGCGTCTTCCTCGGCGTCGCTCCACTGAACTTTGACGAGCTTGACTTCGCGGTTGCGTAGCTTTTTCACTTCAGTTATTAAGATGCATGTTGGAACTCTCCTCACAGTTGCTTCACATTCCACTTCGGCTTCTTCTAGAATGCTAGGCTCCACTATTTCAGCAGACTCGTGTAAACACTTCCGGAGATCAGAAACATGAAAGACGTTGTGAACTCCAGCCAGTCTCTCAGGTAGCTCTAATCTATAGGCCATCTTCCCAACCTTCTCGATGATAGGAAATGGTCCTACAAATCTTGGTGCTAGCTTTCCAGTAGATCCAAAACGAACGACGTTCCTTAGAGGAGATACCTTAAGAAAAACTCTGTCCCCAACCTCAAACTCAAGGTCGGTCCTTCTCTTGTCGGCGTAGGATTTCTGTCTATCTTGGGCCGTCTTCATCCTTCTTCGTATCAAGTCCACTTTTTCTGAAGTCTCTCTGATCATGTCTGGTCCAAGAATAACCTTATCTGTAGACTCCCACCAACAAGTTGGTGATCTGCACAGTCTTCCATACAAGGCTTCGAAGGGTGCCATGCCTATGGTAGCTTGGAAGCTATTGTTGTAAGCAAATTCCACTAAGGGAAGGTGATCCTCCCATGTCCCTCCAAAGTCTAGAACACAAAGTCTCAAAAGATCCTCTAAAACTCTATTCACCCTTTCCGTCTGGCCATCGGTCTGGGTTGACAGGCCGTGCTCAAACATAACTGTGTGCCTACAGCTTCTTGCAAACTTCGCCAAAACTCGCTTATGAAGATATGGTCTCGGCCACTAACAATGCTGGAGGGTATCCCATGGAGTCGAACTATCTCCTTGATGTAAAGAGACGCTAGAGATGAGGCAGTCCTTCTACTCTTGACAGGTAAAAAGTGGGCGCTCTTAGTAAGCCTATCCACTATTACCCAAACGCTAGTATTGCTCTTTCTTGACCTAGGCAGCCCATCAACGAAGTCCATTGAAATGCTATCGCACTTCCACTATGGGACCTCTAGGGGATGAAGTAGTCCTCCAGGCTTCTTCTGTTCTGCTTTGACTTGTTGGCATACCATACACTTAGAAATGAAATCGGCCACGTCTTTCTTCATGCCGTTCCAGAAGAAAACTCTTTTCATGTTCTTGTACATTTTGTCTCCGCCTGGATGTATTGTCATTTTGGAATGATGTGCTTCCTCGAGAACCTGCTTTACCAACTCTCTTACTTGTGGGACGCATAGTCTTCCATCGCGTCTCAGCCAGCCTTTATCATCGATAGAGTATCTACAGAGGTGACTAGAAGTCTCACCCCTAATTAGCTTATCAACCACTTCAACTAGCTGAGGGTCTTCATGTTGTGTCATCCCTATTGTATCTAAAAGAGTGGGGCGCACTTCAAGAGATGCTAACAAACCCGGTACGAAAGCAGAGGAGGGCCTAAAGTTAAAACTGGCTATATACTCTAGGATTTTTCTTTCTAAAAGAGTGGGCTTAGGGTCAGTGTCTTTCCACTCAAGGCGTCTGCTACTACATTTCCCTTGCCCGGAGTATAGGAAATATCGAAGTCATACGAGGCAAGAAACTCCATCCATCTTTGTTGCCTCAGATTAAGGTCTTTCTGCGAGAAAAGATATTTCAACGATTTATGGTCAGTGTAAAGTTCGAATTTCTCACCTAGGAGATAATGTCGCCAAGACTTAAGTGCAAAGACGATGGCGGCTAACTCAAGATCGTGGATCGGGTAGTTCTTTTCATGAACTTTCAATTACCTTCCACCATAAGCTACTACCCTTCCTTCTTGCATCAAAACAGTGCCTAGCCCTGTCCCACATGCATCTGTGTAAACTGCGAACATCTTGCTTCCATCTAGTAGAGTCAGAACTGGGGCTGTTGTAAGAGCTCTTTTTAGGCGTTGGAAAGCCAACTCGCAATCCAAGTCCCAATTGAACACTAGATCCTTCTTTGTCAGCCTTGTGAGTGGAGCTGAGATTTTCGCAAAATCCCTTATGAACTTTCGGTAGAAACCTGCTAGTCCTAGAAAACTTCGGACCTCGGTTGCATTCTTTGGTGCCTTCAAGTTTTGCACCGCAACTACCTTCGCGGGGTCCATGGCCAACCTTTCTTTAGATACTACATGCCCATGAAATCTTACTTCTTCCCTCCAAAAGTGGCATTTTGAAAAATTTTCCTTTAACTTATGTGCTCGGAGAGTATCCATGATTTCTTTCAGATGTTGAGCATGCTCTTTCTCACTCTTTGAAAAGATCAAGATATCGTCTACAAAGACAACCACAAATTTGTTGAGGAATTCTCTGAACACTCTGTTCATTAGGTCCACGAAATAAGCGGGTGCATTTGTTAGGCCGAAAGGCATGACAAGCCACTCAAAGAAACCATCTGGGGTTCTGAACGTTGTTTTATCAATACTATCTTCAGCTACTCTTAGCTGATGGAACCCAGTTGCCAGATCAAGTTTGGAGAAAACCAACGCACCTACAAGATGATCAAACAAATCGTCGATTTGGGGAAGAGGGTGCCTATTTTTCTTGGTTAATTTGTTTAACTCCCTATAGTCGACACAAAGGCGAAGAGAACCGTCTGCTTTGTTTGCGAACACCACTGGAGCACCCCATTCCGAAATGCTCCGTCTAATGAACCCCTTTTCTAGAAGTTCTTTAACCTACTTACTGAGCTCCTTTCTCTCCTTTGGAGCCATATGTCTGACAGGTAAAGCTACGGGCTTTGCATTATCCACAAGACAGATACGAAAGTCTATTTCCCGTTTCGGAGGCAAGCCTTTCACCTCCTCGAAGACATCCGGATATTCCCGGACTACTCTAACCGACTGCAAATTCTCATCGGAAGCATCAAGCGACTCTAGATAACTAAGCATAACAGCATTCAAAGGATTACAGGAAATTTCTAGAGTGTTACCAAGCCGAGTTAAGAGTCTAACTACTCTTTTCTCACAATCAAGAATGGCACCGTTACTGGATAACCAGTCCATGCCTAATATCAAGCCATATCCCGAGAAGCCCAAAACAAAGGCATTACAACTAAACTCAACACTGAGAATAGAGATTTTCAAACCCAAACAAACCATAGACAAATAAGCGGAGCCCCCAATTGGATTTGAAACTACTAAGGGATCCTCAACCATACTAGTGTCTAGATGCAGAGATTCTACTAAAGTAGATGAAATAAAGGAGTGTGATGCACCAAAGTCAAAAAGTGTACGAACTGGATGATCATAAAGATAGACTACACTTTCTACAAAAATATTACTACCTCGTTCCTGTGGAGGTGCTGTCAGAGCACGAACTTGACCCTCTGAAGTAGATCCAGCTTTCTGTCCCTGTCCTCTCTTCTTTGGGCAGTCCTTTGCTTGGTGCCCAGTCTCTCTGCAATGGAAGCAACCACCCATCTTTGCCTTCTTCTTCCGGCAGTCTTTCTTTATATGTCCAACTATGCCACAGAAATGGAACTTTCTCTTCTCATGGGACTTCTTGTTCTTTCCTCCTTTCTCAAAGTCTGTCTTCTTAGCCTGTAAACCTTCTTTCTTTTCTTCATCCTTAGTTTTTTTCTTGTCGTGGTCTTCCTCGTGTAGCAACGCCATGTCCATCAAGCTTTCATAAGTCGCTCCCGTGGATACATGGGTCATAGCAAGACTGTGTAGAGGCTCATTCAGACCTTTGACGAAGCGAAGCGCCTTCTTATGTTGGGTATTTACTAAGTCTAACCCAAATCTGGCCAACTGATTAAACTGATTGACATACTCCCTGATCGTCATGCTTCCCTGTTTAAGATTTAAGAACTTCTCTATTTGCAGGCTCCTTTCAGCTTGGGAGAGGAATTTCATCTTAAACCTCGTCCTGAAATCTTCCCATGTTTCTACTGGCCTTTGAGCATTAGTGATCTCCCACCAATAGGAAGCTTCATCCTTGAGTAACCACACTTGTAATGTCCCGGATTTTTCAACCATTTAAATTCGAATATTTAAATTTGTTTATATATTATATTTGAAATTTAATGGATTTTAATCGAATTTGTTTATTTAAATGGAGTTCGAATATATATTTATATATTAATTAAAACGAGCTCAAAACGTCGCGGTAGTTCAAAATTTTCGATTCGAACTTTGATTGGATATACAGGATCCGATATAAGTCGGATTTCTGTGAAACGAGACATGTTGGAACCGATTCGATTATATTTTCTAATGAAAGAGAAAAATCGAAATTTCAGTTTATATATTTCAAGTTACGTCCAATTCAATTTTTCAAATAGCCGCTATGAAATTCGTTTTTAAATTATAACGATTTAATTATTTATATAAAAGATTTTATATAAATAGAATACTATTTTAAAGTCAGAATTTCAATGTTGAAATTCTGAAATTTTTACTATTTAAGCTATTATTTTAATTTTTACAGTGATATTAATTTAACATCGTTGAAATTAGTTGTTTTTATTTAATGTATACATGAATATTTCTAATCTGATAGTCACAAAGATAAAAGAATTGAATTTTTGGTCTTGCATTTGTTGATTCTTGGTGATCAGAATTCAATGATAATCTTTGCTAATTGGAAAAGTTATCTTGCTCTTCGGAAATCATGTACAAGGACTACATTGGTCTCCATTTTTATGATTAGTCTTGAATGTTGAATTTGATATCTGGGTCCATCATGGTATGAGATCAGTTCTGGTAAACTAATTTAACTCTTCACTTTAATTTGGCTACTTTTCATATGTCTAATAAGTGATGGAGTTAATGGTTGTCATGGATGTTTTTCTTTCAAAGTATCGCATGACATTTTGGATAACACGCCTATAGTATTGGTATCGCATATGTTTACAACAAACAAAGCTATATATGAACAAGAGAAAAGCTAGAGTTTTATATATTATACATATTCAAAAATTTATATACAATACATGAGATTGTCCAATACAATACAAGGCCAAATTTATATATATTGTACAATACAAGTTCAGAAATAGAAAACATAAAGAAAATTCAATGTTGGTAAATCTACTTCTTTATGTCGCCGAAACCGTAAATCCATCTAAACCAGTTGCGATCTGCGAAAGAAAAAGAAGAAGAAAACCCATTAAAGGGTGAATTCATAATAGAAATAAACTGCATTGAAAATAAAAATAACAAAATAAAACAAACAGTAGAAACATAAAGGTCTTTGCGCGCATGAACCATAAAGACGGCTAATATATGTGTGTACAACAGATTTTGAAAGCAGTGAACAAAATAAAATAAACCTAGATGTATTGTCTAGTCTACTAAGGTAAATGAAATAGCTTAGAACAGCTACTTGAGCAACTAAGACTGCTAGAGACAGCACATGGAACAAGCTGGTGAAATTAGAGATGTATATATATATATATATTTCTTTGTACATCAACCGTACAAAAAATCAAAACAAAAGAAGAAAAAGCAAAAGAAGAAAAGAAAGAGAAAAAAATTAAATGTCATGTGTTGTTCTTTCATGAGAACAGTAAGATGAGGATATCCTCACTAGCACTAATAGCTATAAATGTGTACATGAACAACTAGAAGGGCTAGACCATACACAAAGAAAAAAAAAGAGAAAAAGAAAAAAAAACAGTGAAACAATCAGTAAGAGAAGATCAACAGCTAAAGCAAATAGCTGAAAAACCTATAGATGAGTTGTCTCGTCTACAAAAGCAAATGTATCAGCCAAAGAAAACAGCTAAGAAAGATCTAAAAAATAGATTTACAGATACTGTTTTCTTTGCTGTACAAACAAGTAAATTAATATATTGATTCATATATATAAGATGTACAAATCGAATCCTTATAGGATATAGTAACTGCTATATTTAAAAATCCAACGCAAGATGTACAGTTTCAAAAGTCTGTATTGGATAAACAATTCATGTTTACACTCTTGAGTTAAATCACGGGTTCAGACTGACAGTACAAATTAAATACTCAATCCAACAAAATCTCTACCAAAACGAGTTGTCAGTGATCAATATCCATCAACCATCACAGTACAAGCACAACCTGGAAAGGAAGACAACCCAATGACCTAAATGAGGGTAGCCGAACCTATCTAGGGTGGGTTGATGGACATGAACCTTATCTACCTCAAGCAACTACTATATATATGCATGTATTCACGCATAAAGTTTCACCAATTTCAGAAACATATGAACAATACAACAAACAAAAATCGTTCAACCACTTATAGAAAATCAATCAAAGTATTACAGCAATTTTAAATCAAGAAAAATAAAACTTAGCTTAAGTATGAAGGAGGGCACATCGTCGAACGTGTGTTGGGGAGCCCGGTGTTCTTCGAACGTGTGTTGGGGAGGGTTTGGGCCAACCGAGTTGAAGATGGTCGGAGGGGGTGCGACGCTACTAGATCTGGGCGGACGGAGGAGGGGCGACGCCAAACATCTCGAAGTGGCAGGAGGAAATGGGGGTTAGGGTATGTTTTGATTTCGGTTTGGAGATGAAAATGAGGCGGCTGATCAAATGAAGGGATATGGAACGGGTTAGGGTTTTAAAGGGCAGATGGGTCAGGTTCATTTGGTTAGGCTGGCTAACTCAGGTAAAGGCCCACTTAAAATTCAAAAAGGAATTTATGTTTAAAATTAATTTAGTTTATAAAGTTCGTAATACAATTTCGGGCTCATACGTTAATAGATTTCAACGCGGTCAGTTGCGTTGGGACCGTGGAGACGAGTACTTCGAGGTGGAGCGGGTCTAGTCCAGATCTGAAGTAACTGGAATTTTTATTCAAATTAAATGTCAGTTTAATTTGATTAAAATAGACTGTTGATCGTCAGATTCAAATCAAAGTGAGTTAAACTCACTCAGCCTTCCCGTTTATATTTTATATAAACTGGATATTTTTATTTTGTGTGTTCTGATTGCTAGTGGTTGACTGTTTGCTAGTTAAATAGATTTATTGATGATTCAAATTCTGAAATTAAACGGTCGTTTCATTTCAGTAACACACCAATCATTTTGATTTGACTCGAATAAAGTAAATTCCCCTGATTGGTCACGTTTATAAATGTATTTGAAATTGTTTGAATTGTTTGAACTGGTTGTTGAAGGATTGCTGACCGATATAGAAATTATCAGTCAATGTAAAAAGGAAATGATTGTTTATTGTTGACTGTTGAAATATGTTTCAACATTTATGCTGATGGGTGGAATGGTTTGGTAAATCGGCATCACATAGTCTAGAAATCAATTGATTTTTAAGATATGGGTTTTTCGATGGTGAATCGGCGATATTAAAGTTATAAATATATTTTATAACTAAATAGGTTTCAAAAAAATATTACTTTGAGTAAAAGTTAGTTAAAGGGAAATAAATGGTAATTATTTGAAGTTTATAAGAAACTACGAGATTTGTTTATAAAAATGGATTCTTATGTCGATAAGAGTTATAAACAAATAAGCAGGGATTTACCTAGCAGTTAAATATTTGTTTAATCGTGAGCGATTAAAAAGAGATTTATTTAAATTAATTATATTTAATTTAATTTAAATAAGGAATTAAATAGAGTTGGTTAAAAGAGTAATCATGTTTGGTGTCGACCATGTAAACCAAGTTAGACTTTAAATTAGTAGAATACCAAATGAATACTTGGTTAAGTAGAGTAAGAGTTTAAAAAGGAAATTTATTATTTATTTTGGTAAATAAAGGATTTAATTGATTTGAATAATAAATGTTAAAATAAATGAGTTGGTATGGTAATGAAATACCTTTAAATAATCAAGCTTGAAATAAAGTGATCGAGTGATTGGAAAGAGGCTAGGATGAGTTTTATTATTGAACTCAAGTTTATAATGAAGCAAATAAGAGGTTTAAACGAATTTATAACTTAAGTGAAGAGTTTTACTTAACGTTGAGTTAAGGGAGGTGAAATAGAGTTTATGTTAAATTGGTAAACAAGGTTTAGAAATGAATATGAGTTTAAACGTTGTTTTTAAATTGGAAACACTTAATAATGATATTAAATTGAATCAATGGATTTAAAAAGGGGTTTCCGAAAGAAAGGGGGAAATGGTAAAAAGGGGTTTGAAAGTGAGTTTGGTAAGAGAGAATTGGAATTAGAAATTGAAATAAAAATGTCGATTCTTAAATTTCAACTCGTATTTACCTGAAGGTAAGAACGTGGTTGATCAAGGTCTGAGAGGTAATTAAAATACCCCAACTTGAACGACTGCGGGATTACCCAAGGGTGATTTGAGTTGGTAATGTCAAGAATGGTTGGTAAGATTTCAAAATAAAGGAAATCATATGAGATTATATTTTCCTAGTAACATAGTTAAAAGAAGATTTGGTGATATTTTAAGAAAAAACCCAAGTGATGGTGGGTACCAGACCAATAAATCTATCTTTGTGATTTTATGGATGTTTACTTGATAGTTAAATAACCGACTATCAAGTCTGACCTTTACGAGTGTTGGTATGGAAAGATCGGGATCGAATGTTTATTCGAAAACCATTCCGACCAACAAATACGATTATAAAGAAGAGATCAAGCGATGATCGAGATGGAGCATGTGAAGCCCATAGATCTTCATAAAGCGGAAGGACCACTTACAATCTCTGATTCGCCCCGGAGATATACTGGGATCCTGTCGTGGTTGGAATCTGTGGAATGCAAGGACTACTCGCTACTGATCCATGGGGTGATTCCTATATGGGATCTAGTAGAAGGGTACCTTCGGTTCATCCTGTTACTGGATGACTTGTATGGACGGATGTCTGACAGAGTATTTCCAAAGGAATTACATGCGTTGATTTCTCCAAACGTACCATAGTTGATGGCGGAGAAATGGTTATTCTCTAGCCAAATAAACTAGAGTATTGTTGGTGGACGTCAATCAGTGTGATCTGGCGGATCTGACGATGTGGCATTCAAAGTGTATGATGACCAGATGTGTTCTGACCTCAAGCCTCATCAACCGGGAGATGACAGAAATCGGGCAGGCAGCATGGCTATGTGGATCGCTCCCATTAGGTTGTATAATCACCTATCTAGAGAAATTCCTTTTGTTTCTTAATCTATCGATTCTGCCCATTCGGGAACGGTGGTTTGAGCCCAACCGTTGGTGATATACATTCGATACACTCAAGCGAAATGAGTGGTCGGTCATGTGAGGGCCGGGTTGCAAGACGTTCTTGTTTAACCCTGTGTATTCGCCTCTAGAGATACACGAGCGGCAGGTGGTCCCATACCTTGTCAAAGTTGGAATCCAATTTCCAATAAGTGCCTACGGTTTTGTTTGTATATATATACGTGGAGCGTGAGATGCAAGCGTTCCACTAGACTGATATTTACTTGTATTTAGACACTATGATAATATCAGACAAGATATTGATTTCGAAAACTGGTTTGGGTTATCATAAGGTAAAAACCATCCGTGTTTATGTGTGGATCGGTCTTACGATTATCCTTTTCTTTTGAAAGGATTTTAACTTTAAAAGCAAGTCGTGTGATTCCTTAATGTTGTGCGAGTTTTTCTCACTCTGGTCCACCAGACTGACCCGGTGTTTTGTAAATGCTCGGGTTAGCTCGGAGTGTACAGGTTCAGGTTATCAGGTACTGAGAAGTCCAGAGACGAGCTGAAGATGTTCAGACGAATGAAATTCCGCTGTGTGGTTATATATATGAGGACAGATTATCAAAAACTGTCCAGATGTGTGTTGTACTCTGATATTGTAAGTATTTTCAAAGGCTCTCAATAAAGATTATTTCTGTATTATATTTTGTTCCGCTGCGGTGTGAGACTCTGTGTTGGTTCTTCTTCTTCTATTCTTATATTTCTTTCTTTCTTATCTCACCTTCTAATTTCTTTCTAAGCGTTCCAGTGTTTTCGGGGCTTGGACGATCGGCATGAGATACGATAAGGGTATTTATGTCGATTTTCGAGGCCGAAAACCGCTGGGTCGTTACAACACTGCTAGCTATATCGTTTGCCTGTCATCAACTCCGAAAATGACAAACAGATCCTCGGTCTCCTTTAGCCAGTTTCTTGCTCCTACAAAAGGCTCTGTCGCATGAAATATTTTCCACCCATAGCCTTGAAGTCTCTACATGTTTTGGCAAAAGCATATCCAAGGGGAGGAGGAGGAGGAACTGGTGCTACTGGGGAAGGAAGGCTATCTGCTGGGCCCGCGCCATCCGCGGCCCTAGCTTTTGAGAACCTCCTAAACCAGCCGGGTATTGGTACTCCTTCAGGAAGGTTAAGGTTTCCAGACAGACTGAAACAGAAAGGAAAGATTCAAAACGAAGGATAGAGAGAGATAGATAGTACACATGGCTTTGGGGGATCATGCCTTTTAAAATATAACACTTTTTCTTGAAAAATGCTTCTTTTAAACTTTCTTTTTGAAAACAATTTCAAAAATCTTTTTTTATCTTATCTGGTAAACCTATGCACTGATACCAAGTGAAACACCCAACCTCCGTTAGGGTCACTCACAAAGGGAATGCCCTAATTTTGGTGGAGGTTTATAAGTATAAGTCATAGATAAACACAAGACAGATATAAATACACATATTTTTAAAACAGCGGAAAACAACAGCAAACTTTTATTCCATCAAAATACGTGTCATACAAACCATACCATAATTGTCTTACAATACTTCCAAAAACATTACATTTCCATAACTGTCTTGATTATCAAAGAAGCATAAAACATAAAATGAAGCAGCAAAATCCCCATAATGATATCCAAAGCCATGATCCAAGCAAAAGAGATCCAAACCGTACATCTACTGTCTTCAAGCTTGCAAAAGAGTCTGACTAAGCTGGTTTGTTTCCTCCCTGTGGACCTGGGGGGGGGGGGGGCGAAACGAAAGAAAAGAAGACGAAAAGAAAAACGGAGTCAGACATAAAGCCTGAGTAAATTTAGTGATTCTTCAGTATGTGAATAAGAAAAGGATATGATAGACATAAACTAAAAACAAGATAGTATCATAACTAAGAGAGTGTAGTCTAGAATCAGATATACTATCGTACTCACACTATATCTCTGCATTTACTAGAATTATTTTAACTGGCACCCCATGCTAAGGGTGAAGTGATCCTTTTTGTTTTCTAAAGATCGGCTCCTACTCGCACATGTGTTTTACGGCTCCCCCAAGAAGTGTAGATATCTATGCTGGTCCCACCATGGGGTGTATCAAGACCCATGGTGGCGGCCCCGACACAATTACTAGAAGGCATAGGATATACTACTGGTGCCCCCAGTGCCCTGCTTGTCTACTCTGGAGTGCGTGCACGACCGCACACCGTTAGACCTACACTGTGCACCCAACATTGCCATTATTTGACCGCTTACAATTAGCCCAGTAATCGTGCCCCACCCTGCCTAGTTTCAGTGTACCATTGATACCTAAATTGGGTTACTGCTGAAACGAGTCCCATGTTACCAGGGTTTTCTAGTCAAACATGTTAAGTGGTTAAGTGTTTGCATATACCTAACCCCACCCATCAATATTTGTTAACATGTTGAATTTTGGTAAAGTGTTTTCAGTAACCCTACCACCTGTCCTTAGCCTCTTGGAGCACCGACCACTCACATTAGACAGATATCGCTACGGTTACTAGATGTGCCGATTGGTTCCGGGTAGGTTTACACCGTAGCTCAGTCTAACCTCGGGTCTTTATTGGGCTCAATGTTTAACCACCCACATTGGATAGGTATTGTTGTGACTACTGGACAGCCGGGCGGGTCTGGGCAGGTTTGTGTCACAACTCAATCCAACCTCGGGTCAAACATGTCGTCTTTTCTAAGTTTACATTTCACCATTCAATTTAATATGTAAATGTCATGTCTTTTATTATTGGGTATAACAACTTATACCGCTTAAATGTCACAGTCGTTGGCATGCGCCAAACATGCCAACATATTTATTTTATCATGTTTTACACCCAACGCTATTACCCCCGTTTGTACGTACTAATGTTGGGCTCGACAAAATTCAGCCCAACTTGATAAACGTGAGAAAAGGGGAAATCAAGAACATGTAATATTTCTATGATACATAGAAGGGGTGTGGCGCATGAACTTGCAAATTAGCGTTAACATAAACATTGGATCACGTGAAATTGCATTCAAATAGGCAAACAACTAAATAAGTGTCACATAGGATGGCATATGTAGATTTATACAAACTTGGGTTTAAACATATTAACTTGGCATAATGTCAAACACAAAACTGGCATGTTATATATTAACCCAAAAAAAATGTTCAAATCTAATATCTAGTCATATAGCCTATTTCACATGAACTTGCATAGTTTATGTAACCCAAACGGCATTTAACATAGATCTAATCATACTTGTAATGGATCTAAGATGTGTACATAGGTTTTGAGTCATGTAGGCATAAAAGATCTCAGATCTAGAACATGTTTACATAAGTATATAGCCCATGATATCAACATAAACATAAAGGGGATATTAACATAAACATAAAAGGGATCCAATTATAGTTTTGCCACAAACTTGCAATTGCCATTACTTTCATATACAAGCGTATATTAAACTTGCATCGATCAATTTATGCCACAAATACCAATACACAAATCACGATAGAATCATTACAATCCACAGAAATTACATCATTAAATAATAATACAATTCTATTCTCAATTACATCGCATCGCGTCATAGTGTTATTCAGATTCTGAAAGATCACTAAACTTACAACGTGTGACGAGATCTTGTTTTCTGTTTTCTGATTTGGAGATGCTCTCCTTTGGGTAGCAAATTGTTGATTGATTTGGTTAGACTTTAGTTTGATTCTTAGTTTGATTCTTGGCGGCTACGATCAACTCCTTCCCGGTAGCATGACGACTCCTCTCTTATTTTCTTATGTGAATTAGTTGAGTCTTAGGGTGTATTTATAGAGTTTTCAAGTTGTTTTGAGCTGTCAGATGCAAACAGGGGGAAAATTAGACCGTACAACACAACAGAAGTCGAACCAGGGTCAGACCCATCTGGTCAGGCCGACCAGGCAAGTCGACCTGCAGGTCGACACCCAGGTCGACTGCGTGGTCGACCTGGGGAGGCCAGGTCGACTGCCCAGTCGACCCTTGGGTCGACCTGGTCACTGGGCGGGAATTTTCCTGCCCAGCCCAGTTTGAGCTCAAAATTTCGAATTTTAAAACTGATCTGAGCTGTTTTTGAATTTTTAAATTTATTCTGAAACTTCTGGAGGTTATAACTCCTTCATACGGAGTCCGATTCACGCAAACTCGGACTCTATCTCAACCAGAATTCCGAGACGAACGCAATGACGTAAGCCATTTCCCTTATTTCTTTCATTTAGAAATAATTATACTTTAATTTAAGAATTTTACTGTTATAGAATACACGGGGTGTTACATACCACGTGTGATGACCCCAAACCCCGACTCCGTGGTGGCAAGGGAAATCTTGGGAATATAACACATAAACAGTAATAGTAGAACAAAAATATAGAATTACACCAGATAATGTATAACAGAATACACTGCATAAATATAATCATCAGAGTTACACAGTATAGGATCACACTTAGTACACAATACAGTTTCAGCTTATATAAATGTCTGTAGCGGAAAAAAAACGTAATATGCATAATAGTGACTGAAACAGCAAAATAGATATGAGAAAGTCCAGCTCCAGCTCTACAGCTATCCAGAATGAGCCAGTTATAACCTGTATACAAGGTTGCCCATGTCGAAAAGAGGGCACCTGAGTTTGCAAGGTGAAACAAACTACGAGTTAGTTATCGGACTGATATGAGAAATCTTACTTAACCTACTTAACAATAAGGCTAATCACTGGACCACACCACTTTCGCGGAATGGGTTTACTCCATTGGATTGCCATTTCAAATCATAAAATAAATCTTTTAACAACACAATGCTTTTTAGAAAAGTGAAGCCATTATAAGACTCGGGTTCCATCACACAATGCAATACAAACCAGAGGATAGAGTTTTACCTTATAATGGCCAAATATGCTTAGTACGAATAAAACAAAAGCATTTGATATTATTACTAGTGCATATATGTTTCAAAAACAAATTTCCATCATAAGTATCAATTATAGACGACATGAGCGTCCCATGCCACTATGTCGCCAAGTATAGGTCTACAATCAAAACCGCATGGGATCGTATTTGGAAATTGGATTTCCGTCATGAACTGAGGCTAGGGATCGTCCTCACTGGCTTCGAGACAATCTAGCCTACCATGTCTCAGGGTCAGAGCGCATCGACCCTTAGGAGCCACTGGGCCGGTCCACTCGATGTGGATTAAAATTCCTGAACCATGCGTTTCCCTACCCTATGGGGCGTAAACTGGTCATATCCCGACCAAACCATAACCTAGGCGCCTCAAAATCCATCATCCACATAAGTAGTGCCAGCTAGTTTAAGCACTGACACCACTTCTAGCTAGAAAGAAATGCACGTCCTCCCTGGATCCTTCTCCCGTTTCTGGTCCATACCGAGGTGTGAGGCTCGCGAATCAATGTTATACACAAAGCTGGCTATGTCAAGCCATGCTTTGATCATCAACGACAAGACTCTTCTTTTCAACAAAAGTCCTGATCACAGCATCTTTGCATGCCACGTTGTCAAACTACAACGTCAGACACACATCCATTTACAAGTCTGTTCTGGGTCTGAACGAAACCGGAGGAACCTTATTCCTCGCATATCCGTACAATCAACACGTACGTCTAGACGGCCACCACTGTAACCCTTTCAAGGTAGATACTCTAATCATGGTCAAAAGAAGCAACCCATCCTTTCGACGTGAGGATCATCGGTCTTGCACCGTCTTCATCTCTTCGACTTCTTATCGTCGATCAATTATTTGAAACGAGAATTAACTCGGTCCTTTCAAATAATTCACGTATATTTAAAACAATGATTTTTAAAGTTTAATTTTCACGTCAAACACATCCAACCATCAAAATAGCTGATAAACCAAGTGAAATCAATTTATCTCCAGCCCATATCGCTATATATATTTTATAACGATTTTTCACTATTTTTATTTATTTAAAAATAGCCCGTTTTAATTAAACGACGTTACGGGCCATAACGCGGCCCTGGCGCTGTTTTCTTCAGATTTGATTTGCACATATCTGAAAATCCAACCGTTGGATCTTAACAAATTTCACACCATTGGAAAGATCTTTCCAAGACGGATCCAACGGTTCCAGTATCGTCAAAATCCGATGGTCGGATCTTTCAGAATAATCGTTTAAAGTTACGATTTCAAAACGCGAACTGCACGGGCTCGATTCGTTTTAATTTAATTTATATATATACATATATATATAATTTATTCGTCGATTCCTATATCGTTTTCACTTCAAATATTTCACTACCACCTTTAAATTTCGGAAAATTTCGCCATAACCTCCTTTGTACGGGCAGCATTGGGATATTTCAAACAGCCTCCCATGGCCCTCACCAATCCAAAAGAAAACGAAAAAGCCAAGCGGCTAGCCAATCGGCTCATAAAATCATTAATACCCAAGCAAAACAGTAAATATGTACCCATTTGTCGGGTATACAATTTTATTCCTCTTCTCTAGCCTCTTTGCTATAACCTGTTCAATAGATATGCATGTATATGTGTGCAATTCGAAACACTCTTCTATTTTCAACTCATGGATATTTATTTGAACAAGTGGTTATTTTAGCACTTCATACTTTATTTAAAAAGTGATATTTTTAGCGAACTAAAATATATTTCAATACATGACTATTTTATTTAGTTCCTATACATGTTAAAAATAATCTTCATAACAAACAAACATTTATTTCAACACTTGTGTATTTTTAGCGAGTCATATACATGATAAAAATGGTATTTTTATCATCAAAAATATTTGTTCAACATATGAATATTTTATTTAGTTCGTAGATATAATAAAGATGTATTTTTAATGTTAAAACAATTTATTTATAACACGAATATTTTATATAGTTCGTATATATAATAAAGATGTGATTTTTATTGTTAAAATCATTTATTTATAACATGAATATTTTATATAGTTCGTATATATAATAAAGATGTGATTTTTATTGTTAAAACAATTTATTTATCCAACACATATTTTATATAGTTCGTATATATAATAAAGATGTGATTTTTATTGTTAAAACAATTTATTTATTCAACACATATTTTATACAGTTCGTATATATAATAAAGATGTGATTTTTATTGTTAAAATAATTTATTTATAACACGAATATTTTTCAACCACAATCCAACAATATCAACCACAAACAATCCTATCAACCATTCGCATTATTCACTAAATTTTTCACGCCAATCACAATAATTAAATATATCGCCCATGGTTTGTAGACGAGGGGAGATATATATATATATATATATACATATATATATATATAACGTATATATTTACATTTCAAGACCATATCGCCGTATATGGTTCATACAACGCATGTACAATTTATACATCACTAATATAATTTATACAACGCTTATACATGTGGTGTACAATGCTTATATAATTTATACTTCGCTTATACAAGTTGTACATCGCCTTTCCAGTCAAGTTTGAATTTAGAAATCTCACATTGCTTTTCGCATTGCCAAAAATTGTTGCAAGCTCCGAAAAATATCCGGTCTCTTCTAGAATGTAGAAGACGTCCTCATGGTCCCGGCATATCCTGTTTCATCGAATTTCGTTAACAAACGAAAAAGATATGATTTTTTTTAAAATCATAAATTGCAGCGGTTTTAAAGTGTCGTAACGGTTCAAAATATAAAACCCGTTACCTCTCTTTTCAGTTCAAAACTAGGTTTGAAGAATTCGCCCAATCCTAAGCACAACGTTACGATCAGCCTTTTCCACGTCGAAGGGCTTGGAGTCGCGCACCCGCGCCTGGGGGTGGGGTCCAGCTCGAGCTCGCACAGAGGGGGAGGCAGCGGATTGAAGTCGACGACTTCAGGGGGATGGATCTCGCGAAACACGAGACGAGAGAGGGAATTCTTGGTATTGATTTGAAGCTCGGGTTGAGATCTTCAAAAAGTTGCGAAGGACCAGGGTGAAATGGTGGGTGGATTCGCTGGAATCGGCAAGGGAATAGGGGAAAAGGATTTCCGTCGAGCGCGAGGGGCTTCAGGGGTTTTTCGGAGATTTTTTTTATTTATGAGCAAAAATTCCTATTGGCCGAGGTTTTATTAAATTTTTAAAATAGTGTTTTCTTAAACGAACTACTTTTCAGACCCAACGACTGTCGTCCCTAGCTAATTACCCCCCATCTCGGACACAATGGGATATGTTTCGTAGGCCAATTCGACTATTTCAGTCAGTTTTTCTTCAAACTAAAATATAAAACATTTAAATTTGGATTTAAACGTACATTTTAATTTGCCGGGGCCACATACTGACTCTAAAAATTACAGAAAAAATATTTTTGGCTTTGTTTTGTCGATACGGTCCCAACAAAACTGATTCCGTCGAATTTGGAGACCGTTTGAAAAATGGCCATTTTCGGGTCGATCCAATTCAAATTAAAATTACCAAAAGTGTTTTCCTTTGCCACGCTCACATATTAATTCCAAAAATTATGGAACTTGGAACCTAGCAATAAACTGACCTCCTGGACCCAACAAAAGTGGTTTCGTCGAAAACGGAGGTCATTTGCAAAATTTCTATTTTTAAGGGCCATATCTATTCTAAATTGACTGTTTAAAATATTCAACTGGCCATATCTCTCAATTCCCACTATGAAATTTCAATTTTTTAGATTCGCAGGAAAGATATACTCCAATAGATTCAAATGCTTTTGGTTTTGCCAAAATCCGCTATATTTTGCATCCTGTGTGTTCAGTCAAAGTTCAGTTCAAATTTTCAACTACTACGCTATTCTAACGTCAAAATTCACCAAAATAGCTAAATTAAAATTTTTTAAATTGGCCCAGATTTTCTGGGTTGTTAAAACCTGCCTGGTTTTGGCGGGAATTTTCCCGCCCAGCTGCCTGGGTCGAATTTCGAACTATTTTGAATTTTTGCTGAATCTTCCGAAGGCCATAACTCTTTCATACGGAGTCCAATTTTTGAAAACTCGGACTCTATTTCATGTAGAATTCTGGGATGAACTCAATGGTGATGTCCATTTTACTTAATTCCTGATATTTAAATTAAATATCCTTGTTTTATTGTCTTAGGACTTTGTCACGAGTCCACTCAACAGGATCTATACACTTGCTTCCCTTCACTACCTAGTAGTCTCTACTAGTCGAGGCTGTGTATTACTAGCCTATACTTCTCTTTTCAAGCAACAATCCTAGGTTTCTCAATGCTTATGCATTCTACGGGAAATTTGTTTTTATTATTATTCCAAGACAGTCCTTGCTATTTACTTCATAGCCTAATATTTTTCTTGTTCTTTCTAGATACTACTCCTCACCTACTCCATTCTTTTTAAAACATGGTTTGGCCTCATTTTTTTTCTTTCAAAATGTGGTACAACTTTATTCTCTTTTCCAAAGCTTGCTTTCGCCAAACCAAAAAAATAATATAATAAAATGTAAAACATTTTTTTTTCCAAATCAAAAAACAGGAGTAGGCAAGGACTACTATCAGGTTTACGTTGTTCCTACTTACAATGTTAATCTAGCTACTCGGTGCTAGGTGTAATCACCTACTCTACTCTTAGTTCCTTCAACTTATTTTGTCTACCCAAAAAAATTCTTTTTTTTAAAATTAGTAATCAAAATTTATAATCAACAGAGTAGAGATTTCAAAACTTTCTTTTCAACCCTTTCATATACTATAATATGAAAACTAGTGAGCTATATATGCTCTATATTATGCACCTTTTTAAATGAGAGAATTCTTTTAAAACAAGAAAACATTGTTTTACAAAATATACCCCGCTTTACTTTAAAAAAAACCCAACATGCACTAAATAATTTCTCAAACACCAAAAATACATTTAAGATTAATACTTGAAAAACACCACAAACTCTTTTACAAATTCAAGTTCTTAAAAGTTTATTATTGGGTTAGAATCAAAGTGGGTCTTTCAACTCAACTATATATGTTCCTAATCCATTGTCCACATTTTAACCTTTTTCTAATTTATAAGGTTTTACTTTTAAACCCACTACTCTGAAATATCATTTCAATTTTCATCCTATGGGATATTTTCTTTCTTTAACTCCAAGTTATATTGTACACTCTCCCAACCACCTAATGGTTTCAAAATTTCTATGTTCGTTCCTTTAGTGTACCAACCAATATCCCAACTCTTCCCACATCTAGTAGGCTACTTTATGGATTTTAGGTTTATATATATATAATATTTATATTTTAGAAAATACAAATACGCTCACTCAATATCTCCCTAGGAACACTAAACCGAAGCTCTGATACCAGATGTAACAACCCGGGTTCCGACGGACCGATTTTTTTTTCAAAATTCCAATCCATTGAAACCTGAGCTGTTCTGCTCTGGTATCCTGCAAAAAAGACAGAGATAAAGAAACATGTCAGAACTCATAAAGCATCTCACAGCGGAAGGAATAAAATATATCGTAATTAAAATATAGCTTTACCTTATTAAACATACTGCTTAACCAGTATCCCAAGCTATCATATCTCTGTCACTACCTAACCTGCGAGTATGTAATGAGGAGGGGGTCAGAATATAAGTTCTGTGTGAATGGGTTTAAACTACAAATGTTGAATAACCCTACATATACCGGTCTGTTGCATTTTCTTGTTTATTAGGTTATTTGTGTTGATAGCCCTTATGGCCTTTACACACGTCGCACCCATCTACTCCCTAGTAGATCAATCTAATATAGTGTATATGTAGCTACCCCTAACCAAGGTATATCCCGCTTGCACGGTCTCCTCCGTATGTATGCAGTCCCTTATCCAACGCCACATGTCGTACAGAATCTCATATATATATGTGTGTGTGTTTGTGTGTGTGTGTACCAACACTACGTCTGCGTAGAACCTTCATTACTATATTATGTAAGCGTTTGGACTGCCACCCTAGGTTCGACTAGGTTCCGTCATCGAGTAATGCCCTCTAGTCTACGATACACCACCTAGAGCGATGTGTATGTACCTAGACTTTCTCCCACGTACGTATCGTCAATCGTACTTACTGTCTATCTGCACATGTTCTCTATATATGCGAACCCGAGTCCCGTGGCAGGGCTAATCAAGAAACATGGAACTCGGTCGGGAGCTTTAAGATACCTGCGGATGCAGATGCTAATGTCTTCCTTTACAGTGGCTATGGTCCCACTAGACCCCTCCCTCAACTAACAAATGAAAGGCACCCATGAAAATAGGAATGAGAACTTAACCTCGGCACAACTACCTGGCCCTCTATGCCCCTCCCTATTGGCCTTACCTCACCCATAACTAGATAGCAAGTATATGGTCTTTTGGAGTTCTCTGCCTTTTCGCTTTTCGTACTGACTGAAGATGGTAGGTAGATGACTAGTTGCTATCACAGGGCACTAAATGGTCTCGTCGACTCACGCTGGTCCATCCTAGTCTTTAGGTTGCCTCCTAATCATTGCAACTAAGGCATACTCTTGGTTCGTAACTGGGCAGACCTTACCTCTGTGAGCCTAGATGGATCATCTGCATTCTCACAGAGGGATACCAAGAGTACCCTATTGCACGTCCCCTGAAGCCGCGTGCTTCATATTCCAGTCCGTTGGAGCCTATAATATTTTCTAGATGGACGTTCGCTCCTCCTCGTATTCTACGGCTTAGCGATGATCTACCGTGTTTGGTTATTCATCCTATATCTGGATTGGTTCAAGCGCATTGTTTACTTAGTTCTTTTAACTAAGGTTTAGTACTTAGTTCTCTTAACTAAGGTTTGATACTTAGTTCTCTTAACTAAGGTTTATTACTTGGTTTTCTTAATCATTCGTCTTCTTAACTAAGGTTTAATACTTAGTTCTCTTAATCATTGTCTACTTAGTTCCCTTAACTAAGGTTTACTGACAAGTTCTCTTTATCGTTCATATTTACATTAGTAAGAGAATAATGCCCTAAGTGTCAATCCCGAAGACCGAGATCAACATCAGATTGACACTCAGAGAATTACTCAACTCAACCAATCTCTTGTTATGTTATTCATATAACTTATGTCATCTTCATTAATAGACTACACATTATCACTTTACAATTTATATCCAACTTATTTGTTTAATACTTAGTTTCCTCTAACTAAGGTTTATTACTTAGTTTCTTTTAACTAAGGTTTGTTACTTAGTTCTCGTTAACTAAGGTTTGGTTACTTAGTTCTCATTAACTAAGGTTTGTTTACTTAGTTCTTCTTTAATTAAGGTTTGGTTACTTAGTTCTCATTAACTAAGGTTTATTTACTTAGTTCTTCTTTAACTAAGGTTTGGTTACTTAGTTCTCATTAACTAAGGTTTGTTTACTTAGTTCTTCTTTAACTAAGGTTTGGTTACTTAGTTCTCATTAACTAAGGTTTGTTTACTTAGTTCTTCTTTAACTAAGGTTTGGTTACTTAGTTCTCATTAACTAAGGTTTGTTTACTTAGTTCTTCTTTAACTAAGGTTTTCCGATGAATTCAAGCATGACTTAAGTTCTTTTTATCAAATGATAACGTATGGGTGCTTTTATACATTTTCAGCTTAGATTAACTTATTTCATGGTATAAGTTGTCCCACCCTTCCAATCTTGTATTACTTCTTAAGTCATTACCTTCCCTTGGTCTACCTATTATTCAATCTTTACATTACCGCAACTTTGGTTTATAATAGGTTGTTAACATTCCCCATCTCTATGTTGGTTAAGTTTACCCAAGTTGACTTAATCCCATTCACCTATTCATTCACATGTTATATTAGTTAAGTGTTGTCTATTCATTCATGTTAACTTAACCCTCCCACATATCATGTCATATTGGTTAAGTGTTGTTAACCCTACCATACTTAGCACGTGTCATTAGCATTAATTAATTATTAATGCACCGACATCTCACATTAGACCTATTGTTGCGGTTGCTGGAAGTGCCGGTCGGTTCCGGGCAGGCTTACACCACAACTCAGTCTAACCTTGGGTTCAAGCACGTTATGACTAACTTCTCACATTAGACCCTATTGTTTGCGGTCGCTGGATGTGCCGGGCGGTTCCGGGCAGTCTTACACCACAAACTCAGTCTAACCTCGAGTTAGCCATGTTTCATATTTAGCTAATTAACAGTTCATGTCAATTCTAGGTGTCGTATGCTACTTACCAAATTCACAAATATGTTCATGTTCAAGTTATGCCAATAGTGTCAATTTCATGTTTATTCCCCAAATTACCCAAACTTTAAGTCGTATATTCCAAATTCACTTATAATCATATTCATGCATATTCCATGTTATAATTAATTACCCAAACCACATATTTATTCATACCAAATTACAGATAAATTTCACATCACATGTTATCCAATTACATGCCAATCGTACTAAATTATACAGATTCCATATCCAATTTACTTATGCAAATCTACATAAATTGAATGCTTTAGTATAGTCATACCCATAATTCAATTTCAAATTATACATCAATACTTCCAATCCACATTATGCCCAAATAACCCATTTCCCTTCTTAATTTCTCATTCACGTTTAAAATGCATATATCCATGATAGGCGAAGGCTCGAGATAGCCTAGCTGTAAAAATAAAAAGGGGAAAGAATAACAAGGAGAGAATTAAATGTAGGCATAAATAAAATAACTGATCTTTATTGAATTAACATCATATTCATTGTATGTATACATGGGGAATGGCGAACGATATTCATAACATTATACAACAAATATAATTTAAAGTCCACTCACCTTGACTGGATTGGAGAAATAAATGATTGGTTGTTGAGGTAAAACGTTGATGCAAAAATGTTGAATCGATGTTGATTAATTTTATCTAATTGATTGTAGTTGAAGCTCTAATCTTTGATTTGAATTGTTGATGAAGAACTTGCAATTTAGTTTAGGGTTTTGGGGCGGCGGCCATGTTTGGTTGAAGTTTAGCGGCATGGCGATGTCAGAAGGAATTGTTTATGAATTAGTTTAGGTTTAGGCACTATTTTATAGGTGTAGAGAGTGTATTAGGACCATTAGATTAGCCCAGAAGCCATCAGAATCACACAAACACAGCAAAACACGTCACAGGGCAAAACTGCCCAGATCTGGCCAAAACAGGACCCAGGTCAACCCCAAGGTCGCCCCCCCCAGGTCGACTCCCAGGTCGACCTGCCTGGTTTTGGCGAGAATTTTCCCGCCCAGCTGGCTGGGTCGAATTTCGAACTGTTTTGAATTTTTGCTGAATCTTCCGAAGGCCATAACTCTTTCATACAGAGTCCGATTTTCGAGAACTCTGACTCTATTTCATGTAGAATTCCGGGACGAACGCAATGGTGATGTCCATTTTACTTAATTCCTGATATTTAAATTAAATATCCTTGTTTTATTGTCTTTTCCATTACGTACACTATCATTAAATTAATCTTTTCTTCTCTTTCACGTATTAATTAATTCTCATTGTACATCACCATTATTTACCTATTTATGCATATATACATATTTTTACATATTTTCAGTTATATTAAAAAAATGCGGGGTGTTACAGAAATCACCTCATACATTCTCATACAAACATATATGTGTTAGGGTTGTAGGCAAAATCCGATATTGAGAGGAGCATAAGGTAGAGAGGGAGAGTAGAGAGCTTACCCATATCTTAGAATTGGATTTGCACAAGAATTGAGCTTGGATTTGCAAACCCTACCCTTGGAATTTCTATTTCCCTTTCCAAATCCCCATTTTCTATTTCTTTGTTGAAGGAGAATGAATGAAGAGAAGGAGGATGGCTTGGGGGTTATATGAGGAGCTAGGTTAGCTCAACCAAGACCCAACCAAGGTGCCAAAATTCCGAATCTCGGAACATATCGAAGCTTATAGTCAAAAAGGTCGTAAACGATGATCCGGACTCAATGGAAGTGGTTTCGAGTCCAAATTCATCCATATGAAAAATGTGACTTTTCGGATATACATCGATTAACGATTAACGACGCTATATTTAAATATATTATCGTGGAATGAGCGGGTTATTACAGACTTCCCTCCTTACAAGAATTGCATCCCCGCAATTCCTTAAGATTGAAGTAATAAGTAACAACCAAAAATAATACTATAAAGTGGTACCACAAGAACCGACACGAAATGAAAAAATCACACCAACGGCTAGGTGAGATCCCAATTTCGTCTCGCAAGATCATAAAAACTAGAGTTCAATCTCGAACTTCATTACGCATGAAGGTAGTCATCCCAAATGGGTAAAATAATTCCAGAAAAATTCATAAATGCTATGAATTCGAATAGACTCGCCTTTCTTAGTATGATTCTCAAGGAAAGAGAATCGATAGAATGCACAAAAACCATGCGAATCTAATTTGGAATTTCAAGAAGCAACGAGACTGCGTCCTACAGACGCGAGATATCCATAGTAGATATTTCTCTTAGGATATGAGATAGGTATTTACGATGGTTGACTAATCCATCCCCAAACTCAATCACGGCGATATAGCGAGCACCAAACTTCAGCACATTAGTCTTGCAACAAGGTGGCTGACACCCACAAAAGAACAACTCAGAGATTCCAACGAAGTTAGCTAAAGAGAGAAATTCTCGAAGGAATAAACAATTCTAATATCAATGTTTCAAGGTTGGTAACGAAATATCAACGAACTATTCAAGGAAATCGATTTCTAACCAGGTACCAAATCTCATTTAGTAACCATAAGGACGAATCATTAGGAATTATATGAAATTCCCAATATTCAGGAACTCGAGTATCAATTTTAGAAAATCGGACACATCGAGAAGATGATGGATGAGTAGTGCACAACTTACCACTTCGGGACAAAAAGGATTTAAGATAATTTTCTGCCAAATTTATCAAATCACAAAAACATCAACAATTAATCAAAGAAGCAAAGGACAATTTCTATAACAAGACGAGATTAAACCAAAGAGGTCGTAATCCCAAAAAAAAAATGATTGACAAGAGTTAACAAACATGCGGAGACAATTGTCAATCCCAATGATTCAAACAAACAAAGGAGGAATATCAAAAGAGCTCATCCTTTCGATATTCATTTCTAAGAACAACGCAAGGCTAAGTCCATAAGTGAATTGACTATAGCACTTCCGGATGATCGACTAGATCAAAGATTCAAAGTAAGGAATTATAGAGTTTGTCGTGGATCGCAAAACCCAAATCTCCCTTTCCCCCACGGGGTTCCCATTCACTCGAGTGATCGTTCACTAGAGAAAATAAGGAGACCAATGGAATCCCATGAGTACTAAATTCTCTTTAGAAAATCGAAACAAGGATTAGGAATTAGGCGAGATTTCTTAGTGATTGTGAATATCGAAAATCAAAGATCTGAAATCCAGGAACACGAGACATAAATAAATAACTTTTTGGGTTGTTCCTGGAGTTATATAATTTACTCAAAGAAAAGATTCAAGATAATTTCTAATTAAAAATCTTGAACCACTCAAATTCTTAGAATTGTTCCAAGGAAATCTAGAAATAAATTATCTAGAAAAATAACAAACGATTACGAAAAATCGCAAAAACCCCAAAATATTATTATTTTGATTAACTTATTAGGAGAATTTTAATTTTAGGAATCATTTCGAATGTCGGATTGTCACATAATGGTGTTTAGGAATTCCAAACTACAACATGGCGTCCCATATCTCGTTCGAGATCCTTAACGCACCCGAAGGACAAGATAACACAAGAAAGTCCTCACAATTTCTAAACGTTCACGCAGATCTTGCGAAAATATAAAAATTCAATAAATCGTTCGGGATGGCATAAAGGATATAAAATTCCTTTATCAACTTACGAATAAAACACAAATGATATCTTTTGATAACGAAGAACACGATCGACGTATATCAAAAGAACATAAATAAAATAATCTCTGAACAAGGTAAATGACATGAAGGAATTAATGACACGTACCTTGACTCAAGAAAATGGATCACAAGGAGCGGGATGCTTTCCCTCGTTCTTAATCTTGAGTTTGGAACACACGATACATTTGTTGAGTTAATTTAGCAAAAATGCTTGCTGACTCACACCGGCACAACGAGGTAACAAATGAGTTGTTTTAGCTTGAAGGCTTGGTGATCTCACACCGAACTAGAACTATATAGCTGACAATAAGGGGGTAGATTTAGTCACAAAGACATGGTATCTCCATACCGACTGACAAGTGATCAATAGACCATGCTAGGTATGTAACGACGTACGAAGCAATCTTAACTAGAAATCAAAAAAATATCTGGACCAAAGGTGCTTACGACTTGCGTAACGACGCACGGGCAAGATATCCAATGATCAATCAACTACAAGGATCATAAATGATCAACAAGATAAGTGTAATACACAATAGGATAACTAATAAATAAATTTAGCCGAACGAATTGTTGAATCCTACTCGAATATTCAAAATGGTTATTATCATAGTTTTCAAATGCGCAAGTCCTGTAATTATCCATCAAAGCAAACACAAGGGTCCACAGTCCTCATGTTTACTAAGGCGTTTATTTAAATTTCTCGTATGATTGAAGTAGTCATGACAATGTCAAAATACGATCACCGAAGCGGTCGACAACTTGAAATTTACGTTTTAATAACGTAATTTATAGAAAAACAAACGCAATTAGCAACTCGAGTCAAAGAATGAAACATAAGCACCAATAGAGCATACGGGCCCTAGATGGACTACAGAAATCAACCCGAAGAAGACGAGTCGATAAATATTCTAAAAGACTAAAAATAGGCCACTTGAGACATAATCACCCCTCCCGTAGGAGGGACACTGGGTGAACCGGCACTTGCACAGCTACGACCATCTATTTCTATTCTTTAAGGAAAAAGAAGGAGAAAATGGTTAGTCTCAAGTTGAATTTAAACGATGCGAATTCAATCAAAAATGGAATCGTATAGGAAGATAAGCTATGACGGGTCTTAAGACTCTAACTAAAACCCTAAAGCACGATTCCCAAGAGAGGCTTAAGACAATACCATCGTCATACTATCTTACACTGTTCTGAAAATTGGCTATGATACCAACTGTAACGCCCCGCCTCTATACCCACTATCGTCCAATTCATTTCAGAGAAATGTCGTAGACCATAGCGGAGAATGAGGTTTGTGAAGAGCGACCAATTATATGATTGCTCCACATGAGGAATGCACATCGAATTCTAATACCAATTAAAATTTTGACATGACCATTCAACCCATAGGGCAACTACACAACGACTATAAATAATCCGGAAGGCAGTATAAAATAGACAACAACAATAATATATGTCACAGCCAGACATAGAATAATCATATCACAAAGGCGGAATAGATATGAATAAACCAAGAATGTGTACGACAAGTTAGTGGTCAACAAAGATCCACAGAATCCCAAAAGAATAAATACATGTACCATGATCTAACTAAAGTAATATGTACACAACGATAGATAATGTCATAGGTACAAAAGTACATAAAACTGCGGAGACAGAGTAGCAAGCTGAAAGCGGAAGATCAATCCTGCGATGAGTCCCAAAGGAGTACCTAAAATGACTCGGTGGTCTGACCCGAGTATTATTTATAAGAATAAATAATAAATGGATCAGTCTAGCTGTACTTATCAAATAAACTGAGATAATACGAGATACAACACAAGATGACATGATTCTAATAATAATATCAAATCATAAATAAATATGAACCATGGCATGTAAACACATTCAGTAAATGGCAGTGGAATGTCATCACACAAATATCTCTAGATAATCTCCTAGCTAATGTGGAATGGAACATTCAAATAATAACACACAATACGAAATGACAGCGGAATGCCAAATAAATCTAATGGATGCCATATGCATCAAAATAAACAAGGAATGACAATGTAATGTCAAATACATGTCAAATTGATGACCATCGCATCAAAGTAATCAAGAATCCAGAAATCACTAGAAATCCAGAAAACATCATAAAGAGGCCTGTCCCAGATGAGATACGATCTCTAGGTATAGAACCCATATGTTTGAGCCGAAGCTCCCCACAAAGCCGAGTCGTGACCCCGGAAGAGAGAAACACATAAATCATGAATCCCTAGAAATACAGAAAACATCATAAAAAGGCCTATCATAGATGAGATACGATCTCTAGGTAGCGAACCCATATGTTTGAGCCGAAGCTCCCCACATAGCCGGGTCATGACCCCGGAAGAGCGAAAACACATAAATCGTGAAATCTCTGGAAAACATCATAAATCATAGAAAGTTGGACCGAAGTCCCATAGTGAAATACAAGAATCGTAAATCCCACTTGGGCGATCGAGGACCACAAAACATAAGTCATAAATGGACCGCATCAGTCTGTTGAGTATAAATTACATACTTAATATAAAAAAATAGCTAAATGTCCCATAACCACTTGCTATTCTCAAATCTTTTCAAACCCGTTGTTGATTCATACTAAAAACAACAATAATCATCACATCGTGTTCGAACGTAACGTGTCCAAGAGTTATTCGCCGAAGTAAAGATATAAGGGGTCATAGTCCTCAGTTTTACTAAAGTAAATAAACTAAATTTCTCGACCGATCGAGTAAAGAGGATCCGTACACACTAATAGATTGGAATCCGTAGAAGAATTCGTAGTCCATTAATAATATATAGACCCTCGCATAAGTCCGACGTGACAATGTACACGAGAACGATTGCCGAAGCGAATCGATTAAGGGAATTCACATTGCAATAACGTAAATTCAATTCATAAATCATCAAATATAAATTCGATAAGTCGAATAAATATATAGCTCGTTAGTGGATTCTATAACGTTAGAAAACGATTAGGAACCACGCTGGAGAGACAAGAAACAAAGACACAAAATTAGGTGCCACGGATCAAAGAACGATCACCACGGTGATCGATAAATGTGTAATTCACATTACAACAACATACATGAATTCAAAGGGATAACGTTTGTAATTTTGATCAACGAACGAATCAAAATCCCAAACTAGCACCCGAAGGTTCTAAACTATATCGGAATAAACTCAAAGGATATCGAGTCGATAATTCACGTTTTAACGGCGCAAATCATATTAACAAGAGTATCGAATAAATTCGATATACAAAATAGAGCGCACGGGCTCTGGAATAATCACTTATTCAATTCACATCATAAACAATGTGAATAGGCCAAAAAGAATCAACATAGGAAGAATCAATTGAGAATCAAATTCGATGAATCGAGCTGCTGGAATCTGTGAATTCGTGAAGCTGAAGTTCACAAATGAAGTCCGAACGGTCCGAGCTCCAGCCGGGAAAGAGCCTGGATGGGCCTAAATTGTTAACCGTGGTCCCCACTGGTCAACAGCAGTTTTTAGGCGATAACGTCTGTCACCCCAAGGACTGACGTCTGTTGTCATGAAAACTGTTTTCGAAGAGTTTGGACAGACGTCTGTCCATTTTTGGACAGACATCTGAGCTGAAGCAATTATTGTTTTTGCTCCTCAAACATTGAGATACGTCTTTCCCCCTCCCGGACAGACGTCTGAGCTGAAGTATGACCTTTTTGTGTTTAGGAAATGAGCTGCAAACGGCTCTCGGACGAGGTCGCATCAATAGTGATGGCTTACAACATTTTCTAAGTGAAAATGAAGCATCAATAACACGCCGAAGCAACTCATAACACCAAAAATACATGTACAAACATATATATATATATATATATATATATATATGGGAATTGCCATGGTTTTGATTATATATTCAAAAATGAACAAATTCCAAACCAAATCATACCGAAGCGGTTTAAGCGACTTGCGAAGACTTAGAACTTTGTCGGGGGACAATGGAGTTTCACAACATCACCCAATCAACTCATAGTATACAGATTAGATGATGTGGACAATCCTTATCATAAATTTCAATTCAAGGAAACATAAACACATGCAATCGGCTAAGTTACACTAACCTACCTAATTCAATAGCATATGCAAACTCAAATAAATTTTAAATTACACTTGTACAAGCCAATGGTTTGTGGCATAGATGTGAGTTCATGAAGAACTCACCTTGGTTTCAAATGATGAAGAACAAGGACACAAATGAGCAAAGCTCCTCTCTTTCATCAATTGCACCTCCGAAATCACCTCATACATTCACATACAAACATATATGTGTTAGGGTTGTAGGAAAAATCCGAAATTGAGAGGAGCATAAGGTAGAGAGGGAGAGTAGAGAGCTTACCCATATCTTAGAATTGGATTTGCACAAGAATTGAGCGTGGATTTGCAAACCCTAGCCTTGGAATTTCTATTTCCCTTTCCAAATCCCCATTTCTGTTTTTTTGTTGAAGGAGAATGAATGAAGAGAAGGATGATGGCTTAGTCGTTATATGAGGAGCTAGGTTAGCTCAACCAAGACCCAACCTAGGTGCCAAAATTCCGAATCTCGGAACATATCGAAGCTTATAGTCAAAAAGGTCGTAAACGATGATCCGGACTCAATGGAAGTGGTTTCGAGTCCAAATTCATCCATATGCAAAATGTGACTTTTTGGACATACATCGATTAACGATTAATGACGCTATATTTAAATAAAATATTTAAATATATTATCATGAAATGAGCGGTTTGTTACATGCTATTTCTATTGATTAACATCTGTGGATGCAAGAAAACAGGTTGGAGGAATCCAACTAGATTCCCCAACATTTATATTGTTGATTTTCATATGTGGCATTATATGATGTGACAAATAAAGTATGGTTGATTATTATGTGTTTGGAATGTCTGAACGACATTGACTAGAAATAATTGTTATTTAAATACCGTAAAAAAATATTCGAATATATTGGAAAAGAATTTGGGGTTTTAAGAAGGGAAATCATTTTTAATTGAAGTGGAAGTTCGATTGGGCTAGAATATAATAACTTGTTTTAATTATATTAAAACATGTGATTCAATTTTAAACAATATTTATAAATGAATCGAAATGATTATTATTAAATAATTTGAAAAATATAAATTGAAGAAATGAACTTGTTCAAAAGGAAATGGGAAATCATTTCAAAAGAAAACAATGAAATTATTTCATTGTTCAAAATTTATATAGAATGGAACTAAATCCATAATGATTTATAATTAAAATTCGGATTTGTCGAATATTTTAAGTAAGATGTATTTATAGAAATTATATATTATATAATTTAATAAGAGAATTAATATTTGATTTGAAACCAGTAATTTATAATTGATTATGTAATCGAGGTTTAGTTATAATTTTGATATTAATTAATTAACAAGAAGTTGACTGGTAAATGGAATTTTTGAATATGAACTTATCAAATAATTCAATAATTGAAATTACAACCTGTTATGTTATTTATAAATCATATCAAGATTTAGATTGAGATATCGAGTTCGGATTTCTACAAAGAGATAATATTCATGTTATAAAGTAAATAATGATTTTAAAAGCAAACGCTTTGCAAATTGAAATGGGTAGAAAAAGGAAATTGATAAATGTTTTGGAAGTGAATTTAAAAATGAATGTAGAAATCGAGTTAACCTGAAACGGTGAGTTTATTCTGAACTTCGGAACGTTAATCGAATACAGATTATTTGAAAAGGAGTTATAAGTGAAATTTGATTATATGGAATTAAGGAAAGAAATAATTACTTTCCGACTTTTATCAAGATTTATGTAACAACCCGGAAAACTAGAACCAATTTAAAATTTTTATGTTGGCTATTTTAACGAAATTTGAATATTTGAAATGATTTATTTTAAATAATTTCGTCTATAATTTTTTTTGAATAGAATTAGAACATATAAATTTATTTAAATCGAAGTTAGAATATAAATTTTTATTTTAATTATAAAATGAATTGGAAATGGAGCAGCAGTTTGAAAATTCGATTTCAAATTTCAATTAAATGTACAGGATTCAAAATAAATTAGATTTCAGTAAAACAAGAAATATATGAATCTGTTTAAAAATATCTTTCTAACGGATGTGAAAATTGAAATTTCATAGCGGAAATAAAATGTTATGGCCAGTAAAATATTCAGAATAGGCGCTATGGAATTTAATATAAATAAAGCCGTTAAAAATAGATATTTTGCAACTGGCCTCCGTTTTCGATGAAACTACATTTTGGGATCTGGAATGACAAATTATTGCTAGATTCCAAAATTTATAATTTTTGGAATTAATATGTGAGCGTGGCAAAAGAAAACGTGTTTTGTCAATTTCAGTCAATTTGGATCGACCAGAAAATGGCCACTTTTCAAACGGTCTCCAAATTCGATGAAATTAGTTTTGTTAGGACCGTATCATCAACCCAAAGTTAGAAATAATTTTTCTGAAATTTTTGGAGTCAGTATGTGGCCCCGATAAATTGAAATGTATGTTTAAATTAAATATATATTGATTTACAATTTAATTTAAAGAAAAACTGATCATAACAGTCGAGTTGGCTTATGAAACATATCCCATTGTGTTTAGAATGGGGGTATAGCTAGGGGAGACAATCGTTGGGTTCGATTTGGAGTCCGAGCGAAAATGTAACTTTTTTAAAATTAAATAATTAAATAAATAAAACTTGGTCAACGCTTTTACACTTTTTCCCCTTACCGTTCATTTCAAAATCGAAAAAGTAAATAAAAAAATCATCAAATCATCACTGCGATGGAACCCTAGCCCGCCGCTGCACCTGTCGCATCGCCATTGGAGGAGCCCCACCGCCGCGCTGACGACTTGTAATGACCCGCATTGGCAGAGGTATTTTAATTAATTTATTTAATTATATCAATGGTGGTATTAGAGGATTTAATGGTCATGGAATTTAATAATGGTGAATATTTAATTAAAATAATAAATTAAATAATATATTTAATTCTGAAATGATCAGAATTGGATGAAATGGCAATATGGTGTGAACCGGATCATCTGTGATAATTAATTCAGCTTGGAATTTAATTTGAATGACGAATATATTCAATCGTCGACAGTTGAACGTATAGTTTATAATATAATTATAAACGAGCTCAAAATGGCGCTGCAGTTCACGATTTGGCGATCTGAACTTCAACTGGATGTACAGGATTCGTTTTAAGCCGGATTTCTGTAAAACAAGAAACGTGTGGAGCTGGTGGAGTATATCTTTCTAGTGGAAGAGAAAAATCGGGATTTCGTCGTGTAGATTTTGATATATGTCCAAATCAAATTTCAGAAAAGTCGCTGTGGAATTCCTTTATAATTTATAAAGGAATTATTTATATTTTAAAATGGATTTTCGATATAAATTGAAATATCGAAATAATCTGGAATTCGAGATATCAAACTGTAAAATCTGATATGATATTCTGGAGTTGTACGATATCACATGTGAAGATATACGATAATATAAATTTATTTATATTTAATTTAATTATATTTAAATATATTTATATATTTAAATGGGTCATTCAGAGCTTTAAAAATACGTTGTGTGAGCATACGGAGTCGGAACTAGACGAAACCAGTTTCATTGGGACCGTAATGTCAAACTCTAGCAGCATGTCAGTTTTTGTGATTTTTGGATATCGTGTATGGTCGCAGTGATTTTTAAGGACCGAAGACAAGGAGAAAAATGAGAAAATAAAATACGAAAATCAAGTCGAAATATCCCCTTTATTTTTCTACAATCCAGCACAGGCCACTGGGCCTTCGGTCTCAACCGCAACCAAAACCAACCCAAACAGGGTATGAAACCCGTCAAGAACGGACCACAGAAGCAGAATGAAGACTAAAACGGGAATATACCAAGAATATTCTCTCTAGAAAATATCTAGATATTTGTTGAGCCTATAAATACTCCTTAACCACCATCCTAAACCTAATTATAACTTCTGTAAAAGTGCCGCAACCCCAAGCTGATTCATACAGTGAAAAACATCCAAAGAAAATTCAAAGTAAAATCAAAAGAAATCAGAAAAAAAATCCCAAATGAGTTCATTTGTGTTCAGTGAAGAAAGAGTTTCATTCTGGTGTGAAAATCGTGAAGAGCGATGCCCACCGTCGACTAGGGCTCCTATTTCCTCGGGATTGAAGCACTGCGGTGCAAGGCAGAGGCCGTATTTGTATTGCTGAGTGGGTTTAGCATCTTGTTGATGGGTTTGGTGGTGAATCGATGCGGAAATGGTTCGGTGGTTTTTCGTGGAGCATGTTTTTGCTGTGACGACGGGAGGAAGAGGTGATGCTCGAGTTGATCGAGTTGGGGTCAGGCAGGTAGAGGGAGAGGTGGCGAAACTGACGGTGGAGGCGGCGGTCGGAATAGATGAACGGAGGAGGGAGCGTGGGAGGTCAAAAGGAGGTCAACGTAGAGGTTTTTGGTTCTGAAGCGGACGATGTGGGTTTGGGGGAAAACAGAAGGGGTCGGATTTTTAATTTAAGGGGGAAATGGGCTGTCGGGCCAAGGGAGGAAGGTGAGCCCAAAAATAATTTAAATTCCAAGTTATTTGTTTCAATTCTTAAGTGTAAACTTGTATTGACCATAACTTGCTCGTACGTTACCGGAATCTAGCAAAACAAGATCCGTTGGGATCGTATGAACGGGAGCAACACAATGAGACTGACCGGGAGTGAATCCGAGCTCGTTACAATTTATAGCAAAATAAATTGTCCATCTGAATCAAATCAAGTGATGGTTATCGTTATTAACGATGATCGTCCAATGTGAGTAAATCTCACTAACTTTGAACAGTTTATAATTTCATGTTGTATTTTTAGAACTGTTAGATATTGGCTGATTGACTGTGTGTTGATTGTTTGATTGAACTGCTAGTCAGTTAGTTGAATTTTCTATATTGATTATGTTTAACAGAATATATAAAATGGAACTGAAAGTGATGTTATCTATATTGTTTAACATCTGTGATGCAGGGAGACAGGTTGGAGGAATCCAATTGGATTCCTCAATATTTATTTTTACTGTTTTCATATATTGTGATATATGATGTGTTATATAATCTGTTATGGGTTATGGGTGTTGGAATGATGTTGATCATTTTATTCGATATTTTAAATATCATAAAAGACCTTGGGAGGTAAAAATAATTATTTCAATGTATATTGAAATAAAAGGGATTTTATAAAATCAACAGATTTTATAAAAGGAAATATTTCGAAAGTAAATAAAAAGGGAAAACTGTTTTTAAAACGAATAGAGTTTTATAAAAGGGAAATCATTTGTAAAGTGAAGAACTGTTACGAAAAGTAAATCTTTATAAATGAATAGTTTATTCGAAAAGTAAAAAAAGAGTTAATCGATGTTAGTTTAATCGATTAGAGTTAAAGTTAAAAGGAAATAATCGATGTTAGTTTAATCGATTAGAGTTATAGTAAAAGGAAATAATCGATGTTAGTTTAATCGATTAGAGTAAAGTAAAAGGAGCTAATCGATGTTAGTTTAGTCGATTAGAGTAAAGTAAAAGAAGCTAATCGATGTTAGTTTAATCGATTAGAAATAAAGTTAAAAGGAAATAATCGAATATAGTTATTCGAATAGGAAGTAAAAAGGAGTTAATCGATGTTAGTTAATCGATTATAGAAAGTAAAAAGAGTTAATCGAATATAGTTATTCGAATAGGAAGTAAAAAGGAGTTAATCGATGTTAGTTAATCGATTATAGAAAGTAAAAAGAGTTAGTCGAATATAGTTATTCGAATAGGAAGTAAAAAGGAGTTAATCGATGTTAGTTAATCGATTATAGAAAGTAAAAAGAGTTAATCGAATATAGTTATTCGAATAGGAAGTAAACAAGGATTAATCGATGTTAGTTAATCGATTATAGAAAGTAAAAAGAGTTAATCGAATATAGTTATTCGAATAGGAAGTAAAAAGGGGTTAATCGATGTTAGTTGATCGATTATAGAAAGTAAAAAGAGTTAATCGAATATAGTTATTCGAATAGGAAGTAAAAAGGAGTTAATCGATGTTAGTTAATCGATTATAGAAAGTAAAAAGAGTCAATCGAATATAGCTATTCAAACGAGGTTTAAGTAAGGAAAATAGTAAAAGGAATATAAAGTGAACTTTGCCTATTTCAAAGTTAGAAATGTTGTTCAGTTAAGGTCTGAGGGGTAGTTCTACCCCAACTTGATTGGCTTTGTTTTTAACTGAGGAATAGTTAAGGTTCGACAGTAAAGGAAATGGTCTGAGTTGGCATAGCAATGTTTGTTTAAACATCTGTCTAAGTCCAATGAAGAATCTTTGGAAATGTTTTCTAAATAAGAAACCAGAAATGTTTTCTAATAAAGAAAACAAGAAATGGAAATGTTTTCCATTGTTAATAACGTATATTTTCCCAATTTAGAAAATAAGGAATATTGAACGTAGGGGAAACATGAGATAAGTAAATTAATGAACTAAAGAGATGAATGTTGAATGATGTTTGATTGATATAAATTTCCATCTGGAAATAATATCGTTGTTTGCACACCTGTTTTTATTCGATAGTTAAATCACAGACTATCGAAGTTTTGACCATTTTAACGTTGTTAATATGGAGAGACCGGTTGGATTATTATCCAAAGAACCACTCTGTATTGGCATAAGCGTTGCGAATCATATATGCCAAAGGAAATTGAAGACGGAGTTATGCAAGGGCTATCCTGTTTACAGAATAGTGCCTTCGGTTCATCCTGTTCCTGGATGACTTGTATGGACGGATGTCTGACAGAGTATGTCCAGACGATCACGTATATTGATTTCTCCAACCATACCAAGAGTGGAAGCGGAGAAGGAAACTTCTTTTAGCTAACACATAATGTATTGTTGTAGACGTCAATCGGTGATTTTATGGATTTGATGATGTGGCATTCAAAGTGAATCTGATGTGATGATAAAGCGTAGCTTCTAGCCTCACATCCCGTAAATGACAGAAATCGGGCAGGCAGCATGGCTAAGTCGGTCGCACCGAAGTAGGGTGTATAATCACCTGATCTAGAGTTTCATTCATTTCTAAAAATCTATTGTTGGTGCTGTCCCATTCGGGAAATGGTTGCTGATCCCAGCCGTTGGTGATATACATTCAATACGCTCAAGCGAAATGAGTGGTCGGTCATGTGTGGCCGGGTTGCAAGATGTTCTTGTTGAACCCAGTGTATTCCTCTCTAGAGGTACACGAGCGAAAAGGTGGTTCCATACCTTGTCATAGTTGGAAATCCATTACCCAATACGTGCTTGCGGTTTTGAGTTGTATACTATATATGTAGAACGTGAGATGAAAGCGTTTCTGCTAGATGATTATATATACTGTAGTTGATAGACATTATTATAATATCAAAAGGTTTTTGATATAAAGTTATTTTGGATTCTCATAAGGGAAAAACCCGTTCCGTTATGCGGCGTGGTTTTATGAGATATCGTGTACTTGTTCGAACTGTTTTTAAACTGTTTTACTCATACCAGTCCCATGAATGACCCGGAGTTTACTTTGTTGTTTTCCCTAAACTCTTGGGTGCCTAAATTTGTACGGGCAGTCAAGTAGTCGGGATTTACAGATATACTGGAAGAGCTTGGAGCAGGAGGCTTCAGGATCATATAGCTATAGTTTATTTCCGCTGTGTTATAAGTGTTGTACTTTGATAATGATATGTATATTCAAGTACCAAGTTTGTATTTCAAAGTTATGTTATGAAATATATTTATTCGTTCCACTGTGAGATTCGTGTTACTCTGATGTTGTGTTCTTCTTCTTCTTCTATTCTAATTTTCTATCTTATCTTTCCTCACCCTCTAATTTCTTTCACTAATTACCAGGATTTTTCGACATTTTGGTTATCGACATCGCGCTTATGTCGATAACCAAAGTCGCTCAAAATCCGGGTCGTTACAGTTGGTATCAGAGCTTAAGTTAAGAATTTACTTGGCTCTGTGGCGTGACTCGGTAGAGATAGGGTTAGTAATACCCTAGACTGAGATTGAGTGTATATATACGAGTGAACGTATTTGTTATTGGTAAAAAAATTGTTTTATATTATGGGGATTCATTGGTTGAGTTGTTTATGAGTTCTGGTCGATCAGTTTGATCCACTGTATCGGTAGGGATTTTGTAAACACTTGAATACGATGGGTCGTCACGATATGTTTTGAAAAGAGGGTAAATTAAAATAAGTTTACCCAAGGTATATCTTGATATAGAGAAGATATATATATATCAAAATTACAATATAATGGATATATTGGTTGTTATTATAATCGAGTAAGATTATAAATTAAATGGTTATGTGAATAACCAATCAGAATTCATATAAGTGAAGTGCGTGAAATCAGATGAGTTAAATCTGAAATTTTAAACCAGAAATTGAGTTAAAATTCTGGACAATTGGATAAGTGTTTGTAAACGGATTTGAATTGGAAATAAGGAAAATTTAAGATCCTAGGAGATTTTAAATTGTTTTACAAGCAGTGTGAATTATATTTTGAAATGAATTTCAAAGTGGAAATGTTTAGAAATGGTTTTATAGTATTGAACTCACTTCGATCGCTGGAAAATAGATTCTGATGATGACAGCTGCATCATCAGTATTCATTTTCGAGTTGTAAGTGACGAATTACTACCAGAGATACTGTTTTGAATTTGTTTTGGGAAAGACAAGTTGTGTTGAATTTCAAAATGGGATTTGAATAATGGAATTGGAATTTTTAAATAGATTTGAAATATTAACTTGTTTTAAAAAAAAACGAGAAGTCCTTTATAAACGAAGTTTACAAAAAGTTCTTTTATAAACGAAGTTTATAAATGAAGTGAAGAGAATTATCATTTGGATAATTCAGAAATAAATACAAGTGTGAAATTGAAAGGAAAAACCTATTTTCCAAAGGTGGAAATATCGATTTCAAAAGGAATTGAAATCAAGGCTTATTTAAAGAATAAATAAAGAAAGTTTCAAAAGGGGATTTGAATATAGAAATTCAAATGAGATTTGAATAAAGAAGATTTAAATAATGGAAAATTGAATATAGAATTCAAATAGAGTTGAAATAGCAATTGGAATATATAATTCAATGGAATTCAAAATATAGGATTTGAATATCGAAAGTGAAAATGAAATTTGAATAAAGAAGATTCAAATAGAATTGAATTTGAAATTTGAATATAGAAGATTCAAAGGGAATTGAAATGAAATAAAGAGAATTCAAATAGATTTGAATTTAGAAATTCAAATGGAGTTTGAAAATAGATTTGAAATGAAATTCAAATATAGAATTTGAATAAGAGAATTGAAATGGAATTTTAATATAGGAAATTCAAATAGAATTGAAAATGAAATTCAATTAGTTGATAAACAAGTTAAACCTATATTTGAACATGTATATTCAAATAAAAAGGTGAAATGGGCAAACCAGTAATTTGAAAATCACTTAACGAACTAAGTTAAAATGATTGGATTAAGTTGAAATGAATTAGAAATGTATAAATATACATGAGATATGTATGGATAAGATATGAAGGTATATAAATATAATGCTCGACGAAAAGGTATGTATTTAATTCATATATGAGATTTTATGCGCCGTATCGGCTAGCCACTTGGCTTTTCTTTTTCTTTTTGATTGGAGAAGGCCTATGTGGCTGTTTGGGGATTTTTCCCGATGCTCCCGGTACAAAGGAGGTTATGGCGAATTTTTCCGAGAATTTAAGGAGTTAGAATATTTTTAAGATAATTTGATAGTTAGAAATCAACGTATCGATATATATATATAAGTCGATAAGGAAACGAACTTAGAAATAGAATAGTAAAATCAAAAAGGAAGACTAAGAATAAAATCTAGTAATAATAGAAAGAGGAAGCGTATATGTGTTTAAAAGTGAAGAAGTAGTTGTATGGTATTGATTTTTCGAGTAAGTAGTCATATCTGTTTTGACGTTATAAATGTTATTCAATAAAGGTCTGAGAGGTAGTTATACCCCAACTTGATTGATTTCATTATTAACAAATAAATAGTAAGATTTCAGGCTCAAAGATCAATGTTGAATAAGAGTTAGTTGAATATAGTATTTGGGTTGTCGTAACGATGTTTTACACAACATTTGTTTTAACCTAAATAAGTGTAAGCTTGGAAATATAATAAAGAATATTTCCTAAGTATAGAAATAAACGAGATCGGAAAAGAGATAAGTAATTGGAACATTTTCCAATTATAAATAGCATATATTTTCTAAAGTTTAGAAAATAAAGGAAGGCGATATTCGGAAATGTTTTCCAAATAACGTAAAGGCCAATATGGTTATTGAAAATATTTGGTTAACAAATATTGATAAAGAAATAGAGAAGTGATTTAACTAATGGAATATTGATTATGGGCTCAGTTGAATTTCAAAAAGGAAAATTTGATTTTTGAAAAAGTAAACTGTTTAAAATTCCCAGGAAGAGACTGTTTGAATTAAGAACAAATTTAAAATAGAAGTTTGCGGAAGTAAGCTGAAATTGAATTGAAACAGTTAAGTGAAAACTGAATGGAAATAAAACGATATCAGGAAAAATTTATTCTTGAATAAAATTGTATTGTCGAGATAAGAATCTGAAATGAAAATTGGATTGGGAAGTTAAGTATTTGGAATCTGGAATTGGAATTTGAATGGAATTCGACTTAAGTATAAGCGAATGATTTGGTTGAGAACAAACTGACAGGAGTTGACTGAATTAGTATTGGCCTATGTAGAATTGGCAGCAGATGTAAAGGATATCTTGATATGCCCAACAAAAAGGTACCAGTTTATATTATATATGTGTATGAGCTGTTGATGAGTTGAATTGGCAAGCCGCTTGGCTGTTTGATTTTCTTTGGGTTGGAGATAGCCCAAAGAGGCGAGTTGGAGTTTGACCCATTGACTAGTACAAAGGAGGTGCTGGCAAAAAAATTTCGAAGAATTAAGGCGTTAGAAAATTTTCAGGATTTTTGAAAATTTTCATTGATAAGAATTAATTAATAATTTAATTGAAATTAAATTGGTTCAGTTGAAACTGAAGTTAAGAAGTGAACAAATATGTTCTAACCAGTCGATAGGGTCGTCCTCTACCTTTTAGCAATTTCGAGGACGAAATTATTTTAAGTGGGGAAGAACGTAATGACCCGCATTGGCAGAGGTATTTTAATTAATTTATTTAATTATATCAATGGTGGTATTAGAGGATTTAATGGTCATGGAATTTAATAATGGTGAATATTTAATTAAAATAATAAATTAAATAATATATTTAATTCTGAAATGATCAGAATTGGCTGAAATGGCAATATGGTGTGAACCGGATCATCTGTGATATTTAATTCAGCTTGGAATTGAATTTGAATGACGAATATATTCAATCGTCGACAGTTGAACGTATACTTTATAATATAATTATAAACGAGCTCGAAATGGCGTTGCAGTTCGCGATTTGGCGATTTGAACTTCAACTGGATGTACAGGATTCGTTTTAAGCCGGATTTCTGTAAAACAAGAAACGTGTGGAGCTGGTGGAGTATATTTTTCTAGTGGAAGAGAAAAATCGGGATTTCGCCGTGTAGATTTTGATATATGTCCAAATCAAATTTCAGAAAAGTCGCTGTGGAATTCCTTTATAATTTATAAAGGAATTATTTATATTTTAAAATGGATTTTCGATATAAATTGAAATATCGAAATAATCTGGACTTCGAGATATCAAACTGTAAAATCTGATATGATATTCTGGAGCTGTACGATATCATATGTGAAGATATACGATAATATAAATTTATTTATATTTAATTTAATTATATTTAAATATATTTATATATTTAAATGGGTCATTCAGAGCTTTAAAAATACGTTGTGTGAGCATACGGAGTCGGAACTAGACGAAACCAGTTTCGTTGGGACCGTAATGTCAAACTCTAGCAGCATGTCAGTTTTTGTGATTTTTGGATATCGTGTTTGGTCGCAGTGATTTTTAAGGACCGAAGACAAGGAGAAAAACGAGAAAATAAAATACGAAAATCAAGTTCGAAATATCCCCTTTATTTTTCTACAATCCAGCACAGGCCACTGGGGCCTTCGGTCTCAACCGCAACCAAAACCAACCCAAACAGGGTATGAAACCCGTCAAGAACGGACCACAGAAGCAGAATGAAGACTAAAACGGGAATATACCAAGAATATTCTCTCTAGAAAATATCTAGATATTTGTTGAGCCTATAAATACTCCTTAACCACCATCCTAAACCTAATTATAACTTCTGTAAAAGTGCCGCAACCCCAAGCTGATTCATACAGTGAAAAACATCCAAAGAAAATTCAAAGTAAAATCAAAAGAAATCAGAAAAAAAAATCCCAAATGAGTTCATTTGTGTTCAGTGAAGAAAGAGTTTCATTCTGGTGTGAAAATCGTGAAGAGCGATGCCCACCGTCGACTAGGGCTCCTATTTCCTCGGGATTGAAGCACTGCGGTGCAAGGCAGAGGCCATATTTGTATTGCTGAGTGGGTTTAGCATCTTGTTGATGGGTTTGGTGGTGAATCGATGCGGAAATGGTTCGGTGGTTTTTCGTGGAGCATGTTTTTGCTGTGACGACGGGAGGAAGAGGTGATGCTCGAGTTCATCGAGTTGGGGTCAGGCAGGTAGAGGGAGAGGTGGCGAAACTGACGGTGGAGGCGGCGGTCGGAATAGATGAACGGAGGAGGGAGCGTGGGAGGTCAGAAGGAGGTCAACGTGGAGGTTTTTGGTTCTGAAGCGGACGATGTGGGTTTGGGGGAAAATAGAAGGGGTCGAGTTTTTAATTTAAGGGGGAAATGGGCTGTTGGGCCAAGGGAGGAAGGTGAGCCCAATAATAATTTAAATTCCAAGTTATTTGTTTCAATTCTTAAGTGTAAACTTGTATTGACCATAACTTGCTCGTACGTTACCGGAATCCAGCGAAACAAGATCCGTTGGGATCGTATGAACGGGAGCAACACAATGAGACTAACCGGGAGTGAATCCGAGCTCGTTACAATTTATAGCAAAATAAATTGTCCATCTGAATCAAATCAAGCGATGGTTATCGTTATTAACGATGATCGTCCAATGTGAGTAAATCTCACTAACTTTGAATAGTTTATAATTTCATGTTGTATTTTTAGAACTGTTAGATATTGGCTGATTGACTGTGTGTTGATTGTTTGATTGAACAGCTAGTCAGTTAGTTTAATTTTCTATATTGATTCTGTTTAACAGAATATATCATATGGAACTGAAAGTGATGTTATCTATATTGTTTAACATCTGTGATGCAGGGAGACAGGTTGGAGGAATCCAACTGGATTCCTCAATATTTATTTTTACTATTTTCATATATTGTGATATACGATGTGTTATATAATCTGTTATGGATTATGGGTGTCGGAATGATGTTGATTATTTTATTCGATATTTTAAATATCATAAAAGACCCTGGGAGGTAAAAATAATTATTTCAATGTATATTGAAATAAAAGGGATTTTATAAAATCAACAGATTTTATAAAAGGGAATATTTCGAAAGTAAATAAAAAGGGAAAAATGTTTTTAAAACGAATAGAATTTTATAAAAGGGAAATCATTTGTAAAGTGAAGAACTGTTATGAAAAGTAAATCTTTATAAATGAATAGTTTATTCGAAAAGTAAAAAAAGAGTTAATCGATGTTAGTTTAATCGATTAGAGTTAAAGTTAAAAGGAAATAATCGATGTTAGTTTAATCGATTAGAGTTATAGTAAAAGGAAATAATCGATGTTAGTTTAATCGATTAGAGTAAAGTAAAAGGAGCTAATCGATGTTAGTTTAATCGATTAGAGTAAAGTAAAAGGAGCTAATCGATGTTAGTTTAATCGATTAGAAATAAAGTTAAAAGGAAATAATCGAATATAGTTATTCGAATAGGAAGTAAAAAGGAGTTAATCGATGTTAGTTAATCGATTATAGAAAGTAAAAAGAGTTAATCGAATATAGTTATTCGAATAGGAAGTAAAAAGGAGTTAATCGATGTTAGTTAATCGATTATAGAAAGTAAAAAGAGTTAATCGAATATAGTTACTCGAATAGGAAGTAAAAAGGAGTTAATCGATGTTAGTTAATCGATTATAGAAAGTAAAAAGAGTTAATCGAATATAGTTATTCGAATAGGAAGTAAAAAGGGGTTAATCGATGTTAGTTAATCGATTATAGAAAGTAAAAAGAGTTAATCGAATATAGTTATTCGAATAGGAAGTAAAAAGGGGTTAATCGATGTTAGTTAATCGATTATAGAAAGTAAAAAGAGTTAATCGAATATAGTTATTCGAATAGGAAGTAAAAAGGAGTTAATCGATGTTAGTTAATCGATTATAGAAAGTAAAAAGAGTCAATCGAATATAGCTATTCAAACGAGGGTTAAGTAAGGAAGATAGTAAAAGGAATATAAAGTGAACTTTGCCTATTTCAAAGTTAGAAATGTTGTTCAGTTAAGGTCTGAGAGGTAGTTCTACCCCAATGTAACAACCCGAAAATCTGGGCCAGTTTAAAAATTTTATTTTGGCAATTTTGGCAGATTTTGAATATTTAAAATAGATTATTTTAAATAATATCGACGAGAAATTTATTTTGAATATAATTCGAACGTATATATTATATACGCCGTCGTTAGAATATAAATAATTATATATAATTATAAATAGAATTGAAAATGGCGCGGTAGTTCGATAATTCGATTTCAAAATTCAATTGAACATACCGGGTGCAAAACAATCCGGATTTTAGTGAAACCAAAAATGATAGGATCTAATTGATGATATCTTTCCAACGAATCCAAAAAATTAAAATTTCATAGCGGGAATCAAAAGATATGTCCAGTTGAAAATTCTGAATAGTCGCTATGGAATTCAGGCCCTTAAAAATGGACATTTTGCAAACGACCTCGGATTTCGACGAAACCAGTTTTGTTGGGTCCGTGATGTCAAATTATTGCTAGATTTCAAATTTCATAATTTTTTGAATCAATATGTGAGCGTGGCAAAGGAAAATGCGTTTGACCATTTTCAGTGGATTTTAATCGACTGGAAATTGGCCATTTTTCAAACGGTCTCAGAATTTGACGAAACTAGTTTTGTTAGGACCGTATCGTCAATACGAAGCTAGAAAATATTTTTCTGCAATTTATAGAGTTCGTATGCGACCCCGGTAATTCGAAATGTACGTTTAAAATTCAATATAGCGATTTAAATGTAAATTCGACGGAAACTGATCGAAACGATCAAATCAGCTTGTGATACATATCCCATTGGGTTCGGAATGGGGGTGAAACGCTATGGGCGACAGGCGGTGGACCTCGTTTAGAGGTCGTATGTGAAAGTCAACTTTTTAATAATTAAATAATAATAAAAAAAAAATTTCCTCCCCTTCCTCCTTTATACTTCTGGCCCCCCCTTATTTTCGAAATCGATTCAGTTAATAAAAAAAAAAGAAAAAAAACCCTACGCATCTCGTTCGAGCCGCCAGCCCCCCCCCCCCCCCCCCCCCCCGTTCATCGTCGCCGTCGAGCCACCAGGGGAGGTGCTCCCCCATCGCCTTGACCTCGCCGCAACCCCCTGACCCTGCTGTCCTCTCTTTCTCCTTCCTCCATTCAAAACCGCACGCCCTAGCCTCGACTCGAACCGCCGCTCCGACCTCCTATGCCCGCCGCGCCTTCCCCCACCATCCTCCGGCGCCACAGCAGAGACCCCCCCTGTGACTGTAAGTTTTATTTTTTATTTATTTATTTATTTTCATTTATCTGTTAATTTTTATTTAATGGTTAAAACTGAATTTAGTTATAAAACTATTTACTTAAAAGTTAGAATTTTGTTTTATAAAAGGAATAATTTTTATTTAAGAAAAGACGAGATTTTTAAAATGTTAAAGACGAGATTTTTAAAATGTTAAAGACGAGATTTTTAAAATGTTAAAGACGATATTTTTAAAATGTTAAAGACGATATTTTTAAAATGTGAAAAGGCGAAATTTTTAGATATAAAAATGCGAAATCTATATTTTTTGAAATGGAATTTTTTTCTATATGATAACGTAGTAAAAATTCAATTTTTAAAGGTATGAAGCAAAAATAAAAATATGATTTTTATATATTGAACTTCGAAATAAAAATATGATTTTTATATATTGAACTTCGAAATAAAAATATGATTTTTATATATTGAACTTCGAAATAAAAATATGATTTTTATATATGGAATAGCGAAGTAAAAATTCGATTTTTACATAGGTAGTGAAAGCGGGCAACGAAGGTAACAAAGAGGCGAGAATGATGAAGATTTCTATCAAAGAAGAGTCAAGATGCTTGGATAGCTATTTGTGAGAATTTCTCACCTTTCACTTTCTTTTCTCTAGTTATATATATATATATATATATATACTAGGATGCAGACGGTGCTTAGTAGCACCCGACACAATCGTCCACAGACCATGGACTTGTTTGTTTGATTGCAAATTAGTTAGATTATTTGATTGAAATTGAATTGTTTGGTGAAATGAATGGATTTGATTGATGTGTGAATGGCGTGGGCCTTCACTAGACCGGGGATAAGGCTAGGCCTCGTCCCGTTTCTAGTATCGTGCCGTTATGCCGCCGAAATTTTCTAAAATAAGTTAGAAAAATAAAATTATCATTTTATTTAAAGAATGAACTGAATAGAAATTCATATGTTGGAATAAATGTTTTGTCGTTAAAAATATAATTTTTAACGTGAATGTGAATAAAAAAAAATTCATTTACAAACCGGACGGTTTGTTTATGTACACTGATTTGACTGATATTGATTGGGTCGATAAATTTTACACATCGCCCAAATGCACAAATAAAATCTGTGTTTGATTGTTTGAAACCCCACACGGGTGTTGGGATGAAACTTGAAGTTCACTCATCCTGATTGATTAAATATGTCGATCGATTGATTGACAGGCTGCTATAAGCGTTAGATATCTATATTTGATGCTTATACAGTGTAGTGCACTTTGGTTGATGGTTGATTATTTTTCAATGCTATTATATACATGTGTTGTTTGAAATCCATATAATTAACTTTATATGGTAATTGATTGGGCCTCATTCCAAATTGAAAAATAAAGAATAATATAAAATAAAGGTTCATGTGTTGACAGTACTCATCCATTGAGATTGGTCATGTGTTGAACGAAATATTTTAGTAATAAAATTTACATCTTTATCAATATAAAATAAAGGTTCATGTGTTGACAGTACTCATCCATTGAGATTGGTCATGTGTTGAACGAAATATTTTAGTAATAAAATTTACATCTTTATCAATATAAAATAAAGGTTCATGTGTTGACAGTACTCATCCATTGAGATTGGTCATGTGTTGAACGAAATATTTTGATAATAACAACTATTTTTGAAAAGGAAATATTTTAAAATAGAAATATATGAAGCCGTGTTGATTAGATTGACACCATTTTGACGTGAACGATATTTATATCGATTTTATTCATTTTGAAATGAATTGAATTGAAAACGATTTCGAAATAAAATGAATTGAAAACGATTTCGAAATGAATTGAATTGAAAACGATTTCGAAATAAAATGAATTGAAAACGATTTCGAAATAAAATGAATTGAAAACGATTTCGAAATAAAATGAATTGAAAACGATTTCAAAATGAATTGAATAGAAAACGAATTCAAATTGAATTGAAAGCGGATTGAAATGAATTCAAATTGAATTGAAAGCGGATTGAAATGAATTCAAATTGAATTGAAATTTGAACTGAATAGAAATGAATTTTAAAAGGAATTTATAAAGAAGAATTCAATTTTGATTTGAATTGAAATGGAAGTTGAAATTGCTTTTGAAACGAATTTTAAAACTATTTATATAATTCGTTTTAAATAGAAATCGATGAAATATATATTATATATTATATATATATAATATAATGGCCTGAATAGAACGCGCCGCGCCGCGGCAGTTCGTGAATTTCGACCATTTATTTCAAACGGACATTACGGGAGATCCGACCGTCGGATTCTCCTAAAACCGGAACCGTTGGGTTCGTATCGAAAAGAGCTTTCTAACAAATATTAGAAATTAGAAATCTAACGGTTGGATTTGGAATTATGTCCAAATCAAATTCGAAAAAGGTCGCTGTAAGTGCAGTTCGATGGCCATTGATGGAAATCGACTGTACGGGCCTTGATAAAATTATTAAAAATAGTAATAATTTGTGTAAAATCATAAGAAATGATTTAGAAAGAATTGGGATGAAAAACTCCTTATTTGAAAAGATAAAAATAGATTTTTATCGAAATGAACTAGTTTTGAACTAGAATTAAAATTCTATTTTTTTTTTTAATAAATAAATTGAATTTGAAAGGGTTTTAGAAATAACCAGAATTTCCAATGATTGCATTGGAGTGGATTTGAATCGAAATTGTCTTCGGAATATTTCGATGTTGGAATTCGTGATTATACAGATGTTGTTATGGAAATTTGAAAGATATATATTTATATCGTTATTTCCAAAACGACATTTGTTAATCGTAGAATTTGATATTGAATATAAGCCGATATATTTTCTATTCAGAGCCTTATATTGAATATCAAATGTGATTTGGGTTTGTCGTGAATGGTGTCTTCACTAACACTGTTCTTGAACCCAGTTGAGAAAAGATTAAATCTTTTTATTTAGATTTAATGAAGTGTACCAATTAAATGATATTTAATTGGAATTGAATTGGTATTGATTTTTGGGTTTATTGTGAACAGTGTTTTAAACAACATTTGTTCTTTAACCCGATAATTAATGGAATGATTTTTGGGTTTACCGTGAACAGTGTTTTAAATAACACTTGATCTTTAACCCGATAATTAATGGAATGTGATTTTGGGTTTATCGTGAACCGTGTTTTAAATGACACCGATTCTTTAACCCAGTTAACGATTAAAACTAAGTGGAGTTTTAATGAATCTTTAATTAGATTGAAATAATCGAGGATGGAGTATCACCAGTTTTGCTCCAAGCGAGAGTTAAATCTTTAATTAGATTTGAACGTGAAATGGTAATTGAATTTACCGATAACACTGTGGTGTTAGATATGAAGTATTACCAGTTTTACTTCATGGGATAAATAGGTTGGGATTGGGAAATTAAAACAAATGATTACTTCGGTAAGTTTCGTTAATCCCGGCTAGTTGAATCGAAATTCAAAAGAATAGAATAAAGAATAAATTCAAGGAATTTATCTTGGATAAAATTAATGGGAACCTTTCCCTATGAACGTGAAATTTAGAAACTAACTGTCGGTTAGCCAAGCAGAATGGTTTTCTGGATATTGATCTGATGTTGGTTTCGGCCTTCGGGGTTAATATTTGGGAAATTATTCTCTTGATTAATTTACGGTTAGTGACTGATGAATTGGAATGAGGCGTATGTTGTGTTTGTGTAACACTTATTCAAAATATACGCGAGTTATTCGGAAAGACCGGGTTTATCCCATTCTGGATAACTGATACGACGATAAGTCGAAGATGAAGACGATGGTCGAAGACCGGAGGTCTTCACGTCGTTTGGGTGATTACTGATGATCTTGATTGGGCTGTACACCCAAGAAGATGGAAACAGTTGGTGATCGTCCAGACGTACTTGGAGATCGATGGATATGCGAGGTACTAGGTGCCTCCGGTTTCGTTCAGACCCAGAACGGACTTGTAAATGGACTGTGTGTCTGACATTGGATTTTAGTCTGTGTGATTGATCTCTATTAAATGTATATCTGTTTGGCGGCGGAGAATTTATTCTCTTGCTTAACGCCCTTCTCTGAGACGTACGAGCTCAGGGGTTATATATTGATGGATATCAAACGCATGGAGTGATTTGCCTGTGTGGCATGCCTAAGTGGCAATTGATCGAGGCTTCTGTTGAAAAGCAAAGTCTTGTGGTTGATGATCAAAGCACGGCCTTTGTGGCATAGCTTTGTGTAACGTTGATTCGCAAGCTTCACACCCGGTATGAACCAAAAACGGGAGAGGACGTCAGGGAGGGCATGCGTTTCTTTCTAGCTAGAAGTGGCGTCAGTGGTTTTACACGCCCTGACGAGTTTGACTTATGTGGTTGTTGCTGTTGCGAGGCGCCTCGGATTGATCGGTCGTTCTCGAACCGATGGAGTCATTCGTTGGCTCATTTACACCCAAAAGGGCGGAGAAACGCATTATTCAGGCATTATAATCCACATCGGTGGACCGGCCCTGAGGATCCAAGGTACGGTTGCGGCTGTGCCTGAGACTCGGGCTAGACAGTCTCGAATCGGTTGAGGACTATCTTTTGCCTCGGTTCATAGATGGAAACCCAATTTCCAAATACGTGACATTTGCGGTTTTAATTGTAGAACTAGTATGGCGACATGATATATGGTACCCATGCCGCCTATGATTGATATTTATGATTTGAAGTTGTTTTATACACTATGCACTTATAATAGTATCAAACGATTTGTTTTAAACGTATCAAGCATTCTTTGGCTGTTATAAGGGAAAACCCTATCCCCCGGCTTGCGTTGCATTGTGTGATAGGACCTGGGTCTTATAACAGCTTCATTTTTCTTTACTTAGCATTGCGCTGTTTGTTTTAGGCACTGGTATTCTTGGGAGGAAACCCGTTCCGTGTTATACGGCGTGGTCCCTTGATTTACCTAACTTTAAAATAAAGATTAATAACTGTTTTAGTTCTCACACCAGTCCCATGACTGACCTGGAGTTTATTGTTTTAACCTAAACTCTGGGTGCCCTTATTTTGACACGGGCAGCTAGTAGTTTTGGTTTTGCAGATTTATATTCACAGGATCCTGGTTTACAGCTGGAACGATATCCGGAAAGCTTTGTATCCGTATATCTCTTCTAGTTGTTTATTGTATTATTTTCCGCTGCTATGTATTTAAATGTAATTTAAATCTCTGATATTTCTGTGTAATATTCATTTATACTCTGTATATTCTTGTTATCTGATGCGTTGTTGTAATATACAGTGAAATGTTCTTCTGTATGTGTTCTGTTGTGGCTTGTTCTCGAACTATCCGGCGCTTTCCTTTACGGGGAAGTTACGGGTGTTGTAACGACCCAGAAAATCTGAACCAATTTAAAAATTTTAAATTGGCTAAAATAATGGATTTTAAATATTTAAAATAAATATTTTAAGTAATGGCGATGAAAACTGAGTTGAATCGACATTTGAAAACCAATATAATTAAATATAATTATATAATAGAATTGAAAATGGCGCGGTAGTTCGATAATTCGATTTCAAACTTCAATTGAATATACCGGGTGCAAAACAATCCAGATTTTAGTGAAACCAAAAACATTTGAACCTAATTGGTAATATCTTTCTAACGAATCCGACCAATCGAAATTTGATAGCGGGAATCAAAAGATATGTCCAGTTGAAAATTCTGAATAGTCGCTATGGAATTCAGGCCCTTAAAAATGGACATTTTGCATACGACCTCGGATTTGGACGAAACCACTTTTGTTAGATCCGCAGTGTCAGGTTATTGCTAGGTTTCAAATTTCATAATTTTTCGAATCAATATGTGAGCGTGGCAAAGGAAAACGCGTTTGACCGATTTCAGTTGATTTTAATCGACTGGAAATTGGCCATTTTTCAAACGGTCTCAGAATTCGACGAAACTAGTTTTGTTAGGACCGTATCGTCAATACGAAGCTAGAAAATATTTTTCTGGAATTTTTCTAGTTAGTATGTGACCCCGGTAATTTGAAATGTGCGTTTAAAATTCAATACAATGATTTAAATGAAAATTCAACAGAAACTGATTGTAACGATCACATCAGCTTGCGATACATATCCCATTGTGTTCGGAATGGGGGTAGAACGCTATGGACGACAGGCGGTGGGCCTCGTTTCGAGGTCATATGTAAAAGTCAACCTTTTGCGAGATTTAATAATTAAATAAAAAAAAAAAAAAAAAAAGAATATCCTTTCCCTCCTATACCTCTGGCCCCCCCACCGAATTCATTTATACAGAATAAAAAAAAAAAAAAAAAAAAACCTAAGCGAATCGAGACCCGCCCCCCCCCCCCCCTCGTCTGGACGCCGACGAAGAGCCTCCCCCCCCCCTCAGGCGAACGCCGCCGAAGGAAGCCGCGCCCCCCCCCCCCTCGTCGCGACATCTGCGAAGAAGCCCCCCCCGATCGCTCGAGCCCCCCTTGAAGCGCCTCCCCCGTCCGCAGCCACAACGCCACCCTCGAGAACCCCCGCCTCCGATCTCCTTTCGCCCCCGCTCCTCTGTAAGTTTTAATTTTATTTTTTTTTTATTTTTTTTATATAAACTGATTTTGTTTAAAGTTATAAAAACTGAATTCATAAAAAGTATTAAAACTGAGTTTTGTTTTGTTTTGTTAAAACTGAAATTTATTTATAAAGTAAACCTGAGATTTTTTTTAAAAAAGAATTTTAAAACCTGATTTTCAAAATAAAAACTGTTTTATGTTTTCAAAATAAAGACTGTTTTATGTTTTCAAAATAAAAACTGATTTATTTATAAGTTAAAACTGATTTATTTTATAAAATATAAAACTGATTTCAAAAGAATTTAAAAACTGTTTTTTTTATTTATTTAAAACTGAATGTTATAAAAGATTTTTTTTAAAACCTGTTTAGTTATAAAAGATTTTTTAAAAAACCTGTTTTGTTTTAAAAGTATAAAAACTGAATATTTTTAAAAGTAGTTTAAAACTGAATAAATATAAAAGAAAAACTGTTTTTGAAATAAAGAATAAAAAAAACTGCATTTTATAAAAAAAAAAAAACTGCATTTTCTATAAAGAATAAAAACTGCATTTTTATAAAAGAAAAAAACTGATTTTATTTTGAACTTTAAAATAGGAAAAAGGTTTAATCTTTTAGTAGAAAAAGATTGGAACTTGCAAAAGGAAAAATCATATTTTTTATATGTTGAAAGCGAAAATAGAAATCATATTTTTATATATTGAATAGCATAGTAAAAATTCTATTTTTACATATGCAGAGAATACGGGTGAAAGCGACAAATAGGCGAAGCTTTCTATTAAGAAGAGTCTTGAAGTTGGATAGCTATTGGTGAGATTTCTGATTTAAAAATTATATATGTATGTGTTGAAATTGAATGTGAATAGCTATATATAAATTGCTATATATAAATATATATATATATATACGCCCCCTCGTCCACAAACCATGGACGATATTTATTGGTTGAAACTGTTGTGAAAATTGAATGATTGTTTGGGATTGTTTGAGATTGATATTGGTTGATTGAGGTTGAAAAATACCCATTTGTGGTTGTGAAATATTTGGTTGAAACCACTTAGGATTAGTTTGTGGAAATGAAATAAATATATACATGCCGCCTGCGTGCGAACTAGATGCATGATTCCCATTGTCAAAAACCGCGAGGTTTTAAGGTAGAGCGAGGAGCCGTACTAGGGACGGTGCCGGTGTAACTACCCTGCCGTTATGCTGCCGAAATTTTGAATAATATTTGTGTGTTTGAATTATTTTCATATGCTTAAACTATATTTATTCCTTATATAGAAAACATTCATGTGTTGAATTGATATTCATTCGTTGTTTAGAAATTCATGTGTTGAATGGTATTCATATTTTGAAATAAATTGCTCGATAATAAAAATCACATTTTTTATCTATATCTATAAACTATTGAAAACATTCATGTATTGAATTGATATTCATTCGTTGTTTAGAAATTCATGTGTTGAATGGTATTCATATTTTGAAATAAATAGTTCGATAATAAAAATCACATTTTTATCGATATATAAAAACTATGGAAAACATTCATGTGTTGAATTGATATTCATTCGTTGTTTAGAAATTCATGTGTTGAATGGTATTCATATTTTGAAATAAACTGTTTGATAATAAAAATCACCTTTTATCGACTATATGAACTGTATAGAAAAAAATAGTGTTTTGAAATGAATCGTTTTACAATAAAAATCACATTTTTATTGTATACATGAATCGTTAAAATGTGAAGTGTTAAAAATAGCCACTTGTTCAAATAAACATATATCAGTTGAAATATTCATTAATTAGCTAATGAAATGATTTGCACCTATTTATGTAACATTAGAATGAATGGTGTTTTTAAACCAAATAAAAATCAAATATGAAGTTGAATAGAAAATGAAAAATGATATGAACTGTATATATATGTACATGCATATTCATTGAACAGGTTATAGCAAAGGGGCTAGAGAAGAGAAATAAAATTTTGTGCCCGACAAATAGGTACACATTTACTGATTTGTTTGGGTGATGATTTTGAGCCTGATTGGCTAGCCGCTTGGCTTTTTCTTTTTCTTTTTGAGATTAGAAGGACCGGGACGCTATTTGCGATTTCCCGACGCTCCCGGTGCAGGGGAGGTTATGGCGAAATTTTTCCAAAATTTAAGGTGTTAGAAAAATTTTTGAAGTGAAAAGATATAGAAATCATTGAATGAACTATATTTATATAACTATCTAAATATAAATAAAATTAAAACGAAACGAGGCCGTGCAGTTCGTATTTTGAAACCGTGATTTCAAACGACTAGTACGGGAAATCCGACCATTGGATTTTCCCGAAACCTCAACCGTCGGGTTCGCCTTGGAATAATCTTTCCAACGGCACCAACCTTGTAAAAATCCAACGGTTAGATTGTCTGGAATGTTTAATTCAAATCTGAAGAAAAACAGCGCCAGAAACGATTATATTTATTTATATATATAAATAAAATTATATTTAATCGAATAACGACGCTGCAGTTCGTATTTTGAAATCGAAATTTCAAACGATTGTACCGGGAGATCCGACCGTCGGATTCTCCCGAAACTGGAACCGTTGGATTCGTTTTGAAAAGACCTTTCTAATGATGTAAATTTTGTGAAGATCCAACGGTTAGATTTTCAGATATGTGTAAATCAAATATAAAGAAAAACAGCGCCACGGCCACGTTATGGCCCGAAACGTCGTTTTGAATATATTAGCTATTTTAAAATAAATAAAAATAGCGATAAATAGTTATAAAATATCGTAAGCGATATGGAATGGAAATAAACTGAATTTGCTTGATTTATGTGATGTTTGATGGTTGAATGTGTTTGGTGTGAAAACTATATAAAGAACACAATTGGTGTTGTCGAATAATTTAACCATTGAAATAAATCGATTTGAAATTCTAAATATACGTGAATTATTTGAAAAGGCCGAGTTAATTCTCATTTCGAATAATCGACCGACGATTGAAATTCGAAGATGAAGACGATGGTCGAAGACCGGAGATCTTCACCTCGTTTGGATGGTAACCGAGGTCCTGATTGGGAGGCATCCCGAAATATGGATAATGAGTGGTGATCGTTCAGACGTACGTGTTGATCGAAGGGTTTGCGAGGTATTTAGTGCCTTCGGTTTCGTTCAGACCCAGAACGGACTTGTAAATGGACTGTGTGTCTGACATAGGATTTATTCTGTGTGGCATGCTAAGATGCAGTGATCAGGGCTTCTGTTGAAAAGCAAAGTCTTGTGGTGATGATCAAAGCACCGCCTGTGTGGCGTAGCTTTGTGTATAACGTGAATTCGCGAGCCTCACACCCCGGTAGGAACCTAAAACGGGAGGAAGGACCTCAGGGAGGGCATGCGTTTCTTTCTAGCTAGGGTGGTGTCAGTGACCTACCAGCCCTGACATTTATATACTTTTCACCTATGTGGTTGTTGCTGTTGCGAGGCGCCTCGGTTTGATCGGACGATCCGGGTCCGATGGAGTCATTCGTTGGCTCGTTTACGCCCCAAAGGGCGGGGAAACGTATTGTTCAGGAATTTTAATCCACATCGGTGGACCGGCCCTGACGATCCAAGGGTCACTCGAGCTCTGATCCTGAGGGGCGGGCTAGAGCGTCTCGAATTCGGTAAGGACTATCTTTTGCCTTGGTTCATGACGGAAATCCAATTTCCAAGTACGTGATCGTGCGGTTTTGATTGTATACCTATATATGGCGACATAGTGGTATGGGGCATTAATGCCGTCTATGATTGATAGTTATGATTTGAAATTGTTTTCAAAACATATAAACACTAGCAATAATATCAAATGCCTTTGTTTTATTCGTATCAAGCATATCTTGGCCGTTATAAGGTAAAAACTCTATCCTCCGGTTTGCGTTGCATTGTGTGATGGGAACTGAGTCTTATAACGGCTTCATTTTTATAAAAAGCATAGCGATGTGTAAAAGAAAGATTTGTTTTAAAGCACTGGCAATCCAATGGAGTAAACCCGTTCCACGAAAGTGGCGTGGTCCTGTGATTAGCCAAATTATATATGTGTTGAGTGGATTTCTCATACCAGTCCCATGACTGACTCGTAGTTTGTTTCACTCTCAAACTCGGGTGCCCCTTTTTTTCTCCACGGGCAGCCTTGTATTCAGGTTTAGCTGGTTCTTTCTGGATAGCTGGAGCTGAAGATGGATTCTATCATTTATTTCTTTTTATGCTGTTCAGCTCCTATTGTACATATTTTGTTTATTTCCGCTGTAGACATTTATGTATAGCTGAACTGTATTTGTACTAAGTAAGATCCTGTATACTGTGTAACTCTGATGATTACTTTTATCCAGTATATTTTGTTGTTCATTCTGGTGTATTTATTTAATTATGTTCTGCTATTATATGTTTCTGTGTTATATTCCAAAAGATAACCTTGTTTCCGTGAGAACGGGAAATCGGGTCGTCTCAACGTGGTATCAGAGCTTTGGTTAAGCTTAGTTCTGGAATATAACATTTGAACGAACTCGTCAGAAATAGAACCGGTAGTGTTCTAGGACGGGTAACTCAATACAGATAGGATCAGCAATATCCTAGTATGAGTAAAGCAGAATGATTTCACCTCGATAGACACATTTACCTTGAAGTATATGTTTCTATGTTTAAAATACCTTTTCTGTGACCTGACACTTGATCTGCTAATTGCAGAAGTACTAGAAAAATGAGTGCCAGAAACAGAAGGAATACAGAACCCGATTTAGAGGCTCTATTAAAGAAATATCGAAATCTGAACGGAGCGCAATTCTCGGGCAATGAATCTATTATTCAAACTCAAGCTTGGTTGAGTTCTGTCGAAAGAATCTTTGAGCATATCCAGCTGAGAGATGACCAGAAACGGTTAGTAGCATCTTGGGCGCTTAAAGAAGAAGCTTTAATTTGGTGGGAAACCATCATCAAAGATAATCTAGAAGGTGATATCACCTGGGACAGATTCAAAGTGATTTTCTTAGAAAGATTTACTCCTCCCGAAGCAACTGAGAGATTGTGTGATGAATTTTCTTATCTAATACAAGGAGACATGACAATTCCCGAATATCATAAGAAATTCAATGAACTTGCTCACTTTGCTCCTCATCTAATTCAAAATCCGAAGAGGAAAAATATGAGATTTATTCACGGACTTCAAAGGAAATACCAGAATAAGGTATTAGGGCATGTGAAGCTTCCTTTCTCAGAAATGATTTACATGGCTTATCAGTATGAAGACCTCCATAAGAAAGGAATGTTACGCGACGAAGAAGAAGTCAGTTCTAGTGACAAAGCAGAGTCGGAATCTGATATTCCTGAGGCAAGTACAACGTCGGAGGTCAATAAGAAACCCAGTGCCAAGAGAAAAAGGGCTGAATCTGGTAACGAACGAATAACGACCGCCACGTGCTCAAGCTGCAATAGAAAAGGACATTTGGCGATAAGTTGTAAATCTTGGAACCAACAAAGAAAGAATAAGTTCCCACCCAAGAAGGGATTTCAAGAGAATAGAAAATGTAGTGGATGTCATCAGGCGGGTCATCTTTTAAAGGCCTGCCCGCTACTCAGAAAGACTGAAATAGTTCAAGTAAATGAAATAGCAGAAACTTCCGAGCCCTCAGCTAGTCAAGAAAGGCCTGATGTTTTAGAAGGCACGCTTACTGTCAAAAACATTCCAGTCAAAGTACTGTTTGACACAGGCGCGTCACGAAGCTTCATTTCCAAAGATGCAGCTAAGAAACTGGATTTGAATTTGAAAAAGCTTAAGGAACCAATGACTGTCCAGAATCCGGTTGGGGGTTCCATTGATCTCAGTTGGGTTTGTGGAGTGCCGGTTTCTTTCTCTCGTTATCGGTTTCCTACCATCGCAGTCGTTATGAATTTTAAAGAGTTTGATCTTATCTTGGGGTTAGACTGGTTGACCAAATATGAAGCTGAAGTTAAATGCGCCGACAGAATCGTAAAGGCGAAGATTAAATCAGGTGATTATATAACCATTCCCTGTGAAGGTCAGAATGCTAATAGAAAAGACTTCTGGGCAGCTTTGAATGTTTCTCCAGCCCAAATAGAAAATATCCCTGAGATCACTGAGAATATTCCTGACCTCATTAAAGATATTCCTATCGTTAAGAACTATGCGGATGTGTTCGAAGAAGTTGTTCGCTTACCTCCGCAAAGAGAAATAGATTTCAAAATTGCTTTGATTCCCAATGCAAGGCCGGTAGTTCACGCTATTCGAAGAATGTCCTTGAAAGAGAAGGAGGAATTAGACAATCAAACACGACAGCTAGTATGGAAAGGTCTGATCAGGCCTAGTTTCTCTGATTGGGGTGCAGCAGTGGTATTTGTCCCAAAATCTGATGGTACTCTACGGCTATGCGTGGATTATCGAGATCTGAACAAACAGACAATAAAGAACAAATATCCATTGCCGCGAATAGATGATTTGTTAGATCGATTAAATGGAGCACAAGTGTTCTCAAGAATGGACCTAGCTACAGGTTTCCATCAACTTCGAATTGCCGAAGAGTGTGTTCCAATGACAGCGTTCAGAGGCCCCGACTTATTCTACGAGTGGTTAGTAATGCCGTTCGGCTTATGTAACGCTCCAGCTTATTTCGTCGATCTGATGAATAGAGTGTTCAGAGGGGTTTTGAATAAATTTTTTCTGGTTTTTATTGATGATATTCTAATCTTCTCTAAATCAAAGGCCGAACATGAAAAGCATCTGGAACAGGTTCTAGAAATTCTCAGACGGAATGTATTAAAAGCCAAGTTTTCCAAATGTATATTCTGGCAAGATGAAGTGAAATTTCTGGGCCATGTCGTATCGAAAGATGGAATCGCTGTGGATCCAAGCAAAATCACAGCTATTCAGAACTGGAAACAGCCTAGTACTCCCACTGAAGTCCGCAGTTTTCTCGGATTGGCTAGCTATTATCGGAAGTTCGTTAAAGACTTTTCGAAGATATCTGGTCACTTAACAAAGCTTACAAAGAAGCATTCTAAATTCAAATGGACTCAAGAGAATGAGGAAGCTTTCGAAGAGCTGAAATTGAGATTAACTACAGCTCCAGTGTTAACCATCATCGATGGCAACCAAGATCTAAAAGTCTGGACTGATGCTTCTAGAGAAGGCCTTGGCGCAGTGTTAATGCAAAGAGGCCAAGTAATTGCCTATGCTAGCCGTCAACTGAAACCACACGAGAAAAATTACGTAACTCATGATCTTGAGTTATTGGCTATCATATTCTCTTTGAAAATCTGGAGACACTATCTTCTGGGCGAGAGATTCGAACTGTTTACAGATCACCAGTCGTTAAAGTATCTGTTCACTCAGAAGGACTTAAATTTGAGGCAGCAGCGTTGGCTGGAGTTTCTTGCAGCATATGACTTCGAAATTATATATACTCCAGGGAAAGCCAATGTCGTGGCCGATGCGCTGAGTAGAAAGAATGTAATGATCGCCAGCTTTATTATCACAACATCCTTGATTGACAGAATATCTATTCTTCAGAAGGAGGATAACTTTATTAAAGATATGATCAAAAGGATTCAGAAAGGCGAACCCTCGTGTTTTCAAATAGATAACGACGAAACCTTAAGGTTAAAAGGAAGGATTTGTGTTCCTGACGTTCCTGAGCTAAAAAGGGAAGTGTTAGACGAGTGTCACAAGTCCAAGCTGAGTATCCATCCTGGCGTGGCCAAAATGTATAACGATCTCAAAAGAACATTCTGGTGGAAGGCTATGAAGAGAGACGTTTCTATATACGTTAGCCGATGCCCTACTTGCCAGCTAGTTAAAAGCGACCAACAGAAATTGGCTGGACTATTACAACCACTAGAAGTTCCTGGCTGGAAGTGGGAACATATTTCTATGGATTTCATTGATGGTTTGCCCAGAACCAGAAAGGGAAATGACAGTATTTGGGTGATCGTAGATCGTTTCACGAAGACCGCCCATTTCATACCTGTCAAATCAAATAGAACTGCTCAGAGTCTGGCGCAGATATACTTCAGAGAAATAGTTAGACTACATGGAGTGCCACTCAGTATAGTAAGTGATAGAGATACAATATTCACTAGCAAATTCTGGGAAGCATTTCAAGTCGAGCTAGGAACGAAGTTAAACCTAAGCACCGCTTATCATCCTCAGACAGACGGTCAGACTGAGAGGGTGAATCGCATTCTAGAAGATCTATTGCGGGCTTGTATTCTAGATTTCGGTGGATCATGGGAAGACCATCTGCATTTGGCTGAATTCTCTTATAACAACAGCTACCAGGCGAGTCTGACAATGTCGCCATTCGAAGCATTGTATGGTAGACCGTGCCGATCTCCTGCTTGTTGGGTCGAGCCTGGAAATAGACTTGTGTTGGGTCCTGATATGATTCGAGAAGCGGCCGACAAAGTCGATTTTATTAAGAAACGATTGCTCGCCGCTCAAAGCCGACAAAAGAGCTATGCCGATAAAAGAAGAAGAGATATATCCTTTGAGGTTGGCGACTATGTATATTTGAAAGTATCGCCGATGAGAGGAGTTATCAGGTTCGGTAAAACTGGAAAGTTGGCACCCAAATTCATTGGTCCGTTTCCTATTCGGGAACGGATTGGAACTCTCGCTTATAGGGTTGAACTGCCTGACTGGTTGCCTGGAGTGCATGATGTATTTCATGTATCTCAACTTCGAAAGCACGTTCATGATCCAGACTTGATCGTGGAAGAAGCAGCTCAGCAGGATATTGAAATTACTCCAGAATTAGCTGTGAGGCGAGAGCCGCTAAAGATTATCGGCAAAGAAACCAAAGAGCTGAGAAACAAGAAGGTTCACTTAGTCAAGGTACAATGGAGTGGAGATCTGCGAGATTGTACTTGGGAAACTGAGGAGAGCATTCAGAAAGCTTATCCTAGATGCCGAGTAGATATCTCTGATTGACTCCGGTGCAAGGTACATTTACCCTACCTTGCATTACCATATAATTCTCTATTCTATTCTGTTGCTATTTTCTTCCCATGGATGTGTATTGTTTATTCTATACTCTGAATATTAAAAACAAATTGGTTGTTGTGATGTGTGATCGTAGATTTATCAAACCACTTTCGACTTTATTCCTTTTCGGGGACGAAAAGTTTTAAGTGGGGGAGATTGTAACGACCCAGAAAATCTGAACCAATTTAAAAATTTTAAATTGGCTAAAATAATGGATTTTAAATATTTAAAATAAATATTTTAAGTAATGGCGATGAAAACTGAGTTGAATCGACATTTGAAAACCAATATAATTAAATATAATTATATAATAGAATTGAAAATGGCGCGGTAGTTCGATAATTCGATTTCAAACTTCAATTGAATATACCGGGTGCAAAACAATCCAGATTTTAGTGAAACCAAAAACATTTGAACCTAATTGGTAATATCTTTCTAACGAATCCGACCAATCGAAATTTGATAGCGGGAATCAAAAGATATGTCCAGTTGAAAATTCTGAATAGTCGCTATGGAATTCAGGCCCTTAAAAATGGACATTTTGCATACGACCTCGGATTTGGACGAAACCACTTTTGTTAGATCCGCAGTGTCAGGTTATTGCTAGGTTTCAAATTTCATAATTTTTCGAATCAATATGTGAGCGTGGCAAAGGAAAACGCGTTTGACCGATTTCAGTTGATTTTAATCGACTGGAAATTGGCCATTTTTCAAACGGTCTCAGAATTCGACGAAACTAGTTTTGTTAGGACCGTATCGTCAATACGAAGCTAGAAAATATTTTTCTGGAATTTTTCTAGTTAGTATGTGACCCCGGTAATTTGAAATGTGCGTTTAAAATTCAATACAATGATTTAAATGAAAATTCAACAGAAACTGATTGTAACGATCACATCAGCTTGCGATACATATCCCATTGTGTTCGGAATGGGGGTAGAACGCTATGGACGACAGGCGGTGGGCCTCGTTTCGAGGTCATATGTAAAAGTCAACCTTTTGCGAGATTTAATAATTAAATAAAAAAAAAAAAAAAAAAAAGAATATCCTTTCCCTCCTATACCTCTGGCCCCCCCACCGAATTCATTTATACAGAATAAAAAAAAAAAAAAAAGAAAACCTAAGCGAATCGAGACCCGCCCCCCCCCCCCCTCGTCTGGACGCCGACGAAGAGCCTCCCCCCCCCTCAGGCGAACGCCGCCGAAGGAAGCCGCGCCCCCCCCCTCGTCGCGACATCTGCGAAGAAGCCCCCCCCGATCGCTCGAGCCCCCCTTGAAGCGCCTCCCCCGTCCGCAGCCACAACGCCACCCTCGAGAACCCCCGCCTCCGATCACCTTTCGCCCCCGCTCCTCTGTAAGTTTTAATTTTATTTTATTTTTATTTTTTTTATATAAACTGATTTTGTTTAAAGTTATAAAAACTGAATTCATAAAAAGTATTAAAACTGAGTTTTGTTTTGTTTTGTTAAAACTGAAATTTATTTATAAAGTAAACCTGAGATTTTTTTTAAAAAAGAATTTTAAAACCTGATTTTCAAAATAAAAACTGTTTTATGTTTTCAAAATAAAGACTGTTTTATGTTTTCAAAATAAAAACTGATTTATTTATAAGTTAAAACTGATTTATTTTATAAAATATAAAACTGATTTCAAAAGAATTTAAAAACTGTTTTTTTTATTTATTTAAAACTGAATGTTATAAAAGATTTTTTTTTAAAACCTGTTTAGTTATAAAAGATTTTTTAAAAAACCTGTTTTGTTTTAAAAGTATAAAAACTGAATATTTTTAAAAGTAGTTTAAAACTGAATAAATATAAAAGAAAAACTGTTTTTGAAATAAAGAATAAAAAAAACTGCATTTTATAAAAAAAAAAAAAAAACTGCATTTTCTATAAAGAATAAAAACTGCATTTTTATAAAAGAAAAAAACTGATTTTATTTTGAACTTTAAAATAGGAAAAAGGTTTAATCTTTTAGTAGAAAAAGATTGGAACATGCAAAAGGAAAAATCATATTTTTTATATGTTGAAAGCGAAAATAGAAATCATATTTTTATATATTGAATAGCATAGTAAAAATTCTATTTTTACATATGCAGAGAATACGGGTGAAAGCGACAAATAGGCGAAGCTTTCTATTAAGAAGAGTCTTGAAGTTGGATAGCTATTGGTGAGATTTCTGATTTAAAAATTATATATGTATGTGTTGAAATTGAATGTGAATAGCTATATATAAATTGCTATATATAAATATATATATATATATATACGCCCCCTCGTCCACAAACCATGGACGATATTTATTGGTTGAAACTGTTGTGAAAATTGAATGATTGTTTGGGATTGTTTGAGATTGATATTGGTTGATTGAGGTTGAAAAATACCCATTTGTGGTTGTGAAATATTTGGTTGAAACCACTTAGGATTAGTTTGTGGAAATGAAATAAATATATACATGCCGCCTGCGTGCGAACTAGATGCATGATTCCCATTGTCAAAAACCGCGAGGTTTTAAGGTAGAGCGAGGAGCCGTACTAGGGACGGTGCCGGTGTAACTACCCTGCCGTTATGCTGCCGAAATTTTGAATAATATTTGTGTGTTTGAATTATTTTCATATGCTTAAACTATATTTATTCCTTATATAGAAAACATTCATGTGTTGAATTGATATTCATTCGTTGTTTAGAAATTCATGTGTTGAATGGTATTCATATTTTGAAATAAATTGCTCGATAATAAAAATCACATTTTTTATCTATATCTATAAACTATTGAAAACATTCATGTATTGAATTGATATTCATTCGTTGTTTAGAAATTCATGTGTTGAATGGTATTCATATTTTGAAATAAATAGTTCGATAATAAAAATCACATTTTTATCGATATATAAAAACTATGGAAAACATTCATGTGTTGAATTGATATTCATTCGTTGTTTAGAAATTCATGTGTTGAATGGTATTCATATTTTGAAATAAACTGTTTGATAATAAAAATCACCTTTTATCGACTATATGAACTGTATAGAAAAAAATAGTGTTTTGAAATGAATCGTTTTACAATAAAAATCACATTTTTATTGTATACATGAATCGTTAAAATGTGAAGTGTTAAAAATAGCCACTTGTTCAAATAAACATATATCAGTTGAAATATTCATTAATTAGCTAATGAAATGATTTGCACCTATTTATGTAACATTAGAATGAATGGTGTTTTTAAACCAAATAAAAATCAAATATGAAGTTGAATAGAAAATGAAAAATGATATGAACTGTATATATATGTACATGCATATTCATTGAACAGGTTATAGCAAAGGGGCTAGAGAAGAGAAATAAAATTTTGTGCCCGACAAATAGGTACACATTTACTGATTTGTTTGGGTGATGATTTTGAGCCTGATTGGCTAGCCGCTTGGCTTTTTCTTTTTCTTTTTGAGATTAGAAGGACCGGGACGCTATTTGCGATTTCCCGACGCTCCCGGTGCAGGGGAGGTTATGGCGAAATTTTTCCAAAATTTAAGGTGTTAGAAAAATTTTTGAAGTGAAAAGATATAGAAATCATTGAATGAACTATATTTATATAACTATATAAATAAAATTAAAACGAAACGAGGCCGTGCAGTTCGTATTTTGAAACCGTGATTTCAAACGACTAGTACGGGAAATCCGACCATTGGATTTTCCCGAAACCTCAACCGTCGGGTTCGCCTTGGAATAATCTTTCCAACGGCACCAACCTTGTAAAAATCCAACGGTTAGATTGTCTGGAATGTTTAATTCAAATCTGAAGAAAAACAGCGCCAGAAACGATTATATTTATTTATATATATAAATAAAATTATATTTAATCGAATAACGACGCTGCAGTTCGTATTTTGAAATCGAAATTTCAAACGATTGTACCGGGAGATCCGACCGTCGGATTCTCCCGAAACTGGAACCGTTGGATTCGTTTTGAAAAGACCTTTCTAATGATGTAAATTTTGTGAAGATCCAACGGTTAGATTTTCAGATATGTGTAAATCAAATCTAAAGAAAAACAGCGCCACGGCCACGTTATGGCCCGAAACGTCGTTTTGAATATATTAGCTATTTTAAAATAAATAAAAATAGCGATAAATAGTTATAAAATATCGTAAGCGATATGGAATGGAAATAAACTGAATTTGCTTGATTTATGTGATGTTTGATGGTTGAATGTGTTTGGTGTGAAAACTATATAAAGAACACAATTGGTGTTGTCGAATAATTTAACCATTGAAATAAATCGATTTGAAATTCTAAATATACGTGAATTATTTGAAAAGGCCGAGTTAATTCTCATTTCGAATAATCGACCGACGATTGAAATTCGAAGATGAAGACGATGGTCGAAGACCGGAGATCTTCACCTCGTTTGGATGGTAACCGAGGTCCTGATTGGGAGGCATCCCGAAATATGGATAATGAGTGGTGATCGTTCAGACGTACGTGTTGATCGAAGGGTTTGCGAGGTATTTAGTGCCTTCGGTTTCGTTCAGACCCAGAACGGACTTGTAAATGGACTGTGTGTCTGACATAGGATTTATTCTGTGTGGCATGCTAAGATGCAGTGATCAGGGCTTCTGTTGAAAAGCAAAGTCTTGTGGTGATGATCAAAGCACCGCCTGTGTGGCGTAGCTTTGTGTATAACGTGAATTCGCGAGCCTCACACCCCGGTAGGAACCTAAAACGGGAGGAAGGACCTCAGGGAGGGCATGCGTTTCTTTCTAGCTAGGGTGGTGTCAGTGACCTACCAGCCCTGACATTTATATACTTTTCACCTATGTGGTTGTTGCTGTTGCGAGGCGCCTCGGTTTGATCGGACGATCCGGGTCCGATGGAGTCATTCGTTGGCTCGTTTACGCCCCAAAGGGCGGGGAAACGTATTGTTCAGGAATTTTAATCCACATCGGTGGACCGGCCCTGACGATCCAAGGGTCACTCGAGCTCTGATCCTGAGGGGCGGGCTAGAGCGTCTCGAATTCGGTAAGGACTATCTTTTGCCTTGGTTCATGACGGAAATCCAATTTCCAAGTACGTGATCGTGCGGTTTTGATTGTATACCTATATATGGCGACATAGTGGTATGGGGCATTAATGCCGTCTATGATTGATAGTTATGATTTGAAATTGTTTTCAAAACATATAAACACTAGCAATAATATCAAATGCCTTTGTTTTATTCGTATCAAGCATATCTTGGCCGTTATAAGGTAAAAACTCTATCCTCCGGTTTGCGTTGCATTGTGTGATGGGAACTGAGTCTTATAACGGCTTCATTTTTATAAAAAGCATAGCGATGTGTAAAAGAAAGATTTGTTTTAAAGCACTGGCAATCCAATGGAGTAAACCCGTTCCACGAAAGTGGCGTGGTCCTGTGATTAGCCAAATTATATATGTGTTGAGTGGATTTCTCATACCAGTCCCATGACTGACTCGTAGTTTGTTTCACTCTCAAACTCGGGTGCCCCTTTTTTTCTCCACGGGCAGCCTTGTATTCAGGTTTAGCTGGTTCTTTCTGGATAGCTGGAGCTGAAGATGGATTCTATCATTTATTTCTTTTTATGCTGTTCAGCTCCTATTGTACATATTTTGTTTATTTCCGCTGTAGACATTTATGTATAGCTGAACTGTATTTGTACTAAGTAAGATCCTGTATACTGTGTAACTCTGATGATTACTTTTATCCAGTATATTTTGTTGTTCATTCTGGTGTATTTATTTAATTATGTTCTGCTATTATATGTTTCTGTGTTATATTCCAAAAGATAACCTTGTTTCCGTGAGAACGGGAAATCGGGTCGTCTCAGGTGTTCACACCCAACTTGATTGGCTTTGTTTTTAACTAAGGAATAGTTAAGGTTCGACAGTAAAGGAAATGGTTTGAGTTGGCATAGCAATGTTTGTTTAAACATCTGTCTAAGTCCAAAGAAGAAGCTTTGGAAATGTTTTCCAAATAAGAAACCAGAAATGTTTTCTAATAAAGAAAACAAGAAATGGAAATGTTTTCCATTGTTAATAACGTATATTTTCCCAATTTAGAAAATAAGGAATATTGAACGTAGGGGAAACATGAGATAAGTAAATTAATGAACTAAAGAGATGAATGTTGAATGATGTTTGATTGATATAAATTTCCATCTGGAAATAATATCGTTGTTTGCACACCTGTTTTTATTCGATAGTTAAATCACAGACTATCGAAGTTTTGACCATTTTAACGTTGTTAATATGGAGAGACCGGTTGGATTATTATCCAAAGAACCACTCTGTATTGGCATAAGCGTTGCGAATCATATATGCCAAAGGAAATTGAAAACGGAGTTATGCAAGGGCTATCCTGTTTACAGAATAGTGCCTTCGGTTCATCCTGTTCCTGGATGACTTGTATGGACGGATGTCTGACAGAGTATGTCCAGACGATCACGTATATTGATTTCTCCAACCATACCAAGAGTGGAAGCGGAGAAGGAAACTTCTTTTAGCTAACACATAATGTATTGTTGTAGACGTCAATCGGTGATTTGATGGATTTGATGATGTGGCAATCAAAGTGAATCTGATGTGATGATAAAGCGTAGCTTCTAGCCTCACATCCGGTAAATGACAGAAATCGGGCAGGCAGCATGGCTAAGTCGGTCGCACCGAAGTAGGGTGTATAATCACCTGATCTAGAGTTTCATTCATTTCTAAAAATCTATTGTTGGTGCTGTCCCATTCGGGAAACAGTTGCTGATCCCAGCCGTTGGTGATATACATTCGATACGCTCAAACGAAATGAGTGGTCGGTCATGTGTGGCCGGGTTGCAAGATGTTCTTGTTGAACCCAGTGTATTCCTCTCTAGAGGTACACGAGCGAAAAGGTGGTTCCATACCTTGTCATAGTTGGAAATCCATTACCCAATACGTGCTTGCGGTTTTGAGTTGTATACTATATATGTAGAACGTGAGATGAAAGCGTTTCTGCTAGATGATTATATATACTGTAGTTGATAGACATTATTATAATATCAAAAGGTTTTTGATATAAAGTTATTTTGGATTCTCATAAGGGAAAAACCCGTTCCGTTATGCGGCGTGGTCTTATGAGATATCGTGTACTTATTCGAATTGTTTTTAAACTGTTTTACTCATACCAGTCCCATGACTGACCCGGAGTTTACTTTGTTGTTTTCCCTAAACTCTTGGGTGCCTAAATTTGTACGGGCAGTCAAGTAGTCGGGATTTACAGATATACTGGAAGAGCTTGGAGCAGGAGGCTTCAGGATCATATAGCTATAGTTTATTTCCGCTGTGTTGTATGTGCTGTACTTTGATAATGATATGTATATTCAAGTACCAAGTTTGTATTTCAAAGTTATGTTATGAAATATATTTATTCGTTCCGCTGTGAGATTCGTGTTACTCTGATGTTGGGTTCTTCTTCTTCTTCTATTCTAATTTTCTATCTTATCTTTCCTCACCCTCTAATTTCTTTCACTAATTACCAGGATTTTTCGACGTTTTGGTTATCGACATCGCGCTTATGTCGATAACCAAAGTCGCTCAAAATCCGGGTCGTTACACGACTGACCACCCCCTTTTTCCTCCTCCACCCCTTCTCTCCCCTTCTCCATTCGAAACCCCCTCCGCCCAAACTCGACGGAAACCGCCCCTCGGCCACACCTCGCCGCTGCAGTGCCCCACCACCACCAGACCTCCGACCTTGCGCGCACCCCCTACCTGCGGCGATCTCCAGCACCCCAATTCACCAACACCACCTCCTTCGTTCGATTTCAGAGCCTCCGAACCTTCCTGCTTTGCGAGGGCAAAAGGGAAAGTGAGCAGATGGGTTCTTCGAATCGGCGAATTCCTTAAGGAAGGAAAAGGGTAATTAAACCCTAAGACGTTGTTCGATGTTAACCAAAGTGAGTTTTTCTATTTTTTTGCCTCATATATAAAAATATGATTTCTATATAGAAAGCCGCTTGATAAAAAGGTGATTTTTTTTCCACAATGGTTTTAAAATAAAAATATGATTTTTATATATATATTAGCAATATAAAATTATGATTTTTATATATATTAGCGATAGAAAAATAGGATATATATACATATATATTAGCGATAGGAAAATATGATTTTTATATATAGTAGCGTTATAAAAATATGATTTTTAGTGGATAAAAATATTATTTTTAGTTAGATAAAAATATATAAACATCATATTAAAAATGTGATTTTTACTATGAACAGCGTGAAAAAGATTGCGTTGGAATTTCGGGCAAATCCAAACTATTCAGAAATTCAGAAATAAAACGGCGGAGTGGAAACCAAAGGTGAGAACTTTTCTCAGTCAATTTCTTACAGTTAAATATATAGTAGGTTGCAGACGAAGCTTAGTAGCTCCTGACACCGTCGTCCACAGACCATGGACGATTTGTTTGATTGTGTTGTGGAAATTGATTGTGATTGTGATGTGAAATGGAAAATAAAATATTCATGTGTTGAATAAAACATTTGAACAATAAAAATATTATTTTTATTGAATATAAGAACTATAAAAAATATTCATGTGTTGAAATAAATATTTTATCGTTAAAAATATAATTTTTAACACATAAAGAACGACATAAATTTTTGCTGAAATGAAAATAAATATTCATATACAAATCGGACGATTTGTTTATGAACACACATTTAACTGATATGGGTTGGAACGATAAATTTTACACATCGCCCAACTGCACGAATAATAATCAGTGTTTATTGATTAAAACCCCCCATGGGTATTGGGATGATATTTGACATACACCAATCCCAATTGCTTATTTGTATGTCAATCGATTGGTTGACAGACTGTTGTAAGAGTTGATTATTCATAATTAATGCTTATGTAGACGTGTAGTGCACTCTGGTTGATGGTTGATTGTTTATCATTGTTGATATATACATGTGTTGTATGAAATCCATATGAATAAAATTATATGGTAATTGATTGGGTCTGATTCCAGTTCAAAAATAAAGAATATTTTAAAATCACGAATATTTTAAAATAACAAATATTTTAAAATAACAGTAAAGGATAGAAATGTGAATTTGATGTCCGATATTGGATGGAATGGAAAATGTTGAAAATGTGAAGCCGTGTTGATTAAATATGCGTCATTTCAACGCGAACGATATTTATATCTATTTTATTCATTTTTATAATGAATATCGAAAAGGAAATAATTTAAAAATAATACATTTATAGTATAATGATATAGAATATTCAATTTCGGTTTAAAATTGAAAAAGAAGTCGGAATCGGTTTTTAAACGAATTTATAAAACACGTTTTGAACGATATATATATATATATATATATATAATGGTTTGAATAGAACGCGCCGCGCAGCGATCGTTCGCGAATTTCGACCATTGACTTCGCATCGACATTACGGAAGATCCGACCGTCAAATTCTCCTAAAACCGGAACCGTCAGGTTCGTATCGGAAAGAGCTTTCCAACGAATATAAGAGATTTGAAATCTAACGGTTGGAGTTGGAATTATGTCCAAATCAAATTTGAAAAAGGTCGCTATGGATGCAGTTCAATGGCCGTTAGTGGAAATCGAATGTACGGGCCTTGATAAAATTATTAAAAATATTATTAATTTGTGTAAAATCATAATAAATGATTTGGAAAGAATAAAAAATATTTTTATCAAAATGAACTAGTTAATAACTAGAAAGATAATCCAATAATTTTTAAATAAATAATTTGGATTTATAAAGGGGTTTTAATGTAACCAGAAATTTCCAATATATGAATTGGTATGGATTTGAATCGAAATCATCTTCGGAATATTTCGATGTTGGATTCCGTGATTACACAGATAATGTTATGGAAATTTGGAAGATATATTTATATCGTTATTTCCAAAACGATATTTGTTTGTTTCCGAATTTGATATTGAATATAAGCCGATATAATTTCTATTTAGAGCATTGTATTTAATATCAAATTAGAAATTGGGGTATGTCGTGAATGGTGTCTTAAATAACATTATTCTTGAACCCCGTGTGAAAAGAATAAATCTTTTAATTAAGATTATTAGAGTTTTCCAGTTAAATAACATTTAATTGGAATAAAAGGGAAGGTGAATTGGGTTTATTGTGAACTGTGTTTTAAACGACATTAGTTCTTTTACCCGATTTACAGTGAAATGGGATTTGGAATATATAAATCTTTTATTAAGATTTAATGGGGATTTTCCAAAGTAAAGTTTTCCAATTTAATAAAATAATTTGGAATGGATTGGAATTCGATTTGGTAATAATCGAAGTGAACTTCTGTGGAGGAAGACTGGTATTATATATGGAATTTAAAAGGCTTTGTCGTTATTCCATTTATATTATTAGTCGGATACGGAAGTTGATATCGATTATATGTTGATTTGTTTTCCGTGAAGATTCCATAATTAATGGAATGTGATTTTTGGTTTATCGTGAGCTGTGTCTTAAATGACACTAGTTTCGCTAGTAGAAAATGTGCCTGTTGCATCGCCTTATTTGCATCAGTTGTCCCTACAACCGATGCAAATAATATTACTTGCATCGGTCTTTAAGCAATCGTTGCAAATAGACCAAAGCAAATAGCATTATTTGCATCAGTTGTGACTACAATCGGTGCATATAACATTATTTGCATCAATTTTTAGTAATCGATGCAAATGAACAGGTGCAAATAGTGTTATTTGCATAGCTTTTGGGAACCGATGCAAATGCACCGAAGCAAATAATACTATCTGCATCGTTGTTCAAGAACCGATGCAAATGATCCGAAGCAAATAACACTGTTTGCATTGGTTTCTTAGGAACTGAAGCAAATGTAACTTATTTTAACTAGAGCAAATGTACATATTGACAATTATAAACAATAACTTATAAATGTCAATTTTTATAATTTATTAAAATTATCGATTACCAATAATTAAGTTTTAGTTAATAGTTATTATAAAAAGTCAAAAATTATTTTTATATTTTTAATATTAGGGTAAATTATTAATAAATAGTAGATTATAGTTTAACTTCTTAATTACATTTAATAATTAATTCAAATTAATATTTATTATTAGATAATTAATAATCAATTATTAATAATTAATTTTTAATATTTAGTTAGTAAGTAATAGTTAATTATTATTTTTCAATAATTATTAGCTAATAGTTAACATTAAGTAATAATTATATAATAATCAAGAATATTTTTTAATATTTAGTAACTAATAATAAATTTTAATACTTATGAAGTCATATTTAGTGCTTGTTAATTAGTTTTAAATAATTATTAATTAATAATGACTATTGAAAATAATAATTAATAAATTACAAAATGTAAAAGGTAACCATAAGTAAACTAGTAAATTTTATATAATAAGCTAGAAATCAATAATAGTTTATAAACTAGAAGTACACTACTTAATCATAGCTAATAAACTAAAAATTAGTAAGTAATAGCTAATAAACTTGAAATAAATAATAGTTACAAAAAAATTTAATATTTAATATTTAAATATATAATATCTAATAAATATTATTTAATATAATTAAAAATTATTATTCAACAAATCTATTAAATAATAAATAATCGATTATTAATTTTGAATAAATACTATAAGTCACTAGGTAGTATTTAAACAAGTAATTATTAAATAATAATTACATTTATTACGCATTAAATAAATTGATGATTAACAGTAAGTAATTAGTAATTAATAATCAATATTTAGTCAGTAATACTTAACATTTAACATTTAAACAGTTAATATTTAGTAGTCAAGAAGAAGTAAGATTTAATAATTAATTTTTAATAATTACTGTTAAATAATTAATTGCACTATAGCAATTAATAACTAACATATGTTTTATAATTTATTATAATGAATGATTTATATACAATTATTAACTATTATAAATTAGCAATAATTTTTATTTTTATTTTTATTTAATAAGCTTAATATTAATAACTAATGCAATTATAGTTAAGCTTTATCAATTATGTCAAATAATTAATATTTAATAGTTAATATAGAATAATTAATTATAAATAATAAATATTTAATATGCAACATTAATGTTTGAAATTTAATTTATATTTAAAAATTAATAGGTGGTGTTTAGTATTAAACAAATTAATTTTCAATAATCATTAATTAACAATTACTACAAAACAATTTATTTAAATAATCATTTAACAATTTAAACTAATGATTATAGTAAAATTTAGTGTTGATGAAGTGATAACTAGTATTTAATAATTTTTAAAATACTACATAATAGGCAACAACAATATACTTCTCGAGACTAGGAGTTCATCGATAATAAGTTTTAAAATACTCCATAATAGGCAATAATTTAACTAATATAGCCTATGCAATACCCAATACAGCCCTTACCAACGCTGAATATTCAACGCCGAATATTAACCGGGTATAAACCCATAACCGCATGCCTTATCTAAATGCTTACAGCCTGCGTTTAACCTAATTTCATTTTCTTTTCTTCTTTTAACTTCTTTCCTCATCTACGATAGCCATGGCTGCGAATACCATTAAACCCTCAACGCCTACTCTGCCTTATTTTCGCATTATAAAATACCTTGCTGCTACAAAGTGCAATCCAGATCTGGCACTACAACTCGCTTCTTGATTTTCGCCATCCCCTACCACCGCCTATACGTCAATAACCTTGACGGTTACGATAGCCACTTGGCAATCAAGATGGAGTTCGACATTGATTTGAAATTCGCCACGATGCTTATCTCCCAATTCGGACAATCAAGATGGTCATCTCCCAATTCGGACAATCGCTGCTATGGTTCTTCCCTGTTGTTATGTCCTTAAGTATGTCAATCTCATGGTGTTTCTCAGTTTTTTATGTTTGCAAACTACACTTTAGGGGCTGTTTATGGTTGTGGATCTTTCTTATCCAGAATTTCAACTAATATTGGTGTAATTTGCTCTCTTTCGCATTTTTGTTCCGTTGCTCAACTTAGATTCTTGCTTGTTTGAATCATTTTGCTTATATACAAATTTCTATTGTAAGGAAAATTAGTAGCAGATATTTAGTTGTTGCCCCATTTGGAATGTTAGTCTGGCCTTTCATATTACTGTATGTCAATATAATTGTTTCCTAAATATAATTGTATCTTATTTTGAAACTCAATGCGATTTTGCACCTTCTCAAAAGCAAATTTTAAATTACACCTTAAAATTATTTTCAATAATTTTCTGGTCCTATTTTTGAATGAAAACAAGATATGACCAAAATTATCATTATCCCAAAAGTGCAAATATGTGCAGTTTTAGGAACTGCAAATATTTGCAGCTTGGCCGAAATAAAAAATAAGAGTGTTTTTCTTGAACTTGTTTGTAAGAGATGGTTGAGAATTTTGAAATTCAAAGAGAGACTAGGATGAAAAAGCCAAAACGAAGAGAGCAAACCACACAAATGACAAAGGGGGAAAAACCAAAACAAAAAAGAAAACAAACGAGAATGCAATTGGGTAATGATGCAGTACTAAGTTGGCAGTGTTATGCAGTAAAATATTGAGGGTTCAGGTGGCGCATTTGTGATGAACCAACAAATCTGAGCCTCTTTTTGCTTACAATTTACATGTTTTTGGATTGCTTGACTATAATATAATTGTTTCACTATCATTCGAGTTTATTGCCATATCAGTACTGGTTCTAAGATAATCAAATATTATCATGACTACGGTCTCCTGTTGAATAACAATAATACTGGGGAGAATATTTTACATCTATGAGTCAACCTGGTATGGATTTTTATCTATGCTATTTCTTTAGGTTGCAACTATATATGCTTGTCACTAGCCTAAACAATCATAATTGTAATATTCCACTTGCATCCACTTGTAGATATGTTGTATTATTTAATGCAGTGCTCTTCTGTTTGTTATAGACTTGGGAACAGACTCCAACAATGATTTTAATCCTTATACTCACGTAAACTAATTTCAAATAATTATAATCAACTTAACAAAAGTGGTTGGTTCACACTATAATTGCAGCTTGTTGGAATTTTAAGTTTCCACCTTCTAACGATAGTTGGATTGTGTTACTTATGCGTAGTGACATCACGAGGATGAAATTGAGAATTTGCAAAGAGAAAAATAAATAAATTTAAAATATAGCTGTTTCTTGAATTTAAAATATAATTGGTAATCTGGATTGAGTGTTCGATGGCCATGTAAGTCAATATAATTGTTTCGTGATTTTTTTTCTTTCTTTTAGATATTCCGTCTAGGCGTTAACCACAGTTAAATTTAAAATATCTTTATAATAAGTAAATAAATTCATATACTTATGTACTGCCTTTATCCACTTAAAGATTTAATATGCAGTTTTATGAAAGATCATTTCCTATTGGCATTGGTTTTCTATTACTCATCTTAAAATTGATTTTTCAACAAAAATGTGCATATATAGTTGTGATTTGGTTGGTACAATGATTATGTGGGTTCTTAGTTCAAACGGTATTCTACACTGCACATGGATTTCTATGTTCCTTTGAATAATGCCAATGCACATTAATAGTTACTATTCATATAGAACTTGTATTTCTACTGCACTACACATGGATTTCTGAATTTTTGTGCTTGGTAAATGATGCAGGAAAAGCCAAAAGATGGGGTAACTACTACACTCAGAAACTTCATGTAAAAATTGTTCCAGTAAAAAGATATATGTTTATAAGTCAAGCTTCTTTAATGGGTACACATTCAGAGCCGAAAAAGGCAAGAAGATGAATTCCTTTGCTGTGCATTTCATCCTGTAGGACTTAGGCAAATTGGTGCGTGACCATCATACCTTAACTCATTTTCATAATTTTTAATGGCTAATAACAAAAAAAATATGATATGAGTCAAATACTTATCATAGTTTACTGTGTGAATGGAAGCAGCACTATGGAGAAAGAAGTTGTTACTGTAATGAGCATAAAAGGGCTGGATACATGATGATGCTGATGGTATATAATGTGTATTGTGCATGCATCCCTCCTGCTGCGGCTGCATAACTCTCTTTATCTTTGTTTGTTTGAAGAAAGGTATGCATGTTTTCTAGCCCACAAAATTTTGTGTACATGCCTATTTCATTATTATTTATCGTAAACTTGGCTGCTTATAGTTTGGTTTTGTCAAAAAAAAACTTTTCATGGTTTATATTTATAAGAGAGATGGCCACGCTTATCATGTAGATCAATATGTTGTTTGTAATTAGTCTCAAAATATTATTGCTTATTTGTTGTTGTTTCTCTATTTAGAAAGCATGTTTTATTTATTAACTTTATATGTATTATTTCAACACAGGTTCTTGTTTTGGAGCAAAGTGAACAATGATGCCGAAAGTGTGTTGTATTAGGGTATTTCGTAGTCTAGGCTATACCGTTTCTTACTGATTGTATGTATCAAATGTTTGAATTATTGTATCAAGATGAATTTATGAATCTTTTTTTGTTATGGATTATGGACAATATAATTTAAATATATACCTTTTGGTATTATCTTATTCAATTTGCATTTGTCATCAGACTGATTTAAATGATTATTGTATTGCATATAATAATCGTTTGTTATGAGAATAGTTTTTTTATCGACCTTTAAAGCAACAAAGTGATATTTTTGCGTCGATGGTTAGAAAAAAGCGATGCAAAATAAGGATGGATCAAAGGCAATGTCCTCTGTGTTGCATCCGTTGTAAGTAATAAGCAGTGCAAAAACATATTTTTTGCACCGGTTATTATCAATAACCGATGCAACATAGCAATTAGTATTAAGTCGAAAGCCTTCATTTCTCATCGGTTATTGCTAACAACCGATGCAAAATTACAGTTGTTGCATCGGTTCTGAAACCGATGCAAATTATTTTAGCTTACTACATCGGCTGCATATGCATCGGTTACTAAACCGATGCAACAGGGGGAAAACAACTGATGCAACTGTCCAATTTTGTAGTAGTAGTGGTTCTTTAACCCAGTTAAAGATAAGATTAATTTCTAACTTTGAAAAATCATTAAGTAATAATTTTTGGAGATTAAAAATGAATTAGAGTTTTAATGAATCTTTAACTAGATTGAAATGTGAATTTGATAACTACAATTATCAAATTTGTGAAATGATTGAGAATGGAGTATCACCAGTTTTGCTCCAAGCGATAGTTAAATCTTTAATTAGATTTTAATGGGAAATGATAATTAATTTTTCCGATAACACCGTGGGTGTTAGATATGGAGTACTACCAGTTTTGCTCCGTGGGATGAATAGGTTTGGATTGGGAAATAAAATAAATAATTTCTTCGATAAGGTTAGCTAATCCCGACTAGTTTGGAAAACCTTAATTTGGTTTAATTTATGAAAAGAACATTTAAATAATAGAATATTCTAGATTGGAATGAGGCGTATGTTGTGTTTTTATAACACTTGTTTATAATATACGCGGGTTATTCAGAAAGGCATGGTTTATACCCATTCTGAATAACTAATTCGATAATAAGTCGACGATGAAGACGGTGGTTGAAGACCGGAGATCTTCACATCGTTTGGATGATTACTGATGTATTGATTTGGCTGTACACCCAGGACAAGGTAATAAGTGACGTACTTGGAGATCTGTGGATATGCGAGGACCTCTCTCCTGTATTGGACATATGAGACGAGGAATAAGGTGCCTCCGGTTTCGTTCAGACCCAGAACGAACTTATAAATGGATGTGTGTCTGACATTGGATTTCATTCTGTGTTGATTGATTTCTATTAAATATATATCTTTTTGGCAGTGGAGAATTTATTCTCTTGCTTAACGCCCTTCTCTGAGATGTACGAGCTCAGAGGTTATATATCGATAGACATCAGTTGCATGGCGTGGTTTGCCTGTGTGGCATGCATAGATGCATTGATCAAGGCTTCTGTTGAAAAGCAGAGTCTTGTGGTTGATGATCAAAGCACGGCTTTAATATAGCATAGCTTTGTGTATAACGTTAATTCGCGAGTGATTAACATAGAAATGTGTTTATTTTATGCTCTTATATTTTATCTTTTGTAAATAAATAAATGATACTTTGGGTATTTTTATGTGTTTTTACATATTTCAAGTGATGCATCCCTCATCTCAAATTAAAGGCCAAATACAAAGAAAAAACTACTTTCCGATATCAAAGCCATCCCAATTGCAAAAGAAGTTGTAGCTCACTGGTAAAGGCATAGGAATTTGTACTGAGAGACCTGAGTTCGATCCCCGTCAATGAAACGACCCGCAAATCCGTGCTATCTGAGTTGACTAAATACACCACACGTCCAACCCAAATAACACAGAAATACGAACCATCAATAGAAAGAAGATAGAGGGTGAGAATAGATAAGATAGAAAACTTAGAATAGAAGAAAACGAAGATCACAAAACTCACAGCGGAACGAATAAAATATATTATATAACATAAGCTTCGAAATACAAATCTGTTTTGTACATACATACATACCATCATCAGAGTACACATAACATTTGATCCAGCGGAAGTAACTCTAAATAACTAACGTTGAAGCCTCCTGCTTCAAGCTCCTCCAAGTGTATCTGTAAAAGCCTGAAACACTTGACTGCCCGTACAAATTTGGGCACCCAAGAGTTTAGGAAATCAAAACAAAACAAACTCTGGGTCAGTCATGGGACTGGTGTGAGTAAACTCCAACCACTTGTTTAACTTTAAAAATCCTTTCAAAAGAAAAGATAATAGTAAGACCAGTCCACACATAAACATGGACGGTTTTTACCTTACTATAACCCAAAACACTTTGATATCAAATCCAATGATATTATAATAATGTCTACATCAAGTAAGTAACCAAATAGTAGAACGCTTGCATCTCACGCTCCACATATATAGTGTATAATCAAAAACCGCATGGCTCTTATTGGAGATTGGATTTCCAACATGACAAGGTATGGGACCACCTTCCGACTATGTATCTCTAGAGAGGAATACACTGGGTTCAACAAGAACATCTTGTAACCCGGCCCACACATGACCGACCACTCATTTCGCTTGAGTGTATCGAATGTATATCACCAACGGTTGGACTCAAACCACCGTTCCCGAATGGGCAGAATCGATAGATTTAGAAACAAAAGGAATTTCTCTAGATAGGTGATTATACACCCTAATGGGTGCGACCCACATAGCCATGCTGCCTGCCCGATTTTTGTCCTTTCCCGGTTGTTGAGGCCTGAGGCTACGAATACTTACCATTCATCGAGAACACAATCACTTTGAATGCCACATCGTCAGATCCGTTAATCACTAGTTGAGTTTGCACAAATATTCTGGATATTATGCTAAGGGATAAATCCGTTGCAACCATATATATCCATACAGACCAACCCATTTGATCATTGGAAATACTTTGTCAGACATTCGTCCATTTACGTTCGTTCTGGGATTGAACGAAACCGAAGGCACTATTTCTATAAATAGAAAAGCCCTTGCACTTTACTCCGTCTTCAATATATTCAGCATACTTGGTTCGCAACGCTTATGCCGATACGGAGTGGTTCACGGATAATAATCCAACCGGTCTCTCCATATTGACAACGATGGTCAAAACTTCGATAGTCTGTGATTTAACTATAGAATAAAAACAAGTGTTCATCCAAACATATCAAACAAATCACTGGGCTCTTTAATTAATATTCATTAATTAAATCTCTTTTCCATTTCCTTAACAATATTTGTTAACCAAATATTTCAATAATCAATCTTGGCCCTTTACGCTATTTTTGTTTCATTTCCTTATCGAATTCTATATATATCGATATATAGATTTCTAATTTTCAAATTCCTTAAAAATATTCTATCTCCTTAAATTTCCGGAAAAAATTCGCCATAACCTCCCCTGTATCGGGAGCATCGGGAAATTTCAAATAGCTTCCCGGTATCTTCTAATCTCAAAAAGAAAAAGAAGAAGCCAAGTGGCTTGCCGATACGGCGCATAAAACCCATATATGAATTAAACATGTACCTTTTTGTCGAGCACATTATTTATATACCTGCATTATCCTTGTCTCATACCTGTCTCCTGTATGTCTATACCTGTCATATTTATTTCAACTTCACACACTCGTTTTGACTCAATTCGTTAAAGTAATTCTTTAACTAACTTTCTGCCTATCTCACTTGTATATTTGAATATAACACGTTTCGAATATAATTCCACTTACTTATCAATCAATTGAATTCAAATTTCAATTTAAGTTCCATATTCGATTTCGAATATATATTTACAATTCCAAATTTCACTTTTCAAAATTCGACTTTAGTTCAAACTCGATTGACTAATTCTCCTTTGATTTAGTTAATTCTATTCAATAATCAAAAACAGGATTATTGTTTCAAAAATCATCTTCTTTACTTCACTTGAGTTCACATTTATTTTCTAACTCAAGTCTAGATTTTTAAATGGCAATCCGGATTTTTATTTGCTTAAAAATCCCAATATTTATATATAAAATCCATTATGGTTTATAATGGTTTATGGCGCTGCTTTTCTAAAAATTTGATTTTGACATAACTCAAAATCTATACGACGAAATTCAGATTTTTCTCCTTCATTAGAAAACTATTATCAAATCGGTCCTGACGTTTCTTGTTTCAAAGAATTTCGACTTCAATTGAGTTCTGTATACTCGATTGAAGTTCGAATCGCTATTTTACGAACTGCAGCGCTGCGGCGAGTTCGTTTTAATTATAATTATATATATAAACTTTTTAAACCTCTTAAAAATGAATTCAACTTCGTCCAATATATATATATTCATATATATTTCAAATTCCATTTGAATCTTTATATTTCATAGTTTTAAATCCTGTATTCAAATCCCATTTGAAATCCTTTATTCGAATTCCATTTCAAATCATTTATTCGAATTCTATTTCAAATCCTCTATTCGAATTCCCACTTTAATTCAACTCCTTTTTGAATTTCTATATTTGAAATTCATACTTGAAATCCCATTTCAAATTCATACTTGAAATTCATACTTGAATTCAAATATCCAAACACCATTTAAATTTCTCTTTGAAATTCTAAATGTTTCAGATCCCATTTCTCTTATTTGAAATTCCCAAAATTTCAAATTACATTCTTCTTTTATTTGAAATTCCATTTTTGAATTTCCTTTATTCCAATCCCATTTGAATTCTAATATTCAAACTTATTTTCAACGCCATTTGAATTTCTTCACTCAAAGCCATTTGAATTCCCTTGAATTCAAATTCCATTTCAAAATCATTTGGATTTCCTATTTTGAAATCCTATTTGAAATTCTATTTCCAATTCTACTTTGAAAATCCTGTTTCAAAGTTTATTTCAAATTCTATTTTGAAATCTCATATTCAAATTCCTACTTGAATTTCTGTATTCGATTCCATGTTCAATTTCAATACTCGAATTTCTATTTCAAATCTCTATTCAAACTTCATATTTAAATTCTTCTTTGAAATACTATATTTCAAATTCTATTTTGAAATTCTACATTCAAATCTCTATTTGAATTTCTTTATTCGAATTCCTTTGAATTCAAATTTGATTTTAATTCCTTGAATTCCAATTTCTATTTTTCATTCTAATTTCGTCTATTCAAATTCTATTTGAATTCCTAATATTCCATCTCCCCTTAATATTCAAATATTTAAATTCCTTTTTTAATTCTACTATTCAAATGTTATACTCAAATTTCATTTGAGTTATATATTTAAAAATTCCATTTCAAATCCTATTTTGAAATTTCATTTCAAATTCCAATTTCACACTTGTATTTCTATTTCTGAATTATCGAATGATAATTCTTTCACTTCATTTATAACTTCGTTATAAAAGAACTACTTATAACTTTCGTTTAAAAAGAAACTACTTGTTTTATTTTTCAAAAACAAGTTCATATTTTATTTCCATTTAAAATTCAAATTCTATTTAAAAATAGAATTTTCCCTTTTTAAATCTCAAATATCCTTTCACGATATTTTTAAATATCATTACTTAAGCCCAGTGATAAAACACACAAAGCAACCAATTATTTATTTTTCTAACACATCATATATAACAATATATATGCAACCAAATAACAAACAGATAATATATTTTTGAGGAATCCAGTTGGATTCCTCCAACCTGTTTTCCTGCATCCACAGATGTTAGCACATAAATAATACCAATTCTGCTTCGTGGCAGAATATCGCGGTATAGAAGGTCATCCACTAATCATAGCGTGGGGCGTATAGGGTAATCATCCGCTATGAAACTGCGGGCATCCGCTAATGAGACTGCGGGAATCCAACCAATCAATCAACCCAATATATATATATATATATATATAATAGCCTAAATAACTAATATATATAAATCAACCATAAAACATTCACACAAGCAACAGACAATTATTTTTAACGAATAAAAATAATTATAAATAAAAGGTGAGTGAGATTTACTCACCAGGGATTTATATTCTTCTCGTTGAATATCCAACTCGAATTAAATCGAATACCATTCGATTTAAAACAAATCCTGGTAAATCCTGATTAACTCCAAATGTGTTCTTCACGCTCTTCCAACCTTGTATACATTAAATATATCGTATATAAGAATTTTAACTATATAAAATTAAGTGACTTAACTAAATAAATTATTAATTTTATACCTTAATCCAACTAAACACTAATTTTCGCTAATTTCATTGGATCAAATCAAGTTATTTATACGAACATACTGTATAAATTTTTTTTTTTTTTTTAAAAAAAAAATCAAGTGAGTATTTATTTAAGTTAAGCATTTAAATAAATAAATAAAATTCCTATTTTACCTTATTTCCTCCTCCTTCCTAAATGATATCTGCAAGAACCCAGCGCCCACTCCGCATTCTCCCTATGTCGAACTCAGCCCCATCACTTGTCCATCTTCCCATTTTCAAGGCACGAACTCGAACTGACATCGCAACAATCAATGTCGTGCCTCCACGAACCCTTAGACCCAATTCGAGACTCACCTTAGGCCACGACTTCGAATACATAATTCGAGCTACTAGGAAGCTTCGCACCCTTCCAGACACAGCGCGACTCCATCATTCGGAATTCTCGAGCATCTCGAGATCGACGTCCAGCTTCCAGAGACTTGTGGGTTTTTCCTCAAATCGCAAACGTTGCCATCGCGATTTCCAGATGCTGTCGAACTCAGGGAACTTGCGGTCTTCAATTGTGATTTCCGATTTCCATTTTGATTCGTAGGATTTGGGGTTTTCGATTTTCTGGGAAAAAGAAAGAGGCATAAGGTTCATTCGGGTTTGGGAGCGAATGAATTAACGAAGCGTAGGGTCAATATATAGAAGCGAAAGGGAGCAAGAAGTACATGGCCATTAATTTCTGGTTTCCCAAGATTTAGAAGACAGGAGACAAATTTTTGAGCTCGATGTAAATATTATAGGTCTGCGCTATTTTGATTAGGGGGGGAAAACATTTCAGAAGAAATAGGTCGGCTGATGTAAACGTATTTTATTTTTGATTTGATTTTAATTAATATATTCTACCAAAATATCTCATGGTCCTTTACTCAAGATTCTGAACCGTTATTTAATCGTAACGTTATTCACTATTCTGACTTCAACGAAATAGATTATATAATTTAATTTGAACGTATATTTAAAATAGCCACATTAAATCAATTTAAATTCAAAACAAATAAATCTAAAAATAAATTTCAATTATCATTGTTCATATTTAAATCGTATATATACATTGATCATCTAAACTGTTTCGATTCAATTTTACCTTTGAATTAAATTGTTTAGTTCTCGTATCTCGATAATTATCAAATTAAATCTTATTTCGATTATTTAATCGATAATCAAATAAAATACCATTTATATTATAAATTCAATATTTAAAACTATATTAAATATTTAAAATTAATCGACAGAAAATCTGGGTCGTTACATTCTTCCCCCCTTAAAATAATTTCGTCCTCGAAATTGCTAAGATAGGAAAAATGGTACAAATCCATTTCTTTTCAACATCTCACCTATGTTGAAACTCAACTCCTCATATTTCTATGACTTTATTTTCAACCAAAACTTTTGGTCTTCTTCCTTTCATATGCCTTCACACTCAATTTCAATTTATTTCAAATTGATTCTAGTCAATTTATTCACCTCGAACCATTTAACTTTCTTCAGTTAAATTTTAATTCCTGAATCCAAATCCCAGGGTTTTTCATTTCAAATTTTTCTGAAATCACATAAATGTATACTTATTTTTATTTTCATCTCAATTCAAAACATTTGAATTTTCAATCTACTTGTTTTCTTTCAAAACAAATTTCCATCAAAAACTTTCTAAGGTAGCAATCCATCACTTAGAAACTCGGAAATGAACACTGATGATGTTGCAATCATCATCAGAATTATTTCCCAGCCACTGAAGTGAGTTCAGTGCTTTATTATTTCAAAATCCATCTAAAATTGTTTTCTTCCAAATCCTTCTAAAACAAATCTATATTATTTTAATATACTTTGAAAAATAAATTTCAACTTCCCAGGATTTAAATTCCAAATTCTGTCTTGAATTTAATTTCAATTCATTTGTATATGTTATATACAAGTTTTATTTTGGTTATATATAACCATTTTAATTTTAAAATCTCATTTGATTATAAAATCAACATCCAACACATTCATATAATAATAATTCTAGAAAATTATTCTTTCTATATCAAAAATAGAAATTTTGGGTAAAATTATTTCATTTACCCACTTTAAAACAATATTATGTCGATTCTTCTGTCCAAGTGTTTACAAACTCCTATCGACGTCGTGGCGTCCCACGATTCGACCAGAATTCATAAATCACTCACAGACTAGTCAACACAATATAAAACAACTTTTATATAAATTTACAAATACGCTCTCTCGTATATATACGCTCAACTCATTCTAGGGTACTACTGACCCTATCTCTAATGAGCACATGCCACACAAGCCTAGGTGTTCGCTCAACCTAAGCTCTGATACCAACTGAAACGACCCGCAAATCCGTGCTATCTGAGTTGACTAAATACACCACACGTCCAACCCAAATAACACAGAAATACGAACCATCAATAGAAAGAAGATAGAGGGTGAGAATAGATAAGATAGAAAACTTAGAATAGAAGAAAACGAAGATCACAAAACTCACAGCGGAACGAATAAAATATATTATATAACATAAGCTTCGAAATACAAATCTGTTTTGTACATACATACATACCATCATCAGAGTACACATAACATTTGATCCAGCGGAAGTAACTCTAAATAACTAACGTTGAAGCCTCCTGCTTCAAGCTCCTCCAAGTGTATCTGTAAAAGCCTGAAACACTTGACTGCCCGTACAAATTTGGGCACCCAAGAGTTTAGGAAATCAAAACAAAACAAACTCTGGGTCAGTCATGGGACTGGTGTGAGTAAACTCCAACCACTTGTTTAACTTTAAAAATCCTTTCAAAAGAAAAGATAATAGTAAGACCAGTCCACACATAAACATGGACGGTTTTTACCTTACTATAACCCAAAACACTTTGATATCAAACCCAATGATATTATAATAATGTCTACATCAAGTAAGTAACCAAATAGTAGAACGCTTGCATCTCACGCTCCACATATATAGTGTATAATCAAAAACCGCATGGCTCTTATTGGAGATTGGATTTCCAACATGACAAGGTATGGGACCACCTTCCGACTATGTATCTCTAGAGAGGAATACACTGGGTTCAACAAGAACATCTTGTAACCCGGCCCACACATGACCGACCACTCATTTCGCTTGAGTGTATCGAATGTATATCACCAACGGTTGGACTCAAACCACCGTTCCCGAATGGGCAGAATCGATAGATTTAGAAACAAAAGGAATTTCTCTAGATAGGTGATTATACACCCTAATGGGTGCGACCCACATAGCCATGCTGCCTGCCCGATTTTTGTCCTTTCCCGGTTGTTGAGGCCTGAGGCTACGAATACTTACCATTCATCGAGAACACAATCACTTTGAATGCCACATCGTCAGATCCGTTAATCACTAGTTGAGTTTGCACAAATATTCTGGATATTATGCTAAGGGATAAATCCGTTGCAACCATATATATCCATACAGACCAACCCATTTGATCATTGGAAATACTTTGTCAGACATTCGTCCATTTACGTTCGTTCTGGGATTGAACGAAACCGAAGGCACTATTTCTATAAATAGAAAAGCCCTTGCACTTTACTCCGTCTTCAATATATTCAGCATACTTGGTTCGCAACGCTTATGCCGATACGGAGTGGTTCACGGATAATAATCCAACCGGTCTCTCCATATTGACAACGATGGTCAAAACTTCGATAGTCTGTGATTTAACTATCGAATAAAAACAAGTGTTCATCCAAACATATCAAACAAATCACTGGGCTCTTTAATTAATATTCATTAATTAAATCTCTTTTCCATTTCCTTAACAATATTTGTTAACCAAATATTTCAATAATCAATCTTGGCCCTTTACGCTATTTTTGTTTCATTTCCTTATCGAATTCTATATATATCGATATATAGATTTCTAATTTTCAAATTCCTTAAAAATATTCTATCTCCTTAAATTTCCGGAAAAAATTCGCCATAACCTCCCCTGTATCGGGAGCATCGGGAAATTTCAAATAGCTTCCCGGTATCTTCTAATCTCAAAAAGAAAAAGAAGAAGCCAAGCGGCTTGCCGATACGGCGCATAAAACCCATATATGAATTAAACATGTACCTTTTTGTCGAGCACATTATTTATATACCTGCATTATCCTTGTCTCATACCTGTCTCCTGTATGTCTATACCTGTCATATTTATTTCAACTTCACACACTCGTTTTGACTCAATTCGTTAAAGTAATTCTTTAACTAACTTTCTGCCTATCTCACTTGTATATTTGAATATAACACGTTTCGAATATAATTCCACTTACTTATCAATCAATTGAATTCAAATTTCAATTTAAGTTCCATATTCGATTTCGAATATATATTTACAATTCCAAATTTCACTTTTCAAAATTCGACTTTAGTTCAAACTCGATTGACTAATTCTCCTTTGATTTAGTTAATTCTATTCAATAATCAAAAACAGGATTATTGTTTCAAAAATCATCTTCTTTACTTCACTTGAGTTCACATTTATTTTCTAACTCAAGTCTAGATTTTTAAATGGCAATCCGGATTTTTATTTGCTTAAAAATCCCAATATTTATATATAAAATCCATTATGGTTTATAATGGTTTATGGCGCTGCTTTTCTAAAAATTTGATTTTGACATAACTCAAAATCTATACGACGAAATTCAGATTTTTCTCCTTCATTAGAAAACTATTATCAAATCGGTCCTGACGTTTCTTGTTTCAAAGAATTTCGACTTCAATTGAGTTCTGTATACTCGATTGAAGTTCGAATCGCTATTTTACGAACTGCAGCGCTGCGGCGAGTTCGTTTTAATTATAATTATATATATAAACTTTTTAAACCTCTTAAAAATGAATTCAACTTCGTCCAATATATATATATATTCATATATATTTCAAATTCCATTTGAATCTTTATATTTCATAGTTTTAAATCCTGTATTCAAATCCCATTTGAAATCCTTTATTCGAATTCCATTTCAAATCATTTATTCGAATTCTATTTCAAATCCTCTATTCGAATTCCCACCTTTAATTCAACTCCTTTTTGAATTTCTATATTTGAAATTCATACTTGAAATCCCATTTCAAATTCATACTTGAAATTCATACTTGAATTCAAATATCCAAACACCATTTAAATTTCTCTTTGAAATTCTAAATGTTTCAGATCCCATTTCTCTTATTTGAAATTCCCAAAATTTCAAATTACATTCTTCTTTTATTTGAAATTCCATTTTTGAATTTCCTTTATTCCAATCCCATTTGAATTCTAATATTCAAACTTATTTTCAACGCCATTTGAATTTCTTCACTCAAAGCCATTTGAATTCCCTTGAATTCAAATTCCATTTCAAAATCATTTGGATTTCCTATTTTGAAATCCTATTTGAAATTCTATTTCCAATTCTACTTTGAAATTCCTGTTTCAAAGTTTATTTCAAATTCTATTTTGAAATCTCATATTCAAATTCCTACTTGAATTTCTGTATTCGATTCCATGTTCAATTTCAATACTCGAATTTCTATTTCAAATCTCTATTCAAACTTCATATTTAAATTCTTCTTTGAAATACTATATTTCAAATTCTATTTTGAAATTCTACATTCAAATCTCTATTTGAATTTCTTTATTCGAATTCCTTTGAATTCAAATTTGATTTTAATTCCTTGAATTCCAATTTCTATTTTTCATTCTAATTTCGTCTATTCAAATTCTATTTGAATTCCTAATATTCCATCTCCCCTTAATATTCAAATATTTAAATTCCTTTTTTAATTCTACTATTCAAATGTTATACTCAAATTTCATTTGAGTTATATATTTAAAAATTCCATTTCAAATCCTATTTTGAAATTTCATTTCAAATTCCAATTTCACACTTGTATTTCTATTTCTGAATTATCGAATGATAATTCTTTCACTTCATTTATAACTTCGTTATAAAAGAACTACTTATAACTTTCGTTTAAAAAGAAACTACTTGTTTTATTTTTCAAAAACAAGTTCATATTTTATTTCCATTTAAAATTCAAATTCTATTTAAAAATAGAATTTTCCCTTTTTAAATCTCAAATATCCTTTCATGATATTTTTAAATATCATTACTTAAGCCCAGTGATAAAACACACAAAGCAACCAATTATTTATTTTTCTAACACATCATATATAACAATATATATGCAACCAAATAACAAACAGATAATATATTTTTGAGGAATCCAGTTGGATTCCTCCAACCTGTTTTCCTGCATCCACAGATGTTAGCACATAAATAATACCAATTCTGCTTCGTGGCAGAATATCGCGGTATAGAAGGTCATCCACTAATCATAGCGTGGGGCGTATAGGGTAATCATCCGCTATGAAACTGCGGGCATCCGCTAATGAGACTGCGGGAATCCAACCAATCAATCAACCCAATATATATATATATATAATAGCCTAAATAACTAATATATATAAATCAACCATAAAACATTCACACAAGCAACAGACAATTATTTTTAACGAATAAAAATAATTATAAATAAAAGGTGAGTGAGATTTACTCACCAGGGATTTATATTCTTCTCGTTGAATATCCAACTCGAATTAAATCGAATACCATTCGATTTAAAACAAATCCTGGTAAATCCTGATTAACTCCAAATGTGTTCTTCACGCTCTTCCAACCTTGTATACATTAAATATATCGTATATAAGAATTTTAACTATATAAAATTAAGTGACTTAACTAAATAAATTATTAATTTTATACCTTAATCCAACTAAACACTAATTTTCGCTAATTTCATTGGATAAAATCAAGTTATTTATACGAACATACTGTATAAAATTTTATTATTATTTTTTTTTTTAAAAAATCAAGTGAGTATTTATTTAAGTTAAGCATTTAAATAAATAAATAAAATTCCTATTTTACCTTATTTCCTCCTCCTTCCTAAATGATATCTGCAAGAGCCCAGCGCCCACTCCGCATTCTCCCTATGTCGAACTCAGCCCCATCACTTGTCCATCTTCCCATTTTCAAGGCACGAACTCGAACTGACATCGCAACAATCAATGTCGTGCCTCCACGAACCCTTAGACCCAATTCGAGACTCACCTTAGGCCACGACTTCGAATACATAATTCGAGCTACTAGGAAGCTTCGCACCCTTCCAGACACAGCGCGACTCCATCATTCGGAATTCTCGAGCATCTCGAGATCGACGTCCAGCTTCCAGAGACTTGTGGGTTTTTCCTCAAATCGCAAACGTTGCCATCGCGATTTCCAGATGCTGTCGAACTCAGGGAACTTGCGGTCTTCAATTGTGATTTCCGATTTCCATTTTGATTCGTAGGATTTGGGGTTTTCGATTTTCTGGGAAAAAGAAAGAGGCATAAGGTTCATTCGGGTTTGGGAGCGAATGAATTAACGAAGCGTAGGGTCAATATATAGAAGCGAAAGGGAGCAAGAAGTACATGGCCATTAATTTCTGGTTTCCCAAGATTTAGAAGACAGGAGACAAATTTTTGAGCTCGATGTAAATATTATAGGTCTGCGCTATTTTGATTAGGGGGGGAAAACATTTCAGAAGAAATAGGTCGGCTGATGTAAACGTATTTTATTTTTGATTTGATTTTAATTAATATATTCTACCAAAATATCTCATGGTCCTTTACTCAAGATTCTGAACCGTTATTTAATCGTAACGTTATTCACTATTCTGACTTCAACGAAATAGATTATATAATTTAATTTGAACGTATATTTAAAATAGCCACATTAAATCAATTTAAATTCAAAACAAATAAATCTAAAAATAAATTTCAATTATCATTGTTCATATTTAAATCGTATATATACATTGATCATCTAAACTGTTTCGATTCAATTTTACCTTTGAATTAAATTGTTTAGTTCTCGTATCTCGATAATTATCAAATTAAATCTTATTTCGATTATTTAATCGATAATCAAATAAAATACCATTTATATTATAAATTCAATATTTAAAACTATATTAAATATTTAAAATTAATCGACAGAAAATCTGGGTCGTTACAGTCAAGATCTCTTTTTGCTGAAGAAAGGAACATTCACACTGGCCCCTTTTGCTTTGAAGAATATATGGATTGGTGTTATATTATATATATATATATATATATTCATATGTATGTATATATGATATACACTAATAAGATTTCAGGAAGCCATATTCTTATAATGGAAATCAATTCAAATCACACATTTTTATTCAACTTCCATTTAGATGAATATTTGATTGAATTATTCCCAAGAAGAAGCCAATCAATCTGCCACCTGACCTTAAGTATGCATACTTAGACTCCTCAGAAACTTTTCCCGTAATTTTGGCCTCCGATCTTACCGAGGATCAAGAAGAAAAACTCTTGGAAATTTTGCGGGAAAATAAAGACGCTTTGGGGTGGGAACTGTGCGATATAAAAGGAATTAGCCCATCAATTATGGAACATCGCATACATTTAGTTGATGAGGCTAAACCCACCCGTGAGGCTCAAAGACGATTAAACCCAAACATGAGAGAAGCGGTCAAGGAAGAGATAATCAAATGTCTAGACAATAACATCATCTATCCCATCTCTGATAGTACTTGGGTGAGTCCGGTACAAGTTGTACCAAAGAAGTCCAGAGTCACAGTGATCAAAAATGAAAGTAATGAACTTGTCCCAACAAAAATCAAAACCAAATGGTGTGTGTGTATTGACTATCGAAAGCTCAACTCAGCCACGCGAAAAGACCATTTTCCCTTGCCTTTTATTGACCAAATGCTCGAACGCTTAGCGGGACATGAGTACTATTGTTTTCTCGATGGATACTCTGGCTATAACCAAGTTCCAGTTGCTTTAGAAGATCAACATAAGACCACTTTTACTTGTCCCTTTGGAACCTTTGCTTATCGTCGCATGCCTTTTGGTCTTTGTAATGCCCCCGCGACTTTCCAAAGGTGTATGATGAGTATTTTCTCTGATATGGTGGAAGAATTCTTGGAAATATTCATGGACGATTTTTCAATCTATGGATCATCTTTTTCCCAATGCCTCACTCATTTAGAAATCGTCCTAAAACGTTGTAAGGAAAAATCACCTGTGCTTAATTGGGTAAAATGTCACTTCATGGTAAAAATGGGGATAGTTCTAGGCCATGTTGTCTCAAAAGATGGCCTTGAAGTCAATAAATCCAAGATCAATTTGATTGCTAATCTACCTCCTCCTAAGTCTGTTAAGGATGTTTGTTCATTTCTTGGCCACGCGGGATTCTTTAGAAGATTCATTAAGGATTTCTCGAAAATTTCTAAACCTCTCTCGAACTTACTTGCCAAAGACGTCAAGTTTGAATTCTCCAATGACTGTAAGACATCTTTTGAAATTCTTAAGTCAATCTTGACCACAACTCCCATCATTTAACCCCCTGATTGGACTCAACCCTTCGAACTTATGTGTGACGCTTCTGATTTTTCGATTGGAGCCATCTTGGGCCAACGAATCGATAAACTCCCTCGAGTCATTTATTATGCTAGCAAAACGTTAAGTGAGGCCCAATTGAATTACTTAACTACTGAAAAGGAATTTTTGGCAGTTGTCTTTGCTCTTGAGAAATTCAGACCATATCTCGTAGGATCCAAAGTCGTAGTTTACACTGATCATGCTGCCTTACGATATTTGCTTTCTAAGAAGGATGCCAAGGCCCGCTTGATTCGTTGGATCCTTCTTCTTCAAGAGTTTGACATAGAAATCCGAGACAAAAAGGGTTCTGAAAATGTCGTAGCGGATCACCTCTCTCGTATTGTGCACGAAAATGTTGATAACACCCAAATCGATGACTATTTTTCTGATGAACAAATCCTTTCGATCTCTAACACCCCTTGGTACGCTGACATTGTGAACTATCTTGTCACACAGCAAACACCCGCTGAATGGTCAAAACAAGATAAACAAAAATTTCTCTCTAAAGTTCGAAACTTTTATTGGGACGACCCGTATCTTTTCAAATACTGTCCAGACCAAATCATTCGAAGGTGTGTACCCGATCATGAACACCAAAGTATTCTCTCTTTCTCACATGACCATGCTTGTGGCGGTCATTTTGGAGCAAGAAAAACTGCTGCAAAAGTTTTGCAACGTGGTTTTTATTGGCCCACACTCTTCCGTGACACTTTCGAATTTTTCTCTAAATGCGATCGATGTCAAAGAACAGGTCGAGTCTCTAAGCGAAACATGATGCCTCTCAACCCCATTTTAGTGATTGAGTTATTCGATGTTTGGGGTATCGATTTCATGGGACCATTCCCTAACTCATTTGGGAATCTTTACATCTTGCTTGCGGTAGACTATGTTTCAAAATGGGTTGAAGCCATCCCGACTAAAACCAACAATAACAAGGTTGTTATCAAATTCCTCAAAGAAAACATCTTTTCACGCTTTGGCACACCTCGAGCTATCATTAGGGATAATGGCACTCACGTCTGTAATCGTGCTTTTGAATCCTTGCTCAAGAAATACTCAATCACACACAAGCTGTCGACCCCTTACCATCCACAAACGAGTGGACAAGTAGAAGTTTCTAATTGACAAATCAAAAAAAATTCTTGAGAAAACTGTGAATTCCAATAGAAAAGACTGGTCTTTAAAACTAATTGATGCACTTTGGGCTTTTCGCACTGCTTACAAAACCAATCTAGGGATATCACCATATCAGTTAGTCTTTGGAAAGGCTTGTCACTTACCTCTTGAATTAGAGCATCGTGCTCTTTGGGCAATTAAACTTTTGAATTTCGATTTAGAGAAGGCCGGCACACATAGGAAGTTACAAATTTCAGAATTAGGGGAATTAAGAAATGAAGCATATGAAAATGCGAAAATCTATAAAGAAAGAACCAAAGCCCAACATGACAAGAACATACTTCGTAAGGAATTCAACGTAGGTCAAAAAGTTCTTTTATACGACTCTAGACTTCACTTATTTCCAGGAAAACTTAGATCTCGGTGGACTGGACCTTATGTTGTAAAATCAGTATATCCTCATGGAGCAGTCGAAATTGAAAATCCTAAGGATGGAAAAGTCTTCAAAGTAAACGGTCAACGACTGAAACCATTTTTGGAATTCGAGCAATACGAAGACGATGAGCTTATCGATCTTCATGAGCCTGATCATCCACCATGAAATCAGGTGGTACACGTTCTTTTTTTTTTTTTTTTTTCATTTTTTTCATTTTTTCCTTCCCTTTTGGTCTGCATACCTTAGACAGTTGGGACATTGTCTCAATCTAGTGTGGGGGGATTTGCATTACATCAACAATCAAATTTTATGAACTAGGTCTTCCGCTGAACAAGGATTAACTTAAAATTCATAAAAAAAACATCTTGGTTCTTGTTTGATAAGTTTAATTGTTGGGTGATGGGAATGAACGTTAATTATTCATTGAGTCGTAATGTGTCTTTTTAAGATGCTAGCTTGAGACTGTGCAGATGTTAGTCGTGTTATGGAGTAAGCGTGTCGACCCTTGTTATACATGTTAGAATGTGCAAGTAAAAAAATCAAAAAAAAAGAATGATTTTTGCACCTACATTTGTTGGATTTTCTAAGTTCGTTTTCATGCATAATATTTTTTCCACTCAAATTTTAAAAATTGTAAGTTATAAATTCCACTTGGCCCACTTAAGAAGAAACGACTTATTGTAGCGTTCTTCTTCGATACCCCACATTACTCAAACCCAAGTTTTTGTCGATTTACATCATGTTTCGACAAGTTTTCTTATATTGGTATACTATAGAACCTTTTCACTGATTTATTTTCAAAGGTTAAAAACGTCACTTTTCGTACCAATATTACACTACCCACTCCGTACTTGTTTTGAGGTAGGATAACCATATACCACATCTTATTTTATATAGGTTATCTATCTCACGAAACTTTGATTATCTCTCCTTTCAGCTTTTCATACAACATCAATCCAGACTTGTGTGTTGAATTAATGTTATAGAAGTAGAGTAACTAAGGCACAAAAACTTTCCTTTCAAGAAGTGTTGGTTATGATTCGCTTAGTAGAGGAGGAATCAAATGAAATAATATACGGTATCATTCCATTCCATCTCCACTCATCATTCATCATGCAAAAAAAAAAGAAATAAAGAAATAAAGAGAGAGTCTCTCAGAATAAAATAGTCATTCATCATTCTTGACTATGAAGCATTCATTTCCATTCCATCCACATCCATCATACCGTACTTAGAAGCAAGGATTGTAGTAGAGGAGATGAAAGGAAACAAAACGTCTATATTGCATTTGTATTACTTTATCTTTTGTAGCTTGAAATTCAACTAATACACTTGCCCTCTTATCTATAATCTTTTTAGAACTTACAAAATTCTCCTTCATCTATGCATAACTCACATCCAATACATTACAGTTAAACTGGTACAAAAAGTTATTCAAAAAAAAAATGATTGGGTGCATATTGTCGATGTGTAGAACTTTGGTTGACACCATGCTCTTAACCTTCAAGACTATTACAGTGTTATCAAGGAATTATGATTCAGCTTGAAAATTTTTGTTCATTTTTGCACCAAGAATGGGATGGACAATTTGGGACTAAACAGTTATCATTGAATCTAAGTGAAATCCTTGGAATATGAAAGACCTTAAATATATTGTTTGATTAATTCGCGTACTTAAGATGCTTTGGATTTTGTGGGTAGTATCCGCTGAAAACCCTCATGAGACACCACTCGTCCTACTAGGGACACCTAGAGGTTTAACGGCTTGTTACATACGCTCAATGCAATCGTGTTTCCTACGAAAGTGTGACCTATCTAGTTTAGTTTTTCATTTCTTGTTTTACTCGAGGACGAGTAAAAGATAAGTGTGGGGGTATTTGATTAACATAGAAATGTGTTTATTTTACGCTCTTATATTTTAACTTTTGTAAATAAATAAATGATACTTTGGGTATTTTTATGTGTTTTTACAGATTTGAAGTGATGCATCCCTCATCTCAAATTAAAGGCCAAATACAAAGAAAAGGCTATTTTCTGATATCAAAGCCATCCCAATTGCAAAAGTTGTAGCTCACTGGTAAAGGCATAGGAATTTGTATTGAGAGACCTGAGTTCGATCCCCGTCAAGCTCTCTTTTTGCTGAAGAAAGGAACATTCACACTGGCCCCTTTTGCTTTGAAGAATATATGGATTGGTGTTATATTATACATATATATATATATACATATGTATGTATATATGATATACACTAATAAGATTTCAGAAAGCCATATTCTTATCATGGAAATCAATTCAAATCACACATTTTTTTCAACTGCCATTTAGAAGAATATTTGATTGAATTATTACCAAGAAGAAGCCAATCAATCTGCCACGTGTCACTAATCAGGAGAGGAAATCTGCATGGAATATCTCAGCCATTATGTCATATCTTTTCTTATTTGTAAACAAAGATATTCATGGGATTTATTCTTGGCCCAATTTATTCTGATTGAGAGGATTAGGGTTTTTTCCATTCACCTATATAAGCACATGTATACCCATTGTAACAGGGATATCTCCATTATTTTGTATTCTTGTTTATTAATAAAAAGTTTTTCTTCATTAGTTGTCTGTCTTTTTCTTTCATAACAATTTGTGTATCTATCCAAATAGTTTTGGTAGAACACATTGTTATTTTCTTTTATTACTGCTTGTTAGCGATTGTCCGTTCGATTAGATTCAACGGCAATACTACTTTTTAATTTTCTGTTGTTGTTCTGGTTATTATTTTTTTTTCAAGTAATTATTTCTCTTCTTTTCAGTTGTTGAATTTGATACTGGTCTGATTAGATTTAGATTCAGATTCAGAGTAATTTCAACAACATTAAAAACAAATCCAAATTCTGTCTAACTCGCCTAAGAATAAATAAATAATAATTTTTAATTTTTCCTCCCTGTGTTCGACCTGTATGCTACACACCTGTGCGCTTGCAGAATTAAATTTAAAATTCGCGCTTTTCTAGCGACGAACAATCAAACCGACTTTGATTGAACGGATTGGTTCGAAGCAGAGGGACGATCCTAACCTTTTTGAAATCATCTCCAAGTTAGAAATGGACGTCGACGGCGAGGAGATGAGAAAGTATGGGCTTGATCGAGATGGATGGCTTCGAAAGAATGGAAGATTAGTTGTACCCAACGTGAATGGATTGAGAGATGAAGTGCTTGGAGAATGTCATCACTCAAAGTTAACTATACACCCCAGTGGTAACAAGATGTATCGAGACATGAAGCAGACATACTACTGGGAGGGGATGAAAAGAGACGTTGGGAAGTTTATATCCAAGTGAATGAATTTCCAGTTGGTTAAAGCTGAACAAAAGAAGCCTAGTGGTTTGTTACAACCATTAGAAATTCCCGAATGGAAATGGGAGCAAGTTTCAATGGATTTCATAGATGGTTTACCAAGGACTAGATCTGGTCATGATAGTATTTGGGTGATTGTTGACCGCTTGACCAAGAGCGCCAGAAACATACCAGTCAAGTCGAACAGAACGGCAGCTAAGTTGGCCGAGCTGTATATGAAGTGGGTAGTGAGATTTCATGGAGTACCAAAAGGCATTGTGAGTGACCGAGATCCATTATTTACTAGTGGGTTTTGGAAGAGCTTACAAGAGGCATTAGGATCAGAATTACATCTCAGTACCGCGTATCATCCTCAAACCGACAGACAGACAGAGAGGGTGAATCGAGTGTTAGAAGATCTTTTATGAGCTTGCGTATTGGATTTTGGTGGATCATGGGATGACCATTTTCATCTAGTAGAGTTTGCATATAATAACAGTTATCAATCCAGTATTGGTATGGCTCCATTTGAAGCTTTGTATAGAAGACCGTGTAACTCACCATCATGTTGGTTGGAAATCGGTGAGAAGTTTGTGCTTGGACCAGATGTAATTAGAGAAACTTCAGATAAGATCAAGATCGTTCAACAGCGAATGAAGGCCGCTCAAGATAGGCAGAAAAGTTATGCTGATAAAAGACGAAGAGACTTGAAGTTTTCCGTTGGTGACATGGTGTTTATCAAGATATCTCCATTGAAGAGTGTGATTCGTTTTGGTAAGAAAGGCAAGTTGACACCAAGGTTTGTTGGTCCGTCCCCAGTTCTCGAACAAGTTGGGAATTTGGCATATAAAGTTGAGTTACCAGAGAAGATGGCAGGAGTTCACAACGTATTTCATGTTTCCCAGTTAAGGAAGTTTGTACATGACCCTAGTGTGGCTATTTCACCAGATCAGTTGGATGATATCGAGGTTGAACCCGAGGCGGTTGGGAACCGCAAGCCTATGCGTATTATTGGGAACGATACGAAGCAGCTTCGAGGGAAGGTGGTGAGACTAGTCAAAGTTCAGTGGGGGTGATGATGAGAAAGATTATACTTGGGTAACAGAGGAGAACATAAGGAAGAAATATCCAGAGCTCTTTGCCTGGTAAGGTTTTTATATTGATCTAGTACTCCCTTGTTAGTTATTCCGCATGCTAGGATAGGCTTGTTTGTTGTTATGCATGTTTGAATGTTTATAAATGATGGATAAGCATGCGGGGTACCTTTTTATGTTTTGGTTAAGGAATTTCGGGGACGAAAATTCTTAAGGGGGGGAGAATGTAACGACCCGCATTCTACGCATCGGAAGATCGTAGAATATTTATTTCTTTTCTTTGTAAGACGTATGGTCATGTACTTTTGGGGAGCGACTATTGGGGTCATTTCCCATGTTCATGATTTTTGCTGATTTTTAAATGACCGTTTTGCCCCTAGCTGATCTTGTTTCGTCCATAACTTTTGATTGGTAAGGAGTTTTGACCTGAAACCACATTGATTAGCTCCGGATGATGGTTTCTCTTTCCATAGAGTGGTCATAGTAGCCAAACGGACTTACCGTTTGAGAGATATGGCTGAATTAAGGTTTAGAGGGTTAAAAACAGCTAATTGGGCTTAACCGGGTGATTAACAGCTAGGCCCATTGGGGGATTTCGGGATTTAGAGTATTTAAGGGCTGTTAGGGTTAGTGATTTCGGTTTTTCTCATTTCCCATCCGTCACATACATCTTAGAAAACCCTAACAATGGCCTCCAACATCTAGAATCATCCCTAATCACTTCTTAATCAAGTTTTGGCTTAAACTACATCAAATTAAGGGGAAATAGCAACAAAGGAAGGTTAAAGCTGCTGTTGGATATTGGAATTCGTGCCGAACAGAGAATCATTTCAGATCTGAGTTTTAATTTTGGCCAAGGTGAGTGATTAGCATCGTTTTTACACTAATTACAGTTAATTAGGGTGATTAGTGTTAATTAACGAAATTATGCAAGATTAAATTCTGGAAAAATATTTATAAATTTTGAAACGTTATTTAGACCTCTGTTAAAAGTTTGGGTTGATTTGGGTAAGTTTTGTTAATCCTATCATCAGTTTTGCTTAAACATGCTTAAGGGAAAATATGGGGTTTTGGCTATGTTTGATCCATTTAAACCTGTCAAATTGATGTTTTGGTGCTTGAGGTCACTTCTATTTGTTGGTATGACTGTTTGGTATGACTTGTGATTGTTTAGAATAGTTAGATTGGTCGAAAACGCCGTCGTATGGCGTAAATAGCTCGATGGAAAAGCTGCAGGGATTTGGACCAGATCGGATCGCGCACAGTTGAACCGTAGGGATGGACCACGATCCCACACTTGGACCGTGGGGATGGACCACGATCCCACACTTGGACCGCGAGGATGTAGCACGATCCGCACACCTGGACCATGAGGATGGAGCACGATCCGCACACCTGTACTGTGAGGATGGAGCACGATCCGCACACCTGGACCGTGAGGAAGGAGCACGATCCGCACACATCGACCGCGAGGAAGACCACGATCCGCACATCACGACCGTGAGGAAGACTACGATCCGCACACCGCGACCGTGAGGAAGACAAGGAGCTTGGACATGAGAAAACTAAAACCCGAGATGCAAAGGTAGTCCAAATGGAAGTTAGAGCTCAGGATCCAGATGGGAACGAATGAGTTACTTCATGGTTGGGTTTTGCTGCGGAACGTGTGCAAAGGGGTCATCGATATCCATAACTTTGGTTCACCGCTGAAGAAAAGGGGGCATGTAGACGAACCAGAGCTAGGCTGGTTGGCCCATTTGGGTTATTGACTATGGACCAGTGCAGTGGGGACAGTGTAATACTTGTACGGAGTTGCCGTCATAGCCCCAAAAGAGAAAAAGTGGGTCGTCGCAATAGTTGTACGAAGTTGCCGTCATGACCCCAAAGATTTGATGACCAGGGAAATGGATATCGTATGCTTTACGCACTGAGTGAGAGATGTGAGGATGGTTGCTATGCTTGACTTGTTTGCCTTCATTATGACATGCACACCCCCACCCCCGTATTCTTTACACCATATGTAAATGGCACCTTAGAGTATTGTACGGTATGTAGTGCTAACTCTTTGGTTGCAGGTCCCGGTTCAGGTATGGTTTAGTATACCTGTTTTTTTCTGTTAGCTGCTTATCAATCATACCAGACTTTTTGTCTGACCCAGAGTTTTATGTCTCTTCTTATTACTCTGGGTGCTCACACGAGCAGACTAGAGACAGGTTAGGTGGTATGCACGAGTAGCTGATCCGGGGACGAGCAAGAGGCTTCCACGTATGATATATGTAGATATTCTCCCTGTGTTGCTGAAGATCACTGCTTGGGCATTAGTAGTGCACCTTCTACTTTTGTTTTCTTTTGCTTTAGAGACAGTTTAAAGTTGTAATAAGTATGATATTTGATCATAAGCTGTATTTGGGTTTCCGCTGCTATGTTGGTTTAAGTTTTCAGCTTATGTACTGTCTCACTTGTTTTATGTCAAGATTATGTTATTATTATACTTTATTCCAAGCACTGTCAGGCATTCTACAGGTTCTTTGTTTAGTTCATTCTCTTCTTTTCTTTCTTTGGCGACCGTCCCGTGCTAACTGGACATGTGTACAGCGCACAATTGGAGTAAATGTCAGTTGGTATGGGGCGGGCCGTCACATCAGTCATGTGACTGGTGTGAGAACTAAAACAATTATTAGCTTGATTTTAAAGTTAGATAAATCAAAGGACCACGCCGTATAACACGGAACGGGTTTAACCCCAAGAATACCAGTGCATAAAACAATAGTGCAATGCTAAATAAAGAAAATGAAGCTATTATAAGACCCAGGTCCCATCACACAATGCAACGCAAGCCGAAGGATAGGGTTTTCCATTATAATAGCCAATTATGCTTGGTACGTTTAAAACAAATCATTTGATACTATAATAAGTGTATAGTGTCAAAAACAGCTTCAAATATAAATGTATCAATCATAGACGACATGGGTACCAAATATCATGTCGCCATACTAGGCTCTACAATTAAAACCGAAATGTCACGTATTGGAAGTTGGATTTCCGTCATGAGCTGAGGCAAGGGATGTACTCCTCGCCGGCTTCGAGACACTCTAGCAAATGCCTCAGGATCTCCCGAAGAAGACCCTTGGATCCTCTAAGGCCGGTGCTCCCTTACATTTGAGGAGTGGCAATTTCTGAACACACGTTTCCCGGTCCTATAGGACCTATATCCATCGGCTCCATAGTAACCAATTTATATGAGGCGCCTCGCATTCCAACAACCACAATGGTAAAAATAAAATAAATGTCTGGGTTTGCAAAACCCCGACACCACCAATAGCTAGAAAGAAACGTCAGGTCCTCCTTGGGTTCCCTTTTCCCGTTTTTAACTCATACCTTGGTGTGAGGCTCGCGAATTAACGCTATACACAAAGCTATGCTATATTAAAGTCGTGCTTTGATCATTAACCACAAGACTCTGCTTTTCAACAGAAGCCTTGATCATTTGCATCTCAGCATGCCACACAAGCAATTCATGCCATGCGACTAATATCTATCAATATATAACCTCTGAGCTTGTATGTCTCAGAGAAGGGCGTTAAGCAAGAGAATAAATTCTCCGCCACCAAACAGATATATATATATATATTTAATAGAGATCAATCAACATTGAATAAAATCCAATGTCAGACACACAGTCCATTTACAAGTTCGTTCTGGGTCTGAACGAAACCGAAGGCACCTTATTCCTCGTCCTATATGTCCAATACAGGAGAGAGAGGTCCTTCCATATCCATTCGATCTCCAAGTACGTCTGGACAATCACTACTAATTACCTCGTCTTGGGTGTACAGCCCAATCAAGACATCAGTAATCATCCTAATGATGTGAAGAACTCCGGTCTTCAACCACCGTCTTCATCGTCGAATCAGTTATTCAGAATGGGTATAAACCCGACCTTTTCGAATAACTCGCGTATATAATAAACAAGTGCTACACAAACACAACATACGCCTCATTCCAATTCAAAATATTCTTTTATTCAAATATTCTTTTCACGATTTAAACAGAATTAAGGTTTTCCAAACTAGTCGGGATTAACAAACCTTACCAAAGAAATTATTTATTTTATTTCCCAATCCCAACCTATTTATCCCATGGAGCAAAACTAGTAATACTCCATATCTGACACCACGGTGTTATCAGTAAAATTAATTACCATTTCACGTTCAAATCTAATTAAAGATTTAACTATCGCCTAGAGAAAAACTGGTGGTACTCCATTCTCGATCATTTCTTGAATTTGATATTTTAAATTGTCTCATTCACTTTTCAATCTAATTAAAGATTCATTAAAACTCCTCTTAGTTTTAATCTTCCCAAAAATCAATATTAATGATTATTTAACTTTGGGAAAACAAACATGTCGCATCGACAATCTACACAGTACTATTGATTTCTGCCGATTAATCTCATACGTCTTAGAGAAGGGTGTTAAGCAAGAGAATAAATTCTCCACCAACAAACAGATGTATATTTAGTAGAGATCAACCACACAGTATCGAAATACAATGCCAGACATGAAATCCTGTCTTTAACTGGGTTAAAGAACTACTGTCATTTAAAACACATTTCATGATAAACCCAAAATCCCATTCCATTAATTATGGAATCTTCACGGAAAACAAATCAATATATAATCGATTTCAATTTCCATATCCGACTAATAATATAAATGGAATATCAGCAAAGCCTTTTAAATTCCATATATAGTAACAGTCTTCCTCCACAGAAGCTCACTTCGATTATTATCGAATCGAATTCCATTTAATTCCAATTTAAATACTAATTAAATTGGAAAGCTTTACTTTGGAAAATTTCCATTAAATCTTAATATAAAGATTTATAAATTCCAAATCACATTTCATTGTAAATCGGGTTAAAGAACGAATGTCGTTAAAAAAATAGTTCACTGTAAACCCAATACACATTCCATTTTATTCCAACTAAATTTTGATTAACTAGAAAACTCTAATAATCTTAATTAAAATATTTATTCTTTTCACACGGGGTTCAAGGACAGTGTTATTTAAGACACCATTCACGACAAACCCCAATTATTTCTAATTTGATATTGAATACAAGGCTCTGAATAGAAATTATATCGGCTTATATTCAACATCAAATTCCGAAACAAACAAATATCGTATTGGAAATAACGATATAAATATATCTTTCAAATTTCCATAACAATATCCGTATAATCAAGGAATCCAACATCGAAATATTCCGAAGATGATTTCGATTCAAATCCATTCCAATTTATAGATTGGAAATTTCTAGTTATATTAAAACCCCCTTTATAAGTATAAATTATTTATTTAAAAATTATTGGATTATCTTTCTAGTTATTAACTAGTTCGTTTTGATAAAAATATATTTTTATCCTTTCAAATATCGAGTTTTTCATCCAAATTCTTTCCAAATCATTTATTATGATTTTACACAAATTATTAATAATTTTATCAAGGCCCGTACAATCGATTTCCACTAACGGCCATCGAACTGCATCCATGGCGACCTTTTCCAAATTTGCTTTGGACATATCTCCAAATCCAACCGTTAGATTTCAAAACTCTTATATTCGTTGGAAAGCTCTTTTCGATACGAACCCAACGGTTCCCGTTTTAGGAGAATCCGACGGTCGGATCTCCCGTAATGTCAATGCGAAGTCAATGGTCGAAATTCGCGAACGGTCATTGCGCGGCGCATTCAATTCAGGCCATTAAATATAAATATATAATATATATATTTCATTCAAAACGTATTTTATAAATTCGTTTTAAAATCGATTCCAACTTTTTTTTAATTTTAAATCAAAATTGAATATTCTATATCATTATACTATAAATGATATTATTTTCAAAATATAGTATTCTGAAATTATTTCCTTTTCGATATTCATTGTAAAAATGAATAAAATCGATATAAATATCGTTTGTGTTGAAATGACGCATGTTTAATCAACACGGCATCACATTTTCAATATTTTTCCATCCATCCAAAATCGGACATCAAATTCACATTTCTATCCTTTACTGAATATTATTTTAAAATATTTATTATTTTAAAATATTCGTTATTTTAAAAATTATTCTTTATTTTTGAACTGGAATCAAACCCAATCAATTACCATATAATTTTATTTATATGGATTTCATATAACACATGTATATATCAACAATGATAAAAAATCAACTATCAACCAGAGTGCACTACACGACTGCATAAGCATTAATTCTGAACAACCAATGCATACAACAGTCTGTCAACCAATCGATTGACATACAACTAAACAATTGGGATTACTGTACGTCAAATATCATCCCAGTCCCCATGTGGCGTTTCAATCAACACACTGATTATTTTATATGGTTCATATATTCAATAAAAATTATATTCCTATTGTTCAAATATTTTATTCAACACATGAATATTTTATATTTCACTTCACATCACAATCACAATCAATTCAAACAAGTCATCCATGGTCTGTGGATGACGGTGTCAGAAGCTACTAAGCCCTGTCTACAACCTAGTATAAATTTAACTGTAAAGAAAATTAGAGTGAGAAGTTCTCACCTTTGGGATCCACTCCTCCATTCTTTATTTCTGAATGGTTTGGATTTGCCCAAAATTCCAATGCAATGCTTTTCCACGCTGTTCATATTGAAAAAATCACATTTTTAATATGATGTTTATATATTTAGAAAGCGCATTTTTAGAACAATGTTTATATTATAAAGATCATATTTTTATATCGCTTTTCATATAATAAAAATCGTATTTTTGTATCTCTAATTCATATATTAAAATCTCATTTTTATATGCTACTCAATTAAATAAAAATCTCATTTTTATTTGCTATTGTCAACATAAAAATCGCTTCTTTTTATAACTAAAAATCATTTCTTTTTTTATGATTAAAAATCAGATCTTTCTATGATTAAAAATCATATCCTTATGTAATTAAAAACCTATAGTTCATGCGTAAAAATCGCATTATATTATATCGCTACTTTATATATAAAAATCACATTTTTATTTCAAATCTCTATACATAAAAATCATATTTTTATTTCGCTATTATATACATAAAAATAGAATTACATTTTTATACACTAATATATATATATATATCACGTTTTTATTTCGATGTCTACACTATAAAGATCATATTTTTACAACAACGCTAAATGGATAAAAATTCACATTTTTATTCAAAGAATTTTCTTATAAAAATCCTATTTTTATTTACATAAATAAAATAAAAATAAAATAGAAATTTACATGCATTTTCCGAGCATCAAAGAAAACCCAAATTCTAGAAGCCACCGCCTGCAGGTGGACGAGGGTCCGTTGATGTCGGCTTCAGCAAAGGCGAGGGGGTTTTTGTAAACTAAAAATTGGTGTAAAATGGGTTTCGTGTGACGGAGGGGGCTACGTGCGGAGATGATGGTCGGAGGAGGGGCGGTGGGGCGCTGGAAGGTGGAGGTGGTGGTACAGCTGGCGGCGCGGGCTGGGCTAGGGCGTTCACTGGTCGGTTTAGGGTTGTTTGGTGGTGGGGTTTGTGATTGGAGGCAAGGAGAGAGAGTGGGGAGAAAGGAGGAGGCGGGGTGGACCAGATGGGGCACGCGGAGGGCGGCGTTGGTGGGGGAGGGGGTCGCGGTGGCGGCGCTTAGTCGGACTGTGGCTGGAGGCAGGGTGAATAAGGGCGACGGGATTTTATTTAGAGGGCTCGATTTGTCTGATTTAGGTTTAGAGAAACAGGGGGATTATATATATATATAACCATTTTTATTTTTATTTTTTTCTCTAAAAAAGTCAACTTTTTAATTCGATCTCCAAACGAGACCCAACGACTGACGTCCCCAGCTAATTACCACCACTCCGAACACAATGGGATATGTTTCGTAACCCAATTCGTCTGTTACGATCAGTTTTTCTTCAAATTAAAATATAAAGTAATATAACGGTCAATATTGATTTTTAACGTACGTTTTAATTTACCGGGGACATATATTGACTCCAAAAATTCCAGAAATTTTAATCTAGCTATGTTTTGACGATACGGTCCTAACAAAACTAATTTCGTCGAATTTGGATACCGTTTGAAAAACGGTCAGTTTTCAGTCGATTAAATTCAAACTGAAGTTGCCAAACACGTTTTCTTTTGCCACACTCACATATTAGTTTCAAAAATTATGATAATTGGAATATAGCAATAATTTGACATTCCGGATCCAACAAAAGTGGTTACGTCGAAAACGGAGGTTGTTTGCAAAATGGCTACTTTTAAGGGGTTTATTTAATTCCATAACGACTATTCTGAATCTTCAACTGGCCATAACTGTTTATTCCCGCTATGAAATTTCAATTTTTCAGATCTGTTAGAAAGATATTTTCAAACAGATTCAAATATTTCTTGTTTTGCTGAAATCCGATTTATTTTGAATCCTGTACATTCAGTTAAAGTTCAAAGTTGAATTTTCAAACTGCCACGCCAATTCAGGCTCGTTATATAATTAAAATAAATATTATATTCTAATTTCGATTTAAATAAATTTATACATCCTAATTCTATTTAAAATATATTTCTAGTCATCATTATTTAAAATAAATCATTTTAAATATTCAAAATTCATTAAAATTACCAAAATAAAAATTTTAAATTGGTTCTGATTTTCCGGGTTGTTACATAACCTAATCTCTGGGAGCCCCTATTTTTCCACATGAGTGGTTAGTAGTTTTGGTTTTCATAGATACTTCTTTTCACAGGATCCTGGATTACAGCGGGAGCCATATTCGAAAAGCATTGTATCCATATATTTCCTTCAATTGTGCTAATTGATGTATTTTCCGTTGCACATTATATTTATGTATATATTTTGCACTATACAATGTATTTTAATCTGTAATGACACAGATTGATTCCAAAAATTATTTAATTTGAAACCTGGTTTCGTCGAAAACGGAGGTTGTTTGCTAAATGGCTATTTTAAGGGCCATATTTATTCCTGTAACACCCCGCCTCCGCCAGGGTGTCTCTTGCAAGCACTCTGACTTTGGAGGGGCGTTTGAATCAGGTAAACATGCATAATGATATATCAAGGCAGAACAAGAACATATGTATATATGTAAACAGAGTAAATAACATAGATAAAACAGCGAAAGAATTTTAAACCATTTCAAAAACAAGTCTGCTACATCATAATGTCAATTTCCCAAATAAACAAGTCTAGTACATAAAATAACATCATCTGAAACTGAAAAGGAAAACATAAAGTAGCTATCCCCAAAGTGGAAAAAAAAACCATAGCGAGCTCAAGTCCGAAGCATACATGAGCTATCCAAGAAAGCAGGAAAGATCCAGCTAAGCTCCTGTATTCCCTCCCTGAGAACCTGGGGGGGGAACGGAAGAAAAGAGGCGAAAGAAAACAGGTCAGTCAAAAAGACTGAGTAAGCCCTACTACAATAAATGTAAACTGATAAAGTTAACTGCCATGAGCAGCAGGTATGAACATAAGGATACTAGCATGATGATATACTAACAAAGTTGATAAAGGTGTCATCGCATAATCAGGATTAAGGTTTTGCACCACAGGTGTACTAGCAAACTAACATGACTTGAATACACAAGTATTGATCCCCTGGCCCATGCTTTGGCCCAATAACATGAAGTGACCCTCATACGAGGTCCATGAAATGACCCTACCACGAGGTCCATGAAGTGACCCTACCACGGGGTCCATGAAGTGACCCTACCACGAGGCCCAACCCAACGGTCTAGTCGATCGGCTCCCTAAGCCTAACTCGTCACGTGTTGGTGTCAATACGGCCCAAACATGAATGTAGTCGAACTGTGCCGGGTCCACCCGTCGGGTGTATCAAGCCCTAGGGTGTCAACCCCTGGACACCATAAACATGAGTGCACAGTCTCGATCTACCGGTACCCGTGCTTGTTTTCTCCGGCTACGGACTATGTGCACGACCAGAGTCCGCCCAGAACTACACCGGCGTACCCTCTGCCGTCGCTTTTTGGCCCCTTATCTCCAGCCCAGTAATCGTGCCCCCTCCCTAGCCTAGTCTCTAGGGCCTTAACGATACAAACTTGGGATTACTGCGGAGTGGACCCCCATTACTAGGATTTTTCTAAGCGGGTTAAGTACGGTTTAACCCCTTCACTAATCATGGATTAACTTGGTTAAGTGTAACGATGAGTTCACGACTTAACCCCGATTAATCTACCAAGCCCAAATTGGTTAAGTATTAAATGGTCCATGACTTAACCCTAATCACGAGGCATTAATTAATTAATGCGCCTTAACCTCTCACATTAGACTTTGTTGTGGTTACTAGTTAAGCCGGGCGGGTCCGGGTAGCTTTACACCACAACTTGGTCTAACCTCGGGTCCAAGGTACAACATGACCAACTTCTCACATTGGGTCCTATTGTTTGTAGCAACTAGTTAAGCCGGTCGGTTCCAGGTAGGTTTACGCTACAAACTCAACCCAACCTCGAGTTGGCCACACTTATCTTTTCTAAGTGTCATGTCCATCATGTTTCCAAAACATGTTACAAATTTTCAAGCAATTGGGTAGACCTAACTTAATAGGTAAATTCCCAATGGGTAGACCTAACTTAATAGGTAAATTCCCAAGCTCATGTTTTTATGTCTTTTAAGTTTACCCAAACCCCAAACGCAATCCCATCGCTTCCATATCGCAATAGCGCATAAAGGATAGAAAGAGGGAACTTGGCATAATCATGACATAAAAGTGTTAAAGCCACAAGTTCAACATGGTGGCATATGAAACGTTCATGTGTTCACACACGTGCATATTACATTTTTAGGCCCAAAAAGCATGCATAACATGATAACATGAACCATATGACCATCCCAAACTTGCATAACATACTTGCATATCATATGACAACTTGCATATCAAACTTGCATAAACAAACTTGCATAACATATGACAACTTGCATATCATACTTGCATAAACAAACTTGCATAACATATGACAACTTGCATATCATACTTGCATAAACAAACTTGCGTAACATATGACAACTTGCATTTCATACTTGCATAAACTAACTTGCGTAACATATAACAACTTGCATATCATACTTGCATAAACAAACTTGCATAACATATGACAACTTGCATATCATACTTGCATAAACTAACTTGCATAACATATGACAACTTGCATATCATACTTGCATAAACAAACTTGCATAACATATGACAACTTGCATATCATGCATTTAACTTCAAAGTTCAAGTATGAGAGGAATAGGGCTTACAATGCTTATGCGAACTCAAATGAGTATAGCAAATGTAAGAGAACCCTTATGCAACCAAAAACCCCAAAAATGCAAGCAAACTTGATCAAAACTCTTCCTTTAAGATGCCAATAGAGAAACAAGCCTTTAATGCAAGCTAAAGAGGATCATACAAGCCTAAATACACTTGTATGCATGGAAATCTCTTAGAAATTGATTTAGGAATTGTATGAAGAGAGTGGAGGCCATGAGAGGACTGATTTTGCCATAGTTTAGTTGTAGGATAGATTAATGATGATTTAGGGTAGGTTAGGGTCTTATTTATAGATTAGGCTAGTGATTTAGACCATAGGATTAAACCCTAGTTTCAATCTCAACCCTCAAAACCAAATCTGGCCCCCTAACTCAACACATTTCCAAAATGGTGCACCAGGCAGGACTGGGCGTCTGAGCCAAGTCGACAGCCAAGTCGACAGGGCTGTCGACCTGGTCAGACCCAGTCGACTCCCAAGTCGACAGGGCTGTTGACTTGGGTACTGTGGCGGGAATTCTCCCACCTGGCCCAAACTGGCCCAATTCCCAATTTCAGATTTGAATTTGAAATCTGTTTTTACTTAGGAATTTTCTGAAAACTTCGTTGGGCCTTAATCGGGTCATACGGACTCCGATTTTCGAAAACTCGGACTCTATTTCGCGTATTTTTCCGAGACGAACGCAATGGCATTGCCCGTTTCCCTTGATTCTGATTTTAGAATTAAATTCTGCCTCGATTTATGTTAGAACAGGTTATTGAAAATACGGGTTGTTACATTCTCCCCTCCTTAAAGGATTTCGTCCCCGAAATCTTCAAGTTAGGAAGAACGTATCCTACCATCCAACATCCATCTACTCAAAACATCATCCACGAGCAATCATTGTCCTTACAAGATTCTAAATGTTGTATGAACATATGCAAAGGTGTGTGTATATGTACTTATCTAATGCAAATATCATCAATGCAAATTATGTTAGTGAAATGAATCCATATGTATGCAATTCCTAACATAATGTATAACATCTATATGTGTGCACATAGCATACATCCATATGCAACATCCATGTGATAACACAAAAATTTTCATCCATGAATAAGCATAAACACTCATGCATATGCAATATGAGGAGTGTGCGAGCCGATCTAGTGCCTAATCGTGTATAATGCATCCACGAGCAACCACTTGCAAACACTTGCAACCACTTGCAACCATCAAGCATAACATGTTTCAAACACATGTTTCATCCAAAGGGTTTCTACCTAAGGTTCTCATGACAAGATTAACACGATAAACTAGATAAGCATGGATAGCAAAGAGAAAGATATGCTAACAAAGAAAAGAGATTGAGCGTGTACCCTCAAAAAGGAATGGATAAAGCCCACGCATCTTCTCCTCGGTTTCCCAAGTTGCGTCTTCTTCGGCTTCAACCCATTGAACCTTCACCAACCTGACCTCTCGATTCCTTAGCTTCTTGGTCTCCGTCCCCAAGATACGAATCGGAGCTTTCCTCAAGGTAGCTTCTTTCTCCACTTCCACATCCTCCAAAACACTCGGCTCCACAACTTCTGCTGATTCATGCAAACACTTCCGGAGATGCGAGACATGAAAAACATCGTGCACTCCGGCAAGCTTCTCGGGCAACTTCACTCTATAAGCCATCTGCCCGACCCTCTCTGTAATAGGGAAGGGTCCAACAAATCTCGGTGCTAACTTCCCAACGGCTCCAAATCGGACCACATTCCGCAAAGGAGAAACCTTCACGAAAACCATATCCCCAACATCAAACTCCAAATCAGATCTTCGCTTATCAGCATAGGATTTCTGTCGGTCTTGGGCCGCTTTCATCCGTCTCCGAATCAACTCGATCTTCTCGGATGTATCTCTGATCATATCAGGCCCAAGTATGAGCTTATCTGTAGTCTCCCACCAACATGTAGGCGACTTGCACAGCCTCCCATATAAGGCTTCAAATGGTGTCATCCCTATGCTTGCCTGATAACTGTTATTATATGCAAACTCAACAAGAGGAAGATGGTCTTCCCAAGTACCACCAAAGTCCAGAATACAAAGCCTCAACAGATCCTCGAGTACCCTATTCACCCTTTCGATTTGGCCGTCCGTCTGTGGGTGATAAGCAGTACTCAGATTCAACCTCGTGCCCATAGCCTCTTGCAAGCTATTCCAGAACTGACTTGTAAAGATTGGGTCACGGTCACTGACAATACTAGAAGGGACTCCATGTAGTCTCACAATCTCACGAAGATATACAGACGCTAGCCAAGATGCTGTCCTCTTGCTCTTCACCAGAATAAAATGAGCACTCTTCGTAAGTCTATCCACAATAACCCAAATGCTCGTATTCCCTTTCCTTGACCTTGGTAGCCCATCAATAAAGTCCATGGAGATACTCTCCCACTTCCAAAGTGGAACGTCTAGAGGATGCAATAGCCCACCGGGCTTCCTTGACTCGGCCTTAACTTGCTGGCAGATAATACATCTAGAGACAAACTCTGCCACATCCTTCTTCATCCCAGGCCAAAAGAAAATACGCTTCATATCTTTATACATCTTATCCCCGCCTGGATGTATAGTCAACTTAGAGCGATGTGCTTCCTCAAGAACTTTTCTTACTAAATCTTCTACCTTGGAAACACATAACCTTCCATCTCTCCTCAGCCAACCCTTGTCATCAACGGAATATTGGGCGAGATGACTAGACGTCTCTCCTCGAATCAGCTTATCCATAATCTCAACCATCTGAGGGTCTTCTCTCTGCGAAGCCCCAACTTGATCAAGAAGGGTAGGCCTGAGTTCCAGAGATGCTAAAGAACCGGTCATCGACTCAATCGCCAAAGAGAAATCAAAGGTCGCCACATACTCTAAATTCTTCATCTCAACAAATAGAGGACTTAGGGTCAACCTTCTTCTACTTAATGCATCAACCACCACATTCCCCTTGCCAGGGGTATAAGCTATCTCAAAATCATAGGACGCCAAGAATTCCATCCATCTTTGCTGCCTCAGATTCAGATCCTTCTGAGAAAAGAGATACTTCAATGACTTGTGATCGGTATAAAGCTCAAATCTTTCTCCCAGAAGATAATGGCGCCAAGCCTTGAGTGCATATACTATTGCTGCCAACTCTAAGTCATGAGTGGGATAATTCTTCTCATGCACTTTGAGTTGTCTACCGCCAAAGCATATCACCCTTCCTTCTTGCATCAGAACAGCTCCCAACCCCGTGCCACACGCATCGGTGTATACTGTAAATAACTTCCCTCCATCGGGCAAAGCTAGAACAGGTGCTGATGTGAGAGCTCTCTTGAGCTTCTGAAAAGCAAGCTCGCACTCTATGCTCCAAGCAAAAACTAAATTCTTCTTCGTCAGTTTAGTGAGAGGAGCAGAAATCTTCGCGAAGTCCTTAATGAACTTCCGATAAAAACCCGCAAGACCTAGAAAACTTCTTACTTCGGTTGCATTCCTTGGAGTCTTCCAATCCTGAACTGCAACTACCTTAGCGGGATCCACCGCTAAGCCTTGCTTAGACACTATATGCCCAAGGAATCTAACTTCCCTTCTCCAAAAGTGACACTTGGAGAACTTGGCCTTCAACTGATGCGCTCTAAGCGTATCCATCACCTCCACGAGATGCCTTGCGTGCTCTTCCTCATCCTTAGAGAAGATCAGAATATCATCCACGAAGACCACGACAAACTTGTTCAAGAACTCCCTGAACACCCTACTCATCAAGTCCACGAAATATGCGGGTGCACTAGTCAAGCCGAACGGCATGACAAGCCATTCGAAGAATCCGTCTGGAGTTTTGAACGCAGTCTTGTCTATACTATCCTCAGCTACCCTGAGCTGATGGAATCCAGTAGCAAGATCAAGCTGAGAGAAAACAGAAGCACCGACAAGCTGGTCAAAAAGATCATCGATCCTCGGTAACGGGTGTCTGTTCTTCTTAGTCAGCTTATTCAATTCTCGATAGTCAACACAAAGTCGGAGAGACCCATTTGCCTTGGTAGCAAATACCACAGGCGCTCCCCACTCAGATATACTTCGCCTAATGAAGTTCTTTTCAAGCAACTCTTTCACTTGCTTGCTCAGCTCCCGCCTTTCACGCGGAGCCATGTGCCGAACGGGCAAAGAAACCGGCTTTGCATTATCCACCAGATAAATGCGGAAATCAATCTCTCGCTTAGGGGGCAAACCCCTAACTTCATCGAAAACATCCGGATACTCTCGAACCACTCTCACAGACTGAAGAGTCTCCACTGACGAGTCGAGTGATTCAAGATAGCACAACATGACGGGACCTCTCGGATCACAAGAAATCTCTAGGGTGTTCCCGAGGCGAGTCACGAGCCTCACAACCCTATGCTCACAATCAAGGATGGCTCCATATCTGGACAGCCAATCCATGGCCAATATCAATCCGTATCCCCTGAAACCAAGAACATAAGCACTGCACAAGAACTCTACACTCAGTATAGAGATCCTCAAATCCCCACATATCATAGACAAATGGGCGGAACCCCCAATAGGATTTGAGACACAAACGGGATCCTCTACCAAGCTAGTACTAAGGTGCAAACTATCAACAAGATCAGATGAGATAAAACTATGTGATGCACCTGAATCTAACAAGGTACGAACTGGAAAATCAAAAATATATACAAGGCTCTCAACAGAAATACTACCTCGATCGGGAACTGGAGCGGTAGTGAGAGCATGAACTTGCCCTCCTGCGGGTCCAGCACGCTGAGTCTGACCCTGGCCTTGCCCTTGTTTCTTCGGGCAATCCTTGCTGAAATGTCCAGTCTTCCCACATAAAAAGCATTCACCATTATTCCTTTTTCTCTTCTTACAATCCTTAACAAGATGCCCAACTGAACCGCAATAATGGCACTTCCCCTTGCTGTTCTTGCCCTTGTTATTGTTCCCCTTGTTGCCTTGACCCTTGTTCTTGCTCTGATTGCCTTGACTGCTTTGACCACTAGTATTACCCTGATTTCCCTTTCCCTGGGAATCAGTCTTCTTGACTTGAGTATCATTCTTCTTGACATCTCCCTGAAGTAACGCCATATCAACCAAGCTCTCAAACGTGGCCCCATGAGGAATATGTGACATGGCCAATCCTTGCAACGGCTCATTCAATCCCCTAGCAAAACGAAGAGCCTTCTTCTGAGGAGTATTCACCGTATCCAAGCCAAAACGAGCTAACTGATTAAACTTGTTCACATATTCTTTGACAGACATATCTCCTTGCTTCAAAGTTATGAATCTCTCCATCTGCAGATTCTCCTCAGCAGAAGATAGAAACTTAAGCATGAACCTTGCCCTGAAATCGGCCCAATTCTCAATAGGCCTAGTACCATTGGTGACTTCCCACCAATAAGCGGCTTCATCTTTCATAAGCCAAACCGCCAACAAGATCTTCCTCTGATCATCTATCCTAAAGATAGCAAACAAATCCTTGGTCTCTTTCAACCAATTCCTGGTCTCTACAAAAGTCTCAGTGCCTTGAAAGTTCTTGCCACCCATTGCTTTGAAGTCTTTGCAAATATTTGCGAAGTCAGCTTGAGGATGCTGAGGGGGAGGAGGAAGAGGAACCTCAGCAACAGGTGGAGGAGGAACAATAGCAACAGGAGGAGGAGGAATATTAACTACTGGAGGAGGAGGAGGGACATCTGCGGGGCCGGCTTCGGTCGCCCTAGCCTCCAAAAGTTTCCTATACCAAACAGGTACGTGCACTCCCTCCAGAATAGCAAAGTTATTGGCCATACTGAAAAAGAAAAAGACAGATTCAGAATGGAGAAAACGAAGGGACTTTGCTAATGGCTTTTTGGGGAATAGCCTTTAAAATAAACTAGACTTTTCTTTGGAAAATACTTTATACTTGGTTTTGAAAATAGTTTTCCAAAAGTTTTCTAAAAACCTTTTTGTTCCTTCTCGTAAACCATATGCTCTGATACCAAATTGTAACACCCCGCCTCCGCCAGGGTGTCTCTTGCAAGCACTCTGACTTTGGAGGGGCGTTTGAATCAGGTAAACATGCATAATGATATATCAAGGCAGAACAAGAACATATGTATATATGTAAACAGAGTAAATAACATAGATAAAACAGCGGAAGAATTTTAAACCATTTCAAAAACAAGTCTGCTACATCATAATGTCAATTTCCCAAATAAACAAGTCTAGTACATAAAATAACATCATCTGAAACTGAAAAGGAAAACATAAAGTAGCTATCCCCAAAGTGAAAAAAAAACCATAGCGAGCTCAAGTCCAAAGCATACATGAGCTATCCAAGAAAGCAGGAAAGATCCAGCTAAGCTCCTGTATTCCCTCCCTGAGAACCTGGGGGGGAAACGGAAGAAAAGAGGCGAAAGAAAACAGGTCAGTCAAAAAGACTGAGTAAGCCCTACTACAATCAATGTAAACTGATAAAGTTAACTGCCATGAGCAGCAGGTATGAACATAAGGATACTAGCATGATGATATACTAACAAAGTTGATAAAGGTGTCATCGCATAATCAGGATTAAGGTTTTGCACCACAGGTGTACTAGCAAACTAACATGACTTGAATACACAAGTATTGATCCCCTGGCCCATGCTTTGGCCCAATAACATGAAGTGACCCTCATACGAGGTCCATGAAGTGACCCTACCACGAGGTCCATGAAGTGACCCTACCACGAGGCCCAACCCAACGGTCTAGTCGATCGGCTCCCTAAGCCTAACTCGTCACGTGTTGGTGTCAATACGGCCCAAACATGAATGTAGTCGAACTGTGCCGGGTCCACCCGTCGGGTGTATCAAGCCCTAGGGTGTCAACCCCTGGACACCATAAACATGAGTGCACAGTCTCGATCTACCGGTACCCGTGCTTGTTTTCTCCGGCTACGGACTATGTGCACGACCAGAGTCCGCCCAGAACTACACCGGCGTACCCTCTGCCGTCGCTTTTTGGCCCCTTATCTCCAGCCCAGTAATCGTGCCCCCTCCCTAGCCTAGTCTCTAGGGCCTTAATGATACAAACTTGGGATTACTGCGGAGTGGACCCCCATTACTAGGATTTTTCTAAGCGGGTTAAGTACGGTTTAACCCCTTCACTAATCATGGATTAACTTGGTTAAGTGTAACGATGAGTTCACGAATTAACCCCGATTAATCTACCAAGCCCAAATTGGTTAAGTATTAAATGGTCCATGACTTAACCCTAATCACGAGGCATTAATTAATTAATGCGCCTTAACCTCTCACATTAGACTTTGTTGTGGTTACTAGTTAAGCCGGGCGGGTCCGGGTAGCTTTACACCACAACTTGGTCTAACCTCGGGTCCAAGGTACAACATGACCAACTTCTCACATTGGGTCCTATTGTTTGTAGCAACTAGTTAAGCCGGTCGGTTCCGGGTAGGTTTACGCTACAAACTCAACCCAACCTCGAGTTGGCCACACTTATCTTTTCTAAATGTCATGTCCATCATGTTTCCAAAACATGTTACAAATTTTCAAGCAATTGGGTAGACCTAACTTAATAGGTAAATTCCCAATGGGTAGACCTAACTTAATAGGTAAATTCCCAAGCTCATGTTTTTATGTCTTTTAAGTTTACCCAAACCCCAAACGCAATCCCATCGCTTCCATATCGCAATAGCGCATAAAGGATAGAAAGAGGGAACTTGGCATAATCATGACATAAAAGTGTTAAAGCCACAAGTTCAACATGGTGGCATATGGAATGTTCATGTGTTCACACACTTGCATATTACATTTTTAGGCCCAAAAAGCATGCATAACATGATAACATGAACCATATAACCATCCCAAACTTGCATAACATACTTGCATATCATATGACAACTTGCATATCAAACTTGCATAAACAAACTTGCATAACATATGACAACTTGCATATCATACTTGCATAAACAAACTTAATATGACAACTTGCATATCATACTTGCATAACATATGACAACTTGCATATCATGCTTGCATAAACTAACTTGCATAACATATGACAACTTGCATATCATGCTTGCATAAACTAACTTGCATAACATATGACAACTTGCATATCATACTTGCATAAACTAACTTGCATAACATATGACAACTTGCATATCATACTTGCATAAACTAACTTGCATAACATATGACAACTTGCATATCATGCATTTAACTTCAAAGTTCAAGTATGAGAGGAATAGGGCTTACGATGCTTATGCGAACTCAAATGAGTATAGCAAATGTAAGAAAACCCTTATGCAACCAAAAACCCCAAAAATGCAAGAAACTTGATCAAAACTCTTCCTTTAAGATGCCAATAGAGAAACAAGACTTTAATGCAAGCTAAAGAGGATCATACAAGCCTAAATACACTTGTATGCATGGAAATCTCTTAGAAATTGATTTAGGAATTGTATGAAGAGAGTGGAGGCCATGAGAGGATTGATTTTGCCATAGTTTAGTTGTAGGATAAATTAATGATGATTTAGGGTAGGTTAGAGTCTTATTTATAGATTAGCCTAGTGATTTAGACCATAGGATTAAACCCTAGTTTCAATCTCAACCCTCAAAACCGAATCTGGCCCCCTAACTCAACACATTTCCAAAATGGTGCACCAGGCAGGACTGGGCGTCTGAGCCAAGTCGACAGCCAAGTCGACAGGGCTGTCGACCTGGTCAGACCCAGTCAACTCCCAAGTCGACAGGGCTGTCGACTTGGGTACTGTGGCGGGAATTCTCCCACCTGGCCCAATTCCCAATTTCAGATTTGAATTTGAAATCTGTTTTAACTTAGGAATTTTCTGAAAACTTCGTTGGGCCTTAATCGGGTCACACGGACTCCGATTTTTGAAAACTCGGACTCTATTTCGCGTATTTTTCCGAGACGAACGCAATGGCATAGCCCGTTTCCCTTGATTCAGATTTTAGAATTAATTTCTGCCTCGATTTATGTTAGAACAGGTTATTGAAATTACGGGTTGTTACAATTCCATAACGACTAATCTGAATATTTAACTAGCCATAACCTTTTATTCCCGCTATGAAATTTCAAGTTTTCAGATCCGTTAGAAAGATATTTTTAAACCGATTTAAATATTTTTGGTTTTAATGAAATCCGATTTATTGTGAATCCTGTACATTCAGTTAAAGTTAAAAGTCAAATTTCAAACTACCACACCTTTTCAAACTCCTTTTATATTTAAATTAAATATATATTTTCTAAACTCGATTTAAATAAATTTTTCATTGTTATTATTTGAAATAAATCATATTAAATATTCAAAATTCACTGAAATTGCTAAAATAAAATATTTAAATTGGTTTTGAAAATTCAGGTTGTTACAATCTCCCCCACTTAAAATATTTCCGTCCTCGAGAAGGAACGGAGCTAAAAGTTGTTTAACTAACCAACTCAACTTTCTTTCTGGCGTTCATTCTTCAACTTTTTAGTTTTTAAGAATTTTCAAATTTTCCAAAAATTTGGCTAACACCCTAAATTTTTGAAAAATTTCGCCATAACCTCCTTTGTATGGGGAGACATTTAAAACATCAACTAGCCACGCAGGGCCCTGACCAATCCAAAAGAAAAAGAAAAAGCCAAGCGGCTAGCCAATCGGCTCATAAAATCATCCAAACCCAAGAAATATAGTAAACATGTACCTATTTGTCGGGTATACAATTTTATTCCTCTGCTTAGCTTCCCTGCTATGACCTGTCTAATGTATATACATGTACATATATGCAATTTCAAGAAATTTTCAATTCAGTTCAATATTTGACACAATTTGGCTAAATTTGCCTATTGGTTTCAACAATTTTATTAGTCAAATTAATAATCAAACAACACAACCAGCAATCAATTAGTTGGTTAACGTTTCAAACACATAGCTTTAATACATATTTAGAAATCATATTTTTGATGCGAAGTCACAACAAATAACCTTATTTAAGTTTTGGTTCTCACACCAGTCAATTGGAAATATATAGATATCCCACTTTCGAAACTCGAAAATAATTACTGGTGATGGTATACTTCATCATCAGAATCATGCCCGGGCGACTAGAGTGTGATTCTATATCTATCCACTATATTTATACTTCGTATACACGCTAGCTAGGCGTATATGCAATATATACTCGATTGTCCAAATTCAATATAAAATAAATATTCATATACGTATAATAAGGTTTAAATTTTCAAAAACAAAATTTGGTTTCAATTTTACTTTAAAAATAACACTCTTCACACTCGTTCTAGAATATTATTGATCCCATCTCTAACGAGTCATTCTTATTGGATATTACTAATCCAATCTCTGATGAATTATTTCGTTTGGTTCTAATGTGTCTTGTTCTCGAGCTCTATAAACCAAAGCTCTGATACCAGCTGTAATGACACATATTGATCCCAAAAATTATGAAATTTGAAACCTAGCAATAATTTGACATTCCGGATCCAACAAAAGTGGTTTCATCGAAAACGGAGGTTGTTTTCTAAATGGCTATTTTTAAGGGTTATATTTATTCCATAGCGACTATTCTGAATATTTAACTGGCCATAACTTTTTAAGTCCGCTATGAAATTTCAATTTTTCAGATCCGTTAGAAAGATATTTTTAAATAGATTTAAATATTTTTGGTTTTACAAAAATCCGATTTATTTTGAATCCTGTACATTCAGTTAAAGTTCGAAGTCAAAATTTTAAACTACCGCGCCTTTTCAAACTCCTTTTATATTTAAATTAAATATATATTTTCTAAACTCGATTTAAATAAATTTTTCATTGTTATTATTTAAAATAAATCATTTTTAATATTCAGAATTCACTAAAATAAAAAATTTAAATTGGTTCTGAAAATTCGGGTTGTTACATAACGTCTGATATTTTCCACTATAAAATATTTATTCATACTCTGTTATATTCTTGAAATCTGATGTAAATTGTTATAATATCAATGAAATGTTCTATTGTTTATGTTCTGATGCATCGTGTTCTCAGAGCAATCCGGGCTTTCCCGTAAGGGGAAGTTTGGGTCATTACAAGTTTGACTCACCTTGATTGGATCTATCAATTAAAATAGTTCGTTTTAATAAAATTAAACAGTCGTTTAATTTTATCAATAATTCGTGTAGCGTCCAGTGCTGATCAGACCAGCTCCATTAAGTTGCACTCGTCAATACGATCCCGATGGCTCTTGGTTTGTTCAACTCTGTAATCGTATGAAAAAGTTATAATGTTTACAAGATAAAATTGCCCTTTATAATTTAAATTAACCAATATTAATTAATAATAATTTAACACAATTATTAACATTAGTACACGAATTAAATAATTACATATTATCATAATGTCCATTATAATCACCTTGATTAGTATAACAGCCGCCTTAATTCCTTCCTTAAACAATCTCTGTCTCGATCCTCTTTATCCAGAAAATCAAAAATCTCATTCCCCTTTAAAACACGAATCATTGCTCCTCCAAAATCCCACCACCACCGATCATACTCACCACCGAATCACCCACCATAGCACCGTCGTCCAGACGACTCGACTTCCTACGACCAGAAGCACGGTCATCATTTCTCCATCCATTTGTTGAAAACGAGATCGACAGTACCTCGTTCCTCTTCCCTTTCAGAACGCGATGCACCCCGCCTCCTTAAACCCACGCCTCTGCCACCATGTTCAATCGGACCCGACCATTCACCAACTACAGTGACCGCCGCCGAGTACCCTTCCACCTCCGAGCAGCCTCAGCCCTTCTAACTGCATGTGGGTCCCACAATTTTTAGAAACAGGGATGCTGCCTGCTTCAATTCAACAAAGCATAACTCCGCTGTCCCTCCTCCTTAAGCCACCAGACCCACACCGCAAGGTGCGCCACCTCCCAGGCTCTGACTTTTCTGTTGACGCCCGCTCCTAATTCGGTGCCTATTAATTGTTTAAAATCCAAATCAAACACTGCTGTTAAATCCCAAAGAGGATTTGCAAACCATTACCCTCATCGCCACAGTGCACCGCACCTCCCTAATTTTGGGCGTGGACAGATATCACTAATACTGACCTTTTCTCTGTTGGAGCTTCGGCTTTATTCTGACGGATTGAAAGTTATGAATTTTTCTTCGGAGAGAATCTTGGTTTTGTAAAATGAAAAAATGAACGGAAAACTTGTTTTTATAGATGGAGAGAAACGTGGGGAGCATATAGACTTGGCTATAACGAGTTGGGTTTGTTTGGGTGCCAAGGATTTTGGTAGTTTGGCCGACAAAGCATTTTCTTTATTAATTTATTTTTATTATTATAATGGATGAATTAATAATATGTGATGTTAACATTTAATAATCGCACCGCCACACACGATCTCCAAACGCGACGAAAATTAACACACCGCTACGTTTTGACAATACGGTCCCAATGAAATTTGTTTGGTCGAATTCCGACTTCGTTTGAAAAAATAGCTTTATTATAATTTTAAATTATCCATCGGTTCACGGTGTAAATATCGTCCATTCACAAAACAACTCCTATTGGCCCCAAATCGGAAAATTAGCAATAATTGACCATATGTATTCCAATAAAATTCATTCCAGTGAAAACGGAGGTTGTTTGGAAAACAATTATTTTTAATGCTTGTATAATATCGATATAATATTATAAATTAAATCCAAAACAAATAAATTAAATTATAATAATAATTTATTTTCAACAAATATATCCAAATAAAATAATAGCTAACTTCAAACTAAACCAATACAGGATTACAACTCGATATTAATATTTCTGAGTTAAACGATATCAAAATATATAGAAATTCCTTATTAAATTTATGAAATAAACGTTATCGTTTATAAATGATTTCATAGCGACTGTTTTAAAATTTGAATTGGGCATAACTCACAATCTATAAGATGAAATCTCAATTTTTCTCTTCCATTAGATAATTATCATCTAATAGATCCTAACGTTTCTTGTTTTACAGAATTCCGACTTAAAATTGATTATGTATATTCAATTGAAGTTCAAAATGCAATATTACAAACTACCATGCCATTTCGAGCTCGTTTTAAATTATATATAAATTTAACTTTCATACTTCATTTTAATAAACGAATTCAATATTAAAATCCAATAATATTCCAAATATAATATTTAAAATAATAAATTAAATTAAACATTTTACTACCAAAAATACGGGACATTACAATAGTAATGAATCTTTATTGGGAAAAAAATGGAAAAATACTTACAACATCAAAGTACAACAGTCAATCAATCTGAACAGTTATAATAACCTGTCCTCATATACAACACAATGCGGAATGATACTAGATAATAATATACGTCTGAACTCCTCCAGCTCGTCTCTGGACTCAACATAATTCGATAACTTGAACCTGTAACCTGGGCTAACCCGAGCATTACAAACGCCGGATTAGTCTGGTGAACCGGAGTGAGAACTCGCTAAGTTTACAAGTAACATCTAACTTGATTTTAATGTCAAAATCTTTTCGAAAGGAAAGGATAATCGTAAGAAAAAATCCACACATAAATATGGATGGTTTTTTCCTTACAATAACCCAAAAAAATTTGAAATCATATCTTTTTTGATATTATAATAACGTCTAAATACAAATAAATAATAATCTAGCGGAACGCTTGCATCTCAAGCTTCACATATATAGTATACAAGCAAAACCGCGAGTGCTTATTGGAGATTGGATTCCGACTATGACAAGGTATGGAACCACCTTCCAATAGTGTATCTCTAGAGGGGAATACACTGGGTTCAACAAGAACATCTTGCAACCCGGCCACGCATGACCGACCACTCATTTCTCTTGAGTGTATCGAATGTATATCACCAACGGTTGGGTGCGACCTATCGTTTCCCGAAAAGGGACAGCATCAAAATAGATTAAAAAAGGAAATGGATTTTCTCTAGATAGGTGATAATACATCCCGATGGGAGCGACCCACATAGCCATGTTGCCTGCCTGATTTTTGTCGTTTCCCGGTTGATGAGGCTTGAAGCTACGATTTCCCACCCTTTTTAGATCAGCACATCACTTTGGATACCACATCGTCAGATACGTCAAACCATTAATTGACGTCCACAAATATACTCTGGGTATAAAAGAAGTGCCCTTCTTTGCCACCAACTCAGTATATTTGTAAAAATCAACTTACGTGGTTTTTAGGAAATACTCTATCAGACATTTGTCCATACAGGTCATCCAGGAACAGGATGAACCGAATGCACCATCCTACTACATCCAAAGTATCGGTAGCGAAAAGTCCTTGCATTCCGCAAAATCTCAACCGTGACCGAATCACATCAGAAAACCTCTGGTTGCAAGTCAAAGAAATTCGATAGCAGTCCTTTCGCTTATGAAGATGCACGGTCTTCAATTGCTCCATCTCAATCATCTTCTGAACATCTTTAATGTTTACATATTTGTTGGTCGGTATGTTTTTCGAATGTAGTTTCGATCCCAGTCTTTCCGTACCAACAATCGATTTGGCCAGATTTTGATAGTCGGTGATTTAACTATCAAAATAAACAATCATCATCTATAGAAAAATAAAGTGGATTCATTGGTCAAGTATACAACGTCACTTGGCCTCTAATTAAATAGTTGTTCATTACATTTCTAAATCTTTCAACATTTGGAATTACGCCTTTTAGATCTTAATTTTAAAATCACACAACTTATAATTATTCGAATTATAGCATATAGTATTTTTCACGTATATATTATTTTAACTGCCTCAACCACCCTCATTTCTAAACTAATATCACCCTTGGATAAATCCTGGAGTCGTTCAAGTTGGGGTATTTATTTACCTCTCAGACCTTGAGTCAACAACATTTTTATCTTCAGGGTAAATATGAGTTTATCAACGAAATCTTATTCCAAAAATTATCCCAACACTTCTATTTACTATACGATTTTAACATGGTTTTTAACTTCATCTATTTTCTTTTCATTTTTTTTTTAAATTCCAAAATCACGCTTTCTCAATCTAAAACGTTCCTATTTCCCTATCTTTAGGCATTTAAATTCCCTTTAACTTCCTTCAATTAAAATCCCATTTTTAACTGGTTCCAACTCTTATAACATTAATCCATTCAAAATTTGTCTTTATAAATGCCCGATTTGTACTTTATGACCAATAGAATTCTTCATAAGAGTTTATATTATATACAAATTCGCTTATAATTTCATAAGGCTTTATTACTTCATAACTTCCATTAAAAGAATTTAGTTTCTTGATTTATCACCTTGCTTATTATTAAAATAGTAATCAATTCCAATACCTTCAGAAATCAATTTGTTTACTTCAACATTTATGGTTAATCTTCCCTTCATATAATAATAATCAATTTTAAAACTAATTAATGATTCAATAATATATTTAATAATATATCTTGGTTTAAACAGGTTGACTTAGTCAACTCAAAACAAGGTTAATTTGTTAACCAATTCCATTAGTCCTTTCTTTTAATCCCTTCAAATAATTTCCTATAATTTAATTAACATTCTAATTAAATTAAATAATCACATCTAATTATTAATTTGAAATAATTAACTCAACCCTTGACCATTTGTATGATTTCTACTCACTGCTTATAAAACTTGTTAACATAAGAATTCACTTTATATACTTATTTCCTTTAATAAACCTTAATTCAAATAATCTATATTAAATATCCTTTTTGGATATAATATAAGTTATTATAACCTTGTTTACATCGATTTACCTAACTATAAATAAATGTTCATATAATAATTCATTTTTTGACCAACCGTTGCCGATTACCCAACCAATATCATTCATTGGTTAATAACAAACAAATGTTGAATTTTAATTCAACGATCAACAGTAAATTCATCATTCAATCACACTTGTTAAACAATTCATATATATTATAATATGAATATAAACAACATATTTGAGGAATCTGGTTGGATCCCTCCAACCTGTCCTTTCCTGCGTCAAAATGGGTTACTTCAAATTCAATACGATAATATATTTATCGCGGTAAACAGAAATGAACCGTTTAACTGATAACAGTCAACAATCAATTTATAACTGTAACGACCCAGGATTTTGGGGCCAAGTTAAAATTTATTTTAAGTGATTTAAAATGAGTTTTGATATTTAAAATAATCTATTTTAAATAATAAGGATCACAAATTTGGTTCAAATCGAAGTTAGAATGAATAAATTAATTTTAAATATAAAAAGAGCTAGAAATGGCGCGGTAGTTTGAAAAGTCAAACTTGAACTTTGACTAACCATACAAGATGCAAAATTTAACGGATTTTAGTAAAACCAAAAATATTAGAATCTATTTAAAAATATCTTTCCAACAAATCCGAAAAATCGAAATTTCATAGCGGAAATCAAAAGTTATGGCTAATTCAATTTTTAAAAAGGTCGGTGGGTAATTTGCATAGGACAAAAATGCTACTTTTCACATATGTAGGAATTTGAACTTGAAACCACTTCCATTGGTTTCAGAATGACGTTTCTGCATTGAAAAACAGTAAACACTTATATGTTTCGAGTTTCAGAAAATATTTGTTTAAAAATGTATTTTTAATATTAAAAATATTCGCCTTGAAAATAGCCATTTTTCAAAAAGTCTCAGAATCGAACGAAATAAATTTTTTTGGGTTCGTATCATCAAAACAAAGCTAAAAATGATTTTTTGGTAATTTTTAGAATTAATATATAATTATAATTGATTTTTCAGTGTAAACGGGCAAATTTTTGACTTTAAAAATTCATTAAAAATTCAAACGGGCTCAGAATTAAACGAAATTAATTTTCATAGGTCCACAGCATCAAAACATAGCTAAGTATATTTTTCGAGAATTTTTGAAGTTAATTTGAGACCTCGGTGAATTTTCACGTACGGTACACATTAAAATATTAATAAAATAATGTATTTATTCCAAAACTCATAGCAGACCTCGGAACTGGACCCCGGGACATAGCCCATTGTGTTCAGAAGGCCTCAAAACCTTAAGAACGACAGTAAGCGGGCCTAAATCGGAGTTCGGACCAAAACGGGCCTTAACGGGCTAATTACATAATTAGTTAACCCTAATATAATATTGTAAAGGACGAAAATCACTGTTCACCATCTCTAAGCCGTCATTTGCTGAAGCTCCAAACCCATCATGGCTGAAAACTTCAAACCCTCATAACTCTTTCATTTCTCAACGAAAATTAGCGTGTGAGTACACGTTTCGAAGCTCTCGCCGAGCTCTTCGATCTCCGACAAGTCCCGTCCCTTTCCGTCGCCTGTGCCGCCCGCCCCGAGCCCGAGAAGGCGCCGCCGTCGCAGCCACGTGGGCCCCACCACGTCCAGCCGCACGTCCCCCCTTTTTGCCGCACCTAGATCTCTTCTTCCCGGTCATTCTCCAACAAACGGCGTCCAAAACCGTTCAGTAAATCAAAAGTTATCGGGATTTGAAGTTTTGAACAAATTCTGAAATTGAGGTATGCTTCAGATTTTGCGACGCTTTTAAGCGTTGCTGCAGCAGTTGTTAAAGGTCTGTATAATTAAAACATCAATAACTTATGCATATGAACCCCGATTCTGAAAATTTCAGATCCGATGGAACCGTGACTTCGAATACAACTTTAATACAGAGCAATTGGGAATAAACTCTAATCTAATTGAGGTGAGAATCCTATTTATTTTATTTAAGTAATTATGTTTTAATTATGGATGTTCGCATTCATAATCATATATGTATGTGAATCTGCTATGACTTAATCTGTATGCGTATGCTAGGACAAAACCCACTGTATGTTGAGATGTTACAATATAAAATTAAATATATTAAAATCGTTCATGTATGTTGTGTGACATGTTTATATGTTAAAATTTAATATATCAAAATTGTTCATTGTATGTTATATTAACATTTTTATATATTAAAAATAGAAAATGTTGGAAATGTTCATCGTAGGATAAAACTGACATTTTTGTCAATATTAAAATAAGAAGTTGTTCATGTAGGTTGTAAAGTGACATTTTTGTCAATATTAAAATAAGAAATTGTTCATGTATGTTGAAGTGACACTTTTGTCAATATCAAAATAAGAAAATGAACACCGTATGTAAATTGACATTTTTGTCAATGTCAAAATAAGAAAATGAACACCGTATGTAAATTGACACTTTTGTCAATATCAAAATAAGAAAATTAGCACCGTATGTTGAATGAACAAATTTGTGTTATAATAGAATACAAGCACCGTATGTTGAATGAACAAATTTGTGTATTTATAAAATAGAATTGGTCGTTATATGTGAATGATTATATTTTGTTCATTTATAAAATAAGGAAGCACTATATGTTAAAGAATTATATTTTGTGTCATTAACAAAATAGAATTTGTCGCTATGGTAAAGAATTATATTTTGTGTCATTATTCAAAATAAAATTTGTCGCTATGTGAAACGAACCATTTTTTGTTCGTTAATAAAAATAGAATTAGTCGCTATATGTAATGAACTAATATTTTGTTCATTAGTAACAATAAGCAAGCACCGTATGTTGAGTGAATATATTTTGTTCATTATCAAATAAAAATAGCATAGTATGTTAATGAACTATATTTTGTCCATTATATAAAATAGAAGATGGCACTATATAAAAATAGCATATTTGTCATGTTGTCAAATAGAAAATATAGTACATTGTATGTATTGCATATTATTTTTGTCAAAATAGAAAATATAATGCATTTTATGTATTGCATATTGTTTTTGTCAAATAGAAAATATAGTACATTGTATGTATTGCATATTATTTTTGTCAAAATAGAAAATATAATGCATTTTATGTATTGCATATTGTTTTTGTCAAAATAGAAAATATAGTACATTGTATGTATTGCATATTATTTTTGTCAAAATAGAAAATATAATGCATTGTATGCATAGCATATTATTTTTGTCAAAATAGAAAATATAGTACATTGTATGTATTGCATATTATTTTTGTCAAGTTAGAAAAATAGAAAAAAAAATACATTGTATGCATATTATTTTTGTCAAGTTAGAAAAATAGAAAATACATTGTATGCATATTATTTTTGTCAAGTTAGAAAAATAGAAAATACATTGTATGCATATTATTTTCGTCAAGTTAGAAAAATAGAAAATACATCGTATGCAAATAATATTTTGTCAAGTTAGAACGTTATATAGAAGTGCATTGTATGCAAATAATATTTTGTCAAGTTAGAACGTTATATAGAAGTGCATTGTATGCAAATAATATTTTGTCAAGTTAGAACGTTATATAGAAGTGCATTGTATGCAAATATTATTTTGTCATGTTAGAAAAATAGAAATGCATTGCATAAAATAATATTTTGTCATGTAGAGAAATAGAAATGCATTGTATGAATATAATATTTTGTCATGTTAGAGAAATAGAAGTGCATTGTATGAATATAATATTTTGTCATGTTAGAGAAATAGAAATGCATTGCATAAAATAATATTTTGTCATGTTAGAGAAATAGAAATGCATTGTATGAATATATTATTTTGTCATGTTAGAGAAATAGAAATGCATTGCATAAAATATTATTTTGTCATGTTAGAGAAATAGAAATGCATTGTATGAAACTATTATTTTGTTACGTTAGAAAATAATAAATGCATTGTAGGTAAAGGAATATTTTTGTTATGTTAAAATAAGACATGCATTGTATGAAAAATAATATTTTGTCATGTCAACAATATAGAAAATGCATGTCATGTAAATAAACATTATTTATAATGTTTATTAAAAGAGAATTTGCATTGTAAGATAATAAGCATTATTTATAATGTAAATAAAAAGAGAATTCACCCCGTAGGAAGAATTAACATTTATTTTATGTTAAATAAGAGAAATGAAACTATATGCAAGAATTAACATTATTTTTAATGTTAAGCAAAAGAAATGAAACTGTATGAAAAGAATTAACATTATTTTTTTAATGTAAAAGATAAAGAAATAATATTGGGAAATCTATATTTTCTAATGATATTGGGAAATCTATATTTTCTAATAATATATTTTCAATGTTATAAAAAGGAAAATGAAGTGTATGTAAATTTAACATCATTCACAATGTTAAATAAAAGGAAAATTTCACCGTATGATAGTTACACTATTTTATAATGTTAAGATTTAAAGAACTTGACCGTAGGAAGTTTATACATTATTTATAATGTAAAATAAAAAGAGAATTTGCATTGTAAGAACATATTCATTTTTTTTTATGCATAATAAAAGGGAATTTACTCCATAAGAAAGTGTTCATTATTCATAATGAAATTGTTCATGAAGAAATATATAAAGAGATGAATGGAATGGTATGTTATAATTTACATTTTTCAAATGTAAATTATAAAATATAAAATATAAGCAATAATGAAATAAAAGAAGAATTATCGTCTAATCCTAAACTACATTATCATGTAAGTAGAAAAGTGGGAGATAAGAGAAATGTAAGCTGTATGTAAGGACGATAAGTTAAACGAATTATTTATATATATATTTATATTTATATATAATTAAAATATAACGAATCGAGCGCAGTAGTTCGCGTTTTGAAATCGAACTTTTAAACGATTATACCGGAAGATCCGACCGTCGGATTTTCCCAAAACTGAAACCGTTAGGACCGTCTTGGAAAAATCTTTCCAACGATATAAGCTACGCTAAAATCCAACGGTTAGATTTTGAGGAAAGTGAAAAACAAAATTGATGGAAAACAGCGCCAAGGTCGCCCTTGACCTGAAGCGTCGTTAAATAAGGAATTAATTATATTAAAATAATTAAGGCAAGAATTAATCGTTATAAAATAAAATAACGATATGAAATATGTTTTTCTCAAAATATATGAATGCGAGGTTATTTGGAAAGACCGGGTTAATCCCATTCCAAATGATCGTACGATTTCAAGAATTCAAGTATGAAGACGGCGTATGAAGACCGTAAATCTCCCCTCGAATGGACAACGATCAAGACTCTGAATTGGTTTGATCCCAATTCAAGGGTCGGGATAATTGCCCAAACGTACGTGTTGATTTCACGGGTTTGTCCCTAGTTCAGACCTAGAGCATGGGTATAAATGGATAGTGTGTCTGACATCGTACCCCACAAAATATTATGTTGTTGATATTCAGTTAATATATAAACGATTGGTGGTAGAGAATTTATTCTCTACTTAACACCCGTTTATATAGTGACGGACGATCAATAGTACGGTATGGAGTGACGGTGTGGCATACTAAGATGCAATGATCAGGGTTTCTTGTTGAAAAGCAGAACCTTGTGGTATGAAGAACTTGACTTCACGAGCCTCACAAACCGGTAGAGTCTAAAAAGGGGGAAGGGAACGCAGGGAAAGTAGCACGTTTCTTTCTAGTTAGTAGTCATTTTACTTTTGGAGGATGATGAAATGAGGCGCCTCGGATAGGTCCTATAGGACCGGGGAACGTGTGCTTAGGAATTGCCAATCCTCTAAGCTGTATGTGAGGACCGGCCCTGCAGGATCCAAGGGTTAACTGCGGGTAATCCTGAGACGTTAACTAGAGCGTCTCGAATCGGTAAGGAGTCCTCCCTAGCCTGGACTCATGATGGAAACCCAAATTTCCAATACGACCCCGACGGATTTGATTGTATTACTAGTATTGGAGGCATAATATATGGTACCTATGCTTCCTAGGATTGATACTTATAATTTGAATTGTTTTGAAAACATATACACCCTAATAATAGTATTAGTTACGTATTTGGCGTATTTAGCATGTTTAACCACCATAAGGTAAAACTCTATCCTCTTGGTGTGCGTTGCATTGTGTGATGGGACCTGAGTCTTATGGTGGTTCCATTTTTCAAAAGACATTGCGTTTTGTTACGTTTTACTTATCTGTATTGACACTATAGTTATGCACGGCAATCCATTGGTACAACCCGTTCCGCGTTAGCGGCGTGGTCTTTAGATTTGCCTTATTAGTATAAGTTATTTAAGAATTCTCACACCAGTCCCACGACTGACCCATAGTTTGTTTCACCTTTTTGCAAACTTGGGTGCCCTCTCTTCTACACGGGCAGCCAAGTAGACAGGTTCATTCTTTGCTTGGAGCTTTTCTTTGAAGCTGCTTATTTTCTCTCTCTTGGATTCTGTTTGGGAGAAGAGTTGATGACTTGGAGCTTGAAGACTTTTTGTTTCTATTGGCATCTTTTCTTTTCTTTTTAGACATCAAATTTATTTCTTTTCTGCAAACTTGTTGTAATAGCTTAGATTCTGTGACTGTGGATTTTCTGTGATTGATGACATTATATTTTTCCGCTGCTATAATGTTATTACTCTATGAATCTCCTTTGCTATATTGTATCTGTGTTCTGTTTTATTGTATTTATGTTGTATTCCAAAAATGATTTCTCCTGCTTTCACCCGTGGAAGTTTGGGGTCATCACAGTTGGTATCAGAGCTTTGGTTTACAAAGCGGAGTACAACATGTCTATAATAATTCGTTTACATAGAATCACTATATTCTATGGCGAACAGTTCATGAGATACATAATAGCCAGTCACTGTATCGTCATCTTTTCATTCATCCTTCGATCTTTTCTATCTTTTAGAATCACCTTTTCAGTTGTTTTGACTCTCCCCTTGATCGTGCATTCGAAGAAGACTAAGTGAAGTGGCGATGCTCAATTGGCACATGTTTACGAAGGAGCGAAAGGACCAACTTCTTAGCCTGATGTTATAGACGGTACCATCTCTGTTAAAAACATTCTCTGTGTTTATTCTTCCTCTTCTCCTCTTTTATTTTCTTTTTCCTTTTCGGGGACGAAAAGTTCTTAAGTGGGGGAGATTGTAACGACCCAGGATTTTGGGGCCAAGTTAAAATTTATTTTAAGTGATTTAAAATGAGTTTTGATATTTAAAATAATCTATTTTAAATAATAAGGATCACAAATTTGGTTCAAATCGAAGTTAGAATGAATAAATTAATTTTAAATATAAAAAGAGCTAGAAATGGCGCGGTAGTTTGAAAAGTCAAACTTGAACTTTGACTAACCATACAAGATGCAAAATTTAACGGATTTTAGTAAAACCAAAAATATTAGAATCTATTTAAAAATATCTTTCCAAAAAATCCGAAAAATCGAAATTTCATAGCGGAAATCAAAAGTTATGGCTAATTCAATTTTTAGAAAGGTCGGTGGGTAATTTGCATAGGACAAAAATGCTACTTTTCACATATATAGGAATTTGAACTTGAAACCACTTCCATTGGTTTCAGAATGACGTTTCTGCATTGAAAAACAGTAAACACTTATATGTTTCGAGTTTCAGAAAATATTTGTTTAAAAATGTATTTTTAATATTAAAAATATTCGCCTTGAAAATAGCCATTTTTCAAAAAGTCTCAGAATCGAACGAAATAAATTTTTTTGGGTTCGTATCATCAAAACAAAGCTAAAAATGATTTTTTGGTAATTTTTAGAATTAATATATAATTATAATTGATTTTTCAGTGTAAACGGGCAAATTTTTGACTTTAAAAATTCATTAAAAATTCAAACGGGCTCAGAATTAAACGAAATTAATTTTCATAGGTCCACAGCATCAAAACATAGCTAAGTATATTTTTCGAGAATTTTTGAAGTTAATTTGAGACCTCGGTGAATTTTCACGTACGGTACACATTAAAATATTAATAAAATAATGTATTTATTCCAAAACTCATAGCAGACCTCGGAACTGGACCCCGGGACATAGCCCATTGTGTTCAGAAGGCCTCATAACCTTAAGAACGACAGTAAGCGGGCCTAAATCGGAGTTCGGACCAAAACGAGCCTTAACGGGCTAATTACATAATTAGTTAACCCTAATATAATATTGTAAAGGACGAAAATCACTGTTCACCATCTCTAAGCCGTCATTTGCTGAAGCTCCAAACCCATCATGGCTGAAAACTTCAAACCCTCATAACTCTTTCATTTCTCAACGAAAATTAGCGTGTGAGTACACGTTTCGAAGCTCTCGCCGAGCTCTTCGATCTCCGACAAGTCCCGTCCCTTTCCGTCGCCTGTGCCGCCCGCCCCGAGCCCGAGAAGGCGCCGCCGTCGCAGCCACGTGGGCCCCACCACGTCCAGCCGCACGTCCCCCCCTTTTTGCCGCACCTAGATCTCTTCTTCCCGGTCATTCTCCAACAAACGGCGTCCAAAACCGTTCAGTAAATCAAAAGTTATCGGGATTTGAAGTTTTGAACAAATTCTGAAATTGAGGTATGCTTCAGATTTTGCGACGCTTTTAAGCGTTGCTGCAGCAGTTGTTAAAGGTCTGTATAATTAAAACATCAATAACTTATGCATATGAACCCCGATTCTGAAAATTTCAGATCCGATGGAACCGTGACTTCGAATACAACTTTAATACAGAGCAATTGGGAACAAACTCTAATCTAATTGAGGTGAGAATCCTATTTATTTTATTTAAGTAATTATGTTTTAATTATGGATGTTCGCATTCATAATCATATATGTATGTGAATCTGCTATGACTTAATCTGTATGCGTATGCTAGGACAAAACCCACTGTATGTTGAGATGTTACAATATAAAATTAAATATATTAAAATCGTTCATGTATGTTGTGTGACATGTTTATATGTTAAAATTTAATATATCAAAATTGTTCATTGTATGTTATATTAACATTTTTATATATTAAAAATAGAAAATGTTGGAAATGTTCATCGTAGGATAAAACTGACATTTTTGTCAATATTAAAATAAGAAGTTGTTCATGTAGGTTGTAAAGTGACATTTTTGTCAATATTAAAATAAGAAATTGTTCATGTATGTTGAAGTGACACTTTTGTCAATATCAAAATAAGAAAATGAACACCGTATGTAAATTGACATTTTTGTCAATGTCAAAATAAGAAAATGAACACCGTATGTAAATTGACACTTTTGTCAATATCAAAATAAGAAAATTAGCACCGTATGTTGAATGAACAAATTTGTGTTATAATAGAATACAAGCACCGTATGTTGAATGAACAAATTTGTGTATTTATAAAATAGAATTGGTCGTTATATGTGAATGATTATATTTTGTTCATTTATAAAATAAGGAAGCACTATATGTTAAAGAATTATATTTTGTGTCATTAACAAAATAGAATTTGTCGCTATGGTAAAGAATTATATTTTGTGTCATTATTCAAAATAAAATTTGTCGCTATGTGAAACGAACCATTTTTTGTTCGTTAATAAAAATAGAATTAGTCGCTATATGTAATGAACTAATATTTTGTTCATTAGTAACAATAAGCAAGCACCGTATGTTGAGTGAATATATTTTGTTCATTATCAAATAAAAATAGCATAGTATGTTAATGAACTATATTTTGTCCATTATATAAAATAGAAGATGGCACTATATAAAAATAGCATATTTGTCATGTTGTCAAATAGAAAATATAGTACATTGTATGTATTGCATATTATTTTTGTCAAAATAGAAAATATAATGCATTTTATGTATTGCATATTGTTTTTGTCAAATAGAAAATATAGTACATTGTATGTATTGCATATTATTTTTGTCAAAATAGAAAATATAATGCATTTTATGTATTGCATATTGTTTTTGTCAAAATAGAAAATATAGTACATTGTATGTATTGCATATTATTTTTGTCAAAATAGAAAATATAATGCATTGTATGCATAGCATATTATTTTTGTCAAAATAGAAAATATAGTACATTGTATGTATTGCATATTATTTTTGTCAAGTTAGAAAAATAGAAAAAAAAAATACATTGTATGCATATTATTTTTGTCAAGTTAGAAAAATAGAAAATACATTGTATGCATATTATTTTTGTCAAGTTAGAAAAATAGAAAATACATTGTATGCATATTATTTTCGTCAAGTTAGAAAAATAGAAAATACATCGTATGCAAATAATATTTTGTCAAGTTAGAACGTTATATAGAAGTGCATTGTATGCAAATAATATTTTGTCAAGTTAGAACGTTATATAGAAGTGCATTGTATGCAAATAATATTTTGTCAAGTTAGAACGTTATATAGAAGTGCATTGTATGCAAATATTATTTTGTCATGTTAGAAAAATAGAAATGCATTGCATAAAATAATATTTTGTCATGTAGAGAAATAGAAATGCATTGTATGAATATAATATTTTGTCATGTTAGAGAAATAGAAGTGCATTGTATGAATATAATATTTTGTCATGTTAGAGAAATAGAAATGCATTGCATAAAATAATATTTTGTCATGTTAGAGAAATAGAAATGCATTGTATGAATATATTATTTTGTCATGTTAGAGAAATAGAAATGCATTGCATAAAATATTATTTTGTCATGTTAGAGAAATAGAAATGCATTGTATGAAACTATTATTTTGTTACGTTAGAAAATAATAAATGCATTGTAGGTAAAGGAATATTTTTGTTATGTTAAAATAAGACATGCATTGTATGAAAAATAATATTTTGTCATGTCAACAATATAGAAAATGCATGTCATGTAAATAAACATTATTTATAATGTTTATTAAAAGAGAATTTGCATTGTAAGATAATAAGCATTATTTATAATGTAAATAAAAAGAGAATTCACCCCGTAGGAAGAATTAACATTTATTTTATGTTAAATAAGAGAAATGAAACTATATGCAAGAATTAACATTATTTTTAATGTTAAGCAAAAGAAATGAAACTGTATGAAAAGAATTAACATTATTTTTTTAATGTAAAAGATAAAGAAATAATATTGGGAAATCTATATTTTCTAATGATATTGGGAAATCTATATTTTCTAATAATATATTTTCAATGTTATAAAAAGGAAAATGAAGTGTATGTAAATTTAACATCATTCACAATGTTAAATAAAAGGAAAATTTCACCGTATGATAGTTACACTATTTTATAACGTTAAGATTTAAAGAACTTGACCGTAGGAAGTTTATACATTATTTATAATGTAAAATAAAAAGAGAATTTGCATTGTAAGAACATATTCATTTTTTTTTATGCATAATAAAAGGGAATTTACTCCATAAGAAAGTGTTCATTATTAATAATGAAATTGTTCATGAAGAAATATATAAAGAGATGAATGGAATGGTATGTTATAATTTACATTTTTCAAATGTAAATTATAAAATATAAAATATAAGCAATAATGAAATAAAAGAAGAATTATCGTCTAATCCTAAACTACATTATCATGTAAGTAGAAAAGTGGGAGATAAGAGAAATGTAAGCTGTATGTAAGGACGATAAGTTAAACGAATTATTTATATATATATTTATATATATATATAATTAAAATATAACGAATCGAGCGCAGTAGTTCGCGTTTTGAAATCGAACTTTTAAACGATTATACCGGAAGATCCGACCGTCGGATTTTCCCAAAACTGAAACCGTTAGGACCGTCTTGGAAAAATCTTTCCAACGATATAAGCTACGCTAAAATCCAACGGTTAGATTTTGAGGAAAGTGAAAAACAAAATTGATGGAAAACAGCGCCAAGGTCGCCCTTGACCTGAAGCGTCGTTAAATAAGGAATTAATTATATTAAAATAATTAAGGCAAGAATTAATCGTTATAAAATAAAATAACGATATGAAATATGTTTTTCTCAAAATATATGAATGCGAGGTTATTTGGAAAGACCGGGTTAATCCCATTCCAAATGATCGTACGATTTCAAGAATTCAAGTATGAAGACGGCGTATGAAGACCGTAAATCTCCCCTCGAATGGACAACGATCAAGACTCTGAATTGGTTTGATCCCAATTCAAGGGTCGGGATAATTGCCCAAACGTACGTGTTGATTTCACGGGTTTGTCCCTAGTTCAGACCTAGAGCATGGGTATAAATGGATAGTGTGTCTGACATCGTACCCCACAAAATATTATGTTGTTGATATTCAGTTAATATATAAACGATTGGTGGTAGAGAATTTATTCTCTACTTAACACCCGTTTATATAGTGATGGACGATCAATAGTACGGTATGGAGTGACGGTGTGGCATACTAAGATGCAATGATCAGGGTTTCTTGTTGAAAAGCAGAACCTTGTGGTATGAAGAACTTGACTTCACGAGCCTCACAAACCGGTAGAGTCTAAAAAGGGGGAAGGGAACGCAGGGAAAGTAGCACGTTTCTTTCTAGTTAGTAGTCATTTTACTTTTGGAGGATGATGAAATGAGGCGCCTCGGATAGGTCCTATAGGACCGGGGAACGTGTGCTTAGGAATTGCCAATCCTCTAAGCTGTATGTGAGGACCGGCCCTGCAGGATCCAAGGGTTAACTGCGGGTAATCCTGAGACGTTAACTAGAGCGTCTCGAATCGGTAAGGAGTCCTCCCTAGCCTGGACTCATGATGGAAACCCAAATTTCCAATATGACCCCGACGGATTTGATTGTATTACTAGTATTGGAGGCATAATATATGGTACCTATGCTTCCTAGGATTGATACTTATAATTTGAATTGTTTTGAAAACATATACACCCTAATAATAGTATTAGTTACGTATTTGGCGTATTTAGCATGTTTAACCACCATAAGGTAAAACTCTATCCTCTTGGTGTGCGTTGCATTGTGTGATGGGACCTGAGTCTTATGGTGGTTCCATTTTTCAAAAGACATTGCGTTTTGTTACGTTTTACTTATCTGTATTGACACTATAGTTATGCACGGCAATCCATTGGTACAACCCGTTCCGCGTTAGCGGCGTGGTCTTTAGATTTGCCTTATTAGTATAAGTTATTTAAGAATTCTCACACCAGTCCCACGACTGACCCATAGTTTGTTTCACCTTTTTGCAAACTTGGGTGCCCTCTCTTCTACACGGGCAGCCAAGTAGACAGGTTCATTCTTTGCTTGGAGCTTTTCTTTGAAGCTGCTTATTTTCTCTCTCTTGGATTCTGTTTGGGAGAAGAGTTGATGACTTGGAGCTTGAAGACTTTTTGTTTCTATTGGCATCTTTTCTTTTCTTTTTAGACATCAAATTTATTTCTTTTCTGCAAACTTGTTGTAATAGCTTAGATTCTGTGACTGTGGATTTTCTGTGATTGATGACATTATATTTTTCCGCTGCTATAATGTTATTACTCTATGAATCTCCTTTGCTATATTGTATCTGTGTTCTGTTTTATTGTATTTATGTTGTATTCCAAAAATGATTTCTCCTGCTTTCACCCGTGGAAGTTTGGGGTCATCACAATAACGCTTATTCAAACATTCAAATTTTAAATAATACATTTATATTATTATAAACGTAACCAACAAGGTAAATTAACTTGTTTGGAATCTCATCGTTAAAATAACAATTTGATTCGATTAAAATAAAAAAACGTTTAATTTAATCAATGAATATCAAAATATTTAACATACAAGCAAACGGTCATCCAATCATCAATCATTGCACACACAATAAAAAACCCGGTTTATATAAAATATAAACAGGATAAACTGAGTGAGTTGAACTCACCTTGATTTTGGTCGTCGATTAAAATGGTTCGTTTAAATAAAATTAAATAGATGTTTAATTTTGTCAAAAATTCTAGCTGCTTCCAACGCGTTCACGTCTGTTCCATAATGTAGCGCTTGTCACGATGATTCCAACGTCCCATGTTTTGTCCAAATCTATTAACATATGGGCACGTGATACTGATAATAAGGTACGACTTATTTAAATTAATTAATAACTCTAATTAATGATAATATATATGCTAATTATATTTTCAATGTTATAGTTGGGCCATGTTAATATTGTTTAGGCATATTCCAGCAGGGACGTATTATATGCAATACAGTTAATAATATTATTAACCCCACTTACACGTCCAAATTAACTTAGACACATTATATTGGCTTAGTCATACTTTAACAACTAATTATCTTTTTTATTTTAAACGCCCATTAGGTCCGAGCTGATCATCTATTAGCCACGCCCACTCCTCTATACAGTGCTTCATGCCTCATTTGAAATCTAGGCCGACTTTCTCTCTTGATAGCCCAAGCCCATCACCCTCTGCAAAACAACTCATCCTACCATATTAATTCTCACATTACTGTTCTTCTTCCATCCTCTTTTATTCACGCAACTGCAATTCTCCTTCTCCTTTTTTCCTGAACCAAACTTCCCAACTTTTTAGTTTCCTTTTTTTACACCACTCTACACAAACTGCGCCCTTCTTATCTTCTTTTTTCGCCACCCCAAACCCTAAATAAAACATGCACCGCTTTCCCCATATGGAAACTTCAAAACTGCTTCCTCCATGTTGCGCGTTCATGCAACTCCCATATCCCCAGGCATCTGCATTCCCATTTCGTTCTTCATTTACACTGAAACAATACTGCTCTTCCTCCCATGTTAAAATAATCCTACCCCACTGCATCTCGCATCGAACCCATCATTTCTTTCCGACGGCACTCATCTCTCAAAGCATGATGTTCCAGTATTTGCTCCTTCCCACACAATTCTCCTTTCCTACCCAGTTGTTTCTTGCGTGCCCTTTCACATAACCTTGTCCACGAGTTGATCTTCTTCCCACGTATGTAGCAACATCACGCACTCATTTCTTCTCCTCGTTAAAACCTATATTCCGCCGAGAACCCATGCACCTTCTCCCAGTATTATTTGTTTCCTTTACCTGTAACAAATCCGACATGTTTTTTTGTTTTTGTTTTGTCCAAAGGAGGTTAGGTTAAGGGGTTATTACTTCGGTGAGGAGAGAGAAAGAATTTTTTTATCATATAATAACAAGAAGAGCGGGGCTCGGTTTAATGAGAAATAAAATAGCACTTGTTTTATTTCTTTTCTCGGGAAGTATGTAGGGAAAAATATCCCATATTTATTATAGTGTCCCGAATTTCCGGTACTATTTGAGCTGACCCAATAACATAAGTCCAACCCATATTGCACTGGGAACCAGAAAACTAATAGAAAGAAAATAGAGGATGAGAATAGATAAGATAGAAACTTAGAATAGAAGAAGAAGAAGAAGAACATACAACATCAGAGTACACACGAATCTCACAGCGGAACAAACAATATATAATAGATACATAACTTTGAAATAAAACCAGTATATGTATACATTAACATTTTCATAGTATAACACTTACAACACAGCGGAAATAAACAATAGCTATATAATCCTGAAGCCTCCTACTCCAAGCTCTCCAAGTGTATCTGTAAAATCCTGACTACTTGACTGCCCGTACAAGATTGGGCACCCAAGAGTTTAGGGAAAACAAAAAAATATAAAACTCTGGGTCAGTCATGGGACTGGTGTGAGTAAAACAATTTAAAACCGTTTGAGCAATTTAAACGATATCTCATAAGACCACGCCGTATAACGGAACAAATTTTTCCCTTATGAGAATCCAGAACACTTGATTTGACTTTCAAAAATCCTTTTGAAAGAAACGATAAACTTATATCAAAACTCTTTTGATATTATAGTAGTGTCTATCAATCACAACTAATAATCATCTAGCAGAACGCTTTCATCTCACGTTCCCTATATATAATATATAATCAAAAACCATGGGCGCTGATTGGGTAATGGATTCCAACTGGCAAGGTATGGGACCACCTTCCGACAGTGTATCTCTAGAGGGAAATACACCGGGTTCAACAAGAACATCTTGTAACCCAGGCTAAACATGACCGGTCACTCATTTCGCTTGAGTGTACCGAATGTTTTATCACCAACGGTTGGGATCAGCAACCATTTCCCGAAAGGGACAGCATCGAAATATATTATAGAAGTAAATGGAATTTCTCTAGATCAGGTGACAATACACCCTAATTGGCAGCTAATCACTTAGCCATGCGACCTAGCTGATTTTATACCATTTCCTGGTTGTGAGGCTAGAGGCCACGCTTATCTCTGATAGATTACAAATTTATTTACTTTGAATGTCACATTGTCATACCTGCCAAATCACAAATTGATTTTGTAACGACCCGTATTTTCTGCCTATTTATTTGGATTATTTAGATTATTTTAATTATTTAAATTATTGGTTTGAATTTAAATAATCAAATTTAACGATTATATTTCGAATATATTAATTAAATAAAAATAATATTTTAATTTCAAAATATTGGAAATTGTTGAAATTGCTGTATATGGTGAATTGGCAGAATATAGAGAGGTTATATTGTCTGTATTGAAAATATATCGACGATATCGTTTATTTAACGACCGTCGAGCGTATAGTTTATAATTTAATTAAATAACGAACTACAGCGGCGCGGCAGTTCGTAAAATAGAGTTTTGAACTTCAATTGGTCGTACCGGGTTCAAAATAAGTCGGATTTTCTCGAAACAAGAAACGCCGGGACCGGTTGGACAATATCTTTCTAGTGAAAGAGAAAAATCGAGTTTTCATCATGTAGATTTTGTTTTATGTCCAAATCAAATTTTGGAAAAAAACGCTATGGAATTTCCTTTATATTTATATCGATTATTTATATAGAATAAATAGTTCTAAATAATTTAAATATCGATTTAGCTTCAAACTCAACCCGAGCTATTTTATTTGAGTAGTATATGTAGTTCTGGTTGGGTATGGCCAATTTCAATATTTTAATATTATTATATTGAGGTATTTTAAAATTGGTTTATTTTATTTGAATTTGGTAGTTATAAAAGAGACACTTTTCAAACGACCTCTGTTTTCGACGGAAAAAAATTGTTGGGACCGTAACAGTAAATTATTGCTATATTTTCAAGTTGCACGCAAAATGGGGTAATTCTGTGAGCGTGGCAAAATAAATCGATCAATTTGGACGTGTACGAACGGTATTTAAGCAAACAGACACGGAATTCGACGAAACAAGTTTCGTTAGGACCGTGTTGTCAAAATATACTATGTCATCCAGTCGCATCTTGAACGGAGTTTGTATGTGAGCGTAGGGGCGAAATAACAATGTTTAATATAGAGATAGGTACGAAATAAATATCGTTAGTCATCATCACACGCCACGTCGACTTAAATTATATTATTTCCACACTATAAAAAACCCTACAGCCCAAACCCTAAAGCCCAAATCAGAATTCTTCTACAAATTTTGCAAAAAAGTCCTCAAACACAAAACAATTTATATCTTCCAATCCGAGAGGAACTAGTGAAGGCAACCTGAATAAAAGTTGTAGATCGGGTTGTTATCTACCTACTGTAAAACTTGGGTGAGTTTCGTCGACTGTGGTGGCCGGAATCGGCTGAACAATGGCGAAATCAGTTTTCGTTCTTTGCTTAAATTCGAGAGATTGGGTTAATTTGAGGAGATGAGACCTTAGGGATTTTGTAGAGGAGAGGCAAGGCTTCGTTTTGGTGGTGGTCTCAGGGTCTGAAATGGTCTGTTGTGGTCGCAGTTGTTAGATGAACGTGGAGGGGTGTTCTGAGTTCGGTTTTGTTTGACGGTGGCGGTTTTGGTGAAATTTCGGCCGACTGGGTGGTCGAGGGGGATGCTAGCTGAAGGTCGATGGAAGAGGTGAAGGTGGCGGTCAGATTGGAGGTGGTCCGATGATCGGAAGTGGTGTGTGGCGGCGGGATTTCGTGGTTGAACGGAAAAGGGGGAGAGCGGTTTTCTGGCGATCCGAGGAAGCGATAGGGGACCAGGTCAGGGGCGATGGGGCTGCACTCTGGCGCAGTGACGGTGGGGTGTAGGGTTGGTACTCCGGTGGACCACGGTGATGTGAGTGGACGGAATTTTGGTTCGTGTTTTTCAAAAACCGAAGAAGAAAGTGGAGCCATCGGGGAGGGGGGAGAAACGTTGATAGGGAAAGACACATTTTTTTTGTTCAAAACGAGGATGTCGTGGCAGTCATTAAAAGGTAATTAAGGTAAATAAAGTAATTAATTTATAATTAAGTTATTTTAATAATCGTGTATATGTTTAAACTTAAATCGACCATAACTCTCCCATACTTTAACGAAATCTGACGAAACTGGATCTGTTAGGATCGCAGGGACGAGACCTTTCCAATGGCACTGACCAGGAGTCGATTGGACGTAGTTGAAAATTAAGCTAATTTTGAACGTTCGTCTCAAATTAGATGCAACAAACGCGTTAACCGTCAACCGAATACAATCTGGTGAGTTAATTCTCACACCTTCTGGAATACTGTGATGTGGTACATCCATAGAAAATATAATTAACCATTAACAGTAGAAATTGGTTGCTTGGCTGCTATGGATGTTATTGTTTGATTGTTGTTATTTATGTTCGTCTGTTTTTAAATAATATATTATTAAAATTTAATTCGTATAACTGATATCTGTGATGCAGAGAAGGACAGGTTGGAGGGATCCGGCCGGATTCCTCAAATAAACTGTATTTTTGTTTATGGTGCATACATATGAATTGTTCACCCTGACTGACACCAAAACTTATTCGAATGTTGATAGTTGAATACATATTCATCGTTGTTGTGGTTAAAATCAACCGACAGTGTTGACTGAATAATTAGCAGTAATGGCCTAAACGCAAGGATTTAACATCGTTCTACCGTCAGGGGAATTGACGGGGTTTTAAAGTTATAAATTTATTTATAACAGAATTAAAGTTGTTCAAATATTTTATATAAGGATTTAAATTGGAAATTTACAAATAGATACATTAAGTTTATAAGGGAAAGTATTTAAATGGTTTAGACCAATTGTGAAAGCTGAAAGCCAATAATTTACATACGGGTTGGTAAAACAGAATAATTGTTTTTAAAACAATTAAATAGTGATCTTAAATTAATTAAGTTATTTAATTAATTTAAAAAGGGAAGTGACAAATGGAATCCAGTTAATGGGTAACTGAGATGTACGGTTGACAAAATCAACCGTGGTTAATTAGAACTGATGATAGAATCAGATTGATAGTGGAATGGATTGGATTTTCTAAAGATTCGTTAAATTTAACGAATAATGTAAATATTAAGTTAATTCCCGATTAACTATAAATTTAGAAAAATTATTGTATTGGTTGTTGTTAAATGTTAGTTAATCTTCGTTCTACTATAATCTAAAGGAATTATCGAATTGGTCAGTGTTAATGAAGTAAATCATTATTTAATCAGCTTTTAAAGGTGATAATTATTCTATTTTTAATTAATATTAAAGTTAACTATTTTCGTATGACTAATATTAAAGTTAATTATTATTTTAATTGATAACAATTAAAGCAATGACATTTAATTGGAATTCAATGGAAATGTGAATAGTTGGAGTTAAGATTTGGTCAAGGAAGGCAATAAGAATTCAAAAGGGGATGTATAATCAAAATATTCAAACAAAATTGGTAAATGAAATCCGTAAGTGAACATAGAGTTTTGACAAGATTTTTATTAATGGTTAAATTGGGTAAAGGTGGATTCAGTTGGAAAGAAATGTTTGAGAGAGATGAAATAAGTGAATAATGTTTCGAGTAAAGGTTATGGTTAGTGAGTATTTACTTAATTCAAGGAATTAAGTAAAAGGATTTTTGAACGAGGGTTTCAAATTTAAGAAATGTGTTTTTAAAACCAGATTTGAAATCAAAAAGGGTAAATGAGGTTTTAAATATTTGTGGTTATTTGATAAACTAATGTTATTCCGAGATAAGAACGGGGTCGATCATGGTCTGAGAGGTAACTAAGATACCCCAGCTTGGTTGGCTTCACTATTATCAAGGAATGGAATTAGTTTGGAATAAGTGAATTTGTTGAAATTGGTTTTATCCCATACAAGGATATTGAACTCTATTGCGAGAACTTGGGATATAGATGATATTGCAATATAAGTTTCAAAATATAAAAAAGAATATTTGACCTTGACTTATATAAGTCAACATTTGGTTTAACCATATTAGAACTGGAATTTGTTAATACCATTAAAGTATATATAGATATGTATATATCGAGATACTCAAATATAAAGAAAAGGGGAAAAAGGGTTTTAAAGAAATATATCGCTATTTCCAAAAGGAAGGTAAATCTGGGTATATACATATACCTATTATAGTATTTAAAGTAGTTTGTTATAAATAAGGATAAATATAATGTTTTAAAATATATTGGAAGGTTTAAAGTTGATTTGCGACTTGGTTAAATATATATAGATTTTTAATAGTCCAGGTAATGCCAAATGTAGAACCAGTGAATTCATTTCATTGACACATTTGTTATTTGATAGTTAAATCACCGACTATCAAACCCTGACTAATACGCTTGTTGGTATGGAAAGAACGGGATCGAATTTATATTCGAAAACCATTCTGACCAACAAATACGTGAAGATGGTAACTGAAGATGGAGCATTGAAGACTGTGGATTTTCGTAAACGGAAGGTCTGCTAACAAATCTTTGGTTAGCTCCCAGAGATAAACTGTGGTTCTGTCGTGGCTGAAGTCTATGGGTTGCAAGAACTACTCGCTACTGATCCAGGGGGTGATTCCTATATGAGATGCAATAGGAGTGTACCTTCGGTTCATCATGTTCATGGATGACTTGTATGGACGAGTGTCTGACAGAGTATTTCCAAATGGATCACGTACGTTGATTTCTTCAAATGTATCTCTGTTGATGGCGGAGAAGGCCGTACACCTTCTCTTAGCTAACCGCAGAGTATTTTTGTGGATATCAATTAGTGATATCTGGCGGATCTGACGATGTGGCATTCAAAGTAAATGATGACCAGATGTTTAAAGAAAAATTCTAGCCTCAAACCTCATCAACCGCCGGGAAATGACAAAAATCGGGCAGGCAGCATGGCTATGTGGGTCGTTCCCATTAGGGTGTATAATCACCTATCTAGAGAAATTCCATTTGCTTCTTAAATCTATTTCGATGCTGTCCCTTTTCGGGAGACGGTTGTCGATCCCAACCGTCGGTGATATACATTCGATACACTCAAGCCAAATGAGTGCTCGGTCATGTGTGGGTCGGGTTGCAAGACATTCTTGTTGAACCCAGCGTATTCGCCTCTAGAGATACACTATCGGCAGGTGGTCCCATACCTTGTCAAGGTCAGAATCCAATTTCCAATAAATGCCCGCGGTCTTGATTGTATACTATATATTTGGAGCGTGAGATGCAAGCGTTCCGCTAGATTGTTAATTACTTGTATTTAAACACTATGATAATATCAGAACAAGTTATTATTTCAAGAAAATGGTTTGGGTTATAATAAGGTAAAAACCGTCCATGTTTATGTGTGGGCTGGTCTTACTATTATCCTTTGATTTCAAAAAGGATTTTTCAAAGTCAAACCAGTTGTGTATTCTGTGAATTTATCACTGAAAGTATTCCAGACTGACCCGATGTAATTTGCTTTTCCTCAAATGTGCTCGGGTCAGACCGAGTATATTTCCACGTCAGGTTTCGCTTGGAGTTTCGGGAGCTGGAAGCAGGAGGCTTCACCGCTAGTTATATACAGTTATTATTCCGCTGCGCAGTTACATGATGTACTCTGATGATTGGTATGTATATACAGTTCTTTTATATAAAGAGATTTGATATTATATTTTATTTGTTCCGCTGTGAGATTCTGATGTGTGGTTCTTCTTCTTTCTTCTATTCTAATATTTCTTTCTTTCTTATCTCACCCTCTAAATTCGTTCTAATAACTATCCAGTGTTTTCAGTGCTTGGAGGATCGGCATGAGGTGTGGTATGGTAATTATGTCGATTTTCGGGGCCTAAAATCCCTGGGACGTTACAGTGGTATCAGAGCTATTGGTTTAGAGATAACCTTGGCTCTGTGGCGTGACTCAATAGAGATGGGGTTAGTAATGCCCTATATTGAGCTTGAATATATATATGAGAGCGCGTATTTGTATTTTGATGCAAAATTATTTTTGAAATTATTTTTGCCCAATTTATTTTATAATAAAATAAAAGTAAAGGTTATTATAGTATGGGCAATCAATTGATTTGTTAATGCTCGTTTGTGCGATATGTTTGGATGGTGTGCTCGATCTCATGGATATAAACCTGAACATGAATCGATCTGGTTAAAACTAATTCGAAATAAATAATTCGAATAAATCAATTCAGATAAATTTGGATGGATAATTAAAGAAATAAATGAAGTGATTACAAATAATTACAACCTTGTATGAATTGAATTGTAGGTATAGTGAGTTGGTATGAATGGTATGGAAGTTTTGAACCTATTTGACATTTGTTTGATGACTATTGAGTTTTTTGAGTGAGAATAGGTGCAGAGGTGCCAGCTCAGCTTTAAAATCCATCCAAGAGAGAAATTCTGGAGTTAATTAAATCCAGTTGGAATAGAGCTGCGTTATAATTAAGCAAGCTCGAATAAAATATATCGCTTATCGTGTAATAACGCTCGCCAAAAGGTACGCCTACGCAAATATGAAATTTTGGATTTTGTTGGGTTTTGAGTTTGGATTTTGAATTTTTCCGACCGTGTTGGTCGTGGTATACATATTTCTTGATCTTGCGATAGTGCAGATGTCCATCCGTATAGGGGAGATTCTGCCGAAATTTTTCCAAAATTTAGGGTGTTAGAAATTTTTTGGAGATTTTTGGAAAATTCTTTTCTTTGAAATAAACTGGTTTTAAAACCAATTTGGGTTAGTTTAAAAATAAAATCGAGTTTTAAATTAAACATTTTTGCAAAGATAATAGTTGACGACATTTCTTCTACCTTAGCAATTTCGAGGACGAAATTATTTTAAGGGGGAAGGAATGTAATGACCCGTATTTTATGCCTATTTATTTTGATTATTTTAATTATTTAAATTATTGGTTTGAATTTAAATAATCGAATTTAACGATTATATTTCGAATATATTAATTAAATAATTAAATAAAAATAATATTTTAATTTCAAAATATTGGAAATTGTTGAAATTGCTGTATATGGTGAATTGGCAGAATATATAAAGGTTATATTGTCTGTATTGAAAATATATCGACGATATTGTTTATTTAACGACCGTCGAGCGTATAGTTTATAATTTAATTAAATAACGAGCTGCAGCGGCGCGACAGTTCGTAAAATAGAGTTTTGAACTTCAATTGGTCGTACCGGGTTCAAAATAAGCCGGATTTTCTTAAAACAAGAAACATCGGGACCGGTTGGACAATATCTTTCTAGTGGAAGAGAAAAATCGAGTTTTCATCATGTAGATTTTGTTTTATGTCCAAATCAAATTTTGGAAAAAAAACGCTATGGAATTTCCTTTATATTTATATCGATTATTTGTACAGAATAAATAGTTTTAAATATTTTAAATATCGATTTGGCTTCAAACTCAACCTGAGCTATTTTATTTGAGTAGTATATGTAATTCTGGCCGGGTATGGCCAATTTCAATATTTTAATATTATTATATTGAGGTATTTTAAAATTGGTTTATTTTATTTGAATTTGGTAGTTATAAAAGAGACATTTTTCAAACGACCTCTGTTTTCGACGAAACAAATTTTGTTGGGACCGAAACAGTAAATTATTGCTAGATTTTCAAGTTGCACGCAAAACGGGGTTATTCTGTGAGCGTGGCAAAATAAAATGCAAAATAAATCGATCAATTTGGACGTGTATGAACGCTATTTGAGCAAACGGACATGGAATTCGACGAAACAAGTTTCGTTAGGACCGTATTGTTAAAATATACTATGTCGTCCAGTCGCATCTCGAACGGAGTTTGTATGTGAGCGTAGGAGCGAAATAACAGCGTTTAAAATAGCGATAGGTACGAAGTAAATATTGTTAGTCATCATCACACGTCACGTCGACTAAAATTATATTATTTTCACACTATAAAAACCCCCACAGCCCAAACCCTAAGCCCAAATCAGAATTCTTCCACAAATTTTGCAAAAAAGTCCTCAAACACAAAACAATTTATATCTTCCAATCCGAGAGGAATTTGTGAAGGCAACATGAACAAAAGTTGTAGATCGGGTTGTTATCTACCTACTGTAAAAAGTTGGGTGAGTTTTGTCGACTGTGGTGGCCGGAATCGGCTGAACGGTGGCGAATTCACTTTTCGTTCTTTGCTTAAATTTGAATGATTGGGTTAATTTGAGGATACAAGACCTTAGGGGTTCTGTAGAGGAGAGGCAAGGCTTCGTTTTGGTGATGGTCTCAGGGTCTGAAATGGCCTGTGATGGTCGCAGTTGTTTGATGAATGTGGAGTGGTGTTTTGAGTTTGGTTTTGTTTATGGTGGCGGTTTTGGTGAAATTCCGGCCGATTGGGGGGTCGAGGGGGATGCTGGCTGATGGTCTACGGAAGAGATGAAGGTGGCGGTCAGATTGGAGGTGGTTCGGTGATCGGAAGTGGTGTGTTGCGGCGGGATTTCGTGGTTGAACGGAAAAGGGGGAGAGTGGTTTTCTGGAGATCTGAGGAGGCGATAGGGGACCAGGTCAGGGACGATGGGGGCTGCTCTCTAGCACGGTGACGGTGGGGTGTAGGGTTGGTGATCCGGTGGACCACGGTGATGGGGGTGGACGGAATTTTGGTTCGTGTTTTTCAAAAACCGAAGAAGAAAGAGGAGCCATCGGGGGGGGGAGAAACGTTGGTAGGGGAAGACGCCTTTTTTTGTTCAAAACGAGGATGACGTGGCGGTCATTGAAAGGTAATTAAGGTAAATAAAGTAATTAATTTATAATTAAGTTATTTTAATAATCATGTATATGTTTAAACTTAAATCGACCATAACTCTCTCATACATTAACTAAATCTGACGAAACTGGATCCATTGGGATCGCAGGGACGAGGCCTATCCAATGGAACTGACTAGAAGTCGATTGGACGTAGTTGAAAATTCAGCTAATTTTGAACGTTCATCTCAAATTAGATGCAACAAATGCGTCAACAGTCAACCGAATACAATTTGGTGAGTTAATTCTCACACCTTCTAGAATACTGTGATGTGGTACATCCGTAGAAAATATAATTGACCGTTAATAGTAGAAATTGGTTGCTTGGCTGCTATGGATGTTATTGTTTGATTGTTGTTATTTATGTTCGTCTGTTTTTAAATAATATATTATTAAAATTTAAATCGTATAACTGATATCTGTGATGCAGAGAAGGACAGGTTAGAGGGATCCGAACGGATTCCTCAAATAAACTGTATTTTTGTTTGTGGTGCATACATATGAATTGTTCACCCTGACTGACACCAAAACTTATTCGAATGTTGATAGTTGAATACATATTCATCGTAGTTGTGGTTAAAATCAACCGAATGTGTTGACTGAGTAATTAGCAGTAATGACCTAAACGCAAGGTTTTAACGTCGTTCTACCGTCAGGGGAATTGACGGGGTTTTAAAGTTATAAATTTATTTATAACAGAATTAAAGTTGTTCAAATATTTTATATAAGGATTTAAATTGGAAATTTACAAATAGATACATTAAATTAAGTTTATAAGGGAAGGTATTTAAATGGTTTAGACCAATTGTGAAAGCTGAAAGCCAAGAATTTACATACGGGTTGGTAAAACAGAATAATTGTTTTTAAAACAATTAAATAGCGATTTTATATTAATTAAGTTATTTAATTAATTTAAAAAGGGAAATAACAAATGGAATCCAGTTAATGGGTAACTGAGATGTACGGTTGGCAAAATCAACTGTGGTTAATTAGAATTGGTGATGGAATTAGATTGATAGTGGAATGGATTGGATTTTCTAAAGATTCGTTAAATTTAACGAATAATGTAAATATTAAGTTAATTCCTGATTAACAATAAATTAAGAAAAATTATTGTATTGGTTGTTGTTAAATGTTAGTTAATCTTCGATCTACTATAATCTAAATGAATTATCGAATTGGTCAGTGTTAATGAAGTAAATCAGCTTTTAAAGGTGATAATTATTCTATTTTTAATTGATATCAAAGTTAACTATTTTAGTATGACTAATATTAAAGTTAATTATTATTTTAATTAATAACAATTAAAGCAGTGACATTTAATTGGAATTCAATGGAAATGTGAATAGTTGGAGTTATGATTTGGTCAAGGAAGGCAATAAGAATTCAAAAGGGGATGTATAATCAAAATATTCAAACAAAATTGGTAAAAGAAATTCATAAGTGAACATAGAGTTCTAACAAGATTTTTCTTAATGGTTAAATTGGGTAAAGGTGGATTCAGTTGGAAAGAAATGTTTGGGAGAGATGAAATAAGTGAATAATGTTTCGAGTAAAGGTTATGGTTAGTGAGCATTTACTTAATTCAAGGAATTAAGTAAAAGGATTTTTGAACGAGGGTTTCAAATTTAAGAAACGGGTTTTTAAAACCAGATTTGAAATCAAAAAGGGGAAATGAGGTTTTAAATATTTGTGGTTATGTGATAAACTAATGCTATTCTGAGATAAGAACGGGGTCGATCAAGGTCTGAGAGGTAACTAAAATACCCCAACTTGGTTGGCTTCACTGTTATCAAGGAATGGTATTAGTTTGGAATAAGTGAATGTGTTGAAATTGGTTTTATCTTATACAAGGATATTGAACTCTATTGCGAGAACTTGGGATATAGATGATATTGCACTGCAAGTTTCAAAATAAAAAAAGAATATTTGACCTTGACTTATATAAGTCAACATTTGGTTTAACCATATTAGAACTGGAATGTGTTATACCAATTAAGTATATATAGATATGTATATGTCGAGATACTCAAATATATAGAAAAGGGGATAAAGGTTTAAAAGAAATATATCGCTATTTCCAAAAGGAATGTAAATCTTGGTATATACATATATACCTGTTATAGTATTTAAAATAGTTTGTTATAAATAAGGATAAATATAATGTTTTAAAATATATTGGAAGGTTTAAAGTTGATTTACGACTTGGTTAAATATATATAGATTTTTAATAGGCCGGGTAATGCCAAATGTAGAACCGGTGAATTCATTTCATTGACACCTTTGTTATTTGATAGTTAAATCACCGACTATCAAACCCTGACTAATACGCTTGTTGGTATGGAAAGACCGGGATCGAATTTATATTCGAAAACCATTCCGACCAACAAATACGTGAAGATGGTAACTGAAGATGGAGCATTGAAGACTGTGGATTTTCGTAAACGGGAGGACTGCTAACAAATCTTTGGTTAGCTCCTAGAGATAAACTGTGGTTCTGTCATGGCTGAAATCTACGGGTTGCAAGGACTACTCGCTACTGATCCATGGGGTGATTCCTATATGAGATGCAGTAGGAGAGTACCTTCGGTTCATCCTGTTCCTGGATGACTTGTATGGACGAGTGTCTGACAGAGTATTTCCAAATGGATCATGATGGCGGAGAAGGCCGTACACCTTCTCTTAGCTAACCGCAGAGTATTTTTGTGCATTACAACAAAAACACCATATTATAACTTTAATTTTACAACGGTGGTAAAAGCACCGTTGTAATAAATGGTTTTTTACAATGGTGGTAAAAGCACCGTTGTAATAAACGGTTTTTTACAATGGTGGTAAAAGCACCGTTGTAACACTACAACAAAAACAACATATTACAACTTTAATTTTACAACGGTGGTAAAAGCACCGTTGTAATAAATGTTTTTTACAACTTTTTTCAAAAAAAGTTGTAATAAACTTATTTTTAACAACTATGTTATTTTGACAGTTGTAATAAAAGCCTATCACAACTTTTATTTTTTGACTGTTGTAATATATGACAATATTTTAATATAATTAACAACTAATAATTAATATTTAATACATTTATATTGATTATTTATAATTAATAACTAATAATTACTATTAATAATCAATTAGGAAGTAATAATTAATAATCAATCCGTAATATTTAATACTTAACAATTAAGAAGAATAAAATAAGAAATATAGTTAATATTACATAATTATATACTATTAAATAGTTAATAATTAAAATATAATAATTAAAATATAATAATTAATGCTAATCATGAATAATCAATGATTGCTATTAATAATTAAGAAGTAGAGATTAATAATTAAGAAGAAGCGAATAATAACTAAGATTATATTTAATAATTAATTTATAATAACGAACGATTAATAAGAAATATTTAATCATTAATATAATGTAATACTTATTATTAGTATTTAATATTTAATAGTTATTGGTAATAATTATATTTAACATCTAATATTTCAAAAAAAAAGTTTAAATTTTTCTAGACAAAACTTGTAAAATATTGAAATTTTCACAAATTAATTAAAAAAAACCAATGAACTAGAACTTTTATAAAATATCCAAAATTTCGAATAACTAGTTAGTATTTTTTTCTTTTTTCCTTATGATAATTGAACCTTAAAATCGAAATGAATATTTAGATGACTTAACCAACGTGATCTATTAAGTGTTGAAATTGGTTAATTGATTCCTATGAGAAATAATATTATGTATAGTGCTAAAAACAATTGAAATATAAGATGTAATCACATTAGTAAGTACCAATCAAATAAACGTGAAAAAATTAATCGTTTGGAGAAGTGGCGCCAGCTTGAAAATTTTGGCGGCCAACTCTTATATTACACCAAAGCTTTCCTGAACCCTAAACCGCAATTTCAAGGCCGCCACCAAACTTTACTTTTTTTCAAAAACAAAAAATAGCGGAGCTTCTGTTTCTTCAGGGAGACTACGGTTCCCTCCTCCTTCCCCTATCTCCCTTCAATCCTTTCGCCTTCCCTATTTTCGTCCCTCCTCAGTCATGCTCGTCCTCTGCTATCCCCTATACCCCATCGTTCCCTAGCTTTCTCCTTTGTAGTACAGTTGCTCCCCTTTCCAGATCTAGATCCAAGCCTTTTGCTTCTTTAATCTTCGACTGATCGCTGATACCGTCGCTTCTGGTATAAAAGGTGATGTTTTTTTAGATACAGACCACACTGTTATTGTCGCTTCCTTTCAGAGTTTTGTTTATTTTGTTCTGGTTTTTCTAATTGAACCGGGTCATTACATTACTGCTGCTTCCTTCCATCTTCCATCTTTCTTTCAGAATTACATTACTGCTGCTTTTTTTTATCTTTTCAGAATTATATTACGTTGTTTCTTTTTTTCTTTGGTGATAATATTCCCATTTTTTTGTGAGAATACGTCTTGGTGATCATTTGGATGTATTGAATTATAATGGTAAATGTTGTGATACAATATGCTGTGATACAATAGGTAATGAAGCTGTCGAATTTCCAATGGTTTGGTTGTTGATGTCGGTTGCACAAGAGGTGTTTGTGTAAATGCCTATTCCAAAAATCCGCTTTCTATTGCTGGAAATTTTGATTCGGTTTATAACGTCCAACAACTAACTTAATTATTTTGCTCAACTGCCCCTTCTCATTAATACTTCTTAATTTAGAATGAGGTATACAATACCATTTTTAATTCTTATGCAATTTTTTTTTGTACACATGCATTCTGAATAAATTCTTGAAATATGCTCAGGATGTGAAATATGATTAGGAACATTGTGCAAAATTATAGAAGGAAAGGGTACTTATGGGAACAATATGATCAGGAAAATGAAGGAAAGGGAAAAGGTGCAAAACCTTTTACGGGCTGGACTTCACTAGTTCTTTTGATTATGGCAGAAGAATTTCCGGAGATACAGACAACATATTCAAATTAGTTTGTGACTAAATGGAAGCAGGTATATACATGACGTATTCATTTATCATTGTATGTCTGTCCCAAGATGTATTATGTTGTATCATACCTGAGTGTAGTAAAACATTTGAATGGATAAATGTTAAAAAAATTACTGCAAAAAATACTTTGTATCAGACATGTACATATTGTATCAAAATCTTCAACAATTTGTGGATTTATTTTGAACAGGAAACACATAGGACATGTAAAGGTGAACAACCAAGCATTGACAATGAACCCTTCAAAAAGGTATGCATATACCTTGTATTACCTATTCACATTGGATTTGTAGCTTTCTTATTAAAAAGGGGCTTTGGACCACATGCAGTTCATGCTATCGGGTACGTTAAGCATTATTGTTAAGTTTTGGTATTGTTGGCTTAAACACTTTTTGTTCTTTTTTCTAACAACAGACATATTCTTATGCAATAGGTTTGATCACTACAATGAACTTGCACTAAAAAGATAAATGGCGTAAAGATTTCCTTGTCTTCGACTTGTGTACTCCCGTAGGATATGCAATTTTTTGTGGATAACTTGTGCTTGTACTAAGTTGGTTTGTAACGGTCAAGTATGTAATAATGTACGAGATGTTGTCTAAAACTTATAGTTTGTAATATTGAATATTTGAGTATTTTAATAAATTAGTTTGCAAATAACTGTAATATCGAATTTTCTTATGGAGTATTGCTATATTTAGTGTATTATTCTTTTCAGGTACAAAAGATGTTTATTTTTTTTAAAACCCAAATGTCAATCACAATGGTGCATAACAGTTGTAGTAGATTTTATTACAACGGTGAATAACTGTTGTAATAAAGTTTATTACAATGGTGGAAAAAAGTTGTAAAATATACATATTACAACGGTGTTGCAACAGTGCAAAAAAGTTGTAAAAGATATTAGTCTATTACAACTTCTTAATGCACGACGGTTTGCCCACCGTTGTAAAATGTATATTACAACGGTGTTCCACCGTTGTAATAGGGTCATTTTGTTGTAGTGGTGAATATCAATTAGTGATATCTGGCGGATCTGATGATGTGGCATTCAAAGAAAATAATGACCAGATGTTTAAAGAAAAATTCTAGCCTCAAGCCTCACCAACCGGGAAATGACAAAAATTGGGCAGGCAGCATGGCTAAGTGGGTCGCTCCCATTAGGGTGTATAATCACCTATCTAGAGAAATTCCATTTGCTTCTTAAATCTATTTCGATGCTGTCCCTTTTAGGGAGACGGTTGCTGATCCCAACCGTCGGTGATATACATTCGATACACTCAAGCGAAATGAGTGGTTGGTCATGTGTGGACCGGGTTGCAAGACATTCTTGTTGAACCTAGTGTATTCGCCTCTAGAGATACACTATCGGCAGGTGGTCCCATACCTTGTCAAGGTCGGAATCCAATTTCCAATAAGCGCCCCCGGTTTTGATTGTACACTATATATGTGGAGCGTGAGATGCAAGCGTTCCGCTAGATTGTTAATTACTTGTATTTAGACACTACGATAATATCATAACAAGTTATGATTTCAAGAAAATGGTCTAGGTTATATTAAGGTAAAAACCGTCCGTGTTTATGTGTGGGCTGGTCTTACTATTATCCTTTGATTTCAGAAAGGATTTTTCAAAGTCAAACCAGTTGTGTATTCTGTGAATTTATCACTGAAAGTATTCCAGACTGACCCGGTGTAATTTGCTTTTCCTCAAATGTGCTCGGGTCAGACCGAGTATATTTCCACGTCAGGTTTCGCTTGGAGTTTCGGGAGCTGGAAGCAGGAGGCTTCACCGCTAGTTATATATAGTTATTATTCCGTTGTGCAGTTATATGATGTACTCTGATGATTGGTATGTATATTGAAACACCCCACCTCCGTTAGGGTCACTCTCAAAGGGAATGCCCTAATTTTGGTGGAGGTTTATAAGTATAAGTCACAGATATACAAGACAGATATAAGAACACATATTTTTGAACAGCGGAAAACAACAAATTTTATTTCATTAAAATATGTGTTACACAATCCATGCCATAATTTGTTTTACAATACTTCCAAAAAACATAACATCTTCATAACTGTCTTGATTACATTATTTAAAGAAGCATAAAAAAACATAAATAAACTGCAAAAGTCCCATAATTGCTGTCCAAAGCCATAGTCCAAAACGATAAGATCCAAGCAATACATTATTTCTCTTCAAGCTGGATATGAAGGCTGGTCAAGCTGCGGTATTCCCTCCCTGTGGACCTGGGGGGAAACGGAAGGAAAGAAGACGAAAGAAAAGTAGAGTCAGACATAAAGCCTGAGTAAGTCTAGGACTATTCAGTCTATGAATAAAGAACTGGGTATGATAAGTATAAACTAGAAATGGGGAAAGCACCATAAACTTAGTTAAGTTGTCTAGTGTCGAATATACTATCGTACCCCATATCAATCTCTGAACCCATATAAACTAGTTCCCAACTGGCACCCCATAATCAAGGTGAAGTGATCCATTTTATGATGATCGGCTCCTACTCACATAGTTACATGTGTCTTATGGCCCCCGATGTTGTAGTTACCTATGCTGGTCCCACCATGGGGTGTATCAAGTCTCATGGTGGTGGCCCGACACAATCCTAGAATGCACAGGTATGCTACTGGTGCCCAGTGCCTTATTTTTCTGCGCCGGAGTGTGTGCACGCCCGCACCCCGTTAGAACCTACACTGCTGCACCACCGCCGTCGATTTGACCTCTTACAGTCAGCCCAGTAATCGTGCCCCACCCTGCCTAGTTTCAGGATATCATGATACCTTATAGGGTTACTGCTGAAAAGGGTCCCCCGCTACTAGGTTTTTTTATTTCTAGCCAACATGCTAAGTTGGTTAAGTGTTTTATAAACCTAACCCCCAATCAGTCTGTTTAGTTTAGCATGTTCCATTTTGATTAAGTATTAATATAATTTACTTAATCCTATCAATCCTGACTCAGCCTTAATTGCCTTATTAAAGCCTTGACCTCTCACATTAGACAGGTATTGTTGTGGCTGCCTGTTGCCGGTTGGGTCCGGACAGTCTTACGCCACAACTCAGTCTAACCTCGGGTCCTTATTGGGCTTCATGTTTAACCACCCACATTGGATAGGTATTGTTGTGACTACTGGACAGCCGGGCAGTTCCGGGCAGGTTTACATCACAACTCAATCCAACCTCGGGTTAAACACATCGTATTTTCTACATTTACATATTTTGTCTTTCTTCTTTTTATATGTAAATATTTGCGGCCCATTATTCAAATTCATCTTTATTGGTTAAGATTTATTTATGCCACTTAATTGTTTTTCAAAGTTATTGGCGTGCGTCAAACAAGCCAACACATGTGTTCTATATTTTAACCCAAACGTCATTACCCCCGTTTTATACGTTCGTTCCAATGTAAGGTGTGTTGGGTTTAATACATTAAACCCAATTTAGCCATATGAAAAGGGGAGGCTATAACATGGTGTTTATAAGGTGACATAAAAAGGGGAGTGTGAACGCATGAACTTGCAACATAACGATCTAATTAACATAAGATAGGCATACGTGAACTTGCAATTGTAACAACATATAATATAAGCAATACTTAAACATGAATCATTCTATTCACATAATCATGGTGTAAACGAAACATGTAGTCATGGCATAAATAGTACTTAAACATGAACCACGCTAATCATATAATTATGGCATAATAATTGAACATGAGTCCTTATATGGTCATGGCATAAACATAATTGAATATGAATCCTACTATTCATATAATCATGGTTTTTGTCCTATCTATGTAACTTGTAAGGGGATGTAATTCTTGTGTAATTTCTAATGTAACTTATGTGCCAAATATATTATCATATGATTAAGATAACAACATAAGCTTAGAAACATGTTTTTAACTAGGCATAATAACAAACATAGCTTAGTCATGTTCATAAAATTAATACAAGCTTACAACGACGCTTGCTTTTGTCATTATCACAAAATCATAATTTTTATACTTGAACTATGATGCTAATTTCAACATAACCTTCATATGAATCATAATACTTAGGTGAATCAAATTACAATAAAGATGACCATAGAATCATGTTGTCATAACAATAGATCATAGACTTTCATGAATTTCAAAATAAACTATTACAACATATAGTTGTTGTTTCAACATGAGTCTTATACTTGCATATACCAAATGGGTATTGTAAATAACTACCACAAACATGTAGTTTTCAATATGAATCATATGCTTGCATGAGTCCCAATCAAAATTCCACAACATGTGGTTGTCAACATAAACCATATACTTGTATGAATCAAACCATAGCATTGCCAAATCGTTTAGAATCAAAATAACATACAAATATAAGTCATTATCGCCACAATTCCATTTCGTTTCCAATGCAAATCGCGTACTTGCGAATATCTAATCGTATTCCATAATATTCCCAAATCGTTTTGCATCAAAGCAACATACAAATATAGATTATTATCGCCACAATTCCATTTCTTACATTACACAAATCAACACAATTATTTAATTCATATCGGAATAGCACTCTACTTACAGCGTATGGCGAATCTTTAATTCAGAAATCTGAATTCTGAATTTGGAGATGCTATCCTTTGTTGTAGGCGTTGCTTTGATTTGATTAACGTTGCTTTAAGCTTCGAATTATCTTCTAGTTGTCTCCCTATTTCTGACGGCTATCTTCAGTCTCTCCTCAGCAGCATGACGGTCTCATCTCCATTTTAGTTTATGTGAATTAGGGTTAGTCTTAGGTCCTTTTTATAGAGTTTGTGAGTTGATTTAGACCGTCGATGAAGCTTGGTTCAATGATAGCCGTTCGTTTGAAGGAGAGACCAACCAGGAGCTGACACCTAGCCCTAGTGACAAGGCAAGGCTCAGAAAATCGACCAAACACAGACCAGGCCAGCCAGGGTGGGCTGGGTTCGACCTGGCTCTGGGGCCAGGTCGACAACCCAGTCGACACCGTGTCGACTTGGCAGTCGACATGGGTTACCCAGGTCGACTGCCCAGTCCACCTGGCTAGCCCAGGTCGACTGCCCAGTCGACCTGCCTAGCCCAGGTCGACTGCCAAGTCGACCTGGGTGCCTTAGCCGGGAATTTTCCCGCCCTGGCCATTTGGGCCCGATTTTGAATTTTAAACTTGTTTTTCTGAGCTGTTTTCGTCTGTTTGAATTTTAACCTGAATTCTGAAACTTCCGGAGGCCATATCTTCTTCATACAGACTCCGTTTTTCTAAAACTCGGACTCTATTTCGCGTATTTTTCCGAGACGAACACAATGGCGTATCCCGTTTCCCTTAATTCTTTGATTTGAAATTAATTATACTTTAATTTGTGAATTTCATTGTTATAGAATACACGGGGCGTTACATTCTCCCCCACTTAAAAGGATTTCGTCCCCGAAATCTTCAAGTTTAGGAAAAATATATATATCCTAACATCCAAACATCCATCTACTCATCCATCAAACACGAGTATCCATTGTCCTTAAAAGACTTCTAATGCTTCATGATCATATGCGAAGTGTGTGTGTACATGTACTTATCTAATGCAAAATCAGGCGGTCTACTGATTCAGTTGACCTCCTTAATGCGAATTATGTAAGTGCCATGAATCCATTATGTATGCAAATTTTCCTATTCATGATTCTACATGAGTGCACAATCATTCATACAAATGCAATATCCATATGACAACACATTAAAGTTCAACCATATACGAATGCAAACATATATGCATATGCAATATGAAGTGACTGAGCCGATCTAAAACCTAGATTATGTGTGTATACGCAACCACGAGCAACCACTAGCAATCACTTGCAACCACTTGCAACCATCATCCATAACATGTTTCAATTACATGTTTTCATCCAAAGGGTTTCTACCTGAAAGATAAGGTCGAGGAAATATACCTAAAAAAATAGATAAAATCGCAACTTAAGGAAAAAGAAAGATCAAGGATGTACCCTCGAAAAGAAAAGGTAGGCAGTGCGTATTCTAGCTTCAGTTTCCCAAGTCGCGTCTCCCTCGGCGTCGCTCCACTGAACTTTGACGAGCTTGACTTCGCGGTTGCATAGCTTCTTCACTTCCGTTCCTAATATGCGGGTTAGAACTTTCCTCATGGTTGCTTCGCGCTCCACTTCAGCTTCTTCTAGGATATTTGGCTCTACCACTTCAGCAGACTCATGTAGACATTTTCGGAGATGTGAAACATGAAAAACGTTGTGAACTCCGGCCAGCTTTTCGGGTTGCTCTAATCTATAGGCCATTTTCCCAATTTTCTTGATGATAGGGAATGGCCCTATGAACCTTGGTGCTAGCTTTCCTGTGGTTCCAAAACAAACAACGTTCCTTAGCGGAGATACCTTAAGAAAAACTTTGTCCCCAACCTCAAATTCAAGGTCGGTCCTCCTCTTGTCGGCGTAGGACTTTTGTCTGTCTTGGGCCGTCTTCATCCTTCTTCGTATTAAGTCTACTTTCTCTGAAGTATCTCGGATCATATCTGGTCCAAGTATGAGCTTATCAGTAGACTCCCACCAACAAGTGGGCGATCGGCACGGTCTTCCATATAAAGCTTCGAAGGGCGCCATTCCGATGGTTGCTTGATAGTTGTTGTTGTAGGCAAATTCCACCAAAGGAAGATGGTCTTCCCACGTTCCTCCGAAGTCAAGGACGCACAGTCTTAAAAGGTCCTCCAAAACTCTGTTCACCCTTTCCGTTTGGCCGTCGGTTTGGGGATGATAGGCTGTGCTCAAGCATAACTGCGTGCCTACCGCTTCTTGCAGACTCCGCCAAAACTCACTTGTGAAGATAGGGTCTCGGTCACTAACAATGCTGGATGGTATTCCGTGGAGTCGGACAATTTCCTTGAGGTAAAGAGATGCTAGAGATGAGGCAGTTCTTTTACTTTTGACAGGTAAGAAGTGGGCGCTTTTAGTAAGCCTATCCACTATTACCCAAATGCTAGTGTTACCTCTCCTAGACCTAGGCAACCCATCGATGAAGTCCATTGAGATGCTATCCCATTTCCACTGCGGGACCTCTAGAGGATGTAGCAGTCCGCCAGGCTTTTTCTGTTCCGCCTTAACCTGTTGGCACACCATACACTTAGAAAAGAATTCTGCCACGTCCTTTTTCATGCCGTTCCAGAATAAAGTTCTTTTTATATCTTTGTACATTTTATCTCCGCCTGGGTGTATCGTCATCTTGGAGTGATGTGCTTCCTCCAGAACCTTCTTTACTAAATCCCTTGTCTGTGGGACGCATAGTCTTCCGTCTCACCTTAGCAAACCCTTATCGTCGATGGAGTATCTGTTGAGGTCACTCGAAGTCTCACCCCTAATTAGCTTATCAATCGTTTCCATGAGCTGAGGGTCTTCGCGTTGTGCTGTCCCTATTGAGTCCACTAAAGTCGGGCGCACTTCGAGAGATGCTAGCAAGCCTGGTACAAAATCGGAGGAAGGCCTAAAGTCGAAGCTGGCTATAAACTCTAGGCTTTGTCTTTCAACAAACAGCGGGCTTAAGGTCAGTTTCTTTCGGCTTAACGCGTCTGCTACTACGTTGCCTTTGCCCGGAGTGTAGGAGATCTCGAAATCATACGAGGCAAGAAACTCCATCCATCTCTGTTGCCTCAAGTTAAGATCTTTCTACGAGAAAAGATATTTCAACGATTTATGGTCAGTGTAAAGTTCGAACTTCTCACCTAGGAGATAGTGTCGCCAAGACTTGAGTGCAACGACGATGGCAGCTAACTCAAGATCGTGGGTCGGGTAGTTCTTTTCGTGCACTTTCAACTGCCTCCCGCCATAAGCTACTACCCTTCCTTCTTGCATTAAGACGGCGCCTAGCCCTGTCCCACATGCATCTGTATAAACAGTAAACATCTTGCTCCCATCTGGCAACGTCAAAACTGGGGCTGTTGTAAGAGCCCTTTTCAGTCGCTGGAAAGCAAACTCGCAATCCAAGTCCCAATTGAACACTAGATTCTTCTTGGTCAATTTCGTGAGTGGAGCTGAGATTTTCGCAAAATCCCTTATGAACTTTCGATAGAAACCTGCTAGTCCTAGAAAACTTCGGACCTCAGTTGCATTCCTTGGTGTCTTCCAATCCTGTACCGCCACTACCTTAGCAGGGTCCACTGCTAACCCTTGTTTGGATACTATGTGCCCAAGGAACCTCACTTCTTCTCCCCAAAAGTGGCATTTGGAGAATTTGGCTTTTAGCTGATGGACTCGCAGAGTTTCCATGATTGCCCTTAAGTGTTGAGCATGTTCCTCTTCAATCTTTGAGAAGATAAGGATATCGTCTACGAAGACCACTACGAACTTATTGAGGAAATCTCTGAATACCCTACTCATCAGGTCCACGAAGTAAGCAGGTGCATTTATCAAGCCGAAAGGCATGACAAGCCATTCAAAGAAGCCGTCTGGGGTTCTGAATGTCGTTTTATCGATACTATCTTCAGCCACCCTTAGCTGATGAAAACCGGTCGCTAAATCGAGTTGGGAGAAAACAGACGCTCCTACAAGCTGATCAAACAAATCGTCAATTCTGGGGAGAGGGTGCCTATTCTTTTTCGTTAGCTTGTTGAGCTCCCTATAGTCAACACATAGACGGAGTGAACCATCCGCCTTTGTAGCGAACACCACTGGAGCGCCCCATTCTGAAATGCTCCTCCTAATGAACCCCTTTTCTAGAAGCTCTTTAATCTGTTTACTGAGCTCTTTCCTTTCCCGTGGAGCCATGTGTCTAACGGGCAACGCAACGGGCTTTGCATTATCTACAAGGTATATGCGGAAGTCTATCTCCCGCTTCGGAGGCAAGCCCTTCACCTCTTCAAAGACATCCGGATATTCCCGGACCACTCTAACCGATTGAAAATTTTCAACGGAGGCATCTAGCAATTCAAGGTAACTAAGCATAACCGCATACGAGGGATTACAAAAAATTTCTAAAGTATTACCGAGCTGGGTTAGGAACCTAACAACCCTTTTCTCACAATCAAGGATGGCCCCATTACTGGATAGCAAATCCATGCCCAAAATTAAACCATATCCCGAAAAGCCCAAAACAAAGGCACTACATTGAAATTCTACGCTTAGAATAGAAATTTTCAATCCCAAACAGATCATAGACAAATGAGCTGGGCCCCCAATTGGGTTTGAAACAATTAAGGGGTCCTCTACCATACTAGTTTTTAGGTGCAGAGATTCTACTAAAGCAGACGAGATAAAGGAGTGTGATGCGCCAGAATCAAATAAAGTGCGAACGGGGTGATCATAAAGATAAACTACACTTTCTACAGAAGTATTTATACCTCGTTGTTGCAGAGGTGGCGCTTCTAGCACATGAACTTGTGCCCCTGAGGTGGATCCAGCCCTCTGCCCCTGTCCTCGTTTCTTTGGGCAGTCCTTAGCCCTGTGGCCTATCTCACCGCAAGAAAAGCACCCACCATTCTTCTTGGCCTTCTTTTTCCGGCAATCTTTCACTAAGTGCCCCACTTTGCCACAGAATTTACACTTCCTCTTCTCTCGGGACTTGTTGTCTTTCCCGCCCTTCTCAAAGTCTGTCTTCTCAGGGCAGTCTTTGCTGATGTGTCCAGTCTCCCCACAATGAAAACATTCTCCTTGCTTTCTTTTCCTTTTTCTACAATCCTTGGCTATGTGCCCTTCCGTACCACAAAAATTGCATTTCCTTTTTTCTCGTTTCTTATTATTACTGTTACGATCCTTTCTTGTTTGACTATTATTCGTCTTCCTACTCTGGGACTCTTCCGCTTGCTGGTTCACGTGGAGGAGGAGGAGTGAAAGCGTCAGCAGCTGGGGAGTAAGGTCTCCAGACATGCTGAAACAGAAAGGATAGATTCAAAACAAAGGATAGAAGATAGTACCTATGGCTTTGGGGGGACTTTGCCTTTTTAAAATAAAATAATATTTTATCTTTTTTTTATAAAAAAAATGCTTCTTTAAATTTCCTTTTTGAAAATAAATTTTCAAAACTTTTTATCTTATCTGGTAAACCTATGATCTGATACCAAGTGAAACACCCCACCTTCGTTAGGGTCACTCTCAAAGGGAATGCCCTAATTTTGGTGGAGGTTTATAAGTATAAGTCACAGATATACAAGACAGATATAAGAACACATATTTTTGAACAGCGGAAAACAACAACTTTTATTTCATTAAAATATGTGTTACACAATCCATGCCATAATTTGTTTTACAATACTTCCAAAAAACATAACATCTTCATAACTGTCTTGATTACATTATTTAAAGAAACATAAAGAAAACATAAATAAACTGCAAAAGTCGCATAATTGCTGTCCAAACCCATAGTCCAAAACGATAAGATCCAAGCAATACATTCTTTCTCTTCAAGCTGGATATGAAGGCTGGTCAAGCTGCGGTATTCCCTCCCTGTGGTCCTGGGGGGGAAACGGAAGGAAAGAAGACGAAAGAAAAGTAGAGTCAGACATAAAGCCTGAGTAAGTCTAGGACTATTCAGTCTATGAATAAAGAACTGGGTATGATAAGTATAAACTAGAAATGGGGAAAGCACCATAAACTTTGTTAAGTTGTCTAGGGTCGAATATACTATTGTACCCCATATCAATATCTGAACCCATATAAACTAGTTCCCAACTGGCACCCCATAATCAGGGTGAAGTGATCCATTTTATGATGATCGGCTCCTACTCGCATAGTTACATGTGTCTTACGGCCCCCGATGTTGTAGTTACCTATGCTGGTCCCACCATGGGGTGTATTAAGTCTCATGGTGGCGGCCCGACACAATCCTAGAATGCACAGGTATGCTACTGGTGCCCAGTGCCTTATTTTTCTGCGCCGGAGTGTGTGCACGCCCGCACCCCGTTAGAACCTACACTGCTGCACCACCGCCGTTGATTTGACCTCTTACAGTCAGCACAGTAATCGTGCCCCACCCTGCCTAGTTTCAGGGTATCATGATACCTTATAGGGTTACTGCTGAAAAGGGTCCCCCGCTACTAGGTTTTTCTATTTCTAGCCAACATGCTAAGTTGGTTAAGTGTTTTATAAACCTAACCCCCAATCAGTCTGTTTAGTTTAGCATGTTCCATTTTGATTAAGTATTAATATAATTTACTTAATCCTATCAATCCTGACTCGGCCTTAATTGCCTTATTAAAGCCTTGACCTCTCACATTAGACAGGTATTGTTGTGGCTGCCTGTTGCCGGTTGGGTCCGGACAGTCTTACGCCACAACTCAGTCTAACCTCAGGTCCTTATTGGGCTTCATGTTTAACCACCCACATTGGATAGGTATTGTTGTGACTACTGGACAGCCGGGCGGTTCCGGGCAGGTTTACAACACAACTCAATCCAACCTCGGATTAAACACATCGTATTTTCTACATTTACATATTTTGTCTTTCTTCTTTTTATATGTAAATATTTGCGGCCCATTATTCAAATTCATCTTTATTGGTTAATATTTATTTATGCCACTTAATTGTTTTTCAAAGTTATTGGCGTGCGTCAAACAAGCCAACACTTGTGTTCTATATTTTAGCCCAAACGTCATTACCCCCGTTTTATACGTTCGTTCCAATGTAAGGTGTGTTGGGTTTAATACATTAAACCCAATTTAGCCATATGAAAAGGGAAGGCTATAACATGGTGTTTATAAGGTGACATAAAAAGGGGAGTGTGAACGCATGAACTTGCAACATAACGATCTAATTAACATAAGATAGGCATATGTGAACTTGCAATTGTAACAACATATAATATAAGCAATACTTAAACATGAATCATTCTATTCACATAATCATGGTGTAAACGAAACATATAGTTATGGCATAAATAGTACTTAAACATGAACCACACTAATCATATAATTATGGCATAATAATAATTAAACATGAGTCCTTATATGGTCATGGCATAAACATAATTGAATATGAATCCTACTATTCATATAATCATGGTTTTTGTCCTATCTATGTAACTTGTAAGGGGATGTAATTCTAGTGTAATTTCTAATGTAACTTATGTGCCAAATATATTATCATATGATTAAGATAACAACATAAGCTTAGAAACATGTTTTTAACTAGGCATAATAACAAACATAGCTTAGTCATGTTCATAAAATTAATACAAGCTTACAACGACGCTTGCTTTTGTCATTATCACAAAATCATAATTTTTATACTTGAACTATGATGCCAATTTCAACATAACCTTCATATGAATCATAATACTTAGGTGAATCAAATTACACTAAAGATGACCATAGAATCATGTTGTCATAACAATAGATCATAGACTTTCATGAATTTCAAAATAAACTATTACAACATATAGTTGTTGTTTCAACATGAGTCTTATACTTGCATATACCAAATGGGTATTGTAAATAACTACCACAAACATGTAGTTTTCAATATGAATCATATGCTTGCATGAGTCCCAATCAAAATTCCACAACATGTGGTTGTCAACATAAACCATATACTTGTATGAATCAAACCATAGCATTGCCAAATCGTTTAGAATCAAAATAACATACAAATATAAGTCATTATCGCCACAATTCCATTTCGTTTCCAACGCAAATCGCGTACTTGCGAATATCCAATCGTATTCCATAATATTCCCAAATCGTTTTGCATCAAAGAAACATACAAATATAGATTATTATCGCCACAATTCCATTTCTTACATTACACAAATCAACACAATTATTTAATTCATATCGGAATAGCACTCTACTTACAGCGTATGGCGAATCTTTAATTCAGAAATCTGAATTCTGAATTTGGAGATGCTATCCTTTATTGTAGGCGTTGCTTTGATTTGATTAACGTTGCTTTAAGCTTCGAATTATCTTCTAGTTTTCTCCCTATTTCTGACGGCTATTTTCAGTCTCTCCTCAGCAGCATGACGGTCTCATCTCCATTTTAGTTTATGTGAATTAGGGTTAGTCTTAGGTCCTTTTTATAGAGTTTGTGAGTTGATTTAGACCGTCGATGAAGCTTGGTTCAATGATAGCCGTTCGTTTGAAGGAGAGACCAACCAGGAGCTGACACCTAGCCCTAGTGACAAGGCAAGGCTCAGAAAATCGACCAAACACAGACCAGGCCAGCCAGGGTGGGCTGGGTTCGACCTGGCTCTGGGGCCAGGTCGACAACCCAGTCGACACCGTGTCGACTTGGCAGTCGACACGGGTTACCCAGGTCGACTGCCCAGTCGACCTGGCTAGCCAGGTCGACTGCCAAGTCGACCTGGGTGCCTTAGGCGGGAATTTTCCCGCCCTGGCCATTTGGGTCTGATTTTGAATTTTAAACTTGTTTTTCTGAGCTGTTTTTGTCTGTTTGAATTTTAACCTGAATTCTGAAACTTCCGGAGGCCATATCTTCTTCATACGGACTCCGTTTTTCGAAAACTCGGACTCTATTTCGCGTATTTTTCCGAGACGAACACAATGGCGTATCTCGTTTCCCTTAATTCTTTGATTTGAAATTAATTATACTTTAATTTGTGAATTTCACTGTTATAGAATACACGGGGTGTTACATATATACAGTTCTTTTGTATAAAGAGATTTGATATTATAATTTATCTGTTCCGCTGTGAGATTCTGATGTGTGGTTCTTCTTCTTTCTTCTATTCTAATATTTCTTTCTTTCTTATCTCACCCTCTAAATTCTTTCTAATAACTATCCAGTGTTTTCGGTGCTTGGAGGAACGGCATGAGGTGTGGTATGGTAATTATATCGATTTTCGGGGCCGAAAATCCCTGGGTCGTTACAGATTTCCCCAAAAATACTACGGGTATACAGCTAAGAGAAACGAATTCCTCCGCCACTAAACGTACAAACGTGTGAAGAGATCAACTTACCCGATCTATTGAATATACTCTGTCAGACATTCTTCCATACAGGTCTTCCTGGGACTGGACAAACCGAAGGCAGTATTCTGTAAATCCATCTTAGGCAATTTCTACCTAGGATCGCAAGAACAACCCTTGCATAACTTTGTCTTCAGTTTTCTTCATCATATTTGATTTGCAACATTAATGCCCATACAGAGTGGTTTTCAGATAATGAATCTGATCCCGGTCTCTCCGTATTGACAACGGTAAAATGGTCAAAAACTTCGATAGTCGGTGATTTAACTATCAAAGAAAAACATGTGCAAACAACAATATTATTTTCAGATGGAAATCCTATCGGTCAATCATCATTTTTCTCTTTATATTAGATTTTCATTAATTTATTCATTTACCCATTTCCTGTTTCTGTATATTCAATGTTTCTTATTTTCTAAATTTAGAAAATATACGTTATTACTCATTGGAAAACATCTTCATATTTACTCTTATTTCTATTTTGATTCTTATTTGGAAAACATTTCCAAAACCCCTTTATTGGATTTAAATTGATGTTTAATTAAAACATCGCTATGCCGATTCAAACCATTACACTCATTAACTAAATTCACTTAACCAATCTTTACTGTCGAACCTTAACCATTCCTTAGTTAAAACTAAAGTGAATCAAGTTGGGGTATAACTACCTCTCAGACCTTAACTGAACAATATTTCTAACCTTGAAATAGACAAAGTTCACCTTTTAAATCTTTAACAAAATTCCTTAAGTAACTATCTTTCGAATAATCTTTATTCGATAGCTCTTTCCTTCGAATGAACTATATTCGATTAACTCTATTCGAATAACTAATATTCGACTAACTCTAATTCAATTAACTATATTCGATTAACTCTTATCGATTAACTCTATTTTGATTAACTCTATTTGATTAACTCTAATCAATAACTCTATTTGATTAACTCTAATTTGATTAACTCCTTTCGATTAACTCTATCTCTAATCGATTAACTCTATTCGATTAAACTTTATTCGATTAACTCCCTTCGAATAACCAATATTCGATTAACTCCCTTCGATTAACTCTATTCGATTAACTCTACTTCGAATAACCAACATTCGATAACTATTTTTCAAATAACTTTATTCGATTAACTCTATTCGAATAAACTGTATTCAATTAACTCCTTTCGAATAAACTATATTCGATTAACTCCTTTAGAATAAACTATATTCGGTTAACTCCTTTTCGAATAAACTATATTCAATTAACTCATTTTCAAATAAACTATATTCGATTAACTCCTTTTCGAATAAACTATATTCGATAACTCTTTTTCGAATAACTCTATTCGATTAACTCCTTTTCGAATAAACTATATTCGATAACTCTTTTTCGAATAACTCTATTCGATTAACTCTATTTGATTAACTCTCTTCGAATAACCAATATTCGATTAACTCCCTTCGAATAACTCTATATTTAATTAACTCCTTTCGAATAAACTATATTCGATTAACTCCTTTTCGAATAAACTATATTCGATTAACTCCTTTTCGAATAAACTATATTCGATTAACTCCTTTTCAAATAAACTATATTATATTAACTCCTTTTCGAATAAACTATATTCGATTAACTCCTTTTCGAATAAACTATATTCGCTTAACTCCTTTTCGAATAAACTATATTCGCTTAACTCCTTTTCGAATAAACTACATTCAATAATCTCTCTTTCGAATAAACTATATTCGATTAACTCCTTTCGAATAAACTATATTCGATTAACTCTAATTGGTTAACTCTAATTCGATTAACTAATATTCGATAACTCTAATCAATTAACTCTATTAAATTAACTCTAATTGGTTAACCCTAACCAATTAACTCTTATTTGATAACTCTAATCAATTAACTCTATTCGATTAACTCTAATTGGTTAACTCTAACCAATTAACTCTATTCGATTAACTCTAATTAATTAACTCTATTTGATTATAATTATTTTCCTTTATAAAACCCTTTTCATTTTAAAAAATCCTTTGATTTTATAATTATTTTACAAATATTTCCTTTTTCAATGCTATTTATTTAACAAATAAATATTCCCTTTTCAATTCTATTTATTTATCAAATAAATATTACCTTTCCAATTCTATTTATTTAACAAATAAATATTCCCTTTTCAATTCTAATTATTTAACAAATAAATATTCTTTTTCAATTCTATTTATTTAACAAATAAATATACCTTTTGTAAAATCTTTTGATTTTATAAATAATTCTTTTTCAATATAACATTGAAAATTTCCTTTTTAATATTCCAGTATTCCTTATGGTATTTAACGTACCATATAACAATGATCGGTATCATTCAACACACGTAATCAACATAGATTATATATCACATCATATATTACAATATATGAAAAGAACAGTATTGTAAATATTTGTTGAGGAATCCAGTTGGATTCCTCCTACCTGTCTCCCTGCATCCACAGATGTTACACAATATAATTCACATCAAATTTCATTTCAATATGAAATATTCTAATAAACAGAATCAATATTTGATTAACGATATATATAACTATATCGATATTTTCAACTAATCAATTAGCAATTCAACCAAACAGTTAACGCACAGAAATCAATCATCATTTATCAGTTCAAAAAAATGCATTATAAAAATATAAACTGATCAGAGTAGTGAGATTTACTCACATTGGACAGTTATCGTTAAATAACGATTAACTATCTTTGATTCAAACAATCGTTTTATTTTGCAATAAATTGTCACGAGCTCCAATTCACTCCCAGTCAGTTCCATTTGTAGCCACCGTCCATACGATCCCAACGGATCTTGTTTCGTTGAATTCTGATAATGTATGGCCGAGATATTTAACTTACAAGTTTGAATACATTATAAAAGTTAAATAAATTTTCTTTTTGGGCCTTATCCTTTGAACTGTCGGCCCATCTCCCTCACGAACCCATACCCGCTCAATCTTCAAATTGCTTCTTCCCCGATTCCAGATTTCACACCACGACTCCATACCCATTACAATGCCACCCTCTCTCCTCCTAACTCCCTCTTCAATCCACCATTCAACCAATGGAGACCACCCTTAAACTCCTCGATTCGAATGCCACCTAGCTATACCCAACTCAAGGAACTCGCGTATCTCCACTGGAATGTCATCGACAGGCTTTACAGCAACTACAGGGAAAGGTGCAACCCTTTCAACGTCGGATTCCCCTTAAACTCATCGCGCTGATGCTAAACAACATAGTGAACTCTAATACCATATCAAAACTTCAAACTAATACCCAAATTTCACAAAACAGCAAGCCCTAGGCCCTCATGCCCACGAATAACTGTCGTCAAGTGTTGTAATACTGGTACGAACGTGAAACAAATGATCAAAGGATGCCGCTGAAATTTGTTTCATGATTTTAGGGGATTTATACAATTTGATTTGGAATTTTAATCTCCTCGTTTGATGTTTTTAGAAGGATACTGGCGGCCTGTTTGAGATTGACCAGAGAACGAAAATGTATTAGGGTTGGAGGATGGACCTATATTTATAGGTACTATTTTATTCTATTTTATATTCAGATATAATCAGTTGTTGCTTGTGTTTGTCAATTAAAAATCTGTATGATCACAAACGATACCCAAAAATCATGAAAATCGACATACAGCTAGAGTTTGACATTACGGACCCAACAAAACTGGTTTCGTCGAATTTCGACTTCATTTGCTCACACAGCGTATTTTTAAAGTCAAATTATTGGCTATTTTTCACATTAAAATTCCGTACGACCACATACTGATTCCAAAAATCACGAAACATGAAATCTAACAATAATTTAATATTCCAGATCCAACAAAACTGGTTTCGTCGAAAATGGAGTTAGTTTTCAAAACTGGCTATTTTGAAGCTTTAAATAACCCTTATTTAAATATAAAAATAATTAAATTAATTATTTAAAAATAAATATTATCGTATATATTCACAATAGAATACCATACAGCTCCAGAATAAATATATATGGATTTGCAACTCGATATTTCATAATCAGAGTTAACCGATATTCAATTAAAAATAGAAACCCTTTTATAAATCGTTATAAATTATAAAGGAATTCCATAGCGACTATTTTAAAATTTGATTTGGACATACATCAAAATCTACACGACGAAATCCTGATTTTTCTCTTCCACTAGAAAAATATACTTCACCAGCTCCGAATCTTTCTTGTTTCACAGAAATCCGATTTAAAACGGCATCTGTATATTCGTTTAAAGTTCGAATCGCCAAATTACGAACTGCCGCGCCATTTGAGCTCGATTATAATTATAATATAATTTATATTTTCAACGATCATTAATTAAATATGTTCGTTATTATAATTCAATTATAAATTGAATTAAATATTTTGAATTGTCCACTTCACACAATATTGCCAATTCTACTATTTTCGACTATTTCAGAAATTAAATATATTATTCTATTATTTAATTTAATTTAATATTCCATATTATTTAATTAAACAACCATTTAAATTTTTAAATCACTATTTAAATAATTAAATAAATTAATAATTACACCGTAAAAATACGGGACATTACATTCTTCCCCCCTTAAAATAATTTCATCCTCGAAATTGCTAAGGTAGAAAACAAACCCTATTGACTGGTTAGAACTTATTTGTTCACTTTTTAACTTCAGTTTGAACTGAACTAAATTAATTTCAATTAAATTATTCATTTATTTCTATTAACGAATATTTTCAAAAATTCTGAAAATTTCTAACACCCGAAATTTTCGAAAAATTTCGCCAGCACCTCCTTTGTATTAGTCTATTGGTACAACTACAACTCGCCTTTCTAGGCCATTTCCAACCCAAAAGAAAATCATACAGCCAAGCAGTTTGCCAAACAGGCTCATAAATCTCATACCCATATAAAATATAAACTTGTACCTTTTTGTCGGGCATATCATTATATCCCTTCCACCTGTAACCAATTCAACATATACCAATGTCATCTCAACCAATTTCCAATGAATATCTGCTCAACACAGGTATTCGCTTATATCCAAACCAAATTTTATTTCAAACTCGAAATCCATTCTTGATTCCAAACTCCTAACTCATCAATTCAATACCATTTCAATTCCCTATGACACAAATCCAATTTTCTTGATATCATTCTAATCCAATTAAATTTCCACTTACTTAACTGATTTTAATTCAAACCATCTTTTCCTGGGAACTTTAAATAACTTAGCTTTTCAAATTCAAATATTCCTTCTCGGAATTCAAAACAACTTGCTTTTCTCAAAACAATTCATAAATAATCTCTTTGGTAGTAATCTGTCACTTACCACTCGAAAATGAACACCGATGATGTCATGATCATCATCGGAATCTATTTTCCAGCTATCGAAGTGCGTTCAATACTATATCACTTTCAAAACCATATCTAAACATTACCATTTTGAAATTCATTTAAAAATATCCTTTACAATGTTTGAAAACATTTCCAAAATCTCCCAGGGTTTTTGAATTGCCATATACATAATCCAAATCCATTTACAAACACTATCTCCAAATATCAAGAATTTTAAATTCCAAATTCAGATTTAAATTCAGATTTAATCATTATCAAAACACTTAACTGAATTCTGATTGGTTATTTACATAACCATTTCCATTATAATCTTATCGGATTATAATCACCACCAACACATCCAATATTATAATATTTCGAATATATATATATATCAAAATATATATGGGGAAAATTATTTCATTACCCTCTTTCCAAAACATACCGTGTCGGTTCATCGTATTCAAGTGTTTAGAAACTCCTACAGATACAGTGGATCAAACTGATCGACCAGATCTTATAAACAACTCAATCAATAAATCTTCATAATATAAAACATTTTTATAAAACCTACACATACGCTCTCTCGTATATATACACTCAACTCAATCTAGGGTATTGCTAACCCCATCTCTACCGAGTCACGCCACAGAGCCAAGGTAATTACTTAACCTTCAGCTCTAATACCAACTGTAGTGTCCCGAATTTCCGGTACTATTTGAACTGACCCAATAACACAAGTCCAACCCATATTGCACTGGAAACCAGAAAACTAATAGAAAGAAAGCAGAGGGTGAGAATAGATAAGATAGAAACTTAGAATAGAAGAAGAAGAAGAACATACAACATCAGAGTACACATGAATCTCATAGCGGAACAAACAATATATAATAGGTACATAACTTTGAAATAAAACCAATATATGTATACAGTAACATTTTCAGAGTATAACACTTACAACACAGTGGAAACAAACAATAGCAATATAGTCCTGAAGACTCCTGCTCCAAGCTCTCCAAGCGTATCTGCAAAATCCTGACTACTTGACTGCCCGTACAAGATTGGGCACCCAAGAGTTTAGGGAAAATAAAACAAAATAAAACTTTGGGTCAGTCATGGGACTGGTGTAAGTAAAACAATTTAAAATCGTTTGAGCAATTTAAACGATATCTCATAAGACCACGCCGTATAACGGAATGGGTTTTTCCCTTATGAGAATCCAAAACACTTGATTTGACTTTCAAAATCCTTTTGAAAGAAACGATAATCTTTATATCAAAACTCTTTTGATATTATAGTAGTGTCTATCAATCACAACTAATAATCATCTAGCAGAACACTTTCATCTCACGTTCCCCATATATAATATATAATCAAAAACCATGGGCGCTGATTGGATAATGGATTCCAACTGGCAAGGTATGGGACCACTTTCCGACAGTGTATCTCTAGAGGGAAATACACCGGGTTCAACAAGAACATCTTGTAACCCAGGCTAAACATAACCGATCACTCATTTCGCTTGAGTGTACCGAATGTATTATCACCAACGGTTGGGATCAGCAACCATTTCCTGAAAGGGACAGCATCGAAATAGATTACAGAAGTAAATGGAATTTCTCTAGATCAGGTGACAATACACCCTAATTGGCAGCTAACCACTTAGCCATGCGACCTACCCGATTTTATACCATTTCCTGGTTGTGAGGCTAGAGGCCACACTTATCTCTGATAGATCACACATTTATTTACTTTGAATGTCACATCGTCATATCCGCCAAATCACAAATTGATTTCCCCAAAAATACTATGGGTATACAGATAAGAGAAACGAATTCCTCCGCCACCAAACGCACATACGTTTGAAGAGATCAACTTACGCGATCTATTGAATACACTCTATCAGACATTCTTCCATATAGGTCATCCTGGGACAGGACAAACCAAAGGCACTATTCTGTAAATCCATCTTAGGAAATTTCTACCTAGGATCACCAGAACAACCCTTGCATAACTCCGTCTTCAATTTTCTTCATCATATTTGATTTGCAACGTTAATGCCCATATAGAGTGGTTTTCAGATAATGAATCTGATCCCAGTCTCTTAGTAACTACAACGGAAAAATGGTCAAAAATTTCGATAGTCGGTGATTTAACTATCAAAGAAAAACATGTATGCAAACAACATTTTTATTTCCGGATGGAAATTCTATCGGTCAATCATCATTTTTCTCTTTATATTAGATTATCATTAATTTATTCATTTACCCATTTCCTGTTTCCGTATATTCAACATTTCTTATTTTCTAAATTTAGAAAATATACGTTATTACTCATTGGAAAACATTTCCATATTTACTCTTATTTCTATTTTGATTCTTATTTGGAAAACATTTCCAAAACTCCTTTATTGGATTTAAACAGATGTTTAATTAAAACATCGCTATGCCGATTCAAACCATTGCACTCATTAACTAAATTCACTTAACCAATATTTACTGTCAAACCTTAACCATTCCTTAGTTAAAACTGAAGTCAATCAAGTTGGGGTATAACTACCTCTCAGATCTTAACTGAACAACATTTCTAACCTCGAAATAGACAAAGTTCGCCTTTTAATCTTTAACAAACTTGCTTAAGTAACTCTCTTTCGAATAATCTCTATTCAATAACTCTTTCCTTCGAATGAACTATATCCGATTAACTCTATTCAAATAACTAATATTCGACTAACTCTAATTCAATTAACTTTATTCGATTAACTCTTATCGATTAACTCTATTTTGATGAACTATATTCGATTAACTCTAATCAATAACTCTATTTGATTATCTCTAATTCGATTAACTCTATTCAATTAACTCCTTTCGATTAACTCCTTTCGATTAACTCCTTTCGATTAACTCTAACTCTAATCGATTAACGCTATTCGATTAAACTATATTCGATTAACTCCCTTCGAATAACCAATATTCGATTAACTCCCTTCGATTAAATCTATTCGACTAACTCTACTTCGAATAAACAATATTCATTAACTCTTTTTCAAATAACTCTATTCGATTAACTTTATTCAAATAAACTATGTCTGATTAACTCCTTTCGAATAACTATATTCGATTAACTCCTTTCGAATAAACTATATTCGATTAACTCCTTTTCGAATAAACTATATTCGATTAACTCCTTTTCGAATAAACTATATTCGATAACTCTTTTTTGAATAACTCTATTCGATTAACTCCTTTCGAATAAACTATATTCAATAACTCTTTTACGAATAACACTACTCGATTAACTATATCTGATCAACTCTCTTCGAATAACCAATATTCGATTAACTCCCTTCGAATAACTCTATATTCGATTAACTCCTTTCGAATAAACTATATTCGATTAACTCCTTTTCGAATAAACTATATTCGATTAACTCCTTTTCGAATAAACTATATTATATTAACTCCTTTTCGAATAAACTATATTCGATTAACTCCTTTTCGAATAAACTATATTCGCTTAACTCCTTTTCGAATAAACTATATTCGATTAACTCCTTTTCGAATAAACTATATTCGATAAATCCTTTTCGAATAAACTATATTCGATAATCTCTCTTTCGAATAAACTATATTCGATTAACTCCTTCCGAATAAACTATATTCGATTAACTCTAATTGGTTAACTCTAACTCGATTAACTAATATTCGATAAATCTAATCAATTAACTCTATTAGATTAACTCTAATTGGTTAACTCTAACCAATTAACTCTTATTCGATAACTCTAATCAATTTACTCTATTCGATTAACTCTAATTGGTTAACTCTAACCAATTAACTCTTTTCGATTAACTCTAATTGATTAACTCTATTGATTATAATTATTTTCCTTTATAAAACCCTTTTCATTTTATAAAATCCTTTGATTTTATAATTATTTTACAAATATTTCCTTTTTCAATCCTATTTATTTAACAAATAAATATTCCCTTTTTCAATTCTATTTATTTAACAAATAAATATTCCTTTTCAATTCTATTTATTTAACAAATAAATATTCCTTTTCAATTCTATTAATTTAACAAATTAATATTCCCTTTTCAATTCTATTTATTTAACAAATAAATATTCCTTTTCAATTCTATTTATTTAACAAATAAATATTCCTTTTATAAAATCTTTTGATTTTATAAATAGTTCTTTTTCAGTATAACATTGAAAATTTCCTTTTTAACATTCCAGTATTCCTTATGGTATTTAACGTACCATATAATAATGATCGGTATCATTCAACACACGTAATCAACACAGATTATATATCACATCATATATTACATTATATGAAAAGAACTGTATTATAAATATTTGTTGAGGAATCCAATTGGATTCCTCCTATCTGTCTCCCTGCATCCACAGATGTTGCACAATATAATTCACATCAAATTTCATTTCAATATGAAATATTCTAATAAACATAATCATTATTTGATTAACGATATATACATAGTGAAAATTAGTATCACATCCTTAAAACTAAACTTAATTAAGCCTACATCCCTTCGTTCTAAAGCATATAAAATACATCCCTATTTTTGAACATCGGATAATTTGTTTCCAGCCCTGCCCTTTTCGCAATTAAAGGTGCGAATAATTAGGTTCTAAATCCACGTTATACGTATTTTCACTATCCAGAAACATATTTTCACATCTCCATGGCAGCGCCGTCAGTGATAAAAAAAAATTGATTTTGGGTTTTGTCGATCTTTGCTTGATTTATGTAATGGATTTTACTTCAGCGAGGTAATTTACACTTTTTATTTAAAAAAATCTTATTCGTGTATTAATTTTTGTTTTGATTTTTATTGATTGATTATTCTGATATTCTATTTCTTATCGAGTTTTGTTAATGGATAATTTTGTTATTGTATAAGGTATTATAGTTGTTTTTGATCATACAGCCGTATGTATGAATTTCTCAATTTATTTGTTTTTCTATTACGAATTTGTGTATAAAAGTATGCAATTGTTGTGAATTTTAGCATACCATTATGCAACTATTTGGTGGAATACGTGCTTACTGGTGTCTTGCATTTTATTCAGGAAAATTGTGTGTTATTGTGCATATATTCTGTACATATGCATTGAAATATGCAAATTTTTTGAATATCTATTTGTATGCATGTTTGACGAAAAGGTTGCACAGGTGTGTTTGTACATAAGCATTTTTAATTTTTAATTTTCAGCATTTCTGTTAAAAAGTTGCATGCAAATATTCATCTATTGTTATGTTAATATATGCATATAAATATGCAGTTATTATTGTCTGATAAAAAGTTAAATATGCAAATATTTAAAATTTTGTTCTGTAAACATAGGGATGTACTGCCAAATAATTTGTAAAATCTCTATATTTGTTATTCTGTTGTACTTAGATAAATATATTTATGCATATTTCCAGCATTTCTGTTAAAACGTTGCATACAAATATGCAACGTTTGTTAATATATGCATATCTGCATTCAAGTTTTTACAGACGTGCAAAAAAAACAGATATTTAAAATATGTGCATACTAGGCTGGAACCCGTGCTACGCACACGGGTAGGTTAGGAAATTGTGTTGTGTTGGCCACGCAAAGGATCAAAAGCATTTGTGTAATAGTAATGTATGGGTAGGGTGTAAAAGAAAGTTCACTTGACGTAGTATGAGTTGGATAGGCATGAGTATGATGTTGTAAGGTTGGAGTAATGCCGCAGAACAGTGATTATTGTACTTTGAACATTATATAACATAAGATAGATATTAAGTAGGGTTAAGTTTAATTAATACATGATAATGCAAGAATAGCAGCTTTTATGATGACAAAAGTTCATCATTCGGACATGGACATGTTATGACGTAAAGCTGCTTACGTAACAAAGTGAGTGATTTTAAGTAGGGGTGGACGCGGTTCGGTCTGGTGTGGTTTGATGTCCAAACCGCTTGTACATCGCTTCAAATGGTTGATCAAAACAACAAACCATTATACTAATTATTCAAACGGTTTGGTTTCGCTTCGGTTTTGGTGTAATATGGCCCGGTTTTTGTTCGGTCTGGTTTGAAGCCGTATTAAATATGAAATAAGAGAATTATTTTCATCAACAATTAATTTACAATTGTGTGATATTGTTTCACTTCAAGGTTAAATCAAATAGTGCTATCCTAATATGAATGAGAGCCTATTTGTTGAGATATGAATGAGAGTCCATTATTTTAGGAGACAATAAAATAATGTAAAGAAAGTAATCAAATATTATATTAATATCTTGAGAAATGTAATAAACACAAAAATTAACACTTCTTGTAGTGTTGATTCTAGAAACCTTGCATCTTCTCTATTTTAGAAGTAAATACTACGTATTACTGATGCAGTTTATTATATTTACCTACTGCGAACGTTTTCCATCAGGTTTTTTTTAAAGGCGAAAGAGTCTTATTAGAAAATTCAATATTTTCATTGTTTTTTAACAGTTCATATTTGTTACAAATGTAAAAGTGCCTTAGTTCATCATGTTATCTTTGTTCGTTTAGAGTGCCATACTAATGTTAAATCTATTACAAAGAGTTCGATCATGGAATAGTTATCAACTTAATGGTTACATCTCAAGCTAACATGGCTTTGCCGCCTATGAAAGTGGCATGTAAAGTCAATTCCCGTTCTCCAACATGTTCATTAGGAAAAAAATGATCAGTCTCATTGTATACATCTTATAGCTTCTGTTTTTTTTCAAATATAATTTAATTCAAAGTCCTCGGCCATCTATCTCAATGGATAAGAAAATTTATTTTAAGTGCCGGAGATTATGAGATCCTTCGCATGGGTTTGAAATAAAATATTTCAATAATAGTTACTAAATGGTAACTGAGGGTAAAATTAGGAAGATGATTTAGTTTTTCATTCTCGATTTGCTAGATTTTGGATTGATTGATAATTAGATTTGAGTGACACTTTCGTAAAAGTTGCTAATCTTTCCATATGCAGATAAATCACAGTTGTAGAAAGGAAAATGCATTAAGCAAATGAAAACGAAGGTGATATAATCAAGAATACAGATATAAACAACTCGGATGCTAATTTAAGAAGATAAAATATCACATATGAAAATCATACTAATAAATGTCACAGATGCTAACTTAAGATAAAAGCCTAATGTATATCCGCAATTCCACACATAAGGAAAGGAAAACAGAAAAATAATTAATACTGGAGGGGTATATGCTAACAAATAATGTACTGATGCTTTTAATAAATTTGTGAATGTTTAGAGAACATTCGATCAAGACTAAATATAATATTGTGATTGCTGCAGATTAAAACCTTCCGTTTGAAGGTAAATAAATTAATTATATGCATATATCTTTAATACTTGCATATACATATGAAGATATTATTGTTATTTTGCTGAATTGTACGCATGTATTTATATTAATCTGCAGTTGTTTATGTAATTTGATTATTGCACATTACGCTTATTAATGTTGATTTTCTTCTTTGTATAACAGTGTTCCGACGGATATTGGTGTATTGGTGTTATTGAAGCTTGGGAATGAATGCCTGATCGTCCATCTCCTTCCGAAAGATCATAAGATCTGCTTTGTATTTGAATTTTATTTTCAATACACTTTGTTTTAGTGTTCAGATTCACCATTTGTTGTAAACATTTATCTGATGTAATAAAATCAGTTCAGTATTTTGTTGTACATTAGTTTTTGATTGTCTTTTTTTTTATGCTGAAATGTTTGCAAATACTAGTTATATTTAAATAAATGTATGCAGTATTTTTGAACATTCCTTTACCTCAGTTGTACAAAATGTATGCAGGTTCTTCTCAACTACTTGTGCAAATTCATGTAGTACTGTATGCAATTATTCCACATAAATGCATAAATGTATGCAAGTTTGGACACTATACACACGCAATTAATTTTTGAAAATTTTGCATATTCGTATGCAATTAATAAGAATAATTTCATATAATTATGCTTGTAATTTAATTATGTAATTCAAATATGCGAATTTTCATAATATTTGCATACAAAGATGCTAATATTTTGAATAAATGCACACCAGTAAGCAAAAATTCCAAATTATCATATAGAACAAAAGTAACTTCAAGCACTATGTAATACGAACTCGTACTTCATTTTTGTGGCTAATAATCAACGGACCGTAGTTCGACAAGGAAAAAACTCTAAACAGGACGATTAGGATGATGAACCGCAATTCTTTTTCGTAACTATTAATCAACAGAGCGAGGGTTTTGCAAAATCGTTGGAACGTGGCTTCGAGCGAGATAAAAGGAGCGATCGATCTATGTAAATGACGAGGAATCTCTGTTGGAGCGATCGAAGGTTTTGCAGAATTGTAGGATTAGGATTTCCAGCGAGATAATAGGAGAGATAGACTGAGTACATGCTGACGAACGGTTGTTGGATCTGGAAATCCAGCGAGATAATAGGAGATAATAGGAGGGATTTCCAGCGAGTTTGTTTCCAGCGGAAGGGTAGATCTGGAAATTTTTGAGCGTAACTTCAAAAATAGTGATGTATTTTACATTATTTTTATCAGTGGTTTTTTTTTATATTTTGAAACTTAACAGGGACTTGTAAAAAACGCACCCATATATATAACTATATCGATATTTTCAACCAGTCAGTTAGCAGTTCAACCAAACAGTCAACAAATAGAAATCAATCATCATTTATCAGTTCAAAAAAATGCATTATAAAAATATAAACTGATCAGAGTAGTGAGATTTACTCACATTGGACAGTTATCGTTAAATAACAATTAACTATCTTTGATTCAGACGGACGTTTTGTTTTGCAATAAATTGTCACGAGCTCCAATTCACTCCCAGTCAGTTCCATTATGTAGCCACCATTCATACGATCCCAACGGATCTTGTTTCGTTGAATTCTGATAATGTATGGTCGAGATATTTAACTTACAAGTTTGAATACATTATAAAAGTTAAATAAATTTTCTTTTCGGGCCTTAACCTTTGAATTGTCGGCCCATCTCCCTCACGAACCCATACCCGCTCAATCCTCAAATTGCTTCTTCCCCGATTCCAGATTTCACACCGCGACTCCGTACCCATTACAACGCCACCCTCTCTCCTCCTAACTCCCACTTCAATCCACCGTTCAACCAACGGAGACCACCCCTAAACTCCTCGATTCAAATGCCACCCAGCTGTCCCCAACTCAAGGAACTCGTGTGTCTCCACTGGAAGGTCATCGACAGGCTTCACAATAACTACAGGGAAAGGTGCGACCCTTTCAACGTCGGATTCCCCTTAAACTCATCGCGCGGATGCTAAACAATATAGCGAACTACAATACCATATCAAAACTTCAAACTAATACCCAAATTTCACAAAACAGCAAGCCCTAGGCCCTCACGCCCGCGAATAACTGTCGTCGAGTGATGTAATACTAGTACGAACGTGAAGCAAATGATCAAAGGATGCCGCTGAAATTGGTTTCATGATTTTAGGGGATTTATACAATTTGATTTGGAATTTTAATCTCCTCGTTTGATGTTTTTAGATGGATACTAGCGGCCTGTTTGAGATTGACTAGAGAACGAAAATGTATTAGGGTTGGAGGATGGACCTATATTTATAGGTATTATTTTATTCTATTTTTATATTCAGATATAATCAGTTGCTACTTGTATTTGTCAATTAAAAATCTGTATGATCACATACGATACCCAAAAATCATGAAAATGGATATACAACAAGAGTTTGATATTACGGACCCAACGAAACTAGTTTCGTCGAATTCCGACTTTGTTTGCTCACATAGCGTATTTTTAAAGTCAAATTATTGGCTATTTTTCACATTAAAATTCCGTACGACCACATACTGACTCCAAAAATCACGAAACTTGAAATCTAACAATAACTTAATATTCTAGATCAATCAAAACTGGTTTCGTCGAAAACGGAGTTCATTTGCAAAATTGGCTATTTTTAAAGCTTTAAATAACCCGTATTTAAATATAAAATATATTTAAAAATTATTAAATTAATTATTTAAAAATAAATATTATCGTATATATTCACAATAGAATACCATACAGCTCCAGAATAAATTTATGTGGATTTGCAACTCGATATTTCATAATAAGAGTTAACCGATATTCAATTAAAAATAGAAACCCTTTTGTAAATCATTATAAATTATAAAGGAATTCCATAGCGACTATTTTAAAATTTGATTTGGACATAAATCAAAATCTACACGATGAAATCCTGATTTTTCTCTTCCATTAGAAAAATATACTTCACTAGCTCCGAATGTTTCTTATTTCACAGAAATCCAATTTAAAATGGCTTCTGCATATTCGGTTAAAGTTTGAAACGCCAAATTACGAACTACCGCGCCATTTCGAGCTCGATTATAATTATAATATAATTTATACGTTCAACCATCGTTAATTAAATATATTCGTTATTATAATTCAATTCTAAACTGAATTAAATATTTTGAATTGTCCACTTCACACAATATTGCCAATTCTACTATTTTCGACTATTTCAGAAATTAAATATATTATTCTATTATTTAATTTAATTAATTATTCCATATTATTTAATTAAATAACCATTTAAATTTTTAAATCACTATTTAAATAATTAAATAAATTAATAATTACACCGTAAAAATACGGGAATTACATTTATACTGCAAAGACCCTTGGCACACAAGTATTTGGGTAGGTTAGTTGTACCTATTTCTGCATGAATTTTAACTTTGACGGCCTGTGGTTTTAGTTCGCATGTACTCATTTACAGGATTTTACAGAAAAGGGTAGGAAGGGTTAAGCTGTTGAATTGAAACCGTTGAAGATACCTATGTCTGTGTAAAACTGAGAAATATGGTAGCTGTTTTTTTCATCTTTTTCCATTAGCTGGTGATTGAGCTTTGCCAGTGTTGTCTTCAAAATGTAAAATTTGACATGGGTAGACTGTACACTTCTAGCTTAGTGTAGCCTTGCTTCCTAATATGGAGATAGTACTCATCAGGGTTAACGGCCCGAAACTTCCTCGATCCCCAAGGAGATAGAGGAGCCTGGATTGCTTTGAGAACATGACGCATCAGAACACAAACAGAAGAACATTTCATTACTATTACAACAATTTACATCAGAGTACAATAACGTAACAGAGTTCAACTAATATACAGTAGAAAAATATCAGAGATTTAAATTACAAAACAGCGAAAAATAAAGTACATGAATATCATGTGCAGCGGAAAATATGATCTACCACAACTGAAAGAAATACACGGATACAAAGCTTTCCGAATATAGATCCAGCTGTAATCCTAGATCCAGGGAAAATAAATAACTGCGAAAACCAAACTATTAGCTGCCCGTATGGAAAATATGGGCACCTAGAGTTTAGGTGAAAACAATAAACTTCGAGTCAGTCACGAGACTGGTGTGAGAACTAAAACAATTATTAATTTTATTTTTTTAAAGTTGGGTAAATCAAGGGACCATGCCATATAATACGGAAAAACAAATAACGCAATGCTAAAAAGGAAAAATGAAGCCATTATAAGACTCATGTCCCATCACACAATGCAACGCAAGCCGAAGGATAGAGTTTTAACTTATAATGGCCAAATATGCTTGATACGTATAAAAAAAAAATCATTTGATATTATTATTAATGTCTAGTCAATTTAAAACACTTTCAACATTAATGTATCAATCCTAGACAGCATAGCTACCATATACTATGTCACCATATAGGTTTACAGTAAAAACCGAACGACGACGTATTGGAAATTGGATTTACATCATGAGTCAAGGCTAGGGATGGATCCATCCGATTCGAGACACTCTAGCAAATGCCTCAGGATCACACACTCTGGGCAACCCTTGGATGCTTCAGGGTCAGTCCACACTTACTTTAGTGGATTAGTTATTCCTGAACAATATGTTTCCCCATCCTATCGGAACTGGAAACAGGACAGCACGTCAACCTATGAGCATATAGCCCTATATCTGAGGCCTCGCATATCCATCATCCACAAAAGTAAAAATATCTGGGCTCTATACCATGAAACCACTTCTAGCTAGAAAGAAACGCATGCACTCCCTGCAGTCACAATCCCGTTTTAGGTTCATATCAGGGTGTGAGGCTCGCGAAATAATGCTATACACAAAGCTATGCTAATTAAAGCCGTGCTTTGATCATCATCCCCAAGACTCTGCTTTTCAACAAAAGTGTTGATCATTTGCATCTTAGCATGCCACATTGACAATCCATGCCATGCAACTGATGTCTATCAATATATAACCTCTGTGCTCGTATGTCTCAGAGAAGGGCGTTAAGTAAGAGAATGAATTCTCCGTCGCCAAACAGATATATATTTAATATAAATCATTCAACACATAATGAAATTCAATGTTAGACACACATCCATTTACAAGTCCGTTCTGGGTCTGAATGAAACCGGAGGCACCTTATTCCTCGTCCCATATGTCCCATATAGGAGAGAGGTCCTCGCATATCCGGCCGATCTCCAAGTACGTTTGGACGATCACCACTTATTACCTTGTCTTGGGTGTACACCCCAATCAAGACATCAGTAATCATCCAAATGATGTGAAGATCTCTGATCTTCAACTACCGTCTTCATCGTCGACTTTTAGTCATCGTATTAGTTATTCAAAATGAGTTAAACCCAGTCTTTCCGAATAATTCTTTTATCCAAATATTCACATCTTTAGGGAAAGGTTCCAATTAATTTTATCAAGATAAATTCTTTTAAAATTATTCTTTAATCTTCCTTTGGATATCAATTTCAAAAGATTTTATTTTATCCTTTATCTATTCTAAACCAAGTTAAGGTTTATAAAACTAGTCGGGATTATCAAGCCTTACCCAAGTAATCAATTATTTTATTTTCCAATCCCAACCTATTCATTCCATGGAGCAAAACTGGTAGTACTCCATATCTAACACCTACTGTGTTATCGGTAAATTAAATTACCATTTCATGTTCAAATCTAATTAAAGATTTAACTATCGCCTGGAGTAAAACTGGTGGTACTCCATTCTCGACCATTTCATGAATTCGATAGATTCAATTACTTCATTCCCATTTCAATCTAATTAAAGATTTATTAAAACTCCAACTTGGTTTTAACATCAAAAATCATTATTTAATGATTATTCCATCCTTGGAAATTAATCTTGCATTTAACTAGGTTAAAGAACCAATGTCATTTAAAACACAGCCCGCGATAAACCCAAATCATCTTCCTTAAACTATGGAATCTTCACGGAAAATAGATCACCTAGACTAATAATATAATTGGAATAACGGAAAGGCCTTTTAAATTCATAAATAGTATTGGTCTTCCTTCACAGTAGTTCATCTCGATTATTACCAAATTGAATTCCACTCAACTCCAATTTAATATATTAAATTGGAAAACTTTACTTTGGAGAATTTCCATTAAATCTTAGAATAAAGATTTATCAATTCCAAATCATAAACTTATTGTTAATTGGGTTAAAGAACAAATGTTATTTAAAACATTGTTCACGATAAACCCAAAATCAACTTCCATTTCAATTCCAATTAAATTAATAGGTAAACTTCTCTAAATCTTAATTAAAAGAGTTTTTCTATTTCTCAATTGGGTTTAAGAACGGTGTTATTAAAGACACCATTCACGAAAAACCCAAATCCAATATAATATTAAATACAAGGCTCTAAATAGAAATTATATCGGCTTATATTCAATATCAAATTCTGAAACTAACGGATATCGTATTGGGATTAACGATATCCACATCTTCCAAATTCCTCAACAATATCTGTATAATCACGGAATCAAATATCAAAATATTCCAAAGATTATTTCCACTCAAATCCATTCCAATTCATTCATTGGAAAAATTGAGTTATATCAAACCATTTATAAATCCAATTTATTTATTTATTTAAAAACATGGACAGATATTTATTTATTAAAAGAGTTTTTCTATTTCTCAATTGGGTTTAAGAACGGTGTTATTAAAGACACCATTCACGAAAAACCCAAATCCAATATAATATTAAATACAAGGCTCTAAATAGAAATTATATCGGCTTATATTCAATATCAAATTCTGAAACTAACGGATATCGTATTGGGATTAACGATATCCACATCTTCCAAATTCCTCAACAATATCTGTATAATCACGGAATCAAATATCAAAATATTCCAAAGATTATTTCCACTCAAATCCATTCCAATTCATTCATTGGAAAAATTGAGTTATATCAAACCATTTATAAATCCAATTTATTTATTTATTTAAAAACATTGGCTTATTATTCAAGTTATTAACTAGTTCATTTCGATAAAAATATATTTTTATCTTTTAAAATATGGAATTTTTCATCCAAAATCTTTCCAAACCATTTATTATGAACTAACACAATTTTTCCCTATTTTTAATAATTTTATTTAGGCCCTTACAGTCAGTTTCCAATAACGGCCACCGAACTGCATCCATAACGTCCTTTTTCGTAATTGATTTGGACATATTTGAAAATCCAACCATTCAAATTTAAATCCCTTATATTCATTGGAAATACCTTTTCGATACAAACCCAATGATCCCTGTTTTAGGAAAATCCGACGGTCGGATCTCCCGTTACGTCAATTTGAAGTCAAGGGTTGAAATTCGTGAACGGTCATTGCGCGACACGTTCTATTCAAACCATTTGTTTATACATACATACATACATATATACATACATACATACATATATATATTTCATCGATTTCTATTTAAAACGTATTTTATAAATTCGTTTTAAAAACGTGTAACAACCCGAATTTTAATATCACGTTAAAACAAGAAATCAAGGCAGAATTAAATTTTAAAATAAGAATCAGGGAAAATGGGTTGCGCCATTGCGTTCGTCTCAGAATTCTACATGAAATAGAGTCCAAGTTTTCAAAAATCGGAGTACGTATGACCAAGTTATGACCTAAACAAGATTCTGCAGTTTTCAGGCAGACTGACCAGGGGGTCGACCATAGGGTCGACCTACCCCCCGCCCAGGTCGACCATAGGGTTGACCTGCCCCCCCAGGTCGACCATAGTGTCGACTCCCCCCTGTACAGGTCGACCTGTTTTGGCCCATAACCCATTTTTGAAGCCCGGGACGAGTTTTGATGGTCCGGATTGATTCTAGGGTTAATCCTATGGCCTAAACTAGTTGCTACAACTATAAAAACACCCTAAGACCTAACCTAACTCACAAAAATATATTCTTACACCGTTATGCTGCTAAAATCCCTCTTGAACCATGGCCGCCGCCTCCAAATTAAAGCTTAAGCATCCAAACTTGATTCAAATCAAAGATCAACACTTCTACAAAAAATTCAAGAGAATAAATCAATGACACTGCAACGTTCTATGACAATTTCAGTTCTTAATTCGCTTGCCATGCTCTGTAAGTTCTAGTTACTTTCCGATTTAAATATTTAACTATAATATGGCCATGAATTAAAGTGAAATTGGATCTAAGTATGTTTATCGATTCAGATCTGTTTCTGTTGTTCATAATCTATTCAGCCTGTTGTAAATCAGCTTTCTTGATTCACGTTAATATTATTATCAAGTTGTAATCTTCATGCCTGTGATGATGTTTTTCTCTCTGATCTCATTTTTATGCAAAATTCTATCTTCCCCTATTTATTTTCTTTTGATGAACCTTGGTCAATTTTCGGACCTAGGCCTAAACCACGATTTGCGTGCGATTGAATACGGGGAAATATTGGGATATTACCTATTTGGGTATATGTGTTTGGTGGAATTGATGGCATAACATGAAATAGGAAATTTGGGGTATAGTCAATATAATTGAAATAGCAAGTTTGGGCATACTTGAATTGGCATGTAAATTAAATCATGGGTATGGGACTATGTAAATTAAATCGAGGGCTTATGTTAATTAGGCACATGTAGAATTGGGAATTTGAACATGAAAGCGGTTGTAAACTAGATAATTGGCATAAACATGTATTATGAACTTGGGCAACTTGCATGTATTGTAATAAAAAAATTATAGTTTGGGATAACTACATCATGAATCATGATTTGGGTTTATTGGGTATGAAACTTGATACATGTAATTTTGGTTAGAACTTGATATGGTTAAATGGCATAAACTTGGCATACATGTAAATAGGCAAGAATTAAACATATGTAAACTGACTAGAACTGGGTACATATATTAATGGGCATGTAATTTGGAATTTGGGCACATATTTATTAATATGTAAAGTGGGAATTTTGACTTATATGATACATATGTAATTAGCAATCTAATAGATGCCTTTGACACGAGGTTAGACTTGAATTGTGGCGTAATTCTGCCCGGAACCGCCCGGCATATCCAGTGACCACAATAATAATAGTCTAATGTGAGAGGTCATAGGAAAAGACTAGGTTGTGGTAATGCTTGAACCCGAGGTTGGAATGGGTTTGCGGTGTAATTCTGCTCGGATCCGCCCGGCATATCCAGTGACCGCAAATAAGTCCAATGTGAGAGGTTGATGCATTAGCAAATAAAAAATGCTAATGAAACTTGCTAAGTAGGGTAAGGGTAAGTAATATGACTAGACTAATGATACTTAACCAATTTGACACGATGATTTGGTAGGGTTAAGTCATAAACTTGGAGAGTAATAATTAACCGAAACTGACATGGGGAATGTTAACTTCATATTATAAACCAATGTTGGGAAAACCGAAGGGTTAAATATCGGGTAGACCTATCCTAAGGGCGGGAAAAGACTGAACTTAAGGGAAGACCTTTTAAGGTGGGATAAACTATAATATGGGGTAAGCCAAAACTGGGGGATAACACCCACTCGCTACCACCGAATAAAAGAGAACTTAAGTCATGCTTGAATTCATGAAAAAAAAACCTTAGTCAAACAAGTTGAATTTTAAAGTGAGAATGCATGTATGATGTCTAAGGTAACGAGAATTGACTATGTAAAACAACGAGGATGATAACTGAGTTACAAGCCTTAGTTAATAAGAACTAAGCAATAAACCTTAGTTAAGAAAATGATCAAGAACGGGAACTAAGTTGTAATCCTTAGTTAATGGGGACTAAGTGGTAAATCTTAGTCAACAAGCCTAAGGGGAAAGGAAACTAAGTGGTAAACCTTAGTGGGGAACAACTTAGTGATAATTTTTAGTCAAGGAAACTGGACCAGTCTATAAATAGATGAATAACCCGATACGGTAGATCATCGCTTAATGAGCACACGAGGAGGAGCAAACGTTTATCTGATTTTGAAAAAGGCTCCAGCGGACTGGGTTATGAAGCACGTAGCTTCGGGGAACGTGAGAGTACTCTTGGTATCCCTCTGTGAGGTTGTAGATGATCCGTCTGGGATCACAGAGGTTAAGGTCTGCGGTAGAAGAACCAAGGGTATGCCTTGGTTGCAGTACGAGTAACCTAAAGACTAGGGTGGACCAGCGTGGGTCGGCGATACTTAGTTTAGCCCTAGATAGCACGTCGTCGACTACCTACCATCTATAGTCAATTGTGTATGTATACGGAAAGGCAGAGAACTCCCAACAGACCATATACTTGTTATCTAGTTATAGGTGAGGCTGGCTGTAATGACCCGCATTGGCAGGGGTATTATGATTAATTTATTTAATTGTATAAATGGTAGGTTAGTGAATTTAATGGTCATGGAATTAAATAATGATGAATATTTAATTAAAATAATAAATTAAATAATATATTTAATTCTTAAATAATCAGAATTGGCTGAAATGACGATATGGTGTGAACCGGATCATCTGTGATATTTAATTCAGCTTGAAATTGAATTTGAATAACGAATATATTCAATCGTCGACAGTTTGAACATAGAATTATATTATAATTAAAATCGAGCTCAAAATGGCGCTGTTGTTCGCGATTTGGCGATTTGAACTTCAACTGAATGTACAGGATTCGTTTTGAGCCGGATTTCTGTGAAACAAGAAATGTGTGGAGCTGGTGGAGTATATCTTTCTAGTAGAAGAGAAAAATCGGGATTTCGTCGTGTAGATTTTGAGATATGTCCAAATCAAATTTTAGAAAAGTCGCTGTGGAATTCCTTTAAAATTTATAAAGGAATTATTTATATTTTAAAAAGGGATTTCAATATAAACCAAATATCGGGTTGATCCAGAAGTGAATATCGAGTTGTAAATACATATAGGAATATTCTGAAGCTGTACGGTATTCCATGTGAATATAGACAAGAATATTTAATTTTAAATATTTAATTTAATTATATTTAAATATATTTATATATTTAAATAGGCTATTTAGAGCTTTAAAAATAGCCACTTTTGCAAACGAAGTCGGAATTCGACGAAACCATTTTTGTTGGATCCGCAATATCAAATAGTTGCTAGATGTCAAGTTTCGTGATTTTTAGAGTCACTGTGGGGCCGTACGGATTTTTAGAGTGAAGAACAGTTAGTATTTCGACAGTTAAAAATACGTTGTGTGAGCAGACGGAGTCGGAATTCGACGAAACCAGTTTCGTTGGGACCGTAATGTCGAACTGTAACTACATGACCATTTTCGTGATTTTTGAATATCATGTGTGATCACATGGATTTTTAGAAGACGAATAAATGATATATTTGCTAATTAAAAATATAAAAGAATAATAATAAAATATCCTAACTAATTCTGTGATCACAAGCAAGCCACATCTTCACCTTTAGGGCCACACAACATTTTTCATCCCTGTATATATACAAATTCTAAGCCGCCACTGATGTTTCTCCCTTCCAGTAAAACATAAGCATCTTCAAAAATCAAAATCAATTCATAAATAAATCCTAAAATCATTGTTCTTATATATATGGGATCGGTGTAAGGAGATCTTCAATCTGATATATGTTTTGAGGGGTACGACGCTATTCCACGTTGCTGAAAATTTTGGACCGTCGTCTAGGGCTCGACGTGGTCGGAGATACACGGGGTTTTAGCTTATTTCGACATCGGATTCGAGTCCGTGGTAGAGTTTAGAATCTGTTGTGAATTTTGGGGATTTTTCTGGAGTTAAAGGCGTCGATACCTGTGTGGGGGCGACGTGAAATAGGCCAGAGTCGGATTTTGAATGGGGCAGGCGAGTTCGAAATGGAGGATATAGGGAGGAGCGGATTTTGAAGGAGACGAGGATGGTGGTGGTCGTTCGTTGAATGGGGTTCCAAAGAGGGCAAACGTGGAGGATGAAGTAGCGTTAATGGCTGTGAGCAATGTGGTGAGTACGGAATTTTTATCAGGAGGAAGAAAGGGTAGAGGGCGGGTTTGTATTAGTGAAACCGGGTTTGGGCTTTTAATGAATGGTGAGCCCAACTTATATTTAAATTTTAAGGTTTTTATTTAATTCAAGTATTCATATAACTTGTGTAAAGTATAACTTATTCGTATGTACTCAGTTTTGCGAACGGTTTGTCACATTGGGTTCGTATGGACGGGAGCGTCACAATGAAACTGACTAGGGTTGAATTGGGGCTAGTTACAATTTATTGCAAAACAAATTGTTCGATCTGAATCGACAGACGAATATCGTTATTTGACGGTTAACGCGCCAATGTGAGTAAATCTCACTAACTCTGAGCAGTTTATAATTTCATGTTGTATTTTAGAACTGTTAGATATTGGCTGATTGACTGTATGTTGACTGTTTGATTGAACTGCTAGTCAGTTAGTTGAATTTTCTATATCGATTCTGTTTAACAGAATATATCATATAGAACTGAAAGTGATGTTATCTATATTGTTTAACATTTGTGATGCAGGGAAACAGGTTGGAGGAATCCAACTGGATTCCTCAACATTTATTTTACTGTTTTTCATATATTGTGATATATGATGTGATATATATAATTTGTTGTCGATTATATGTGTTGGGACGATACTGATCATCGTGATTGGATATGCTGAATACCATAACATACCGAATGTTGATAAAGGAACATTTTCAAAGTGTATTTTGAAAAGAATTATTTATATAAAATCGATGGATTTTATATAGAAAAGTAAAAGGATTTTTATAAAAGAAATATTTATAAAATCAAAGGATAAGTTAGAATAAAAGGAAATCATTTATAAAGTGAAGAACCGTTACTAAAAGTAAATCTTTATAAATGAATAGTTTATTCGAAAAGGAGCTAATCGATGTTAGTTAATCGATTAGTGTTAAAGTAAAAGGAGTTAATCGATGTTAGTTAATCGATTAGAGATAAAGTTAAAAGGAGTTCATCGATGTTAGTTAATCGATTAGTGTTAAAGTTAAAAGGAGTTAATCGATGTTAGTTAATCGATTAGTGTTAAAGTAAAAGGAGCTAATCGATGTTAGTTAATCGATTAGAGAATAAAATTAAAAGGAGTTAATCGATGTTAGTTAATCGATTAGTGTTAAAGTTAAAAGGAGTTAACCGATGTTAGTTAATCGATTAGTGTTAAAGTAAAAGGAGCTAATCGATGTTAGTTAATCGATTAGAGAATAAAGTTAAAAGGAGTTAATCAATGTTAGTTAATCGATTTGTGTTAAAGTAAAAGGAGTTAATCGATGTTAGTTAATCGATTAGTGTTAAAGCAAATGAGTTAATCGAATATAGTTATTCGAATAGAAAGCAAATGAGTTAATCGAATATAGTTATTCGAATAGAAAGCAAATGAGTTAATCGAATATAGTTATTCGAATAGAAAGTAAAAAGAGTTAATCGAATATAGTTATTCGAATAGAAGCAAATGAGTTAATCGAATATAGTTATTCGAATAGAAGGTAAAAAGAGTTAATCGAATATAGTTATTCGAATAGAAGCAAATGAGTTAATCGAATATAGTTTATTCGAAGAAAGTAAAAGGAATTATCGAATATAGTTTATTCGAAAGGAGTTAAGCGAAATGAGTAAATCAATAGCGTTAGTCAAATAGTGTTAATCCAATAGTGTTAGTCCAATAGAGTTAATTGATAAGGGTTAATCAAATAGAGTAAATCAAATAGAATAAATCGAATAGAGATTTATTCGAATGAGAGTTAAGTAAGGAAGTTAGTAAAAAGAATAAAGTGAACTTTGCCTATTTCAAAGTTAGAAATGTTGTTCAGATAAGGTATGAGAGGTAGTTCTACCCCAACTTGATTGGCTTCGTTTTTAACTAAGGAATAGTTAAGGTTCGGCAGTAAAAGAAATGGTTTGAGTTGGCATAGCGATGTTTGTTTAAACATCTGTCTAAGTCCAATGAAGAAGCTTTGGAAATGTTTTCCAAGTAATAAACCAGAAATGTTTTCTAATAAAGAAAACAAGAAATGGAAATGTTTTCCATTGTTAATAACGTATATTTTCCAAATTTAGAAAATAAGAAATATTGAATATAGGAAAACAGGAGATAAGTAAATTAATGAAATAAAGAGATAAATGTTGAATGATGTTTGATCGATAAAATTTCCATTTGGAAATAATATCGTTGCTTGCACACTTGTTTTTATTCGATAGTTAAATCACAGACTATCGAAGTTTTGACCATTTTAACGTTGTTAATATGGAGAGACCGGTTGGATTATTATCCAGAGAACCACTCTGTATTGGCATAAGCGTTGCGAATCATATATGCCAAAGATAATTGAAGACGGTATTATGCAAGGGCTATCCTGTTTACAGAATAGTGCCTTCGGTTCATCCTGTTCCTGGATGACTTGTATGGACGGATGTCTGACAGAATATTTCCAGACGATCACATATATTGATTTCTCCAACCGTACCAAGAGTGGAAGCGAAGAAGGAAACTTCTTTTAGCTAACACATAATGTATTGTTGAGGACGTCAATCGGTGATTTGATGGATTTGACGATGTGGCATTCAAAGTGAATCTGGTGTGATGATAAAGCGTAGCTTCTAGCCTCATCAACCGGTAAATGACAGAAATCGGGCAGGCAGCATGGCTAAGTCGGTCGCACCGAAGTAGGGTGTATAATCACCTGATCTAGAGTTTCATTTACTTCTAAAAATCTATTGTTGATGCTGTCCCATTCGGGAAACGGTTGCTGATCCCAACTGTTGGTGATATACATTCGATACACTCAAGCGAAATGAGTGGTCGGTCATGTGTGGCCGGGTTGCAAGATGTTCTTGTTGAACCCAGTGTATTCCTTTCTAGAGGTACACTAGCGAAAGGTGGTTCCATACCTTGTCATAGTTGGAAATCCATTACCCAATACGTGCTTGCGGTTTTGATTGTATACTATATATGTAGAACGTGAGATGAAAGCGTTTCTGCTAGATGATTATATATACTGTGATTGATAGACATTATTATAATATCAAAAGGTTTTTGATATAAAGATATTTTGGATTCTCATAAGGGAAAAACCCGTTCCGTTATGCGGCGTGGTCTTATGAGATATCGTTTACTTGTTCGAACTGTTTTTAAACTATTTTACTCACACCAGTCCCATGACTGACCCGGAGTTTATTTTGTTGTTTTCCCTAAACTCTTGGGTGCCTAAATTTGTATGGGCAGTCAAGTAGTCGGGATTTTACAGATACACTTGAAGAGCTTGGAGCAGGAGGCTTCAGGATCATATAGCTATAGTTATTTCCGCTGTGTTGTAAGTGTTGTACTTTGATAATGATATGTATATTCAAGTACAGATTTGTATTTCAAAGTTATGTTATGAAATATATTTATTCGTTCCGCTGTGAGGTTCGTGTTACTCTAATGTTATGTTCTTCTTCTTCTTCTTCTATTCTAAGTTTCTATCTTATCTTTCCTCACCCTCTAATTTCTTTCACTAATTACCAGGATTTTTCGGTGTTTTGGTTATCGACATCGTGCTTATTTCGATAACTAAAGTCCCTCAAAATCCGGGTCATTACAGTTGGTATCAGAGAAGAAGGTTAATTGATTAACTTGGCTCTGTGGCGTGACTCAGTAGAGATAGGGTTAGTAATACCCTAGACTGAGATTGAGTGTATATATATGAGTGAACGTATTTGTTATTGATATAAAAATTTTCTTTATATTGTGGAGATTTGTGGGTTGAGTCATTTATGAGTTCTGGTCGATCAGTTTGATCCACTGTATCGGTAGGAGTTGATAAACACTTGAATACGATGAACCGTCACGATATGTTTTAAAAGAGGGTAAATGAAAATAAGTTTACCTAACATATATTTTGATATATAATGGATATATTGGTTGTTATTATAATCGAGTAAGATTATAAATTAAATGGTTATGTAAATAACCAATCAGAATTCATATAAGTGAAATACGTGAAATCAGATGAGTTAAATCTGAAATTTAAACCAGAAATTGAAGTTAAAACTCTGGAGAATTGGATAAGTGTTTGTAAATGGATTTGGATTAAAAATAAGGAAAATTTAAGATCTTGGGAGATTTTAAATTGTTTTACAAGCAGTGTGAATTATATTTTGAAATGAATTTCAAAGTGGAAATGTTTAGAAATGGTTTTATAGTATTGAACTCACTTCGATCGCTGGAAAATAGATTCTGATGATGACAGCTGCATCATCAATATTCATTTTCGAGTTGTAAGTGACGAATTACTACCAGAGATACTGTTTTGAATTTGTTTTGCGAAAGACAAGTTGTGTTGAATTTCAAATGGGATTTAAAATATAGAATTTGAATTTTTAAATAGATTTGAAATATTAACTTGTTTAAAAGAAATAAAAACGAGAAGTTCCTTTATAAACGAAGTTTATAAATAGTTCTTTTATAAACAAAGTTTACAAATGAAGTGAAAAGAATTATCATTGGATGATTCAGAAATAAAATACAAGTGTGAAATTGAAAGGGAAATCTATTTTCCAAAGGTAGAAATATCGATTTCAAAAGGAATTGGAATCGAGACTTATTTAAAGAATGAATAAAGAAAGTTTGAAAAGAAATTTGAATAAAGGAAGTTCAAACATAGAATTTAAATAAGAAAATTCAAAGGGGGTTTGAATATAGAAATTCAAATGAGATTTGAATAAAGAAGATTTAAATAATGGAAATTTGATTATAGAATTCAAATAGTTTGAAATGAAATTTGAATATAGAATTCAAATAGAATTTGAAATAGGAATTTGAATATAGATTTCAAATAGAGTTGAAATGGGAATTGGAATACATAATTCAATGAAGTTTGAATATAGGAGTTGAATATCGTAAGTGAAATGGAATTTGAATAAGAGATTTGAAATGAAATTCAAATATGGAATTTGAATAAGAGATTTGAAATGAAATTCAAATATAGAATTTGAAAAGGAGAATTGAAATGGAATTCAATTAGTTGATAAACAAGTTAAACCTATATTTGAACATGTATATTCAAATATGAAGGTGAAATGGGCAAACCAGTAATTTAAAAATCACTTAACGAAATAAGTTAAAACGATTGGATTAAGTTAGAATGAATTATAAATGTATGGATATACATGAGATAGGTATGGATAAGGTATGAAGGTATATAAATAGAATGCTCGACGAAAAGGTATGTATTTAATTCATATATGAGATTTTATGCGCCGAATCGGCTAGCCGCTTGGCTTTTTCTTTTTCTTTTGGATTGGTAAGGGCCATGGGAGGCTATTTGAAATATCCCGATGCTCCTGGTACAAAGGAGGTTATGGCGAATTTTTCCAGGAATTTAAGGAGTTAGAATATTTTTAAGATAATTTGATTGTTAGAAATCAACGTATCGATATATATATAGAAGTCGATAAGGAAACGAACTTAGAAATAAAATAGTAAAATCAAAAAGGAAGACTAAGAATAAAATCTAGTCAGAATAGAAAGAGGAAGCGTATACGTGTTTAAAAGTGAATAAGTTAGTTGTATGATATTGATTATTCGAATAAGTAGTCATAACTGTTTTGACGTTATAAATGTTATTCAGTCAAGGTCTGAGAGGTAGTTATACCCCAACTCGATTAATTTCATTATTAACAAATAAATAGTAAGATTTCAGTATCGAAGATCAGTGTTGAATAAGAGTTAGTTGAATATAGTATTTGGGTTGTCGTAACGATGTTTTACACAACATCCGTTTTAACCCTAATAAGTGTAAGCTTGGAAACAGAATAACAAATATTTCCTAAGTATAGAAATAAACGAGATCGGAAAAGAGATAAGTAATTGGAATATTTTCCAATTATAAATAGCATATATTTTCTAAAGTCTAGAAAATAAAGGAAGGCAATATTCGGAAATGTTTTCCAAATAACATAAAGGGCCAATATGGCTATTGAAAATATTTGGTTAACAAATATTGATAAAGAAATAGAGAAGTGATTTAACTAATGGAATATTAATTAAGGGCTCAGTGACATGTTCAGAAGGAAAATTTGATTTTTGAAGAGAGTAAACTGTTTGAAAACTCCCAGGGAAGGACTATTTGAATTTAAAATAAATTTAACAGAAATTTGTGAAAGCAAAATTGAATTAAAGTAAAGCCAGTAAAGTGGTAACTGGGATTGAATTAGAATGATATCAAGACAAATTGGATTGAGAGATTCAAATTTGAAGTGTAATGGGATAATCGAGTTAAGAGTTGGGAATCGAGAAGAAACTCGAGTTGAAATGATATTTGGCTTGGATATAAGCGAATGGTTGTGTTGGAGATAAAAACTGATTGGAATTTGATTGGGATGACCCTTGTATCCGCTGAATTGATAACAGTGGAAAGGATATAATGATATGCCGACAAAAGGTACAAGTTTATATTTCTATTGGATTTAAGATTTATGAGCCGAATTGGCAAGCCGCTTGGCTGTCTAATTTTCTTTTGGGTCGGAGATGGCCCAGAGAGGCGAGTGGTGGTTTGATGTATTGACCAGTACAAAGGAGGTGCTGGAGAAATTTTTCGGAAAGTTAAGATGTTAGAAAATTTTCAGGATTTTTGAAAATTTTCGTTGATAAGAAGAAATTAATAATTTAATTGAAATTTAATTGGTTCAGTTGAAACTGAAGTTAAGAAGTGAACAAATATGTTCTAACAAGTCGATAGGGTCGTTCTCTACCTTTTAGCAATTTCGAGGACGAAATTATTTTTAAGTGGGGAAGATTGTAATGACCCGCATTGGCAGGGGTATTATGATTAGTTTATTTAATTGTATAAATGGTAGGTTAGTGAATTTAATGGTCATGGAATTAAATAATGATGAATATTTAATTAAAATAATAAATTAAATAATATATTTAATTCTAAAATAATCAGAATTGGCTGAAATGACGATATGGTGTGAACCGGATCATCTGTGATATTTAATTCAGCTTGAAATTGAATTTGAATAACGAATATATTCAATCGTCGACAGTTTGAACATAGAATTATATTATAATTAAAATCGAGCTCGAAATGGCGCTGCAGTTCGCGATTTGGCGATTTGAACTTCAACTGAATGTACAGGATTCGTTTTGAGCCGGATTTCTGTGAAACAAGAAACGTGTGGAGCTGGTGGAGTATATCTTTCTAGTAGAAGAGAAAAATCGGGATTTCGTCGTGTAGATTTTGAGATATGTCCAAATCAAATTTTAGAAAAGTCGCTGTGGAATTCCTTTAAAATTTATAAAGGAATTATTTATATTTTAAAAAGGGATTTCAATATAAATCAAATATCGGGTTGATCCAGAAGTGAATATCGAGTTGTAAATACATATAGGAATATTCTGAAGCTGTACGGTATTCCATGTGAATATAGACAAGAATATTTAATTTTAAATATTTAATTTAATTATATTTAAATATATTTATATATTTAAATAGGCTATTTAGAGCTTTAAAAATAGCCACTTTTGCAAACGAAGTCGGAATTCGACGAAACCATTTTTGTTGGATCCGCAATATCAAATAGTTGCTAGATGTCAAGTTTCGTGATTTCTAGAGTCACTGTGGGGCCGTACGGATTTTTAGAGTGAAGAACAGTTAGTATTTCGACAGTTAAAAATACGCTGTGTGAGCAGACGGAGTCGGAATTCGACGAAACCAGTTTCGTTGGGACCGTAATGTCGAACTGTAACTACATGACCATTTTCGTGATTTTTGAATATCATGTGTGATCACATGGATTTTTAGAAGACGAATAAATGATATATTTGCTAATTAAAAATATAAAAGAATAATAATAAAATATCCTAACTAATTCTGTGATCACAAGCAAGCCACATCTTCACCTTTAGGGCCACACAACATTTTTCATCCCTGTATATATACAAATTCTAAGCCGCCACTGATGTTTCTCCCTTCCAAGTAAAACATAAGCATCTTCAAAAATCAAAATCAATTCATAAATAAATCCTAAAATCATTGTTCTTATATATATGGGATCGGTGTAAGGAGATCTTCAATCTGATATATGTTTTGAGGGGTACGACGCTATTCCACGTTGCTGAAAATTTTGGACCGTCGTCTAGGGCTCGACGTGGTCGGAGATACACGGGGTTTTAGCTTATTTCGACATCGGATTCGAGTTCGTGGTAGAGTTTAGAATCTGTTGTGAATTTTGGGGATTTTTCTGGAGTTAAAGGCGTCGATACCTGTGTGGGGGCGACGTGAAATAGGCCAGAGTCGGATTTTGAATGGGGCAGGCGAGTTCGAAATGGAGGATATAGGGAGGAGCGGATTTTGAAGGAGACGAGGATGGTGGTGGTCGTTCGTTGAATGGGGTTCCAAAGAGGGCAAACGTGGAGGATGAAGTAGCGTTAATGGCTGTGAGCAATGTGGTGAGTACGGGATTTTTATCAGGAGGAAGAAAGGGTAGAGGGCGGGTTTGTATTAGTGAAACCGGGTTTGGGCTTTTAATGAATGGTGAGCCCAACTTATATTTAAATTTTAAGGTTTTTATTTAATTCAAGTATTCATATAACTTGTGTAAAGTATAACTTATTCGTATGTACTCAGTTTTGCGAACGGTTTTTCACATTGGGTTCGTATGGACGGGAGCGTCACAATGAAACTGACTAGGGTTGAAATGGGGCTAGTTACAATTTATTGCAAAACAAATTGTTCGATCTGAATCGACAGACGAATATCGTTATTTGACGGTTAACGCGCCAATGTGAGTAAATCTCACTAACACTGAACAGTTTATAATTTCATATTGTATTTTAGAACTGTTAGATATTGGCTGATTGACTGTATGTTGACTGTTTGATTGAACTGCTAGTCAGTTAGTTGAATTTTCTATATCGATTCTGTTTAACAGAATATATCATATAGAACTGAAAGTGATGTTATCTATATTGTTTAACATCTGTGATGCAGGGAAACAGGTTGGAGGAATCCAACTGGATTCCTCAACATTTATTTTACTGTTTTTCATATATTGTGATATATGATGTGATATATATAATCTGTTGTCGATTATATGTGTTGGGACGATACTGATCATCGTGATTGGATATGCTGAATACCATAACATACCGAATGTTGATAAAGGAATATTTTCAAAGTGTATTTTGAAAAGAATTATTTATATAAAATCGATGGATTTTATATAGAAAAGGAAAAGGATTTTTATAAAAGAAATATTTATAAAATCAAAGGATAAGTTAGAATAAAAGGAAATCATTTGTAAAGTGAAGAACCGTTACTAAAAGTAAATCTTTATAAATGAATAGTTTATTCGAAAAGGAGCTAATCGATGTTAGTTAATCGATTAGTGTTAAAGTAAAAGGAGTTAATCGATGTTAGTTAATCGATTAGAGATAAAGTTAAAAGGAGTTAATCGATGTTAGTTAATCGATTAGTGTTAAAGTTAAAAGGAGTTAATCGATGTTAGTTAATCGATTAGTGTTAAAGTAAAAGGAGCTAATCGATGTTAGTTAATCGATTAGAGAATAAAATTAAAAGGAGTTAATCGATGTTAGTTAATCGATTAGTGTTAAAGTTAAAAGGAGTTAACCGATGTTAGTTAATCGATTAGTGTTAAAGTAAAAGGAGCTAATCGATGTAAGTTAATCGATTAGAGAATAAAGTTAAAAGGAGTTAATCAATGTTAGTTAATCGATTTGTGTTAAAGTAAAAGGAGTTAATCGATGTTAGTTAATCGATTAGTGTTAAAGCAAATGAGTTAATCGAATATAGTTATTCGAATAGAAAGCAAATGAGTTAATCGAATATAGTTATTCGAATAGAAAGCAAATGAGTTAATCGAATATAGTTATTCGAATAGAAAGTAAAAAGAGTTAATCGAATATAGTTATTCGAATAGAAGCAAATGAGTTAATCGAATATAGTTATTCGAATAGAAGGTAAAAAGAGTTAATCGAATATAGTTATTCGAATAGAAGCAAATGAGTTAATCGAATATAGTTTATTCGAAGAAAGTAAAAGGAATTATCGAATATAGTTTATTCAAAAGGAGTTAAGCGAAATGAGTAAATCAATAGCGTTAGTCAAATAGTGTTAATCCAATAGTGTTAGTCCAATAGAGTTAATTGATAAGGGTTAATCGAATAGAGTAAATCAAATAGAATAAATCGAATAGAGATTTATTCGAACGAGAGTTAAGTAAGGAAGTTAGTAAAAAGAATAAAGTGAACTTTGCCTATTTCAAAGTTAGAAATGTTGTTCAGTTAAGTTCTGAGAGGTAGTTCTACCCCAACTTGATTGACTTCGTTTTTAACTAAGGAATAGTTAAGGTTCGGCAGTAAAGGAAATGGTTTGAGTTAGCATAGCGATGTTTGTTTAAACATCTGTCTAAGTCCAATGAAGAAGCTTTGGAAATGTTTTCCAAGTAATAAACCAGAAATGTTTTCTAATAAAGAAAACAAGAAATGGAAATGTTTTCCATTGTTAATAACGTATATTTTCCAAATTTAGAAAATAAGAAATATTGAATATAGGGAAACAGGAGATAAGTAAATTGATGAAATAAAGAGATAAATGTTGAATGATGTTTGATCGATAAAATTTCCATTTGGAAATAATATCGTTGCTTGCACACTTGTTTTTATTCGATAGTTAAATCACAGACTATCGAAGTTTTGACCATTTTAACGTTGTTAATATGGAGAGACCGGTTGGATTATTATCCAGAGAACCACTCTGTATTGGCATAAGCGTTGCGAATCATATATGCCAAAGATAATTGAAGACGGTATTATGCAAGGGCTATCCTGTTTACAGAATAGTGCCTTCGGTTCATCCTGTTCCTGGATGACTTGTATGGACGGATGTCTGACAGAATATTTCCATACGATCACATATATTGATTTCTCCAACCGTACCAAGAGTGGAAGCGAAGAAGGAAACTTCTTTTAGCTAACACATAATGTATTGTTGAGGACGTCAATCGGTGATTTGATGGATTTGACGATGTGGCATTCAAAGTGAATCTGGTGTGATGATAAAGCGTAGCTTCTAGCCTCATCAACCGGTAAATGACAGAAATCGAGCAGGCAGCATGGCTAAGTCGGTCGCACCGAAGTAGGGTGTATAATCACCTGATCTAGAGTTTCATTTACTTCTAAAAATCTATTGTTGATGCTGTCCCATTCGGGAAACGGTTGCTGATCCCAACTGTTGGTGATATACATTCGATACACTCAAGCGAAATGAGTGGTCGGTCATGTGTGGCCGGGTTGCAAGATGTTCTTGTTGAACCCAGTGTATTCCTTTCTAGAGGTACACTAGCGAAAGGTGGTTCCATACCTAGTCATAGTTGGAAATCCATTACCCAATACGTGCTTGCGGTTTTGATTGTATACTATATATGTAGAACGTGAGATGAAAGCGTTTCTGCTAGATGATTATATATACTGTGATTGATAGACATTATTATAATATCAAAAGGTTTTTGATATAAAGATATTTTGGATTCTCATAAGGGAAAAACACGTTCCGTTATGCGGCGTGGTCTTATGAGATATCGTTTACTTGTTCGAACTGTTTTTAAACTGTTTTACTCACACCAGTCCCATGACTGACCCGGAGTTTATTTTGTTGTTTTCCCTAAACTCTTGGGTGCCTAAATTTGTATGGGCAGTCAAGTAGTCGGGATTTTACAGACACACTTGAAGAGCTTGGAGCAGGAGGCTTCAGGATCATATAGCTATAGTTATTTCCGTTGTGTTGTAAGTGTTGTACTTTGATAATGATATGTATATTCAAGTACAGATTTGTATTTCAAAGTTATGTTATGAAATATATTTATTCGTTCCGCTGTGAGGTTCGTGTTACTCTGATGTTATGTTCTTCTTCTTCTTCTTCTTCTATTCTAAGTTTCTATCTTATCTTTCCTCACCCTCTAATTTCTTTCACTAATTACCAGGATTTTTCGGTGTTTTGGTTATCGACATCGTGCTTATTTCGATAACCAAAGTCGCTCAAAATCCGGGTCATTACACTGGCCAATAGGAAAGTGGGGGCATAAGTGGCAGGAGTATAGTTCTCGTGCTTGATTTTCTTGGATTTCCTTTCATTAGTTGAGGGAGGGGTCACGTGGGACCATAGCCACAGGTAGAAAAACAGACCTTAGCATCTGCATCGGCAGATAACTTAAAGATCCCGACCGAGTTCCGTATTTCTTGATTAAGCTCTGTCACGGGACTCGGGCCGCACATATAGTGTACATGTGCATCTATACATCGAAAACGATTCGCGATACATACGTGGGAAAAGGGTGCTATTCGACAGGTAGCATAATCCCTAGTGGTCCTAGGTGGCATAAACCCTAATCGAATCTAGAAAACGTTCAATAGGTAGCATAATCCCTAGTGGTCCTAGGTGGCATAAATCCTAGTTGGACACTCGATAGTTCATGATAAGGAAACCTAGCCAGGTCAAGGGTGGCAGTCCAAACGATTTCAAGAATGGTGGCACTACGTTGAAGTAGTATAAAATTACGTGATGTAGCCCGTAGATATACAGCAAGGGACTGTACATATACATGAAAAAGATGACACAGTTTGGGATACTAGTACGGGTGGTGCAGAGCAAATAGATATCATAGAAATCTTTTAATAATGAAACTTAGAAATCTTGCGATGTTGTACATGATAGAAACCTTGCGATGTGATATTTGACAAGAACCTTGCAATGCTACTTATGGGATGTTATACTTGATTCATCGTGCCTATAGTTTATCCTGTCATCATGCCTATGTTTATTTTCAGTTTATTCATGCCATGTTATCTTTACCTGTTTTTATGCTGAAAGTCACTAGGACTTACTCAGTCTTTATGACTGACCCGTTTTGTTTCGTCTCTTTTCCTTCCTCCCCCTCCCAGGTTCGCAGGGTGGGAATACAGCTTAGTTCGGATCTTACCAAGCTCTAAAGCTCTTTTATGTACGGCTTGGATTTCTCTTGGCTATGGCTTGCTACTGCTTTATTGGGGAATAATTTATGACTATGGTTTTATGCTTCTTTACTATTGCAAGACAGATTTCGATGTAACTGATTTAATGGCATTTTGATGTAAAAGGCTTTAGACCTTACTAGATGTTAAAGAAATGAAATTTCATTTTTCTTCCGTTATTTTATATGTTCTGTCTTGTAATATTTCTGTGTATGTTTACCTAGATAATGCTCCACTAAAGCTAGTGCATTCCCTTTGTGAGTGACCCTAGCGGAGGTTGGGTGTTACATTTGGTATCAGAGCAGAAGGTTACCAGACTGGGCAAAATCTTTTAAAAACCTTCTGAAATTATTTTCAAAACGTTTACAAAGAAGCATTTTGTTTGTTTTAAAGGCATATTCCCTAAAGCCATATGCACTATCTTTTGATTCTCTCCTTGAGTCTCTTCTCTCTTTCTTCTTCACCATAGTTTGTAGGTATACGACACTTGTCGGAGGGTAAAGGCGTGCCCAACCTCCATCTGTAGCCGTAGTAGTTTTACTTGCGACTAATCTTATTTCAAACTTTATAGGGTTGTCGTGCGATGGTGGTAACGTTTCTATTAAAGGTTTAGCTTTTCTTTTCTATCATCACGTTAGAACTTTGTTTTTGTACATCGCATCCTTTTTATTCTGCTTCGATAGCTGAGTCTCTGCACCTTAGTACTAGTAAAGGATCCCATTTTTCTTTTGTCTCTAATCCTGTTGGGAAATCGGCTCATTTGTTCATGACTTGTTTGGATTTGAGAAAGTCTATAAAGAAATGCTTATGTTTTTGAGCTATGGGTTGATTCTAGGGATGGAGTGGTTATCCAGTAAGGGTGCCATTCTCGGTTTTGAAAGGAGGGTAGTTAGACTTTTGACTTGCCTCGGTAATACCCTCGAAGTCTCGTGTAACCTTTAGAGTTCTGTCATGATTAGTTACCTAGAATCTCTTGATGCATTTATTGGTAGTCGGTAATCCGTTCGAGTAGTGTTCGCCACTAAGGCGGATGGTTCATTTCGCTTACGCATGAGTTATAGAAATCACCCTAGTAAGTGTACTTGACAACATGGTTGGCATCTGTTTATTTTCAAGAGATAGTTCTTCTGCGTGGAATACTTTATAATAAATAAACGAGATCCAGGATTCCCTAGTGAATTTTGGAGAGCTTGCATGAAACCATGAGTACACAATTATGTTTGAGCCAAGTATACTAGAAAAAAAAAAAGTGAAAGTGGAACGAGAGGGGACTGTGAAATGAGTTCCACCTCATATTTTGGAAATAGGAATTAAGAAGCTATGGAATTATGAAGTTAAAGACGGTCAAAGCACAATGGAGTTAAGCTCAAGGAAATGCAGCTTAGAAGATTGAAGACTAGATACACACATCATATCTCTTTTTAAGAGTATATCCTTGATCCCTCTTTTCCAGACCTCATTCCCATTTCAACCTAACTAAAGAATGATTAAAACTCCAGCTTGGTTTTAACATCAAAAATCATTATTGAATGATTATTTCATCTTGAAAATTAATCTTGCCTTTAACTGGGTTAAAGAATCAATGTCATTTAAAACACAGCTCACGATAAACCCAAATCATCTTCCATTAACTATGGAATCTTCGCGGAAAACAGATCAATATATAATCGATATAAATTTTTGTATCAGACTAATAATATAAATGGAATAATGACAAGGCCTTTTAAATTCCGTAAATAGTATTGGTCTTCCTTCACAGCAGTTCATCTCGATTATTACCAAATCGAATTCCACTCAATTCCAATTTAATATATTAAATTAGAAAACTTTACTTTGGAAAATTTCCATTAAATCTTAAAATACAGATTTATAAATTCTAAACATAAGCTCACTACACCAAATAAACAAATTTGAAACATATGATACTTTTTGCTTGAAACACTTTTTTTTTGTTTCTAGGCTTGAAATAGTTATTTGGTGTTTCTATATCTACTAAAGTGTTTCCATTATTTTTTTATATTAAATATATATTTTTACATTTAACGTATTATTTTTTGCTTGGTCCATATAATCATTCCAGCCCAGAACCGAAAATTTCGTTCTCCCCTCTTCTGCCCGTGTTTGCAAGAAAGATAAATCAGGCCGTGTTCCTCTCTTTTTCCCCCAAGCCCTTCTTCATGCGATTTTTTCAAATCTCACATTCCAACCCTCACCGCTTTCAGTAATCAAGCGTTCTACGTTCCCAAATCTATCTCTGAAGGTACGTCGTTGTATATTATGTGTATTTCATTTAGATCTTATGATTACTAATTTTGTTTGATGAGCTCCGAAATCAAAGAAAATTAAGTTGATGTACTGAAAAGGTAAAAATAGGATTGCGTGTGGAAAGCTATTGTTCATGGCCATGTTAATTGGCTGCTATACGCATTTCATCTTTTACTGAAGGGGTAACAAATTAATGGTAGTCTTTATTTTGTGGTTTCCCTCTAGATTGGGTGGAATGTTTATAATTTATCTCATTCTTTATTGGAGAAATGACTAAGTTAAGACATGTTCAGATGATGTCTGAAAGCTTCTAACGATGGTGAAAATTCAGATGTAAGAATGCTTCTGACGATAGTGAAATTCTAACGATGGTGAAAATTCAGATGTAAGAATGCTTCTGACGATAGTGAAATTCTAATGTGCTTGCATTGGGGTGAATTTCTTTTTGTTTGTCAACAAAATCGTGGAAAAATTAAAGCAATAAGTTTAATCAATTTGGAGAAGACTACTAGTGTGATATTGGCAATTTCTCACCTTGAGTTCTCTTTGTTTCAATATGATTGCATTGTCTTAGTTGTAGGGTGTTTATGGACCAGAAAAACGAAAAGAAATGCATGATTTGTTTTCAAATATCTGTAGTTTGTGGGCTAGAGAGGTATGAATGGTGATGATGTTATAGGGTGTTTGTGTGTTGACATTGTACGTGGGATGCCTGTTTATTTGGTTTAGATTTGGTCAAACTTATATTTGAATTATTCATGGCCAAAATATATTTGAATTATTTTTTTCACTGGTACATAGACTGTTTTAAACTTTTAATTTGTTTTAGAGTAGGAAGATATTTTTCTCTGCATAGTCCAATATATATATATATATATATATATATATATATATATATATATATATATATATATATTAAATATTGTTATTGTGTATAATCTAACAGGTAAGAAATGAGTTGTTCAATGATATCCAAAAAGGTTGTGATGATGTATCCAAGTTTAATTTAATCCACGAGCACTTGTCGTTCAAATTGTAAAAATACTATAACTATATCTGTAATCATGACAGTCTAAAATCGTGTGTTCTCTTCTGTGTATGTTCAAAACTATTTAAGGAAGAAATTTCAGTAAACAACAAACACTGTGAATGTGCAGTGTGGATCTTCTGACATTGCACTGTCTAAGCAGCAGAAGATGTTTGGACTGAGTGTTTACTTGCTAACTTCAATGTGGTCGGTAAGTGAATTTAAAATATTCTATCATTTCTTTCATTTTATTCCATTAATGCTATGGAATATGGACATGTATGTTTATTCTAAGTGCACAGTGTACATTTAATAATTGACTATTTATTATATTTCATGTTTATGATGCATCAGAGATCTATGGCTTATATTTGTAAGTTTACCTGAATTACTAGTTACCGTATTCTATTGTTCACTTACTATCTCCTGATGTAATTTAGTACTAATATTTGCAGCATTTTCAAATTGTGTTACTTTGATGGTTGGATAGGTATTTATTGTAAGTTATCTTACAGGCTCTCAGCTCATTGAAAAATGACAAGGACTATGTAGCGGTTTTTGCCACATGAATCTTGCATTTTATGGGAACACAACCACTTGAAGGTAAATTTATGAATTTTGTGGGTTGAAATTATTCTTTAATGGATAAATAAAAATAGGGTAATCTTTATTTTGAATGCGTCAGGCTACCAAGCCAAGCCATTATCATTTGTTAAAAAGCTTAAATAATGAAGTTTACCATTTAATAAATAACAATTTTGACAACATTTGATAAGAATGAGAATTTAATTGGCTACTTTTGACAAATTATGCCTATTGGAAAGAAATATGAAATTCTCATATTAATGGACAACATAGCATTGACTGCCATTGTTTCTGATATAACTGACCAACATAACCGCTATTATGACAAATTTAGGTGGCTTTGCATGCAGTATGACTTTTTTATATGGCAACACTTCATATAGTTAAAGGGAGAAGCTATGGAGTCAATTAACTGACTAACATTGAATGGAGATCCTTCTTTCCATCCCTTATAATTTCATACTCAAGATTTATATGGCTTCCTAGTTCACAAGAATCATGGGAACTAGAAACTGCAGAGCTAATACAATGGTATTTCTTTCATTTGACTAGAAAAATAAATGGCTATATAAAAAAAACTATCAAAAGGTTTCTCAAAATACAAACCGTTTGCCAGTCTTTTTTGGATTTTGAAGAGTGCAAAAATTACATATTAATTCTGCTTGTACACATCACAATTGAGTTTATACCCAAGTTTCCCTTCTGCATGTTTACAAGTTAATTAACGAAAGAAAAAACTTATGGATACACTTGCACTTTCTGACCGTTACTTATGCAATGGAGCATATGACTAGTTATTCGAGCTACTTATTAAACATAGAGAGGGAAATAACACAGTTTCCAAACATTCGAATGATCACTATACTTTAGCAAGAACAAGCTGGCAGTATTGTCTATAGCGTAAAGGTAAACAGTTGGCAGCAAGAGTTGCTCTCAAGCACGTATAACCAGTTGCAAATTTAGATTTTTGATGTGCCATATGATTTTCAAGTAGCTTATTATTACAATGATATTTAATAAAATGTACTTCAAATGTATTTATGACATCCTCAAATATGTATATTTTCCTGTTGAATTATCTTCGTAAAGATGTTTTACAGACTATTCTTATATTAATAAACATTTAACAATGAACTATAACATCTTTTTCAAACAATTTAATTTGCATCTATTCTTACTTTGAAGCTGTTGTCTATAAATAGAAGTAGAACGAGGGCTATAGAGTGTATGACATTGTACATGGAATAACTCTTTGTTTGTATCGACCTTGCTTTTGATGTGAGGTTGACCGAGTCTTGCTAGTAGGTACTCATTGACATACCTGGCAACTGGTAGTCTTATACATCAATAATTCCATATTTTGGCATTTAGTCCATCATTTTGATAATAACCAATTTCATGGTCCATATAATATTGTATACTATTAGGAATTTACAAAGTGAAATTTATTTAATATCGATTGGCATATTATTTGCATTATTGCTATAATTCTATCAGTAACATTTAGTTATGGATTTTATGTTTGATTGTGTTTTTTCTACTTTTTTTAAATTTTTGATGTACATGTACGTTGAACTTTGAAATATGCTTAATGTATAAATATATGCAGTCACAATTATCTGGTGTTATTGCAAGTACCCATGGTCCAAGCAGTTAAGAAATAAGGACTACAGTCTTTGGAATCGAAAATTGTACTAGATTTGTTGTCTATTTTATATTTAATGATATTACCAGTTTAGTGATTGGCTAAAATTTGTCAGTCAAGCAACCATGTTGAAAAACAACTTACAGAGAGATGATTTTTTTATGCATTAATAAATTCCTACCCTGCAATTACAGACATGTTATTTTGGTTTCTTGATTGAATGATTGTTTGTTCTACGATGTAGGCTCATTTTTCTTTCAAGGAGATGGTCCGTAATTTGTCAAATGCTAAGTTCAAGGCTTAACTCATTGGCCTCAAACTACAAAAATGCAAGTTATCATGGAAAATTATGATGAAATAGTTTTACCTGAAGCAACAGAAGCATTTTTTCCTCACATTCCATAACCATCCAGCTGCAAGTAATCCTAGGATGTCTGTTGTTTTCTCCTTTTCTCCTCCTCGTATTAAGCTTTTCAACTTATGACCACTTAGGTAATTTAATTTTTTTGCAAAGGACTATGGGTTTTAATTTTAATTTGTGTGGTTGTCTTCGTAACTATGCAATTTCCATGTAGGGAGGCAAATTAAGTTGGAGGAAGAGAGGTATGGCAACAAATATTGATAAAGTACTTGTAAGTCACGACTTTCTAGACAAGTTCCCTGATATACTTCATAGCAAAGTAGTTCTTTACATACACAAAAATAGGTAGAGCTTGAGTGCACAACATGTTACGTGATATTATTTAGGAAACTCCTTTTTAATTCGGATAGAAAACATTCATTGTTATGCATGATGCATGGCTCTAACTACATATTAAACAAAATCACTAATGTATCATTTCATCTTATAGGCCATTGAATACGTATAAGATTGACACCTCTTTTCAGGGTAATGTATGTCGAAGAATATTTAAGTTCAACAGCAGTCTAGTTTCATTCCAATTGAAAAAAACAAGCATGCATCTCTAAACTATAATTATATTATCATTGAATTTACAGATCAAGAATGATGCGGTAACTCTGGTGGGTGTTATATTTGTTGAATCTTTGTTACGGCATTGGTGAGTTTTGATCTATTTTTAGTTTGAGCAACTCGCCTAAGCTATTGAGCAAATATTATGTATCTTCAATGCATAAAATAGATTTAAATAAAAGTATTTTCTTTGGTTCTCATTTTTATAGTATCGAGGAATCTTCGCTTCTCATTTTTCTTGTAATGAGGAGTTGGTGCACGTACTGAATGCATCCTAAGTCTGATCTTTCGAGTAAGTAATTATATTATAACCCTGCAGTTTTGCCTCGATGCAATTTGCAATTTCAATGCATTCATTTCTAACTTGCATCTTTCCAACATCTGAATTGACATGCTTATTGTTGTATTCCACAATAATAAGTCTTATGTGATAAAGTGCATCACAGAACGATAAATCTAATCCCTCACGTCATTCAAGAAACTATCTCTTGACTTACCAACTTGGTCCTCAATTACAATTTTTTTACTGACTTTCAAGTACGACATTACTATCCATAAATGGTCTGAACATCTGGATTAACCAATTCCAGCACTTACTTGAAATTATTGTGTTGTTTCATTCTTTGAGGACTGCACTTATTTTTTGCTAGCTTGAGAACCTTATAACCTTTTTTTCACAACACAGCCATCCAGATTTGGATTATTAATAACATAAAACTCTCCTATATCAGTTGAAGAAAAATACATGCAATGTTGGATGTGGGTAAGACAATGGATATACAGTAATAGATTTTTCTTTGATTGGACTATGAAAATAATAGGTGAATGTAAAATCCCGTATCCGAAGTGAGAGGTCCAAGCACCATTTTCAGTATATATTCTTTAAAACGTACACAGTCTATGCTGGACTTATACCAAACACCTGTTGAATATTGAATACACGGTGATAAAGAGCCTAAATACATTGACTGGTAAATTATTTGACTCTAAATCCAGCTTGCATTGAAGGGGCGGTAAGTCGGTAGCTTTTTTGTCCTTATACTATTGAAGTTTCCTGGGTTTATTCATAAATCTTTGGTGTCATGTGCTTGTATATATATAAACCATGCACAAATATAATAGAAGCAAGTTAAACTATTCCAAAAAAATTATAATGCATCATCATTGTTCATTATGTATTTAACCAAAAGTCGAACAAAAATATAGCTATGTAATTAAATCACTACACAAAAGATGAAACCCGGACAATTTGGTGGACATGAGGAAGGTGGCAAAATCAGTTGAGGCAAAACTTAAATTAATCAAATATACACAACGGATGAATTCCATACTAACACAAAATGTAATAAACATAAAATGATTCAGGAAACTCTAAAATTAAAAATGAACCACATAGTTATCAAATTCAAGTTGTATCTTCTTTTGTATTTGAACATTTCTTGTCCATTTACACCACCGATCATTGTTGGGTCTAATCAGCCTGTAGAAAGATTAAACAGATTCAGATTAGCATTTGTTGAAAAAGTTTAAGTTTGTTTAATTTGCAAACACAGGGATATCACCATGTTATCTGTGCTTACTGCTGCCAAATGAAAAAAGGCCATATGTACATGGATCCATAGGACTTTAACTAAATTCATCTTTTGGGCATTGTATGGCTGAACTGGGCATAAATGCAAAAGCAGATAATGTTTTGGAATTTTCCGGGTTAACAAACATTGATCTGCTAAATTGCTAATCTCTAAGCATTATGATTTTTCTATTTGCTATTTGTATGGCTGAGTTGGGCAGAGACGCAAAAATAGCTAATGTTTCACAGTTTTTCGGATTAACAAACATTGATCTGCTGGTATGCTAATCTCTGAGCATTTTCATCTTTGCATTTTCTGTTTGCATGTAAAGGTTTACTTTGCTATCTCTCAAGTCGCACAGCTCACACAGACTATTTACCGGCCATGCAATCAGAGAGCCATGACCCTATTTTCATATATGAGAGCAATGTTCCATTTTAATGTTAGAATATTCTTGTCTTGCACCTTTGTAGTGTTAGAATTTCTATTTTGATGTTCCATTTGCATTGATTCTGTAGTTGTGATTTCTTGGCTGTTTTTTTTTGTTTGTTTGTTGCAGATATGGATTTCAAGAGGAACCATAATGAATCAGGGTGCATAGAAAGCGTTTAAGAACAAGTTTGGTTATCATTGTTTACTATTTTATTATATTGTCAACTTTATACTCTTCGTGTAACTTGGATTTGTTGTAGTATGTTTGTACATTTTTGTTTCTTTGAAAATGTGGTTTATCTTTATTCCATACTAATATGTATATGGTAAATTTTCTTATGAAATTACTTTTTATATTTTTTTAGCATTTAATTTGAAGAATGGTTGAATCTATTTATGTTATTGGAAGTATGTGATAACCCCAAAGCCCCGTGTCACGGAAACAAGGATAATCATTGGAATATAATACATAAACAATAACAGTAGAACAGAAATATAGAATTGCAGCAGATGATGTACATCAGAGTTACACTGGAAATAATATTAACATCAGAGTTACACAGCATAATAGGATCATACTTAGTACATAATATGGTTTCAGCTTAACATAAAATGTCTGCAGCGGAATCAAACATAATATACTAAAAGAAGTCTGAACAACATAATAGAAATGATAGAATCCATCTTCAGCTTCATAGCTATCCAGAATGAGTCTGCTAAAACCTGAATACAAGGTTGTCCATGTGGAAAAGAGGGCACCCGAGTTTGCAAAGTGAAACAAACTACGAGTCAGTCATGGGACTGATATAAGAAATCTTACTTAACCTATTTAATAATAAGGCAAATCACAGGACCACGCCGCTAACGCGGAACGAGTTTACTCCTTTAGATTGTCAGTGCATAAATAAAGTAAATCAATAAACAATGCAATGCTTTTTAGAAAAATGAAGTCATTATAAGACTCAAGTCCCATCACACAATGTAATGTAAACTGGGGGATAGAGTTTTACCTTATAATGGCCAAATATGCTTTATACGTATAAAGCAAATTTGATATTATTGTTAGTGTTTATATGTTTCAAAAACATTTTCAATCATAATGTATTAATCATAGATGACAGAGCTACCATATACTATATCGCCATACTAGTTTTACAATCAAAACCGCACGGTGTCGTATTGGAAGTTGGATTTCCATCATGAACCAAGGCAATGGATCGTCCTTATCGAATTCGAGACAATCTAGCTCATGTCTCAGGCTCAGCCGCAACTACACCTTGGATCTTCAGGGCCGGTCCACTCTTACGTTTGTGGATTAATAAATTATGAACAATACATTTCCCTGCTTTATGGGGCATAAATCAAGAGCCACTAGGGACTCAAATCTGAGGCGCCTCATTCCATCATCCACATAAGTAAAAATGTCTGGGCTTCATACCATGACACCACTCCTAGCTAGAAAGAAACACATGTCCTCCCTGCAGTCCTCTCTCGTTTCTGGTTCATACCGGGGTGTGAGGCTCGCGAATCAATGCTGTACACAAAGTTATGCTAATTAAAGTTGTGCTTTGATCATCAACCACAAGGCTCTGCTTTTCAACAAAAGCCTTGATCATTTGCATCTTAGCATGCCACACTGACAATTCATGCCATGCGACTGAGGTCTATCGATATATAACCTCTGAGCTCGTACGTCTCAGAGAAGGGTGTTAAGCAAGAGAATAAATTCTCTGCCACCAAGCTGATATATATCTAATAAAAATCAATCAGCACAGAATAAAATCCAATGTCAGACACACACATCCATTTACAAGTCCGTTCTGGGTCTGAACGAAACCGAAGACTACTTATTCCTCATCCCATATGTCCAATATGGAAGAGAGGCTCTCGCATATCTGGACAGCTACCACTATAACCCTTTCAAGGCAGCAAGTCCAATCAAAGGCATTAGTAGTCATCCATTCGATGTGAAGATCGCCGGTCTTCAACCACCGTCTTCAATATCTTCGACTTCTAGTTGTCGTATAATTATTTGAAATGAGAATTAACTCTGCCTTTTCAAATAATTCGCGAATATATATAATCAAATCAATTCTTTTCATTCCATATCGTTTATAATATTTTATAACGATTTATCGCTATTTTTATTTATAAAAACAGACCATTTTAGTTAAACGACGCTTCAGGTCATTACGCGCATTGACGTTGTTTTTATCGAAATTTGAATTACACATATCTCAAAATCGAACCGTTAGGTATTAGCAAATTTTATATCGTTGGAAAGATCTTTCCAAAGCGAGCCCAACAGTTCCAGTTTTAGGAAAATCCGACATTCGGATCTTCCGATATAATCGTTTAAAGTTACGATTCCAAATCGCTAACTACCGCGCGCGATTCGTTTTATTTTAATTTATATTTATATTTATATATAAATATAATTCATATTCATGTTAAAAATTATATTTTTATCAAACAAAAATAGAATTCAACATATGACTATTTTTATAACCTCGCTAATATGTTAAAGACGATATTTTTATCTAACTTGAATCTTTTTAATATTCATACTTACATTAAAATGTAATTTTCAATGTAAACACAATTTTATTAAACTTGAATCTTTTTATATGATTCATCTTACATAAAAAAAATGTACTTTTTTGTGACGGCCGGGAATTTCGCTCGATCCGAATCAGTCGTTAAACCGATCTAGACCGTTCGAAACCCCTGATCGTTTGAGAACAGGACAAATCAGAACGCAGACGGAAGAACATTTCATTGCTATTACAACAATTCCATCAGAATACAAGAATATACAGAGTATAAATGAATAAATTACATTCGATAAATATCAGAGATTACAATAAATTACATAGCAGCGGAAAATAATACAAAACACAAGTGAAGGTGATATACGGATACAGAGCTTTCCGGATATCATTCCAGCTGTAAACCAGGATCCTGTGAATATAAATCTGCAAAACCAAAACTACTAGCTGCCCGTGCGGAAAATAGGGGCACCCAGAGTTTAGGTTAAAACAATAAACTCCAGGTCAGTCATGTGACTGGTGTGAGAACTAAAACAGTTATTTAAAACTTTACTTTAAAGATAGTAATTCAAGGGACCACGCCGTATAACACGGAACGGGTTTCCTCCCAAGAATACCAGTGCATAGAATAAACAGCGCAATGCTTTTTCGAAAAATGAAGCTATTATAAGACCCAGGTCCCATCACACAATGCAACGCAAGCCGGAGGATAGAGTTTTACCTTATAACAGCCAAACATGCTTGGTACGTTTAAAACAAATCATTTGATACTATAATAAGTGTATAGTGTCAAAACAATTTCAATCATAAATATCAATCATAGGCGGCATGAATGTCCCATACCACTATGTCGCCATACTAGTTCTACAATTAAAACCGAAATACACGTATTGAAAATTGGATTTCCATCATGAGTCGAGGCAAGGGGCAAGATCCTCTCCGCTTCGAGACACTCTAGCAAATGCCTCAGGACTACACACTCTGGGTAACCCTGGGATCCTCCAAGACCGGTCCTCTCTTACGTTTGAGGATTAGTTATTCTTGAACACACGTTTCCCGGCCCTATAGGACCTATAATCGAGGCGCCTCGCATCCAAACCACAAAGGTGAAAAGTATATAAATGTCAGGGCTGGTAGGTCACTGACACCACCCATAGCTAGAAAGAAACGTCGTGCACTCCTTGGGTCCTCATCCCGTTTTTGACTCATACCGAGGTGTGAGGCTCGCGAATCCACGCTATACACAAAGCTGCCACGTAGGCCGTGCTTTGATCATCAACCACAAGACTTTGCTTTTCAACAGAAGCCTTGATCCATGCAACTCAGCATGCCACATAGGCAATTCATGCCATGCGATTGATATCTATCGATATATAACCTCTAAGCTCGTACGTCTCAGAGAAGGGCGTTAAGCAAGAGAATAAATTCTCCGCCGCCAAACAGATATTTATTTAACAGAAATCAATCAACACAGAATAAAATCCAATGTCAGACACACAATCCATTTACAAGTTCGTTCTGGGTCTGAACGAACCGGAGGCACTTTCCTCGTATATCCATCCATCTCCAAGTACGTCTGGACGACCACCAACTATTTCCATCCTCTTGGGTGTACAGCCCAATCAGGATCGTCAGTAATTATCCAAATGATGTGAAGACTTCCGGTCTTCAACCACCGTCTTCATCTTCGACATATCGTCGAATCGGTTATTCAGAATGGGTATAAACCCGGCCTTTTCGAACAACCCGCGTATATTAAAAACAAATGTTACACAAACACAACATACGCCTCATTCCAATTTCTTCAGCCACTAATCGTAAATCAGCAAGAGAACAATTTCCCAAATATTAACCCCGAAGGCCGAAACCAACATCAGATCAATACCCTGGAAACCATTCTTCTTAGCTAACTTACAGTTAGTTTCTAAATTTCAATTCTTAGGGAAAGGTTCCCATTAATTTTATCCAAGATAAATTCTTTAAAATTTATCCTTTAATCTTCCTTTGGATGTCATTTCAAACCAAATTATGGTTTTTCCAAACTAGTCGAGATTAGCGAACCACACCGTAGTAATTATTTATTTTATTTCCCAATCCCAACCTATTCATCCCATGAAGCAAAACTGGTAATATTCCATATCTAACACCACAGTGTTATCGGTAAAATTAATTACCATTTCACGTTCAAATCTGATTAAAGATTTAACTATCGCTTTGGAGCAAAACTGGTGATACTCCATCCTCGCTCACTTTCTAAATTTGATAATTTAAATTATAAATTCACATTTCAATTTAATTGCAGATTCATTAAAACTCCTTTTACTGGGTTAAAGAACTAGTGTCATTTAAAACACAGTTCACGATAAACCCAAATCACATTCTATTTATTATCGGGTTAAAGAACTAGTGTTATTTAAAACACAGTTCACGATAAACCCATGAATCAATTCTATTTAAACCCATTTCAAATCCAATTTATTTATTTAAAAATAAATGGGTTTTAATTTCAGTTCAAAACTAGTTCATTTCGATAAGAATATATTTTTATCTTTTCAAATATGGAGTTTTTCATCCCAATTCTTCCCAAATCATTTCTTATGATTTTACACAAATTATTACTATTTTTAATAATTTTATCAAGGCCCGTACAGTCGATTTCCATCAACGGCCATCGAACTGCACTTACAACGACCTTTTTCGAATTTGATTTGGACGTATCTCCAAATCCAACCGTTAAATTTCAAATTTCTAATATTCGTTAGAAAGCTCTTTTCGATACGAACCCAACGGTTCCGGTTTTAGGAGAATCCGACGGACGGATCTCCCGTAATGCCCATTCGAAGTCAACAGTCGAAATTTACGAACTGCCGCGGCGCGGCGCGTTCTATTCAGGCCATTATATTATATATATAATATATATATAATATATATTTCGTCGATTCCTATTTAAAACGAATTTTATAAATAGTTTTAAATTCGTTTTAAAAACATTTCAACTCTATTTCCAATTCAAATCAAAATTGAATTTTTCCTTATAAATTCGTTTCAAAATTCATTTAAGTTCAATTCGAATTCAATTCGTTCTCCATTCAAATCAAATTCGTTATATATTCAATTTAAATCAAATTCGTTATATATTCAATTGAAATCAAATTCGTTTTATATTCAATTCAAATTCATTATATATTCAATTGAAATAAAATTCGTTTTATATTCAATTGAAATCAAATTCCATTTCAAAATATTCGATTTCGAAATCACTTTTCAATATTCATTTTAAAATGAATAAAATCGATATAAATATCGTTCACGTCAAAATGGCGTCAATCTAATCAACACGGCTTCATATATTTCTATTTTCAAATATTCTATTTCAAATATTTCTTTTTCAAATATTTCCTTTTCAAATATTTCTATTTCAAATATTTCCTATTTCAAATATTTCTATTTCAAATATTTCGTTCAACACATGACTAATCTCAACGGATGAGTACTGTCAACACATGAACCTTTATTTTGTATTGATAAAGATGTAAATTTTATTATTAAAATATTTCGTTCAACACATGACAAATCTCAACGGATGAGTACGGTCAACACATGAACCTTTATTTTATATTGATAAAGATGTAAATTTTATTATTAAATATTTCGTTCAACACATGACTAATCTCAACGGATGAGTACAGTCAACACATGAACCTTTATTTTATAATATTCTTTGTCTTCTAAATTGGAATGAGGCCCAATCAATTACCATATAACGTTAATTATATGAATTCCATACAACACATGTATATAGTAGCAACGATAAATAATCAACCATCATCTAAAGTGCACTACACTATATAAGCATCAAATTTAGATATCTAACGCTTATAACAGCCTGTCGATCCATCGATCGACATACAACTAATTTTTGGGATTAGTGTATGCCGTATTTCATCCCAATACCTGTGTGGGGTTTCAAACAATCAAACACAGATTTTATTTGTGCAGTTGGGCGATGTGTAAAATTTATCGACCCAATCAATGTCAGTCAAATCAGTGTATATAAACAAATCGGCCGATTTGTTTATAAATATTTATTTATTCACTTTCACGTTAAAAATTATATTTTTAACGGTAAAACATTTTATTTCAACATATGAATTTCTATTCAGTTCATTCTTTAAATAAAATGATATTTTTATTTTTCTAACTTATTTTAGAAAATTTCGGCGGCATAACGACACGATACTAGAAACGGGACGAGGCCTAGCCTTATCCCCGGTCTAGTGAAGGCCCACGCCATTCACACATCAATCAAATCCATTCAATTCACCAAACAATTCAATTCAAACCAAATAATCTAACCATCTACACCACCAAACAAACAAGTCCATGGTCTGTGGACGATTATGTCGGGTGCTACTAAGCACCGTCTGCATCCTAGTATATATATATATATGTAACTAGAAAAGAAATTGAAGAGTGCGAAATTCTCACTAATAGTTATCCAATACCACGACTCTTCATTTAGAGAAATCTTCATCGTTCTCGCCTTTTGTCACTTTCGCTGCCCGTAGCTACTACATATATAAAAATCGAATTTTTACTTCGCTATTCAATATATAAAAATCGAATTTTTACTTCGCTATTCAATATATAAAAATCGAATTTTTACTTTGTTATTCAATATATAAAAATCGAATTTTTACCTCATCGAATTTTTACTTCGCTATTCAATATACAAAAATCGAATTTTTACTTCGCTATTCAATATATAAAAATCGAATTTTTACTTCGCTGTTCAATATATAAAAATCGAATTTTTACTTCGCTGTTCAATATATAAAAATCGAATTTTTACTTCGCTGTTCAATATATAAAAATCGAATTTTTACTTCGCTATTCAATATATAAAAATCGAAATTTTACTTCGCTATTCAATATATAAAAATCGAATTTTTACTTTGTTATTCAATATATAAAAATCGAATATTGATTCTTTTTATAATCTAAAAATTATATTTTTATTTCATGTTTAAACATAAAAATCATTTCTTTTGTAAATTAAAAATCTATTCTTTTGTAAATTAAAAATCTACATATTAAAAATCAGTTTTTAAACTGATTAACCTAAGCTAAACATTTAAAAAGAATTGAAATAAAACAAAAATAAACAAATAAATGAAATAAAAAACTTACAGTGAATATTGGGGGGGGGGGGGGGGCTGTCGCGTTCGTTAGTGGATGAGGGGGGGTCTTCAATTTCGGTGGCGATTTGGTCAAGGGGGGGTTTGGGCGTTGCAGTCGAGGAAGAGCAGGGGAGGAGGAGGAAGAAGAAGGGAGGGGGAAGAAGAGGAAGGGGGCGGCATGTGGTGGCTGCGCCGCCCTGGGGCGCGGCGGCTCATCGGGGGGGGGGGGGGGGCATCGATCGCGTCCCCCTTCTGCTTCCTTTTTTTTCCTTTTTAATTTCTAAATTGAAACGTGAAGGGGGGGCCAACGAGGTAATAGGGAGAGAGGGGTGAGGGTTTTCTATTTTTTTAATTTAATTATTTCAAAAAGCAACTTTTTATTTCGACCTCAAAACGAGGCCCACCGCCTGTCGTCCATAGCTAATTACCCCCATTCTGAACACAATGGGATATGTATCGTAAGCTGATTCGATCGTTACAATCAGTTTCCGTTGAATTTACATTTAAATCTATATATTCTATTTTAAATATACATTTCAATTTACCAGGGTCACATACGAACTCGAAAAATTCCCGAAAAATATTTTCTAGCTTCGTATTGACGATACGGTCCTAACAAAACTAGTTTCGTCGAATTCTGAGACCGTTGGAAAAATGGCCAATTTCCAATCGATTAAAATCAACTAAAACGGGTCAAACGCGTTTTCCTTTGCCACGCTCACGTATTGATTCGAAAAATTATGAAATTTGGAATCTAGCAACAACTTGACATCACAGACCCAACAAAAGTGGTTTCGTCGAAATCCGAGGTCGTTTGCAAAATTTCCATTTTTAAGGGCCTGAATTCCATAGCGACTATTCAGAATTTTCAACTGGACATATCTTTTGATTCCCGCTATGAAATTTTGATTTTTCGGATTTGTTGGAAAGATATTCCCAAATAGATCCTATTATTTTTGGTTTCACTAAAATTCGGATTGTTTTACACCCGGTACATTCAATTGAAGTTTGGTATCAAATTATCGAACTACCGCGCCATTTTCGATTCTATTTATAATTATATATAAATATTTATATTCTAACGACGACGCGTATAAATATACATGTTCGAATTATATTCAAAATAAATTTCTCGTCGATATTTTTTAAAATAATTCATTTTAAATATTCAAAATTCGCTAAAATTGCCAAAAATAAAAATTTTAAACTGGCCCAGATTTTCGGGTTATTACAATCTCCCCCACTTAAAACTTTTCGTCCCCGAAAAGGAACGAAGTCGAAAGTGGTTTGATTAATCAACTCTACGTTCGATCTGGCTTCCATTCTCCAACTTTTCAGTTTCTGAGAATTTTCAAATTCTTCAAAAATTTGGCTAACACCCTAAATTTTCGAAAAATTTCGCCATAACCTCCCCTGCACCGGGAGCCATGGGAAAATCCCGAAATTGCCATACAGGCCTTCTGATCTCAAAAAGAAAAAGAAAAAGCCAAGCGGCTAGCCAATAGGCTCATAAAATCATCACCACCCAAACAAAACAGTAAATTTTATATTAAACATGTACCTATTTGTCGGGCAAACAAATTTTATTCTTCGGCTCTAGCCTCCTTGATATGACCTGTTTAATGTAAGTACATGTATATGCAAGCAAATGCGACCAATTTTCAATACAGTTCAATATTCGGTTCAATTAGGCTTAATGGTTCAAAATTATCAAACAAATAAACAAACAACACAAACATCAATCAATTAGTAAATTTAACGTTTCAAATTCATAATTTTGATATATATACTAAAAATCATGTTTTTGATGCCAATTCACAACAATGTGTTCTAGCTATATTTGTTTTGGTTCTCACACCAGTCTAATGGTAATATATAGAAATCACACCTTCGTCACTCGAAAATAAATGCTGATGATGTTTCGAACCACCATCAGAACATCTCCGGGCTACTAGAGTGCGGTTCTATATCTATCCGGTATATTAAAACTTCGAATATACGTTCATGACGCGTATATGCAAAATCTTTATATATCGGATTGTCCAAATTCAATTAAAAATATATTCAAATACGTATAAAACGATTTAAATTTTCAAAACAATATTGTTTTCATTTGAAAAAAATATACTCTTCACACTCGTTCTAGGATACTACTGATCCTATCTCTAACGAGTCATTCTAATTGGATATTGCTAATCCAATTTCTGATGAATTCTTTCGTTTGGTTCTAATGTATCTTGTTCTCGAGCTCCGTAAACCAAAGCTCTGATACCAAATGTGACGGCCGGGAATTTCGCTCGATCCGAATCAGTCGTTAAACCGATCTAGACCGTTCGAAACCCCTGATCGTTTGAGAATAGGACAAATCAGAACGCAGACGGAAGAACATTTCATTGCTATTACAACAATTCCATCAGAATACAAGAATATACAGAGTATAAATGAATAAATTACATTCGATAAATATCATAGATTACAATAAATTACATAGCAGCGGAAAATAATACAAAACACAACTGAAGGTGATATACGGATACAGAGCTTTCCGGATATCATTCCAGCTGTAAACTAGGATCCTGTGAATATAAATATGCAAAATCAAAACTACTAGCTGCCCATGCGGAAAATAGGGGCACCCAGAGTTTAGGTTAAAACAATAAACTCCAGGTCAGTCATGTGACTGGTGTGAGAACTAAAACAGTTATTTAAAACTTTACTTTAAAGATAGTAATTCAAGGGACCACGCCGTATAACACGGAACGGGTTTCCTCCCAAGAATACCAGTGCATAGAATAAACAACGCAATGCTTTTTCGAAAAATGAAGCTATTATAAGACCCAGGTCCCATCACACAATGCAACGCAAGCCGGAGGATAGAGTTTTACCTTATAACAGCCAAACATGCTTGGTACGTTTAAAACAAATCATTTGATACTATAATAAGTGTATAGTGTCAAAACAATTTCAATCATAAATATCAATCATAGGCGGCATGAATGTCCCATACCACTATGTCGCCATACTAGTTCTACAATTAAAACCGAAATACACGTATTGGAAATTGGATTCCCATCATGAGTCGAGGCAAGAGGCAAGATCCTCTCCGCTTCGAGACACTCTAGCAAATGCCTCAGGACTACACACTCTGGGTAACCCTGGGTTCCTCCAAGACCGGTCCTCTCTTACGTTTGAGGATTAGTTATTCCTGAACACACGTTTCGCGGCCCTATAGGACCTATAATCGAGGCGCCTCGCATCCAAACCACAAAGGTGAAAAGTATATAAATGTCAGGGCTGGAAGGTCACTGACACCACCCATAGCTAGAAAGAAATATCGTGCACTCCTTGGGTCCTCATCCCGTTTTTGACTCATACCGAGGTGTGAGGCTCGCTAATCCACGCTATACACAAAGCTGCCACGTAGGCCGTGCTTTGATCATCAACCACAAGACTTTGCTTTTCAACAGAAGCCTTGATCCATGCAACTCAGCATGCCACACAGGCAAATCATGCCATGCGATTGATATCTATCGATATATAACCTCTAAGCTCGTACGTCTCAGAGAAGGGCGTTAAGCAAGAGAATAAATTCTCCGCCGCCAAACAGATATATATTTAACAGAAATCAATCAACGCAGAATAAAATCCAATGTCAGACACACAATCCATTTACAAGTTCATTCTGGGTCTGAACGAAACCGGAGGCACTTTCCTCGCATATCCATCCATCTCCAAGTACGTCTGGACGACCACCAACTATTTCCATCCTCTTGGGTGTACAGCCCAATCAGGATCGTCAGTAATTATCCAAATGATGTGAAGACTTCCGGTCTTCAACCACCGTCTTCATCTTCGACATATCGTCGAATCGGTTATTCAGAATGGGTATAAACCCGGCCTTTCCGAACAACCCGCGTATATTAAAAACAAATGTTACACAAACACAACATACGCCTCATTCCAATTTCTTCAGCCACTAATCGTAAATCAGCAAGAGAACGATTTCCCAAATGTTAACCCCGAAGGCCGAAACCAACATCAGATCAATACCCAGGAAACCATTCTTCTTAGCTAACTTACAGTTAGTTTCTAAATTTCAATTCTTAGGGAAAAGTTCCCATTAATTTTATCCAAGATAAATTCTTAAAAATTTATCCTTTAATCTTCCTTTGGATGTCATTTCAAACCAAATTATGGTTTTTCCAAACTAGTCGAGATTAGCGAACCACACCGAAGTAATTATTTATTTTATTTCCCAATCCCAACCTATTCATCCCATGAAGCAAAACTGGTAATACTCCACATCTAACACCACAGTATTATCGGTAAAATTAATTACCATTTCACGTTCAAATCTGATTAAAGATTTAACTATCGCTTTGGAGCAAAACTGGTGATACTCCATCCTCGCTCACTTTCTAAATTTGATAATTTAAATTATCAATTCACATTTCAATTTAATTGCAGATTCATTATAACTCCTTTTACTGGGTTAAAGAACTAGTGTCATTTAAAACACAGTTCACGATAAACCCAAATCACATTCTATTTATTATCGGGTTAAAGAACTAGTGTTATTTAAAACACAGTTCACGATAAACCCATGAATCAATTCTATTTAAACCCATTTCAAATCCAATTTATTTATTTAAAAATAAATGGGTTTTAATTTCAGTTCAAAACTAGTTCATTTCGATAAAAATCTATTTTTATCTTTTCAAATATGGAGTTTTTCATCCCAATTCTTTCAAAATCATTTCTTATGATTTTACACAAATTATTACTATTTTTAATAATTTTATCAAGGCCCGTACAGTCGATTTCCATCAACGGCCATCAAACTGCACTTACAGCGACCTTTTTTGATTTTGATTTGGACGTATCTCCAAATACAACCGTTAGATTTCAAATTTCTAATATTCGTTAGAAAGCTCTTTTCGATACGAACCCAACGGTTCCGGTTTTAGGAGAATCCGACGGACGGATCTCCCGTAATGCCCATTCGAAGTCAACAGTCGAAATTTACGAACTGCCGCGGCGCGGCGCGTTCTATTCAGGCCATTATATTATATATATAATATATATTTCGTCGATTCCTATTTAAAACGAATTTTATAAATAGTTTTAAATTCGTTTTAAAAACATTTCAACTCTATTTCCAATTCAAATCAAAATTGAATTTTTCCTTATAAATTCGTTTCAAAATTCATTTAAGTTCAATTCGAATTCAATTCGTTCTCCATTCAAATCAAATTCGTTATATATTCAATTTAAATCAAATTCGTTATATATTCAATTGAAATCAAATTCGTTTTATATTCAATTCAAATTCATTATATATTCAATTGAAATAAAATTCGTTTTATATTCAATTGAAATCAAATTCCATTTCAAAATATTCGATTTCGAAATCACTTTTCAATATTCATTTTAAAATGAATAAAATCGATATAAATATCGTTCACATCAAAATGGCGTCAATCTAATCAACACGGCTTCATATATTTCTATTTTCAAATATTCTATTTCAAATATTTCTTTTTCAAATATTTCCTTTTCAAATATTTCTATTTAAAATATTTCCTATTTCAAATATTTCTATTTCAAATATTTCTATTTCAAATATTTCGTTCAACACATGACTAATCTCAACGGATGAGTACTGTCAACACATGAACCTTTATTTTATATTGATAAAGATGTAAATTTTATTATTAAAATATTTCGTTCAATGCATGACTAATCTCATTGGATGAGTACAGTCAACACATGAACCTTTATTTTATATTGATAAAGATGTAAATTTTATTATTAAATATTTCGTTCAACACATGACTAATCTCAACGGATGAGTACAATCAACACATGAACCTTTATTTTATAATATTCTTTATCTTCTAAATTGGAATGAGGCCCAATCAATTACCATATAACGTTAATTATATGGATTCCATACAACACATGTATATAATAGCAACGATAAATAATCAACCATCATCCAAAGTGCACTACACTATATAAGCATCAAATATAGATATCTAACGCTTATAACAGCCTGTCGATCCATCGATCGACATACAACTAATTTTTGGGATTAGTGTATGCCGTATTTCATCCCAATACCCGTGTGGGGTTTCAAACAATCAAACACAGATTTTATTTGTGCAGTTGGGCGATGTGTAAAATTTATCGACCCAATCAATGTCAGTCAAATCAGTGTATATAAACAAATCGACCGATTTGTTTATAAATATTTATTTATTCACTTTCACGTTAAAAATTATATTTTTAACGATAAAACATTTTATTTCAACATATGAATTTCTATTCAGTTCATTCTTTAAATAAAATGATATTTTTATTTTTCTAACTTATTTTAGAAAATTTCGGCGGCATAACGGCACGATACTAGAAACGGGACGAGGCCTAGCCTTATCCCCGGTCTAGTGAAGGTCCACGCCATTCACACATCAATCAAATCCATTCAATTCACCAAACAATTCAATTCAAACTAAATAATCTAACCAACTACACAACCAAACAAACAAGTCCATGGTCTGTGGACGATTGTGTCGGGTGCTACTAAGCACCGTCTGCATCCTAGTATATATATATATAACTAGAAAAGAAATTGAAGAGTGAGAAATTCTCACCAATAGTTATCCAATACCACAACTCTTCATTTAGAGAAATCTTCATCTTTCTCGCCTTTTGTCACTTTCGCTGCCCGTAGCCACTACATATATAAAAATCGAATTTTTACTTCGCTATTCAATATATAAAAATCGAATTTTTACTTCGCTATTCAATATATAAAAATCGAATTTTTACTTTGTTATTCAATATATAAAAATCGAATTTTTACCTCGCTATTCAATATATAAAAATCGAATTTTTACTTCGCTATTCAATATATAAAAATCGATTTTTTACTTCGCTATTCAATATATAAAAATCGAATTTTTACTTCGCTATTCAATATATAAAAATCGAATTTTTACTTCGCTATTCAATATATAAAAATCAAATTTTTACTTTGTTATTCAATATATAAAAATCGAATTTTGATTCTTTTTATAATCTAAAAATTATATTTTTATTTCATGTCTAAACATAAAAATCATTTCTTTTGTAAATTAAAAATCTATTCTTTTGTAAATTAAAAATCTACATACTAAAAATCAGTTTTTAAACTGATTAACCTAAGCTAAACATTTAAAAAGAATTGAAACAAAACAAAAATAAACAAATAAATGAAATAAAAAACTTACGGTGAATATTGGGGGGGGGGGGGGGGGTTGTCGCGTTCATCAGTGGATGAGGGGGGTCTTCGATTTCGGTGGCGATTTGGTCAAGGGGGGGTCTGGGCGTTGCAGTCGAGGAAGAGCAGGGGAGGAGGAGGAAGAAGAAGGGAGGGGGAAGAAGAGGAGGGGGCGACATGTGGTGGCTGCGCCGCCCTGGGGCGCGGCGGCTCATCGAGGGGGGGGGGGGGCGGCATCGATCGTGTCCCCCTTCTGCTTCCTTTTTTTTCCTTTTTAATTTCTGAATTGAAACGTGAAGGGGGGGCCAACGAGGTAATAGGGAGAGAGGGGTGAAGGTTTTCTATTTTTTTTATTTAGTTATTTCAAAGAGCAACTTTTTATTTGGACCTCGAAACGAGGCCCACCGCCTGTTGTCCATAGCTAATTACCCCCATTCCGAACACAATGGGATATGTATCGTAGGCTGATTCGATCGTTACAATGAGTTTCTGTTGAATTTACATTTAAATCTATATATTCTATTTTAAACATACATTTCAATTTACCAGGGTCACATACGAACTCGAAAAATTCCCGAAAAATATTTTCTAGCTTCGTATTGACGATACTGTCCTAACAAAACTAGTTTCATCGAATTCTAAGAACGTTGGAAAAATGGCCAATTTCCAGTCAATTAAAATCAACTGAAATGGGTCAAACGCGTTTTCCTTTGCCACGCTCACATATTGATTCTAAAAATTATGAAATTTGGAATCTAGCAATAACTTGACATCACGGACCCAACAAAAGTGGTTTCGTCGAAATCCGAGGTCGTTTGCAAAATTTCCATTTTTAAGGGCCTGAATTCCATAGCGACTATTCAGAATTTTCAACTGGACATATCTTTTGATTCCCGCTATGAAATTTTGATTTTTCGGATTCGTTGGAAAGATATTTCCAAATAGATCCTATTATTTTTGGTTTCACTAAAATCCGGGTTGTTTTGCACCCGGTACATTCAATTGAAGTTTGAAATCAAATTATCGAACTACTGCACCATTTTCAATTCTATTTATAATTATATATAAATATTTATATTCTAACGACGACACGTATAAATATATACGTTCGGATTATATCCAAAATAAATTTCTCGTCGATATTATTTAAAATAATTCACTTTAAATATTCAAAATTCGCTAAAATTGCCAAAAATAAAAATTTTAAACTGGCCCAGATTTTCGGGTTATTACAATTTTCATGTAAACACATTTTTATTCAACTTTAATCTTTTTATATGAATCATACTTACATTAAAATGTACTTTTTCATGTCAACACATTTTTATTCAACTTGAATCTTTTAATATGACTCATTTTTTACATTAACAATGTAAATTTTAATGTGAACACATTTTTTTCAAACAATGAATCTTTTCTAATGATTCATTTTTACATTAACAATGTAAATTTTAATGTAAACACATTTTTCTAACAATGAATCTTTTCTAATGATTCATTTTTACATTAACAATGTAAATTTTAATGTAAACACATTTTTCAAACAATGAATCTTTTCTAAAGAATGAATCTTTTTTTTATTGATTCTTTCACACATAAAAAAATGTAATTCTTATTGTTCAATCATTTAATTCCAAAAAATGAATATTTTTCATTATTTCTTATATACAATAAAAATGTAAATTTTTATTGTTAAACTTATTTTTTATTTCAAAACAATGATCATTTTCATATATTCTATTCATACAATAAAAATGTGATTTTTATTGTTAGCATATTTTTATTTCAGATAATGATCATTTTTAATCTTCTTCTACATTAAATAAAAATGTGAATTTTTTTATTGTTTAACTTTTCTATTTCAAACAAGATCATTTTTCATTATTTCAACTTTCAATAAAAATGTAAATTTTTATTTTTTAAATTTTTATTTCAAACAATGAATATTTTTCATTATTTCAACTTTCAATAAAAATGTAAATTTTTATTGTTTAACTTTTTATTTCAAACAATGAATATTTTTCATTATTTCAACTTTCAATAAAAATGTAAATTTTTATTGTTTAACTTTTTATTTCGAACAATGAAAATGTTTCATTATTTCAACTATGCAATAAAAATGTAAGTTTTATTGTTTAACTTTTTATTTCAAATAATGAATATGTTTCATTATTTCAACTTTCAATAAAAATGTAAATTTTTATTGTTTAACTTTTTATTTCAAACTGAATATTTTTCATTATTTCAACTTTCAATAAAAATGTGAATTTTTATTGTCAAAAAAATTTCATTTCAACCAATGAATATTTTACAACACATGAATATTTCATAAAATTTTGGCATTATAACGGCAGGGTAATTAAAACCGGCACCGTCCTTAGTACGGCTCCTCTTCTATCCTAGGCCTCGCTGCGATACAAGGGGTTTCATTTTCCTAATACAATTTACTTTCGCTGCACAATTCATTTTCACAACAATATGAATTTACCATAAACCTAAACAACTTTGTTTCAACCACAATCAATCACCCAAAATCAATCAATTTCACATCACAATACAATCAAGTCGTCCATGGTCTATGGACGAGGGTGTCGGGAGCTACTAAACTCCGTCTGCAACCTAATATAATTTTATTCAATTATTTTTGGATTCAGAAATCTCACATTGCTTTTGACGTCGCCTAAAATTGTAGATGGCTTTAAAATTTCTCCGGTCTCTTCTAGAATGTCGTGTATGATGCCACGAGTCCAATGTCTCCTGTTTCATCGAATTTCGTTATCGTAGGAAAAAGATACGGTTTTTATTCGATAAATTCCAATTCGCAACGTTTTTAAGTGTTATAACTGGTTTAAAATAAAAAAGCCCGTACCTTCGGTTTGTAGTTCTAAACTAGGTCATGGATTTCTGCTCAAATCACGTAGCTACAGGGCGATCAGACTTCATGTAACAACCCGAAATTTAACAACGTGTTAAAACAAGAATCAAGGCAGAATTAAAATATAAAATCTAAATCAGGAGAAACGGGTTGCGCCATTGCGTTCGTCTCGGAAAAATACGCGAAATAGAGTCCGAGTTTTCGAGAATCAGAGTCCGTATGACCCAGTTATGGCCCGTCAAAGTTTTCAGAAAAATTCAAGTTCAAAAACAGCTCGAAAATTCAAATCTGGAGCAAAACAGATTGGGCGGGAAAATTCCCGCCCAAGCCCCAGGTCGACTTGGGTGTCGACTGGGGAGTCGACACGCCCAGAGGGCAGGTCGACTGCCCAGTCGACACGGGTGTCGACCTGGGTGGTCCGACCACTTGGGCCTGGGTGCACCTGCTGCTGTCTTGGCTCGGTTTTATGGGCCTGTGACGGATTTTGAGGGCTCAGATCTATCCTTGGGTTTATCCTATGGCCTAAACTACTCCTAATCTCTATAAAAACACCATAGGAATTAACCTAAATCACTCAAAATCAATCTAACAACGAAGTGCTGCCCAAATCCCTCTTGATCATGGCCTCCATCTCCAACTCCAAGAGCTTATGCATTCAAATCGGATCCGAATCAAAGGTGCTAGCTTGCTACATCAAATCAAGGGAGTGAATCAACGTAGCTACACAAATTTCATGACGATTCTTAAACAAAGGAGCCACCTTTCTTCGACAAGACGATTCATGATCTTTCCCTAAGCCTCGCTATGTAAGTTCTAGCTACTTGTAGATTCTAACTGTGGTTCTAATGTGACATGGGATAAAATGCGATGAAACATAATTATGCTAGCCTATGTGAACCTAATTTTTCCCCTTTTCTATGATCTTGGACCTTGGGCTAAGTTTTAGCGACTTAATCATGCCACTCATGTTATGTTTAACCTAGTTTATCTTGCAAGTTTGAATCTTTGTCTATGGAATGTTAGCATGAACCTTTGGGAACCATTTGACTTGTGAAACATTGGCAAAGACTTGACTTTGGGGCTTATGCATGTAAATGAACCCAAACCCCTTATTTTATCATGCATGTTTGTGGCCAAATTCCCTTATGATACTATGCATGTTTGTGGCCAAATTCCCCTATGATACTATGCATGCTTGAGGCCAAATCCTTTAGGATAATATTCACGTTTGCGGCCAATCCCTTTATGATATCTCGCATGTTTGAGGCCAATATGTTGGCATAATACCCCTACTATGTGACTCGCTTCCACTTGGGTTGGAAATACGTTTGGGTAGTTTAGGAAAAACGTGAATATGACATGAAAACTTGACATGGGGTTTACATGAAAACATGACATTCATGATACACTTAAATGTGGCCATGACACGTAGGAAAACATGGAACTGGAACTAGACATGTGTTGGTTGTAAGTGTAATAAGACCAAACATGAAAGTGGCCAACTCGAGGTTGGGTTGAGTTTGTAGCATAAATCTACCCGGACCCGCCCGGCTTAACTAGTGGCTACAAACAATAGGACCCAATGTAAGTAGTTGGTCATATAGCACTTAAAACCCGAGGTTAGACTAGGTTATGGTGTAAAGCTACCCGGACCCGCCCGGCTTAACTAGTAACCACAACAAAGTCTAATGTGAGAGGTTGGGGTGCATTAATCTAATTAATGCCACATGAAAAGGTTAAGTAATTTTGACTAATGACACTTAACCGATATGACACGAATGGGTAGGTTAAGTGGAACCGGACTTGATTTCTTAATGACACTTAACCATATAAGACAATTAGGGGATGGGGTTAAGTAATTTACACTTAACTAATCCGACTTGGTAATTAGATGGGGTTAAGTAACCTACACTTAACTAATCTAAACACGGTAATTCGACGGGGTTAAGTTAAACACTTAACCAATCTAAACTTGGTAAATCAATGAGGTTAAGTAACCAATACTTAACCAACTTAACATGATAATTTAATGGGGTTAAGTAACTTATACTTAACCAATTATACATGGTGATTTGATGAGGTTAAGTAACCTATACTTAACCAATCTAATATGCGGACCTGATAGGGTTAAGTAATAAGACCTTTTAAATATACTTAACCATTGTAATACGATTAGTGGATGGGGTTAAGCTAACCCATACTTAAACAATCCAACTCGATAATCTGATGGGATTAAGATAATCTATGCTTAATCAATCTAACACGATAATCTGATAGGGTTAAGACAAACAAATACTTAACCAATTTGACTTGATAGGGTTAAGTCATGAGCTTCTTGGTATACTCAACCAACTTGTAGGGCTAAGCCTTGAACTTAAACACTTAGCCAATCTTGACATGATTCGTAGACGGGTTAAGTCATGAACTTGAATGACAACACTTAACCCAGTAGACAAAACCCTAGCTCAGGGGACTAGGTTGAAAATCGTAGTTAACAAGGGTAGCGGGAAGAGAAGCTAAGTGGTAAACCTTAGTTAAGGATAACTAAGTAATAATTCTTAGTCAAGGAAATTGGACCAGTTCACAGATAGATGAGTAACCCAATACGGTAGGTCATCGCTTGAACACACGTGGAGGAGCTAATTATCTGACTTAGATAAAGGCTCCAACGAACTGGGTGACGAAGCGGTAGCTTCGGGGGACGTGAGGATACTCTTGGTATCCCTCTGTGAGGTTGCAGATGAACCGCCTGGGCTCACAAGAGGTTAAGGTCTGCGGTAGAAGAACCAAGAGTATGCCTTGGTTGCTATGCGAGCGACCTAAAGACTGGGATGGATTAGCGTGGAGTCGACGATTCTTGTTTTTTCCCTGGATAGTGCGTCGTCGACTACCTACCATCTTTAGTCAATCGTGTACGTACGGAAAGGCAGAGAACTCCCAACAGACCATATACTTGCTATCGAGTTATGGGTGAGGTTGGCCAATAGGTAAGTGGGGCATAGTGGGGCCGGGATGTAGTTCTCATACATGATTTTTCTTGGATTGCCTTTCAGTAGTTGAGGGAGGGGTCACGTGGGACCATAGCCACGGATACAAAAAAACAGACCTTGATATCTGCATCAGCAGACGACTTAAAGCTCCCGACCGAGTTCCGTATTTCTCGATTTGCCCTGGCACGGAACTCGGATGACACATTGAGATACATGTGCGTCTAGACATGGAAAACGATTCACGATTTATACGTGGTACAAAGGGCGTGGTTGACGGGTGGCATAATCCCTAGTGGTCCTAGGTGGCTAAAACCCAAACCAAGTTACGGAAACGTTCATTAGGTAGCATAATCCCTAGCGGTCCTAGGTGGCATAAATCCTAAGTGAACACGCGATAGTTCATGGTAAGAAAACATAACCAGATCAAGGGTAGCAGTCCAAGACAACATCAAGGATAAAATGGTACTACGTTGAGGTAGTATAGATTTACATGGGAAAGCCCGTACGGCCTACAGCAAAGGACTGAACTTATACATGGAAAGAAACATACGAGTTGAGAAAACCTACATATGTCATATATTAAGTTGACATGGACCATTACATGACATTGGGCAAGGGACATTCATAATTAATACACGATGCGGGTTGGGATACTAGTACGAGAGGTGCAGAGCAAATATACATGTTAGAACCATGATAAATATACTTGATAGTAACCTCGGGATGTTATACATGATAGATACCTTGGGATAGTATACTTGATAAAAACCTAACGATGTGATACCTTGACTTATCTTGACACCGTAATTTATCATGATACCTTAGTTTATCTTGATACAGTAGTTCAGCCTATTATTTTGGTTTAGGTTATCTATCTTGTAGTCATCCTTATGTTTACTTTCAGTTTATGCATGTCATGTTACCTTTACCTGTTTTTATACTGGAAGTAGATAGGACTTACCAGTCTTTATGACTGACCCCGTTTTGTTTCGCCTCTTTGTCTTCCATTCCCCCCCAGGTTTTTAGGGAGGAAACACTGTTGTTTAGTTCGGACCTCTTCTGCTTAAAGGTCATCATATATGGCTTGGACTTCTTTTGGCTATGGCAGCTTTACCGGTTTGTTTTGGGGAATAATTTATGGAAAGGTTTTATGCTTCTTTACTATCTGCAAGACAGGTTTCTATGTACTCTAATGTAAAAGGCTTTTGACCTTACTATTTTATAAAGTAATGAAATTTGTTTTACTTCTGCTGTTTTATATGTTCTGTCTTGTAATATTTCTGTGCATGTTTACCAATAATGCCCCTCCAAACCTAGTGCATTCCTTTGTGAGTGACCCTGGCGGAGGTGGGGTGTTACATTTGGTATCAGAGCAGAAGGTTACCAGACTGGGCAAAAGTTTTTAAAACCTTCTGAAAACTATTTGAGAAACCGTTTACAAAGAAGCATTTTTCAAGAAAAGTTTTTAAAGGCTATTCCCCAAAATCCATTAGCACTATCCTTTGTTTTCTTGATTGAATCTCTTTTCCTTTCTTTCCTCCATTTGTAGTCACAGTAGTTTTAACTGCGACTAATCCTTGTCTAGCTACGAAGTGTTTTCCGTGAGATGGAGGTGGTTCTCGAGAGGCCTGTTACCGTGTTACAAGGAAGGGTAATAAGAGCAAGGATAAAGGACACGGACGTAAGGATAAGCAACTTGTTGGTATGGATTAGTCCATGAAGGAAGACAAGGACAAGATCCGCGAGAGGGCAATTGTATGCTCTCACTCCTATCGTACCTAAGAGGGATGGTATCGTTTCTGTTAAAGGTTTAGCCTTTCTTTTCTATCATCCCATCCAGACTTTGTTTTGATCATCGCATCATTTAAGTCTGCTTCGATAGTTAAGTCTCTGCACCTTAGTACTAGCATGGTAGAAGATCCCACTTTTGTCCCAAAATCTGGTTGGAGAGTCGGTCCATTTATTCATGACTTGTTTGGAATTGAGAGTGTAAATGCCAAGTGTTGAGATTAGAAGCAATGCTTCTATTGTTGAGCTATGGATGGATTCTAGGGATGAAGTGGTTATCCAGTAAGGGATGCCATTCTCGGTTTTGAAAGGAGGGTAGTTAAACTCTTAACTTGCCTTGGTAATACCCTCGAAGTCTCGTGTAACCTTATGAGTTCTGTCATGGTTAGTTACCTAGAATCTCTTGATGCATTTATCGGAAATCTCTGATCCGATCAAGTAATGTTCGCCAATAAGGCGGATGTTTCATTCTGCTTAAGCATGGGCTGTAGGAATCACTCTAGTAAGTACACTGGGCAACATAGCTGGCATCGGTTGTTTTCAAGAGAAAGCTCTTCTGCGTGGAATACCTCTTAGTAGGTAAACAAGATCCAAGATTTGCTAGTGAATTGTTGGAAAGCTTGCATGAAACCATGAGTACGCAGCTATGGTTGAGCCAAGTATTCTAGAAAAGAATAAGTGAACGTGAAACGAGAGGCGACAGTGAAATGAGTTCCAACTCATACCTTGGAAATAGGAATCAAGGAGCTACGAAATCATGAAGTCAAAGGCGGTCAAGGCACAATGGAATTAAGCTCATGGAAATGCGGCTTAGACGCGCGCATCATGTCTCTTTTTAAGAGTATATCTTTGATCCTTGTTTCACCTGTAGAGCTTACTTGCATGCTATCGCTTGGTGGATATCCTCTCGGTCCTGTTTCTGTTACAAACCCTGTAAGGAGTTTGTCTTGTTTATCTCCTCGATCCTATCTTAGGAACCTTAGGTAGAACTCTATGGATGTAAATATGTATTTGAAACATGTTATGATTGATATGGTTGCAAATGGTTGCAAGTGGTAGCTCGTGGATGCGCGAATACACATTAGATACTAGATTGACGCGGTCACGTTTCATGTTGCATATGCACGAGTATTTATACTTGTTTATGGGTGAAATTGAATGTGTTGTCATGCGGATGTTGCATATGAATGAATGGTTGTGCACGCATATAGTGTTTATGTGACTAGGACTATTTGCATACATGTTGGATTCATGGCACTAAACATACTTTGCATTAGAAAGATCATTCAGGCCTGATCATTAGCATTATCTAAGGAGCATATACACACACGTTCTGCATATGTTCATATGGCATTAGAAATCGTCTAAGGACAATGGTTGCCTGTGGATGATGTTTTGAGTAGATAGATGATGGATGGTAGGATACGTTCTTCCTAACTTGGAGATTTCGGGGACGAAATCCTTAAAGGAGGGGAGAATGTAACAACCCGAAATTTAACAACGTGTTAAAACAAGAATCAAGGCAGAATTAAAATATAAAATCTGAATCAGGAGAAACGGGTTGCGCCATTACGTTCGTCTCGGAAAAATACGCGAAATAGAGTCCAAGTTTTCGAGAATCGGAGTCTGTATGACCCAGTTATGGCCCGTCAAAGTTTTCAGAAAAATTCAAGTTCAAAAACAGCTCGAAAATTCAAATCTGGAGCCAAACAGATTGGGCGGGAAAATTCCCGCCCAAGCCCCAGGTCGACTGGGGTGTCGACTGGGGAGTCGACACGCCCAGGGGGCAGGTCGACTGCCCAGTCGACACGGGTGTCGACCTGGGTGGTCCGACCACTTGGGCCTGGGTGCACCTGCTGCTGTCTTGGCTCAGTTTTATGGGCCTGTGACGGATTTTGAGGGCTCAGATCTATCCTAGGGTTTATCCTATGGCCTAAACTACTCCTAATCTCTATAAAAACACCCTAGGACCTAACCTAAATCACTCAAAATCAATCTAACAACGAAGTGCTGCCCAAATCCCTCTTGATCATGGCCTCCATCTCTAACTCCAAGAGCTTATGCATTCAAATCGGATCCGAATCAAAGGTGCTAGCTTGCTACATCAAATCAAGGGAGTGAATCAACGTAGCTACGCAAATTTCATGACGATTCTTCAACAAAGGAGCCACCTTTCTTCGACAAGACGATTAATGATCTTTCCCTAAGCCTCGCTATGTAAGTTCTAGCTACTTGTAGATTCTAACGGTGGTTCTAATGTGACATGGGATAAAATGCGATGAAACATAAGTGTGCTAGCCTATGTGAACCTAATTTTGCCCCTTTTCTATGATCTAGGACCTTGGGCTAAGTTTTAGCGACTTAATCATGCCACTCATGTTATGTTTAACCTAGTTTATCTTACAAGTTTGAATCTTTGTCTATGGAATGTTAGCATGAACCTTTGGGAACCATTTGACTTGTGAAACATTGGCAAAGACTTGACTTTGGGGCTTATGCATGTAAATGAACCCAAACCCCTTATGTTATCATGCATGTTTGTGGCCAAATTCCCTTATGACACTATGCATGTTTGTTGCCAAATTCCCTTATGATACTATGCATGCTTGAGGCCAAATACTTCAGGATAATATTCATGTTTGCGGCCAATCCCTTTATGATATCTCGCATGTTTGAGGCCAATATGTTGGCATAATACCCCTACTATGTGACTCGCTTCCACTTGGGTTGGAAATACGTTTGGGTAGTTTAGGAAAAACGTGAATATGACACGAAAACTTGACATGGGGTTTACATGAGAACATGACATTCATGATACACTTAAATTTGGTCATGACACGTAGGAAAACATGGAACTGGAACTAGACATGTGTGGGTTGTAAGTGTAATAAGACACTAGACCAAACATGAAAGTGGCCAACTCGAGGTTGGGTTGAGTTTGTAGCATAAATCTACCCGGACCCGCCCGGCTTAACTAGTGGCTACAAACAATAGGACCCAATGTGAGTAGTTGGTCATATAGCACTTAAAACCCGAGGTTAGACTAGGTTGTGGTGTAAAGCTACCCGGACCTGCCCGGCTTAACTAGTAACCACAACAAAGTCTAATGTGAGAGGTTGGGGTGTATTAATCTAATTAATGCCACATGAAAAGGTTAAGTAATTTTGACTAATGACACTTAACCGATATGACACGAATGGGTAGGTTAAGTGGAACCGGACTTGATTTCTTAATGACACTTAACCATAAAAGACAATTAGGGGATGGTGTTAAGTAATTTACACTTAACTAATCCGACTTGGTAATTAGATGGGGTTAAGTAACCTACACTTAACTAATATTAAACACGGTAATTCGATGGGGTTAAGCTAAACACTTAACCAATTTAAACTTGGTAATTCAATGAGGTTAAGTAACCAATACTTAACCGACTTAACATGATAATTTAATGGGGTTAAGTAACTAATACTTAACCAATTATACATGGTGATTTGATGAGGTTAAGTAACCTATACTTAACCAATCTAATTTGCGGACCTGATAGGGTTAAGTCACAAGACCTTTTAAATATACTTAACCATTGTAATACGATTAGTGGATGGGGTTAAGCTAACCCATACTTAACCAATCCGACTCGATAATCTGATGGGATTAAGATAATCTATGCTTAATCAATCTAACACGATAATCCAATAGGGTTAAGACAAACAAGTACTTAACCAATTTGACTTGATAGGGTTAAGTCATGAGCTTCTTGGTATACTCAACCAACTTGTAGGGCTACGCCTTGAACTTAAACACTTGGCCAATCTTGACATGATTCGTAGGCGGGTTAAGTCATGAACTTGAATGACAACACTTAACCCAGTAGACAAAACCCTAGCTCAGGGGACTAGGTTGAAAATCGTAGTTAACAAGGGTAGCGGGAAGAGAAGCTAAGTGGTAAACCTTAGTTAAGGATAACTAAGTAATAATTCTTAGTCAAGGAAATTGGACCAGTTCACAGATAGATGAGTAACCCGATACGGTAGGTCATCGCTTGAACACACGTGGAGGAGCGAATTATCTGACTTAGATAAAGGCTCCAACGAACTGGGTGACGAAGCGGTAGCTTCGGGGGACGTGAGGATACTCTTGGTATCCCTCTTTGAGGTTGCAGATGATCCGCCTGGGCTCACAAGAGGTTAAGGTCTGCGGTAGAAGAACCAAGAGTATGCCTTGGTTGCTATGCGAGCGACCTAAAGACTGGGATGGATTAGCGTGGAGTCGACGATTATTGTTTTTGCCCTGGATAGCGCGTCGTCGACTACCTACCATCTTTAGTCAATCGTGTACGTATGTAAAGGCAGAGAACTCCCAACAGACCATATACTTGCTATCGAGTTATGGGTGAGGTTGGCCAATAGGTAAGTGGGGGCATAGTGGGGCCGGGATGTAGTTCTCATACATGATTTTTCTTGGATTGCCTTTCAGTAGTTGAGGGAGGGGTCACGTGGGACCATAGCCACGGATACAAAAAAACGGACCTTGATTTCTGCATCAGTAGACTACTTAGAGCTCCCGACTGAGTTCCGTATTTCTCGATTTGCACTGGCACGGAACTCGGATGGCACATTGAGATACATGTGCGTCTAGACATGGAAAACGATTCACGATTTATACGTGGTACAAAGGGCGTGGTTGACGGGTGGCATAATCCCTAGTGGTCCTAGGTGGCTAAAACCCAAACCAAGTTACGGAAACGTTCATTAGGTAGCATAATCCCTAGCGGTCCTAGGTGGCATAAATCCTAAGTGAACACGCGATAGTTCATGGTAAGAAAACATAACCAGATCAAGGGTAGCAGTCCAAGACAACATCAAGGATAAAATGGTACTACGTTGAGGTAGTATAGATTTACATGGGAAAGCCCGTACGGCCTACAGCAAAGGACTGAACTTATACATGGAAAGAAACATACGAGTTGGGAAAACCTACATATGTCATATATTAAGTTGACATGGACCATTACATGACATTGAGCAAGGGACATTCATAATTAATACACGATGCGGGTTGGGATACTAGTACGAGAGGTGCAGAGCAAATATACATGTTTGAACCATGAGAAATATACTTGATAGTAACCTCGGGATGTTATACACGATAGATACCTTGGGATAGTATACTTGATAAAAACCTAACGATGTGATACCTTGACTTATCTTGACACCGTAATTTATCATGATACCTTAGTTTATCTTGATACAGTAGTTCAGCCTATTATTTTGGTTTAGCTTATCTATCTTGTAGTCATCCTTATGTTTACTTTCAGTTTATGCATGTCATGTTACCTTTACCTATTTTTATACTGGAAGTAGATAGGACTTACCAGTCTTTATGACTGACCCCGTTTTGTTTCGCCTCTTTGTCTTCCATTCCCCCCCCCCAAGGTTTTTAGGGAGGAAACACTGTTGTTTAGTTCGGACCTCTTCTGCTTAAAGGTCATCATATATGGCTTGGACTTCTTTTGGCTATGGCGGCTTTACCGGTTTGTTTTGGGGAATAATTTATGGAAAGGTTTTATGCTTCTTTACTATCTGCAAGACAGGTTTCTATGTACTCTAATGTAAAAGGCTTTTGACCTTACTATTTTATAAAGTAATGAAATTTGTTTTACTTCCGCTGTTTTATATGTTCTGTCTTGTAATATTTCTGTGCATGTTTACCAATAATGCCCCTCCAAACCTAGTGCATTCCTTTGTGAGTGACCCTGGCGGAGGTGGGGTGTTACATTTGGTATCAGAGCAGAAGGTTACCAGACTGGGCAAAAGTTTTTAAAACCTTCTGAAAACTATTTGAGAAACCGTTTACAAAGAAGCATTTTTCAAGAAAAGTTTTTAAAGGCTATTCCCCAAAATCCATTAGCACTATCCTTTGTTTCCTTGATTGAATCTCTTTTCCTTTCTTTCCTCCATCTGTAGTCACAGTAGTTTTAACTGCGACTAATCCTTGTCTAGCTACGAAGTGTTTTCCGTGAGATGGAGGTGGTTCTCGAGAGGCCTGTTACCGTGTTACAAGGAAGGGTAATAAGAGCAAGGATAAAGGACACGGACGTAAGGATAAGCAACTTGTTGGTATGGATTAGTCCATGAAGGAAGACAAGGACAAGATCCGCGAGAGGGCAATTGTTTGCTCTCACTCCTATCGTACCTAAGAGGGATGGTATCGTTTCTGTTAAAGGTTTAGCCTTTCTTTTCTATCATCCCATCCAGACTTTGTTTTGATCATCGCATCATTTAAGTCTGCTTCGATAGTTAAGTCTCTGCACCTTAGTACTAGCATGGTAGAAGATCCCACTTTTGTCCCAAAATCTGGTTGGAGAGTCGGTCCATTTATTCATGACTTGTTTGGAATTGAGAGTGTAAATGCCAAGTGTTGAGATTAGAAGCAATGCTTCTATTGTTGAGCTATGGATGGATTCTAGGGATGAAGTGGTTATCCAGTAAGGGATGCCATTCTCGGTTTTGAAAGGAGGGTAGTTAAACTCTTAACTTGCCTTGGTAATACCCTCGAAGTCTCGTGTAACCTTATGAGTTCTGTCATGGTTAGTTACCTAGAATCTCTTGATGCATTTATCGGAAATCTCTGATCCGATCAAGTAATGTTCGCCAATAAGGCGGATGTTTCATTCTGCTTAAGCATGGGCTGTAGGAATCACCGTAGTAAGTACACCGGGCAACATGGCTGGCAACGGTTGTTTTCAAGAGAAAGCTCTTCTGCGTGGAATACCTCTTAGTAGGTAAACAAGATCCAAGATTCGCTAGTGAATTGTTGGAAAGCTTGCATGAAACCATGAGTACGCAGCTATGGTTGAGCCAAGTATTCTAGAAAAGAATAAGTGAAAGTGAAACGAGAGGCGACAGTGAAATGAGTTCCAGCTCATACCTTGGAAATAGGAATCAAGGAGCTACGAAATCATGAAGTCAAAGGCGGTCAAGGCACAATGGAATTAAGCTCATGGAAATGCGGCTTAGACGCGCGCATCATGTCTCTTTTTAAGAGTATATCTTTGATCCTTGGTTCACCTGTAGAGCTTACTTGCATGCTATCGCTTGGTGGATATCCTCTCGGTCCTGTTTCTGTTACAAACCCTGTAAGGAGTTTGTCTTGTTTATCTCCTCGATCCTATCTTGGGAACCTTAGGTAGAACTCTATGGATGTAAATATGTATTTGAAACATGTTATGATTGATATGGTTGCAAATGGTTGCAAGTGGTAGCTCGTGGATGCGCGAATACACATTAGATACTAGATTGACGCGGTCACGTTTCATGTTGCATATGCACGAGTATTTATACTTGTTTACGGGTGAAATTGAATGTGTTGTCATGCGGATGTTGCATATGAATGAATGGTTGTGCACGCATATAGTGTTTATGTGACTAGGACTATTTGCATACATGTTGGATTCATGGCACTAAACATACTTTGCATTAGAAAGATCATTCAGGCCTGATCATTAGCATTAGCTAAGGAGCATATACACACACGTTCTGCATATGTTCATATGGCATTAGAAATCGTCTAAGGAAAATGGTTGCCTGTGGGTGATGTTTTGAGTAGATGGATGATGGATGGTAGGATACGTTCTTCCTAACTTGGAGATTTCGGGGACGAAATCCTTAAAGGAGGGGAGAATGTAACAACCCGAAATTTAACAACGTGTTAAAACAAGAATCAAGGCAGAATTAAAATATAAAATCTGAATTAGGAGAAACGGGTTGCGCCATTACGTTCGTCTCGGAAAAATACGCGAAATAGAGTTATAAGTGTTGTACTCTGATAAGTGCTATTGTATACATAACTGTTATATTTCAAAGTTATGTTATATATTATATGTTATTCGTTCTGTTGTGAGGTTCGTGTTACTCTGATGTTGTGTTCTTCTTCTTCTTCTATTCTAAGTTTCTATCTTATCTATCCTCACCCTCTAATTTCTTTCATTAATTACCAAGATTTTTCGATGTTTTGGTTATCGACATCGAGTTTATGTCGATAACCAAAGTCGCCAAAAATCCGGGTCGTTACACAACCTCTCTCCCCTCTCCTCCTTCCTCCGCCTCTCCTTCCACCATTGGCAAAAAAGCTCAAACCCTAGCCCCAAAGCAAACAAAATCCGCCGTAGGCCCCACCGCGCCTAGCCACGCCTGCCCCGCCACCTGCAGCCCCAATCCCGACCATCCCCAACCACCACCTCCGCCTATGGGCCCCTCCACAAATAAAAATCCAATTTTTATAATTTTAAAGGTTTGCAATTCAGTCCCTGAATTGTTTTGTCCCATAACTCCCAATCCGAGCGCTTCTGAACAAAACCCCACACTGCCTAAGTTGAAGAGCACACTCTCCTCTTCGATTTGAGTATATGGAAGTCATATTTTGGATTGCGGAGTTGTTCAGAAAACGCGTCCAAAGTCTACTGTCCAATTTATGTAATTTCGCGAATTCTGGCGAATTGGAGCATTTTCGGGAAAAATTCCATTAGGTGAAAGTTGTCCAGAATGGCGTGCTTACGCTAAAAGAAAAGATGATGAAGATTAAAACTCATCTGCAAATTCTGGAACCAGAAGAATAATTCAGAACGTCAGAAACACACGGCGGAGTGGATCCCTATGTGAGAACTCCTTCTCACTCAAACTTTTTCTAAATTTAAATATATACTAAGTTGCAGACGGGGCTTAGTAGCTCCTGACACCGTCGTCCACAGACCATGGACGACTTGTTTATTGTGTTGTGGAAATTGATTGTGATTGTGATGTGAGTGGAAAACAAAATATTTGAACAATAAAAATATCATTTTTATTGTATATATAAACTATATAAAATAGTCATGTGTTGAAATAAATCTTCATCTTCAAATCAGACGATTTGTTTATCTACACCTATTTAACTAATCTTGATTGGGACGATAATTTTTACACGTCGCCCAACTGCAAAAATAATAATCAATATTTGTTGTTTGAAAACCCCACGTGGGTATTGGGATGATATTTGACATACACAGATCCCAATAATTAGTGGTATGCCGATGGATTGACAGACTGTATAAGCGTTATTTATTTTAATTCTTATACAGCAGTAGAAGGCACTCTGGATGATGGTTGATTGTATATCATTGTTATTATATACATGTGTTGTATGGAATCCATATAAATAACATCATATGGTAATTGAATGGGTCTCATTCCAAATTTGGAAAATAACGAATATTTTAAAATAATATTAAGAAGAAGGAATAAAAATATTCTTGTGTTGAATAAAATATAAAAACCATTAAAAATATTCATGTGTTGAATAAAATATAAAAACCATTAAAAATATTCATGTGTTGAATAAAATATAAAAACCATTAAAAATATTCAGGTGTTGAATAAAATATAAAAACCATTAAAAATATTCCTGTGCTGAATAGAAGTCGTATTGATTAGATTTAGGCCATTTGGACGCGAACAATATTTATATCTATTTTATTCATTTTTATAATGAATATCGAATAGGAAATTATTTCAAAATCAGATGTGTTGAAAATATTATCATTTATATATAATGATATAGAATATTCAATTTTGGTTTAAAATTGAAAAAGAAGTTGGAATCGATTTTAAAACGAATTTATAAAATACGTTTTGGACGAAATATAATATATATATATATATTATATTTAATGGCCTGAATAAAACGCGCCGAGCAGCGACCGTTCACGAATTTCGACCATTGACTTCGAATTGACATTAAGGGAGATCCAACCGTCGGATTCTCCTAAAACCAAAACCGTTAGGTTCGTATCGAAAAGAGATTTCCAACGAATATAAGAGATTTGAAATCTAACAGTTGGATTTGGAATTATGTCCAAATCAAATTTGGAAAAGGTCAATATGGATGCGGTTCGATGGCCGTTAGTGGAAATTGACTGTACGGGCCTTGATAAAATTATTAAAAATATTAATAATTTGTGTAAAATCAAAATAAATGATTCGGAAAGAATTTGGATGAAAAATTCCAAAATTGAAAAGATAAAAATATATTTTTATCGAAATGAACTAGTTATTAACTAGATAAATTGGATTGAGAATGGGTTTTAATATAACCAAAATTTCCAATATATGAGTTGGAGTGGATTTGAATCGAAATTATCTTTGGAATATTTTGATATTGGATTTTGTGATTATACGGATATTGTGGAGGAATTTGGAAGATATATCTATCGTTATTCCTAATACGATATTTGTTGATTTGAGAATTTGATATTGAATATAAGCCGATATAATTTCTATTCAGAGCCTTGTATTTAATATCAAATTGGATTTTGGGTTTGTCGTGAATGGTGTCTTAAATAACACTATTTTTAAACCCAGTTGAGAAATGAATAAATCTTTTAATTAAGATTTAGTGAAATTTTCCAATTAATTAATATTTAATTGGAATTGAATAAAAGAATTGGATTTTGGGTTTGTCGTGAATGATGTCTTCATTAACACTGTTCTTAAACCCCGTGTGAAAAGAATAAATCTTTTAATTAAGATTATTAGAGTTTCCAGTTAATTAACATTTAATTGGAATAAAATAGAATGTGAATTGGGTTTATCGTGAACTGTGTTTTTAACGACATTCGTTCTTTAACCAGATTTACAGTGAAATGTGATTTGGAATTTATAAATCTTGTAGTTAAGATTTAAGGGAAATTTTCCAAAGAAATGTTTTCAATTTAATAAAATAAATTGGAATGGAATGGAATTCGATTTGGTAATAATCGAAGTGAACTTCAATGGAGGAAGACTGTTACTATATATGGAATTTAAAAGGCTTTGTCGTTATTCCATTTATATTATCGGTTGGATATGGAAGTTTATATCGATTATATATATTGATCTGTTTTCCGTAAAGATTCCATTGTTAATGGAATGTGATTTTGGGTTTATCGTGAACTGTGTTTTAAATGACATTAGTTCTTTAACCCAGTTAAGGATAAGATTAATTTATTAACTTTGAATAATCATTAAGTAAAGATTTTTGGAGATTAAAACTGAAATAGAGTTTTAATGAATCTTTAATTAGATTGGAATGAGGATGAGATAATTAAATTTATCGAATCCAAGAAAAGATCGAGAATGGAGTACCACCAGTTTTACTCCAGGCGATAGTTAAATCTTTAATAAGATTTGAATGAGAAATGGTAATTAATTTTACCAATAACATTGTGGGTGTTAGATATGAAGTATTACCCGTTTTGCTTCATAGGATAAATATCTTGGGATTGGGAAATTAAATAAATGATTACTTTGGTAAGGTTCGCTAATCCCGACTAGTTTGGAAAACCTTAATTAGGTTTACATGTGAAAAGAATATTTGAATAAAAGAATATCCTGAATTGGAATGAGGCGTATGTTGTGTTTGTGTAGCACTTGTTTATAATATATGCGTGCTATTCGGAAAGACCGAGTTTATCCCATTCTGAATAACCGATTCGACGATAAGTCGACGATGAAGACAGTGGTTGAAGACCGGAGGTCTTCACATCGTTTGGATGATTACTGATGTCTTGATTGGGCTATACACCCAAGACAAGGTAATAAGTGGTGATCGCCCAGACGTACTTGGAGCTAACCGGATATGCGAGGACCTCTCTCCTGTATTGGACATATGGGACGAGGAATAAGGTGCCTTCGGTTTCGTTCAGACCCAGAACGGACTTGTAAATTGATGTATGTCTGACATTAGATTCCATTCTGTGTGATTGATAGACATCAGTTACATGGCGTGAATTGACTATGTGGCATGCTGAGATGCAAATGACCAAGGCTTCTGTTGAAAAGCAAAGTCTTGTGTTTGATGATCAAAGAACGGCTTTAATATAGCATAGCTTTGTGTATAGCATTAATTCACGAGCCTCACACCCTGGTGTGAACCAGAAATGGGAGAGGACCTCAGGGAGGACATGTTTCTTTCTAGCTAGAGGTGGTGTCAGGGTTTTGCAGGCCCTGACATTTATCTATTTTTACCTATATGGTTGTTGGATTGCGAGGCGCCTCAGATATATCGGTCACTACGGAACCGATTGATATTGAGTCATCTGGCTCAGTTACGCCCCAAGGGAGGGGAAACGTATTGTTCAGGCATTATAATCCACCTTAGCACTTCGAGTGGACCGGCCCTGACGATCCAGGTGCAGTTGTGGCTATATCCTGAGGCTCGGGCTAGAGAGTCTCGAATCGGTAAGGACGATTCCTAGCCTTGGTTCACAGATGTAAATCCAACTTCCAATACGTGACTTTGCGGTTTTAATTTTAGAACTAGTATGGCGACATGATATATGTTACCCATGTCGTCTATGATTGATACATTTATTTTTAAAGTAATTTTGACACTATACACTTATAGTATTAGCAAAATGATTTGTTTTAAGCGTACAAAGTATATTTGGCTATTATAAGGTAAAACTCTATCCTCTGGTTTGTGTTGCATTGTGTGATGGTACCTGAGTGACTAAGTCTTATAATAGCTTCATTTTCTTTATTTAGCTTTGCGGCGTTTGTTATATGCACTGGTATTCTTGGGGTTAAACCCGTTCCGTGTTATACGACGTGGTCCCTTGATTTACCCAACTTTAAAATAAAGACTAATAACTATTTTAGTTCTCACACCAGTAACATGACTATCCTGGAGTTTATTGTTTTAACCTAAACTTTGGGTGCACCTGTTTTCCACTTAGGCAGCAAGTAGTTTTGGTTTTGCAGATATTATATTCACAGGATCCTAGTTTACAGCTGAAGCGATATTCGGAAAGATCTGTATCTGTGTATTTTTTTTAGTTGTGTTATGTATTATTTTCCGTTGCTATGTAATGTATTTTAATCTCTGATATTTTTCTATTGTATATTATTCATCATACTCTGTTATATTCTTGTACTCTGATGTATTGTTGTAATAGCAATGAAATGTTCTTCTCTTTATGTTCCGATTTGTCGTGTTCTCAATTCAATCCAGTCTTTCCTTTACGGGGAAGTTTGGGTCGTTAAACGTCTCAGAAGAAAGGATAATCGTAAGACCGATCCACACATAAATACGGATGGCTCTTACCTTACGATAACCCAAAACATTTTTAAAACAATATTATTTTGATATTATAATAGTGTCTAATGCAAATAAATAACCATCTAGCAGAACGCTTGCATCTTACGCTCCACATATATAATATACAATCAAAAACCGCAGGCTCTTATTGGGTAATGGATTTCCAACTATGACAAGGTATGGAACCACCTTCCAATCAGTGTACTCTAGAGGGGATACACTGGAGTTCAACAAGAACATCTTGCAACTCAGCCATACATGACCGGCCATTCATTTCTCTTGAATGTTCCGAATATATTGTAACCTTACAGTTGGTATACCAACATAACCGTTCCTGGGAGATACAGATGCAAAAGAAGTAGCAAATATGAATATTCTCTAGATGATGACAATATACCCTAATTGGCTACTATCCAGTTAGGCATGTTGCCTGCCCGATTTTTTGTCATTTCTCGGTTGATGAGGCTTGAGGTCATAGCGTATCCTTTGACAGATCACACGTTTATTTACTTTGAATGTCACATCGTCATACCCGCCAAATCACGAATTGATTTCTCCAAAAATACCAAGGGTATAAAACTAAGAGAAACAAATTCCTCCGCCACCAAACATGAATACTTTGAATAGGTCAACTTACGCGATTTATTAGATGTACTGTAACAACCCGAAAAATCTGGGCCAGTTTAAAATTTTGAATTTGGCGATTTTGACGAATTTTGACGTTAGAATAACGTAGTTGTTGAAAATTGACACTGAACTTTGACTGAATGTACAGAGTGCAAAACATAACGGATTTTAGCGAAATGAAAATTATCTAAATCTGTTAAGAAATATCTTTCCAACGAATCTGAAAAATCAAGATTTCATAGCGGAAACCAAAAGTTATGGCCAAATGAACTGTCAGTGCAGAATTCAGAATAAACGTGGCACGAACACAGAACTTTGACTGAACGCACAAGATGCAAAACATAACGGATTTTGGTGAAACCAAAAATATATAAATCTACTTGGAAATATCTTTCTAATGAATCAGAAAGATTGAAATTTCATAGCGGAAATAAAAAGTTATGGCCAGTCGAATATTCAGTGTAGATTATAAAGAAAATATAGTGTTGACCCTGAACTTTGACTGAGCACACAGGATGCAAAATATAGCGGATTTTGGCGAAACCAAAAGTGTTTGAATTTATTAGAGTATATCTTTCCAACGAAGCTGAAAAATTGAAATTCTATAGCAGGAATTGAGAGATATGGTCAGTTGAATATTTTGAACAGTCAATTTAGAATAGATATGGCCCTTAAAAATAGAAATTTTGCAAACGACCTCCGTTTTCGACGAAACCACTTTTGTTGGGTCTGGGAGGTCAATTTATTGCTAGGTTCCAAGTTCAAAATTTTTGAAATTAATATGTGTGAGTGGCAAAAGAAAACATGTTTTGTAATTTTAATTTGAATTGGATCAACCCGAAAAAGTCCATTTTTCAAACGGTCTCCAAATTCGACGAAATCAGTTTTTTTATGACCGTATAGACAAAACAAAGCCAAATATATATTTTTTGGAATTTTTAGAGTTAGTATGTGGCCGTGGCAAATTAAAATGTACGTTCAAATTCAAATTTGAATGTTTTATATATTAATTTGAAGAAAAACTGACTGAAACAGTCGAATTTGCCTATGAAACATATTCCATTGTGTATGAGATGGGGGTAATTAGCTAGGGACGACAGTCGTTGGGTTTGAATTGGAATTCGTGGGGAGAAAGGGTATTTTTGGATTTAAGAGAATTTAAAAAATAAAATAAAAACAAGGGACAATCATCGTTCAAAACCATTTCTCTCTCTTCCCGTAACGCATCAGAAGCGAACGACGACCAGTGCTCCTCCTTTCTCCCCTCTTTTTTTTCCAAGCCGCTCAGTAAAATCACGAGCTCCTGTGGGGTTTTTTGAAGAAGGTACTCCAAGCTCCAAATCCGAACCAACCACACCCTCTATCGTTCATTCTACAGCGAGAATGAGCTCGTCAAAGATCCGAACTTCAACTCGCCGTCGCCCCCTCCTGAGCAGATGGAAGTGGGCCCCTCCCTCAGGCGCGGGTGCGCGACTCCAAGCCCGTCGACGTGGTAAAGGCTGATCGTAACATCGTGCTTCGGAATGGGAGAATTCGCGAACCCTAGTTTTGAACATCGAGCTGAGAGGTACGGTTTAGTTTATTTAAACTGAACTTAACACTTTAAATCCGTCGCGAAAGTCGATTGATTTCTAAAAATTGTATTTTTTTCATTTGTGGTTGAAATTCAGTGAAACAAGAGACAGCGGGACCGCAAGGACGCTCTCTACATTCTAGAAGCGTTCGAGGATTTTTCTGAGCTCGCTACTATTTTTTGCAAAGCAACAAACCAATGTGAGAACTCTAAATTCAAAATGTGAATAAAAACGTGTAAGTTATATAAGCGAAGTATAAATTATATACGCATTGTATACCTCCTGTACAATGTGTTGTATAAGTTATATGAGCGATGTATAAATTATACAAGCATTGTGTGAAACATATATGCGTTGAAATGTGTTGAAATGGACGTGAAATTGTAACAACCCGAAAATCTGGGCCAATTTAAAATTTTTGAAATTGGCAATTTTAGTGAATTTTGAATATTTTAAATAGATTATTTTAAATAATATCGACAGAAAATTTATTTTGAATAGAATTCGAACGTATATTTTATATACGTCGTCGTTAGAATATAAATATTTATTTATACATATATAAAAGGAATTGAAAATGGCGCGGTAGTTCGATAATTCAATTTCAAACTTCAAATGAATGTACAGGATTCAAAATAAACCGGATTTTAGCGAAACCAAAAATAATAGAATCTAATTGAGAATATCTTTCCAACGAATCCGAAAAATCAAAATTTCATAGCGGGAATCAAAAGATATGTCCAAATGAAAATTCAGAATAGTCGCTATGGAATTTTGGCCCTTAAAAATAGCCATTTTGCAAACGACCTCGGATTTCGACGAAAACCCTTTTGTAGGATCCAAAATGTAAAGTTATTGCTAGATTCCAATTTTCATAATTTTTCGAATTAATATGTGAGCATGGCAAAGGAAAACGCGTTTGACCAGTTTTAGTTGATTTTAATCGACTGGAAAATGGCCATTTTTCAAACGGTCTCAGAATTCGACGAAACTAGTTTTGTTAGGACCGTATCGTCAATACGAAGCCAGAAAATATTTTTCTGGAATTTTTCGTGTTAGTATGTGACCCCAGTAAATTGAAATGCGCGTTCAAATTCAATATATAGAATTATATGTTGATTTTGACGAAAACTGATCGAAACGATCGAATCAGCTTAAGATACATACCACATTGTGTTCGGAATGGGGGTAATTAGCTAAGGACGACAGTCAGTGAGTCTCGTTTGGGGTTCGAAATAAAAAAAGTTGCTTTTTGGAAATAAATAAATTAAAATATATTTTTATTTAAGCCTTAACCTTACCCCCTCCTTCTATTCTCCTAGTCAACGCAAAAACAAAAGAAAAAAAACAACAATGAACCCTCGATCTCGTTCAGCGCGCCCTAGTGCCGCCGTGGGTGATTGATCCCCTCCCCCTCGCCAGTGCCATCTTCGGCAGCGCCCCTCTCGCGCCTCACCCCTCCACTCGAGACCCTCCCCATCGCAGAAATCGCCACCAACGCACCTCCTAGGGAGCACCGTGCCACCCTGAAGCCACCATCGACGACCGCCAACGAGCAACTTCCCCCCTCCCCTGTTTGACTTTCATCAGCACCTCCTCGCTGGGGAGCCGACGCCTTTGCCTCCTTCCGAAACCTAGATCCAAAATACTGTAAGTTTCTTTTCTGATTTTAAATCCAATAGAAATTTAGGATTTTAGTTAATGAAAACATATGTAATAGCATTAATTTATTTTCTGATTTTAATTATAAATAGAGCATTGTTTATAAAAAAAGTAAAAATAGCTTATGTTTTTAAAATGTAAGTAGCTTTGTCTTTAATATATAAATATATGTTGTTTTAAAAATATAAAAGGATTAGATTTTATACGAAGGAAGATTTGATTTTTATTACAGAAAAAAATTCGATTTTTAATTATATAAATATATTTGATTTTCTTTTTATATATATATGAAGTGTGGTAAAAATAGGATCTTTGACATGTAAACACCGTATTAGGAATGCGATTTTTATCCATTTAGCGTTGATGTAAAAATGTGATTTTTATATATTGAATAGCAAAGTAAAAATCGATTTTTATATATTGAATAGCGAAGTAAAAATTCGATTTTTATATATTGAATAGCAAAGTAAAAATTCGATTTTTATATATTGAATAGCGAAGTAAAAAATCGATTTTTATATATGTAGTGAATACGGATGATGAAGATGACAGAAGAAGAAACGGCGAAGATTTCTACATAAGAAGAGTCGTGGGATTGGATTAGCAATTCAGTGAGAACTCCTCACCTTTAATTTAATTTTCTAGTTAAAAATATATACTAGGATGCAGACGGTGTTTAGTAGCACCCGACACCCGTCGTCCACAGACCATGGACGACTTGTATGCTTGATTGTTTGATTTTGATGTGTAGCTGATTGTGTGTTGTGATGTGAAATGCAATAAAAATATTTATATAGTTAAAAATATTTTTATAGTTAAAAATAGAATTTTTAACATGTATATGAAATGAAATAAAAATAAACAAATCGGATGATTTGTTTATATACACACATTTGACTGATATTGATTGGGACGATAAATTTTACACATCGCCCAACTGCACAAATAAAATCTGTGTTTGATTGTTTGAAAACCCCACACGGGTATTGGGATGATATATGACATACACTAGTCCCAATAATTAGTTGTATGTCGATCGATTGATGGACAGACTGTTATGAGCATTAAATATTTATATTTGATGCTTATACAGTGTAGAATGCACTTTGGATGATGGTTGATTATTTATCGATGTTATTGTATTCATGTGTTGTAGAAATTCCATATAATTAACATTATATGGTAATTGTTTGGGCCTCATTCCATATTTGAAATAGAAATATTTGAAATAGAAATATTTGAAAGAGAATAGTTGAAAATAGAAATATATGAAGCCGTGTTGACTAGATTGACGCCATTTAGACGCGAACGATATTTATATCGATTTTATTCATTTTATAATGAATATCGAAAGTGATTTCAAAATCTGATATTTTGAAAAGAATTAGAATTCGAATTGAAATTAAATAAAAATGAATTCGAATTAAATTGAATAGAATTGAAATCGAATTGAATTGAAATCGATTTGAAATGAAATTAAAACGAATTTATATTGGAATATTCAATTTGGACAAGAAATTGAATATGAAGTTGAAATCGTTTCGAAAACGAATTTAAAACAATTTATAAAATACATTTTAAAAGGAAATCGACGAAGTATATATTACATATATAATATAATGGCCTGAATAGAACGCGCCGCGCAACGGCAGTTCGCGAATTTCGACCATTGACTTCGAATGGATATTGCGGGAGATCCGACCGTCGGATTATCCTAAAACTGGAACCGTTGGGTTCGTATCGAAAAGAGCTTTCTAACGAATATTAGAAATTAGAAATCTAATGGCTGGATTTGGAATTATGTCCAAATCAAATTTGGAAAAGGTCGCTGTAAGTGCAGTTCGTTGGCCGTTGATGGAAATCGACTGTACGGGCCTTGATAAATTATTAAAAATAGTAATAATTTGTGTAAAATCATAAGAAATGATTTGTGAAGAATTGGGATGAAAAACTCCACATTTGAAAAGATAAAAATTAGATTTTTATCGAAATGAACTAGTTTTGAACTAGAATAATAATTCATTTATTTTTAAAATAAATAAATTGGATTTGAAATGGTTTTGAAAATAATCAGAAATTCCAATAATTGAATTGGAATAGATTTGAATCGAAATTGTCTTTGGATTATTTCGATGTTGGATTTCGTGATTATACAGATATTGTTATGGAAATTTGAAAGATATATTTATATCGTTATTTCCAATACAATATTTGTTGGTCGTAGAATTTGATATTGAATATAAGCCGGTATATTTTCTATTCAGAGCCTTGTATTTAATATCAAATGTGATTTGGGTTTGTCGTGAATGGTATCTTCATTAACACTGTTCTTGAACCCAGTTGAGAAAAGATTAAATCTTTTTATGTAGATTTAATGAAGTGTACCAATTAAATAATATTTAATTGAAATTGAATTGATATTGATTTTTGGGTTTATCGTGAACAGTGTTTTTAAATAACACTTGTTCTTTAACCCGATAATTAATGGAATGTGATTTTGGGTTGTCGTGAACGGTATCTTCAATAATACTGTTCTTAGACCCAAAGAAGTTAAGAAAATCAGAAACTAACTGGAGATTAGTTAAGTTGAATGGTTTCTGGGGTATTGATCTGATGTTGGTTTCGGCCTTCGGGGTTAATACTTAGAGAATTGCTCACTTGCTAATTTACGGTTAGGGACTGATTGAAATGTGATGAGATTTTGGGGTTTATCATGAACCGTGTTTTAAATGACGCTGATTCTTTAACCCAGTCACAGATTAAAACTAAGTGGAGTTTTAATGAATCTTTAATTAGATTGAAAAGATCGAGAATGGAGTATCACCAGTTTTGCTCCAGGCAATAGTTAAATCTTTAAATAGATTTAAACGTGAAATGGTAATGGAATTTACTGATAACACCGTGGTGTTAGATATGAAGTATGACCAGTCTTACTTCATAGGATGAATAGGTTGGGATTGGGAAATTAAAACAAATGATTACTTCGGTAAGGTTCGTTAATCCCGACTAGTTGAATCGATATTCAAAGGAAGATTAAAGAATAAATTTAAAGGAATTTATCTTTGATAAAATTAATGGGAACCTTTCCCTAAGAATGTGAAATTTAGAAATTAACTGTCGGTTAGCTAAGTAGAATGGTTTTCTGGATATTGATCTGATGTTGGTTTCGGCCTTCGGGATTAATATTTGGGGAATTATTCTCTTGATTAATTTACGGTTAGTGACTGATGAACTGGAATGAGGCGTATGTTGTGTTTGTGTAACACGTATTTATTATATACGCGAGTTATTCGGAAAGACCAGGTTTATCCCATTCTGAATAACTGTTACGACGATAAGTCGAAGATGAAGACAGTGGTTGAAGACCGGAGGTATTCACGTCGTTTGGGTGATTACTGATGATCTTGATTGGGATGTACACCCAAGAAGATGGAAACAGTTGGTGATCGTCCGGACGTACTTGGAGATCGATGGATATGCGGGGTACTAGGTGCCTCCAGTTTCGTTCAGACCCAGAACGAACTTGTAAATGGACTGTGTGTCTGACATTGGATTTCATTCTGTGTGACTGATATCGGTTGCATAGAGTGGTTTGCCTGTGTGGCATGCTAAGAAGCAAATGATCAAGGCTTCTGTTGAAAAGCAGAGTCTTGTGGTTGATGATCGAAGCACGGCCTTTGTGACGTAGCTTTGTGTAGCGTTAATTCGTGAGCCTCACACCCCGGTGTGAACCAAAACGGGAGAAGGACCTCAGGGAGGGCATGCGTTTCTTTCTAGTTAGGAGTGGCGTCAGTGCTTAAACAGGCTGACGAGTTTGACTCATGTGGTTGTTGGAATTGGAGGCGCCTCGGTTTGATCGGACGATCCGGGTCCGATGGAGTCATTCATTGGCTCATTTACGCCCCATAGGGCGGGGAAACGCAGTGTTCAGGAATTTTAATCCAAATTGGTGGACCGGCCCTAACGATCTAAGGGTCGATGCGCTCTGACCCTGAGACATGGGCTAGATTGTCTCGAAGTCGGTGAGGACTATCCTTTGCCTCGGTTCACAGATGGAAATCCAACTTCCAAATACGTGATATTTGCGGTTTTGATTGTAGATCCTAGTATGGCGACATGATATATGGTACCCATGTCGTCTATGATTGATACTTATGATATGAAATTGTTTTTGACACTATACACCTATAGTAGTATCAAATATCTGTTTTAAAACGTATCAAGCATGCTTTGGCTATTATAAGGGAAAACCCTATCCCCCGGCTTGCGTTGCATTGTGTGATAGGACCTGGGTCTTATAATAGCTTCATTTTTCTTTATTTAGCATTGCGTTGTTGTTTTATGCACTAGTGTTCTTGGGAGGAAACCCGTTCCGTTTTATACGGCGTGGTCCCTTGAATTACCTAACTTTAAAAATAAAGATTAATAACTGTTTTAGTTCTCACACCAGTCCCATGACTAACCTGGAGTTTATTGTTTTAACCTAAACTCTGGGTGCCCCTATTTTGGCACGGGCAGCTAGTAGTTTTGGTTTTGCAGATTTATATTCACAGGATCCTGGTTTACAGCTGGAAGGATATCCGGAAAGCTTTGTATCCGTATATCTCCTTCAATTGCGTATTGTATTATTTTCCGCTGCTATGAGTTTAAATGTAATTAAAATCTCTGATATTTCTGTGTAATATTTATTCATTTATACTCTATATATTCTTGTAATCTGTTGCATTGTTGTAATTAGCAATGAAATGTTCTTCCGTCCGCGTTCTATTTTGGCTTGTTCTCAAAACAATCAGGCGTTTCGAACGGTCTGGGTCGGTTTAGCGACTGATTCGGATCGAGTGGAATTCCCGGTCGTTACAGAAATATACTTATATATATATATATACACACACTCCCCTCGTCCACAAACCATGGGCGATATTTATTGATTGTGATGTGTGGAAGTATTCGTGTGTTGGAAAGTATTCATGTGTTGAATAAATATTTTTGATGATAAAAATATCATTTTTATCATGTGTATGACTCGCTAAAAATACACAAGTATTGAATAAATATTTTTGATGATAAAAATATCATTTTTATCATGTATATGACTCGCTAAAAATACACAAGTGTTGAATAAATATTTTTGATGTAAAAATATCATTTTTATCATGTATATGACTTGCTAAAAATATACAAGTGTTGAAATAAAAATTTGTTTGTTATGAAGATTATTTTTAACATGTATAAGAACTAAATAAAATAGTCATGTGTTGAAATATATTTTAGTTCGCTAAAAATATCATGTTTTAAAAGAAGTATGAAGTGTTAAGATAACCACTTGTTCAAATAAATATCCGTGAGTTAAAAATATTAATTAGTTGGCTAATAATGTGATTTTCAGCTTGTGTATGCAACATTGGAATGGATGGTAACACCAAACCAAATCGAATCAAATATGGAATTGAATTGAAAATAGAAGAGCGTTTAGAATTGCATACATATACATGTATATCTATTGAACAGGTTATAGCAAAGAGGCTAGAGAAGAGGAATAAAATTTTATGCTCGACAAATAGGTACATATTTCCTGTTTTGCTTGGGTATGGATGATTTTATGAGCCGATTGGCTAGCTGCTTGGCCGTTTCTTTTTCTTTTGGATTGGTGAGGGCTATGGGAGGCTATTAGAAATATCCCGATGCTCCCCGTACAAAGGAGGTTATGGCGAAATTTTCCGAAATTTAAAGGCATTAGTGAAATATTTGAAGTGAAAACGATATAGAAACCGTCAAATGAATTATATATATATATATATAAATATAAATTAAATTAAAATGAATCGAGCCCGTGCAGTTCGCGTTTTGAAATTGTAACTTTAAACGATTATAACAAAAAAATCCGACCATCGGATTTTGACGAAACTGGAACCGTTGGGTCCGCTTTTGAGAGATCTTTCCAACGATATAAACTTTGTTAAGATCTAACGGTTAGATTTTCAGATATGTGTAAAACAAATTAAAAAAAACAGCGCCAGTGCCACGGCACGACCTGAAACGTCGTTTAATTAAATTGGGCCATTTTTAAATAAATAAAAATGGCGAAAAATCGTTATAAAATATTATAAGCGATATGGAATGAAAATAAACCAATTTTACTTGGTTTTCTTGGTATTTGATGGTTGAATGTGTTTGACATAAAAATTATACTAAAGAACTGAAATGTGGGTGTCGAATAATTTAACCATGGAAAGAATTGATTTGAATTATAATATACGTGGATTATTTGAAACGGCCGAGTTAATTCTCATTTCAAATAATCGATCGATGATTCGATGTCGAAGAGATGAATACGGTTCAAGATCGACAATCTTCATATCAGATGGATGGGCGCTACTGAGGTTCATGATTGGAGTAGCTACCTTGAAGGGGCTGAAGTAGTAGCTGTCCGGACGTATGTGTTGATTGTACGGATATGCGAGGAATATGGTGCCTCCGGTTTCGTTCAGACCCAGAACGGACTTGTAAATGGACTGTGTGTCTGCCATTGGATTTTGTTCTGTGCTAATTGATCTCTATTAAATATATATCTGTTTGGTGGCAGAGAATTTATTCTTTTTCTTAATGCCCTTCTCTGAGACGTACGAGCTCAGAGGTTATATATCGATGGAAATCAGTCGCATGGAGTGAACTGCCTATGTGGCACGCCTAAGTGGCAGATGATCAAGGCTTCTATTGAAAAGCAAAGTCTTGTGGTTTATGATCAAAGCATAGCCTACGTGGCATAGCTTTGTGTATAGCTTGGATTCACGAGACTCACACCTCGTTATGAGTGAAAAAGGGGATAGTGACTGCAGGGAGAGCACGACGTTTCTTTCTAGCTATAGGTGGTGTCAGTGCTTAAACTGGCTGACATTTATATACTTCTCACCTGTGTGGTAGTTGGAATGCGAGGCGCCTCGGTTTAGGTCCGATAGGACCGGGAAACGTGTGTTCAGGAATAACTAATCCTCAAACGTATGAGAGGACCGACGCTGAAGATCCAGGGGTTACCCAGAGTGTGTAGTCCTGAGGCATTTGCTAGAGTGTCTCGAAGCGGAGAGGAGCTTGCCCCTTTCCTCGACTCATGTTGGAATCCAATTTCCAATACGAAATCACGGATTTGATTGTAGAACTAGTATGGCGACATAGTGGTATGGGTCACTTATGCCGTCTATGATTGATATTTATGATTGAATTTGTTTTTGAAACATATATACACTAGTAATAATATCAAGTGATTTTTCTTTACGCGTATTAAGCATATTTTGGCCATTATAAGGTAAAACTCTATCCTCTAGTTTGCGTTGCATTGTGTGATGGGACTTGAGTCTTATAACGGCCTCATTCTTTCTAAAAAGCATTGCGTTGTTTAGAGATTTACTTTATTACATGCAATGGCAATCACTGGAGTAAACCCGTTCAGCGAAAGTGGCATGGTCCTGTGATTTGCCTTGGCGTTTTTTTTAAACAGTTAAGTAGATTTCTCATACCAGTCCCATGACTGACTCGTAGTTTGTTTCACTTTGCAAACTCGGGTGCCCTTATTTTCACACGAGCAACCTAGTTGACAGGTGACAGGTTATATTTTGGCTTTGCACTGCAGCACGGAGTGCGCTATTGGCTTATATGGCGAAGACTAGATCTCCTTGTATTTTGGCTATTGACATTCCTCCATTGTTATCTTATGTATATGATTACGCTTATGGAGATGTAGACTGATTTACTTCTAGCATGTATTATCTTATGTATATGTACCGCTTATGGCGATGTAGACTGATATCTCTATTATGTCTCACTGTATGTAAATATACCGCTTATGGCGATGTTGACTGATCATTCCCTTTTAAGCACTAAGTTGTATCCTACACTGTGCTACTCTGATGTTATGACATATTATGGTTTCGCTGTCATATTTATGTAAATTATTCTATTTTATGCCTATGCTATTATCTGTACTCTGCTAATGATGATTAATGTGTTATATTCCAATGATTATCCTTAACACCATCGCACGGGGTTTTGAGATCGTCACAGGTGGTTCCATGTCCAAGTCTGGATCATGTACATGCTTCCGTAGCTGAGATACGTGAAATACATCATGTACACCAGGCAATCAGTCAGGTAATTGAACCCTATAAGCAAGAGTTCCAATTCGTTCTAGAATAGGAAATGGTCCAATGAATCTTGATGCCAACTTCCTAGTTTTACAGAATCTGATTACTCCCCTCATTGGAACAACTCTTAAGTACACATAATCACCAACTGCAAATGACACATCTCTTCTTCTCATATCCGCATAACTTTTCTGTCGAATTTGAGCGGTTTTTAATCGTTTCTTGATGAGATCGACTTTGTCCGAAGCATCATGAATCAGGTCGGGTCCCAATACAAGTCCATTTCCAGATTCAACCCAACATGCGGGAGATCGGCATGGTCTACCGTATAACATTTCAAATGGCGACATTCCCAAGCTCGCTTGATAACTGTTGTTGTACGAGAATTCGGCCAAATGCAAATGGTCTTCCCATGATCCGCCATAATCAGTTATACAAGCCCGCAATAAGTCTTCTAAAATACGGTTCACCCTCTCAGTTTGGCCGTCTGTCTGAGGGTGATAAGCGGTGCTTAGATTCAATCTTGTTCCCAATTCTGTCTGGAATGCTTCCCAGAACTTTCTAGTAAATATTGAATCTCTATCACTGACTATGTTGAGCGGCACTCCATGTAGCTTAACAATTTCTTTGCAGTAAATCTGCGCTAGACTTTGAGCGGTTATATTGGATCTGACAGGTATGAAATGGGCGGTCTTCGTGAGACGATCTACGATCACCCAAATACTGTCATTTCCTTTTCTTTTTCGGGGAAAACCATCTATAAAGTCCATGGAAATCGATGAAATATATATAATATATATATATTATATATATTTAATGGCCTGAAAAGAACGGGCTGCACCGCGGTAGTTCGTGAATTTCGACCATTGACTTCGAATTGACATTACAGGAGATCCGACCGTCGGATTCTCCTAAAACCGGAACTGTTGGATTCATGTCGGAAAGAGCTTTCCAACGAATATAAGAGATTTGAAATTTAACGGTTGGATTTGGAATTATATCCAAATCAAATTTCGAAAAGGTTGCTATGGATGCAGTTCGATGGCCGATAGTGGAAATCGACTGTACGGGCCTTAATAAAATTATTAAAAATATCAATAAATTATGTAAAATCATAATAAATGATTTGGAAAGAACTGGGATGAAAATTTTCATATTTGAAAAGATAAAAATACGTTTTATCGAAATGAACTAGTTATTAACTAGAAAAATAATCCAATATTTTTAAATAAATAAAATGGGTTGAGAAGGGTTTTAAAAATAACCAGAATTTCCAATATATGAATTGGATTGGATTTGAATTGAAATAATCTTCGGAATATTTCGATATTGGATTCCGTGATTATATGGATATTGTTGAGGAATTTGGAAGATATATATATATATATATATATATATCGTTATTCCAATACGATATTTGTTGGTTTCAGAATTTGATGTTGAATATAAGACGACACTATTTTTATTCAGAGCCTTGTATTTAATGTCAAATTGGACTGATTGATTGTTTGGATGGTGCTCGACCAGTTTATGAGCAGAATATGCTTTTACATTTAGCATTGGGTTAAGTAGAAATATCTGTATGCTAACACCTTGTGAAACACTTCACGATTTGACTATGAGGTGTTAGCGATGTTGTTGAGTTTATTTCAAAATATAATGAATGATTTTGAAATAATATTTTTCTTAAGTGAAAAGAAATATATTCCCGATTTTGGACAGGGAATGTTTTATAAAAATGGTTTATAAAACAGAAAGGATTCCCAGGCCTAAACTCGATGTTGTCGAAATGATTTCGAAATTTATTACGTGTTACATTGTAATTCATCACATATTCGATTAGTTTCTATTGACAACGTATCTGTTTGGTGGCGGAGAATTTATTCTCATGCTTAACACCCTTCTTTGAGACGTACGAGCTCAAAGGTTATGCGATTAATAATGACTGATCATATGTGTGAATTACTGATGTGAAGTACTATAATTTGAAAGCACTTGTGATTATTATGTTATGAAATGATTTTTCCTACTTCGGGATATAAAATGGTTTAGTGTGAAGTTAAAGATTCGGGTAACCCGGACGACTAAAAGTATAGGTGAGATGGGTGGTGTATGCTTCCATGTGTGGGAGGTGCATCGTCAGTGTAGCCTGCTCCATGCGTGGGAGGTGCACATATATATTTATATCGAGTTGGTAAGGTGCGTACCCTTTGCCTTATCTATGGGGAGCACGATATTTGGTTGCATACTTGTTTGTATGCATTATTATGATTTGGAATTCATATTTCCAAATGGTTTGATTTGAGATCCCAAAGTGAAATCTACTCTGATATAAAAGCTAGATATGTATTTCAAATGATTTGAAATAGAAATCGGGAAATAAGTCCAAAGGAATTATTTCTGTAAATTGAATTGGATTTGGAAAATCTAAGTGCGGTGATTAATCTAAGTGGGTAGATTGGGATATTGCATGTTGATTGATGCATAGTAGATCCATATATCTATATTGATTGTTGTTTATACACTGGCATTCATAGGGGTAAACCTGTTCCGCGTTAGCGGCGTGGTCTTGTGATTTGCCTTATCATTTATATAAGGTTATACTGTTTAGTGTTTCTCACACCAGTCCCATGACTGACTTGTAGTTTGTTTTTCCCTTGCAAACTCCGGTGCCCGTATTTTCCACACGGGCAGTCGAGTTGTTTTATTTTGCAGATATATTGAGCAGGATTCTGGATTGAAGCTTTAGGTTGTGTCCAGACATTTATAGTCTTCCGCTGTGCATTGTATTACATTTATTGTAAATTAATCTTCCGTTGTATTATTTTTTGATATACTCTGATATTCTGTACTCTGATGTAACATTATTATAATGTTTATAAAAGTCTTCTGTTGTTTGTTCTGACGTGTTGTATGCCCAGAGTTAGCGTATGCGGGATTCGAGCGGTCTTTGTCGATTTAGCGATCGATTAGGTCCGAGCGGAATCCGTGTCGTTACATATACTCTGTTTGACACTCATTCATACATGTTGTACTGGGATTGGACAAACCGAAGGCACTATTCTGTAAATTCATCTTAGGAAATTTCTAACTAGGATCGCTAGAACAACCCTTGCATAAACTTCGTCTTTAATTGTCTTCAATATATTTGATTCGCAGCGGTAATTCCCATATGAGTGGTTTTCAGATAATAAATCTGATCCCGGTCTCTCCATATTGACAACAGAAAAATGGTAACTATCAAAGTAAAATATTCATACACACAACGATCTTATCTCCAAATGGAAATTTATCGATCCACCATCCATCAACACTGAGCCCCTTAAATTAATTTATCAATAATTTATTCATTTCCCCAATTTCCTATTTCCCATACTTTCCCAACTATTTCGCAAACCCCGATTCGTCTCACACGATCGTTGGAAAACGTTTCCATCTATTTTAAACTATTTATTTTCTATATTTAGGAATATCTCTTTTTAAACATCGGGAATTAATTCCATATATTCGCAACTCTTATTTTCTATATTTAGAAAACATACGTTATTAACATCGGAAAACCTTTCCATTACTTATTCACGCATCACTATTCTTTCCCATTCCTTGGTCTCTAACTGTAAATTAGTAAGAGAATAATTTCCTATGTATCAACCCCGAAGGCCCAAACCAACATCAGAACTACACCTAGAAAGCCGTTCAACTTATCTAATCTCCATTCAGTTTCTAATTTCCTTAACCCCATTTCTTAATTTCATATCAAATCATTGCTTACGCATCTCTCAGAATCAGTTTACGAATCCACTCCTTTAACGGTAGTCATTAAATTATAATGATAATTTTATTATCTCTGTTTTTGAAATATTTAATTTCAAAATATAAATTTTATTTATTTATTTTAAATAATTAATTAATTTACAAGATAAATAAGTAAATAAATCTTGATAAAAATCGAAAAGTAAATATTTTTTTCTTGAATTCGATATAATCAAATTTCACTTATAACTCCTTTTCAAATAATCTATATTCGATTAACGTTCCGAACTTCGGAATAAACTCACCGTTTCAGGTTAACTCGATTTCTAAATTCATTTTTGAATTTCACTCACAAAACATTTATCCATTTTCTTTTTCTACCCATTTCAATTTGCAAAGCATTTTCTTTTAAAATCATTATTTACTTTAAAACAAGAATATTATCTCTTTATAGAAATCCGAACTCGATATCTCAATCTAAATCTTGATTTAATTTATAAATAACATTGCAGGTAATAATTACAATTATCGAGTTATTTGATAAATTCATATTCAAAAATTCCATTTACCAGTCAACTTCTTGTTAATTAATTAAATATCAAAATTATAACTAAATCTCGATCACATAATCAATCATAAATTACTTGTTTCAAATCAAATATTAGTTCTCTTATTAAATTATATAACGTATAATTTCTATAAACACATCTTACTTAAAATATTCAACAAAGCCGAATTTTAATTATTTAATCATTATGGATTCAGTACCATTCTATATACATTTCGAACAACGAAATAATTTCATTGTTTTTTTTTGAAATGATTTCCCATTTCCTTTTAAACAAGTTCATTTCTTGAATTTATATTTTTCAAATTATTTAATAATAATAATTTCGCTTCATTTATAAATATTGTTTATAAATTGAGTCACATTTTTAATATAATTAAAACAAGCTATTATATTCTAGCCCAATCGGAATTCCATTTCTATTAAAAATGGATTTCCCTTCTTAAAACCTTTCTGGTCAATGTTGGTCAAACATTCTAAACACGATAATCAACCATAGATTATTTTTCACATCATATAATGCCACATATGAAAATCAACAATATTAATATTGAGGAATCCAGTTGGATTCCTTCAACCTGTTTCCCTGCATCCACAGATGCTAGTATATAGAAATAACATTTATTTCATATCAATATGAAGTATTTTAATAAATGGAATCAATATTTAATTAATGATCTATATATATTATTTTAACCAATTAATTATAAAATCGTCCAAACAACCATCACACAACATCCAATCATTTTTATCAATATCAAATAACGTTTATAATAGTATAAAACTAAACAGAGTTAGTGAGTTTACTCACCTTGGTCGTTTAATCGTTAAATAATGATTAATGGTCGGTTGATTGGATCAGATGTTTTATTCTTCCATAAATTCTAACGAGCTCCAAATATTTTCACACCAGCTCCATGTAGTAGCGTACGATCATATAATTCCAATGGATCAAAAATCTTGCAATTCGGATAACATATGTCCAAAATATTACGTTAACCAGTTAATACATTAAACAGATTAAACTAACTTAAATATATATATATATATATATTGTATTGGGTTTACCATTTATTTAGGCCCAATGCCACATCTGCTTACCAAAAAAATAAGAGTTCTGTTCTTCCTCATTTGAAATTCTTCATTCCCAATAATAAATTTTTGAATCCTTTACACCCCCTCCCCATAGTCGCATGTCATAATCCTTTTCCTTTCTTTTCACTTGGGACTTACTGTTTAAAAGAAGCCCAATTCCCCTTCTTAAGGGCCTAACCGACGTGCGTTTCTTCCCCAAAGCAACTGCTACTCTCCACTAAAACCTTGAACAACTGCACCCCTTTCTCTCTACTAATTTACGTACCCTTCCTTTTTTTCCTTTTTCTTAAACAATCTAGCTCAAAGCCCAAACCGCGGAAAGCCCGCCCACGGTTCGTTCTTCTTCCACATAGAAACCCCGCTGCATGCATTATTTGTAGTGCCGTTACTTCCCTTGTTCATGCCCATTACCACCCATTCTCAGTCACTTCTCTCCCAAACTACTCCACTGAAGTTCATTTCTCCTACCCGTGCACAACTCTCTAGTTTCGAGCCTCGCGGCAGTCTGCTCCCCTACCCTTTCATATTAGCATGTGTCCTTCATATGCACATATGTAACGGTAGGTAGTAACTCACGCATAGGCATGCACTGCCCTTTCAACAGCATGTAGTACGTCTTCCCGTTTCTAACCAATTCGAACCTGCTACTCTCCCTTTCCCCTATGCGTCATTTCTCTTTTTTTCCTGTTCCAGATATGGTTAAATTTATATTATGGTCCTTAAATGCAACATGCTTACGGTATCTCTCCTTGTGGTGGAATTCATGTCAGTGGTGCAACTTCCAAGCTAATTTCACCATTACACCCCTCGTCCAAAAGCATACCATCCTATTCTTCCTTCGTCGAGTTCAACGTTGTTTTCAAGTTCCATTTATTACCTAACAATGTGCTGCCTTAGTGAAACAGTGACAGTAATATACCCAGATCCCTCCATCGCCCTTGTGTACTGTCTTCGAGCCATCCCATGCATAGGCATTGTACAGTGCGTCATTTTCACTCACTGAATTACCCAAAATTTTGCCACTGCACTCATCTTTATAGGCTCACGCAAGTTCCATGTTCCCCCTTACCTTTACATAGCAACTTTGCACTTCCCTCACATTTTTTTATTATTATTGTTTTATTTTCTATTTTTTTATTCTCACAGTCCAGTTCATTCTGCCACTGGAAAAATGGGGAAAGCACTATATAAATAAGAAAAGCAAGAAGATGAGCATGATGTGGTTTCCATAGGCTTATCAAATGGAGTGTTAGGGTAGATGGAAACATGAAGCCGAGGCATGTGATTGTCTCATTTTTTGGTAGTGTTGATAGTCAACAAATTGATCTGCTGAATAGATGGTAGGTAGCCGCCAGAGTTTTGTTAGGGAATGCAGAATGGATCGTTAAGGAAAAACAAGCACCAGAAGGGAGTGAATAGTGTTTGTGACAATTTAAATAAAATCTAAAACTTATGTGAATAACAGAATGACTCAAACACCACAAACACAATCACAGACACAGATTCAAACACAGAAGAAAAAATAGAGAAAAATAAAATTGTAGAAAAGGAAAGAATACACCGAATTTTATACTGGTTCGGATTGCTCCTACGTCCAGTCCCGCACAACACTGGATTGCATAGAGTTTTATTACTATTCCAATAGTCAAGTACAACCTCCTCGATTTCACGGCTACAAGGAATACCACCGATTACGACTTCCTTGGTTTCACGGCTATAAGGAAACCACTGATTCCTACGTCCTTTATTTCACGGCTACAAGGAACACACCGATTGCTACTTTACTTAACCCAAGCAATTTACAAACAGCCCCATAACTCTTCAATTGTACTTGATTCAAAGAGAGATGAGAAGAGAGTGTAGAGAGAATAAGTTTGATCAAAACGGAATTGAATTCGGTAGAGTATATGTGTATAAATCATAAAAATGATTAAGAAGATTTATATAATGAAAGAGAGTGAAAGTGGAGAAGAAGATATGTTTAAAAAATCGAATTCAAGCCCTTTTTATAAAGTGTGAAAGGTTGCAACGTTTCTGAAATGTATTATATAGTGAAAAGATACTTCCTCTCAAATTTGAATTTCTGACCGTTATATGTCGACATAGTGTTTTCTACATGTCGACATACTCTAGTATTTTTTTGAATTTTAAAACATTTTTCTAGTGTTTTGATATAAATACAATTCTGGAAATTCTTGAATAAAAATATAGTATTGTAAATTAATATTATAAAGTAGAAAAACATATGAAAACAAAAACTTAAACTACATAAACATATTTATAAAATTATAAGGTTTTAAACTGTATAAATATATAAAGTATAGGAATACAAATATATAAAATTTAAGTTTGAAAAACAAAGATAAAGAAAATTAGAAAAGATTAAAAATAGAATAGAGAGAATTGAGGATAGAAAATAGAATTTGAAAATCAGAATTTGAATATTGGACCTGGTGTGCTATTTAGAGTCTCACATGATCTAGACTCTATAACTATATTAATCTTGAACTCTTGAAATCTTTGAATACTCATGAGTCTTGATACTTCTCTAAATTCTGGATCTCTATCTTCTTTAAGTTGTAAAGTCTTCAGTAATATTTCTTGTATATAATTTCTGCATATATGTATATTTATATTCTATACAAAAAGTGTTAGTATATATTTTATAATCAATGATAATTGAAATAAGGTTGTTATCATCAAAACTCCATTTTCCAACAATCTCACCCTTTTTTATGATGACAACCTTAATTTATAAAATATCACACCTGTATATACTTGTTGATGATGATCCTTATAATACTCCGTCTGTCCATATGAATCTATAAACTATGTCTATATTTTATAATTTCTCCCCTTTGGCATTATAAAAAATAAATTCTAAAGGTACTCCCCTAAATTAGATAACTATCTGAATATAACTTCAATAAACAAACGCAATAATAATAATACTCCCCCTTAATCTATTAACTAATTCTAAGTAGAATACTCCCCCTTAATATATTCAAACCTAGAATACAAACCAATCCAAGTGTTATCATTACATATGTTTGTTTGAAATAAATATACAAACCAAACCAAATCAAATCACACCATATGTCTTAATATATACAAGTTTCAAACTATAGAATCCAAATCAATTCACACCATACCATATGCCTTAGAATATTTAAACAAATCAATCAAATCGTACTGAATAACTAAACATTTTTTGGAACTTTAATGTGATAACCCCAAACTTCCACTAGGTGAAAGTAAGGAATAATCATATGGAATACAACATAAATACAACAATACATATCACTGATATAATATAGCAGAGAGAAACCGTAGCATAATAACATTATAGCAGTGGAAATATAATGTCATCAACCACAGAATTCCAACAGTCACAGAATTTCAAATTATTACATCAAGTTTGCATAAATTGAAATAAGTTCCAACTCCCAAAATAAGCAACAAGAAATGAAACAAGTTTAATGTCTGAAAATAAAGAGAGAAAAATGCAATAGAAGTAAATGATAGGTGTCTTCAAAGCTCCAAGCCATCACCTCTTCACAAAAGCAAATCCAAGCAAGATAATAAGCAGCTCCAAAGAAAAGACTCCAAGCAAAGAATGAACCTGTCTACTTGGCTGCCTGTGTAGAAAAGAGGGCACCCGAGTTTGCAAAAAGGTGAAACAAACTACAGGCCAGTCGTGGGACTGGTATGAGAATTCTTAACTAGTTTACTAATGATAATATGACAAATCCAAAGACCACGCCGCTAATGCGGAACGGGTATACTCAATGGGTTGTCGTGCATAATTTAAAGTGTCAGAATAAGCAGATAAATAAATCGTACAACAACGCAATGCTTTTTAGAAAAATGGAATCACCATAAGACTCAAGTCCCATCACACAATGCATCGCACACCAGAGGATAGAGTTTTCCCTTATGGTGATTAAACATGTCAAATACGGAAAATACGAGTTTAATATTATTATTACTGTAAAATAAACATTTTAAAATAAATGTAGCAATCCTAGGAAGCATAGGTACCATATATTATGCCTCCATACTAGTAATATAATCAAAACCGCATGGTCGTATTTGGAATTTGGATTTCCGTCCGAGTCAAGGCTAGAGAGGAGCTCCTTACCGATTCGAGCACTCTAGCTAGTGTCTCAGGATTCCCCGCGGAGAACCCTTGGATAGCTGCAGGGCCGGTCCGCAAATACAGCTTAGCGGATTAGTTATACCTGAAAACACATTTCCCGATCCTATAGGACCTATCCGAGGCGCCTCATTCCATCATCCACATAAGTAAAATGTCAGGCCGTGTTAAAACCCAAACACCACTTCTAGCTAGAAAGAAACATGCTGCTCTCCCTGCGTTCCCTTCTCCCGTTTTAGACTCCGCCGGTGTGTGAGGCTCGTGAAGTCACGTCATACACAAAGCTATACCTAAACAGGTTATGTTTTGATCATCCCACAAGGCCTTCTTTTCAACAAATCCTTGATCATATGCATCTTAGCATGCCAAGTCGTCAATCCATACCATACCATTGATTTCTACCAACATATAACCTCTGAGCTCGTACGTCTCAGAGAAGGGTGTAAAACACCAAACAAATATATGTTTAGCAGAGATCAATAGATACAGTATAAAAGGAGTACTACGTCAGACATGCAATCTATTTATACGCTTATGCTCTGGGTCTGAGCGAAAGCCAAATCCGTTCAATCAACATGTTCGTTCGGACAACGACCATGACCTTGACTTAGGAGCAAATCAATTCAAAGCCTCAATCGCTGTCCTCCTGAGGGGAAGATTGACGGTCTTCATTAGTCGTCTTCTTCTTCAATTTTCATCGTCGTTTGATTATTTGGAATGAGATTAACTCGGCCTTCCCAAATAATCTTCGTATATATATATATATGTATATATATTGAAAACTCTTCCTTATCGTTATTTCTAATTTATAACGATTATTTCCTATTTTATATAATTAAAAATAATTAAATCTTTAATCAACGATGATTCAGGTCAATGGCGATTCTGGCGCTGTTTTCAACCAATTTTGATTTTCACATATCTCAAAATCTAACCGTTGGATTTTGACGTAGTGTATATCGTTGGAAAGATTTTTCCAAGGCGGTTCTAATGGTTTCAGTTTTAAGAAAATCCGACGGTCGGATCTCCTTGTATAGTTATTTAAAATATAATTTTAAAACGCGAACTACCGCGCTCGATTCGTTTAATTTTAATTATATTTATATATAAATATATAAACATAAACCGTTTAACTCTTTATTCTAATGAATATTCTCATTCTTTATCCTTTCATCCCTTTTTATACAGGAAAATGTAAAGCATACTTGAATGATGAATTCTCCCTTTTTAATTCCTTTAATTTCTTTTAATTTACGGTAAAATGTAAATTATATTTCCTCGTCCAATTCCTTCTTTTAATTCCATTCTTACATGAAAAATGTAATTTATAATTCATCATTCTTAATTACATATAAAAATATAAATTTCATTTACAATGTAAATCCTACTTTTTATTTTCATTATAAAGATGTAATCTTTGTTTACAATGTAAACCATACATTCATTTCATAGAATAAAATGAAATTTCATTCATGCGAGTTAAATTCATTCATAATTTACATAATAATATGTAATTTATTTCATATGATGAAAATTCATTCATAAATTACATGTAAAAATGTAATTTATTTCACGCGGTCTAAATTCATTCATAAATAACATATAAAAATATTATTTATTTCATACAATGTAAATTTATTCATACATAACATATAAAAATATTATTTATTTCACATGCCAAAAATTCATTTTTTAACTTCAAATGACGATGCAATTTATTTTACATCATAAAGTTTCATTCTTTTACCTACAATGTAAAAATATTCACTTTTGTGTTTACGATGTAAAGATGTCAATTTTTTCTCTTTATAATGTAAAAATATCCCTTTTATATTTTTCAATGTAAAAATATTATCTTTTCTATTTTACCATGTAAAAACGATATATTTATCTTTACGATGCAAAAATATCAACTTCTTCTATATTCACCGTAAAAACTCATCTTCTTATTTTAATTTCAAAAAGATTGTCTTTTTATTTACATCGTCAAATTTTCATCTTTTTATTTACAATAAAAATATTGTCTTTTTATTTTCAACGTAAAAAAGATTGCCTTTTTAATTTCAACATAAAAATGTTGTCTTTTTATTTTCATTATAAAATAGTGGAAAATTATCCTACGTTGTAATTACTATATAATTCACATTAAAAATAATGTAAGATGTACACACGTTGAAATTCATACATATTTATATTGGGGAGAATGTAAATTTTCATTCTCTAATTACAATGTGAAATCCATTCTTTCTATTTCATTAAAAAAATAATGTAAATCTTCCTACGGTTAAATTCCTTTTAAATATTAACATTAAAAATGTTAATGACAACCCATAGTGTTATATTATCATTAAAAATGTTAATAGCATCCTACGGTTAAATTTACTATTTAATTTACATTGGAAATAATGTAAATTTATGCATACAGTGAAAATACTTTATTTACATAGTAACATGTAAATTTCATGTCATCACAAATTCTAATTTTAACTTACATAATAAAATGTACATCTTCATGACATTGCAAATTCTAATTTTAAATTTACAAAACAAAATGTAATTTTAATGTCATCGCAAAGTCTAACTTTAAATTTTCAAAATAAAATGTAAACTTTACGACATCGCCAAGTTCTAACTTTAATTTACATAATTAAATGTAAATTTTATATCAACGCCAAATTCTAACTTTAATTTACAGAATGAAATGTAAATTTTATATCAACGCAAAATTCTAACTATAATTTACATAATAAAATGTAAATTTTATATCAACGCAAAATTTTAACTTTGATTTACATTATAAAATGTAATTTTTGTGACATCGCTAAAATCTAATATAAATCTACATAATAAAATGTAAATTTTATGACAATGACAAATTTTAACTTTAGTTTACAAAATAAATTGTAAATCTCATATCAACGACAATTTCTAGTTTTTAATTTACAAAATAAATTGTAAATTTCATATCAACAACAATTTCTAATTTTTAATTTACAAAATAAATTGTAAATTTCATATCAACAACAATTTCTAATTTTTAATTTACAAAATAAATTGTAAATTTCATATCAACAACAATTTCTAATTTTTAATTTACAAAATAAATTGTAAATTTCATGTCATCAAATCCACAACATTCATATAATCCAAGAGATCTAGATCTAACAGTTCAAATCAAAATAACATACAGGGTGATGTATATTTTGGCATATGACAAATCGGCGGGGCATAATTCAATAATATTAACAAATAATCTATTTTAATTAGCCAATAATTTCAGATCTAACGTTTAGATTCGCGGATCTAAGATCATACAGTCATAAACAACTTAGATCCGTATTTCAATATTGCTACATAGCAGATCAGTCAATATTCTTTAATAACAAAGAATTAATAAATAATTATATAAATTAAATTTAATTAAAAATAAATTCTCACCGCTGTTGGTTCTGAGATGAATCGAGTTTGGTCAGATTTGGTGTTCGAATTCAAGACGGTTGCGGATCTGAAACAATTAGCATTCAAGTTCATATGAAAAATTAGAAATCAGCCTTTAACAACTGACTCTGCGACGCTTATAAGCGTGACTAAATCTGAAGCTTTTACCTTCAAAAGAGGTTCAAATCTTTGTTTTCAGATTGCGGGAGCTACGGTTGATGAAACGACGAACCGTTTGTTGGAGGTGGACCGTCTTGGAGAGAGCTACGATTGGCCAGAAGAGGGGAGGGTGCGGCGGCGGCGGTGGGGCCCGGGGGGGGGGGGTGCGAACGGCGGCTATTTGCGGGGGTATTGCGGCTTCGTCGAGGCACGGTGATGGATGCTCCTTATCTAGAATCGAAGAGCTCGCGAAGAGCTTCGAAATGAGTACTCACACGTTAAATTTCGTTGAGAAACGGAGGAGAAATCAAAGTTTGGAGATTCGAATGGCTATGGGTTTTGAGGCTTCAGCAAATGACGGCTTTAGAAGACGGTGAACAGTGTTTTGGGGTATTTATAATATTATATTAGGGTTATCTAATTATTTAATTAGCCCGTTAAAGCCCGTTTTGGTCCGAACTCCGATTCAGGCCTGCTTACTGTCGTTCTTAAGGTTTTGACACCTTCTGAACGCAATGGGCTATGTCCTGGGGTCCAATTCCGAGGTCTATTATGAGTTTTGGAATAATTACATTATTTTATTAATATTTTAATGTGCACCGTACGTGAAAATTTACCGAGGTCACAAATTAACTTCAAAAATTCTCGAAAAATATATTTAGCTATGTTTTGAAGCTGTGGACCTATGAAAATTTATTTCGTTCGATTCTGAGCCCGTATGGATTTTTAATGATTTTTTAAAGTCAAAAATTTGCCCGTTTACACTGAAAAATCAATTATAATTATATTTTAATTCTAAAAATTACCAAAAAATCATTTTTAGCTTTGTTTTGATGATACAAATCCAACAAAATTTATTTCGTCGAATTCTGAGACTTTTTGAAAAATGGCTATTTTTCAGTCAATTAATTTTGACCGAAATTGACAAAATACTGTTTCTTTTGCCACACTCACGTACTAGCTCGGAAAATTCTAAAATTTGAAACCTAGAAATAATTTAATATTCCGAATCCAACAAAAGTGGTTTCGTTGAAAACGGACACTGTTTGAAAAATTACTATTTTCCAAGGCTATATATATATTTTATATTAAAAATACATTTTTAAACAAATAATTTTCGAAACTCCAAATATATAAGTGTTTATACTCATTCCGGACTCAATGGAAGTGGTTTCGAGTTCAATTTCCTTCGTATGTGAAAAGTAGCTTTTTGGACCAAATATATATATTATATAAATTCTTACAGCGACCTTTCAAAATATTAAATTTTGACATAACTTATAAATTATAATCTAAAATCTAAATTTCTTAAATTCATTATATAGATATTGACAATACGAACCTAACATTTCTTGTTTTATCCAATTTCGATTTAAAACTAATTTTATATAATTTTTCAAAGTTCAAAACAAAAATTTGAAATTACCGCACCCTTTCGGGCCTTGGAATGGAATTTATATAAATTTTAAAGTCTTACTTAAAATAAAATAAATTTTTAATCGTTATTATTTAAAATAAATTATTTTAAATAGCCTAAACTCATTAGAATTACTTAAAATAAAATTTTAAGTTGACCCCAAAAATCAGGGTTGTTACAATCTCCCCCACTTAAGAACTTTTCGTCCTCGAAAAGGAAAAAGAAAAAGAAGAAGGAGGATAGGAGAGAGAGAAAGCCAAGCAACGGCTAATAAAATCAAACTCAAAAGGAAATAAAAGCAACATGGGAGATGTAACTTATTCTAAGCGTACCTTTAGAAACATCAAGCTTCCCTCCTCCTTCAGTAGAAGCTGGCACTTAAGAAGTTGGTCCTTTCGCTCCTTCGTAAACATGTGCCCTTGAGCATCGCCACTTTCTTTAGTCTTCTTCGAATGTACGATCAAGGGAAGAGTCAAAACAACTGTAATGGTGATTCTAAGAGATAGAAAAGATCGAAGGATGAATGAAAAGATGACGAAAGTGACTGGCTATTATGTATCACATGAAATGTTCGCCATAGAATATTGTGATTCTATGTAAACGATTTTGTTATAAATATGTTAATTCCAAAGCTAAGTTTAACCAAAGCTCTGATACCAACTGTGATAACCCCAAACTTCCACTAGGTGAAAGTAAGAAATAATCATATGGAATACAACATAAATATAACAATGCATATCACTGATATAATATAGCAGAGAGAAACCGTAGCATAATAACATTATAGCAGCGGAAATATAATGTCATCAACCACAGAATTCCAACAGTCACAGAATTTCAAATCATTACATCAAGTTTGCAGAAATTGAAATAAGTTCCAACTCCCAAAATAAGCAACAAGAAATGAAACAAGTTTAATGTCTGAAAATAAAGAGAGAAAAATGCAATAGAAGTAAATGATAGGTGTCTTCAAAGCTCCAAGCCATCACCTCTTCACAAAAGAAAATCCAAGCAAGATAATAAGCAACTCCAAAGAAAAGACTCCAAGCAAAGAATGAACCTGTCTACTTGGCTGCCCGTGTAGAAAAGAGGGCACCCGAGTTTGCAAAAAGGTGAAACAAACTACAGGTCAGTCGTGGGACTGGTATGAGAATTCTTAACTAGTTTACTAATGATAATATGACAAATCCAAAGACCACGCCGCTAATGCGGAACGGGTTTACTCAATGGGTTGTCGTGCATAATTTAAAGTGTCAGAATAAGCAGATAAATAAATCGTACAACAACGCAATGCTTTTTAGAAAAATGGAATCACCATAAGACTCAAGTCCCATCACACAATGCATCGCACACCAGAGGATAGAGTTTTCCCTTATGGTGATTAAGCATGTTAAATACGGCAAATACGAGTTTAATATTATTATTACTGTAAAATAAACATTTCAAAATAAATGTAGCAATCCTAGGAAGCATAGGTACCATATATTATGCCTCCGTACTAGTAATACAATCAAAACCGCATGGTCGTATTTGGAATTTGGATTTCCGTCCGAGTCAAGGCTAGAGAGGAGCTCCTTACCGATTCGAGCACTCTAGCTAGTGTCTCAGGATTCCCCGCGGAGAACCCTTGGATAGCTGCAGGGCCGGTCCGCAAATACAGCTTAGCGGATTAGTTATACCTGAACACACGTTTCCCGATCCTATAGGACCTATCCGAGGCGCCTCATTCCATCATCCACATAAGTAAAATGTCAGGCCGTGTTAAAACCCAAACACCACTTCTAGCTTGAAAGAAACATGATGCTCTCCCTATGTTCCCTTCTCCCGTTTTAGACTCCGCCGGTGTGTGAGGCTCGTGAAGTCACGTCATACACAAAGCTATACCTAAACAGGTTATTCTTTGATCATCCCACAAGGCCTGCTTTTCAACAAAGCCTTGATCATATGCATCTTAGCATGCCACGTCGTCAATCCATACCATACCACTGATTTCTACCAACATATAACCTTTGAGCTCGTACGTCTCAGAGAAGGGTGTAAAACACCAAACAGATATATGTTTAGCAGAGACCAATAGATACAGTATAAAAGGAGTACTACGTCAGACATGCAATCCATTTATACGCTTATGCTCTGGGTCTGAGCGAAAGCCAAATCCGTTCAATCAACATGTTCGTTCAGGCAACGACCATGACCTTGACTTGGGAGCAAATCAATTCAAAGCCTCAATCGCTGTCCTCCTGAGGGGAAGATTGACGGTCTTCATTAGTCGTCTTCTTCTTTAATTTTCATCGTCGTTTGATTATTTGGAATGAGATTAACTCGGCCTTCCCAAATAATCTTCGTATATATATATATGTATATATATTGAAAACTCTTCCTTATCGTTATTTCTAATTTATAACGATTATTTCCTATTTTATTTAATTAAAAATAATTAAATCTTTAATCAACGACGATTCAGGTCAATGGCGATTCTGGCGCTGTTTTCAACCAATTTTGATTTTCACATATCTCAAAATCTAACCGTTGGATTTTGACGTAGTGTATATCGTTGGAAAGATTTTTCCAAGGCGGTTCTAACGGTTTCAGTTTCAAGAAAATCCGACGGTCAGATCTCCTTGTATAGTTATTTAAAGATATAATTTTAAAACACGAACTACCGCGCTCGATTCATTTAATTTTAATTATATTTATATATAAATATATAAACATAAACCGTTTAACTCTTTATTCTAATGAATATTCTCATTCTTTATCCTTTCATCCCTTTTTATACAGGAACATGTAAATCATACTTGAATGATGAATTCTTCCTTTTTAATTCCTTTAATTTCTTTTAATTTACGGTAAAATGTAAATTATATTTCCTCGTCCAATTCCTTCTTTTAATTCCATTCTTACATGAAAAATGTAATTTATAATTCATCATTCTTAATTACATATAAAAATATAAATTTCATTTACAATGCAAATCCTACTTTTTATTTTCATTATAAAGATGTAATCTTTGTTTACAATGTAAATCCATACATTCATTTCATAGAATAAAATGAAATTTCATTCATGCGGGTTAAATTCATTCATAATTTACATAATGATATGTAATTTATTTCATACGATGAAAATTCATTCATAAATTACATGTAAAAATGTAATTTATTTCACGTGGTCTAAATTCATTCATAAATAACATATAAAAATATTATTTATTTCATACAATGTAAATTCATTCATACATAACATATAAAAATATTATTTATTTCACATGCCAAAAATTAATTCTTTAACTTCAAATGACGATGCAATTTATTTTACATCATAAAGTTTCATTCTTTTACCTACAATGTAAAAATATTCATGTTTGTGTTTACGATGTAAAGATGTCAACTTTTTCTCTTTATAATGTAAAAATATCCCTTTTATATTTTTCAGTGTAAAAATATTATATTTTCTATTTTACCACGTGTTAGACCAAAAAATGGTCCTAACACCCAAATTATCGTATTTTGAGCGTAGGATATGAAGAAATAACTGAAAAAATAAGAGAAAAGCAAGACAACAGGATTTTTATAGTGGTTCGGCGTTAGCAAGCCTACGTCCACTTCATATTTTCTCATTTCACTCATAGATTACAATTACAATGAATATTGTCTTTCAATCACTTGAATTCAATGAATAATTCTCTCCGAATCCATTGAATTTATTGAGGAAGATGGTGGTTATTCATGGAGAAGTGTTGGCCATGGCAGCCATGGATGAGGAGATGCCAAAAGTCACCTGAAAATGCCCTCTGAAGGTGTATTTATAGCTGTAGGAAAGCTCCTGGGAGGACTAGTTCGTGATGGGGTACGTGGTAGGCGATCCAGAAAAATAGGAGAGCCAGTAGCCTTGAGAATAGGTCAAAACAAGCTGCGTGTGAACAGGTCCGAAGTTCGGATCGCGGTCATGGGTCGGATCGCGGTCATGGGTCGGATCGCGGTCATAAGTCGGATCGCGTAGACAAGGTCGGATCGGATCGCGTAGGCAAGGGCGGATCGGATCGCGTAGGCAAAGGCGGATCGGATCGCGTAGGCAAGGGCGGATCGGATCGCGGTCATATGCCAGCTTACACTCGTTCAAGAAATTGGGCGTAACTTTCAAACCGTAAGTCCGATTGAGCCAAACCAAAGCTCAAACTGAAGCTAATTCAAAGGGCTACGAGTATATGAGGTGAATAGATCCAAATGAGGTCATTTGATAGGGGTTTCGGGCCAGTTTATACTGATGTTGTGATTTTGACCAAACTGCCTTGTGTCTTCTGACGATGCTTCCAATGCCAGAGAGCGATGTTATCCAGAGATTCCATATCAGACAGCATTTACCGAGAGGTGTGTCAACATGATCTTTGCTTTGGGTAGCCTGGTCACAAAGCAGGCTAACATTTTGCCCCCCAAAGTACATCTCATCGAGATGTGCTTTGAATATGTTCAGCTAAATCTCTCTGGAACGTCATTTATCCTTGAGAAGGTTTCATCCAACTACTACATTGCTTCCCTGGGAGATAGTCAGGCCAAGTTCCACGGAAGGAGTATTCGAGACGATCAAGAAATTGTTTAAACCTTGTCGGATCAAAAGATCTAATTCATCCGTCAGAAGTCATGCTAAATTGTCGGCTCCCGAGCGTGATCCTACACGCATAGGTCGTCGCCAAACAACATCATCACTCTATGCAAGCCAAGCGCGTGGTAGGGTTGGACTTTCTTTTACATATGAGTCAATGTATGAAGTAGCTAACCAAATCATGGGGCAATGTAAGAATCCTTGGGCTCTGAGCTAACAACTGGACTATTGAGATAAAGCACATCAGAATCAACATACGAATTTGTCATTTGTACTCAAGATTGGACTAGCCTGATATCTTGATATTGATTCAGGATCTTAAAATCGCATTGAATCGTAATAGTAAGGAATTCAAAAGCCATGATCACTCTAGATCGTAGTCGAGAGAATCCACAACTATTACGGATCATTTCTTAATCCAATATTCACATATGAAGTAGTCAGTAAAGGACGTTATTAAAATTATGTGGACCAGTGCCTATAGGATTGTCACCATCGCAAGGTAGTAGATAGGTTTGTCACACCTTCCATTTGGTGTAGTTTGAGTCTTTTAAGTTCACATTCGATCCAAAAGCTAGCTTGGTCGGCAAAGATGAGTAAGGTTGTACTCCGGAGGCATGACGTACATGTTTTGAATCCCATTTCATGCCAGGATTGTCTTCAAAGTTAGTCTATGAACCGACACTTGTGCTCTCAGTGCCATCGGAGGACAAGCGAGGTCAGTACTTATGCCCCCAGTATCGATGGGGGTTGAGTTGAGTCAATAAGGCATTTAATCTTGAAGATTTTATACTTCCTGTCGTTGCATCTGGTAAGAGTTGCAGGTTCAGCAATCTTAGCCGACCCAGATCATTCTGTGTTGTTTCTTAATTTAGCAAAAATCGGAATTGTATATGTAAATGGTTGAACCACGTTTGCTTTGATATCATCTCTTCTCTTTAGTCAGATAGTGAGGATTGCCTCATTGGGCATCAGCGACTTCGGTTACTCTCATCAGATCAGTTGCGGAGTCAAGTAAGGTTGTTGAATGCGAATGAATAAATGTCATTATGAAGTTAGTTGGGCTCCACCGTTTATGCTTCAGCATAGTCCGAAATGGTTATCACGGTCTTATTGCGTCTCTTTCTCATGCTCGGTTCAATCGAGCTTGACAAACAAGATCATGGCTCGATAAGTGGTATAGATTCTCTTTGGAATTGCACATTCTTGTCGTTGTTTTCTAGGGCTTTTCCTTTGTCCTTATCGTTTCGGGAATTAGAAGGTACTCCATTCTTTAGTCAGGAAGGCCTCTAGGTCATTCGTCTCGACGCTAACACCTTTTTGTCATGAAAGTCTATCCACTTCAGGGTTAAATTCATCAAAATCTCTGAGCAAGTCTTGTTATAGAGAAAATTTAAAGTCCGGGGGAATAACAGGGGATCCTGACGTCCCACGTGTGAGGGCTGTAATTGTTGTTATCCACATCAACTAGAGGAGTACCGCTCCTCGAGAGGTGCCGAATTAAAATGGCGAGCAGATCACCGTCAAAGAATTGCTGCACATTATCAAGATCCTGGCTGGTGCCCCCAGTATTGAATCTGAAATTACAAGGGGGTCTTTGTGGATTTCTTATTTCCGCATCGATGTTACTCCCAAGTCACGGGTCGAGTCATTCGACTCGACCGGGCTTCTGTTCTTCGAATTGTTGCATTCCATCTTGGAGTTGAGCGTACTCTAGCGCTTGAGTACCCATTCGAGCTGGAGCTGAAGTTGGTCGTGCATGACCTAAGTTCATTGTGATTCTTGCATTCTCATCTAGGAAGTTGCAGGTAGCCGTTCCATCGCCCATGTTTCCATCTACGACGTTCTGAATCGAAGCTGCACGTTGTGTGACTGCCGATTGGTTCGTGTTCATCTTGGGTGTTCCCACTTGCTTTCTGCATGAAGGGAGAGGTTGGAGGCGAAATAGCTGCATCTTGTCCAATTGCTGTATGGGATATATCCAGCCTTATATGAGCTTCCATTCTAGAAGTCTGTTGGGATCAGCAGATGGACATTCTCTTTGCATTTGTTTCTTGGTCCTCAAGGGGGCCTGTTAGGATCACAACACAAGTTAAACACATGCACTTAAGTTATGCCGTTTGTAAATATTTTCAATAACCATGGCCCCAGTTATAGGGTAAGTGCGAAAGACATGCGGTCGGATCATTTCCCTTTCAAATTCAGACATGTATACATGAGAAGAGGAAGTCACTTTCAAAATTCAAGCGATCATACTATCCAAGCATGGAGTAAGACGTGTTTGGGATGGTACAAGAAGCCTGTAATTCATAAATGTCCAGAATTCCACGATTACGTCGAATCGTATTAAGGCCAAGGAATCAATGATCGCTCAAGATCGTACTAAGGTAGGGTAGACATCAAAAAATCTCAAGGCCTCGCCAGGTCCTTCCAGTTGCGAGTATGAAGTTGTATAACATGTCGCTGAACAATTCACTATCCAGGCTTCTTTTTCTGTCGTCGCCGTGAGTCGCATAGGCAGCTTAGAATTATACGCCTACGTCATCCTTCTGGACGCGGCCCTTTAGTTATTCCCTACTGGTATGCTGTTGTTGTGCGAGTTCGGATCTCGCATTTTGTCCAGCTTTGTTTTGTGAGCCTGTACTTAGTGAATGAAATTCCATTTCTTTTTGTACTGCTGTGTTCGTGTGCTGCCCCCCATTCCCGGAAACGAGTGGTTCGAGCTCCATTTTCATTCTTGGTCCCAGTCGTGTGACTGGATAGGATCCCTTGAGTGGCATATGTCGTCATGCATTTATACTCTCCTGATACTTTAGCGGAGAAGAAATTATGGGGGGTGCTGAGTCTCCAGCACCTTTCTCAGCGCTTAATCATAGAAGCTTTTATACTCTCCTGGCGGTCGCCAAGGTTAGAGTTCGAACTCAGCTGTTCTGTCGCTCCCCGATCCTTCAGCGGGGTAAGAGTTCTTTCTTAGCGCTCAATCGGAGACGCTTTTATACTCTCCTGGCATTCGCCAAGGTTAGAGTTCAGACTCAGCTGTTCAGTTTCTCCCCGATCCTTCAGCAGGGTGAGAGTCCTTTCGCATTATCCTATACCTGCGAGCATTCCATAATTAGTTATACATTTAAACATTTGAAACGCAAATAAGCAAACAAGTCATGAAACATTATAAGTTATCAGTGCGACTTATAAGTGAAAGTGCAGTAAAGTTGTATGTATGTATAGGTATGCCCCCAATCAATCATTAACTTAGTGCCTGGCCAGGTCTTGTTGAGGATTGATTAGGACCATAACTGTGTTGCCCCACGTCCGGACATGGAGGATTTGGGATCAGCTTCAATCCTGCCCCCCGATCCTTTAACGGGGGAGGAATTTTCCCGTGGCGCTAAGTCTCTAGCGCTTTTATACTCTCCCGATCCTTCAGCGGGTTAGAGTTGCCGGGGCGCTGAATCTCTAGCGCTTTTATACTCTCCCGATCCTTCAGCGGGTTAGAGTTCGAGCTCGGTTCATGATCTGCTCAACGATCCTTCAGCGGAGCAGAAGTTCTCAGCGCTAAATCATAGACGCTTTTATACTCTCTCTCGACTCTGGAGAGTTAGAGTTGGGACTCAGCTGTTCCATCGCTCCCCGATCCTTCAGCGGGGTAAGAGTCCTTTCTCAGCGCCAAATCATGGACGCTTTTATACTCTCTCTCGACTCTAGAGAGTTAGAGTTGGGACTCTGCTGTTCCATCGCTCCCCGATCCTTCAGCGGGGTAAGAGTCCTTTCTCAGCGCCAAATCATGGACGCTTTTATACTCTCTCTCGACTCTGGAGAGTTAGAGTTGGGACTCAGCTGTTCCATCGCTCCCCGATCCTTCAGCGGGGTAAGAGTCCTTTCTCAGCACCAAATCATGGACGCTTTTATATTCTCCTGGCGGTCGCCAAGGTTAGACTTTTGCTCAGGCCGCTCCGATCATGGTACACCGCCATGCCTTGTGGACGTCATCTTCACGTCCTTTATACTCTCTCTCAGCTCTGGAGAGTTAGAGTCACGGATCAAGCGGTCTGCAATCATGCACGCTCATCAAACTCATCCTAGGTTTACATTTTAATCCAAGCTCCGAGGATTAAAACCAGTCGGACAAGCAGTTGGAGCATTTGCCAAGGCTTTGAGTTCCTCCGAACAGTCTACGGGAGGAATGGTTGGCACCAGACTTCGGGTACCTGCATTATTCACACCGCACGAATTAGTCACGTCAGTAACTCGGAAAGCATGTGAAAGCAAATTTTATGATTGAAAAGTAAGCAAATTAAGAGGTAGTGTTGCCTCCTTTATTTGAATTCATGTAATCTGGTGGCGTCGAGCATAAGATCGAGCCATGTAGGCGGTCACAACGCGTCCATCTGGAGTCGGACTATGACTTTGTAACTCAATGATTTATGTTCAATTGTCTTGTGGTCTGCCACGTGTGAGCCAAGGATTGGATGGTCATCCCGGATCCACTTTGAGTTATACAGCATTCTTTAGACGAAGAGCGTGGCTTTGTAAACGAGCAGTTCAGTCGAGCTCGTTATAGTATTGCTCTATGGCTCTATATGCGGGTGGTACAAGTTTGATCGATAGCAAATCCTGGATACCTACACCATCCACATATTAATTCATCTGAGTTAATTACATCAATAACTCATAAATCATGCAAATATAAGAGTCATGGTTATAGAATAATCCTGTTAAAGGAATGAGTATCATTCTGAGTGAAAAATGGCGTTGCATATTCATTGCAGGTCCATTTTACTTCGCCCTATCTCTGCCAATAAAGGGCTGCCAAAGTCCTTTAGTTGATGAGGGGTATCTTTTCAGATTATCATGGGGGTGGCAGTCCCAAAAAATGAATAGACCTTGGTTGGGGTCTTGAGATGGCAAAGGCGGCTAGGTAGGTATTATAAGCGAGTGATGAGGTCGCATCTCCTTCAAATCGTCTTTTTGCCCCCGTACTGAGGGTAAGGATGGAGTGTCAGGAAGTCATGACTGGATTGCTAATGGTAGCACATCTTTGCATTGGTGTTAGGTTGTAAATTAGCATGAGAACAATGGATTCATGCTTATAGAAATTTTTGCACTTTCCATGCTAGGAAATAGGATATTACTGCTGGTGGGATAATCATATCACATAAATTTGCTGATATACCCTCGATCCCATATCGGGGACAAGGGTTGGTGCGCCGACAATCAACCAGCATTCATGCGTAAGCGTTCTAGATCTTCAACTCGCTAACTTTCAAGCAAGACTAAGTCAATTGTCCAGGCAAATTCTTGATGTATCAGCTCTGAATTAGATGATGTAATCTCGAGCAATTTATGCTCAAATCTGTAGTTGCCCCCAGCCTTAGGGGAGTGAGTCACTTGGCAGATAATCGATGAAAAGAGTGGAAGTATGAGTCTTCACTTTCTAACTTCAGAACGCCGTTCGCCAGAAGTTTCATTCATGTACATCTCCCATCTAATGGGCGGCTGACTGGTGATTTGGTCGAATCATTCAGGGCGGTGAATTCGGCAATTGCACTCGTTGGTGTTTGTTTTGGGACAACCTTCCAAGAGAAATAGGCAATGTCGAATTGCATGTCATATCTCGAGGCATAAAGAACGATTGCATGCCTTTCACTTCACCTTGTTAGATGCATTCTGTGCTGTAGGAAGTTTATCATGGAGTTAACCATGACTCTCTTCCGGGTTTGGTCTCCAACGTTGGATCAACTTCCATTTTATCAATGGTTGTATTTCATAGTGTCTTGATGGGGATCATCTCTATCTTTTCTGGATTATCGGAACTTTCTTATTCGACCAGATGATTCGACTTTAGATCTTCTGTGTATGAAATATGAGGTATGTTGTAACGTTCCAATCCATCCAATAACTCTTCTGCCCATTCTAGGTAAGCTGCGGGTTGTGGTTTCTTCGACTGGAATTCCTTTCGAGTCGTCCTTCGGGGGTTATCTGCAAAACTTCGGCGTTGGATTGCCGATCATTTCTTGCACCGTCTGTATACAACTTCCAGGTGCTTGATTTCATCTTTCATTTCGAATGGCAACTCCATATAAAATCCCGCGATAGTGAACTTACTGCATACGTCTTATTTGCTTGACAGGAGCACACTTCAGGTTTATACTCAAGAAATGACTCATAATTTGGGATAAAATCCCGCAAATATTAGCACTGGTCCAAACGAACACATCCAGGCTCGCCTATAGAAAGCATATAAGTTCTCTCGTTCGGAAGAGGTCTAAAGGAGATCCGATGTGAAGACCTTAGTCAGGTCGGCGTCACCAGTCGGAACACGTGCAGTTGCGTTATTAGATGTCACCCTTCTTCATCCCGAATCACCATCCTCTCTGGAATCTATGTCTTCGGGAGGTCGTTTGGCAATTCCTTTTGCGATGCTCCCATTATTCGCAATATTGACACCTCCTTCACACTCCATTTCATCTAGAGGGGAAGCGTCTTTGGGTTTCACGCAATCTCTGTTGCGTAGCATATTCCATCCTTCCTAATTAGTCGGCTTCTCCAATAACTTGGTCACCATAGACCAGTCTCACTCCGTCTTTGGTAGGGATATTTAACGGTTAACACCAAGATGCTATGTAAGCTCTGAATTCCGCTAGACCTGGTTGGTTGAGACAACGATCAGATAAGCTTGAATGCAATAGCATGGCTTGCAAGGCTTCAAGTAATGTTCATACATTCTGTCATTAATATTGTATGAAGTGGATAGCTAATGGTTGGTTCGTATTTGTGTTGATCTCAAGTTCTCATCTCTCAACCGAGATCGTATGGTGGCTGGTGAGCAGTCAAATTGCTATCGCCCGGGCAAGGATCCATATGCCCGATCATGGCCCACGGTGGTTCAATTGGTACCTAACTCTGGGCACCAAAGTACATTGATCTACCCTTCATTCTATGGAAATCAGTCTTCCTTGATGTGGTTGACGACAAATAGGCATTGCAAATGTTAGCTAAGCTTTTCAAGGAGTGAACTGTGGGACATATATTTTTCACCACGCCATTCAAGCGAAGGGTAACTTTGTAGTGCTAGGATCCTTTCTTGCTATTGGTTATCCCATCATTGAGAATCATGGCCATTGGGATCTTCTGAGTCATCTTTAGAGTAGTGTCTGGATCGTTCTATGTCAATGGCATCTGGGACTCCGCCTGTTGGACATGTTTAAGCCACGTGACTAGGTGATCACCACTCGTTCAGGAACATCATCGGTTGCATTGGTGAAATCTATACACCATCGGAGCTCTGGAAGAGGAGGTTGCCAAGAGATAATCTTTACCTCGTATATCATCATAGCCAACATGCTGAATCTTTTCTATATCTCCTCACATTGAATAACATCAGTAAATAGGTGTTATGGCTCTAGGAAGAACTCCCGTCGTTGCCAATTTGCTGTCGATTTCCTCAGGCTATCTACTGAATCTTGGTTGTTAAGCGTTTGTGATAATTGTACGCCAAAACGTATTACGAGCCGAAGGCGAGGCCGTCAGCGGGTCCGGGCGCAGCGCCGGCGGGGGTCCGGGGCCCCGCAGTCCCGGCGGCGATCGACCTTGTTTGTCGTCATTTTTCCGGGTCGCACGATTTTTTCAATTTTGGAACGTGGAGCCTTTTCTGAAATGATCTGAAAATTGTATTCTTTTCAAAAATTGTCACTTTTTTGGATCGGGTCGTGACCCTTGTTCGTCGTCGTTTTTCTGGGTCGCGGTTCACTACTGTCCTCCGGTTCGTGGTCCAGCTTGGCGATCGGGATACTCCAACCTTCCAGCTTCGGATCGGTTCGTGGTCTTCTCCAGTTCGTGGACATGTTCACAACAATTGCTCCAGGTCGGGTCGTGGAAGTATCATCGGGTCGGATCGCGACTCCCTTGCTCGGTCGGGTCGTGGGTTCATCTTGAGACCGGATCGTGGTCTCCCCGCGATCCGCGATCCACGATCTGCGATCCGCGATCCGCGATCCACGATCCGCGATCCGCGATCCCCTCGACCTGCTCCAGCACATTTTCTTTATTATCCTCATTTGGTCGTGAAGCTTGTGAACCCTTAGCTTTTATTTTCGAGGGTATGAAGCTCTGATTTTCTGAAATCAACGAAATATTCAAAAATGGTAGAAACGCGGACTGTTTTCTTCGAACTTTCAAATCCAAATAATGAATAGCAATCCGATAGGCTGAGAATTCAATTCTCGGTGAAAGCACCAAAATGTTAGACCAAAAAATGGTCCTAACACCCAAATTATCATATTTTGAGCGTAGGATATGAAGAAATAACTGAAAAAATAAGAGAAAAGCAAGACAACAGGATTTTTATAGTGGTTCGGCGTTAGCAAGCCTACGTCCACTTCATATTTTCTCATTTCACTCATAGATTACAATTACAATGAATATTGTCTTTCAATCACTTGAATTCAATGAATAATTCTCTCCGAATCCATTGAATTTATTGAGGAAGATGGTGGTTATTCATGGAGAAGTGTTGTCCATGGCAGCCATGGATGAGGAGATGCCAAAAGTCCCCTGAAAATGCCCTCTGAAGGTGTATTTATAGCTGTAGGAAAGCTCCTTGGAGGACTGGTTCGTGATGGGGTACGTGGCAGGCGATCCAGAAAAATAGGAGAGCCAGTAGCCTTGAGAATAGGTCAAAATAAGCTGCGTGTGAACAGCTCCGAGGTTCGGATTGCGGTCATAAGTCGGATCGCGGCCATGGGTCGGATCGCGGTCATGGGTCGGATCGCGGTCATAAGTCGGATCGCGTAGACAAGGTCGGATCGGATCGCATAGGCAAGGGCGGATCGGATCGCGTAGGCAAGGGCGGATCGGATCGCGGTCATATGCCAGCTTACACTCGTTCACGGAAATGGGCGTAACTTTCAAACCGTAAGTCCGATTGAGCCAAACCAAAGCTCAAACTGAAGCTAGTTCAAAGGGCTACGAGTATATGAGGTGAATAGATCCAAATGAGGTCATTTGATAGGAGTTTCGGGCCAGTTTATACTGATGTTGTGATTTTTACCAAACTGCCTTGTGTCTTCTGACGATGCTTCCAATGCCAGAGAGCGATGTTATCCAGAGATTCCATATCAGACAGCATTTACCGAGAGGTGTGTCAACATGATCTATACTTTGGGTAGCCTGGTCACAAAGCAGGCTAACACCACGTAAAAATGATATATTTTTCTTTACGATGCAAAAATATCAACTTCTTCTATATTCACCGTAAAAACTCATCTTCTTATTTTAATTTCAAAAAGATTGTCTTTTTATTTACATCGTCAAATTTTCATCTTTTTATTTACAATAAAAATATTGTCTTTTTATTTTCAACATAAAAATGTTGTCTTTTTATTTTCATTATAAAATAGTGAAAAATTATCCTACGTTGTAATTACTATATAATTCACATTAAAAATAATGTAAAATGTACACACGGTGAAATTCATACATATTTATATTGGGAAGAATGTAAATTTTCATTCTCTAATTACAATGTGAAATCCATTCTTTCTATTTCATTAAAAAAATAATGTAAATCTTCCTACGGTTAAATTCCTTTTAAATATTAACATTAAAAATGTTAATGACAACCCATAGTGTTATATTATCATTAAAAATGTTAATAGCATCCTACGGTTAAATTTACTATTTAATTTACATTGAAAATAATGTAAATTTATTGATATGGTGAAAATACTTTATTTACATAGTAACATGTAAATTTCATGTCATCACAAATTCTAATTTTAACTTACACAATAAAATGTACATCTTCATGACATTGCAAATTCTAATTTTAAATTTACAAAACAAAATGTAATTTTAATATCATCGCAAAGTCTAACTTTAAATTTTCAAAATAAAATGTAAACTTTACGACATCGCCAAGTTCTAACTTTAATTTACATAATAAAATGTAAATTTTATATCAACGCCAAATTCTAACTTTAATTTACAAAATGAAATGTAAATTTTATATCAACGCAAAATTCTAACTATAATTTACATAATAAAATGTAAATTTTATATCAACGCAAAATTCTAACTTTGATTTACATAATAAAATGTAATTTTTGTGACATCGCCAAATTCTAATATAAATCTACATAATAAAATGTAAATTTTATGACAATGACAAATTTTAACTTTAGTTTACAAAATAAATTGTAAATCTCATATCAACGACAATTTCTAATTTTTAATTTACAAAATAAATTGTAAATTTCATATCAACAATAATTTCTAATTTTTAATTTACAAAATAAATTGTAAATTTCATATCAACAACAATTTCTAATTTTTAATTTACAAAATAAATTGTAAATTTCATATCAACAACAATTTCTAATTTTTAATTTACAAAATAAATTGTAAATTTCATGTCATCAAATCCACAACATTCATATAATACAAGAGATCTAGATCTAACAGTTCAAATCAAAATAACATACAGGGTGATGTATATTTTGGCATATGACAAATCGGCGAGGCATAATTCAATAATATTAACAAATAATCTATTTTAATTAGCCAATAATTTCAGATCTAACGTTTAGATTCGCGGATCTAACATCATACAGTCATAAACAACTTAGATCCGTATTTCAATATTGCTACATAGCAGATCAGTCAATATTTTTTAATAACAAAGAATTAATAAATAATTAAATAAATTAAATTTAATTAAAAATAAATTCTCACCGCTGTTGGTTCTGAGATGAATCGAGTTTGGTCAGATTTGGTGTTCGAATTCAAGACGGTTGCGGATCTGAAACAATTAGCATTCAAGTTCATATGAAAAATTAGAAATCAGCCTTTAACAACTGACTCTGCGACGCTTATAAGCATGACTAAATCTGAAGCTTTTACCTTCAAAAGAGGTTCAAATCTTTGTTTTTAGATTGCGGGAGGTACGGTTGATGAAACGACGAACCGTTTGTTGGAGGTGGACCGTCTTGGAGAGAGCTACGATTGGCCAGAAGAGGGGAGGGTGCGGCGACGGCGGTGGGGCCCGGGGAGTGCGAACGGCGGCTGTTTGCGGGGGTATGGCGGCTTCGTCGAGGCACGGTGACGGATGCTCCTTATCTAGAATCGAAGAGCTCGCGAAGAGCTTCGAAATGAGTACTCACACGCTAAATTTCGTTGAGAAACGGAGGAGAAATCGAAGTTTGGAGATTCGAATGGCTATGGGTTTGGAGGCTTCAGCAAATGACGGCTTTAGAAGACGGTGAACAGTGTTTTGGGGTATTTATAATATTATATTAGGGTTATCTAATTATTTAATTAGCCCGTTAAAGCCCGTTTTGGTCCGAACTCCGATTCAGGCCTGCTTACTGTCGTTCTTAAGGTTTTGACACCTTCTGAACGCAATGGGCTATGTCCTGGGGTCCAATTCCGAGGTCTGTTATGAGTTTTGGAATAATTACATTATTTTATTAATATTTTAATGTGCACCGTACGTGAAAGTTCACCAAGGTCACAAATTAACTTCAAAAATTCTCGAAAAATATATTTAGCTATGTTTTGATGCTGTGGACCTATGAAAATTAATTTCGTTCGATTCTGAGCCCGTATGGATTTTTAATGAATTTTTAAAGTCAAAAATTTGCCCGTTTACACTGAAAAATCAATTATAATTATATTTTAATTCTAAAAATTACCAAAAAAACCATTTTTAGCTTGGTTTTGATGATACGAATCCAACAAAATTTATTTAGTTGAATTCTGTGACTTTTTGAAAAATGGCTATTTTTCAGTCAATTAATTTTGACCGAAACTGACAAAATACTGTTTCTTTTGCCACGCTCACGTACTAGCTCGGAAAATTCTAAAATTTGAAACCTAGAAATAATTTAATATTCCGAATCCAACAAAAGTGGTTTCGTTGAAAACGGACACTGTTTGAAAAATTACTATTTTCCAAGGCTATATATATTTTATATTAAAAATACATTTTTAAACAAATAATTTTCGAAACTCCAAATATATAAGTGTTTATACTTCTTAAATGCAGAAACATCATTCCGGACTCAATGGAAGTGGTTTCGAGTTCAATTTCCTTCGTATGTGAAAAGTAGCTTTTTGGACCAAATATATATATTATATAAATTCTTATAGCGACCTTTCAAAATATTAAATTTTGACATAACTTATAAATTATAATCTAAAATCTAAATTTCTTAAATTCATTATATAGATATTGACAATACGAACCTAACATTTCTTGTTTTATCCAATTTCGATTTAAAACCAATTTTATATAATTTTTCAAAGTTCAAAACAAAAATTTGAAATTACCACACCCTTTTGGGCCTTGTAATGGAGTTTATATAAATTTAAAGTCTTACTTCAAATAAAATAAATTTTTAATCGTTATTATTTAAAATAATTTATTTTAAATAGCCTAAACTCATTAGAATTACTTAAAATAAAATTTTAAGTTGACCCCAAAAATCAGGGTTGTTACATTTAACCCAACCATCTTGTCCAGTAATTGGGTTCTTCTGAATATCGGTTCGAAAGCAAATACAAGGAAATATAGTTGAATAAATAAAGATAGATTAAACTAGATGGCCTAGTTTTCGGATGATGATGAGGAAGACGAAATTCCAAGCTTTATTCATATCTTGACCATGAATTTGGATATTTTGGAAAGTCTCTTTTTAAACTTCGTATGATTGTTGACAATTTTCAATTGATTTTGGACAATCGACTCTTTGTAAATGCGCTTAGAAGGTGGATACTCAATACTTTCCATAGAAGCCTCTTCTTCTTCTTCGACTTCCATTAGCTCTTGTTTTTGTCGCATTCGAGCTTGTTTGGCCTTGAATGTCTCATGTGGTTTGAAAGTGAGAGGAATTTTCATGAGATGAATGTTTGATGCGTCAAACACTTTTCTAGGCACAAATTCTTCTCCATGAAGACCAATATTAAAGTATTTGAAAATGCAAGTGAGATAAACACCATAGTAGAGAGTGTTTTCTCTTGTAGATAAATTTATGGGCTTTATTTCATTTAGGATCATTTCAGCCCAATTGATGATATATCCACCCATAAAAGAAAAGAGAGCCTTTTGGACTTTGAGAGTTGGATTGTTGAAATTTTCGAAATAGGGAGCGATGGTATGTTGGAGGGAAAGGTTGACAAACCTATTTTTTGGACGAAAGAAACGATTTTTGAATTCCATTGGAGCACCATCGTCGAATATGTTGTGAAATGTTTCCAAATCGGTTTCTTCGATAACAAAATTTGAAAAATCCGAGCCCACGCTTCTATAATTTAAAATAGTTCCTAAGAGTTCGGCATCGAGAACAATTTGAGCTCCTTTGACACTACTTGGAATTTGATTTTCATTGCCTTCGTAAAATCCACGATTGAGATTTGCATAGAACATCCTCACTAGTTTGGGATAACATACTTCATCATTATCACGAGAGTCAATTAGGCTTAACACTTCATTGTCTTCGAAAAGAGAGATGAGATCATAAAAGGGAAAGTTGCTAAAGACGGCGAAAGCACCTGTGTTAACTTTAGCATTTTCTAAATAGTTTCCATAGAATTTGATGGCCTCTTTGTAATTATGAAGATAGCCTTTGATGGTTTTGGTTATCTTCAATTTTTGAGATGAACTTGAGGAAGCCATTGAAGAGAATATATATGAAGAATATAGTTTTGAGTTGTGAATGAATAGTAGAAATGATAGATGTATATATAGAAATTGAATGGATATGAATTAAATAGGCTTAACTTTTCAGATTGAAATGATACCTTTTCAAACCTTGGGAGTTGGTGAAAAGATTAGAGGGAAGTTTTAAAGTTTAAACTTTTGAAATCCAAAATTTAAATTTCAAAACTGGTTAGATATGTTGACAAAGACTTTTCTGTATGTCGACATACTTGTCTAGTTTGAAAGGAAATTGGATTTTTATGTTTTGAAATAAATATTATCGATTTATATTTCAGGTTTAACGATTTCCCGAAATAATTCTAATCCTAATAAACACACAAACCATTTATTTTACTAATTTATTTGTTATTTAATATTTTATTATTATTTTGAATTTGATAATCTAAATATCAAATTTGAATTTTAAATTTCAAAAATTTGAGTTTAAGGTTCTAACTTTTAAATCAAAGCAAACAAACAAAGCAACCATTCAACCAAATAAAATTAAAAATTAATTAATGCGTACCCGGTCTTTAGATCCTTTTATTCATGATTTTCTAGACTCTGGATTGTGTTGAATCAAGGAATTTATGACATTTTGATTAATGATAAGGAGAAGTTTCAAGATCGACAAAAAGAAGAGATTCAATGGTATTGATGGTTAGAGGTTGATTATTTTGTGTTTTAGTTGTATTATAAATGTTAAAATCTATACTTAAATAATCATATACCTCTGTGTTTTGAATATATATATGAATGCACATTCATTGTGCATAATGATAGAAACCGGTCGACCAGTTTCATTATAGGCGGTCAACCGTTTCTGGGCAGAAATGCACAATGAACGTCCACACATGTATATAACATATATATATATTCAAATACCAGTCTACTGGTTATTTTTGACCTGTCGACTGGTCTTCGAACTGAAAGCAACTCTTCGTACAGACATCTTCATTCATCAACGGCTGCTTCCTTTTCCTTTCACCAAAGATCATTTCTATTCAATACTTCTCTTCACCAATGATTGCATCCTTTTATCTTCTATAAAAACAACATGAAATCATCAATTCAACTAACTAGTTCTTTCTATCTATTCTATCTATTGCTGATTTCATTTTTGATTATTCAAAGCACTCAAAAGCTCATAATCTTCATATATCGTTATTTGAATCCTAGAATCTATATACTATTCTTTCTATTCAAAAAACGATATCATCTTCAAAATCTTTACAATCACAAATCATATTTGAGAATAAGATTGTAGAAAGGTTGTACAAGAATTGACAAATTCGTGTTGTTGAGAACACACATTGTCAAATTACAAGTCTACTCACATTGTTTGAAGTCCTCGATGTTGAAAGAGGCAAGTTGTGAAGTCCTCGTGTTGATAGAGGCGTGAAATCCCGTTCGGCTGCTAGGGTATTGTGAACCTGTTACCTTAGGATTAAGTGAGGTTGTTGTTTAGTGAAATTCCAGATAGAAGATCTGGGACTGGACATAGGACGGTGCTCCGAACCAGTATGAAAATCTCTGGTGTGATTTTTCCTTTACTGCATTTACTTATCTGTGATACTGCTTCTGTGAGATCTTTTTATATTATATATTTATTTGCATAACTATTGTATTAGATAAATAGTTGGGTGTTACTCCATATTACACTATCCGAGTGTACTCACACACACTTTCAGATTGCCGTAAAGCATATATTCATATTTTCTGTTTTATGTTCATCATCACGTGATGACGAATCTGAATCATCTAATGTTGCTTGTATGCTTTCTTTCTTTTCCTTGACGAATTGTTGTTTTATGTTTGTTGAGTCGATTTGTCTGGATATGGACACATTTTCTTTATATGGCCTGGTTTGTTGCAGTTAAAACATCGACCATCATTAATTTTTGAATTTCCTTGAATATAACTCTTCCTTCTATATTAATTTTCTAAAATGATTTGTCATAGGTGTTTTTTCTTCCTCATCTTCACTATTCGAGTCAGAATCATTTGTTGTTGCTCTAAGTGTAACAGATTTCTTTTTAGTTGATATGTTTTCTTTTCTTTTCTGTAATTGGATTTCATAAGACATCAAATTTTCGATCAACTCTTCAATATTCTTTTCATTGACATCATTGGCTTCTTCAATAGACAAAGTTTTCTAATCCCATTCTGGAGTTAATGAATTCAATATTTTTCCGACTTGATCTGCTTCAGAATAAGTTTTTCCAAGTGCTGTTACTGAATGCACTATCTCTTGAAATCTGCAATACATATCTCAAATAGACTCATTCTCGTTCATTTTGAATAATTCAAACTGATTAACTAACATGGCTATCTTAGTCTGTTTAACTTTACTAGTTCCTTCATGAGTAACTGATAAAGTTCTCCAGATTACATAAGCAGATTTACATACTGATACTATATTAAACTCATTCCTATCTAATGAACAGAATAACATATTCATAGCCTTAGAATTGCTTTGTACAGCAGTCTTTTGATCACTTGTCCATTGTGCAAATGCAGTTGTAAGTTCAACATACTCATTTTGTGTACTATTCCATGTGTCTAATCCTACTGACTGTAAATAAATTTTCATTCTACATGCCCAATATGAATAATTACTACCATTAAAAAATGGTGGTCTAACAGTGGATTGACCCTCTATAAAAGAACTATTATTGTTACCAGTGTTGGTTGTCTTTGTCACTGTTTTCAAAAATAATATTATGAACTTTTGAAAGACCTTGCTCTGATACCAATTGCTAGGGAATGCGGAATGGATCGTTAAGGCAAAAGAAACACTAGAGGGGGGGTGAATAGTGTTTGTGAGAATTTAAACAAAATATAAAACTTATGTGAATAACAGAATGACTCAAACACCACAAACACAATCACAGACACAGATTCAAACACAGAAGAAAAAATAGACAAAAATATAAATGTAGAAAAATAAAGAGCACACCGGATTTTATGCTGGTTCGGATTGCTCCCATGTCCAGTCCTGCACAACGCTGGATTCCGTAGAGTTTTATTACTATTCCAATAGTCAAGTACAACCTCCTTGATTTCACGGCTATAAGGAATACCACTGATTATTACTTCCTTGGTTTCACGGCTACAAGGAAACCACTGATTCCTACTTCCTTGATTTCACGGCTACAAGGAACACATTGATTCCTACTTTACTCAGCTCAAGAAATTTACAAACATCCCTATAACTCTTCAGTAGCACTTGATTCAGAGAGAGATAAGAAGAGAGTGTAGAGAGAAGAAGTTTGATCAAAACGGAATTGAATTTGGCATAGTATAAGTGCATAAATCGTAAAAATGATTAAGAATATTTATATAATGAAAGAGAGTGAAAGTGGGGAAGAAGATATGTTTAAATAATCGAATTCAAGCCCTTTTATAGAGTGTGAAAGGTTGCAACGTTTCTAAAACGTTTCAAATAGTGAAAAGACACTTATTTCAAATTTGAATTTTTGACGGTTATATGTCGACATTGTAATTTCTACATGTCGACGAACTCTAGTATATTTTTGAATTTTAAAACATTTTTCAAGTGTTTTGATATAAATACAATTCTGGAAATTCTTAAATAAAAATATAGTGTCGTAAATTAATATTATAAAGTAGAAAAACGTATGAAAACAAAAACCTAAACTATATAAACATATTTATAAAATTATAAGGTTTTAAACTATATAAATATATAAAGTATAAGAATATAAATATATAAAATTTAAGTTTGGAAAACAAAGATAAAGAAAATTAGAAAAGATAAAAAATAGAATAGAGAGAATTGAGGATAGAAAATAGAATTTGAAAAATCAGTGCTTGGAATTCAGAATTTGAATATTGAACCTGGAGTGCTATTTAGAGCCTTACATGATCTACAATCTATAACTATATTAATCTTGAATACTCATGAGTCTTGATACTTCTCTAAATTCTAGACCTCTACCTTCTTTAAACTGTATAGTCTTCAGTAATATTTCCTGTATTTAATTTCTGCATATATGTATATATATATTCTATATAAAAAGTGTTAGTATATATTTTATAACCAATGATAATTGAAATAAGGTTGTTGTCATCAAAACTCCATTCTCCAACAATTTTTTCAAAGATGTAGATAGGAAGATATTTCTCTTCAAAAGTAGTTGTGCACGGATTTACTGATTTGAAAACACAGGGTATAGGCTAGATTTTGTTTGCACAACCATGTGCATTTTGGTTTTTAGGGTATATGTTTCCATTTTGAGTTTTCATTCAAAGGTCAGTGCTTAATTTGAAAGCATAGGGTGAGGTCTGTAGATATGCAGATGTACGTAGAGAATAGGTTAGGCATTTACTTATTTATTCTTCACTACGAAGGAATCAAGTGGCTTGGAAATAAAGTTTGTCCCATTTATAGGTTCTGAGTTATATTGTTTTCACGTAACAAATTATGTAGAATATCATTCATTTACGAACGGTTATCGACAAAAACTAAAGACACCGTTGAGACAAGAAATATGCCACGATCCCAAAAATATAATAAAATAGACACTTGTATTGTGAAATCTCAAAATGCTGATTAAGGATGCAAAATACTCTGAATGAAAAATTGCTTATTTTCAAGATTGAGGACCAGGAACCCCTTCCAGCATTAATGAAGAGTTGAATCAACCCAGATTCGGGTATTTGAGGATTGAAGATCGGGGACCCCTTCCAGTATTAATGAAGAGCCGAATCAACTCAGATTTGGATATTTGAAGATTGAAGACCGGGAACCCCTTCCAGTATTAATATTGTTAGCATCCCCCTATGATTTGATTTGTGAAACAGAGATTGTACGTGCTTCCTGAGCCACTCTCTGAGGTTTCGATGTCAAAGAAGAGGATGTATGTGCATTGTTGGCCACTCTCTGGGCCTGTGCGTTCAGTGCGTTTGGCTAGCTTATCCACAAGAAGGGCCCAAGGACTTACCCATCCTCCCTCCAGGTGGCGCGTTAACCTGACCATCGTAGGTATTGATAAGGTCTTAGAAACTTAGGCAGGGCCATCATAGGCACAAAACTAAGGTTTACTCTTTTGACGCTCTGTACTGACAATCGTAGGTACTGATAGAGGCATACACGCCACCCCCCTCCGAGGTGTGCCCTGTCCTGGCCATTGTAGGTCATGATAGGGGTTAGCGTTCCCTTCTACGCGTAACGCGGAACATAAGTAGAGGTAGGACGTGCTCTCCTACGAGAAAAGTTAGGACGTGCTTAGTTCTAACAGTGGCAGGGTGTACTCTTCTACGAGCAGAGGCGGGGCATGCTAATTTTAGATGCACCATCACGAACATTGCTGGTGTGAAACGGCAGCTTATGCTTTTGATGCTTTAACCTAGCCACCTCTGATTTGGGCTAGGAGAAAGACTAACACACTATCCCCCTCCGGGGAATGCCTCGTCTTGATGACGAGGGATTTGATTCATTTTTCAACTTGACCCCTTTTGGGTCACTTTTTAAGCTATGAGAAGGGTTTGTGTGCCCTTAGTTACGTGATCATCTTTGGAGAAATCCTTTTCTCTTATTTCTTCAACGTTGAGAAATACGGTCTTAAATGTTCCGAGTTCCATGTTCTAGGAACAAGGTCCCCATTGGGTCTGCTCAGTCGATATGTTCCGGGTATAACTTGTGATGGATGACCAAAGGTCCTTCCCAAATTGGGCCAAGAGGGTCATCCGCTGGGTTCTTTTGTTTGCCATCACCCTTCGTAAAACTAACTCTCCTTTTGCGAAGGTTCTGGTCCTAACCTTTGAGTTGTAGTATTTCGTAATCCTTCTTTGATATTCGGCTGTTCTGTTTGCAACCTCATCTCTTAATCCTTGTATTAAGTATAGGGATTCTTTTCTTAACTCTTGGTTGGGATTGAACGCATATGCTATCCTTCTATGCGATGGGATCTTAATCTCAACCGGAAGCATAGCTTCGCATCTATGTGTTAGGGAAAAAGGGGTGTGCCCCGTGGCTGTCTTGGCTGAGGTTCTATACGCCCAAAGCACTAAAGGCAACACTTCATCCAAATTTCATTTAGCCCGGTTTAGGCTGTTTTAAGAATCCTCTTTATGGTTTTATTGGCAGCTTCCACCTCTCCGTTAGCTTTTGGATGGGCTACTAAGGAGAAACTTTTGATGATTCCATTTTTCTCACAAAACCGAGTGAATTCTTCGCTTTCAAATTGTGTTCCATTATCTGATATAATTTTGTGAGGGATTCCGAAGCGGGTAACAATATTCTTTATTACGAATCTTAGCACATTTATCAGAAGGGGTTCTGCCTCCACCCATGTAACACCCCACATCCGTTAAGTTCACTCACAAAGGGAATGCCTTAACGTCAATGGAGCATTATGGGTACTAGAACAGAAATATTACAAGATAGACATATATAAAACAGCGTAAGGTAAAGTAGAAGTACTTCAAATCATTTATTAAATAGAATTTTTTACAATAAAAGCCCATCAACTTCCAATACCCAAATACATAGCTAAATATCTGTCTTGCTCAAAAAAAAAGAAGCATAAAAATAAATTATAGTATTCCCCAATAAAGCAAAGCAAGCCATAGCCAAGAGCAATCCAAGCCTTCATGAGAGCCTTGGAGCTTGGTAAGATCCGAACTAAGCTATATTCCCACCCTGCGAACCTGGGGTAGGGGGGGAACGGAAGAAAAGAGGCGAAAACAAAATGGGTCAGTCTTAAAGACTGAGTAAGTCCTAGTGACTTTCAACATAAAAACAGGTAAAGATAACATGGCATGAATAAACTGAAAGTAGCATAAGCATGATGACAAGATAAGCTACAGGCACGATAAATCAAGTATAACATCCCCTAATTCCTATCAAGTATCACATCGCATGGTTTCTAAGCTTCACCAATAAAACGATATCTATTTGCTCTGCACCACCTAACTAGTGTCCTGCCTAGTTATTTATATCAAATGCTAATATTTCAACGCGACCAATCCCCACAGTTTTGGTAGCCTTCAGGTATACATCTAGTATGAGGATTCCACCTCAATCAACCCAATCGCCATGAAGATGTTTGATGTACCCTTACTACCCTATCGATCGGCTCCCTACTAGCTTGTATGTGTCACGTGTGTCACACGACCCCCTTGTGTGTAGATACCTATGCTGGTCCCACCATGGGGTGTATCAAGTCCCATGGTGGCGGCCCGACACACTTTCTAGAATGCATAGAGTATACTACTGATGCCCAGTGCCTTATTTTTTTGCGCCGGAGTGCGTGCACGCCCACACTCCGTTAGAACCTACACTGCTGCACCAACCGCCGTTGTTTTGACCATTTACAATCAGCCCAGTAATCGTGCCCCACCCTGCCTAGTTTCAGCGTATCATGATACGCCAATGTGGGTTACTGCTGAAATGGGTCCCCGTTACTAGGGTTTCCTACTGGTTAAGTTTGTGGGCCTATATATACTGATATTACCCACCTACCCGTGATTTACTTAACCCTCCCATCGGTTCAAACATGTTTATTAATGGTTAAGTTTGTGGGCCTATATTTACTGATATTGCCCACCAACCCGATATGTACTTAACCCTTCCACATATTATGTCATACAGGTTAAGTGTTTATTTATTCATGTTAACTTAACCCGCCCATTCCTCATATCATATTGGTTAAGTGTTTTAAATTGTTAACTTAACCCTCCAACTTATCATGTTACTCTGGTTAAGTGTTGCCTCCTTGTGTTAACTTAACCCCACCATCTATTTAACTAACCTGTTACAACGGTTAAGTGTCTCCTTAGCTAACTTAACCATACTACTTGTTTAATTAACAGGTTATAATGGTTAAGTGTTGTCCATTCACGTTTAACTTAATCTTACCACAAGTCAAATTATACTAGTTAAGTGTTCTTGTTACTTAACCTAATCATTCATGTTATATTGGTCAAGTATTTCTAACTTACTTAATCCTAACCCACTTGTCAAATCAACTTGTTATCATGGTTGAGAGTTCTAATTTTTACTTAACCTCAACCACTTGTCTCACTAACACGTTTCTATGGTTAAGTGTTCTAACTAACTTAACCTCACTCTCTAGTCCAGTTTAATCATGTTATAATGGTTAAACATTTGCTTAACCTTACCCACTCCCGTAGTCAACATATTAAATTGGTTAAGTGTCCAGATTAACCTAACCCTACCCACCAATTTAGTTAACATGTTGAATTTGGTTAAGTGTTCTAGTTAACTTAACCCTACCAATCCTGGCTTAGCTTTGATTGCCTTATTAAAGCACCAACCTCTCACATTAGACGGATATTGTTGTGGCTGCCTGTGTGCCGGTCGGGTCCGGGCAGTCTTACGCCACAACTCAGTCTAACCTCGGGTCCTTATTGGGCCCAATGCTTAGCCTCCAGCATTGGATAGGTATTGTTGTGATTACTGGACAGCCGGGCGGGTCCGGGCAGGTTTACATCACAACTCAATCCAACCTCGTGCTAAGCATATTCATATTTTCTAATTTACATTTTAATTATGTAAATTGTTCAAATTCAAATTTACTGCCCAATTTGTTTCCAATCAATCTCATTAATTTAGGTATATAATTAATACCATTTTATGCCATAATTCTAATTTACATTTTAATTATGTAAATTGTTTAAATTCAAATTTACTGCCCAATTTGTTTCCAATCAATCTCATTAATTTACGTATATAATTAATACCATTTTATGCCATAATTCTAATTTACATTTTAATTATGTAAATTGTTCAAATTCAAATTTACTGCCCAATTTGTTTCCAATCAATCTCATTAATTTAGGTATATAATTAATACCATTTTATGCCATAATTCTAATTTACATTTTAATTATGTAAATTGTTCAAATTCAAATTTACTGCCCAATTTGTTCCCAATCAATCTCATTAATTTAGGTATATAATTAATACCATTTTATGCCATAATTCTAATTTACATTTTAATTATGTAAATTGTTCAAATTCAAATTTACTGCCCAATTTGTTTCCAATCAATCTCATTAATTTAGGTATATAATTAGTATCATTTTATGCCATAAATCACTTATGTGATTAATGACTAATTTATGGCAAGTTTCCTAAAAATTACCAATTTTACTCATCGTTACCTCATCTAAATATTAGGCTAACCATCTTGGCCTAATTTTACGTTCGCATGATTTTTGGTATAAAATATTAGGCTAAAAACTTAGCCTAATTTAACGTACACAAATTCGTATAAATTAATAAGAACACGACATAGGTGTAATTAGGCATTTATGGCATAGTTAATATGAACATAATAGGGGTGAACTTGCAAAATAACCATCATGAACATTATAGGGGTGAACTTGCAAAATAACCGTCATGAACATTATAGGGGTGAACTTGCAAAATGACTAACATGCATATCCTAATGTCATAGGTGTAAACTTGAAACCTAGTATAATTCATGGGTTTCAATTTGCATAAAAAGGGAATCCAAATAAGTGTCTCATGAATTAGACATAACTAGCATATGAAGGGACATGTATGGTTTTTATCACATGAACTAGATCTAAAATTTTGACATAAGGCATGTATTAAGGTGGATTGTAAGATGGATCCAAATATGACTTGGAATTTTTGTGTGAACATATGAACATATGTGTAAGCTTAAGTCATGTTGGTATATAGGTTTTAGCACAAAATTATACCTATACATGAGATCTCAAATACATACAAACCATGTTAAACATATAGATCTAGCATTTGGTCACATAAGTGGTATGGTTTTACAACCTAAAACTTGCATAACATGATAAACTTCAACTTGTCATAACAAGCTATACATATGAATAGGCTCATTCATAATTCCCAATTCATCATGGTAAATCAAATCACAGGCATAAATTAATATTATAAAATTTCACATATAACGTAACCAACATCGTTCTACTTTCATTTCAATACAAGGTTTGACATTAATCTTATTTCGCATCCCACAAATATAACTAAACTTACATCAATTTCACTTTATTTCATCGCCATATTATAATTAAATATTTAGATCTGAAAATAACTAGAACTTACAGATTGCGGCTAACGAATTAGGAACTGAATTTGTCGTAGAACGTTGTAGCGTTGCTGATTTAGTGTCTTGAATCGTTGATGAGGCTTTGTTCTTGAATTGATTTGAGTTTGAATGCTTAAGCTTTAAATTGGAGACGATGGCCATGGCCAAGAAGGATTTCAGCAGCATAACGGTGTAAGAATGATTTGTGTGAGTTAGGTTAGGTCTTAGGTTGTTTTTATAGGTGTAGCAATTCATTTCAGCCATCAGATTAACCCTAAAACTGATCCGGACCATCAAAACTCGTCCCGGGCCTCAAAAATGGGTTCTGGCCCGAAACAGGCCAACCAGGTCGACCTGGAAGGGGGGACGTCGACACTATAGTCGACCCCCATAGGGGAGGTCGACTCCCAGGTCAACCCCCTGGTCGACCTGACCCCCAGGTCGACCCCCAGGTCGACCTGCCCAGTTCTGTGCTGACCAAAACTTTCTGAATCTTCTACAGGCCATAACTTCTTCATCCGGACTCCGATTTTCAAAAACTCGGACTCTATTTCATGTAAAATTTCGAGAGGAACGCAATGGTGATGTCCATTTTACCTAATTCCTGATTCTTAAATTAATTGTCCTTATTTTACTATCTTTTCCGTTACACACGCCGTTATCGAACTAATTTTTCTTCTCTTCCATGTATTAATTAATTCATCTTATGCATCACCATTATTTAGCTATCTAAGCATATTTTCATATATTTTATTTCATTTTTAATTATATTTAAAAATGCGGGGTTTTACATTCTCCCATCCTTAAAGGATTTCGTCCCCGAAATCTTCAAGTTAAGAAGAATGTGTCCTACCATCCAATCATCCATCTACTCAATCATCAATCACAGGCATTCATTGTCCTTAAGAGATTTCTAATGCTGTATGAACATATGCAAGATGTGTGTGCATATGTTCCTTGTCTAATGCAAATGATCAGGTCTGATTGACCTTCTAAATGCAAAATATGTATAGTGCCATGAGTCCAACATGTATGCAAATAGTCCTAGTCACATAAACACTATATGTGTGCACAAACATCCATCCATATGCAACATTCACATGATAACACATTCAATTTCATCCACAAACAAGTGTAAACACTCATTCATATGCAATATGAAAGGTGACTGAGCCGATCTAGTGCCTAATGTGTAAATGCATCCACGAGCAACCACTAGCAACCACTTGCATCCACTTGCAACCATCAATCATAACATGTCTTAAACACATGTTTCACCCAATTGTTCCTATCTAAAGATATAGTCGAATGATAGAAGCAAGTAAAAACTTTGTGCCCATTAGGCAATGTCAAAACTGGAAATCTATGCTACATATAGCCTGATTAGGAGAAGAACTCCCTAAGCATAAGCCCCGAAGACCGAAATCAACATTAGACTGACACCCAAAGAATTACTCAACCCAACCAATATATATATGTTTCTAGGAAACTAAGCATGACGGACTCCTTTTAGGTCACAAGAAAACCCTTCCTAAAACTAACCCAAAAAGTTTAGTCAACCCAACGAACACCCTCAAGCCCCAACATGTGTTACTAACAGTTAAGTCATACTCCCTATGGGGTTTGCAACAGAAATTGGATTGAGGATAGGACCGAGAGGATATACACAAAAGATAGCATGCGAGTAAGCTCTATAGGAAAAGAGGGATCAAGGATATACTCTCAAAAAGAGATATGATGCGTGAATCTAGTCTTCAATCTTCTAAGTTGCATTCCCTTGAGATTTACCCCACTGTACCTTAACTAATTTAACTTCACAATTGCGAAGTTTCTTGACCTCCATTTCCAAAATAAACAAATGTCAACCATGATACCCAGTGTATATACTAGGATGATCAGAGGTCTCTCCTCCTAGCCTATCCATCATGCCATAACTACGAGGGTCAAAAGCTAAAGGTCACAACGTACTTTTTACCTCTCTTAGGTACGCTAGTAGTGAGAGCATACAATTGCCCTCTCGACGATCTTGTTCTTTGCCCTTGTCCTTGATTATATGACCTATTATACCATAGAAAAGATACTTCCTTTCGTCTTAGGTTTTATAAATCCTTCTTTCTTCGTGAGTCGAGTTTATATCCATGAATTCCTCATCCTTGGGTTGTGCTCCTTAGCCAAACTCCTCATCCTCTTTCGTGTGTAATCATGTTGACAAATTTCTCAAAAGCTGCCTCTATCGTACAGAAAACTCTACAAAGCTTGAAAGAAAACTAGCCGCAGGCGAAACTATTACGGCTATAGATGGAAGTCAGGTACTACTTCGCCGTTCGATGAGGTTATCTCCCAAAAAGCCAGGAGCCCCAAAGACTCAAGAAAGAAGGAAATAAGGACTGAAACAGAGAATCAAAAGATAGTGCATATGGCTTTGGGCAATATGCCTTTAAAACAAAACTTTTCTTTTGAAAATGCTTCTTTGTAAATGTTTTGAAAACTAGTTCAGAAGATTTTGAAAACTTTTGCCCAGTCTGGTAACCTTCTGCTCTGATACCAAATGTAACACCCCACATCCATTAAGGTCACTCACAAAGGGAATGCCTTAACGTCAATGGAGCATTATGGGTACTGGAACAGAAATATTACAAGACAGACATATATAAAACTGCGGAAGGTAAAGTAGAAGTACTTCAAATCCTTTATTAAATAGAATTGTTTACAATAAAAGCCCATCAACTTCCAATACCCAAATACATAGCTAAATATCTGTCTTGCTCAAAAACAAAGAAGCATAAAAATAAATTATAGTATTCCCCAATAAAGCAAAGCAAGCCATAGCCAAGAGCAATCTAAGCCTTCATGAAAGAGCCTTGGAGCTTGGTAAGATCCGAACTAAGCTGTATTCCCACCCTGCAAACCTTGGGGGGGGGGGAACGGAAGAAAAGAGGCGAAAACAAAACGGGTCAGTCATAAAGACTGAGTAAGTCCTAGTGATTTTCAACATAAAAACAGGTAAAGATAACATGGCATGAATAAACTGAAAGTAGCATAAGCATGATGATAAGATAAGCTACAGGCACGATAAATCAAGTATAACATCCCCTAATTCCTATCAAGTATCACATCGCATGGTTTCTAAGCTTCACCATTGAAACGATATCTATTTGCTCTGCACCACTTAACTAATGTCCTGCCTAGTTATTTATATCAAATGCTAATATTTCAATGCGACCAATCCCCGCAGTTGTGGTAGCCTTCAGGTATACATCTAGTATGAGGATTCCACCTCAATCAACCCAATCGCCATGAAGATGTTTGATGTACCCTTACTACCCTATCGATCGGCTCCCTACTAGCTTGTATGTGTCACGTGTGTCACACGGCCCCCTTGTGTGTAGATACCTATGCTGGTCCCACCATGGGGTGTATCAAGTCCCATGGTGGCGGCCCGACACACTTTCTAGAATGCATAGAGTATACTACTGATGCCCAGTGCCTTATTTTTCAGCGCCGGAGTGCGTGCACGCCCACACTCCGTTAGAACCTACACTGCTGCACCAACCGCCGTTGTTTTGACCGCTTACAATCATCCCAGTAATCATGCCCCACCCTGCCTAGTTTCAGGGTATCATGATACGCCAATATGGGTTACTGCTGAAATGGGTCCCCGTTACTAGGGTTTCCTACTGGTTAAGTTTGTGGGCCTATATATACTGATATTACCCACCTACCCGTGATTTACTTAACCCTCCCACCGATTCAAACATGTTTATTAATGGTTAAGTTTGAGGGCCTATATTTACTGATATTGCCCACCAACCCGATATGTACTTAACCCTTCCACATATTATGTCATACAGGTTAAGTGTTTATTTATTCATGTTAACTTAACCCACCCATTCCTCATATCATATTGGTTAAGTGTTTTAAATTGTTAACTTAACCCTCCTACTTATCATGTTACTCTGGTTAAGCGTTGCCTCCTTGTGTTAACTTAACCCCACCATCTGTTTAACTAACCTGTTACAACGGTTAAGTGTCTCCTTAGCTAACTTAACCCTACTACTTGTTTAATTAACAGGTTATAATGGTTAAGTGTTGTCCATTCACGTTTAACTTAATCTTACCACAAGTCAAATTATACTGGTTAAGTGTTCTTGTTACTTAACATAATCATTCATGTTTTATTGGTTAAGTATTTCGAACTTACTTAATCCTAACCCACTTGTCAAATCAACTTGTTATCATGGTTGAGAGTTCTAGTTTTTCCTTAACCTCAACCACTTGTCTCACTAACATGTTTCTATGGTTAAGTGTTCTAATTAACTTAACCTTACTCTCTAGTCCAGTTTAATCATGTTATAATGGTTAAACATTTGCTTAACCTTACCCACTCCCGTAGCCAACATATTAAATTGGTTAAGTGTCCAGATTAACCTAACCCTACCCACCAATTTAGTTAACATGTTGAATTTGGTTAAGTGTTCTAGTTAACTTAACCCTACCAATCCTAGCTTAGCTTTGATTGCCTTATTAAAGCACCAACCTCTCACATTAGATAGATATTGTTGTGGCTGCCTGTGTGCCGGTCGAGTCCGGGCAGTCTTACGCCACAACTCAGTCTAACCTCGGGTCTTCATTGGGCCCAATGCTTAGCCTCCCACATTGGATAGGTATTGTTGTGAATACTGGACAGCCGGGCGGGTCCGGGCAGGTTTACATCACAACTCAGTCCAACCTCGTGCTAAGCATATTCATATTTTCTTATTTACATTTTAATTATGTAAATTGTTCAAATTCAAATTTACTGCCCAATTTGTTTCCAATCAATCTCATTAATTTAGGTACATAATTAATACCATTTTATGCCATAATTCTAATTTACATTTTAATTATGTAAATTGTTCAAATTCAAATTTACTCCCCAATTTGTTTCCAATCAATCTCATTAATTTAGGTATATAATTAATACCATTTTATGCCATAATTCTAATTTACATTTTAATTATGTAAATTGTTCAAATTCAAATTTACTGCCTAATTTGTTTCCAATCAATCTCATTAATTTAGGTATATAATTAATACCATTTTATGCCATAATTCTAATTTACATTTTAATTATGTAAATTGTTCAAATTCAAATTTACTACCCAATTTGTTTCCAATCAATCTCATTAATTTAGGTATATAATTAATACCATTTTATGCCATAATTCTAATTTACATTTTAATTATGTAAATTGTTCAAATTCAAATATACTGCCCAATTTGTTTCCAATCAATCTCATTAATTTAGGTATATAATTAATACCATTTTATACCATAAATCACTTATGTGATTAATGACTAATTTATGGCAAGTTTCCTAAAAATTACCAATTTTACTCATCGTTACCTCATCTAAATATTAGGCGAACCATCTTGGCCTAATTTTACGTTCGCATGATTTTTGGTATAAAATATTAGGCTAAAAACTTAGCCTAATTTAATGTACACAAATTCGTATAAATTAATAAGAACATGACATAGGTGTAATTAGGCATTTATGGCATAGTTAATATGAACATAATAGGGGTGAACTTGCAAAATAACCATCATGAACATTATAGGGGTGAACTTGCAAAATGACTAACATGAATATCCTAATGTCATGGGTGTAAACTTGCAAATTTGCATAATTCATGGGTTTCAATTTGCATAAAAAGGGAATCCAAATAAGTGTCTCATGAATTAGACATAACTAGCATATGACGAGACATGTATAGTTTTTATCACATGAACTAGATCTAAAATTTTGACATAAGGCATGTATTAAGGTGGATTGTAAGATGGATCCAAATATGACTTGCAATTTTTGTGCGAACATATGAACATATGTGTAATCTTAAGTCATGTTGGTATAGAGGTTTTAGCACAAAATTATACCTATACATGAGATCTCAAATACATACAAACCATGTTAAACATATAGATCTAGCATTTGGTCACATAAGTGGTATGGTTTTACAACCTAAAACTTGCATAACATGGTAAACTTCAACTTGTCATAACGGGCTATAAATATGAATAGGCTCATTCATAATTCCCAATTCATAATGATAAATAAAATCACATGCATAAATTAATATTATAAAATTTCACATATAACGTAACCAACATCGTTCTACTTTCATTTCAATACAAGGTATGGCATTAATCTTATTTCGCATCCCACAAATATAACTAAACTTACATCAATTTCACTTTATTTCATCGCCATATTATAATTAAATATTTAGATCTGAAAATAACTAGAACTTACAGATCGCGGCTAACGAATTAGGAACTGAATTTGTCGTAGAACGTTGTAGCGTTGCTGATTTAGTGTCTTGTATCGTTGTTGAGGCTTTGTTCTAGAATTGATTTGAGTTTGAATGCTTAAGCTTTAAATTGGAGACTGCGGCCTTGGCCAAGAAGGATTTCAGCAGCATAACGGTGTAAGAATGATTTGTGTGAGTTAGGTTAGGTCTTAGGTTGTTTTTATAGGTGTAGCAATTCATTTTAGCCATCGGATTAACCCTAAAACTGATCCGGACCATCAAAACTCGTCCCGGGCCTCAAAAATGGGTTCTGGCCCGAAAAAGGCCAACCAGGTCAACCGGGAAGGGGGGAGGTCGACACTATAGTCGACCTCCATGGGGGAGGTCGACTCCCAGGTCAACCCTCTGGTCGACCTGCCCAGTTCTGTGTTGACCAAAACTTTCTGAATCTTCTACAGGCCATAACTTCTTCATCCGGACTCCGATTTTCAAAAACTCGGACTCTATTTCATGTAAAATTTCGAGAGGAACGCAATGGTGATGTCCATTTTACCTAATTCCTGATGCTTAAATTAATTATCCTTATTTTACTATTTTTTCCGTTACACACGCCGTTATCGAACTAATTTTTCTTCTCTTCCATGTATTAATTAACTCTTCTTATGCATCACCATTATTTACCTATCTAAGCATATTTTCATATATTTTATTTCATTTTTAATTATATTTAAAAATGCGGGGTTTTACAACCCACTTGGTGAAGTATTCGATGGCTACTACAACATACTTTGCTCCCCCTTTGGAGATTAGCAAGGGTCCAATTAAATCTATACCCCATACGTCGAATGGCCAGGAGCTTGATATAGTGGTTAGTTCGTTAGGCGGAAGCCGGGGCACCTTGGAGTATGTTTGACACTTGTCACATTTTTTGACATACTCCACTGCTTGACTGACCATCTATGGTCCATGTCGCATGACCCTTTTGGCCAGCTTAATTCCACTGGAGTGGTCTCCACACCATCCTTCATGAGTTTCCTTCAGGACGTTGAGCCCGTCTTCAGAACTTATAAACCTTATGTAAGGAATCGAATGTCCCTTTTTATAGAGTATATTATCCGTAATCACAAATGAAGGAGCTTTGTGTTTTATCCTTCTCGCGTCTTGCTTACTAAGGGCCAAAGTCCCGTTTAGGAGGTAATCAATTATGGGAGTCATCCGTATATTCATACGATGGCAATTCGTTTCAGTTAAGGGAGGTTCCCCATTGGTGTTCCCCTCCCTGTCTCTTTCATCCCCCTTCTCAAGATTTGGGATCTCGTTAACATTAATGACTCTTTCTCTACCTCCGGTTTTTCACGCCTGACACTAGGCTTTTCTTGATAAACCACGGGAAGGACTCTCGAGTTTAAGGGGCCTGGGAACTGGCTAATTTATCTAGTGAATCCTCTTGGGTATTCTCCCCACGGGGTATTTGATGGACTTAGATATCCTCGAACTAGGAAAGCATCTTTAAAACCCTCTTCACATACAGGATTAGCTGTGCATCCTTGGTTTGCTTTATTTGGTTTACCATTAGTTGTGAGTCACTAAAGATTTCTACCCGAGGTGTATTCAACTGTAGTGCCAAATTTAAACCAGCTATCATTGACTCAAATTTGACTATGTTGTTAGTTGCCAGGAATCCTAACTTCATGGCTTAGTGCATGTGATGTCTGTTAGGGGTAATTATTACATACCCTTCCCCTTGCCCCTGTTCGTTGGAGGCTCCATCTACAAAAAGTTGTCATTTGTCCTTTAAGTAATTTTCCTTAACTGATTGCTCTGAAATGAAGCTCGTGCACTCATTCACGAAGTCTGCGAGGGCTTGTCCTTTTATTTTCGCCTGAGGGTGGAACTCAATTTCGTATTGGCTAAGCTCGATACCCCATTTGGTTAGCCTTCCCGAGGTTTCCGTTTAACTGAACAGTTGCTTGAGCGGGAAACTAGTTAAGACCCTTACGGGATGAGCTTGGAAGTATGCTCTGATTTTTCGTGCGGTAAGTATTAAGAAATATGCTAATTTCTCTACCATGGGGTATCTGGTTTCTGCGTCCTTTAACCTTCCGCTAATGTAGTAAATGGGGTACTGAGTCCCATTACTCTTTTATTAGGACCGAGCTTACCGCATATTCCAAAACAGCCATATATGGGTATAGATCTTCTCCCATCTCGGGACTGGATAAAATCAGAGGCGTTCCCATATAGACTTTTAATTCTTGAAATTCCCTCCAACACTCTTCGTTCCATTCGAAATTCTTCTTTTTCTTCATAACATCGAAGAAATGGACACATTTGTTTATGGCTTTAGAAACGAACCTACTGAGGGCTGCTACTTTCCCATTCAAGTTCATGGCCTCTTTGCTTGTCTTGGGTTCTTCCATGTCTGTTATGGCTTGGATTTGGTCAGGGATGGCTTCGATCCCTTGCTCACATACCACGTATCCCAAGAACTTTCCAGATTGAACTCCAAAGGAGCACTTTTGCGGATTCAATTTCATTTGGTAACTTCTTAAGACATTAAACATTTCCTCCAGGTCCTTTAGGTGGTTTTGTATCTCGGTGGACTTCACTAGCATATCATCCGCATATACTTCCATATTGCACCCTATTTGTTCTTGGAACATCCTATTTACCAGTCTTTGGTATGTTACCCCTGCGTTCTTCAACATGAAGGGCATCACTTTATAGCATAATGTTCCCCAGTCGGTGATAAAGCTTGTATGCTTCTCGTCGGGTGGTTGTACCCTGAGTTTGCATCCATAAGAAATAATATCTTATGACCACTCGTGCCATCAACTAACTGGTCAATCCGCGGAAGGGGATAACTGTAATGACCCGGACCTTATACACATCACAGACACAGATAATAATTGATCATAATACGTGTTACAAATACGAGTTAAATTTCCTACTTTAAATATTCCAAAACATGTATTATAACATTTGCATAAGCATGTAGCACAGCACTTACTAAAATCTATTTTTGTCATATTCTTATATAATAGCATGTAATGCATAGCGCTTTTCTAGACCCATATTTTTACATAAATGTTTAATAAAACTTGTGCATAGCAATTTTAAAAGTGCCATTCTTTTGCAAATACTTTGTTCATGTTTTCAAAAGGATTTAAAACATTGTTTTAACAAACTGTTTACTTTTAACTTTAAAGCCTCTTTGCCTAAAACATGATTTAAACATCTCTTTGCTCTCAAACCAAATACAATAAAATATTTGAATTTTTACATGCATTGAAAACATGCATTGTCTCATCTCTTTCAAATTCATAGATGTGATAACATAAAAATCTCATGAAAATCATTTGCATTTTTAGATGCATTGAAACAAGATCATGTATTGTCAAGAATCCCCTTTCCAAATCATGTTTCATTCTTATATCATAGATAAGATAAGATCTCATGACAATTATTTGAATTTCCATATGCATTGAAAAGAGAACATGTGTTTTCCAATTCTATTTCACTTCATGATCTCATTCATGAAGCACATACATGATGGATCATGCTAGCAAGTAAGGTCTTTAGGAAGATTTATAGGCACATGATAGAATCATTTTGGAATCAAAACATTTTCAGTTTTTGCATTCTTTTCTTTCTTTTCAATTTATTTTCTGAAAAATCTCTTTCTTGTTCATTTTCCAAAACTTTGGCCAAATTGTCAAATAAGTATATACATCAAAAGATCTATAAAATCATACCTATGCATCATCATTTTATCTACAATAGTTGATTTCAAATCATAGATATTGCTAAGTATTTCTCCATGTATTTTCATCTCACAACATAGATTTTCATGTACAACATTTTCAGATTTTTAACCATCCTTGGAAGGCAAGTTTGTATTTAAAAGAAATTGTTGTAAAATCGAATTTGACATGAGGAAAATATGGTTTCATAACCCAATGAAATCTGAACATTTATGGTACACAAATCATCTCAACATTTTGTTTAAACTAAGAAAAAGGATTGGTAGAAAGAGGGGTTGTACATAGAACAATAAATGTGATGTTCATAGCAAACCAATGGTGGGAAATTTAGCACAAGGCCTAGGGTATTTCAGGTGGAATCTAGGCTGAAATGCCATGTGAAACTGATGAGCGAATGTGAGGATTTGAGAGAGAAAATCAGTTTTAAAATGGGGTTTTCTTTTGTCAAAAGAAAAGCTGTTTTGCTGTTTTCAAATCAGCATTAAATGCACAAATATTTTATCTATTTCCTACCACTATATAAAGACTACCCATGCACACAACTCTCACACACAAACACACAGCAAGTTCAAGGGTTTTAGCAAAGAAAAAGCAAAGGTTTTTGGAGCTTTAAGGTGAGTAAAACTGCATCTTTATTTTCTGTTTTCAACTACTACAGTTTTGTTGTATGAAACATGAAGTGATCTTGTATTTCCTTTATAACCTTGTTCAAGTAACCATTCAGGTCTGGTTTGATTGTTTGTTGTGGTGTAGTGGTCATTTATTTATATGTAAAAACCTTAAGTTCTCTGTGTAGAATAATGTATTGACAGTTTGAACTTACCAGAACCTAATATATGGTGAAAAGCTTGACAAAAACAAGTGGATCAATGGATCTGAGTGAAGGACTGAGAAATTAGGGTATTATATTTGTTTTAAACACTTTACATGGTCATTCAAGTGTTTATAAGCGGATTCCCTTTTGCAAACTCCCTACTGTCATGTTGAAAATAAAACAACAGTATGCTCTCTTGTTCTCATTTTCAAAATGGAAATTCAAACTGAGTAAAAACGTGTTGTGATTATAAAAACATGATAAGGCAACAAATTAATGATTTTTAAAACAAAAATCATGATTTTTAGAAGTGTAAATAAAGAGAGAAAAAGGGATGGTCAGAAAACTGGAATTGGGGAATTCCCGTCGATCCATGGGTTCAGAGGGGACGACACTTGGCCTGGAGGGGTGGAAGGAAGTGTAGAAGCTAGGAAAAATACTAATTTAATTTTTAAGTGAAGAGTTTTTGTGAAATCAATAAAAAATAGGTTTAAAAACTGTTTTTGGGTTCGCCTGGTTCATGGTCGAACTGCTCGACGTAGGTGGAAGGGGAGAGGTGCGGTCCAGGGGGAAAGGTGCGTCGGGGTCATGTGCTAGCGTGGCAGCGAGGTGGTGGCGACCGGTGGTCGAGATAAGGAGGGGCGAGGTGTTTCTTTGATGATGGTTTCTTTTCTGGAAAGGGAGGTGCATGACCTTTTCAGTTCAGGCCAGGTGGAGGTGGATCTGATGGTGGCGATGTGGTCTGGTGATGGAAGCGGACATGTGGCGATAGTTGTCGGAGACTGGAAGGGACCCACGTGGCTGCGCACGTGCACAGCCATGGCACCACGTAGATGAAGAAGAAAAGGGGAGGAAGACGTGTTGGCATCAGTAAATTCAGTGATCGGGCCGATGTCTCCAGGGGGTGGCAAGACCAGAAAACTTGGTACTTTGGCAAATGATCAGCCACATGGTTTTTGGCCAAGGGCATGGGATCTGGACTCGATTTCGGGTGTGTACACTGGTGTCTCTAAAGTGGTGCTTTGCTAACTTGGTACTTTGATGTTTTGGGTTTAAAAACAAAGGTTTTTAAATATATTTCAAATTTAAATTAATTTTCAAATTAAATTTTGGTTTAAGTTAAATAAGAAAATAAATAATTAAATAAAAATAATATTTTTATTTAATTTATTTAAAGGGAAAAGTGAATCAGGATTTTATCAGAAGTTGAAATTAAATACTGAAACCATAACTTGTTAAATTATAAATTTAGTTTGTAAGTTAAAATATATTTTATTTATCAATAAAATATTTAGATTTTTAATCATACAAGTTATAAGAAAACGTATGTAAAATATACGCTGAAATGGCCTATCGTATTGAAATCTCAATATCAAAATAACCAGTCAAGCACAGTCCGGTATTTTATAAAACAAGTACTGTGAATCATATTTGATCATGTTAGATTTATAATATAAAAAGAGAAATATTCGTTAATCATTTCGAAGAGACCGAGATCAAGGTTTCACTTCGATTTAATTATACGCTCTACGCCAAGATTCTAAATTTGAAGACGGTGTTATACAAGGACTATTTTTAATAGTACCTTCAGTTTGTTCAAACCCAGAACAACTTGTATGGACGAGTGTATGACACAGTAATTCTAACTGGTCACGTACGTTGATCTTTTCAAACGTATTTATATGGTGGCAGAGGAATTCGTTTCTCTCGCTGTATACATTTTTGAGGAAGTCAATTAGTGATCGGGAAGTCTTGACGATGTGGCACTCAAAGAAATAAACCAGTGTTGATGACGTAAGTCTAGCCTCAAGCCTCACACCTAGGAAATGACAAAAATCGGGCAGGCAGCATGGTTATGTGGGTCGCTCCCATTAGGGTGTAGCATCACCTATCTAGATAAATTCCTTTTGTTTCTTAATCTATCGAATTCTGCCCATTCGGAAATGGTTGCCGTACATAACCATTGGTGATATACACTCGATACACTCAAGAGAAATGAGTGGTCGGTCATGTAAGGGCCGGGTTACAAGAAGTTTGTAACAACCCTCATTCTACGCATCTAGGATCGTAGAATATTTCTTTCTTTTTCTAGGTAAGTCGTATGGTCGTGTACTTTTGGGAAACGACTAGTGGGGTCATTTCCCATGTTCATGATTTTTGCCAATTTTTAAATGACCGTTTTGCCCCTAGTTGATCTTGTTTCGTCCATAACTTTTGACTGGAAAGGAATTTTGACCTGAAACCACTTCCATTAGCTCCGGATGATGGTTTCTCTTTCCGTAGAATGGTCATAATAGCCAAATAGACTTACCGTTTGGGAGATATGTCTGAATTAAGGTTTAAAGGGCTATTTTCAGCTAATTGGGCTTAACCGGGTAATTAGCAGCTAGGCCCAAAGGGGGATTTCGGGATTAGTGGTATTTAAAGGCTGCTAGGGTTATGATTTCGGTTTTAGACTCATTTTTCCAGACGCCACTTATTTTCTCCAACCCTAGTCATGGCCTCCAACATCTAGAATCATCCCAAATCACCTCTAATCACTTTCTAATTGAAGATTAAGCTAATTAGCATCAGACCAAGGCTAATCAACATCAAATCAGAGTTGGAGCTACTGCTAAGCATTTGAATTCAACCCAAATAGAGAATCATGTCAGATCTATAGTTTCCTTTGTGGCAAAGGTGAGTGATTTGCATTGTTTTTCACTAATTACGGCTAATTATGGTAATTAACGAAGATTAGCGAAATTATGGCTCAGAAAAATCTAGAAAATTTCCTAAAATTCTAAAACATCATTTTATGCCTCTGATATGAATTTGGGTTAATTTCGACTAATTTTGCAAATCCCGGAATTTGGGGGATTAAGGGGTGATTAGTGAAAATTAGCGAATTTATGCATGTTAAAAATCTGGAAAAATATTTATAAATTGCTAAATATTATTTTAGGGCTCTGTTAAAAAATTTGGTTGATTTGGTTAAGTTTTGTTAATCCTATCATTAGATTTACTTAAACGTGATTAAGAGGGATTAAGGGAAAATATGGGTTTTTGGCTATGTTTGATCCGTTTTAACATACCATATTGTTGTTTTGCTATTTGTGGATGTTTATACATGTTGCTATGACTGTATGGTATGCTTTATGATTGTTTAGAATAGTTGGAATGGTTGAAAACGCCGTCGAGAGGCGAAAATAACTTGCTGAAATGGTGTAGGTTTTCTTTGGGTCGAGTTAGACCGACCAGGGGAGACCGACCAGGGGAGACCGATCAGGTTAGGAAAGACCGACCACTATGCGATGTTCGACCAACCCCATACGATGGTGAAGTACGACCGACCAGGAATGGCGAAGTGTTCGACCGACCAGAGGGCAATATCGACCGACCAGGGGGCAATATCGACCGACCAGGGGGCAATAACGACCGACCATGGATGGTGAAGTACGACCGACCAGGAATGGTGAAGTGTTCGACCGACCAGGGGGCAATACCGACCGACCAGGGTAGAGATGATGAAAACCGACCAGAATGAAAGGTTCTTGCACGCTCCGATCCGATCCACTTCAGAAGCCACAAACCGATGGTGCGACCTGATCCGATGGAGCTGGAGCGCCACGAGCTAGAAGGAGCATGACCCGATCCGTATGGCGCGACTCGATCCGATGGAGGTAGAACGACCGATCCGAAGCGAGATGCTGGACTTGAAGTGAGGACCACGAACCGAACAGGGGAGCACGATCCGAGGAGAAGAACTGAATGAAGACCGATCCGGTGAAGACCAATAACCCGAGACGCAAAGGTAGTCCAAGTTGGAAGTTAGAGCTCAGGATCCAGATGGGAACCAATGAGTTCACTTCACGATTGGGCTTTGCTGCGGGACGTGTGCAAAGGGGTTATCGATGCCTATCACTTTGGTTTACCACTGATAAATGGATTAGGGGCTCGTAGCGCAGTTATACGGGGTTGGACTCCGTCATGGCCCAAAGGATTAGGTGAACAGAGTAATGGGTATCGTATGCTTTACGCACTGAGTGAGAGGTGTGAGGATGGTTGCTATGCTTGATTGTTTGACATCACTATGACATACACACCCCACCCCCGTATTCTTTACACCATATGTTAGTGGCACCTTAGAGTATTGTACGGTATGTAGTGTTAACTCTTTGGTTGCAGGTCCAGGTTCAGGTATGATTGGATTATACCTGTTATTGTTCTGTTTTGTTTAGCTGCTTATCGCTCACACCAGACTTTTTGTCTGACCCAGAGTTTTATGTCTCTTCTTATTACTCTGGGTGCTCACACGAGCAGACTAGAGACAGGTTAGGTGGATGCACGGATAACTGTACTGGAGACGGGCAGGAGGCTTCCACGTATGATATTTATGTATTATCTCCCTGTGTTATCGATGGTCACTGCTAGGCATTAGTAGTGTACCTTTTCCTTTCTTTTGCTTAGAGACAGTATTTTTGAAGTTGTAATAAGGATGTTGGATAATAAGCTGTATTTTGGATTTCCGCTGCCATGTTAGACATGATTTAGTTTTTCAGCTTATGCACTGTCTCGCCTGTTTTATGTCAAAGTTATGTTATTATTATATTTTATTCCATGCGCTGTGATTCATTCTACAGGTTCTGTGTTAGTTCTTCATCTTCTTTCTTTCCTTCCGACGACCGTTCCGCGCTAGTTAGACATGTGTACAGCGCACTTTCGGAGGAAATGTCGGCTAGTGCAGGGCGGGTCGTTACATTTGGTATCAGAGCTCTAGGTTGCGTAGTTAACCTGGGGAAAGTCATCAGGGAGAGATATTATACGTATATGAGAGCGCGTATTTGTGATTATTTTGATTTTTTTAAAACTGGTTTTCAAAGCTATATGGATATATATATACTGTTAGTATAGTTAAGGATGAAGTTGCACTGCACTGACACCACAAAGGAGATGGTTAATCGTTTGCTCTGTACAGATTGAACGATGAGCCGATATGCGAGGGGTACTGGCAGAAGAGCCAATAATGGGAATGCTACTGAGATGAGGACTATGTTCACTGACTTCATGAGGGAGATGCTTAGGGATGTCCAGAGAGCGGCTCCTAATGTTGCTAACGCTGGTGGTGCAGCGGTGCAGGCGCCTAGGACCGATTTCGCCAAGCTTAACAAGGATTATGCTAGTCTTGGTGGGAAGCCGTTCCACGGAACGGAGTCGGCTACGGTTGTTCAGGTTGGTTGGATAGCTGTGAGCGTATCTTCAAAGACTTGGGTATTGAAGATGCCATGAAGAGGAAGCTAGCATCCCGTCATCTTCAAGGACGAGCAATGAATTGGTGGAATGCTATTAAGGCAGCAACTCCAGAGGATCAGATTACATGGGATCAGTTTAAGGCTCGTTTTTGCGATAAGTTTATACCAGCTGCTCAGGAGTCAGAATTGTTTAGAAAGTTTCTGGAGCTTAAGCAGATCGTGAAAGCATATGCTATCAACGCTATTCCTTCTTCGTCGAATGCCCCAACTGCGGCGCAGAAGGAAAAAGGTGTCTTTATTCGAGGTATGCTTTCTATTTAAGATGTTTCTGTTCGAATTTTGTTTTAATAACAAGGTTTCCCATTCCTTCGTACCTAGTGACCTGGTAGATAGGTTGGAATTGGAACCCGAGATAGTCGATAGACCTTTAGTAGTGATAAACCCGATAGGTGGTTTGACTAGCCTTTGTAGGATTTGTCGTCATTTGGTCTTATCGAGTCATGGATGTATGTTTGTTGTGATTGCTTTATTTTGAGCTTTACTAGGTTTGGCTTGATTTTGGGAGCTGATTGACTCCAAAAGTATAGAGTGATAGTAGATTGTGAAGAGCCTTTGATGACCGTTAGAGTGGATGATGGGCGAAGGGTGGTATTGGATTGCATACCTTATGACGAAGATGATAATGGGAGTTAGAGAAGCAAGTGTACATTGGATGTACAGTAGTTGGTCAGGACTTGGTCATGCGATCGATGATAATTTCAAGCAAGATTGGCGAGGATAGCCAAAGTCAGTTATGGATGCTTGAGTGTTTAGATGTTTTGCTCATGTCATCTCACGTAGATCGTCTGAACTCGGAGGAGATGTTCCTTGGGTGCTTGTCTGATATTGGTTTAGGCCTTTGGGACTTGTGCTCGGGGAATGTCGAGGTCGATTAGGATGGTCTGCATGAGAGATAGGTAGTTGTTGCGATTTTCATTGGATGATATCTTGGTTTACTCGAAGAGTGATGGGCAGTTGTGACAGGATAAGACTATTCGATGGTATGGACTGCCTAGAGTTAGACTCGATAGGGTTATGAGATGACTCGAGTGGGACTCAAGAAAGATGCAAGGTAATGAATTGTTTAGGACCATATGTTGATGTTCTTTTTGAAATAATAGGATGTGTTCGTTGGTCAAGGAAGGTGCAACGAAGGTTAGGACGATTCAAGTTGGACTTGAACTCGTAAAATAAAATAGATGTTCGATTGATCTTAGAGATGCAACGAATAGGGAGACGACTCACGTTGGACTAGAGTTTGTAGGTAATGGATACTCAAGACTGGGTCTGAGTTATGGGTAATAGATTGACTCGAGTTGGACTCGAGGAGGCTGCGAGGAATTGGATTGGCTCGAGTTAGACTCGAGAGGGCAGCAGGATAATGGATAGACTTGGGTGGGACTCGAGTGTTTCAGGCGGACTAAAAGCAGGGGTATCTGGGGACGCCCGTTACCTTGGATCCGTTGGACGTGATCTAGTTATCCTTGGAGGATAAACGTGCGTTGGACGTACGGTAGTCCGTTTGGAGGCTGGGCTTCCATTAGTTATTGATGTTGGTTGGACCAGACATATAGGTGTTGATGTATTCAAGGATTTAGCAGGTGATAGATAGGATTTGTTTTATGGATGCTATGGTTGCTATGTTTGTTCCTACCTTTCTTCTCTTGATTAGACTATCACCTGTAAGGATCCTGTTAAATGGAAATAGGATAGGTTTGTTGATCATAGTGAGATGATGGGTGTATGATACTTTACGTTAGACTTGAAGTATGTTTGGGCATTGTGGAGCGTCCGTTGATCTTGGAGATTCAGCGGATATAGGAGATTCAAGTTGGACTTGGACTCATAGGTAGGGTACCTAGACTCATTGGATGAGTCTAGTTCACCTTTAGAAGGTGAATGTACGTTGGACGTGCAGTACAGATATGGGTAAGGTACCTAGATTCATTAGATGAGTCTAGTTCACCTTTAGAAGGTGAATGTACGTTAGACGTACAGTACGGATATGGATGTAGTGCCTAGGGTCATTGGATGGATCTAGTTGCCTCTAGTAGGTGAAAATACGTTGGACGTGCATTATGGATGTAGGCAAGATTCGGGTTAGACTTGAAAGGACATTTGGAATGTAGATGGTAATTTGACGTATATGGTTGGATTACCTAAGAAGATGACAGTACGGACGGATGCCGTAGTACCGGACTAGGTGCGATAGCTGATGCATTGGGTAGGAGACATGCCAGTTTAGAGGCTATGTTTCTGGAATGGAAGCTACTAGAGTATCTCATGGGGCATGACTTCAGACCTAAGTGTGAATTGGATTCAGAAACGCTAGTAAGCTTGACGATTAGATCGATCTGGATTGAGTGGAACAGTTCCAGTCAAAGGAACGATCCTAACCTATTGGAAATCGCCTCTAGGATAAAGATGGGAATCGATGGTGAGAGGACGACTGTACTTGGGAAGTAGAGGATGACATAAGAAGGTCGTATTTGAAGCTCTTTGTCTGGTAAGATCTTAGCGGCGATGATTCTTCCTTCGTTAGAAAACCGCATGCTAGGATATGCTTGTTGTACTATCATGTATGTTTGATTGTTTGAAATTGGTTGATAGGCATGCGGGACCCATTGTTGTTTCTTAGTTAAGGAATTTCGGGGGCGAAATTTCTTAAGGGGGAGGAGAATGTAACAACCCTCATTCTACGCATCTAGGATCGTAGAATATTTATTTCTTTTTCTAGGTAAGTCGTATGGTCGTGTACTTTTGGAAAACGACTAGTGGGGTCATTTCCCATGTTCATGATTTTTGCCAATTTTTAAATGACCGTTTTGCCCCTAGTTGATCTTGTTTCGTCCATAACTTTTGACTGGAAAGGAATTTTGACCTGAAACCATTTCCATTAGCTCCGGATGATGGTTTCTCTTTCCGTAGAGTGGTCATAATAGCCAAACGGACTTACCGTTTGGGAGATATGGCTGAATTAAGGTTTAAAGGGTTATTTTCAGCTAATTGGGCTTAACCGGGTAATTAGCAGCTAGGCCCAAAGGGAGATTTCGGGATTAGTGGTATTTAAAGGCTGCTAGGATTATGATTTCGGTTTTAGACTCATTTTTCTAGCCGCCACTTATTTTCTTCAACCCTAGTCATGGCCTCCAACATCTAGAATCATCCCAAATCACCTCTAATCACTTTCTAATTGAAGATTAAGCTAATTAGCATCAAACCAAGGCTAATCAACATCAAATCAGAGTTGAAGCTACTGCTAAGCATTGGAATTCAACCCAAACAGAGAATCATTTCAGATCTATAGTTTCCTTTGTGGCAAAGGTGAGTGATTTGCATTGTTTTTCACTAATTACGGCTAATTATGGTAATTAGCGAAGATTAGCGAAATTATGGCTCAGAAAATCTAGAAAAATTCCTAAAATTCTAAAACATCATTTTATGCCTCTGATATGAATTTGGGTTAATTTCGACTAATTTTGCAAATCCCGGAATTTGGGGGATTAAGGGGTGATTAGTGAAAATTAGCGAATTTATGCATGTTAAAAATCTGGAAAAATATTTATAAATTGCTAAATATTATTTTAGGCCTCTGTTAGAAAATTTGGCTGATTTGGTTAAGTTTTGTTAATCCTATCATTAGATTTTCTTAAACGTGATTAAGAGGGATTAAGGGAAAATATGGGGTTTTTGGCTATGTTTGATCCGTTTTAACATACCATATTGTTGTTTTGCTATTTGTGGATGTTTATACATGTTGCTATGACTGTATGGTATGCTTTATGATTGTTTAGAATAGTTGGAATGGTTGAAAACGCCGTCGAGAGGCGAAAATAGCTTGCTGAAATGGTGCAGGTTTTCTTTGGGTCGAGTTAGACCGACCAGGGGAGACCGATCAGGTTAGGAAAGACCGACCACTATGCGATGTTTGACCGACCCCATACGATGGTGAAGTACGACCGACCAGGAATGGCGAAGTGTTCGACCGACCAGAGGGCAATATCGACCGACCAGGGGGCAATATCGACCGACCAGGGGGCAATACCGACCGACCAGGGATGGTGAAGTACGACCGACCAGGAATGGTGAAGTGTTCGACCGACCAGGGGGCAATACCGACCGACCAGGGTAGAGATGATGAAAACCGACCAGAATGAAAGGTTCTTGCATGCTCCGACCCGATCCACTTCAGAAGCCACGAACCGATGGTGCGACCTGATCCGATGGAGCTGGAGCGCCACGAGCTAGAAGGAGCATGACCCGATCCGTATGGCGCGACTCGATCCGATGGAGGTAGAACGACCGATCCGAAGCGAGATGCTGGACTTGAAGTGAGGACCACGAACCGAACAGGGGAGCACGATCCGAGGAGAAGAACTGAATGAAGACCGATCCGGTGAAGACCAATAACCCGAGACGCAAAGGTAGTCCAAGTTGGAAGTTAGAGCTCAGGATCCAGATGGGAACCAATGAGTTCACTTCACGACTGGGCTTTGCTGCGGGACGTGTGCAAAGGGGTTATCGATGCCTATCACTTTGGTTTACCACTGATAAATGGATTAGGGGCTCGTAGCGCAGTTATACGGGGTTGGACTCCATCATGGCCCAAAGGATTAGGTGAACAGAGTAATGGGTATCGTATGCTTTACGCACTGAGTGAGAGGTGTGAGGATGGTTGCTATGCTTGATTGTTTGACATCACTATGACATACACACCCCACCCCCGTATTCTTTACACCATATGTTAGTGGCACCTTAGAGTATTGTACGGTATGTAGTGCTAACTCTTTGGTTGCAGGTCCAGGTTCAGGTATGATTGGATTATACCTGTTATTGTTCTGTTTTGTTTAGCTGCTTATTGCTCACACCAGACTTTTTGTCTGACCCAGAGTTTTATGTCTCTTCTTATTACTCTGGGTGCTCACACGAGCAGACTAGAGACAGGTTAGGTGGATGCACGGGTAGCTGTACTGGAGACGCGCAGGAGGCTTCCACGTATGATATTTATGTATTATCTCCCTGTGTTATCGATGGTCACTGCTGGGCATTAGTAGTGTACCTTTTCCTTTCTTTTGCTTAGAGACAGTATTTTTGAAGTTGTAATAAGGATGTTGGATAATAAGCTATATTTTGGATTTCCGCTGCCATGTTAGACATGATTTAGTTTTTCAGCTTATGCACTGTCTCGCCTGTTTTATGTCAAAGTTATGTTATTATTATATTTTATTCCATGCGCTGTGAGACATTCTACTGGTTCTGTGTTAGTTCTTCATCTTCTTTCTTTCCTTCCGACGACCGTTCCGCGCTAGTTAGACATGTGTACAGCGCACTTTCGGAGGAAATGTCGGCTAGTGCAGGGCGGGTCGTTACAAAGTTCTTGTTGAACCCAGGTGTATTCGCCTCTAGAGATACACCGTTGGAAGGTGGTCCCATACCTTGTCAAGGTCGGAAACCCAATTTCCATAAGCGCCAAACAGATTTATTTGTATACCATACAGGAGGATGTGAGATGCAAGCACCCTTCTAGATTCTAAGTTATTTGTAGAAATCCTTAATGTAAAAATCTGATTTCAAGTATACAAAGCATTTTGATCCCATAAGGTAAAAACCCGTTCCGTCTTCACGGCGTGGTCTTATGAGATATTTTCTGCAAAACTGTTTTAAGCTGTTTACTCATACCAGTCCCCTAACTGACCCGGAGTTTATTTTTCTGTGTTTTCCTTAAACTCTTGGTTATTCATAATGCTTGTTATGAATATACAAGTGAATCAGGGTGTAGAACTTGTGAAGTTGAATGAAGATTATCAGTATGCTGGCCTATCTACCTTACCTACTGTATAATTATAAGTCTGCAAGTTAGTAGTGAAAGTTATGTATAATTATTGATGTACTATGAATGGGTTATATCACTAGACATATGATGCTCTGATGTATTATGTATTGTTGCGTAATATTATAAAGTACTATCTTTTGTGAAAATTCCATTGTGAGATTCTGATGTTTTCTGTAATTTTATCTTCTATCTATTCTTATTCTTATTAATGGCATGACTTCCGATGTGTTCGAAAGTTGGGTCGTTACAATAACAGTCTTTCGGGCAAGCCTTATTTAGATATGTGTAATCAACACACGTTCTCCACTTCCCATTGGTTTTCTTCACCAGAACGGGATTGGCTAACCATTTTGGGTAAAGGACCTATCGGATAAACCCGTTAGTTTCCAACCTCTTGACTTGCTCCTTCAAGGCTTCTAACCGATCTCTATTATATTGTCTTTTCTTCTATAGGGTCGGGGTCACCAAAGGGTCAACCTTTAAGGCATGACTCATGATAAAAGGGTTGATACCAATCATATCTGAATGGGTCCAAGCAAAAACATCCTTGTTGAGGTGTAAGAACTAGATTAGATCGCTCTTGAGAGGCTCTATCGGCCTTTCCCCTATGTTTACGACCTTCGATTTACCCTCTGAATCAACTTCTACCTCTTCCACATCTTCTATTGGTTTTATTCCCTTAGTGTCTCCTCTAGAAACTAGGTCCATGACGATTTCCCTTCCTCATTCAGATTTACATCACCAGATCTCTTCCTCTTTCTTTTCAAAGAAATGTACCTACCATTCGTACGCTTATTAGCCTTATTAATTTTTATTTTAGCTTTGAATGTGGGATGTGAGAATCCCTTATCCGAAGGTGTAAAAATAGTAGAAGACTCAAAGTATGAAGAACATTACCTTTCATATTTGTCGATCGTTGCAAAGTACAACTCACGAGAGCTAAACTGTTCTCCTAGGATGGTACCCCATCCCTGCTTGGTTAGGAATTTCAACATGAGATACTTGGAAGAAATGAAAGTGTCCATCTTCTCTAAAGTTGGTCATCTAAAGAATACGTTGTAATAGGATGGTTGATCGATCACAATGAAGGGAGTTTCGAAGGTCCTATGAAGCAAAGATAATCCAACTTGAACCAGAAGGTTGATTTGACCCACCGGAGTCAACCCTTTGTTGTTAAAGCCAAAGATTGGTTCGTTGCTCGGCTCCAACTTCTTCTCAAAAATTCCTATCGGATCGAAAGCGTGCTTGAGGATAACATTGATAGCACTTCTAGTATCCACCTGGATTTTAGAAACAACCGAAAGCCCTATTTGTGCCATTATCATAAGGGGGTCATTATATGGGTGGCGGGCCCCTTTCATCATTTCTTCCGGAGAGACCACCAGGTTGTGCATCTTGAGAGCATAACGTGCATACTTCAACAATTGTTCTTCTTGAATGGAGAAGATTCCCTCCATGGCTTCCTTTATGTATTGATTCCTTGCTCTCGGGTATTTTCTGGTAGGATGCGGCCCACCGTGAATTACATTGATTCGATTTATGGGCGGACCCAAGTCTGGGTTGCCTTCTTCCATAGTAGCTCCTATCGCATTTACCGAAACCTTATGTTGTCCATTTGTATGCTGAGCTGAGGTTGTCTTGTTTAGAACGAATTCTTTCAAATGTCCCTCTCGGATTAGCTTCTGAATGATCCCATCCAATACCATGCACTCGTCTATCTTATGTCCATTGGTTTTATGGAATTCACAATACTTACCATTGAAACAAGGTTCAGGGCAATTTTTGGCTTTGAATGAGATAAGGAAGTTATTAACTCTTTCTCTCATGGCAGCATACACAAAGGAGATTGGCTTGTTTAGAGCAACTGAGTTGGTTTTAGAATCTTCCCACCTCGACCTCTTTTCATTTCTTTCCGAGGACCTTTGTCCGAAGTTTGGCCTTCCTCCTTCCCCTCGAGGCCTGAACTTCCTCTTTGTGAAGTACAATTCATCCATACGAATAAATTTGTCGACCTGGAAATGGAAATCTTGTAAGTCTTTGAGTCGTGAATATGCAATTCCTTCCAGAAGGGGTGTTTTAGATTAGCCCCGAATGCACGACGATCAATTTGTCGCGATCGTTCATATCCTTGGCTTTTAATGCCTCGATGTTGAACCTCTTCAGATAATCTCCTAGAGACTCTCTTTGCCTCTATTTGATGTTAGCGATGCCCGTGTGTCATCCATTGGATCTTTACAAATGTAGAACTGTGCGAAAAATTCGTAGGAGAATTGTTTCCACGAGTAAATGGTATTTTCCCTATATTGGCGATACCACTTTGCTACCGCCCCTTGAAAGGTAACCGGGAAAAGGCGACATCTGACAGCTCTGGAAGCATTGTAGAGATCCATCTGGCTATCGAAAGCCATCAGGTGATCATCGGGGTCAGTTGTCCCAAGACACTTTATGGTCGGTACCTTAACTCTTGACGGTATTATGGTGTTCATAATTTCATCGATGAAAGGTACTTCCATTTCATTCCCCTTAACTCTGTCATCTTGGGTTCTCTTTCCTTTGCTTCCTAGCAAGTCCTTTACAGTCTTCTGAGCGATATATTTAAGATAAGCCTCCGTGTTGTCGTAGTTCACTCTTTTGGGGTCATAACCTTTAGAAGTAGAACTCCCGGACTGCTCCTGCTTGCACTGATTTCCTTGGTGGTCAACTCCTATCAGACGGGACTTTTTCTTCTTGGAGGAGGTTTCCTTGAGATTCTCCTTTGCTTCAGAGTGTTGGATGTGAGCTTTTCTTTTCGGAGACTCATTCGTTTCTCTTTGGCTAGATTTGGTGTGTCTTGAAGATTTCTGTGTCTGCATAGCATTAATCTGAGCTAGAACCTCTTGGAGTTGTTTGTCCAAGACCACAATTCTTGCAGCATCATCCTCCATGGCGTTTGGTGGTTGTACCAGCTTGTATGTGGATTCTCTTTCGTTATTGTTCAGATTAAGTGTTAGATCCATGTTTCCTTCAAGGGCTGAATCAGGAGCCGGTTCCTTGTTCCGCTCTTCCAATCTTTTTGACTTCGTCTTTCCTATCACGGAGCAATAAAGTTTCCAAGTTAATTTTTGATAGATTAACCATAAGGACGGATGTTCGAGCCTTCCTTCTAACGCCAAAATGTTAACATTAGTTTCCGTCAACACCCGGGTTATGTCATGTGGGACACGGTTTCAAGTAATTTGATGCATTCATGACCTAGGGTTGCTGGATGATGTCCATAAATCAGTATTATTGGGCTACGTCCGCCTTTCCTCAAGCGTCGGGACATCAATCTTGGAGATTAGATATCCTTCCTTCAGGGGATGGATGTTCCACGGGCAATACAGTAGAGACCTGAAATAACCCGAGGGAGGTTTACTCAGTCGGACATAACTAAGTTCTCATTAGATTAATAACTTCTAGGATGTGAATACAATGATACATATTGTGATAAAAGGAAAACATGCCAACGCTTCCTCATACTAAAGAAAGAAATCATCACAATGCTTATTGATTCGGATGGTCATTTTTCATCGAATCGGCCTAAAGGATTAGGGGTGCGCCAAGAACCAGGTGATAAGCCAGCGGATAACTTCCTTCTCGAGATCAAAAGGCGTTAGGCTCATTATGAGAATGTTGATCAACGTGCAAGACCCTCAAAATGGAAGGAGAAGACTATGAATTCCTAGAAAGTCCTTCTCACATGAAGGCATCATGATCAACTTCCCATACGAAAGGTTAGTGTTAACTCCCTATTTCATCATAACAACACAACAAGATTATCAAATTGCGAGATATTTAATCCTTGGAATTCTCCATTCATAAATTGTAGATGTATTACAAGAGTTGAAGAAAAATCCTTAATTCGCTTTGTGGAATTAGTATTTGCTCTTTATTTTAGAAGAAAGAACAAGCATGAGAAATGAAAATTTTGTCCCCCTCTATGTGTCTCTTAGGGTCCTATTTATAGAGAATTTGGGGCCCCTTCCGCTATTGGGCCTGTAGAGGCCTTTGTCAGTCGCTTTTTCCTTGGTCTCGGACATTTGGCTTCTGGCCGTCTTTGACGTGCTAATTATAGTCTTTGAAGTGGAGGTCCCAGTTAATTGGGGCTTCTTTGGAAAAACCATGGGCTTGTCAATGTGGTGGTCTTCGGATGGTATTTGAATTCTTGGTCACAACTCCTGAGTGTAGGCTCTTGGACGTAAGCTTTCAGATGCAGGCTTCGGGATTTATCGTGAATACTTAGAGGAGCCTGCCCTCATAATGTACGTAGATAACTGCCGGTTCTCAACCGTTGTTGGTTTTTGCACTAGGTATATTAGTACTGGTAGCCTGTATCTCCGCTTGGGTCCCGATTAGCTTTTCGATGTAGCCTTTGGGTCAGTCTAGCTTTCCGAAAGGTTTCTTCCAGTGATGTTTCTGTTATTTGTGAATGTAGCCCTTTGTCATTTATGCAATCAATATTTTGGAAGCTGTCTCTGCATAATCTTTAGGTACTGGCCCAATATCCTCCCTCTTCTTATGTGTCGGTGTTTAAGCAGGTTAACTTCGATAACCCTTCTGAGTTTTGATAACCGGAGCCTATGCCCTCCTCTTTCTTGGTTTCTATCTTAGGTTACCTTTCGTCACAGAACTCCCCTTCGGATAGGCCCTTTTAGACAGACCATGCCAGATGAATCGTACCGGATGGGCATCACTAGCAATTTGGAGGCTTTGAACTCCTTTTTTCCTAAGGAGTGTCGGTTTATGGTGCTCGCGGATCCTTCTCCTGAGCTTATATTCATCTGATACCCCTTCACCGTCATCCTGCGCTAAGGGTAATTTTGGTAGTAAAAATATTATCCAATTTACATAGTATTACCAATTCAACTTATTTCTGACCATTTCGGAAATTTATTACTCCAACATTTATATTAATTAAATATTCAAAGTATTTGAATTCAAACCATTTATAATATCAATCTAATATATTAAAATAATTAAATTAATTAATTATTAAATCACTAAAATTCCAGGACATTACATTCCTTCCCCCTTAAAATAATTTCATCTCCGAATTTCATCCCCGAAATTACATTCCTTCCCCCTTAATTTCAGTTTTAACTGAACCAATTAAGTTCACTTAGAATATTAATTCTTTCATACTAACAAAAAATTTCAAAATTTCTAAAAATTTTCTAACATCTTAAATTTCTGAAAATTTCGCTAGTGTCTCCTTTGTACGGCTTAATCAGTACAACTACAACTTGCCTCCATAGGCCTTCTCCAATCCAAAAGAAAATCGAACAGCCAAGCGCCTTGCCACACAGGCTCACAAACCTCATATTCAAATATAATATAAACTCGTACCTGTTTGTCGGGCATTCAACCCTATCTCTTCCATCCGTTATCATCTCAGCATATATCCAGGCATTATCGAATAATTTCCAATCCAATTATCCTCAAATCCAATCAGTTGCTTATACCCAAGCCAAATTTCATTTCCAATCCCACTTCCAAATTTTTACTCAACAACCCAATTCCATTGCAGATTATCTCTAAACCAATCCAATTTTATTTAACTTGGTTTAGGTTAAATTCAAATTTGTATACTCACCTCTACCATTTCAATTTATTGAAGTTAAATTTAAATGTCAGAATTCAAATTTCGAGGTTTTATTCCAAATTAGTTTGAAATCTTATATATTTATATATAATAATAGCAATTCAAAACATTTGAATTTCTGACAACTTGTGTCCTCAAAACAATTCAAAACAAAATCTTTGGTAGTAATCTGTTACTTAGAAACTCGAAAGTGAATACTGATGATGCGACTGTTATCATCAGAATTATTTTCCAGCGGCCGAAATGAGTTCAATACTATATCATTTCAAACACTTCTATTTCGAAATTACTTCAAAACATCTTTCACAATGTTTAGAAAAAAATTCCAAATCTTCCTAGGATTTTAAAATTCCCATATAGTTAATCCAATTCCATTTTCAAGCCTTTTCCAGTTTACAGAATTTTAATTCAAAATCTAGTTTTAAATTCAGATTTAAACCATCCGATTTTATATATATTATACTTAAACGAATTCTAATTGGTTATTTGTAACCATCTCGATTATAATCCGATTCGGTTATATTAACAAATCAGCACATCCAAACATACTATAGTAATAATCCAAGGTATATGTACTTCTTTTATGCCAAAATATAATTTGGGTAAAATTATTCCATTTACCGTCTTTTCAAAACCAACTGTGTCGGTTCATCGTATTCGAGTGTTTAGCAACCCCTATCGACCTTGTGGTGCCCCACTGTTGACCAGAACTCATAAGCCACTCAACAAATAAATTTCCACAATATGAAACAATTTTATATAAATCTACAAGCACGTTCACTTGTATATGTACACTCAAACCCAATCTAGGATATTACTAATCCCATCTCTACTGAATTAGGCCACAGAGCCAAGGTAATCACTAAACCTTCATCTCTGATACCACTGTAACGATCAGGGATTTTCAACCCTGAAAATCGACACTAAACACAATGTCGACATTCGAGCATCGGAAATACCAGATCATTAGTAGAAAGAAGTTAAAGGGTGAGGAATAGGAAGAAAAAAAATTAGAATAAAAGAAGAAGAAGTTCATAACACGACAGAATCAGAGTGAACACGAATCTCACAACGGAACAAATAAAACATAATATAATAATTTTTGAAATACAAAACTGTGTTTGTACTTACATATATCATTAGAGTACATCACATGCAGGTCACAGCGAAATAAACTCTATATATAACTAGTGATGAAACCTCCTGCTCCAAGGTCTTCCAAATATCTGTAAATTCCCGACTACTTGACTGCCCGTACAAATTTGGTCACCCAAAAGTTTAGGGAAAACAAAACGAAATAAACTCTAGGTCAGTCAAGGGACTGGTGTGAGTAAACTCCAACCATTCGGTTTGACTTTTCAAAATCCTTTTCAAAAGGAAGGATAATCGTAAGACCGATCCACAAATAAATACAAATGAATTTTACCTTACGACAACCCAAAAAATTTTTAAAACAATATTATTCTGATATTATAATAGTGTCTAATGCAAGTAAATAACCATCTAGCAGAACGCTTGCATCTCACGCTCCACATATATAATATAAAATCAAAAACCGTGGGCTCTTATTGGGTAATGGATTTCCAACTATGATAAGGCATGGAACCACTTTCCGATCAGTGTACTTTAGAGGGATACACTGGAGTTCAATAAGAACATCTTGCAACTCAGCCACACATGACCGACCATTCATTTCGCTTGAACGTTCCGAATATATTATCACCTTATGGTTGGTATACCAACATAACCGTTCCCCGGAGATACAGAAGCGAAAGAAGTAACAAATATGAATATTCTCTAGATGGTGACAATATACCCTAATTGGGTGCGACCCACTTAGCCATCCTTCCTGCCAGATTTTTGTCATTTCCTCGTTGATGAGGCTTGAGGTCATAGCGTATCCTTTGACAGATCACACGTTCATTTACTTTGAACTCCACATCGTCATACGCATCAAATCACAAATTGATTTCTCCAAAAATACCATGGGCATAAAGCTATGAGAAACGAATTCCTCTGCCACTAAACATGAATACGTTTGAAGAGGTCAACTTACGTGATCTATTTGATATACTTTGTCAGACACTCATCCATACACGTTGTCCTAGGATTGGAAAAACCGAAGGCACTATTTTGTAAATTGATCTTAGGCAATTTCTACTAGGACCGCTAGAACATCCCTTGCACAAACTTCGTCTTCAATTGGCTTCAATATATTTTATTTGCAGCGCTAATGCCTATATCTAGTGGTTTATAGATAATAAATCTGATCTCGATCTCTCAATATTAACAACGGAAAAATGGTCAAAATAGCCGGTGATTTAACTATCAAAGGAAAATATCCATGCACACAACAATCTTTTCTCTAAATGGAAATTTATCAATCAACTATCCATTAACACTGAGCCCCTTAAATTAATTTATCAATAATTTATTCATTTCCCCAATTTCCTGTTTCCCCTATTTTCCAAAATATTTCTCAAACACCGATTCACCTCACAGGATCCTTGGAAGATGTTTCCATCTATTTTAAACTATTTATTTTCTATATTTAGGAATATCTCTTTTTAAACATCGGGAATTAATTCCATATGTTCACAACTCTTATTTTCTATATTTAGAAAACATACGTTATTCACATCGGAAAACCTTTCCATTACTTATTCATGCATCACTATTCTTCCTCATTCGTTAGTCACTAACTGTAAACTAGTAAGAGAATAATTTCCTAAGTATCAACCCCGAATGCCCAAACCAACATCAGATCGACACATAGAAAGTTGTTTAACTTAACTAATATCCAGTCAGTTTCTAATTTCCTTAACCTCATTTTTAAATTTCATATCAAATCATTGCTTACGCATCTCTCGGACTCAGTTTACGAATCCACTCCTTTAACGATAGTCATTTGATTATAACGATAACGTTATAATCTCCGTTTCTAAAACATTTAACTTCAAAATATAACTTTTATTCATTCACTTTAAATAAATAAACAAATAAATTATGAGATAAATAAGTGAATAAATTGAAACGACCCAAACTTGCCTTTACGGGAAAGCCCGGATTGAGTTGAGAACACGACAAATCAGAACACAAACAAAAGAATGTTTCATTGTTATTACAACAATTGCATCAGAGTACAAGAATATAACAGAGTATGAACAAATAATTTACATCAGAAAAATATCAGAGATTAAAATACATTACATAGCAGTGGAAAATAATACATAACACAATTGTAAGAAATACACGAATACAAAGCGTTCCAATATAGCTCCAGCTGTAAACCAGGATCCTATGAAAATAATATCGGCAAAACCAAAACTACTAGCTGCTCGTGTGGAAAATAGGGGCACCCAGAGTTTAGGTTAAAACAATAAACTCCAGGTCAGTCATGTGACTGGTGTGAGAACTAAAACAGTTATTTAAAACTTTACGCTAAAATTTGGTAATTCAAGGGACCACGCCGCATAACACGGAACGGGTTTCCTCCCAGGAATACCAGTGCATAAAACAGTTTATAGATAATGCAATGCTTTTTGAAAAATGGAGCTATTATAAGACTCAGTTCCCACAACACAATGCAACGCAAGCCGGAGGATAGAGTTTTCCCTTATAATAGCCAAACATGATTGGTACGTTTAAAACAAATAATTTTGATATTACTATAACTGCATGGTGTATCAAACAACTTCAAATATAAATGTATCAATCATAGACGACATAAGTGCCACATCCCACTATGTCTCCATACTAGGCTCTACAGTCAAAACCGAAATGTCACGTATTGGAAATTTGATTTCCGTCATGAGTCAAGGCAAGGGACGTACACCTCAGCGCTTCGATACACTCTAGCAAATGTCTCAGGATTACACACTCTGGGCAACCCTTGGATGCTTAAGGGCCGGTCCACACTTACATTAGTAGATTAGATATTCCTGAACACACGTTTCCTGGTCCTATCGGACCTATATCCATCGGCTCCATAGTAACCGATATATCTGAGGCGCCTCGCAATCCAACAACCACATAGGTAAAAAAATATAAATGTCTGGGATCCATACCATGACACCACCCATAACTAGAAAGAAACGTCGTGTTCTCCCTACTGTCCCTTATCCCGTTTTTGACTCATACCGAGGTGTGAGGATCGCAAATTAACGCTATACACAAAGCTATGTTGTATTAAAGCCGTGCTTTGATCATCAACCATAAGTCTCTTCTTTTCAACAAAAGTCTTAATCACTGCATCTCTGTGTGCCACACAGGCAAACCACGCCATGCAACTGATGTTTATCGATATATAACCTCTGAGCTCGTACATCTCAGAGAAGGGCGTTAAGTAAGAGAATAAATTCTCCACCGCCAAACAAATATATATTTAATAGAAATCAATCAACACAGAATGAAATCCAATGTCAGACACACATCCATTTATAAGTTTGTTCTGGGTCTGAATGAAACCGGAGGCACCTTATTCCTCATCCCATATGTCCAATACAAGAGAGAGGTCCTGCATATCCATCGATCTCCAAGTACGTTTGGACGATCACAAATTATTACCTTGTCCTGGGTGTACATCCCAATCCAGACATCAGTAATCATCTAAACGATGTGAAGATCTCTGGTCTTCAACCACCATCTTCATCGTCGACTTATCGTCGAATCAGTTATTCAGAATGGGTATAAACCCGGCCTTTGTGAATAACCCGTGTATATTATAAACAAGTTTTATAAAAACACAACATACGCCTCATTCCAATCAAGTATATTCTTTTATTTAAATATTCTTTTCGCAAATTAAACCAAATTAAGGTTTTCCAAACTAGTCGGGATTAGCTAACCTTACCGAAGAAATTATTTATTTTATTTCCCAATCCAAACTTATTCATCCCATGGAGTAAAACTGGTAGTACTCCATATTTAACACCCTCGGTGTTAAAGGTAAAATTAATTACCATTTCCCGTTCAAATATAATTAAAGATTTAACTATCATTTGGAGCAAAACTGGTGATACTCCATTCTCAATCATTTCACAAATTTGATAATTTTAATTATCAAATTCACATTTCAATCTAATTAAAGATTCATTAAAACTCTGATTCAGTTATAATCTCCAAAAATCATTAATGATTTTTCAAAGTAAGAAATTAATCTTATCTTTAACTGGGTTAAAGAACTAATGTCATTTAAAATATAGCTCACGATAAACCCAAAATCACATTCCATTAATTATGGAATCTTCCCATAAAACAAATCAATATATAATCGATATCAACTTCCGTATCCGACTAATAATATAAATGGAATAATGAGAAAGACTATTAAATTGCATATATAGTACCAGTCTTCCTCCACAGAGGTTCACTTCAATTATTACCAAATCGAATTCCAATCCACTCCAATTTATTTTATTAAATTGGAAAATTTGGAAAATTCCCATTAAATCTTAATAAAAGGTTTATATATTCCAAATTCCATTTCACTGTAAATCGGGTTAAAGAACGAATGTCGTTTAAAACACAGTTCACAATAAACCCAATTCACGTTCCCTTTTATTCCAACTAAATGTTAATTAACTGGAAAACTCTAATAATCTTAATTAAAAGATATATTCTTTTCACGCGGGGTTCAAGAACAATGTTATTTAAGACATCATTCACGACAAACCCCAATTTCTAATTTGATATTAAATACAAGGCTCTGAATAGAAATTATATCGGCTTATATTCAATATCAAATTCGGAAACAAACAAATATCGTATTGGAAATAACGATATAAATATATCTTCCAAATTTCCATAACAATATCCGTATAATCACGGAATCCAACATCGAAATATTCCGAAGATGATTTCAATTCAAATCCATTCCAATTCATATATTGGAAATTTCTGGTTATATTAAAACCCCTTTATAAATCCAAATTATTTATTTAAAAATTATTGGATTATCTTTCTAGTTATTAACTAGTTCATTTTGATAAAAATATACTTTTATCCTTTCAAATACGGAGTATTTCATCCAAATCATTTATTATGATTTTACATAAATTATTAATAATTTTAATAATTTTATCAAGGCCCGTACAGTCGGTTTCCACTAACGGCCATCGAACTACATCCATAGCGACCTTTTCCAAATTTGATTTGGACATAATTCTAAATCCAACTGTTAGATTTCAAATCTCTTATATTCGTTGGAAAGCTCTTTTCAATAGAACCTAACGGTTCCGGTTTTAGGAGAATCCGACGGTCGGATCTCCCGTAATGTCAATGCGAAGTCAATGGTCGAAATTCACGAACAGTCGCTGCGCGGCGCGTTCTATTCAAACCATTATATATATATATATATATTTAGTTCAAAACGTGTTTTATAAATTCGTTTCAAAAACCGATTCCAACTTCTTTTTCAATTTTAAACCAAAATTGAATATTATATTTCATTATACTATAAATGATATTATTTTCAAAATATATTATTTTGAAATTATTTCCTTTTCGATACTCATTATAAAAATGAATAAAATCGATATAAATATCGTTCGCATTGAAATGACACATATTTAATCAACACGGCTTCACATTTTCAACATTTTCCCGTCCATCCAAAATCGGACATCAAATTCACATTTTTATCCTTTACAGAATATTATTTTAAAATATTTGTTATTTTAAAATATTCGTGATTTTAAAATATTGTTTATTTTTGAAATGGAATCAGATCCAATCAATTACCATATAATTTTATTTATATGGATTTCATACAACACATGTATATATCAACAATGATAAACAATCAACCATCAACCAGGGTGCACTACACGACTGCATAAGCATTAATTATGAATAATCAACACTTACAACAGTCTGTCAACCAATCGATTAACATACAACTAAGCGATTAGGATTAGTGTATGTCAAATATCATCTCAATACCCGTATGGGGTTTCAATCAACAAACACTGATTATTATTCGTGCAGTTGGGCGATGTGTAAAATTTATCGTCCCAATCCATATCAGTTAAATGTTTGTTCACAAACAAATCGTCTGATTTGTATATGAATATTTAATTTTCATTTCGGCAGAAGATTATGCCATTCTTTATGCGTTAAAAATTATATTTTCAATGATAAAATATTTACTTCAACACATGAATATTTTATATAGTTCATATATTCAATAAAAATAATATTTTTATTGTTCAAACATTTTATTCAACATATGAATATTTTATTTTCCATTTCACATCACAATTACAATCAATTTCCATAACACAATACAATCAAACAAGTCATCCATGGTCTGTGGACGACGGTGTCAGGAGCTACTAAGCTCTGCATGCAACCTAGTATATATTTAACTGTAAAGAAATTGAGTGAGAAAAGTTATCACCTTTGGTTTCCACTCTGCCGTTTTATTTCTGAATTTCTGAACAGTTTGGATTTGCCCGAAATTCCAACGCAATCTTTTTTACGTTGTTCATACTAAAAATCACATTTTTAATATGATGTTTATATATTTTTATCTAACTAAAAGTAATATTTTTATCCACTAAAAATCATATTTTTATAACGCTACTATATATATATAAATCATATTTTTCTATCGCTAATATATATATATATAAATCATATTTTTCTATCGCTAATATAAATATATATAAATCATATTTTTCTACCGCTAATATTTGTATATACATATCATATTTTTATTTTAAAACCATATGTGAAAAAAAATCACCTTTTTATCAATCGGCTTTCTATATAAAAATCATATTTTTATATATGAGTAAAAAAATTAGAAAAACTCACGAACAGCGGCTTTAGGGTTTAATTACCCTTCTCCTTCCTTCAGGAATTCGCCGATTCGAAGAACCCATCCGCTCACTTTCCCTTTTTCCCTCGCAAAGCAGGAAGGTTCGGGGAATCTGAAATCGAACGGAGGAGGCGGAGTTGGCAGATTGGGGTGCTGGAGATCGTCGTAGGTTGTGGTGGGGCACTGCAGCAACGGGGTGTAGCTGAGGGGAAGATTTCCGTCGACTTTAGGGGGAGGGGTTTTCGAATGGAGAAGGGGAGAGAAGGGAGAAGGGGTGGAGGAGGAAGAGGGGATGGCCAGTCGTCAGCGCGGTGGTGGGGCTCCTCCGATGGCGACGTGACAGGAGCAGCGTCGGGCTAGGGTTTCGTCGCTGTGATGATTTTATTTTTATTTTATTTTTCGATTTTGAAATGAACGGTAAGGGAGAGATTGTAAAAGCATTGACCAAGTTTTATTTATTTAATTATTTAATTTCAAAAATGTTACATTTTCGCTCGGACTCCAAATTGAACCCAAAGACTGTTGCCCTTAGCTAATTACCTTCATTCCGAACACAATGGGATATGTTTCGTAAGCCAACTCGGCTGTTACGATCAGTTTTTCTTTAAATTAAAATGTAAATCAATATATATTTAATTTAAATGTACATTTCAATTTACCGAGGCCACATACTGGCTCCAAAAATTCCAGAAAAATTATTTCTAGCTTTGTACGGATGATACGGTCCTATAAAAACTAATTTCGTCGAATTTGGAGATCGTTTGAAAAATTGCCATTTTCTGGTCGATCCAAATTGACAAAACACGTTTTCTTTTGCCACGCTCACATATTAATTCCAAAAATTATAAATTTGGGAATCTAGCAATAATTTGTCATTCCGAATCCAAAAAAAGTGGTTTCATCGAAAACGGAGGTCGTTTGCCAAATATCTTTTTTTAAGGGCTTTATTTATATTAAATTCCATCGCGCCTATTCTGAATATTTTACTGGCCATAACTTTTTATTCCCGCTATGAAATTTCAATTTCTCACATCTTTAGAAAGATATTTTTAAACAGATTCATATATTTCTTCTTTTACTGAAATCCGATTTATTTTGAATCCTGTACATTTATTTGAAATTTGAAATCGAATTTTAAAACTACCGCGCCATTTCCAATTCATTTTATAATTAAAATAAATATTTATATTCTAACTTCGATTTAAATAAATTTATACATTCTAATTCTATTCAAAATAAATTTATAGTCATAATTATTTAAAATAAATCGTTTTAAATATTCAAAATTCATTAAAATAGCCAACATAAAAAATTTAAATTGGTTTTGGTTTTCCGGGTTGTTACAATCTCCCCCACTTAAAATCTTTTTGTCCTCGAAAAGGAACGAGCTGAAAGTTGTTTAACTAACCAACTCAACTTTCATTCTGGCTTTCATTCTTCAGCTTTTCAGTTTCTAAGAATTTTCCAATTCTTCAAAATTTTGGCTAACACCCTAAATTTTTGAAAAAAATCACCATAACCTCCTTTGTACGAGGAGACATTTAAAACCTCAACTAGCCACGCAGGGCCCTCATCATCCAAAAAGAAAAAGAAAAAGCCAAGCGGCTAGCCAATCGACTCATAAAATCATCTAAAGCCAAGAAATATTATAAACATGTACCTATTTGTCGGGCATACAATTTTATTCCTCTTCTTAGCATCCATGTTTAGACCTGTTCAATGTATATACATGTACATATATGCAATTTCAAACATTTTTCAATTCAGTTCAATATTTCACACAATTTGGCTAAATTCACATTTCACTTACATATTGGTTTTATTAGTTATCATTCCAATATTTTTATTAATCAAACTAATAATCAAATAATACAACCAGCAATCAATTTGTGAATTAGCTTTTTAAATGCATATCTTTATACATAGTCAAAAAATCATATTTTTGATGTCAAAACACAACAATAATCCTATCTAAATTTTGGTTCTCACACCAGTCAATTGGAAATATATAGATATCCCACTTTCGAAACTCGAGCATAGACTCTGATGATGAGGCCTCATCATCAGGATCATCCCCGGGCGACTAGAGTGTGATTCTATATCTATCCAGTATATTTGAGACTTCGAATATACATTCATGACGCGTATATGCAAAATCTTCATATACTGGATTGTCCAAATTCAAAATAAAATAATATACTCAAATACGTATAATTGGGATTAAATTTTCAAAAAAAAATTGGGTTTCATTTTTATTTTAAAAATAACACACTTTCAACTCATTCTAGGACACTACTGATCCCATCTCTAACGAGACATTCTTATTGGGTATTACTAATCCAATCTCTGATGAATTCTTTCGTTTGGTTCTAATGTGTCTTGTTCTCGAGCTTTGTAAACCAAAACTCTAATACCATGACGAAACAACCCAAACTTGCGCTTATGGGAAAGCCTGGATTGAGTTGAGAACACGACAAATCAGAACACAAACAGAAGAACATTTCATTGTTATTACAACAATTACATCAAAGTACAAGAATATAACATAGTATGAATAAATAATTTACATCGGAAAAATATCAGAGATTAAAATACATTACATAGCAACGGAAAATAATACATAACACAACTGTAGGAAATACACGGATGCAGAGCGTTCCGAATATAGCTCCAACTGTAAACCAGGATCCTATGAAAATAATATCTGTAAAACCAAAACTACTAGCCGCCCGTGTGGAAAATAGGGGCACCCAGAGTTTAGGTTAAAACAATAAACTCCAAGTCAGTCATGTGACTGGTGTAAGAACTAAAACAATTATTTAAAACTTTACGCTAAAATTTGGTAATTCAAGGGACCATGCCGTATAACACGGAACGGGTTTCCTCCCAGTAATACCAGTGCATAAAACAGTTTATAGACAACACAATGCTTTTTGAAAATTGGAGCTATTATAAGACTCAGGTCCCATCACACAATGCAACGCAAGCCGGAGGATAGAGTTTTCCCTTATAATAGCCAAACATGCTTGGTACATTTAAAAAAAAATCATGTTGATATTACTATAAGTGCATAGTGTATCAAACAACTTCAAATATAAATGTATCAATCATAGACGGCATAAGCGCCCCATCCCACTATGTCTCAATACTAGGCTCTATAGTCAAAACCGAAATGTCATGTATTGGAAATTGGATTTCCGTCATGAGTTGAGGCAAGGGATGTACTCCTCACCGCTTCGAGACACTCTAGCAAATGTCTCAGAATTACACACTCTGGGCAACCCTTGGATGCTTCATGGCCGGTCCACACTTACGTTAGTGGATTAGTTATTCCTAAACACACGTTTCTCGGTCCTATCGGACCTATATCCATCAGCTCCGTAGTAACCGAAATATCTGAGGTGCCTCGCAATCCAACAACCACATAGGTAAAAATATATAAATGTCTGGGATCCATACCATGACACCACCCATAGCTAGAAAGAACGTCGTTCTCTCTGCAATCCCTTTTCTCGTTTTTGACTCATACCGAGGTGTGAGGCTCACTAATCGACGCTATCCTAAGAACTATAAAAGGGCGATTTATGAAATAATTACTGCAAGCGCACAGGTGTGTAGCATACAGGTCGAACACAGGGAGGAATAATTAAAAATTATTATTTATCTAATCTCTTGGGCGAGTTAGACAAATGTTGGAGGTTGGTTTTGAAAACAATAAAAATTGAAACTGTAATTTGATTTAGAACAGATCTAACTAAACCGACGATCAAATCACAATTTTCAATGGAAAAGCAACGAAACTATGAATCAGATCCGAATCTAATCAAATCCGATTTAACCTATGAAAGCGATAAAAAAGCAGAAATCAAAATTGCAGGAAAAGAAGAACAACAAAAAGTAAATTAGGATTGTCGTTGAAACTAATCAAACGACTAATCACTAATAAAAAATTGTAAAATACACTTGGTGTTCTTCCAAAACTACTTGTGAAGACAACACCGATTGCTAAGAAAAAGAAAATTGCAGAAAAGAAAAAGAACTTTGTTAATGGAGAAAAAGAGTACAGAATAATGGATATAGAATATGGTGGCTACAAGGGTATATATAGGAGATAACCAAACCCTAACCCTAATTACCAATGGGCCTAGCTAATTCAAGTAAATTTTAGCCCTTTTGACATTTGGAACAAGCTCTAGGCCTTTTCTCCTTTTCTCTTGCAAGCCTCCTTTATTTTGAGATGTGCATGGCCTTTTTATTAATCATTTTCTTGTCCAACAGCAACTAGATGTGAGATCTTCATCTACAATTATTCAAAATAGCAATTTGATCTCTATTTCTCTACTTTTCTAGTTGCATTCAGGCTAGGTTGGAATATCTGTAAAAGTGACAAAATGATACCCAAGTAATATTTATTTATATACAAAAGATAAGATATAAGAGCATAAAATAACCACATTTCTATGTCAATCAAATACCCCCGAACTTATCTTTTACTCGTCCTCGAGTAAAAAAAGAAATGAAAAACTAAACTAGATAGGTCACACTTTCGTAGGAAACACGATTGTATTGAGCGTATGCAACAAGCCGTTAAACCTCTAGGTGTCCCTAGTAGGACGAGTGGTGTCTCGTGAGGGTTTTCAGCGGATACTACCCACAAAATCCAAATGCATTATGCTATGATTCTAATGAAGCTACATGAATGCAACAGACATATGCAAAATAAAATAATAAAATGAAAACACGGCTTGTTTTGGGGAAGTGGTACAACAAATTAAGTTAACAATTTCTAATCAGTTGATTTTATTTTAGATACCTCAACTTATCACAAATTTTCAACATAAATCAAGTTTTCAAATTTTAAATTCCAGTTTGGCCAGTTGGTTTGGTTGATAACATAGTGCAGCCATGAAATAAATTCTTACTTTGTTTGAAACAGTTTGTAAAGTGGTATTCTAATTTTCTTGTGTATGGCTTGTCAAATCAATAAGGTCAAGAAATGTTTGAGCATCATCGCTTATTCTCTATCTTTATAAAAGTTAAAATTTATGATTAAGTACATACACCTAACTTAGAAGACCAAGGTATACCACTCATACACTGCCTTGCGGACTGACGGAGAGTTAGGACAAAGCTTGGCAGATTGTGCAGACCGACGTTGACTTTGTCAACAACATGTCAGTAATCCTTAGGTGTCCAATCTCATAAGATGAGACCAAGATATTCCAACGCTGACTTTGTCAACAATGTGTCGGATAGAGCTTGGCGGGTTTGCACACCAACGCGAGATATACAAGCAATGTTGGATACCCTTGGATTGCTAATATTATTATTATTGAAAATATAAGCACAAAAGAGAGCTACGCGAATTCAACTTAACACAACTTAGTTTTAAAGATTCGAAAAGCCAATAAAAGAATTTTAAGCCCTCCACTTGTTTAAACAAAGTCTACAATATAGAATAGATTTCATGGCCATCACCTAAGAATCTCCCTATGTACCGGTTACACTATTATCCCTCAAAATTAAACTTTTCATTATATTTCTTATTCGATCTAAGCTGAGAGAAAAAAATACTATCAACTGATTAACAATCCTTAACTTATTTTGTTGTATCAATCTGAAATGAGTCGTATTTCAAAAAAAAAAATTGGTATGTTGCTACAATCTAAAATGCATGATGGTCCTACTTAAATGGCTGAAAATGAAAAGAAAGAAAAATAAAGAAAAATGAAAATGAATGAAATGCAGACTCCCCCCCCACCCACACTTGGACTAAACAGTGTCCACACTGTGAACGTTTCCTAAATTTGAAAGATCATACCCAGAGGTGAATGATTTGCAAAATTATTTGTAAAATGAAATGAAGTTTAACCACTATATGCGAATGCCAATTATATACCAAATGAAATTTATAATGACGGTGAGTTTTGTGTGAAAAATGAGATTTTCTTTTCCCTCTACACTTGCCTCTATCGAAAACGATGTACGATGATTTCGTACCTGATTTTTGAGGTATAAGAGGCATGTCGATATTTTCTAAAATAAAAATCTTTTCTATAAAAATTGTGTCGTGCCAATGATTTGTACAACACAAATGCAGATTATCCCGTAAAATTTTCAAAGGTATTCCTTCTTGGTCCTCGGTATGATCAGAGGTCAAGATTACGGGAAAATGTTCGGTAGAGTCCAAGTAAACATACTCAAGATCTTGTGGCAAAGGTTTGTGAGACGACCCGAAATCCCGTTCTCACGGAAACCAGGGTTATCTTTGGAATATAACACAGAAACAGATAATAGCAGAACAGAATTAAATAAATACACCAGATAATGAACAATAGAATATACTGGATAAAAGTAATCATCAGAGTTACACAGTATACAGGATTTTACTTAGTACAAATACAGTTCAGCTATACATAAATGTCTACAGCGGAAATAAACAAAATATGTACAATAGGAGCTGAACAGCATAAAAAGAGATAAATGATAGAATCCATCTTCAGCTCCAGCCATCCAGAAAGAACCAGCTAAACCTGAATACAAGGCTGCCCGTGTAGAAAAAGGGGCACCCGAGTTTGAAAGTGAAACAAACTACGAGTCAGTCATGGGACTGGTATGAGAAATCCATTCAACACATATATAGTTTTTGGCTAATCACAGGACCACGCCACTTTCGTGGAACGGGTTTACTCCATTGGATTGCCAGTGCTTTAAAACAAATCTTTCTTTTAAACATCGCTATGCTTTTTTTATAAAATGAAGCCGTTATAAGACTCAGTTCCCATCACACAATGCAACGCAAACCGGAGGATAGAGTTTTTACCTTATAACGGCCAAATATGCTTGATACGAATAAAACAAAGGCATTTGATATTATTGCTAGTGTTTATATGTTTTGAAAACAATTTCAAATCATAACTATCAATCATAGACGGCATTAATGCCCCATACCACTATGTCGCCATATATAGGTATACAATCAAAACCGCACGATGTCGTATTTGGAAATTGGATTTCCGTCATGAACCAAGGCAAAAGATAGTCCTTACCGAATTCGAGACAATCTAGCCTACCATGTCTCAGGATCAGAGCTCGAGTGACCCTTGGATCGTCAGGGCCGGTCCACCGATGTGGATTAAAATGCCTGAGCAATACGTTTCCCCGCCCTTTGGGGCGCAAACGAGCCAACGAATGACTCCATCGGACCCGGATCGTCCGATCAAACCGAGGCGCCTCGCAACAGCAACAACCACATAGGTGAAAAGTATATAAATGTCAGGGCTGGTAGGTCACTGACACCACCCTAGCTAGAAAGAAACGCAAGCCCTCCCTGATGTCCTCTCCCGTTTCTGGTTCATACCGGGGTGAGAGGTTCACGATTCGACGTTATACACAAAGCTACGCTACACAGGCGGTGCTTTGATCATCACCACAAGACTTTGCTTTTCAACAGAAGCCCTAATCACTGCATCTTAGCATGCCACACAGGCAATTCATGCCATGCGACTGATGTCCATCGATATACAACCTCTGAGCTCGTGCGTCTCAGAGAAGGGCGTTAAGCGAAAGAATAAATTCTCCGCCGCCAAACAGATGTATATTTAATAGAGATCAATCAACACAGAATAAAATCCAATGCCAGACACACAGTCCATTTACAAGTCCGTTCTGGGTCTGAACGAAACCGGAGGCACTAAATACCTCGCAAACCCATCGACCACCACGTACGTCTGAACGATCACCACTCATTATCCATATTTCGGGATGCTTCCCAATCAGGACCTCGGTTACCATCCAAACGAGGTGAAGATCTCCGGTCTTCGACCGTCGTCTTCATCTTCGAATTTCAATCGTCGGTCAATTATTTGAAATGAGAATTAACTCGGCCTTCTCAAATAATTCACGTATATTAATAATTTCAAATCAATTTATTTCAATGGTTAAATTATTCGACAACACCAATTGTGTTCTTTAATGTAATTTTCACACCAAACACATTCAACCATCAAAAGCCACATAAATCAAGCAAATTCAGTTTATTTCCATTCCATATCGCTTATGATATTTTATAACTATTTATCGCTATTTTTATTTATTTTAAAATAGCTAGTTTATTCAAAACGACGCTTCGGGCCATAAAGCGGTCGTGGCGCTGTTTTTCTTCAGATTTGATTTACACATATCTGAAAATCTAACCATTGGATCTTCTCAAAATTTACATCATTAGAAAGGTCTTTTCAAAACGAATCCAACGGTTCCAGTTTCGGGAAAATCCGACGGTCGGATCTCCCGGTACAATCGTTTGAAGTTTCGATTTCAAAATACGAACTGCAGCGTCGTTATTCGATTAAATATAATTATATTTATATATATAAATAAATATAATCGTTTCTGGCGCTGTTTTTCTTCAGATTTGAATTAAACATTCCAGACAATCCAACCGTTGGATTTTTGCAAGGTTGGTGCCGTTGGAAAGATATTTCCAAGGCGAACCCGACGGTTGAGGTTTCGGGAAAATCCAATGGTCGGATTTCCCGTACTAGTTGTTTGAAAACACGGTTTCAAAATACGAACTGCACGGCCTCGTTTCGTTTTAATTTTATTTATATTTATATATTTATATAAATATAGTTCATTCAATGATTTCCATATCGTTTTCACTTCAAATATTTTTCTAACACCTTAAAATTTTGGAAAATTTCGCCATAACCTCCCCTGCACCGGGAGCATCGGGAAATCGCAAATAGCTTTCCCGGTCCTTCTAATCTCAAAAAGAAAAAGAAAAAGCCAAGCGGCTAGCCAACAGGCTCATAAAATCATCACCCAAACAAAGCAGTAAATGTGTACCTATTTGTCGGGCACAAAATTTTATTCCTCTTCTCTAGCCCCTTTGCTATAACCTGTTCAATGAATATGTATGTACATATATACACAGTTCTTATCATTTATCATTTTCTATTCGACTTCATATTTGATTTCTATTTGGTTTAAAAACACCATTCATTCTAATGTTACATAAATAGGTGTAAATCATTTCATTAGCTAATTAATGAATATTTCAACTCATATATGTTTATTTTGAAAAAGTGGCTATTTTTAACACTTCACATTTCAACGATTTATGCATACAATAAAAATGTGATTTTTATTGTAATACAATTCAATTCAAAACACTATTCTTCTATATAGTTCAAGTTGGTGATAAAAATGGAATTTTTATCATAAAACAATTTCTTTTAAAACGAGATTATTTTACGCAGTTCATATAGTCGATAAAAGGTGATTTTTATTATCAAACAATTTATTTCAAAATATGAATACCATTCAACACATGAATTTCTAATCAACGAATGAATATCAATTCAACACATGAATGTTTTCTATAGTTTCTATATATAGATAAAAATGTGATTTTTATTATCGAACAATTTATTTCAAAATATGAATACCATTCAACACATGAATTTCTAATCAACGAATGAATATCAATTCAACACATGAAGGTTTTCTATAGTTTCTATATATAGATAAAAATGTGATTTTTATTATCGAACAATTTATTTCAAAATATGAATACCATTCAACACATGAATTTCTAATCAACGAATGAATATCAATTCAACACATGAAGGTTTTCTATAGTTTCTATATATAGATAAAAATGTGATTTTTATTATCGAACAATTTATTTCAAAATATGAATACCATTCAACACATGAATTTCTAATCAACGAATGAATATCAATTCAACACATGAAGGTTTTCTATAGTTTCTATATATAGATAAAAATGTGATTTTTATTATCGAACAATTTATTTCAAAATATGAATACCATTCAACACATGAATTTCTAATCAACGAATGAATATCAATTCAACACATGAATGTTTTCTATTCAATGAATAAGTATAGTTTAAGCATATGAAAATAATTCAAACACACGAATATTATTCAAAATTTCGGCAGCATAACGGCAGGGTAGTTAAACCGGGACCGTCCCTAGTACGGCTCCTCGCTCTACCTTAAAACCTCGCGGTTTTTGACAATGGGGATCATGCATCTAGTTCGCACGCAGGCGGCATGTATATATTTATTTCATTTCCACAAACTAATCCTATGTGGTTTCAACCAAATATTTCTCAACCACAAACGGGTATTTTTCAACCACAATCGAATCAATATCAACCACAAACAATCCCAAACAACCATTCGCTATCAATCAATTATCACAACAATTTCAACCAATAAATATCGTCCATGGTTTGTGGACGAGGGGCGTATATATATATATATATATATATATATATATATATTATATAGCAATTCACTTTTATTTCAACGCATATATAATATTTTTAAATCAGAAATCTCACCAATAGCTATCCAATACTACGATTCTTCCTTTATAGAAATCTTCGCCTTTTGTCGCTTTCGCCCGTATTCTCTACATATGAAAAAATCGAATTTTTACGATGCTATTCAATATATAAACATATGATTTTTACTTCGACTTTCAATATATAAAAATCTGATTTTTACTTCGACTTTCAATATATAAAAATCTGATTTTTTCTTCGACTTTCAATATATAAAAATCTGATTTTTTCTTCGACTTTCAATATATAAAAATCTGATTTCAAAAATATAGATTCCGCCTTTTCAAAAATAAAGATTATATTTTTAATATTCCTATGATGTAAAAATTATATTTTTATTACTTTAAAAATATAAAAATCATCTCTTACTTCTTCTACTTAATAAAAATTCCGTCTTTTCTATTTTAAAAAATAGAATCTTTTCTATTCTAAAAATCTGATCTTTTCTATTTTAAAGTTCAAACCTTTCTCTTTTTAAAGTTTAAATCTTTTTCTATTCTAAAGTTTAAATCTTTTCCTTTAAAAAGTTTAAAGCTTTTCCTTTAAAAAGTTTAAATCTTTTCCTTAAAAAAAAAAATCAATTATATATGCCTTATATAATTCAGTTTTAAATCTTTATAAAATTCAGTTTTACATTCTAATTAAAATCAGTTTTTAAATCATTATAAATTCAGTTTTACATCTTTATAAAATCAGTAATTAAATCATAATGAAATTCAGTTTTATATGCTTTTTAAAATCAGTTTTTCCTTTTGAAGAAAATCAGGTTTTTACAGAATAATAAATAAAAATAAAATAAAACAAAAACGACTTACATTGATCGGCGAGGGGGGGGCGATGGCCAGGCTCGGCGCTGGCTTCGAGGTAAGGGCGACGCTAGGGTTTCGAACGGGGGAGGCGGCTTCGGGGGGGTCGGATTGAAGGAGGAGGAGGGAGCGAGTGCAAGGAAGGGGGGGGGAGAAGATCGGAGGGCGCGGAGGAGGTCTGGTCGACGGCTGAAGGCGGGCGGCTGCTGCTGCTTTCTTCTTCTTCTTTTTTTCTTTTCTGTTTACTGCAATCGGGGGGGGGGGGGGGGCAAGAAGAAGAAAAGGGAGGGAATTAAAATAATATTTTTTTTCCTTTTTATTATTTAATTATTTAATTTTGCAAAAAGGTTGACTTTTACATACGACCTCGAAACGAGGCCTACCGCCTGTCGTCCATAGCGTTTTACCCCCATTCCGGACACAATGAGATATGTATCGCAAGATGATTTGATCGTTACAATCAGTTTCCGTTGAATTTACATTTAAATCACTATATTGAATTTTAAACGTACATTTCAAATTACCGGGGTCACATACTAACTAGAAAAATTCCAGAAAAATATTTTCTAGTTTCGTATTGACGATACGGTCCTAACAAAACTAGTTTCGTCGAATTCTGAGACCGTTTGAAAAATGGCCAATTTCCAGTCGATTAAATTCAACAGAAACTGGTCAAACGCGTTTTCTTTTGCCACGCTCACATATTGATTCGAAAAATTATGAAATTTGAAACCTAGCGATAACTTGACACTGCGGATCTAACAAAAGTGGTTTCATCGAAATCCGAGGTCGTTTGCAAAATGTCCATTTTTAAGGGCCTGAATTCCATAGCGACTATTCATAATTTTCAACTGGACATATCTTTTGATTCCCGCTATCAAATTTCGATTGGTCAGATTCGTTGGAAAGATATTATCAATTAGAGTCCATTATTTTTGGTTTCACTAAAATCCGGATTGTTTTGCACCCGGTACAGTCCGACAAAGTTTGAATTCAATTTTTGAAACTGCCACGCCGTTTTAGGCCTTGTTTATAATTATAATTAATTATATTCGTTTTCAATTGTCGATTCAAACTCAGTTTTCATCGCCATTATTTAAAATATTTATTTTAAATATTTAAAATCCATTATTTTAGCCAATTTAAAAATTTTAAATTGGTTCAGATTTTCTGGGTCGTTACAGTTTGAAATCTAACTTAGGATGTTCTTGTATGCTAATATCTGTCAGCATTCCATATTTTGATTCAAATGATGAGGGTTTCGAGTCAAGTAGTTCATTTAATTCAAAAATGTATTCGAGCTCATCAAAATCGAAATTAAAATGGTCAAGACACGTTTTCAAGGCAAAAGTGTCAGTAGAGGTTTCACCAACATTTGTTTGAATCATGTCAATTTAGTAAATAAATAACGCACTCAAGTATATCTTATTAATTGATAATCTCGATTTAAAGGGGGAAGAGGGACTTATAGTCGTTCACGTATAGTATGAATACTAAGGGATACGACCAATGTTTTACGGGTAGTATGCAACCTCTTTTGCTAGAAGTTCAATAAATTGAACTAATATATATCCGCGATCAAACCCTTAAGAGAATCAATTTCATAAAATACACTCTTGTAGTTAATTATTTTGCAAATCAAATCAGATTTTATAATTGAAAACGACGAGAATGATGACTTCAGGTATGTAAATTCGTGCCCATAAACAAATTCAGAAATACCAGTCACAGGACAGTCACAGAATAATAACAGAAAATTAAAATATTGTACTAGCAAGCCGCTGCCCCTGCAGAAGATTTTTTCAAGTAATTTCTATATTTTTCAAAGCAGTAGAGCACCTGTAAAGTTCAGAAAATTTTACAGTAGGGTATGGCGGTCCTTCCAGAGAAATTGAATAGCACTTACAACTCAGCTTCACTATTTGCTTCGCTCGATTTCTTGTATCTTTGTTCGCTTTGCTTGAATGATTTCTTCACTTGGTCTTTTGTTTTTGTTCTCTCAGTTGTTGTTTTTTTTCTTAAGAAAACAAAACAAAGCACTAAAAAAAAAATCTTGACCCAACTGGTTGAACAATTCGAAACACTGACTTACAAAACGAAACAGACCATGTTAACCAAATTCGGAGTAGACCGTACAAGTTAATCGAAGAAAAGGACAAAGATATCACAAACTAACCGAACTAAATGAACAAACCACAGAAGCTAAAAAGAAAAAATCACTCTTTAATTCTCATTAACCACAACTAGCGTCCTTTTTTTTAAAAAAGAAACTCACGTCGAAATCCTAAAACAAACTCACGTTTTTTTTAGGAAACAAAATGCACCCAGAGTCAAAACAAACTTTCCCATAGCCTAAAACGCAATCTATAATTCCCTTCCTCCCACGCACTTAGCAATTTAAGAAAGTAATAAATAAAAAATCACGTACGCTGTAAAAGCTTAAGGAAATAAATCCGGATTTTTTTTCAATGCAGATCTAGTTCAAATCGTTTGAGGTTTCGAAATCGAATTGATTTGGTTTTACAGATTTGGGTTCAGATATTCGGTTTAGGGGTTTGTGCGATGATTGTTGCAAGATTTTGGAAGAATGGATTGGCTGAAGGATCTGTGATGGCTTGTGAACGTGTAACGAAGTGGAGCAGGTTGGGAATTGTGGCTGTTGTTGTGGTGATGTTTGGTAGATGCGGTTTCAGAATGATGATGGTTTTTGTTGAATTCGGTCTGAAGGCGTTGGAAGGTGAGACAGTATTGGGTTCTCGTTGCTGTGGCTTTGTGGCAGGGAGTTGTTGACGACAATGAGGAGCTGAGGGGTGATGGTGTGAGGTGTTTGTGTGGTTTGACTGCGTTTTGCAGAGGAGTAGGAGTGGCAAGAGGTTGGCTTTCACGTGTGGGGTATTGTGTATTGAACGGTGAGAGGCAGGTTTTGTTGTATGTGGAGGATGACAGTGGGAGAATAAAGGCAGAAGAAAGAAGAAATTAAGTAGGGAAACAACTGTAAAAGAGGAATCTTTTTATGATTTTTTTTATTATTGTTGTAAACGAGAGAATAGGAAAGAAACAAATGGGAGGGAAGAAAAAAATGGAAAGAGAGTTAAAGCAGGAAAACAATCAATAAAAAAAATGCAAGTTTTTTTTTCTTATTTGGAAGATTACTGTTTGATTGAACAATACCAAATCTAACCAATCAAGAATTTTTTTTAAATATATACAAGAACACAAAAGGAAAATATGAACAAAAACTAACACGAATTGGAAATTAAATAAATAATAAAATTTAATCGTTACCTCCCCGGCAACAGTGCCAAAAACTTGATCGACGCTATCCAAAGAACTAGAAAAGCGCGATTTATGAAATAATTACTGCAAGCGCATAAGTTGTAGCATACAGGTCGAACACAGGGAGGAATAATTAAAAATTATTATTTGTCTAATCTCTTGGGCGAGTTAAACAAATCTTGGAGGTTGGTTTTGAAAACAATAAAAATTGAAACTGTAATTTGATTCAGAACAGATCTAACTGAACCGGCGATCAAATCACAATTTTCAATGGAAAAACAATGAAACTATGAATCAGATCCGAATCTAATCAAATCCGATTTAACCTATGAAAGCGATAAAAAAGCAGAAATCAAAATTTCTGGAAAAGAAGAACAACAAAAAGTAAATTAGGATTGTCGTTGAAACTAATCAAACGACTAATCACTAATAAAAAATTGTAAAATACAATTGGTGTTCTTCCAAAACTAATTGTGAAGACAACACCGATTGCTAAGAAAAAAAAAATTGCAGAAAAGAAAAAGAAAAAGAACTTTGTTAATGGAGAAAAAGAGTACAGAATAATGGATATAGAATATGGTGGCTACAAGGGTATATATAGGAGATAACCTAACCCTAATTACAAATGGGCCTAGCTAATTCAAGTAAATTTTAGCCCTTTTGACATTTGGAACAAGCTCTAGGCCTTTTCTCCTTTTCTCTTGGAAGCCTCCTTTAATTTGAGATGTGCATGGCCTTTTTATTAATCATTTTCTTGCCCAACAGCAACTAGATGTGAGATCTTCATCTACAATTCATCAAAATAGCAATTTGATCTCTATTTCTCTACTTTTCTGGTTGCATGCGGGCTAGGTTGGAATATCTGTAAAAGTGACAAAACAATACCCAAGTAATATTTATTTATATACAAAAGATAAGATATAAGAGCATAAAATAAACACATTTCTATGTCAATCATTGATCGTCAAACATGCTAACATTACTGGATCCAATTCGCACTTTGGTTTGAAATCATACCCTGCGATATACTCCAGTTGCTTCCACTCCAAAAACATAGCCCCCAAGCTGGCATGTCTTCAACTCACGGCATCAGCTACCGCATTGCCCTTGACTGGTGTGTATGCGATATCAAAATCATATGAGGCCAAGAACTCAAACCATCTCTGTTGACGAAGGTTTAATTCCTTCTGAGAGAAAAGATACTTCAACGACTTATGATCAATAAACAACTCAAATCTTTCTCCCAAGAGATAGTGTCTCCACATCTTCAATGCGAACACGATCGCTGCCAATTCCAAATCATGGGTAGGATATCTTTTCTCATATGGTTTCAGTTGCCGGCTTGCATAAGCTATAACCCTACCGCCTTGCATCAATACAGCACCTAGTCCGGTACCACAGTCATCCGTGTATACCGTCATCTCTTCATTCCCCTTAGGAATGACTAACACTGGTGCGCTTGTCAACTTTTCCTTTAGACTCTTAAATGCATACTCGCCCTTCTCATCCCAAACAAAAGCCTGATTCTTCTTGGTCAACTAAGTCAACGGCGTTGCTATCTTGGAGAAGTCTTGGATGAACTTAGATTATATCCAGCTAACCCCAAGAAACTCCTTATGTCTGTTGCATTCTTGGGCATAGACCAATCTTGTACCGTTGCTACCTTCGTAGGATCCACGGCAATGCCATTCTCTGAAACAACATGGCCCAAGAATCTCACTTCCCTCCTCCAGAAGTGACACTTAGAAAATTTCACTCTCAGTTGGTGTTTCCTTAACACCTCCATCACTGTCCTCAAATGTTCCTTGTGTTCTTCCTCGTTCCTCGAGTAAACCAAAATATCATCCACGAACACAAAAACAAACTTATTCAACTGATCTCTGAATACCCTATTCATAAGATCTACAAAATATGCCGGGGCATTGGTCAGCCCAAAGGGCATAACCAACCACTCATAAAATCCAGACGGCGTCCGAAATGCCGTTTTAGCTATACTCTCAGCTTCCACTCTAAGCTGATGGAAACCTGTCGCGAGATCCAACTGGGAGAACACTCTCGCTCCACTCAACTGATCAAACAAATCATCTATCCAAGGTAGAGGATACCTATTCTTCCTCTCACGTTATTCAACTCGTGGTAGTCCACACATAATCGAAGGGAACCATCCGCCTTGGTAGCAAACACAACTGGTGCTCCCCATTCAGAAACACTGCTTCTGATAAATCCTTTCTTCAAAAGATCGTTGACTTGCACCCCGAGCTCTCGTTGCTCCCTTGGTGCCATACGACGAAGTGGCATGACTATAGGTCTGGCATCTTTCACTAAATCAATACGGAACTCAGTCTCTCGGTGTGGTGGAAGCCCGGTCACTTCCTCGAAGACGTCCGGATACTGGCCAACCACGGGAAAACCTGACAACTCATCATGCGGGATGTCGAGGGAATTTAGAAAACTAGTCATTACCCCATCACTGGGTAGACCACCAAACACCACCCTCCGCCCATCATCCGCTCTAACTGTCACCAAAAAGCCCTCAAAGTCTACCACCACCCCGTATCTTTGGAGCCAATCGACTCCCAAAATAATGCCAAACCCAGTAAAGCCCAAAATCAAGCAATCACAAACAAACATGCATCCATGACTCGATAAGACCACATTATGACAAATCATGCAAAGGCTAGTCGAACCACCAATTGGGTTCGTCACTACTAAAGGTCTACCGACTATCTCGGATTCCAATCCCAACTTATCTACCAGGTCACTAGATATGAAAGAACGGGAAGCTCCGGTATCAAACAAAACTCTAACAGGAACATCATAAACAGAAAACATACCTTGGATAACAACATTCTTTCCCTTCTCCGCCGCAGTTGGGGCATTCGACGAAGAAGGAACATCACTGATGGCATATGCTTTCACTATCTGCTTCTCTTTCAAAGGTTGCGGACACTTATCCTTTTGATGTCCAACTTGGCCACAGTTGAAGCACTTCCTGTCTGCTGGCTTGGCTCGACAATTACTGGCATAATGGCCCTTCTTGCCATAGCTAAAGCACTCAACGTCTTTCTTCTTTTTCTTCTGGCCATCCTTGGTCTGATTCTTCTTTCTCTTATTCTGAGAACCATTCTTGCCTACACCGCTTGCTTGCGGCTTTGGCTCCTCTGCAGATGTAACCTCAGTCTTCGACTTAGGGTAAAGACTTTCTGACCTTATAGCTTTCCCCAAAATCGATTCAAACGTCTCATCGATGTGGTTAATAAGCCTTTCCCCCAAGTATCCATCCAAACCAATTATAAACTTTTCGTTCTTCTTCTCGGCAGTATCAATTAAAGATAATCCATATTTCGACAAAGTATCGAACTCAGCAACATATTCTGAAACTGCCCTTCCATTCTGCTTAAGCCCCAGAAACTTCCTAAACAGTTCTGACTTCTGAGCAGATGGGATAAACTTATCTCTAAAGCGAGCCTTAAACTGATCCCAAGTAATCTGATCCTCGGGAGTAGCTGCCTTTATAGCATTCCACCAATTCATTGCCTGTCCTTGCAGTTGACGGGTTGCTAGCCTTCTCTTCATCGCGTCCTCGATACCTATGTCTTCGAAGATACGCTCGCAACTATCCAACCAATCCTGAACATCCGTAGCCGACTCCATTCCGTGTAATGGCTTCCCACAAAGACTAGTATAATCCTTGTTAAGCTTGGCAAAATCGGCCCTAGGCGCCTGCACTACCGGACCACCACCATTACCAGCATTAGGAGCTGCCCTCTGAACATCTCTAAGCATCTCTCTCATGAGGTCAGTAAACATCGTCCTCATCTCGGCAGCATTCCCATTATTGGCTCCTCTACCAGTACCCCTCGTATATCGTCTCATCGTTCAATCCGTACAGAGAAAACGATTAACCATCTTCTTTGTGGTGTCAGTGCAGTGCAACCTTATTCTTATCTATACTAGTAGTATATATACATATAGCTTTTGAAAACCAAAGTAATCACAAATACGCGCTCTCTTATACGTATACTAACTCTCCCTAATGACTTTCCCTAGGTTAACTATGCAACCTAGAGCTCTGATACCAAGTGTGACGGCCCGCCCCGTAACAACCGACATTTACTCCAATTGTGCGCTGTACACATATCCAGTTAGCATGGGACGGTGGCCAAAGAAAGGAAAGAAGAGAATGAACTAAACAAAGAACCTGTAGAATGCCTGACAGCGCTTGTAATAAAGTATAATAATAACATAATCTTAACATAAAACAAGTGAGACAGTACATAAGCTGAAAACTTAAACCAACATGGCAGCGGAAATCCAAATACAGCTTATGATCCAATATCATACTTATTACAACTTTAAACTATCTCTAAAGCAAAAGAAAGCAAAAGTAGAAGATGCACTACTAATGCCCAAGCAGTGATCTTCAACAACACAGGGAGAATATCTACATATATCATACGTGGAAGCCTCCCGCTCGTCTCCGGGTCAGCTACTCGTGCATACCACCTAACCTGTCTCTAGTCTGCTCGTGTGAGCACCCAGAGTAATAAGAAGAGACATAAAACTCTGGGTCAGACAAAAAGTCTGGTATGATTGATAAGCAGCTAACAGAAATAAACAGGTATACTAAACCATACCTGAACCTGCAACCAAAGAGTTAGCACTACATACCGTACAATACTCTATGGTGCCATTTACATATGGTGTAAAGAATACAGGGGTGGGGGTGTGCATGTCACAATGAAGGCAGACTAGTCCAGCATAGCAACCATCCTCACATCTCTCACTCAATGCGTAAAGCATACGATATCCATTTCCCTGGTCACCAAATTTTTGGGGTCATGACGAAAACTCCGTACAACTATTTCTACGACCCACTTTTGCTCTTTTGGGGCTATGACGACAACTCCGTACAAGTATTACACTGTCCCCACTGCACTAGTCCATAGTCAATAACCCAAATGGGCCAACCAGCCTAGCTCTGGTTCGTCTACATGCCCCCTTTTCTTCAACGGTGAACCAAAGTTATGGATATCGATGACCCCTTTGCACACGTCCCGCAGCAAAACCCAACTATGAAGTGAACTCATTCGTTCCCATCTTGATCCTGACCTCTAACTTCCATTTGGACTACCTTTGCATCTCGGGTTTTAGTCTTCTCATGTCCAAGCTCCTTATCTTCCTCATGGTCACGGTGTGCGGATCGTAGTCTTCCTCACGGTCGCAGTGTGCAGATCGTGGTCTTCCTCGCGGTCGCTGTGTGCAGATCGTGCTCCTTCCTCACGGTCCAGGTGTGCGGATCGTGCTCCATCCTCACGGTCTAGGTGTGCGGATTGTGCTCCATCCTCACGGTTCAAGTGTGCGGATCGTGCTATATCCTCGTGGTCCAAGTGTGGGATCGTGGTCCATCCCTACGGTCCAAGTGTGGGATCGTGGTCCATCCCTACGGTTCAAGTGTGCGCGATCCGATCCGGTCCAAATCCCTGTAGCTTTTCCAACGAGCTATTTACGCCATACGACGGCGTTTTCGACCAATCAAACTATTCTAAACTATCACAAGTCATACCAAACAGTCATAGCCACAAATAGAAGTGACCTCAAGCACCAAAACAACAATTTGACAGGTTTAAATGGATCAAACATAGCAAAACCCCCATATTTTCCCTTAAGCATGTTCAAGCAAAACTGATGATAGGATTAACAAAACTTACCCAAATCAACCCAAAATTTTAACAGAGGTCTAAAATAACATTTCAGAATTTATAAATATTTTTCCAGAATTTAATCTTGCATAATTTCGTTAATTAACACTAATCACCCTAATTAACTATAATTAGTGTAAAAACGATGCTAATCACTCACCTTGGCCAAAATTAAAACTTAGATCTGAAATGATTCTCTGTTCAGCACAAATTTCAATATCCAACAGCAGCTCTAACCTTCCTTTGGTGCTATTTCCCCTTAACTAGGATGGAGCCCGTGCTTCGCACACGGGCGGTGTATATGTGGTTGTTGTGTACATTTTGCATGGTTGAATAACTTGAATCTGAATGAATGGATAAGCCGGCATATATGGAAGTAAATCGAGATATCATAGTCCATCTTTAAATTGGTTAAGCATATTACATGGTATTGGCTTATATTGATATTCTACCTTAACTTCAGTTGATAATTATGAAATTAAACTGTACTCATTTTGTGAGTGCTGAAATACAACTTTACCCAATTTTCTTGTATACCGCATTTTTGCAAAATGTAACAGGGGTTTGATTATGCTCACGTATACAAAGTTAAATACTTTTTTATTATTAATTTCAGGTTTGATTACCTAAAATAACCCAACGAATGTACAATAATATAGCAATGTGAATTTGTAATAGTATTTTATGCTTAAGGACTTTCAATTCAGTATCATGCCAACACAACAAACAAATAAAAGAGAAGAATTCCAGCAATGTAAAATATATGTAGATCTAATATAAACCTTTTCCGCCATATTACATGTTTGCACAGTCTAGTAAACCTGATGCATTGCATAATATGTATGCAGAACACATGGATGTATTAATAAACGCACATAATAATTTAACAAAAGTGGGATGTAATCGCTTTACTTTATATAAACCAATTTACAAAAAATCATGTCAAAATATATGTTAGGAACAAAATAATTGTATTTTGTTTAAATGAAGGATATGTGTGGATCACACTTTTGAACTTGCGTTTGCCGTTTGTGCATTTAGAACATCATCTTGGCACTTGTGGATATCATTTCCGTAATGCATTCCAAAAGATATCCACTTTATTCAGTGTGTTTTGTGCTTTTATAGCTTGCCAGCTAAATCTCTGAAGACCGTGACTCTTCCCATAAAACAGTGCTTGTTCAACACACCTGCAAGCTTCAAGAATCCTGCAAATATGTTAAATTAATATATCAGTACCTTGAAGAACTACCATTAATCACCACATAAAAATTAATTTTTTTTGCCAACATTATATTAAATATCACTATATGTTATGATGTACAAAGATAAAAGCAGAAGACTTTAGACTGAAACCCAAAAAGCTACCATTACCATGCCAAACAAATTGTAGCGCTGCTACTCTATCTTATACGTTTTAAATTTTCAGTGAAATAAATGAGAACCAGTAAAAAAAAATTATAGGACAGGCTTTTTGTTATTCATTGGAAATTGAATATTCCTAAAAACAGGAGTTGTAGATAATCTGCCAAAGGAAAACCATAGGTGCAAAGTCATATATGGACTTCAAAGTTTCCAATTGCATGATTAGTTTCCTTTATAAAATACGCCTCATTAGTTCCACTATCTACCTTTCAATCAATTGGTCATCCCTGTACTCTTCTTATATTTTGTGATTAATGTTCAAAATAGAAAACGTGTGTGTGTGTGTGTGTGTGTATATATATATATATATATATATATATATAATAACAAAAAGCGGTGCCCTATTGTGTTAGGTACTAACTGATGATTTTAGTACCTTATACTATTTTCTATGGTAAAGTGGCATGAAATATGAAGTTCAACAACCGAACTACGTTGAATTTTCACTTACTAAATGCTTCTAATATTGCTTATTTTGTTTTATTTATGTGTCAATCATGATAGGTTCAATTCAAACTTCGACTATGGTAGTACTTCCACTGAAATCCAGTCCACGTGATTCTAACTTGGAATTAAAGCACAAATTACAAAGTTTTTCTAAGCTAGTTATCATCAGCTTCAAATTAAGCCAGCTTATAATCAGTATCATGCATACAAATCAAACATGTCATTATTTTTTCAATAAACAAACTAGTGGAAGACCACCTTTTGGAATGTATACATACTGGTAAAGAAAGACTCCAAACAAAATGAAAACGCTTGGTAAGTTACTGAAATTCTTTAACTAACCTTATATATAAAATATTAAGCATTACAGTAATGTTCCATCTAGAATCCAGGTTGTCAAAACTTATGTTGAATTAGAGCAAATGCTCTCTGTGAGGTTTCCTAAGCTTTCAAGATTTAAATATTAAGGATCAACAAAATATATAGAGAAAAAGTACTAAATCATTAGAGGAATTGTAGCAGCAGCTAGAACAATAAAATATAGTACAATACATAGATTTAGGTATGGATTAATTACCCTTAAAACATGGGAAAACACAGTTTGACCATAGACTAAAGAAGTAATACAAAGATAGTTAAATTCAAGACATGCAAAGGTTTTTTAAGCAAAAAATATATGATTTGAAATCAAGTCATTGAGTAAATGGCTAGTGGTGTTAAAATTCAATGTATAATCAAAAATAATAAACCCATAATATTATATGATAATATACCTTGATTTTGTAAATATAAACATGGAATAATAAGCTAACAGTTGATTGAAACACCCATAAAAAAACATGTAGCAAATGTAAATGCATAAGTAAATTTGTACAAATCTTACATACAAAGAAAAATGGAAAGTAAAGCTTTAAACGTCATACTATATAGGTTAATCTAGTGTTTGTGCAAGGAAAACACATATATATGCTATTAAAAGAACTCACCCAAATATCATTTTTTTTTTAAAAAAATCTCATCCAAATACTGACCTCGAAACCTCAGGCTATATGTCCAGACCAAGCGTGACTTAGGGCTTCTTCAATTATGGTGCAAGGTTCCCTAAAAATACATATTTTAACAACTATACGTCAATGGAGTATGAATTGATTCTTGTTTGAATTTGAAGAGATTAACTGAAGATTTCAATGTATATTTTGGCATCTGGTTGTTAAAAGCAATAAAGATTAATCTCGATGGTACACATTTGAGTTAGGAAAAGTATCAGAAGCATAAAACAATGTTGAGTGATGGCACTGAGTAGTGGCAACATACAAACCACCTATAGCATAATGGAGACATGAAAGAAAAAACATATATGAGCCAATGGTTAAGCACAATATTATATTATCACTAAATAATGGAGTAAAGTGTGAATAAGAAAGAGAAAATAGTGAGAAAAATAAAACTTTAACTATGCAATTTATTCTTAATACTCTACCTATGTGCAACTTTAAGTAGATAATGCATCCAGTCATGGAACCTACTTCGGGACTGAGGAAATACTCTGTGCAATAGATGGTGAGATCAAAATTTAGTAAGAAGAACAATAAAGCAGTTTGAATAAAAGATAATTTAGATAATTTATAAATGTTGATTGAATTTGGAATCAACAATGGTAGACTATGATATTAAACATATACATTGATAGACTAATCAATGGTTAAACATTTAAACAGCGACAAATTAATGACATGGTTTTTAGGAAAAACAAAATCAAGGAAAAACGGAAAATAAGACCTAAAAAATGCTTGAATTTAAATTAAAACAAAATAGTCTAATGTTAACCAGTAGTTGTAAAATCGTTAGTTACTTATCATCGTTGGAGAAGAGAACTATGAACCTTTCGCCTTCGAACCGGTTAGGGTGGAGATGAATTTGATGCAGAATGAATTAATACGGTAGAAAAGGGACACAAAGAATAAAAAACTGTATCAAGAGTGTATGAGCATAAAAATGGGAAATAAAATCATATCACAAACTTTCAATTCTTATACATGCATATGAAAGAAAGAACAAATAATTATTCAGCCCATTGAATTAAAATTACAAATTAAAAGAACGCACTAAAGAATACAAAATAATTAGCAGTTATATGAGGCATCTACTCCGTTAATAGAGGCATTAGTGTTTCGATGGAGGTTTGCATTCACTTCGCCAGAGTCCCATTCACAACTATTTTTAAAAATTATGAAGCAACACCAGGTTGGTGTGAAAAAAAGAGTCGCATGATTATGTGTATCTAGATAAGCATTTATAAATAATTTATTACCATGTATGCATAGACTGTATTCTGTATTATAACAAAATTTAATTTTTTTAATGACACCAGCTGGAATGAGAAGAAATATGGGAATAAAATGTACAACAATCAGTTGTATTAATCCACATTACCTCTTAAGCCATTGATAGTTACATAACAATCTGTTGGCAGACAAACCATTTGAGTGGGTTATGTCATTTATCCTTGTTTCACCTGTTTGGCCATGTAGCAACATACGACGTAATATACCACATACGTAAAAAAGTACCAATTTAAATAAAAATGTAATTCTATATTGTTAATATGTCATATAACATTTTGCTGGAATGTTAGTCGAGTCAAAAACTAATGGGTTAAAAGCTAATATGACAGTAAAACCACTGTTAACATTTTCTAGCTATGAAATATAGTGATTTTTTTTCCATTTTCTATTTCTGGATGTGTAACTTATTAATATTATCAATCCACCCTCTTTGGCAATCATCCTATAGAGACAACCACGTTATCTAGTCATCCACCCTTCCCATATTAATTCAATGTATATTACTTGATGCCTTTTAGGTTTTTATTATCAAAGCCAGTAATGAAATAATAAAACAAAAATTATAGTCCTGACTTATTTATTTCCCTGATTCATAAATATATACTACCCATCGTGTATTTTAATCAATTTTGGTTTTAACACACACTGTCATTACATTTTCATCAAAGTAGAACTATGAACAACATGTTTAACTCCAGAACAAAGTGATAAAAATGCTTGAATGGAATAAAATTCAGTTACATGTGAAATAGGGAAAAATCATTCACCTGCACTTCTAATAGCCAATAAAAAACAACAAACTAATGGATTGAGTACGTTGATAGTCAGATGGTATCCATGTTTAATCAACCTATGCACCTCCAAAAACACCAAACCACATGTATATACCCGACTACCGCCAATAATTATTGCATAGATCAATTTGGAAAAGAGAAAAAATCCTTCAAAGTAGAATGAAATAATCATGCCTGAGACCAAATTTTGCAAAATAAGTTGTGACTGGTTCTGGAAAACAACAAAATAAACCGACATTGGTTAAATGAACCGTCCTTGTTATGTGAAACTACTCCAGCTACGTAGAAGGTGCCAAAACCTTAATTCAAGAATGGTTTACAGTTCAGTACGCTGTTAATATGGACAAAGGTGAAACATCGTGAACAAAGGAAAATTTGAAAATAAAGATAAGTAAAAAAGAGTTGAACAAACTAATAAAATTACCATAATTCCATAGTATTTCATTTTGAATATTGGCCTGGATGCAGTTCAAAATTTACGATCGACATTTGGTATTGAGGATGATGTGACACTAGATTTCGCTGTCGACATTCGAAACGCAAAACGAAGTGAAATTAATTAACAAATTTTGCCATTTATCCTTATTTCACCTGTTTGTCCATGTAGCAAAATACAACGTAATATACCAGATTTGTAACAAAGTACCATTTTAAATAAAAATGTAATTCTATGTTGTTAATCAGTCATATACCATTTTGCTGGAATGTTAGTCGAGTCAAAGACTATTGGCTTTGAAGCTAATATGACAATAAAATCACTGTTAACATTTTCTAGCTATGAAATATAGTGTGGTTTTCCCATTTTCTATTTCTGGATGTGTAACTTATTAATATTATCAATCCACCCTCTTTGGCAATCATCCTATAGAGACAACCACGTTATCTAGTCATCCACCCTTCCCATATTAATTCAATGTATATTACTTGATGCCTTTTAGGTTTTTATAATCAAAGCCTGTACTGAAAATAATAAAACAGAAATTATAGTCCTGACTTATTTATTTCCCTGATTAATAGATATATAATACCCATCGTGTATTGTAATCAATTTTGGTTTTAACTCGCACTGTCATTACATTTTCATCAATGTATAACTATGAACAACATGTTTAACTTCAGAACAAAGTGATAATAATGCTTGAATCGAGCAAAATTCAGTTACATATGAAATATGGAAAAATAATTCACCTGCACTTCTAATAGCCAATAAAAAACAACTAACTAATGGACTGAGTAAGTCAGAGGGTACCTTGGTTAATCAACCTATGCATCTAAAAACACCAAACCACAGGTATATACCCGACTACTGCCAAAAATTATTTCATAGATCAATTTTGAAAAAAAAAACCTTTAAAGTAGAATGAAATAATCATACCTGAAACCAAATTTTGCGAAATAAGTTGTGACTGGTTGTGGAAAACAACAACCGACATCGGTTAAATGAACCGTCCTTGTTATGTGAAACTACTCCAGCTACGTAGAAGAAGCCAAAACCCTAATTTAAGATTGGTTTACAGTTGAATACTCTATTAATATGGACAAAGGTCAAACATCGTGGACAAAAGAAAATTGGGAAACAAAGATAAGTAAAAAAGAGTTGAACAAATTAATAAAATGACCATAATTCCATATTTCATTTGAATATTGGCCTGGATCTAGTTCAAAATTTATGATCAGTATTTGGTATTGAGGATGGCGCGACAGCAGAGTTCGCTGTCGACGTTCGAAACGCAAAATGATGTGATATCCATTACTTAAACATAAAAGCACAATTACAAAAATGCATACGTGGACTCACACAATACTGCGATTCCTGAATTCTCTTCTCACGTCGTGAGTCCCCATTCAAATTTCATAAAATAATAAAAAATAGAAAAGAAAAATAATTTGGTGCATGTACTGCAAACGGTTTCCTTGCTTCCATGATCTGCCCAAAATTTCACATCGTGTCTTCTTCTTCCAAACCCCAACCCAAATCGTATCTTCCTATTTCTTACCCTAACCCAAATTTGTTAACCAATATCACTGTGCATGATTATACATTTAAAAGTTAAAAAAGAAGGTCAACGCCCAAGGTTTTCTTCCTTTTATGTTTGCCTTGTGATCAGGAGAATGAATAGGTATGTCTAACCCTTTCTCTTTACAATATAGGTAAATAAATATCTTTCCAATTTTTGTGAAAACCATGAAATGTTGGTCAATTGTTATCCATAAAAGAATTCAACGGATATATATATCAGGAAATAACTCTTTAGTTTTACCATTTGTAAATCACTTAGGTATTCAACCAGTGGTTTTATATCATTTCAACCAAATTAGTCAAAGATACCTTTTATTTTTCTCTGATTCTTTGATAGCGAGAAAAAAGATATCAAAATGCCTGATTTTTTCCCCAATTTACAATCAAACAATTTTTTTCTTTCCTCTTCTTCCATTCCATCAATGTTAATAACTCCACATATCAAATTTATATCTATATCATAAAACCATCATTCCTCTTTCGTTTTTTTTGTTTCTTCCCTTTTCTTTTGGATAATTTTTGTTTTGTTCATGAGCTTGGCCTAAAGTGGAACATAAATTCAAATGATATACAACATACTTTTGATATGTGTTAAAATTAAACATTGGTATAAATTATAGACACTAAAAGCGGTAAACATTTAGCAAGAAAGCAGGGTCTATGAAGTCGTGGTGAAATTTCTATTTTTTCCTTTTATCCTCATTTTTACTGACACCTGTATCCGTTGCAATATGCTCATTGTCTAAGTACTACATAGTGGGAAAATAGTGCACATGTAATTGTCAGCAACAATGGATATTGCAATGGGAACGGGGAGGGGGATAATCTTTGAATTACACTTCAAAATTATCTGAACCGTAATATCGTCTCAGTAAGTAACAAAGCCAAGCAAATGACAAATTTGGGAAAAAACCAAAATTAAATTGCTGAAATTACAGATATGGATGAAGTGGTGGATATATCCATGTGAGGTACAAAAGAGAAGTGATAAATGGATTAAAAAAAGAGGAAGAAAATAAAATGTCAAACAATTTAAACTGTTGTCGTAAGTAATGCAAGCGGCATCAATTTTAACTTTAGTTAACCAACATAACTTGTTTTAAATATTTTGAATGGATCGGCCTACGTACAATGATATGACATGTATGAAACGAAAGCAACCAATAGAAAAGAATACAAATGCCATAATTAATTTTTCATAATTACTATTCATTATTATCCTGTTGCTTTTTTTTGAGGGGTGCTGGCAAAAAAAATGATCGAGATACATCTAGAAAATGAACAAAACCAAGTCACATTTTCCTAACTGTCAATAACAGTGCTAAAATAATAGAGTTTTTCAATAGTAAAACATTAGGTGGCTGTAAGTAGTACTTGAAATAATTCATACAAAGTTGAACTTGAATAGCAAACAATCTTTTATACTTCAACCTTCTGCAATGAAGTCTATAATATAATGTAATCAGTAAGTCGCAATAAAGATCAGGTTGGCATCAGTAAATAATTAATTCAAAACGGTGTATGATCATTATGTGTATCAAACTAAAGCAGCTATGGCTTTGGTTGTGTAACGTTTTGAAGTATAATATGAAAAGCGTATACCGAGAGTTAAAAAAAGGAACCATGAATAATAATTAAATAAACCATATACAGAGTATTAGAATCAGGATCAGTCTAAGGTTCATGATTTATGTCCACTAAATATTATGTGGAATGCGATTTCAGTACAATAATGGGAGAAGACAAATTAATTGCAACAAAAATTACAGTCAATCAACCACTACTGACTAAAAAAGGTAGGCAAACCTTCAATATACTTATGTCTATCAGAAAACAAACAAAAAATTACAAAGCTGAGAAGATCAATTTGCTGGTATCATTGCTTGCACAGTAGTATCCTGTATTGTCAACTGAATTAAGTACGTAGAAGAACAACAAAAAGTGAGTAGAAATTAAAAACCCAAAAATGAAGGTATTTGTAGATTTTGAAACCAAAAGACTAATTAATTGAATGGTTTGAAATAAGGATGTTATTCCTTGCGATAAGTTGGTCGGCAGAGCAAAAACCTGTGATGAAATAGCAGAGGTAAAGATTGGAAAATAAAAAACGAAGGAATGAAAGTGGGGTAAAATAAATCATATTAAAGAGGATGAAACTAATCACCGCAGCAGGCAGAAACATTAAGCAACCGTGCAAAACTGATAATGTAAAAATACGAAATTGAAGAATGCGAGTACCAATTTTTGGAATCGAAGTCTGAAAATATGAATCAACGTACGAATTAACGGCGGTGTTCATGGAGGCGTTCAAGTTTCCCTTTGTTTAAATGGAATGATGGATCTTCGATTTACTGTATGCCTTAACAGCGTTGGTCGGAGAGGGGAGTAGAAGGTCGAAAATTTGGGTAAGGGTAAGCAATAGAAAGAGACGATTTGGATTGGGGTTTGTAAGCGGAAGATACGATGCGAAAGTTTGGGTAGATCATGGAAGCAACGAAACCGTATTTTTCTTTTCTATTTTTTATTATTTAATGAAAATCGATTGGAGACTCGCAACAGGAAAAAAGAATTCAAGGATCGCAGCATTTTGTCAGTCCACGTATGAATTTTTGTAATTGTGCTTTTATGTTTAAGTAATAGATTTGATGTAGTTTAAGCCAAAACTTTATTAAGAAGTGATTAGGGATGATTCTAGATGTTGGAGGTCATTGTTAGAGTTTTCTAAGATGTATGTGATGCTGGGAAATGAGAAAAACCAAAATCACTAACCCTAACAGCCCTTAAATACTCCAAATCCCGAAATCCCCCAATGGGCCTAGCTGTTAATCACCTGGTTAAGCCCAATTAGCTGTTTTTAACCCTCTAAACATTAATTCAGCCATATCTCCCAAACGGTAAGTCCGTTTGGCTACTATGACCAATCTACGGAAAGAGAAACCATCATCCGAAGCTAATGTAAGTGGTTTCAGGTCAAAACTCCTTACCAATCAAAAGTTATGGACGAAACAAGATCAGCTAGGGGCAAAATGGTCATTTAAAAACAAGCAAAAATCATGAACATGGGAAATGACCGCAATAGTCACTCCCCAAAAGTACATGACCATACGTCTTACTAAGAAAAAGAAATAAATATTCTACGATCTTCCGATGCGTAGAATGCGGGTCGCTACAACTGACCTGGAGTTTATTGTTTTAACCTAAACTCTGGGTGCCCCTATTTTCCACACGGGCAGCTAGTAGTTTTGGTTTTGCAGATTTCTATTTCAGGATCCTGATTTATAGCTGGAACTATACTCGGAAAGCTCTACATCCGTGTATTTCTTTCGGTTGTGTTATGTATTATTTTTCCGTTGCTAATGTAATTTAATCTCTGATATTTTTATGATGTATATTATTTATTCATACTCTGTGATATTCTTGTAGTTTGATGTCATTGTTGTAATAAGCAATGAAATGTTCTTCTGTTTGTGTTCTGATTTGTCGTGTTCTCAACTCAATCCGGGCTTTCCTTCACGGGGAAGTTTGGGTCGTTTCATCGTGGTATCAGAGCTTTGGTTTATAGAGCTCGAGAACAAGACATATTAAAACCAAATGAAAGAATTCATCAGAGATTGGATTAGTAATATCAAATGAGAATGACTCGTTAGAGATGGGATCAGTAGTGTCCTAAAACGAGTGTAAAGAGTGTTATTTTTAAAATAAAAATGAAAACAAATTTTGTTTTGAAAATTCAAACCCTATTATACGTATGTGAGTATTTTTTTATATTGATTTGGACAATCGAGTATATAAATATTTTGCATATACGCATCATGAACATATATATACGAAGTCCCAAATGTACTGGATAGATATAGAATCACACTCTAGTCGCCCGAGGATAATTTTGATGATGATTGCAACATCATCAGTATTTATGTTCGAGTTTAGAATGTGGGATATCTATATATTTCTAATTGACTGGTGTGAGAACCAAAATTAGATAGGGTTTATTGTTGTGAATTGGCATCAAATATATGATTTTTGACTATATAAAAAAGTATATGTTTGAAAAGCTAATCCGCTAATTGATTGCTGATTGTTGATTCTGTTGTGTGCTTTTTCATTTAAACCAACATGTTAATAAAGGCAAATTTACCAAATCAAGCCAAACATTGAACTGAACTGAAAATTTATTGCATTTGCATATATGTACATGTATATACAAATGAATAGGTCATAACAGAGAAACTAAGAAGAGGAATAAGATTATATGCCCGACAAATAGGTACGTGTTTACTAATTTTCTTTTAAAGATTTATAAGCCTAAGGCTGGCCGCTTGGCATTTTCTTTTTCTTTTAAAGATTTATGAGCCTAAGGCTGGCTGCTTGGCATTTTCTTTTTCTTTTAAAGATTTATGAGCCTAAGACTGGCCACTTGGCATTTTCTTTTTCTTTTAAAGATTTATGAGCCTAAGGCTGGCCGCTTGGCATTTTCTTTTTCTTTTAAAGATTTATGAGCCTAAGGCTGGCCGCTTGGCATTTTCTTTTTTCTTTTAATGGTTTAATGAGCCTAAGGCTGGCCGCTTGGCATTTCCTTTTACTTTTGGATGGATGAGTGCCCTGTGAGGCTAGTTGAGGTTTTAAATGTCTCCCCGTACAAAGGAGGTTATGGCGAAATTTTTCAAAAATTTAGGGTGTTAGCCAAATTTTTGAAGAATTTGAAAATTCTTATAAACTGAAAAGTTGAGGAATGGACGACAGAATGAAAGTTGAGTTGGTTAGTAAAACAACTTTCAGCTCCGTTCCTTTTCGAGGACGAAAAGATATTATGTGGGGGAGATTGTAACAACCCGAAAAGTCAGAACCAATTTAAAATTTTTATTTTGGCAATTTTAATGAATTTTGAATATTTAAAATGATTTATTTTAAATAATGACGACCGAAAATCTATTTTAAATAGAATTAGGACGTATAAATTTATTCAGACCGAAATTAGAATATAAATATTTATTTTAATTATATAACGAGCCTGAAATGGCGCGGTAGTTTGAAAATTCAACTTTGAACTTTAACTGAATGTACATGATTCAAAATAAATCAGATTTCTGTGAAACAAGAAATATTTGAATCTGTTTGAAAATATCTTTCTAACGGATCTGAAAAATTGAAATTTCATAGTGGAAATAAAAAGATATGGCCAGTTGAAGATTTAGAATAGTCGCCATGGAATTAAGTAAAGCCCTTAAAAGTAACCATTTTGAAAATAACCTCCGTTTTCGACGGAACCACTTTTGTTGGACCCGGAATATTAAATTATTGCTAGATTCCAATTTTCATAATTTTTGAAACTAATATGTGAGCATGGAAAAAGAAAACGTGTTTGGCAATTTCAATTTGAATTTAATCGACTGAAAAATGACCGTTTTTCAAACGGTATCCAAATTCGACGAAATTAGTTTTGTTAGGACCGTATCATCAAAACATGGCCAGAATTATTTTTCTGGAATTATTGGAGTCAATATATGGTCCCGGTAAATAAAAATGTACGTTAAAATCAATATTGACTGTTATATTACTTTATATTTTAATTTTAAGAAAAACTGATCGTAACAGCCGAATTGGGTTACGAAACATATCCCATTGTGTTCGGAGTGGAGGTAATTAGCTAGGGACATCAGTCGTTAGGCCTCGTTTGGAGATTGAATTTAAAAGTTGACTTTTTTGGAGAAAAATAAAAGTAATTATATATTTATATAATCCCCCTGTTTCTCTAAACCTGGATCAGATAAATCGAGCCCCCTAAATAAAATCCCTACGTACTTATTCACCCCGCAGCCAGCCACGCTCCGGACGAGCACCGCGACCCCGTCCCCCTCCAACACCGCCCTCCGCGTACCCCCTCTGGTCCACCCCGCCTCCTCCTTTCTCCCAACTCTGTCTCCTTGCCTCCAATCACAAACCCCAACCCCAAACAGCCCTAAACTGACGAGTGGACCGCCTAGCCCAGCCTGCGCCGCCACCTGTACCACCATCGCCACCTTCCAACACCCCACCCCCCTCCTCCGACCATCATCTCCGCCCGTAGCCCCCTCCGTCACCCAAAACTCGTTTTACACTAATTTTCAGTTTACAAAAACCCCCTTGCCTTTGCTGAAGCCGACATCAATGGACCCTCGTCCACCTGCAGGCGGTGGCTTCTAGAATTTGGGTTATCTTCGACGCTCGGAAAATGCCAGTGAGTTTCTATTTTATTTATGTAAATAAAAATAGGATTTTTATATGAAAAATCTTTGAATAAAAATGTGTTTTTTTATCCATTTAGCGTTGTTATAAAAATGCGATCTTTATGGTGTAGACATCGAAATAAAAACGTGATTTATATATATATATAGTAGTGTATAAAAATGTAATTTTTTATATATATAATAGCGAAATAAAAATACGAATTTTATGTATAGAGATTTGAAATAAAAATGTGATTTTTTTATATATCATTATATAAAAATGTGATTTTTATATATGAAGTAGCAGTACAAAAAAATTCGATTTTTATATATGAAGTATAGATTTTTAATTACATAAAGATCTGATTTTTAATCATAGAAAGATCTGATTTTTAATCATTAAAAGAGAAATGATTTTTAGTTATAAAAAGAAGTGAGTTTTATGTAGACAATAGCAAATAAAAATGAGATTTTTGTTTATATGAATAACATATAAAAATGAGATTTTTACATACGAAGTAGAGATATAAAATTATGATTTTTATTATAAGAAAAGTGATATAAAAATATTATCTTTATAATGTAAACATCGTTCTAAAAATGCGATTTTTAAATATATAAACATCATAAAAATGTGTTTTTTTTACTATGAACAGTGTGGAAAAGTATTGCGTTAGAATTTCGGGCAAATCCAAACTGTTCAGAAATAAAAAATGGAGGAGTGGATCCCAAAGGTGAGAACTTCTCACTCTAATTTTCTTTACAGTTAAATTTATACTAGGTTGTAGACGGGGCTTAGTTGCTCCTGACACCATCGTCCACAGACCATGGATGACTTGTTTGAATTGATTGTGATTGTGGTGTGAAATGAAATATAATTCATGTGTTGAATAAAATATTTAAACAATAGGAATATAATTTTTATTGAATATATGAAGTATATAAAATAATCAGTGTGTTGATTGAAACCCCACATGGGTACTGGGATGATATTTGATGTACAATAATCCCAACTGTTTAGTTGTATGTCAATCAATTGGTTGACAGACTGTTGTAAGCGTTGGTTGTTCAGAATTAATGCTTATGCAGTCGTGTAGTGCACTCTGGTTGATGGTTGATTGTTTATCATTGTTGATATATACATGTGTTGTATGAAATCCATATAAATAAAATTATATGGTAATTGATTGGGTCTGATTCCAGTTCAAAAATAAAGAATATTTTAAAAATAACGAATGTTTTAAAATAACAAATATTTTAAAATAATATTCAGTAAAGGATAGAAATGTGAATTTGATGTCCGATTTTGGATGGACGGAAAAATATTGAAAATGTGACGCTGTGTTGATTAAATATGCATCATTTCAACGCGAACGATATTTATATCGATTTTATTCATTTTTACAATGAATATCGAAAAGGAAATAATTTCAAAATACTATATTTTGAAAATAATATCGTTAATAGTATAATGATATAGAATATTCAATTTTGGTTAAAAATTGAAAAAGAAGTTGGAATCGATTTTAAAACAAATTTATAAAATACGTGTAACGACCCGTATTTTACGGTATTATAATTAATCCATTTAATTATATAAATAGTAATTTAGAGAATTAAAGGGTTGGTTAATTAAATTATATTGAATATTTAATTAAAAGAAATAATAGAATAATATATTTAATTCGGAAATAATCAAAAATAGTGGAATTCACAATACAGTGTGAATTGGATTATTTAAAAGGGTGCGTATTTTAGAGGTCCCTATTAAGTTTTAAAATTAGGCTCACATCCGCTCATAGTTTCAAATACATTTCCGCCCCCTATTTTTGAAACGTGGCTCCTACTTTCTTGGATCCACTTCCTACTTTCACGTCCCGCCTGCTGCTTCTTTCCCTTCGCTCCTTCGTTTTTTTCAAAAAAAAAAAAAAAAGTGCGGCCATGATTAAAAAAAGATATTTCTAAAATCTGGAAATAATTTCAGAAGTCCAAACCAAGAAGAAAAAAAAACTTGCATATATGTATGCAAGTATTGCCAGTACTTCCATACATATATGCAATTATTGCACAAAGAAAATTATGCTATATTTTTGCTTGCATATATGTTGCACACATATGTGCATGTTTCGGATTTAGTTGCATACTTGAATGCAAATAAAAATGAACTGCGGATGCAACAATGGAATATTTGCACATATATACGCAGGAAATTGAAATTCTTGCATAATAAAATGCATTTAACTGCATTTTTCGCTGTTTTTTTCAGTTTTATTTAATTGTTTGCATGTTTTTTATTTTTTTAGCGAATTTTTGGTCGAACGAATAAATCTAAATAATAATTTTCGTATTTTTTTTCATTTTTTTGCAACTTTTAAAAAATAGGGACCTAATTTATAATAAGTTTATCACCGGATGTGAGCCTAATTAAGTTTGCTTTTAGGGACCTGAGCCTTATTTTCACTATTTAAAATATATAATTGAGTTTAGAGTTGAATTATATTGACGAATATATTATTTAAACAAAGTTTGAACCTATAATTATATTATAAATAAAATCGAGCTCGAAATGGCGCGGCAGTTCGCTATTTGGCGATTTGAACTTCAACTGAATATACAGGGTCCGTTTTAAATCGGATTTCTGTGAAACAAGAAACGTACGGGGCTGGTGAAGTATATTTTTCTAGCGGAAGAGAAAAATCGGTATTTTGTCGTATAGATTTTGATTTATGTCCAAATCTAATTTTCAGAAAAACAGCGCCATAAAACCATAACGGTTTATTTAAATTTTAAAAGGATTTAAATATAAATCGAATATCAATATAACTCTGATGATGAAATATTGAGTTGTTAATCCATATATATTTATTCTAGAAATGTATGGTATTCTACTGTGAATATATACGATAATATATATTTATTTATATTTAATTTAATTATTTTTAAATATATTTATATATTTAAAAGGGTCATTTAGAGCTTTAAAAATAGTCAGTTTTGCAAATGGCCTCCGTTTTCGACGAAACTAATTTTGTTGGATCCGTAACATTAAATTATTGTTAGATTTCAAGTTTCATAATTTTTAGAGTCACTGTGTGATTTTGTTGGATCCGTAACATTAAATTATTGTTAGATTTCAAGTTTCATAATTTTTAGAGTCACTGTGTGGCCGTACGGATTTTTAGAGTGAAAAACAATTAGTATTTCGACGGTTAAAAATACGATGTGTGAGCAAACAGAGTCAAAATTCGACGAAACCAGTTTCGTTGGGTCCATAATGTCGAAATGTAGCTACATGTCCGGTTTCGCGATTTTTGGATGTCATGTGTGATTGCAGGAATTTTAGAGGACAGGTAAAAATAGCGTTTGCTTATAATTTAATATAATATTCAATATAAAAATATTATTAAAAATCCTATAAATAATCCTAACTTTCTAAACCTAATCCTATTTTTCTCCATGGTCAAAATGAAGTGCCGCCACAATTCTTTCATCTCGTGTAAAACAATTCTAGTTTGAAAATCAAACTAAATTCAAAGAAATTTCTAAAAATCCAAACTTAAACATCGTTACGATCTCTGAAGAATTATCTTCGATTCCGTGTGTGTTTCATACTATGCGGAAATCATTTCTCGAGTTCAAAATATTATACCGTGACCTAGGGTTTGATTTTTGAAGAGTTAGAAACTTGGATTCTTGTTTTCGATGTTGATTTGGGGTTAAGAAGGGAAAATGGAAGTAGTACGCAAGTTTTTGGCGAGATTGGCGATATAAACTTTCGATCAACTGTGACCTATAGCACGGCTACCGTTCCGACACGATGCAGGAAATGTGATGAGAGTTCTTCGTTATTGGTATGAGTTTATAGAGGTTTCGAAGGACATTTGAATGGGTATTTTAGTTTGATTTTAAAGGAAGTAAAGAGGGAGGTATTTGGATTTGAAGGAATGTGGCTAGGGGTTGCTTCCTGGAAGAACACATCGAAGTATCGGTTTGGGGGAGAAGGGATTTAGCGGGTGTGGGTTGGTAGTGAAAGGAATTGGGCCAGAAGGAAGAAAAGCTTAGCCCAATATAAAATAATTTAGTTTTATTTTTAATTAGAAGTGTATTAACTTATTTATATCATATCTTTATCATACGTTATCGAAATTCAGCGAAACAAGATCCGTTGGGATCGTATGGATGGACACTACCCAATGGAACTAATTGGGAGTGAATTGGAGCTAGTTACAATTTATAGCAAAATAAATGTATCAATCCTACACGGCATGGGTACCATATATCATGTCGCCATACTAGGCTTTACAATCAAAACCGAAATGTCACGTATTTGGAAGTTGGATTTCCATCTATGAACCGAGGCAAAAGATAGTCCTCACCGCTACGAGACTGTCTAGTCCAAGTCTCAGGAACAGCCGCAACAGCCCCTTGGATCTTCAGGGCCGGTCCGCCGATGTGGATTAAACTTAAACCCTGAACAATGCGTTTCCCCGCCCTATGGGGCGTAAATGAGCCAAATGACTCCATCGGTTTGAGAACGACCAATATATCCGAGGCGCCTCAAAATCCATCATCCACATAAGTAATGACAGCCAGTTCAAGCACTGACACCACTTCTAACTAAAAGAAAATGCATGTCCTCCCTGCAGTCCGTCTCTCGTTTTTGGTTCACACGGGGTGTGAGGCTCGCGAATTAACGCCATACACAATGCTACGCCACTCAGGTCGTGCTTTGATCATCAACTACAAGACTTTGTTTTTCAATAGAAGCCTTGACCATTTGCATCTCAGCATGCCACGTTGTCAATCCAACGTCAGACACACATCCATTTACAAGTCCGTTCTGGGTCTGAACGAAACCGGAGGCACCTTATTCCTCGTCCCGTATGTCCAATACAGGAGAGAGGCCCTCGCATATCCGTCGTTCTCCAAGTACGTCTGGACAATCACCAATTATTCCTTCGTCCTGGGTGTACAACCCAATCAAGACATCAGAAATCATCCAAACGATGTGAAGACCTGCGGTCTTCAACCACCGTCTTCACCTTCGACTTATCGTCGAATCAGCTATTCAGAATGGGATAACCTCGGTCTTTCTGAATAACTCGCGTATTTTATAAACAGTGTTACACAAACACAACATACGCCTCATTCCAACTCAGAATATTCTTTTATTCAAATATTCTTTTCAAAGTTAAGAAATTAACCTTATCTTTAACTGGGGTTAAATAACTAGTGTCATTTAAAACATAGTTCACGATAAACCCAAAATCCCATTTGATATTAATACAAGGCTCTGAATAGAAAATATACCGGCTTATATTCAACATCAAATCCTGAAATCAACAAATATCGTATTGGAATAACGATATATATATATATCTTCCAAATTCCTCCACAATATCCGTATCGTCACAGAACCCAATATCGAAATATTTCGAAGATAATTTCGATCTAATTCCCTTCCAATTCACTTACTGGAAATTCTGGTTATTCTTAAAACCATTTCTAATCTATTTTATTTATTTAAAAATAAATAGATTTTATTTCTAGTTAATTCTAGTTCATTTCGATAAAAATGTATTTTTGTCTTTACAAACGTGGAATTTTTCATCCCAATTTTTTCCAAATCATTTATTTTGATTTTACACAAATTATCAATATTTTTAATAATTTTATCAAGGCCCATACAGTCGATTTCCACCAACGTCCATCGAACTGCACTCATTGCGACCTTTTCCAAATTTGATTTGGACATAATTCCAAATCCAACCGTTACATTTCAAATCTCTTATATTCGTGGGAAATCTCTTTTCGATACGAACCCAACGGTTCCGGTTTCAGGAGAATCCGACGGTCGAATCTCCCGTAATGTCCATGCGAAGTCAAAGGTCGAAATTCGCGAACTGCCATGGCGCGGCGCGTTCTATTCAGGCCATTAAACATATATAATATATATTTCGTTCAAAACGTGTTATATAAATTCATTATAAAATTGATTCCAACTTCTTTTTCAATTTTAAGCCAAAGTTGAATATTCTACATCATTATACTATTAATGATATTATTTTCAAAATATATTATTTTGAAATTATTTCCCTTTTCGATATTCGTTCTAAAAACGAATAAAATCGATATAAATATCGTGCACGTCAAAATGGCGTAAATTTAATCAACACGGCTTAATATTTTTCAATATTTCGTGTCCATCCAAAATCGGACATCAAGCTCCAATTTTAATCCCTTACGGAATATTATTTTAAAATATTCGTTATTTTAAAATATTTCTATTTCAAAATATTTCTACTTCAAATATTCTATTTCAAATATTTCTACTTAAAATATTCTATTTCAAATATTTCTACTTCAAATATTCTATTTTAAATACTTCTACTTCAAATATTCTATTTTAAATATTTCTACTTCAAATATTCTATTTTAAATATTTCTACTTCAAATATTCTATTTTAAATATTTCGACTTCAAATATTTCTACTTTAAATATTTCTACTTCAAATATTCTATTTTAAATATTTTTATTTTCCAAATTGGAATGAGGCCCAATCCATTACCATATAATGTTACTTATATGGATTCCATACAACGCACGTATATAATCAACCATCATCCAAAGTGCACTACACAACTGCATAAGCATTAAATATAAATAATCAACGCTTACAACAGCTTGTCAACCAATCGATTGACATACAACAAACAATTGGGATTAGTGTACGTCAATTTCCATCCCAACACCCGTGTGGGGTTTCAATCAACAAACACACATTTATTTGTGTAGTTGGGGGATGTGTAAAATATACCATCCCAATAAATGTCAGTCAAATAGGTGTACATAAACAAACCGTCTGGTTTGTATATGCATATTTTTTTTACTAACTACATTTTTCTAACACTTTTTAGAAAATTTCTGCAGCACAACGGCGCTATACTAGAAATGGGATAAGGTCTAGCCTTATCCCTCGCCTTATAACGGCACACGTCAAATCCAAACCAATTTCGATTCTTTTTATTTATTTATCAAATCACGTAGAACATCCAAATAAATAAATAAATACTCAACAACCCTAATTCCATTACGGCGCCACAAATGGGCTATTCGCGGAGTAGGAAATCAGTGTGTTCCATACATCGCTTTCAATAAAGGTGATTGTGCGAATTCTAGTGTTGAACTCCATGTAATTCAAATAAAAATCTATACTAGAAAATCCTATTTATTTATAGTGAGGAGTTCTCACCTATAAGCTTAACCAAACACCGCGACTCTTCTTATGTAGAAAATCTTCGCCGCGTTTCCAACGAGATTTGTTTCACGTGGTATACGTTAAAAATCACATTTTTAACATCGCTTCTTTCTATAAAAATTATTCTCTACTTCTTATATAAAAAATCATATTTTTATACCGCTACTACATAGATAAAAATTCTATTTTTATACCGCTACTGCATAGATAAAAATTCTATTTTTATACCGCTACTACAGGGATAAAAATTCTATTTTTATACCGCTACTACATATATAAAAATTCTATTTTTATACCGCTACTACATAGATAAAAAGTCTACTTTTTCATAAATAAAAATCGCTTCATTTACAAAGTAAAAATTCCTTCTTTTCTATTTTAAAGATCATACCTTTATATATACAAATCCTATTGCTCATATATAGAAAAATCATTTCTTTTCTAAACCATTGCTTATTTTATTTATTTTTTAAAACAAAGTTAATTATTATTTTTAGATTTTAAAACAATGTATATACTAAACAAATAAAAAAATAAAAACTACCTTTCTTCCTTCTGTAATATTAGCCGACATTGAACCCAATACTACACCAATTTTCCCTAGAACCGTGCGCCCACCACAAGCAACCGGAAGTTGATCGGAGGTCACCTCGTGGAAAGGAGTCAAGCGGGCTTTCCAACGCCTGGTGGTGGCGTTCTGATCGATAGCAAGTGGAGGGAGCATCGGGCCTTCGAATGGCGCAGAAATCGAGGACCATATCTCGACGATGGCGCAGCGATAGGAGGTGATTCATATATGGATTTGAAGAGCTTGGAGAGCTCTACAATATTCACAAGAGAAAAGGGGTTCAATTCTGCGTGGATTGAAAGAAAAATGGAGGGGAAGGGAAGAACGAAATCCGTCGTTCGACGTTGGGAGCGGGTTTGACCGCGTGAGAGAGAGAAAGGGTTCTTTGACCAATGTTTGACCCTTTTATATAAATATATTATTATTATTATTTAATTCAAAAATTGCTTGTTTAATCGTACGAACTCCAATCCAAGCCCAACGACTGTCGTCCCCCGCCAAATACCCCTATTCCGAACACAATGGGATATGTCCCGTTAGCCAATTTGACTGTTTCGATAGGTTTTTCTTTAAATTAAAATATAAATCAATTAAAATTGAATTTAAACGCACATTTTAATTTACCGGGGCCACATACGAACTCTAAAAATTCCAAAAAAATTATTTCTAGCTTTGTATTGACGATACGGTCCTAACAAAACTAATTTCATCAAATTTGAAGACCGTTTGAAAAATGGCCATTTTCTGGTCGACCCAAATTGACGAAACACGTTTTCTTGTGCCACGCTCACATATTAATTTCAAAAATTATGATTTTTGGAGTATAGCAATAATTTGACATCCCGGATCCAACAAAAGTGGTTTCTTCGAAAACGGAGGTCGTTTGCAAAATTTCTATTTTTAAGGGCTTTATTTATTAACCGAAAACCCCCCAGCCAATTGCCATAATTCCGAACCTCGGAATATATCGAAGCTTATACTTTTCGGAGTTGCAAACGGCATTTTGAACTCAATGGAAGTGGTTTCGAGTCCAAATTCATCCGTATGCAAAATGTGACTTTTTGGGCCATATATATATAATTCCATAGCGACTATTATGAATATTCAACTAGCCATAACTTTTTATTCCCGCTATAAAATTTCAATTTTTCAGATTCGTTAGAAAGCTTTAATTCAACAGATTTAAATATTTCTTATTTTGCCAAAATCCGATATATTTTGAATCATGTACATTCAGTCAAAGTTTGAAATCGAATTTTCGAACTACCTTTCGAACTACCGCGCTATTTTCAATTCCTTTTATAATTAAAAGGAAATATATATTTTCTAAACTCGATTTAAATAAATATATACGTCTAATTCTATTCAAAATAAATTTCTAGTCGTATTTATTTAAAATAAATTATTTCAAATGTTCAAAATTCCTAAAATTGCCAAAATAAAATTTTTAAATTGGCCTAGATTTTCCGGGTTGTTACAATCTCCCCCAATTAAAACCTTTTCGTCCTCGAAAAGGAACAAAGCTGAAAGTTGTTTAACTAACTTACTCAACTTTCATAATTTTCTTTATGGCTTAAGTTTTCCAACTTTTCAGTTTGTGAAAACTTTTCAAATTCTTCAAAAATTTGGCTAACACCCTAAATTTTCGAAATATTTCGCCATAATCTCCCCTGCACCGGGAGCATCTGGATATTTCAAATAGCCTCCCATGGCCCTCTGATCTCAAAAAGAAAAAGAAAAAGCCAAGCGGCTAGCCGATTCGGCTCATAAAATCATCCAAACCCAATAAATATAGTAAACATGTACCTATTTGTAGGGCAAACAATTTTATTCCTTTGCTTAGCTTCCCTGCTATGACCTGTTCAATTCATACACATGTACATATATGCAATTTCAAGAAATTTTCAAGTTAGTTCAATATTTGATCAATTTGGCCAAATCTACCTTACATGTACATATTAGTTCAAATAACCAATCACACAACACAATCAGCAATCAATTAGTTGATTAATGTTTCAAACGCATAATTTTGATATATATACAGAAAATCATGTTTTTGATGCCAAATCACAACAAATATTCCTATAGAAGTTTTGCTTCTCACACCAGTCTATTGGAAATATATAGACATCCCACTTTCGAAACTCGAACATAAATACTAATGATGTCGCTATTCATCATCAGAATTATCCCCGGGCGACTAGAGTGTGATTATAAATCCATCTAGTATATTAAAACTCCGAATACACGCTAGCTAGGCGTATACGCAAAATCTTTATGTACTCGATTGTCCAAATCAATTTAAAATAAAATAATCAAATACGTTAAACAAGGTTTAAATTTTACAAACAAATTTTGTTTTCATTTTTATTTTAAAAATAACACTCTTCACACTCGTTCTAGGACACTACTGATCCCATCTCTAACGAGTCATTCCCATTGTATATTAGTAATCCAATCTCTGATGAATTCTTTCGTTCGGTTCTAAAGTGTCTTGTTCTCGAGCTTTGTAAACCAAAGCTCCGATACCACATGTAACAAAAGGGATTTCGCCCGGACTTAATCGATCGCTAAACCGACCAAGACCGTACAAAACCCGAATTGTAATGAGAACACGACAAATTGGAATGCAAACAGAAGAAATTTCATTACTATTTACAACAATTACATCAGAGTACAAGAATATTCCAGAGTATACAAGAATAGATAATATACATTTGATAAATATCAGAGATTCACAAGTTACAATGCAGCGGAAAACAATAGATAAAAAAATGAAAGGAAATACACGGATACAGAGCTTTCCGAGTATAGTTCCAGCTGTGCACCAGGATCCTATGAATATATATCTGCAAAACAAAACTACTAGCTGCCCGTGCGGAAAACAGGGGCACCCAGAGTTTAGGTTAAAACAATAAACTCCAGGTCAGTCATGTGACTGGTGTGAGAACTAAAACAGTTATTAATCTTTATTTTAAAGTTGGGTAAATCAAGGGACCACGCCATATAACACGGAACGGGCTTTACCCCAAGAATACCAGTGCATAAAACAAAACAGCGCAATGCAAAATAAAGAACAATGAAGCTATTATAAGACCCAGGTCCCATTACACAATGCAACACAAACTAGAGGATAGGGTTTTCCCTTATAACAGCAAAAGCATGCTTGATAGATTTAAAAACAAATCATTCGATATTACTATAAGTGTATAGTGTCAAAACAACTTCAAATATAAATGTATCAATCCTATGCGGCATGGGTACCATATATCATGTCGCCATACTAGGCTCTACAATAAAAACCGAAATGTCACGTATTTGGAAGTTGGATTTCCGTCTGTGAACCGAGGCAAATGATAGTCCTCACCGCTTCGAGACTGTCTAGTCCGAGTCTCAGGAACAGGCGCAACTGCCCGTTGGATTTTCAGGGCCAGTCCATCGATTTGGATTAAACATAAACCCTGAATAGTGCGTTTCCCCGCCCTACGGGGCGTAAATGAGCCAAATGACTCCATCGGTTCGAGAACGACCAATATATCTGAGGCGCCTCAAAATCCATCATCCACATAAGTAATGCCAGCCAGTTCAAGCATTGACACCACTTCTAACTAGAAGAAAACGCATATCCTCCCTGCAGTCCGTCTCCCGTTTTTGGTTCACACCGGGGTGTGAGGCTCGCGAATTAACGCCAAACACAAAGCTACGCCACGCAGGCTGTGCTTTGATCATCAACCACAAGATTTGCTTTTCAACAGCAGCCTTGATTATTTGCATCTCAGCATGCCACGTTGTCAATCCAACGTCAGACACGCATCCATTTACAAGTCCGTTCTGGGTCTGAACGAAACCGGAGGCACCTTATTCCTCGTCCCGTATGTCCAATACAGGAGAGAGGCCCTCGCATATCCGTCGATCTCCAAGTACGTCTATACAATCACCAATTATTCCTGGGTGTACGGCCCAATCAAGACATCGGAAATCATCCAAACGGTGTGAAGACCTCCGGTCGTCAATTAACCACCGTCTTCACCTTCGACTTATCGTCGAATCAGCTATTCAGAATGGGATAACCCCGGTCATTCTGAATAACTCGCGTATTTTATAAACAAGTGTTACATAAACACAACATACGCCTCTTCCAACTCAGAATATTCTTTAATTCAAATATTCTTTTCAAAGTTAAGAAATTAACCTTATATTTAACCGGGTTAAAGAACTAGTGCCATTTAAAACACAGTTCACGATAAACTCAAAATTCCATTTGATATTAATACAAGGCTCTAAATAGAAAATATATCGGCTTATATTCAACATCAAATCCTGAAATCAACAAATATCTTATTGGAATAACGATATATATATATCTTCCAAATTCCTCCATAATATACGTATCGTCATGGAACCCAATATCGAAATTTTCCGAACATAATTTCGATCTAATTCCCTTCCAATTCACTTATTGGAAATTATGGTTATTCTTAAAACCATTTCTAATCCATTTTATTTATTTAAAAATAAATAGATTTTTTTTCTAGTTAATTGTAGTTCATTTCGATAAAAATGTATTTTTATCTTTACAAACGTGGAATTTTTCATCCTAATTTCTTCCAAATCAGTTATTTTGACTTTACACAAATTATCAATATTTTTAATAATTTTATCAAGGCCCGTACAGTCGATTTCCACCAACGGCCATCGAACTGCACCCATAGCGACCTTTTCCAAATTTTATTTAGACATAACTACAAATCCAACCGTTAGATTTCAAATCTCTTATATTCGTGGGAAAGCTCTTTTCGATACGAACCCAACGGTTCCGGTTTCAGGAGAATCTGACGGTCGGATCTCCCGTAATGTCCATGCGAAGTCAATGGTCAAAATTCGCGAACTACCGCGGCGCGGCGCGTTCTATTCAGGCCATTAAATATATATAATATATTATATATATTTCGTTCAAAACGTATTATATAAATTCGTTATAAAATCGATTCCAACTTCTTTTTCAATTTTAAGCCAAAGCTGAATATTCAACATCATTATACTATTAATGATATTATTTTTAAAATATATTATTTTGAAATTATTTCCCTTTTTGATATTCGTTCTAAAAAAGAATAAAATCGATATAAATATCGTTCACGTCAAAATGGCGCAAATCTAATCAACACCGCTTAATATTTTTCAATATTTCGTGTCCATCCAAAATCGGACATCAAACTCCAATTTTAATCCCTTACGGAATATTATTTTAAAATATTCGTTATTTTAAAATATTTCTATTTCAAAATATTTCTACTTCAAATATTCTATTTCAAATATTTCTACTTCAAATATTCTATTTCAAATATTTCTACTTCAAATATTCTATTTCAAATATTTCTACTTCAAATATTCTATTTTAAATATTTCTACTTCAAATATTCTATTTTAAATATTTCTACTTCAAATATTTCTACTTTAAATATTTCTACTTCAAATATTCTATTTTAAATATTTCTATTTTCCAAATTGGAATGAGGCCCAATCCATTACCATATAATGTTACTTATATGGATTCCATACAACACATATATATAATCAACCATCATCCAAAGTGCACTACACAACTGCATAAGCATTAAATATAAATAATCAACGCTTACAACAGCTTGTCAACCAATCTATTGACATACAACTAACAATTGGGATTAGTGTACTTTAATTTCCATCCCAACACCCGTGTGGGGTTTCAATCAACAAACACACATTTATTTGTGTAGTTGGGCGATGTGTAAAATATATCGTCCCAATAAATGTCAGTCAAATAGGTGTACATAAACAAACAGTCTGGTTTGTATATGGATTTTTTTTACTAACTACATTTTTCTAACACTTTTTAGAAAATTCCGGCAGCACAACGGCGCTATACTAGAAATGGGATAAGGTCTAGCCTTATCCCTCGCCTTATAACGGCGCACGTCAAATCCAAACCAATTTCTATTCTATTTATTTATTTATTTATCAAATAACGCAAAACATCTAAATAAATAAATAAATACTCAACAACCCCAATGCCATTACGGCGCCATAAATGGGCTATTCGCGGAGTAGGAAATCAGTGTGTTCCATACATCGCTTTCAATAAAGGTGATTGTGCGAATTCTAGTGTTGAACTCCATGTAATTCAAATAAAAATCTATACTAGAAAATCCTATTTATTTATAGTGAGGAGTTCTCACCTATAAGCTTAACCAAACCCCACGACTCTTCTTATGTAGAAAATCTTCGCTGTGTTTCCAACGAGATCTGTTTCACACGGTATACGTTAAAAATCACATTTTTAACATCGCTTCTTTCTATAAAAATTATTCTCTACTTCTTATATAAAAAATCGTATTTTTATACCGCTACTACATAGATAAAAACTCTATTTTTATACCACTACTACATAGATAAAAATTCTATTTTTATACCGCTACTACACAGATAAAAATTCTATTTTTGTACCGCTACTACATAGATAAAAATTCTATTTTTATACCGCTCTATATTGATAAAAATTCTATTTTTTCATAAATAAAAATCGCTTCATTTACAAAGTAAAATTCCTTCTTTTCTATTTTAAAAATCATACCGTTATGTATACAAATCCTATTTCTCATATATAGAAAAATCTTTTCTTTTCTGAACCATTACTTATTTTATTTATTTTTTAAAACAAAGTTAATTATTATTTTTATATTTTAAAACAATGTATATACTAAATAAATAAAACAATAAAAACTACCTTTCTTCCTTCTGCAATACTGGCCGACATTGAACCCAATACTGCACCAATTTTACCTCGAACCGTGCGCCCACCACAAGCAGCTGGAAGTTGATCGGAGGTCACCTCGTGGAAGGGCGTCGAGCAGGCTTTCCAACGCCGGTGGTGGCGTTCTAATTGATTGCCAGTGGAGGGAGCATTGGGCCTTCGAACGGCGCGGAAATCGAGGACCATATCTTGATGATGGCGCAATGATAAGAGGTGATTCATATATGGATTTGAAGAGCTTGGAGAGCTCTACAATATTCACAAGAGAAAGGGGGTTCAATTCTACGTGGATTGAAAGAAAAATGGAGGGGAAGGGAAGAACGAAATCCGCCGTTCGACGTTGGGAGCGGGTTTGACCGCGTGAGAGAGAGAAAGGGTTCTTTGACCAATGTTTGACCCTTTTATATAAATATATTATTATTATTTAATTCAAAAATTGCTTGTTTAATGGTACAAACTCCAATCCAAGCCCAACGACTGTCGTCCCCAGCCAAATACCCCCATTTCGAACACAACGGGATATGTCCCGTTAGCCAATTTGACGGTTTCAATAAGTTTTTCTTTAAATTAAAATATAAATCAATTAAAATTGAATTTAAACGCATATTTTAATTTATCGGGGCTACATACGAACTCTAAAAATTCCAGAAAAATTATTTCTAGTTTCGTATTGATGATATAGTCCTAACAAAACTAATTACGTCAAATTTGAAGACCGTTTGAAAATTGGCCATTTTCTGGTCGACCCAAATTGAAGAAACACGATTTCTTGTGCCACGCTCACATATTAATTTCAAAAATTATGATTTTTGGAGTATAGCAATAATTTGACATCCCAGATCCAACAAAAGTGGTTTCGTTGAAAACGGAGGTCGTTTGCAAAATTTCTATTTTTAAGGGCTTTGTTTATTAACCGAAAACCCCCCAGCCAATTGCCACAATTCCGAACCTCGGAATATATTGAAGCTTATACTTTTCGGAGTCGCAAATGACATTTTGAACTCAATGGAAGTGGTTTCGAGTCCAAATTCATCCGTATGCAAAATGTGACTTTTTGGGCCACATATATAATTCTATAGCGACTATTCTATATATTCAACTGGCCATAACTTTTTATTCCCACTATGAAATTTCAATTTTTCAGATTCGTTAAAAAGATATAATTCAACAGATTTAAATATTTCTTATTTCGCCAAAATCCGATATATTTTGAATCTTGTACATTCAGTCAAAGTTTGAAATCGAATTTTCGAACTACCGCGCTATTTTCAATTCCTTTTATAATTAAAAGGAAATATATATTTCCAAAACTCGATTTAAATAAACATATACGTTCTAATTCTGTTCAAAATAAATTTATAGTCATATTTATTTAAAATAAATTATTTTAAATGTTCAAAATTCCTAAAATTGCCAAAATAAATATTTTAAATTGGCCTTGATTTTCCGGGTTGTTACAAGTTATATTTTTACAACATATTTTTAGAACTGATAATTATCTATTGATTGCTGTGTGTTAACTGTTTGGTTGAATTGCTTGAGTATTGGTTGAAATTATAGATAACGATATATATATAAATCGTTAATCAAATATTGATTCTGTTTAGCAGAATATTTCATATTGAAATGAAATCGATGTTAATCATATTGTTTAACATCTGTGATGCAGGGAAGCAGGTTGGAGGAATCCAACTGGATTCCTCAACATTTATTTTACTGTTTTTAAAATAGTATGATATACGGTGTGATATATAATCTGTTATTGATTATCTATGTTTGGATGATATGGATCATGGTTATATGGTATTTTAAATACCATAAGAAAAACCGGAATGTATAAAGGAAATTTTCAAAGTATATGTATAAGATAAAGGAATTGAAAAGATTTTTTTATAAAATTAAATGATTTTATAAAAGAAAGAAATTATGTATAAAATCAACGGATTTTATAAAAGGAATATTTATCATTTGATAAATAAATAAAAGGGATATTTATTTAGAAAATAAATAGAATTATAAATGGAATATTTATTTAAGAAATAAATAGAAGTAAAAAGGGAGATATTTATTTGTTAAATAAATAGAATCAAAAGGGAGATATTTATTTGTTAAATAAATAAAAAGATAAAAGAAGATATTTGAGAAAACAAAGATAAAGGAAATTATTTGTAAAACAAATATAAAGGAAAATATTTGTGAAATCAAATATAGAAGAAGATATTTGTGAAAACAAATATAAAGGGAAAATATTTGTAAAACAAATAGAAAGAGGAATATTTGTAAAACAATTACAAATAGAAATAAAAAGGAAAACATTATAAAACATTTACAAATAAAATAGAAAGAGGAATATTTGTAAAACATTTACAAATAGAATTTTAAAGGAATATTTATTTGTTACATAAATAGAATTATAAAGGAATATTTATTTAGAAAGATAAAAAAAGAAATATTTATTGGTTAAATAAATAGGTTGAAAGGAATATTTATTTCTTAAATAAATAGAATTAAATAAAAGGAATATTTAGGAAATGAATAGAAAATGGAAATCAGTTTTAATAGATAAATAGAAAAGATTTATTTAAAGTGGAATTAAATAGAAATCTGTTTTAACAGATAAATTGGGAAGATTAATTTATAAATGATATTTATAAATTAAGTTAAATATTTATCATTGGATAAATAAAATATATAAGTCAGGACTTACATAGAGAAGAATGAATCGATTTCAACATCGATATTAGAAACAGAATATGGACGTAGAGTTAATCAGTTAGCATTAATTCGATTAGAGTTAGAATTAATCGATCAGAGTTAGAGTTAATTGATTAGAGTTAATCAGTTAGAGTTAATCAATTAGAGTTAATTAGTTAGAGTTAACTAGTTAGAGTTAATCAGTTAGAATTAATCGATTAGAGTTAGAATTGATCGATCAGAGTTAGAGTTAATTGATTAGAGTCAATTTGTTAGAGTTAATCAGTTGGAGTTAATAAGTTATAGTTAATCAGTTAGAATTAACCAGTTAGAGTTAACCAGTTAGAGTTGATCAGTTAGAGTTAATCGATAGAGTTAATTAAATAGAGTTAATCGAATATATTTTTATTCGAAGAAAGGAGTTATCGAATATAATTTATTCGAATAGAGTTAAAGGAGTTATCGAATATTAGTTATTCTAATAGAGTTAAAAAGAGTTAATCGAATATTAGTTATTCGAATAGAGTTAAAAAGGAGTTAATCGAATATAGTTATTCGAAGAAAGGAGTTAATCGAATATAGTTATTCGAAGAAAGGAGTTATCGAATATAATTTATTCGAAAGGAGTTAATCGAATATTAGTTATTCGAATAGAGCTAAAAGGAGTTAATCGAATATAGTTATTCGAAGAAAGGAGTTATCAAATATAGTTCATTCGAAAGGAGTATTCGAATATTAGTTATTCGAAGGAAGATAATCAAATATAGTTTATTCGAAAGGAGTTAAATCGAATATTGTTTATTCGAGAAGAGTAATCGAATATAGTTTATTCGAAAGGAGTTAATCGAATATAGTTATTCAAAGAAAGGAGTTATCGAATATAGTTTATTCGAAGTGAGTTAATCGAATATAAGTTATTCGAAGGGAGTTAATCGAATATTAGTTATTCGAAGGAGAGTTAATCGAATAAAGATTTCTCAAAAGGGGGTTATACATCGAATTCGATTATATCGAATTCAGGAAAGTATTATTTACTTTTCGGTTTTTAAACCAAGATTTGTTTATTTATAAATAAATTAGTTGTTAGGTTAATTATTCAAAGTAAGAAATAAAAGTTAGAGTTATAAGTTAGAGATTTCATAAGTAGGGTTTATAACGTTAACGTTATAATAAATGTTTTCATACAAGAAGTGGATTCGTAATCTGAACCTGAGAATTTGCGTAAGCAAATGATGGTAGAAATTGGAGCGGTGAGCTTTGTCTATTGCAAGGTTAAGAACGTTGTTCAGTTAAGGTCTGAGAGGTAATTATACCCCAACTTGATTGACTTCCTTACTTAACTAAGAAATAGTTGAGGTTCGGTGGAAAAGGTTAGTTAAAGATACAATTAAGGAATAAGCGATTTATGAGTTGAGCGGTCGTAACGATGTTTTATACAACATTCGTTTAAAATACGCATAAATGAGTTTTGGAAACGTTTTCAAAATATAATGTAATGGCCCGAATTTCTGTACCCTTTGGATCGACTAATAACACCACACGTTAAACCCTAAAGACACAGAAATACGAATCATTATAAGAAAGAAGCTACAGGATGAGAAATAGAAAGAAAGAAATATTAGAATAGAAGAAAACGAAGATCACAAACTCACAGCGGAACGAATAAAATATATTAGATAATATAACTTTTGAAATACAAATCGGTAAGTGTATATACATACCATTATCAGAGCACAACGGTTATCCCTGGAACAGTTATAAACACCTGTTTCCAGATACAACATAGTACGCAGCGGAAAATGTGGTAGTCTATAGCTAACTGGTGAAGCCTCCTGCTTCGAGCTCCTCCAAGTGAATCTGAAAAATCTCGACTACTTGACTGGCCGTACAAATTTTGGCACCCAAGAGTTTAGGGAAAAACAAAACAAAATAAACTCTGGGTCAGTCATGGGACTGGTGTGAGTAAACTCCAATCATTTGTTTAACTTTCAAAATCCTTTCGAAAGAAATGATAATCGTAAGACCGATCCAAACATAAACACGGATGGTTTTTACCTTACGATAACCAAAATATTTTGACATCAAAATCTGGTGATATTATAATAGTGTCTAAATCAAATAAATAGAATCTAGCGGAACGCTTGCATCTCACACTCCATATATAATATTAAATCAAAAACCGCCGGGCGCTTATTGGAGATTGGATTTCCAACATGACAAGGTATGGGACCACCTTCCGATAGTGTATCTCTAGAGACGAATACACTGGGTTCAACAAGAACGTCTTGCAACCCGACCCTCACATGACCGACCACTCATTTCGCTTGAGTGTATCGAATGTATATCACCAACGGTTGGGATCAGCAACCATCTCCCGAAAGGGACAGCATGGATAGATTAAGAACAAATGGAATTTCTCTAGATAGGTGATTATACATCCTAATGGGTGCAACCTACATAGCCATGCTTGTTGCCAAATTTTTGTCAGTTCCCGGTTGTGAGGCTTGAGGTTTGAATTATCTTCCAGAACATCTGGCCACCATTCACTTTGAATGCCACATCATCAGATCCATCGGAAATCACTAATTGATTCCTACAAAAATACTCAGTTTGTGAGGCTAAAGAAGTTTCCCTTCTATGCCATCAACTTCGTCCGTTTGAAAGAATCAACGTACGTAATCCCTTTGGAAATACTCTATCAGACACTCGTCCATACAAGTTGTCTTGGGTCTGGACAAACCGAAGGCACTATTCTATTAATCCATCTTGGGCAATTTCTACCTAGGATTAACAGAACAGCCCTTGCACTTTACTCCGTCTTCACTTATCTTCAGCATAAGTTGATTCATAACTCTTATGCCAATACAGAGTGGTTTTCAGATATTAAATCTGATCCCGGTCTCTCCATATTGACAACGCTTACGCGACTTTCGGATTCGATCTAAGAAAACATTTCCTTTGCAGAAAAATATTGATTATAACGGTAGCGTTATAATCGCTGTTTCCAAATATTTGATTTATAAAACATTGCTTTTAACAACAGCGTTACAATCGCTGTCTTGAATTTTAGAATCTTTATTTTAACAACAGTGTTAAGACCGCTATCAAAAGTTACAAAACATTTATTTTAACGGCAGCGTTAGAATCGCTGTTTAGAATTTACAAAACCTTTATTATAACAATAGCGTTAAAAACGCTGTTTAGAATTTACAAAACCTTTATTATAACGACAATGTTAAAATCGCTGTTTAAATTTATAAAACATAACTATAAGCTTATATAAACATATTTTTCAATCAAAATTCTACCTTATCTCTTTTCCATTAAAGACCTTACTTTAATGTTTCATTCAATTCTTAAGTAATTGTTTTAGAACCATCAACTTGGTTTAAAATACCTTCCAAATTTTGTTTGGATTTCCTTTCAAATCCCTTTTGAAAACGAATTTCCTTTTTCCCTTTCATTCAAATTTCCATTTGAATTTATAATTCCAAATTCATATCCCCTTTATGAATAATTTCACTTTAAAACGTTATTCACTTTAGTCGTGAATAATATTCCCTTTTATATAATCAAACCCATTTGATTTCATTCCTTTTGAATCAAAATTTTCCTTTATTAACTGCTAATCATTCACAAAAATTGTTTTAATTATATCCATTTATAATCTCGTTTATAATTTCATTTAAAATCATTAAGTGCTAAACAATTTACAAGTATCAGTTTCAAACCCATTTCTACTTTTCCATTGTGAATTCAAACTTGAATTTAAAGTTTTCTTTATCTCAAGATAATATTTTTACTAATAAACATCGTTTTATAAACCACTCCTTGTTTTATTTAAACAAGTTTCTATTTTAAGTTTATTCGAAATTTTATTCTATTTTGGGAATCAATTTCCCTCTTAACAACTCAAGTCCCTCTTCTACATTTAAAAATATTTATTTTACGGTATTTAAAATACCCAAAATTATACGGCCAATGGTGCTCAAACACACATGATCAATCACAGGTTATACCACACATCATATAACAAATAAATAAAACAGTAATATAAATGTTGAGGAATCCAGTTCGATTCCTCCAACCTTTTTCCCTGCATCCACAGATGTTAATCAACATCAAATATATTATTTCACATCAATATGAAATATCAGAACTAATAATCGATCAACGAGGTAATCATATCAACCAATTTTATCGACTATTCAACCAAGCAACCATCACACAGTAGAAAATGAATTTAAAAACTCCTTTATATAAAAATATAAATGAGTCAGAGTTAGTGAGTTTACTCACCTTGGTTCGCAGTTGACCATTCTTCTTTTGTTTTATTTAAAATCAAACGGGCGCTTGATTTTATCCTGAAATTTCTGTAGCTTTATTCTCAACCACGTCAGTGCCACAACAAAGGTTTTGTTGTTACGATTCCGATTTGATCGGTTTCAACGTAATTCTGACCACATATGAATTGATCATGATTAATACAATATTGTCTTGAATTTATAAACTATTTATTCACAAATTACCTTTTAATTAATTACCCCCATTTAATTTAGTTAATCCCTAAGTTAACTAACCCGATAAGCTAGTGGTAGTAACTTAAGTGGAATGTAGCATTTAATATTGTTTTGGCTATTCCATCATTAGTTAAAACTAGTAACTGGAACATATTATCTAGAAGTTACAGGCTAGTAAGAAGAACTCGGTTTTTAATTTAAAGCTTATATTAAAATAATGTATCAGGTTTAGGAATATAACTAACCTTCCCCTTTTAATGTGAGTTCCTTTTCCTTCTTCTTTGTTATTCCAAATTTCGGCTACAGGAATAGTTTATATCATCACACTTCCCATTCCTTCATCCTCCTTCTATACTTCCCAACAATATGCTACAGATATCCACTTCCATGAAGAAAACCGCACCACTTTACCATTTCCGAAAATTCTTCCATTCACTTCGTTTTTTTTTCTTTTTTTTCTCTTTCCAACGTAGTCTCTCTTCATCCCATAACCCGTCACCAGTTCACCCTATCGAAAATAATCCATACCCCTCCAGGAAAACACACTTTGACTTCACTAGGTTACCCACGTTTCTCCGCCTCCTTAACAGCTTCGGTATTTCACAACCCGGACCCCCATACCACTCCTCTCTTAACCCATAATGACCGCGCACCAAAATCGCGAATACCCAATAAAAAAACATCTCCTTTCAACTATAACGGCGTCGCCGCTAGTTCACCTACTATCGGACCCCACCAGTCCACCACCTTGGATTCCGCTCAGGTCCCATCCTTTCCCCTTAGCCATAGCGCCGGAATTCCATCTGCAACCGTATGTTGTTTTCGAGCTTCACACCACCAGTTCAAAAATCTCAGCTATAGGATTTTTAGGAAATTTGTTATTTTCATTTGTAACCTTATTTTTGAAGTGGAGATTGGCGTTTGTTTTTCACTGGAAGAAATCGAATTGGCTTTGAAGTAAGAACGGAAATGAAGTAAACAATTTGGGGCTAGGGATTTCAACCAGAACGTGACTTATATAGGAAAGGTTAATATTATTTTATATTAACGAAACTTAACGGTGAAGTATCAAGTAAAACTAACCACAGTCGACTTCTGTCTACTGATAAAAAGGATAATCTTGGTGTAAAAAAGTATTCTGGACCCAATGGAACAAGTTTAGTCGAATTCCGACATCGTTTGAAAAAAATTCCTTTATAAAACCAGAAATAAACACGCGTTTAATTTTTCCATGATCACTATATAAATCAAATCAACTTGAAACTTTGAAATCTTATAATAATTAATCAATACGAACCCAACGACACCAGTTTCGTCGCATTCTGAGACTGTTTCCCCGGTAGGCTATTTTTACGCGTACCGCAATGCCATTTTCGACACCAAATTTTCCGGTCTCTAAAAATAACAAACTATATACCTATACTGACTCTAATCGACGATACGAACTCAACGGGACTAGCTTCGCTGCCTAATTCGATCGTCTGTTCGAGTTATACTCAAATAATCCTTTATTAAATTAATTACGCGTTATAGAAAATAACTGGGCGTTTATGGCTACCGTGATCACATATGATATCGGTTTGCCACACAATTCAACACCATACAATAATTTAATGCTACGGTCCCAATGAAACTGATTTCGTCGAAATCTGAGTCCGTTTGCATAACGGCTATTTTCAAGGCATAAATTTAAATAACGATTTCTACAGCGATTATTTCAAATTTTGTTTTGGCCATAACTTACTATTTATAATACGAAATCTGAATTCTTTTCTTTCATATGAAAATTATCGTCAATACGATTCCAACGTTTCTTATTTCGCAGAAATTCGACTTATATCGGATCCTGTATACTCATTTAAAGTTCAAATCGCCAAATTACGAACTACCGTGTCGTTACAAGCTCGTTTTAAATATAATTATAAATTATACGTTTAAATATCGTTTTATTAAATAAATTCGTTATAAATTCCTATATATAATTCAAATAAAATATTTGAACCAATTTAAATATTCAGAATTCAACGGCTGAAAATCCGGATCGTTACATTCCTTCCAGCTTAAAATAATTTCGTCCTCGAAATTGCTAAGGTAGGAAAAGATGCTACATACCCTATTAACTAGGTTAAAAATCCTTCAGTTGACTTAATTTCAGTTTAACTGGACCAATTTATTTCAGTTAAAATATTAATTTATTCTTATTAACGAAAATTTTCAAAAATTCTGAAAATTTTCTAACACTTTAAATTCTGAAAAATTTCGGCAGCATCTCCCCTGCACGGCTCAATCGGTACAACCATAACTCGCCTTTCTAGGCCTTCTCCAATCCAAAAGAAAATCAAAAAGCCAAGCGGCTTGCCTCATAGGCTCATAAAATCATCAACCCAAGCAATATTGTAAAGATGTACCTTTTTGTCAGGCATAAATCTATCCCTTGCATTTGCTTCCCCTCAATATCTTCTCAGCATACATATATCCATTTCCAGTTGGTTTCAAACCAATCCAACTTCGATTTCTTAAATCTGTAATCAACTTCTGATTAGTTCACTTCCATTCACTAATCCAAACTAAGTTCTGTTTTCAAAAACCAACCCCCTTATCCAGCTTGAGTTCAATTCCATCACACATTAATTCCAAACACACCATCCAATATATATTCAATTTGTTTATACATAAGTCGAATTTATTTTATTAATTCGAATCTCAACATTTTCCTTTATTTATTTTTGTTCGGAAATATTTCTAATCCAATCCCATTTTGTTTAACTTAAGTTAAATTTCAATTCAATTGGTACTTTTGATTCATTTGTACCATTTCAATCTATTTAACTTATACAAGTCAGATTTTAATTCCAGAATTCAAATTTCCGCGTTTTATTTCAAATTAGTTTGAAATCACATATATATATCCATATATTTATAATCTACTCGATTCAAAACATTTGAATCTCTAAAACATCTTGTCCTTTTTCAAACAAATTTTCATTCCCAAATTACTATGGTAGCAATTCATCACTCAAAAACTTGAAAATGAATACCGATAATGTCGCGCCCATTATCAGTACTATTTTCTCGCCCCTGAAGTGATTTCAGTGCTTAATCACTTTTAAAATCCATTCAATATCATCCTTACTCAAAAATTCCTTTAAAACCATGCTATATTCATTTATAATATTTGAGAAAATATTTTCAAAACACCCGGAATTTAAATTCTAATTCTAGTTTGAACTTAATCTTGGTTTATCTCATTTGTATACATTATTCATATATAAATTATATAACCATTTCAATATTTCATAATTCCATTTGATTGTAATAACAATCAACACATTCAATAATTTCATAAAATTATCACTTTTATATCAAAAATATCCTTTGGGCAAAATTATATCATTTACCCATCTTTAAAACAATACTGTGTCGAATTGTTTTGTTCGAGAGTTTAGAAACACCTATCGATACAGTTGTACATCCTATATCGACAAGAATTCATAAACCACTCAACAAACCAGCCAACACAATATAAAACAATTTTATGTCAAATCTACACATACGCGCTCATATATATACACTCAAACTCAATCTAGGGTATTACTAACCCCATCTCTATTGAATCACGCCACAGAGCCAAGGTTATTACTCAACCTTCAGCTCTGATACCAAATGTAATGGCCCGAATTTCCGTACCCTTTGGATCGACTAATAACACCACACGTTCAACCCAAAAGACACAGAAATGCGAATCATTATAAGAAAGAAGTTAGAGGATGAGAAATAGAAAGAAAAAAATATTAGAATAGAAGAAAACGAAGATCACAAACTCATAGCGGAACGAATAAAATATATTAGATAATATAACTTTTGAAATACAAATCGGTAAGAGTATATACATACCATTATCAGAGCACAACAGTTATCCCTGGAACAGTTATAAACACCTATTTCCAGATACAACATAGTACACAACGGAAAATGTGATAGTCTATAGCTAACAGGTGAAGCCTCCTGCTTCGAGCTCCTCCAAGTGAATCAGAAAAAATCCCGACTACTTAACTGCCCGTACAAATTTGGGCACCCAAGAGTTTAGGGAAAAACAAAACAAAATAAACTCTGGGTCAGTCATGGGACTGGTGTGAGTAAACTCCAACCATTTGTTTAACTTTCAAAATCTTTTCGAAAGAAATGATAATTGTAAGACTGATCCACACAGAAACTCGGATGGTTTTACCTTACGATAACCAAAATATTTTGATATCAAAATCTGGTGATATTATAATAGTGTCTAAATCAAATAAATAGAATCTAGTGGAACGCTTGCATCTCACGCTCCATATATAATATTAAATCAAAAACCGCAGGGCGCTTATTGGAGATTGGATTTCCAACATGACAAGGTATGGGACCACCTTCGGATAGTGTATCTCTTGAGACGAATACACTGGGTTCAACAAGAACGTCTTGCAACCCGGCCTTCACATGACCGACCACTCATTTCGCTTGAGTGTATCGAATGTATATCACCAACGGTTGGGATCAGCAACCGTCTCCCGAAAGGGACAGCATCGATAGATTAAGAACAAAATTTCTTTAGATAGGTGATTATACATCCTAATGGGTGCGACCCACATAGCCATGCTGCCTGCCCGATTTTTGTCAATTCCCGGTTGTGAGGCTTGAGGTTTGAATTATCTTCCAGAACATCTGACCAACATTCACTTTGAATTCCACATCGTCAGATCCATCGGAAATCACTAATTGATTCCAACAAAAATACTCAGTTTGTGAGGCTAAAGAAGTTTCCCTTCTATGCCACCAACTTCGTACGTTTGAAAGAATCAACGTACGTAATCCCTTTGGAAATACTCTGTCAGACACTCGTCCATACAAGTTGTCCTGGGTCTGGACAAACCGAATGCACTATTCTATTAATCCATCTTGGGCAATTTCTACCTAGGATTAACAGAACAGCCTTTGCACTTTACTCCGTCTTCACTTATCTTCAGCATAAGTTGATTCATAACGCTTATACCAATACAGAGTGGTTTTCAAATATTAAATCTGATCCCGGTCTCTCTATATTGACAACGGAGGTATAAAATAAATCAAAACTTTGATAGCCGGTGATTTAACTATGAAAGAACATCCATACAATCAACGGTCCTATTTCCAATTGGAAATTCTACCGATCAAGCATCAACCAACACTGGCCCCTTCTTAATTTAATTCCTTATTAAATTATTATCTCCAATTCCTGTCTCTTAATTTCTCGTCGACAATTCATCTCATTTTCAATGTATAGAAAATATCTCTCATTTTATTTAGGAAAAACATTTCAAATTTAACGCAATGTTATAAACATCGTTATTATAACTCAACCCACTAATCATTTATTAGCTAATCATATTGCTTAACCAAGTTCCACTATCGAACCTTAACCATTCCTCCATCGATCATAAAGTCAATCAAGTTGGGGTATAATTACCTCTCAGACCTTAATTGAACCACATTCTCAACTCTGAAATAGTCAAAGCTCACAACTTTAAAAAAACATCACTTACGCGACTCTCGGATTCGATCTAAGAAAACACTTCCTTTGCAGAAAAATATTGATTATAACGGTAGCGTTATGATCGCTGTTTCCAAATATTTGATTTATAAAACATTGCTTTTAACAACAGCGTTACAATCGCTGTCTTGAATTTTAGAATCTTTATTTTAACAACAACGTTAAGACCGTTATCAAAAGTTACAAAACATTTATTTTAACGGCAGCATTAGAATCACTGTTTAGAAATTACAAAACCTTTATTATAACAATAGCGTTAAAAACGCTGTTTAGAATTTACAAAACCTTTATTATAACAACAGCGCTATAATCGCTGTTTAAATTTATAAAACATAACTATAAGCTTATATAAACATATTTTTCAATCTAAATTCTTCCTTATCTCTTTTCCATTAAAGACCTTACTTTAATGTTTCATTCAATTCTTAAGTAATTGTTTTATAACCATCACCTTGGTTTAAAATACCTTCCAAACTTTGTTTGGATTTCCTTTCAAATCCCTTTTGAAAACGAATTTCCATTTTCCCTTTCATTCAAATTTCCATTTGAATTTATAATTCCAAATTCATATCCCCTTTATGAATAATTTCACTTTAAACGTTATTCACTTTAGTCGTGAATAATATTCCCTTTTATATAATCAAACCCATTTGATTTCATTCCTTTTAAATCAAAATTTTCCTTTATTAACTGCTAATCATTCACAAAAATTGTTTTTATTATATCCATTTATAATCTCGTTTAGAATTTCATTTAAAATCATTAAGTGCTAAACAATTTACAAATATGAGTTTCAAACCCATTTCTAGTTTTCCAATGTGAATTCAAACTTGAATTTATATTTTTCTTTATCTCAAGATAATATTTTTACTAATAAACATCGTTTTATAAACCACTCCTTGTTTTATTTAAACAAGTTTCTATTTTAAGTTTATTCGAAATTTTATTCTATTTTGGAAATCAATTTCCCTCTTAACAACTCAAGTCCCTCTTCTACATTTAAAAATATTTATTTTACGGTATTTAAAATACCCAAAATTCTAGGGCCAATGGTGCTCAAACACGCATGATCAATCACAGGTTATACCACACATCATATAACAAATAAATAAAACAGTAATATAAATGTTGAGGAATCCAGTTGGATTCCTCTAACCTGTTTCCTTGCATCCACAGATGTTAATCAACATCAAATATATTATTTCACATCAATATGAAATATCAGAACTAATAATCGATCAACGAGGTAATCATATCAACCAATTTTATCGACTATTTAACCAAGCAACCATCACACAGTATAAAATAAATTTAAAAACTCGTTTATATAAAAATATAAATGAGTCAGAGTTAGTGAGTTTACTCACCTTGGTTCGCAGTTGACCATTATGCTTTTGTTTTATTTAAAATTAAAAGGGCGCTTGATTTTATCCTGAAATTTCTGTAGATTTATTCTCAACCACGTCAGTGCCACAACAAAGGTTTCGTTGTTACGATTCCGATTTGATCGGTTTCAACGTAATTCTGACCACATATGAATTGATTATGATTAATACAATATTGTCTTGAATTTATAAACTATTTATTCACAAATTAACTTTTACTTAATTACCAACCTTTAATTTAGTTAATCCCCATGTTAACTAACCCGATAAGCTAGTGGTAGTAACTCAAGTGGAATGTATCACTTAATATTGTTTTGCATATTCCATCATTAGTTAAAACTAGTAACTGGAACGTATTTTCTAGAAGTTACAGGCTTGTAAGAAGAACTCGGTTTTTAATTTAAAGCTTATATTAAAATAATGTATCAGGTTTAGGAATATAACTAACCTGCCCCTTTTAATGTGAGTTCCTTTTCCTTCTTCTTTTTTATTCCAAATTTCGGCTACATGAACAGTTTATATCATCACACTTCCCATTCCTTCATCCTCCTTCTATACTTCCCAACAACATGCTACAGATATCCACTTCCATGAAGAAAACCGCACCACTTTACCATTTCCGAAAATTCTGCCATTCACTTCGTTTTTATTTTTTACTTTTTTTTCTCTTTCCAACGTAGTCTCTCTTCATCCCATAACCCGTCATCAGTTCACCCTTTCGAAAATAATCCATACCCCTCCAGGAAAACAAACTTTGACTTCACCAGGTTACCCACGTTTCTCTGCCTCCTTCACAGCTTCGGTATTACTCAACCCGGACCCCCATACCACTCCTCTCTTAACCCATAATGACAGCGCACCAAAATCGCGAATACCCAATAAAAAGACATCTCCTTTCAATTATAACGACGTCGCCGCTAGTTCACCTACTACCGGACCCCACCAGTCCACCACCTTGGATTCCGCTCAGGTCCCATCCTTTCCCCTTAACCATAGCGCCGGAATTCCACCTGCAATCGTATGTTGTTTTCGAGCTTCACACCACCAGTTCGAAAATCTCAACTATAGGATTTTTAGGACATTTGTTATTTTCATTTGTAACCTTATTTTTGAAGTGGAGATTGGCGTTTGTTTTTCACTGGAAGAAATCGAATTGGCTTTGAAGTAAGAACGGAAATGAAGTAAACAATTTGGGGCTAGGGATTTCAACCAGAACATGACTTATATAGGAAAGGTTAATATTAATTTATATTAACGAAACTTAACGGTGAAGTATCAAGTAAAACTAACCACAGTCGACTTCTGTCTACTGATAAAAAGGCTAATCTTGGTGTAAAAAAATATTCTGGACCCAATGGAACAAGTTTCGTCGAATTCCGACATCATTTGAAAAAAATTCCTTTATAAAACCAGAAATAAACATGCTTTTAATTTTTCCACGATCACTAGATAAATCAAATCAACTTGAAACTTTGAAATCTTATAATAACTAATCAATACAAACCCAACCGCACCAGTTTCATCGCATTCTGAGACTGTTTCCCCGGTAGGCTATTTTTACGCGTACCGCAATGCCATTTTCGACACCAAATTTTCCGGTCTCTAAAAATAACAAACTTTATACCTATCCTGACTCTAATCAACGATACGAACTCAATGGGACTGGTTTCGTGGCCTAATTCGATCGTCTGTTCGAGTTATACTCAAATAATCCTTTATTAAATTAATTACGCGTTATAGAGAATAACTGGGCGTTTACGGCTACCGTGATCACATACGACATCGGTTTGCCACCCAATTCAACACTGTACAATAATTTAACGCTATGGTCCCAATGAAACTGATTTCGTCGAAATCTGAATCCGTTTGCAAAACGGATATTTTAAAGACATATATTTAAATAACGATTTCTATAGCGATTATTTCAAATTTTATTTTGGCCATAACTTTCTATTTATAATACGAAATCTGAATTCTTCTCTTTCATATGAAAATTATCGTCAATTCGATTCCAACTTCTTGTTTCGTAGAAATCCGACTTATATCGGATCCTGTATACTCATTAAAAGTTCAAATCGCCAAATTACGAACTACCGCGTCGTTACGAGCTCGTTTTAAATATAATTATAAATTATACGTTTAAATATCATTTTATTAAATAAATTCGTTATAAATTCCTATATATAATTCAAATAAAATATTTAAACCAATTTAAATATTCAGAATTCAACGGCTGAAAATCCGAGTCGTTACATATAATCAGAGATACTTCTAAATATAGAAAATAAGGAAATATGAATATATATATATATATGTTTGATGATTTGATCGATAATTCAATTTGGAAATAAGATTGTTGTTTTAACACGTGTTTTCATTTGATAGTTAAATCACCGACTATCAAAGTTTTGACCATTTTTCCGTTGTTAATATGGAGAGACCGGTTGGATTATTATCCGAAGAACCACTCCGTATTAGCATAAGTGTTGCAAACCAAGTATGTTGAATATATTGAAGACGAAGTAAAGTGCAAGGGCTGTTGTATAAATCCTAGGTAGAGATATAAATCCTAGGTAGAGATTGCCTAAGATGGATGTATGGAACAGTGCCTTCGGTTTGTCCAGTCCTAGGACAACTTGTATGGACGAATGTCTGACAGAGTATGCTTAAAAGATCATATATACGTTGATCTCGTCAAACGTATTATATTTGGTGGCGGAGGAATTCGTTTCTCTTAGCTTTATACCCATGATACCTTTAAGGAAATCGATAATGATTTGACGGGTATGACGATGTGGCATTCAAAGTAAATGAAGATATATATGTAAAAAGGGTAAGCTATGGCTTCTAGCCTCACAACTGGTAAATGACAAAAATCGGGTAGGCAGCATGGCTATGTGGGTAGCTCCCATTAGGGTGTATAATCACCTATCTAGAGAATATTCATTTCCTTCTTTAATCTATTGATGCTGTCCCTTATCGGGAAACGGTTGCTGATCCCAACCGTTGGTGATATACATTCGATACACTCAAGCGAAATGAGTGGCGGTTGTAATGACCCGCATTTTCAGCGTTATAATAATTAATTAATTTAATTATTTAAAAGGGTGATTAAAGGGATTAAATGGTTGATTAATTTAATAATGGTGAATATTTAATTTAAATAATATATATAATTCTGAATAACCAGAATTGGCTGAAATGGCGATATGGTGTGAATCGGGAAATTCGAGATATATAATTCAGTTTAGAATTGAATTACGATAACGAATATAATTAATTAACGATGGTTGAACGTTTAAATTATAATATAATTATACTCGAGCTCGAAATGGCGCGGCAGTTCGCGATTTGGCGATTCGAACTTTAAACGAATATACAGAAGCCGTTTTAAGTCGGATTTCTGTGAAACAAGAAACGTGTGGAGCTGGTGGAGTTTATCTTTCTAGTGGAAGAGAAAAATCGAGATTTCGTCGTGTAGATTTCGATTTATGTCCAAATCAAATTCTAGAAAAGTCGCTGTGGAATTCTTTTAAAATATATAATGATTTATTTATATTTATAAAAGGAATTTCATTATAAATCGAATATCGATTTAATCGGGATTTGAAATATCGAGCTGGAAATTCATGCAGGAATATTATAGAGCGGAACGACATCGTATGTGGATATATACGATAATATTAATTTATTAATATTATATTTATTTATATTTAAATATATTTATATATTTAAATGGGTCATTTAGAGCTTTAAAAATAGCCAGTTTTTCATATGACCTCAGAATTCGACGAAACCAATTTTGTTGGGTCCGCAATATTAAATTATTACTAGATTTCAATTTCCGTGGTTTTTGAAGTCAGTATGTGGCCGTACCGATTTTTAAGTTGAAAAACAGTCGATATTCTGACAGTTAAAAATATGTTGTGTGAGCATACGAAGTCTGAATTCGACGAAACCAGTTTCGTTGGGACTGTAATGTCGAACTCTAGTTACATGTCTAGTTTCGTGATTTTTGGGTGTTGTGTGTGATCACACGGATTTTTAGAGTGTAGAGAATAAATATAAATATGGAAAATATCCTAGATAAAATATCTAAAAAACCATTCCAAGGCATAGAGTAGGCCACATCCACTTTTAGTCACAGCCACAAACCTCACCCTTTTAAACCGTTCAAAGAAACCAAACGCAGAACAACACTTTCATTCACCACAAACACAAACGCAAGAAAGAAAATCCAAAACAAATTAGATAAATCGAATAAAAATCTGAAACAATCATCTATGAGATGCTCATCAGTTCCCCTACATGTTGGTATAACTCTGGTGTGATGCGATCCCACGCTCTGACATCCGACGGTGTACAGGTCGACCTAGGGTTCCGGTTCTGGCCAATTGGAAGCTTCAATGGGGGTTTTCGAGTTTGTTTGTGGGTTTGTTGTTGAAATCCGCAACTGGTCTGTTGGTATGGGGGGTTTTCGAGTTTGGTTGTGGGTTTGTTGTTGAAATCCGCAACTGGTCTGTTGGTATGGGGGGTTCGATCATGATTTTGGTCGGGGGGGTTTACTGACGGTGAGAGTTTGGCTGGAGAACGGAATCGTATGCGAGTTCGGTACGACTGTGTGAAGAGGAGGGAGGATTCTAAGAGGTAGAAGATGGTGGTCTCCGTCGGATGAACGGTGGTCCGAAGGAGGATGTAGGTTCTGATGATTTGGAAGGGACGCTGTGTAAAAGGCTTGGGAATCACGAAGTGGTATTTGGGAAGAAGGAGTTCACGGGTTCGGGTATGTTGGGCCTGACGGGTTGGGTAAAGCCCATTAATTAAATTGCATTAAGTATATTTCAATTTAAATGTATATAAACTTGCTAATAGTATAACTTTATCATATTTTGACGGAATTCAACGAAACAAGATCCGACAGGATCGTATGGACGACGACAACACCATGGAACTGACTGGGAGTGAAACGAGGCTCATTACAATTTATAGTGAAATAAATTGTCCAATCTGAATCAACGACAATTATCGTTATTAACGATGATAGTCCAATGTGAGTAAAACTCACCAACTCTGAATAGTTCTATTTTTATAACGTATATTTAGAACTTTTAAATGATGACTGATTGCTGTGTGTTAACGGTTTGGTTGAGTTGCTTGTGTATTGGTTGAAATCATCGATAAGGATATATATATAAATCGTTAATCGAATATTGATTTTGTTTATCAGAATATTTTATAATTGTGGTGTTTAACATATGTGATGTAGGGAAACAGGTTGGAGGAATCCAACTGGATTCCTCAACATTTATTTTACTGTTATTCATATATTGTGATGTATGATGCGATATATATTCTGTTGTCGATTACGTGTGTTGTGACGATATTGATCATCATAATTTAATATGGTAGATATTAAAATACCGAAATATGGGAAAAGGGATTTTCAAAGTGATATTGGAAATAAAGGAATTTTATAAAATCAACCGATTTTATAAAAGGAAATATTTTGAAAATAAAGTGTTTATAAAATCATAGGATTTTATAAAGAGATATATTTATTGGAAAAATAAATAGAATAATTATAGAAGGAAATTTTCAATGTTATATTGAAAAGGGAAAATTTATAAAATCAAGAGGATTTTATAAAATAGAATATTTATAAATAGAATATTTATAAATAGAGATATTTATAAATGGAATATTTATAAATAGAAAATATGTTTAACTGGAATTATAAATAAAGGGAATTATGTATAAATGGAATATTTATAAAGTGAATTATTTATTTAAGATAAATAAATAAGACATATTAATTGAATTATTTATTTGGTAGATAAATAAGATATTTTAAATGGATTATTTACTTAGAAAGTAAATAGAAGTATTAAGAAAATATTTACTTAGAAAGTAAATAGAATTTATAAAGGAATATTTATTCAGAAAATAGAATAAAGGTTAAAGGAGAATATTTGTGAAAACAAATAATAAAGGAGAATATTTGTAAAACAAATAATAGGGAAACTGTTTGTAAACAAGATAAAAAAAAATATTTATTTAGAAAATAAATAAAGGTAATATAAAGGGATATTTGTAAAACCATTCACAAATAGATTATAAAGGAAATATTTATCCTTGGATAAATAAAGTTATATAAGTCTGAACTTATATAAAGAAGTAAACAGAGGAAAGGGAGCAAATTAATTTGTAAATAATATTTATAAATTAAATAAAATATTTATCATTCGATAAAGGGAAAATATAAGTCTGAACTTATATAGAGGAGTAGAAGTTGGTTTTAACACCAATATTTTTAGAATGTGAACTCAACACTTCTAAAATGAATAAACGCTATTAAAGAGAACATTTATAAAGTGAAGAACTGTTACTAAAAGTAAATCTTTACAAATGAATAAACATTATCAAATAGGAGTTATTCGAATAAAGAGTTAACCAGATCGAGTTAATCCAAGCAAGTTAATCGGAGTAAGATTTATTTAAATATTAGTTATTCAATTAGAGTTGATCGAATATAGTCATTCGAGATAGGGTTAGTCAACCATAGTTATTCAGGATGAGTTGTCATCTCGTACGACTGCTAGCGTAATTCGCAGGGCTATAAATAGCCTACGGCGGACGGATATTTCCTGAGGGAATCAGGCGTAACCATTGGGATTGCTGTGATCTAGAGTCAAGCGAATGGAGTTAAATCGAGTATTAGTTATTCGATAGGAGTTAATCGAGTTAAGTAATCGAGTTGATCGAGTTAAGAAATAAGTTAAGTTAAATAAGTTGAGTTAAATAAGTTGAGTAAATCGAGTGGGTCGAACCAAGTTAGTCGAGCCTAGTTAATCGAGTCAAATTGGTCGAACCAAGTAAGTCAAGTTAATCAGGTCGAGTTAATCAAGTCGAGTAATCGAGTCGAGTTAATCGAGTCGAGTTAAGTTAGTCAAGTTAGTTGAGTTAAGTTCGTTGAGTTAAGTTCGTCGAGTTAAATTAATCGAATTAGTTATTCGAAAGGAGTTATCGATGTCAGTTTCATCGAAAGGAGTTAATCGATGTTAGTTTCATCGAAAGGAGTTAATCGATGTTAGTTTCATCGAAAACAGTTATCGATGTTAGTAGTCATCGCAAGGAGATTATCGATTATAGTTTAATCGAAAGGAGTTATCGAATACAGTTTATTCGAAAGTGAGGTTTTCAAATATAAGATATTTGAAAAGAGAGAGTTATCGAATATTAATTATTCGAAGAGAAATTATCGAATATCGTTTATTCGAAAAAGGGTTAGTCGAATATAGGTTATTCGAAGAAGAGTTAATCAAATAGAGATTACTCGAATAGAGTTAATCGTCGAATTCGATTATATCGAATTCGGGAAAGTATTATTTACTTTCCGGTTTTTAAATCACGATTTATTTATTTATAAATAAATTAGTTGTTAGGTTAATTATTCACATTAAAGAATAAAAGTTATAATCAAAATTAGATAATTCGAAAGTAGGGTTTATAACGTTATCGTTATAACCAATATGTCTAAATATAGAAATGGATTCGTAAATTGAATCTGAGAAAGACGTAAAGAAGTTATTAAAGAATTAAAAGATAAGCTTTGACCATTTAGAAGTTATAACGTTGTTCAGTTAAGGTCTGAGAAGTAATTATACCCCAACTTGATTGGCTTCCTTCTTAACTAAGAAATGGTAAGGTTTGATCGTAAAGGAGTTTGGAAATGTTTTCCAAATGAGAATCAGAAATGTTTTCTAATAATCGAAATAAGAATTTAGAATATATAGAATCAGGAGATTAGTAAATTAATGAACTAAGGAGATAAATATTAAATGATGATTGGTCGATATAATTTCCATTTGGAAATAATATCGTTGTTTGCACACTTGTTTTTCTTTGATAGTTAACTCACCGACTATCGAAATTTTAGACCATTTTAACGTTGTTAATATGGAGAGACCGGTTGAATTATTATCCAAAGAACCACTCTGTATTGGCATAAGCGTTGCGAATCATATATGCGAAAGAAAATTGAAGACGGAGTAAAATGCAAGGGCTATTGTATAAGTCTTATATAACAGTGCCTAAGATGGATGTACTGGATAGTGCCTTCGGTTTGTCCAGTCCCAGGACAACTTGTATGGACGAAGGTCTAACAGAGTATATCTAATAAATCGTGTAAGTTGATATGTTTGAACGTATTCACGTTTGGTGGCGGAGGAATTCGTTTCTCTTAGCTGTATACCCGTGTTATTTTTGGATAAATCAATTTGTGATTTAGCGGGTATGACGATGTGACATTCTAAGTGAATGAGGATGACTTGTATGAATGAATGTCTGACAGAGTATTTCCAGAAAGGTCACGTACATTGATTTCTTCAACCGTACCAAGAGTGGAAGCGGAGAAGGAAACTTCTTTTAGCTGACACATAATGTATGGTTGTAGACGTCAAGTTAGTGATTTCGATGGATCTGACAATGTGGCATTCGAAGTGAATCTGATGTAATGATAAAGCGTAGCTTCTAGCCTCACATCTGGTAAATGACAAAAATCGGGCAGGCAACATGGCTATGTAGGTCGCACCTATTAGGGTGTATAATCACCTGATCTAGAGTTTCATTTACTTCTATTATCTATTGTGGATACTGTCCCATTCTGGAAACGGTTGCTGATCCTAACCGTTGGTGATATACATTCGATACACTCAAGCAAAATGAGTGGTCGGTCATGTGTGGCTGGGTTGCAAGATGTTCTTGTTAAACCCAGTGTATTCCTTTCTAGAGGTACACTAGCGTAAGGTTGTTCCATACCATGTCATAGTTGGAAATCCATTACCCAATACGTGCTTGCGATCTTGATTGTATACTATGTATGTAGAAGCGTGAGATGAAAGCGTTTCTGCTAGATGATTATTATTACTGTGGTTAATAGACATTATTATAATATCAAAGTTTTTTGATATAAAGATATTTTGGATTCTCATAGGGGAAAAACCCGTTCCGTTATGCGGCGTGGTCTTATGAGATATCATTGTGTTGCTCAAACTGTTTTAAACTGTTTTACTCATACCGGTCCCATAACTGACCTGGAGTTTATTTTGTTTTGTTTTCCCTAAACTCTTGGGTGCTCAATTTTGTACGAGCAGTCAAGTAGTCGGAATTTACAGATACTTGAAGAGCTGGAGAAGGAGGCTTCAGGATTATATAGCTATTATTATTCCACTGTGTTGTAAGTATTGTACTTGATCATGACATGTATATTCAAGTACAGATTTATATTTCAAAGTTATGTTATATTTTATTCGTTCCGCTGTGAGGTTCGTGTTACTCTGATGTTGTTGTTGTCTTCTTCTTCTTCTACTCTAAGTTTCTATCTTATCTATTCTCACCCTCTAATTTCTTTCATTAACTACCAGGTTTTTTCGATGTTTGGTTAGTCGTCATTGAGTTTATGTCGATAACCAAAGTCGCTAAAAAATCGGGTCGTTACAGTTGGTATCAGAGATTAAGTTAAGTATTACCTTGGCTCTGTTGCGTGACTCGGTAGTGATGGGGTTAGCAATACCCTAGATTGATTTTGAGTGTATATGTACGAGAGCGTATTTGTTATTTGATATAAAAAGTTGTTTTATATTGTGGAGATTTATTGATTGAGTTGTTTGTGAATTCTGGTCGACCAGTCTGATCCACTGTATCGGTAAGGGTTTCTAAACACTCGAATACGATGAACCGACGTGGTATGTTTTGAAAGAGGGTAAATGAAATAATTTTACCCAAGTATATATATTGGAAATATTATAATGTGTTGGTTGTTATTATAATCGAGTAAGATTATAAAAGTGAAACGGTTATGAAAATAACCAATAAAATTTCGTATAAGTATTACGAAGTGAATTAAATCTGAAATTAAAATTAGAATTGAAAATTTAAAACTGGAAATTCAGATAAGTGTCTGTAATTGAATCTGGATTAGATATATGAGAATTTTAAAATCCTGGGAGATTTTAATTTGTTTTGAGAATGGTATTTTGGAATGAATTTCAAAATGAAAATGTTTAGAAATGGTTTTGAAAAGTGATATAGTATTGAACTCACTTCGATAACTGGAAATAATTCTGATAATGACTGCAGCATCATTAGTGTTCATTTTCGAGTTGTAAGTGATGAATTACTACCAAAGATTTTGATTTTGAAAATGGTTTGCGAAAACAATTGTTTGAATCCTGGAAAGGAAAGTGTGATTTTTAAGAAAAGCAAAGCTGTTTAAAACTCCCAGGGAAAGATTGTTTGGATTAAACCAAGTTTGAATTGAAATTTGTGAAAACAAACTGGAAATTAAAATAAAGTCAGTTAAGTGGTAACTGAATTTGAATTTGAATGATATCGAGAATCAAACTCGAGTTTGAAATGATATTTGGCTTGGATATAACGCGAATGGTTGTGTTGGAAATAAAAGTGATTACAGGATTTGATTGGGGATAACATTGGTATATGCTGAGTCGATAGCATATAGAAGTGATAGAGTTAACCTAACCGACAAAAAGGTACAAGTTTATATCCCATATGAGTTTGGTGATTTATGAGCCGAATTAGCAAGCCGCTTGGCTGTTTGATTTTCTTTTAGGTTGGAGATGGCCTAGAGAGGCGAGTTGTGGTTTTACCTATAGGGCTGTACAAAGGAGGTTATGGCGAAGTTTTTCGAAAAGTTAAGGCATTAGAAAATTTTTAGGATTTTTGAAAATTTTCATTGATAAGAATTAATTAATAATTTAATTGAAATTAAATTAGTTCAGTTGAAACTGAAATTAAGAAGTGAACAAATAAGTTCTAACCAGTCGATGGAGTTGTTTTCTACCTTAGCAATTTCGAGGTCGAAATTATATTAAGTGGGGAAGAATGTAATGACCCGCATTTTTAGGGTTATAATAATTAATTTATTTAATTATTTAAAAGGGTGATTAAAGGGATTAAATGGTCGATTAATTTAATAATGGTGAATATTTAATTTAAATAATAAATTAAATAATATATATAATTCTGAATAATCAGAATTGGCTGAAATGGCGATATATTGTGAATCGGGAAATTCGAGATATATAATTCTGTTTAGAATTGAATTATGATAACGAATATAATTAATTAACGATGGTTGAACGTTTAAATTATAATATAATTATAATCGAGCTCGAAATGGCACGGCAGTTCGCGATTTGGCGATTCGAACTTTAAACGAATATACAGAAGCTGTTTTAAGTCGGATTTCTGTGAAACAAGAAACGTGTGAAGCTGGTGGAGTATATCTTTATAGTGGAAGAGAAAAATCGAGATTTCGTCGTGTAGATTTCGATTTATGTCCAAATAAAATTCTAGAAAAGTCGCTGTGGAATTCCTTTATAATATATAACGATTTATTTATATTTATAAAAGGAATTTCATTATAAATCGAATATCGATTTAATCGGGATTTGAAATATCGAGCTGGAAATTCATGCAGGAATATTCTAGAGCTGAACGACATCGTATGTGGATATATACGATAATATTAATTTATTAATATTATATTTAATTATATTTAAATACATTTATATATTTAAATGAGTCATTTAGAGCATTAAAAATAGCCAGTTTTTCATACGACCTCAGAATTCGACGAAACCAATTTTGCTGTGTCCACAATATTAAATTATTGCTAGATTTCAATTTCCATGATTTTTGAAGTCAGTATGTGGCCGTACCGATTCTTAAGGTGAAAAACAGTCGATATTCTTACGGTTAAAAATATGCTGTGTAAGCATACGAAGTCGGAATTCGATGAAACCAGTTTCGTTGGGACCGTAATGTCGAACTCTAGCTACATGTCTAGTTCCATGATTTTTGGGTGTTGTGTGTGATCACACGGATTTTTAGAGTGTAGAGAATAAATATAAATGATTATAAATATGGAAAATATCCTAGATAAAATATCTAAAAAACCATTCCAAGGCTTAGAGCAGGCCACATCCCCTTTTAGTCACAGCCACAAACCTCACCCTTTTAAACCATTCAAAGAAACCAAACGCAGAACAACATTTTCATTCATCACAAACACAAACGCACGAAAGAAAATCCAAAACAAATTAGATAAATCGAATAAAAATCTGAAACAATCATCTGTGAGATTCTCATCAGTTCCTCTACATGTTGGTATAACTCTGGTGTGATGCGATCTCACGCTCGGACATCCGACGGTGTACAGGTCGACCTAGGGTTCCGGTTCTAGCTAATTGGAAGCTTCAATGGGGGTTTTCGAGTTTGGTTGTGGGTTTGTTGTTGAAATCCGCACCTGGTCTGATGGTATGGGGGTTCGGTGATGATTTTGGTTGGGGAGGTTTACTGATGGTGAGAGTTTGGCTGGAGAACGGAATCGTATGCGAGTTCAGTACGACTGTGTGAAGAGGAGGGAGGATTCGAAGAGGTAGAAGATGGTGGTCTCCGTTGGATGAACGGTGGTCCGAAGGAGGATGGAGGTTCTGATGATTTGGAAGGGACGCTGTGTAAAATGCCTAGGAATCATGAAGTGGTATTTGGGAAGAAGGAGTTCACGGGTTCGGGTATGTTGGGCCTGACGGGTTGGGTAAAGCCCATTAATTAAATTGCATTAAGTATATTTCAATTTAAATGTATATAAACTTGCTAATAGTATAACTTTATCATATGTTGACGGAATTCGACGAAACAAGATGCGACAGGATCGTATGGACGACGACAACACCATGGAACCGACTGGGAGTGAAACGAGGCTCGTTACAATTTATAGTGAAATAAATTGTCCAATCTGAATCAACGACAATTATCGTTATTAACGATGATAGTCCAATGTGAGTAAAACTCACCTTTGAACAGTACTATTTTTATAACGTATATTTAGAACTGTTAAATGATGACTGATTGTTGTGTGTTAACGGTTTGGTTGAGTTGCTTTTGTATTGATTGAAATCATTGATAACGATATATATATAAATCGTTAATCGAATATTGATTCTGTTTATCAGAATATTTTATAATTGTGGTGTTTAACATCTGTGATGCAGGGAAACAGGTTGGAGGAATCCAACTGGATTCCTCAACATTTATTTTACTATTATTCATATATTGTGATGTATGATGCAATATATATTCTGTTGTCGATTACGTGTGTTGTAACGATAGTTATCATCGTAATTTAATATGGTAGATATTAAAATACCGAAATATGGGAAAAGGGATTTTCAAAGTGATATTGGAAATAAAGGAATTTTATAAAATCAACCGATTTTATAAAAGGAAATATTTTGAAAATAAAGTGTTTATAAAATCATTGGATTTTATAAAGAGATATATTTATCGGAAAAATAAATAGAATAATTACAAAAGGAAATTTTCAATCTTATATTGAAAAGGGAATATATATAAAATCAAGAGGATTTTATAAAAGAGAATATTTATAAGTAGAATATTTATAAATAGATATATTTATAAATGGAATATTTATAAATAGAAAATATGTTTAAGTGTAATTATAAATAAAGGGAATTATGTATAAATGGAATATTTATAAAGTGAATTATTTATTTAAGATAAATAAATAAGACATATTAATTGGATTATTTATTTGGTAAATAAATAAGATATTTTAAAGGGATTATTTACTTAGAAAGTAAATAGAAGTATTAAGAAAATATTTACTTAGAAAGTAAATAGAATTTATAAAGGAATATTTATTCAGAAAATAGAATAAAGGTTAAAGGAGAATATTTGTGAAAACAAATAATAAAGGAGAATATTTGTGAAAACAAATAATAAAGGATAATATTTGTAAAACAAATAAAAGGGAAAATGTTTGTAAACAAGATGAAAAAAATATATTTATTTAGAAAATAAATAAAGGTAATATAAAGGGATATTTGTAAAACCATTTACAAATAGATTATAAAGGAAATATTTATCCTTGGATAAATAAAGTTATATAAGTCTGAACTTATATAAAGAAGTAAACAAAGGAAAGGGAGCAAATTAATTTGTAAATAATATTTATCATTCGATAAATGGAAAATATAAGTCTGAACTTATATAGAGGAGTAGAAGTTGGTTTTAACACAAATATTTTTAGAATGTGAACTCAACACTTCTAAAATGAATAAACGTTATTAAAGAGAACATTTATAAAGTGAAGAACTGTTACTAAAAGTAAATCTTTATAAATGAATAAACGTTATCAAATAGGAGTTATTCGAATAAAGAGTTAACCAGATCGAGTTAATCCAAGCGGGTTAATTGGGGTAAGATTTATTTGAATATTAGTTATTCAATTAGAGTTGATCGAATATAGTCATTCGAGATAGAGTTAGTCAACCATAGTGTAATGACCCAGATTTCCATAACATCAGAGTTGACTATATACATCATACGTCCAACCCAAATATCACGAAAATACGAGACATTTTTTTTAGAAGAAAGAGGTAGAAGAAGAACATAAATAACAACACAGAATCTCACATCGCAGCGGAACAAAATATAATATATCACATCTTTGAAATACAAACTCTTAACTGTATAACATACACTTATCAGAGTACAACACTTACAACATAGCGGAACTAACTATAGCTATATGATCCTGAAGCCTCCTGCTCCAAGCTCTTCCACTATATCTGTAAATTCCCGACTACTTGACTGCCCGTACAAATTTAGGCACCCAAGAGTTTAGGGAAAACAACAAAGTAAACTCCGGGTCATTCATGGGACTGGTATGAGTAGACAGTTTAAAACAGTTTCAGAAAAACTAAATGATATCTCATAAGACCACGCCGTATAACACGGAACGGGTTTTTCCCTTATGAGAATCCAAACACTTGACTTATCTTTATATCAAAACTCTTTTGATATTATAATAATGTCTAAATCAAGTAAATAACAATCTAGTGGATAGTTTGCATTTCACGTTCCACATATATATACAATCATAAACCGCAAGCACGTATTGGGTATTTGATTTCCTTCTATGACAAGGTATGGAACCACCTTCCGCTGGTATATCTCTAGAGGAGAATACACCGAGTTCAACAAGAACATCTTGCAACTCAGCCACACATGACCGACCACTCATTTCGCTTGAGTGTATCGAATGTATATCACCAACGATTGGGATCAGCAACCGTTTCCCGAATGGGTCAGCATCGACAATAGATTTTTAGAAGTAAATGAAACTCTAGATCAGGTGATTATACACCCTAATAGGTGCGACCTACATAGCCATGCTGCTTGCCCGATTTCTGTCATTTACCGGTTGATGAGGCTAGAAGCTACGCTTTATCATCACACCAGATTCACTTCGAAAGTCACATCGTCAAATCCATCAAATCACCGATTGACGTCCTCAACAGTACATTACGTGTTAGCTAAAGAAGTTTCATTCTCCGCTTCCACTCTTGGTACGGTTGAAGAAATCAATGTACGTGACCATTCTGGAAATACTCTGTCAGACATTCATCCATACAAGTCACCCAGGAACAGGATGAACTGAAGGCACTATTTCTATTTATAGAAAAAGTCCTTGCACTCTACTCCGTCTTCGATTATCTTTATATAATCTGATTCGCACGCTACTGCCAATACGGAGTGGTTCTTCGGATAATAATCCAACCGGTCTCTCCATATTGACAACGATGGTCAAAACTTCGATAGTCTGTGATTTAACTATCGAATAAAAACAAGTGTTTCGATAGTCGATGATTTAACTATCGAATAAAACAAGTGTTCATCCAAACATCCAACAATCACCGAGCCTTTAATTAATATTCCATTAATTAAATCTCTTCTCTATTTCTTTATCAATATTTGTTAACCAAATATTTTCAATAACCATATTGGCCTTATACGTTATTTGGAAAACATTTCCATATATCGCCTTCTTTTACTTTCTAGCTTTTAGAAAATATCTTTTATTTATAATTGGAAAATACTCCAATTACTTATCTCTTTTCCGACTCGTTTATTTTTATACTTAGGAAACGTTCATTATTCTATTTCCAAGCTTTGCACATATTTGGGTTAAAACAGATGTTGTGTAAAACATCGTTACGACAACCCAAATACAGTATTTAACTAATTCTTATTCCACATTGATCTTCGAGCCTGAATATTGCTACTTATCGGTATATCATGAAATCAACCAAGTTGGGGTATAATTACCTCTCAGACCTTGACTGAATAACATTTAACGTCAAAACAGACAAGACTACTTACTCGAATAATCAATACCATACAACTGATTATTCACTTTTAAACACATATACACTTCCTCTTTTTGTTCCTACTAGATTTTATTCTTATACTTCCTTTTTGATTATACTATTCTATTTCTAAGTTCGTTTCCTTATCGACTTCTATATAACTTGATATGTTGATTTCTAACTATCAAATTATCTTAAAAATATTCTATCTCCTTAAATTCCCGGAAAAATTCGCCATAACCTCCTTTGTACCGGGAGCATTGGGAAATTTCAAATAGCTTTCCCGGTCCTTCTCATCTCAAAAAGAAAAAGAAAAAGCCAAGCGGCTAGCCGATACGGCTCATAAAATCTCATATATGAATTAAATACGTACCTTTTTGTCGGGCATTCTATTTATTTCACTTCTATACTTTATTCCATACCTGTCTCCTGTATATTTATGCTTGCTCAATCTATTTTAACTATACCAATCGTTTTAACTCAATTTGTTAATTAAATCTGTTACTTAACTTTTCAGTCTATTTCACCGTCATATTTGAACATGACATGTTCAAATATATTTTAACCTGCATATTAACAAATTCTAATTATACTCATACTCTCATTTCCTTATCGACTTCTCATTCAAATTCCAATTCAATTCTATTTGAATTCTCTTTATTTAAACTTCAATTGAATTCTATTTTCAAATTCTATAGTTTAAAGTCCATTTGAATTCCATATTCAAATTCTATAGTTTAAAGTCCATTTGAATTCCATATTCAAAATCTATAGTTTAAAGTCCATTTGAATTCCATATTCAAAATCTATAGTTTAAAGTCCATTTGAATTCCATATTCAAAATCTATATTCAAAGTCTATTTGAATTCCATATTCAAAATCTATATTCAAAGTCTATTTGAATTCCATATTCAAAATCTATATTCAAAGTCTATTTGAATTCCATATTCAAAATCTATATTCAAAGTCTATATTCAAAGTCTATTTGAATTCCATATTCAAAATCTATATTCAAAGTCTATTTGAATATCTCTGCATTATTTATAAACAACGTTTATAACTTCAATTCAAATCCCATATCTAAATTTAAAAACAATGTTTATAAATTCAATACTCGTTATATATACCTTCAAAACAAGTAAATACTTTCTATAGTTCATTAAAAATTCAAATTCTATTTATAAAAATAGAATTCCCTTTTTAAATATCAAATACCCTTTTCGATATTTTTATAAATCCATATTCAAATCGTTTTGATATATTAAATAATCAAATCATCCAATTTTCAATCATTTGATTTTCTACACATCATATATGAATATATATGAAATCAAACAAACAACAAACAAATAATATATTTTTGAGGAATCCAGTTGGATTCCTCCAACCTGTTTTCCTGCATCCACAGATGTTAGTCAACATAGTAATACCCATCCTGCTTCGAGGCAGGATATCGCGGTATGAAGGTCATCCACTAATCATAGCGTGGGGCGTATAGGGTAATCATCCGCTATGGTACCGCGGGCATCTGCAAATGAAACTGCGGGAATCCAACCAATCATCAACCCAATATATATATAATAGCCCTAAATAACTAATATATATTTTAAAACAATCAGACTAAACAACATTCAAACAAGCAACAACAATTATTTTTAATGATGTAAAAATAATTCTAAACAAACAGGTGAGTGAGATTTACTCACCGGTTTTATTTTACTTGTTGAATATCCATTCTGATTCCATACAATCTCGTCTAGCATTGACTTGAATTTGTTTCAACTTAATTCATCTCGAATGAATTACGCCTATGATCATATGATTTATAAATCAATTAAAAGATTATTTGTGTAAATTAATTTTAACATAAATTAATTTAATTATCCTATGAATTTAAATTCGGTGAAATATATACCTTTCGGTTCTGTAGATTACTCGACCGACTACGAAGCGACTTCAAAAAGAACCACTTCACTCGGCCAGAAATAATGCTCCATTCTCAAAGGCATTCCGTCGAACACATTATTGTCATCAACACTTCAATGCCACAAAACCCTTCAGTCACCGCTTACTACTGTCGACCTCTCAGCGTTCAGCTACAGAGCTCCCTTAGACATCCCGCAACTCCACGACGTCCTCAACACACAGTTCGAATCCACATACATCGCACCCCATTCAGAACTTCCAGCGACCTTCCTAGTTCAACAACTAGTAACTCGAACGCCTCAGAACCATTTGAAACCATGACCTACGATCAGCTCGACCCCTCCTTGAAATCGCGACACCCAACCAAGCACCCAGATCGACTTTACATCCGTTATCGCACCCTAAAGAAACCCCAAACTCAAACAGTCTGAACTCTATCCTAATCGCGATGTCCAGACCTAGAACCAATGAACTCGCGATCGAACCTGGATCGAGTTCAGAGAACTTGCAATGGTGAATCGAACGAGGAGACCAAATTTTCATTTTGATTTCAAAAGCACGAGAGACCCCTTTTCTGCTGAAGCTTCGAATTGTTTTTGAGGCATGGAGGGGCTTTTAATTTTGATCGTAAGGAATTGAGGATGAAAGGCACGGCTTTTATGAAGAAAGTTGTGGACTAAAGGAAGGCACGGGTTTCTTTTCATTTGTGGTAATAAAGGAAAGCAGGGGTTTAGTTTTAGTTAGTGAATGGTGGAATAAACAAGGCCACAACTTTATTTTATTTCATTTGAACCAATGTCCTTAAATTAAAATGCCCATGATGCCGAACTCCTTTCTAAACCCAACAACGGTCAATTCTAGGGTAAAACCACTATTCTGAACCTACTGGGATAAGTATCAAAGTCCAGTTCGATCATCTGTGAAAGATATAAATTTAAATTGATATAATTTAAATTTCAAACTATTTATTCTCGTTGAAAATAAATAAATATTATTACCGTTATAAATTTCAATATTAATTATTTGAACTGTTTTCAATTCAAATTATAATTTAAATTCAACTAAATCCATTTTCGTATTCTGTTATTTTAATATATTCGATATTAAATCGAAATTGATTATTAAATTGATAACTCCCTCTGAAAAATTGATTTATTTACTTAACTTAATATTTAAATACATATTAAATATTTAAAATTAACCCCTAAGAGTCCGGGTCATTACAATCTTCCCCACTTAAAATAATTTCTTCCTCGAAATTGCTAAGGTAGAAAAAGTGCTACAAACCCATTTATCTTTTCAAAACTTATTGATGTTGATACTGAATCATTTCAAACTTCCTTACGTAACTCTCTTTCGAATAAATCCCTATTCGATAACTCCTCCCTTCGAATAACTATATTCAATAATCTCTCTTTCGAATATCTAGATTCGAAAACCTTTCTTCGAATAAACTATATTCGATTTACTGTATTCAATTTACTCTTATCAATTAACTCTATTTGATTATCTTTTTCCGATTAACTCCATCGAATAACTAAATTCGATAACTCCTTCGAATAACCAATATTCTATAACCCACTTCGATTAAACTAATCGATAACTCCTTTCAATTAAACTATAATCGATAACTCATTTCGATTAACAAATAATCGATAACTCCTTTGATTAACTAATAATCGATAACTCCTTCCGAATAACCAAATTCGATAATTCCCTTCGAATAAACTATATTCGATAACTCCTTCGATTTACTAATAATCGATAACTCCTTCCGAATAACCAAACTCGATAATTCCTTTAATTCTATCTGAATAACCAATATTCGATTTAACTCCATTCGCTTGACTCTAGATCGCAGCGATCACAATGGTTACGCCTGATTCCCCCAGGAAACATCCGACCGCCCTAGGCTATCTACAACCCTGCGAATTACGCTAGCAGTCGTACGAAATGGCAACTTATCCTGAGTAACTATGTTTGATTAATTCTATCTCAATACTATATTCGATCAACTTTAATTGAATAACTAACATTCAATTAAATTCTAATTCGATTAATTATGTTCAATTAACTTTATCTGGTTAACTCTTTATTTGAATAACAAATATTCGATAAATTCTGATTGAATCACTAATATTCAACTAACTCTACGGATTAACCCTAACTGATTAACTCTAACTGGTTAATTCATACTCTAATTGATTTATTCTAACACTAATCGACTTCTCCTATTCGAATACTCCTATTGGATAACGTTTATTCATTTATAAAGATTTACTTTTAGTAACGGTTCTTCACTTTATAGATGTTCTCTTTAATAACTTTACTTCACTTATACAAGTGTTGTGCACCCCTTCTATTTAGAACTATTGGTGTTAAAAACCAATATCTCTTCTCTATATAAGTTCAGACTTATATATTCCATTTATCAAATGATAAATATTTAATTTAATTTATATACTGTCATTTATAAATTAATCTTTTCTATTTATCTGTTAAAAACAGGTTTCCATTTTCTATTCATCTTCTGAATATTCCTTTGATTAATTTCTATTTATTTAACAAATACATATCTCATTTATAACATTCTATTTATTTTCTATAAATAAATATTTCCATTTAATCTATTTTTAAATGTTTTACAAATATTTCCTTTTAAATTCAATTTGTAAATGTTTTTACAAATATTTCTCCTTCTATTTGTTTACACATAACATCCTTTGTATTTGTGTTACAAATATATTTCCTTTATATTTGATTTACAAATATATTTTCTTTTTAACTCTTTTGGGTTTTTCCTTAATTCACACCCAATTCATATTCACATTGATTTTACTCAATTTATTCGTTTCGATCAGTTTAACTTACTTAAGTTAAATTTAATTTCAATCATTCAAATTCCCATTAACTAGTTGCTAATTAACCGTTTTGCCTAGTTCACCCTTTTTATTCGAATATCACTTGTTCAAATATATGTCAACTTAATTATAAACTAATCTAATTATATTTTCAACTCGAGTTATATATTCGATTTCGAATATAAATTCTCAATTTCTTTCACTTATCAAAAACCCAATTTCGATTCAAATTTGATTAACTAATTTCTCTTTTACTTAGTTAATTCTATTCAATAATTAGAAATATGATCATTGTTTCCCAAATCATTTTATCTACTTCACTTGAGTTCACATTCATTTTATAACTCAAGTCTATATTTTTCTCATGGCCATTCGGATTTTATTTACTTTAAAAATCCTTTTACTTATATATATATATATAAACCATTGTAGTTTTTAATGGTTTCTGGCGCTGCTTTTCTAAAAATTTGATTTTGATATAACTCAAAATCTATACGACGAAATCCAGATTTTTCTCTTTCATTAGAAAACTATTGTTCAACCGGTCCCGACGGTTCTTGTTTCACAGAATTCCGACTTCAATTGAGTTATGTATACTAAATTGAAGTTCGAATCGCCAATTTACGAACTGCCGCGCTACGGCGAGCTTGTTTTAATTATATTTATAAACATAAACATTTTAACTTTGTTTATAATAAATTCAACTCCATTCTGATATATTTTCAATATATATCAAATCCATTTCATAATATTCCCGATCTATTTCACTTCTAATATTCAAATCATATATATTTACAATATTCAAATTCCATTTGAATCTCTTTATTCAAACTCTATATTTGAATTTCCTTCTATTCAATTTCTATTTGAATTTCTTCTATTCAAATTCCTATTTCAATTCCTTATCTTCAGATTCTATTTGCATTTCTTATCTTCAATTTCTATTTGAATTCCTTTATTCAAAATCCATTTCAAATCCCTTATTCAAATTCCATTTGAAATCCTTTATTCAATTTCTATTTAAATTCCTTTGTTCAATTTCTATTTAACCAAATTCCATTTGAATCTCTTATATTCAAATCTCTATTTGACTTTTCTTTATTCAAATCCATTTGAATTCCTTTGAATTCAAATTCCATTTCAATTTTTCTTATACAATTTCTATTTGAGTTTTCTTTATTCAAACTCATTTGAATTCCTTTGAATTCAAATTCTATTTCACTTCTATTTGAATTATATATATATTCAAATTCCTTTAATTTACTTCTATTTGAAATCTATATTCCAATTCTCATTTCAAAAATTCCTTTGAAGTAATATAAATATATACATATATTTATATCTATCCCAAATTCAAAACATTTGAATTTTCAAACAACTTGTTTTCTTTTCAAACAAATTTCCATCAAAAACTTTTCTAAGGCAGCAATTCATCACTTAGAAACTCGAAAATGAACACTGATGATGTTGCGATCATCAGCAGAATTATTTCCCAGCCACTGATGAGAGTTTAGTGCTATATTTCTTTCAAACTCCATTTATAAAAATATTTTCCAAACTCCCAGGATTTTAAATTCTGAATTCTGGTTGGAATTCAATTTCAATTTATCTCATTTGTATATTTGATTTCATATGCAAATTCCATTGGTTATATATATAACTATTTCTGTTTTATAATCTAATTTGATTATATTCCTAACAATCAACTTAACTATTTAAAAACAATATCGTGTCCAATCTTCTGTTCAAGTGTTTATAAATTCCTATCGACTTCGTGGCGTCCCACGATTCGACCAAAATTTACAATCCACTCAACAGACTAGTCAACACAATATAAAACAGTTTTTATATCAAATAACAAGTACGCTCTCTCGTATATATATACACTCAACTCATTCTAGGACACTACTGATCCTATCTCTAATGAGCACATTTCCACACAGCCTAGGTATTCGCTCAACCTAAGCTCTGATACCAACTGTAATGACCCAGATTTCCATAACATCAGAGTTGACTATATACATCATACGTCCAACCCAAATATCACGAAAATACGAGACATTCTTTTAGAAGAAAGAGGTAGAAGAAGAACATAAATAACAACACAGAATCTCACATCGCAGCGGAATAAAATATAATATATCACATCTTTGAAATACAAACTCTTAACTGTATAACATACACTTATCAGAGTACAACACTTACAACATAGCGGAACTAACTATAGCTATATGATCCTGAAGCCTCCTGCTCCAAGCTCTTCCAGTATATCTGTAAATTCCCGACTACTTGACTGCCCGTACAAATTTAGGCACCCAAGAGTTTAGGGAAAACAACAAAGTAAACTCCGGGTCAGTCATGGGACTGGTATGAGTAAACAGTTTAAAACAGTTTCGGAAAAGCTAAATGATATCTCATAAGACCACGCCGTATAACACGGAACGGGTTTTTCGCTTATGAGAATCCAAACACTTGACTTATCTTTATATTAAAACTCTTTTGATATTATAATAATGTCTAAATCAAGTAAATAACAATCTAGTGGAACGTTTGCATCTCACGTTCCACATATATATACAATCATAAACCGCAAGCACGTATTGGGTATTTGATTTCCTTCTATGACAAGGTATGGAACCACCTTCCGCAGGTATATCTCTAGAGGAGAATACACCGAGTTCAACAAGAACATCTTGCAACTCAGCCACACATGACCGACCACTCATTTCGCTAGAGTGTATCGAATGTATATCACCAACGATTGGGATCAGCAACCGTTTCCCGAATGGGTCAGCATCGACAATAGATTTTTAGAAGTAAATGAAACTCTAGATCAGGTGATTATACACCCTAATAGGTGCGACCTACATAGCCATGCTGCTTGCCCGATTTCTGTCATTTACCGGTTGATGAGGCTAGAAGCTACGCTTTATCATCACACCAGATTCACTTCGAAAGTCACATCGTCAAATCCATCAAATCACCGATTGACGTCCTCAACAGTACATTACGTGTTAGCTAAAGAAGTTTCATTCTCCGCTTCCACTCCTGGTACAGTTGAAGAAATCAATGTACGTGACCATTCTGGAAATACTCTGTTAGACATTCATCCATACAAGTCACCCAGGAACAGGATGAACTGAAGGCACTATTTCTATTTATAGAAAAAGTCCTTGCACTCTACTCCGTCTTCGATTATCTTTATATAATCTGATTCGCACACTACTGCCAATACGGAGTGGTTCTTCGGATAATAATCCAACCGGTCTCTCCATATTGACAACGATGGTCAAAACTTCGATAGTCTGTGATTTAACTATCGAATAAAAACAAGTGTTTCGATAGTCGATGATTTAACTATCGAATAAAACAAGTGTTCATCCAAACATCCAACAATCACCGAGCCTTTAATTAATATTCCATTAATTAAATCTCTTCTCTATTTCTTTATCAATATTTGTTAACCAAATATTTTCAATAACCATATTGGCCTTATACGTTATTTGGAAAACATTTCCATATATCGCCTTCTTTTACTTTCTAGCTTTTAGAAATTATCTTTTATTTATAATTGGAAAACACTTCAATTACTTATCTCTTTTCCGACTCGTTTATTTTTATATTTAGGAAACGTTCATTATTCTATTTCCAAGCTTTGCACATATTTGGGTTAAAACAGATGTTGTGTAAAACATCGTTACGACAACCCAAATACAGTATTTAACTAATTCTTGTTCCACATTGATCTTCGAGCCTGAATCTTGCTACTTATCGGTATATCATGAAATCAACCAAGTTGGGGTATAATTACCTCTCAGACCTTGACTGAATAACATTTAACGTCAAAACAGACAAGACTACTTACTCGAATAATCAATACCATACAACTGATTATTCACTTTTAAACACATATACACTTCCTCTTTTTGTTCCTACTAGATTTTATTCTTATACTTCCTTTTTGATTATACTATTCTATTTCTAAGTTCGTTTCCTTATCGACTTCTATATAACTTGATATGTTGATTTCTAACTATCAAATTATCTTAAAAATATTCTATCTCCTTAAATTCCCGGAAAAATTCGCCATAACCTCCTTTGTACCGGGAGCATCGGGAAATTTCAAATAGCTTTCCCGGTCCTTCTCATCTCAAAAAGAAAAAGAAAAAGCCAAGCGGCTAGCCGATACGGCGCATAAAATCTCATATATGAATTAAATACGTACCTTTTTGTCGGGCATTCTATTTATTTCACTTCTATACTTTATTCCATACCTGTCTCCAGTATATTTATGCCTGCTCAATCTATTTTAACTCAATTTGTTAATTAAATCTGTTACTTAACTTTTCAGTCTATTTCACCATCATATTTGAACATGACATGTTCAAATATATTTTAACCTACATATTAACAAATTCTAATTATACTCATACTCTCATTTCCTTATCGACTTCTCATTCAAATTCCAATTCAATTCTATTTGAATTCTCTTTATTTAAACTTCATTTGAATTCAATTTTCAAATTCTATAGTTTAAAGTCCATTTGAATTCCATATTCGAATTCTATAGTTTAAAGTCCATTTGAATTCCATATTCAAAATCTATAGTTTAAAGTCCATTTGAATTCCATATTCAAAATCTATAGTTTAAAGTCCATTTGAATTCCATATTCAAAATCTATATTCAAAGTCTATTTGAATTCCATATTCAAAATATATATTCAAAGTCTATTTGAATTCCATATTCAAAATCTATATTCAAAGTCTATTTGAATTCCATATTCAAAATCTATATTCAAAGTCTATTTGAATTCCATATTCAAAATCTATATTCAAAGTCTATATTCAAAGTCTATTTGAATTCCATATTCAAAATCTATATTCAAAGTCTATTTGAATATCTCTGCATTATTTATAAACAACGTTTATAACCTCAATTCAAATCCCATATCTAAATTTAAAAACAACGTTTATAAATTCAATACTCGTTTTATATACCTTCAAAACAAGTAAATACTTTCTATAGTTCATTAAAAATTCAAATTCTATTTATAAAAATAGAATTCCCTTTTTAAATATCAAATACCCTTTTCGATATTTTTATAAATCCATATTCAAATCGTTTTGATATATTAAATAATCAAATCAACCAATTTTCAGTCATTTGATTTTCTACACATCATATATGAATATATATGAAATCAAACAAACAACAAACAGTTAATATATTTTTGAGGAATCCAGTTGGATTCCTCCAACCTGTTTTCCTGCATCCACAGATGTTAGTCAACATAGTAATACCCATCCTGCTTCGAGGTAGGATATCGCGGTATGAAGGTCATCCACTAATCATAGCGTGGGGCGTATAGGGTAATCATCCGCTATGGTACCGCGGGCATCCGCTAATGAAACTGCGGGAATCCAACCAATCATCAACCCAATATATATATAATAGCCCTAAATAACTAATATATATTTTAAAACAATCAGACTAAACAACATTCAAACAAGCAACAACAATTATTTTTAATGATGTAAAAATAATTCTAAACAAACAGGTGAGTGAGATTTACTCACCGGTTTTATTTTACTTGTTGAATATCCATTCTGATTCCATACAATCTCGTCTATCATTGACTTGAATTTGTTTCAACTTAATTCATCTCGAATGAATTACGCCTATGATCATATGATTTATAAATCAATTAAAAGATTATTTGTGTAAATTAATTTTAACATAAATTAATTTAATTATCCTATGAATTTAAATTCGGTGAAATATATACCTTTCGGTTCTGTAGATTACTTGACCGACTACGAAGCGACTTCAAAAAGAACCACTTCACTCGGCCAGAAATAATGCTCCATTCTCTAAGGCATTCCGTCGAACACATTATTGTCATCAACACTTCAATGCCACAAAACCCTTCAGTCACCGCTTACTACTGTCGACCTCTCAGCGTTCAGCTACAGAGCTCCCTCAGACGTCCCGCAACTCCACGACGTCCTCAACACACAGTTCGAATCCACATACATCGCACCCCATTCAGAATTTCCGGCGACCTTCCTAGTTCAACAACTAGTAACTCGAACGCCTCAGAACCATTTGAAACCGTGACCTACGATCAGCTCGACCCCTCCTTGAAATCGCGACACCCAACCAAGCACCCAGATCGACTTTACATCCGTTATCGCACCCTAAAGAAACCCCAAACTCAAACAGTCTGAACTCTATCCTAATCGCGATGTCCAGACCTAGAACCAATGAACTCGCGATCGAACCTGGATCGAGTTCAGAGAACTTGCAATGGTGAATCGAACGAGGAGACAAAATTTTCATTTTGATTTCAAAAGCACGAGCGACCCCTTTTCTGCTGAAGCTTCGAATTATTTTTGAGGCATGGAGGGGCTTTTAATTTCGATCGTAAGGAACTGAGGATGAAAGGCACGGCTTTTATGAAGAAAGTTGTGGACTAAAGGAAGGCACGGGTTTCTTTTCATTTGTGGTAATAAAGGAAAGCAGGGGTTTAGTTTTAGTTAGTGAATGGTGGAATAAACAAGGCCACAACTTTATTTTATTTCATTTGAACCAATGTCCTTAAATTAAAATGCCCATGATGCCGAACTCCTTTCTAAACCCAACAACGGTCAATTCTAGGGTAAAACCACTATTCTGAACCCACTGGGATAAGTATCAAAGTCCAGTTTGATCATCTGTGAAAGATATAAATTTAAATTGATATAATTTAAATTTCAAACTATTTATTCTCCTTGAAAATAAATAAATATTATTACCGTTATAAATTTCAATATTAATTATTTGAACTGTTTTCAATTCAAATTATAATTTAAATTCAACTAAATCCATTTTCGTATTCTGTTATTTTAATATATTCGATATTAAATCGAAATTGATTGTTAAATTGATAACTCCCTCTGAAAAATTGATTTATTTACTTAACTTAATATTTAAATACATATTAAATATTTAAAATTAACCCCTAAGAGTCCGGGTCATTACACATAGTTATTCAGGATGAGTTGCCATCTCGTACGACTGCTAGCGTAATTCGCAGGTGTAATAACCCGGAAATTCTGAGCCAGTTTAAAATTTTTATTTTTGGCAATTTTAGCGAATTTTGAACATTTAAAATGAATTATTTTAAATAATTTCGACGAGGAATTTATTTTAAATATAATTCAAACGTATATATTATATACGTCGTCATTAGAATATAAATATTTATATATAATTATAAATAGAATTGAAAATGGCGCGATAGTTCGATAATTCGATTTCAAACTTCAATTGAATGTACCGGTGCAAAGCAATCCGGATTTTAGTGAAACCAAAAACATTAGGATCTAATTGATGATATCCTTCCAACGAATCCGACAAATCAAAATTTCATAGCGGGGATCAAAAGATATGTCCAGTTGAAAATTCTGAATAGTCGCTATGGAATTCAGGCCCTTAAAAATGGACATTTTGCAAACGACCTCGGATTTCGACGAAACCACTTTTGTTGGGTCCGTGATGTTAAATTATTGCTAGGTTTCAAATTTCATAATTTTTCGAATCAATGTGTGAGCGTGGCAAAGGAAAACGCGTTTGACCAGTTTTAGTTGATTTTAATCGACTGGAAATTGGCCATTTTTCATACGGCCTCAGAATTCGGCGAAACTAGTTTTATTAGGACCATATCGTCAATACGAAGCTAGAAAATATTTTTCTGGAATTTTTAGAGTTAGTATGTGACCCCGGTAATTTGAAATGTACGTTTAAAATTCAATATAGTGATTTGAATGTAAATTTAACGGAAACTTATTGTAACACCCGAATCAGCCTACGATACATATCCCATTGTGTTCGGAATGGGGGTAAAACACTGTAGACGACAGTCAGTGGGCTCAATTTCGAGTTCGAATTTTAAAGTACCCTTTTGGGAATTAAAATAATAAAAAAAATATATAAATTTTCAATTAAACACCCCCTCCTTTCTCCTTAGCTAAGTCAACCCCCCCGTTTCAGTTCTTCGATCCAAATGAAAAATGAAAAAAAACCCTAACTAAACCCGTCGCCCCCCCCCCCCTGACCGACGCACCTAGCTCCGCCCCTCCGACAAGCTGCTCCTCTCTCCTCCTCCAAACACGAAGACCCTCGATCGAAACCCACGACCCACTCCCACATCGGCTCCGCCACTGACGCAGGGACAACCGCAAACCCCCCCAGCTTCTCCCTCCTTCGCCTGCTCACAAGGATCGAACCCCGATGCCCAGTTCGCCGAGAATCGCGCGCCTCCTCCCCCTTTTGATTCACAGTAAGTTTTTTGATTTTTTTTTTGTGTTAATAAAAAAAATAAGAAGAAGAAAACTGTTTTCTTATTTATTTATATATATGTGTTGAGAACATTGATTTTTATCGAAATAAAGAGGGGATTTTTATCGAAACAAAGAGATGATTTTTCTTTGTAAAAAGGTTTGGTTTTTCTTTATAAACGGATTTGACTTTTAAATCGTATAAAGATATGATTTTTTTTTACTCGAACAAAAGAAATCATTTTATTTAAAGAAAGGAGAAAATAAACATGGTTTTGAAAGGAGAAAATAAACCTTGTTTAGAAAGGGAATACACTTTGTTTAGAAAAGAAAATTTTATTTTGTTTTAGAAAACAAAATATAATGATAAGATTTTTATAAAGGAAAAGATGAAATTTTTGTAACAACCCGCCATTTCGACCGTGCCGAATGGACAAAAACATGTCAACTCAAACCGTCTAAAACGACAGATTGTTATTAGCTTCTGAGGTAAATAGAATACATCACAGAATCACAGATCACAAACACAGATACAGAACAATATAATATCTCACAGCGGAAATTTACAATACAATAGTAGTTCATGAAGTTTTATCAGAGTTTATATAAATAATACAGCGGAAGTCTAATACAATAAATAACTGATAAAATTAGAAACAGAATGACAGAAATAACTGGATGACTGGAACAACAGATCAACAGGTAGATATAGGTGAGCAAAATCCAATATAAGCTCCAAACTCCAAAGGTGAATCTCGAAAACTGATATACTCGATCTGACCCGAGCAATAATGCAAAACAAAACAACTCGGATCAGGACTAACATTCTCATAGAAGTAAATCAACTCAAATGAAATGTTCGATGAAATGCAATCAGTAACTTAGAGGATGTTTGGGATCACCATCCTCTAAGGATCCATCAAACTAATACTATATAGTATAATACGCTATATACAATAGTGTCTATCAATAAAGTAAAGTATCAAAATAGCGTAAGCGGGATTACCATGATTACCCTTACACTGTTTATATATTCCCATAGTATATACAGTACCGTAATTCCTCCGTAAACTGGAGGTTGATCAGAGGGCACTCTATATAAAACGGTACAAAACAAAGTCGTAGTGGGATCGTATAAGGCATGTGACAAGGCACGCAAGGAATGCCAGGGTGGATTCACCGTTTGCAGAGCCGGACTGGTGGTAACGCAAAGTAGCAACTACCGCCCACCTCGATACACACTCTCATAATCAAAAGAGCCCAAATCGAATCTCAATAGTAATAGAATAATATCGAAGAAGTGTGCTCGATAAGAGGTATGACCTCACTTGGTCCGTGCGTAGCTCCTGTTTTAGCCACATCAAGCTGACTCAAGGTAGTCAGGGTCTCGTAATTAATATGAAATACAAAAAAACGGAGTCGTTCGCCAAATTATCCCCTTCATTCTGGAACTCCACCGCGTACACAGTTGTTAAAGTGGTTTTCGGTATTGGCAGAGAGTATGACAATAGCCGATCCCGGTCTCTTTAACAACCAATCGTTTACATTTTTCACACCGTGGTCATTATTTTATAAATCATTTTATAAAATAGTTTATACGAGTTCTCATATTCGAATCTGAAATCAAATTTAAATATCTAACTTCGATTATATTCAATTTTGGAAAATACTCACGAGAATCGCTCAAATCAAATCGATTTAAACCATATCGAAAAGATTTCTGAATATAGTATAAGCAAATACTATACTATTTAACTTCGATTTATACAAGTTTCCGACAAAAATCGCATAACAACTTTCAAATCCCAAATCGACTTATATTTAAGTTATACCTTAAATATCTCAATTTTCGATTAAATCGATATCAAAACCTTTAACTTCGATTATAATTATTGGTTCGGCTTATATTCGCAAAAATTCAAGTTCGAAATAATTCAAATAAATCAAAATTTTCCTTTATAAGAAATCGCTTCAAGTCGATTCATTTAAATCCAACATTTTGGTTCGAATTCGAATATACGACTCAAGTCAAAAATTACATTTAATTCAGGTCATATAGTTCAAAATTTAAAACAATTCAATTTCAATTTCATATCAATTATAAATTTCAATTTAAACATCAATTTACGTAATTCAAATTCATTTTTCAATATTTAATCATTCAAATTCGCATTCAGTTGATTTAAAATCAAATTCATTCCTTAATTTGGAAATTCACTTTTAAAAAAACAAATTCACATTTCAAGTTCATCTCTTATAGTTTAAATCAATTCGAATTCAAATTTATTTCATACTTTTACCCATCTTGAGTTTATTATTAAAGTAATAAAATATATTTAATTTTTTTTTTGAAAATAGATATGTATATATATAAGATTAAAATAATATAAAAATAGATTTAAAGAAATATTTATTATAATAAAACAAAATTAAAATACTTATAAGATTAAATTATATGGTTTAAAATAGATAAAATTATAAGTAAAATCTTAAACAAACATTTAAATCTATATTTACTCATAAAACCATTTCAAACATATAATTTAAATTTTATAAAATCTAAGTTTAAAATCTTTAGAATATAAAATCTTGAATTAATATAAATTTGAATTTCTCAAATCAGTTAACTTCGAAAACATGACCAACAGTGTCCGTATATAGTTTTCTACCCTATGGTCAAGTAATACGGATATTTATCATTTCAATCCGCGATTTATAAAATTTCAACGGGTCTATCATTTCAACCCGCGATCCAAAATTCATTAAAAATCGTTCAGGTCTATCATTTCAACCCATAACGATTTTTCCCTATTCTAATGTTCGTTCGGGTATGTATCATTTCAACCCTTAGTGATTTTACTAAAACTAGGGTATCAACAACAATCACATAGCATCAATCACAGTATATTTATCATCAGTGTAACTACATGTCATATGAATATATCGTGTCACATATGAAATGTGCATACATATATTGTAATGGCCCTAGGCTTTGCAACCATCAGGCAGTGGGCTAACCTCTCACATATGAAATGTGCATACATATCAAATCAAACAATTTCTACCAACAATCCTATACATTTCATATAACAGTTCATTATTGATCTAGCATCCATGAAAAATGTGAGCCGGGTGTGAGATAAACTCACCTTTCGTGGCATGAAATGGAGACGACAACAATTGGATATGAAATAAAATGGCTTCGTCTAAGCACGACATAAATTCTCGTGACCAAATAAGATGAGAAGCACCACTAATAGCAACTCAAGATCAAAGCAGCAAAGAAATGAGAACACGAACAGACACATAAATAAAATGAAGAAATCCAATGGAGACTACGTCGAACAATCCCGGCTACGAGATCGGTCAAACACGACAACCTTGAATTAAATCAGCGACAACTCGGACAAAAGTAGCAAAACCAATCCCCTTATCCTTGTCCTTCGAATAGCAAAGCCAAAGACAAGATAACTGGGCCAATGATTCACCAAATCCTCGGCAGACAAACACAAGTCCCTGCTTAAATTGGTATGGCCAAAACAAACTTCATATTCTCGGACTTCTTCTTCTTCTTTTTTTTTTTTTTTTTTTGATGGCCGAATATGAAGTAGCAAAGGAGAGAAGTAACGAGAAAGGGTGATGCATGTACAGGCGTTGGGTTTGCATGGATGTCCATGCGTTCACCTTTCTCTTTTTTTTTACCTCATTCTTTTTGCGTGATCAGCAGATCTGGTGGGCGGAGCTATAGATCGGCATCTGTTTGAGGCGAGGGATGGCGAAGAATTGTTTTAGAGAGATGAAGATGAGAAACGGCTTTTTAATATACAATATAATAATGTAAAGGCTGTTGCAAGGAGAAAACAAAGTGAGAAAAATAAAATATGGCTGTTGTACATTTGGAATGACGGTTCATATATATATACACATCATACAGAAAAGTTTGAACGAGTTTTGCTTCGGAAACAAGGGATGCGGAAGAAAGAAAGCACCCAGTCTCGTTTCACATGTTTCGAGAAAAATGGAGATACAGATTTGAATTTTTAAAAGTAAAAAGTTTTTTTTTCTTCATATATATATATATGAAACCTGCTGAACAAATGGTCGGTTAAAACAACCAACGTTTCAAAAGAAGTAACACATAGATGTATGCGTATTAGCTATGGATGGAAATTTGCTTGCAAAGTTTCATTTCATGAAAGGACAAGGATATCAAAGTAAGATTTAAACAAATGGTTTGCATGAGACAAGGACGTGAAAATTTGATGTAGAAGAAAAACAAATGTGGGAAGAAAGAATGTAGGGTAGATAAAGGGACGTATGCATGCAAAATTGAATATGTCTTACATGAAGAAATGTGTCCATTTAGACGCTTTTGGAAACAGAAAATTAAACGGGTGGTTTGATAACATAAAAGAACGTGTTTTGCAGATCCAAAACGGCTAGAAAAGTATGTAAGATCGGAAAAGGGACACATCGAACTCGGATGGCTCTGTTTCAAAAATGAATAGTGCAAGCTTTTTCGCAATTACAGCGCGAACCGAACACCGAAACTGACAAATGAATATATTGCGGAAATCAGCGCGAGGAGACGGACACAGCGGTATAAAATTTGCAGTGCTAGGATGCTCCGTTCAAAAACGCGTTACAGGCCCCCTTGACGTAAAAATGCGGACGGAAAACGGAGGTCAAAACGTCCTATTTTCGCGAAACGAATTTCGCCGTCGGATTCGTGACAACGAATAGAATATTTTTCGAGTTTGTCCGAACTGGTTTTGGAGAAATTTTTAAATCGCTAAAATTTGGTCTGTTACGCGCAGCTTTGCACTGAAAATTGCGCGATCGACAAACATTCAAATTTTCCGATGGAATTTTCACTACTGCTATATCTCACTGTACGTAATTCAAATTCTAAATTCCCACTACGAGAAGCCATAGAATATTTTCAAAATAAAAATATAGATTTAAATTAGGATTTATATCGTTAAAAATAATGGGTTGTTACAGTCTCCCCTACTCAAAACTTTTCGTCCCCGAAAAGGAACGAGACATAAAACAGTAATTAAATTATTTAATATATTTAAATCAATTGTTCATATTTATTATCATATTATATATATAATTTGAAAATACATGTATATGTCAAAAGTTAACAAACATTTCAAAATAGTTTCAAGTATCCACTCGACGCCTCGATTGGCAATATATACACATCCCACTTTCAAAACCCGAAAATAGATATCGATGATGCTGCAGTCATCACCAGAATCATTTTCAAGCGACTAGAGTGTGACTCTATATCAATCTAATACGTATAGGATTTTACATATACGTTGATCAGACGTATACACCAAATCGCTAACTATTCGATAGGCCAATTGTAGCGTCAAATAATTACTCAAAACATCTTTCTATATTTAAACATAATATATACCAAAATTTTAGAATTGTATATTTCAAATCATTAAAAATAAGTAAGGGAATATTATATCTCTCCTCACTCGTTTATTTATTAAAATTCAACTACAATTCTTGATCATATACAACAATATTATTATTGAATCAAATATATAACTAAATTATTCTATCAAGATAAAATTAATTTCTTACAAAATATACATCTTAAATCTCATATAAAATATATGGTTTAAAATAATCTGAAAGTATAAAAATAAAATCTTTACAAAATATTGGTATTCCCAAAACATAAGGTTATTTACAAATATATATCTTCCACAAATATATAAAAATTTCATATTATAAGAAAATATCATATTATAATATTTTTCAAAATACTAATTTCAAACCAATATTGAATAGGAATGAACTAGCTAGAAGACATTAACTCCCCCTCTAATCCTTACCTTGTTAGGGACAAGGATACGTCATAGAACTCGAGTAAAGGCTGAACAAACGAAAGAAGCTAATCAAAGAGGATCAACGAAGCGAAAAGGATTCAAAGGGAAAATTTCAGAAAAAGATTAACAAAATTTATATCCAAAATATTTGTTAAAACATTTTTAAAACCAGTTTAAAACTATTTATAAATTCAAAATACGCTCTCTCTCTCAAGAAGGATTCTGCGACAAATTCCACACCTTCTAGGGTATCGCTACCCTATCTCTAATGAGCTTTTACCCCATAAGCTAAAGCTTTGATAAAACCAAAGCTCTGATACCAAATGTAACGACCCGCCATTTCGACCGTGCCGAATGGACAAAAACATGTCAACTCAAACCGTCTAAAACGACAGATTGTTATTAGCTTCTGAGGTAAATAGAATACATCACAGAATCACAGATCACAAACACAGATACAGAACAATATAATATCTCACAGCGGAAATTTACAATACAATAGTAGTTCATCAAGTTTTATCAGAGTTTATATAAATAATACAGCGGAAGTCTAATACAATAAATAACTGATAAAAATTAGAAACAGAATGACAGAAATAACTGGATGACTGGAACAACAGATCAACAGGTAGATATAGGTGAGCAAAATCCAATATAAGCTCCAAACTCCAAAGGTGAATCTCGAAAACTGATATACTCGATCTGACCCGAGCAATAATGCAAAACAAAACAACTCGGATCAGGACTAACATTCTCATAGAAGTAAATCAACTCAAATGAAATTTCGATGAAATGCAATCAGTAACTTAGAGGATGTTTGGGATCACCATCCTCTAAGGATCCGTCAAACTAATACTATATAGTATAATACGCTATATACAATACTGTCTATCAATAAAGTAAAGTATCAAAATAGCGTAAGCGGGATTACCATGATTACCCTTACACTGTTTATATATTCCCATAGTATATACAGTACCGTAATTCCTCCGTAAACTGGAGGTTGATCAGAGGGCACTCCATATAAAACGGTACAAAACAAAGTCGTAGTGGGATCGTATAAGGCATGTGACAAGGCACGCAAGGAATGCCAGGGTGGATTCACCGTTTGCAGAGCCGGACTGGTGGTAACGCATAGTAGCAACTACCGCCCACCTCGATACACACTCTCATAATCAAAAGAGTCCAAATCGAATCTCAATAGTAATAGAATAATATCGAAGAAGTGTGCTCGATAAGAGGTATGACCTCACTTGGTCCGTGCGTAGCTCCTGTTTTAGCCACATCAAGCTGACTCAAGGTAGTCAGGGTCTCGTAATTAATATGAAATACAAAAAAACGGAGTCGTTCGCCAAATTATCCCCTTCATTCTGGAACTCCACCGCGTACACAGTTGTTAAAGTGGTTTTCGGTATCGGCAGAGAGTATGACAATAGCCGATCCCGGTCTCTTTAACAACCAATCGTTTACATTTTTCACACCGTGGTCATTATTTTATAAATCATTTTATAAAATAGTTTATACGAGTTCTCATATTCGAATCTGAAATCAAATTTAAATATCTAACTTCGATTATATTCAATTTTGGAAAATACTCACGAGAATCGCTCAAATCAAATCGATTTAAACCATATCGAAAAGATTTCTGAATATAGTATAAGCAAATACTATACTATTTAACTTCGATTTATACAAGTTTCCGACAAAAATCGCATAACAACTTTCAAATCCCAAATCGACTTATATTTAAGTTATACCTTAAATATCTCAATTTTCGATTAAATCGATATCAAAACCTTTAACTTCGATTATAATTTTTGGTTCGGCTTATATTCGCAAAAATTCAAGTTCGAAATAATTCAAATAAATCAAAATTTTCCTTTATAAGAAATCGCTTCAAGTCGATTCATTTAAATCCAACATTTTGGTTCGAATTCGAATATACGACTCAAGTCAAAAATTACATTTCAATTTAAACAAATTATAACGTACTTTATAATTCAGGTCATATAGTTCAAAATTTAAAACAATTCAATTTCAATTTCATATCAATTATAAATTTCAATTTAAACATCAATTTACGTAATTCAAATTCATTTTTCAATATTTAATCATTCAAATTCGCATTCAGTTGATTTAAAATCAAATTCATTCCTTAATTTGGAAATTCACTTTCAAAAAAACAAATTTCACATTTCAAGTTCATCTCTTATAGTTTAAATCAATTCGAATTCAAATTTATTTCATACTTTTACCCATCTTGAGTTTATTATTAAAGTAATAAAATATATTTAATTTTTTTTATTGAAAATAGATATGTATATATATATAAGATTAAAATAATATAAAAATAGATTTAAAGAAATATTTATTATAATAAAACAAAATTAAAATACTTATAAGAATAGATTATATGGTTTAAAATAGATAAAATTATAAGTAAAATCTTAAACAAACATTTAAATCTATATTTACTCATAAAACCATTTCAAACATATAATTTAAATTTTATAAAATCTAAGTTTAAAATCTTTAGAATATAAAATCTTGAATTAATATAAATTTGAATTTCTCAAATCAGTTAACTTCGAAAACATGACCAACAGTGTCTGTATATAGTTTTCTACCATATGGTCAAGTAATACGGATATTTATCATTTCAATCCGCGATTTATAAAATTTCAACGGGTCTATCATTTCAACTCGCGATCCCAAATTCATTAAAAATCGTTCAGGTCTATCATTTCAACCCATAACGATTTTCCGCTATTCTAATGTTCGTTCGGGTATGTATCATTTCAACCCTTAGTGATTTTACTAAAACTAGGGTATCAACAACAATCACATAGCATCAATCACAGTATATATATCATCAGTGTAACTACATGTCATATGAATATATCGTGTCACATATGAAATGTGCATACATATATTGTAATGGCCCTAGGCTTTGCAACCATCAGGCAGTGGGCTAACCTCTCACATATGAAATGTGCATACATATCAAATCAAACAATTTCTACCAACAATCCTGTACATTTCATATAACAGTTCATTATTGATCTAGCATCCATGAAAAATGTGAGCCGGGTGTGAGATAAACTCGTGGCATGAAATGGAGACGACAACAATTGGATATGAAATAAAATGGCTTCGTCTAAGCACGACATAAATTCTCGCGACCAAATAAGATGAGAAGCACCACTAATAGCAACTCATGATCAAAGCAGCAAAGAAATGAGAACACGAACAGACACATAAATAAAATGAAGAAATCCAATGGAGACTACGTCGAACAATCCCGGCTACGAGATCGGTCAAACACGACAACCTTGAATTAAATCAGCGACAACTCGGACAAAAGTAGCAAAACCAATCCCCTTATCCTTGTCCTTCGAATAGCAAAGCCAAAGACAAGATAACTGGGCCAATGATTCACCAAATCCTCGGCAGACAAACACAAGTCCCTGCTTAAATTGGTATGGCCAAAAAAAACTTCATATTCTCGGACTTCTTCTTCTTCTTCTTTTTTTTTTTTTTGATGGCCGAATATGAAGTAGCAAAGGAGAGAAGTAACGAGAAAGGGTGATGCATGTACAGGCGTTGGGTTTGCATGGATGTCCATGCGTTCACCTTTCTCTTTTTTTTTTACCTCATTCTTTTTGCGTGATCAGCAGATCTGGTGGGCGGAGCTATAGATCGGCATCTGTTTGAGGCGAGGGATGGCGAAGAATTGTTTTAGAGAGATGAAGATGAGAAACGGCTTTTTAATATACAATATAATAATGTAAAGGCTGTTGCAAGGAGAAAACAAAGTGAGAAAAATAAAATATGGCTGTTGTACATTTGGAATGACGGTTCATATATATATACACATCATACAGAAAAGTTTGAACGAGTTTTGCTTCGGAAACAAGGGATGCGGAAGAAAGAAAGCACCCTGTCTCGTTTCACATGTTTCGAGAAAAATGGAGATACGGATTTGAATTTTTAAAAGTAAAAAGTTTTTTTTTCTTCATATATATATATATATATGAAACCTGCTGAACAAATGGTCGGTTAAAACAACCAACGTTTCAAAAGAAGTAACACATAGATGTATGCGTATTAGCTATGGATGGAAATTTGCTTGCAAAGTTTCATTTCATGAAAGGACAAGGATAACAAAGTAAGATTTAAACAAATGGTTTGCATGAGACAAGGACGTGAAAATTTGATGTAGAAGAAAAACAAATGTGGGAAGAAAGAATGTAGGGTAGATAAAGGGACGTATGCATGCAAAATTGAATATGTCTTACATGAAGAAATGTGTCCATTTAGACGCTTTTGGAAACAGAAAATTAAACGGGTGGTTTAATAACATAAAAGAACGTGTTTTGCAGATCCAAAACGGCTAGAAAAGTATGTAAGATCGGAAAAGGGACACATCGAACTCGGATGGCTCTGTTTCAAAAATGAACAGTGCAAGCTTTTTCGCAATTACAGCGCGAACCGAACACCGAAACTGACAAATGAATATATTGCGGAAATCAGCGCGAGGAGACGGACACAGCGGTATAAAATTTGCAGTGCCAGGATGCTCCGTTCAAAAACGTGTTACAGGCCCCCTTGACGTAAAAATGCGGACGGAAAACGGAGGTCAAACGTCCTATTTTCGCGAAACGAATTTCGCCGTCGGATTCGTGACAACGAATAGAATATTTTTCGTGTTTGTCCGAACTGGTTTTGGAGAAATTTTTAAATCGCTAAAATTTGGTCTGTTACGCGCAGCTTTGCACTGAAAATTGCGCGATCGACAAACATTCAAATTTTCCGATGGAATTTTCACTACGGCTATATCTCACTGTACGTAATTCAAATTCTAAATTCCCACGACGAGAAGCCATAGAATATTTTCAAAATAAAAATATAGATTTAAATTAGGATTTAAATCGTTAAAAATAATGGGTTGTTACAATTTTAATAATTAAAAATATGATTTTTATATTTTTAAAGTATTAAAAATATAGTCTTTACTATATATATGATGTAAAAATATGATTTTTGTTTATGTAGAGGATTTAAAATATAATTTTTACATGATAGGAAAATTAAAAATATCATCTTTATATGTGTAGAAAAATAAAAATGTGATTTTTATAATGATATTTTTGAAAAGGCGAAATCTATATTTTTGAAAAGGCGGAATCTATATTTTTGAAAAGGCGGAATCTATGTTTTTGAAAAGGCGGAATCTATGTTTTTGAAAAGGCGAAATTTATATTTTTGAAAAGGCGGAATCTATATTTTTGAAAAGGCGAAATCTTTATTTTTGAAAAGGCGGAACCTTTATATACTGAATAGCATAGTAAAAATTCGATTTTTATATATTGAATTACATAGTAAAAATTCGATTTTTTTTATTGAATAGCGAAGTAAAAATTCGATTTTTACGTATTTAGTGTCTACAGCAACGAAGATGACAAAAATGCGATTACCATGAAGATTTCTATAAATGAAGAGTCAAGATGATTGGATAGCTATTGGTGAGAATTTCTCACCTTTCAATTTCATTTTCTAGTTATATATATACTAGGATGCAGACGGTGCTTAGTAGCACCCGACACAATCGTCCACAGACCATGGACTTGTTTGTTTGATTGCATAGATTAGTTGGATTATTTGATTGAAATTGAATTGTTTGGTGAAATGAATGGATTTGATTGATGTGTGAATGGCGTGGGCCTTCACTAGACCGGGGATAAGGCTAGGCCTTGTCATGTATCTAGTATCGTGCTGTTATGCCGCCGAAATTTTCTAAAATAAGTTAGAAAATAAAAATATCATTTTATTTAAAGAATGAACTGAATAAAATATCATTTTATTTAAAGAATGAACTGAATAGAATTTCATATGTTAAAATAAAATGTTTTATCGTTAAAAATATAATTTTTAACGTGAATATGAATATAGTGAATGTGAATAAATAAATATTCATCTACAAACCGGACGGTTTGTTTATGTACACCTATTTGAGGGACATTGATTGGGACGATAAATTTTACACATCGCCCAACTGCACAAATAAAATATGCTTTTGATTGTTTGAAACCCCACACGGGTGTTGGGATGAAATATGAAGTTCACTCATCCTGTTTGATTAAATATGTCAATCGATTGATTGACAGGCTGTTATAAGCGTTAGATATCTATATTTGATGCTTATACAGTGTAGTGCACTTTGGTTGATGGTTGATTATTTTTCAATGCTATTATATACATGTGTTGTATGAAAATCCATATAATTAATTTTATATGGTGATTGATTGGGCTTCATTCCTATTTAGAAGATAAAGAATATTATAAAATAAAGGCTCATGTGTTGACTGTACTCATCCGTTGAGATTAGTCATGTGTTGAATGAAATATTTTAATAATAAAATTTACATCTTTATTAATATAAAATAAAGGTTCATGTGTTGACTGTACTCATCCGTTGAGATTAGTCATGTGTTGAACGAAATATTTTAATAATAAAATTTACATCTTTATTAATATAAAATAAAGGTTCATGTGTTGACTGTACTCATCCGTTGAGATTAGTCATGTGTTGAACGAAATATTTGAATAGGAAATATTTGAAAAAGAAATATTTGAAATAGAATATTTGAAAATAGAATTATATGAAGCCGTGTGATTAGAGATGCGCCATTTTGACGTGAACGATGTTTATGTCGATTTTATTCATTTTAAAATGAATGTCGAAAAGTGATTTCGAAATCGCATATTTTGAAATGCAATTTGAATTGAATCAAATAGAAAACCAATTTGAATTGAATCGAATAGAAAACCAATTTGAATTGAATCGAATAGAAAACCAATTTGAATTTGAATAGAATAGAAAACAAATCGAAAACGAATTGAATTGAATAAAACGATTTCGAAATGAATTGAATATACAATGAATTCGAATTGAATGAAAACGAATTTGATTTCAATTGAATAGCAAACGAAACGAATTCGAATTAAATTGAATAGATAACGAATTTGGATTGAATTGAATATAAAACCAATTCGAATTGAATTGAAAACGAAAACGAATTGAATTGGAAACAAATTGAAATGAATTCAAATTGAATTGAATAGAAATGAATTTTAAAACGAATTTATAAGGAATAATTCAATTTTGATTTGAAATGAAATGGAAGTTGAAATTGTTTTTGAAACGAAATTAAAACGATTTATAAAATTCGTTTTAAATAGAAATCGACGAAATATATTATATATATATATATAATATAATGGCCTGAATAGAACGCGCCGCGCCGCGGCAGTTCGCGAATTTCGACCATTTATTTCAAACGGACATTACGGGAGATCCGACCGTCGGATTCTCTTAAAACCGGAACCGTTGGGTTCGTATCGAAAAGAGCTTTCTAGCGAATATTAGAAATTCAAAATCTAACGGTTGGATTTGGAGATACATCCAAATCAAATTTGGAAAAGGTCGCTGTAAGTGCAGTTCGATGGCCGTTGATGGAAATCGATTGTACGGGACTTGATAATATTATTAAAAATATCAATAATTTGTGTAAAATCTGAAGAAATGTTTTGTGAAAAATTGGGATGAAAAACTCCATATTTGAAAAGATAAAAATAGATTTTTATCGAAATGAACTTGTTTTGAACCCAATTTAAAACCCAATTAGTTTTAAATAAATAAATTAGATTTAAAAAGGGGTTTTAAATAATTGGAATTTCTAATGTATTTGATTGGATATGAAATGGGTTTATCGTGAACTGTGTTTTAAATAACACTAGTTCTTTAACCCGATAATAAATAGAATGTGATTTGGGTTTGTCGTGAACTGTGTTTTAAATAACACCTAGTTCTTTAACCCAGTAAAAGGAGTTTTAACGAATCTGCAATTAGGTTGAAATGTGAATCTATAATCTAAATTATCAAATTTAGAAATGAGCGAGAATGGAGTATCGCCAGTTTTGCTCCAAAGCGATAGTTAAATCTTTAATTAGATTTGAACGTGAAATGGTAATTAATTTTACCGATAACACCATAGTATTAGATATGGAGTATTACCAGTTTTGCTTCATGGGATGAATAGGTTGGGATTGGGAAATAAAATAAATAATTATTTCGTTGTGGTTCGCTAATCTCGACTAGTTTGGAAAACCATAATTTCGGGTTGAAACGACATCCAAAGGAAGATTAAAGGATAAATTTTAAAGAATTTATCTTGGATAAAATTAATGGGAACCTTTCCCTGAAAATATGAATTGGAATGAGGCGTATGTTGTGTTTGTTTAACATTGGTTTTCAATATACGCGGGTTGTTCGGAAAGTCCGGGTTTATACCCATTCTGAATAACCGATTCGACGATAAGTCGAAGATGAAGACGGTGGTTGAAGACCGGAAGTCTTCACATCATTTGGATAATTACTGACGATCCTGATTGGGCTGTACACCTAAGAGGATGGAAATAGTTGGTGGTCGTCCAGACGTACTTGGAGATGGCTGGATATGCGAGGAAAGTGCCTCCGGTTTCGTTCAGACTCAGAACGGACTTGTAAATGGATTGTGTGTCTGACATTGGATTTTATTCTGTGTTGATTGATTTCTGTTAAATATATATCTGTTTGGCGGCGGAGAATTTATTCTCTTGCTTAACGCCCTTCTCTGAGACGTACGAGCTTAGAGGTTATATATCGATAGATATCAATCGCATGGCATGAATTGCCTGTGTGGCATGCTAAGATGCAATGATCAAGGCTTCTATTGAAAAGCAAAGTCTTGTGGTTGATGATCAAAGCACGCCTACGTGGCAGCTTTGTGTATAACGTGAATTCGCGAGCCTCACACCTCGGTATGAGTTAAAAACGGGATACGGACCGCTGGGAGAGCACGACGTTTCTTTCTAGCTATGGTGGTGTCAGTGACTTACCAACCCTGACATTTATATACTTTTCACCTTTGTGGTTGTTGGAATGAGGCGCCTCGATTATAGGTCTGTAAGGACCGGGAAACGTGTGTTCAGGCATAATTAATCCTCTAACGTAAGTGAGGACCGGCCCAGCCGCATCCAGGGTTGCCCAGAGTGCGTAGCCATGAGGCATTTGCTAGAGTGTCTCGAGCACGGAGAGGATCTTGCCCCTTGCCTCGACTCATGATGGAAATCCAATTTCCAATACGTGTATTACGGTTTTAATTGTAGAACTAGTATGGCGACATGATATATGGTACCCATGCCGTCTATGATTTATATTTATGATTGAAACTATTTTGACACTATACACTTATTATAGTATCGAATGATTTGTTTAAAACATACCAAGCATGTTTGGCTATTATAAGGGAAAACCCTATCCTCCGGCTTGCGTTGCATTGTGTGATGGGACCTGGGTCTTATAATAGCTTCATTTTTCGAAAAAAGCATTGCGTTGTTTATTGATATGCACTGGTATTCTTGGGAGGAAACCCGTTCCGTGTTATATGGCGTGGTCCCTTGAATTACCCTCTTTTAAAGTAAAGCTTTAATTAATTGTTTTAGTTCTCACACCAGTCACATGACTGACCTGGAGTTTATTGTTTTAACCTAAACTCTGGGTGCCCCTATTTTCCACATGGGCAGCTAGTAGTTTTGGTTTTGCAGATTTATATTCACAGGATCCTGGTTTACAGCTGGAATGATATCCGGAAAGCTCTGTATCCGTATATCACCTTCAGTTGTGCTTTGTATTATTTTCCGCTGCTATGTAATTTATTGTAATCTCTGATATTTGTCGAATGTAATGTATTCATTTATACTCTGTATATTCTTGTATCTGATGGAATTGTTGTAATAGCAATGAAAAGTTCTTCCGTCTGCATTCTGATGTGTCCTGTTCTCAAACAGTCAGGGGTTTCGAACGGTCTAGATCGGTTTAACGACTGATTCGGATCGAGCGAGATTCCCGGCCGTCACATTTGGTATCAGAGCTTTGGTTTACAGAGCTCGAGAACAAGACACATTAGAACCATACGAAAGAATTCATCAGATATTGGATTAGCAATATCCAATTAGAATGACTCGTTAGAGATAGGATCAGTAGTATCCTAGAACAAGTGTGAAGAGTATATTTTTCAAATGAAAAAATTTTGTTTTGAAAATTTAAACCATTTTATACGTATTTGAATATTTATTTATTTTGAATATGGACAATCCAATATATAAAGATTTTACATATACGCGTCATGAACGTATATTCGAAGTTTTAATATATTAGATAGATATAGAATCACATTCTAGTCGCCCGGACATGATTCTGATGATGGCGCGCCATCACCAGTATTTATTTTCGAGTGACGAAGGTGTGATATCTATATATTTCCGTTAGACTGGTGTGAGAACCAAAACAAATATAGATAGGTTTATTGTTGTGAATTGGCATCAAAAACATGATTTTTGTATATGTATCAAAATTATAAATTTGAAACTCTAATTCTCTAATTGATTGATGTTTGTGTTGAATGTTTATTTGTTTGATAATTTTGAACCGTTTAGCCTAATTATACCAAATTTTGAACTGTATAGAAAATTGGTTGCATTTGCTTGCATATACATATACTTACATTGAACAGGTCATAGCAAGGAGGCTAGAGCAGAGAATAAAATTTGTTTGCCCGATAAATAGGTACATGTTTACTATATAATTTACTGTTTTGTTTGGGTGATGATGATTTTATGAGCCGATTGGCTAGCCGCTTGGCTTTTTCTTTTTCTTTTTGAGATCAGAAGGCCTATATGTCAATTTCGGGATTTTCCCGTGGCTCCCGGTGCAGGGGAGGTTATGGCGAAATTTTTCGCAAATTTAGGGTGTTAGCCAAATTTTTGAAATTTTTGAAAATTCTCAGAAACTGAAAAGTCGGAGAATGGAAGCCAGATCGAACGTAGAGTTGATTAATCAAATCACTTTCGACTTTGTTCCTTTTCGGGGACGAAAAGTTTTAAGTGCGGGAGATTGTAATAACCCAAAAATTCTGAGCCAGTTTAAATTTTGTATTTTTGGCAATTTTAGCGAATTTTGAACATTTAAAATGAATTATTTTAAATAATTTCAACGAGGAATTTATTTTAAATATAATTCGAACGTATATATTATATACGTCGTCGTTAGAATATAAATATTTATATATAATTATAAATAGAATTGAAAATGGCGCGGTAGTTCGATAATTCGATTCCAAACTTCAATTGAATGTACCGGGTGCAAAGCAATCCGGATTTTAGTGAAACCAAAAACATTAGGATCTAATTGATGATATCCTTCCAACGAATCCGACAAATCAAAATTTCATAGCGGGGATCAAAAGATATGTCCAGTTGAAAATTCTGAATAGTCGCTATGGAATTCAGGCCCTTAAAAATGGACATTTTGCAAACGACCTCGGATTTCGACGAAACCACTTTTGTTGGGTCCGTGATGTTAAATTATTGCCAGGTTTCAAATTTCATAATTTTTCGAAACAATGTGTGAGCGTGGCAAAGTAAAATGCGTTTGACCAGTTTTAGTTGATTTTAATCGACTGGAAATTGGCCATTTTTCATACGGCCTCAGAATTCGGCGAAACTAGTTTTGTTAGGACCGTATCATCAATATGAAGCTAGACAATATTTTTCTGGAATTTTTAGAGTTAGTATGTGACCCCGGTAATTTGAAATGTACGTTTAAAATTCAATATAGTGATTTGAATGTAAATTTAATGGAAACTTATTGTAACACCCGAATCAGCCTACGATACATATCCCATTGTGTTCGGAATGGGGGTAAAACGCTATAGACGACAGTCGGTGGGCTCAATTTCGAGTTTGAATTTTAAAGTACCCTTTTGGGAATTAAAATAATAATAAAAAAAAAATTCAATTAAACACCCCCTCCTTTCTCCTTAGCCAAGTCAACCCCCCCGTTTCAGTTCTTCGATCCAAATGAAAATTTAAAAAAAAACCCTAACTAAACCCGTCGCCTCCCGACCGACACACCTAGCTCCGCCCCTCCGACGAGCTGCTCTGTGACGGCAAGGAATTTCGCTCGGTCCAAACCAGTCGCTAAACCGATCCAGGCCGTTCGAAACGCCCTATCGTTTGAGAACACGACAAAATAGAACGCAGACGGAAGAACATTTCATTGTATATTACAACAATGCATCAGATTACAAGAATATACAGAGTATAAACAAATAAATATTACACAGAAATATCAGAGATTTAAATTACATTTAAATACATAGCAGCGGAAAATAATACAATACACAACTAGAAGTAGATATACGGATACAAAGCTTTCCGGATATCATTCCAGCTGTAAACCAGGATCCTGTGAATATAAATCTGCAAAACCAAAACTACTAGCTGCCCGTGTCAAAAATAGGGGCACCCAGAGTTTAGGTTAAAACAATAAACTCCAGGTCAGTCATGTGACTGGTGTGAGAACTAAAACAGTTATTGATCTTTATTTTTTAAAGTTAGGTAAATCAAGGGACCACGCCGTATAACACGGAACGGGTTTCCTCCCAAGAATACCAGTGCATATAACAAACAGCGCAATGCTAAATAAAGAGAAATGAAGCTGTTATAAGACCCAGGTCCTATCACACAATGCAACGCAAGCCGGGGGATAGGGTTTTCCCTTATAACAGCCAAAGAATGCTTGATACGTTTAAAACAAATCATTTGATACTATTATAAGTGCATAGTGTATAAAACAACTTCAAATCATAAGTATCAATCATAGGCGGCATGGGTACCATATATCATGTCGCCATATATAGGTTTACAAATAAAACCGCAAATGTCACGTATTTGGAAATTGGATTTCCATCTATGAACCGAGGCAAAAGATAGTCCTCAACCGATTCGAGATACTCTAGCCCGCCCCTCAGGATCAGAGCTCGAGTGACCCTTGGATCCTCAGGGCCAGTCCACCGATGTGGATTAAACTTAAACCCTGAACATGCGTTTCCCCGCCCTATGGGGCGTAAACGAGCCAACTAAATGACTCCATCGGTTCGAGAACGACCGATCAATCCGAGGCGCCTCGCAACAGCAACAACCACATACGTCAAACTCGTCAGGGCGTGTAAAACCACTGACGCCACTTCTAGCTAGAAAGAAACGCATGCCCTCCCTGACGTCCTCTCCCGTTTTTGGTTCATACCGGGTGTGAAGCTCGCGAATCAATGTTACACAAAGCTACGCCACAAAGGCCGTGCTTCGATCATCAACCACAAGACTTTGCTTTTCAACAGAAGCCTCGATCAATTGCCACTTAGGCATGCCACACAGGCAATTCACTCCATGCGTTTGATATCCATCAATATATAACCCCTGAGCTCGTACGTCTCAGAGAAGGGCGTTAAGCAAGAGAATAAATCCTCCGTCGCCAAACAGATATATATTTAATAGAAATCAATCACATAGACTAAAATCCAATGTCAGACACACAGTCCATTTACAAGTCCGTTCTGGGTCTGAACGAAATCGGAGGCACCTAGTACCCCGCATATCCATCGATCTCCAAGTACGTCTGGACGATCACCAACTGTTTCCATCTTCTTGGGTGTACAACCCAATCAAGATCATCAGTAATCACCCAAACGACGTGAAGACCTCCGGTCTTCGACCATCGTCTTCATCTTCGACTTATCGTCGTATTAGTTATTCAGAATGGGATAAACCCGGTCTTTCCGAATAACTCGCGTATATTTTAAATAAGTGTTACACAAACACAACATACGCCTCATTCCAATTCATCAGTCACTAACCGTAAATTAATCAAGAGAATAATTCCCCAAATATTAACCCCGAAGGCCGAAACCAACATCAGATCAATATCCAGAAGACCATTCTGCTTGGCTAACCGACAGTTAGTTTCTAAATTTCACATTCATAGGGAAAGGTTCCCATTAATTTTATACAAGATATATTTCTTGAATTTATTCTTTAATCTATTTTTGAACATCAATTCAAACTAGTCGGGATTAGTGAACCTTACCGAAGTAATCATTTGTTTTAATTTCCCAATCCCAACCTGTTCATCCCATGAAGTAAAACTGGTAGTACTTCATATCTAACACCACGGTGTTATCGGTAAATTCAATTACCATTTCACGTTCAAATCTAATTAAAGATTTAACTATCGCCTGGAGCAAAACTGGTGGTACTCCATTTTCGATCTTTTCAATCTAATTAAAGATTCATTAAAACTCCACTTAGTTTTAATCTTTAACTGGGTTAAAGAATCAGTGTCATTTAAAATACAGTTCACGATAAACCCAAAATCACATTCATTAATTATCGGGTTAAAGAACGAGTGTTATTTAAAACACTGTCCACGATAAACCCAAAAATCAATATCAATTCAATTCCAATTAAATATTATTTAATTGGTACACTTCATTAAATCTAAATAAAAAGATTTAATCTCTTCTCAACTGGGTTCAAGAACAGTGTTAGTGAAGACACCATTCACGACAAACCCAAATCACATTTGATATTCAATACAAGGCTCTGAATAGAAAATATATCGGCTTACATTCAATATCAAATTCTACGACTAACAAATGTCGTATTGGAAATAACGATATAAATATATATCTTTCAAATTTCCATAACAACACCTGTATAATCACGAATTCCAACATCGAAATATTCCGAAGACAATTTCGATTCAAATCCACTCTAATGCAATCATTGGAAATGCTGGTTATTTTTAAAACCCTTTTCAAATTCAATTTATTTATTAAAAATTAGTAGAATTATAATTCTAGTTCAAAACTAGTTCATTTCGATAAAAATCTATTTTTATCTTTTCAAATATGGAGTTTTCATTCCAATCCTTTCTAAATCATTTCTTATGATTTTACACAAATTATTACTGTTTTTAATAATTTTAACAAGGCCCGTACAGTCGATTTCCATCAACGGCTATCGAACTGCACTTACAGCGACCTTTTTCAAATTTGATTCGGACATAATTCCAAATCCAACTGTTAGATTTCAAATTTCTAATATTCGTTAGAAAGCTCTTTTCGATACGAACCCAACGGTTCCGGTTTTAGGAGAATCCGACGGTCGGTTCTCCCGTAATGTCCGTTTGAAATAAATGGTCGAAATTCACGAACTGCCGCGGCGCGGCGCGTTCTATTCAGGCCATTATATTATATATATAATATATATAATATATATTTCGTCGATTTCTATTTAAAACGAATTATATAAATAGTTTTAAAATTCGTTTCAAAAGCAATTTCAACTTCCATTTCAATTCAAATCAAAATTGAATTCTTCTTTATAAATTCGTTTTAAAATTCATTTCTATTCAATTCAAATTTCAATTCAATTGGAATTCATTTCAATTCGTTTTCAATTCAATTTGAATTCGTTTTCAATTCATTTCAAAATTGTTTTTAATTCAATTCATTTCGAAATCGTTTTCAATTCAATTCATTTCAAAATCGTTTTCAATTCAATTCATTTCGAAATTGTTTTCAATTCAATTCATTTCGAAATCGTTTTTAATTCAATTCATTTCGAAATCGTTTAATTCAATTCATTTCGAAATAAAATAAAATCGATATAAATATCGTTCACGTCAAAATGGCGTCAATCTAATCAACACGGCTTCATATATTCCTTTATTCTATTCAACAAATGAATATTTATTTTTGTCAACACACGACTAATCTCAACGAATGAGTACTGTCCACGTGTGACTATTTTTGTTAAATTATTTCGTTCAACACATGACTAATCTCAACGGATGAGTACAGTCAACACATGAACCTTTATTTTATAGTGATAAAGATATAAAATTTATTATTAAAATATTTCGTTCAACACATGACTAATCTCAACGGATGAGTACAGTCAACACATGAACCTTTATTTTATAGTATTCTTTATTTTCTAAATTGGAATGAGGCCCAATCAATCACCATATAAAGTTAATTATATGGATTTTCATACAACACATGTATATAATAGCATTGAAAAATAATCAACCATCAACCAAAGTGCACTACACTATATAAGCATCAAATATAGATATCTAACGCTTATAACAGCCTGTCAATCAATCGATCGACATATTTAATCAATCAGGATGAGTGAACTTCATATTTCATCCCAACACCCGTGTGGGGTTTCAAACAATCAAACAAATATTTTATTCGTGCAGTTGGGCGATGTGTAAAATTTATCGACCCAATCAATGTCCTTCAAATAGGTGTACATAAACAAACCGTCTGGTTTGTAAATGAATATTTATTTATTCACATTCACGTTAAAAATTATATTTTTAACGATAAAACATTTTATTCCAACATATGAATTTCTATTCAGTTCATTCTATAAATAAAATGATATTTTTATTTTTCTAAATTATTTTAGAAAATTTCGGCGGCATAACGGCACGATACTAGAAACGGGACGAGGCCTAGCCTTATCCCCGGTCTAGTGAAGGCCCACGCCATTCACACATCAATCAAGTCAATTTCATTTCACCAAACAACCAAATTCAAATCAAATCGTCAAACTAATTTATGCAACCAAACAAACAAGTCCATGGACTGTGGACGATTGTGTCGGGTGCTACTAAGCACCGTCTGCATCCTAGTATATATATATAACTAGAAAATGAAATTGAAAGGTGAGAAATTCTCACCGATAGCTATCCTAACTCCACGGCACTTCTAATGCAGGAAATCTTCACTGTTCTCGCCTCTTATCACTTTCTTTCGCCCGTAGCCACTACATATGTAAAAATCGAATTTTACTTCGCTATTTAATATATAAAAATCGAATTTTTACTATGCTATTCAATATATAAAAATCACATTTTTTACTTCGATGTTCAATATATAAAAATCATATTTTTACTTCGATGTTCAATATATAGAAATCATATTTTTACTTCGATGTTCAATATATAAAAATCATATTTTTACTTCGCTATTCAATATATAAAAATCGAATTTTTACTTTGCTATTCAATATATAAAAATCGAATTTTTACTTCGCTATTCAATATATAAAAATCGAATTTTTACTTCGCTATTCAATATATAAAAATCGAATTTTTACTTCGCTATTCAATATATAAAAATCGAATTTTTACTTCTAAAAATCAAATCTTTATCATCCTAAATCATTTTATTTTTCTAACGCTTCCTTCTATGATCAAAAAATCAAATTTTTATAACGTTTTCATATCAGAAAAATTATAGCTTTTAAACTAAATAGAAATCAAAGTTTTTAAACTACTTAGAAATCAGAAAAAAACTTACTATTTGCAAGGGGAAGTGGGGGAGGCTGCTATTGCGCGCAGGAGTAGCGGAAGGGGGAGCTTAGGTGGCGCCAGGGACGAAGGAGGTGGTGCGGCGCCCTCCTGGTGATCGGCAGTGGCTGCTCAGGCGATGCGCCCTGGGGTTCGCGCGGTCTAGGGTTTGGATAGGGGGGCGGTTCGTGGTTCCCGCGAGGAAGGGGAGATGGCGGTGGGGGAGTCGACGAGGAGGGCGGTGGTCAACGTCGAGGGGAGCGGCGGGAAAAAGAGGATCGGGCTTTGATTAAATTTTTTTTTGTTTTCTCTTTCCTCGCTCTGAAGAAGAAAAGAGAGAGAGGGGGGTTATAGGATTTATAAAATATTTATTTATTATTTAATTCTTCAAAAAGTGGACTTTTTATCTCGAACCGCGAACGAGACCCAACGACTATCGTCCCTAGCGTAATACCTCCATTCCGAACACAATGGGATATGTTTCATAACCCTATTCTATTATTTCGATCAGTTTTCGTTAGATTTAAAATATAACTCATTATATTGAATTTTAAACGTACATTTCAAATTACCGGGGTCACATACTAACTCGAAAAATTCCAGAAAAAATATTTTCTAGCTTCGTATTGACGATACGGTCCTAAAAAAACTAGTTTCGTCGAATTCTGAGACTGTTGGAAAAATGGCCAATTTCCAGTCGATTGAAATCAACTGAAACTGGTCAAACGCGTTTTCCATTGCCACGCTCACATATTGATTCGAAAAATTATGAAATTTGAAACCTAGCAATAACTTTACACCAAGGACCCAACAAAACTGGTTTCGTCGAAATCCGAGGTCGCTTGCAAAATTCCCATTTTTAAGGGCCTGAATTCCATAGCGACTATTCAGAATTTTCAACTGGACATATCTTTTGATTCCCGTTATGAAATTTTGATTGGTCTGATTCGTTGGAAAGATAATACCAATTAGATTCTAATGTTTTTGGTTTCACTAAAATCCGGATTGTTTTGCACCCGGTATATTCAATTGAAGTTTGAAATCGAATTATCGAACTACCGCGCTATTTTCAATTCTATTTATAATTATAAATAAATATTTATATTCTAACGACGACGCGTATAAATATATACGTTCGAATTATATTCAAAATAAATTTCTCGTCGATATCATTTAAAATAATCTATTTTAAATGTTCAAAATTCGCTAAAACTTGCCAAAATAAAAATTTTAAACTGACCCAGATTTTCGGGTTGTTACATGCTCCTCTCTCCTCCTCCATACACGAAGACCCTCGATCGAAACCCGCGACCCCCTCCTACATCGGCGCCGCCACCGACGCAGGGACAACCGCAAACCCCCTCAGCTTCTCCCTCCTTCGCCTGCTCACAAGGATCGAACCCCGACGCCCAGTTCGCCGAGAATCGCGCGCCTCTCACCCTTTTGATTCACAGTAAGTTTTCTGATTTTTTTTTTGTGTTAATAAAAAAAGAGAAGAAGAAAACTGTTTTCTTATTTATTTATATATATGTGTTGAGAACATTAATTTTTATCGAAACAAAGAGGGGATTTTTATCGAAACAAAGAGATGATTTTTCTTTGTAAAAAGGTTTGGTTTTTCTTTATAAACGGATTTGACTTTTAAATCGTACAAAGATATGATTTTTTTTTACTCGAACAAAAGAAATCATTTTATTTAAAGAAAGGAGAAAATAAACATGGTTTTGAAAGGAGAAAATAAACATGGTTTTGAAAGGAGAAAATAAACCTTGTTTAGAAATGGAATACACTTTGTTTAGAAAAGAAAATTTTATTTTGTTTTAGAAAACAAAATATAATGATAAGATTTTTATAAAGGAAAAGATGAAATTTTAAGAATTAAAAATATGATTTTTATATTTTTAAAGTATTAAAAATATAATCTTTACTATATATATGATGTAAAATATGATTTTTGTTTATGTAGAGGATTAAAAATATAATTTTTACATGATAAGAAAATTAAAAATATCATCTTTATATGTGTAGAAAAATAAAAATGTGATTTTTATAATGATATTTTTGAAAAGGCGGAATCTATATTTTTGAAAAGGCGGAATCAATATTTTTGAAAAGGCGGAATCTATATTTTTGAAAAGGCGGAATCTATATTTTTGAAAAGGCGAAATCTTTATTTTTGAAAAGGCGGAACCTTTATATATTGAATAGCATAGTAAAAATTCGATTTTTATATATTGAATAACATAGTAAAATTCGATTTTTTATATCGAATAGCGAAGTAAAAATTCGATTTTTACGTATGTAGTGGCTACAGCAACGAAGATGACAAAAATGCGATAACAATGAAGATTTCTATAAATGAAGAGTCAAGATGATTGGATAACTATTGGTGAGAATTTTTCACCTTTCAATTTCATTTTCTAGTTATATATGTATACTAGGATGCAGACGGTGCTTAGTAGCACCCGACACAATCGTCCACAGACCATGGACTTGTTTGTTTGATTGCATAGATTAGTTGGATTATTTGATTGAAATTGAATTGTTTGGTGAAATGAATGGATTTGATTAATGTGTGAATGGCGTGGGCCTTCACTAGACCGGGGATAAGGCCAGGCCTTGTCCTGTATCTAGTATTGTGCCGTTATGCCGCCGAAATTTTCTAAAATAAGTTAGAAAATAAAAATATCATTTTATTTAAAGAATGAACTGAATAAAATATCATTTTATTTAAAGAATGAACTGAATATAATTTCATATGTTAAAATAAAAAAATTTATCGTTAAAAATATAATTTTTAACGTGAATATGAATATAGTGAATGTGAATAAATAAATATTCATCTACAAACTGGACGGTTTGTTTATGTACACCTATTTGAGGGACATTGATTGGGACGATAAATTTTACACATCGCCCAACTGCACAAATAAAATATGCTTTTGATTGTTTGAAACCCCACACGGGTGTTGGGATGAAATATGAAGTTCACTCATCCTGATTGATTAAATATGTCGATCGATTGATTGACAGGCTGTTATAAGCGTTAGATATCTATATTTGATGCTTATACAGTGTAGTGCACTTTGGTTGATGGTTGATTATTTTTCAATGCTATTATATACATGTGTTTTATGAAAATCCATATAATTAATTTTATATGGTGATTGATTGGGCCTCATTCCCATTTAGAAGATAAAGAATATTATAAAATAAAGGTTCATGTGTTGACTGTACTCATCCGTTGAGATTAGTCATGTGTTGAACGAAATATTTTAATAATAAAATTTACATCTTTATTAATATAAAATAAAGGTTCTTGTGTTGACTGTACTCATCCGTTGAGATTAGTCATGTGTTGAACGAAATATTTTAATAATAAAATTTACATCTTTATTAATATAAAATAAAGGTTCATGTGTTGACTGTATTCATCCGTTGAGATTAGTCATGTGTTGAACGAAATATTTGAAATAGAAATATTTGAATAGGAAATATTTGAAATAGAATATTTGAAAATAGAATTATATGAAGCCGTGTTGATTAGAGATGCGCCATTTTGACGTGAACGATGTTTATATCGATTTTATTCATTTTAAAATGAATATTGAAAAGTGATTTCGAAATCGCATATTTTGAAATGCAATTTGAATTGAATCGAATAGAAAACCAATTTGAATTGAATCGAATGGAAAACCAATTTGAATTGAATCGAATAGAAAACCAATTTGAATTTGAATATAATAGAAAACAAATCGAAAACGAATTGAATTGAATAAAACGATTTCGAAATGAATTGAATATATAATGAATTCGAATTGAATGAAAACGAATTTGATTTCAATTGAATCGCAAACGAAACGAATTCGAATTGAATTGAATAGATAACGAATTTGGATTGAATTGAATATAAAACCAATTCGAATTGAATTGAAAACGAAAACGAATTGAATTGGAAACAAATTGAAATGAATTCAAATTGAATTGAATAGAAATGAATTTTAAAACGAATTTATAAGGAAGAATTCAATTTTGATTTGAAATGAAATGGAAGTTGAAATTGTTTTTGAAACGAAATTAAAATGATTTATAAAATTCGTTTTAAATAGAAATCGACGAAATATATATTATATATATTATATATATAATATAATGGCCTGAATAGAACGCGCCGCGCCGCGGCAGTTCGCGAATTTCGACCATTTATTTCAAACGGACATTACGGGAGATCCGACTGTCGGATTCTCCTAAAACCAGAACCGTTAGGTTCGTATCGAACAGAGCTTTCTAACGAATATTAGAAATTCAAAATCTAACGGTTGGATTTGGAGATACGTCCAAATCAAATTTGGAAAAGGTCGCTGTAAGTGCAGTTCGATGGCCGTTGATGGAAATCGACTGTACGGGCCTTGATAAAATTATTAAAAATATCAATAATTTGTGTAAAATCAGAAGAAATGATTTGGGAAAAATTGGGATGAAAAACTCCATATTTGAAAAGATAAAAATAGATTTTTATCGAAATGAACTAGTTTTGAACCAAATTTAAAACCCAATTAGTTTTAAATAAATAAATTAGATTTAAAAAGGGGTTTTAAATAATCGGAATTTCTAATGTATTTGATTGGATATGAAATGGGTTTATCGTGAACTGTGTTTTAAATAACACTAGTTCTTTAACCCGATAATAAATAGAATGTGATTTGGGTTTGTCGTGAACTGTGTTTTAAATAACACCTAGTTCTTTAACCCAGTAAAAGGAGTTTTAATGAATCTGCAATTAGGTTGAAATGTGAATCTATAATCTAAATTATCAAATTTAGAAATGAGCGAGAATGGAGTATCGCCAGTTTTGCTCCAAAGAGATAGTTAAATCTTTAATTAGATTTGAACGTGAAATGGTAATTAATTTTACCGATAACACCATAGTATTAGATATGGAGTATTACCAGTTTTGCTTCATGGGATGAATAGGTTGGGATTGGGAAATAAAATAAATAATTATTTCGTTGTGGTTCGCTAATCTCGACTAGTTTGGAAAACCATAATTTCGGGTTGAAACGACATCCAAAGGAAGATTAAAGGATAAATTTTAAAGAATTTATCTTGGATAAAATTAATGGGAACCTTTCCCTGAAAATATGAATTGGAATGAGGCGTATGTTGTGTTTGTTTAACATTGGTTTTCAATATACGCGGGTTGTTCGGAAAGTCCGGGTTTATACCCATTCTGAATAACCGATTCGACGATAAGTCGAAGATGAAGACGGTGGTTGAAGACCGGAAGTCTTCACATCGTTTGGATAATTACTGACGATCCTGATTGGGCTGTACATCCAAGAGGATGGAAATAGTTGGTGGTCGTCCAGACGTACTTGGAGATGGATGGATATGCGAGGAAAGTGCCTCCGGTTTCGTTCAGACACAGAACGGACTTGTAAATGGATTGTGTGTCTGACATTGGATTTTATTCTGTGTTGATTGATTTCTGTTAAATATATCTGTTTGGCAGCGGAGAATTTATTCTCTTGCTTAACGCCCTTCTCTGAGACGTACGAGCTTAGAGGTTATATATCGATAGATATCAATCGCATGGCATGAATTGCCTGTGTGGCATGCTAAGATGCAATGATCAAGGCTTCTGTTGAAAAGCAAAGTCTTGTGGTTGATGATCAAAGCACGCCTACGTGGCAGCTTTGTGTATAACGTGAATTCGCGAGCCTTACACCTCGGTATGAGTTAAAAAGGGGATACGGACCGCTGGGAGAGCACGACGTTTCTTTCTAGCTATGGTGGTGTCAGTGACTTACCAGCCCTGACATTTATATACTTTTCACCTTTGTGGTTGTTGGAATGAGGCGCCTCGATTATAGGTCTGTAAGGACCGGGAAACGTGTGTTCAGGCATAATTAATCCTCTAACGTAAGCGAGGACCGGCCCAGCCGCATCCAGGGTTGCCCAGAGTGCGTAGCCCTGAGGCATTTGCTAGAGTGTCTCGAGCGCGGAGAGGATCTTGCCCCTTGCCTCGACTCATGACGGAAATCCAATTTCCAATACGTGTATTACGGTTTTAATTGTAGAACTAGTATGGCGACATGATATATGGTACCCATGCCGTCTATGATTTATATTTATGATTGAAACTGTTTTGACACTATACACTTATTATATTATCAAATGATTTGTTTAAAACGTACCAAGCATGTTTGGCTATTATAAGGGAAAATCCTATCCTCCGGCTTGCGTTGCATTGTGTGATGGGACTTGGGTCTTATAATAGCTTCATTTTTCGAAAAAAGCATTGCGTTGTTTATTGATATGCATTGGTATTCTTGGGAGGAAACCCGTTCCGTGTTATACGGCGTGGTCCCTTGAATTACCCTCTTTTAAAGTAAACCTTTAATTAACTGTTTTAGTTCTCACACCAGTCACATGACTGACCTGGAGTTTATTGCTTTAACCTAAACTCTGGGTGCCCCTATTTTCCACACGGACAGCTAGTAGTTTTGGTTTTGCAGATTTATATTCACAGGATCCTGGTTTACAGCTGGAATGATATCCGGAAAGCTCTGTATCCGTATATCACCTTCAGTTGTGCTTTGTATTATTTTCCGCTGCTATGTAATTTATTGTAATCTCTGATATTTGTCGAATGTAACGTATTCATTTATACTCTGTATATTCTTGTATCTGATGGAACTGTTGTAATAGCAATGAAAAGTTCTTCCGTCTGCGTTCTGATGTGTCCTGTTCTCAAACAGTCAGAGGTTTCGAACGGTCTAGATCGGTTTAACGACTGATTCGGATCGAGCGAGATTCCCGGCCGTCACAGCAGGGCTGTAAATAGCCTACGACGGACGGATGTTTCCTGAGGGAATCAGGCGTAACCATTGTGATCGCTGTGATCTAGAGTCAAGAGAATGGAGTTAAATCGAATATTAGTTATTCGATAGGAGTTAATCGAGTTAAGTAATCGAGTTGATCGAGTTAAGAAATAAGTTAAGTTAAATAAGTTGAGTTAAATAAGTTGAGTAAATCGAGTGGGTCGAACCAAGTTAGTCGAGCCTAGTTAATCGAGTCGAATTGGTCGAACAAAGTAAGTCGAGTTAATCAGGTTGAGTTAATCAAGTCGAGTAGTCGAGTCGAGTTAATCAAGTCGAGTTAAGTTAGTCAAGTTAGTTGAGTTAAGTTTGTCGAGTTAAATTAATCGAATTAGTTATTCGAAAGGAGTTATCGATGTCAGTTTCATCGAAAGGAGTTAATCGATGTTAGCTTCATCGAAAGGAGTTAATCGATGTTAGTTTCATCGAAAGGAGTTATCGATGTTAGTGGTCATCGAAAGGAGATTATCGATTATAGTTTAATCGAAAGAAGTTATCGAGTATAGTTTATTCGAAAGTGAGATTTTCAAATATAAGATATTTGAAAAGAGAGAGTTATCGAATATTAATTATTCGAAGAGAAATTATTGAATATCGTTTATTCAAAAAAGAGTTAGTCGAATATAGGTTATACGAAGAAGAGTTAATCAAATAGAGATTAGTCGAATAGAGTTAATCATCGAATTCGATTATATCGAATTCGGGAAAGTATTATTTACTTTCTGGTTTTTAAATCAAGATTTATTTATTTATTAATAAATTAGTTGTTAGGTTAATTATTCACATTAAAGAATAAAAGTTATAATCAAAATTAGATAATTCGAAAGTAGGGTTTATAACGTTATCGTTATAACCAATATGTTTAAATATAGAAATGGATTCGTAAATTGAATCCGAGAAAGACGTAAAGAAGTTATTAAAGAATTAAAAGATAAGCTTTGACCATTTCGAAGTTATAACGTTGTTCAGTTAAGATCTGAGAGGTAATTATACCCCAACTTGATTGGCTTCCTTCTTAACTAAGAAATGGTAAGGTTTGATCGTAAAGGAGTTTGGAAATGTTTTCCAAATGAGAATCAAAAATGTTTTCTGATAATCGAAATAAGAATTTAGAATATATAGAATCAGGAGATTAGTAAATTAATGAACTAAGGAGATAAATATTAAATGATGATTGATCGATATAATTTCCATTTGGAAATAATATCGTTGTTTGCACACTTGTTTTTCTTTGATAGTTAACTCACCGACTATCGAAGTTTAAGACCATTTTAACGTTGTTAATATGGAGAGACCGGTTGGATTATTATCCAAAGAACCACTCTGTATTGGCATAAGCGTTGCGAATCATATATGCCAAAGAAAATTGAAGACGGAGTAAAATGCAAGGGCTATTGTATAAGTCTTAGATAACAGTGCCTAAGATGGATGTACTGGATAGTGCCTTCGGTTTGTCCAGTCCCAGGACAACTTATATGGACGAAGGTTTGACAGAGTATATCTAATAAATCACGTAAGTTGATCTGTTCAAACGTATTCACATTTGGTGGCGGAGGAATTCATTTCTCTTAGCTTTATACCTGTGTTATTTTTGGATAAATCAATTTGTGATTTGGCGGATATGACGATGTGACATTCTAAGTGAATGAGGATGACTTGTATGAATGAATGTCTGATAGAGTATTTCCAGAAGGGTCACGTACATTGATTTCTTCAACCGTACCAAGAGTGGAAGCGGAGAAGGAAACTTCTTTTAGCTGACACGTAATGTATGGTTGTAGACGTCAAGTTAGTTGTAACAACCCGTATTTCGATAACACGATTAAGACGAGAATCAAGGCAGAATTTAATTTTAAATTCTGAATCAAGTTAAACGGGCTATGCCATTGTGTTCGTCTCGGAAAAATACGCGAAATAGAGTCCGAGTTTTCGAGAATCGGAGTCCGTATGACCAAGTTATGATCCGACGAAGTTTGCAGAAAATTCAAGTTCAAAAAACTAGTTCTAATTTCAAAAATTAGGGTATGAAGGCTAGGCGGGAAGAATTCCCGCCAGGCACCCCAAGTCGACAGCCCTGTCGACTTGGGAGTCGACCTGCTTGACCCAAGTCGACAGCCCTGTCGACTTGGGGGTCGAGATGGGGTGGCCGGGCGGTTTTGCCTGGTGCACCTATTTTCTATCTTGGCTAGGTTTTTGGGCCTGGTTTGAAATCTGACGGTTCAGGTTGGTCCTAGGGTTAATCTAAGGGTCCTAACTAGCCTAATCTTCTATAAATAAACCCCTAACCTACCCCTAAACCCTCATTATTCACTCATGTAACTAAACTATGGCCAAATTTCTACTCTCATGGCCTCCACTCAACTATCCTAGCCTCCACTTCATTTCTATGAGAGGTTTCATGATCATGAGAGTGTTAGAGAGTCCCTATGTTAGTATGAGAGCTTCTCAAGTTGATTTCAAGATAAAAGCTTTGATCTTTGTTCATAAAGATGGTGTTTTCGTTGATTTGGAGCATCCATCTTTGGGTTTTTGGGTGATGGCATGCATAGGCTTCATCACAAGCTTTAGTTAATCGATTTAGGCCTTTATAGTAATGTAAGCCCTTTCCATACTCTTAGATATTAAATATGAAGTTAAATGTTCATGTTGCAAGTTTGGGTTTGATCATTGAGAATGATACATGCTATCATGTTATGCAAGTTTATGAAGTCATCATCTTGATCTTATGAGCTAAAAGCTACAACCTTTATGTTGAAATGTTGCATTATGCAACATGAGAACCTTCATACCTTTATGTCAACTTGCATATGAAGTCATAACCCTTATATGATGATATACGCGAGTTTCTAGTCATCATTTCATGTCTTTTGTCACCATGATTCGCTTATGTGCCAAGTTTGGGTTTATGCATGTTTTTGAGGCTTGAGAATGTAACATGCAAGCTAATGAACACATTTGTGCCTCATTTGCCACCATGATTAACTTGTGGCTTAATATCCATTTTTGTCATGCCTTTGTCAAGTCTCTTCTTTTAGTCCATTACGTTGTTGCGAACGTATATGCGAGTTTAAAAGCGTTGGGGTCACATTATGAGGAAAACATAATGACATGAACATGATTTGGGTAAATGGGTATAAACATGATAACATGTAATGTTAAATATGACATGTGCTTATACTTGAAAACATGACTTGAAATATAACATGGAAGTTGACATGTAAGTATGCATAAAAACATAAGCTTGGGAATTTACCTATTAAGTTAGGTCTACCCTTTGGGAATTTACCTATTAAGTTAGGTCTACCCAAATGCTTGAAAAACTTGTAACATGTTTTGGAAACATGATGAACATGACACTTAGATAATATAAGTGTGGCCAACTCGAGGTTGGGTTGAGTTTGCAACGTAAAACTACCTGGAACCGACCGTCCTAACTAGTAGTTGCAAACAATAGGACCCAATGTGAGAAGTTGGTCATGTTGTGCTTGAACCCGAGGTTAGACCAAGTTGTGGTGTAAAGCTACCCGGAATCGACCGGCTTAACTAGTAACCACAACAAAGTCTAATGTGAGAGGTTGGGGTGCATTAAGTAATTAATGCCACATGATAGGGTTAAGTTAATTTGATTAATGACTCTTAACCAAATATGACATGGATAAATGGGTTAAGTAAATTGATTTGGCTAATGATACTTAACAAAACATGACAAGGTTGGGTAGGTTAAGTGATTTGATTTGCCTAATGACACTTAACCATTTCTATACGACTAGTGGACGGGGATTAAGTTAACCAACACTTAATCAATCCAACATGATAATTTGGTAAGGTTAAGTAAGTTTTCTTAATGACACTTAACCAAAAGATACAGTTAATGGATGGGGTTAAGATTAGACTCAACTAGTCTAAACATGATAATCGGATGGGGTTAAGTTAGCTTAGGCTTAATTAATCCCACTTGGTAGTTTAAAGGGGGTTAAGTTAAACACTTAACTAATCTAACCCGTTGATTTGATGTGGTTAAGTGACCTAGACTTAACCAATCTAACCCGTTAATTTGATATGGTTAAGTGACCTAGACTTAACCAATCTAACTCGTTAATTTGATGTGGTTGAGTGATCTATACTTAACCAATCTAACTCGTGATTTTATGGAGGTTAAGTTAACCCATACTTAACCAATATAACATGAAAACATGATAAGGCTAAGTCATGAATCGCTTGAATACACTTGACCGGTTTGACTAAGTAATTTCATAGGGTCAAGTTAATATATACTTAACCAACTTGAGCATGGTTTGTAGGGTTAAGTCTTGAACTTGGATACTTAGCCAATTTTGACATGATTTGTAGACAGGTTAAGTCATGAACTTAAGTGACACTTAATCCATTACGAAAACCTTAGTTCTGAGGATTAGGTGGGTAACCGTAATTAACAAGGATAACGGGAATAAGGCTAAGTGGTAAACCTTAGTTGAAGGATAACTAAGTAATGATTCTTAGTCAAGGAAATTTAGACCAGTTCATAGATAGATGAGTAACCTGATACGGTAGGTCATCGTTTAAGTATACGAGTGGGAGCAAGTATCTGATTTAGATAAAGGCTCCAGCGAACTGGGTAACGAAGCAGCGGCTTCGGGGAACGTGAGGATATTTTTGGGATCCCTCTGTGGGCTGCCAGGTAATTATACTAGGCTCATGAGAGGTTAAGGTCTGCGTTAGAAGAACCAAGAGTATGCCTTGGTTGCTATACGAGCGACCTAAAGACGGGGATGGATAGGGCATAGTCGACGAGACACGGTCGTACCCTAGATAGCATTTCTCGTCAGGCTACCTTCCATTTTTGGTCAAGCGTGTACGTACGGAAAGGCAGAGAACACCCAATAGGCCATAATTGCTATCTAATTATGGTTGCGGTAAGGCTCGGATTTGGGGGATTGGCCAGTAGTGTGTTCTCGTACAGGATTTATCCTGTCTTATCTTTCGCTAGTTGAGGGAGGGGTCGCGTGAGACCATAGCCACGTATAGAAAAACAGATCTTAGCATCTGCATCGGCAGATAAATTGTAAGCTCCCGACCGAGTCCTGTATTTCTTGGTCTGCCCTGTGACAGGACTCGGATGGCACGATGTGATACATGTGCACACAGTCATGGAAAACGATTCACGATGAATGCGTGGGAAAAAGGGCGCGGTTGGCGGTTAGCGTAATCCCTAGTGGCCCTAGGTGGTTGAATCCAAACCGAGATACGAAAACGTGCAATAGGTAAGCGTAATCCCTAGTAGCCCTAGGTAGCATAAGTCCTAGTTGTACAGATGATAATTCATGTTGGCAGACTCTAGCTAGGTTTTAGGGTAACAGTCCAAACCGATCTTAAGGATCATGGAACTATGTTAAAGTAGTATAGAATCTCATGGGAAAGCCCGTATGGCCTACGGCAAGAGACTGAACATTTACATGGAATAAAACATACGAGTTGAGTAACCTATATATGCGATATATTAGGTTGACAGGACCACTACACGACTTTTGAGTAAGGGTCATCCACGGTTAACACGTGATACAGTTGGGATACTAGTACGGTAGGTGCAGAGCAGATGTACAGGATAGATACATGGGACGTTATACGTGATAGATATCTTGGGGATATTATACTCGATAGAAACCTGACGATGTGATACCTTATTTTATCTTGACATCGTAATTTATCATGACACCTTAGTTTACCTGAGTTCAGTAGTTCATCCTGTTATTTTGATTTAGCTTATCTATCTTGTTATCATGCTTATGTTCATCTCAGTTTCTCATGTCAGTTAACTTTACTAGTTTTTATACTAATAGTAGATAGGGCTTACTCAGTCTTTTTGACTGACCCATTTTATTTCGCCTCTTTTCTCCTGTCCCCCCCCTAGGTTACAGGGAGGAAATACTGCTGTTTAGTTCAGACTTCTTCTGCTTGAAGGTCATCATGGATGGCTTGGACTTTTCTTGGCTATGGCTACTTTACTGTTTTTACTTGGGGAATAATTTATGAAAAAGTCTTTATGCTTCTTTATTATTACAAGACAGGTTTTGATGTACTCTGATGTAAAAGGCTTTAGACCTTAATTATTAATGTTTATAAAAGTTCGATTTTACTTCCGCTATTTTATATGTTCTGTCTTGTGATATTTCTGTGCATGTTTACCAATAATGCCCCTCTAAAGCTAGTGCATTCCTTTGCGAGTGACCCTAGAGGAGGCGGGGTGTTACATTTGGTATCAGAGCAGAAGGTTACCAGACTGGGCAAAAGTTTTTAAAGACCTTCTGAAAACTATTTGAAAATCGTTTATAAAGAAGCATTTTTCAAGAAAATTTTCTTTTAAAAAGAAAAAGGCTATTCCCCAAAGGCCATTAGCACTATCCTTGTTTCCTTGATTGAATCTCTTTTCCTTTCTTTCCTCCATCTGTAGTCACAGTGGTTTTAACTGCGACTAGTCTTTTCTATCTACGAAAGCGCTTTCCATGCGATGGAGGTTGTTCTCGAGAGACCAGTGGCCGCGTTATAAGAAAGGATCGTGAGAAAGAGGATAAAGGATACGAGTTTAAGGATGGACAACTTGTTGGTATGGCTTAGTCCTCAAAGGAGGGAGAAAGATGAACAATGAAACCCATGACGATAGAGTACCTTTGGCATGGTGAAACGGGGCGGATAGTTAAGTATCATAGGACAAGGACAAGATCATCGGGAGGGCAGTAGTATGCTCTCGTTTCTAGGGTACCTCGGAAGGAGGGTAACGATCTTGTTAAAGGATTAGCTTTTCTTCTTTATCATCCCGTTAGGACTTTGGTTTGATCATCGTATCATTTAAGTCTGCTTCGATAGTTGAGTCTCTGCACCTTAAGTACTAGCGTAATAGGGAATCCCATTTTTGTCTCAAGTCCTGTGGAGAATCAGTCCACTTATTCATGACTTGTTTTGGATTTGAGAATGACGTGCCCCGGTTATGGATGGATTCTAGGGATGAAGTGGTTATCCAGTAAGGGGTGCCACTCTCGGTTTTGATAGGAGGGTAGTTAGACTCTTGACTAGCCTTGGTAATACCCTCGAAGTCTCGTGGAACCTTTTGGGTTCGGTCATGATTAGTTACCTAGAATCCCTTGATACCTTTATTGGAAATTTGAAGCCCGATCGAGTGGTGTTCGCCGATAAGACGGATGGTTTATTTCACTTATGCATGGGTTATAGAAATCTCCCTAGTAAGTGCGCTTGATGACCTGGTTGGCGTCTGTTTACTTTCAAGAGAAAGTTCTTCTACGTGGAATACCTTGTGGTATGAGGTCCGAGATTCACTAGTGAATTTTGGAAATCTTGCATGAGATCATGAGTACGCAGTCATGTTTGCGCCAAGTATTCTAGAAAAAGAATAAGTGCAAGTGGAACGAGAGGCGACGAAGAAATGAGTTCTAGCTCATGTTATGGAAACAGGAAATAAGAAGCTACGAAATCGCGAAGTTAAAGGACGGTCAAGGCACAATGGAATTGAGCTCAAGGAAATACGACTTTGATGGTCAAAGACTAGATACGCGCATGATATCTCTTTTTGGGAGTATATCCTTGATCCCTGTTTCTGTGGAGCTTACTTGTAGGCTATCTTTTGTGGACATCCTCTCGGTCCTATTTTCTGTTACAAACCCCGTAAGGAGTTTGTCTTGTTTATCTTCTCGACCCTGTTTCAGGGAATCCTAGGTATAACCCTATGGATGTAAACATGTATTTGAAACATGTTATGATTGATATGGTTGCAAGTGGTTGCAAGTGGTTGCTCGTGGATGCGCGAATACACATTAGATACTAGCTCGACTCGGTCACATTTCATATTGCATATGCACGAGTATTTATACTTGTTTATGGATGAAATCGAATGTATTATCATGCGGTTGTTGCATATGAATGAATGATTGTGCACGCATATAGTATCTATATGACTAGGACTATTTGCATACATGTTGGATTCATGGCACTATACATATTTTTGCATTAGAAAGATTATTCAGGCCTGATCATTAGCATTCGCTAAGGAACATGTACACACACGTTTTGCATATATTCATACAGCATTAGAAATCATCTAAGGACAATGGTTGCTTGTGGATGATTTTTTGAGTAGATGGATGATGGGTGGTAGGATATGTTCTTCCTAACTTGGAGATTTCGGGGACGAAATCCTAAAAGGTGGGGAGAATGTAACAACCCGTATTTCGATAACACGATTAAACGAGAATCAAGGCAGAATTTAATTTTAAATTCTGAATCAAGTTAAACGGGCTACGCCATTGCGTTCGTCTCGGAAAAATACGCGAAATAGAGTCTGAGTTTTCGAGAATCGGAGTCCGTATGACCAAGTTATGATCCGACGAAGTTTGCAGAAAATTCAAGTTCAAAAAACTAGTTCTAATTTCAAAAATTAGGGTATGAAGGCTAGGCGGGAAGAATTCCCGCCAGGCACCCCAAGTCGACAGCCCTGTCGACTTGGGAGTCGACCTGCTTGACCCAAGTCGACAGCCCTGTCGACTTGGGGGTCGAGATGGGGTGGCCGGGCGGTTTTGCCTGGTGCACCTATTTTCTATCTTGGCTAGGTTTTTGGGCCTGGTTTGAAATCTGACGGTTCAGGTTGGTCTTAGGGTTAATCTAAGGGTCCTAACTAGCCTAATCTTCTATAAATAAACCCCTAACCTACCCCTAAACCCTCATTACTCACTCATGTAACTAAACTATGGCCAAATTTCTACTCTCATGGCCTCCACTCAACTATCCTAGCCTCCACTTCATTTCTATGAGAGGTTTCATGATCATGAGAGTGTTAGAGAGTCCCTATGTTAGTATGAGAGCTTCTCAAGTTGATTTCAAGGCAAAAGCTTTGATCTTTGTTCATAAAGATGGTGTTTTCGTTGATTTGGAGCATCCATCTTTGGGTTTTTGGGTGATGGCATGCATAGGCTTCATCACAAGCTTTAGTTTAATCGATTTAGGCCTTCATAGCAATGTAAGCCCTTTCCCTACTCTTAGATATTAACTATGAAGTTAAATGTTCATGTTGCAAGTTTGGGTTTGATCATTGAGAATGATACATGCTATCATGTTATGCAAGTTTATGAAGTCATCATCTTGATCTTATGAGCTAAAAGCTACAACCTTTATGTTGAAATGTTGCATTATGCAACATGAGAACCTTCATACCTTTATGTCAACTTGCATATGAAGTCATAACCCTTATATGATGATATATGCGAGTTTCTAGTCATCATTCCATGTCTTTTGTCACCATGATTCGCTTATGTGCCAAGTTTGGGTTTATGCATGTTTTTGAGGCTTGAGAATGTAACATGCAAGCTAATGAACACATTTGTGCCTCATTTGCCACCATGATTAACTTGTGGCTTAATATCCATTTTTGTCATGCCTTTGTCAAGTCTCTTCTTTTAGTCCATTACGTTGTTGCGAACGTATATGCGAGTTTAAAAGCGTTGGGGTCACATTATGAGGAAAACATAATGACATGAACATGATTTGGGTAAATAGGTATAAACATGACAACATGTAACGTTAAATATGACATATGCTTATACTTGAAAACATGACTTGAAATATAACATGGAAGTTGACATGTAAGTATGCATAAAAACATAAGCTTGGGAATTTACCTAATAAGTTAGGTCTACCCTTTGGGAATTTACCTATTAAGTTAGGTCTACCCAAATGCTTGAAAAACTTGTAACATGTTTTGGAAACATGACGAACATGACACTTAGATAATATAAGTGTGGCCAACTCGAGGTTGGGTTGAGTTTGCAACGTAAAACTACCCGGAACCGACCGGCCTAACTAGTAGTTGCAAACAATAGGACCCAATGTGAGAAGTTGGTCATGTTGTGCTTGAACCCGAGGTTAGACCAAGTTGTGGTGTAAAGCTACCCGGAACCGACCGACTTAACTAGTAACCACAACAAAGTCTAATGTGAGAGGTTGGGGTGCATTAAGTAATTAATGCCACATGATAGGGTTAAGTTAATTTGATTAATGACTCTTAACCAAATATGACATGGATAAATGGGTTAAGTAAATTGATTAGGCTAATGATACTTAACAAAACATGACAAGGTTGGGTAGGTTAAGTGATTTGATTTGCCTAATGACACTTAACCATTTCTATACGACTAGTGGACGGGGATTAAGTTAACCAACACTTAATCAATCCAACATGATAATTTGGTAAGGTTAAGTAAGTTTTCTTAATGACACTTAACCAAAAGATACAATTAATGGATGGGGTTAAGATTAGACTCAACTAGTCTAAACATGATAATCGGATGGGGTTAAGTTAGCTTAGACTTAATTAATCCCACTTGGTAGTTTAAAGGGGGTTAAGTTAAACACTTAACTAATCTAACCCGTTGATTTGATGTGGTTAAGTGACCTAGACTTAACCAATCTAACTCGTTGATTTGATGTGGTTAAGTGACCTATACTTAACCAATCTAACCCGTTAATTTGATATGGTTAAGTGACCTAGACTTAACCAATCTAACTCGTTAATTTGATGTGGTTGAGTGATCTATACTTAACCAATCTAACTCGTGAATTTATGGAGGTTAAGTTAACCCATACTTAACCAATATAACGTGAAAACATGATAAGGCTAAGTCATGAATCGCTTGAATAAACTTGACCGGTTTGACTAAGTAATTTCATAGGGTCAAGTTAATATATACTTAACCAACTTGAGCATGGTTTGTAGGGTTAAGTCTTGAACTTGGATACTTAGCCAATTTTGACATGATTTGTAGACGGGTTAAGTCATGAACTTAAGTGACACTTAATCCATTATGAAAACCTTAGTTCTGAGGATTAGGTGGGTAACCGTAATTAACAAGGATAACGGGAATAAGGCTAAGTGGTAAACCTTAGTTGAAGGATAACTAAGTAATGATTCTTAGTCAAGGAAATTTAGACCAGTTCATAGATAGATGAGTAACCTGATACGGTAGGTCATCGTTTAAGTATACGAGTGGGAGCAAGTATCTGATTTAGATAAAGGCTCCAGCGAACTGGGTAACGAAGCAGCGGCTTCGGGGAACGTGAGGATATTCTTGGGATCCCTCTGCGGGCTGCCAGGTAATTATACTAGGCTCATGAGAGGTTAAGGTTTGCGTTAGAAGAACCAAGAGTATGCCTTGGTTGCTATACGAGCGACCTAAAGACGGGGATGGATAGGGCATAGTCGACGAGACACGGTCGTACCCTAGATAGCATTTCTCGTCAGGCTACCTTCCATTTTTGGTCAAGCGTGTACGTACGGAAAGGCAGAGAACACCCAATAGACCATAATTGCTATCTAATTATGGTTGCGGTAAGGCTCGGATTTGGGGGGTTGGCCAGTAGTGTGTTCTCGTACAGGATTTATCCTGTCTTGTCTTTCGCTAGTTGAGGGAGGGGTCGCGTGGGACCATAGCCACGTATAGAAAAACAGACCTTAGCATCTGCATCGGCAGATAAATTGTAAGCTCCCGACCGAGTCCTGTATTTCTTGGTCTGCCCTGTGACAGGACTCGGATGGCACGATGTGATACATGTGCACACAGTCATGGAAAACGATTCACGATGAATGCGTGGGAAAAAGGGCGCGGTTGGCGGTTAGCGTAATCCCTAGTGGCCCTAGGTGGTTGAACCTAAACCGAGATACGAAAACGTGCAATAGGTAAGCGTAATCCTTAGTAGCCCTAGGTAGCATAAGTCCTAGTTGTACAGACGATAATTCATGTTGGCAGACCCTAGCTAGGTTTTAGGGTAACAGTCCAAACCGATCTTAAGGATCATGGAACTATGTTAAAGTAGTATAAAATCTCATGGGAAAGCCCGTATGGCCTACGGCAAGGGACTGAACATTTACATGGAATAAAACATACGAGTTGAGTAACCTATATATGCGATATATTAGGTTGACAGGACCACTACACGACTTTTGAGTAAGGGTCATCCACGGTTAACACGTGATACAGTTGGGATACTAGTACGGTAGGTGCAGAGAAGATGTACCGGATAGATACATGGGACGTTATACGTGATAGATATCTTGGGGATATTGTACTCGATAGAAACCTGACGATGTGATACCTTATTTTATCTTGACATCGTAATTTATCATGACACCTTAGTTTACCTGAGTTCAGTAGTTCATCCTGTTATTTTGATTTAGCTTATCTATCTTGTTATCATGCTTATGTTCATCTCAGTTTCTCATGTTAGTTAACTTTACTAGTTTTTATACTAATAGTAGATAGGGCTTACTCAGTCTTTTTGACTGACCCGTTTTGTTTCGCCTCTTTTCTTCCGTTTCCCCCCAGGTTACAGGGAGGAAATACTGCTGTTTAGTTCGGACTTCTTCTGCTTGAAGGTCATCATGGATGGCTTGGACTTTTCTTGGCTATGGCTACTTTACTGTTTTTACTTGGGGAATAATTTATGAAAAAGTCTTTATGCTTCTTTATTATTACAAGACAGGTTTTGATGTACTCTGATGTAAAAGGCTTTAGACCTTAATTATTAATGTTTATGAAAGTTCGATTTTACTTCCGCTATTTTATATGTTCTGTCTTGTGATATTTCTGTGCATGTTTACCAATAATGCCCCTCTAAAGCTAGTGCATTCCTTTGCGAGTGACCCTAGCGGAGGCGGGGTGTTACATTAGTGATTTCGATGGATTTGACAATGTGGCATTCAGAGTGAATCTGATGTAATGATAAAGCGTAGCTTCTAGCCTCACATCCGGCAAATGACAGAAATCGGGCAGGCAACATGGATATGTAGGTCGCACCTATTAGGGTGTATAATCACCTGATCTAGAGTTTCATTTACTTCTATTATCTATTGTCGATACTGTCCCATTCGGGAAACGGTTGCTGATCCCAACCGTTGGTGATATACATTCGATACACTCAAGCAAAATGAGTGGTCGGTCATGTGTGGCCGGGTTGCAAGATGTTCTTGTTGAACCCAGTGTATTCCTCTCTAGAGGTACACTAGCGTAAGGTGGTTCCATACCTTGTCATAGTTGGAAATCCATTACCCAATACGTGCTTGCGATCTTGATTGTATACTATGTATGTAGAAGCGTGAGATGAAAGCGTTTCTGCTAGATGATTATTATTACTGTGGTTAATAGACATTATTATAATATCAAAGGTTTTTGATATAAAGATATTTTGGATTCTCATAGGGGAAAAACCCGTTCCGCTATGCGGCGTGGTCTTATGAGATATCATTGTGTTGCTCAAACTGTTTTAAACTGTTTTACTCATACCAGTCCCATGACTGACCCGGAGTTTATTTTGTTTTGTTTTCCCTAAACTCTTGGGTGCTCAATTTTGTACGAGCAGTCAAGTAGTCGGGAATTACAGATAATTGAAGAGCTGGAGAAAGAGGATTCAGGATTATATAGCTATTATTATTCCGCTGTGTTGTAAGTATTGTACATGATCATGACATGTATATTCAAGTACAGATTTATATTTCAAAGTTATGTTATATTTTATTCGTTCCGCTGTGAGGTTCGTGTTACTCTGATGTTGTTGTTGTCTTCTTCTTCTATTATAAGTTTCTATCTTATCTATTCTCACCCTCTAATTTCTTCCATTAACTACCAGGTTTTTTCGATGTTTGGTTAGTCGTCATTTAGTTTATGTTGATAACCAAAGTCGCTAAAAAACCGGGTCGTTACATCGGTCATGTGTGGTTGAGTTACAAGATGTTCTTGTTGAACTCGGTGTATTCTCCTCTAGAGATACACCATCGGAAGGTGGTTCCATACCTTGTCATAGTTGGAAATCCATTATCCAATACGTGCTTGCGATTTTGATTGTATACTATGTATGTAGAACGTGAGATGAAAGCGTTTCTGCTAGATGACTATTATATTATGGTTGATAGAAACTATTATAAATTCAAAAGAATTTTGATGTAAAGATTACTTTGGATACTCATAAGGGAAAAACCTATTCCGTTATACGGCGTGGTCTTATGAGATATCGTTTTATTGCTCAAACTGTTTTACTCACACCAGTCACATGACTAACCCAGAGTTTATTTTGTTTTGCTTTCCCTAACTTTTGGGTGCCCAATTTTGTACGGGCAGTCAAGTAGTTGGGATTTTACAGATATACTTGGAAAGCTAGAGCAGGAGGCTTCAACAGCGTTTATATAGCTATGGTTTAATTCCGCTGTGTTGTATGTGCTGTACTTTGATAATGATATGTATATTCAAGTACAATCTTTTATTTCAAAGTTATGTTATATTTTATTCGTTTCGCTGTGAGATTCGTATTTACTCTGATGTTGTATGTTCTTCTTCTTCTATTCTAAGTTTCTATCTTATCTATTCTCACCCTTTGTTTTCTTTCTATTAGTTTTCTGGATTCCAGTGCAATGTGGGTTGGACTTGTGTTATATAGTCAGCTCAAATTGGAACGGAATTTGGGGACACTACAGTTCGTATCAGAGCTTAAGGTTAAGTAATTACCTTGGCTCTGTGGCGTGACTCAGTAGAGATAGGGTTAGTAATACCCTAGATTGAGTTTGAGTGTATATATACGAGTGAACGTATTTGTTATTCGATATAAAAATTGTTTTATATTGTGGTGATTTATTGGTTGAGTTGTTTATGAGTTCTGGTCGATCAGTTTGATCCACTGTATCGGTAGGAGTTTCTAAACAGTCGAATACGATGGGTCGACACGATATGTTTTGAAAAGACGGTAAATGGAAATCATTTTACCCAAAGTATATTTTGATATAGAGAAAATATATATATTGGAATTATAATATATTGGATATATTGGTTGTTCTTACAATCGAGTAAGATTATAAAATGTGAAATGGTTATATAAATAACCAATCAGAAATTATTTAAATGAAATATATGAAATCAGATGAATTAAATCTGAATTTAAACCAGAATTGAAATTTAAAACCCTGGAATTTGAAAGGTGTTGGTAAATGAATTTGGATTGAATATATGAGAATTTTAAAATCCTGGGAGATTTTAAATTGTTTTGAGAATGATATTTTGAAATATATTTCAAAGTGGAAATGTTTAGAAATGGTTTTAAAAAGTGATATAATATTAAATTCACTTCGATCGCTGGAAAATTGATTCCGATGAAGAGCTAGACATCATCGGTGTTCATTTTCGAGTTGTAAGTGACGGATTACTATCGAAAATTTTTTGTTTTTGAATTGTTTTGAGGGAAACAAGTTGTTTGAAATTCGAAAGGGAATATTTGGTTTCAGAAAAGCAAAGCTGTTTAAAACTCCCAGGAAGAGACGGTTTGAATTAAAAACAAATTTAAATAGAAATTTGTGAAACCGAGCTGGAACTGAATTGAAACCAATTAACTGGAAATTGAATTGGATACGATATATCAAGTAGAATCAGATTTTGAATTGTGAGATAGAATCTGAAGTGGTATTGGATTGATGAGTGAAAAATTCAAAAATCGAGAATGGAACTTTGATTTGAAATTGAATTCGACTTAGGTATTAGCGAATGGTTGGATTTGTGGATAAAAACAGATTGGAATTTGATTGGGATGACATTGGTATATGTTGAATTGATAACAGGTGAAAGTGATAAAGTTGATATGCCCGACAAAAAGGTACAAGTTTATATTTCATATGGTATGAGATTTCTATGAGCCGAATTGGCAAGCCGCTTGGCTGTTTGATTTTCTTTTGGGTTGAAGATAGCCAGAGAGGCGAGTGGTAGTTTTACCGATTGACCAGTACAAAGGAGGTGCTGGCGAAATTTTTCGGAAGTTAAGGTGTTAGAAAATTTTCCGGATTTTTGAAAATTTTCCTTGATAAGAATTAATAAATATTTAATTAAATTCGAATTGGTTCAGTTGAAACTGAAGTTAAGAAGTGAACAAATAAGTTCTAACCAGTCAATATGGTTTGTTTTCTACCTTAGCAAATTTCGAGGATGAAATTATTTTAAGTGGGGAAGAATGTAACGAACCGTATTTTATGGTATTATAATTAATCTATTTAATTATATAAATAGTAATTTAGAGAATTAAAGGGTTGGTTAATTAAATTATATTGAATATTTAATTAAAAGAAATAATAGAATAATATATTTAATTTAGAAATAATCAAAAATAGTGGAATTTACAATATAGTGTGAATTGGATTATTTAAAATATATAATTCAGTTAAGAGTTGAATTATATTGACGAATATATTATTTAAATGAAGTTTGAACATATAATTATATTATAATTATAATCAAGCTCGAAATGGCGCGGTAGTTCGCTATTTGGCGATTTGAACTTCAACTGAATATACAGGGTCTGTTTTAAATCGGATTTCTGTGAAACAAGAAACTACGAAGCTGGTGAAGTATATTTTTCTAGTGGTAGAGAAAAATCGGGATTTCGTCGTATAGATTTTGATTTATGTCCAAATCCAATTTTCAGAAAAACAGCGCCATAAAACCATAACGGTTTATTTGAATTTTTAAAAGGATTTAAATATAAATCGAATACCGATATGACTAGGAAATATGAAATATCGAGTTGTAAATCCCGATATGGAGCCGTGTGATATTCTATGTGAATATCTACGATAATATTTATTTTTAAATATTTAATTTAATTATTTTTAAACATATTTATATATTTAAAAGGGTCATTTAGAGCTTTAAAGATAGTCAGTTTTGCAAACGGCCTTCGTTTTTGATGAAACTAATTTTGTTGGATCCGTAACATTTAATCATTTTTTAGATTTCAAGTTTCCTAATTTGTAGAATCACTGTGTGCCCGTATGGATTTTTAGAGTGAAAATCAGTCAGTATTTCGACGGTTAAAAATACACTATGTGAGCAAACGGAGTCGGAATTCGACGAAACCAGTTTCGTTGGGTCCGTAATGTCGAACTGTAGCTGCATGTCCAGTTTCGCGATTTTTGGATGTAATGTGTGATTACAGGAATTTTAGAGAACAGGTAAAAATAACGTTTGCTTATAATTTAATATAATATTCAATATAAAAATATTATATAAAATCCTATAAATAATCCTAACTTTTTAAACCTAATCCTATTTTGCTCCACGGTCAAAATGAAGTGCCACCACAATTCTTTCATCTTGTGTAAAACAATTCTAGTTTGAAAATCAAACTAAATTCAAAGAAATTTCAAAAAATCCAAACTTAAACATCATTGCGATCTCTGAAGAATTCTCTTCGATTCTGTGTGTGTTTCATACTATGCGGAAACCATTTCTCAAATTCAAAATGTTATACCGTGACCTAGGGTTTGATTTTTGAAGAGTTGGAAACTTGGATTCTTGTTTTCGATGTTGATTTGGGGTTGAGAAGGGAAAATGGAAGTAGTACACAAGTTTTTGGCGAGATTGGTGATATAAACTGTCGATCAACTGTGACCTGTAGCACGGCTACTGTTCCGACGCGATGCAGGAAATGTGATGCGAGTCCTTCGTTTTTGGTATGAGTTTGTAGTGGTTTCAAAGGATATTTGAATGGGTATTTTAGTTTGATTTTAAAGGAAGTAAAGAGGGAGGTATTTGGATTTGAAGGAATGCGGCTATGGGTTGCTTCCTGGAAGAACAGATCGAAGTATTGGTTTGTGGGAGAAGGCATTAGTGGGTGTGGGTTGGTAGTGAAAGGAATTGGGCCAGAAGGAAGAAAAGCTAAGCCCAATATAAAAGAATTTAGTTTTATTTTTAATTTAAAAGTGTATTAACTTATTTAGATCATATTTGTAACGACCCGGATTTTGCTCGGACCTAATCGACTGCAAAATCGACTAAGACTGTTCAAAACCTGAAGACGTTAACTTTGGGAATACAACAACATCAGAAAAAATAACAAAAGACTTTTATAACATCAATGATAAATGTTACATCAGAGTACAGCATATATCATAGTACATTAAATATAATACAGCGGAAAGTAAAATTACAAGTTAATTCAATACAATGCACAGCGGAAGACTTCAATGTTCTGGACACAGCTTTAAGCTTCGATCCAGAATCCTGCTCAAGGGTTAAACCTGTAGACAAATTACTCGACTTCCCGTATGGAAAAGAGGGCACCTGAGTTTGCAAAGGTGGAAACAAACTACGAGTCAGTCATGGGACTGGTGTGAGAATTCTTAACTAGTTTAACTAATAGTAATAAAGCAAATCCAAGGACCACGCCGCTAACGCGGAACGGGTTTACTCCAATGGATTGCCGTGCATAATAATAAAGGAAATCATCAAACAGCGCAATGCTTTTTAGAAATATGAAACCATTATAAGACCCAAGTCCCATCACACAATGCAACGCAAACTGGAGGATAGGGTTTTACCTTATAATGGTCAAGAGATGATAAATACGTAAAAGACGATATTATTATTAGTGCGTATATGTTTTAATAAAACATTTCAAAATAAATGTATCAATCCTAGACGGCATGGGTACCATATATCATGTCGCCATACTAGTTATACAATTAAAACCGCATGGGGCGTATTGGAAATTGGGTTTCCATCATGAGTCAAGGCTTGGAACGATCTCCTACCGATTCGAGACACTCTAGCAATGCCTCAGGATTCGGACGCTGGCGAACCCTTGGATCCTACAGAGCCGGTCCACAAATACTTTAGTGGATTAGTTATGCCTGAACACACGCCTCCCGGTCCTATTGAACCTATAATACGGCCATTGGCGACCGAAAAAATAAACCGAGTCCTCGAAAATTCGATTATCCACATAAGTAAAATGTCAGCGCTGGTAGGTCCCTGACACCACTACTAGCTAGAAAGAGTTTGTGTGCACTCTCTGCGTTCCCTTGCTTCGTTTTAGACTCTACCGGTGTGTGAGGCTCGCGAAGTCACGCTATACAAAGCTATGCCAAAATAGGCTATGCTTTGATCATCCCACAAGGCCTGCTTTGCAACAAAGCCTTGATCATTTGCATCTTGGCATGTCACGTTGACATTTCACGCCATGCAATTCATAACTATTAATACCCAACATCTAAGGGTGTTTAGTAAAAGAATAAATTCTCCTCCCCCAACGGTTGTATATTAATAGAAATCAATTTGCATAAAATGAAATTCAACGTCAGACATGCATCCATTTATAAGCTTATGCTCTGGGTCTGAGCGAAAGCCAAATCCGTACAAGTCAACACTACTTACGGATAACTACCACTTTATCCCTGTCCTGGGTGCAAATCAGTCCAGGGCATCTGTAATCCTTATCCATTCGATGTGTAGACCGTCTGTCTTCAATCCCCGTCTTCAACTCTTCGACTTAGATCGTCGTATAATCACTCGAAATGGGTTAAACCCGGTTTTTTTCGAATAACTTGCGTATTTTATAATTGAAAATCAAGTGTTATAAAACACATCCAACGTCTCATTCCATTTCGAAATATTCTTTTATTAGAATATTCATATTAAAGGGAAAGATTCCCATAAATTAAATCAAAAATAAATTCTTATAAATTTATTCTTTTTAAACATTCATTAAAACTCCAATTTGATTTTAATATCAAAAATCATTATTAAATGATTATTCAATTCTTAAGGAATTAACCTTGTCTTTAATTTGGGTTAAAGAATCAATGTCATTTAAAAACATTGTTCACGATAAACCCAAAATCATTTTCCATTAAATACGGAACTTTCACAGAAATTAAGTCAAAATATAATCGATATATATTTCTATATCGGAACAATAATATAAATGGAATAACGACAAGGCCTTTTAAATTCCATATATAGTATCAATCTTCTTTTACAGAAACCTATCTCGATTATTATCAAACCGAATTTCCACTCAATTTCAATTTAATTTATTAAATTGGAAAACTTGTCTTTAGAGAATTTCTTTTTAAATCTTGATAAAAAGATTTATAATTTCTAAATCATATTATCACTGTAGATTGGGTTAAAGAACGAATGTTGTTTAAAACACAGTTCACTGTAAACCCAATTCACATAACATTTTATTTCCATTATAAAATATAATTGAAACTCTAAAAAACTTAATTGAAAGATTGATTCTAGTTAACAACTAATTCACTTTAGTAGAAAATTATCTTCTATCCTTTGTCTATTCAAGAACGGGAAAAGAAAACATTACTTTATTCTCGGTTAAATATTATTTAAAATATTCATTATCTTAAAATTATTCTTTATAAAAAGATTCTTTATACAAAATGTCCTTTATGGTTGCATTATTCTTTATTTTAAAATATTATTTTATAATGTTCGTTATTCTAAATATTCTTTATTTAAAAGAAAGTCTGAACTGGAATGTGACTCAATCAGTTACCATATAACTTTGGTTATATGGATTTCACACATCGTATGTATATGACAACAAAGGATTCATAATTATTAAACATCCATTCACAACCAGAGTGAAGTTTTATAACTGTGTGAGTATTAAAATGAAATAATAACACTCATCGCAGCCTGTCAATCTATCGATCGACATATAACTAAATATTGGGACTAGTGTATGTAACTTCATCCCAACACCCATGTGGGGTTTTCAGCCAACAACAATACTTATAAATAAATGATTGGTTAAAGAATTTAACCAATTTAATTCTACTGACATGTTGGTGACAATGGACTAATATGTTATAATATTTCTAATATCAAGTACAAGTATATTTTTACTCGTATAATTTCCCTATTTATTTCTAAGGTCTAATAAACTGTAATCTATTTATGTGGTATTACTGTGGATGACAAATAAAAGATAATTTTCTACTTTCTTTTATTTGTATGCAAATATATTTAACTTTTAATGTTTTGTTTGCAACTAAATTTATAAACAAAAATATATATTCCTATTTCTAACTAAAAATACTAAAATAAAATGTAATATTTGTTTGCATCTAAAATTGCAAACACAATGCCACTCTTTAAATCATATTCTGCTTTCAACTCATATAAATTTACAAAAGTGTTTGTTTACAATAGTGAATGAAAGAACAGTTTTTATTTCAAAGTATACTTGCATTTGTGGATGCAAATAGAGAACAAATTCTATTTTCCATGTGTGTTTGTGTTAAGAACACAAATATAAAGACGGTCTATTCCTATGTAATATTTTATGTTAAGAACACACATAAAAAGGATGACTTTATTTTCTATGCAATACTTGCATTTTAAATGCGAGTAAAAGAATGATTTTTATTTTCTTATGTAATACTTGCTTTGTAAATGCAAGTAAGAAATATGATTTCTTTTCTTATGTGATACTTGCATTGTAAATGCAAGTATAAAAAGATGATTTGATTTTCTTATGCAATACTTGCTTTGTAAATGCGAGTAAAAGAATGATTTTTATTTTCTTATGCGATACTTGCATTGTAAATGCAAGTATGAAAAGATGATTTCTTTTCTTATGTAAATATTTGTGTTCAAAACACAAATAGAAAGTATGACTTAATTTGCTATGAAATATTTGTGTTGTAAGTGCAAGTAAAAAGATTTATTTCTTTTCAAGGTAAATATTTGTGTTAAGAACACAAATAAAAGAGTGCTTCATTTCAATGCTCATACTTGTGCTGAAGGCACCAATACAAGTGATTCCGATTTATGCTATGTTTGTGTTGAAAACACAATAAAAGGTGGTTTAATTTTCATGTTAATATTCGTGTTGAAATACACAAATATCTACTCAATTTTTATGTTATATTTGTGTTTTGAAAAAAACACAAATAAAATATCTATTTAATTTCAAAGTTATATTGTGTTGAAAATCACAACTAAAAGTATGGTACTTTTTTCTATGTTGTATTTGTGATGAAAACATACATAACCTATCTATTCAATTTCAATGTTATATAAAAAAAATACAAATAAAAATGGCAATTCAATTTTAATGTTGTTGGATTGATGAGCTAGATCCACTCAATTGAAAGGTGACAAACCATAAGTTAATGTTGTATTGATGAACTAAATCAATACAATAGATTTGACAAAATTTAGAGTGACCATTTATATTTCTATAATGAATTGATAAGTTAGATCAATTCAAATAAAACGACAATTCATACTTCTATAATTTTGAATTGATAGCTTAGATCAATTCAAACAAGAGCGACAATCATATTTTCTTTGATTTTGAATTGGTAAATAGATCAATTCAAATCTAACCAAAGTGATAACATAAAACAAGTGACAATCATTTTTCTTTCTTTTGTTTTGATCTAAACAAGTGACAATCATTTTTCTTTTCCTTTTGTTTTCAATGTATATTTGCATTTATAAATGCAAATAATAGAACAAATTTTATTTCAAAATTCTTGTTTTGACAAAAATGTTACTTTTATTTCAGAAATCAAGTTTTGACAAAAAATGATGTCTTCACTTCAAAAATCAATTTTTGATAAAAGTGTGATTTTTATTTCACTAATCAAGTCCAAATAAAAAGGTGATTTTTATATCATTAATCAAGTTCTAGTAAAAATGTGGTTTTTATTTCATTAATCAAGTTCTAATAAAAATGTGATTTTTATTTCATTAATAATGTTTTTAATAAAAATGTTATCTTTATTTCACTAATGAAGTTTAAATAAAAATGTTATCTTTATTTCAATACTAATGTTTTAACAAAAATCAATACTCTATTCTAATGATCATGTTTTATCAAAAATCAATATTCTATTCTAATGATCACATTTCAATAAAAAGAAATTTTTATTGATTATTCTTTTCTAATGATTCACATTTCAACGAAAAGGAAATTTTATTGATTATTCTTTTTATATAAATCCAACATGAACATATTCATAAAATAAAAATATAATTTTATTTTATACACCAATTCGACACACATGAGTATTATATATTCTATATATAATGGTTATATTGTATACACTAAGTTCTAACAAACATGAATACACCATCACAACCAATTGTTCATCACAACCACAGCACAATCAGCATTAAATAAATATATACAACATCACATGAACTTTTATACTGAATTAATATGGACTTCACAATAAAATAAATAATTAAATTTTTAATTTAATACTAGAAATCTCACCGTTGTTTGCGATTAAGATGAAAATTTCAACAGCTCAGAAATTCCCCGTTTCAGTCTAGAATTGTAGTTCAGGATCGTACGAGTCCAACGCTTCCGAAATTGCGTGAGTCTGCATTAGTATGCACTAGTTATTGATTAAACAAGATCTGAAATTAATTTAAAATTAATAATTTAATCAAGTCATTAGTGTTTAAACCTTTCTCCACTCTCTGATTAATCGGCCGTGGGTTTTCAGAAATGCCCCAAACTTTGATCTCGGTTTTCGGGTAAATGGATTGACGGTTTGGAGCGCCGTATGTTGGAGGAGGACGGGCTTGGAGAGGCCTAGGTGCGCCGGCGACAAGGGGGGTGCGGTGGTGCCTGGTGGGGCCGGCGGCGTGCGCAAGGCGCTGACTTTGGTGGCTCGGTTCTCCGAAACCGGTGTACGAGAGAAGGTAAAATGGATATGAGAATGTAGAGGAGGGAAGGAGCTTCAAAACGAGCTATAGTTTGGATTTTATCTCGAAGTGAGGAGGAAGAATTTGAAGAGAGAAGGTTGGAAGAGGGAGGCGGCTGAAATGAGGAATGGGGAAGAACGATGAATAGTGAAACCGTATTTTATACGGTATACTTAGGGTTTAATTAATTATTTAATTTTAATTTAGCCCAATTAAGGTCCGTTTAGCAAACTCCTTATTTTTCAGCCCAACGACTGTATAACCTACCTAATTACCCCCATTTCGAACCCATCTGAATATGTCCCGCAGGCCCAAGAGTTCGTCTCGGTCCCCGTTTCTCAAATTTAAATATAATTCATTTATTTTTAAATTCAAACGTATACAGAAATTTACCGGGACCACATATGAACTCAGAAAATTCCAAAAAAAAAAAAATATTTTTGGCTTTCTTTTGACGATACGGTCCTAACAAAATTAATTCCGTCTCATTCTGAGATTGTTTGAAAAATGGCTATATTTCAAGTCGATTAAAATTGACCGAAACTGACAAAACACAGTTTCTTGCGCCACGCTCACATACTAGTTCGGAAAATTCTAAAAATTGAAACCTAGCAATAATTCGACATTTCGGTTCCAACAAAAGTGGTTTCGTCGAAAACAGAGATCGTTTGAAAATTGATTATTTTTAATGGCTTTTATATTATTTAAAAATAGAATTTTTTTTTAAATTCTGCAGCATTTTCTAACCAAATTTTTTAAAATTAAATTTTTAAATAGGTTCGGAATTTGCGGGTTATTACAATCTCCCCCACTTAAAAACTTTTCGTCCTCGAAAAGGAAATGAGATGAAAGTTGTTTATTTAACTAATTTAATTTTCATTTTTTTTTGTTTTCAATATTTTATTAGTTGAACTAATATTCATACAACACAATCATCAATCAATTAGTTAATTAAGTTTTCAAATATATATATCCTTTATATATTAAAAATAATATTTTCTAAATCGAATTATATATATAATTACAAGTATGTTAATTATAAGTTGGTCACTCTGAACTCATTCTAGGGCATTGCTAACCCTATCTCTAATGAGTTTTCTCATTCTAGGATACTGCTGATCCTATCTCTAATGAGTATTCTTATTGGATATTACTAATCCAATCTCTGATGAGACTTTTGTTCAGTTCTAACGAGTTGTACCCCAAAGATTTGAGCTAACCTGGCTCTGATACCAACTACAACGACCCGGATTTTGCCCGGACCTAATCGACCGCAAAATCGACTAAGACCGTTCAAAACCTGAATACGTTAACTTTGGGAATACAACAATATCAGAACAAATAACAAAAGACTTTTATAACATCAATGATAAATGTTACATTAGAGTACAGCATATATCAGAGTACATTAAATATAATACAACGGAAAGTAAAATTACAAGTTAATTCAATACAATGCACAGCGGAAGACTTCAATGTTCTGGACACAGCTTTAAGCTTCGATCTAGAATCCTGCTCAAGGGTTAAACCTGTAGACAAATTACTCGACTGCCCGTGTGGAAAAGAGGGCACCCGAGTTTGCAAAGGTGGAAACAAACTACGAGTCAGTCATGGAACTGGTGTGAGAATTCTTAAATAGTTTAACTAATAGTAATAAAGCAAATCCAAGGACCACGCCGCTAACGCGGAACGGGTTTAATCCAATGTATTTTCGTGCATAATAATAATGGAAATTGTCAAACAGCGCAATGCTTTTTAGAAAGATGAAACCATTATAAGACCCAAGTCCCATCACATAATGCAACGCAAACCGAAGGATAGGGTTTTACCTTATAATGGTCAAGAGATGATAAATACTTAAAAGATGATATTATTATTAGTGTGTATATGATTTAATAAAACATTTCAAAATAAATGTATCAATCCTAGACGGCATGGGTACCATATATCATGTCGCCATACTAGTTATAAAATTAAAACCGCATGGGGCGTATTGGAAATTGGGTTTCCATCATGAGTCAAGGCTAGGAACGATCTCCTACCGATTCGAGACACTCTAGCAATGCCTCAGGATTCGGACGCTGGCGAACCCTTGGATCCTGCAGAGCCGGTCCACAAATACTTTAGTGGATTAGTTATGCCTGAACACACGCCTCCCGGTTCTATTGAACCTATAATACGGCCATTGGCGACCGCAAAAATAAACCGAGGCCTCGAAAATTCCATTATCCACATAAGTAAAATGTCAGCGCTGGTAGGTCCCTGACACCACTATAAGCTAGAAAGAGTTCGTGTGCACTCCCTGCGTTCCCTTGCTCCGTTTTAGACTCTACCGGTGTTTGAGGCTCGCGAAGTCACGCTACATAAAGCTATGCCAAAATAGTCTATGCTTTGATCATCCCACAAGGCCTGCTTTGCAACAAAGCCTTGATCATTTGCATCTTGGCGTGTCACGTTGACATTTCATGCCATGCAATTCATAACTATTAATACCCAACCTCTAAGGGTGTTTAGTAAGAGAATAAATTCTCCTCCACCAACGGTTGTATATTAATAGAAATCAATTTGCATAAAATGAAATTCAACGTCAGACATGCATCCATTTATAAGCTTATGCTCTGGGTCTGAGTGAAAGCCAAATCTGTACAAGTCAACACTACGTCCGGATAACTACCACTTTATCCCTGTCTTGGGTGCAAATCAGTCCAGGGCATCAGTAATCCTTATCCATTAGATGTGAAGACCGTCGGTCTTCAATCCCCGTCTTCAACTCTTTGACTTAGATCGTCGTATAATCATTCGAAATGGGTTGAACCCGGTTTTTTCCCGAATATCTTACGTATTTTATAATTGAAAATCAAGTGTTATAAAACACGTCCAACGTCTCATTCCAATTCGAAATATTCTTTTATTAGAATATTAATATTAAAGGGAAAGATTCCCAAAAATTAAATCAAAAATAAATTCTTATAAATTTATTCTTTTTAAACATTTATTAAAACTCCAATTTGATTTTAATATCAAAAATCATTATTAAATGATCATTCAATTCTTAAGGAACTAACCTTGTCTTTAATTTGGGTTAAAGAATCAATGTCATTTAAAAACATTGTTCACGATAAACCCAAAATCATTTTCCATTATATATGGAACTTTCACAGAAATTAAGTCAAAAAATAATCGATATATATTTCTATATCGGACCAATAATATAAATGGAATAACGGCAAAGCCTTTTAAATTCCATATATAGTATCAGTCTTCTTTTACAGAAACCTATCTCGATTATTATCAAACCGAATTTCCACTCAATTCCAATTTAATTTATTAAATTGGAAAACTTGTCTTTAGATAATTTCTTTTTAAATCTTGATAAAAAGATGTATAATTTCTAAATCATATTATCACTGTAAATTGGGTTAAAGAACGAATGTTGTTTAAAACACAGTTCACTGTAAACCCAATTCACATAACATTTTATTTCCATTATAAAATATAATTGAAACTCTAAAAATCTTAATTGAAAGATTGATTCTAGTTAACAACTAATTCACTTTAGTAGAAAAATATCTTTTATCCTTTGTCTATTCAAGAACGGGCAAAGAAATCATTACTTTATTCTTGGTTAAATATTATTTAAAATATTCATTATCTTAAAATTATTCTTTATAAAAAGATTCTTTATATAAAATGTCCTTTATGGTGCATTATTCTTTATTTTAAAATATTATTTTATAATGTTCGTTATTCTAAATATTCTTTATTTAAAAGAAAGTCTGAACTAGAATGTAACTCAATCAGTTACCATATAACTTTGGTTATATGGATTTCACACATCGTATGTATATGACTACAAAGGATTCATAATTATTAAACATCCATTCACAACCAGAGTGAAGTTTTATAACTGTGTGAGTATTAAAATGAAATAATAACACTCATCGCAGCCTGTCAATCTATCGATCGGCATATAACTAAATATTGGGATTAGTGTATGTAAATTCATCCCAACACCCGTGTGGGGTTTTCAGCCAACAACAATACTTATAAATAAATGATTGGTTAAAGAATTTATCCAATTTAATTCTACTGACATGTTGGTGACAATGGACTAACATGTTATAATATTTCTAATATCATGTTGACACGACCCGAACTTCCCCGTGAAGGGAAGCACGGATGGCGTTGAGGACAACACACAAATGAACACAGACGGGAGAACATTTCATTGTTATTACAACAATTCCATCAGATACAAGAATATACAGAGTATAAATGAATAAATTACATTGGATAAATATCAGAGATTACAATAAATTGCATAGCAGCGGAAAAAAAATAGAAAACACAACTGAAAGTAACACACGGATACAGAGCTTTCCGAGCATCGTTCCAGCTGTAAATCAAGACCCTGTGAATATAAATCTGCAAACCAAAACTACTAGCTGCCCGTGCGCAAAATAAGGGCACCCAGAGTTTAGGTTAATACAATAAACTCCAGGTCATTCATGTGACTGGTGTGAGAACTAAAACAGTTATTAATCTTTATTTTTAAAGTTAGGTAAATCAAGGGACCACGCCGTATAACACGGAACGGGTTTCCTCCCAAGAATACCAGTGCATAAAACAAACAGCGCAATGCTAAATAAAGAAAAATGAAGCTGTTATAAGACCCAGGTCCCATCACACAATGCAACACAAGCCGGAGGATAGGGTTTTTACCATATAACAGCCAAAGCATGCTTGATACGTTTAAAACACATTATTTGATACTATTATAGGTGTATAGTGTCAAAACAATTTCAATCATAAATATAAATCATAGGCGGCATGAATGACCCATACCACTATGTGGCCATACTAGGTTCTACAAATAAAATTGAAACACACGTATTGGAAATTGGATTCCATCATGAGTCGAGGCAAGGGGCAAGCTCCTCTCCGCGTTCGAGACACTCTAGCAAATGTCCCAGGACCCCACTTTGATCCTTGGAATCGGCTGGGCCGGTCCTCTCTTACTTTTGAGGATTAGTTATTCCTGAACACACGTTTCCCGGTCCTTACAGACCTATATCCGAGGCGCCTCGCATTCCAACAACCACACAGGTGAAAAGTATATAAATGTCAGGGCTGGTAGGTCACTGACACCACCCTAGCTAGAAAGAAACGTTGTGCTCTCCCAGCGGTCCGTCTCCCGTTTTTGACCCATACAGAGGTGTGAGGCTCGCGAATTCACGTTATACACAAAGCTACGCTACACAGGCCGTGCTTTGATCATCAACCACAAGACTCTGCTTTTCAACAGAAGCCCTGATCAATTGCCACTTACGCGTGCCACACTGGCAATTCACTCCATGTGACTGATGTCCATCGATATACAACCTCTGAGCTCGTACGTCTCAGAGAAGGGCGTTAAGCAAGAGAATAAATTCTCCGCCGCCAAACAGATGTATATTTAATGGAGATCAATCAACACAGAATAAAATCCAATGTCAGACACACAATCCATTTACAAGTTCGTTCTGGGTCTGAACGAAACCGGAGGCACTTTCCTCGCATATCCATCGATCTCCAAGTACGTCTGGACGATCACCAACTGTTTCCCTCATCTTGGGTGTACAACCCAATCAAGATCATTAGTAATGTAATAACCCGAAAATCTGGGCCAGTTTAAAATTTTTATTTTGGCAATTTTAGTGAATTTTGAACATTTAAAATAGATTATTTTAAATAATATCGACGTGAAATTTATTTTGAATATAATTCAAACGTATATATTATATACGTCGTCGTTAGAATATAAATATTTATATATAATTATAAATAGAATTTAAAATGGCGCGGTAGTTCGATAATTCGATTTCAAACTTCAATTGAATGTACCGGGTGCAAAACAATCCGGATTTTAGTGAAACCAAAAATAATAGGATCTAATTGATAATATCTTTCCAACGAATCCGACCAATCAAAATTTCGTAGCGAGAATCAAAAGATATGTCCAGTTGAAAATTCTGAATAGTCGCTACGGAATTCAGGCCCTTAAAAACGGACATTTTGCAAACGACCTCGGATTTCGACGAAACCAGTTTTGTTGGATCCGTGATGTAAGATTATTGCTAGGTTTCAAATTTCATAATCTTTCGAATCAATATGTGAGCGTGGCAAAGGAAAACGCGTTTGACCAATTTCAGTTGATTTTAATCGACTGGAAACGGCCATTTTTCCAACGGTCTCAGAATTCGATGAAACTAGTTTTGTTAGGACCGTATCTTCAATACGAAGCTAGAAAATATTTTTCTGGAATTTTTCTAGTTAGTATGTGACCCCGGTAAATTGAAATGTACGTTTAAAATTCAATATAGTGATTTAAATGTAAATTTAACGGAAACTGATTCAAACGATCAAATCAGCTTGCGATACATATCCCATTGTGTTCGGAATGGGGGTAAAACGCTATGGACGACATGCGGTGGGCCTCGTTTAGAGGTCGTATGTGAAAGTCAACTTTTTGAAAAAATAAAATAAATAAATTAATAAAAAAAAATATATGACCCCCCCCCCGATATCTTCTCATTCCAGAAAAAAAAAGAAATAAAAAAAAGAGAGAGAAGGAAGGGGGAGGAGCCGCCGCTCCTCCCACCGTCGCGCCCACCCAAGGTGGCGCTGACCACCGCAGCCCCCCCCCCCCCCCCCAGGCGCCGCCGATCTTCGGAAAGCCCCCTCCTCTGGCCAAAGATCGCACGCCCCCCCTTCCTATCGCGATCCCTTCCCCTCACCAAAACTGCCGCCCTAGACCGGAGACCCACCACCCAACCAGGCGCCTCCGCCACGAGTCCCCCCTCCCCTCAGCCACTGACAAACGGAGAAGACCCCCCCTGTAAGTCTTTTCTTCTTTTTTTTATTATTTTATTTTTGTTTTATATAAACTGAAAAAAAAGATTAAGTACTGTTTTTATTTTAAAGTTTAAAACTAATTTCGATTTTAAGTTTAAAAACTGTTTTTTTTTTGTTTGTTTAAAAACTGATTTTTTTTGAAAAGATTTAAACTTTATAAAAGAAAAGATGTGATCTTTAAAATAGAAAAGACGAAATTTTTATTTAGTAAGAGATGTAAGATATGATATTTTTAAAGTAAAAATATAATTTTTACATCATAGGAAGTATAAAAATATAATTTTTATATAGGTAAGATAGGAAAAATTATCACCTTTATATATGTAGTGAAATAAAGGCGAAAACTTTATTTTTATAAAGGCGAAAACTTTATTTTTATAAAGGCGAAAACTTTATTTTTATAAAGGCGAAGTCTATGTTTTTATAAAGGCGAGATCTTTATATAGAAAATAGAGAAATAAAAATTCGATTTTTATATATTGAATAACGGAATAAAAATTCGATTTTTAAATATATGAAGTGATTATAAAAATATGACTTTTAAATTGAAAGTGAATAAATAAAAATATGATTTTTATTTTAAAGACATCGAAATATAAAAATGTGTGATTTTTATATATATAGTGACTACGGGCAACGAAGACGACGAAGATGGGATAATGAAGAAGATTTCTATCAAAGAAGAGTCAAGGTGTTTGGATAGCTATTTGTGAGAACTTCTCACTCAAATTCTCTTTTTCTAGTTATATATATACTAGGATGCAGACGGTGCTTAGTAGCACCCGACACCCGTCATCCACAGACCATGGATGGCTTGTTTGTTAAATAGTTTGGTTGTGTAGTTGGTTAGTCTAATTGGTTTGAATTGAATTGTTTGGTGAATTGAAATTGATTTGATTGATGTGTGAATGGCGTGGGCCTTCACTAGACCGGGGATAAGGCTAGGCCTCGTCCCGTTTCTAGTATCGTGCCGTTATGCCGCCGAAATTTTCTAAAATATGTTAGAAAAATAAAAATATCACTTTTATTGTGTAAATGAAATGAATAGAAACTCATGTGTTGAAATAAAATATTTTATCGTTAAAAATATAATTTTTAACGTGAAAGTGAATAAATAAAATATTCATTTACAAACCGGACGGTTTGTTTATGTACACTGATTTGACTGACATTGATTGGGTCGATAAATTTTACACATCGCCCAACTGCACAAATAAAATCTGTATTTGATTGTTTGAAACCCCACACGGGTGTTGGGATGAAATTTGATGTTCACTCATCCTGATTGATTAAATATGTCGATCGGTCGATTGACAGACTGTTATAAGCGTAAGATATCTATATTGGATGCTTATACAGTGTAGTGCACTTTGGTTGATGGTTGATTGTTTATTAATGCTATTATATACATGTGTTGTATGGAATCCATATAATTAACATTATATGGTGATTGATTGGGCCTCATTCCAATCGGGAAAATAATGAATATTAGAAAAGAAATTCATGTGTTGAATATAAAAATAGTCATGTGTTGACGATGTTCATGTGTTGAAAATATTCGTGTGTTGAGTAAAATATTTTAAATAATAAAAATTACATCTTTATCATATTTAAAATTAGAACTACTTCTCAGTAGGAGTCTAATTGAAAATCAAACGATAGATACCATAGTTTTATAAAATGTTTTACATAACAAAAATAGTGATGTGTTGACAGTACTCATGTGTTGAGATTAGTCGTGTGTTGAAAGAAATATAGATTCATGTGTTGAATGAAATAAATATTCATTTGTTGAATAGAATAACGAATTTATTGAAAAATATAAAGCCGTGTTGATTAGAGATGCGTTATTTTGACGCGAACGATATTTATATCGATTTTATTCGTTGTAGAATGAATGTTGAAAAGTGATTTCAAAATTTAATATTTTGAAAGGAAATTCAAATTGAATTAGATTAAAAATTGAAATTGAAATTTTATTGAATCAATTTGAAATGAATTCGAATCGAATAGAAAATGAATTCGATTCGAATTGAATAGAAAGTGAATTTGAATTCGAGTAAAATAGAAATGAATTCAAATTGAATTAGATTGAAATTGAAATTTAAAACAAACTGAAATTGAATTGAAATCAATTTGAAACGAATTCGAATTAGATCAAATATAAGGTAAATTCGAATTGAATTGAATTGAAACGAATTTGAATTGAAACGAATTTGAATTGAAATGAATTGAAATGAACTCGAATTGAATTGAAATCAAATCGATTTGAAATTGAATGTAGTGTTGAAATGGTTTTGAAAACGAATTTTAAACGATTTTTAAAATACGTTTTAAATAGAAATCGACGAAATATATATTATATATATTATATATATATTTAATGGCCTGAATAGAACGCGCCGCGCCGCGGCAGTTCGTGAATTTCGACCATTTATTTCAAACGGACATTGCGGGAGATCCGACCGTCGGATTCTCCTAAAACCGGAACCGTTGGGTTCGTATCGAAAAGAGCTTTCCAATGAATATTAGAAATTTGAAATCTAATGGTTGGATTTGGAATTATGTCCAAATCAATTTCAGAAAAGGTCGCTGTAAGTGCAGTTCGATGGCCGTAGATGGAAATCGACTGTACGGGCCTTGATAAAATTATTAAAAATATCTATAATTTGTGTAAAATCATAAGAAATGATTTGGGGAAAATTGGGCTGAAAAATTCCACATTTGAAAAGATAAAAATAGATTTTTATCGAAATGAACTAGTTTTGAACTAGAATAAAAATCAATTTATTTTTGAAATAAATAAATTGAATTTGAAAGTGATTTTAAAAATAATCAATATTCCCAATAGGTGAAGTGAAAGTGGAGCTGAATCGAAATTATCTTCGGAATATCTCGATGTTGGATTTCGTGACCATACAGATATGGTTTCGGGAATTTGAAAGATATATTATATATCGTTATTTCCAATACGATATTTGTTGGTTTCAGAATTTGATATTGAATATAAGCCGTTATATTTCCTATTCAGAGCCTTGTATTTAATATCAAATGTGATTTGGTTTGTCGTGAATCGTGTTTTTGATGACATTGGTTCTTTAACCCAGTTAAAGGCAGGATATTGATTTTTGAAAAGATTAAAACTAAGTGGAGTTTTAATGAATCTTTAATTAGATTAAATTGTGAATTGATAATTTAAATTATCAAATCTGAAAGGTGATCGAGAATGGAGTATCACCAGTTTTGCTCCAAAGCGATAGCTAAATCTTTAATTAGATTTGAACGTGAAATGGTAATTAATTTTACCGATAACACCGTGGTGTTAGATGTGGAGTATTACCAGTTTTCTCCATGGGATATATAGGTTGGGATTGGGAAATAAACTAAATAATTACTTCGGTGTGGTTCGTTAATCCCGACTAGTTTGAAACGATATCTATATGAGGATTAAAGAATAAATTTAGAAGAATTTATCTTGGATAAAATTAATGGGAACATTTCCCTAAGAATGTGATTTTGTGAATAAAAGAATATTCTGAATTGGAATGAGGCGTTTGTTGTGTTTGTGTAACATTCGTTTATTATATACGTGGGTTATTCAGAAAGGCCGGGTTTATACCCATTCTGAATAATCGATTCGACGAGATGTCGAAGATGAAGACGGTGGTTGAAGACCGGAAGTCTTCACATCGTTTGGGTGATTACTGATGATATTGATTGGGCTGTACACCCAGGATGAGGGAATAAGTTGGTGATCGTCCAGACGTACTTGGAGATGGATGGATATGCGAGGAAAGTGCCTCCGGTTTCGTTCAGACCCAGAACGAACTTGTAAATGGATTGTGTGTCTGACATTGGATTTTATTCTGTGTTGATTGATCTCTATTAAATATACATCTGTTTGGCGGCGGAGAATTTATTCTCTTGCTTAACGCCCTTCTCTAAGACGTACGAGCTCAGAGGTTGTATATCGATGGACATCAGTCGCATGGAGTGAATTGCCAATGTGGCACGCGTAAGTGGCAATTGATCAAGGCTTCTGTTGAAAAGCAAAGTCTTGTGGTTGATGATCAAAGCACGGCCTGTGTGGCGTAGCTTTGTGTATAACGTGAATTCGCGAGCCTCACACCTCGGTATGAGTCAAAAACGGGATACGGACCCAAGGAGTGCACGACGTTTCTTTCTAGCTAGGGTGGTGTCAGTGACCTACCAGCCCTGACATTTATATACTTTTCACCTGTGTGGTTGTTGGATACGAGGCGCCTCGGATATAGGTCTGTAAGGACCGGGAAACGTGTGTTCAGGAATAATTAATCCTCAAAAGTAAGAGAGGACCGACCTTGGAGGTTCCAAAGGATCAGAGTGGGGTCCTGAGGCATTGCTAGAGTGTCTCGAACGCGGAGAGGAGCTTGCCCCTTGCCTCGACTCATGACGGAAATCCAATTTCCAATACGTGATATTGCGGTTTTAATTGTAGAACTAGTACGGCGACATGATATATGGTACCCATGCCGTCTATGATTGATATTTATGATTGAAATTGTTTTGACACTATACACTTATTATAGTATCAAATGATTTGTTTTAAACGTATCAAGCATGTTTGGCTATTATAAGGGAAAACCCTTTCCTCCGGCTTGCGTTGCATTGTGTGATGGGACCTGGGTCTTATAATAGCTTCATTTTTCGAAAAAGCATTGCACTGTTTATTCTATGCACTGGTATTCTTGGGAGGAAACCCGTTCCGTGTTATACGGCGTGGTCCCTTGAATTACTCTCTTTTAAAGTAAAGTTTTAAATAACTGTTTTAGTTCTCACACCAGTCCCATGACTGACCTGGAGTTTATTGTTTTAACCTAAACTCCGGGTGCCCCTATTTTCCGCACGGGCAGCTAGTAGTTTTGGTTTTGCAGATTTATATTCACAGGAACCTGGTTTACAGCTGGAACGATGCTCGGAAAGCTCTGTATCCGTGTATCACTTTCAGTTGTGTTTTGTATATTTTCCGCTGCTAGGTATTTAAATGTAATTTAAATCTCTGATATTTCCGTGTAATATTCATTTATACTCTGTATATTCTTGTAATCTGATGCATTGTTGTAATAACAGTGAAATGTTCTTCTGTTTGTGTTCTGATTTGTCTTGTCCTCACAGTAATTCGTTCTTTCTCATCTCTTCGGAGACCGGGGAAGTTTCGGGTCGCTTCAAGTAATCCCCCAAACGATGTGAAGACTTCCGGTCTTCAACCACCGTCTTCATCTTCGACATCTCGTCGAATTGGTTATTCAGAATGGGTATAAACCCGGCCTTTCTGAATAACCCACGTATATGATAAACAAATGTTACACAAACACAACGAACGCCTCATTCCGATTCAGAATATTCTTTTATTCACAAAATCACATTCTTAGGGAAAGGTTCCCATTAATTTTATCCAAGATAAATTCTTCTAAATTTATTCTTTAATCCTCCTTTGGATATCATTTCAAAATAGTCGGGATTAACGAACCACACCGAAGTAATTATTTATTTTATTTCCCAATCCCAACCTATATATCCCATGGAGAAAACTGGTAATAATCCACATCTAACACCACGGTGTTATCGGTAAAATTAATAACCATTTCACGTTCAAATCTAATTAAAGATTTAACTATCGCTTTGAAGCAAAATTGGTAGTACTCCATTCTCGATCACCTTTCAGATTTGATAATTTAAATTATCAATTCACCTTTTAATATAATTAAAGATTCATTAAAACTCCACTTAGTTTTAATCTTTTCAAAAATCAATATCCTGCCTTTAACTGGGTTAAAGAACCAATGTCATCTAAAACACGATTCACGATAAACCCAAATCACATTTGATATTAAATACAAGACTCTGAATAGAAAATATACCGGCTTATATTCAATATCAAATTCTGAAACCCACAAATATCGTATTGGAAATAACGATATAAAATATATCTTTCAAATCCCCATAACAATATTTGTATAGTCACGAAATCCAACATCGAAATATTCCGAAGATAATTTCGATTCAACTCCAGTTCAATTCACGTATTGGGAATATTGATTATTTTTAAAATCACTTTCAAATTCAATTTATTTATTTCAAAAATAAATTGATTTTAATTCTAGTTCAAAACTAGTTCATTTCGACAAAAATCTATTTTTATCCTTCCAAATGTGGAATTTTACATCCCAGTTCTTTCCAAATCACATATTATGATTTTACACAAATTATTAATATTTTTAATAATTTTATCAAGGCCCGTACAGCCGATTTCCATCAATGGCCATCGAACTGCACTTACAGCGACCTTTTCCAAATTTGATTTTGACATAATTCCAAATCCAACCGTTAGATTTCAAATTTCTAATATTCATTGGAAAGCTCTTTTCAATACGAACCCAACGGTTCTGGTTTTAGGAGAATCTGACGGTCGGATCTCCGGCAACGTCAATTCGAAGTTAATGGTCGAAACTCACGAACTGCCGCGGCGCGGCGCGTTCTATTCAGGCCATTATATTATATATATAATATATATTTCGTCGATTTCTTTTTAAAACGTATTTTATAAATCGTTTTAAATTCGTTTCAAAAACAATTTCAACTTCATCTTCAATTTCAAATCGATTTGTTTTCAATTCAATTCGAATTCATTTCAATTTTATTTAATTCGAATTCGAATTCGTTTCAATTCAATTCAAATTCTAATTTGTTTCAATTCAATTCAGTTTGAATTTACCTTCTATTTAATTCAATTCGAATTCATTTCAAATTGATTTCAATTCAATTTCAGTTCGTTTTAAATTTCATTCAAAATGATTTCAATTCGTTTTTAATTCAATTTCAATTTAATTCAATTTGAATTCATTTCTATTCAATTCGAATTCAAATTCACTTTCTATTCAATTCGAATCGAATTCATTTTCTATTCGATTCGAATTCATTTCAAATTGATTCAATTAAATTTCAATTTGAATTTTTAATCTAATTTAATTTGAATTTCATTTCAAAATATTAAATTTTGAAATCACTTTTCAATATTCATTATAAAACGAATAAAATCGATATAAATATCGTTCGCGTCAAAATAACGCATCTCTAATCCACACGGCTTTATATTTTTCAAAAACTTCTTTATTCTATTTAACAAATGAATATTTATTCTATTCAACACATGAATCTATATTTCTTTCAACACACGACTATTTTTGTTATGTAAAATATTTTATAAAACTATGGTATCTATCGTTTGATTTTTAATTAGATTCCACCGTGAAGTAGCTCTAATTTTAAATATGATAAAGATGTAAATTTTATTATTAAAAATATTTTACTTAACACATGAACAGCTTCAACACATAAATATATTTCTTTATTTTCCCTATTGGAATGAGGCCCAATCAATCACCATATAATGTTAATTATATGAATTCCATACAACACATGTATATAATAGCAACGATAAACAATCAACCATCATCCAAAGTGCACCACACAACTGCATAAGCATCAAATATAAATAATTAACGCTTACACAGCCTATTGACCAATCGATCGACATTCAATTAAATAATTGGGATTAGTGTACTCAAATATCATCCCAACACCCGTGTGGGGTTTCAAATCAACAAACACAGATTTTTATTTGTGCAGTTGGGCGATGTGTAAAATTTATCATCCCAATCAATATCTATCAAATCAGTGTATATAAACAAATCGGCCGATTTGTTTATAAATATTTATTTATTCACTTTCACCTTAAAAATTATTTTTTTAACGATAAAATATTTTTGACTATATAAATATTTTATTTCCTTTCAACACAAGAATATTTTATTATCGATTTCACATCAACATCACAACAATTTTCACAACACTTCAATCAAACAAACAAGCCATCCATGGTCTGTGGATGACGGGTGTCGGGTGCTGCTAAGCGCCGTTTGCATCCTAACATATATATATCTAGAAAAAGAAATTTAGAGTGAGAAGTTCTCACCAATAGCTATTCGAACTCCACGACACTTCATTTATAGAAATCTTCGTCATTCTCGCCTTTTGTCACTTTCGTTGCCCGTATTCACTACATATATAAAAATCACATTTTTATTTCGCTATTCAATGTATAAAAAAATCGAATTTTTACTTCGCTATTATATAGATAAAAATTCTATTTTTACATCGCTACTATATAGATAAAAATTATATTTTTACATCGTTATTATATAGATAAAAATTCTATTTTTACATCGGTATTATATAGATAAAAATTCTATTTTTACTTCGTTATCATATAGACAAAAATTCTATTTTTACATCATTATTAAATAGATAAAAATTCTATTTTTACATCGCCATTATATAGATAAAAATTTTATTTTTACTTCGTTATCATATAGATAAAAATTCTATTTTTACTTCGTTATCATATAGATAAAAATTCTATTTTTACATCGTTATTCTCTATATAAAGATCACGCCTTTTCAAATTTCAAAAATCTAATCTTTTCTATTTTAAAAATCTAATCTTTTCTATTTTAAAAATCTAATCTTTTCTATTTTAAATATCTAATCTTTTCTATTTTAAAAATCTAATCTTTTCTATTTTCTTCAATGAAAGGTATAATAAAAATCAATTCTATAAATATATTAATTTTAGATCTTTAAAATAATAATGTACATATATATTTCAGATTTTATTTAAAGATTATAAATAAATAAAAAGACTGAAATAACATGAATAAATAAAAAGAAGAGAAACTTACTGTTTTACGAACGGGGGAGGGGTATCCACCGTCGGCCTTGGACCGGAGGAGGTGTTGGAGCGTCGTCTGGGAGGTGGGGGGTTCAGTTGCGTCGGAATCAGGGGGGCTGTGGGCCACGGCGGCGGCGGTTTGTGGGGCTAGGTTTTTGGCTCGGGTGTCAGGGAAGGGGCGCGAGAGGAAGGAGATGATAGGGAAGAGGAAAAGGCGGAGCAGGTTCGCACGGGGAGGAGGATGCCTGCCCTAGGCGGCGGCAAACACCAGGGGGGCGCGGTGGAGGCGGCAGCGGTCCCCCCCCACCAGTCGCCCGCTCTCCCTCCTTTTTTTTCTTTCTTTCGTTCAGAATGAACGAAAAAGGTGGGGCAGAGGGATTTAAGGGGAGAGTTTTTATTTTATTATATTTATTATTTTAATTTCAAAAAAAAGTTGACTTTTACATACGACCTCTAAACGAGGCCCACCGTCTGTCGTCCATAGCGTTTTACCCACATTCCGAACACAATGGGATATGTATCGTAAGCTAATTCGACCGTTTCGATCAGTTTTTGCCAAAATCAACATATAACTCTATATATTGAATTTGAACGCACATTTCAATTTACTGGGGTCACATACTAACTCTATAAATCCCAAAAAAATATTTTCCAGCTTCGTATTGACGATACGGTCCTAACAAAACTAGTTTCTTCGAATTCTGAGATAGTTAGAAAAATGGCCATTTTCCAGTCGATTAAAATCAACTGAAATTGGTCAAACGCGTTTTCCTTTTCCACGCTCACATATTGATTCAAAAAATTATGAAATTTGGAATCTAGCAATAAATTGACATCACGAATCCAACAAAAGTGGTTTCGTCGAAATCTGAGGTCGTTTGCAAAATGTCTATTTTAAGGGCCTGAATTCCATAGCGACTATTCAGAATTTTCAACTGGACATATCTTTTGATCCCCGCTATGAAATCTCGATTTTTCGGATTCGTTGGAAAGATATTATCAAATAGATCCTATTATTTTTTGTTTCACTAAAATCCGGTTTGTTTTGCACCCGGTACATTCAATTGAAGTTTGAAATCGAATTATCGAACTACCGCGCCATTTTCAATTCTATTTATATTTATATATAATTATTATATTCTAACGACGACGTATATAATATATACGTTCGAATTCTATTCAAAATAAATTTTCCGTCGATATTATTTAAAATAATCCATTTTAAATGTTCAAAATTCGCTAAAATTTCCAAAATAAAAATTTTAAACCGGCCCAGATTTTTGGGTTGTTACAATCTCCCCCACTTAAAACTTTTCGTCCCCGAAAAGGAATAAAGTCAAAAGTGGTTTGATCAATCAACTCTACGTTCGATCTGGCTTCCATTCTCCAACTTTTCAGTTTCTGAGAATTTTCAAATTCTTCAAAAATTTGGCTAACACCCTAAATTTTCGAAAAATTTCGCCATAACCTCCTCTGCACCGGGAGCCACGGCAAAATCCCGAAATTGCCATACAGGCCTTCTGATCTCAAAAAGAAAAAGAAAAAGCCAAGCGGCTAGCCAATAGGCTCATAAAATCATCATCACCCAAACAAAATAGTAAATTATAGTAAATATGTACCTATTTGTCGGGCAAACAAATTTTATTCTCTGCTCTAGCCTCCTTGCTATGACATGTTCAATGTGAGTACATGTATATGCAAGCAAATATGACCAATTTTCAATACAATTCAATATTTGGTTCAATTAGGCTAAATGGTTCAAAATTATCAAACAAATAAACAAACAACATAAACATCAATCAATTAGTGGATTTATATTTCAAATTTATAATTTTGATACATATATACAAAAGAAAATCATGTTTTTGATGCCAATTCACAACAAATAATCTTATATAAGTTTTGGTTCTCACACCAGTCTAATGGAAATATATAGATATCACACCTTCGAAACACAAACATAAATATTGGTGATGGGGCTCCATCATCAAAATCATGTCTGAGCGACTAGAGTGTGATTCTATATCTATCCAGTATATTAAAACTTCGAATATACGTTCATGACGCGTATATGCAAAATAATCATATACTAGATTGTCCAAATTCAAAATAAATAAATAATCAAATACGTATAAAGTGATTTAAATTTCAAAAACAAAATTGTTTTCATTTGAAAAATATACTCTTCACACTCGTTCTAGGATACTACTGATCCTATCTCTAACGAGTCATTCTAATTGGATATTACTAATCCAATATCTGATGAATTCTTTCGTATGGTTCTAATGTGTCTTGTTCTCGAGCTCTGTAAACCAAAGCTCTGATACCAAACTGACACGACCCGAACTTCCCCGTGAAGGGAAGCACGGATGGCGTTGAGGACAACACACAAATGAACGCAGACGGGAGAACATTTCATTGTTATTACAACAATTCCATCAGATACAAGGATATACAGAGTATAAATGAATAAATTACATTGGATAAATATCAGAGATTACAATAAATTACATAGCAGCGGAAAAACAATAGAAAACACAACTGAAAGTAACACATGGATACAGAGCTTTCCGAGCATCGTTCCAGCTGTAAATCAGGACCCTGTGAATATAAATCTGCAAAACCAAAACTACTAGCTGCCCGTGCGGAAAATAAGGGCACCCAGAGTTTAGGTTAAAACAATAAACTCCAGGTCAGTCATGTGACTGGTGTGAGAGCTAAAACAGTTATTAATCTTTATTTTTAAAGTTAGGTAAATCAAGGGACCACGCCGTATAACACGGAATGGGTTTCCTCCCAAAGAATACCAGTGCATAAAACAAACAGCGCAATGCTAAATAAAGAAAAATGAAGCTGTTATAAGACCCAGGTCCCATCACACAATGCAACGCAAGCTGGAGGATAGGGTTTTTACCTTATAACAGCCAAAGCATGCTTGATACGTTTAAAACACATTATTTGATACTATTATAGGTGTACAGTGTCAAAACAATTTCAATCATAAATATAAATCATAGGCGGCATGAATGACCCATACCACTATGTCACCATACTAGGTTCTATAAATAAAACCGAAACACACGTATTGGAAATTGGATTCCATCATGAGTCGAGGCAAGGGGAAAGCTCCTCTTTGCGTTCGAGACGCTCTAGCAAATGTCCCAGGACCCCACTTTGATCCTTGGAATCGGCTGGGCCGGTCCTCTCTTACTTTTGAGGATTAGTTATTCCTGAACACACGTTTCCCGGTCCTTACAGATCTATATCCGAGGCGCCTCACATTCCAACAACCACACAGGTGAAAAGTATATAAATGTCAGGGCTGGTAGGTCACTGGCACCACCCTAGCTAGAAAGAAACGTCGTGCTCTCCCAGCGGTCCGTCTCCCGTTTTTGACCCATACCGAGGTGTGAGGCTCGTGAATTCACGTTATACGCAAAGCTACGCCACACAGGCCGTGCTTTGATCATCAACTACATGACTATGCTTTTCAACAGAAGCCCTGATCAATTGCCACTTACGCGTGCCACACTGGCAATTCACTCCATGCGACTGATGTCCATCGATATACAACCTCTGAGCTCGTACGTCTCAGAGAAGGGCGTTAAGCAAGAGAATAAATTCTCCGCCGCCAAACAGATGTATATTTAATGGAGATCAATCAACACAGAATAAAATCCAATGTCAGACACACAATCCATTTACAAGTTCGTTCTGGGTCTGAACGAATCCAGAGGCACTTTCCTCGCATATCCATCGATCTCCAAGTACCACTGGACGATCACCAACTGTTTCCCTCATCTTGGGTGTACAGCCTAATCAAGATCATCAGTAATCCCCCAAACGATGTGAAGACTTCCGGTCTTCAACCACCGTCTTCATCTTCGACATCTCGTCGAATTGGTTATTCAGAATGGGTATAAACCCGGCCTTTCTGAATAACCCACGTATATAATAAACAAATGTTACACAAACACAACGAACGCCTCATTCCGATTCAGAATATTCTTTTATTCACAAAATCACATTCTTAGGGAAAGGTTCCCATTAATTTTATCCAAGATAAATTCTTCTAAATTTATTCTTTAATCCTCCTTTGGAAATCATTTCAAACTAGTCGGGATTAACGAAACACACCGAAGTAATTATTTATTTTATTTCCCAATCCCAACCTATATATCCCATGGAGAAAACTGGTAATACTCCACATCTAACACCATGGTGTTATCGGTAAAATTAATTACCATTTCACGTTTAAATCTAATTAAAGATTTAACTATCGCTTTGGAGCAAAACTGGTAGTACTCCATTCTCGATCACCTTTCAGATTTGATAATTTAAATTATCAATTCACCTTTTAATCTAATTAAAGATTCATTAAAACTCCACTTAGTTTTAATCTTCTCAAAAATCAATATCCTGCCTTTAACTGGGTTAAAGAACCAATGTCATCTAAAACACGATTCACGATAAACCCAAATCACATTTGATATTAAATACAAGGCTCTGAATAGAAAATATACCGGCTTATATTCAATATCAAATTTTGAAACCCACAAATATCGTATTGGAAATAACGATATAAAATATATCTTTCAAATCCCCATAACAATATTTGTGTAGTCACGAAATCCAACATCTAAATATTCCGAAGATAATTTCGATTCAACTCCAGTTCAATTCACGTATTGGGAATATTGATTATTTTTAAAATCACTTTCAAATTCAATTTATTTATTTCAAAAATAAATTGATTTTAATTCTAGTTCAAAACTAGTTCATTTCGACAAAAATCTATTTTTATCCTTTCAAATGTGGAATTTTACATCCCAATTCTTTTCAAATCACATATTATGATTTTACACAAATTATTAATATTTTTAATAATTTTATCAAGGCCCGTACAGCCGATTTCCATCAACGGCCATCGAACTACACTTACAGCGACCTTTTCCAAATTTGATTTGGACATAATTCCAAATCCAACTGTTAGATTTCAAATTTCTAATATTCATTGGAAAGCTCTTTTCGATACGAACCCAACGGTTCCAGTTTTAGGAGAATCCGACGGTCGGATCTCCCGCAACGTCAATTCGAAGTTAATGGTCGAAACTCACGAACTGCCGAGGCGCGGCGCGTTCTATTCAGGCCATTATATTATATATATAATATATATAATATATATTTCATCGATTTCTTTTTAAAACGTGTTTTATAAATTGTTTTAAATTCATTTCAAAAACAATTTCAGCTTCATCTTCAATTTCAAATCGATTTGTTTTCAATTCAATTCGAATTCATTTCAATTTTACTTAATTCGAATTCGTTTCAATTCAATTCTAATTCTAATTCGTTTCAATTCAATTAAGTTTGAATTTACCTTCTATTTAATTCTATTCGAATTCATTTCAAATTGATTTCAATTCAATTTCAGTTCGTTTTAAATTTCATTTAAAACGATTTCAATTCGTTTTTAATTCAATTTCAATTTAATTCAATTTGAATTCATTTCTATTCAATTCGAATTCAAATTCACTTTCTATTCAATTCGAATCGAATTCATTTTCTATTCGATTCGAATTCATTTCAAATTGATTCAATTAAATTTCAATTTGAATTTTTAATCTAATTTAATTTGAATTTCATTTCAAAATATTAAATTTTGAAATCACTTTTCAATATTCATTATAAAACGAATAAAATCGATATAAATATCGTTCACGTCAAAATAACGCATCTCTAATCCACACGGCTTTATATTTTTCAAAAACTTCTTTATTCTATTTAACAAATGAATATTTATTCTATTCAACACATGAATCTATATTTCTTTCAACACACGACTATTTTTGTTATGTAAAATATTTTATAAAACTATGGTATCTATCGTTTGATTTTTAATTAGATTCCACCGTGAAGTAGCTCTAATTTTAAATATGATAAAGACGTAAATTTTATTATTAAAAATATTTTACTCAACACATGAACAGCTTCAACACATAAATATATTTCATTATTTTCCCGATTGGAATGAGGCCCAATCAATCACCATATAATGTTAATTATATGAATTCCATACAACACATGTATATAATAGCAACGATAAACAATCAACCATCATCCAAAGTGCACCACACAACTGCATAAGCATCAAATATAAATAACTAATGCTTACACAACCTGTCGACCAATCGATCGACATTCAATTAAATAATTGGGATTAGTGTACTCAAATATCATCCCAACACCCGTGTGGGGTTTCAAATCAACAAACACAGATTTTTATTTGTGCAGTTGGGCGATGTGTAAAATTTATCATCCCAATCAGTATCAGTCAAATCAGTGTATATAAACAAATCGGCCGATTTGTTTATAAATATTTATTTATTCACTTTCATGTTAAAAATTATATTTTTAACGATAAAATATTTTTAAATATATAAATATTTTATTTCCTTTCAACACAAGAATATTTTATTATCGATTTCACATCAACATCACAATAATTTTCACAACACATCAATCAAACAAACAAACCATCCATGGTCTGTGGATGACGGGTGTCGGGTGCTGCTAAGCACCGTCTGCATCCAAGCATATATATATATATATATATATATATATATATATATATATATATCTAGAAAAAGAAATTTAGAGTGAGAAGTTCTCACCAATAGCTATTCCAACTCCATGACACTTCATTTATAGAAGTCTTCGTCGTTCTCGCCTTTTGTCACTTTCGTTGCCCGTATTCACTACATATATAAAAATCACATTTTTATTTCGCTATTCAATGTATAAAAAAATCGAATTTTTACTTCGCTATTATATAGATAAAAATTCTATTTTTACATCGCTACTATATAGATAAAAATTCTATTTTTACATCGTTATTATATTGATAAAAATTCTATTTTTACATCGCCATTATATAGATAAAAATTCTATTTTTACTTTGTTATCATATAGATAAAAATTCTATTTTTACATCGTTATTATATAGATAAAAATTCTATTTTTACATCGCTATTATATAGATAAAAATTCTATTTTTACTTCGTTATCATATAGATAAAAATTCAATTTTTACTTCGTTATCATATAGATAAAAATTCTATTTTTACATCGTTATTCTCTATATAAAGATCTCGCCTTTTCAAATTTCAAAAATCTAATCTTTTCTATTTTAAAAATCTAATCTTTTCTATTTTAAAAATCTAATCTTTTCTATTTTAAAAATCTAATCTTTTCTATTTTCTTCAATGATAGGTAAAATAAAAATCAATTCTATAAATATATTAACTTTAGATCTTTAAAACAATAATATACATATATATTTCAGATTTTATTTAAAGATTATAAATAAATAAAAAGACTGAAATAACATGAATAAATAAAAAGAAGAGAAACTTACTGTTTTACGAACGGGGGAGGGGTGTCCACCGTCGGCCTTGGACCGGAGGAGGTGCTGGAGCATCGTCTGGGAGGCGGGGGGGGGGGTCGATTGCGTCGGAATTAGGGGGGCTGTGGGCCACAGCGGCGGCGGTTTGTGGGGCTAGGGTTTTGGCTCGGGTGTCCGGGAAGGGGCGCGAGAGGAAGGAGATGATGGGGAAGAGGAAAAGGCGGAGCAGGTTGGCATGGGGAGGAGGGCGCCTGCCCTAGGTGGCGGCGAACACCAGGGGGGGCGATGGAGGCGGCGGCGGTTCCCCCCCCCCCCCTTCGCCCGCTCTCCCTCCTTCTTCTTTTTTTCTTTCTTTCGTTCAGAATGAACGAAAAAGGGGGGCAGAGGGATTTAAGGGGAGAGTTTTTATTTTATTATATTTATTATATTTATTATTTTAATTTCAAAAAAAAAGTTGACTTTTACATACGACCTCTAAACGAGGCTCACCGCCTATTGTCCATAGCGTTTTACCCACATTCCGAACACAATGGGATATGTATCGTAAGCTGATTCGACCGTTTCAATCAGTTTTCGCCAAAATCAACATATAACTCTATATATTAAATTTGAACGCACATTTCAATTTACTGGGGTCACATACTAACTCTATAAATCCCAGAAAAATATTTTCTAGCTTCGTGTTGACGATACGATCCTAACAAAACTAGTTTCATCGAATTCTGAGACCGTTAGAAAAATGGCCATTTTCCAGTCGATTAAAATCAACTAAAATTGGTCAAACGCGTTTTCCTTTGCCACGCTCACATATTGATTCAAAAAATTATGAAATTTGGAATCTAGAAATAAATTGACATCACGGATCCAACAAAAGTGGTTTCGTCGAAATCCGAGGTCGTTTGCAAAATGTCTATTTTTAAGGGCCTGAATTCCATAGCGACTATTCAGAATTTTCAACTGGACATATCTTTTGATCCCCGCTATGAAATCTCGATTTTTCGGATTCGTTGGAAAGATATTATCAAATAGATCCTATTAATTTTTGTTTCACAAAAATCCGGTTTGTTTTGCCCCCGGTACATTCAATTGAAGTTTGAAATCGAATTATCGAACTACCGCGCCATTTTCAATTCTATTTATATTTATATATAATTATTATATTCTAACGACGACGTATATAATATATACTTTCGAATTCTATTCAAAATAAATTTTCCGTCGATATTATTTAAAATAATCCATTTTAAATGTTCAAAATTTGCTAAAATTGCCAAAATAAAAATTTTAATCCGGCCCAGATTTTTGGGTTGTTACACAAGTACAAGTATATTTTTACTCGTATAATTTCCCTATTTATTTCTAAGGTCTAATAAACTGTAATCTATTTATGTGGCATTACTGTGGATGACAAATAAAAGATAATTTTCTACTTTCTTTTATTTGTATTCAAATATATTTAACTTTTAATGTTTTGTTTGCAACTAAATTTATAAATAAAAATATATATTCCTATTTCTAACTAAAAATACTAAAATAAAATGTAATATTTGTTTGCATCTAAAATTGCAAACACAATGCAACTCTTTAAATCATATTCTGGTTTCAACTCATATAAATTTACAGAAGTGTTTGTTTACAATAGTGAATGAAAGAACAGTTTTTATTTCAAAGTATACTTGCATTTGTGGATGCAAATAGAGAACTAATTCTATTTTCCATGTGTGTTTGTGTTAAGAACACAAATATAAAGATGGTTTATTCCTATGTAATATTTTATGTTAAGAACACACATAAAAAGGATGACTTTATTTTCTATGCAATACTTGCATTTTAAATGCGAGTAAAAGAATGATTTTTATTTTCTTATGTAATACTTGCTTTGTAAATGCAAGTAAGAAATATGATTTCTTTTCTTATGTGATACTTGCATTGTAAATGCAAGTATAAAAACATGATTTGATTTTCTTATGCAATACTTGCTTTGTAAATGCGAGTAAAAGAATGATTTTTATTTTCTTATGCGATACTTGCATTATAAATGCAAGTATTAAAAGATGATTTCTTTTCTTATGTAAATATTTGTGTTCAAAACACAAATAGAAAGTATGACTTAATTTGCTATGAAATATTTGTGTTGTAATTGCAAGTAAAAAGATTTATTTCTTTTCAAGGTAAATATTTGTGTTAAGAACACAAATAAAAGAGTGCTTCATTTCAATGCTCATACTTGTGCTGAAGGCACCAATACAAGTGATTCCGATTTATGCTATGTTTGTGTTGAAAACACAATAAAAGGTGGTTTAATTTTCATGTTAATATTCGTGTTGAAATACACAAATATCTACTCAATTTTTATGTTATATTTGTGTTTTGAAAAAAACACAAATAAAATATCTATTTAATTTCAAAGTTATATTGTGTTGAAAATCACAACTAAAAGTATGGTACTTTTTTCTATGTTTATTTGTGATGAAAACATACATAACCTATCTATTCAATTTCAATGTTATATAAAAAAAATACAAATAAAAATGGCAATTCAATTTTAATGTTGTTGGATTGATGAGCTAGATCCATTCAATTGAAAGGTGACAAACCATAAGTTAATGTTGTATTGATGAACTAAATCAATACAATAGAATTGACAAAATTTAGAGTGACCATTTATATTTCTATAATGAATTGATAAGTTAGATCAATTCAAATAAAACGACAATTCATACTTCTATAATTTTGAATTGATAGCTTAGATCAATTCAAACAAGAGCGACAATCATATTTTCTTTGATTTTGAATTGGTAAATAGATCAATTCAAATCTAACCAAAGTGATAACATAAAACAAGTGACAATCATTTTTCTTTCTTTTGTTTTGATCTAAACAAGTGACAATCATTTTTCTTTTCCTTTTGTTTTCAATGTATATTTTCATTTATAAATGCAAATAAAAGAACAAATTTTATTTCAAAAATTTTGTTTTGACAAAAATGTTACTTTTATTTCAGAAATCAAGTTTTGACAAAAAATGATATCTTCACTTCAAAAATCAAGTTTTGATAAAAGTGAGATTTTTATTTCACTAATCAAGTCCAAATAAAAAGGTGATTTTTATTTCATTAATCAAGTTCTAGTAAAAATGTGGTTTTTATTTCATTAATCAAGTTCTAATATAAATGTGATTTTTATTTCATTAATAATGTTTTTAATAAAAATGTTATCTTTATTTCACTAATGAAGTTTTAATAAAAATGTTATCTTTATTTCAATTCTAATGTTTTAACAAAAATCAATACTCTATTCTAATGATCATGTTTTATCAAAAATCAATATTCTATTCTAATGATCACATTTAAATAAAAAGAAATTTTTATTGATTATTCTTTTCTAATGATTCACATTTCAACGAAAAGGAAATTTTATTGATTATTCTTTTTATATAAATCCAACATGAACATATTCATAAAATAAAAATATAATTTTATTTTATACACCAATTCGACACACATGAGTATTATATATTCTATATATAATGGTTATATTGTATACACTAAGTTCTAACAAACATGAATACACCATCACAATCAATTGTTCATCACAATTACAACACAATCAGCATTAAATAAATATATACAACATCACATGAACTTTTATACTGAATTAATATGGACTTCACAATAAAATAAATAAATAAATTTTTAATTTAAAACTAGAAATCTCACCGTCCTTTGCGATTAAGATGAAAATTTCAATAGCTCAGAAATTCCCCGTTTCAGTCTAGAATTGTAGTTCAGGATCGTACGAGTCCAACACTTCCGAAGTTGCATGATTCTGAGTTAATATGCACTAGTTATTGATTAAAAGTACCACCCCACGTCCATTAATGTCACTCACAAAGGGAATGCATTAACTTCCATGGAGGTTATAAGTGAATATAGAAAAAAAAAATTACAACAAGACAAATAATAAATAGTACTTGGAAATCTAAAACTTCATTTTATTGCAGCGGAAATTAAACATGTTTGTTACATCATAAAACCATAGATCATAACCAAGTACAATATCCATCTTCATAAAAACAAAATACATAATCCCATTACATAAATAGCCATTAAAAAGATAACAAGCTAGACTTTACTTCAACGGTCCAAGCTTTCCAAAGAGAGATGAAGCAATTCAATCAAACTCCACTAGAGCTGGGCCCAACCTGAGGACCTAGAGGGGGAAAATGATAGAAATAGAGGGGGTCAGACATAAAGTCTGGCGAGTATGATAATTCTAACAATACTATTATCAAAATAACTAGACTAAGGCAGAAGATGGAAGACAAGTAAATGTCTATGAACTCTTAGGAATATAAAGATAGCGTTTAAGATAACGTTAAAGATAACGGTAAAGGCACACATAATTACTAACGAATGATTACTACACTGCACCACACATTACTACACTACACCACACATTACTACACTGCACCACACCAGTCACCCTATTGTTTGATCCGACTTGCTTCACACAGAAACTTTATAAATAGCCTTACGTACCCCTAGCTGACTACATAGGTGTCGTCTGCCCCTATCTCCACTAGGTGTACCCCACTACCCATTTCCGATCGGCTCCCTACTCGTAGATACCCGTGCTGGCCCCACAGTGGGGTTTATCACTCCCCTAAAGTGGCAACCTGATACAACTTGAGAATGCACGGCTTATACCTACATGATGCAACAACGTCTTACCTACCAGCCCGGGTCCACACACGCATATGAAACCCGTTGGACTTGCGTTGCCACCGCTCCCCGTTTTGGCCTCTTACAGTCAAACCCAGCATGCGTGTCCCGTCCTCGACTTGGGTCGAGCCCACAAAGATACATTTGGGATACTGGTCGAAATGGGCCCCCACAAGCTACCCACCTAAGCTTGTCACTAGTATATCCAACTTAACCCTCTTAGTCTTGTTCATTTACATGTGTGTTTGGTTAAGTCTTACTAATCGTATTTCACATGCCATTAAGGGCACCCCCTAGATTCCTCATGCCACCCAAGGCACCTACTTAACCCCCATGTCCCACCTTACATGTTTATCTGGTTAAGTATTTCTTAATTCATTCAGGCCATAACCTCATAAAGACCTCTCACATTAGGCTGGCATTTATGGCAGCTGGATTTGCCGGGCGGATCCGGGCAGTCTTACACCATAAAAGAGTCTAACCTCGTGTCTTTACAACCGTTATGCTTTAGTTTAGGCCTAGGACCTCTCACATTGGGCTGACATTTGTGACCATTGGATTTGTCGGGCGGGTCCGGGCAGGTTTACGTCACAAACGAGTCCAACCTCGTGTCCTAAGCATTGATTAACACTTAAAATCTTTTACCCCAGTTTTAACAATTCCCTATTCAAATTATTAATTAAGTCAACTTTTAATGATGTCCATAATTGACTCAATTATGGCCATCCACTTATGGCATGCAAAATCATATCAATTGCACCCCAACTTTTTAATATTAAATCCTTAATATTACCCCTACCCCACGTTTATACGTTCGCTTATTCAACGCATAATATAGGCTAGACTTGTATAGTCTAACACCTAGCACAAAGATAAATTATCACAACATATAGATAATTAAAATAAATCTAATCATAATAGGGGTGAAACTTGCATAAACTACACATGTTAAGGATCAAAAGGTGTCAACTTGTTAAATGTCTCAATTTACATGATATGATCATAGCCCAAATCTATACATAAACTTGCATATGGGGTTTTTAAGCAACATAATGATGGTGTGAACTAGCATAGGTTTTCACATATGTCATAGCATAATTCTAGATGTAATAATAGATGTCTTGGCATATATTCATAACTTTTCTAATCAATATAACTTGCATATGTGACTTGTCATATAGATCAACATAACCCAAACATGATGATTTAATTAATATGAACTAACTAGCATAGATGGTAACATCATGGCCTTTTTAACATGTATGATTCATCACAACTTAACATAGAAACTTTCAACATACATAACATCATCATAGCATGATTTATAACATATAAGATATCATCATCACATACCATTGGATTTACAATATACATGATAGCAAAAGGGGTTTACAACAACATATATGATAATTCACATCATCTACTCATAATCCATTCATAACTCAACCTAATTAAAATGATAATAATCTTGTTAAGATCATCATACTCACAATTTAGAGAAGAAAAGAGAGAGTTTTGCTTTGCTTTAGGGTTGAGAGAATTAGAATTGAATTTGCTTTTCTTCTTTCTTAGTTGGCGGCGGCTCCATTGATTTCCATGGCGATGGTAACTACTCTATTTTAATTAGGTTTAGGGTTAACATTAGGATGTATTTATAGGTGTAGGAAGTTATTTAGGGCCATTAGATTAACCCTGAACCATGAGAACCAATCAAATGCAAAATCTGCATTTGAGCGAATCGGCCCACGGGTTGACAGCCAAACACCCTGGATTAACCCCTAGTCGACCCAGCGAGGCTCGGGTCGACCTCAAAAATGGGCCGGTTCGGTTATTTCCCCTCCCAATTCGCTGTTTTGAACTTTTTCGCATATTTATTTATTTAATTTTTAATATATATATATATATATCAATATATATATATTTCTCTGCGCAACCCATTTCACTTAATTCTTTTCTAAAAATTAAGTATACTTTAGTTTGTGAATTTTAATATAAAATTACGGGGTGTTACATTCTCCCCTCCTTAAAGGATTTCGTCCCCGAAATCTCCAAGTCAAGAAGAATGTATATCCTACCATCTAATCGTCCATCTACTCAACCATCAAACACCAGCATCCATTATCCTTAAAAGACTTCTAATGCTTTAATGTTTATATGCACAGTGTGTGTATATGTCCATATCTAATGCAGAATTAGGCGGTCTACTGATTCAGTCGACCTCCTTAGTGCAATTCATGATACTGCCATGCATCCAATATGTATGCAAAAGATTCCTATTGATACATATTAATTCTATATGCGTGCACAACCATCCACCCGAATGCAGCAACTATATGATAATACAACCATTATACATCCATTTTACTAAATACATCCATATATATGCAATATGCAATATGAAGTGACTGAGCCGATCTGGTGCCTAATAGTGTGTGTATATGCATACACGAGCAACCACTAGCAAACACTTGCATCCACTTTGCATCCACCATACATAACATGTCTCAAACACATGTTTCAACCATAGGATTATCCTAACTAAAGGTCAAAGATACTAGCGAGAGGATATACTAAAGATAAGATAAGTACAAGCTAAGCGATAAAGGAGAAATTAAAAGGCATACCCTCAAAAAGAAAAGGGTATCGTGAACGCATCTTCTCTTCTGTCTCCCAAGTAGCGTTGCTCTCATCATCTCCCCATTGCACTTTGACTAGTCTGACCTCTCGATTCCTCAACCTCTTGATCTCCGACCCAAGAATGCGCGTAGGAGCTCGTCGAATTGTCGCTTCACGCTCTATCTCCACCTCTCTAAGCAAGCTCGGCTCTACCACTTCCGCGGTCTAGTGCAAGCACTTCCTCAAATGTAACACATGGAATACGTCATGTACACCACTAAGTCTCTCGGGCAACTCCACTTTATACGCCATCCGTCCAATCCTCTCCTTAATAGGAAACGGCCCTACAAACCTTGGTGCTAATTTCCCAACGGACCAAAAGCGAACAACGTTTCGTAATGGAGACACTTTGACAAAGACCATGTCCCCAACTTCAAACTCGAGATATGTCCTCCTCTTATTCGCATAAGATTTCTGCCTATCCTGTGCTGCTTTCATCCTCCTTCGAATCAAGTCGATCTTCTCCGAAGTCTCCCTAATCATATCGGGCCCAAGTAAGATCTTATCCGTAGATTCCCACCAACATGTAGGTGAACGACAAGGTCGTCCATAAAGAGCTTCGAATGGTGCCATACCAATGCTGGACTGAAAGCTGTTATTATATGCGAACTCCACCAATGGAAGATGCTCTTCCCACGTACCCCCAAAGTCTAGGATACATAGCCTCAACAGATCCTCTAGAATGCGATTCACTCTCTCGGTCTGGCCGTCCGTCTGAGGATGATATGCGGTGCCCAAACATAACTGAGTCCCTACCGCCTCTTGTAAGCTTCTCCAAAATTCGCTAGTGAAAATAGGATCGCGGTCGCTCACTATGCTCGAAGGAACACCGTGCAAACGAACTATTTCTCGAACGTATACGGAGGCTAGCCATGGAGCAGTCCTCTTACTCTTTACGAGAATGAAATGGGCGCTTTTAGTATGTCTATCTACTATAACCCAAATTCCCGTATTACCCTTCCTTGATCGCGGTAACCCATCCACAAAATCCATCGAGACACTTTCCCACTTCCATAGTGGAACCTCCAATGGGTGAAGCAACCCACCGGGTTTCTTTTGCTCCGCTTTTACTTGTTGGCACACCAAGAATCTAGCGACATACTCGGCCACATCTTTCTTCATGCCGGCCCAAAAGTAAACTCTCTTCATGTCTTTGTACATCTTGTCCCCGCCGGGATGAATGGTCATCTTCGAATGATGTGCTTCGTCAAGAATAGTCTTCCTTAGGTCATCGTCTTTTGGTACACAAAGTCTACCGTCCCTACGTAACCAACCCTTATCATCTAGGGTATACCTACAGAGATAGCTTGATGACTCCCCTCCTTTGAGCTTTTCTACTAACTCAACTAACTATGGGTCGTCTCGCTGTGCCTCGCCAATCCGTCCCAAAAGCGTAGGTCTGACCTCCAAGGATGCTAGCAAACCGGGTATGAAGTCAACGGAAGGTCTAAAGTCAAACATCGAAATGAATTCTAAACTTCGCCGCTCAACAAACAAAGGACTTAAGGATAATCTTTTTCTACTTAAGGCGTCTGCCACCACGTTACCCTTGCCAGGTGTATAGGCTATTTCGAAGTCGTAGGACGCTAAGAACTCCATCCACCTTTGCTGCCTTAAGTTCAAGTCCTTTTGAGAGAATAGGTATTTTAAAGACTAGTGGTCAGTGAATAATTCGAATTTCTCACCAAGAAGATAATGACGCCAAGACTTAAGCGTGAAAATAATAGCGGCCAACTCTAGGTCATGAGTGGGGTAATTCTTCTCATGCACTCTCAACTGCCTTCCACCATAGGCTATTACCCTGCCCTCTTGCATTAAGACTGCGCCAAGTCTTGTCCCACAAGCGTCAGTATAAACGGTAAATGGCTTACTCCCGTCTGGCAATACTAAGACTGGGGCTGAAGTCAAAGCTCTCTTCAAACGTTGGAATGCATCATCACAATCTACGTCCCATGTGAAAACTAGGTTCTTCTTCGTCAAGCGTGTCAATGGAGCTGATATCTTTGCGAAGTCTTTGATAAACTTCCTATAGTAGCCAGCCAACCCCAAGAAACTTCTCACTTCGGTAGCATTTTTAGGGACCTTCCAATCTTGGATGGCCACCACCTTCGCGGGATCCACGGCTATCCCTTCTTTGGAAACCACATGCCCCAAGAATCGTACTTCCTTCCTCCAGAAGTGACACTTAGAAAATTTAGCCTTAAGGCTATGCGCTCGTAGGGTCTCCAACACTGCCCTAAGATGTAGGGCATGCTCTTCTTCATCCTTAGAAATGATCCAGATGTCATCTACAAAGACTACCACGAATTTGTTAAGGTACTCCCTAAACACCCTACTCATCAAATCACCAAAATATGCTGGGGCGTTTGTCAAACCGAAGGGCATCACTAGCCATTCATAGAAACCGTCCGGAGTCCTAAAGGCAGTCTTGTCTATGCTATCCTCAACCACTCTCAACTGATGGAAACCAGTGGCTAAGTCCAACTGCGAAAACACTGAGGCGCCAACTAACTGATCGAAGAGATCGTCGATCCTCTGCAATGGGTGTCTGTTCTTCTTAGTAAGCTTATTAAGTTCTCTATAGTCCACACAAAGTCTAAGGGACCCATCCGCCTTCGTGGCAAATTCTACTGGAGCACCCCACTCCGATATACTTTGTCTTATGAACCCCTTCTCAAGCAACTCCTTCACTTGCTTATCGAGTTCCCTCCTTTCACGTGGAGCCATGTGGCGTACTGGCAAAGATACTGGTTTCGCATTATCCACAAGATATATTCGAAAATCTATCTCCCGCTTCGGAGGCAAGCCCTTCACCTCCTCAAACACATCCGAATATTCTCGGACCACTCTAACAGATAGTAGATTTTCCTCAGAAGTGTCAAGCGATTCTAGATAACTTAGCATAACCGAATTTATGGGATTACAAAAGATTTCGAGAGTGTTGCCAAGGCGAGTCACGAGCCTAACTACTCTCCTTTCACAATCAAGAACGGCCCCATTTCTGGATAACCAATCCATTCCTAAAATTAGCCCATAGCCCGTGAAGCCCAACACATAAGCATCACATCTAAATTCAACGCTAAGTATGGAAATTTTCAAATCCAAACACATCATAGACAAATAAGCTGAGCCCCCAATTGGATTCGAAACAACTAAGGGATCCTCTACTAAACTGGTGTTTAAGTGCAGTGATTCAACTAATGATGTAGAGATAAACGAATGTGATGTGCCCGAATCGAATAAGATATGGACAGGATGATCAAACAGAAAAACTAAGCTTTCAACAGAAATGGTTCTACCTCGTTCTTGCAGCGGTGGGACCGCGAGAGCCTGAACTTGTCCCCTTGCCTGCCTTGGTGCCATAAGAGCCGGCACCTGTCCTCCCGAGGTAGCTCCTGCCCTCTGCCCCTTCTTTGGGCAGTCCTTCACTAAATGTCCCGCATCGCCACAATGAAAACAGCCTGTCTTCTTTTTCTTTCGGCAATCCTTGCTGAGATGGCCTGGTGTCCCACAGTTAAAACATTTCTTCTTTCCCTTGCCGTTATTGTCTTTACCACCCTTCTTGTTTTGCTGTTGTGGTTTCTTCTGATCCCCCTTCTTCTCGGGTGCCTTATCAGCTTTAGCGCTTTTCTCCTCATGCATAAGCGCCATTTCTACTAACTTCTCAAAGGTGGCCCCCATAGGGATGTGGGTCATAGCCAACCCTTGCAATGGTTCATTCAAGCCATTCACGAACCTTAGAGCCTTCTTCTCCGGCGTGTTTACTAAGTCCAAGCCAAACCTTGCTAACTGATTAAATTTATTGACATATTCTTTCACTGATGAGCTTCCTTGCTTCAATGTCAAGAACCTTTCCATATATATATTTTCTTCCGCCCTTGAGAGAAACTTCGCCTCGAACCTACGTCTGAAATCCACCCAAGAGTCAACAGGACGCTCCCCATTAGTGACCTCCCACCAAAACAAGGCCTCTCCCTTCATCAACCAAGCTGCTAAACGAACTCTCCTCCCTTCTTCTACTTCAAAGATTTCTAGCAATTCTTACACCTCCTTAAGCCAATCTCTAGCTTCCACAAACGTTTCTGACCCTTGAAATGGTTTTCCACCCATAGCCTTGAATTCCTTGCACGTCTTTGCAAAAGTATCTACGCGAGGAGGAGGAGGAGGGACAGGTGCAACTGGTGGTGGAGGAGTATTGGCTGGACCTGCAGCGGCCCTAGCCTCCAATAGCCTCCTGTACCATCCTGGTATCGTTACACCGTCAGGTAGATTAAGATCTTCAGCCATACTGAAACGAAAAAGGAAAGATTCAAAATGGAGAATTCGAAAGATAAAGATATGTGGCTATTGGGGATTATGTTTTTCTTAAAAAATTTTCTCTTTAAATTTCTCATTAAAACATGTTTTTGAAAACACTTCTTCCAAAAATAACTATTTTTCTAAAGTATTTTTATCTGTTCTGGTAACCTTAAGCTCTGATACCACGTGTAACACCCCACGTCCATTAATGTCACTCCCAAAGGGAATGCATTAACTTCCATGGAGGTTATAAGTAAATATAGAACAGAAAAATTACAACAAGACAGATAATAAATAGTACTTGGAAATCTAAAACTTCATTTTATTGCAGCGGAAATTAAACATGTTTGTTACATCATAAACCATAGATCATAACCAAGTACAATATCCATCTTCATAAAAACAAAATACATAATCCCATTATATAAATAGCCATTAAAAAGATAACAAGCTGGACTTTACTTCAACGGTCCAAGCTTTCCAAAGCGAGATGAAGCAATTCAATCAAACTCCACTAGAGCTGGGCCCAACCTGAGGACCTGGAGGGGGAAAATGATAGAAATAGAGGGGGTCAAACATAAAGTCTGGCGAGTATGATAATTCTAACAATACTATTATCAAAATAACTAGACTAAGGCATAAGATGGAAGACAAGTAAATGTCTATGAACTCTTAGGAAGATAAAGATAGCGTTTAAGATAACGTTAAAGATAACGGTAAAGGCACACATAATTACTAACGAATGATTACTACACTGCACCACATATTACTACACTGCACCACACATTACTACACTGCACCACACCAGTCACCCTATTGTTTGATCCGACTTGCTTCACACAGAAACTTTATAAATAGCCTTACGTACCCCTAGCTGACTACATAGGTGCCGTCTGCCCCTATCTCCACTAGGTGTATCCCACTACCCACTTCCGATCGGCTCCCTACTCGTAGATACCCGTGCTGGCCCCACAGTGGGGTGTATCACTCCCCTAAAGTGGCAACCTTATACAACTTGAGAATGCACGGCTTATACCTACACGATGCAACAACGTCTCACCTACCAGCCCGGGTCCACAAACGCATATGAAACCCATTGGACTTGCGTTGCCACCGCTCCCCGTTTTGGCCTCTTACAGTCAAACCCAGCATGCGTGTCCCGTCCTCGACTTGGGTCGAGCCCACAAAGATACGTTTGGGATACTGGTCGAAATGGGCCCCCACAAGCTACCCACCTAAGCTTGTCACTAGTATATCCCACTTAACCCTCTTAGTCATGTTCATTTACATGTGTGTTTGGTTATGTCTTACTAATCGTATTTGACATGCCACTAAGGGCACCCCCTAGATTCCTTATGCCACCCAAGGCACCTATTTAACCCCCATGTCCCACCTTACATGTTTATTTGGTTAAGTATTTATTAATTCATTCAGGCCATAACCTCGTAAAGACCTCTCACATTAGACTGGCATTAATGGCAGCTGGATTTGCCGGGCGGGTCCGGGCAGTCTTACACCATAAAAGAGTCTAACCTCGTGTCTTTACAACCGTTATGCTTTAGTTTAGGCCTAAGACCTCTTGCATTGGGCTGACATTTGTGACCACTGGATTTGCCGGGCGGGTCCGGGCAGGTTTACGTCACAAACGAGTCCAACCTCGTGTCATAAGCATTGATTAACACTTAAAATCTTTTACCCCAGTTTTAATAATTCCCTATTCAAATTATTAATTAAGTCAACTTTTAATGATGTCCATAATTGACTCAATTATGGCCATCCACTTATGGCTTGCAAAATCATATCAATTGCACCCCAACTTTTTAATATTAAATCCTTAATATTACCCCTACCCCACGTTTATACGTTCGCTTATTCAACGCATAATATAGGCTAGACTTGTATAGTCTAACACCTAGCACAAAGATAAATTATCACAACATATAGACAATTAAAATAAATCTAATCATAATAGGGGTGAAACTTGCATAAACTACACATGTTAAGGATCAAAAGGTGTCAACTTGTTAAATATCTCAATTTACATGATATGATCATAGCCCAAATCTATACATAAACTTGCATATGGGGTTTTTAGGCAACATAATGATGGTGTGAACTAGCATAGGATATCACATATGTCATAGCATAATTCTAGATGTCATAATAGATGTCTTGGCATATGTTCATAACTTTTCTAATCAATCTAACTTGCATATGTGACTTGTCATATAGATCAACATAACCCAAACATGATGATTTAATTAATATGAACTAACTAGCATAGATGGTAACATCATGGCCTTTTTAACATGTATGATTCATCACAACTTAGCATAGAAACTTTCAACATACATAACGTCATCATAGCATGATTTACAACATAAGATATCATCATCACATAACATTGGATTTACAATATACATGATAGCAAAAGGGGTTTACAACAACATATATGATAATTCACATCATCTACTCATAATCCATTCATAACTCAACCTAATTAAAATGATAATAATCTTGTTAAGATCATCATACTCACAATTTAGAGAAGAAAAGAGAGAGTTTTTCTTTTCTTTAGGGTTGAGAGAAGAATTAGAATTGAATTTGCTTTTCTTCTTTCTTAGTTGGCGGCGGCTCCATTGATTTCCATGGCGACGGTAACTATTCTATTTTAATTAGGTTTAGGGTTAGCATTAGGATGTATTTATAGGTGTAGGAAGTTATTTAGGACCATTAGATTAACCCTGAACCATAAGAACCAATCAAATGCAAAATCTGCAACTGAGCGAATCGGCCCACGGGTTGACAGCCAAACACCCTGGATTAACCCCTAGTCGACCCAGTGCGGCTCGGGTCGACCTCAAAAATGGGCCGGTTCGGTTATTTCCCCTCCCAATTCGCTGTTTTGAACTTTTTCGCATATTTATTTATTTAATTTTTAATATATATATATATATATCAATATATATATATATTTCTCTATGCAACCCATTTCACTTAATTCTTTTCTAAAAATTAAGTATACTTTAATTTGCGAATTTTAATGTTATAAAATTACGAGGTGTTACATTAAACAAGATCTAAAATTAATTTAAAATTAATAATTTAATCAAGTCATTAGTGTTTAAACCTTTCTTCACTCTCTGATTAATCGACCGTGGGTTTTCAGAATTGTCCCAAACTTTGATCTCGGTTTTCGGGTGAATGGATGGACGGTTTGGAGCACCGTCAGTTGGAGGAGGACGGGCTTAGAGAGGCCTAGGTGCGCCGACGACAAGGGGCGTGCGGTGGTGCCTGGTGGGGCCGGCGGCGTGCGTAAGGCGCTGACTTTGGTGGCTCGGTTCTCCGAAACCGGTGTACGAGAGAAGGTAAAATGGATATGAGAATGTAGAGGAGGGAAGGAGCTTCAAAACGAGCTATAGTTTGGATTTTATCTCGAAGTGAGGAGGAAGAATTTGAAGAGAGAAGGTTGGAAGAGGGAGGCGGCTGAAATGAGGAATGGGGAAGAACAATGAATAGTGAAACCGTATTTTATACGGTATACTTAGGGTTTAATTAATTATTTAATTTTAATTTAGCCCAATTAAGGTCCGTTTAGCAAACTCCTTATTTTTCAGCCCAAGGACTGTCTAACCTACCTAATTACCCCCATTACGGACCCATCTGAGTATGTCCCGCAGGCCCAAGAGTTCATCTCGGTCCCCGTTTCTCAAATTTAAATATAATTCATTTATTGTTAAATTCAAACGTATACAGAAATTTACCGGGACAACATATGAACTCAGAAAATTCCAAAAAAATATTTTTGGCTTTCTTTCAATGATACGGTCCTAACAAAATTAATTCCGTCTCATTCTGAGACTGTTTGGAAAATGGCTATTTTTCAAATTGATTAAAATTGACGGAAACTGACAAAACACAGTTTCTTGTGCCACGCTCACATACTAGTTCAGAAAATTCTAAAAATTGAAACCTAACAATAATTTGACATTCCGGTTCCAACAAAAGTGGTTTCGTCGAAAACAGAGATCGTTTGAAAATTGATTATTTTCAATGGCTTTTATATTATTTAAAAATAGATTTTTTTTTAAATTCTGCCACATTTTCTAGCCAAATTATTTAAAATAAATTTTTTAAATTGGTTCGGAATTTGCAGGTTGTTACAATATCTTTATCATACGTTATCGAAATTCAGTGAACAAGATCTGTTAGGATCGTATAGACGGAAACTATGCAATGGAACTGACTGGGAGCAAATTGAGGCTAGTTACAATTTATAGCAAAATAAATTGTCCGTCTGAAACAAGCGATGGTTATCGTTATTAACGATGATCGTCCAATGTGAGTAAAACTCACCAACTCCGAACAGTTATATTTTTACAACATATTTTTAGAACCGATAATTATCTGTTTATTGGTGTGTGTTAACTGTTTGGTTGAATTGCTTGAGTATTGGTTGAAATTATAGATAACGATATATATATATATATATATATATATATATAAATTGTTAATCAAATATTGATTGTGTTTAGCAGAATATTTCATATTGAAATGAAATCGATGTTAATTATATTGTTTAACATATGTGATGCAGGGAAATAGGTTGGAGGAATCCCTGGATTCCTCAACATTTATTTTACTGTTTTTAATATATTGTGATATATGGTGCGATATATAACCTGCTATTGATTATTGTGTTTGGATGATATGGATCATGGTTATATGGTATTTTAAATACCATAAGAAAAACCGGAATGTATAAAGGAAATTTTCAAAGTATATATATAAGATAAAGCAATTGAAAAGAATTTTTTTATAAAATCAAAGGATTTTACAAAAGAAAGAAATTATGTACAAAATCAAAGGACTTTATAAAAGGAATATTTATCATTTGATAAATAAATAAAAGGGATATTTATTTAGAAAATAAATAGAATTATAAATGGAATATTTATTTAAGAAATAAATAGAAGTAAAAAGGGAGATATTTATTTGTTAAATAAATAGAATCAAAAGGGAGATATTTATTTGTTAAATAAATAAAAAGATAAAAGAAGATATTTGAGAAAACAAAGATAAAGGAAATTATTTGTAAAACAAATATAAAGGAAAATATTTGTGAAATCAAATATAAAAGAAGATATTTGTGAAAACAAATATAAAGGGAAAATATTTGTAAAACAAATAGAAAGAGGAGTATTTGTAAAACAATTACAAATAGAAATAAAAAGGAAAACATTGTAAAACATTTACAAATAAAATTGAAAGAGGAATATTTGTAAAACATTTACAAATAGAATTTTAAAGGAATATTTATTTGTTAAATAAATAGAATTATAAAGAAATATTTATTTAGAAAATAAATAAAAAGATAAAAAAAGAAATATTTATTGGTTAAATAAATAGATTGAAAGGAATATTTATTTGTTAAATAAATATAATTAAATCAAAGGAATATTTAGGAAATGAATAGAAAATGGAAATCTGTTTTAACAGATAAATAGAAATGATTTATTTAAAGTGGAATAAAATAGAATTCTGTTTTAACAGATAAATTGGGAAGATTAATTTATAAATGATATTTATAAATTAAGTAAAATATTTATCAGTGGGTAAATAAAATATATAAGTCAGGACTTATATAGAGAAGTAAGAATCGATTTCAACATCGATTATTGAAACTGAATATGGACGTAGAGTTAATCAGTTAGAATTAATTGATTAGAGTTTGAATTAATCGATCAGAGTTAGAGTTAATTGATTAGAGTTAATCAGTTAGAGTTAATCAGTTAGAGTTAACCAGTTAGAGTTAACCAGTTAGAGTTAATCAGTTAGAATTAATCGATTAGAGTTAGAATTAATTGATCAGAGTTAGAGTTAATTGATTAGAGTTAATCAGTTAGAGTTAATCTGTTAGAGTTAATCAGCTAGAATAAACAAGTTAGAGTTAACCAGTTAGAGTTAATCAGTTAGAGTTAATCGATAGAGTTAATTAAATAGAGTTAATAGAATATTTGTTTATTCGAAGAAAGGAGTTATCGAATTATAAGGACCCGTATCTTCCCGGGTCTCCGAAGAGAAGAGAAAGCACGGATTGCTTTGGGAACAAGACGAATCAGAACACAAACAGAAGAACTTTTCATTGCTGATTATAACAATTACATCAGAGTACAAGAATATTCCAGAGTATGAACAATTAATATATATTTGATAAATATCAGAGATTTACAAATTACAATGCAGCGGAAAATTAATACAAAACACAACTGAAAGGAATACATGGATACCGAGCTTTCCGAGTTTAGTTCCAGCTATAAACTAGGATCCTGTGAATATAAATCTACAAAACCAAAACTACTTGCTGCTTGTGCGGAAAATAAGGGCACCCAGAGTTTAGGTTAAAACAATAAACTCCAGGTCAATCATGTGACTGGTGTGAGAACTAAAACAGTTATTTATCTTTATTTTAAAGTTGGGTAAATCAAGGGACCACGCCGTATAACACGGAACGGGCTTTATCCCAAGAATACCAGTGCAAAAAACAAATAGCGCAATGCTAAATAAAGAAAAATGAAGCTATTATAAGACTCAGGTCCTATCACATAATGCAACACAAACCAGAGGATAGAGTTTTACCTTATAATAGCCAAAGCATGCTTGATATGTTTACAACAAATTATTTGATATTACCATAAGTGTATAGTGTCAAAACAACTTTAAATATAAATGTATCAATCCTAGACGGCATAAGTGCCCCATACCACTATGTCGCCAATACTAGGCTCTACAATTTAAAACTGAAAGGTCACGTATTGGAAGTTGGATTTCCGTCTGTGAACCGAGGATAGGAATCGTCCTCACCGCTTCGAGACTCTCTAGCCCGAGCCTTAGGAAAGTACTTTGTCAAGCCTTGGAGCGATAGGGCTGATCCACCGATGTGGATTAAAATGCCTGAACACTACGTTTCCCCATCCTATGGGGCGTAAACTGGTCATATCCGACCAAACCATCCATCGGCCCCAACGGGGACCGATATAACCGAGGCGCCTCACTATCCATCATCCACATAAGTAAATGCCAGGCCGTGTAAAAACACTGACACCACTTCTAACTAGAAGAAAACGCATGTCCTCCCTGAGGTCCTCTCCCGTTTTTGGTTCACACCGGGGTGCGAGGCTCGCGAATAACCGCTATACAAAGCTACGCCACGAAGGTCGTGCTTTGATCATCAACCACAAGACTCTGCTTTTCAACAGAAGCCTTGATCATTTTCATCTCAGCATGCCACGTTGTCAATCCAACGTCAGACACACATCCATTTACAAGTCCGTTCTGCGTCTGAACGAAACCGGAGGCACCTCGTACCTCGCATATCCATTAATCTCCAAGTACGTCTAGACGATCACCAATTAATCCTTCGTCCTGGGTGTACAGCCCAATCAAGACATCGAAAATCATCCAAATGACGTGAAGACCTCCGATCTTCAACTACCGTCTTCACCTTCGACTTATCGTCAAATCAGTTATTCAGAATGGGATAAACCAAGTCTTTCCAAATAACTCGCGTATATTTTAAACAAGTGTTACACCAAAAACAACATACGCCTCATTCCAATTCAGAATATTCCTTTATTTAAATAGTCTTTTCACAATTTCAACCAAATTAACATTTTCTAAACTAGTCGGGATTAGCGAACCTTACCGAAGTAATCATCTGTTTTATTTCCCAATCCCAACCTATTTATCCCATAGAGCAAAACTGGTGGTACTCCATATCTTACACTACGGTGTTATCGGTAAAATTAATTACAATTTCACGTTTAAATCTAATTAAAGATTTAACTATCGTCTCGAGTAAAACTGGTGGTACTCCATTCTCGATCATTTCCTGAATTTGATAATTTGAATTATCCGATTCATATTTCGTTATATTAAAACCACTTCAAACCCAATTTATTTATTTAAAATAATTGGATTATAACTCTAGTTAATAACTGGTTCATTTTGATAAAAATCTATTTTTATATTTTCAAATATGGAATTTTTCACCCTAATTCTTTCCAAATCATTTCTTATGATTTTACACAAATTATTAATACTTTTAATAATTTTATCAAGACCCATACAGTCGATTTCCACTAACGGTCGTCGAACTGCATCCATAGCGACCTTTTCTAAATTTGATTTGGACATAATTCCAAATCCAACCGTTAGATTTTAAATCTCTTATATTCTTTGGAAAGCTTATTCCATCACTAACCCAACAGTTCCGGTTTTAGGAGAATCCTCGGATCTCCCGTAACGTCAATGCGAAGTCAATGGTCAAAATTCGCGAACTGCCGCGACGCGGCGCGTTCTATTCAGGCCATTAAATATATATATATATATATATATATATATATATATATATATATATATAATATATTATATATATTTCGTTCAAAACGTATTTTATAAATTCGTTTTAAAATCGATTTCAACTTATGTTTCAATTTTAAGCCAAAATTGAATATTCTATATCATTATTCTATAAATGATGTTATTTTCAAAATATTTGATTTTGAAATAATTTCCTTTTCGATACTCTTTTAACAATGAATAAAATCGATATAAATATCGTTCGCGTCCAAATGGCGCAAATCTAATCCACATGGCTTAATATATTTCAACATTTCGTGTCCATCCAAAATCGGACATCAAAATCAGATTTTGATTCTCTTCAGAATATTACTTCTAAATAATCCTTATTTCCAAATATTATATTTCAAATATTCATGATTTCCCAATATTCTATTTCAATTCTATTTCAGATATTTCTATTTCAAATATTTCTATTTCAAATATTCTATTTCAGATACTTCTATTTCAAATATTTCTATTTCAAATATTCTTTATTTTCCAAATTGAAATGAAGCCCAACCAATTACCATATAAGGTTATTTATATGGATTCCATAAAACACATGTATATAGTCAACCATCATCCAAAGTGCACTACACAACTACATAAGCATTAAATATAAATAATTAACGCTTACAATAGTTTGTCAACCAATCGATTGACATACAACTAAACAATTGGGACTAATGTACGTCAATTTTCATCCCAACACCTGTGTGGGGTTTCAATCAACAAACACACATTTATTTGTGCAGGTGGGCGATGTGTGAAATTTATCATCCCAATCCATATCCGTCAAATGAGTGTACATACACAAACCGTCCAATTCGTATATGATTATTTATTTTCGACTAACTAATTTTTTCTAACACTTTTTTTTTGAAAATTGCGGCAACATAACGGCGCGATACTAGAAATGGGATAAGGTCTAGCCTTATCCCTCGCCTCATAACGGCGCACGTCATATCCAAACCAATTTCGATTCTATTTATTTATTTATCAAATCACATAGAACATCCAAATAAATAAATAAATACTCAACCCAATGCCATTTAAGGCGCCATAATTGGTTATTCGCGGAGTAGGAAATCAGTGTGTTCCATACATCGCTTTCAGTAAATGTGATTGTGCGAATTCTAGTGTTAAACTCCATGTAATTCAAATAAAAATCTATACTAGAAATTTGTAACGACCTGTATTTTACGGTGATATAATTAATCTATTTAATTATATAAATAGTAATGCAGAGAATTAAATGGTCGTTAAATTAAATCATATAGATTATTTAATTAATTTAAATAATAGAATAATATATTTAATTCGGAAATAATCAAAAATAGTGGAATTCAAAATATGGTGTAATTTGGATTGTTTAAAATATATATTTCAGTTTGGAATTGAATTAGAATGAAGAATATATTTAAATAACGTCAGTTTGAACGTATAATTATAATATAATTAAAATCGAGCTTGAAATGGTGCGGCAGTTCGCTATTTGGCGATTTGAACTTCAACTGGATATACAGGGTCTGTTTTAACTCGGATTTCTGTGAAACAAGAAACATTAGGAGCTGGTGAAGTATATTTTTCTAGTGCAAGAGAAAAATTGGGATTTCGTCGCGTAGATTTTGATTTATGTCCAAATCAAATTCTCGAAAAAACAGCGGCATAATCGTTTTAACCATAACGATATATTTAAATATATTTAAATACATGTTTCGAATTTAGCCAAGGTTCATTTGAGAGATAGTCATGATTTAATTTATAGAATTTTATGGTATTTTTTAATTAATTAAATAAGCAACATTTTATTTGGAGTATTTTGCACCCTTAATCAGCGATTTTAGGGTTTCACAATATGAGTTTACCTACCGATATTTTTATATTTTTGGAATCATGACGCATCCTTGTCACGATTTTATTTATATTTCTGTCTGGGGCGTCTTGTACACGAATGAAGTAAGGTGACGACGTACTAAATGGAAAGTGACATACCACTTCTACTTATATATCGTTACTATCTTACATTTTCTCCAGCAAAGATTTGTGAACGAAACCAAATATATATATAAAAGCAAGTAGTACACTATATGAAAACAGTGTAACGCAAAAACATGCGGTGTTATAAGCTACAGCAAGCCTATCTCGTGACTTGTCTCGTCTACTTACCACGTACAAACCGAACTTTGAAAAGGAAGTGTCGTGGTAGCCTACCACTCTTATCTACATCTAGCGGACCCTATTGCTCCACCATGAAGATTCCAAATCCTTTATATATAGCAAGTTTTCACGAGAACACCAGATTGTTTTTCCAGAAATAAAAATTCATCAAAGTCTTCTATAGAAGAATGAAAATCAAAACAAATAAAAACCAAACCACGTACTGTTAATGGCGCAGCAAGTATGGTTCGGCGCGACAGCTAAGAGGTGATCGAGGGTACCATGAAGTGGTTGGCAGTGATGCTCGCGAGTAAAGAGGGGTGTTGGGGTGTCCTTGTGCGGTTGTGTGTGTGACTGTTACTAGGGAGCGGAAGTTCATATTGATGTGGAGGCACGGATGCGTTGGTATCAGTAAGGGATTGGTGCTCTAATTATAAAAGAAGGAGTTGAGTTCGTTTTCACATTGACGGGGGTGTCGGGTTCATGGAAGAGAAGGAAGTTCACTCAGGAGGGGGACGTTCAAGCATGGGTACGGGTTGGTGAGGGATCACGTGTTAGTTTGGAGAGAGGGTGTGTACTGTGCATGAATGTTTATTCTGGTTTACAGTATGCGTGGTGGGATAATGAGGGAAAACACAGGGGTTTACGTGAGATGTAAATGGGAAGCTGGCTGTTATTCTTTTCGGAAATGGAAGGTGCAAGTATGGAAGATAGTAGGGAGTTGAAGAGTGTGCGGTGGTATTGTGACGCATTTTCAGTATTGAATTCGAATGATACGATGCAGGGATTTTGGTTTGAAAATGGTATGATCTTGGTATGAGTGGATAAGGATTTTGGAGAGGAGGTGTTCATTATTTTTAGTATGAATGTAAATGACGAGATGGAGGATTTTTTGATGGAGGAAACAAACGCAATGGCCATCGAATAAGAGCAGCGGTTTTGAAGAAGTCTGAACGGAGGAGGAGGAAATAATTTGGATGCAGGTTGATTCGGAGCTTGGGCCGATGTAAGGTGAAAGCCCATTTACTTTAAGTAAATTCAAGTATGGTTAAAGAAGAACTATATAAATATTTATACCCGCTTGTAAATGTTATATCTTGACCATACGTTGTCACAATATGACGAATCAAGATCCGATAGGATCGTATGGATGGGAGCTACCTAATGAAACTGACGGGGAGCGAATCAAAGCTCGTTACAATTTATAGCCAAATAAATTGTCCGTCTGAATCAATGGACGCCAATCGTTATTTAACGATTAACGCGAAATGTGAGTAAAACTCACTAACTCAGAACAATTCTATTTTTACAACGTATTCTTAGAACTGATAATTATCTATTGATTGTTGTGTGTTAACTGTTTAGTTGAATTGCTTATGTATTTGATGAAATTATAGATAATGATATATATATATATATAAATCGTTAATCGAATATTGATTATGTTTAGCAGAATATTTCATATCGAAATGAAATCGATGTTAATTATATTGTTTAACATCTATGATGCAGGGAAACAGGTCGGAGGAATCCAACTGGATTCCTCAACATTTATTTTACTGTTTTTCATATATGGTAATATATGATGTGGTATATAATCTGTTGATGATTATGCGTGTTTGAATGATATCGATCACTATATTTGGTAAATTAAATACCGTAAGAAATAGTGGGATGTAAAAAGGGGATTTTCAAAGTATATTTTGAAAATAATTTATTTATGTAAAATCGATGGATTTTATATATAAAAGGAAAAAGGATTTTATATAAGGAAATAATTATAAAATCAAATGAGTTTAAAAGGAAATATATTTTTCAAAACAAATATAAAGGGAATATATTTGTAAAACAAATATTTTGTAAAACAAATATAAAGGAAATATATTTGTAAAAGAAATATAAAAGAAATATATTTGTAAAACAAATAAAACGGAAAATATTTGCAAAACAAATCGAAAGAGAAATATTTGTAAACCATTTACAAATAGAAATAAAAAGGGAATATTTGTATTCCATTTACAAATAGAAATAAAAAGAAAATATTTGTAAAGCATTTACAAATAGTTTAAATGGGATCGTTTATTTATTTGGGAAATAAATAAAGGTAAAAGGATTTATTTAGTTGGGAAATAAATAAAGGTAAAAGGATTTATTTATTTTGGAAATAAATAAAAGTAAAAGGAATAATTATTTAGGGAATAAATAGAACTAAATCAAAGGAATATTTATTTGTTAAATAAATAGAATTAAGTCAAAAGAATATTTAGAAAATGAATCGAAGATGGAAATCTGTTTTTAACAGATAAATGGAAAAGATTTGTTTAAAGTGGAATTAAATAGAAACTGTTTTAACAGATAAATTGGGAAGATTAATTTATAAATAATATTTTTGAATTAACTAAAATATTTATCAGTGGATAAATAGAATATATAAGTCAGGACTGATATAGAGAAGTAAGAATCGGTTTCAACATCGATATTTGAAATTGAATATGGACGTAGAGTTAATCATGGAGTTAATCAAAGTGTGTTAATCAAAATGAGTTAGAGGAGTTAATCGAATTGTAGTTAATCGATTAGAGTTATAGTTAATCGATTAGAGTTAGAATTAATCGATTAGAGTTAGAATTAATCGATTAGAGTTAGAGTTAATGAGTAGAGTTTATTGATTTGAGTTAATCAAATAGAGTTAACCAATTATAGTTAATCAATTAGGGTTAACCAGTTAGAGTTAACCAGTTAGAGTTAACCGGTTGGAGTTAATTAGTCAAAGTTAACCAATTAGAATTAACCAGTAGAGTTAATTGAATATTAGTTATTCGATTAGAGTAAATCGAATATTAGTTAATCGAATAAAGAGCTAACTAGATAGAGTTAATTGAAAATAGTTAATCAACTTAGAATTAATTGAATATTAGTTATTCAATTAGAGTTGATCGAATATAGTTAATTGAGATAAAGTTAGTCAAACATAGTTGTTCAGGATGAGTTGCCATTTCGTACGACTGCTAGCGTAATTCGCAGGGCTGCAGATAGCCTACGGCGGTCGGATGTTTCCTGAGGGAATCAGGCGTAATCATTGTGTTTGCTGCGATCTAGAGTCAAGCAAATGGAGTTATCGAATATTAGTTATTCGAACAGAGTTAAAAGGAGTTATCGAATATTAGTTATTCGAATAGAATTAAAAGGTGTTATCGAATATTAGTTATTCGAATAGAGTTAAAAGGAGTTAATCAAGTATAGTTTATTCGAAAGGAGTTAATCGAATATAGTTTATTCGAAAGGAGTTAATCGAATATAGTTTATTCGAAAGGAGTTAATTTATTAGGGTTAATCAAATAGAGTTAATCCAATAGAGTTAATCAAATAGAGTCAATAGAATAGAGTTAATCAAATAGAGCTAACTGATAAGAGTTAATCAACTAGAGTTAATCGGATATGGTTAATTGAATAGAGTTAATCGAATATGGCTATTCGAAGAGAGATTATCAAATATAGTTTATTCGAAGGAAAGAGTTATCGAATAGAGATTATTCGAAAGAGAGTTACGTAAGCAAATTGTTAAAGGTTTAAAGGATAAACTTTGTCTATTCCGAAGTTAAAACGTTGTTCAGTTAAGGTCTGAGAGGTAATTATACCCCAACTTGATTGACTTCCTTCTTAACTAAGGAATGACTAAGGTTTGATAGTAAAGGGGGGTTAAGTGTGTTTAGTAAATAAGTGTAATGGTTTGAGTTGGCATAGCTATGGTTTGTTTAAACATCGGTCTAAGTCCAATTTAGGAGTTTGGAAATGTTTTCCAAATAAGAATCGGAATGTTATCTAATATAGAAAACAAGAAATGGAAATGTTTTCCCAATGATAATAACACAGATTTTCTAAATTTATAAAATAAGGAATGTTGAATATATGGAAACAAGTAATGAGGAATGTTGAATATATGGAAACAGGTAATGACGAATGAATTAAATTAATGATAAATTAATTTAAAAGGGATAAAAGTTGATTGGTGATTGATCGATGTAATTTCCATCTGGAAATAATATCGTTGTTTACACACGTGTTTTTCTTTGATAGTTAACTCATCGACTAACGACATTTTTTGACCATCTTTCCATCGTCAATACGGAGAGACCGGGATCAGATTCATGACCTGAAAACCACTTTGTATGGGCGTTAGCATTGCGAACCAAATATGATCAAGAAAATTGAAGACAAAGTTATACAAGGGTTGTTCTGGCGATCCTAGGTAGAAATTGCCCAAGATGGATTTAAAGAATAGTGCCTTCAGTTTGTCCAGACCCAGGACGACCTGTATGGAAGAATGTCTGACAGAGTATATTTAATAAATCACGTAAGTTGATCTCTTCAAACGTATATACGTTTGGTGGCAGAGGAATTCGTTTCTTTTAGCTGTATACCCGTTGTGTTTTTGGGGAAATCAATTTGTGATTTGGCGGGTATGACGATGTGACATTCAAAGTGAAAAATTGTGCAATCTGTCAGAGATAAGCGTGGCCTCTAGCCTCACAACCGAGAAATGACAGAAATCGGGCAGGCAACATGGCTATGTGGGTTGCTACCATTAGGGTGTATTATCATCTGATCTAGAGTTTCATTTACTTTGATAATCTATTGTCGATGCTTTCCCTTACCGGGAAACGGTTGCTGATCCCAACCGTTGGTGATAATACATTCGATACACTCAAGCGAAATGAGTGGTCGGTCATGTGTGGTCGGGTTACAAGATGTTCTTGTTGAACCCAGTGTATTCCTCTCTAGAGGTACACTAGAAGAAGGTGGTTCCATACCTTGTCATAGATGGAAATCCATTATCCAAAACGTGCTTGCAATTTTGATTGTATACTATGTATGTAGAACGTAAGATGAAAGTGTTTCTGCTAGATTGATATCTATTTGTATCTAGACATTATTATAATATCAGAAGGATATTGTTTACAAGTTGTTTGGATTCTCATAAGGGAAAAACCCGTTCCGTTTTCACGGCGTGGTCTTATGAGATATCATATACCTGTTCAAACTGTTTAAACTATTTTACTCACACCAGTCACATGACTGACCCGGAGTTTGTTTTGTTTTGTTTTCCCTAAACTCTTAGGTGCCTAAATTTGTATGCGCAGTCAAGTAGTCGGGATTTACAGATATACTTAGAGAGCTTGGAGCTGGAGGCTTCAAGATTTTATAGCTATTGTTTTTCCGCTGTGTTGTAAGTGTTGTATTCTGATAAAGTGCTATTGTATACATAACTGTTTTACTTCAAAGTTATGTTATATTTTATTCGTTCCGCTCTGAGATTCGTGTTACTCTGATGTTGTATGATCTTCTTCTTCTATTCTAAGTTTCTATCTTATCTATTATCACCCTCTAATTTCTTTCATGGACTATTCAATATTTTACGATGCTTGAGTAGTCGACATCGTGTTTATGTCGAGTACTCAGGATTGCAAAATCCCCAGGTCATTACAAAATTTCTATTTATTTACAGTGAGGAGTTCTCACCTTTAAGCTTAACCAAACACCGCGACTCTTCTTATGCAGAAAATCTTCGTCGTGTTTCCAACGAGATCTGTTTCACGCGGTATATGTTAAAAATCACATTTTTAACATCGCTACATGTATAGAAAAGATTATATTTTTACAACGCTATATATATAGAAAAGATTATATTTTTACAACGCTATATATAGAAAAGATTGTATTTTTACAACGCTATATATAGAAAAGATTGTATTTTTACAACGCTATATATATAGAAAAGATTATATTTTTACAACGCTTTATATATAGAAAAGATTATATTTTTACAACGATACATATATAAAAGATTATATTTTGACAACGCTATATATATAGAAAAGATTATATTTTTACAATGCTATATATATAGAAAAGATTATATTTTACAACGCTATATATATAGAAAAGATTATATTCTTACAATGCTATATATATATATAAAAGATTATATTCTTATAACGTTATATATATATATATATAAAAGATTATATTTTTACAATGCTATATATATAGAAAAGATTATATTTTTACAACGCTATATATATAGAAAAGATTATATTTTTACAACGCTATATATATAGAAAAGATTATAATTTTACAATGCTCAAAATTCTGGTTTTACTTCGCTAAAAATTCTGGTTTTACTTCGCTAACTTCATAATAAAAATCATATTTTTATTATGCTATGGTAGATATAAAAATCAAATTTTTACTTCAACGCTATACAGATAAAAATCATATTTTTATTTCAAATCTATACAATAAAAATCATATTTTTATTCGCTATTCATATGTATAAAAATCAAAAATTTCTTCATGTAAAATCATAACTTGATAGCGTTAAAAAATCATAACCTTAGCGCTAAAATAACCATTTTTAATTGAAGAATCTAGAATAGAAAACTCACAAATTTTGATCGGAGGAGTCTACGGTGGTCGTTGGTAGCGGTCAGAGGGGCACCGGGGCTTACTACTGGTCGGGGGATGGTCAGGGTGGCACTTCGGCATGCTGTGGCGGTACACGGTGGATGTATGAGCGGTTTGGGACTGTGGGGCGGCCCTACGACGGTCGGACCTGGTGGAGGAGGGGGCGGCTACGGCATGGAGGCAGAGGCGGAGGGGTGTAGTGCAGCGGCCGGCCCTGGTTGGTCGGAGGGTGCGATTTTGGGGGCGGGCCTTCACAGGGACGGTGAGGGAGAGGAGAAAGAAGGGAGGAGGGTGCGGAGGAGGAGGGGCGTGGCCAGTGGGGTTCGCGGCGGCGCGTTGGTGGTGGTGCTGTCGGAGCGGCGGCGGATTAGGCAAGGGGCGGTGGATCGCCATTTTCGAGCGTAAAGGAGAAAGGGGGTATCGGGGAAAACTGATTTGGGGGGAAGGGTTTTAATGTAAAAGGTTTAATATAAAATTTTATTATATTAAATAATTTCCACAAGTTGACTTTTATTTTCGAACTCCAAACGAGATCCAACGTGTAACAACCCGGAATTTTGGGGACAATTTAAAATCTTTATTTTAAAAATTTTAATGACTTTAGTATATTTAAAATAATTTATTTTAAATAATAACGACTAAAAATTTATTTTAATCGTAGTTAAAATAAATTTTATTTAATTAGAAAAGGAGTTAGAAATAGCGCTGCAGTTTGAAATTTTAATTTTAAACTTTAATTTAATATATAGAATTCATTTTAAAGCAGAATGGGGACGACCCAGAAATATATAACTCTGTTTAACGGTATCTTTCTAACGAAGGTGAAAAACTGAGATTTCATAATATATGTTATAAGTTATGACCAATTTAATATTTAAAATAGTTTCTACGGAACTTATATATAGTTATTTATATTTTTAAATATATATAGCCCTTAAAAATAGCCATTTTGCAAATGACCTCCATTTTCGATAAACCGCTTTTGTTGGGACCGAAATGTCAAATTATTGCTAAGTTTAATTTTCCAGAATTTTTAAAGTTAATATGTGAGCGTGGTAAAGGAAACCATGTTTTGTCAATTTCAGTTAAATTTAATCGACTAGAAAATAGCCATTTTTCAAACAGTCTCAGAATTCGATGAAATTAATTTTGTTAGGACCGTATCGTCAAAACATAACTAGAAATAATTTTTCTGTAATTTTTAGCGTCAGTATGTGGCCCCGGTAATTTAAAATCTACGTTCAAATTAAATAAATATTGTTTTATATTCTAATTTAAAGAAAAACATATCGTTACAGCCGAATTGGGTTACGAAACATGTTCCATAGTGTCCGGAACGGGAGAATTTGGCTAGGGGCGACACTCGTTGGGTTTGATTTGGAGTACAAGACGTTAAACAAAAAATTTTGAATTAAAAGAATTAATAAATAAAATAAATACCGTATAAATACGGTTGAAATACGCTCAAACCCTATACTCTATTACAGCCGCCGCCCTCCTCTATACCGATGGCCACCATGTTCCGATTTTCAAATCCAAAATTCTCCTAATCTACTAAACAATTTTCGAAACCTCCAACATGAAATCAAAGAGCTATGAGTGCTCTATAATCCCAACGGTTATGATCGAGTTTGGGTTCTCGGATTAGTCGGATTTGGTGCTGGAAGTTAGCGAGTTCGGACCGAAATCTCGAGGTGGTGGGACCACCGAGTGGCGGGCGGGTTGAGGCGTAGGGAGAGGGGGCGACGGCGCATGAGGTGGCGCCATTTGATCGACGATCGGAGCTGAGTTTTGGCGGCGGTGGTGAAGGACTTGGATTGAGCAAATGGGTTCTCGGTTTACTACAGAATGATTGGAGAAGAAGAGCGACCAATTTTCCTCTTAAGCAAAGTAATTAGTTTATTTAATTAATTAAATTATATAATTATGTAATTAATATTTAAAAGCCCGTAACTCATTCGAATCAAATCGGAATTCGATGATTTTAGGTTCGTTGGAACCGTATTTTCGTGATCTACGCGATGAATCAAGCCAAATTTGAAACCGAGCAATTTGAAAATTCTAACAAAAAGCCAGGTGAGATTTCTTTGTTTAAAAATAATTAATCAATTCAATTATTTTATTTGTTATTTGATGACTGTATGTATATAATTTAGATCTGTTTGTGCTGGAATTTGTATGATGTTTGATCTGTTGTTTGTGATGGATAATCGTAGAACTATATGTGTTAGCCAAATATTACGTAATCACTTTAGTTGAATTGATCTAGTTCATCAATTCATTATGAAATATTACTTAAAATTTATGTTGAATTTGATCTAGTTCATCAATTCATTATGAAATATTTTGTTGTGTTAAATTTGACGGCAAAAACACAATTATCACTTTGTTCATTATATTGTTGAAATTAACATTTCTGTTAATTAAAGTTGGGTTAAAATAAATTATCATCATTATTTGCTAAGTTAGAATAGGAAAATGTCACTAAATAAATGTTCATTTATTTGTCATTAGAATTGCATAGAAAATGTTTTACAAATAAATATCCATTTATTTGACATTAGAATTCATAGGAAAATATTTACTTATAAAATACGCTTTTATATGACATTAGAAATGTTAGAAAATGTAAATTAGAATAAAAAGTACATTTTTGTAAGAAAATGTGAATTATAATAAAAAGTACATTTTTGTAAGAAAATGTAAATAAGAATAAAAAATACGTTTTTGTAAGAGAATGTAAATTAGAATAAAAAGTACATTTTGTTAGAAAATGTAAATTAGAATAAAAGGGACATTTTTTTTGTTAGAAAATGTAAATTAAAATAAAAAGTATAGAAATAAAGATTACATTTTAACATTGGTTTTTGTTAAAAAGAATAATGACATTAACATTGATTTTAGTTGAAATAATAAAAAAATACATTTTTCATTGATTTTAGTTGAAATAGTTATAAGACATCTGTTTGTCATTATTTTGTAAATGTACAAAGACACCATTTTGTCCTTATTTGGTAAATATAAAAAGGTATCATTTTTGTCTTTGTTTTGTTAAACGTAAAAAAGATAATTTGTTCGTTTATAAAAAGGAAATTTACATTTGCTTGAAAATAAATAAAGTTTAGATATTTTATTTTTATTTACAAAATAAAATAAAGATGAGACCTTTTATTTTGATTCATGGAAATTTTACACCAAACCATATGTTGTGTTGTATGTGTGGACATTGAAATCATGACGTCGTTGGGTAAATATAAATGGTTAGACAAAAACCATATTATCACATTTTTGACATTGAAATCATGGCGTTGTGTAAATAGAATGGTTAGACAAAAACCATTATTTCTGTTATCATACTTTTACACCAAATTGACATGTGTGTTAGATAGAAAATACCTCCTATAAAAATGTACATTTATATGTTAAAGGACAAAATTGGTGATAAACCTTATTTACAATTTCCTTTGTAAATAAAAAGAATAAAAAGAGGAAAATAAGATATGACATTTTATTTACATTTTCCTTTGTAAATAAAAAGAATAAAAAGGCATTTACATTTTCAATGTAAAATGAAGGAATATACATTTTTCAATGTAAATAAAAGAAATAAAAAGGCATTTACATTTTCAATGTAAATAAAAAGGCATTTACATTTTCAATGTAAAATAAAGGAATTTACATTTTTCAATGTAAATAAAAAGAAATAAAAAGGCATTTACATTTTCAATGTAAAATAAAGGAATTTACATTTTTCAATGTAAATAAAAAGGCATTTACATTTTCAATGTAAAATAAAGGAATTTACATTTTTCAATGTAAATAAAAAGAAATAAAAAGGCATTTTCATTTTCAATGTAAGATAAAGGAATTTACTTGTAGAGTAAATAAATAAGAAAAGAGTAGAAAGTACATTTATTTACATTTAGAGTAAATAAACAAGAAAAAGTAGAAAGTACATTTATTTACATTAGCGTAAATAAATTAGAAAAAGAATAAAAAGAACATTTATTCACATTAGCGTAAATAAATTAGAAAAAGAATAAAAAGAACATTTATTTACATTAGCGTAAATAAATTAGAAAAAGAATAAAAAGAACATTTATTTACATTAGCGTAAATAAATTAGAAAAAAAAAAGAACAGTCATTTACATTAGTGTAAATAAATAAGAAAATAGAAAAGTAAATATTTATTTACAAGTAGTGTAAATAAATAAGAACTAGAAAAGAACATTTATTTGCAAGTAGTGTAAATAAATAAGAAATAGAAAAGGACATTTATCTACTAGTAGTATAGATACATAAGAAAAAGAAAAGTAAATATTTATTTACAAGTAGTGTAAATAAAAAAGAAATAGAAAAAAAGGGGATTATATACTTTTGTTTACATTTCTATATGTAAACAAAACATAGGAATTGAAGTGATATTTTAATTACAATTTAGATGTAATTAGAAAACATAGGAATTAAAAGTGATATTTTTATCGTCATTTTAGATGCGATAAAAAGAAGGGATTTTTATAATTGAAATCGCCAAACGATTTATATTTATATATATAAATATAAATATAGAATTCAAACGAAACGCACGCGGCAGTTCTCGTATCGACAATCGTAACTTTAAACAGTTATATCGAAAGATCCGACTGTCGGATTTTCCCAAAACTGGAACCGTTAGGACCGCTTTGGAAAAATCTTTCCAAAGATATAAACTTTGTTAAAATCGAATGGTTAGATTTCGAGATAAGTGTAAATCAATTTTGGTTGAAAACAGCGCTAGGGCCGCCCATTGACCCAAAGCGTCGTTAAATTAATTTAGGCTATTTTTATATAAATAAAAATAGCGATAGATCGTTATTAAACACTAATAACGATATGAAATGATTTTAATATATATATATATATATATATATATATATATACGAGGATCATTTGAAAAGTCCGGGTTCAATCTCATTTTAAATGATTATACGACGATCTAAGTCGAAGATTTGAAGACGGTGATTGAAGACCGACGATCTTCACATCGAATGGATGAGTTACCATTGACGCCCATGATTGGAGTAGCTACCTTGAAGGGGCTACAATGGTGGCCGTCCAGACGTAGTGTTGATTGTTCGGATATGCGAGGAATAAAGATCCTCCGGTTTCATTCAAACCCAGAACGGACTTGTAAATGGATGTGCGTCTGACATTGAAATTTATTTCATGTATTTAAATTGATTTCTATTTAATGTATAATTGATTGGTGGCGGAGAATTTATTCTCTTACTTAACACCCTCTTATATATTGATGGTTGTCAATCGCATGGCATGAATTGTCAATGTGGCACGCCAAGATGCAAAGGATCAAGGCTTTTGTTGAAAAGAAGGCCTTGTGGTTGATGATCAAAGCACGGCCTGTTTAGTTGTAACAACCCATATTTTGATAATGTGTTATAACCATAAATCAAGGGAGAATTAATTTTTAAAATAAGAATCAAGGGTAGCGGGTTACACCATTACGTTCGCCTCGAAATTCTGCTTGGAAACGAGTCTGAGTTTTCGAAAATCGGAGTCCGTATGACCAAGTTATGACCCTTCGAAGTTTCAGAAATTTTCAAGTTCAAAAACAGCTTAGAATTCAAATTCGAAATTTGAATTCAAACCCCAGAAAGGACTGGGCGGGAAATTTCCCGCCCAGGACCAGGTCGACGGTAGTGTCGACCTGCCAAGGACCAGGTCGACCAGGGTGTCGACCTAGTTGCCGAGCCCATTTTTGAGTCAGAGTTCCCTCTAATGTTTCTAGTCCGATTTCTGTCTAGATCCGATGGCCTGACCCTATGTAAACAGCCCCTAACCATAGTCTTTCTACACAAATTCTCTCTGGCCTTATGCTGCTAGAACTTTGGTTGAAAAGTTAGAGAAAAGGGATTGCTTCTTCTCCAACAAGGCTACGTGTAGGGTATTGTTGTTTGGGGGATTTTTGTTAGACTCAAGATTCTACATCGCCTCTTTGTTTTCTAATTCTCAAACCACGATCTGTAAGCCCCAGTTACTTTTAGATCTAAACTTTAAAACTTAATATGGACATGTTGTAAATTGAAATTGAAACTAAGTATGATAATTATCTTGGATCTATCATTGTATATCTTGGATCTATTATTGTTCCTTTTGGATCTATTATTTTGAATCTACTATTGTTCACTTTGGATCTATTCACCTTGAATCTTGACTTGTAGGAATATTTATATGAAATTGATTTGGGGCCTATACATGTTGTAAACCTAAACCCCTAATGTCCATAATATTCATGTCTGTGATGTTGAATTAATTGTTATTCACTTGTTTTGGGTTATTATCTTAAGTCAACTGTTACCATGACTGTCACCCTATTTTGCTAGATTTGATATTTCAAAACCACTATTCCATATGCCAGTATTATTGTAATCATTTGTCTCAAGTTATACCATGCTTGACTTGTAATCACGTTTGCCACCTTATGCCAGTTCTTTCTAGGTTATTCCCTAAATAGATTTGTTTGTATCGATTCGAGTTTACGTGCGATGGGAATACGATTGGGTAGATTAGGCAAAACCTGAATTTACCATGAACTTGAAACATGAACATTGTTATAACTTGAACCTGGATATGGACATGAACTTGACATGAAAACTTAAACATGGACATGCCACTTAGATAAACTTGAACATGGCCAACTCGAGGTTGGGTTAAGTTTGCAGTATAAACCTTCCCGGAACCGCCTGGCGAATTCAGTAACTGCAAACAATAGGACCCAATGTGAGTAGTTGGTCATATCGCGCTTGAAACATGAGGTTAGACTAGGTTGTGGTGTAAATCTGCCCGGACCCGCCCGACATGTCCAGTAACCACAACAAAGTCTAATGTGATAGGTTGGGGTGCATTAATTTATTTAATGCCATAGGATAGGGTTAAGTCATGAACCACTTGAATATACTTAAACAATTTGACACGATGATTTGATAGGATTAAGTCATGAACTGCTTGAACACACTTAACCAATTTGATACATGATTGGATAGGGTTAAGTCACGAATTTGAATGACAACACTTAACCCATTAGAAACCCAAGTTACGCGGTCCTTTTCTGCAGTAACCCATATAGATGTATCACGATACCCTGGGACTAGGCAGGGTGGGACACGATTACTGGGCTGATTGTAAGCGAGCAGAACGACGGCTGACTTGGTGCGCCATTGTAGGTTCAGGTGAACTATGGTCGTGCATGTAGTCCAGAGTTGAAAAAGCAGGCATTGGGCATCAGTAGGTTTACACTGTGCGTTCTTGATTCGTGTCGGTGGTTGGCACCCTAGGATTTGATACACCCTATGGTGGACCTAGCATAGGTGACTACATTTCGTGATTGGGCCGTATAACACAGACACATGACATGACCAGCTAGAACTTGTAGGGAGCCAATCGATTAGTAGGTCGTTCTGTAAGACCCTGTAATGGGTCATTTCATGATATTGGGCCAAGGGATCATTTCATGGTTAATACTTGACATGGGTTAGAATACTAGTACAGTTGGTGCAGCGAATCTTGAATATGCGATGCTAGACTTGACTTATCTTGTTATCTTAGTTATCATACCAGTCCTGTTATCATCCTTACGATTAATTCCAGTTTTCTCATGTCATGTTACCTTTACTAGTTTATATACTGAAAGTCACTAGGGCTTACCAGTCTTTATGACTGACCCTTTTTCTTTTGCCTCTTTTTCTTTCGTTCCCCCCCCCCCCCCCCCCGCCCAGGTTCTCAGGGAGGAAACTCTAGCATTTAGCTTGGATTTCTCTTGCTCTCACTTCAGCTGATGTACGGTTTGGTCTTGAGCTATGCTATGGCTGCTTCTCTGCTGTCTTTGGGGAATAGATTACTTTTGTTATTTTAAGTTTATGCTTCTTTTAGAACTTGTTGTAATGGAGAAATGACAATTGGTATTTTTGATGTAAGAGGTTTTGACTCTATATTTTGAAATAATGAAATTTGGTTTTTAATTTCTACCGCTGCTTTACTTATGTTCTGTCTTGTGATATCTCTGTGTATGTTTACCTAGATAATGCTCCACCAAAACTAGTGCATTCCCTTTGTGAGTGACCCTAGCGGAGGTGGGGTGTTACATTTGGTATCAGAGCAGAAGGTTACCAGACTGGACAAAAGTTTTAAAAACCTTCTGATACTATTTTCAAAACCATTTATAAAGAAGCATTTTTCAAGAAAAGTTTAATTTTTAAGAAGAGGTTATTCCCCAAAAGCCATTAGCACTTTCCTTTGTTTCCTCGTTTGAATTCTTTTCTTTTCATTTTTCAGCATGTCTGACCTTAACCTTCCTGAGGGCGTACCCGTACTTGGATGGTTCCGAAGGTACTTAGAAGCTAGGGCCAACGGTGCGGGCCCGGCAGACATCCCTCCTCCTCCTCCCCCAGTGGCTGCGGTTCCTCCTCCTCCTCCTCCTGGTACCGCCTTTGCCAAAATATGCAAAGACTTTAAAGCAATGGGTGGCAAGAACTTCGTTGGAACTGAAACCTTCGTTGAGGCACGAAACTGGCTAAAGGAGACTGAAGACTTGTTTGTTATTTTCGATGTGAAGGATCATAGGAAAGTTCAGTTGGCAGCATGGTTGCTGAAAGAGGAAGCTGCATTTTGGTGGGAAGTCACCAACGCTACCAGGCCAGTTGAGACTTGGGAAGACTTTAGAGAGAGGTTTGGGCTTAAATTCTTATCGTCAGCGGAAGAGAACCTTCAGATGGAGAGGTTCCTAGCACTCAAGCAATGGGACATGACTGTTAGGGAGTACGTGAATAGGTTTAATCAGCTTGCTCGGGTCGGTTTGGACTTGGTCAACACGGCCCAGAAAAAGGCTGTACGCTTTGCTCGAGGATTGAATGAGCCACTACACAGTTTGGCCATAACTCATATACCCATGGGGGCGACCTTTGAAAGCTTGGTGGATATTGCTCTACTTCATGAGGAAAACAAGAATAGCAAGAAGGAGGTTAAGCCTAATGAGACTCATAATAAGAAGGTTGACTTCAAGAACGGAGGCTACAAGAATAACAACAACAACAACAACAACAATGCTAACAAACCACGTGAGACAAGGAAGTGCAACTTTTGTGGTATTAAGGGACATCTAGCTAATGACTGTAGAAGGAAGAAGAGAAAGTTGGGTGAATGCTTTCATTGTGGGGATACTGGACACTTGAGTAAGGATTGCCCTAAGAAGCAAGGACAAGGGCAAGGGCAGACCCAGCGAGCAGGACCTTCTGGAGGGCAGTTGCATGCTCTCAACACCACTCCAGCTCTTGATCGAGGTAGAAATATTTCTGTAGAAAGCCTTGTTTACATTTCTGACTTTCTTGTTCGAAACTTATTTGACTCTGGCCCATCGCATACTTTTATTTCTTCTGGTATTGTTGAAAATCTGCACCTAAGTACTAGTCTAGTTGAGGATCTCGTTATAGTTTCAAATCCAATTGGGGGCTCCGCTCATTTATCTATGATATGTGTGGATTTGCAGATTTCTATCTTAAGCGTAGAATTCACGTGTAATGCTTATGTTCTCGGATTTATGGGATACGGTTTGATCCTAGTTATGGATTGGCTGTCTAATTGTGGAGCCATTCTTGATTGTGAATGAAGGGTTGTGAGGCTTACGACTCGCCTTGGTAATACCCTTGAAATTTCTTGTAACCCGAAGGGTCCGGTCATGTTGTGTTATCTAGAATCTCTTGACTCGTCCATCGATAATCTGCAATCTGTAAGGGTGGTCCGAGAATATCCCGATGTCTTTGATGAGGTGAAGGGGTTACCCCCTAAACGCGAGATAGACTTCCGTATTTATCTTGTTGATAATGCCAAGACAGTTTCATTGCCCGTTAGGCACATGGCTCCGCGAGAGAGAAGAGAGTTGAGTAAGCAAGTCAATGAATTGCTTGAGAAAAATTTCATAAGGCGAAGTATTTCTGAATGTGGAGCTCCTGTAGTATTCGCTACTAAGGCCGGTGGTTCACTTCGTCTGCGCGTAGATTATCGTGAGTTAAACAAACTGACAAAGAAAAATAGGCACCCACTACCAAGAATCGACGATCTTTTTGACTAGCTTGTAGTAGCGTCTGTTTTCTCTCAACTCGATCTAGCCACAGGATTCCATCAGCTCAGAGTGGCTGAGGATAGCATTGACAAAACTGCGTTTAGGACTCCAGATGGGTTCTTCGAATGGCTCAATCATGCTGTTTGGGTTAACGAATGCACCCGCGTACTTTGTAGATTTGATGAGTAGGGTGTTTCGGGAGTTCCTTAACAAGTTTGTGGTGGTTTTCGTGGACGATATTTTGATCTTCTCAAAGGATGAAGAAGAGCATGCTAGACATCTCAAGGAGGTCATGGATATGCTTAGAGAACACCAGTTAAAGGCTAAGTTCTCCAAATGCCATTTTTAGAGGAAGGAAGTTCGGTTTCTTGGGCATGTAGTTTCTAAGCAAGGCATAGCCGTGGACCCAACAAAGGTAGTTGCGGTGCAAGACTGGAAAGTCCCTAAGAACGCAACTGAACTGAGAAGCTTTCTCGGTTTGGCAGGCTTTTATAGGAAGTTCATTAAGGACTTCGCTAAGATTTCAGCTCCTTTTACTAGGTTAACAAAGAAAAACCTAGCTTTTGCATAGGACATAGAATGTGAGATTGCTTTTCAAAGACTTAAGAGAGCCCTTACCACGGCTCCAGTTTTAGAATTACCCGACGGAGGTAAGATGTTTACGGTGTACACAGATGCGTGCGGCACGGGATTAGGCGCTGTCCTAATGCAAGATGGAAGAGTGATATGCTACGGGGGCAGAAAACTTAAATTCCATGAGAAAAACTATCCCACACATGACTTAGAGTTGGCCGCGATTATTTTTGCGCTTAAGTCTTGGTGCCACTATCTTCTAGGTGAAAAGTTCGAGTTGTATACCGACCACAAATCGCTTAAGTACCTCTTTTCGCAAAAAGATTTGAATCTAAGGCAACAGAGGTGGATGGAATTCTTGGCATCATATGACTTCGATATAGCTTATACCCCTGGCAAGGGTAACGTGGTGGCAGATGCGCCAAGTAGGAAAAGGTTGACCTTGAGCCCCTTGTTTGTTGAAAGGAAATGCCTTGAGTTTATAACAACCTTTGATTTTACACCTGCTGTTGAGTTATTGGCTTCTACGCTAGCATCTCTTGAGTTAAGACCTACACTTCTAGATCAAGTAGAGACTTCACAGAAGGAAGACCCACAGATAGTCGAAATCATGGACAAGTTGATTAGTGGTGAGATGTCAAGTCACCTCAGTAGGTATGCCATAGATGACAAGGGATGGCTAAGGCGCGATGGCAGGCTATGCATCCCGCAAGTGGGAGACTTGGTAAGGAATGTTCTCGAGGAGGCACATCACTCGAAGATGACCATATACCCCGGAGGGGAAAAGATGTACAGGGATATGAAATGCATTTTCTTTTGTACTGGAATGAAAAAGGACGTGGCAGAGTTCGTTTCAAAGTGTATGGTGTGCCAACAAGTAAAGGCCGAGTCGAAGAAGCCCGGTGGGCTATTACATCCTCTGGAGGTTCCGCAATGGAAATGGGAGAGTATCTCGATGGATTTCGTGGATGGACTTCCAAGGTCAAGGTAGGGAAATACTAGCATATGGGTCATAGTTGATAGACTCACGAAAAGTGCTCACTTCATTCCGGTGAAAAGCAAGAGGACCGCATCATGGCTAGCGTCTGTTTACCTTCGAGAGATAGTACGGTTGCACGGGGTTCCTTCTAGTATAGTTAGTGATCGTGACCCGATTTTCACTAGCTAGTTTTGGAATAGTCTGCAAGAAGGAATGGGTACAGGACTAAGTTTAAGCACGGCCTATCAACCACAGACGGGTGGACAAACCGAAAGGGTAAATAGGGTACTAGAGGATCTTTTGAGGCTATGCATTCTTGACTTTGGTGGTACTTGGGAAGACCATCTTCCTCTCGTGGAGTTTGCATACAATAATAGCTACCAAGCTAGCATAGGAATGGCACCGTTCGAAGCCTTGTATGGAAGACCGTGCAAGTCACCAACTTTTTGGTGGGAGACGACAGACAAGCTTATACTTGGGCCCGACATGATAAGGGACACTTCTGAGAAGGTAGAGTTGATACGAAGACGGATGAAAACGGCCTAAGATAGACAGAAATCTTATGCGGACAAGAGAAGGACAGACCTAGAGTTCGAGGTCGGAGATATGGCCTTTATAAAAGTTTCTCCTTTACGCAATGTGGTTCATTTTGGAGCGGTTGGAAAGCTAGCACCAAGTTTTGTAGGACCGTTCCCTATCACTGAGAGGATTGGGCAGATGGCCTATAAGGTAGAATTACCCAAGAGTCTGGCCGGAGTACACAATGTCTTTCACATCTCTCATCTCCGAAAGCGCTTACATGAGTCGGCCGAAGTGGTTGAGCCAAGCATCCTTGAAGGCGTAGAAGTGGAAAAAGAAGCAACATTGAGGCGAGTTCCGATTCGTATCTTAGGAACGGAGATCAAGAAGCAAAGGAATCGAGAAGTCAAGCTAGTTAAAGTACAGTGGAGTGAAGCCCAAGAAGACACAACTTGGGAAACCGAGGAGAAGATACGCGCGCTTTACCCATTTCTTTTGGAGGGTACATTCCCGATCTCTTTTTCCTATAAACTTGAAAACCTTTCGTATCATGCTCTTACTACCTATGTTTGTCTTGTTATCTTCTCGATCTTATCTTGAGGACCTTAGGTAGAACAATATGGATGTAAACATGTGATTGAAACATGTTATGGTTGATGTTTGCAAATGGTTGCAAGTGTTTGCAAGTGACTGCTAGTGGATGCATGACACACATTAGGCACTAGATCGGCTCAGTCACATTTTCATGTTGCATATTCATGAGTGCTTATACTTGTACATGGATGAAACTTGTTACGCTATCACTTGGATGTTGCATATGAATGAATGTTATGTGCACTCATGTACAGATTATAAATTATGTTAGGAATTTGCATACATGTTGGACGCATTACACTAACATATTTTGCATTAAGGAGGTTTACTGAATCAGTAACCGCCTGATCTTTTGCATTAGATAAGTACATATACACACACTTACTACATAAGTTCATACAACACTAGAAATCTTTTAAGGACAATGGTTGCCTATGGATGATATTTTCAGTAGATGGATGATTGGATGGTAGGATATATTCTTTCTAACTTAGAGATTTCGGTGACGAAATCCTTTAAGGAGGGAAGAATGTAACAACCCGTATTTTAATAACGTGTTATAACCATAAATCAAGGTAGAATTGATTTTTAAAATAAGAATCAAGGGCAACGGGTTACACCATTACGTTCGTCTCAAAATTCTGCATGGAAACGAGTCCGAGTTTTCGAAAATCGGAGTTTGTATGACCAAGTTATGACCCTTCGAAGTTTCAGAAATTTTCAAGTTCAATAACAGCTCAGAATTCGAATTCAAATTTCGAATTCAAACCCCAGAAAGGACTGGGCGGGAAATTTCCCGCCCAGGACCAGGTCGACCTGGGGGTCGACCATAGTGTCGACCTTCCCAGGACCAGGTTGACCATAGAGTCGACCTGGGCGTCGACCTGGTTGCCAAGCCCATTTTTTGAGTCAGAGTTCACTCTGATGTTTCTAGTCCGATTTCTGTCTAGATCCGATGGCCTGACCCTATATAAACAGCCCCTAACCATAGTCTCTCTACACAAATTCTCTCTAGCCTTATGCTGCTAAAAATCTGGTTGAAAAGTTAGAGAAAAGGGATTGCTTCTTCTCCAACAAGGCTACGTGTAGAGTATTGTTGTTTTGGGGATTTTTGTTAGACTCAAGATTCTACATCGCCTCTTTGTTTTCTAATTCTCAAACCACGATCTGTAAGCCCCAGTTACTTTTAGATCTAAACTTTAAAACTTAATATGGACATGTTGTAAATTGAAATTGAACCTAAGTATGATAATTATCTTGGATCTATCATTGTATATCTTGGATCTATTATTGTTCCCTTTGGATCTATTATATTGAATCTACTATTGTTCACCTTGGATCTATTCACCTTGAATCTTGACTTGTGGGAATATTTATATGAAATTGATTTGGGGCCTATACATGTTGTAAACCTAAACCCCTAATGTCCATAATATTCATGCCTGTGATGTTTAATTAATTGTTATTCACAAGTTTGGGGTTATTATCTTATGTCAACTGTTACCATGACTATCACCCTATTTTACTAGATTTGATATTTGAAACCACTATTCCATATGCCAGTATTATTGTAATCATTTATCTCAAGTTATACCATGCTTGACTTGTAATCACTTTTTCCACCTTATGCCAGTTCTTTCTATGTTATTCCCTAATTAGATTTGTTTGTATCGATTCGAGTTTACATGCGATGGGAATACGATTTGGTAGATTAGGCAAAACCTGAATTTATCACGAACTTGAAACATGAACATTGTTATAACTTGAACCTGGATATGGACATGAACTTGACATGAAAACTTAAACATCGACATGACACTTAGATAAACTTGAACATGGCCAACTCGAGGTTGGGTTGAGTTTGCAGTATAAACCTGCCCGGAACCGCCCGGCGAATCCAGTTACTGCAAACAATAGGACCCAATGTGAGTAGTTGGTCATATCGCGCTTGAAACCTGAGGTTAGACTAGGTTGTGGTGTAAATCTTCCCGGACCCGCCCGACATGTCCAGTAACCACAACAAAGTCTAATGTGAGAGGTTGGGGTGCATTAATTTATTTAATGCCACAGGATAGGGTTAAGTCATGAACCACTTGAATATACTTAACCAATTTGACACGATGATTTGATAGGGTTAAGTCATGAACCGCTTGAACACACTTAACCAATTTGATACATGATTGGATAGGATTAAGTCACGAATTTGAATGACAACACTTAATCCATTAAAAACCCTAGTTACACGGTCCTTTTCAGCAGTAACCCACTTAGATGTATCACGATACCCTGGGACTAGGCAGGGAGGGGCACGATTACTGGGCTGATTGTAAGCGACCAGAACAACGGCTGAGTTGGTGCGCCATTGTAGGTTCAGGCGGACTATGGTCGTGCACGTAGTCCGTAGTTGAAAAAGAAGGTATTGGGCATCAGTAGGTTTACACTGTGCGTGCTTGATTCGTGTCGGTGGTTGGCACCCTAGGACTTGATACACCCTATGGTGGACCTAACATAGGTGACTACATTTCGTGATTGGGCCGTATGACACAGACATATGACGAGCTAGAAATTGTAGGGAGCTGATCGATTAGTAGATCATTCTGTAGGACCCCGTAGTGGGTCATTTCATGATATTGGGCCAAGGGATCATTTCATGGTTAATACTTGACATGGGTTAGAATACTAATACAGTTGGTGCAATGAATCTTGAATATGCGTGCTAGACTTGACTTATCTTGTTATCTTTGTTATCATACCAGTCCTGTTATCATCCTTATGATTAATTCCAGTTTTCACATGTCATGTTACCTTTTCTAGTTTTTATACTGAAAGTCACTAAGGCTTACCAGTCTTTATGACTGACCCTTTTTCTTTCTCCTCTTTTTCTTTCGTTTCCCCCCTAGGTTCTCAGGGAGGAAACTCTAGCACTTAGCTTGGATTTCTCTTGCTCTCACTTCAGCTCATGTACGGTTTGGTCTTGAGCTATGCTATGGTTGCTTCTCTGCTATCTTTGGGGAATATATTACTTTTGTTATTTTCAGTTTATGCTTCTTTTACAACTTGTTGTAATGGAGAAATGACAATCGGTATTTTGATGTAAGAGGTTTTGACTCTATATTTTGAAATAATGAAATTTGGTTTTTAATTTCTACCGCTGCTTTACTTATGTTCTGTCTTATGATATCTCTGTGTATGTTTACCTAGATAATGCTCCACCAAAACTAGTGCATTCCCTTTGTGAGTGACCCTAGTCGAGGTGGGGTGTTACATTAGGCGTAGCTTTGTGTATAACGTGACTTCGCGAACCTCACACCCAGGTATGAGTCAAAAACGGGATATGGACAGTAGGGAGTGCACACGTTTCTTTCTAGCTAGAGTGATGTCAGGGACCTACCAACGTTGACATTTTACTTATGTGGATGATGGATTTTGAGGTACCTCGTGTTTTATAGGTCGGAAGTGGTCATACTATAGGTCCAAAGGGACCGGGAAATGTGTGTTCAGGAATTGTCAATCCACTGCCACTAGGTGGGGACCGGCCCTACCGCATCCAAGGGTTCACTGCGGGGGATCCTGAGGCATTTGCTAGAGTGTCTCGAATCGGAGAGGACGATCCCTAGCCTCGATTTCATGATGGAAACCAAATCTCCAATACGACATTACAGCTTTAGTTGTAAACCTATATACGATGACATAGTATATGGTACCTATGCCGTCTAGGATTGATACATTATGATTGAAATGTTTTTACTAAAACATATACACACTAATATTAAATCCGTTCTATCGTATCAAGCATCTTTTGACCATTATAAGGTAAAACCCTATCCTCCGGTTTGCGTTGCATTGTGTGATGGGACTTGGGTCTTATAATGGTTTCATTTTCTAAAAAGCATTGCGTTGTTGAACGATTTACTTTTTTTATGCACTGGAAATCCAATGGAGTAAACCCGTTCCGCGTTAGCGGTGTGGTCCTGTGATTAGTCTTATCATTAGATTAGTTAAGTTAGATTTCTCACACCAGTCCCATGACTGACTCGTAGTTTGTTTCACTTTGCAAACTCGGGTGCCCTCTTTTCCACACGGGCAGTCGAGTGGCTTTTTGTAGATATCTATCTCTTTACCAGGATTCTGGATCGAAGCCTAAAGCAGTGTCCAGGGCATAGAAAGTCTTCCGATGTGTATTGTATTATCTTAAATGTAAAGTTTATCTTCCGCTGTATTATTTTGTTTTGATGTACTCTGACATTCTGTACTCTGATGTAACATTATTGTAATGTTTATAAAAGTCTTCTGCTGTTGTTCTAATGCATTGCATTCCCAAAGTTAATGTATGCGGGATTTGAACGGTCTTGGTCGATTTTGCGATCGATTAAGTCCGGGCAAAATCCGACTCGTTACAGTTGGTATCAGAGCTCTGGTTAGCTCAAATCTTTGGGGTGCAACTCGTTAGAACTGAACAGAAGACTCATCAGAGATTGGATTAGTAATATCCAATAAGAATACTCATTAGAGATAGGATCAATAGTATCCTAGAATGAGAAAACTCATTAGAGATGGGGTTAGAAATGCCCTAGAATGAGTTCAGAGTGATAAGTTAAAAATTAGCGTATTTTTGATTATATATATAATTCGATCTTAGAAAATAGGATTTTTAAATATATAAAAGTTATATATACTTGATAAGTTAATCAACAAATAACATTATTTAGAATAGAATAATTAAACAGCTTTTAGCTTTGTTCCTTTTCGAGGACAAAAAGATTTTAAGTGGGGGAGATTGTAACAACCCGGAATTTTGGGGCCAAATTAAAATCTTTATTTTAGAAATTTTAATGACTTTAGTATATTTAAAATAATTTATTTTAAATAATAACGACTAAAAATTTATTTTAATCGTTGTTAAAATAGATTTTATTTAATTAGAAAAGGACTTAGAAATAGCGCTGCAGTTTGAAATTTTAATTTTAAACTTTAATTTAATATATAGAATTCATTTTAAAGCAGAATGGGGACGACCCAGAAATATTTAACTCTGTTTAACAATATCTTTCTAACGAATGTGAAAAACTGAGATTTCATAATATATGTTATAAGTTATGACTAATTTAATATTTAAAATAGTCGCTATGGAATTTATATATAGTTATTTATATTTTTAAATATATATATAGCCCTTAAAAATAGCCATTTTGCAAACGACCTCCGTTTTCGACGAAAACGCTTTTGTTGGGACCGAAATGTCAAATTATTGCTAAGTTTAATTTTCTAGAATTTTTAAAGTTAATTTGTGAGCATGGTAAAGGAAACCGTGTTTTGTCAATTTCAGTTAAATTTAATCGACTGGAAAATAGCCATTTTTCAAACAGTCTCGGAATTCAACGAAATTAATTTTGTTAGGACCGTATCGGCAAAACATAACTAGAAATAATTTTTCTGTAATTTTTAGAGTCAGTATGTGGCCCCGGTAATTTAAAATGTACATTCAAATTAAATATATATTGTTTTATATTCTAATTTAAAGAAAAGCATATCGTAACAGCTGAATTGGGTTACGAAACATGTTCCATTATGTCCGGAACGGGGGTATTTGGCTAGTGGTGACACTCGTTGGGTTTGATTTGGAGTACGTGACGTTAAACAAAAAATTTTGAATTAAAAGAATTAATAAATAAAATAAATACCATATAAATACGGTTGAAATACGCTCAAACCCTATACTCTATTACAGCTGCCGCCCTCCTCTATACCAATGGCCACCATGTTCCGATTTTCAAATCCAAAATTCTCCTAATCTACTAAACAATTTTCGAAACCTCCAACATGAAATCAAAGAGCTATGAGTGCTCTATAATCCCAACGGTTATGATCGAGTTTGGGTTCTCGGATTAGTCGGATTTGGTGCTGGAATTTAGCGAGTTCGGACCGGAATCTCGAGGTGGTGGGACCACTGAGTGGCGAGCGGGTTGAGGCGTAGGGAGAGGGGGCGACGGCGCACGAGGTGGCGCCAGTTAATCGACGACCGGAGCTGAGTTTTGGCGGCGGTGGTGAAGGACTTGGATTGAGCAAATGGGTTCTCGGTTTACTACAGAACGATGGGAGAAGAAGAGCGACCAATTTTCCTCTTAAGCAAAGTAATTAGTGTATTTAATTAATTAAATTATATAATTATGTAATTAATCTTTAAAAGCCCGTAACTCATTCGAATCAAATCGGAATTCGATGATTTCAGGTTCGTTGGAACCGTATTTCCGTGATCTACGCGATGAATCAAACCAGATCTGAAACCGAGCAATTTGAAAATTCTGACAAAAAGCAAGGTGAGATTTCTTTGTTTAAAAATAATTAATCAATTCAATTATTTTATTTGTTATATGACGACTGTATGTATATAATTTAGATCTGTTTGTGCTTGAATTTGTATGATGTTTGATCTGTTGTTTGTGATGGATAATCGTAGAACTATATGTGTTAGCCAAATATTACGTAATCACTTTGGTTGAATTGATCTATTTCATCAATTCATTGTGAAATATTACTTGCCATTTTTGTTGAAATTGATCTAGTTCATCAATTCATTATGAAATATTTTGTTGTGTTAAATTTGACGGCAAAAACACAATTATCACTTTGTTCATTATATTGTTGAAATTAACATTTCTGTTAATTAAAGTTGGGTTAAAATAAATTATCATCTTTATTTGCTAAGTTAGAATAGGAAAATGTCACTAAATAAATGTTCATTTATTTGTCATTAGAATTGCATAGAAAATGTTTTACAAATAAATATCCATTTATTTGACATTAGAATTCATAGGAAAATATTTACATATAAAATACGCTTTTATATGACAAAATGTTATAAAATGTAAATTAGAATAAAAAGTACATTTTTGTAAGAAAATGTAAATTAGAATAAAAAGTACATTTTTGTAAGAAAATATAAATTAGAATAAAAAGTACATTTTTGTAAGAAAATGTAAATTAGAATAAAAAGTACATTTTGTTAGAAAATGTAAATTAGAATAAAAGGGACATTTTTTTTGTTAGAAAATGTAAATTAAAATAAAAAGTATAGAAATAAAGATTACACTTTAACATTGGTTTTTGTTAAAAAGAATAATGACATTAACATTTATTTTAGTTGAAATAATAAAAAAAATACATTTTTCGTTGATTTTAGTTGAAATAGTTATAAGACGTCTATTTGTCATTATTTTGTAAATGTACAAAGACATCATTTTGTCCTTATTTGGTAAATATAAAAAGGTATCATTTTTGTCTTTGTTTTGTTAAACGTAAAAAGATAATTTGTTTGTTTATAAAAAGGAAATTTACATTTGCTTGAAAATAAATAAAGTTTAGATATTTTATTTTGATTTACAAAATAAAATAAAGATGAGACCTTTTATTTTGATTCATGAAAATTTTACACCAAACCATATGTTGTGTTGTATGTGTGGACATTGAAATCATGAAGTTGGGTAAATAGAAATGGTTAGACAAAAACCATATTATCACATTTTTGACATTGAAATCATGACGAATAGAATGGTTAGACAAAAACCATTATTTTGGTTATCATACTTTGACACCAAATTGACATGTGTGTTAGTTAGAAAATACCTCGTGTAAAAATGTACATTTATATGTAAAAGGCCAAAATTGGTGATAAACCTTATTTACATTTTCCTTTGTAAATAAAAAGAATAAAAAGAGGAAAATAGGATATGACATTTTATTTACATTTTCCTTTGTAAATAAAAAGAATAAAAAGGCATTTACATTTTCAATGTAAAATAAAGGAATTTACATTTTTAAATGTAAATAAAAGAAATAAAAAGGCATTTACATTTTCAATGTAAAATAAAGGAATTTACATTTTTCAATGTAAATAAAAAGAAATAAAAAGGCATTTACATTTTCAATGTAAATTAAAGGAATTTACATTTTTCATTGTAAATAAAAAGAAATAAAAAGGCATTTACATTTTCAATGTAAAATAAAGGAATTTACATTTTTCAATGTAAATAACAAGAAATAAAAAGGCATTTTCATTTTCAATGTAAGATAAAGGAATTTACTTGTAGAGTAAATAAATAAGAAAAGAGTAGAAAGTACATTTATTTACACTTAGAGTAAATAAACAAGAAAAAGCAGAAAGTACATTTATTTACATTAGCGTAAATAAATTAGAAAAAGAATAAAAAGAACATTTATTCACATTAGCGTAAATAAATTAGAAAAAGAATAAAAAGAACATTTATTTACACTAGCGTAAATAAATTAGAAAAAGAATAAAAAGAACATTTATTTACATTAGCGTAAATAAATTAGAAAAAAAAAGAAAAGTCGTTTACAGTAGTGTAAATAAATAAGAAAATAGAAAAGTAAATATTTATTTACAAGTATTGTAAAAAAATAAGAACTAGAAAAGAACATTTATTTGCAAGTAGTGTAAATAAATAAGAAATAGAAAAGGACATTTATCTACTAGTAGTATAGATACATAAGAAAAAGAAAAGTAAATATTTATTTACAAGTAGTGTAAATAAATAAGAAATAGAAAAAAAAGGGATTATATACTTTTGTTTACATTTCTTTATGTAAACAAAACATAGGAATTGAAGTGATATTTTAATTACAATTTAGATGTAATTAGAAAACATAGGAATTAAAAGTGATATTTTTATCGTCATTTTAGATGCGATAAAAAGAAGGGATTCTTATAATTGAAATCGCCAAACGATTTATATTTATATATATAAATATAAATATAGAATTCAAACGAAACGCACGCGGCAGTTCTCGTATCGACAATCGTAACTTTAAACAGTTATACTGAAAGATCCGATCGTCGGATTTTCCCAAAACTGGAACCGTTAGGACCGCTTTGAAAAAATCTTTCCAAAGATATAAACTTTGTTAAAATCCAATGGTTAGTTTTCGAGATAAGTGTAAATCAATTTTGGTTGAAAACAACGCTAGGGCCGCCCATTGACTCGAAGCGTCGTTAAATTAATTTAGGCTATTTTTATATAAATAAAAATAGCGATAGATCGTTATTAAAAACTAATAACGATATGAAATGATTTTAATATATATATATATATATCTATATATATATACGAGGATCATTTGAAAAGTCCGAGTTCAATCTCATTTCAAATGATTATATGACGATCTAAGTCGAAGATTTGAAGATGGTGATTAAAGACCGACGATCCTCACATCGAATGGATGAGTTACCATTGACGCCCATGATTGGAGTAGCTACCTTGAAGGGGCTACAATGGTGGTCGTCCAGACGTAGTGTTGATTGTTCAGATATGCGAGGAATAAAGATCCTCCGGTTTCGTTCAAACCCAGAACGGACTTGTAAATGGATGCGCGTCTGACGTTGAAATTCATTTCATGTATTTAAATTGATTTCTATTTAATGTATAATTGATTGGTGGCAGAGAATTTATAATATTGCTTAACACCTTCTTATATATTGATGGTTGTCAATCGCATGGCGTGAATTGTCAATGTGGCATGCCAAGATGCAAAGGATCAAGGCTTTTTGTTGAAAAGCAGGCCTTGTGGTTGATGATCAAAGCACGGCCTGTTTAGGCGTAGCTTTTTGTATAATGTGACTTCGCGAACCTCACACCCTGGTATGAGTCAAAAACTGGATATGGACCGTAGGGAGTGCACACGTTTCTTTCTAGCTAAAGTGATGTCAGGGACCTACCAGCGCTGATATTTTACTAATGTGGATGATGGATTTTGAGGTACCTCGTGTTTTATAGGCCGGAAGTGGTCATACTATAGGTCCAAAGGGATCGGGAAACATGTGTTCAGGAATTGCCAATCCACTGCACTAGGTGGGGACCGACCCTACTGCATCCAAGGGTTCACTGCGGGGGATCCTGAGGCATTTGCTAGAGTGTCTCGAATCGGAGAGGACGATCCCTAGCCTCGATTTCATGATGGAAACCAAATCTCCAATACGACATTACGGCTTTAGTTGTAAACCTATATACGGCGACATAGTATATGGTACCTATGCCGTCTAGGATTGATACATTATGATTGAAATGTTTTTATTAAAACATATACACACTAATATTAAATCCGTTCTATCGTATCAAGCATCTTTTGACCATTATAAGGTAAAACCCTATCATCCGGTTTGCGTTGCATTGTGTGATGGGACTTGGGTCTTATAATGGTTTCATTTTCTAAAAAGCACTGCGTTGTTTAACGATTTACTTTATTTATGCACTGGCAATCCAATGGAGTAAACCCGTTCCGCGTTTGCGGCGTGGTCCTGTGAATAGTCTTATCATTAGATTAGTTAAGTTAGATTTCTCACACCAGTCCCATGACTGACTCGTAGTTTGCTTTACTTTGCAAACTCGGGTGCCCTCTTTTCCACACGGGCAGTCGAGTGGCTTTTTGCAGATATCTATCTCTTTAGCAGGATTCTGGATCGTAGCCTAAAGCAGTGTCCAGAGCATAGAAAGTCTTCCGCTGTGTATTGTATTATCTTAAATGTAAAGTTTATCTTCCGCTGTATTATTTTGTTTCGATGTACTCTGACATTCTGTACTCTGATGTAACATTATTGTAATGTTTATAAAAGTCTTATGCTGTTGTTCTAATGTATAGCATTCCCAAAGTTAACGTATGCGGGATTTGAACGGTCTTGGTCGATTTTGCGATCGATTAAGTCTGGGCAAAATTCGACTCGTTACACAACGACTGTCGCCTCTAGCTAATTACCCCCATTCCGAACACAATGGGATATGTTTCATAAGCTGATTCGACTGTTTTGACTAGTTTTTATCCGAATTAAAATATAAATCATTATATATTTAATTTAAATGTACATTTCAATTTACTGGGGTTACATACGGACTCTATAAATTCCAGAAAAATTATTTCTAGCTTCGTATTGACGATACGGTCCTAACAAAACTAATTTCGTCGAATTTGGAGACCATTTGAAAAATGGCCATTTTCTTGTTGATCCAAATGACAAAACATGTTTAATTCCACCACGCTCGCAAACTAATTCGAAAAATTATGAATTTTGGAATCTAGCAATAATTTGACATCCCGGATCCAACAAAAGTGGTTTCATCAAAAACGGAGGTCGTTTGTAAAACTTCAATTTTTAAGGGCTATATTTTCTAACCGAAAACCCCAGCCAATTGCCACAATTCCGAACCTCGGAGTATATCAAAGCTTATACTTTTCGGAGTCGCGAACGGCATTTTGAACTCAATGGAAGTGGTTTTGTGTCCAAATTCATTTGTATGTAAAATGTGGCTTTTTGGGCCATATATTTAATTCCATTGCGACTGTTCTGAATGTTCAACTGGCCATAACTTTTTATTCCCGCTATGAAATTTCAAATTTTCAGATTCATTAGAAAATATACCTCAACAGATTTAAATATTTCTTGTTTCGCTAAAATCCGATATATTTTGAATCATGTACATTCAGTCAAAGTTTGAAATCAAATTTTCGAACTACCACGCTATTTTCAATTCCTTTTATAATTAAAATATATACTTTCTAAACTCGATTTAAATAAATTATACGTTCAAATTCTATTCAAAATAAATTTCTGTCGTAATTATTCAAAATAAATCATTTTAAATATTCAAAAATTCATTAAAATTGCCAAAATAAAATTTTTAAATTGGCTCAGATTTTCTGGGTTGTTACAATCTCCCCCACTTAAAATCTTTTCGACCTCGAAAAGGAACGAAGCTGAAAGTTGTTAAACTAGCCAACTCAACTTTCACTCTTTTCATCATGGCCTAAGTTCTCCAAATTTTCAGTATCTAAAAACTTTTCAAATTCTTCAAAAATTTTGCTAACACCCTAAGTTTTCGAAAAATTTCGCCATAACCTCCCCTACACGGGGAGCATTGGAAAAATTCCCAAATAGCCATACAGGCCCTCTGATCCCAAAAAGAAAAAGAAACAGCCAAGCGGCTAGCCAATCGGCTCATAAAATCATCAAAACCCCAAGAAATACAATAAACATGCACCTATTTGCAGGGCATAACAATTTTATTCCTCTGTTTAGCTTCCCTGCTATAACATGTTCAATTCACACACATGTACATATATGAAATTTCAAGAAATTTTCAAGTTAGTTCAATATTTGATTCAATTTGGCCAAATCTACCTTACATGCACATATTGGTTAAGGAAAAACCAAACAACACAATCAACAATCGGCAATCAATTAGTTGATTAACGTTTCAAACACATAGCTTTAATAAATAATCAAAAATCACATTTTTGATGCCAAATCACAACAAATAATCCTATGTAGGTTTTGGTTCTCACACCAGTCAATTGGAAATATATAAATATCACACTTTCAAAGCTCGAACATAAATACTAATGATGACGCGTCAATCATCAGAATTATCCCCGGGCGACTAGAGTGTGATTCTATATCTACCTTGTATATTCGAGACTTCGTATATGCGTGGATCAGACGTATATGCAAAATATTTATATACTTGATTGTCCAAATCAATATAAAATAAATATACTCATATATGTATACTTAGATTAAATTTTCAAAACAAAATTTGTTATTAATAAATAATACTCTTCACACTCGTTCTAGGATACTACTGATCCCATCTCTAACGAGTCATTCCTATTGGACATTACTAATCCAATCTTTGATGGATTCTTTTGTATGGTTCTAATCTGTCTTATTTTCGAGCTTTATACGCCAAAGCTCTGATACCACATATAACGACCCGTATCTTCCTCGGTCTCCGAAGAGAAGAGAAAGCACGGATTGCTTTGGGAACAAGACGAATCAGAAAACAAACAGAAGAACATTTCATTGCTGATTACAACAATTACATCAGAGTACAAGAATATTCTAGAGTATGAACAATTAATATACATTTGATAAATTTCAGAGATTTACAAATTACAATGCAGCGGAAAATTAATACAAAACATAACTGAAAGGAATACACGGATACAGAGTTTTCCGAGTATAGTTCCAGCTGTAAACCAGGATCATGTGAATATAAATCTGCAAAACCAAAACTACTAGCTGCCCATGCGGAAAATAGGGGCACCCAGAGTTTAGGTTAAAACAATAAACTCCAGGTCACTCATGTGACTGTTATGAGAACTAAAACAGTTATTAGCCTTTATTTTAAAGTTGGGTAAATCAAGGGACCACGCCGTATAACACGGAACGGGCTTTAACCCCAAGAATACCAGTGCATAAAACAAACAACGCAATGCTAAATAAAGAAAAATGAAGCTATTATAAGACTCAGGTCCTATCACACAATGCAACACAAACCAGAGGATAGAGTTTTACCTTATAATAACCAAAGCATGCTTGATACATTTAAACCAAATTATTTGATATTACTATAAGTGTATAGTGTCAAAACAACTTCAAATATAAATGTATCAATCCTAGACGGCATAAGTGCCCCATACCACTATGTCGCCAATACTAGGCTCTACAATTTAAAACTAAAAGGTTACGTATTGGAAGTTGGATCTCTGTTTGTGAACCGAGGCTAGGGATCGCCCTTACCGCTTCGAGACTCTCTAGCCCGAGCCTCAGGCAAGTACTCTGTCAAGCCTTGGAGCGACTGGGCCGGTCCACCGATGTGGATTAAAATGCCTGAACACTGCGTTTCCCCACCATATAGGGCGTAAACTGGTCATATCCGGACCAAACCATCCATCGGACCCAGCGGGGACCGATATAGCCGAGGCGCCTCGCTATCCATCATCCACATAAGTAAATGCCCGGCTGTGTAAAAACACTAACACCACTTCTAACTAGAAGAAAACGCATGTCCTCCCTAAGGTCCTCTCCCGTTTTTGGTTCACACTGGGGTGCGAGGCTCGTGAATCAACGCTATACAAAGCTATGCCACGAAGGTCGTGCTTTGATCATCAACAACAAGACTCTGCTTTTCAACAGAAGCCTTGATCATTTGCATCTCAGCATGCCACGTTGCCAATCCAACGTCAGACACACATCCATTTACATGTCCGTTCTGGGTCTGAACGAAACTGGAGGCACCTCGTACCTCGCATATCCATCGATCTCCAAGTACGTCTGGACGATCACCAATTATTCCTTCGTCCTGGGTGTACAACCCAATCAAGACTTCAGAAATCATCCAAACGACGTGAAGACCTCCGGTCTTCAACCACCATCTTCACCTTCGACTTATCGTCGAATCTGTTATTCAGAATGGGATAAACCCGGTCTTTCCAAATAACTCGCGTATATTTTAAACAAGTGTTACACCAAAAACAACATACGCCTCATTCCAATTCAGAATATTCCTTTATTTAAATATTCTTTTCACAATTTGAACCAAATTAACGTTTTCCAAACTAGTCGGGATTAGTGAACCTTACCGAATTAATCATCTGTTGTATTTCCTAATCCCAACCTATTCATCCCATGGAGCAAAACTGGTGGTACTCCATATCTAACACTACGGTGTTATCGGTAAAATTAATTACCATTTCACGTTTAAATCTAACTAAAGATTTAACTATCGTATGGAGTAAAACTGGTGGTACTCCATTCTCGATCGTTTCCTGAATTTGATAATTCGAATTATCCAATTCATATTTTGTTATATTAAAACCACTTCAAACACAATTTATTTATTTAAAATAATTGGATTATAATTCTAGTTAATAACTGGTTCATTTCGATAAAAATCTAGTTTTATCATTTCAAATATGGAATTTTTCACCCCAATTCTTTCCAAATCATTTCTTATGATTTTACACAAATTATTAATATTTTTAATAATTTTATCAAGGCCCGTACAGTCGATTTCCACTAATGGTCGTCGAACTGCATCCATCGCGACCTTTTTCGAATTTGATTTGGACATAATTCCAAATCCAACCGTTAGATTTTAAATCTCTTATATTCTTTGCAAAGCTCTTTCCGTCACAAACCCAACAGTTCCGGTTTTAGGAGAATACGACGGTCGGATCTCCCGTAATGTCAATGTGAAGTCAATGGTCGAAATACGCGAACTGCCGCGGCACGGCGCGTTCTATTCAGGCCATTAAATATATAATTATATATATTTCGTTCAAAACGTATTTTATAAATTCGTTTTAAAATCGATTCCAACTTCTTTTTCAATTTTAAGCCAAAATTGAATATTCTATATCATTATTCTATAAATGATGTTATTTTCAACATATTTGATTTTGAAATAATTTCCTTATCGATACTCATTTAACAATGAATAAAATCGATTGAAATATCGTTTGCGTCCAAATGGCTCAAATCTAATCCACACGGCTTAATATATTTCAACATTTCGTGTCCATCCAAAATCGGACATCAAAATCAGAATTTGATTCTTTTCAGAATATTACTTCTAAATATTCCTTATTTCCAAATATTCTATTTCAAAAATTCTTGATTTCCCAATATTCTATTTCAAAAAATTTTATTTCAGATATTTCTATTTCAAATATTTCTATTTCAAATATTCTATTTCAGATACTTCTATTTCAAATATTTCTATTTAAAATATTCTTTATTTTCCAAATTGGAATGAAGCCCAACCAATTACCATATAAGGTTATTTATATGGATTCCATAAAACACATGTATATAGTCAACCATCATCCAAAGTGCACTACACAACTGCATAAGCATTAAATATAAATAATTAACGCTTACAACAGTTTGTCACCCAATCGATTGACATACAACTAAACAATTGGGATTAGTGCACGTCAATTTTCATCCCAACACCCGTGTGGGGTTTAAATGTGCAGTTGGGAAATGTGTGAAATTTATTATCCCAATCCATATCCGTCAAATGAGTGTACATACACAAACCGTCCAATTCGTATATGATTATTTATTTTCGACTAACTATATTTTTCTAACACTTTTGTTTAGAAAATTTCGACAGCATAACGACGCGATACTAGAAATAGTATAAGGTCTAGCCTTATCCCTCGCCTCATAACGGCGCACGTCATATCCAAACCAATTTCGATTCTATTTATTCATTTATTTATCAAATCATGCAGAACATCAAAAAAAAAATACTCAACCCAATGCCATTTAAGGCGCCGTAATTGGCTATTCGCGGAGTAGGAAATCAGTGTGTTCCATACATCGCTTTCAATAAATGTGATTGTGCGAACTCTAGTGTTGAACTCCATGTAATTCAAATAAAAATCTATACTAGAAATTCCTATTTATTTACAGTGAGGAGTTCTCACCTTTAAGCTTAACCAAACACCGCGACTCTTCTTATGTAGAAAATCTTCGCCGTGTTTCCAACGAGATCTGTTTCACACGGTATATGTTAAAAATCACATTTTTAACATCGCTACATGTATAGAAAAGATTATATGTTTACAACGCTATATATATAGAAAAGTTTATATTTTTACAACGCTATATATATAGAAAAGATTATATATTTACAACGCTATATATAGAAAAGATTATATTTTTACAACGCTATATTTATATAGAAAAGATTATATTTTTACAACGCCATATATATAGAAAAGATTATATTTTTACAACGCTATATATATATATAGAAAATATTATATTCTTACAACGCTATATATATAGAAAAGATTATATTTTTACAACGCTATATATATATATATATATATATATATATAGAAAGGATTATACTTTTACAACGCTATATATATAGAAAAGATTATATTTTTACAATGCTATATATATAGAAAAGATTATATTTTTACAACGCTATATATATATAGAAAAGATTATATTTTTACAATGCTCAAAATTCTAGTTTTACTTCGCTAAAAATTCTAGTTTTATTTTGCTAACTTCATAATAAAAATCATATTTTTATTATGCTATGGTAGATATAAAAATCAAATTTTTACTTCAATGCTATACAGATAAAAATCACATTTTTGTTTCAAATCTATACTATAAAAATCGTATTTTTATTTACTATTCATATGTATAAAAATCAAATATTTCTTCATATAAAAATCATAACTTGATAGCGTTAAAAAATCATAACCTTAGCACTAAAATAACCATTTTTAATCGAAGAATTTAAAATAGAGATCTCACAAATTCTGATCGGAGGAGTCTACGGTGGTCGTTGGTGGCAGTCAGAGGGGCACCAGGGCTTACTGCTGGTCGGGGGATGGTAGGGGTGGCACTCCAGCATGCTGCGGCGGTCCATGGTGGATGTACGGGCGGTTTGGGGCTGTGGCGGGGCCCTACGACGGTCTGACCTGGCGGAGGAGGGGGCGGCTACGGCCTGGAGGCGGAGGCGGAGGGGTGTAGTGCAGCGGCGGGCCCCAATTGGTCGGAGGGTGCGGTTTTGGGGGCGGGCCTTCACATGGACGGTGAGGGAGAGGAGAAAGAAGGGAGGAGGGTGCGGAGGAGGAGGGGCGTGGCCAGTGGTGCTCGCGGTGGCGCATTGGTAGTGGTGATGTCGGAGCGGCGGTGGATTTGGCAGGGGGCGGCAGATCGCCATTTTCGAGCGTGAAGGAGAAAGTGGGGTATCGGGGAAAACTGATTGGGGGGGAAGGGTTTTAATGTAAAAGGTTTAATATAAAATTTTATTATATTAAATAATTTCCAAAAGTTGACTTTTAAACGAGACCCAACGACTGTCGCCTCTAGCTAATTACCCCCATTCCGAACACAATGGGATATGTTCTGTAAGCTGATTCGACTGTTTCGACTAGTTTTTATCCAAATTAAAATAGAAATCATTATATATTTAATTTAAATGTACATTTCAATTTACTGGGGTCACATACGGACTCTAAAAATTCCAAAAAACATATTTCTAGCTTCGTATTGACGATACGGTCCTAAAAAACCAATTTCGTTGAATTTGGAGACCGTTTAAAAAATGGCCATTTTCTGGTCGATCCAAATTGACAAAACACGTTTAAATCCACCACGCTCACAAATTAATTCCAAAAATTATGAATTTTTGAATCTAGCAATAATTTGACATCCAAGATCCAACAAAAGTGGTTTCGTCGAAAACGGAGGTCATTTGCAAAACTTCAATTTTTAAGGGCTATATTTTCTAATCGGAAACCCCAACCAATTGTCACAATTCCGAACCTCGGAATATATCGAAGCTTATACTCTTCGGAGTCGCAAATGGCATTTTGAACTCAACGGAAGTGGTTTCGAGTCCAAATTCATTAATATGCAAAATGTGACTTTTTGGGCCATATATTTAATTACATAGCGACTATTCTGAATGTTCAACCGGCCATAACTTTTTATTCCTGCTATGAAATTTCAATTTTTCAGATTCGTTAGAAGACGGTTTATTATTTACGCGAGTTATTCGGAAAGTTGACGATGAAGACGGTGATTGAAGACCGGAGGTCTTCACATCGTTTGGATGATTACTGATGTCTTGATTGGGCTGTACACCCAATGACACGACCCAAACTTCCCCGTTGAGGGAAAGCCCGGATTGAGTTGAGAACACGACAAATCAAAACGCAAACAGAAGAACATTTCATTGCTTATTACAACAATCACATCGGAGTACATGAGTATATAGAGTATGATTAAACAATACACATCAGAAAAATATCAGAGATTTGCAAATTACAATGCAGCGGAAAATAATACAAAACACAGCTGAAAGAGATACACGGATACAGAGCTTCCCGAATATCATTCCAGCTGTAAACCAGGATCCTGTGAATATAAATATGCAAAAACAAAACTACTAGCTACCCATTTGGAAAATAGGGGCACCCAAAGTTTAGGTTAAAACAATAAACTCCAGGTCAGTCATGTGACTGGTGTGGGAATTAAAATAGTTATTAATTTTTATTTTAAAATTAGGTAAATCAAAGGACCACGCCGTATAACATGGAATGGGTTTAACCCCAAGAATGCCAGTGCATAAAACAAACAGCGCAATGCTAAATAAAGAACAATGAAACTATTATAAGACTCAAGTCCTATCACACAATGCAACACAAACCAGAGGATGGAGTTTTACCTTATAATAGCCAAAGCATGCTTGGTACGCGAAATTTAATCTTTTATTATTACTATACGTGAAGAAATCAATTTCAAATATAAATGTATCAATGATAAACGGCATTAGCGTCCCATGCCACTATGTCGCCAATAGTACACAACTAATACTACAAATTATCATATTGGATGTTGGATTTCCATCTGTGAACCAAGGCTAGGGATCGTCCTTTCCTCTTCGAGACTGTCTAGCCCGAGTCTCAGGAACTGTAACAATAGAGATTTTGCCCGGACTTAATCGATCGCTAAACCAACCAAGAACGTTCGAAACCCGAATTGTAACGAGTACAAGACTAATCAGAACACAAACAGAAGAACATTTCATTGCTTATTACAACAATCGCATCAGAGTACCAGAAATATAGATTATTAACCAATAATTTACATTTCATAAACATCAGAGATTTAAAATTTATAATACGGCGGAAAATAAAACAGAAACACAACTGAAAGGAGTACACGGAAATAGAGCTTTCCGAGTATAGTTCCAGCTGTAAATCAGGATCCTGTGAATATAAATCTGCAAAACCAAAACTACTAGCTGCGATGCGGAAAATAGGGGCACCCAGAGTTTAGGTTAAAACAATAAACTCTAGGGTCAGTCATTTGACTGGTGTGAGAACTAAAACAGTTATTAATCTTTATTTTTAAAGTTGAGTAAATCAAGGGACCACGCCGAATAACACGAAACGGGCTTTACCCCAAGAATACTAGTGCATAAAAAAAACAGCGCAATGCTAAAATAAAGAAAGTGAAGCTATTATAAGACCTAGGTCCCATCACACAATGCAACACAAATCAGAGAATAGGGTTTTACCTTATAATAGCAAAAGCTTGCTTGATATGTTTAAAACAAATTATTTGATATTCCTATAAGTGTATAGTGTCAAATCAACTTCAAATATAAATTTATTAATCCTAGACGGCATTAGTGTCCCATGTCACTATGTCGCCAATAGTATACAACTATAAACCGTAAATTGTCGTATTGGAAGTTGGATTTCCATCTGTGAACCGAGGCTATTGATCGTCCTCACTGATTCGAGACAATCAAGCCCATGTCTCAGGCAAGAGCGCAGACAAGCCTTGGAGTGACAGGGTCGGTCCACCCGATGTGGATTATTATGCCTGAACACTGCATTTCCCCACCCTATGGGGCGTAAACTGGTCATATACCAACCAAATAATCCATCGGCCCCAACGGGGACCGATCTAACCGAGGCGCCTCGCAATACATCATCCACATAAGTAAATGCCAGGCCTTGTAAAAACACTGACACCACTTCTATCTAGAAGAAAATGCATGTCCTCCCTGAGGTCCTCTCCCGTTTTTTGTTCACACCGGGGTGTGAGGCTCGCGAATCAACGCTATACACAAAGCTACGCCACGCAGGCCTTGCTTTGATCATCAACCACAAGACATTGCTTTTCAACAGAAGCCTTGATCATTTGCATCTCAGCATGCCTCGTTGTCAATCCAACGTCAGACACACATCCATTTACAAGTCCGTTCTGGGTCTGAACGAAACCAGAGGCACCTTGTACCTCGCATATCCATCGATCTCCAAGTACGTCTGGACGATCCCCTATTATTCCTTCATCCTGGGTGTACAGCCCAATCAAGACATCAAGAATCATCCAAACGACGTGAAGACCTCCGGTCTTCAACCGCCGTCTTCACATTCGACTTATCGTCGAATCAGTTATTCAGAATGGGTTAAACCCGGTCTTTCCAAATAACTCGCATATATTTTAAACAAGTGTTAAGCAAACACAACATACGCCTCATTCCAATTAAGAATATTCATTTATCCAAATATTCTTTTCACGTTTTAAATCAAATTACGGTTTTCCAAACTAGTCGGGATTAGCGAACTTAACCGAAGAGATCATTTGTTTTATTTCCCAATCCCAACCTATTTATCCCATGGAGCAAAACTGATAACACTCCATATCTAACACCCATGGTGTCATCGGTAAAATTAATTACCATTTCCCGTTCAAATCTAGTTAAAGATTTAACTATCGCCTGGAGCAAAACTGGTGGTACTCCATTCTCGATCATTCCTTGAATTCGATAATTTTAGTTATCATATTCATGTATTGGAAATTCTAGTTATTTTTAAAACACTTTCAAATACAATTTATTTATTTAAAAATAAATAGATTTTAATTCTAGTTAATACTAGTTCATTTCGATAAAAATACATTTTTATCTTTTAAAATAAGGAATTTTTATCCCAATTTCTTCCAAATCATTTATTATGATTTTACACAAATTATCGATATTTTTAATAATTTTATCAAGGCCCGTACAGTCGATATCCACTAACGGCCATCGTACCGCATCCATAGTGACCTTTTCCAAATTTTATTTGGATATAATTCCAAATCCAACCGTTAAATTTCAAATCTCTTATATTCGTTGGAAATCTCTTTCCGACACGAACCCAACGGTTCCGGTTTTAGAAGAATCCGACGGTCGAATCTCCCGTAATGTCCAGGCGAAGTCAATGGTCGAAATGCGTGAACTGCCGCGGTGCGGCGCGTTCTATTCAGGCCATTAAATATATATATATATATATATATAATATATATATATATATCGTTCAAAACGTATTTTATAAATTCGTTTAAAATCGATTCCAACTTTTTTTTCAAATTTTAAGCCAAAATTGAATATTCTACATCATTATTCTATACATGATATTATTTTCAAAATATTTGATTTTCAAATTATTTCCTTTTCGATATTCATTTTAAAAATGAATAAAATCGATATAAATATCGTTCGCGTCAAAATGGCGCAAATCTAATCAACACGGCTTAATATATTTCAAATATTTCTATTTCAAATATTTCTACTTCAAATATTCTATTTCAAATATTTCTATTTCAAATATTTCTATTTCAAATATTCTATTTCAAATATTTCTATTTCAAATATTTCTATTTCAAATGTTTCTACTTCAAATATTCTATTTCAAATATTCTATTTCAAATATTTTATTTCAAATATTTCTATTTGAAATATTTCTACTTCAAATATTCTATTTCTCAAATATTTCTATTTCAAATATTTCTTTTTCAAATATTTCTATTTCAAATGTTTCTTTTTCAAAATTTTCTTTATTTTCCAAATTGGAATGAACCCCAATCAGTTACCGTATAGTTTTATTTATATGGATTCAATACAACACACGTATATAATCAACCATCATCCAAAGTGCACTACACAACTGCATAAGCATTAAATATAAATAATTAATGCTTACAACAGCTTGTCAACCAATCGATTGACATAAAACTAAACAATTGGAATTAGTGTACGTCAATTTTCATCCCAACACCCGTGTGGGGTTTCAATTAACAAATACACATTTATTTGTGTAGTTGGGCAATGTGTAAAATATATCGTCCCAATCAATGTCAGTCAAATAGGTGCACATAAACAAACCGTCTGGCTTGTATATGGATATTTATTTTTAACTAACTAAATTTTTCTAACACTTTTTAGAAAATTTCGGCAGCATAACGGCGTGATACTAGAAATGGGATAAGGTTTAGCCTTATCCCTCGCCTCATAACGGCGTACGTAATATCCAAACCAATTTCGATTCTATTTATTTATTTATCAAATCACGCAGAACATCCAAATAAATAAATAAATACTCAACCCCAATGCCATTTAAGGCGCCATAATTGGCTATTCGCGGAGTAGGAAATCAATGTGTTCCATACATCGCTTTCAATAAATGTGATTGTGCGAATTCTAGTGTTGAACTCCATGTAATTCAAATAAAAATCTATACTAAAAATTCCTATTTATTTACAGTGAGGAGTTCTCACCTAATAAGCTCAACCAAATACCGCGACTCTTCTTATGTAGAAAATCTTCGCCGTGTTTCCAACGAGATTTGTTTCACGCGGTATACGTTAAAAATCACATTTTTATACCGCAACTCTTTATATAAAAATCGAATTTTTTCAACGCTATATGTATAGAAAAGATTATATTTTTACACTGCTATATATATAGAAAAGATTATATTTTTACAACGCTACATATATAGAAAAGATTATATTTTTACAACGCTACATATATAGAAAAGATTATATTTTTATAACGCTACATATATAGAAAAGGTTATATTTTACAATGCTACAAATATAGAAAAGATTATATTTTTACAACGCTATATATACAGAAAAGATTATATTTTTACAATGCTATATATATAGAAAAGATTATATTTTTATTTCTAAAGCATAGGTATAAAAATTATGTTTTAATTTTAAACATTAACATATAAAAATCGTGTTAAAAATCTCATCTTTACCTTGTTAAAAATCTCATCTTTATTATCTATAAAAATCTACTCTTTATTATCTATAATAAATCTATATTTTCTATCAAATAAAGTTTCATATTTCCTACTAACAGAAGTCATATTTTACTTGCTAAAAGGAATAGACAAAATCTGAAAAAGTTTACTTTGATTTGGGTTTTCAATGAGAGAGGGAATCAGAGGTGGAGGGGGGAAAGCTTGATGTCGATGTGGGTGTTGGTGGCGCGACTCCCGGAGGTGGTGGTGCTGCGCTGGCCGCGGTGGGCCAGGGGAAAACCGGCGGTGGCTGTTTCCGGGGTTAGGGCGTGGGCTTTGGGGGGTCTCGTCGATCGCAGTGATGAGGTGGCGTCGGAGAAAAATTGGCGGGGGAAGGGCAGCGGCGCGACGGAGGTTTGCCTGGAGCCGCGGTGGCGCGTTGAGGAACTAGCGATGTCGATGGTTTTTTTTCCTTTTGTTTTCTTTCTATTACGATCGACAGAAGATAAAGTGAGAGAGAGAGAGAGGGAGCGTTGACCAACTAATATAGTTATATATTTAATTAATTTAAATTCCTTAAAAAAGGTTACTTTTTCTTTCGAACCCCAAATTGAACCCACCGACTGTCGCCCATAGCTAATTACCCCCATTCCGAACATAATGGGATATGTTTCGTAAGCCCATTCGACTGTTTCAGTCAGTTTCCATTTGGATTAAAATATAAATCTATATATATTCAATTCAAACGTACATTTCCATTTACCGGGGCCACATACGGACCCCAAAAATTCCAGAAAAATTATTTCTAGTTTCGTATTGACGATACGGTCCTAACAGAACTAATTTCGTCAAATTTGGAGACCGTTTGAAAATGGCCAATTTCTGGTCGATCCAATTTAACTAAAATGGTCAAAACATGTTTTCTTGTGCCACGCTCACATATAAATTCCAAAAATTATGAATTTTAGAGTCTAGCAATAATTTGACATCCCGGATCCAACAAAAGTGGTTTCGTCGAAAACGGAGGTCGTTTGCAAAATTTCTATTTTTAAGGGCTATATTACTAACCGAAAACCCCTAACCAGTTGCCACAATTGCGAACCTCGGAATATATCGAAGCTTATACTTTTCGGAGTCACAAATGTCATTTTGAACTCAATGGAAGTGGTTTCGAGTCCAAATTCATCCGTATGCAAAATGTGACTTTTTGGGCCATATATTTAATTCCATAGCGACTATTCTGAATATTCAACTGGCCATAACTTTTTATTCCCGCTATGAAATTTCAATTTTTCAGATTCGTTAGAAAGATATGATTCAACATATTTAAATATTTCTTGTTTCACCAAAATACAATATATTTTGAATCATGTACATCCAGTCAAAGTTTGAAATCGAATTTTCGAACTACTGCGGTATTTTCAATTACTTTTATAATTAAAATAAAATATATATTTTCTACACTCGATTTAAATAAATATATACGATCTAATTCTTTTTAAAATAAATTTCTAGTCGTAATTATTTAAAATAAACCATTTTAAATATTCAAAATTCACTAAAATTGCCAAAATAAAAATTTGAAATTGGCCTAGATTTTCCGGGTTGTTACAATCTCCCCCACTTAAAATCTTTTCATCCTCGAAAAGGAACGAAGCTGAAAGTTGTTTAACTAACCAACTTAACTTTCATAATTTTTATTATGGCTTAAGTTCTCCGACTTTTCAGTTTTTGAAAACTTTCAAATTCTTCAAAAATTTGGCTAACACCCTAAATTTTCCAAAAAAATTTCCATAACCTCCCCTGCACGGCGAGCATTGGGAAAATTCCCAAACGACCATACAGGCCCTCTGATCTCAAAAAGAAAAAGAAACAGCCAATCGGCTCATAAAATCATCAAAACCCCAAGAAGTATAATAAACATGTACCTATTTATCGGGCATAACAATTTTACTTCTCTGCTTAGCTTCCGTGCCAAGACATGTTCAATGTATACAAGCATGTACATATGGGTTTCAACAATTTTATTAGTTACACTAATAATCATACAACATAACCAGCAATCAATTAGTTGATTAACGTTCCAAATTTATAGCTTTTAACATACAAAAATTCATTTTTGATGCCAAGTCACAAACAATAAATTTAAGCTAAGTATTGTTTCCCACACTAGCCCTTTGGAAATATATAAAAATCCCACTTTCGAATACTCGAACATAATTGCTGATGATGCTCGAGCGATCATTAGAATCATCTCCGGGTGTCTAGAGTGCGATTCTATATCAACCCAGTATATTAAAACTTCGAATACACGTGGATCAGACGTATACGCAAAATCTTTATATACCTGATTGTCCAAATCAATAAAATCAATAAATATTCAAATACGTAAAATAAGGTTTAAATTTTCAAAACAAATTTTGTTTTCACTTTTATTTTAAAAATAACACTCTTCACACTCGTTCTAGGACACTACTTATCCCATCTCTAACGAGTCATTCCTATTAGATATTGCTAATCCAATCTCTGATGAATTCTATCGTTTGGTTCTAATATGCCTTGTTCTCGAGCTCTGTAAACCAAAGCTCTGATACCAAATTGTACCAATAGAGATTTCGCCCGGACTTAATCGATCGCTAAACTGACCAAGACCGTTCAAAACCTGAATTGTATTGAGAACAAGACTAATCAGAACACAAACAGAAGAACATTTCATTGCTTATTACAACAATTACATCATAGTACAAGAATATAAAGAGTATTAACCAATAATTTACATTTCATAATCATAAGAGATTTACAATTTATTATGCAGCGGAAAATAATACAAAAACACAACTGAAAGGAATACACGGATACAGAGCTTTCCGAGTATAGTTCCAGCTATAAACAGGATCCTGTGAATATAAATCTGCAAAACTAAAACTACTAGCTGCCTGTGCGGAAAATAGGGGCACACAGAGTTTAGGTTAAAACAATAAACTCCAGGTCAGTCATGTGACTGGTGTGAGAACTAAAACAGTTATTAATCTTTATTTTTAAAGTTGAGTAAATCAAGGGACCACGCCGTATAACATAGAACGGGCTTTTCCCCAAGAATACCGGTGCATAAAACAAACAGTGCAACGCTAAAATAAAGAAAGTGAAGCTATTATAAGACCCAGGTCCCATCACACAATGCAACACAAACCAGAGGATAGGGTTTTACCTTATAATAGCCAAAGCATGCTTGATACGTTTAAAACAAATTATTTGATATTATTATAAGTGTATAGTATCAAATCAACTTCAAATATAAATGTATCAATCCTAGACGGCGTTAGCGTCCCATGCCACTATGTCACCAATAGTACACAACTAGAAACCGTAAATTGTCAAATTAGAAGTTGGATTTCCGTCTGTGAACCGAGGCTAGGGATCATCCTCACTGATTCGATTCGATCTAGCTCATGTCTCAGGCAAGCGCGCAGACAAGCCTTGGAGCGACAGGGCCGGTCCACCCGATGTGGATTATTATGCCTGAACACTGCGTTTCCCCGCCCTGTGGGCGTAAGCTGGTCATATACTGACCAAACCATCCATCGGCCCCATTGGGGACCTATCTAACCGAGGCGCCTCGCAATCCATCATCCACATAAGTAAATGCCAGGCCGTGTAAAATCACTGACACCACTTCTAGCTAGAAGAAAATGCATGTCCTCCCTGAGGTCCTCACCCGTTTTTGGTTCACACCGGGGTGTGAGGCTCGCGAATCAACGGTATACACAAAGCTACGCCACATAGGTCGTTCTTTGATCATCAACCACAAGACTTTGCTTTTCAACAGAAGCCTTGATCATTTGCATCTCAGCATGCCACGTTGTCAATCCAACATCAGACACACATCCATTTACATGTCCATTCTGGGTCTGAACGAAACCGGAGGCACCTTGTACCTCGCATATCCATCGATCTCCAAGTACGTCTGGACGATCCCCAATTATTCCTTCATCCTAGGTGTATAGCCCAATCAAGACATCAGGAATCATCCAAATGACGTGAAGACCTCCGGTCTTCAACCACCGTCTTCACCTTCGTCGTCGAATCAGTTATTCAGAATGGTTTAAGCCCGGTCTTCCAAAATAACTCGCATATATTTTAAACAAGTGTTAAGAAAACACAACATACGCCTCATTCCAATTAAGAATATTCTTTTATCCAAATATTCTTTTCACATTTTAAACCAAATTACGATTTTCCAAACTAGTCGGGATCAGCGAACCTAACCGAAGAAATCATTTGTTTTATTTCCCAATCCCATCCTATTTATCCATGGAGCAAAACTGGTAACATACCATATCTAACACCCACGGTGTCATCGGTAAAATTAATTACCATTTCCCGTTCAAATCTAATTAAAAATTTAACTATCGCCTGGAGCAAAACTGGTGGTACTCCATTCTCGATCATTCCTTGAATTTGATAATTTTAGTTATCATATTCATGTACTGGAAATTCTGGTTATTTTTAAAACCCTTTCAAATACAACTTATTTATTTAAAAATAAATAGATTTTAATTCCAGTTAATACTAGTTCATTTCGATAAAAATACATTTTTATCTTTCTAATAAGGAATTTTTCATCCTAATTTCTTTCAAATCATTTATTATGATTTTACACAAATTATCGATATTTTTAATAATTTTATCAAGGCACGTACAGTCGATTTCCTCTAACGGCCATCGAACTGCATCCGTAGCGACCTTTTCCAAATTTGATTTGGACATAATTCCAAATCCATCCGTTAGATTTCAAATCTCTTATATTCGTTGGAAAGCTCTTTCCAACATGAACCCAACGGTTCGGGTTTTAGGAGAATCCGACGGTCGGATCTCCCGTAATGTCCACGCGAAGTCAATAGTCGAAATTCGTGAACAACTACGGCGCGGCGCGTTCTATTCAGGCCATTAAATAAATATATATAATATATTATATATATTCCGTTCAAAATGTGTTTTATAAATTCATTTAAAATCGATTCCAACTTCTTTTTCAATTTTAAGCCAAAATTGAATATTCTACAACATTATTCTATAAATGATATTATTTTCAAAATATTTGATTTTGAAATAATTTCCTTTTCGATATTCATTTTAAAAATGAATAAAATCGATATAAATATCGCTCGCGTCAAAATGGTGCAAATCTAATCAACACGGCATAATATATTTCAAATATTTCTACTTCAAATATTCTATTTCAAATATTTCTATTTCAAATATTTCTATTTTAAATATTCTATTTCAAATATTCTAGTTCAAATATTTTACTTCGAATATTTCTATTTCAAATATTTCTATTTTAAATATTTCAACTTCAAATATTCTATTTCAAATATTGTATTTCAAATATTTTATTTCAAATATTTTATTTCAAATATTTCTATTTCAAATATTTCTACTTCAAATATTCTATTTCTCAAATATTTCTATTTCAAATATTTCATTTTCAAATATTTCTATTTCAAATATTTCTTTTTCAAAATTTTCTTTATTTTCCAAGTTGGAATGAATCCCAATCAGTTACCATATAATTTTATTTATATAGATTCCATACAACACACGTATATAATCAACCATCATCCAAAGTGCACTACATAACTGCATAAGCATTAAATATAAATAATTAACGCCTACAACAGCTTGTCAACCAATCGATTGACATAAAACTAAACCATTGGGATTAGTGTACGTCAATTTTCATCCCAACACCCGTGTGGGGTTTCAATCAACAAACACACATTTATTTGTGTATTTGGGCGATGTGTAAAATATATCGTCCCAATCAATGTCAGTCAAATAGGTGCACATAAACAAACCGTCTGGCATGTATATGGATATTTATTTTTAACTAACTAAATTTTTCAAACACTTTTTAGGAAATTTCGGCAGCATAACGGCGCGATACTAGAAATGGGATAAGGTCTAGCCTTATCCCTCGCCTCATAACGGCGTATGTCATATCCAAACCAATTTCGATTCTATTTATTTATTTATCAAATCACGCAGAACATCCAAATAAATAAATAAATACTCAACCCCAATGCCATAAAAGGCGCCATAATTGGCTATTCGCGGAGTAGGAAATCAGTGTGTTCCATACATCGCTTTCAATAAATGTGATTGTGCGAATTCTAGTGTTGAACGCCATGTAATTCAAATAAAAATCTATACTAGAAATTCTTATTTATTTACAGTGAGGAGTTCTCACCTAATAAGATCAACGAAACACCGCGACTCTTCTTATGCAGAAAATCTTCGTCGTGTTTCCAACAAGATCTGTTTCACGCGGTATACGTTAAAAATCACATTATTACACCGCAACTCTGTATATAAAAATCGAATTTTTTCAACGCTATATGTATAGAAAAGATTATATTTTTACAACGCTACATATATAGAAAAGATTATATTTTTACAATGCTATATATATAGAAAAGATTATATTTTTACAACGCTATATATAGAAAAGATTATATTTTTACAACGCTATATATATAAAAAAGATTATATTTTTATTTCTAAACCATAGGTATAAAAATTGTGTTTTTATATCAAACATTAACATATAAAATTCGTGTTAAAAATCTCATCTTTACCTTGTTAAAAATATCATCTTTATTATCTATAAAAATCTACTCTTTATTATCTATAATAATTCTATATTTTCTAACAAATAAAGTTTCATATTTCCTACTAATAGAAGTCATATTTTACTAGCTAAAAGGAATAGACAAAATCTGAAAAAGCTTGCTTTGATTTCGGTTTTCAATGAGAGAGGGAATCGGAGGAGGTGGGGGGAAAGCTTGCTGTCGATGGGGGTGCTGGTGGCGCAACTCCCGGAGGTGGTGGTGCTGCGCTGGCCGCGGTGGGCCAGGAGAAAACCGGCGGCGGCTGTTTCCGCGGTTAGTGCATGGGCTTTGGGGGGTCTCGTCGATCGCAGTGATGAGGTGGCGCCGGAGAAGAAGGGGAGGGGGAAGGGCAGCGGCGCGGCGGAGGTTTGCCTGGAGCGGCGGTGGCGCGTTGAGGAACTGGCGATGTCGATGGTTTTTTTTCCTTTTTTTCTTTCTATTACGATCGACAGAAGATAAAGTGAGAGAGAGAGGGAGCGTTGACCAACTAATATAGTTATATATTTAATTAATTTAAATTCCTCAAAAAAAGTTACTTTTTCTTTCGAACCCCAAATTGAACCCACCGACTATCGCCCATAGCAAACTACCCCCGTTCCGAACACAATGGGATGTGTTTCGTAAGCCCATTCGACTGTTTCAGTCAGTTTCTATTTGAATTAAAACATAAATCTATATATATTCGATTCAAACGTACATTTCCATTTACCGGGGCCACATACGGACCATAAAAATTCCAGAAAAATTATTTCTAGTTTCGTATTGACGATACAGTCCTAACAGAACTAATTTCATTAAATTTGGAGACCATTTGAAAAATGGCCAATTTTTGGTCGACCTAATTTAACTAAAATGGTCAAAACACGTTTTCTTGTGCCACGCTCACATATAAATTCCAAAAATGATGAATTTTGGAATCTAGCAATAATTTGACATCCCAGATCTAAAAAAAGTGGTTTCGTCGAAAACGGAGGTCGTTTGCAAAATTTCTATTTTTAAGGGCTATATTTACTAACCGAAAACCCCCAGCCTATTGCCACAATTCCGAACCTCGGAATATATCGAAGCTTATACTTTTTGGAGTTGCAAACAGCATTTTGAACTCAATGGAATTGGTTTCGAGTCCAAATTCATCCGTATGCAATATGTGACTTTTTGGGCCATATATTTAATTCCTTGGCGACTATTCTAAATATTCAACTGGCCATAGCTTTTTATTCCCGCTATAAAATTTCAATTTTTCAGATTCGTTAGAAAGATATGATTCAATAGATTTAAATATTTCTTGTTTCGCCAAAATCCGATATATTTTGAATCATGTACATTCAGTCAAAGTTTGAAATCGAATTTTCGAACAACCACGCTATTTTCAATTCCTTTTATAATTAAAATAAAATATATATTTTCTAAACTCGATTTAAATAAATATATATACGTTCTAATTATTTAATTTCTAGCCATAATTATTTAAAATAAATCGTTTTAAATATTCAAAATTCACTAAAATTACCAAAATAAAATTTTCAAATTGGCCTAGATTTTCCGGGTTGTTACAGGAACAGCAGCAACTGCCCTTGGATCTTCAGGGCCGGTCCACTTGGTGTGGATTAAAATGCCTGAACAATGCGTTTTCCCGCCCTGTGGGGAGTAACATGGTCATATCCCGACCAAATCATCCATCGGCTCAATAGAGACCGATATAACCGAGGTGCCTCGCTATCCATCATCCACATAAGTAAAATGCTAGGCCTTGCAAAAACACTGACACCACTCCTAGCTAGAAGGAAACGCATGCCCTCCCTGCAGTCCCCTCTCGTTTCTTGTTCACACCAGGGTGTGAGGCTCGCGAATTAACGCTACACAAAGCTATGCTATATCAAAGCCGTGTTTTGATCATCAACCACAAGACTCTGCTTTTCGACAAAAGTCTTGATCATTTGCATCTCAGCATGCCACACAAGCAATTCACGCTATGCAACCGATATCTATCAATCACACAGAATGAAATCCGATGTCAGACACACATCCATTTACAAGTTCGTTCTGGGTCTGAATGAAACTGGAGGCACCTTATTCCGCATCCCGTATGTCCAATACAGGAGAGAGGCCCTTGCATATCCGTCGATCTCCAACAACGTCTGGACGATCACCAATTATTCCTTCGTCTTGGTTGTACAGCCCAATCAAGACATCGGAAATCATCCAAACGATGTGAAGACCTCCGGTCTTCAACCACCGTCTTCACCTTCGACTTATCGTCGAATCAGTTATTCATAATGGGATAAACCATGTCTTTCTGAATAACTTGCGTATTTTATAAACTAGTGTTACACAAACACAACATACGCCTCATTCCAATTTAGAATATTCTTTTATTCAAATACCCTTTTCACAATTTTAAACCATATGAAGGTTTATCCAAACTAGTCGGGATTAACGAACCTTACCGAAGTAATCATTAGTTTTATTTCCCAATCCCAACCTATTCATCCCATGGAGCAAAACTAGTAGTACTCCATATCTAACACCCACGGTGTTATCGGTAAAATTAATTACCATTTCACGTTCAAATCTAATTAAAGATTTAACTATCGCCTGGAGCAAAACTGGTGGTACTCCATTCTCGATCATTTCTTGAATTTGATGATTTTAGTTATCAAATTCACCTTTCAATCTATTTAAAGATCAATCAAAACTCTAATTCAGTTTTAATCTTCAAAAATCATTACTTAATAATTTTTCAAAGTTAAGAAATTAATCTTAGCTTTAACTGGGTTAAAGAACTAATGTCATTTAAAACACAACTCACGATAAACCCAAATTACATTCCATTAACAATGGAATCTTCACGGAAAACAGATCAATATATATAACCGATATAAACTTCCATATCCAACCGATAATATAAATGAAATAACGGCTAAGCCTTTTAAATTCCATATATAGTTACAGTCTTTCTCCGCAGAAGTTCACTTTGATTATTCCCAAATCGAATTCCATTCCATTCCAATTTATTTTATTAAACTGGAAAACTTTTCTTTGGAAAATTTCCCTTGAATCTTAATTAAAAGATTTACAAATTCCAAATCATATTTCACTGTAAATCGGGTTAAAGAACGAACGTCGTTGAAAACACAGTTCACAATAAACCCAATTCACATTATATTTATTCCAATTAAAGGTTAATTAACTGGAAACTCCAATAATCTTAATAAAATATCTATTCTTTTCACACAGGGTTCAAGAACAGTGTTAATGAAGACACCATTCACCATAAAGCCAAAATCCCATTTGATATTAAACACAAGGCTCTAAATAGAAAATATATCGGCTTATATTCAATATCAAATTCTGAATCCAACAAATATCGTATTGGAAATAACAATATAAAGTATATCTTCCAAATTCCCATAACAATATCCGTATAATCACGAAACCCAATATCGAAATATTTCGAAGATGATTTCCATTCAAATCCATTCCAATTCATATATTGGAAATTCTGGTTATTTATAAAACCATTTCAAATCCAATTCATTTATTTGAAAATATTGGATTATAATTCTAGTTCATAACTAGTTCATTTCAATAAAAATATATTTTTATCTCTACAAATATGGAATTTTCCATCCCAATTTCTTCCAAATCATTTATTACGGTTTTACACAAATTATTCATATTTTTAATAATTTTAACAAGGCCCGTACAGTCGATTTCCATAAATGGCCGTCGAACTGCACTTACAGCGAACTTTTCCAAATTTGATTTGGACATAATTCCAAATCCAACCATTAGATTTCAAATCTCTTATATTCATTGGAAAGCTCTTTTCGATACGAACCCAACGGTTCCAGTTTTAGGAGAATCCGACGGTCGGATCTCCCGTAATGTCAATGCGAAGTCAATGGTCGAAATTCACGATCGGTCGCTGCGCGACGCGTTCTATTAAGGCCATTCTATATATATATATATAATATTTATATATATATCATATTTATATTTCATTTAATATGCATTTTATAAATTCGTTTTATAAATCGATTCCAACTTCTTTTTCAATTTTAAACCAAAATTGAATATTCTACATCATTATAATATAAATGATGATATTTTCAAAATATCTGATTTTGAAATAATTTCCTTTTCAATATTCATTATAAAAATGAATAAAATCGATATAAATATCGTTTGCGTCAAAGAAGCGCATATCTAACCAATACGGCTTCATATATTTAAATATTTTCGTGCCCATCCAAAATCGGACATCAAAACCATATTATGATTATTCACTGAATATTATTTTAAAATATTCGTTATTTTAAAATATTTCTATTTCAAAATCTTCTTTGTTTTCAAATATTTCTATTTCGAATATTCTTTATTTTCAAATATTTCTATTTCAAATATTTTTTATTTTCAAATATTTCTATTTTCAAATATTTCTATTTCAAATTTTTTTTTTCCATATATTTCTATTTTCAAATATTACTATTTTGAATATTCTTTATTTCAAATATTCTTATTTCGAATATTCTTTATTTTCAAATATTTCTATTTCAGTTATTATTTATTTTCAAATATTCTGTATTTTCAAATATTTCTATTTTCAAATATTTCTATTTCAAATATTCTTTATTTTCAAATATTTCTATTTCAAATATTTTTATTTCAAATATTGTATTTTCAAATGTTTCTATTTTCAAATATTTCTATTTTCAAATATTCTTTATTTTCGAATATTCTTTATTTCAAATATTCTATTTTCATAAATTTCTATTTTCAAATATTCTTTATTTTCAAATATTTCTATTTCAATTATTCTTTATATTCAAATATTCTTTATTCTCAAATATTTCAATTTTTAAATATTTCTATTTCAAATATTCTTTGTTTACAAATATTTCTATTTTCAAATATTTCTATTTCAAATATTCTTTATTTTCAAATATTTCAATTTTCAAATATTTCTATTTCAAATATTCTTTATTTTCAAATATTTCTATTTTCAAATGTTTCTATTTCAAATATTCTTTATTTTCAAATATTTCTATTTCGAATATTCTTAATTTCAAAAATTCTACTTTCAAATATTTCTATTTTCAAATATTCTTTATTTTCAAATATTTCTATTTCGAATATTCTTTATTTCAAATATTCTATTTTCAAATATTTATGTTTTCAAATATTTCTATTTTCAAATATTTCTATTTCAAATATTCTTTATTTTCTGAATTGGAATCAGACATAGTCAATTACCATATAATGTTATTTATATGGATTTCACATAACACATGTATACAACAACAGTGATAAACAATCATCCATCATCCAAAGTGCAATTTACAACTGTATAAGCGTTAAAAATAAATAAATAACGCTCATCATAGCCTGTCAACCCATCGATTGACATACCACTAATTATTGGGATCAGTGTATGTCAAATATCCTCCCAATACCCGTGTGGGGTTTTCAAACAACAAATACTAATTTTATTTGTGCAGTTGGGCGATGTGTAAAATATATCGTCCCAATCCATGTCAGTTAAATTGGTGTACATAAACGAATCGTCTAATTTGTATATGAATATTTTATACAGTTCATATACACAATAAAAGTGTGATTTTTATTGTTCAAATATTTTATTCAACACATGAATAATTTATTCAGTTCAAATCACAATCACAATCAATTTTCACACAATACAATATGCAATCAAACAAGTCGTCCATGGTCTGTGGACGACGGAGAACGGTTCATATATGCAGTTATACAATAAATAACTGTACAGAATTAATTTCAGTGAGAAATTCTCACAGTCGGTTTCCACTCCATCAGTTTTTTATCTGAATTCTGAACAGTTCGAGTTTGAATTTGTCTAAATTTCCAACTAGCTCCAAATTGGACCCGGTTAGTCTTGTTGTGAAGCTCCGGTTGCTGCGAATCCAACGCATCCAGTTTCACGAATTTCTGTATCCATTTGACAAAGATATAAGGGTTTGAAGTTTAATTACATAATTAACATAATTAATTTTATAATTAAATAAAATCTTCTTTAAACCTTTCTTCAACCAACATCGGCCGATGCCATCAACCCATCGCTCAAATCCATTCTTCGCCGTCGGTCATCAACACAGGCCGTCGGGAAAGGATCGGACGACACCACACCGCTCTCCCTCGAATGAGCTTCCCAACGTCACCAACCCCATCGAGCTCGATGGTGGTTTCCGCCCTGGAAATGGGTTCAAACGGGCCAGCTTCTTCACGCGAATCTAGCCAGGTCACGATGGTATACGTCATCTTCCTTATGTAGATTGAAAGATCGGAGAGAGTTCTAGGGTTTTGCGTTGGAAGATTTGAACGATTTTGTTTGGATTGAGATTAAATTGGAAATCAAAATCTGAAAATATTCGACGTTCGTCTTAACCCTGGCGGCGCAATTTTCTGTAATGAATTAGGGTTATGGGAAAATCCTATTGGCCCATAATTTATATTTAATTATTTAAATTCCAAAAATACCCATTAATTTATACGAACTCTAAATCAGACCCAACGACTGTTGCCCCTAGGTAAATACCCTCATTCCGGACACAATGGGATATGTTTCATAAGCCAATTCGACTGTTTCGATTAGTTTTTCTCAAAATAAAAATAGAAATCTATATATTCAATTTTAAACGTACATTTCAATTTACTGGGGTCACATACTGACTCCAAAAATTACAGAAAAATTATTTCTGCCTTAGTTTTGACGATACGGTCCTAACAAAACTAATTTCATCAAAATTGGAGACCGTTTGAAAAATGGCCAATTTCTGGTCGATCCAATTCAATTAAAATTAACAAAGCACGTTTTCCTTTGCCACGCTCACATATTAATTCCAAGAATTATGAATTTTGGAATCTAACAATAAATTGACATCCCAGATCCAACAAAAGTAGTTTCGTAAAAAACGGGGGTCGTTTGCAAAATATCTATTTTTAAGGGCTATATTTATTCCATAGCGATTATTCTAAATATTCAACTGGCCATAACTTTTTATTCCCGCTATGAAATTTCAATTTTTCAGATCGGTTAGAAAGATATAGCTTAACAGATTTAAATATTTCTTGTTTTGCCAAAATCCGATATATTTTAAATCTTATACATTCAGTCAAAGTTTGAAACCGGATTTTTAAAACTACCGCGCTATTTTCAGTTCCTTTTATAATTAAAATTAAATATATATTTTTTTAAACTCGATTTAAATAAATTTATACGTTCCACTTCTATTCAAAATAAATTTCTAGTCGTAATTATTTAAAATAAATCATTTTAAATATTCAAAATTCATTGAAATTACCAAATTAAAATTTTTAAATTGGTTTTGATTTTCCGGGTTGTTACAATCTCCTCCACTTAAAATCTTTTCATCCTCGAAAAGGAACGGAGTCGAAAGTTGTTTAACTAATCAATTCAACTTTCATTCTTCAACTTTTCAGTTTCTAAGAAATTTCAAATTCTTCAAAAATTTGGCTAACACCCTAAATTTTTGAAAAATTTCGCCATAACCTCGTTTGTACGGGGAGCATTGGGAAAATGTCCAAACCGCCACACAGGCGCTCCCATCTCAAAAAGAAAAAGAAAAAGCCAAGCGGCTAGCCAATCGGCTCATAAAATCATCCAAACCCAAGAAATATAGTAAACGAGTACCTATTTGTCAGGCATAACAATTTTATTCCTCTGCTTAGCTTCCTTGCTTTGACCTGTTCAATGTATATACACATGTACATATATGCAGTTGAAATAAATTTTCAATTCAGTTCAATAATTGACCAATTTGGCTAAATTTTCCTTTCATTCACATGTTGGTTTAATGAATGATCAAACAACACAATCAATAATCAGTAATCAATTTGTGGATAATAGTTTCAAACACATAATTTTGATATATATATATATATAGAAAATCATGTTTTTGATGCTAATTCACAACAATAACCCTATCTAGTTTTGGTTCTCACACCAGTCAATTGGAATTATATAGATATCCCACTTCCGAAACTCGAACATAAATACTGATGATGTCCGGACATCACCAGAATTATATCCGGGAGACTAGAGTGTGATTCTATATCTATCTAGTATATTTGAGGCTTCGTATACACGTGGATCAGACATATATTCAAAATCTCTATATACTCGATTGTCCAAATCAATTTAAAATAAATTACTCAAATACGGTTAATAAGGTTTATATTTTCAAAATAAAATTAGTTTTCCTTTTTATTTTGAAAATAACTCACTTCCGACTCATTCTAGGATACTACCGATCCCGTCTCTAATGAGCCATTCTCATTGGATATTACTAATCCAATCTCTGATGAATTCTTTCATTTGGTTCTAAAGTGTCTTGTTCTCGAGCTCTGTAAACCAAAGCTCTAATACCAAACTAACACGACCCAAACTTCCCTGTTGAGGGAAAGCCCGTATTGAGTTGAGAACACGACAAATCAAAACGCAAACAGAAGAACATTTCATTGCTTATTACAACAATCACATCGGAGTACAAGAATATACAGAGTATGATTAAACAATACACATCAGAAAAATATCGGAGATTTACAAATTACAATGCAGCGGAAAATAGTACAAAACACAACTGAAAGAGGTACACGGATACAGAGCTTCCCGAATATCATTCCAGCTGTAAACCAGGATACTGTGAATATAAATCTGCAAAACCAAAACTACTAGTTGCCCGTGTGGGAAATAGGGGCACCCAGAGTTTAGGTTAAAACAATAAACTCCAGGTCAGTCATAAGACTGCTGAAAGAACTAAAACAATTATTAATCTTCATAATAAAGTTAGGTAAATCAAGGGACCACGCCGTATAACACAGAACGGGTTTAACCCCAAGAATACCAGTGCATAAAACAAACAGCGCAATGCTAAATAAAGAATAATGAAGCTATTATAAAACTCAGGTCCTATCACACAATGCAACACAAACCAGAGGATAGAGTTTTACCTTATAATAGCCAAAGCATGCATGGTATGCGAAATTTAATCTTTTATTATTACTATACGTGAAGAAATCAACTTCAAATATAAATGTATCAATCATGGACGGCATTAGCGTCCCATGCCACTATGTAGCCAATAGTATACAACTAAAACCGCAAATTAACGTATTGGAAGTTGGATTTCCATCTGTGAACCAAGGCTAGAGATCGTCCTTACCGATTCGAGACTGTCTAGCCCGAGTCTTAGGAACAGCCGCAACTGCCCCTTGGATCTTCAGGGCCGGTCCACTCGGTGTGGATTAAAATGCATAAACGATGCGTTTCCTTGCCCTATGGGGCGTAAACTGGTCATATCCCAACCAAACCATCCATCGGCTCCGCAGAGACCGATATAACCGAGGCGCCTCGCTATCCATCATCCACACAAGTAAAATGCGAGGCCTTGCAAAAAAAACTGACACCACTCCTACCTAGAAGGAAACGCATGCCCTCTCTGCAGCCCTCTCCCGTTTATGGTTCACACCGGGGTGTGAGGCTTGCGAATTAACGCTACACAAAGCTATGCTATATTAAAGCCGTGCTTTGATCATCAACCACAAGACTCTGCTTTTCAACAAAAGCCTTGATCATTTGCATCTCAGCATGCCACACAGGCAATTCACGCTATGCAACCAATATCTATCAATCACATAGAATGAAATCTGATGTCAAACACACATCCATTTACAAGTTCGTTCTGGGTCTGAACGAAACTGGAGGCACCTTATTCCTCATCCCGTATGTCCAATACAGGAGAGAGGCCCTCACATATCCGTAGATCTCTAAGTACATCTGGACGAACACCAATTATTCCTTCGTCTTGGGTGTACAACCCAATCAAAACATCGAAAATCATCCAAATGATGTAAAGACCTCCAGTCTTCAACCACCGTCTCCACCTTCGACTTATCGTCGAATAAGTTATTTAGAATGGGATAAACCCGGTATTTCCGAATAACTTGCATATTTTAGAAACTAGTGTTACACAAACACAACATTCGCCTCATTCCAATTCAGAATATTCTTTTATTCAAATATTCTTTTCACAATTTTAAACCATATGAAGGTTTATCCAAACTAGTCGGGATTAACGAACCTTACCGAAGTAATCATTTGTTTTATTTCCCAATCCCAACCTATTCATCCCATGGAGCCTAACTAGTAGTACTCCATATCTAACACCCACAGTGTTATCGGTAAAATTAATTACCATTTCACGTTCAAATCTAATTAAAGATTTAACTATCGCCTGGAGCAAAACTGGTGGTACTCCATTCTCGATCATTTCTTGAATTTGATGATTTTAGTTATTAAATTCACCTTTCAATCTATTTGAAGATTCATCAAAACTTTAATTTAGTTTTAATCTCAAAAATCATTACTTAATAATTTTTCAAAGTTAATAAATTAATCTTATCTTTAACTAGGTTAAAGTACTAATGTCATTTAAAACATAGCTCACGATAAACCCAAAATTACATTCCATTAAGAATGAATCTTCACGGGAAACAGATCAATATATATAATCGGTATAAACTTCCATATCCAACCGATAATATAAATGAAATAACGACAAAGCCTTTTAAATTCCATATATAGTAACTGTCTTCCTCCACAGAAGTTCACTTTGATTATTTCCAAATCGAATTCCATTCCATTCGAATTTATTTTATTAAACTGGAAAACTTTTCTTTGGAAAATTTCCCTTAAATCTTAATTAAAAGATTTACAAATTCCAAATCATATTTCACTGTAAATCGAGTTAAAGAACGGATTTCGTTGCAAACAAAGTTCACAATAAACCCAATTCACATTCTATTTATTCCAATTAAAGGTTAATTAACTGGAAACTCCAATAATCTTAATTAAAAGATCTATTCTTTTCACACAGGGTTCAAGAACTGTGTAGATGAAGACACCATTCACGACAAACCCAAAATCCCATTTGATATTAAACACAAGGCTCTGAATAGAAAATATATCGGCTTATATTCAATATCAAATTCTGAATCCAACAAATATCGTATTGGAAATAACGATATAAAATATATCTTCCAAATTCCCACAACAATATCCATATAATCACGAAACCCAATATCGAAATATTCCGAAGATGATTTCCATTCAAATCCATTCCAATTCATATATTGGAAATTCTGGTTATTTTTAAAACCATTTCAAATCCAATTTATTTATTTAAAAATATTGGATTATAATTCTAGTTCATAACTAGTTCATTTCGATAAAAATATATTTTTATCTTTTAAAATATGGATTTTTTTCATCCCAATTTCTTCTAAATCATTTATTATGATTTTACACAAATTATACATATTTTTAATAATTTTATCAAGGCCCGTACAGTCAATTTCCATAAACGGCCGTTGAACTGCACCTACAACAACCTTTTCCAAATATGATTCGGACATAATTTGTAATATCCTAGAATTTTTCTAAGTTCGATTTGGATTTTTATTTTATATAGTTGGATTTTTCCTGAATATAGATTGATTTTTTTTATAAGGTTTGAATATAAATTTTTACTTTGAATAAATATTTTGTTTTATTAAATATGATTTTTGTATAAGCAAAACTTATTTTAAAAAGTTATATTTTATTTATAAGATTTATGTAAGTAATGATATTTTCTGTTTTGATAATATTGATTTGTAAATGATTTTTTGTAAAGGATAATTTATTTTATGATTTTTACATGAATGATTGTTATATTTTATTTTGGTAAATTATAATTGCATTTATAAAATTTTATAAGGATTGATAGACATTTATTCTAAACCATTTGTTAGTATAAACTTTGGTAAATTAAATGATAAGTAATATAGATAATTATTTTAAACATTTATAAGTTATGTAAATAAGTATTTTGTTAAAATCTTAAGAAAAATTTTGATTACACTTATAACATTTGAAATCTATCACATTTATAAGCATTACTAAAGTGTAGCTAAAAATATAAATTTTAAAGTAATTTTGGCTAACATGCATTGGATAAGTTTTAAAATGAGGATTAGGTGTTCTCATGCATGTAAATTTTGTGCTAAGTGTCTTTAAATTAAAAAATAAGCTAACTAAAAATCATTAAATATAAAAGAGAAAAGGCAGCACTCTTCATTTGCACGGCAACTACTCCAGTCCTTCTTCTTCTTTCTCTTTTGTATTACAGTAAATAACCAATAGCTTTTCTCTTCATTCAAAAAATCAAAACCCCTCAATCCGTTCAGTTTCAGCAAGTACGATTTGTACGGACAATGTTCGGATGATCATTTATGATTTTTACAAACTGACAGATCGAAATTTCATCATATATCGAAAGAGAATTTTCGAATTTACAGTAAAGTGAAAATATATAAAGGAAACTTCGAAAAATCGTATCTCTCAATCCGCTGTGAATCGTTCGACGCCGTCAGCATCTCTGCGATCAGCAGGAGACGTAGTATTTTTCATGTTAATTCGAGGCGATTCCGTTTCGACGATTGAAATTGTTCAAAATTAGGGTTAAGACTAATCGAAGAATCGTGCGACGATTGAAGAAACGGAGATTGGAATTGCGATGAGGAAGGGATGGGCATCGATATGGTGTGATTTGGCGAAATCCGGTGTAGAAATGTAGGGTGCGACATATGTGTTGACGCAAGTTTTGCTCCAGGTTTTTGGGTTCGGCATGGGAGGTTCGGTTTTTGAGGTGGGGAGCCGGAGGTGAAGTGAGTAGGTGCATTCGAACGAGGAAGAAAAGTGGGATTTGCGTGTATTCTTTCTCTTGCGCATGTGGACACGGGTGCACGTTTTAATGGGTTCCAGCGTGAATTAGAAGAGGATAGGAGGGAAGAAGATGAAGCAAGGTGCGGGCCGGTTTTGGTGCGTGGAGAGGATTGGGCCTTGGGCCAAAATTTTTGGTATGTTTTATTTACATTTATTTGTTAATTTAGTCTAAAAACTTTAAACACTCATAGAGCGTTCATTTTAAATCGGATTGACTCGCCGTCAGATCCGTTAGAACCGTATCAGAGAGTAGAACACAATGATATATTATATTGATAATTTTATTAAATATAAATTTATAAAAAAATAAAATAAAAGTCGTTATATATTAATATAACACAGATCGTTATTAATAAAATTTTCAATATATAAATTCGCAGAAAATCATCAACTGCTAATCAGAACGGATCGAGGACAGTACGAGCAATGGTAGATGTATTCGTTGATCTGTTCGCTCTGGTAAAGAAGATTTTTGAAGCTCGACTGGTGAGAACTTCTAATTTAAATTTATTTATTTAAATTAGTTAATTATAATTAGCTGAGTTAATTATAATCTGTTGATGATGATTGTGTGATGGATGTTATTATGTGAATGGGTGTGCATGTAGTTAGATAATACACTGAACACTGAAAAGCGTTATCGACAGTAACGCTTGTGAACAACTGAATTGGTTGTTGTTGATGATAACGATAATTCATTATCATCGTATATATATGGTTGATTTATTCTGTTGTATGATACACACACAATACCATGGTTATGGGATTATACAGGTGATCGATTTTGTTTCCCTTCCATATAAACGAAGTTGATTTTCTAATATTAAATATTATCATGTTCAATTTATTTCAAAAAATGAGATTTTTGAAAATTTGATTATGGCTTTATATGTTTTTGAAAACATAATATGATAATATATACATATATATAGACACCAAAACGTTTTGGGATGACAGAGAGGATGGTGTCTAGGCTTTGGTTTGGAAATTCAGTTTCCTGCTCTCCCTGGCTATCCCTAACTGGTCCGACAACGGGATGGTAAATTTGAAATCAAATTTGAAATATATGTTGAAACTGTTTCAAATGATTTGGAAATATAAGTTTAAATGATTTATATTTAAATCATTATATGGTTTGAATAGAACGCATTATGATGCGACAATTCGTAAATATCAATCTCAAGTTTAACTTGATTATTTGGAAATTTATTCGTCTTGAAATAAGAAACTGTTGAATTACATATGATAACAGTTTGGAATAATAAAGGGAAATTCAAAATTTCAATGGCTGATTTCAAGCATAACAAATTTGGAAAGATTGATATGTTTGCAGTCAGCAATCATAACACGAGTTATCAAAATTTGAGAAATTTATGACAATTCCTATTTATAAATTTCAAAGGCGAATCGAAATTTGAATATTTGGATTTTGTATAAATTTTCAAATCTAATTGATTTACATGGATATTTTAACAGAAGTGCCTTTGGTAACACACCCAAATGTTGTTATTGGTTTTGAAATTTATAAGCATGAACTATTAGTTGACTATAAGAATGGTTTCGAAGATTTATTTAAGTATTGGAAATATTTACATGGAGTTAAAATGGGTTTTCCAAAGTTAAAAATTTGGATATGGTTGGAGATAAATCTTCGGATGTTTGATATTAACTCGGTGGATGAAAATTCATATTATTCGAGGAATTTAAAAAGGTAATTCACCGTTATTCCACTTATAATATGAGTTGGATACGGAGATTAATATTGAAGATAAGTCGATGATATTTCTGGCCAGGTCTAATGTCGAAGAATTGGATAAATCTTTTAATTAAGATATAGGTTTTCCACCTGATTGAAATGAGTTAGATAGAAATAATCTTCGATATTTGGTATAAAATTTCATGGTATAAATGAATACTATCTGGGGAATTTGGAAGATATTATTATATCGTTATTCCACTTATGGTATTCGTTGATTATGAGAATTCATATCGAATATAAGTGGATAGATTTCTGTGTAAACTATGATTCAATATCGATTGATTGGGTTTTGTCGTGAATCGTATCTTCAATAATATCATTCTTGAAACCCAATGAGATTGAATGGTGGAAATCCATATCGTAATTGGGATTTAATCAAATCTTTGATTCAAGGGAATTAAAGGTAAGAAATTGAAGCGAAGGTATAATCTTTGATTTCAAAGAAGAGATAAGATGATAATGAGATGTATGAAATTAAAGTAATTCAAATCTTGAATTATATATGAATTGATAATCTTTTGGAAGGAGATTTAAATTGAAAGTCCTGTGTAAACCATAGCTACTGTTTTAAAGTACGCTTGTTACTTGGAAAGACCGGGATCGAATATATGTTCGAAACCATTCCAAGTAATAATACGACGTTATGAAGCAATTCAAGACTCGGTAAACGATGGATGAAGACCGGGAATATTTAAATTTGTTTAGATTGATTGTGATTAATATCTCGGTTAGGGAGGCCACTGATACGAGGTATGAGTTACATGAGACCTGAACATATTTAAGTATTTTCGGGTTGTTGTTCCGTTCAGACCCAGAACGGATTGGAATGGATGGTGTGTCTGACGTTGAAATTAACCGCATAGCACTGATTTCCGTCAATGTATATCGGATTTGTGGCAGTATATTATCCTCGTCTCTAAGTCATATGAACTTAGAGGGTATGCATTGATTGAAATCAGTGATATGTCATGAATTGTCAATGTGGCTTACCCAAGCTATGAAACGAGCTAGTGATGATCAAAGAATGGCTTATCGAAGCATCGCTTTGTGTATGACGTGACATTGTCAAACCTCACACCCCGGATTGATGAGAAACTGGCGGTTAGGTTTAATACTTATATATGAATTGATGATGAAGCTGTGCAGTAGTGGGAAGCCACTTATGAACCTGGGGAAGTTGGGTATGTTCGGGGGGCCGTGTCTGGTCGAAAACTGTTGATCTGCCCTGACGATGTGTAGTCGGTGTCCGCGTATGGTCGAAAAAGCCGTTGAGGCACTTTGTTTTGTATCCCTGATTGATCTTTCATGCCATGAATCATCAAGTTGGAAACCAAATCTCCAATACGTACCACACGATTTTGGTTTGTATATATATATATATATGGCGACATAATAGGATGGGATATTATGCCGTCTAGGATTAATACATTTATTTGAGAAATGTTTTCCAAACTATATATTTATATTATGGCTTTGAAAGAGGATTTTACGTATGAAAGCATGTTTGGTTATCATAAGATAAACCTCGCTCATCTGGTGTGCGCTTGCATTGTGTGATGTGGGACGAGCTTATGATAACTTCATTTTAGAAAGGTCATTGCGTATTTATATGCACGGGTATTCACATGGAGTAAACCCGTTCCGCGTTAGCGGCATGGTCCGGTGAAATTCCCAACTTTAAAATGAACCTAATAATAACTGTTTTGAGTTCTCACACCAGTCCCACAACTGACCTGGAGTTTATTGTTCCCTCACCTAAACTCTGGGTGCCCAAAATTTTGCACGGGCAGCTTGTAGTTTAGTTTGAAGTTATAGATCATTGGAGCAGGATTCAGAGTGCTTTTAGAGTTGGCGTTCATGCAAGAGATGGGAGCTTCTGCTATATTATATGATTTTCTTCCGCTGAGAGTATATTTTCTTTTCTTCCGTTGTATGTGTTGTAACTCTGATATTTTATGTAACTCTGATGTAACATTGTATTTCGCAATGAAAAATTCTGTTATTTTGTTCAATATATGTATGCACCCATAACAATTCGTCTTTTTGAACGGTTTGAGTCGGTTTAATTACCGGCAAGAACTGGGCTAAAAGGCTGGTCGTTACATAATTCTAAATCCAACCGTTAGATTTCAAATCTCTTATATTCGTTGGAAAGCTCTTTTTGATACGAACCCAACGGTTCCAGTTTTAGCAGAATCCGACGGTCGGATCTCCCGTAATGTCAATGCGAAGTCAATGGTCGAAATTCGCGAACGGACGCTGTGCGGCGTGTTCTATTCAGGCCATTATATATATAAAATATATTTCATTTAAAACGTATTTTATAAATTCGTTTTAAAAATCGATTCCAACTTCTTTTTCAATTTTAAACCAAAATTGAATATTCTACATCATTAGAATATAAATGATGATATTTTCAAAATATCTGATTTTGAAATAATTTCCTTTTCGATATTCATTATAAAAATGAATAAAATCGATATAAATATCGTTTACGTCAAAAAAGCGCATATCTAACCAATACGGCTTCCTATATTTAAATATTTTCGTGCCCATCCAAAATCGGACATCAAAACCATATTTTGATTATTCACTGAATATTATTTTAAAATATTCGTTATTTTAAAATATTTCTATTTAAAAATCTTCTTTGTTTTCAAATATTTCTATTTCGAATATTCTTTATTTTCAAATAATTCTATTTTCAAATATTTCTATTTCGCATATTCTTTATTTTCAAATGTTTCTATTTTCAAATATTTATATTTCAAATATTCTATATTTTCAAATATTTCTATTTTCAAATATTTCTATTTCGAATATTCTTTATTTCAAATATTCTTATTTCGAATATTCTTTATTTTCAAATATTTTTATTTTCAAATATTTCTATTTCAAATATTCTTTATTTTCAAATATTTCTATTTCAATTATTCTTCATTTTCAAATATTCTTTATTTTCAAATATTTCTATTTTTAAACATTTCTATTTCAAATATTCTTTATTTTCAAATATTTCTATTTCGAATATTCTTTATTTCAAATATTCTGTTTTCAAATATTTCTATTTTCAAATATTTCTATTTTCAAATATTTCTATTTCAAATATTTAAATTTCGAATATTCTTTATTTCAAATATTCTATTTTCAAATATTTCTATTTTCAAATATTCTTTATTTTCAAATATTTCTATTTCAATTATTCTCTATTTTCATATATTCTTTATTTTCAAATATTTCTATTTTCAAATATTTCTATTTCAAATATTCTTTGTTTTCAAATCTTTCTATTTTCAAATATTTCCATTTCAAATATTCTTTATTTTCAAGTATTTCGATTTTCAAATATTTCTATTTCAAATATTCTTTATTTTCAAATTTTTCTATTTTCAAATATTTCTATTTCAAATATTCTTTATTTTCAAATATTTCTATTTCGAATATTCTTAATTTCAAATATTCTATTTTCAAATATTTCTATTTTCAAATATTCTTTATTTTCAAATATTTCTATTTCGAATATTCTTTATTTCAAATATTCTATTTTCAAATATTTATGTTTTCAAATATTTCTATTTTCAAATATTTCTATTTCAAATATTCTTTATTTTCTGAATTGGAATCAGACATAGTCAATTACCATATAATGTTATTTATATGGATTTCACATAACACATGTATACAACAACAGTGATAAACAATCATCCATCATCCAAAGTGCAATTTACAACTGTATAAGCGTTAAAAATAAATAAATAACGCTCATCATAGCCTGTCAACCCATCGATTGACATACCACTAATTATTGGGATCAGTGTATGTCAAATATCCTCCCAATACCCGTGTGGGGTTTTCAAACAACAAATACTAATTTTATTTGTGCAGTTGGGCGATGTGTAAAATATATCGTCCCAATCCATGTCAGTTAAATTGGTGTACATAAACGAATCGTCTAATTTGTATATGAATATTTTATACAGTTCATATACACAATAAAAGTGTGATTTTTATTGTTCAAATATTTTATTCAATACATGAATATTTCATTCATTTCAAATCACAATCACTATCAATTTTCACACAATACAATATGCAATCAAACAAGTCGTCCATGGTCTGTGGACGACGGAGAACGGTTCATATATGCAGTTATACAATAAATAACTGTAGAGAAATAATTTTAGTGAGAAATTCTCACAGTCGGTTTCCACTCCATCAGTTTTTCATCTGAATTCTGAACAGTTCGGGTTTGAATTTATCTAAATTTCCAACTAGCTCCAAATTAGACCTGGTTAGTCTTGTTGTGAAGCTCCCGATGCTGCGAATCCAACACATCCAGTTTCACGAATTTCTGTATCTGTTTGACAAAGATATAAGGGTTTGAAGTTTAAGTACATAATTAACATAATTAATTTTATAATTAAATAAAATCTTCTTTAAACCTTTCTTCAACCAAAATCGGCCGACGCCATCAACCCATCGCTCAACTCCATTCTTCGCCGTCGATCATCAACACAGGCCGCCGGGACAGGATCGGACGACACCACACCGCTCGCCCTCGAATGAGCTTCCCAACGTCACCAACCCCATCGAGCTCGATGGTGGTTTCTGCCCTGGAAATGGGATCAAACGGGCCACCTTCTCCACGCGATTCTAGCCAGGTCACGATGGTATACGTCATCTTCCTTATGTAGATTGAAAGATCGGAGAGAGTTCAAGGGTTTTGCGTTGGAAGATTTGAACGATTTTGTTTGGATTGAGATTAAATTGGAAATCAAAATCTGAAAATATTCGACGTTCGTCTTAACCCTGGCGGCGCAATTTTCTGTAATGAATTAGGGTTACGGGAAAATCCTATTTGCCCATAATTTATATTTAATTATTTAAATTCCAAAAATACCCATTAATTCATACGAACTCTAAATCAGACCCAACGACTGTTGCCCGTAGCTAAATACCCCCATTTCAGACACAATGGGATATGTTTCATAAGCTAATTCGACTGTTTCGATTAGTTTTTCTCAAAATTAAAATAGAAATCTATATAATCAATTTTATACGTACATTTCAATTTACTGGGTCATATACTGACTCCAAAAATTACAGAAAAATTATTTCTGCCTTTGTTTTGACGATACGGTCCTAATAAAACTAATTTCGTCAAATTTGGAGACCGTTTGAAAAATGGTCAATTTCTGGTCGATCCAATTCAACTAAAATTGACAAAACACGTTTTCCTTTGCCACACTCACATATTAATTCCAGAAATTATGAATTTTGGAATCTAGCAATAATTTGACATCCGAGATCCAATAAAAGTAGTTTCGTCGATAACGGAGGTCGTTTGCAAAATATCTCTTTTTAAGGGCTATATTTATTCCATAGCGACTATTCTGAATATTCAACTGGCCATAACTTTTTATTCCCGCTATGAAATTTCAATTTTTCAGATCCGTTAGAAAGATATAGATTAATAGATTTAAATATTTCTTGTTTCGCCAAAATCCGATATCTTTTAAATCCTGTACATTCAGTCAAAATTTGAAACCGGATTTTTAAAACTACCGCGCTATTTTCAATTCCTTTTATAATTAAAATTAAATATATATTTTCTAAACTCGATTTAAATAAATTTATACGTTCCACTTCTGTTCAAAATAAATTTCTACTCGTAATTATTTAAAATAAATCATTTTAAATATTCAAAATTCATTGAAATTACCAAATTAAAAAATTTAAATTGGTTCTGATTTTCCGGGTTATTACACCCAAGACGAGGTAATAAGTGGTGATTGTCCAGACGTACTTGGAGATCGACCGGATATGCAAGGACCTCTCTCCTGTATTGGACATGCGGGACGAGGAAAAAGGTGCCTCCAGTTTCGTTCAAACCCAGAATGAACTTGTAAATGGACGGTGTGTCCGACATTGGATTTTATTCTGTGTTGATTGATCTCTGTTAAATACATATCTGTTTGGCGGCGGAGAATTTATTCTCTTGCTTAATGCCCTTCTTTGAGACGTACGAGCTCTGAGGTTATATATCGATAGATATCAGTCGCATTACATGAATTGCCTGTGTGGCATGCTGAGATGCAAACGATCAAGGCTTCTGATGAAAAGCAGAGTCTTGTCGTTGATGATCAAAGAACGACTTTAATATAGCATAGCTTTGTGTATAGCGTCAATTCGCGAGCCTCACACCTCAGTATGAGTTAAAAACGGGATAAGGGAACCCAAGGAGGACATGACTTTTCTTTCTAGCTATGGGTGGTGTCTGGGTTTTGCAAGCCCAGACATTTATATTATTTGTAGTGTCCCGAAATTTCGGTACCATTTGAGCTGACCAAATAACACAAGTCAAACCCAAATTGCACTGGAAACCAGAAAACTAATAGAAAGAAAACAGAGGGTGAGAATAGATAAGATAGAAACTTAGAATAAAAGAAGAATAAGAACATACAACATTAGAGTAACACGAATCTCATAGCGGAACGAACAACATATAACAGATAACATATCCTTGAAATAAAATCAGTATAAGTGTACAGTAACATCATCAGAGTACAACACTTACAACACAGCGGAAATAACAATAGCTTTAAAATCCTAAAGCCTCCTGCTCCAAGCTCTCCAAGTATATCTGTAAAATCCTGACTACTTGACTGCCCGTACAAAATTAGGCACCCAAGAGTTAAGGGAAAACAAAACAAAATAAACTCTGGGTCAATCGTGGGACTCGTATGTGTAAAACAATTTAAAAAAGTTTGAGAAATAAAACGATATCTCATAAGACCATGCCGTAAAATGGAACGGGTTTTTCCCTTATGAGAATCCAAAATAATCTTTATATCAAAATTCTTTTGATATTATAATAGTGTCTGTCAATCACAATATAATAATCATCTAGCAGAAACGCTTCGATCTCACGTTCTACATACATAGTATACAATTAAAATCGCAAGCACTTATTGGATAATGGATTTCCAACTATGACAAGGTATGGAACCACCTTCCGATAGTGTATGCCTAGAGAGGAATACACTGGGTTCAACAAGAACATCTTGCAACTCGGCCACACATGACCGACCACTCATTTCGCTTGAGTGTATCAAATATATATCACCAACTGTTGGGATCAGCAACCGTTTCCCGAATGGGACAACATCGAATAGATTAAAGAATGAAATGAATATCTCTAGATAGGTGATAATACACCCTAATGGAAGCAACCCACATAGCCATGCTGCCTGCCTGATTTTTGTCATTTCCTAGTTGTGAGGCTAGAGGCCACACTTATCTCTGACAGATCGCACAATTTTTCACTTTGAATGTCACATCGTCGTACCCGCCAAATCACAAATTGATTTCCCCAAAAATACAACGGGTATACAACTAAGAGAAACGAATTCCTCCGCCACCATATGTATATACATTTGAGGAGATCAACTTACGCGATCTATTAAATATACTCTGTCAGACATTCTTCCATACAGGTCGTCCTGGGACTGGACAAACTGAAGGCACTATTCTGTAAATCCATCTTAGGCAATACCTAGGATTTGACAGAACGACCCTTGCACAAACTCCGTCTTCAATTATCTTCATCATATTTGATCGCAACGCTAATGCCCATACGGACTGGTTTTCAGATAATGAACCTGATCCCGGTCTCTCCGTATTGACGACGGAAAAATGGTCAAAAAAACTTCGATAGTCGGTGAGTTAACTATCAAACAAAAACACGTGTGCAAACAACGATATTATTTCCAGATGGAAATTCTATCGATCAATCATCAATCATCATTTATCTCTTAAATTAATTTATCATTAATTTATTCATTCTCCATTTCCTGTTTCCATATATATATATAATTAGAAATTCAATCTTTCTAAATTTAGAAAATATACAATATTAATCATTGGAGAACATTTCCATATTTACTTCCCTTTCTTATTTTCTATATTAGAAAACATTTCTGATTCTTATTTGGAAAACATTTCCAAATCTCTTTCATTGGATTTAAACAGATATTTAAATAAAACATCGCTATGCCAACTCAAACCATTGCACTCATTAACTAAATTTACTTAACCAACCTTCATTTTCGAACCTGAACCATTCCTTGGTTACAAACGAAGTCAACTAGTTGGGGTATAAATACCTCTCAGACCTTAACTGAACAACATTTCTAACCTCGAAATAGACAAAGTTCACCTTCTAAATCTTTAACAAACTTCCTTACGTAACTCTCGGATTCAGTTTACGAATCTAATTCTTTTATGAAAAACATTGGTTATAACGATAACGCTATATTCCCTACTTCTAAAATTCCTAACTTCAAATATAACTTTTATTTATTAATTTGGATAAATACACAAATAACAAATTTATTAATAAACAAATAAATCTTGATTAAAAACAGAAAGTGAATAGTACTTTCCCGAAATCGATATAATTGAATTTCAATGTATAACTCTCCTTCGAATAATCTCTATTCGATAACACTTTTTCGAATAAACTATATTCGATTAACTCCTTTTCGAATAACTCTATTCGATTAACTCCTTTTCGAATAACTCTATTCGATTAACTCTTTTTCGAATAACTTTATTCGATTAACTCATTTCGAATTAACTTTATTCGATTAACTCCTTTCGAATAAAATTTATTCAATTAACTCCTTTCGAGTCAACTATATTCGATGACTCTAACTCGATTAGCTCTTATTCGATTAACTCTATTTGAAAACCCTAATTCAATTTAACTCTAATCGATTAACTCTAATTCGATTAACTCTAATTTGAATAACTCTAATCAATTAACTCAATTTGAAAACTCTAATCGATTAACTCAATTTGAATAACTCTAATCGGTTAACTCAATTTGAATAACTCTAATCGATTAACTCAATTTGAATAACTCTAATCGATTAACTCAATTTGAATAACTCTTATCGGTTAACTCAATTTGAATAACTCTAATCGATTAACTCTAATTCGATTAAATCTAATTTGAATAACTCTAATTGATTTAACTCTAATCGATTAACTCTAATTTGAATAACTCTAATCGATTAACTCTAATCAATTAATTTCATTCAAATAACTAACATTTGATTAACTCTATTTGAATAACTAATATTCGACTAACTCTCTTCGAATTACTAATATTCGATTAACTCCAATTTAAATTCCTATTTCGAAACTAGATCACGTTATAAATGTTTTAATTTATAAATATTTATTTTAATCCATTATTCACATCGAATGTGAAAATTATTTCTTATATTTAATCAATTAGTTTGATTTTGCATTTTTAAATAAATCCCATTTCCAAATTCTATTTATAGAATTAATTATACGAATTCTCCTTTTTATTTCTAACACTTAAATCTCATTTAATGCGCTTTTATAACTCTATTTATTTCATAAATATATATTTCCATTTGTGATCTATTTATTTTCTAAATAAATATTTCCATTTATAATATATTTGTAAATGGTTTTACAAATATTTCCTTTTCAATTCTATTTGTAAATGTTTGTAAAATATTTCCTTTTCAATTCTATTTGTAAATGTTTGTAAAATATTTCCTTTTCAATTCTATTTGTAAATGTTTGTAAAATATTTCCTTTTCAATTCTATTTGTAAATGTTTGTAAAATATTTCCTTTTCAATTCTATTTGTAAATGTTTGTAAAATATTTCCTTTTCAATTCTATTTGTAAATATTTTACAAATATTTTCTTTTCAATTCAATTTTAAATGTTTTACAAATATTTTCTTTTCAATTCTATTTGTAAATGTTTTACAAATATTTCCTTTTCAATTCTATTTGTAAATGTTTAACAAATATTTCCTTTTCAATTCTATTCGTAAATTTTAACAAATATTTCCTTTTCAATTCTATTTCTAAATGTTTTACAAATATTTCCTTTTCAGTTCTATTTGTAAATGTTTTACAAATATTTCCTTTTATATAAAACCCTTTGATTTTATATAAATATGTTAATCTATTTATTTTCTAAATAAATATTTCCATTTATAATCTATTTGTAAATGGTTTTACAAATAATTCCTTTTCAATTGTATTTGTAAATGTTTGTAAAATATTTCCTTTTCAATTCTATTTGTAAATATTTTACAAATATTTCCTTTTCAATTCTATTTGTAAATGTTTGTAAAATATTTCCTTTTCAATTATATTTGTAAATATTTTACAAATGTTTTCTTTTCAATTCTATTTGTATATGTTTTACAAATATTTCCTTTTCAATTCTATTTGTATATGTTTTACAAATATTTCCTTTTCAATTCTATTCGTAAATGTTTTACAAATATTTCCTTTTCAATTCTATTTGTAAATATTTTACAAATATTTCCTTTTCAATTATATTTGCAAATGTTTTACAAATATTTCTTTTTCAATTCTATTTGTAAATGTTTTACAAATATTTCCTTTTATAAAATCCTTTGATTTTATATAAATATGTTATTTTCAAAATACACTTCGAAAATTCCCTTTTTAAATTCCAGTATTACTTATGGTATTTAAAATAATGTATAACTGTGATCAATATCATCCAAACACACATGATCAACAATGGATTATATATCATATTATATATCACAATATATGAAACAAACAGTATTATAATATTAAGGAATCCAGTTGGATTCCTCCAACCTGTTTCCCTGCATCCACAGATGTTAAACAATATAATTAACATCAACTTCATTTCCATATGAAATATTCTGATAACAGAATCAATATAAAATTAACGATTTATATATATAGATATATAACTATATCTATATTTTCAACCAATCAATCAGCAATTCAATCAGACAATCAACACACAGAAATCAATCATCATTTATCAGTTCTAAATATACATTATAAAAATATGAACTGGTAGAGTTGGTGAGTTTTACTCACATTGGACGATCATCGTTAAATAACGATAATTGTCGTTGATTTGATTCTGGCAATTTATTTCACTATAAATTGTAACGAGCTCCAATTCACTTCCAGTCTGTTCCATTACGTAGCCCTCGTCCATATGATCCCAATGGATCCGACCCTTCGAAATTCTGATACCATATGAGTGAAATATTGTAATTACAAGCTTATACCACTATTTGAATAGTTTAAAATTAAATACTTTAGTTATTGGGCTTTACCCAATTAGCCCCTGGCCCAAAAGAATTAAAACCGCACCCATAAACTGTTTCTTTCTCGATGACTTCAAAACCGAACAGTATCATGGCCATTGCGCCTTCTTTAAACTCCATTCCACCTTCCATTCCTTCATGAATCTGCAAATCGATTTCACCAATATTCATCTCCTCCACTTCACTTCCTCCTCCACTCGACCTGATTCAACTCAAGATGTTCATCTGCAAATGCGTTGAACAACTTCAAAGGCCACAACAGTACAAGGTGCGAACAAGTAAATCGCGCAAACCCTCAGAACCTTGCCAATAGATGCCAAATCACCTCGCCAATCTCAAAACATTATCCGCTTCATGATTCGAAGCTTAAACTCACGATTACCCCTAACCCTAGCTGTCGCTGGTAACGTCGGGTTCCAGAAAATACCATCACACCTTTTCAAATTGGTATGAAATCGAAGATAACGAGATGAGGATCGCGAATATACACATTTGAGGATTTATAGAATTTTATTGGATTTGAAACTGATTTTTTTAAAGATCAATGAGCTTACTTTTATAAGAAGAGGTGGGGCGGATTTTTCAGTTGGCTAGTGGAGGAATTTGTTTAGGGTTAGAAGAGTTGGTGCGTATTTATAGAGAATTTTTAAATATTTTTATATTGATTATTTTATTTTATTTTAAGCAATCGCTATGTGTATTTGTTGAATAAAAATTCCTATAATCACATACGATACCAAAAAAATCATGAAAATGGGCATACAACTAGAGTTTGACATTACAGACCCAACGGAAATGGTTTCGTCGAATTCCGACTCTGTTTGCTCACAAAGCATATTTTTTACCGTCAAAATACTGACTGTTTTTCACATTAAATATCGGTACTGCCACATACTGACTCTAAAAATCACGAAACTTGAAATCTAACAATAATTTAATATTATGGATCCAATAAATTTAGTTTCGTCGAAAACGGAGTTCATTTGCAAAACTGTCTATTTTTAAAGCTCTAAATAAACCTTTTTAAATATTTATATATTCAAAAATAATTAAATTAAATATAAATAAATTTATATTATCGTATATATTCACATAGAATATCATACAACTCCAGAATAAATATATGTGGAGTTATAACTCGATATTTCAAATCCGGGTCAAATCGATAATCAATTAAAAATTGAAATCCTTTTATAAATCATTTTAAATTATAAAGGAATTCCATAACGACTATTTGAATATTTGATTTGGACTTAAATAAAAATCTACACGAAGAAATCCTGAATTTTCTCTTTCATTATAAAAATATACTTCACTAGCTCCGAACGTTTCTTGTTTCAGAGAAATCCGGCTTAAAATGGACACTTTGTATTCAGTTGAAGTTCGAATCGCCAAATTACGAACTACCGCGCCATTTCAAGCTCGATTATAATTAAAATATAATTATACGTTCAAACTGTCGTTATTTAAATATATTCAATAATATAATTCAATTTTAAATTGAATTATTTATTTTGAATTGCCCAATTCACACCATATTGCTAATTCTGATTATTTCAGAATTAAATATATTATTCTATTATTTAATTTAATTAAATATTCACTATTATTTAATTAAGAAATCTTGTTAATCTCTAAATCCATATTTTAAATAATTAAATAAATAAATTATTATCTGTAAAAATATGGGTCGTTACATTCTTCCCCCGTTAAAATAATTTCGCCCTCGAAATTGCTAAGGTAGAAAATGAACTCTATTAACTGGGAAAATTTATTTGTTTACCTCTTAGCTTTGGTTTCAACTGAACCAGTATATCTTGATTAAAATATTAATACATTTTGATAAACTAAAATTTTCAAAAATTCTGAAAATTTTCTAACACCTTAAATTTTCGAAAAATTTCGCCAGCACCTCCTTTGTATTGGTCAATTGGTACAACTACAACTCTCCTCTCTAGGTCTTCTCTAATCCAAAAGAAAATCAAACAGCCAAGCGACTTACCAATTCGGCTCATCAAAATCTCAAACCCATATATAAATATAAATTGATACCTTTTTGTCGGGCATATCATTATATCCTTTGCATCTGTTACTAATTCAGCATATACCAATGTTATCCAATCAAACTCCAATCAGTTTTATCCTCGAACCCGAACATTCAGTTATATCTAAATCGAATTTCATTTCAAACTTGAGTTCCATTCTCGATTCCAAACTCTTAACTCACCAATCCAAAACCATTTCAGATTCCTATATTGCAATCCAATTCATTCGATATTTCTATTTCAATTCAGTTTCCATTTAACCGACTTTAATTCAATTTCAAGTTCTATTTGCTTTCCCAAATTTCAGTTCAATTTGGTTTTATTCAAACAATCTCTACTGGGAGTTTTAAACAGCTTTGCCTTTCTTAAAAATCAATTATTCTTTTCCGGGATTCCAAACAAAAATATTTGGTAGTAATCCGTCACTTAGAACTCGAAAATGAACACTGATGATGCTACAGTCATTAACAGAATTATTTTCCAGTGAATTAAGTGAGTTCAATACTATATCACTTTTCAAACCATTTCTTAATCGTTTCTATTTTGAAATCTTTTCAAAATACCATTCACCATGCTTGTAAAACAATTTAAAATCTCCCAGGATTTTAAAATTCTCTTATATTTAATCCAAATCCAATTACAAACACTTTTACAAATTTCCAGTGTTTTAATTTCATTTCCGATTTAAATTCAGATTTAATTCATTTCGTAACACTTATACGAAATTTATATGGTTATATATATAACCCTTCTTAATTATACGATTGTAATAACAACCAACACGTCCAATATACTATACTAATTCCAATATAAATCCTTTATATCAAAATATACTTTGGGTAAAATTATTATGTTTTACCCTCTTTTCAAAACATACTGTAACAACCCGTATTTTTCTGGTAATTATTTAATTTATTTTATTATTTAAAATATCGATTTGAACTTAAAACTCAAACCGTAGTAATTCACTGACCATTCTGTTTTACTGGTAATTTAAAAAAAAAAAGAGTAAAACGGTAGAGTTGGTTATGGTATTTTAATCGGAATTCGGATTCACGAAATATAATAGAGTCACTTTCATTGCATCATTTTCAAAATCTGGCTCAAATCCTATTATCTTCGCATGGAAGCTCAACAGAATCTAAAGTCAAACTAGTCTTCGCATAGATCGTTCATGCTCTAGCATTTCAGCATCAAATCTTCGTGATATCTACGCCTTTCCAAAGTTTTTGAGTAGATAGAAAATAGAAAGAAAAGAGAAAAATCAATTAAGTATCTTGTCACCACAAATTTTGACTAATGCTTCTGCAGAGATGCGGGATACTTCAACAATGTGGCGACCATATAATTTGCTTGGCCATAGAGAAATACAAGGAGTTTCATATAACTGGTTTTCTTTTCTTCTTCCACCATTTAAAACTGTTTCCTACATGTCTCAAAATTTCAGAAGTTTGACAGAAGGAAATCTGCCAAATCTCATCCAATCTCTTTAGGTTGTTACGCTGCCACTGTTCAAAGTATGGGCACATGTTACTAAAGCTTAAAAAAAACAGAAGGGAGGGGTTGGTGTTGTCCATTCGAAACAGACGTGTAAACACTGCTGGTAAATCTGAGACAAAACTGCACAAAATTTTATCTACTTTCAAGCCCCATACGTTCAGCACATGAGCTAGGCTTGTGCCTATCAAAATTTTCAGAGAATCTTATTCAAATAAAGTAAAATAAAAAGTATATCTCAGCGAAGGCAAAAATCAATCTTATGCATGTGTCTAATCCTGTACACATCCTTATCTACCGCCTGGCAACAATCTCATAACTTTGTTCAGGAACAGCTCAGCTGAAAGCAACACTTCGTTCATGTTAAAATATATGTATGTATCATTTTCGAAATCAAACCGTAGCTGTACCCTCACCAAAATCAAAACGCAAAGCTGGCTAAATCTCAAGCAAATCGGATATAAGGATTCCATGTGCGAAAGGCAGATATTTCGGCTGTTCTTATTAAATATATATACAATAAACAAATAAACAAAAGAAATCTTGCAGTGCTACACTTTCAACATTCATTTATAGCCCAGTACATTCAAAGGATGCGGCTACTATTTGTCACATTCTAACAACGAAGTCTTCCTATACCCTACCCAATCCTAGCCTCTCGTTTCAAAATCTCACCAATGCTGCCTTCAAATCTGAGCACATGTTCTCTGCAACATTGTATACTTGGTCAGTTGATTCAGCTTTTGACATTTTATAATATAATATAAACATATATATATACAGCTGTTCCGTGGCAGCCAAGTTTCGCCATCTATAAAAAGGCACTGCTGCTTGTTCTTTCAGCAATTAAAAACTTTCGAAACAGAGGTCCTTCTATACTAATATAAATAAAAAAAAGTCTCTGCGGAATCTAATAAAATCTTGCCAACACATTTATATAGGGGCATGTTGCTTTCCTTGTAGTCAAAAGTTGCGTACTGGCATGTGTTGTATTTGGCCAGAGAAAAGGGGGGAGGACAAGAGTAGAGGGTAGTGGTCTGAAGGTGAAATGGTGAAGGGGACGTGCGAGCTCCATGGCGATGGAGAAGAGAACCTGGATGCTATCGGGAAAGAGGATCCGTGTGCGTATTGTAGAGGACACTTAAAACATGGGCATGGCAATGGTATTGGCGGAAGACCCCATGCAGTCAAGAGTAGGAGTGGAGTGATCTGGTCGGAACACGCAGGCTGGAGGGTGCATACAAGTTGCAGATGGGAGGGGTGCACTCACTGTCAGCAATGGCAACTAAGTTTCGGTGGTCGGGACTGGTAGTGGAGTTTCATGGTGAAGCACGGTGGGTCAGGTGTTGGGTGGTTCATCCAGGTGGCGAAGTGGCATCTAAGGGGTGGATGGCGTTCGAATAGACAGAGGAGTAGTTGGGTTGAAGAGAACAGCATGGTATTCTTTTGACGACAAGGAAAACATTGTGGTCGGTTATACGTGAGAAGATGGAGTGTGCGGCATGAAGTAATTAGGCTATAGGCTGATGACGTGTAAGAATATAGCAGGTAAATGAAACAAATTTAAAATGTGCCCAACCCTTTTAATTTGCCGAACCATGTTTAAAAACGTGAGTCGATTATAAATTTATAACGTGATTTAAGTTTAATCATGAAAAATCAGAATATTTACCTTAGTATATATATACTGAATTAAAACCAATAAACATGATTAGGAAAATAACCCATAATTAAAGCCTTTACTTATCTAATTTAGATATTGTATAACTAATAATGATCGTAATCTGTTTGTACGTTGTTAGAATTGGACCAAACTGAACTCGCTGGGATCGTGGCGACGAGCACCATGCTGTTGAGCAGAAATGGTTGGGAACAAAAGCTGTTGGATTTTTGTATAATTTCAACGCTCGTCTGAAATTATATAAGCGGCGCGACTACCGTCAACTGAAAAATGGTGAGTTAATTCTCACACTTTTCTGGACTGCTCTAATGTGATAAATCCACATAATTAAAATACCATTGAAAGTATATTGGTTGATTGGCTGCATTGGTTGCTTATGGTTGATTTGATGTTTATTGTTAATTAGATTATCGTCGTTAATTTATTTAAAAATCATATGCTATCATGTATAACAATCTTTGATGCAGGGAAGGACAGGTTGGAGGGATCCGACCGGGTTCCTCAAAATTACCATGTGTGTTGTTTATTTTTATACTGTTTACACATGAACTGATTAAACCCCAAATTGATATCAAAACCTGTTGACTGTTGATGGTTGAATGGATGTGATCGTTGATGTGATTTTTAATCAGTCGACTGTATTGATTAGGCGATTGGCAGTGAGGGCCTAAAATCTATCATTTTCAAGAAATCGTTTTGCCGTCAGGCGAATTGATATAGTTTTAAGTTATAAATTTTATTTTTGTAACTGAATTAAAGTGTTGATTGGCATTTAAAAGACTTGAAAATTTCTTTTAAAAGAAATATAAGTTATGAATAGATTAGTATGAAAAGGATTTGAATTTACTTCAAATCGTATAAACAAGATTTGTAAATATGGTTGTAAATTAAGGCGTACATTTCAATCAGAGTTTTGCTCAATTAAGAAAAAGGAATTAACATGAAAAGCGGGTTTTCAAATGAAGGGGAAATGGTTTGTAAAACCAAGATAAATGGGAATGAGAATAATATATTGGATTATTGAGATGGTTTGATGTTGGTTTTAAATTACAAGCTTTTATCTATCTTGATATAAGAACGCTGTCGATCAAGGTCTGAGAGGTAATTAGAATACCCCAACTTGAACGGCTCTACTATTATCGAGAGATAGTATTTGTTTGTAATGGATGGAAAAGTGGTTTCGAGTTATTCGCATAATCCAACATTTTATTTAAATAACCTTTTTAAAGGGATTTAACTATGCTAGTTTTAGTTTAGAGAAAATATGTCTACTTTTATATCCTGTACATTAGGATTTGACTTCTTTCCTTAAACGGAATTTAGTTATGAATTTGAATAGTATAGAAAGGATTTGAAGTTCAATTCAAAGCATATAAACAAGTATGAAAGGTTTTTTTTTAACCAATTCGATGATTTTAAAATATAAGCATACACTTGAAGGCTGAATTAAGTGAAATAATTTAATCGTGAATAAGAAAGGGATTTTGGTAATTAAATACTTGTCGTTGATTAAATGGAAATATAACGATATGAAAATGATAAAGAAAAAGGGAAAGTGGATTTATATAACTATAACCATGATTTCAAATCAAAGAGAAATTAAAAAGAGTTTTGAGGTAATTATACGATGTTAACGACCAAAGGGAATAGAAGATGATTTATAAGATATGACGCTATTTCCAAACAAAGGAAGTAGGAACAGAAGTCGATAAAAAGAGTGTTGAATAATATTTTCGAACAACAAAGACAAAAGGGTTTGATAGGATAAAATCTATGGGATTGATTACGAGAATCGATGAAATGGGGATAATGAAATATTTTAAATAAAGGACCCGAGCTTCCAATCTTCATAGATACACTGACGTGATTTGATAGTTAAAACACCGACTATCAAAGTATGGCCTTTTATCGATTGTTGGTACGGAAAGACCGGGATCGAATTTATATTCGAAAACCATTCCGACCAGCAAATACGTAACGTTAAAGATATCAGAAGATGGTCGAGGTGGAGCATTGAAGACCGTTGATCTTCGTGAGCGGAAGAACTACTCGTTAAATTTCTCTGGCTAGCTACCAGAGTTATGATGACTTGTGATTCTGTCGTGAATGAAATCTTCGGGTTGCAAGGACTTCTCGCTACTGATCTACAGGGTGATACCTAGGATGCGGTAGGAGAGTGCCTTCGGTTCATCCTATTCCTGGATGACTTGTATGGATGAATGTCTGACAGAGTATTTCCAGAAAGGTCACGTACATTGATTTCTTCGGCTGTACCAAGAGTGGAAGCAGAGAACGAAACTTCTTTAGCTAACACATAATGTATTGTTGTAGACGTCAATTAGTGATTATTGATGGATCTGACAATGTGGCATTCGAAGTGAATCTGATGTGAGGATAAAGCGTAGCCTCAAGCCTCATCAACAGGGAAATGACAAAAATCGGGCAGGCATCATGGCTATGTGGGTCGCTCCCATTAGGGTGTATAATCACTTATCTAGAGAAATTCCTTTTGCTTCTTTAATCTATCGATGATGTCCCTATTCGGGAAATGGTGGTTTGAGCCCAACCGTTGGTGATATACATTCGATACACTCAAGCGAAATGAGTGGTCGGTCATGTGTGGGTCGGGTTGCAAGACGTTCTTGTTGAACCCGGTGTATTTGCCTCTAGAGATACACGATCGGCAGGTGGTCCTATACCTTGTCATAGTTGGAATCCAATCTCCAATAAGCGCCCACGATTTTGATTGTATACTATATATGTAGAGCGTGAGATGCAAGCGTTCTGCTAGATTATTATTTATTTGTGGTTTGATAGACATTATTATAATATCAGAAAAGATATCGATTTCAAAAATGTTTTGGGTTATAGTAAGGTAAAAACCGTCCGTGTTTATGTGTGGGCTGGTCTTACTATTATCCTTTTATTTCAAAAAGGATTTTCCAAAGTTAAACAAGTTGTGTGTTCTGTGAATTTATCACTGAAAGTATTCCAGATTGACCCGGTGAATTTTGTTTTAAATCAAATGTGCTTGGGTCAGACCGAGTATATTTACAGGTTATGTTTCGCTGGGAATTCCAGGAGCTGGAAGCAGGAGGCTTCGCCGTTAGCTATATAAGTGTATTTCCGCTGTGATTGATGTATGTTGTACTCTGATAAATGGTATGTGTATATACAGTTTCTTTTATAAAGAGATTTGTTATATTATATTTATTCGTTCCGTTGTGAGATTCTGATGTGCTCTTCTTCTTTCTTCTATTCTAAATTTCTTTCTTTCTATTTCTCATCCTCTAACTTCTTTCTATTAACAGTCTGGGGTTCAATACTTGGATTTTTGACAAGTAATACGTGGTTATGTATTATTGTTGAAAATTCGAGCGTCGGGTTTTCCGGGCTATTACACATACTGTGTCGGTCCATCATATTCAAGTGTTTCAAAACTCCTACCGATACAGTGGATCAAACTGATCGACCAGAACTCATAAACAACTCAACCAACAAATCTCCACAATATAAAACCATTTTATATTAAATAACAAACACATTCACTCGTATATATACATTCAAACTCAATCTAGGGTGTTGCTAACCCCATCTCTACTGAGTCACGGCACAGAGCCAAGGTAATTACTTAACCTTCAGCTCTGATACCAATTGTAGTGTCCCGAATTTCCGGTACCATTTCAGCTGACCAAATAACACAAGTCCAAACCAAATTGCACTGGAAACCATAAAACTAATAGAAAGAAAACAGAGGGTAAGAATATATAAGGTAGAAACTTAGAATAGAAGAAGAAGAAGAAGAACATACAACATCAGAGTAACACGAATATCACAGCGGAACAAACAACATATAATAGATAACATATCCTTGAAATAAAATCAGTATATGTGTACAGTAACATTATCAGAGTACAACACTTACAACACAGCGGAAATAACAATAGCTATAAAATCCTGAAGCCTCCTGCTTCAAGCTCTCCAAGTATATCTGTAAAATCCTGACTACTTGACTGCCCGTACAAAATTGGGCATCCAAGAGTTTAGGGAAAACAAAACAAAATAAACTCTAGGTCAGTAATGGGACTGGTGTGAGTAAAACAATTTAAAACAGTTTGAGCAATTAAACGATATCTCATAAGACCACGCTGTATAACGGAACGGGTTTTTCCCTTATGAGAATCCAAAATAATTTTTGTATCAAAATTCTTTTGATATTATAATAGTGTGTATCGACCACAATATAAAAATCATCTAGCAGAAATGCTTTCATCTCACGTTCTACATGCATAGTATACAATCAAAATCACAAGCACTTATTGGATAATGGATTTCCGACTATGACAAGGTATGGAACCACCTTCCGATAGTGTATCTCTAGAGAGGAATACACTGGGTTTAACAAGAACATATTGCAACCCGGCCACACATGACCGACCGCTCATTTCGCTTGAGTGTATCGAATGTATATCACCAACGGTTGGGATCAGCAACCGTTTCCCGAATGGGACAGCATCGAATAGATTAAAGAATGAAATGAATATCTCTAGATAGATGATAATACACCCTAATGGAAGCAACCCACATAGCAGTGCTGCCTTCCCAATTTTTGTCATTACCCGATTATGTGGCTAGAGGCCACGCTTATCTCTGACAGATCACACAATTATTCACTTTGAATGTCACATCGTCATACCCGCAAAATCACAAATTGATTTCCCCAAAAATACAATGGGTATACAGCTAAGAGAAATGAATTCCTCCGCCACCAAACGTATATATGTTGGAAGAGATCAACTTACGTGTTCTATTAAATATACTCTGTCAGACATTCTTCCATACAGGTCGTCCTGGGACTGGACAAACCGAAGGCACTATTCTGTAAACCCATCTTAGGCAATACCTAGGATTTGACAGAACGACCCTTGCACAAACTCCATCTTCAATTATCTTCATCATATTTGATCGCAACGCTAATGCCCATACGGAGTGGATTTCAGATATGAATTTGATCCTGGTCTCTCCGTATTGACGACGGAAAAATAGTCAAAAAAACTTCGATAGTTGGTGAGTTAACTATCAAAGAAAAACACGTGTGCAAACAACAACATTATTTCTAGATGGAAATTCTATCGATCAATCATCAATCATCATTTATCTCTTAAATTAATTTATCATTAATTTATTCATTCTCCATTTCCTGTTTCCATATATATACAGAAATTCTATTTTTCTAAATTTAGAAAATATACGATATTAATCATTGGAGAACATTTCCATATTTACTTCCCTTTCTTATTTTCTATATTAGAAAACATTTTTTATTCTTATTTCGAAAACATTTCCAAAACTCTTTCATTGGATTTAAACAGATATTTAAATAAAACATCGCTATGCCAACTCAAACCATTACACTTATTAACTAAATTTACTTGACCAACCTTCATTATCGAACCTTAACCATTCCTTAGTTACAAACGAAGTCAATCAAGTTGGGGTATAACTACCTCTGAAACCTTAACTGAACAACATTTCTAACTTCAAAATAGACAAAGTTCACCTTCTAAATCTTTAACAAACTTCCTTACGTAACTTTGGATTCAGTTTACAAATCTAATTTTTTTATGACATTGGTTATAACAATAACGTTATAATCCCTACTTCTGAAATACCTAACTTCAAATATAACTTTTATTTATTAATTTGGATAAATACACAAATAACAAATTTATTAATAAACAAATAAATCTTTATTAAAAATGGAAACTAAATAGTACTTTCCCGAAATCGATATAATCGAATTTCAATGTATAACTCTCCTTCGAATAATCTTGTAACAAAAAGGATTTCGCCCGGACTTAATCGATCGCTGAACCGACCCAGATCGATCAAAACCCAGATTGTATTGACGGATCGGAACGCAAACAGAAGAACATTTCATTGCTTATTACAACAATTTACATCAGAGTACAAGAATTTACAGATTATACATAAATAAACAATATACATCAGAAAAATATCAGAGATTTACAAATTACAATGCAGCGGAAAATAATACAAAAACACAACGGAAAAGAATACACTGATACAGAGTTTTCCGAGTATAGTTCCAGCTGTAAACCAGGATCTTGTGAATATAAATCTGCAAAACCAAATCTACTAGCTGCCCGTGCGGAAAATAGGGGCACACAGAGTTTAGGTTAAAACAATAAACTCCAGGTCAGTCATGTGATTGGTGTGAGAACTAAAACAGTTATTATTCTTTATTTCTAAAGTTGGGTAAATCAAGGGACCACGCCGTATAACACGGAACGGGCTTTTACCCTAAGAATACCAGTGCATAAAACAAACAGCGCAATGCTAAATAAAGAACAATGAAGCTATTATAAGACCCAGGCCCCAGCACACAATGCAACACAAACCAGAGGATAGGGTTTATCTTATAATAGCCAAAACATGCTTGATACGTTTAAAACAAATTATTTGATATTACTATAAGTGTATAGTGTCAAAACAACTTCAAATATAAATGTATCAATCCTAGACGGCATTAGCATCCCATGCCACTATGTCGCCAATACTAGGCTCTGCAATTTAAAACCGAAATGTCAGGTATTGGAAGTTGGATTTTCGGTTGTGAACCGAGGCTAGGGATCGTCCTCACCGTTTCAAGACAATCTAGCCTACCATGTCTCAGAACCCAGACTCAGGTAGGCCCTTGGATCGTCAGGGCCGGTCCACCAATGTGGATTAAAATGCCTGAACACTGCGTTCTCCCGCCTTATGGGGCGAAAATGAGCCAAATGACTCCATCGGACCCGGATCGTCCGATCTAACCGAGGCGCCTCAAAATCGATCATCCACATAAGTAATGCCAGCCAGTTCAAGCACTGACACCACTTCTAGTTAGAAGAAAACGCAGGTCCTCCCTGAAGCCCTCTCCCATTTCTGGTTCACACCGGGGTGTGAGGCTCGGGAATCAACGCTATACACAAAGCTACGCCATGCAGGCCGTGCTTTGATCATCAACCACAAGACTTTGCTTTTCAACAGAAGCCTTGATCTTTTGCATCTCAGCATGCCACGTTGTCAATCCAACGTCAGACACACATCCATTTTCAAGTACGCTCTGGGTCTGAACGAAACCGGAGGCACCACATACCTCGCACATCCATCGATCTCCAGGCACGTCCGGACGATCACCAATTATTCCTTCGTCCTGGGTGTACAGCCCAATCGAGACATCAGGAATCATCCAAACGACGTGATAACCTCTGGTCTTCAACCACTGTCTTCACCTTCGACTTATCGTCGAATCAGTTATTCAGAATGGGATAAACCCGGTCTTTCCAAATAACTCGCGTATATTTTATAAACAAGTGTTACACAAACACAACATACGCCTCATTCCAACTCAGAATATTCTTTTATTCAAATATTCTTTTCAAAGTTTAGAAACTAATCTTATCTTTAACTGGGTTAAAGAACTAATGTCATTTAAAACACGGTTCACGATAAACCCACAAATCAATTTCAGTTTAATTCCGATTAGATGTTTATTTAATTGGTATACTCCATTAAATCTATATAAAAATATTTAATCTTTTCCCACTGGGTTTAAGAACAGTGTTACTGAAGACACAGTCCACGACAAACCCAAAATCCCATTTGGTATTAAATACAAGGCTTTGAATAGAAAATATATCGGCTTATATTCAATATCAAATTCTGAAATCAACAAATATCGTATTGGAGTAACGATATATATATATATATATATATATATATATATATATATATCTTCCAAATTCCTCCACAATATCTGTATCATCACGGAATCCTATATCGAAATATTCCAAAGATAATTTCGATCCAATTCCCCTCCAATTCACATACTGGAAATTCTGGTTATTTCTAAAACCATTTCAAATCCATTTTATTTATTTAAAAATAAATAGATTTTAATTCTAGTTAATACTAGTTCATTTCGATAAAAATATATTTTTATCTTTTCAAATAAGGAGATTCTCATCCTAATTTCTTCTAAATCACTTATTTTGATTTTACACAAATTATCGATATTTTTAATAATTTTCTCAAGGCCCGTACAGTCGATTTCCACTAACGGCCATCGAATTGCATCCATAGCGACCTTTTCCAAATTTGATTCAGACATAATTCCAAATCCAACCGTTAGATTTCAAAACTCTTATATTCGTTGGAAAGCTCTTTCCGACACGAACCCAACGATTTTGGTTTTAGGAGAATCCGACGGTCGGATCTCCCGTAAAGTCCACGCGAAGTCAATGGTCGAAATTCACGAACTGCCGCGGCGCGGCGCTTTCTATTTAGGCCATTAAATATATATATATAATATATTATATATATTCCATTTTTTATAAATTTGTTTTAAAATCGATTCCAACTTCTTTTCCAATTCTAAGCCAAAATTGAATATTCTACAACATTATACTATAAATGATATTATTTTCAAAATATTTGATTTTGAAATAATTTCCTTTTCGATATTCGTTATAAAAACGAATAAAATCGATATAAATTTCGTTCGCATCAAAATGGTGCAAATCTAATCAACACGGCTTATTTTATTTCAAATATTTCTATTTCCAATATTCTATTTCAAATACTTTATTTCAAATATTCTATTTTCAAATATTCTATTTCAAATATTCTATTTCAAATATTCTATTTCAAATATTCTATTTCAAATATTTTTACTTCAAATATTCTATTTCAAATATTTTTACTTCAAATATTCTATTTCTAGTATTTTTCTAATTCAAATATTCTATTTCAAATATTTTTACTTCAACTATTCTATTTCAAATATTTTTCTATTTCAAATATTCTATTTCAAATATTTTTACTTCAAATATTCAATTTTTTTCCAAGTTTTAATGAGACCCAATCAAATACCATATACTTTTATTTATATGGATTCCATACAACACATGTACATAATCAACCAACATCCAAAGTGCACTACACAACTGCATAAGCATTAAATATAAATAATCAACGCTTACAACAGCTTGTCAACTAATCGATTGACATACAACTAAACCATTGGGATTAGTATACGTCAATTTCCATCCCAACACCTGTGTGGGGTTTCAAACAACAAAACACACATTTATTTGTGCAGTTGGGCGATGTGTAAAATATATCATCCCAATCAATGTCAGTCAAATATGTGTATATAAACAAACCGTCTGGTTTGAATACGGATATTTAATTTTAACTGACTAAATTTTTCTTACACTTTTTAGAAAATTTTGGCAGCACAACGGCGCTATACTAGAAATGGGATAAGGTCTGGCCTTATCCCTCGCCTTATAACGGCGCACGTCATATCCTAACCAATTTCGATTCTGTTTATTTATTTATCAAATCACGCAGAACATCCAAATAAATAAATAAATACTCAACAACCCCAATACCATTACAGCGCCATAATTGGCTATTCGTGGAGTAGGAAATCGGTGTGTTCCATACATCGCTTACAATAAAGGTGATTGTACGAATTCTAGTGTTGAACTCCATGTAATTCAAATAAAAATCTATACTAGAATTTCTATTTCTTTAAAGTGAGGAGTTCTCACCTTGGGGTTCCACTCCGCCATTCTTTCTTAGCAAAGAAGATGAACACCTTGTCGACTACAATCTTAAACGAATGGGATATCCTACACGATTGACTTTTATTAATAACATTCATAAGCTAAAAATCATAATATTAACTTATTAAAAATATTATCTCCTATATACGATAAAAATCGTATTTTCACATTTCTAAAAATCTAATCTTTTTGTTTATAAAAATCAAATCTTTTTCTAATCAAAGATCTAACTTTTTCATTATAAAAATCGTATTTTTATTGCTCCTTTGTATAAATAAAATTCATGTTTTTATTGCTACTTTGTATAAAAAAAATCGTATTTTTATTGCTACTTTGTATAAATAAAAATCGTATTTTTATTGCTCCTTTATATAAATAAAAATTGTATTTTTATTTCAAATCTATATATGTAAAAATTGTGTTTTTATTATAATGATAACCATATAAAGACCACTTCTTTATCATAATGAAAACATTACAAAAATCTTACCTTTTCCACATTAAAAATATCGACTTTCCTTTATATACAAATCTTAATTTTCTATAATTAAAAATCATATATTTTTCTAGATAAAAAATCTCTTCTTTTTCTTACAATATTTATATAAAAACCCCAATCTTTTTCTATTCAAAACCTCAACTTCTCGCATATAAAAACCTAATCTTACATGAATAAAAATCCAAACCTTTACCGATAAAAAAATCTCACCATTGCTTATCGAAGAGGGGGGTTGATTTCGCTGTTGGTCAGAGGTCAGGGGGGTCGTGGAGGTGGTAGCGCGACGCAGTGGGGTCGGGGTTGTGGCAGTGGACTTTGGCGTCGGTCTGGAGGGGGTTTTGGGCGCTGGTGGTTTGAATTGGGGAAGGGGAGAGGGCTGCGATGGAGAGGGGGAGTCGCGGCCGGTGGTGGATGGCCGGTGGTGCTGGGGTTCGGCAGAGGGAGGCTTGATTTGGGGATTGGGGCGCTGGGGTTCGTTGTGGTTTCGATTGGAGAGGAAGAGGTGGCGACAGAGCGGAGGGGTGGAGCGTCGGCCTCCGGCGTCGGGGCGAGGGGAGCGACAGCCCTGGTGGCAGCGGCTGCTTCTCTGTTCTCTCTCTTTTTTTTCTAATTTTTAAAAAAATGGGTTTCTATGGAAAGAGGAATGGAGAGGGAGGGGTTAAACGAGAAAAGGAGGTTTGACTTTCTTTCTTTTTATATATATTATTTAATTGTTTAACTCCATAAACGTTCTTTTTATTTTGAACTTGAAATCAAGCCCACCGACTGCCGTCCCTAGCTAATTACCCCCATTCCAAACACAATGGGATATGTATCGTAACCCAATTCGGCTGTTACGATCAGTTTTCATTAAAATTAAAATGTGAATCAACATATTAAATTTTAACACACATTTCAATTTACTGGGGTCACATACGGACTCTAAAAATTACAGAAAAATTATTCCTAGCTTCGTATTGACGATACGGTCCTAACAAAACTAATTTCATCAAATTTGGAGACCGTTTGAAAATGGTCATTTTCTGGTCGATCCAAATTGACAAAACACGTTTTCTTGTGCCACACTCACATATTAATCCCAAAAATAATGGATTTTGGAATTTGGCAATAATTTGACACCCAGATCCAAGAAAAGTGGTTTCGTCGAAAACGGAGGTCGTTTGCAAAATTTCTATTTTTAAGGGCTGTATTTTCTAACCGAAAACCCCCAGCCAATTGCCACAACTCCGAACCTCGAAATATATCGAAGGTTATACATTTCGGAGTCGCAAACGGCATTTTGAACTTTTTGGAAGTGATTTCGAGTCGAAATTCATCCGTATGCGAAATGTGACTTTTTGGGTCATATATTTAATTCCATAGCGACTATTCTGAATATTCAACAGGCCATAACTTTTTATTCCCGCTATGAAATTTCAATTTTTCAGATTCGTTAGAAATATATAATTCAACGGATTTAAATATTTCTTGTTTCGCCAAAATCCGATATATTTTGAATCCTGTACGTTAAGTCAAAGTTTGAATTTGAACTTTAAAACTACCGCGCCATTTTCAATTCCTTTTATAATTAAAACTAATTGCTATATTCAAATCTCGATTTAAATAATCCATACGTTCTATTTCTGTTCAAAATAAATTTCTAGTCATATTTGTTTAAAATAAATCATTTTAAATATTCAAAATTCATTAAAATTGCCAAAATAAAAAATTTAAATTGGCTCAGATTTTCCGGGTTGTTACAAATCTCTATTCGATAACTCTTTTTCGAATCAACTATATTCGATTAACTCCTTTTCGAATAACTCTATTCGATTAACTCCTTTTCAAATAACTCTATTCGGTTAACTCTTTTTCGAATAACTTTATTCGATTAACTCCATTAGAATAAACTTTATTGGATTAACTCCTTTCGAATAAACTTTATTCGATTAACTCCTTTCTAGTCAACTATATTCGATGACTCTAACTCGATTAACTCTTATTCGATTAACTCTATTTGAAAACCCTAATTCGATTTAACTCTAATCAATTAACTCTAATTCGATTAACTCTAATTTGAATAACTCTAATCGATTAACTCAATTTGAAAAATCTAATCGATTAACTCAATTTGAATAACTCTAATCGATTAACTCAATTTGAATAACTCTAATCGATTAACTCAATTTGAATAACTCTAATCGATCAACTCAATTTTGAATAACTCTAATTGATTTAACTCTAATCGAATAACTCTAATTCGATTAACTCTAATTTGAATAACTCTAATCGATTTAACTCTAATCGATTAACTCTAATTTGAATAACTAATCGATTAACTTTAATCGATTAACTCTAATTAATTCTATTCAAATAAATAATATTTGATTAACTCTATTCGAATAACTAATATTCGACTAACTCTCTTTGGAAAACTAATATTCGATTAACTCCAATTTAAATTCCTATTTCAAAACCAGTTCACTTTATAAATGTTTTAATTTATAAATATTTATTTTAATCCATTATTCACATCGAATGTGAAAAATATTTCTTTTATATAATCAATCAGTTTGATTTTGCATTTTTAAAATAAACCCCATTTCCAAATTCTATTTATAGAATTAATTATACGAAATCTCTTTTTTATTTCTAACACTTAAATTTCATTTAATTCCCTTTTATAACTCTATTTATTTCATAAATAAATATTTCCATTTATGATCTATTTATTTTCTAAATAAATATTTCCATTTATAATCTATTTGTAAATGGTTTTACAAATATTTCCTTTTCAATTCTATTTGTAAATGTTTGTAAAATATTTTCTTTTCAATTCTATTTGTAAATGTTTTACAAATATTTTCTTTTCAATTCTATTTGTAAATGTTTTACAAATGTTTCCTTTTCAATTCTATTTGTAATTTTTTTACAAATATTTCCTTTTCAATTCTATTTGTAAATGATTTTACAAATATTTCCTTTTTAATTCTATTTGTAAATATTTTACAAATATTTATTTTTCAATTCTATTTGTAAATGTTTTACAAATATTTCCTTTTATATAAAATCCTTTGATTTTATATAAATATGTTATTTTCAACATACACTTTGAAAATTCCCTTTTTAAATTCCAGTATTACTTATGGTATTTAAAATACCGTACAACCGTGATCAATATCATCCAAACACACATAATCAACAACGAATTATATATTACATCATATATCATAATATATGAAACAAACAGTATTATACTATTGAGGAATCCAGTTGGATTCCTCCAACCTGTTTCCCAGCATCCACAGATGGTAAACAATATAATTAACATCAACTTCATTTCCATATGAAATATTCTAATAACATATTCAATATAAAATTAACGATTTATATATATATATATCTATATTTTCAACCAATCAATCAGCAATTCAATCAGACAATCAATGCACAGAAATCAATCATCATTTATCAGTTCTAAATATACGTTACAAAATATGAACTGGTAGAGTTGGTGAGTTTTACTCACATTGGACGATCATCGTCAAATAACGATAATTGTCGTTGATTTGATTCTAGCAATTTATTTAACTATAAATTATAACGAGCTCCAAATCACTTCCAGTCAGTTCCATTACGTAGCCCTCGTCCATACTATCCCAACGAATCCGACCATTTGAAATTCTGATACCATATGAGTGAAATATTGTAATTACAAGCTTATACCACTATCTGAATAGTTTAAAATTAAATACTTTAGTTATTGGGCTTTGCCCAATTAGCTCCTGGCCCAAAAGAATTAAAACTGCAGCCATAAACTGTTTCTTCCCCGATGACTTCAAAACCGAACAGTATCATGGCCATTGCGCCTTCTTTAAACTCCATTCCACCTTCCATTCCTTCATGAATCTGCAAATCGATTTCACCAATATTCATCTCCTCCACTTCACTTTCTCCTCCACTCGACCTGATTCAACTCGAGATGTTCATCTGCAAATGCGTCGAACAACTTCGAAGGCCACAACAATACAGGGTGCGAACAAGTAAATCGCGCAAACCCTCAGAACCTTGCCAATAGATGCCTAATCACCTTGCCAATCTCAAAACATTATCCGCTTCATGATTCGAAGTTTAAACTCGCGATTACCCCTAACCCTAGCTATCGCTAGTAACATCGGGTTCCAGAAAATACCATTGCACCTTTTCAAACTGGTATGAAATCGAAAATAACTAGATGAGGATCGCGAATATACACATTTGAGAATTCATAGAATTTTATTGGATTTGATACTGATTTTTTTAAAGATCAATGAGCTTACTTTTATAAGAAGAGGAGCGGCGGATTTTTCCGTTGACTAGTAGAGGAATTTGTTTAGGGTTAGAAGAGTTGGTGGGTATTTATAGAGAATTTTTAAATATTTTTATATTGATTATTTTATTTTATTTTAAGCAATCGCTATGTGTATTTATTGAATGAAAAATCCTATAATCACATACGATACCCAAAAATCATGAAAATTGTAACAACCCGAAAATGTGGGCCAGTTTAAAATTTTTATTTTGGCAATTTTAGCGAATTTTGAATATTTAAAATAGATTATTTTAAATAATAACGAAGAAAAATTTATTTCGAATAGAATTCGAACGTATATATTATGTACGTCGTCGTTAGAATATAAATAATTATATATAATTATAAATAGAATTGAAAATGGCGCGGTAGTTCGATAATTCGATTTCAAACTTCAATTGAATGTACCGGGTGCAAAACAAACCGGATTTTACTGAAACCAAAAATAATAGGATCTAATTGAGAATATCTTTACAACAAATCCGACAAATCAAAATTTCATAGCGAGAATCAAAAGATATGTCCAGTTGAAAATTCTGAATAATCGCTATGGAATTCAGGCCCTTAAAAATAGCAATTTTGCAAACGACCTCGGATTTCGACGAAACCACTTTTGTTGGGTCCGTGATGTCAAATTATTGCTAGGTTCCAAATTTCATAATTTTTTTAATCAATATGTGAGCGTGGCAAAGGAAAACGCGTTTGACCAGTTTCAGTTGATTTTAATCGACTGGAAAATGGCCATTTTTGAAATGGTCTCAGAATTCAACGAAACTAGTTTTGTTAGGACCGTATCGTCAATACGAAGCTAGAAAATATTTTTCTGTGATTTTTAGAGACTGTATGTGGCCTCGGTAATTTGAAATGTATGTTTAAATTGAATATACAAAGAATTATACTTTGATTTAAATGAAAACTGATTGTAACAGCCGAATCAGCTTATGATACATACCCCATTGTGTTCGGAATGTGGGTAATTAGCTATGGACGACAGGCGGTGGGATTCGTTTCGAGTTCGAATGAAAAAGTTACTTTTTAGAAATAAAATAAAATATATAAACTTACATATAGCCCCCCTTTTCTCTTTTCCCCCTTCCCCCTTTTTGTCAACGACAGAAAAAAAAAGGAGCTCGCGATCGAGCCTCCCCATCATCGATCCGCCGCCCGAGGTGGCAGCGCCGCCACCCACGAACCAGCGCCCCCTCTAGCCTTCTCCCTCCTCCGCCCTTCTTTCCCTCCCCACCGCGATACCCTAAACCTAGCCCCGCCTCCAGCCCACCGCCTACCACCGACCGATGGCCCACGCCGCCGCTCCACCTCAGGTGCACCGCCCATGCCCCAATCTCCTCTTTCTCCTCTCCTTCTCTTCTGAAATTCGAGCTCACCACCCCACCTAAAAACAACCAGACACCACCAATGCTCCTCCGCCACCTGACGAGACCGCTATCCCCTTGCCCTCCAAAACGCAACAGTGAGTCCTTTCTTTATTATTATTATTATTTATTTATTTATTTCATTTGTTAATGTGATTATTTTTATGAATATAAAAATCGGATTTTTAGCATAGATTAAAATCAGTTTTTATATATATATTATAGCATTAAAGAAACGATTTTTATTTGCAAAAAGATAGGACTTTTACGGTTAAAAAGAAGAGAATTTTAACACGAGAAAAATGTGATTTTTATATATTGAAATGAATGTAAAAATGTGATTTTTATAGTGATGAAATCTTTATATTTGAAAAGGCGAAATATTTATATAGATAATAGCGTGATAAAAATAGAATTTTTATCTTTATAGTAGCGATGTAAAAATAGAATTTTTATCTATATAGTAGCGATGTAAAAGTATTATTTTTATCTATATAGTAGCGGTGTAAAAATAGAATTTTTATCTATATAGTAGCGATGTAAAAATAGTATTTTTATCTATATAGTAGCGGTGTGAAAACAGAATTTTTATCTATATAGTAGCGGTGTAAAAATAGAATTTTTATCCATATAGCGTGATTATAAAAATTCGATTTTTATATATTGAATAGCGAAGTAAAAATTCGATTTCTATATATTGAATAGCGAAGTAAAAATTCGATTTTTATATATGTAGTGGCTACGAGCAACGAAAGTGACAAAAGGCGAGAACGACGAAGATTTCTATAAAAGAAGTGTCGTGGAATTGGGATAGCTATTGGTGAGAACTTTTCACTCTTCAATTTCTTTTTCTAGTTATATATATATATATATATACTAGGATGTAGACGGTGCTTAGTAGCACCCGACACCCGTCATCCACAGACCATGGATGGCTTGTTTGTTTGATTGATGTGTTGTGAAAATTGTTTGTGATGTTGATGTGAAATCGATAATAAATGTGGATAGTTGAAATAAATTAATTATCGTTAAAAATATAATTTTTAACGTGAATGTGAATAAATAAATATTTATAAACAAATCGGCCGATTTGTTTATATACACTGATTTGACTGATATTGATTGGGTCGATAAATTTTACACATCGCCCAACTGCGCTAATAAAAATCTGCGTTTGTTGAATTGAATCCGCACACGGGTGTTGGGATGATATTTGGCGCACACTAATCCCAATTAAGTAATTGTATGTCGATCGATTGGTCGACAGGCTGTGTAAGCGTTAATTATTCGTATTTGATGCTTATGCAGTTGTGTGGTGCACTTTGGATGATGGTTGATTGTTTGTCATGGCTATTATATACATGTGTTGTGTGGAATCCATATAATTAACATTATATGGTGATTGATTGGGCCTCATTCCAATCGGGAAAATAATGAATATTATAAAAGAAAATTCATGTGCTGAATATAAAAAAGGTCATGTGTTGACGATGTTCATGTGTTGAAAATATTCGTGTGTTGAGTAAAATATTTTAATAATAAAATTTACATCTTTATCATATTTAAAATTAGAACTACTTCACGGTGGAGTCTAATTGAAAATCAAATGATAGATACCATAGTTTTATAAAATATTTTACATAACAAAAATAGTGAGGTGTTGAAAGTACTCATGTGTTGAGATTAGTCGTGTGTTGAAAGAAATATAGATTCATGTGTTGAATAGAATAAATATTCATTTGTTGAATAGAATAATGAATTTATTGAAATATATAAAGCCGTGTTGATTAGAGATGCGTTATTTTGACGCGAACGATATTTATATCGATTTTATTCATTTTATAATGAATATTGAAAAGTGATTTCAAAATTTAATATTTTGAAATGAGATTCAAATTAAATTAGATTAAAATTCAAATTGAAATTTTATTGAATCATTTTGAAATGAATTCGAATCGAATAGAAAGTGAATTTGAATTCAAATTGAATAGAAAGTGAATTTGAATTCGAATTGAATAGAAATGAATTCAAATTGAATTAAATTGAAATTGAATTAAAAACGAATTGAAATCGTTTTGAATGAAATTTAAAACGAACTGAAATTGAATTGAAATCAATTTAAAATGGATTCGAATTGAATTCGAATTGAATTAAATAGAAGGTAAATTCAAATTGAAATTGAATTGAAACAAATTAGAATTTGAATTGAATTGAAACGAATTTGAATTCAAATTAAATAAAATTGAAATGAATTCGAATTGAATTGAAATCAAATCGATTTGAAATTGAATGTAGAGTTGAAATGGTTTTGAAAACGAATTTAAAACGATTTATAAAATACGTTTTAAAAAGGAAATCGACGAAATATATATAATATATATATAATATATATAATGGCCTGAATAGAACGCGCCGCGCCGCGGCAGTTCGTGATTTTCGACCATTGACTTCGAATTGAAGTTGCGGGAGATCCGACCGTCGGATTCTCCTAAAACCGGAACCGTTGGGTTCGTATCGAAAAGAGCTTTCCAATGAATATTAGAAATTTGAAATCCAACGGTTGGATTTGGAATTATGTCCAAATCAAATTTGAAAAAGGTCGCTGTAAGCGCAGTTCGATGGCCGTTGATGGAAATCGACTGTACGGACCTTGATAAAATTATTAAAAATATTAATAATTTGTGTAAAATCATAATATATGAATCGGAAAGAACTGGAATGAAAAAACTCCATATTTGAAAAGATAAAAATAGATTTTTATCGAAATGAACTAGTTTTAAACTAGAATTAAAATCAATTTATTTTTGAAATAAATAAATTGAATTTGAAGGTGATTTTAAAAATAATCAATATTCCCAATACGTGGATTGGACTGGAGTTGAATCGAAGTTATCTTCGGAATATTTCGATGTTGGATTTCGTGACTATACAGATATTGTTATGGGAATTTGAAAGATATATTTTATATCGTTATTTCCAGTACGATATTTGTTGGTTTCAGAATTTGATATTGAATATAAGCCGGTATATTTTCCATTCAGAGCCTTGTATTTAATATCAAATGTGATTTGGGTTTGTTGTGAATCGTGTTTTAGATGACATTGGTTCTTTAACCCAGTTAAAGGCAGAATATTGATTTTTGAAAAGATTAAAACTAAGTGGAGTTTTAATGAATCTTTAATTAGATTGAAATGTGAATTGATAATTTAAATTATCAAATCTGAAAGGTGATCGATAATGGAGTACCACCAGTTTTGCTCCAAAGCGATAGTTAAATCTTTAATTAGATTTGAACGTGAGATGGTAATTGATTTTACCGATAATACCGTGGTGTTAGATATGGAGTATTACCAATTTTTCTCCATGGGATATATAGGTTGGGATTGGGAAATAAAATAAATAATTACTTCGGTGTGGCTCGCTAATCCCGACTAGTTTGAAATGATATCCGAAGGAAGATTAAAGAATAAATTAGAAGAATTTATCTTGGATAAAATTAATGGGAACCTTTCCCTAAGAATGGGATTTTGTGAATAAAAGAATATTCTGAATTGGAATGAGGCGTTCGTTGTGTTTGTGTAACATTTTTTTATCATATACGTGGGTTATTCAGAAAGGCAGGGTTTATACCCATTCTGAATAACCGATTCGACGAGATGTCGAAGATGAAGACGGTGGTTGAAGACTGGAAATCTTCACATCGTTTGGGTGATTACTGATGATCTCGATTGGGCTGTACACCCAAGATGAGGGAAACAGTTGGTGATCATCCAGACGTACTTGGAGATGGATGGATATGCGAGGAAAGTGCCTCCGGTTTCGTTCAGACCCAGAACGAACTTGTAAATGGATTGTGTGTCTGACATTGGATTTTATTCTGTGTTGATTGATCTCAATTAAATATACATCTGTTTGGCGGCGGAGAATTTATTCTCTTGCTTAACGCCCTTCTCTGAGACGTACGAGCTCAGAGGTTGTATATCGATGGATATTAGTCGCATGGAGTGAATTGCCTGTGTGGCACGCGCGAGTGGCAATTGATCAAAGCTTCCGTTGAAAAGCAAAGTCTTGTGGTTGATGATCAAAGCATGGCCTGTGTGGCGTAGCTTTGTGTATAACGTGAATTCGCGAGCCTCACACCTCGATATGAGTCAAAAAGGGGATACGGACCCAAGGAGTGCACGACGTTTCTTTCTAGCCAGAGTGGTGTCGGTGACCTACCAGCCCTGACATTTATATACTTTTCACCTGTGTGGTTGTTGGATACGAGGAACCTCGGATATAGGTCTGTAAGGACCGGGAAACGTGTGTTCAGGAATAACTAATCCTCTAAAGTAAGAGAGGACCGGCCTTGGAGGTTCCAAAGGATCAGAGTGGGGTCCTGAGGCATTTGCTAGAGTGTCTCGAACGCGGAGAGGAGCTTGCCCCTTGCCTCGACTCATGACGGAATCCAATTTCCAATACGTGATATTGCGGTCTTAATTGTAGAACTAGTATGGCGACATGATAGATGGTACCCATGCCGCCTATGATTGATATTTATGATTGAAAATTGTTTTGACACTATACACTTATAATAGTATCAAATGATTTGTTTTGACGTACCAAGCATGTTTGGCTATTATAAGGGAAAACCCTATCCTCCGGCTTGCGTTGCATTGTGTGATGGGACCTGGGTCTTATAATAGCTTCATTTTTCCAAAAAGCATTGTGCTGTTTTGTTATATGCACTAGTGTTCTTGGGAGGAAACCCGTTCCGTGTTATACGGTGTGGTCCCTTGAATTACTATCTTTAAAGTAAAGTTTTAAATAACCGTTTTAGTTCTCACACCAGTCACATGACTGACCTGGAGTTTATTGTTTTAACCTAAACTCTGGGTGCCCCTATTTTCCGCACGGGCAGCTAGTAGTTTTGGTTTTGCAGATTTATATTCACAGGATCCTAATTTACAGCTGGAACGATGCTCGGAAAGCTGTGTATCCGTGTATCACTTTCAGTTGTGTTTTGTATATTTTTCCGCTGCTATGTAATTTATTGTAATCTCTGATATTTGTTGAATGTAATTTATTCATTTATACTCTGTATGTTCTTGTATCTGATGGAATTATTGTAATAACAATGAAATGTTCTTCCTTCTGCATTCCAATTTGTCCTGTTCTCAAAACGATCAGGGGTTTCGAATGATCTTAGTCGGTTTAACGATCGATTCGGATCGAGCGAAATTCCTTGCCGTTACAGTTGGTATCAGAGCTTTGGTTTACAGAGCTCGAGAACAAGACACATTAGAACAAAACGAAAGAATTCATCAGATATTGGATTAGTAATATCCAATTAGAATGACTCGTTAGAGATAAGATCAGTAGTATCCTAGAACGAGTGTGAAGAGTATATTTTTTAAATGAAAACAAATTTTGTTTTGAAAATTTAAACCATTTTATACGTATTTGAATATTTATTTATTTTGAATTTGGACAATCGAGTATATAAGGGTTTTGCATATACGCGTCATGAACGTATATTCGAAGTTTTAATATACTGGATAGATATAGAATCACATTCTAGACACCCGGAGATGATTCTGATGATTGATATATCATCATCAGAATTGGTGTTCGTGTTTCGAAGGTGTGATATCTATATATTTCCATTAGACTGGTGTGAGAACAAAAATATAGCTAGAATACATTGTTGTGAATTGGCATCAAAAACATGATTTTTTTGTATATATATCAAAATTATGAATTTGAAACTCTAATTCACTAATTGATTGATGTTCGTGTTGTTTGTTTATTTGCTGATAATTTTGAACCATTTAGCCTAATTAAATCGAATATTGAATTGTATTGAAAATTGGTCGCATTTGCTTGCATATACAAGTACTTACAGTGAACAGGTCATAGCAAGGAGGCTAGAGCAGAGAATAAAATTTGTTTGCCCGACAAATAGGTACATGTTTGCTATAATTTACTGTTTTGTTTGGGTGATGCTGATTTTATGAGCCTATTGGCTAGCCGCTTGGCTTTTTCTTTTTCTTTTTGAGATCAGAAGGCCTATATGGCAATTTCGGGATTTTCCCATGGCTCCCGGTGCAGGGGAGGTTATGGCGAAATTTTTCGAAAATTCCGGGTGTTAGCCAAATTTTTGAAGAATTTGAAAATTCTCAGAAACTGAAAGGTTGGAGAATGGAAGCCAGATCGAACGTAGAGTTGATTAATCAAACCACTTTCGACTTTGTTCCTTTTCGGGGACGAAAAGTTTTAAGTGGGGGAGATTGTAACAACTCGAAAATGTGGGCCAGTTTAAAATTTATATTTTGGCAATTTTAGCGAATTTTGAATATTTAAAATATATTATTTTAAATAATAACGACGAAAAATTTATTTTGAATAGAATTCGAACGTATATATTATATACGTCGTCGTTAGAATATAAATAATTATATATAATTATAAATAGAATTGAAAATGGCGCGGTAGTTCGATAATTCGATTTCAAACTTCAGTTGAATGTACCGGGTGCAAAACAAACCGGATTTTAGTGAAACCAAAAATAATAGGATCTAATTGAGAATATCTTTCCAACGAATCCGACAAATCAAAATTTCATTGCGGGAATCAAAAGATATGTCCAGTTGAAAATTCTGAATAATCGCTATGGAATTCAGGCCCTTAAAAATAGCCATTTTGCAAACGACCTCGGATTTCGACGAAACCACTTTTGTTGGGTTCGTGATGTCAAATTATTGATAGGTTCCAAATTTCATAATTTTTCGCATCAATATGTGAGTGTGGCAAAGGAAAACGCTTTTGACCAGTTTCAGTTGATTTTAATCGACTGGAAAATGGCCATTTTTCAAATGGTCTCAGAATTCAACGAAACTAGTTTTGTTAGGACCGTATCGTCAATACGAAGCTAGAAAATATTTTTCTGTGATTTTTAGAGACTATATTGGCCTTGGTAATTTGAAATGTATGTTTAAATTGAATATACAAAGAATTATACTTTGATTTAAATGAAACTGATTGTAACAGCCGAATCAGCTTACGATACATACCCCATTGTGTTCGGAATGTGGGTAATTAGCTATGGACGACAGACGGTGGGTTTTGTTTCGAGTTCGAATGAAAAAGTTACTTTTTAGAAATAAAATAAAATATATAAACTTACATATAGGCCCCCCTTTTCTCTTTTCCCTCTTCCCCCGTTTTGTCAACGATAGAAATTAAAAAAAAAGGAGCTCGCAATCGAGCCTCCCCATCGTCGATCCGCCGCCCGAGGTGGCAGCGCCGCCACCCACGAACCCGTGCCCCCTCTGGCCTTCTCCCTCCTCTGCCCTTCTTTCCCTCCCCACCGCGATACCCTAAACCTAGCCCCGCCTCCAGCCCACCGCCTACCACCGACCGATGCCCCACGCAGCCGCTCCACCTCAGGTGCATGTAACAACCCGAAAATCTGGGCCAGTTTAAAATTTTTATTTTAGCAATTTTAGCGAATTTTGATTATTTAAAATGAATTATTTTAAATAATATCGACGAGAAATTTGTTTTAAATAGAATTCGAACGTATATATTTATGCGCGTCGTCGTTAGAATATAAATATTTATATATAATTATAAATAGAATTGAAAATGGCGCGGTAGTTCGATAATTCGATTTCAAACTTCAATTGAATGTACCGGGTGCAAAACAATCCTGATTATAGTGAAACCAAAAACATTGGGATCTATTTGATAATATCTTTCCAGCGAATCCGGAAAATCAAAATTTCATAGTGGGGATCAAAAGATATGTCCAGTTGAAAATTCTGAATAGTCGCTATGGAATTCAGGCCCTTAAAAATGGAAATTTTGCAAACGACCTCAGATTTCGACGAAACCACTTTTGTTGGGTCCGCAGTGTCAAGTTATTGCTAGATTCCAAATTTCATAATTTTTCGAATCAATATGTGAGCGTGGCGAAGGAAAACGCGTTTGACCAGTTTCAGTTGATTTTAATCGACTGGAAAATGGCCATTTTTCTAACGGTCTCAGAATTTGACGAAATTAGTTTTGTTAGGACCGTATCGTCGATACGAAGCTAGAAAATATTTTTCTGGAATTTTTCTAGTTAGTATGTGACCCCGGTAAATTGAAATGCGCGTTTAAATTCACTATATAGAGTTATATGTTGATTTCAACGGAAACAGATCGAAACGATCGAATCAGCTTACGATACATATCCCATTGTGTTCGGAATGGGGGTAAAACGCTATGGACGACAGGCGGTGGGCCTCGTTTAGAGGTCGTATGTAAAAGTCAACTTTTTCAAAAATAAAATAATTAAATAAATAAAAAAAACAACATTTTCTCTTCCCTTATATCAGGCCCCCCACCCCCCCGTTAAAAACTGAAATCAGAAATCATTCAGGGAAAAAAAAAGAAGAAGAAAAGGGCAGGGAGGAAACGCGCCGCCAGGCGCTGGCCATCGCGCCACCGGAGCGGACGCAGCTCCGATCAGGCACCCCCCCTCGAAGACCTCGACAACCGCGACCCCTCCTTTTTCCCTCCCTCTTCGATACGTCGCAGACCCCCCCCCCCCCCAGGAAATCGCCATCGCCACCTGAGCTCGCCCCCCCCCCCTCGCCCATCCGCCACCCAACAGCCACCGCGCACCCCTTTTCCCCCTCCCGTCCAGTCAATGTTCAAAACAGCAAAGGTGCGGTTTTATTTATTTATTTTATATATTTTCTTTTATGATTTTTAGATTAATTTAGTAATTAAATTTTGCAATGAAATAGCATTGTTTAAAACTGAGTTTTTCCCCAGTTAATTTGGTTTTAAATATATATTTTTTTCATTGTTTTAAAATCAGTTTTTATTTTCTAAATTCTGTTTTTATATATAATATAAATAAAAGTTTATATCTTTATAGAAAGAAACGATTTTTATAATGAAGTTAGAAAAGTAAAGTTTGAATTTTTATAGAAGTTAAAGATTTGATTTTTTTTATAAAAATGCGAAGTTATTGAAAATATAATTTTTATGTAGTAATAAAAATATGATTTTTATATATTGAACTTCGAAATAAAAATATGATTTTTATATATGGAACTTCGAAATAAAAATATGATTTTTATATATGGAATAGCGAAGTAAAAATTCGATTTTTACATAGGTAGTGAAAGCGGACAACGAAGGTAACAAAAAGGCGAGAACGAAGAAGATTTATATCAAAGGAGAGTCAAGATGTTTGGATAGCTTTCGGTGAGAATTTCTCACTCTTCAATTTTATTTCTAGTTATATATATATACTAGGATGCAGACGGTGCTTAGTAGCACCCGACACAATCGTCCACAGACCATGGACTTGTTTGTTTGGTTGCATAGATTAATTAGATTATTTGATTGAATTGAATTGTTTGGTGAAATTGATTGGTTTGATTGATGTGTGAATGGCGTGGGCCTTCACTAGACCGGGGATAAGGCTAGGCCTCGTCCCGTTTCTAGTATCGTGCCGTTATGCCGCCGAAATTTTCTAAAATATGTTAGAAAAATAAAAATATCATTTTATTGAATAAATGAACCGAATAGAATATTCATAGGTTGAATAAAATGTTTTACCGCTAAAAATATAATTTTTAACGTGAAAGTGAATAAATAGATATTTATAGACAAATTGGCCGATTTGTTTATATGCACTGATTTGACTGATATTGATTGGGCCGATAAATTTTACACATCGCCCAACTGCACAAATGAAATCTATGTTTGATAGTTTGAAACCCCACACGGGTGTTGGGATGAAATTTGAAATTCACTCATCCTGATTGATGAAATATGTCGATCGATTGATTGACAGGCTGTTATAAGCATTGAATATCTATATTTGATGCTTATACAGTGTAGTGCACTTTGGTTGATGGTTGATTATTTTTCAATGCTATTATATACATGTGTTGTATGGAAATCCATATAATTAACTTTATATGGTAATTGATTGGGCCTCATTCCAATTTGAAAAATAAAGAATAATATAAAATAAAGGTTCATGTGTTGACAGTACTCTTCCATTGAGATTGGTCATGTGTTGAACGAAATATTTTGATAATAACAACTATTTTGAAAAAGAAATATTTAAAATAGAATATTTGAAAATAGAAATTTATGAACCCGTGTTGGTTAGATTGACGCCATTTTGACGTAAACGATATTTATATCGATTTTATTCATTTTGAAATGAATTGAATTAAAAACGATTTCGAAATGAATTGAATTAAAAACGATTTCGAAATGAATGGAATGGAAAACGATTTCGAAATGAATGGAATGGAAAACGATTTCGAAATGAATTGAATTAAAAACGATTTCGAAATGAATTGAATTAAAAACGATTTCGAAATGAATGGAATGGAAAACGATTTCGAAATGAATTGAATTAAAAACGATTTCGAAATGAATTGAATTAAAAACGATTTCGAAATGAAATGAATAGAAAACGATTTCGAAATGAATGGAATGGAAAACGATTTCGAAATGAAATGAATTGAAAACGATTTCGAAATGAATTGAATTAAAAACGATTTCGAAATGAAATGAATTAAAAACGATTTCGAAATGAAATGAATAGAAAACGATTTCGAAATGAAATGAATTAAAAACGATTTCGAAATGAAATGAATAGAAAACGATTTCGAAATGAATGAAATGAATGAAATGAATTGAAAACGATTTCGGAATGAAATAAATTGAAAACGAATTCAAATTGAATTGAAAGCGAATTGAAATGAATTAAAATTGAATTGAAATTTGAATTGAATAGAAATGAATTTTAAAACGAATTTATAAAGAAGAATTCAATTTTGATTTGAATTGAAATGGGAGTTGAAATTGCTTTTGAAACGAATTTAAAATTATTTATATAATTCGTTTTAAATAGAAATCGACGAAATATATATTATATATATTATATATATAATATAATGGCCTGAATAGAACGCGCCGCGCCGCGGCAGTTCGTGAATTTCGACCATTTATTTCAAACGGACATTACGGGAGATCCGACCGTCGGATTCTCCTAAAACCGGAACCGTTGGGTTCGTATCGAAAAGATCTTTCTAACGAATATTAGAAATTTGAAATCTAACGGTTGGATTTGGAGTTACGTCCAAATCAAATTTGAAAAAGGTCGCTGTAAGTGCAGTTCGATGGCCATTGATGGAAATCGACTGTACGGGCCTTGATAAAATTATTAAAAATAGTAATAATTTGTGTAAAATCATAAGAAATGATTTAGAAAGAATTGGGATGAAAAACTCCATATTTGAAAAGATAAAAATAGATTTTTATCGAAATGAACTAGTTTTGAACTAGAATTATAATTCTATTTATTTTTAAATAAATGAATTGAATTTGAAAATGGTTTTGAAAATAACCAGAATTTCCAATGATTGCATTGGAGTGGATTTGAATCGAAATTGTCTTCGGAATATTTCGATGGTGGAATTCGTGATTATACAGATGTTGTTATGGAAAGTTGAAAGATATATATTTATATCGTTATTTCCAATACGACATTTGTTAATCGTAGAATTTGATATTGAATATAAGCTGGGATATTTTCTATTCAGAGCCTTGTATTTAATATCAAATGTGATTTGGGTTTGTCGTGAATGGTGTCTTCACTAACACTGTTCTTGAACCCAGTTGAGAAAAGGTTAAATCTTTTTACTTAGATTTAATGAAGTGTACCAATTAAATGATATTTAATTGAAATTAAATTGATATTGATTTTTGGGTTTATCGTGAACAGTGTTTTAAATAACACTTGTTCTTTAACCCGATAATTGATGAATGTGACTTTGGGTTTATCGTGAACTGTGTTTTAAATGACACGGATTCTTTAACCCAGTTAACGATTAAAACTAAGTGGAGTTTTAATGAATCTTTAATTAGATTGAAATAATCGAAATGGAGTACCACCAGTTTGGCTCCAGGCGTTAGTTAAATCTTTAATTAGATTTGAACGTGAAATGGTAATTGAATTTACCGATAACACCGTGGTGTTAGATATAAAGTTGAACCAGTTTTACTTCATGGGATGAATAGGTTGGGATGGGGAAATTAAAATAAATGATTACTTCGGTAAGGTTCGCTAATCCCGACTAGTTTGAATTGAGATTCAAAAATAGAATAAAGAATAAATTCAAGGAATTTATCTTGGATAAAATTAATGGGAACCTTTCCCTACGAATGTGGAATTTAGAAACTAACTGTCGGTTAGCCAAGCAGAATGGTTTTCTGGATATTGATCTGATGTTGGTTTCGGCCTTCGGGGTTAATATTTGGGGAATTATTCTCTTGATTAATTTACGGTTAGTGACTAATGAATTGGAATGAGGCGTATGTTGTGTTTGTGTAACACTTATTTAAAATATACGCGAGTTATTCGGAAAGACCGGGTTTATCCCATTCTGAATAACTGATACGACAATAAGTCGAAGATGAAGACGATGGTCGAAGACCGAAGGTCTTCACGTCGTTTGGATAATTACTGATGATCTTGATTGGGCTGTACACCCAAGAAGATGGAACAGTTAGTGATCGTCCAGACGTACTTGGAGATCGATGGATATGCGGGGTACTAGGTGCCTCCGGTTTCGTTCAGCCCCAGAACGAACTTGCAAATGGACTGTGTGTCTGACATTGGATTTTTGTCCGTGTGATTGATCTCTATTAAATATATATCTGTTTGGCGGCGGAGAATTTATTCTCTTGCTTAACGCCCTTCTCTGAGACGTACGAGCTCAGGGGTTATATATTGATGGATATCAGACGCATGGAGTGAATTGCCTGTGTGGCATGCCTAAGTGGCAATTGATCGAGGCTTCTGTTGAAAAGCAAAGTCTTGTGGTGATGATCAAAGCACGACCTTTGTGGCGTAGCTTTGTGTAACGTTTACTTCGCGAGTTTCACACCCGGTATGAACCAAAAACGGGAGACGGACCTCAGGGAGGGCATGCGTTTCTTTCTAGCTAGAAGTGGCGTCAGTGGTTTTACACGCCCTGACGAGTTTGACTTATGTGGTTGTTGCTGTTGCGAGGCGCCTCGGATTGATCGGTCGTTCTCGAACCGATGGAGTCATTTAGTTGGCTCATTTACGCCCCAAAGGGCGGAGAAACGTATTGTTCAGGCACTATAATCCACATCGGTGGACCGGCCCTGACGATCTAAGGGGCAGTTGCGGCTGCTCCGGAGACATGGGCTAGATTGTCTCGAATCGGTTGAGGACTATCTTTTGCCTCGGTTCATGGATGGAAACCCAATTTCCAAATACGGGGCATTTGCGGCTTTATTTGTAGAGCCTAGTATGGCGACATAGTGGGATGGGGCGCTCATGCCGCCTATGATTGATACTTATGATTTGAAGTTGTTTTATACACTATGCACTTATAATAGCATCAAACGATTTGTTTAACCTTATCAAGCATTATTTGGCTGTTATAAGGGAAAACCTTATCCTCGGCTGCGTTGCATTGTGTGATGGGACCTGGGTCTTATAACAGCTTCATTTTTCTTTATTTAGCATTGCGCTGTTTGTTTTATGCACTGGTATTCTTGGGAGGAAACCCGTTCCGTGTTATACGGCGTGGTCCCTTGATTTACCTGACTTTAAAAACAAAGATTAATAACTGTTTTAGTTCTCACACCAGTCACATGACTGACCTGGAGTTTATTGTTTTAACCTAAACTCTGGGTGCCCCTATTTTCCACATGGGCAGCTAGTAGTTTTGGGTTTTGCAGATTTATATTCACAGGATCCTGGTTTACAGCTGGAACGATATCCGGAAAGCTTTGTATCCGTATATCTACTTCTAGTTGTGTATTGTATTGTTTTCCGCTGCTATGTATTTAAATGTAATTTAAATCTCTGATATTTCTGTGTAATATTCATTTTTACTCTGTATATTCTTGTAATCTGATGCATTGTTGTAATATGCAATGAAATGTTCTTCCGTCTGCGTTCTGTTGTGGCTTGTTCTCGAACTATCCGACACTTTCCTTTACGGGGAAGTTACGGGTTTTCACAGTTGGTATCAGAGCTTTGGTTTACAAAGCTCAGAGAACAGGACACATTAGAACCATATGAAAGAATTCATCAGAAACTGGATTAGTAACATCCAATGGAATGACTCGTTAGAGATAGGATCAGTAGTATCCTAGAACGAGTGTGAAGAGTATATTTTCAAATGAAAACAAAATTTGTTTTGAAAATTTAAATCAACTATTCGTATTTGATTCTTTATTTTAATGAATTTGGACAATCCAGTATATATAGATTTTGCGTATACGTCTGATCCGCGTGTATTCGAAGTTTTAATATACTGGATAGATATAGAATCATACTCTAGTGGCCCGAAGATGATTCTGATGATTGACTAGTCGTCATTAGTATTCATGTTCGAGTAACGAAGGTGTGATATCTATATATTTCCATTAGACTGGTGTGAGAACCAAAACTAATATAGTTAGAACACATTGTTGTGAATTGGCATCAAAAACAAGATTTTCTCTATATATATCAAAGTTATCAAATTTGAAACGTTAATCCACTAATTGATTGATGTTTGTGTTGTTTGTTTATTTGTTTGATAATTTTGAAACATTATGCCCAATTGAATCAAATATTGAACTATATTGAAAATTGGTCGCATTTGCTTGCATACACATATACTTACATTGAACAGGTCATAGCAAGGAGGCTAGAGCAGAGAATAAAATTTGTTTGCCCGACAAATAGGTACATGTTTACTACATAATTTACTGTTTTGTTTGGGTGATGATGATTTTATGAGCCTATTGGCTAGCCGCTTGGCTTTTTCTCTTTCTTTTTGAGATCTGAAGGACCGGGGAAGCTATTTGAAATTCCCCGATGCTCCCGGTGCAGGGGAGGTTATGGCGAAATTTTTCAAAAATTTAGGGTGTTAGCCAAATTTTTGAAAATTTGAAAATTCTCAGAAACTGAAAAGTTGGAGAATGGAAGCCGGATCGAACGTAGAGTTGAATAATCAAACCACTTTCGACTTTGTTCCTTTTCGGGGACGAAAAGTTTTAAGTGGGGGAGATTGTAACAACCCGAAAATCTGGGCCAGTTTAAAATTTTTATTTTAGCAATTTTAGCGAATTTTGATTATTTAAAATGAATTATTTTAAATAATATCGACGAGAAATTTGTTTTGAATAGAATTCGAACGTATATATTTATACGCGTCGTCGTTAGAATATAAATATTTATATATAATTATAAATAGAATTGAAAATGGCGCGGTAGTTCGATAATTCGATTTCAAACTTCAATTGAATGTACCGGGTGCAAAACAATCCGGATTTTAGTGAAACCAAAAACATTGGGATCTATTTGATAATATCTTTCCAGCGAATCCGGAAAATCAAAATTTCATAGCGGGGATCAAAAGATATGTCCAGTTGAAAATTCTGAATAGTCGCTATGGAATTCAGGCCCTTAAAAATGGAAATTTTGCAAACGACCTCAGATTTCGACGAAACCACTTTTGTTGGGTTCGCAGTGTCAAGTTATTGCTAGATTCCAAATTTCATAATTTTTCGAATCAATATGTGAGCGTGGCGAAGGAAAACGCGTTTGACAAGTTTCAGTTGATTTTAATCGACTGGAAAATGGCCATTTTTCTAACGGTCTCAGAATTTGACGAAATTAGTTTTGTTAGGACCGTATCGGCGATACGAAGCTAGAAAATATTTTTCTGGAATTTTTCTAGTTAGTATGTGACCCCGGTAAATTGAAATGCGCGTTTAAATTCACTATATAGAGTTATATGTTGATTTCAACGGAAACAGATCGAAACGATCGAATCAGCTTACGATACATATCCCATTGTGTTCGGAATGGGGGTAAAACGCTATGGACGACAGGCGGTGGGCCTCGTTTAGAGGTCGTATGTAAAAGTCAACTTTTTCAAAAATAAAATAATTAAATAAAAAAAACAACATTTTCTCTTCCCTTATATCAGGCCCCCCCCCCCCCCCCGTTAAAAACTGAAATCAGAAATCATTCAGGGAAAAAAAAAGAAGAAAAGGGCAGGGAGGAAACGCGCCGCCAGGCGCTGGCCATCGCGCCACCTGAGCGGACGCAGCTCCGATCAGGCCCCCCTCGAAGACCTCGACAACCGCGACCCCTCCTTTTTTCCCCCCTCTTCGATACGTCACAGACCCCCCCCCCCCCCAGGAAATCGCCATTGCCACCTGAGCTCGCCCCCCCCCCCCCCCCTCGACCATCCGCCACCCAGCAGCCACCGCGCACCCCTTTTCCCCCTCCCGTCCAGTCAATGTTCAAAACAGCAAAGGTGCGGTTTTATTTATTTATTTATTTTATATATTTTATTTTATGATTTTTAGATTAATTTAGTAATTAAATTTTGCAATGAAATAGCATTGTTTAAAACTGAGTTTTTCCCCAGTTAATTTGGTTTTAAATATATATTTTTTTCATTGTTTTAAAATCAGTTTTTATTTTCTAAATTCTGTTTTTATATATAATATAAATAAAAGTTTATATCTTTATAGAAAGAAACGATTTTTATAATGAAGTTAGAAAAGTAAAGTTTGAATTTTTATAGAAGTTAAAGATTTGATTTTTTTTATAAAAATGCGAAGTTATTGAAAATATAATTTTTATATAGTAATAAAAATATGATTTTTATATATTGAACTTCGAAATAAAAATATGATTTTTATATATGGAACTTTGAAATAAAAATATGATTTTTATATATGGAATAGCGAAGTAAAAATTCGATTTTTACATAGGTAGTGAAAGCGGACAACGAAGGTAACAAAAAGGCGAGAACGAAGAAGATTTATATCAAAGGAGAGTCAAGATGTTTGGATAGCTTTCGGTGAGAATTTCTCACTCTTCAATTTTATTTCTAGTTATATATATATTCTAGGATGCAGACGGTGCTTAGTAGCACCCGACACAATCGTCCACAGACCATGGACTTGTTTGTTTGGTTGCATAGATTAATTAGATTATTTGATTGAATTGAATTGTTTGGTGAAATTGATTGGTTTGATTGATGTGTGAATGGCGTGGGCCTTCACTAGACCGGGGATAAGGCTAGGCCTCGTCCCGTTTCTAGTATCGTGCCGTTATGCCGCCGAAATTTTCTAAAATATGTTAGAAAAATAAAAATATCATTTTATTGAATAAATGAACCGAATAGAATATTCATAGGTTGAATAAAATGTTTTACCGTTAAAAATATAATTTTTAACGTGAAAGTGAATAAATAAATATTTATAGACAAATTGGCCGATTTGTTTATATGCACTGATTTGACTGATATTGATTGGGCCGATAAATTTTACACATCGCCCAACTGCACAAATGAAATCTATGTTTGATAGTTTGAAACCCCACACGGGTGTTGGGATGAAATTTGAAATTCACTCATCCTGATTGATGAAATATGTCGATCGATTGATTGACAGGCTGTTATAAGCGTTGAATATCTATATTTGATGCTTATACAGTGTAGTGCACTTTGGTTGATGGTTGATTATTTTTCAATGCTATTATATACATGTGTTGTATGGAAATCCATATAATTAACTATATATGGTAATTGATTGGGCCTCATTCCAATTTGAAAAATAAAGAATAATATAAAATAAAGGTTCATGTGTTGACAGTACTCATCCATTGAGATTGGTCATGTGTTGAACGAAATATTTTGATAATAACAACTATTTTGAAAAAGAAATATTTGAAATAGAATATTTGAAAATAGAAATTTATGAAGCCGTGTTGGTTAGATTGACGCCATTTTGACGTAAACGATATTTATATCGATTTTATTCATTTTGAAATGAATTGAATTAAAAACGATTTCGAAATGAATTGAATTAAAAACGATTTCGAAATGAATGGAATGGAAAACGATTTCGAAATGAATGGAATGGAAAACGATTTCGAAATGAATTGAATTAAAAACGATTTCGAAATGAATTGAATTAAAAACGATTTCGAAATGAATGGAATGGAAAACGATTTCGAAATGAATTGAATTAAAAACAATTTCGAAATGAATTGAATTAAAAACGATTTCGAAATGAAATGAATAGAAAACGATTTCGAAATGAATGGAATGGAAAACGATTTCGAAATGAAATGAATTGAAAACGATTTCGAAATGAATTGAATTAAAAACGATTTCGAAATGAAATGAATTAAAAACGATTTCGAAATGAAATGAATAGAAAACGATTTCGAAATGAAATGAATTAAAAACGATTTCGAAATGAAATGAATAGAAAACGATTTCGAAATGAATGAAATGAATTGAAAACGATTTCGAAATGAAATAAATTGAAAACGAATTCAAATTGAATTGAAAGCGAATTGAAATGAATTAAAATTGAATTGAAATTTGAATTGAATAGAAATGAATTTTAAAACGAATTTATAAAGAAGAATTCAATTTTGATTTGAATTGAAATGGGAGTTGAAATTGCTTTTGAAACGAATTTAAAATTATTTATATAATTCGTTTTAAATAGAAATCGACGAAATATATATTATATATATTATATATATAATATAATGGCCTGAATAGAACGCGCCGCGCCGCGGCAGTTCGTGAATTTCGACCATTTATTTCAAACGGACATTACGGGAGATCCGACCGTCGGATTCTCCTAAAACCGGAACCGTTGGGTTCGTATCGAAAAGATCTTTCTAACGAATATTAGAAATTTGAAATCTAACGGTTGGATTTGGAGTTACGTCCAAATCAAATTTGAAAAAGGTCGCTGTAAGTGCAGTTCGATGGCCATTGATGGAAATCGACTGTACGGGCCTTGATAAAATTATTAAAAATAGTAATAATTTGTGTAAAATCATAAGAAATGATTTAGAAAGAATTGGGATGAAAAACTCCATATTTGAAAAGATAAAAATAGATTTTTATCGAAATGAACTAGTTTTGAACTAGAATTATAATTCTATTTATTTTTAAATAAATGAATTGAATTTGAAAATGGTTTTGAAAATAACCAGAATTTCCAATGATTGCATTGGAGTGGATTTGAATCGAAATTGTCTTCGGAATATTTCGATGGTGGAATTCGTGATTATACAGATGTTGTTATGGAAAGTTGAAAGATATATATATTTATATCGTTATTTCCAATACGACATTTGTTAATCGTAGAATTTGATATTGAATATAAGCCGGGATATTTTCTATTCAGAGCCTTGTATTTAATATCAAATGTGATTTGGGTTTGTCGTGAATGGTGTCTTCACTAACACTGTTCTTGAACCCAGTTGAGAAAAGGTTAAATCTTTTTACTTAGATTTAATGAAGTGTACCAATTAAATGATATTTAATTGAAATTAAATTGATATTTAATTGAAATTAAATTGATATTGATTTTTGGGTTTATCGTGAACAGTGTTTTAAATAACACTTGTTCTTTAACCCGATAATTGATGAATGTGACTTTGGGTTTATCGTGAACCGTGTTTTAAATGACACGGATTCTTTAACCCAGTTAACGATTAAAACTAAGTGGAGTTTTAATGAATCTTTAATTAGATTGAAATAATCGAAATGGAGTACCACCAGTTTGGCTCCAGGCGTTAGTTAAATCTTTAATTAGATTTGAACGTGAAATGGTAATTGAATTTACCGATAAAATCGTGGTGTTAGATATGAAGTAGAACCAGTTTTACTTCATGGGATGAATAGGTTGGGATGGGGAAATTAAAATAAATGATTACTTCGGTAAGGTTCGCTAATCCCGACTAGTTTGAATTGAGATTCAAAAATAGAATAAAGAATAAATTCAAGGAATTTATCTTGGATAAAATTAATGGGAACCTTTCCCTATGAATGTGGAATTCAGAAACTAACTGTCGGTTAGCCAAGCAGAATGGTTTTCTGGATATTGATCTGATGTTGGTTTCGGCCTTCGGGGTTAATATTTGGGGAATTATTCTCTTGATTAATTTACGGTTAGTGACTAATGAATTGGAATGAGGCGTATGTTGTGTTTGTGTAACACTTATTTAAAATATACGCGAGTTATTCGGAAAGACCGGGTTTATCCCATTCTGAATAACTGATACGACGATAAGTCGAAGATGAAGACGATGGTCGAAGACCGGAGGTCTTCACGTCGTTTGGATAATTACTGATGATCTTGATTGGGCTGTACACCCAAGAAGATGGAAACAGTTAGTGATCGTCCAGACGTACTTGGAGATCGATGGATATGCGGGGTACTAGGTGCCTCCGGTTTCGTTCAGCCCCAGAACGAACTTGTAAATGGACTGTGTGTCTGACATTGGATTTTAGTCCGTGTGATTGATCTCTATTAAATATATATCTGTTTGGCGGCGGAGAATTTATTCTCTTGCTTAACGCCCTTCTCTGAGACGTACGAGCTCAGGGGTTATATATTGATGGATATCAGACGCATGGAGTGAATTGCCTGTGTGGCATGCCTAAGTGGCAATTGATCGAGGCTTCTGTTGAAAAGCAAAGTCTTGTGGTGATGATCAAAGCACGACCTTTGTGGCGTAGCTTTGTGTAACGTTTACTTCGCGAGTTTCACACCCGGTATGAACCAAAAACGGGAGACGGACCTCAGGGAGGGCATGCGTTTCTTTCTAGCTAGAAGTGGCGTCAGTGGTTTTACACGCCCTGACGAGTTTGACTTATGTGGTTGTTGCTGCTGCGAGGCGCCTCGGATTGATCGGTCATTCTCGAACCGATGGAGTCGTTTAGTTGGCTCATTTACGCCCCAAAGGGCGGAGAAACGTATTGTTCAGGCACTATAATCCACATCGGTGGACCGGCCCTGACGATCTAAGGGGCAGTTGGGGCTGCTCCGGAGACATGGGCTAGATTGTCTCGAATCGGTTGAGGACTATCTTTTGCCTCGGTTCATGGATGGAAACCCAATTTCCAAATACGTGACATTTGCGGTTTTATTTGTAGAGCCTAGTATGGCGACATAGTGGGATGGGGCGCTCATGCCGCCTATGATTGATACTTATGATTTGAATTTGTTTTATACACTATGCACTAATAATAGTATCAAACGATTTGTTTAACCGTATCAAGCATTCTTTGGCTGTTATAAGGGAAAACCTTATCCTCGGCTGCGTTGCATTGTGTGATGGGACCTGGGTCTTATAACAGCTTCATTTTTCTTTATTTAGCATTGCGCTGTTTATTTTATGCACTGGTATTCTTGGGAGGAAACCCGTTCCGTGTTATACGGCGTGGTCCCTTGATTTACCTGACTTTAAAAACAAAGATTAATAACTGTTTTAGTTCTCACACCAGTCACATGACTGACCTGGAGTTTATTGTTTTAACCTAAACTCTGGGTGCCCCTATTTTCCACACGGGCAGCTAGTAGTTTTGGGTTTTGCAGATTTATATTCACAGGATCCTGGTTTACAGCTGGAACGATATCCGGAAAGCTTTGTATCCGTATATCTACTTCTAGTTGTGTATTGTATTGTTTTCCACTGCTATGTATTTAAATGTAATTTAAATCTCTGATATTTCTGTGTAATATTCATTTTTACTCTGTATATTCTTGTAATCTGATGCATTGTTGTAATATGCAATGAAATGTTCTTCCGTCTGCGTTCTGTTATGGCTTGTTCTCGAACTATCCGACACTTTCCTTTACGGGGAAGTTACGGGTTTTCACAGTGCACCGCCCATGCCCCGATCTCCTCTTTCTCCTCTCCTTCTCTTCTGAAATTCGAGCTCACCACCCCACCTAAAAATATCCAGACGCCACCAATGCTCCTCCGCCACCTGACGAGACCGCCACCCCCTTGCCCTCCAGAACGCAACAGTGAGTCCTTTCTATATTTTTTTTATTTCATTTGTTAATGTGATTGTTTTTATGAATATAAAAATCGGATTTTTAACATAGATTAAAATTAGTTTATATATATATATATATGTATTATAGCATTAAAGAAATGATTTTTATTTGCAAAAAGATAGGATTTTTACGGTTAAAAAGAAGAGATTTTTAACACGAGAAAAATGTGATTTTTATATATTGAAATGAAAGTAAAAATGTGATTTTTATAGTGATGAAATCTTTATATTTGAAAAGGCGAAATCTTTATATAGATAATAGCGTGATAAAAATATAATTTTTATTTATATAGTAGCGATGTAAAAATAGAATTTTTATCTATATAGTAGCGATGTAAAAATAGTATTTTTTTATCTATATAGTAGCGGTGTAAAAATAGAATTTTTATCTATATAGTAGCGATGTAAAAATAGTATTTTTATCTGTATAGTAGCGGTGTGAAAATAGAATTTTTATCTATATAGTAGCAGTGTAAAAATAGATTTATCCATATAGCGTGATTATAAAAATTCGATTTTTATATATTGAATAGCGAAGTAAAAATTCGATTTTTATTTATGTAGTGGCTACGAGCAACGAAAGTGACAAAAGGCGAGAACGACGAAGATTTCTATAAAAGAAGTGTCGTGGAATTGGGATAGCTATTGGTGAGAACTTCTCACTCTTCAATTTCTTTTTCTAGTTATATATATATATATATATACACTAGGATGCAGACGGTGCTTAGTAGCACCCGACACGCGTCATCCACAGACCATGGATGGCTTGTTTGTTTGATTGATGTGTTGTGAAAATTGTTTGTGATGTTGATGTGAAATCGATAATAAATGTGGATAGTTGAAATAAATTAATTATCGTTAAAAATATAATTTTTAACGTGAATGTGAATAAATAAATATTTATAAACAAATCGGCTGATTTGTTTATATACACTGATTTGACTGATATTGATTGGGTCGATAAATTTTACACATCGCCCAACTGCACTAATAAAAATCTACGTTTGTTGATTTGAAACCCCACACGGGTGTTGGGATGATATTTGGCGCACACTAATCCCAATTAATTAATTGTATGTCGATCGATTGGTCGACAGGCTGTGTAAGCGTTAATTATTCATATTTGATGCTTATGCAGTTGTGTGGTGCACTTTGGATGATGGTTGATTGTTTGTCATGGCTATTATATACATGTGTTGTGTGGAATCCATATAATTAACATTATATGGTGATTGATTGGGCCTCATTCCAATCGGGAAAATAATGAATATTATAAAAGAAAATTCATGTGTTGAATATAAAAATGGTCATGTGTTGACGATGTTCATGTGTTGAAAATATTCGTGTGTTGAGTAAAATATTTTAATAATAAAATTTACATCTTTATCATATTTAAAATTAGAACTACTTCACGGTGGAGTATAATTGAAAATCAAACGATAGATACCATAGTTTTATAAATATTTTACATAACAAAAATAGTGAGGTGTTGACAGTACTCATGTGTTGAGATTAGTCGTGTGTTGAAAGAAATATAGATTCATGTGTTGAATAGAATAAATATTCATTTGTTGAATAGAATAACGAATTTATTGAAATATATAAAGCCGGGTTAATTAGAGATGCGTTATTTTGACGCGAACGATATTTATATCGATTTTATTCGTTTTATAATGAATATTGAAAAGTGATTTCAAAATTTAATATTTTGAAATGAGATTCAAATTAAATTAGATTAAAATTCAAATTGAAATTTTATTGAATCAATTTGAAATGAATTCGAATCGAATAGAAAGTGAATTTGAATTCAAATTGAATAGAAAGTGAATTTGAATTCGAATTGAATAGAAATGAATTCAAATTGAATTAAATTGAAATTGAATTAAAAACGAATTGAAATCGTTTTGAATGAAATTTAAAACGAACTGAAATTGAATTGAAATCAATTTAAAATGGATTCGAATTGAATTAAATAGAAGGTAAATTCAAATTGAAATTGAATTGAAACAAATTAGAATTTGAATTGAATTGAAATGAATTTGAATTCGAATTAAATAAAATTGAAATGAATTCGAATTGAATTGAAATCAAATCGAATTGAAATTGAATGTAGAGTTGAAATGGTTTTGAAAACGAATTTAAAACGATTTATAAAATACATTTTAAAAAAGAAATCGATGAAATATATATATAATATATATATATATGTTATATATATAATGGCCTGAATAGAACGCGCCGCGGCAGTTCGTGAATTTCGACCATTGACTTCGAATTGACGTTGCGGGAGATCCGACCGTTGGATTCTCCTAAAACCGGGACCGTTGGGTTCGTATCGAGAAGAGCTTTCCAATGAATATCAGAAATTTGAAATCCAACGGTTGGATTTGGAATTATGTCCAAATCAAATTTGAAAAAGTTCGCTGTAAGCGCAGTTCGATGGCCGTTGATGGAAATCGACTGTACGGACCTTGTTAAAATTATTAAAAATATTAATAATTTGTGTAAAATCATAATATATGAATTGGAAAGAACTGGGATGAAAAAACTCCATATTTGAAAAGATAATAATAGATTTTTATCAAAATGAACTAGTTTTGAACTAGAATTAAAACCAATTTATTTTTGAAATAAATAAATTGAATTTGAAGGTGATTTTAAAAATAATCAATATTCCCAATACGTGGATTGGACAGGAGTTGAATCGAAGTTATCTTCGGAATATTTCGATGTTGGATTTCGTGACTATACAGATATTGTTATGGGAATTTGAAAGATATATTTTATATCGTTATTTCCAGTATGATATTTGTTAGTTTCAGAATTTGATATTGAATATAAGCTGGTATATTTTCCATTCAGAGCCTTGTATTTAATATCAAATGTGATTTGGGTTTGCTGTGAATCGTGTTTTAGAAGACATTTGTTCTTTAACCCAGTTAAAGGCAGAATATTGATTTTTGAAAAGATTAAAACTAAGTGGAGTTTTAATGAATCTTTAATTAGATTGAAATGTGAATTGATAATTTAAATTATCAAATCTGAAAGGTGATCGAGAATGGAGTACCACCGGTTTTGCTCCAAAGCGATAGTTAAATCTTTAATTATATTTGAACGTGAGATGGTAATTAATTTTACCGATAACACCAAGGTGTTAAATATGGAGTATTACCAGTTTTTCTCCATAGGATATATAGGTTGGGATTGGGAAATAAAATAAATAATTACTTCGGTGTGGCTCGCTAATCCCGACTAGTTTGAAATGATATCCGAAGGAAGATTAAAGAATTAATTAGAAGAATTTATCTTGGATAAAATTAATGGGAACCTTTCCCTAAGAATGTGATTTTGTGAATAAAAGAATATTCTGAATTGGAATGAGGCGTTTGTTGTGTTTGTGTAACATTTGTTTACTATATACGTGGGTTATTCAGAAAGGCCGGGTTTATACCCATTCTGAATAACCGATTCGACGAGATGTCGAAGATGAAGACAGTGGTTGAAGACCAGAAGTCTTCACATCGTTTGGGTGATTACTGATGATCTTGATTGGGCTGTACACCCAGGATGAGGGAATCAGTTGGTGATCTTCCAGACGTACTTGGAGATGGATGGATATGCGAGGAAAGTGCCTCCGGTTTCATTCAGACCCGGAACGAACTTGTAAATGGATTGTGTGTCTGACATTGGATTTTATTCTGTGTTGATTGATCTCTATTAAATATACATCTGTTTGGCGGCGGAGAATTTATTCTCTTGCTTAACGCCCTTCTCTGAGACGTACGAGCTCAGAGGTTGTATATCGATGGACATCAGTCGCATGGAGTGAATTGCCAGTGTGGCACGCATGAGTGGCAATTGATCTAGGCTTCTGTTGAAAAGCAAAGTCTTGTGGTTGATGATCAAAGCACGGCCTGTGTGGCGTAGCTTTGTGTATAACGTGAATTCGCGAGCCTCACACCTCAGTATGAGTCAAAAACGGGATACGGACCCAAGGAGTGCACGACGTTTCTTTCTAGCCAGGGTGGTGTCAGTGACCTACCAGCCCTGACATTTATATACTTTTCACCTGTGTGGTTGTTGGATACGAGACACCTCGGATATAGGTCTGTAAGGACTGGGAAACGTGTGTTCAGGATTAACTAATCCTCAAAAGTAAGAGAGGACCGGCCTTGGAGGTTCCAAAGGATCAGAATGGGGTCCTGAGGCATTTGCTAGAGTGTCTCGAACGCGGAGAGGAGCTTGCCCCTTGCCTCGACTCATGACGGAATCTAATTTCCAATACGTGATATTGCGGTCTTAATTGTAGAACTAGTATGGCGACATGATAGATGGTACCCATGCCGCATATGATTGATATTTATGATTGAAAATTGTTTTGACACTATACACTTATAATAGTATCAAATGATTTGTTTTGACGTACCAAGCATGTTTGGCTATTATAAGGGAAAACCCTATCCTCCGGCTAGCGTTGCATTGTGTGATGGGACCTGGGTCTTATAATAGCTTCATTTTTCCAAAAAGCATTGCGTTGTTTTGTTACATGCACTAGTGTTCTTGGGAGGAAACCCGTTCCGTGTTATACGGCGTGGTCCCTTGAATTACTATATTTAAAGTAAAGTTTTAAATTACTGTTTTAGTTCTCACACCAGTCACATGACTGACCTGGAGTTTATTGTCTAACCTAAACTCTGGGTGCCCCTATTTTCCGCACGCGCAGCTAGTAGTTTTGGTTTTGCAGATTTATATTCACAGGATCCTGATTTACAGCTGGAACAATGCTCGGAAAGCTCTGTATCTCTGTATCACTTTCAGTTGTGTTTTGTATATTTTTCCGCTGCTATGTAATTTATTGTAATCACTGATATTTGTTGAATGTAATTTATTCATTTATACTCTGTATATTCTTGTATCTGATGGAATTGTTGTAATAACAACGAAATGTTCTTCCATCTGCGTTCCAATTTGTCCTGTTCTCAAAACGATCAGGGATTTCGAACGATCTTAGTCTGTTTAACGATCGATTCAGATCGAGCGAAATTCCTTGCCGTTACAAAAATGGGCATACAACAAGAGTTTGACATTACAGACCTGACGGAACAAGTTTCTTCAAATTCTGACTCCGTTTGCTCACACAGCGTATTTTTAACCATCAAAATACTGACTGTTTTTCACATTAAAAATCGGAACGGCTACATACTGACTCTAAAAATCACGAAACTTGAAATCTAATAATAATTTGATATTACGGATCCAACAAAATTAGTTTCGTCAAAAACAGAGTTCATTTGCAAAACTGGCTATTTTAAAGCTCTAAATAAACCCTTTTAAATATTTATATATTTAAAAATAATTAAATTAAATATAAATAAATTTATATTATCGTATATATTCAAATAGAATGTCATACAGCTCCAGAATAAAAATATATGTAGTTATAACTCAATATTTCAAATTCGGGTCAAATCGATATTCCATTAAAAATTGAAATCCATTTATAAATCGTTTTAAATTATAAAGGAATTCCATAGCGACTATTTAAAAATTTGATTTGCACATAAATCAAAATCTACACGACGAAATCCCGATTTTTCTCTTCCATTAGAAAAATATACTTCACCAGCTCCGAACGTTTCTTGTTTCATAGAAAATCCGGCTTAAAACGGACCCTGTATATTCAGTTGAAGTTCGAATCGCCAAATTACGAACTTTCGCGCCATTTCAAGCTCGATTATAATTAAAATATAATTATACGTTAAAACTGTCGTTATTTAAATATATTCGTTAATATAATTCAATTTTAAACTGAATTATATATTTTGAATTGCCCAATTCACACCATATTCCTAATTCGGTTAATTCTGATTATTTCAGAATTAAATATATTATTCTATTATTTAATTTAATTAAATATTCACTATTATTTAATTAAGCAATCATGTTAATCTCTAAATCAATATTTTTAAATAATTAAATAAATAAATTATTATTTGTAAAAATATGTGTCATTGCATTATTTTTACCTTTTTGGTTGTTGGAATGCGAGGCGCCTCGGATATATCGGTTACTATGGAGCCGATGGATATAGGTCCTATAGGACTGGGAAACGTGTGTTCAGTAATTGCCAATCCTCAAACATAAGGGAGGACTGGCCTTGGAGGATCCAAGGGTATTCTACGGGAGATCCTGAGGCATTTTCTTGAGTGTCTCGAAGCCGGCGAGGATTACATCCCTTGCCTCGACTCATGACGGAAATCCAACTTCCAATATGTGACATTTCGGTTTTAATTGTAGAGCCTAGTATGGTGACATGATATATGGTACCCATGTCGTCTATGATTGATACATTTATATTTGAAGCTGTTTTTGACACTATAGACTTATTATAGTATCAAATGATTTGTTTTAAACGTACCAAGCATATTTGGCTATTATAAGGGAAAACCCTATCCTTCAGCGTGCGTTGCATTATGTGATGGGACCTTGGTCTTATAATAGCTTCATTTTCTTTATTTAGCATTGCGCTGTATATTTTATGCACTTGTATTTTTGGGGTTAAACCCGTTCCGTGTTATATGTCATGGTCCCTTGATTTATCTAACTTTAAAATCAAGCTAATAACTATTTTAGTTCTCACACCAGTCACATGACTGACCTGGAGTTTATTGTTTTAACCTAAACTCTTGGTGCCCCTATTTTCCACACGAGCAGCTAGTAGTTTTGGTTTTGCATATTTCTATTTCAGGATCCTGATTCACAGCTAGAACTATACTCGAAAAACTCTATATCCGTATATTTCTTTCGGTTGTGTTATGTATTATTTTTCCGCTGCTAATGTAATTTAATCTCTGATATTTTTATGATGTATATTATTTATTTATACTCTGTGGTATTCTTTTACTCTGATGTAATTGTTGTAATAAGCAATGAAATGTTCATCTATTTGTGTTCTAATTTGTCATGTTCTCAACTCAATACGGGCTTTCCTTCACGGGGAAGTTTGGGTCGTTTCAGGTTAAAACAATAAACTCCGAGTCAGTCATGGGACTGGTGTGAGAACTAAAACAGTTATTAAATCTTTATTTTAAAAGTTAGGAAATCATGGGACTACGCTGTATAACACGGAACAGGTTTACCCCACATGAATCTAAGTTTAAAATAAAAATACGTAACGTTTTTTGGAAAATGAAGCTATTATAAGACTCGCGTCCCATCACACAATGCAACACAAGCCGAAGGATAGAGTTTTCCCTTATAATAGCCAAACGTGATTAGTATGTTTAAAACAAATCATTTTGATATTACTATAAGTGTATAGTGTCAAAACATCATCAAACACAAATGTATCAATCGTAGACGGCATGAGCGCCCCATCCCACTATGTTGCCATATAGGTTTACAACTAAAATCGAAAAGTCACGTATTGGAAATTGGATTCCATCTATGAGTCGAGGCCAGTGGTGGATCCTCTCGATTCGAGACACTCTAGCAAATGCATCAAGATCCCCCGCAGTGAACCCTTGGATCTTCACGGCCGGTCCACACTTACTTTAGTGGAATAGTTATTCCTGAACACATGTTTCCCGGTCCTATCAGACCTATCTCTGAGCCACTAGGGACTCAATAATCGAGGCGCCTCATTCCATCATCTAGATAAGTAAAAATATCTGGTCCCCATACCATGACACCACTCCTAGCTAGAAAGAAACTTCTTACACTCCCTGCAGTCACGATCCCTTTTCGACTTATACCAGGTGCGAGGCTCGCGAATTAACGCTATACACACAGCTATGCTATTTAAAGACATGCTTTGATCACCAACCATAAGACTCTACTTTTCAATAGAAGCCTTGATCATTTGCATCTCAGCATGCCACACTGATAATCCACGCCATGCAACTAATGTCTATCAATATATAACGTCTAAGCTCGTACATCTCAGAGAAGGGCGTTAAGCAAAAGAATAAATTCTCCACCGCCAAACATATATATATTAAATAGAAATCAATCAACATAGAATGAAATCCAATGTCAGACACACATCCATTTACAAGTCCATTCTAGGTCTGAACGAAACTGGAGGCACCTTATTCCTCGTCCCATATGTCTAATACATGAGAGAGGTCCTCGCATATCCGATCGATCTTCAAGTACGTCTGGACGGCCACCACTTATTACCTTGTCCTGGGTGTACAGCCCAATCAAGACATCAGTAATCATGCAAACGATGTGAATATCTCCGGTTTTCAACCACCGTCTTCATAATGGGTTCAACCCGGCCTTTACGAATAACTCGCGTATTTTATAATCAATAATCAAGTGCTATAAAAACGCATCATACACCTCATTCCATTTCAAAATATTCTTTTATTCAAATATTCACATTATTTTTCCCATTAATTTTATCAAAGATAAATTCTTTTAAAATTATTTTTTAATCTTCCTTTGGATATCCATTTCAAAAGATTTTATTTTATTTAACCTCAATTCTAAACCAAATTAGGTTTATAAACCTAGTCGCGATTATCGAGCCTTACCGAAGTAATCATTTATTTTATTTTCCAATCCGTACCTATTCATCCCATAGGGAAAAACTGGTAGTACTCCATATCTAACACCAACTGTTTTACCGGTAAATTTAATTACCATTTCATGTTCAAATCTAATTAAAGATTTAACTATCTCCCAGAGTAAAACTGGTGGTACTCCATTCTCGATCATTTCATAAATTCGATATATTTAATTACCTCATTCCCATATCAATCTAGTTAAAGATTTATTAAAACTCCAATTTGGTTCTAATCTCAATAATCATTACTTTATGATTATTCAACTTTTAGGAATATTTATGTTGTCTTTAACTGGGTTAAAGAACGAATGTTATTAAAAACACAGTTCTCAATAAATCCAAATCAATTTCCATTAAATATGGAATCCTCATGGAAAACAGATTAACATATAATTGATATAAATTCCTATATCAGCACAATAGTATAAATGAATAACAACAAAGCCTTTTAAATTCCATATATAGTAAAGTTCTTCTTTTATAGAAGCTCATCTCGATTATTACCAATCCAATTCCATTCAATTCTAATTTAATATATTAAATAGGAAAATTTTACTTTGGAAAATTTCCATTAAATCTTAGTAAAAATATTTGTAAATTCCAAATCATATTTTCACTGTTAATTGGGTTTTAAAAACAAATGTTATTTAAAACATCGTTCACAATGAACCCAAAATCTTCTTCCATTTAATTCCAATTTATAATTATAAATTGGAAAACTTCCTTTATCTTAATTAAAAGATTTATTCTTTTCTCAACGGGGTTTAAGAACAGTGTTATTGACGACACCATTCACGACAAACCCAAAATCCAATTTGATACTAAATACAAGGCTCTAAATAGAAATTTTATCGGCTTATATTCAATACCAAATTCTGAAACCAACAAATATCGTATTGGGAATAATTCGATTTCCATTACATATTTCATACTTCTAACCTTTCATTCATTTCAGAAACCATTTCAAAGTTTGTAACTTTATTAACTTGTTTCAATAGTTGAAATCATTCGCAACACATTCAATAAACTTGTTTTTTACATTTTGTCAAATCTTGGATTTTATCAATTAAATATAATTCCAATAAGAATTTACTTTAAATTTCAATTTAAGATTTAACTTATTTTAATATTAATATCAATTTGCTTGAAATTATAATCTAACTATAAACAGGTCTTATGGTTCTACAAACCTCCATTAATTTACTTTTTAGTTAATCACTTTGATTATTATTAAATAATAATCAATTTCAACAATTTAAAATAAAAATGGTTTACTTTATCATCAACAATCTCCATTAAATTAACTTATGACAAACTAACTTAATAATCAAATTTAGTTAAATTTATTAACTGTCAACCCAAACATGGATTACTCGTTATTCAATCCCAATTGGTCATGCTATTTAAATTAATTAATTAATAATATAACTAATTTAAATACTTCCATTACTTTGATTATTATAAATAATCTATTTCAGTTAGTCCTCTCTTTAAATTAATTAATAAGAATAATTAATTGAAATAACCTTTTTATTCAATCCACGTACAGTTCCAACCCCACTAGTATGTTCCAACATCTTAAAATATTTTTAACATTCCATTTGTGCCACTTAATCCTTTCTTTGAAACCATTTTAACATTCCCATTTAATTTTACCGTTTAAACATTTATTTATTAATATTTGGGAATTCCCATTTACTTAATTTTTAAATAGTTTAAAAAAACATTAATAGATCTTCAAAGTTTATTTTTAAAATAAACGTTGTATTTCAAATTTATAAATATAACTTTGAAAATGTTCACAATCGGCTAATATCAATTTCAAATGTCTTTTATTTAATCAACGGTACTAAAGAGGTAAATAAACGCTAAAGTACTAAACCGTTAAATATAAACCAATTTCACATCTAAATGAACACAAAAAATCATATTAATAAACATTATCAGTATCGGTGAGGAATTCTATTGGATTCCCCCAACCTGTCAATTCCTGCATCACAAATTCATATTTTAAGATATATAATAATATAATAAAAATTAACAACTACTGGTGAGGAATCTAGTTGGATCCCTCCAACCTGTCTTTCCCTGCATCCAAATAGTTAATCTCAAATAAAATCATTAAATAAGAATTATTAAATTTTAGACTAATTATTTATAAAACAACAAAAAACGACATCAACCAATTTATTAAACAAAACAATTCAAACAATTAAATTAAACACACTTATATTATAAACACGACCAACAAGGTAAGTTACCTCAATTGGTTCTAATTGTCAGAATACGATTTGGTGTTTCAACGAAATTAAACAACGTTTAGTTTCATCAATTTAATCAATATATGAATAAATATATTTAACAAATAGTCTACCATTAGCAACCATAGCACACAATTATAAAAACCCGACTTACATAAAATATAAGTGGGAAAAACTGAGTGAGTTTTACTCACCTTCATATGATTCGTTGTTAGAACAACTCGTTTCAGTTAAATTAAACAAGTGTTCGTTTAATTTAATTGAAAATTTCAGTTGATTCTAATCACGTCCAGTTTTGTTCCATGGCATAGTCCCCATCTATACGGTTCCAACGTATCTTGAATCATCTGATTCTGATCATTTATGAATAAGTTATAACATTTAAAAGTTATAGGTTTATAAATAAACTATGTATTCTCTTAATTAAAATTAATTAATTTAATTACTTATGGTTAACGATTTAATCTGGCTGATTAAAACAGCTTCGTTCTTCGTTCCTTAAGCGACTTCCCATCGTTTGTTACAAAACAGTTCTAATTATTCCCTCTGTTGTTTGTTCAGCAAATGTGCACCCTATTCACAATTTTAATAAGAGTTAGTTAGTTTTCCTAATTAAATTATAATTATATTATAATTTGATTGATTATGGTTAGTGAATTAACATTTATAGGTCGCTATATACTTCTTTATTATTGCTCATCGTTTCCTTTTAGCAGCTTCACCACGCTCCTACAACGTTTAAACATGATTTAATTATAATTATGCCTTAATCATATTTTAATCAACAAATAAAAGGTTAATTACTTTGATTAGGGGGTTTACGGTTCGATTAATCATAGAATCACGCCCAGTCAAAACTTCATGCTCATGTTACTTCGTTCGTTCTCCTTACAGTTCAAACACGCCTACAAAATTAAATTTTAGTATACATAGGATTTAAGTAAGTGGTTAAGTCTTAATTATATTTTTTACTATATAATAAGTATAAGATTATGTTTTAATATAAGAAAAAAATGGGTCGATCAGTTAAACTTTTCATGCTTCCTTCGTATGCTTCAGCAACAGAAACAACCCACGATGGACTAGCTCCCATCGCCGCCGCTCCATTCCCTGATCATCGGACTCCGATCCATGATCCCACCTGAATGCTCCAAGGCCGCCTCACCTCCCACCCTGAGTCTCGACTAACCCGACTCCCCCATTCGCCGTTAAATCCCCAGAGACAACCCTTACTTCATGACCAAAATCAGGTCAACACAGCACCTCACAGCCGATCATATCAATTGAAAACGAAGAGCTTGATGAGTTGAATAATTTTCATGTTGTAAATATGTTAATTCGAGATGAGGATTGAGAGAAGTTAGAGTAGGAAGTTCGAAAATCATTGTCCATTGATTTCGTTAGTTGGCGGCTACAGAAATGTAGACTACAGGGCAAAACATTCTAGGGTTTGGTAAAAGAATATGTTTATATAGGGTGACCAAAATAATATAATATTAATATTCGAAACTGAACCGCAAAGTAACACGCAGAATTAACCTCAAACAACTCCCAATCGAGATGAAATATGAAATTCTAGCATAAAACAATATTTCAGATACAATGGAAAAGGTTTCATCGAATTCCGAGATCAGTTGTGAAAATTCCTTTATAACTCATATATGTGAATCGACACACATTTAAATTGCGTACGATCTTAAATTAAATCCAAATAACTTAAAAATTGAAATACTACTAAAACAAATCATTAAGGATTTAATAAAATTAATTTTGCTAAAAATGAAGTTTCTTAATTTCTAATTTAAATCGAATAAATAATTAAATAAAAACTGAGGCGTTTACGGCTACCATTGTCACCTATGACATCGGTTTACCAAAAAATTTGATTTCGTATAATAATTTAACGTCACAGTTCCAATGAACTTAATTTCATCGAAAATCGAGGCCGTTTACAAAATGGCCTTTCTTAAGGCTTATATATAATATAAAGAAAATATATATAAATTCCAAAATAATCAAATTACATAATAATAAATTATTATCATAAATATCCCAAATGGAATATCATATAAGTTCGAATATAAACCAATATGGATTTATAACCCAATATAATCATTTTCGAATTAAAACTGTAACAACCCGGATTTTCAGAACCGATATAAAAATTTTATTTTAGCTATTTTAATGGATTTTAGAATATTTAAAATGGTTTATTTTAAATAAGAACGATTTAAAATTTATTTTAATCGAAGTTAGAAAGAATAAATTTATTTTAATTATAAAACGATCCTGAAATGGCGTGGCAGTTTGAAAATTCGATTTTAAATTTCAATTGAATGTACAGGATTCAATATAAATCAGATTTCAGTAAAATAAGAAATATTTGAATCTGTTTAATTATATCTTTCTTACGAATGTGAAAATTTTAGATTTCATAATATAGATTGAAAGTTATGTCCAGTTTAAAATTTAAAATAGTCGCTATGGAATTTTTATATATTTTAAAATATATATAGCCCTTAAAAATAGTCATTTTGCAAACGACCTCCGTTTTCGACGAAACCACTTTTGTTGGATCCGGAATGTCAAATTATTGCTAGCTTCCAATTTTTATAATTTTTGGAAATAATATGTGAGCGTGGCAAAAGAAAACGTGTTCTATAGTTTCAGTTTGAATTGGATCGACCGGAAAATGACCATTTTTCAAACGGTCTCCAAATTCGACGAATTTAATTTTGTTAGGACTGTATCATCAAAACATAACTAGATATAATTTTTCTGTAATTTTTGGAGTCAGTAAGTGGCCCCGATAAATTAAAATGTACGTTTGAATTCAACATATATTGATTTATATTTTAATTTATAGAAAAACTGATCAAAACGATAGAATTGGCTTGCGAATCATATCTGTCTCATTGTGTCCGAATTGGGTTATTATGCTAGCGACGATAGTCGTCGGATTCAATTTGGAGTTCGTGGCATTAAACATGTATTTTTGAAATTAAAATTATATATATGTATATATATATATTGGCCAATCATAAAACACTAAATTCATTTCTATTTTCTGCTCCCCAAATCAAAACCGACGGCAGTTTTGGCTCCAAACAATTCCCCCAAATTTCTTCAAATGCAATCAATGATTTCAGAAAGTGATAAAATAAAAATCGAAGAACTTTTCACGAGCTTTAAATCCATAGCAAGTTGGTAAATTTTCGTTACATATTTCTCCCAAAGTCCGAGGTCGAACTGGCTCCGTTCAATGGGTGTTTTGGGGCTGATGACGAACTCGAGTTAATCGAGAAGGCGGCAGATGGAGCGGCTTGCGACGGCGGTTCGAGGGGGCTCCGACGATCGGGGTTCGACGGCCTACGGTGGCGGTGCACGGTGGTTAAAGGAGTCGAGCCATCGGTTTTCTCGTTCCAGAACTAAAGAAGCAGATGGTAACATTTTTAAACGTTATTTTAAACATTATAAATTAGTTAATTTTATTTTAATTATTCCAAAATGTAATTAATGCATTAAATGATCTTAACTTTTCCATACGAGGTCTAAATTGCGCGAACCTGGATCCGTTGCGATCGTGGGGACGAGAGCTTCACAACCGGACTGACTGAGTCCAATTTGGAGCATGTTAGGAATTTAGGAAAATTCAAACCCGAGCGGTGCTGAATTCGCCAGATAAAAACTGGCGGAGTGGAAACCAAAGTGAGAACTCGTTCTCACTCAAATTATTTTACAGTTAAATATATCCTAGGTTGCTGACGGGGCTTAGTAGACCCCGACACTATTTATTGTACAAACCATGGTTGTTGGTTTGGACTTTATTGTGTTGTGATTGTGATGTGAAAGGGAAAATAAAATATTCATGTGTTGAATAAATTGTTTGAACAATAAAAATATCATTTTTATTGTATAAATGAAATATATAAAATATTCATGTGTTGTATAAAATGTTTGAACAGTAAAAATATCATTTTTATTGAATGTATAGACTATATAAAATAGTCAAGTGTTGAAATAAATATTTTATCGTTAAAAATATAATTTTTAACGTATATGTGAACGACATAAAATTCTCCTGAAATGAAAATCAATATTCATAAACAAATCAGACGATTTGTTTTTGTACACTCATTTGACTGACATTGATTGGGACGACAAATTTTGCACATAGCCCAATTACACAAATAATATTCAGTATTTGTTGGTTGAAACCCCACACGGGTATTGGGATGATATTTGACGTACACAAATCCTAATTGTTTAGTTGTATGTCAATTGATTGGTTGACAGACTGTTGTAAGTGTTAATTACTAATATTTAATGCTTATGTAGTTGTGTAATGCACTCTGGATGATGGTTGATTATTTATCATTGTGGTTGTATACATGTGTTGCATGAAGTCCATACAAATAACATTATATGGTAATTGATTGGGTCTGATTTCAATCCAGAAATAACGAATATTTTAAAAATAACGAATATTTTAAAAATAATGAATATTTAAAATAATGAATATTTTAAAATAATATTCAGTAAAGGATTAAAATGTGAATTTGATGTCCGATTTTGGATGGACACGAAAATATAGAAATAAGTGAAGCCGTGTTGATTAGATATGCGCCCTTTTAACACGAACGATTTTTATATTGATTTTATTCATTTTTATAATGAATATTGAAAAGAGAATAATTTCAAAATCTGATATTTTGAAAATATTATCATTAATATTATAATGATATAGAATATTCAATTTTGATTTAAAACTGAAAAGAAAGTGGGAATCGTTTTTAAAACGAATTTATAAAATACGTTTTGAGTGGAATATATATATATATATATATATTAAATGGCTTGAATAGAATGCACCGCGCAGCGACCGTTCATGAATTTCAATCATTGACTTCGAATTGACATTATGGGAGATCCGACCGTCGGATTCTCCTAAAACCGGAACCTGTAACATCCCGAATTTTGATAACATGTTAAAATAAGAAATCAAGGCAGAATTAAATTATAAGTTAAGAATCAATGGAAACGGGTTACGCCATTGCGTTCGTCTCGGAATTCTTCTTGAAATAGAGTCCGAGTTTGGGTAAAACGGATACCGTACAAAGAAGATATGGACGAACGAAGTTAGGCAGAAAAACCAGAAATGGGCCAGAATGCACTGGCGCACTTGGGAAGTGCGCCAGAACAAAATTGCACTGGCGCACTTGGGAAGTGCGCCTATGCAATTTTGCATTGGTGCACTTGGCAAGTGCGCCCAGGCCGAGCAGCAGGCCTGGACAGCTTTCTGGTTTGACCCTGGCTGGCCTGGTGCACCTGTTTGGTTCTCTGGTCTTGTTTGTGAAGCTTGTGACGATTTTTGACGGTTCAGATCTAAACTAGGGTTAATCCTATGGCCTAAACTAGTCCTAACTTCTATAAAAACACCCTAAGACCAAGCCTAATTCACTACAAACCATCCTAACAACGAAGTGCTGCCAAAATGTCTCTTGATCATGGCCTCCATCTTCAACTTCAAAGGCTTGAGCATCCCAACTAGATTCAAGTCAAAGGAGCAAGCTTTCTACATCAAATCAAGGAAGTAGAGCATCATCTCAACACCGTTCTATGACGATTCTTGCTCCTAATCCTCTAGCCATGATTTGTAAGTTCTAGATGCTTTTAGATTGAAACGATAACTTGAATACAACATGTGATAAAGTTGGAATTGGATTTATGCATGATAATCAATCCATGCTCATTCTTGTTCATTTTGGATCTTGACCTTTGGGAATGTTGCTATGACATTAATTTGGACCTATGCATGTTGCAAATCAGTCTTTCTTGTCCTTATCATGCATGTAATGATGATTTTCTCTCGGATCTTGTTTTATGCAAAGTTTCTACCTTCCCCTATTTATTTTCTTTTAATGAAACTTGGTCGATTTCGGACCTAGGCCTAAACTACGATTTACGTGTGATTTGTATACGGGGGAATATTGGGATTTCACCTATTTGGATATAGGTGTGGGTGGTATAATTTATGCATAACATGAACAAGGAAAATTTGGGGTATTGCCAATATTATTTGCAAGTTTGGGCATACATGAGTTGGCATATGAATTGAATCACGGGTTTCGAGACTATGCAAGTTAAATCAAGGGATTGGGCTTATGTTAACTAGGCATAAGTGGAATTGGGAATACAAACCATGATTTGGGTTTATTTGGGCATGAACTTGACAACATGTAACTTTGGCTAGAACTTGATAGGGTTGGGATGTCATAAACTTGGCATACATGCAAATAGACGAGAATTGGACATATGTAAAGTGGCCAGAATTGGGTACATATTTTCATGGGCATGTTATGTGGAACTTGGGCATACGTCTAGTAATATGTAAAGTGGGGATTTTGACTTAGATGACATATACTAATTAACAATCTAACAGATGCCTTCGACACGAGGTTGGACTTGAGTTGTGGTGTAATTCTGCCCGGAACCGCCCGGCATATCCAGTGACCACAACAATAATAGTCCAATGTGAGAGGTCGTAGGCAAAGATTAGATTGTGGTAATGCTTGAACCCGAGGTTGGAATGGGTTTGCGGTGTAATTCTGCCCGGAACCGCCCGGCGTATCCAATGACCGCAAACAAGTCCAATGTGAGAGGTTGATGCATTAGTAAATAATAAATGCTAATGACATGGATGGGTGGGTTAAGTAACTTGATTAGGCTAATGACACTTAACCAATATGACATGGACGGGTGGGTTATGTAACTTGATTAGGCTAATGACACTTAACCAATATGACATGGACGGGTGGGTTAAGTAACTTGATTAGACTAATGACACTTAACCAACATGACGTGGATGGGTGGGTTAAGTAAAACCGGACTTGATTACTTGATGACACTTAACCATATAACACGATTAGAGGATGGGTTAGTTTAACCTGAATGGGTTGATAACACCCGACTAGTATAACGCGATGCATGGTAGGGTTAAGTAAACTTACGAGGGTAACACTTAACCATTATAATATGACTAGTGGATGGGGTTAGGTTAACATATACTTAACCAATCTAACACGGTAATTTGATGGGGTTAAGTCATGAATCACTTGAGTATACTTAACCTATCTAACACGGTAATTTGAAGGGGTTAAGCTTGAATATACTTAACCAATCTAACACGATAATTTGATAGGGTTAAGCTTGAATATACTTAACCAATCTAACACGGTAATTTGATGGGGTTAAGACTAAACATACTTAACCAATTTGACACGACGATTTGGATACGGTTAAGTCATGAATTGATGGAATACGCTTAACCAACTTGACACGTGATTTGTAGGGCTAAGTCAAGAACTTGAATGACAACACTTAGCCAATTTGACATGACATGTAGACGGGTTAAGTCACGAACTTGAATGACTACACTTAACCAACTTGACATGCTAGACTGATAGGGGTTAAGTCCCTACACTTAACCCGTTGGACGGAAACCCTAGTTGCGCGGTCCTTTTCAGCAGTAACCCACTGGATGTATCATGGTACCCTAGGGACTAGGCTGGGTTGGGGCACGATTACTGGGCTGATTGTAAGTGACCAGAACGACGGCTGAGTTTGGTGCGCCATTGTAGGTTCAGGCGGACTATGGTCGTGCACGTAGTCCGAAGTTGAAAAAGCAGGCGTGGGCACAAGTAGTTGCACACTGTGCGTGCTTGGAATGGTGTCAGTGGTTGACACCCTAGGGCTTGATACACCCTAGGGTGGACCTAGCACAGAGTAGCTACATTCGTGATTGGGCCGTATGACACCGACACACGACGAACTTGGACTTGTAGGGAGCCGATCGATTAGATCGTTACGTGGAAAAAGGGCGTTGTCGCTAGGTAGCATAATCCCTAGTGGTCCTAGGTGGCATAAACCCTGATCGAATCTAGAAAACGTCCAACAGGTAGCATAATCCCTAGTGGTCCTAGGTGGCATAAACCCTGATCGAATCTAGAAAACGTCCAACAGGTAGCATAATCCCTAGTGGTCCTAGGTGGCATAAACCCTAATCAAATCTAGAAAACGTCCAATAGTTAGCATAATCCCTAGTGGTCCTAGGTGGCGTAAATCCTAGTTGAACACGCGATAATTCATGATAAGGGAATTTGGCCAGAACAAGGATGGCAGTCCGAGCGATTTCAAGGATGGTGACACTACGTTGTAGTAGTATAGAATAACGTGATGGAACCCGTACGATATACGGCAAGGGACTATACATATACATGGGAAGGGATGATACGAGTTAGGATGATAGTACGGTTGGTGCAGACGACGTTAGACATGCGATGTTATTCCGAGTTTATCCTGTTACTTTGGTTATCCTGTTACCTTGGTTATCTTGTTACTTGAGTTTATCTTGTTATCCTAGTTTAATCGGTTTATCTTGTCATCATGCTTATGTTTACTTTCGGTTTATACATGTCATGTTACTCTTACCTGTTTTTAGGCTGAAAGTAGCTAGGACTTACCAGTCTTTATGACTGACCCCGTTTTTTTCGCCTCTTTTTCTTCCGTCCCCCCCCCCCCCAGGTTTACAGGGAGGAAATGTTGCTACTTAGTTCGGATTCTCTGCTGCAAGATCATCATCTATGGCTTGGACTTTTCTTGGCTATGGCTATTTTACTGTTTTTCTTAGGGAATAATTTATGACTATGGTTTTATGCTTCTTTATTATTGCAAGACAGGTTTCGATGTAAGTAATTTAATGGCACTTTGATGTAAAAGGTTTTAGACCTTACTACTTTTATGAGGTAATGAAATCATGTTTTCTTCCGTTGTTATATATGTTCTGTCTTGTAATATTTCTATGCATGTTTACCTAGACAACACCCCTCCAAAGCTAGTGCATTCTCTTGTGAGTGACCCTGGTGGAGGTGGGGCGTTACAGAACCGTTGGACTCCTATCGGAAAGATCCTTCCAACGAATATAAGAGATTTGAAATCTAACAGTTGGATTTAGAATTATGTCCGAATCAAATTTGGAAAAGGTCGCTATGGATGCAGTTCGGTGGCCGTTATTGGAAACCGACTGTACGAGCCTTGATAAAATATAAAAAATATTAATAATTTATGTAAAACCATAATGAATGATTTGGGATGAATTTGGATGAAAAATTTCAGTTTTGGAAAGATAAAAATATATTTTTATCAAAATGAACTAGTTAATAACTAGAATTATAATCCAATTATTTTTAGAAATAAATAAATTGGATTTGAATATGGTTTTAAAATAACCAGAATTTTTCTAATCTTCGGAATATTTCGATATTGGATTCCGTGATTACACGGATATTGTAGAGGAATTTGGAAGATACAGATATCGTTATTCCCAATACGATATGCGTTGATTTCAGAATTTAATATTGAATATAAACCAGTATAATTTCTATATAGAGTCTTGTGTTTAATATCAAATTGGATTTTGGGTTTGTCGTGAATGGTGTCTTCAGTAACACTGTTCTTAAACCTCGTGGTGAAAAGTATAAATCTTTTAATTAAGATTATTAGAGTTTCCAGTTATATTAAGTAATTGGAATAAAATGGAAAGTGATTTTGGGTTTATTGTGAACTGTGTTTTTAACGACATTCGCTCTTTAACCTGATTAACAGTGAAATGTGATTTGGAAGTTATAAATCTTTTTATCAAGATTTAATGGGAATTTTCCAAAGTAAAGTTTTTTCCACTTTGATTAAATAAATTGGAATTGAATTTGATTTGGTAATAATCGAAGTGAGCTTCTGTGGAGGAAGACTACTAATATATATGGAGTTTAAAAGACTTGGTCGTTATTCTATTTATATTATTAGTCGGATACGGAAATTAACATCAATTATATATATTGATCCGTTTTCCATGAAGATTCTACAATTAATGGAATGTGATTTTGGGTTTATCGTGAACTGTGTTTTAAATGACATTGGTTCTTTAACCCAGTTAAAGTCAGGATTTATTTCCTAAATTTGAATAATCATTACATAATGATTTTTGGAGATTAAAAATAAGTGGAGATTTAATGAATCTTTAATTAGATTGAAATGTGAAAGTGATAATTTAAATTATCAAATTTGTGAAATGATCAAGAATGGAGTATCACCAGTTTTACTCCATGCGATAGTTAAATCTTTAATTAGATTTGAACGTGAAATGGTAATTAATTTTACCGATAACACCGTGGGTGTTAGATATGGAGTGCTACCAGTTTTGCTCCATGGGATGAATAGGTTAGGATTGGGAAATAAAATAAATGATTACTTTGGTAAGGTTCGCTAATCCCGACTAGTTTGGAAAACCTTAATTTGGTGTAAATTGTGAAAAGAATATTTGAATAAAAGAATATTATGGATTGGAATGAAGGGTAGTTGTGTTTTTATAGCACATGTTTATAAAATACGCGAGTTATTTGGAAATATCGGGTTTATCCCATTCTGAATAATTGATGCGACGATAAGTCGACGATGAAGATGATGGTTAAAGATCGGAGGTCTTCACATCGTTTGAATGATTACTGATGTCTTGATTGGGAGGCATCCCAAGACAAGGTAATAAGTGGTGATCGTCCAGACGTAATTGGAGATTGACCGGATATGCGAGGACCTCTCTCCTGTATTGGACATATGGGACGAGGAATAAGGTGCCTCCGGTTTCGTTCAAACCCAGAACGAACTTGCAAATGGATAGTATGTTTGACATTGTATTCTTTTGTACTGTATTCGTTGATCTCTACTAAATATATATCTGTTTGGTGGCGGAGAAATTATTCTCTTGCTTAACACCCTTCTCTGAGACGTATGAGCTTAGAGGTTATACATCGGCAGAAATCAGTGGTACGGTATGGAGTGACAGTGTGGCATGCTGAGTGGTGTATGATCAAGGCTTTTATTGAAAAGTAGAGCCTTGTGGTTGATGATCAAAGCATGGCTTTAAATAGCATAGCTTTGAGTAGAATTAATTCGCGAGCTTCACACCTCGGTATGAACCAGAAACGGGATGAAGGACGGTAGGGAGGACATGCATTTCTTTCTAGCTAGGAGTGGTGTTATGGTATGGAGCCCAAACATTTTACTCATGTGGATGTTGCACATTATTTGATGGATAGCGAGGTACCTCGGATATGTCGGTCACTACGGGGACGATGGATGACATGGTTGACATACTGACCAGACTTACACCCCATAGGGCGGGGAAACGTATTGTTCATAGATTATTAACCCACTTAGTGTAGACCGTCCCTGCATTTTCCTAGGTGCAGTTGCCGCTGTATCCTGAGACACGGGCTAGAGCGTCTCGAAATCGGTATGGACGATCCCTTGCCTTGGTTCATGATGAAAATCCTACTTCCAGTACGTGACATTTCGGTTTTAATTGTAGAAATTGTAAGGCGGCATGATATATGGTACCCATGCCGTCTATGATTGATACATTTATATTTGAAGTTGTTTTTAACACTATGCACTTATAATAGTATCAAATGATATGTTTTAAATGTACCAAGCATGTCAGGCTATTATAAGGGAAAACTCTATCCTCCGGCTTGCGTTGCACTGTGTGATGGGACCTGAGTCTTATAATAGCTTCATTTTCTTTAATTACTGTTGCGCTGTTTGTTTTATGCACTGGTATTCTTTGGGGTAAACCCGTACCGTGTTATACGGCGTGGTCCCTTGATTTACCTGATTTCGAAGTAAAGTTTTAATTAACTATTTTAGTTCTCACACCAATCACTTGACTGACTTGGAGTTTATTTTTTTAACCTAAACTCTGGGTGCCCATATTTTCCACACGGGAAGCTAGTAGTTTTGGTTTTTGCAGATTTCTATTTTACAGGATCCTGGTTTACAGCTGGAGCTATATTCGGAACGCCCTGTATCTGTGTATTTCTTTCAGTTGTGTTATGTATTATTTTCCGCTGCATTGTAATTTAATCTCTAATATTTTTCTGATGTATATTATTCATGTATACTCTGATATCTTGTACTCTGATGTAATTGTTGTAAAAGCAATGAAAAGTTCTTTTGTTTGCGTTCGGATTTGTCGTGTTCTCAACTTAATCCTCTTTCTTCCGTCTCTTCGGAGATAGAGGGAGTTTGGGTCGCTTCAAAAACGGTATCCAAATTATATAAAAACCCTTATTAATTTATTAAATAAACATTACCGTGTTAACAAATTCCATAGCGATATTTAAGTTTTGTTTTGGACATAACTAACAATCTACAACATGAAATCTTGAATTTTCTCTTTCATTAGAAAATTATAATCAATAAGATTCAAAACTTCCTTGTTTCACGGAATCTCAACTTATATCGGATCTTGTATATTCAATTGAAGTTCAAAACTCAAAATTACGAACTACTACGACATTACGAGCTCGATTTACGATTATATATAAAACGTTCAACTTTGTTTTTAATAAATGAATTAAATATTAAAATCCATTCATATTTCTATATAATTTTTAAATAAATTTAAATATTCAAATTAAAATGATCGAAAAATCTAGGTCGTTACATTTACACATTAAACACCTACTTAGTTTATATACAGACAATACAGACAAATGTTCAAACAAAATAAGTTTTAGTATATTTCAATAATAGTTTCAGGTATCCATTAGACATCTCGACTGGTGACATATACCAATATCAGTTTCGAAACCTTAAAAAAATACTGGTGTTGTTGCAATCATTGCCTGAATCATTTTTAAGAGACTAAAGTGTCACTTTATATCTATCTACTACATACAAGATTTAGTACATACGTTAGTTGGGCGTATGTACATAATCGCTGATTACTCGATGGTCCAATCTTAACGTCAAAGAAAATACTTGAAACTTTTCCTCTTATAAGGGACTAATTACAAAATTTTCCATATATATATATATATATATATATATAAAAAAAAATCACTTGTTTATTAGAAATTTCAAATAGGGAAAATTACATATCTCTCCTACACTCATTTATTTATTATAATTTGGCTTCTATCAAGCATAACAAACATAAATTTTCAATTGGAAATAATATAATATTTCAAAACATATGTTTTACTTAGACATTCAATCAAATTATAGTTTCTTAGTTCATAATTTGTATTTATAATTTATCTTCAAGTTTATTCATTAAATTCCATGTCAATTGGTTTTCAAATCTAATTATGATTAAAATATGAAGTGCTCACTTAAATTAATATACAAGTTCTATAGCGACCTGCCTTTTTGACTGTTTCGAGTCGATAATTAAACCAATTCAAGTCATTCGAAATAACAGATTGCTAATTTCCATGGGCTTAAAAATAAATCATCATAGAATCACAAACGTAAAAACACATAATATCTTATGGAGGAAGAAATTTTTTATACAATAATACAAAATTTTAATTTAAACAAATGAGATGCATACAAATTCAACGGAAGATGGAAAATAGAAAAATACATGAATAAATTACCAAAGCAGAATATATGGAATATACAAGATAAATGACTGAACACTAGAAATACTAAAGCTCTAATAGACGAATCTCCATAGCAGAAATACTGGGACAGACCCAAGCATTTTGCAAGGAAAAAACAAACAAAATACTCGAATCAGGACTAACATTCTCATATAAGTGAATTAACTCAAGTGAAATGTTTAACGAAATGCAAATAACTATAAGGATGTTTAGGATTCCATCCTTTAAAGATTCATGAAACTAACACATATAGTATTATATGTTATTATAATAATGTATATTTATAGAAATGAATAAAAGTATTTGAATCCAAGGTTTTCTTTGTATCGAAGCGTTAATAGAGACATAGCAAATTTTCTCATTTCACCTTTTCTACGATCTCTCACAACTTCAATTTCCTCCCTTTCCATTTCTCTCAACACATTGACCTTCTCCTCTTTTCAGATCTAGCTATGCTTTCGTCATCGTGTTTCACTATCGAGATTAATTTCAAATCTGCCTCAGATCTGTTCCCTTTTCCTCCAAACAAATGCTTCTTCTTTCCGACACTCATGCCTGCCTCCAATGTCATCTTCTTTCTCTACCGCTTGGTTGACTCACGTGGTGTCCTTCGTGTTTGCGCCTCTTAATTTCTGTTTGTTAACTTCGAAGGGGATCTTGTAATGACCCGGGGTTTTGCGTCTGAATAATTAATTTATTTTAAATATGTAAGTGGTTGAATTTGAGTTTAATAACTTGAATTCAGAATAAACGAGTTGTTAGTGTAACTAAATCGAATCTGGAATTTTATATGAAATTAAATGGAATTAGAAGCTTATGAAAAAAATCCATTTTTGAATTTAAACGATAATATAAATTTATTATCAAAGATTAGAAGTGTTCTGAAATCGAATAAAGATTTATTCGGTTTTAGTTATACGAGAAAGTAATGTTCTCGCAAACCACCTCAGAAATCGACGAAACCAGTTTCATAAAGTCCGGAGTATGGAAATATAGTGAAGTGTCAATTTTCGTGACATTCGGGTTTGTTATGTAGTCATACGGACATAAAGCGTTCAACCAGAAAAATAATCGATTATTAAAATAAAATATCTCCACAAATATCTACACCCTTATACCTTATAAATACCCCTATATTTGTTCTAACCCTTAACCTAATTTTATTCCTCTTCTGGTCAAAAGAGAAGTTGCCGGTTATAGCCTTCTCAAACCCAAAATCGTGATCTTTCCAAGTCCAAATAAAATCATAGAAAATTCGGTAAATCCCAAAATAAATATATATGGGATCGGTGCAAGCTGCTCTTCAATTTGAAGTATCCTTTGAGTGGTTCGAAGTCATCTTAGTTCGCTAATTTTATTTACAGCGGGGTGCTTTGTTTCTAGGGATGCGGAATTTTGGGGGAAATGTTTGTCGAGCATAGAACAGCAGGTGGTGGAGGAAGCGGTGTCGAGGGGGGGTTGTAACTTAGGCTTTCGGCGGGTTCAAATTAGAAGGAGGAGGCGCAGGGAGGAGTATGAACGGAAGGGGCGTGACTGCTTTGGGTTGACAGTTTAGAACTGTGGACGGATTGTAGATGAATGGAGTAAGGGAGGTTGCGGAAGTACTGTGCAGTGTTTTATTTGTGTGAAGGGCGAACGTGTGTGACATAAGGAAAGGGAAAAGAGCCTGTGAGTTTCAAACCATGGAGTATCGTTGGGGATAAGTTGATGCAAGTATGGTGAAGAGCAGCGTGGTCATTTTGTGATCAGTGATGAAGAATGATGAGCGTTTGTTGAGGGAGGAATCGGTTGTGTTCAAAGAAGAAGAGCAGCATGTATAAGGTACAGGAGAATTCATTTTCTAACCGACCACCTAAACTAAAAGTAATTAGCGCGATGGGTTATCATTAAGTATGGTAATTAATTAATTAGAGGAGGTTATATTAAATGATTTACTCAAGCTATGTGATTAGGTTCGAACTAGTTGCCGGAAATAACGAGTACAGGACCAGAACTTAAGAAAGATGAAACCAACGTGATGTACTCATGGTGACAATAGAAGTTGATACATAGAGCAGTACGTGAAGGCAAGGAGAATACAAATAAAGTGGTTACGGTTTGTTTTTGGGAAACAAAAGTGTTTTGCTGATGTTGGATTTTAATGTGAAGAACAAAGTGGAGTGAAGAAGTGAGATTAAAGAATCGGGCCAAAACGTTGGGACCTGGGAACCGTTACATGAACGGAATAGGCCATTTTGATTGGAAGTTGGCTGTTCTTTTTGTTGGGTTTCGTGAAGAGATGAAATCGTGAGTGATGGAGGAGAAGTTGGTAAAGAAAGGATCGACTGTGACTGTGGCTTGAGCTAGCGGTTTCCCGTATGTCGATGGGGAAGAAGAGGCATTGGCGGGCCGGGTTTAAAATGGGTGTCGGTGGTAGTTTGGATGGGCCAAGATTATTGGGATCCGACAGGATCACATGGACGGGGGCTACAACATGAGATCAGTCGGAATGATTCAGAGATTTATTGGAAAATATGACGGGAAAATATCATCAGAATAGGACTGCTAAACGGTTATCGTTGTTTAACGATACACCGACAAGGTGAGTAAATCTCACCAACTCTAAACAGTTTATAATTTCATGTTGTATTTTTAGAACTATTAGAAATTGTCTGATTTACTGTGTGTTGATTGTTTGATTGAACTGCTAGTCAGTTAGTTGAATTTCTACATTGATTCTGTTTAACAGAATATATCATATGGAACTGAAAGTGATGTTATCTATATTTTTTAACACTTGTGATACACGGAAACAGGTTGGAGGAATCCAACTGGATTCCTCAACATTTATTTTACTGTGATTCATATATTGTGATATATAATGTGATATATAATCTGACATTGATTATGTGTGTTTGGACGATATTTATCGTTGTTATATGGTGTGTTAAATACCATAAGAAATACCAGAATGTGGAAAAGGAATTTTATTTGTAAATCAAATATAAGGGAATTATATTTGTAAATCAAATATAAGGGAAAGAATTTGTTAAACAGATATAGAGGGAAATATTTGTAAAACAAATATAAAAGGGAATATTTGTCAAACAAATAAGAAGAGAAATATTTGTAAACCATTTACAAATAAAATAGAATTATAAAGGAAATATTTGTAGAACATTTTCAAATAGATTAAAAGGGATTATTTATTTATTCAGAGAATAAATATAATTAGAATAAAGGAAATATTTATTTAGAAAATAAATACGATATTATAAAAGGAGTTAGAATTAATCAGTTAGAGTTAAAGGAGTAAATCGAATATAGTTTATTTGAAAGGAGTTAATCAGTTAGAGGTAATCAAATAGAGTTAATCGATTAGAGTTAAAAACGAACTAGAGTTAATCGTATAGAGTTAAGAAATAGAGTTAAACAAGATTAGCAACCGACTGTAGATTAGTAAATTGAATAGTTTTCGGAGTATCGATCTGATGTTGGTTTCGGCCTTCGGGGTTTATACTTAGGAAGTTTTTCTCTTATTAGTTTACAGTTAGAGTCTGATAGTTGTGGAATGGTAGTGATTGATGATTGATCGATGTTATTTCCAATTGGAAATAGTATCGTTGTTTGCACACTTGTTTTCTTTGATAGTTAACTCACAGACTATCGAAGTTTTGACCATTTTAACATTGTTAATATGGAGAGACCGGTTGGATTATTATCCAAAGAACCACTCTGTATTGGCATAAGCGTTGTGAATCATAGATGCCAAAGATAATTGAAGACGGAGTAAAATGCAAGGGCTGTTGTATAAGTCTTAGATAACAGTGACTAAGATGGATATACTGAATAGTGCCTTTGGTTTGTCCAGTCCCAGGACAACTTGTATGGACGAAGGTCTGACAGAGTATATCTAATAAATCGCGTAAGTTGATCGTTTCAAACGTATTTACGTTGGTGGCGGAGGAATTCGTTTCTCTTAGCTTATACCCGTGGTATTTTTGGGGAAATCAATTTGTGATTTAAAGGGTATGACGATGTGACATTCTAAGTGAATGAAGATGTGGTATGTGAAAAGATAAGCGTAGCTTCTAGCCTCACATCCGGTAAATGACAGAAATCGGGCAAGCAGCATGGCTAAGTCGTTCGCACCGAAGTAGTGTGTATAATCACCTATCTAGAGAATATTCATTTGCTTCTTTAATCTATTAATGCTGTCCCATATATATATATATATATATATATATATATATATATATATATACGGGAACGGTTGCTGATCCCAACCGCAGGTGATATACATTCGATACTCAAGCAAAATGAGTGGTCGGTCATGTCTGGCTGAGTTGCAAGATGTTCTTGTTGAACTCCAGTGTATCGTTCCTAGAGTACACTGATCGGAAGGTGGTTCCATACCTTTTCATAGTTGGAAATCCATTATCCAATACATGCTTGCGATTTTGATTGTATACTATATATGTAGAACGTGAGATGAAAGCATTTCTGCTAGTTGATATCTATTTGTACATAGACATTATTATAATATCAAAAGGTTTTTGATATAAAGATATTTTGGATTCTCATAAGGGAAAAACCCGTTCCGTTCTGCGGCGTGGTCTTATGAGATATCGTTTACTTGTTCATATACCTGTTTTTAAACTGTTTTACTCATACCAGTCCCATGACTGACCCGGAGTTTACTTTGTTGTTTTCCCTAAACTCTTGGGTGCCTAAATTTGTACGGGCAGTCAAGTAGTCGGGATTTACAGATATACTTGAAGAGCTGGAGCAGGAGGCTTCTGGATCATATAGCAATAGTTTATTTCCGCTGTGTTGTAAGTGCTGTACTCTGATAAGTGCTATTGTATACATAACTGTTATATTTCAAAGTTATGTTATATATTATATGTTATTCGTTCCGCTGTGAGGTTCGTGTTACTCTGATGTTGTGTTCTTCTTCTTCTTCTATTCTAAGTTTCTATCTTATCTATCCTCACCCTCTAATTTCTTTCATTAATTACCAGGATTTTTCGATGTTTTGGTTATCGACATCGAGCATATGTCGATAACCAAAGTCGCCGAAAATCCGGGTCGTTACAGTTGGTATCAGAGCTTAAGTTAAGAATTTCCTTGGCTCGGTGGCGTGACTCGGTAGAGATAGGGTTAGTAATACCCTAGATTGAGTTTGAGTGTGTATATATATGAGTGTGTATTTGTATTTGATATAAAATGGTTTTATATTGGGGAGATTCATTGGTTGAGTAGTTTATGAATTTTTGTCGATCAGTTTGATCCACTGTATCGGTAGGGATTTATAAACACTTGAATACGATGGACCAACACAGTATGGATATGTGATATATTATCATATATCAGATATATTGGTTGTAATTATAATCGAGTAAGATTATAAATTAAATGGTTATGTAAATAACCAATTGGAATTCATATAAGTGAAATATATGAGATCGGGATGGATTAAATCTGAAATTCAAATCAGAATAGAAACAAAAAGAAAAAGAAAAACCTAGACATGGTAAAGGTGCTGTAAAAGGATTTGGATTGAATATAGGTAAATTTTAAGATCTTGGGAGATTGAAAATTGTTTACAACATTGTAAAAGGATATTTTGAAATTTGATTTCAAAGTGGAAAGTTTTAGAAATGGTTTTAAAAGTGATAAAGTATTGAACTCACTTCGATAGCTAGAAAATAATTCTGATGATGACTGCAGCATCATCAGTGTTCATTTTCGAGTTGATAAGTGACGGATTACTACCGAGGATTTTGTTTTTAAATTGTTTGAGAAAAACAAATGGTTTTGGTACTTTGAAATAAACACTTTGATTTTTGATATGATAAAGTGATTTAAAATTCCCAGGAAAAGATTGTTGAATTAAAACCAATTTGAATTGAAGGTTGGAAAAGCAATTGGAATTAAAATTGAAATCAATGGGGTGAAAATTGAATTAAATTGGGTTAGAATGATATCAAGACAAATTGGATTGATGAGTAAAGAATTTGAAATCAAGAATTGGACTTTGATTTGAAATGAAATTCGACTTAGGTATAAGCGAATGGTTGAATTTGTGGATAAGAATTGATTGGAGTTTGATTGGAAAATACATTGGTATATGCTGAATTGACAGCAGGTGAAAGTGATAGAGTTGATATACCCGACAAAAAGGTACAAGTTTATATTTGATATAAGCATGAGATTTATGAGCCAAATTGGCAAGCCGCTTGGCTGTTTGATTTTCTTTTGGGTTGAAGAAGGCCTAGAGAGGCGAGTTGTGGTTTTACCGATAGGGCTGTACAAAGGAGGTTATGACGAAATTTTCCGAAAAATTTAGGCGTTAGAAAATTTTCAGAATTTTTGAAAATTTTAGTCAGTCGGAATAAATTAATATTTTAGTCGATATTAATTGGTTCAGTTGAAACTGAAGTTAAGGGGGTAAACCGATAAATATTTACCTAGCAGAAAGGGTCATCCTCTACCTTAGCAATTTCGAGGACGAAATTATTTTAAGTGGGGAAGAATGTAATGACCCGGGGTTTTTGCGTCTGAATATTTAATTTATTTTAAATATGTAAGTGGTTGAATTTGAGTTTAATAACTTGAATTCAGAATAAACGAGTTGTTAGTGTAACTAAATCGAATCTGGAATTTTATATGAAATTAAATGGAATTAGAAGCTTATGAAAAAATCCATTTTTGAATTTAAATGATAATATAAATTTATTATCAAAGATTAGAAGTGTTCTGAAATCGAATAAAGATTTATTCGGTTTTAGTTATACGAGAAAGTAATGTTTTCGCAAACCACCTCAGAAATCGACGAAACCAGTTTCATAAAGTCCGGAGTATGGAAATATAGTGAAGTGTCAATTTTCGTGACATTCGGGTTTGTTATATAGTCGTACGGACATAAAGCGTTCAACCAGAAATATAATTGATTATTAAAATAAAATATCTCCACAAATATCTACACCCTTATACCTTATAAATACCCCTATATTTGTTCTAACCCTTAACCTAATTTTATTCCTCTTCTGGTCAAAAGAGAAGCCGCCGGTTATAGCCTTCTCAAACCCAAAATCGGGATCTTTCCAAGTCCAAATAAAATCATAGAAAATTCGGTAAATCCCAAAATAAATATATATGGGATCGGTGCAAGCTGCTCCTCAATTTGAAGTATCCTTTGAGTGGTTCGAAGTCATCTCAGTTCGCTAATTTTATTTACAGCGGGGTGCTTAGTTTCTAGGGATGCGGAATTTTGGGGGAAATGTTTGTCGAGCATAGAATAGCAGGCGGTGGAGGAAGCGGTGTCGAGGGGGGGTTGTCACATAGGCTTTCGGCGGGTTCAGATTAGAAGGAGGAGGTGCAGGGAGGAGTATGAACGGAAGGGGCGTGACTGCTTTGGGTTGACAGTTTAGAACTGTGGACGGATTGTAGATGAAGGGAGTAAGGGAAGTTGCGGAAGTACTGTGCAGTGTTTTATTTGTGTGAAGGGCGAACGTGTGTGACATAAGGAAAGGGAAAAGAGCCTGTGAGTTTCAAACCATGGAGTATCATTGGGGATAAGTTGATGCAAGTATGGTGAAGAGCAGCGTGGTCATTTTGTGATCAGTGATGAAGAATGATGAGCGTTTGTTGAGGGAGGAATCGGTTGTGTTCAAAGAAGAGTTGCAGCATGTATAAGGTACAGGAGAATTCATTTTCTGACCGACCACCTAAACTAAAAGTAATTAGCGCGATGGGTTATCATTAAGTATGGTAATTAATTAATTAGAGGAGGTTATATTAAATGATTTACTAAAGCTATATAATCAGGTTCGAACTAGTTGCCGGAAATAACGAGTATTGGACCAGAACTTAAGAAAGATGAAACCAACGTGATGTACTCATGGTGACAATAGAAGTTGATACAAAGAGCAGTACGTGAAGGCAAGGAGAATACAAATAAAGTGGTTACGGTTTGTTTTTGGGAAACAAAAGTGTTTTGCTGATGTTGGATTTTAACGTGAAGAACAAAGGGGAGTGAAGAAGTGAGATTAAAGAATCGGGTCAAAACGTTGGGACCTGGGAACCGTTACATGAACGGAATAGGCCATTTTAATTGGAAGTTAGCTGTTCTTTTTGTTGGGTTTCGTAAAGAGATGAAATCGTGAGTGATGGAGGAGAAGTTGGTAAAGAAAGGATCGACTGTAACTGTGGCTTGAGCTAGCGGTTTCCAGTATGTCGATGGGGAAGAAGAGGCATTGGCGGGCCGGGTTTAAAATGGGTGTCGGTGGTAGTTCGGATGGGCCAAGATTATTGGGATCCGACAGGATCACACGAACGGGGGCTACAACATGAGATCAGTTGGAATGATTCAGAGATTTATTGGAAAATATGATGGGAAAATATCATCAGAACAGGACTGCTTAACGGTTATCGTTGTTTAACGATACACCGACAAGGTGAGTAAATCTCACCAACTCTAAACAGTTTATAATTTCATGTTGTATTTTTAGAACTGTTAGAAATTGTCTGATTTACTGAGTGTTGATTGTTTGATTGAACTGCTAGTCAGTTAGTTGAATTTCTATATTGATTCTGTTTAACAGAATATATCATATGAAACTGAAAGTGATGTTATCTATATTGTTTAACATTTGTGATACAGGGAAACAGGTTGGAGGAATCCAACTGGATTCCTCAACATTTATTTCACTATGATTCATATATTGTGATATATAATGTGATATATAATCTGACGTTGATTATGTGTGTTTGGACGATATTTATCGTTGTTATATGGTGTGTTAAATACCATAAGAAATACCAGAATGTGGAAAAGGAATTTTATTTGTAAATCAAATATAAGGGAATTATATTTGTAAATCAAATATAAGGGAAAGAATTTGTTAAACAGATATAGAGGGAAATATTTGTAAAACAAATATAAAAGGGAATATTTGTCAAATAAATAAGAAGAGAAATATTTGTAAACCATTTACAAATAAAAAAGAATTATAAAAGAAATATTTGTAGAACATTTTCAAATAGATTAAAAGGGATTATTTATTTATTCAAAGAATAAATAGAATAAGAATAAAGGAAATATTTATTTAGAAAATAAATACGATATTATAAAAGGAGCTGGAATTAATCAGTTAGAGTTAAAGGAGTAAATCGAATATAGTTTATTTGAAAGGAGTTAATCAGTTAGAGGTAATCAAATAGAGTTAATCGATTAGAGTTAAAAACGAACTAGAGTTAATCGTATAGAGTTAAGAAATAGAGTTAAACAAGATTAGAAACTGACTGGAGATTAGTAAATTGAATAGTTTTCGGAGTATCGATCTGATGTTGGTTTCGGCCTTCGGGGTTTATACTTAGGAAGTTGTTCTCTTATTAGTTTACAGTTAGAGTCTGATAGTTGTGGAATGGTAGTGATTGATGATTGATCGATGTTATTTCCAATTGGAAATAATATCGTTGTTGGCACACTTGTTTTCTTTGATAGTTAACTCACAGACTATCGAAGTTTTGACCATTTTAACGTTGTTAATATGGAGAGACCGGTTGGATTATTATCCAAAGAACCACTCTGTATTGGCATAAGCGTTGCGAATCATATATGCCGAAGATAATTGAAGACGGAGTAAAATGCAAGGGCTGCTGTATAAGTCTTAGATAACAGTGACTAAGATGGATATACTGAATAGTACCTTCGGTTTGTCCAGTCCCAGGACAACTTGTATGGACGAAGGTCTGACAGAGTATATCTAATAAATCGCGTAAGTTGATCGTTTCAAACGTATTTACGTTGGTGGCGGAGGAATTCGTTTCTCTTAGCTTATACCCATGGTATTTTTAGGGAAATCAATTTGTGATTTAAAGGGTATGACGATGTGACATTCTAAGTGAATGAAGATGTGGTATGTGAAAAGATAAGCGTAGCTTCTAGCCTCACATTCGGTAAATGACAGAAATCGGGCAGGCAGCATGGCTAAGTCGGTCGCACCGAAGTAGGATGTATAATCACCTATCTAGAGAATATTCATTTGCTTCTTTAATCTATCAATGTTGTCCCATATATACATACGGGAACGGTTGCTGATCCCAACCGTTGGTGATATACATTCGATACACTCAAGCAAAATGAGTGGTCGGTCATGTGTGGCTGAGTTGCAAGATGTTCTTGTTGAACTCCAGTGTATCGTTCCTAGAGTACACTGATCGGGAGGTGGTTCCATCCTTGTCATAGTTGGAAACCCATTATCCAATACGTGCTTGCGATTTTGATTGTATACTATATATGTAGAACGTGAGATGAAAGCGTTTCTGCTAGTTGATATCTATTTGTACATAGACATTATTATAATATCAATAGGTTTTTGATATAAAGATATTTTGGATTCTCATAAGTGGAAAAACCCGTTCCGTTCTGCGGCGTGGTCTTATGAGATATCGTTTACTTGTTCATATACCTGTTTTTAAACTGTTTTACTCATACCAGTCCCATGACTGACACGGAGTTTACTTTGTTGTTTTCCCTAAACTCTTGGGTGCCTAAATTTGTACGGGCAGTCAAGTAGTCGGGATTTACAGATATACTTGAAGAGCTGGAGCAGGAGGCTTCTGGATCATATAGCTATAGTTTATTTCCGCTGTGTTGTAAGTGTTGTACTCTGATAAGTGCTATTGTATACATAACTGTTATATTTCAAAGTTATGTTATATATTATATGTTATTCGTTCCGCTGTGAGGTTCGTGTTACTCTGATGTTGTGTTCTTCTTCTTCTTCTATTCTAAGTTTCTATCTTATCTATCCTCACCCTCTAATTTCTTTCATTAATTATCAGGATTTTTCGATGTTTTGGTTATCGACATCGAGCATATGTCGATAACCAAAGTCGCCGAAAATCCGTGTCGTTACAGATCTTGCGTCTCTAACTTCATGTCTAAGAAGCTATGCATAAATTCCTATGTATCAGGAATGTCACCGGAGCGGTGCACTGACTTTTGACTGATGAGCTAGCGAGGAGTCGACACATTGTTAAGGATGTGAAGTTCTGTGTTGGGTTTCTCTTGAAGGGTTCTTGAATGGGAGTTTTGTTGTTCGTTTACTGTGTTTAGGTTGACTTGTGACCTTAATCAAGTCTCGGCACTGCCGTGGAGTCTCTTGATTCACTGTTTGAATGCTCATTGTAGGAGGATCTCGTGTTTCTAACTTGTCATCTAAGAAGCTATGCGTAAACACTTTCGAAGTAGGTTTTCCGTTGGAGCAGTGCCATGCCACTTGCCTGTTGAGCTAACGCGGTGTCAGCAGGTTGTCTAGATGACAAGGTATGTGATGGTTTCTTTTGTAATGTTCTTTCTGAATGGGGTTTTCTATAGTTCGTCTTGGCGTGTTTTAAGTGGTGGTGAAAGTTAATGTTCTGTGTGGAAGCTTGCGAGAGTGTTATTCTTTTCTTTTGTTTGGAGATGGAGATGTATGTTGGATAAACATGTTTGTTTATCTTATATGCATGTTTCATGGTCTGCAATGTTATTTTGTGAGTTGAGAGTTTTTCATTAGCTGGTGTTGGTGTTCTGGTACTGAAGCTTGGCATTTTCGCAACACAGGGAAGCTTATGCTCATTTCATTGCGGAGCAGTTGCCAAATTTCATTCCACACCTCTACATGTCCATTCTCGTCTCACGTGTTATTTGTGCTTCATTATGTGGAGCTCGTGAAGCTCTGTTGCAGAATCAATTACTGTATGCGTTCCTTTGGCTGCAACAGTATAGGTTTGGTACATGTCATTGGTTGAAAATATGGAAGTTGTGCCTTGTGTGTGGCTCGAGAGGGAATGTCGTGCCCATGATTTCTGCTGACTTTCTTTGGGTATGGTCTGCCATGTGATGCTGTCTTTTAAGCACATGCTATTGTATTGCTCTTGTATGCAACTTACTGCTTTTATTATGTATTTCACTCCCTGCATGGAGAATAATTTTGTAGTCTACTAATTTAGCTAGCTCTAGTGCATTAAGACAGATAGGTAAAGTGGACGGAACACTATAAACTCCGTAGGCGATGGACCGACCACCTTAAAATCCGGAATAGTTAGTTGTAACCACAGTCACCTGTATTATATTGCATTTTATTATTGGTTATAATAAAAAGTGTTATGGATCACTATAAAAACCGGTCGGCTATGCCAAAATAATAATAATGTATATTCAACAAAGTAAATATAATAAAAATAACATAAGTAGGATTATATTTTTACTCTTATGTCGTTTGTAGACATTGTCGTACACATTGCATATAAAACACTAGTACGTCGGTAGATTGAGATGCGCCGCGATACAACAACATTAAATCGAAATCGTAGCGGGCTAGATTTCGATAATATGACAAGGCAGGAGCCTTGAGACGACCCGAACTTCCCCGCGAAGGAAAGCCCGGATAGCGTTGAGGACAAGACAAAATAGAACGCAGACGGAAGAACATTTCATTGTTATTACAACAATTCCATCAGATACAAGAATATACAGAGTATAAATGAATAAATTACATTCGATAAATATCAGAGATTACAATAAATTACATAGCAGCGGAAAATAATACAAAATCACAACTAGAAGTGATACACGGATACAGAGCTTTCCGAGCATCGTTCCAGTTGTAAACTAGGAATCTGTGAATATAAATCTGCAAAACCAAAACTACTAGCTGCCCGTGTGGAAAATAGGGGCACCCAGAGTTTAGGTTAAAACAATAAACTCCAGGTCAGTCATGGGACTGGTGTGAGAACTAAAACAATTATAATTCTTTATTTTAAAGTTCGGTAAATCAAGGGACCACGCCGTATAACACGGAACGGGTTTCCTCCCAAGAATACCAGTGCATAAAACAAACAGCGCAATGCTAAATAAAGAAAAATGAAGCTGTTATAAGACCCAGGTCCCATCACACAATGCAACGCAAGCCGGAGGATAGGGTTTTCTCTTATAACAGCCAAAGCATGCTTGATACGTTTAAAACACATCATTTGATACTATTATAGGTGTATAGTGTCAAAACAATTTCAATCATAAATATCAATCATAGGCGGCATGGGTACCATCTATCATGTCGCCATACTAGTTCTACAATTAAAACCGCAATATCACGTATTGGAAATTGGATTCCGTCATGAGCCGAGGCAAGGGCCAAGCTCCTCTCCGCGTTCGAGACACTCTAGCAATGCCTCAGGACCCCACTCTGATCCTTTGGAACCTCCAAGGCCGGTCCTCTCTTACTTTTGAGGATTAATTATTCCTGAACACACGTTTCCCGGTCCTTACAGACCTATATCCGAGGCGCCTCATATCCAACAACCACACAGGTGAAAAGTATATAAATGTCAGGGCTGGTAGGTCACTGACACCACCCTAGCTAGAAAGAAACGTCGTGCACTCCTTGGGTCCGTATCCCGTTTTTGACTCATACCGAGGTGTGAGGCTCGCGAATTCACGTTATACACAAAGCTATGCCACACAGGCCGTGCTTTGATCATCAACCACAAGACTTTGCTTTTCAACAGAAGCCCTGATCAATTGCCACTTACGCATGCCACACTGGCAATTCACTCCATGCGACTGATGTCCATCGATATACAACCTCTGAGCTCGTACGTCTCAGAGAAGGGCGTTAAGCAAGAGAATAAATTCTCCGCCGCCAAACAGATGTATATTTAATAGAGATCAATCAACACAGAATAAAATCCAATGTCAGACACACAATCCATTTACAAGTTCGTTCTGGGTCTGAACGAAACCGGAGGCACTTTCCTCGCATATCCATCCATCTCCAAGTACGTCTGGAAGATCACCAACTGATTCCCTCATCCTGGGTGTACAGCCCAATCAAGATCATCAGTAATCACCCAAACGATGTGAAGACTTCTGGTCTTCAACCACTGTCTTCATCTTCGACATCTCGTCGAATCGGTTATTCAGAATGGGTATAAACCCGGCCTTTCTGAATAACCCACGTATATAGTAAACAAATGTTACACAAACACAACAAACGCCTCATTCCAATTCAGAATATTCTTTTATTCACAAAATCACATTCTTAGGGAAATGTTCCCATTAATTTTATCCAAGATAAATTCTTCTAAATTCATTCTTTAATCTTCCTTTGGATATCACCTCAAACTAGTCGGGATTAACGAACCACACCGAAGTAATTATTTATTTTATTTCCCAATCCCAACCTATATATCCCATGGAGCAAAACTGGTGATACTCCATATCTAACACCACGGTGTTATCGGTAAAATTAATTACCATTTCACGTTCAAATCTAATTAAAGATTTAACTATCGCTTTGGAGCAAAACTGGTGGTACTCCACTCTCGATCACTTTTCAAATTTGATAATTAAAATTATCAATTCACATTTTTAATCTAATTAAAGATTCATTAAAACTCCACTTAGTTTTAATCTTCTCAAAAATCAATATTCTGTCTTTTACTGGGTTAAAGAACCAATGTCTTCTAAAACACGATTCACGACAAACCCAAATCACATTTGATATTAAATACAAGGCTCTGAATAGAAAATATATCGGCTTATATTCAATATCAAATTCTGAAACCAACAAATATCGTATTGGAAATAACGATATAAAATATATCTTTCAAATTCCCATAACAATATCTGTATGGTCACGAAATCCAACATCGAAATATTCCGAAGATAATTTCGATTCAACTCCAGTCCAATTCACGTATTGGAAATATTGATTATTTTCAAAATCACTTTCAAATTCAATTTATTTATTTAAAAATAAATTGATTTTAATTCTAGTTCAAAACTAGTTCATTTCGATAAAAATCTATTTTTATCTTTTCAAATATGGAGTTTTTCACCCCAAATCTTTCCAATTCACATATTATAAATTTACACAAATTATAGATATTTTTGATAATTTTATCAAGGCCCGTACAGTCGATTTCCAACAACGGCCATCGAACTGCACTTACAGCGACCTTTTCTGAAATTGATTTGGACATAATTCCAAATCCAACTGTTAGATTTCAAATTTCTAATATTCATTGGAAAGCTCTTTTCGATACGAACCCAACGGTTCCGGTTTTAGGAGAATCCGACGGTCGGATCTCCCGCAATGTCCGTTTGAAATAAATGGTCGAAATTCACGAACTGCCGCTGCGCGGCGCGTTCTATTCAGGCCATTATATTATATATATAATATATATAATATATATTTCGTCGATTTCCATTTAAAACGAATTTTATAACTCGTTTTAAATTCGTTTCTGAAACAATTCAACTTCTATATTCAATTCAAATCAAAATTGAATTCTTCTTTATAAATCCGTTTTAAAATTCATTTCTATTCAATTCAAATTTTAATTCAATTTGAATTCATTTCAGTTCACTTTCAATTCAATTTGAATTCGTTTTCAATTCAATTCATTTCGAAATCGTTTTCAATTCAATTCATTTCGAAATCGTTTCCAATTCAATTCATTTCGAAATCGTTTTCAATTCAATTCATTTCGAAATCGTTTTCAATTCAATTCATTTCGAAATCGTTTTCAATTCAATTCATTTCGAATTCGTTTTCAATTCAATTCATTTCGAAATCGTTTTCAATTCAATTCATTTCGAATTCGTTTTCAATTCAATTCATTTCGAATTCGTTTTCAATTCAATTCATTTCGAATTTCAATTTCAAAATATTCATTTCGAAATTCAATTTCAAAATATTTAATTTCGAAATCACTTTTCAGTATTCATTATACAACGAATAAAATCGATATAAATATCGTTCACGTTAAGATGGCACAAAACTAATCAACACGGCTTTATATTTTTCACAACTTCTTTATTTTATTCAACAAATGAATATTTATCCCATTCAACACATGAATCTATATTTCTTTCAACACACGACTAGTCTCAACACGTGAGTACTGTCGACACATCACTATTTTTGTTATGTAAAATATTTTATAAAACTATGGTATCTATCGTTTGATTTTCAATTAGACTTCTACTGGGAAGTAGTTCTAATTTTAAATATGATAAAGATGTAAATTTTTATTATATAAAATATTTCACTCAACACATGAACATCGTCAACACATGATTATTTTTATATTCAACACATGAATTTTCTTTTATAATATTCCTTATTTTCTCGATTGGAATGAGGCCCAATCAATCACCATATAATGTTAATTATATGGATTCCATACAACACATGTATATAATAGCATTGAAAAATAATCAATCATCAACCAAAGTGCACTACACTGTATAAGCATCAAATATAGATATCTGACGCTTATAACAGCCTGTCAATCGACCGATCGACATATTTAATAAATCAAGATGAGTGAACTTCAAATTTCATCCCAACACCCGTGTGGGGTTTCAAACAATCAAACACAGATTTTATTTATGCAGTTGGGCGACGTGTAAAATTTATCGACCCAATCGATATCAGTCAAATCAGTGTATACAAACAAATCGGCCGATTTGTTTATAAATATTTATTTATTCACTTTCACGTTAAAAATTATATTTTTAACGATCAAACTATTTTATTTTAACACTTGAATTTCTATTCAGTTCATTTACTCAATAAATGATTATTTTTATTTTTCTAACATATTTTAGAAAATTTCGGCGGCATAACGGCACGATACTAGAAACGGGACGAGGCCTAGCCTTATCCCCGGTCTAGTGAAGGCCCACGTCATTCACACATCAATCAAATCAATTTCAATTCACCCAATAATTCAATTCAAATCAAATAATCTACCCAACTACACAACCAAACAATTTAACAAACAAGCCATCCATGGTCTGTGGATGACGGGTGTCGGGTGCTACTAAACACCGTCTACATCCTAGTATATATATATATAACTAGAAAAAGAGATTTTAGAGTGAGAAGTTCTCACCGATTGCTATCCAATCATCATGACTCTTCTTTTTAGAGAAATCATCGCCATTCTTGCCTTTTTATCATCTTCGTTGCCCGTAGTCACTACATGTATAAAAATCACACATTTTTATATTTTGATGTCTCTTAAAATAAAAATCACATTTTTATTTATTCACTTTCAATTTAAAAATCATATTTTTATAATCACTTCATATATTTAAAAATCGAATTTTTATTTCGTTACTCAATATATAAAAATCGAATCTTTACTACTATGTTATATAGATAAAAATTATATTTTTATCACGCTATTATTATTATTTTTCCATATAAAGATTTCGCCTTTATAAAACATAGACTTCGCCTTTATAAAAATAAAGTTTTCGCCTTTATGAAAATAAAGTTTTCGCCTTTATAAAAATAAAGTTTTCGCCTTTATAAAAATAAAGTTTTCGCCTTTATGAAAATAAAGTTTTCGCCTTTTTAAAAATAAAGTTTTCACCTTTTTAAATTTAAAGATTTCACCTTTTTAAATTTAAAGATTTCACCTTTTTAAATTTAAAGATTTCACCTTTTTAAATTTAAAGATTCCACCTTTTTAAATTTAAAGATTCCACCTTTTTAAATTTAAAGATTCTCATCTTTTTAAATTTAAAGATTCTCATCTTTTTAAATTTAAAGATTCTCATCTTTTTCCTTAACAAAATATGATATTTTCTCTAACAAAAATGTGATATTTTCCTAACAAAAATTGTTTTGTTTTTCTAACAAAAATGTTTTATTTTCTCCAACAAGACATGGTTTATTTTCTCTAACAAAACTATGATATATATTCCTTTATTTACAACAATACTAATTTTATTTAAATAAAAACTGATTTTTAAATATACGTTTAACATAAAAAGACTGATTTTAAAATCGAATAAATAAGAAAACTTACCACGCTCAGAGAGGGGGAGGGTTGCGCTGCGTCGTCGTCTGCAGGAGGGCTCGCTTCTCTCGCGGGGTGCTGAAATCCGTGGTCGATTTGCTGAGGGGTTGCGGTGGCGGTTTTCTGAGGGGGGGGGGGTCTGCGATGGTGCGGTCGACATCAGGGGGAGGAGGAGCGAGACGCAAGGGTGAGGGGGTCTTCCACTGGCGACGCGTCCTGGGGCGGTGGGTGCGTGGGCGGAGGCGCTTCGAGCGGGGAAGAAGGAGAAGACGCGTGAGAGGAGAGGGAAGTATTGACGGGGATGGGAGGCGATGGAGGCGCGATCGGTGGAGCGACGGGTGTTAGGGTTATTTTTTTTTTCTTTTTTTTTTTCTACGGATCGAATTCTGATTATAAGGGGGGGGGGCCAAAGCGGGTTAAAGGGAGAAAAGGGGGGAAATATTATTTTTTTATTATTATTTTAATTAATTTAATTTCTAAAAGTTGACTTTTTATTTCGACCTCAAAACGAGGCCCACCGCCTGTCGTCCATAGCGTTTCACCCCCATTCTGAACACAACGGGATATGTATCGTAGGCTGATTCGGCTGTTACAATCAGTTTCCGTTAAATTTACATTTAAATCACTATATTGAATTTTAAACGTACATTTCAAATTACCGGGGTCACATACTAACTCTATAAATTCCATAAAAATATTTTCTAGCTTCGTATTGACGATACGGTCCTAACAAAACTAGTTTCGACGAATTCTGCGACCGTTGGAAAAATGGCCATTTTCCAGTCGATTAAAATCAACTGAAACTGGACAAACGCGTTTTCCTTTGCCACGCTCACATATTGATTCGAAAAATTATGAAATTTAAAACCTAGCAATAACTTGACACTGCGGATCCAACAAAACTGGTTTCGTCGAAATCCGAGGTTATTTGCAAAATGTCCATTTTTAAGGGCCTGAATTCCATAGCGACTATTCAGAATTTTCAACTGGACATATCTTATCATTCCCGCTACGAAATCTTGATTTGTCGGATTCGTTGGAAAGATATCCACAATTAGATTCCATTATTTTTGGTTTCACTAAAATCCGGATTGTTTTGCACCCAGTACATTCAATTGAAGTTTGAAATCGAATTATCGAACTACCGCGCCATTTTCAATTCTATTATAATTATATATATAATTATTTATATTCTAACGACGACGTATATAATATATACGTCGAATTCTATTCAAAATAAATTTCTCTTCGATATTATTTAAAATAATCTATTTTAAATATTCAAAATTCGCTAAAATTGCCAAAATAAAAATTTTAAACTGGCCCAGATTTTCGGGTTATTACAAAGGCTCTACCCAAAGGTAGGATTCTACCAGATTGCAGACCTGGGATGGTGGTAACGCATAGTCGCAACTACCGTCCACCTCGAGGCACACTCGCATAATCAAAAGTGTGCACACCAATCAATCACAACGTAAGAGATATGGTTTCGAAGAAACATGTCTGATAGGAGGAGCAACCATTTATTGTCCCATTATGGATCATGTTTTAGTCATTTTAATTATGCCTCGAAGGTCAAAGCTATCCATCATCGTTCTCTTTCTTCAAATCTAGTAATTGCCTTTAAATCATCCTACTTCATTCTGGATTCTCCACCATGTGCACAGGTGTTAAAGTGATATCGGTATTGGCAGAGAGTAGGACAATACTGAGTCCGATCTCTTTAACAACCCAACGCCTATTTCACATCATGATCGTTAAATTTGAAATCATATTCACATATTGTAATTTTATTAACTTCAAGTATTGATTTAGAAATCAATTTACTCAAAGTAATTTATTCTTGGTTTAAAATTCGGATTTCGTATCTTATATACTTTTAGACTATTTTTTCTGATTTAAATTTCAGTTTAGATTTTCACTTTTTCAAAATTCCATATTACTCAAGCTTATTTAGGTCACTTCGTATTATTTATTCCAAACCACTTTGAGCTTATTTGTTCGGACTGGACATGGAGTTTATTTGAATAGTATAATATCTTTAAAATAGATAATATCAAAATAATTAATATATATTATTATAATAGTTTTATTTAGATAGTTTTAGATACAATAGTTATAAAGTTTAATATAGAAAATAAATTTTGTTAAAGTTTCAAAATAGTTATGAAAAATAGAGTAGAACTTTGTTTAAGTAAACTAATTGGGAAAATTAATAGTAATTAAATATTTATATAACTCATCCAATATGAATCAACTATTCGTATTCCAGGAATTCGATTTATCACCCATTTCAGACATCAAGCCATCCTTCTAGATCAACTTATCTTTAGCTGATCCAAATTTCAAATTTTAATTTACAACTAGAATTATGATTCAAAATGCCTTTCTAAGTTTTGGTTTATAGCTTGAATTCTGTGTTTATTTCATTACGTTATATTTCAAACAGCTAAATTTCCATTTTTAGTTATCCATTTAGTCACATTTTTTTTCATTTCTATTACTTTGACCGTCTTAAAACCTTATCTTTATTTAAACTTAAATAAAATCAAATGCTTTCATTTGCTTAATTTTACATAAATAAATTTTTTAACATTTAATCTTTCTTTAGTCGGTGTATAAAAGGTTATTAAAACTGAATCTTTATATCAAAATAATTTTACTAAACTTCAAAACAATCTTTATGGCTAATTTATGCTTTATATTGAGAATAAGGGCTTTTAAATTAAATTATTACATTAAGATTGATTTTAGGGTTGTTTTGGCTCACGTCCCTGGAACTTATCAAAATAAAAACGGCATCCCTCCCTTTTTTAAAATGCAACGGTCCCTATTTTCAAAAGTTACGTGTTTTATGTTTTTTTGCCCAAAAAAGTGCGCCACTCAATATAAAAATACATTCTAAATTCTGGAAACGTTAATAGAAGTCAATAGAAATCAAAAAAAAGTTACATACATGTATACAACTATTATAAATAGTTTCATACACTTATGCAAATATTTGAATACCCATGCAAGAATTTATCCATGCCTTCTGAATAATTGCATACAAATATGCAGTTATTCAGAATAACAGCATACACGTATGCAGGAATGTGTTAAAGGCCGAAGACATGGCAAATTTGCATACTTTTATGCAGTTTTTTTATGTATAACTACATAATTGTATGCAAATATACAAGTATGCATGTTTTACATGCAGAAATTGAATTGTTGCACAAAAGCATGCATGTATTTCATAAAATCTACATATATGTATGCATGTAAACTGCAGTTTGACGTAGAACTGAAATAGATGTATACATTTATGCAACTATTTGAATATATATGCATTTGTCGATGCATTTTACTGCATTTTCGTTGTTTTTGTGTTTTTTTGACGTGTTTTTGGATTGTTTTTCCCCCTGATTTTTTTTTGCGATTAATTGTTTTATTTAATTATGAATTTACGTGATTTATTTATTTATTTAATGAATTTTTGAAAAATAGGGATGTAATTTACAATAAGTTTATGACCGGATGTAAGCCTAATTAAGTTTTTTTTAGGGATGTGTGCCTAATTTTCACTTGGTTTATATTAAATTAAATCAATTTACATTAAAATTTTAGTTTATTTAAAAACTTAACAAAAATAATAATGCTTATAAAATATGCTTTTAAACACCATTGCAATAATTTGAATTTACTTAAACTTTAGAGTAAAATATTTGAGTAAATTTTACTTCGAACCTTAATCCTAATTCAATACTTAAATTACATTTCTAAATTGATTTATTAAAGTCAATACATACTCATAACATTTTAAAATAGTTTCTATCAACCATGATGTCTGTATATAATTTCTTGTCCTATGATCGAGTAATCGGGTATATGTCATTTCAACCTGCTTAATAAATTTAGGGTATATAGCATTTCAACCCAATCCTAATTTAATTCATTTTATTTTCCTAAATCTATACAGTCACCCGATTATGTATTATTTCAACCCATAGTAAATTTTTCCTATGTCTACAGGGAACTTGCAAGGTGAGAAATCTATACAACATTGCATAACACCTATTGAATCCATATTGTGTCATGTATGGATAGTGTGTGTGTCACATGTGTCGTGTGCACAAACAAATGATTATGATTTCCTAGAGCAATGCTAATATTTCATCCATAATTGCAAACATTTAATTTACTTAATTGTAAGTTAGTCATGAGTGAGGGGAAACTCACCTTCTGTGTTAATCGAAGAGATACAAAGCCTGAGGCAAGAATAAGGCACGACAAATGCATTGATGCCCACCTATTGATTAAATAAAAAGGTATGCTAAATTCTTTTTTTTAAAGGAAGTGACACAAAATAACTCAATCTTAAGATATACAAGTGTAACAGGGTTTAAATGATAAAGCTAGCATAAGACAGCAAGGGACGGAATCCAAATCCACAAATCAGGTTGGATTTGATTTGTAAACTATTCACGGCAACACTCAGAATGTTCAGGAGTATGGCATAGGAGTTACAACACTTATGTTCAACCAGGTAAACTAAAAATGTGCACGTGTAACTATCAACATAGTGCAAAAAGATAGGGATAAAAGGAACCCGATGTAACTAAATTCAAGGTCGAACCCCAACATCTTCTGCACAAAGTATAAAATTATGTATTCCTATATGCATTCATACTATTATAGCCATGAAACAGCAAGCAAGACCCCAATGCATAGAATCAAGTGCAGTATCATTTTTAGCCAGTATTTGTGTAGGGAAACAAACAAAAGAATCGAGTTGGATAAAAAAGAAGAACACAAAAATCAACTATGAATTTCAAGTGTAATAACTTTCGGCGCATCCAGAAACCATCAGCAATGCACATTAGAAAATCAATCGATGTGTCAACCCAAGACATCCATTTCGATTCCGATAAAGGGAGAATTTGCGAGTTTTCGGACCTGAAGTGGGGTGATTTGTCTTGCATGGTTCGGGTCTTCAATTTCTGATGGAGAATCAGATCCGAAGAGATGGAGATGGCATGTAAGTGTGGCCGGGGACGGGTCTCAGGCGACGGATCGTGAGGTAGAAGGGGTGCTCGCGAGGCGGAGGTTGCAAGGACGAGGAAGAAGAACTTCCCAACTTTGGAGTTAATGCACGTGGGGAAAGAGGTGGTGATGGAGATTGGAAATTTGAAAGGGATACCCCATCTCCTTCGATTTTTACAAATTCGGTTTCGTTCGGGAGGAAGAAGATTTTGGGTTTTTATTCTCTCTTCGTACTAAAGCCAGAAGGGGGAAGGTGGATGAGAACAGAAAGGAATGATACGAGAGAGAAAATAGAACATGTGCACTTATTCTTCTGACTTTTACAATACACGTGGTTGTTCTTTTTTTTTCAAATGTGGTTGATTATACTTATGCTAATTCAATACATATTCCGGAATATGCACATGTATACATTTTACATATGCCGCCACTTGTATGAGTTTTTCACCCAAAATTATAGATTCGAGACAATAAAAGTTCGATTTTTGCGAACTTGTAACAACCCGCATTTTACGTATCGTAAGATCATAAAATATTTTTATTTTATTCCCTAAGGGTTGGATCATTCTCATCTTTTAATATGTTGCTTATGGGGATGTAAGACATGTCCATAATTTCTACCGATTTTGTGTTTAACCATTTTGCCCCTATCAGTCTTGTACATTGCAGAACTTTTGATTCAGGTCGAATCAGAGGGTGAAACCTATGCCATTGGAAAGGAATTGATGATTTCCTTTCCGTAGAGTGGTTACATTAAAGATTTGGCTCAACGGTTTGGGAGAAATCACTGTTTTAAGGTTATTCAGTTGACTGTCTAGATTTGGTAAGCCAAAGTGGGCTGAATTGGGAAGGCCCGTTAGGGGGTTAGTGGAAACTATAAATAGGGGGTAAGGGATATGAGAAAGGGTTTGAATTTTCCATTCTCTCATTGGGAGGTCCTATGCTCCTCCTTCCTTTAACACCTTTCCGCCATTAAAAATCAAAATCCAAGGAGGGAAATCATATATCTACACCATTGGAGGCTGAATCTACATCAATCGAGGCAAGGAGTCATCGGATCAAGGTGTTTGGTGTGAAGTGCTTGCTATCTGGATTCATATTCCTTTGAATTTTGCTTGTTTGGGATAATCAGTGAGCGATTTACATCTCTCACATGGATTCAATGAAGTATATGAATGTTAGATAATGTTTTTCATCAAATTCAAGTGTTTTCTCATAAATATAAACCATTATATGTCCATTTTCATATGAATCACCTTATGATCTAATGTAGTAAGTTTAACCGGTTGGTTCCATGCCATTTCATATGTTTATGCAAGTTAGATCTCTCATTTTGATCATATGTTCATTTAATGGTTTTTGGTGAAATTTACATCATTTTAGTGATAATCATCATATTCATGTTGTTAGAGATGTTATGACATGTTTATGGATGCATTTGGTGAACTAGTTGAGTTAGTTTCGTCGAATTTGTCATTCGGCGAAGTTTTGGTCGAAATCGGAGTTGAAATTGAAATATGCAGGTTTTGGGTCGGCCATAAGTTGGGTCGGGTCGGTCTCGAATCTTGTCTTGGAGAACAAGACAGAACGGGTCAGTCAGAATGGAGCTGGTCGGGTTAGGCCATGTCTGGTCTGGTCGGTCCATTCAGGTGGGTCGGGTCGGTCCAAAAGTTGAGGTAATGAAGGACTGGTGTAATAACCCGGAAAATGCGAGCCAGTTTGAAATTTTTATTTTGGCAATTTTAGCGAGTTTTGATTATTTAAAATGAATTATTTTAAATAATATCGATGAGAAATTTATTTTGAATATAATTCGAACGTATATATTATATACGTCGTCGTTAGAATATAAATATTTATATATAATTATAAATAGAATTGAAAATGGCGCGGTAGTTCGATAATTTGATTTCAAACTTCAATTGGATGTACCGGGTGCAAAACAATCCGGATTTTAGTGAAACCAAAAATAATAGGATGTATTTGATAATATCTTTCCAACGAATCCGACAAATCAAGATTTCATATCGGGAATCAAAAGATATGTCCAGTTGAAAATTCTGAATAGTCGCTATGGAATTCAGGCCCTTAAAAATGGACATTTTGCAAATGACCTCGGATTTCGACGAAACCACTTTTGTTGGGTCCGTGATGTCAAGTTATTGCTAGGTTTCAAATTTCATAATTTTTCGAATCAATATGTGAGCGTGGCAGAGGAAAACGTGTTTGACCAGTTTCAGTTGATTTTAATCGACTGGAAATTGGCCATTTTTCCAACGGTCTCAGAATTCGACGAAACTAGTTTTGTTAGGACCGTATCGTCAATACGAAGCTAGAAAATATTTTTCTGGAATTTTTAAAGTTCGTATGCGACCGCTGTAATTTGAAATGTACGGTTAAAATTCAATATTGCGATTTAAATGTAAATTCAACGGAAACTGATCGAAATAGTCGAACCAGCTTACGATGCATATCCCATTGTGTTCGGAATGGGGGTGAAACGCTATGGACGACAGGCGGTAGGCCTCGTTTTGAGGTCGTATGAAAAAGTCAACTTTAAGTTGAATTAAATAATTAAATAATAATAAAATAAAATAAAATAAAACCCCCCCTTTCCCTTATCTTCTGCCCCCCCCCCCCCCCCCCGTTCTTCAAACAGAAAAAAAAAGAAGAAAAAAAATAAATAAATAAAGGAGATCGAAGAAGTCGAAGTCGCGCCGCCCTCCAGGTGCTCCGCCTCGTGCCGCCACCGCCACCGACGTTCCCTCCCCCTCTGCCTCGATCGACGCGATCGAAACCACCCCCCCTGACCCGATCGCCACCGCGATAGCGCCCCCCAGCAACCGCCGTCGCCGCTTCATCTCCTCCTCCCCTTCCCCTGGCGCCGCCGCAGGCAGAAACCCCCCCCCCCCCCCCCATCTTCGCTTACAGTAAGTTTTTTTTTATTTATTTTTATTTTACTTTTATTTTTATTTTAAAGTTTAAAACTGATTTCGATTTTAAAGTTTAAAACTAATTTCGATTTTTAGGAATTAAAAACTGATTTTTGAAAAGATTAAAAAACTGAATTTTATTTTGTTTAAAAAAACTGAATTTTATTTTGTTTAAAAAAAACTGAACTTTATTTTGTTTAAAAACTGAATTTTATTTTGTTAGCGAAAAGATCAGATTTTTACAATAGTAAAGTTGAGATTTTTGAATAGAAAAAGAAGTGATTTTTATTTCGAAAAAGAATAGGTTTTGTTTTTGAAAATATAAACATACTTTGTTTTAAAATTAAAAATAACATTGGTTTTATAAAATAAAAACTATATTTTTAGAAAGGCAAAATATATTTTTAGAAAGGAAAAACTATATTTTTAGAAAGGCAAAACTATATTTTTAGAAAGGCAAAACTATATTTTTAGAAAGGCAAAACTATATTTTTAGAAAAGGCGAAATCTATATTTTTGTGAAAGGGAATTTTTGTCTATAAGGCATCGAGATAAAAATATAATTTTTATAACGAAGCATAGTAAAAATTCGATTTTTATTTGAATGGCAAAATAAAAATGTGATTTTTATATATTGAACTTCGAAATAAAAATATGATTTTTATATATTGAACTTCGAAATAAAAATATGATTTTTATGTATTGAACTTCGAAATAAAAATTCGATTTTTATATATTGAATAGCGAAGTAAAAATTTGATTTTTACATAGGTAGTGAAAGCGGACAACGAAGGTAACAAAAAGGCGAGAACGAAGAGGATTTATATAAAGAAGAGTCAAGATGATTGGATAGCTATCGGTGAGAATTTCTCACCTTTCAATTTCATTTCTATTTATATATATATACTAGGATGCAGACGGTGCTTAGTAGCACCCGACACAATCGTCCACAGACCATGGACTTGTTTGTTTGGTTGCATAGCTTAGTTATATGATTTGATTTGAATTTGGTTGTTTGGTGATTTTGATTGATGTGTGAATGGCGTGGGCCTTCACTAGACCGGGGATAAGGCTAGGCCTCGTCCCGTTTCTAGTATCGTGCCGTTATGCCGCCGAAATTTTCTAAAATAAGTTAGAAAAATATAAATATCATTTTTATTGTGTAAATGAACTGAATAGAAATTCATGTGTTGAAATAAAATATTTTATCGTTAAAAATATAATTTTTAACGTGAATGTGAATAAATAAATATTCATTTACAAACCAGACGGTTTGTTTATGTACACCTATTTGAAGGACATTGATTGGGACGATAAATTTTACACATCGCCCGGCTGCACAAATAAAATCTTTGTTTGATTGTTTGAAACCCTACACGGGTGTTGGGATGATATTTGACGTACACTAATCCCGATTGTTTAGTTGTGTGTCGATCGATTGATTGACAGACTGTTATAAGCGTTGAATATTTATATTTGATGCTTATACAGTGTAGAATGCACTTTGGATGATGGTTGATTATTCATCGTTGTTGATATATACATGTGTTGTAGAAAATCCATATAATTAACATTATATGGTAATTGATTGGGCCTCATTACAGTTTCGAAAAAGAAATATTTGAAATGAAAATATTTGAAATAGAAATATTTGAAATAGAATATTTGAAAATAGAAATATGTGAAGCCGTGAGGATTAGATTGACGCCATTTTGACGTGAACGATATTTATATCGATTTTATTCATTTTATAATGAATATCGAAAGTGATTTCAAAATCTGATATTTTGAAAAGAATTGATTGGAAATGAATTGAATTGAAAACGATTTCGAAATGAATTGAATTGAAAACGATTTCGAAATGAATTGAATTGAAAACGATTTCGAAATGAATTGAATTGAAAACGATTTCGAAATGAATTGAATTGAAAACGATTTCGAAATGAATTGAATTGAAAACGATTTCGAAATGAATTGAATTGAAAAAGATTTCGAAATGAATTGAAAACGATTTCGAAATGAATTGAAAACGAATTCAAAATGAATTGAAAATGAATTCAAATTGAATTAAAATTTGAATTGAAAAGAAATGAATTGAAAACGAATTCAAATTGAATTGAAAGTGAATTGAAATGAATTCAAATTGAATTAAAATTTGAATTGAATAGAAATGAATTTTAAAACGAATTTATAAAGAAGAATTCAATTTTGGCTTTGAATGGAAATGGAAGTTGAAATAGATTTTGAAACGAATTTAAAACTATTTATATAATTCGTTTTTAAATAGAAATCGACGAAATATATTATATATATATTATATATATAATATAATGGCCTGAATAGAACGCGCCGCGCCGCGGCAGTTCGTGAATTTCGACCATTTATTTCAAACGGACATTGCGGGAGATCCGACCGTCGGATTCTCCTAAAACCGGAACCGTTGGGTTTGTATCAAAAAGAGCTTTCTAATGAATATTAGAAATTCAAAATCTAACGGTTGGATTTGGAATTATGTCCAAATCAAATTGGAAAAAGGTCGCTATACGTGCAGTTCGATGGCCATTGGTGGAAATCGACTGTACGGGCCTTGATAAAATTATTAAAAATAGTAATAATTTGTGTAAAATTATAAGAAATGATTTGTGAAGATTTGGGATGAAAAACTCCATGATTGAAAAGATAAAAATAGATTTTTATCGAAATGAACTAGTTTTGAACTAGAAATATAATTCTATTTATTTTTAAATAAATAAATTGAATTTGAAAAGGGTTTTAAAAATAACCAAAATTTCCAATGATTGCATTGGAGTGGATTTGAATCGAAATTGTCTTCGGAATATTTCGATGTTGGAATTCGTGATTATACAGATGTTGTTATGGGAATTTGAAAGATATACATTTATATCGTTATTTCAATACGACATTTGTTAATCGTAGAATTTGATATTGAATATAAGCCGATATATTTTCTATTCAGAGCCTTGTATTGAATATCAAATGTGATTTGGGTTTGTCGTGAATGGTGTCTTCACTAACACTGTTCTTGAACCCAGTTGTGAAAAGATTAAATCTTTTTATTTAGATTTAATGAGGTGTACCAATTGAATAATATTTAATTGGAATTGAAGTGATATTGGTTTTTGGGTTTATCGTGAACAGTGTTTTAAATAACACTCGTTCTTTAACCCAATAATTAATGGAATGTGATTTTGGGTTTATCGTGAACCGTGTTTTAAATGACACTGATTCTTTAACCCAGCCGAAGATTAAAACTAAGTGGAGTTTTAATGAATCTTTAATTAGATTGAAATGATCGAAAATGGAGTATCACCAGTTTTGCTCCAGGCGATAGTTAAATCTTTAATTAGATTTGAACGTGAAATGGTAATTGAATTTACCGATAACACTGTGGTGTTAGATATGAAGTATTACCAGTTTTACTTCATGGGATGAATAGGTTGGGATTGGGAAATAAAATAAATGATTACTTCGGTGTGGTTCGCTAATCCCGACTAGTTTGAATTGATATTCAAAGGAGATTAAAGAATAAATTTAAAGAATTTATCTTGGATAAAATTAATGGGAACTTTTCCCAAAGTATAGGAATATTTGAATAAAAGAATATTCTGAATTGGAATGAGGCGTATGTTGTGTTTGTGTAACACTTTTATAATATATACGCGAGTTATTCAGAAAGACCGGGTTTATCCCATTCTGAATAACTGATTCGACGTGGTGTCGAAGATGAAGACGGTGGTCGAAGACCAGAAGTCTCCACGTCGTTTGGGTGATAACTGATGATCTTGATTGGGTTGTACACCCAAGAAGATGGAAACAGTTGGTGATCGTCCAGACGTACTTGGAGATCGATGGATATGCGGGGTACTAGGTGCCTCCGGTTTCGTTCAGACCCAGAACGGACTTGTAAATGGACTGTGTGTCTGACATTGGATTTTAGTCTATGTGATTGATTTCTATTAAATATATATCTGTTTGGCGGCGGAGAATTTATTCTCTTGCTTAACGCCCTTCTCTGAGACGTACGAGCTCAGGGGTTATATACTGATGGATATCAAACGCATAGAGTGAATTGCCTGTGTGGCATGCCTAAGTGGCAATTGATCGAGGCTTCTGTTGAAAAGCAAAGTCTTGTGGTGATGATCGAAGCACGGCCTTTGTGGCGTAGCTTTGTGTAACGTTTACCTCGCGTGTTTCACACCCGGTATGAACCAAAAACGGGAGAGGACCTCAGGGAGGGCATGCGTTTCCTCCTAGCTAGAAGTGGCGTCAGTGGTTTTACACGCCCTGACGAGTTTGACTTATGTGGTTGTTGCTGTTGCGAGGCGCCTCGGTTTGATCGGACGATCCGGGTCCGATGGAGTCATTCGTTGGCTCATTTACGCCCCAAAGGGCGGGGAAACGCAGTGTTCAGGCATTTTAATCCACATCGGTGGACCGGCCCTGACGATCCAAGGGTCACTCGAGCTCTGATCCTGAGACTCGGGCTAGGCAGTCTCGAATCGGTTGAGGACTATCTTTTGCCTCGGTTCATAGACGGAAATCCAATTTCCAAATACGTGACTTTGCGGTTTTATTTGTAAACCTATATATGGCGACATAGTGGCATGGGACGCTCATGCCGCCTATGATTGATACTTATGATTTGAAGTTGTTTTATACACTATACACTTATAATAGTATCAAATGATTTGTTTTAAACGTACTAAGCATGTTTGGCTGTTATAAGGGAAAACCCTATCCTCGGCTGCTTTGCATTGTGTGATAGGACCTGGGTCTTATAACAGCTTCATTTTTCTTTATTTAGCATTGCGCTGTTTGTTTCATGCACTGGTATTCTTGGGAGGAAACCCGTTCCGTGTTATACGGCGTGGTCCCTTAATTTACCTAATTTTGAAAATAAAGATTAATAACTGTTTTAGTTCTCACACCAGTCACATGACTGACCTGGAGTTTATTGTTTTAACCTAAACTCTGGGTGCCCTTATTTTGACACGGGCAGCTAGTAGTTTTGGTTTTGCAGATTTATATTCACAGGATCCTGGTTTACAGCTGGAACGATATCCGGAAAGCTTTGTATCCGTATATCTCATTCTAGTTGTGTATTGTATTATTTTCCGCTGCGATGTATTTAAATGTAATTTAAATCTCTGATATTTCTGTGTAATATTCATTTATACTCTGTATATTCTTGTAATCTGATGCATTGTTGTAATATACAGTGAAATGTCCTTCTGTGTGTTTTCTGTTGTGGCTTGTTCTCGAACTATCCGTCGCTTTCCTTTACGGGGAAGTTACGGGTTTTTACAGTTGGTATCAGAGCTTTGGTTTGCAAAGCAGAGAACAAGGCACATTAGAACCATACGAAAGAATTCATCAGATATTGGATTAGTAATATCCAATGAGAGTGACTCGTTAGAGATGGGATCAGTAGTATCCTAGAACGAGTGTGAAGAGTATATTTTTAAAATGAAAACAAATTTAGTTTTGAAAATCTAAATCACTTATTCGTATTTGATTATTTATTTATATTGATTAGGACAGTCCAGTATATAAAGATTTTGCATATACGCCTTGCAAACGTGTATTTGAAGTTTTAATATACTGGATAGATATAGAATCACACTCTAGTCGCCCGAAGATGATTCTGATGATAGTTCGAACATCATCAGAATTGGTATTCGTGTTTCGAAGGTGTAATATCTATATATTTCCTATTGACTGGTGTGAGAACCAAAAATTAGATAGGGCCTATTGTTTTGATTTGGCATCAAAAACATGATTTTTGTATATGTATCAAAATTATGAATTTGAAACTCTAATTCACTAATTGATTGATGTTTGTATTGTTTGTTTAGTTGTTTGCTAATTTTTAGCCATTTAGCCTAATTGAATCACATATTGACTGTATTGAAAATTGGTCGCATTTGCTTGCATATACATATACTTATATTGAACAGGTCATAGCAAAGAGGCTAGAGCCAGAGAATAAAATTTGTTTGCCCGACAAATATGTACATGTTTACTACATAATTTACTGTTTTGTTTGGGTGATGATGATTTTGTGAGCCTATTGGCTAGCCGCTTGGCTTTTTCTTTTTCTTTTTGAGATCTGAAGGACCGGGGAAGCTATTTGAAATTCCCCGATGCTCCCATTGCAGGGGAGGTTATGGCGAAATTTTTCAAAAATTTAGGGTGTTAGCCAAATTTTTGAAATTTTGAAAATTCTCAGAAACTAAAAAGTTGGAGAATGGAAGCCAGATCGAACGTAGAGTTGAATTATCAAACCACTTTCGACTTGGTTCCTTTTCGGGGACGAAAAGTTTTAAGTGGGGGAGATTGTAATAACCCGGAAAATGCGAGCCAGTTTGAAATTTTTATTTTGGCAATTTTAGCGAGTTTTGATTATTTAAAATGAATTATTTTAAATAATATCGACGAGAAATTTATTTTGAATATAATTCGAACGTATATATTATATACGTCGTCGTTAGAATATAAATATTTATATATAATTATAAATAGAATTGAAAATGGCGCGGTAGTTCGATAATTTGATTTCAAACTTCAATTGGATGTACCGGGTGCAAAACAATCCGGATTTTAGTGAAACCAAAAATAATAGGATGTATTTGATAATATCTTTCCAACGAATCCGACAAATCAAGATTTCATATCGGGAATCAAAAGATATGTCCAGTTGAAAATTCTGAATAGTCGCTATGGAATTCAGGCCCTTAAAAATGGACATTTTGCAAATGACCTCGGATTTCGACGAAACCACTTTTGTTGGGTCCGTGATGTCAAGTTATTGCTAGGTTTCAAATTTCATAATTTTTCGAATCAATATGTGAGCGTGGCAGAGGAAAACGTGTTTGACCAGTTTCAGTTGATTTTAATCGACTGGAAATTGGCCATTTTTCCAACGGTCTCAGAATTCGACGAAACTAGTTTTGTTAGGACCGTATCGTCAATACGAAGCTAGAAAATATTTTTCTGGAATTTTTAACGTTCGTATGCGACCCCTGTAATTTGAAATGTACGGTTAAAATTCAATATAGCGATTTAAATGTAAATTCAACGGAAACTGATCGAAATAGTCGAACCAGCTTACGATGCATATCCCATTGTGTTCGGAATGGGGGTGAAACGCTATGGACGACAGGCGGTAGGCCTCGTTTTGAGGTCGTATGAAAAAGTCAACTTTAAGTTGAATTAAATAATTAAATAATAATAAAATAAAATAACCCCCCCCCCCCCCTTTCCCTTATCTTCTGCCCCCCCCCCCCCCCGTTCTTCAAACAGAAAAAATAATAATAAAGGAGATCGAAGAAGTCGAAGTCGCGCCGCCCTCCAGGTGCTCCGCCTCGTGCCGCCACCGCCACCGACGTTCCCTCCCCCTCTGCCTCGATCATCGCGATCGAAACCCCCCCTGACCCGATTGCCACCGCGATAGCGCCCCCCAGCAACCGCCGCCGCTGCTTCATCTCCTCCTCCCCTTCCCCTGGCGCCGCCGCAGGCAGAAACCCCCCCTCCCCCCATCTTCGCTTACAGTAAGTTTTTTTTATTTATTTTTATTTTACTTTTATTTTTATTTTAAAGTTTAAAACTGATTTCGATTTTAAAGTTTAAAACTAATTTCGATTTTTAGGAATTAAAAACTGATTTTTGAAAAGATTAAAAAACTGAATTTTATTTTGTTTAAAAAAACTGAATTTTATTTTGTATAAAAAAAACTGAACTTTATTTTGTTTAAAAACTGAATTTTATTTTGTTAGCGAAAAGATCAGATTTTTACAATAGTAAAGTTGAGATTTTTGAATAGAAAAAGAAGTGATTTTTATTTCGAAAAAGAATAGGTTTTGTTTTTGAAAATATAAACATACTTTGTTTTAAAATTAAAAATAACATTGGTTTTATAAAATAAAAACTATATTTTTAGAAAGGCAAAACTATATTTTTAGAAAGGCAAAACTATATTTTTAGAAAGGCAAAACTATATTTTTAGAAAGGCAAAACTATATTTTTAGAAAAGGCGAAATCTATATTTTTGTGAAAGGGAATTTTTGTCTATAAGGCATCGAGATAAAAATATAATTTTTATAACGAAGCATAGTAAAAATTCGATTTTTATTTGAATGGCAAAATAAAAATGTGATTTTTATATATTGAACTTCGAAATAAAAATATGATTTTTATATATTGAACTTCGAAATAAAAATATGATTTTTATGTATTGAACTTCGAAATAAAAATTCGATTTTTATATATTGAATAGCGAAGTAAAAAATTGATTTTTACATAGGTAGTGAAAGCGGACAACGAAGGTAACAAAAAGGCGAGAACGAAGAGGATTTATATAAAGAAGAGTCAAGATGATTGGATAGCTATCGGTGAGAATTTCTCACCTTTCAATTTCATTTCTATTTATATATATATACTAGGATGCAGACGGTGCTTAGTAGCACCCGACACAATCGTCCACAGACCATGGACTTGTTTGTTTGGTTGCATAGCTTAGTTATATGATTTGATTTGAATTTGGTTGTTTGGTGATTTTGATTGATGTGTGAATGGCGTGGGCCTTCACTAGACCGGGGATAAGGCTAGGCCTCGTCCCGTTTCTAGTATCGTGCCGTTATGCCGCCGAAATTTTCTAAAATAAGTTAGAAAAATATAAATATCATTTTTATTGTGTAAATGAACTGAATAGAAATTCATGTGTTGAAATAAAATATTTTATCGTTAAAAATATAATTTTTAACGTGAATGTGAATAAATAAATATTCATTTACAAACCAGACGGTTTGTTTATGTACACCTATTTGAAGGACATTGATTGGGACGATAAATTTTACACATCGCCCAGCTGCACAAATAAAATCTGTGTTTGATTGTTTGAAACCCTACACGGGTGTTGGGATGATATTTGACGTACACTAATCCCGATTGTTTAGTTATGTGTCGATCGATTGATTGACAGACTGTTATAAGCGTTGAATATTTATATTTGATGCTTATACAGTGTAGAATGCACTTTGGATGATGGTTGATTATTCATCGTTGTTGATATATACATGTGTTGTAGAAAATCCATATAATTAACATTATATGGTAATTGATTGGGCCTCATTACAGTTTCGAAAAAGAAATATTTGAAATGAAAATATTTGAAATAGAAATATTTGAAATAGAATATTTGAAAATAGAAATATGTGAAGCCGTGAGGATTAGATTGACGCCATTTTGACGTGAACGATATTTATATCGATTTTATTCATTTTATAATGAATATCGAAAGTGATTTCAAAATCTGATATTTTGAAAAGAATTGATTGGAAATGAATTGAATTGAAAACGATTTCGAAATGAATTGAATTGAAAACGATTTCGAAATGAATTGAATTGAAAACGATTTCGAAATGAATTGAATTGAAAACGATTTCGAAATGAATTGAATTGAAAACGATTTCGAAATGAATTGAATTGAAAACGATTTCGAAATGAATTGAAAACGATTTCGAAATGAATTGAAAACGAATTCAAAATGAATTGAAAATGAATTCAAATTGAATTAAAATTTGAATTGAAAAGAAATGAATTGAAAACGAATTCAAATTGAATTGAAAGTGAATTGAAATGAATTCAAATTGAATTAAAATTTGAATTGAATAAAAATGAATTTTAAAACGAATTTATAAAGAAGAATTCAATTTTGGCTTTGAATGGAAATGGAAGTTGAAATAGATTTTGAAACGAATTTAAAACTATTTATATAATTCGTTTTTAAATAGAAATCGACGAAATATATTATATATATATTATATATATAATATAATGGCCTGAATAGAACGCGCCGCGCCGCGGCAGTTCGTGAATTTCGACCATTTATTTCAAACGGACATTGCGGGAGATCCGACCGTCGGATTCTCCTAAAACCGGAACCGTTGGGTTCGTATCGAAAAGAGCTTTCTAATGAATATTAGAAATTCAAAATCTAACGGTTGGATTTGGAATTATGTCCAAATCAAATTGGAAAAAGGTCGCTATACGTGCAGTTCGATGGCCATTGGTGGAAATCGACTGTACGGGCCTTGATAAAATTATTAAAAATAGTAATAATTTGTGTAAAATCATAAGAAATGATTTGTGAAGATTTGGGATGAAAAACTCCATGATTGAAAAGATAAAAATAGATTTTTATCGAAATGAACTAGTTTTGAACTAGAAATATAATTCTATTTATTTTTAAATAAATAAATTGAATTTGAAAAGGGTTTTAAAAATAACCAAAATTTCCAATGATTGCATTGGAGTGGATTTGAATCGAAATTGTCTTCGGAATATTTCGATGTTGGAATTCGTGATTATACAGATGTTGTTATGGGAATTTGAAAGATATACATTTATATCGTTATTTCAATACGACATTTGTTAATCGTAGAATTTGATATTGAATATAAGCCGATATATTTTCTATTCAGAGCCTTGTATTGAATATCAAATGTGATTTGGGTTTGTCGTGAATGGTGTCTTCACTAACACTGTTCTTGAACCCAGTTGTGAAAAGATTAAATCTTTTTATTTAGATTTAATGAGGTGTACCAATTGAATAATATTTAATTGGAATTGAAGTGATATTGGTTTTTGGGTTTATCGTGAACAGTGTTTTAAATAACACTCGTTCTTTAACCCAATAATTAATGGAATGTGATTTTGGGTTTACCGTGAACCGTGTTTTAAATGACACTGATTCTTTAACCCAGCCGAAGATTAAAACTAAGTGGAGTTTTAATGAATCTTTAATTAGATTGAAATGATCGAAAATGGAGTATCACCAGTTTTGCTCCAGGCGATAGTTAAATCTTTAATTAGATTTGAACGTGAAATGGTAATTGAATTTACCGATAACACTGTGGTGTTAGATATGAAATATTACCAGTTTTACTTCATGGGATGAATAGGTTGGGATTGGGAAATAAAATAAATGATTACTTCGGTGTGGTTCGCTAATCCCGACTAGTTTGAATTGATATTCAAAGGAGATTAAAGAATAAATTTAAAGAATTTATCTTGGATAAAATTAATGGGAACTTTTCCCAAAGTATAGGAATATTTGAATAAAAGAATATTCTGAATTGGAATGAGGCGTATGTTGTGTTTGTGTAACACTTTTATAATATATATACGCGAGTTATTCAGAAAGACCGGGTTTATCCCATTCTGAATAACTGATTCGACGTGGTGTCGAAGATGAAGACGGTGGTCGAAGACCAGAAGTCTCCACGTCGTTTGGGTGATAACTGATGATCTTGATTAGGCTGTACACCCAAGAAGATGGAAACAGTTGGTGATCGTCCAGACGTACTTGGAGATCGATGGATATGCGGGGTACTAGGTGCCTCCGGTTTCGTTCAGACCCAGAACGGACTTGTAAATGGACTGTGTGTCTGACATTGGATTTTAGTCTGTGTGATTGATTTCTATTAAATATATATCTGTTTGGCGGCGGAGAATTTATTCTCTTGCTTAACGCCCTTCTCTGAGACGTACGAGCTCAGGGGTTATATACTGATGGATATCAAACGCATAGAGTGAATTGCCTGTGTGGCATGCCTAAGTGGCAATTGATCGAGGCTTCTGTTGAAAAGCAAAGTCTTGTGGTGATGATCGAAGCACGGCCTTTGTGGCGTAGCTTTGTGTAACGTTTACCTCGCGTGTTTCACACCCGGTATGAACCAAAAACGGGAGAGGACCTCAGGGAGGGCATGCATTTCCTCCTAGCTAGAAGTGGCGTCAGTGGTTTTACACGCCCTGACGAGTTTGACTTATGTGGTTGTTGCTGTTGCGAGGCGCCTCGGTTTGATCGGACGATCCGGGTCCGATGGAGTCATTCGTTGGCTTATTTACGCCCCAAAGGGCGGGGAAACGCAGTGTTCAGGCATTTTAATCCACATCGGTGGACCGGCCCTGACGATCCAAGGGTCACTCGAGCTCTGATCCTGAGACTCGGGCTAGGCAGTCTCGAATCGGTTGAGGACTATCTTTTGCCTCGGTTCATAGACGGAAATCCAATTTCCAAATACGTGACTTTGCGGTTTTATTTGTAAACCTATATATGGCGACATAGTGGCATGGGACGCTCATGCCGCCTATGATTGATACTTATGATTTGAAGTTGTTTTATACACTATACACTTATAATAGTATCAAATGATTTGTTTTAAACGTACTAAGCATGTTTGGCTGTTATAAGGGAAAACCCTAACCTCGGCTGCGTTGCATTGTGTGATGGGACCTGGGTCTTATAACAGCTTCATTTTTCTTTATTTAGCATTGCGCTGTTTGTTTCATGCACTGGTATTCTTGGGAGGAAACCCGTTCCGTGTTATACGGCGTGGTCCCTTGATTTACCTAATTTTGAAAATAAAGATTAATAACTGTTTTAGTTCTCACACCAGTCACATGACTGACCTGGAGTTTATTGTTTTAACCTAAACTCTGGGTGCCCTTATTTTGACACGGGCAGCTAGTAGTTTTGGTTTTGCAGATTTATATTCACAGGATCCTGGTTTACAGCTGGAACGATATCCGGAAAGCTTTGTATCCGTATATCTCATTCTAGTTGTGTATTGTATTATTTTCCGCTGCGATGTATTTAAATGTAATTTAAATCTCTGATATTTATGTGTAATATTCATTTATACTCTGTATATTCTTGTAATCTGATGCATTGTTGTAATATACAGTGAAATGTCCTTCTGTGTGTTTTCTGTTGTGGCTTGTTCTCGAACTATCCGTCGCTTTCCTTTACGGGGAAGTTACGGGTTTTTACAACTGGTCAGGTCGGTCTAGTATCGGGTCGGGTCAGTCCAAAGGGAAGTTTTGGGTTGGTTAAGTGGGATCGGGTTGGTCGAGTTATGAAGCCAAGAAGGAACTGGGTCGGGTCGGCCTAGTTTGGGTTGGGTCAGTCTGAAAGGGGTTGGTCGGTCATGTTTTCAACAGTGCTTTTAAAAGCTGTTGTTGATGGTGGCAATGTTATGGTTTGTTTCCAATAGGGTCATTTTCTGAAAAAGTACGTGTTTCGGGTACGATTTAGATTTGGAATAGCCGTAGCGTAGTGATGTAATTGGCTCTGTGATGGTATGACTTCGAAGTAAATTCAAGTTGGAAGGTTCGAAGTGTTGAAAGGTGTTCGTTGATCGGTGTAGAACAGCAAACGAGGTGACAACTCAAAGGTCGTGAGTTTGTGGATAATGGTTGCTCGAGAAGGTTGCTTGGGCTATGAAAAGTCGTCAAGTTGGATAACTAGAGATGAGAAGGCTGAGAGATTATCGTTGTTGTAAGTTCTAGCAGGCTCAAAGCAGGGGTACGATGGGGGCACCCAAAAGGCCGATTGTAGGTCGAGTATCCTGGGTATCGTTGAAAGGCCTAATTGTCAAGGTTGGACATACATACATATCGTTGAAAGGCGTATGGGGTTTATGCTAGAACTGGAGTTACTATTATCCCTTGACATATGACGAGGTTGGCCGTCATACGATTAACGATGGTTTCAAAGCAGGATTAGCGGTGATAGCCAGAGTCTGTGATGATTGATTAGTTGCTTTGTTTGAACCGTCTCATGTAGATTGTCCAACGTCGAAGGAGATGTTCCTTGGGTGCTTGTTTGATATTGGTTTAGGTCTCTGGGGCTTATGCTTGAGGGATGTTGAGTTCGATTAGGATGGTTTACATGAGATCTATAATTTGGATGTCATGAGTGCTCTGCCATGATTGAATGAGTGTTCTAGTTTTCATGGATGTATAGTTAAATTGTTTAAACTAAAGGCTATCACTGTCCGATGTTGGGAAGATAAGGTTGAGCTCTTCTCTGGTGTTATGGGTAGATTAGTATGTTTATCTATCCCTTCTCATATACTTTATTATTGAAGTTTGTTAGCTGTTTTATCGCTCACTAAGACTGTTGTCTGACTCAAGGTTTTATGTCTCCTCTTATTACCTTGGGTTGTTCATCCGGTTGTGGATGGGAAGACTAAGTAGCAGGTTACTTGTTATTAGTGAGGATGATGTTGCTGTGCGGACGCGAGCAAGAGGCTGGCGTACCATTTGTATTACTATCTAGTATTTTGTTTCACTGTTTCAGCGCTCTATGAGGGTTGTAGTGAGGCCTTATGTACAAATTTTGGTATTTGTTTGATAATTCTCAGGATATTGTGAAAGTTTGAAAAGTTTGTTATATGATACTTCATTACTATTACCTGTTGTATATGTTCTATTATACTTTATCCTTGCGCTATGAGTTACATGGCAGGTTCCGCTTGTGTTTACCTACTCTGATGATCGTCCATAGCGGCCGTGCACACCTTTCAGTGCATTATTCCTCTTATTAAGTGCAGGGGCTGTGGGCGGTCGTCACAGAAACGAAAGATACTGTTAGTCTGATCATATAGTATTTTTAGTCCAGGTTCGCCTGAATTCTGACACTATTTAATTCTAGGCGATATATTAAATTTTTAAATAATTTGGCACGAAAAGAACAAATTTGCACATTTTATTACAAAATTTGATTTTTCATTATGTCTAGTTAAACGTATATCAAATATTAAATTTCAGGATTTATTTCACTACTTAAATTTTAACGTCATTTACAATATCGTTTGTCGCTATCGCAAATCGATCATCCATCCAATTTAAACAAAATAAACGAACTTCGACATCATCCTTATATAATTATTCAGATTGTTACAAGTAATAAGTTTTAGAAATTATCGGTTTCGCATTTGTTTCAATTAAACAAGTTCTAAATTATTAACTTATTTTTTTGAAATTTTATATTCAAAAAACACACATTTTATATTCAGAAATTCCAATTAAATTTCGAGTTTATAACTCGAATTCTAATTATAAAGATTCACTCACAAGTTAAGCTTAATTAACTTCATATATTTAAACGTCGAATTTGCCAAGTTATTAAAAGTTCAGGATATAATCAATTCATTCTTCCTAACTTTAAATTCATATCAATATTATTCATGCAATTTTAATATTACAAAAGTTTAAATTACCGTTTATAATTATTTCAACCTTTCTTAAGTTTAAAATTTACTACTAAAGGACCGAATTTAGGTTTTAGGTGAACAATAGTTAGGTTGATTAATTTTGCAACATACCATATCATTAAGGTTTTCCTAAATTAATCTTACGAAAATCCACTTAACAATTTAAGTTTAATTTGTTTTTTTAATTTCACAATCATTATTATTTTGCAAATTCTTATATCCATAAAAAAGGAGCTTATTATTTCATAAACATCTTCCTAATTCAAATTAATATTTCAATTTCATTTGCTTGACTCAAGGTAATAGCTCATACGTATTTGACTTAGGATCAAGTTACAATTCCAAAATATCATGTTTATGAAATATAATTAATATTATATTTATTAGGAAATCATTGTTGTTGTTTCAAAATGTAACGTCCCGGATTTTTACTAACTTTGTTAAACAATAATTACTGATTATATCAATGAATAATTAAATTATTGGAATTAATACTTGATAAATTTTAAATCTATCTTTTTATTTATGATTCGTATGTATATACATATATGTGAATATATATATATATATATATATTAAAGTTAAGTTGTAAAAATATTTAATATTCATATGTATAATAAATAAGAGAATAAGTAATATTTTTACTTTTGTTTTACATTTTAATTGGATTTTTAACTTATGACTTATGTAAATCATTGCATTACTTCATATGTAAAATTCATAAGGGACATATGCAAGTTTTAACACCTTTTGTACTTAAGATCGTTTATTGAAATAGCTTGCTTTGTATTCAGGTATGCCATCTAAATAAATGAGGTAACTACAAAATATGACTATGTTCGACAAAGTCAAAACTGTGCGTAACGTCAAATAGTAAATGATTTCGTTTGATTTTTGAGAATGAACATTGAGAATGAACGTCTTACCTTTGACAATTAACACTTGCAGTTTTTGAAATAAAATCTACACTTGTAGACGCATAAATGACTTCAAACACAGAAAATTGGTTGAAATTTAAGTTACAGGAAGAGGAACCTACAACAAGAAAATATGCATACCAAATCTGTGTTTAGTGTGAAGCGATTTGTTGGGTTATGCCCTTACAAAGTCATAGTTGAGGTAGGACTGATCGTTTGAAGATGCCGTGACATGCAAAAACCATAATATAGGATATCATAGACCACCTAATGAACCCGATATATCCACACTTCCATGAAATTTTACTGCATTATTGATTTGGTACAAATAACTAAAATAAATACAGAAAGAAACTAGAAGATATTTTCAACATGAGAACTGGAAGTAGTAACACAAGGATAAACAACATATATGTTCATATATCTTTGTTTATACAACACAAGTGCAAAGAAAAACATATTCATCTTTCGTACAAATGCAAAGCAAGAAGATAAGATAATTCGGCCTGTCCTGTTCCTACAAGCAATAGTAGATCGAGTTGTCACCTTAAGATCTAAAACAGAAAACGAAAAGAAAAGATCATGAGAAGCTAAGAGAAACCATATATATAGATATATATTTTGTCTGTACACGGCAAGCATACATTTAAAAACCAAAACAAGAAGATCTTTGTTCACAGTCCAACACAGAAAATATACAATGCAGAACACAAATCTCTGCAAACAAATCAAGACAGAACAATACCAAAAGGGTTTCATTTTTTTTACATCAGCAGTTTTTCCAAGAAGCCAGTGATCCATCATTTCGATCAGCTTGATCTGAAATGAAAGAGGAGAAAAGAAAAAATATGGTTAACATAGTACATATTCTCATCAAAACCGCAAAAAGAAAAATAAAATGAACATCTAATTAAGAACAAGACATGAACATATATTTATATACATCAGGTCTTTACAGCTAACATACAGAAGTTGATGTACATAGTCACTGTAGGCATACATTTTAAAGTGTAAGGAAAGTCTACAAGGTACGGATCTAATATCTCAAGATTTAACTTGTCATAGTATAACGACCCAGCGAGTTCGACGCCTGGACTTCGACAATAATACACAAAACCCATATCAGTTGCCAAAATCCAAGTATCGAAAACACCAGATAGTTATTAGAAAGAAAATAGAGGGTGAGATAAGAAAGAAAGAAACATGAGAATAGAAGAAGAAGAAGAACTAACACAACAGAATCAGAGTCTCAAATCGCAACGGAACAAAATATAATATAGAAATAATCTTTATTGAGAGCTTGAAAATACTTACAAATATCAAAGTACAGCTTACAACCAACTCATCTGGACAGTTATAATAATCTGTCCCTATATAAAACACACAGCAGAATAATATAACATCATACGTCTGAACTTTTCCAGCTCGTCTCTTCACAGTATCTGATAACCTGAACCTGTACACCCCGGGCTAACCCGAGCATTACAAACACCGGGTCAGTCTGATGAACCAGAGTGAGAACAACTCGCACAGTTTAAGGAAATCGTCCAACTTGATTTTAAAGTTAAAAATTCTTTTCGAAAGAAAGGATAATCGTAAGACCAAATCCACACACAAACACGGACGGTTTTTACCTTACGATAACCCAAACCATTTTTGAAATCATATATTTCTCTGATATTATAATAGTGTCTAAATACAAATAAATAACAATTTAGCAGAACGCTTGCATCTCACGCTCCACATATATAGTACACAATCAAAAACCGCGGGCGCTTATTGGAGTTTGGATTCCGATTATGACAAGATATGGGACCACCTGCCGATAGTGTATCTCTAAAGACGAATACACTGGGTTCAACAAGAATGTCTTGCAACCCGACCCACACATGACCGACCACTCATTTTGCTTTAGTGCATCGAATGTATATCACCAACGGTTGGGATCAGCAACCATTTCCCGCAAAGGGACCGCATTGATAGATTAAAGAAGCAAAAGAAATTTCTCTAGATAGGTGATTATACACCCTAATGGGAGCGACCCACATAGCCATGCTGCCTGCCCGATTTTTGTCATTTCCCAATTGTGAGGCTTGAGGTCATAACATATCTCTTGGAACACCTGTCCACCATTCACTTTGAATGCCACATCGTCAGATCCCCAGAAATCACTAATTGATTTCCACAAAAATAATCGGGTTGATAAGTTAGAGAAGGTGTCTTCTCCGCCGCCATAGAAAAACGTTTGAGGAAATCAACATACGTAATCCCTTTGGAAATACTCTGTCAGACATCTGTCCATACAAGTTGTCGTAGGACTGGACAAACCGAAGGCACTCTCCTACTGCATCCAGAGGATCAGTAGCGAGTAGTCCTTGCAACCCGAAAGATTCCAATCACGACAGAATCACTGTCGAAATACCTCTGGCCGCTAAACCAGAGAAATTTAACAAATAATCCTTTCTCTCATGAAGATCCACGGTCTTCAATTGCTCCATCTCCAATCAGTATCTTCAACGATTTCGTATTCGCTGGTACATAATGGTTTTCGAATGTAAATTCGATCCCGGTCTTTCCGTACTAACAATCGTATTGGCCAGATTTGATAGTCGGTTATTTAACTATCAAAATAAACAATTATTCAACCATGAAAATAAATGAATTCCTTGATTCAGTACTCAGCAACATTTGGCCCTTTTTATTATAAGTAATTAACAAATGATTAATTCAACTTCTAAATCTTTTATATATTTTCAGATATAGTATTTACCTTTTGGTAATATTCTCAAAACCACTTCAAATCTCCATTAGTTGGGAAAACATCTTATAACTGTATCAAAATTATTATTTTCAAACGTTTGTCATAACCTTGCTTTTTATCTAAAACTGCAGAATCGATTCACTTAACATCGTAAAATAATCATTACGAAACCTTTGTTTCTGTATGCTTGAACACAAAAATCGCCACTTATTCTTTTAGAAATAACCAATTCTAAAACATGCTAATCTCGTTAATCCTATTCAAATCATTCGTTCTTTTAAATTAATTAATAACACAATTAATTTAAAATAAAATTCCATTTAATTGTTTCTTGAAATAATTCATTTAACTATTGCATTAGTTCTGCTCGTCTCCTTATAAATCTCATTGGCGTAAGCTTTTGATTTGCAAACCATTTGGAAATACTTAAACCTTATAAAAACCAATAATAAACCTTAATTTCCTTTGTTGAATTTTTATATATAGATTTAAAAATCTATCTTCGATTACAAAATAAATTTCATAACTTTACTACCGTCGATTCAACCGATGGTAAATCCATATTTGTAACACCATTTATTTTTAGGCCGACCGCTCCTAACTACCCAACCAATATTGTGTATTGGTTAAAACAAACTAAATGTTGAATTTAGATTCAACGATCAGTAATCAAGTCAATCAACCAATCATATCAGTTAAACAGTTCATATAACCGTAATATGAAAATAAACAATAAATGTGAGGAATCCTGTTGGATTCCTCCAACCTGTTTTCCCTACAACCAAATACATTATTTCACAATATCATAAACAGATAAATATTCAAACATCAAATAGCAATTCAAACATCCATCAACCAATTAACAATCATAGTACACAAATATTTAAAGCCAACTTATATAAAATATAAGTGGGATAAAACTGAGTGAGTTGAACTCACCTTGGTCTCATCCGACATTGAAACGGTTCATTTTAATAATTCGCAGTTGCGCTCAACCCTTTCCAAATCAGCTCTATAAGACCACGTTCGTCGAAACGGTTCCACGCTCCTAGTTTAGCCCGATTCTGTGTACGTATCATTGAGTTATACGTATTATAATATACTAATTAATTTGAACAAATATCTTTATTTTATGCATATAAATGAGCTAATTTTTGTTTTCATAGTATATGGGCCACGAACCTTTGAATTAGGTATATTAGTTTCTTTCCACTTGAACATTTGGAACCCGTTTGCTAATATATATATATATATATATATATATATATATATATATATATATATATATATATATATGTATGTGTGTGTATAAATAGTGAATAAAAATACAATTGGCCACATTCAACCAGTTAGTGATTAGGCATTATAGAGCGCATTCAGGCCAACGTATCAAGCTACTATTTATAATTAGGCATGTTAATGATAAATTAGGCATAGTATAAATCTTGTTTAGGCCTATTTAAACAAATACTTAAGGCATATCGTAATTGTCACATTATATTATTAATATCTATAGATTAGGCATACAATCGGTTACTATAAGGCAGTCTGTAAAACATATGTACAAGACTAAACTCAAATGGCCACATCTTTGTATACTTTCAAATATTTGGTCTGTACATAAACATCAATTTACAAGTAATGAATGTTTTGCATATTAAGCCATACTAACCTGATTGTTGTACTTAATTATTAATGAGTAACAACAATTGGTATGTGGATGTTATTTGAAATCAGTTCTGTTTAAAACAGAGGCATCCGGTCTATACTCTCAACATCTTCTCTTCAATATTTAAATATACATGGATTGGTCCATGTAAACTTGGGTAAGTTATATAAAATTGATTAGGCAATTTAAAGTACACGTTATAACTTGTATATAATATATATATATATATATATGCATCGCTTAATTAAATAACTTAATTCCTACGTTAATTTATCCCTGATTACGCTAAGCATATTATATATACTTAGGCAAAATGAATTAAACAGGAGTAGCTGGGTTTAGGCAAAAATGAAAAAGGATTAGGCATAAGTCATTGTTACTGTTTACCTTCTACTGTTGCTCCAATTGATCCATTCTCTCATCTAAAAACTCAAACCCCTCACTCATGCTGCCACATCCCCTCTGGTCTGCCTCACACTTCCCCCGGGTTTCACGCTCTGCCACCCCAGTGACCTCTGCCTTCATCCTCCCTTTTCCTTCCCAGTTCATCTCCGGCTACACCCCGTATTCAACTGCACTAAACCCGAGCCATGCCACCGCTCAACACAGCTCCTCCATGCTGTTCAAGTCATGCCCCCTCACGTATTTGACCAGCAAAAATACGTCACCACTACGACCACATCTCACCAATCTCGTTGAACACACCGCCACCAGTACCAACGTCAGTGAACCCCGCGCTCGACTCCACCTACCCGAGCACCACCTCTACTAAATCTTAACCCCCACATCTCGACGTGATCCCCAAGGTTACACCATCTTCCCCCTTCACAAAATTTCTTCCATCCGCCCATGCACACTTTCACATATAACACAGTCACAACACCACCTTGCTTCTACTATTTGGCTTTGCTTCACTTGCCCACTTTCTTCCATCTGTTTTCACTCTTCGTTTTATATATACATATATGTATTTTTCTCACATGCTATTTCGACTTGTCTGCTTTGTCTCACAAAAATGAAAGGGTGCTTGGGTATTTATACACATACAAAGGGAAAAGATAAGCCCGAAGTCTTTTCTGTAGGCCTTTGCTGAATTGTTATTTCGTTGAGGTGGACAATTTAAAGAATGGGTTCGATGCAAACATAGGGTACCAGTTTCAGTGTTTCAATCCATGTGTGGTCAAGAGAAAAGAAATCTAAATAAAATGTAGTATAGGATAGCTAGATGGACCTAAGTAGCGAGTGTTTTCATTTCATTAATGTGTAATGCTGAGGTGAAAGGTGGTATGTATGATAGAGTGTCAGCTCCTTTGTTTATCTGGCATGAGTTGTGTTTTCAATAAGATACAGGGAAGATTGGTGACATATCATGGCTGTTGCATGAATTTTATATTCAAAAGGTATCTGCATTTTCCCACATGCTTTGCTGGTGCTAGAGAGCTAGGCATGCATTGTGTTATCAACCTCAAATCCTTGGCGTGCTGTTCATACATGGATGGTAATAAGAATTAGACTCCCAAAGCATGTGGTGTGTTCAGAGACAGATGCCAGCGGGAGCATGTGAAAAGAAATAGTAGCTTAGAAGTGCAGTGAAGTCTCTCAGTGTGTTATCATTTCAGCATGTGTGTTCAGTGCAAATATTCAGTAAATTTTATTTCCAACTTTTAGGTACGGTGGGAATTTAACTTTTGGTTGGTATAGGATGGGATTCCCCCTTTAAGCGTAGTCATATTATTTATTTACAAACTACTACGAACAGAAATAAAATTACTACCGTGTCAAGCGATGGGTCATGATCCCAAAAATATAATAACATCGGTAGTTTAACTTATATTGTGAAACCCCAAAATATTGATATAGGGTGCAAAATACTCCAAATAAAAAGCTGTGTATTTAATTAATTAAAAATTATAGTAAAATTCTAAAAATTAAATTAACACTACATCTCAAAAGAATCTTGTCTAAATTCGAAACCGATATTTAGTTATATCGAATAAACTGTTACGGTCGGTCGATAAACGATTTTATAGCGACTTTTTGAATATTGTATTTGGGCATATCTTGCAATCTATAAGACGAAATCTTGATTTTTCACTTCTGTTAGAAAGATATAGTTTAACGAATTCCAACGTTTCTTGTTTCACAGAAATCCGACTTATAACGAATCTTGTATAGTCGTTTGAAGTGCAAATTTTAAATTACGAACTGCCGCGACACTATAAACTTAGTTTAAAATTATATTATAATTAATACGTTCAAACCGTCGTTTTAATAGGAGAATCATATATCATAAATCCATATATAATACCAAATCGATATTTAAAATAATAAAATATATTAAATATCTGACTACCGAAAATACGGGACGTTACACATAGGCTGACCTAACCTAAGCTATACCAAAAGATCACTGTTTAATTTCGAACAGACCAAAGACAGCACCATACCCATCAACAAGATCATGCAAAAATCAAAATCCATCCCTGTTCACATAAATCTGAAAAGGAAATCAGAACCAATGGCCTAGGCTCGTAGTAGCTAGCCTAAGATCAGACATCGAACTTATCTAAAATCACAACCGCACTATAAATACACGCAGTAGTATTCAACCATACCAGAACCAATTTCGAACAACACAACGAATCAGAAAAGAAAATCAAATGAAAATAAATACAGTATAGAGTAAAAAGAAAAAAAGAACTTAGCTTTCGGTTTGCTGTCGAATCTGTTCAAGGGCTGACGTTCGCGATGATGGAGGCCTCGTCTTGGATGTAGTGGAATATGGGTGTTTGGGGTTCGTTGTAGATCGGTGGGGGATATCGAAGGGGTTGTTTAGGGTGGCAAACTGATCGAAGGTAGTGGGAATTGAAGAGGTGATGGCGGAAGAAGGGTGCGACGCCACCAAAACTTCGATCGGTTGCTAAAATCAGAAAGGGATTAGGGTTTTTCGGCCTGTAGATTTATTTGGGAGGCGCCGTAATGAAATGAGAAAGGGAGGAACGGATGTGGGTTTTTAAGAGAGAGGCGGGTCGGGTAGTGTTTGGGCCGGTGATCAAAGGTAAAGCCCAACTTAATTTTATAATCAAACCATGTTTTAAAATTTAATTTCCTTTATAAAAGTGTTCATACGATATCTTGTACGTACAGTATCAGATTTGCGCGCGGTCAGTTGCATTGGGACCGTGGAGACGAGTACTTCGAGATGGGGCGGGTTTAGTCCGGATCTGAAGTGGCTAGAATTTTTATTCGAATTAAACGTCAGTCTAATAAAAACCAAACTGTTTATCGTCAAAATTTAAATCAAGGTGAGTTAAACTCACTCAGCTCTTCCCATTTATATTTTATATAAATTGGGTTTTTATTTTACGTGTCCTGGTTGTTAGTGATTGACTGTTTGTTAGCTAAATATATTTATTGTTGATTCAAATTCTGAAATTAAACGGTTGTTTAATTTCAGTAGAACACCTATCATTATGATTTGACCCAAATAAAATAATTTCCCTTGATTGGTCACGTTTACAAACGTGTTTGAAATTGTTTGAATTGGCTGTTGATTGATTGATGATCGATGTAGAAATTATCAGTCAAATAAAAAGAAATGATTGGTTATTATTGGCTGTTGAAATATATTTCAACATTTATGCTGATAGATGGTAAGGGTTGGGTAACTGGCATCACATGGTCTAGAAATCAATCGATTTTTAAAATATGGATTTTATCGATGGCGAATCGGCAATATTGAAGTTATAAATATATTTATAACTGAAATAGATTTTTAAAGAAATTACTTTGAGTAAAAGTTACTTAAAGGGAAATAAATAGTAATTATTTATTTATTGAAAGTTTATAAGAAATTTTGAAATTTGTTTTATAAAACGAATTCTTATGTCGATAAGAATTATAAGCAAAAAGTAGGAAATAACCTAGTAGTAAGTGTTTTATTAATCGTGAACGATTAAATAAATTTATTTAAATTAATTATATTTTAATTAATTTAAAGGAGGAATCAAATAGAATTGGTTAAAAGAGTAACCATGTTTTGTGTGTCGACCTTTTAAACTAAGTTAGATTTTAAATTAGTGAAATAACTTAATTAGTTAAGCTTAGTAAGGTTTTAAAAAGGAGATTTGTTTTTTTTTTAGCAAATAAAGGAGTTAACTAATTTGAAATGATTTATGTTGAAATAAATAATCACTTCTTAAATGTAACACATTTAAGTAACCAAGTTGAATTGGAAAATGGTCGAGTGTTGGTAAGAAGCTATGGATGAGTTTTATATTTTGAACTCGAGTTTTAATCAAGTAATAAAGAGTTATAAATGAATACGATAGCCTAAATGAAAGAGTTTTACTTATTGTTTTGAATCAAGTAAAGGGGGGTGAAGAGGTAAAAAGGGTATATATGTAAAACCTGAAACAAGGTTTATAAATGAATATGAGTTTAAACGTCGTTCTAAATTGGAAATACTTAATAATGGAATTAAGTTATACCAAAAAGGAGATTTCCCGAGAAAGAGATTTAAAAGTGAGCTTGGTAAACGAGATTGGAAATAAGAATTGAAATAATAATATTGGTTCTCGAATTACAACTCGTATTTATCTGAAGATAAGAACGTTGTTGATCAAGGTCTGAGAGGTAATTAAAATACCCCAACTTGAACGACTTCGGGATTATCCAAGGATGGTACTAGTTAGAGATGTCAAGAATGTGTGATAGTATTTCCAAAGTAAAGGAAATGAGATGAGATTATATTTTCCCTAGTAACAGAATTAAAAGGAGAGTGGGCGTTAAATTTTTAAAGTCAAGTGATGCTAAGTACTAGACTCATAAATCTATTTTTATGATTTCATGGATGTTTACTTGATAGTTAAATAACCGACTATCAAGTCTAACCCTTACGATTGCTGGTATGGAAAGACCGGGATCGAATGTATATTCGAAAACCATTCCGATCAACAAATACGAGTATATAGAAAAGATCAGACGACGATCGAGATGGAGCATGTGAAGACCATAGATCTTCATAAAGTGGAAGGACCACTTACAATCTCTGATTCGCACCAGAGTTATACTGGGGTTCTGTCGTGGTTGGAATCTGTGGATTTCAAGGACTACTCGCTACTGATCCATGGGGTGATTCCTATATTGGATGCAGTAGGAGAGTACCTTCGGTTCATCCTGTTCCTGGATGACTTGTATGGACGGATGTCTGACAGAGTAGTTCTTAAGAGTCACGTACGTTGACTTTTACAAACGTATCTCTGTTAGTGGCGGAGAGGAGCACCTCTCTAGCTTAACGACCAGAATATTTTTGTGGACGTCAATTAGTGATTTGGTGGATCTGACGATGTGGCATTCAAAGTGTATGATGATCAGATGTGTTCTGACCTCAAGCCTCATCAACCAGGAAATGACAAAAATCGGGCTGGCAGCATGGCTATGTGGGTCGCTCCCATTAGGGTGTATAATCACCTATCTAGAGAAATTCCTTTTGTTTCTTACTTTATCGATTCTGCCCATTCGGGAACGGTGGTTTGAGTCCAACCGTTGGTGATATACATTGGGTACACTCAAGCGAAATGAGTGGTCGGTCATGTATGGGCCGGGTTGTAAGGCATTCTTGTTGAACCCAGTGTATTCGCCTCTAGAGATACACGGTCGGCAGGTGGTCCCATACCTTGTCAAGGTCGGAATCCAATCTCCAATAAGTGCCTGCGGTTTTGATTGTATACTATATATGTGGAGCGTGAGATGCAAGCGTTCCACTAGATTGCTATTTACTTGTATTTAGACATTATTATAATATCAGAAAAGATATTGGTTTCAAAACTGTTTTGGGTTATCGTAAGATCAAAACCGTCCGTATTTATGTGTGGATTTGGTCTTATGATTATCCTTTTCTTTTGAACAGATTTTAACTTTAAAATCAAGTTGTGTGATACCTTAAATGCTGTGCGAGTTTTTCTCACTCTGGTCCACCAGACTGACCCGATGTTTTGTAAATGCTCGGGTGTACAGGTTCAGGTTATCAGGTAATGAGAAGTCAAGAGACGAGCTGGAGATGTTCAGATATTTGAATCTATTATTTATTCCGCTGTGTATATGAGGACAGATTATCAACACTGTCTAGATGTGTGTTGTACTCTGATATTGTAAGTATTTTCAAAAGCTCTCAATAAAGATTTATTTCTGAATTATATTTTATTCCGCTGCGATATGAGACTCTGTGTTGCGTTGGTTCTTCTTCTTCTATTCTAACTTTCTTTCTCTCTTATCTCACCCTCTAATTTCTTTCTTATAACTATCCAGTGTTTTCGGTGCTTGGAGGATCGGCATGAGTTACGGTAAGGGTATTTATGTCGATTTTCGGGGCCGAAATCCCTGGGTTGTTACAGTGGTATCAGAGCTATTGGTTGAGTAGTAACCTTGGCTCTGTGGCATAACTCAATAGAGATGGGGTTAGTAACACCCTAGATTGAGTTTGAGTGTATATATATGAGAGCGTATTTGTGACGGCCCGCCCCGTACCAACCGACATTTACTCCGGTTGTGCGCTGTACACACGTCTAGTTGGCATGGAACGGTCGCCAAAGAAAAGAAAGAAAGAAGATGAACCAAACAAAGAACATGTAATATGTCTCACAGCGCATGGAATAAAATATAATAACCAACATATACTTGACATAAAACAGATGAGACAGTGTATAAGCTGAAAACAAACTATCACTAGCAACGGAAATCCAAATACAGCTTATAATACAGAGCCAATATTATTACAACTTTAAATTGTCTCAAAAAGCTAAGCAAAATAAGGGGGATACACTACTAATGCCCAAGTAGTGTCCGCCAACGACACAGGGAGAAAAATAAGTAGATAATACGTGGGATCCTCCTACTCGTCACCATCACGGCTACTCGTGCATACCCTCCAACCTGTCTCTAGTCTGCTCGTGTGAGCACCCAGAGTAATAAGAAGAAACATAAAACTCTGGGTCAGACATCAGTCTGGTATGAGTGGTAGCAAGCATAAATAGAACAATAACAGGTATACTAAACCATACCTGAACCTGGACCTGCAACCAAAGAGTTAGTACTACATACTGTACAATACTCTAGGATGCCACTAGCATATGGTGTGTAATCATACAGGGGTGGGGGTGTGCATGTCATAGTTATGGCAAACAATCAAACATAGCAACCATCCTCACATCTCTCACTCAAGAGCGTAAAGCATACGATATTCACTACTTCGATCACCCAATACCTTTCTACGATCACCTTGCCCCATGAAGTCATAATGGCTTCATCTGCACTGATCCATAGCCACTAATCCTTCGCTATGTCCACTTTGCCCCATGGAGTTGTTCACCCCATCTGCGCTATCTCATAGCCTTACTTTACAATGTCCACTTTGCCCCATGGAGTTGTTCACCCCATCTGCGCTGGCTCATAGTCTTACTAATCCTTTACTATGTCCACTTTGCCCCATGGAGTTGTTCACCCCATCTGCGCTGGCTCATAGTCTTACTACGATCACTTTTCCCCTCGAGTCATAGTGACTCTACTGCACTGATAACGTAGTCTATCATTCATGGTGAATCGAAGTTATGAACGTCGACAACTCCTTAGCACACGTCCCGCAGCAAAGTCCAATCATGAAGTGAACTCATTGGTTCCCAACTGGATCCTGAGCTCTAACTTCCATTTGGACTACCTTTGCATCTCGGGTTATTGGTCATCATCGGATCGGTTCGGCCTTCAGCTCTCCATCATCCTTCACTAGATCGGGTAGGGTTCTCCACCGCGCCACGGTTCGGATCGTCATCACCCTCATCGGGGCGGGTCGGGTTATCATAGTGTTGAAGTTTGGTTCGGGTTCGGTTGCTCCATCGGTTCGGTTCGGGTCCCCTTGTCACGATCCGGTCCGGCCCCTCCTTCTCCAGCTCTTGGCTTGGCCTTCTAGTCCGCTCCGATCCCCTTAAGAAACTCCCATCCGCTCTGATCCCCTCACTTCTCTCGTATTCGATCCAGTCCTCTTTCTTTAGACGATCCGATCCCCTTTCCCTAGCCGATCCGATCCGGTGCATATAATGGTGGCCTTCCTTTTTGCCATACTTCTTCTCGTGCTAGGCTATGGTTCGGTTCGGTGATACTTTGCTCAGCCCACTCTGGTCCGAGCCCATACATCCGATCCGATCCGAAACCTGCACCTCATCCCATAACTTTCCAGCAAGTGTTTTACGCCATACGACGACGTTTTCGACCACTCTAACTATTTTAATTAGTCACAAAGCATACAACAAAGTCATAGCAACAAGTAAAAGTGACCTCAAACACCAAAACAACAATATGATAGGTTAAAATGGATCAAACATAGCCAAAACCCCATATTTTCCCTTAAGCATGTTCAAGGATAATTAATGATAGGATTAACAAAACTTAACCAAATTAACCCAAGTTCATATCAGAGGTCTAAAACATTATTTAAGAATTTATGAAAATTTTTCCAGATTTTATTTTCGTTTAAAAACGCTAATTAACACTAATCAACACTAATTAGCCATAATTAGTGTAAAAGCAAGTTAATCACTCACCTTAGCCACAAATAAAACTTAGATCTAAAATAAATCTCTGATTTAGTGCGATTCCCAAGGCTAAACAGCAGCTCAAAACTTGATTTGATGAAGATCTCCCTTGATTTGATGTTGCTAAGCCAAATCTTCAAGTTGCTAATGATTTGGAGGTGATTTAGAGGTTGGAGGCCATTTTTAGGGTTTCTAAGAGGTAAGTGGAGGCTAGAAATCTGAAATGGAATGAAACCCTAACTCATTTCAGGCCCCATCTAACCCTAATCCCGAAATGGGTTATGGGCCCAATCTCTAACTACCTTATTTGGCCTGGTTAAGCAGTTTTTCACCTTTCAAACCTTATTTCAGCCATATCCCCCAAACGGTAAGTCCGTTTTTCGTATGTGACCACTCTACGGAAAGGTAAACCATCATTCGAAGCCAATGGAAGCGGTTTCAGGTCAAAACTCCTTCCCAATCAAAAGTTATGGACGAAATAAGATCAGCTAGGGGCAAAACGGTCATTTAAAAATCGGCAAAAATCATGAATATGGTAAATTACCCCCAATAGTCGTCCCCCAACTCTACATGACCATACGACTTAGTATAAGAGAGAAATAAATATTCTACGATCCTCCGATGCGTAGAATGCGGGTTGTTACATCCCCCCCCCCCCCCCCACCCCCCTTAAGAAATTTCGCCCCCGAAATTCCCTAATCAAAACATACAAAGGGTCCCGCATGCCTATCAGCCATAAAACAACAATCAAACATGCAAAACAAGCAAAACAAGTCTATCCTAGCATGCGGAATAACTAAATCGCAAAGAAAATCTTACTAGGCAAAGAGTTTCGGATATGTCTTCCTAATGCTCTCCTCTGTCTCCCAAGTACAGTCATTCTCGTTCTCGCCCCACTGAACCTTGACTAGCTTCACCGCCTTCCTTCGAAGTTGCTTCGTATCATTCCCAACAATACGAATGGGCTTGTGGTTCCCAACCGCCTCGGGTTTTACTTCGAAGTCCTCTAACTGATCAGGTGAAATAGTCATATATGGGTCGTGTACGAACTTCCTTAGCTGGGAAACATGAAATACGTTGTGAACTCCCGCCATCTTCTCTGGTAAGTCAACTCTATACGCCAAATTCCCAACTTGTTCAAGAACTGGGAATGGGCCAACAAATCTTGGTGCTAACTTGCCTCTCCTTCCAAATCGAATCACGCTCTTTAATGGAGAAATCTTGACAAACACCAAGTCGCCAACGGAGAATCTTAAGTCTCTTCTCCTCTTATCAGCATAACTCTTCTGCCTATCTTGGGCAGCCTTCATTCGTTGTTGAATGATCTTAATCTTATTTGAAGTTTCTCTTACCACATCTGGTCCAAGCACAAACTTCTCACCGGTCTCTATCCAACATGATGGTGAGTTGCACGGTCTTCCGTACAAAGCTTCAAATGGAGCCATACCGATACTGGATTGATAGCTATTATTATATGCAAACTCTACTAGATGAAAATGGTCATCCCATGAGCCACCAAAATCCAATATACAAGCTCTTAAGAGATCTTCCAATATTCGGTTCACCCTCTCCGTCTGACCATCGGTTTGAGGATGATACGCGGTACTGAGATGTAATTCTGACCCTAGAGCCTCTTGTAAGCTTTTCCAAAATCCACTAGTAAACAACGGATCTCGGTCACTCACAATGCCTTTGGGTACTCCATGAAATCTCATTACCCACTTCATATACAGTTCTGCTAACTTAGCTGCAGTTCTGTTTGACTTAACTGGTATAAATCTTGCACTCTTGGTCAGTCGATCCACAATTACCCAAATGTTATCATGTCCCGATCTAGTCCTTGGTAAACCATCAATGAAATCCATCGAGACTTGTTCCCATTTCCATTTGGGAATTTCTAATGGTTGTAACAAACCACTAGGCTTCTTTTGTTCGGCTTTAACTAGCTGGAAATTCATGCACTTGGATATAGACTTCCCAACGTCTCTTTTCATCCCTTTCCAGTAGTAAGTCTGCTTCATGTCTCGATACATCTTGTTACCACCGGGGTGTATAGTCAGTTTTGAGCGATGACATTCTCTAAGCACTTCATCCCTCAAGCCATTGACATTGGGTACAGCTAATCTTCCATTCTCCCGAAGCCATCCTTCTCGATCAAGCCCATACAAATTCATTTCCTCATCATTTCCCCTTTCTAATTTGGAGATGATTTCTAATAGGCTAGGATCATTCCTCTGACTGGAACCAATCCGCTCAATCAAAGAGGGTCTGATCGTCAAACTAGCTAACAACTCTAGATCCAATCCGTACTTTGGTCAGAAATCGTACCCTGCGATATACTCCAGTTGCTTCCATTCAAGAAACATAGCCCCTAAGTTGGCATGTCTCCTACTCAAGGCATCCGCTACCGCATTACCCTTTCCTGGTGTATATGCGATATCAAAATCAAAAGAAGCCAAGAATTATAACCACCTCTGCTGTCGGAGATTCAGATCCTTCTGAGAGAAAAGATACTTTAGCAATTTATGATCGGTAAACAATTCGAATCTTTCTCCCAAGAGATAATGTCTCCACATCTTCAGCGCAAATACGATCGCTGCCAATTCCAAATCATGGGTAGGATACCTTTTCTCATGCGGCTTCAATTGCCGACTAGCATAAGCTACAACCCTACCTCCTTGCATCAATACTGCACCTAGTCCGGTACCACAAGCATCCGTGTATACCGTCATCTCTTCATTCCCCTTAGGAATGACTAACACTGGCACACGCGTCAACTTTTCCTTTAGACTCTTGAATGCATTCTCACACACTCCGTCCCAGACGAAGGCTTGATTCTTCTTAGTCAACTGAGTCAACGGTGCCGCTATCTTGGAGAAGTCTTGGATAAACTTACGATAATATCCAGCTAACCACAAGAAACTTCTTACGTCTGTTGCATTCATGGGCGTAGACCAATCCTGTACCATAGCCACCTTTGCAGGGTCCACGACAATACCATTCTAAGAAACAACTTGGCCCAAGAATCTCACTTCCCGCCTCCAGAAGTGACACTTTGAAAACTTCGCTTTCAATTGGTGTTTTCTCAACACCTCCAACACTATCCTCAGATGTCCCTTGTGTTCTTCCTCTGTCCTCTAGTAGACCAAAATGTCATCCACGAACACAAGAACAAACTTGTTCAAATGATCTCTGAATACCCTATTCATAAGATCCACGAAGTATGCTGGTGCATTGGTCAACCCAAATGGAATGACCAACCACTCATAAAATCCAGACGGCGTCCAAAATGTCGTTTTAGCTATACTATCAGCAGCTACTCTAAGCTGATGAAATCCTGTCGCGAGGTCCAACTGGGAGAACACTCTTGCTCCTTCCAGTTGATCAAACAAAACATCTATCCACGATAGAGGATACTTATTCTTCCTCGTCACCTTATTCAACTCGCGATAGTCCACACACAAACGAAGGGATCCATCTGCCTTAGTGGCAAACACAACTAGTGCTCCCCACTCGGAAACACTTCTTCTAATAAATCCTTTCTTCAAAAGATCGCTGACTTGCACCCCGAGCTCTCGCTGCTCCCTTGGTGCCATACGACGAAATGGCATCACTATAGGTCTGGCATCTTTCACTAAATCAATACGGAACTCAATCTCTCGGTGTGGTGGAAGTCCGGTCACTTCCTCGAAGATGTCCGGGTACTGCCCAACCACGAGCACAACTGACAACTCATCATGCGGGATGTCGAGGGAATTTACAAAACTAGCCATTACCCCATCACTAGGTAGACTACCAAACACTACCCTCCGCCCGTCGTCCACTCTAACTGTCACCAAAAAGCCCTCACAGTCTACCACCACCCCATATCTTTGGAGCCAATCGACTCCCAATATAATGCCATACCCAGTAAAGCCCAAAACAAAGCAATCACAAACAAACATACATCCATGACTCGATAAGACCAAATTACGACAAATCATGCTAATGCTAGTCGAACCACCAATCGGGCTCGTCACAACCAAAGGTCTATCGACTATCTCGGGTTCCAGTCCCAACCTATCTACCAGGTCACTAGATATGAAGGAATGGGAAGCCCCAGTATCAAACAAAACTCGAACAGGTACATCAGAAATAGAAAGCATACCTTGAATGACGACATTCTTTCCTTTCTCCGCCGCAGTTGGGGCATTCGACGAAGAAGGAACAACACTAATAGCATATGCTTTCACAATCTACCTCTCTTTAAGAGGTTGTGGACACTTGTTCTTGAAATGTCCCACCTGGCCACAGTTGAAGCATTTCTTATCCGCTGACTTGGCCCGACAATCTTTAGCATAATAGCCCTTCTTACCACAGCTGAAGCAATCAACATCTTTCTTGCTCTTTTTCTGGCCATCCTTGTTCTGATTCTGCTTCCTTTTATTCTGAGAGTTGTTCTTGCCTCCACCGCCTGCCTGCGGCTTTGGCCCTTCCACAGATGCAACCTCAGTCTTCGGCTTAGGGTAAAGACTCTCTGATCTCAAAGCTTTCCCAACAATCGATTCAAAAGTCTCATCGATGTGGTTAATGAGCCTCTCCCCCAAGTACCCATCCAAACCTGTAATAAACTTCTCATTCTTCTTCTCAGGAGTATCGATAAGAGATAATCCATACTTCGACAAAGTGTCGAACTCAGCAATATAGTCCGAGACTGCCCTACCATTCTGCTTGAGTTCCGAGAACTTCCTAAACAATTCAGACTTCTGAGCAGCTGGGATAAACTTGTCGCTGAAGCGAGCCTTAAACTGATCCTAAGTAACTTGATCCTCTGGTGTGGCTGTCTTGATAGAATTCCACCAGTTCATCGCTCACCCTTGCAGCTGACGAGACGCTAGCCTTCTCTTCATCGCGTCCTCGATACCCAAGTCGTCAAAGATACGATCACAGCTATCTAACCAATCCTGAACATCCATGGCCGACTCCGTTCCGTGGAACGGTTTTCCACCAAGGTTAGTGTAATCCTTACTCAGCTTGGCAAAATCGACCCTAGGCACCTACACAGCTACACCACCATCATTGGCTACATTAGGAGCCGCTCTCTGAATATCCCTGATCATATCTCTCATGAGGTCAGTGAACATAGCCCTCATGTCAGGAGCATTCCCATTATTGGCCCCTCTACCAGCACCTCTCGTTCCTCGGCTCATCGTCAAATCTGTAAAGAGAAAACGATTAACCATCTCCATAATGGTGCCAGTGCAGTACGACTTCAACCTTATACTACTAATAGTATATATATAACTTTTGAAAACCAAAATAATCACAAATACGCGCTCTCATATACGTACTATCTCTCCCTAGTGTCTTTCCCTAGGTGAACTATGCAACCAAAAGCTCTGATACCAAATGTGACGGCCCGCCCCGTACCAACCGACATTTACTCCGGTTGTGCGCTGTACACACGTCCAGTTGGCACAGAACGGTCGCCAAAGAAAAGAAAGAAAGAAGATGAACCAAACAAAGAACCTGTAATATGTCTCACAGCGCATGGAATAAAATATAATAACCAACATATACTTGACATAAAACAGATGAGACAGTGTATAAGCTGAAAACAAACTATCACTAGCAGCGGAAATCCAAATACAGCTTATAATCCAGAGCCAATATTATTACAACTTTAAACTGTCTCAAAAAGCTAAGCAAAATAAGGGGGATACACTACTAACGCCCAAGTAGTGTCCGCCAACGACACAGGGAGAAAAATAAGTAGATAATACGTGGGAGCCTCCTGCTCGTCACCGTCACGGCTACTCGTGCATACCCTCCAACCTGTCTCTAGTCTGCTCGTGTGAGCACCCAGAGTAATAAGAAGAAACATAAAACTCTGGGTCAGACATCAGTCTGGTATGAGTGGTAGCAAGCATAAACAGAACAATAACAGGTATACTAAACCATACCTGAACTTGGACCTGCAACCAAAGAGTTAGTACTACATACTGTACAATACTCTAGGGTGCCACTAACATATGGTGTGTAATCATACAGGGGTGGGGGTGTGCATGTCATAGTGATGGAAAAAAAATCAAACATAGCAACCATTCTCACATCTCTCACTCAAGTGCGTAAAGCATACGATATTCACCACTTCAATCACCCAATACCTTGCTACAATCACCTTGCCCCATGAAGTCATAATGGCTTCATCTGCACTGATATATAGCCACTAATCCTTCGCTATGTCCATTTTGCCCCATGGAGTTGTTCACACCATCTACGCTGGCTCATAGCCTTACTTTGCTATGTCCACTTTGCCCCATGGAGTTGTTCACCCCATCTGCGCTGGCTCATAGTCTTACTAATCCTTTACTATGTCCACTTTGCCCCACGGAGTTGTTCACCCCATCTGCGCTGGCTCATAGTCTTACTACGATCATTTTGCCCCTCGAGTCATAGTGACTCTACTGCACTGATAACGTAGTCTATCATTCATGGTGAATCGAAGTTATGAACGTCGACAACTCCTTAGCATACGTCCCACAGTAAAGTCCAATCACGAAGTGAACTCATTGGTTCCCAACTGGATCCTGAGCTCTAACTTCCATTTGGACTACATTTGCATCTCGGGTTATTGGTCATCATCGGATCGGTTCGGCCTTCAGCTCTCCATCATCCTTTACTGGATCGGGTCGGGTTCTCCAGCACGCCACGGTTCGGATCGTCATCACCCTCATCGGGTTGGGTCGGGTTCTCATAGTGTTGAAGTTTGGTTCAAGTTCGGTTGCTCCATCGGTTCGGTTCGTGTCCCCTTGTCACTATCCGGTCCGACCCCTCCTTCTCCAGCTCTTGGCTTGGCCTTCTAGTCCGTTCCGATCCCCTTAAGAAACTCCCATCTGCTCTGATCCCCTAACTTCTCTCGTATTCGATCCAGTCCTCTTTCTTTAGCTGATCTGATCCCCTTTCCCTAGCCGATCCGATCCGGTGCATATAATGGTGGCCTTCTTTTTGCCATACTTCTTCTCGTGCTAGGCTATGGTTCGGTTCGGTGATACTTTGCTCAGCCCACTCCGGTCCGAGCCCATCCATCCGATCCAATCCGAAACCTACACCTCATCCCGCAACTTTCCAGCAAGTGTTTTACGCCATACGACGACGTTTTCGACCACTCTAACTATTTTAATTAGTCACAAAGCATACAACAAAGTCATAGCAATAAGTAAAAGTGACCTCAAACCCCAAAACAACAATATGATAGGTTAAAGTGGATCAAACATAGCCAAAACCCCATATTTTCCCTTAAGCATGTTCAATGATAATTAATGATAGGATTAACAAAACTTAACCAAATTAACCCAAGTTCATATCAGAGGTCTAAAACATTATATAAGAATTTATGAATATTTTTGCAGATTTTATTTTCGTTTAAAAACGCTAATTAACACTAATCAACACTAATTAGCCATAATTAGTGTAAAAGCAAGCTAATCACTCACCTTAGCCACAAATAAAACTTAGATATGAAATAAATCTCTGATTTGGCACGATTCCCAAGGCTAAACAGCAGCTCAAAACTTGATTTGATGAAGATCTCCCTTGATTTGATGTTGCTAAGTCAAATCTTCAAGTTGCTAATGATTTGGAGATGATTTAGAGGTTGGAGGCCATTTTTAGGGTTTCTAAGAGGTAAGTGGAGGCTAGAAAACTGAAACGGAATGAAACCTTAACTCATTTCAGCCCCCATCTAACCCTAATCCTGAAATGGGTCATGGGCCCAATCTCTAACTACCCTATTTGGCCCGGTTAAGTATTTTTCACCTTCCAAACCTTATTTCAGCCATATCTCCCAAACGGTAAGTCCGTTTTTCGCATGTGACCACTCTACGGAAAGGTAAACCATCATTTGAAACCAATGGAAGTGATATCAGGTCAAAACTCCTTTCTAATCAAAAGTTATGGACCAAACAAGATCAGCTAGGGGCAAAACGGCCATTTAAAAATCGGCAAAAATCATGAACATGGTAAATTACCCCAATATTCGTCCCCCAACTCTACATGACCATACGACTTAGTATAAAAGAGAAATAAATATTCTACGATCCTCCGATGCGTAGAATGCGGGTTGTTACAGTATTTGTAAGAGTTTATATACAAATGTTTTGTATTGTGTTATTTGACTGGTTCAAGTGTTGAGAAGCATTGAACTAGCGAGTGGATACAATATTGTTTTATAAAGGGGGTAAATGAAATAATTTTACCCAAGATATATTTTTATATAGAAAAGAGAAATAGTTTTCTATATTATAGTAATGTGGGTTGTTTGTTTGTTCTGATTGATTTGATTTGAAATCAAATTTGAATTATGAAATAAAGTACAGGTTTACAAATCAATTCGTCGACTAAATCAGATATGGGAATAGAACTGAACCTGGTTAAGAAAAATCAAATTTAGAATAGATTCAAATTGAGTGAACTTCGATGAATTGGGGTTTGAAAATTTAATGGATAAGTAAATTGGATTCAAATAAAGTGGGTTGCCATTTGAATTTTGAATTTTCATTTCGAAGAAATCGAGGCCCAGGGTGGCAGTGATGGTCGTATCAATCGAGCCATGCAGAGGAGGTGCTGGCAAAATTTCAGAATTTTTTTTTAGAGTTCAAATTTATTTTGAATTAAATGCAAAAGTAATGATTTTAAAGTAATATGGTTCGGAATATTCTTCTTACATGGCAATTTCGAGGACGAAATTATTCTAAGAGGGAAGAATGTAACGTCCCGGATTTTTCGGCCATTTAAATTCGAATATTTAAATTCATTTGTATATTATATTTGAAATATAATGGATTTTTAATCGAGTTTATTTAATTAAAATAGAGTTCGAATATATATATATTTATATATTAATTAAAACGAGCTCGAAACGTCGCAGTAGTTCGAAATTTTCGATTCGAACTTTAACTGAATATACAGGATCCGATATAAGTCGTACTTCTGTGAAACAAGACATGTTTGAACCGATTCGATTATATTTTTCTAATGAAAGAGAAAAATCGAGATTTCAGCTTATAGATTTCAAGGGATGTCCAATTCAAATTTCAAAATAGTCGCTATGAAAACATTTTTAAATTATAACAATTTATTTATTTAAAAGAATTTAATATAAATGGAATACCCTTTAAAACCAAAACTTGTAATGTTAAGTTTTGACTTTTAAATTGTTTGAAATTGAAACTGTTATTTTAACGATGATATTAAATTATCGTAAAATTTAGCGGTTTAATTTAATTTAATAGTAAGATAAAATAAACCCGCATACATATCATATTTGTTCGACAAAGTCAAAACTGTGCGTAACGTCAAATAGTAAATGATTTCGTTTGATTTTTTAGAATGAACATTGAGAATGAACGTCTTACCTTTGACAGTTAACACTTGCAGTTTTTGAAATAAAATCTACACTTGCAGACGCATAAACTACTTCAAACACAGAAAATTGGTTGAAATTTAAGTTACAGGAAGAGGAACCTACAACAAGAAAATATGCATACCAAATCTGTGTTTGGTGTGAAGCGATTTGTTGGGTTATGCCCTTACAAAGTCATAGTTGAGCTAGGACTGATCGTTTGAAGATGCCGTGACATGAAAAAAGCATAATATAGGATATCATAGACCACTAATGAACCCGATATATCCACACTTCCATAAAATTTTACTGCATTATTGATTTGGTACAAATAACTAAAATAAATACAGAAAGAAACTAGAAGATATTTTCAACATGAGAACTGGAAGTAGTAACACAAGGATAAACAACATATATGTTCATATATCTTTGTTTATACAACACAAGTGCAAAGAAAAACATATTCATTTTTCGTACAAATGCAAAGCAAGAAGATAAGATAATTCGGCCTGTCCTATTCCTTCAACCAATAGTAGATCGAGTTGTCACCTTAAGATCTGAAACAGAGAACGAAAAGAAAAGACCATGAGAAGCTAAGAGAGACCATATATATATATATATATATATATATATATATATGTTGTCTATACACTGCAAGCATACATTTAAAAACCAAAACAAGAAGATCTTTGTTCACAGTCCAACACAGAAAATATACAATGCAGAACACAAATCTCTATAAACAAATCAAAACAGAAAAATACCAAAAGGGTTTCATTTTTTTAACATCAGCAGTTTTTCCAAGAAGCCAGTGATCCATCATTTCGATCAGCTTGATCTGAAATGAAAGAGGAGAAAAGAAAGAATATGGTTAACATAGTACATATTCTCATCAAAACCGCAAAAATAAAAATAAAATGAACATCTGATTAAGAACAAGACATGAACATATATTTATATACATCAGGTCTTTATAGCTAACATACAGAAGTTGATGTACAAAGTCACTGTAGGCATACATTTTAAAGTGTAAGGAAAGTCTACAAGGTACGGATCCAATATCTCAAGATTTAACTAGTCATAGGCTGTCCTAACCTAAGCTATACCAAAAGATCACTGTTTAATTTCGAACAGACCAAAGACAGCACCATACCCATCAACAAGATCACGCAAAAATCAAAATCCATCACTGTTCACATAAATCTGAAAAGGAAATTAGAACCAATGGCCTAAGCTCGTAGTAGCTAGCCTAAGATCAGACATTGAACTTATCTAAAATCACAACCGCACTATAAATACATGCAGTAGTATTCAACCATACCAGAACCAATTTCGAACAACACAACGAACCAGAAAAGAAAATCAAATGAAAATAAATACAGTATAGAGTAAAAAGAAAAAAACTTAGCTTTCAGTTTGTTGTCGAATACGTTCAAGGGCTGGCGTTCGCGACGATGGAGGCCTCGTCTTGGATGCAGTGGAATATGGGTGTTTGGGGTTCGTTGTTGATCAGTGGAGGATATCGAAGGGGTTGTTGAGGGTGGCAAAATGATCGAAGGTAGTGGGAATTGAAGGGGTGATGGCGGAAGAAGGGTGCGACGCCACCAAAACTTCGATCGGTTGCTAAAATCAGAAAAGGGATTACGGTTTTTCGGCCTGGAGATTTATTTGGGAGGCGGCGTAATGAAATGAGAAAGGGAGGAACGGATGAGGGTTTTTAAGAGAGAGGCGGGTCGGATAGTGTTTGGGCCAGTGATCAAAGGTAAAGCCCAACTTAATTTTATAATCAAACCATGTTTTAAAATTTAATTTCCTTTATAAAAGTGTTCATATGATATCTTGTACGTACAGTATCGGATTTACGCGCGGTCAGTTGCGTTGGAACCGTGGAGACGAGTACTTCGAGATGGAGCGGGTCTAGTCCGGATCTAAAGTGACTGGAATTTTTATTTGAATTAAACGTCAGTCTAATAAAAACCAGACTGTTTATCGTCAAAATTTAAATCAAGGTGAGTTAAACTCACTCAGCTCTTCCCATTTATATTTTATATAAATTGGGTTTTTATTTTACGTGTCCTGATTGTTAGTGATTGACTGTTTGTTAGCTAAATATATTTATTGTTGATTCAAATTCTGAAATTAAACGGTCATTTAATTTCAGTAAAACACCTATCGTTATGATTTGACCCAAAAAAAATAATTTCCCTTGATTGGTCACGTTTACAAACGTATTTGAAATTGTTTGAATTGTTTGAATTGGCTGTTGATTGATTGATGATCGATATAGAAATTATCAGTCAAATAAAAAGAAATGATTGGTTATTATTGGCTGTTGAAATATATTTCAACATTTATGCTAATAGATGGTAAGGGTTGGGTAACTGGCATCACATGGTCTAGAAATCAATCGATTTTGAAAATATGGATTTTATCGATGGCGAATCGGCAATATTGAAGTTATAAATATATTTATAACTGAAATAGATTTTTAAAGAAATTACTTTGAGTAAAAGTTACTTAAAGGGAAATAAATAGTAATTATTTATTTATTTAAAGTTTATAAGAAATTTTGAAATTTGTTTTATAAAACGAATTCTTATGTCGATAAGAATTATAAGCCAAAAGCAGGAAATAACCTAGCAGTAAGTATTTGATTAATCGTGAATGATTAAATAAATTTATTTAAATTAAGTATATTTTAATTAATTTAAAGGAGGAATCAAATAGAATTGGTTAAAAGAGTAACCATGTTTTGTGTGTCGACCTTTTAAACTAAGTTAGATTTTAAATTAGTGAAATAACTTAATTAGTTAAGCTTAGTAAGGTTTTAAAAAGGAGATTTATTATTTAATTTAGCTAATAAAGGAGTTAACTAATTTGAAAGGATTTATGTTGAAATAAATAATCACTTCTTAAATGTAACACATTTAAGTAACCAAGTTGAATTGGAAAATGGTCGAGTGTTGGCAAGAAGTTATGGATGAGTTTTATATTTTGAACTCGAGTTTTAATCAGGTAACAAAGAGTTCTAAATGAATATGATAGCCTAAATGAAAAAGTTTTACTTAATGTTTTGAATCAAGTAAAGGGAGGTGAAGAGGTAAAAAGGGTATATATGTAAAACCTGAAACAAGGTTTATAAATGAATATGAGTTTAAATGTCGTTCTAAATGGGAAATACTTAATAATGGGATTAAGTTAAACCAAAAAGGAGATTTCCCGAGAAAGAGATTTAAAAGTGAGCTTGGTAAACGAGATTGGAAATAAGAATTGAAATAATAATATTGGTTCTCGAATTACAACTTGTATTTATCTGAAGATAAGAACATTGTTGATCAAGGTCTGAGAGGTAATTAAAATACCCCAACTTGAACGACTTCGGGATTTTCTAAGGATGGTACTAGTTGGAGAAGTCAAGAATGTGCAATAGTATTTCAAAAGTAAAGGAAATGAGATGAGATTATATTTTCCCTAGTAACAGAATTAAAAGGAGAGTGGGCGTTAAATTTTAAAAGTCAAGTGATGCTAAGTACTAGACCAGTAAATCTATTTTTATGATTTCATGGATGTTTACTTGATAGTTAAATAACCGACTATCAAGTCTGACCCTTACGATTGTTGGTATGGAAAGACCGGGATCGAATGTATATTCGAAAACCATTCCGACCAACAAATATGAATATATAGAAAAGATCAGACGACGATCGAGATGGAGCATGTGATCCATGCGGAAGGACCACTTACAATTTCTGATTCGCGCCAGAGATATACTGGGGTTCTGTCGTGGTTGGAATCTGTGGATTTCAAGGACAACTCGCTACTGATTGATGGGGTGATTCCTATATTGGATGCAGTAGGAGAGTACCTTCGGTTCATCCTGTTTCTAGATGACTTGTATGGACGGATGTCTGACAGAGTAGTCCTTAAGAGTCACGTAGGTTGACTTTTACAAACGTATCTCTGTTAGTGGCGGAGAGGGGCACCTCTCTAGCTTAACGACCAGAATATTTTTTTGGATGTCAATTAGTGATTAGGCGGATCTGACGATGTGGCATTCAAAGTGTACGATGATCATATGGGTTCTGACCTCAAGCCTCATCAACCAGGAAATGACAAAAATCTGGCAGGCAACATGGCTATGTGGGTCGCTCCCATTAGGGTGTATAATCACCTATCTAGAGAAATTCCTTTTGTTTCTTTCTTTATCGATTCTGCCAATTCAGGAACGGTGGTTTGAGTCCAACCGTTGGTGATATACATTCGATACACTCAAGCGAAATGAGTGGTCGGTCTTGTGTGGGCCGGGTTGCAAGACGTTCTTGTTGAACCCGGTGTATTCGCCTCTAGAGATACACGGTCGGTAGGTGGTCCCATACCTTGTCAAGGTCGGAATTCAATCTCCAATAAGTGCCCGCGGTTTTGATTGTATACTATATATGTGGAGCGTGAGATGCAAGCGTTCCACTAGATTGCTATTTACTTGTATTTAGACATTATTATAATATCAGAAAAGATATTGGTTTCAAAACTGTTTTGGGTTATCGTAAGGTAAAAACCGTCTGTATTTATGTGCGGATTTGGTCTTACGATTATCCTTTTCTTTCGAAAGGATTTTAACTTTAAAATCAAGTTGTGTGATACCTTAAATGCTGTGCGAGTTTTTCTCACTCTGGTCCATCAGACTGACCCGGTGTTTTGTAAATGCTTGGGTTAGCCCGGGGTGTACAGGTTCAGGTTATCAGGTACTGAGAAGTCCAGAGACGAGCTGGAGATGTTCAAATATATGAATCTAGTATTTATTCCGCTGTGTATATGAGGACAGATTATCAAAACTATCCAGATGTGTGTTGTACTCTGATATTGTAAGTATTTTCAAAAGCTCTCAATAAAGATTTATTTCTGAATTATATTTTATTCCGCTGCGATGTGAGACTCTGTGTTGCGTTTGTTCTTCTTCTTCTTCTATTCTAACTTTCTTTCTCTCTTATCTCACCCTCTAATTTCTTTCTAATAACTATCCCGTGTTTTCGGTGCTTGGAGGATCGGCATGAGTTACGGTAAGGGTATTTATGTCGATTTTCGGGGCCGAAATCCCCGGGTCGTTACAAAAAAGATCATATTTTCAATGTAATGTTAGAATGGACAAAAGATTCATGTTTTATTATGGAATCATGTTTTACATTAAAAACACATTTTTGTGTAATATGAGAATTATAAAAAAAAGAAGTATTTTTTTATTTGCCTTTTTATATGCAAATAAAAACCATAGAAAAGGAAGTACATTTTTATTTGCAAATAAAAAGAAACATGAATATATGAAAATATAAAGTACATTTTATTTGCAGTTTAGTTGTAAATAAAAACTTGATTATAAAAAGTTGATATTTTTATTTATATTTTAGATTTAAATAAAAACATGAATTGAAAAGGATATTTTAATTTACATTTTAGATGTAAATAAAAACATGAATATGGAAGGTACATTTTTATTTGCATTATAGATGTGAATAAAAATATGAATATAAAAAGTGTATTTTAATTTACATTTTAGATCTAAATAAAAACATAGAAATAAAAAGTATATCTTTATTTACATTTTAGATGTAAGTAAAAACATATAAATAAAAGTGACATTTTAATTTACATTTTAGATGTAAATAAAAGGATAGGTTTAAAAGAAGCATTTTTATTGTCATTTTAGAGACGATAAAAAGAGTAGATTTAAAGCGACATTTCTATTGACATTTTATATTGAATAGAAAGTATGAAATTAAAAGAAGCATTATTTACTGTCATTTTAGAGGGAATTAAAAGAATAGTTTTAATAGTTGCATTTGTAATGTTACTTATATGTAATAAGAAGAATAGAAATATACGTCTGTGATGTTGAAATGTGTGATGTGTTAAATATTATGTTTAGTATATTCAAGTTTGAATATTACACTTCCATTTACAAGTTACTCGACTTGTTTATGTGATTGGGACGATAATTTTTACACATCGCCCAAGTGCAAAAATAATTTATTATTTGTTTGATGGATGAAACCCCACACGGGTATTGGGATGAAATTTGACACACACTAATCCCAATATTTAGTTGTATGTCAATCGATAGATTGACAGTCTATGATGAGCGTTATTTATTTACTTTAATGCTCACATAGTTATAAATTCCACTTTGGTCGTCATTTGGATGTTTGATAATTATTTATCATGATTGTTGATTACATACAATATATGGTTGTTGATTGAGTCACATTCTAATAAAGAATATTCTAGAAAAAGAATATTCTAGAAAATGTCTTAGAAAAGGAATATTTTAGAAAAAAAGGAATTTTTTTTTATTGAAATGTACTAGTTATTAACTAGGATAAATCATTAAATTAAGATTTAGTGAAGTTTTCCAATTAGTGAATATTTAATTGAAATTAAATTAAATAAATTGGATTTTGGGTTTGTCGTGAATGGTGTCTTCAATAACACCTTTCTTAAACCCAATTGAAGGAATAAATCTTTTAATTAAGATTATTAGAGTTTCAAATTATATTTAATAATTGGAATAAAATGATTTGTGAATTGAGTTTATCGTAAACAATGTTTTTAAATGACATCTTTTCTTTAACTCAATTAACAGTGAGAATATAATTTGGAGTTTTGATCGTCGCTAATCTATGAATCAGAAAAGCGCGACATTTAAATTAAATTCTGCAAGCATACAGGTGTGTAGCATACAAGTCGAACACAGGCAGGTGTAATTAAAAATTATTATTTATTTATTCTTGGGCGAGTTAGGCAGAATTTGGAGTTGTTTTTGATGTTGTTGAAATTACTCTGAATCTGAACCTGAATCTAATCAGTATCAAATTCAACAATTGAAAAGAAAAGAAACAATTACTAGAAAAAAAATAACAACTAGAACAACAACAGAGAATTAAAAAGCAGAATTGCCGTTGAATCTAATCGAACGGACAATAGCTAACAAGCAGTAATAAAAGAAAATAACAATGTGTTCTACCAAAACTAATTGGATAGATACACAAATTGTTATGAAAGAAAAAGACAGTTAATTAAAATGCATAAAAACTTTGTTATTCATCAATGAGACTACAGAATACAGAATAGAAAAAAGAATGAATTTTTATAATGGGACATCATCTGTATTTATAGAGATGTAGACCATACCCTAATAATATCTATGACTAAATGGGCCTCTTTTCCCAAGAAGTAATATCATATCTCTTGCCTTCCTTGACTAGGCTTGTTTGGAAATAATTCTTTTAAGAATATCTGAGCATATCTTGGTGAATATCTTCCAAATCCTCCGTATAGCTAATTGATTGGTAATCAGATTGCATGTGATTAATTATTCCAAACAAGGATGCTCATTAGACTCCAAAGGCAACAAAGGATAAAATCTTCAAAATTGATCTTTTCTTGGCAATAATTCAATCAGAAATTCTTCTAATTGGAAATTGAAAAATGAATGTTCTGAATTGATTTCGATGACTATTCCTTATTAGTGAATATCATACATACACATGAATATGTATATATAATATAACACTAATCCATATATCCTTCATAGCAAAGGGGCAGTCTGAATGTTCCGTTCTTTGGCAAAAAGTGAGCTTGACGGGGATCGAACTCAGGTCTCTCAGTACGACTCTCAATGAATTTACCAGTGAACTACAACTTCTTTTGGGATTGAGAAAGTGTTGACTTAAGGAAGTAGCTTTTTCTTTGTAGTTGGCCTTTAATTTGAAACGAAAGAGGCATCACTTGACAATCTGTAAATACACATAAAAATGCCCAAAGTATCATTTATTTATTTACAAAAGATAAATTATAAGAGCATAAAATAAACACATTTTTATGTTAATCAAATACCCCCACACTTATCTTTTACTCGTCCTCGAGTAAAACAAGAAATTAAAAAAACTAACTAGATAGGTCACACTTTTGTAGGAAACACGATTGAATTGAGCGTATGCAACAAGCCGTTAAACCTCTAGGTGTCCCTAGTAGGACGAGTGGTGTCTCGTGAGGGTTTTCAGCGGATACAACCCACAAAATCCATAGCGTCTTAAGTACGCGGATTAATCAAACAATATATTTAAGGTCTTTCACATTCCCAAGGATTTCACTCAAATTCAATAAAAACTTTTTAGTCCCAAATTGTCTATCCCATAATTAGTGCAAAAATGAACAAAATTTTCCAAGCTGAATCGTAATTCCTTGATAACACTGTAATTGTCTTGAAGGTTAAGAGCGTGGTGTCAACCAAAGTTCTATACATCGACAATGTGCACCCAATCTTTTATTCATTTTTTTTCTTTCTTTTTTTTGAAATTTTTTGCACCAGTGTAACTGTAATGTATTGGATGTGAGTTATGCATAGATGAAGGAAATTTTTTTTGTAAGTTCTAAAAATATTATAGATTAGAGGGCAAGTGTATTAATTGAATTTCAAGCTACAAAAGTTAAAGTAACACTAAGGCACATATAGACATTTTTGGTTCCTTTCATCTCCTCAACTACAATCCTCGCTTCTTAGTACGGTATGATGGATGTGGATGGAGTGGAAATGAATTCTTTATCGTCAAGAATGATGAATGACTATTTTATTTTGAGAGACTCTCTTTTTTTTTCCTTTTTTTTCACATTTTTCACAACTTCATGATGAATGATGAGTGGAGATGAAATGGAATGATACCGTATATTTTTTTATTCGATTCCTCCTCTACTAAGCGAATCATAACCAACACTTCTTGAAAGGAAAGTTTTTGTGCCTCAGTTACTCTACTTCTATAACTCTAATTCAACACACAAATCTGGATTGATGTTATATGAAAAGCTGAAAGGGGAGATAATCAAAGTTTCATAAGACAGATAACCTATATAAAATAAGATGTGGTATATGGTTATCCTACCTGTAATGACCCGCATTTTTAGAGATGGAATAATTAATTAATTTAATTATTTAATATCGTTATAGCGTTATCGAGAACCATAATTAAATAATATTGAATATTTAATTAATATTTAAAATGAATAATAAATTATAATATCGAAATAGTCAGAAATAGTAAAATTCACAATAGTGTGTGAATTGAATAGTATACGAGATTGGGTTGGGTTTAGATTCGAAATATATTAACGAATATATTGAATCGACGATAGTTGAACGTATAGTTTATAATATATTTATAAACGAGCTCGAAATGGCGCTGTAGTTCGCTATTTGGCGATTTGAACTTCAACTGAATATACAGGATCCGTTTTAAGTCGGATTTCTGTGAAATAAGAACCGTCAGGACCGATTTGATAATAGTTTTCTAATGGAAGAGGAAGATCGGGATTTCGTCGTGTAGAATTTGAGATATGTCCAAATCAAATTTCAGAAAAGTCGCTATAGAATCGTTTATCGACCGTAACGGTTTATTCGAAATAACTAGAGATCGGGTTTGAATTTAGACAAGGTTCTTTTGGGAAATAGTGATAATTTAATTTTTAGAATTTTACTGTAATTTTTAATTAATTAAATAAGCAACTTTTTATTTGGAGTATTTGGCACCCTGTATAGACATTTCGGGATTTCACAATATGAGTCCATCTACCGGTATTATTATATTTTTGAGATCGTGGGGCATCGCTGATTTTAACGGTATGTTTATTTCTGTCTCTAGCAGTTCGTAAACAAACGAAATTTCATGAAATGAAGTACCCTTAATATCTAAAATATCCATCCCTTAACTAAATTTTCTTTGATCAAATAGGAGAGCCACATCACACAATTTTATTCATGAATCCATGTAACAAAGGCTGCACATCCATTTCAATCGGCTATGACATAGTAAAGACAACCAGAAGGAAAAATCAACGTAAGTAATATTGTATATTAAATAAACAAAATATCTAGATATTTTGTAACTCTATAAATACCCCTCACCACCCTTAAGACCTAAAAATCATTCTCCCATTTCTGTAGAAAATAAACGAGCCGCCATCCCTCCCTTATTTCAAACGAGAAACACAGATCTTCTTAAATCAAAATATTTTCTAATAAATTCCAAAATATACAAAGCCTAGTTCTTGGGAATCAAAATGAGTAGATCTTCACGTTCATGTTCATTGGGGAGTGCTGTTAACGGGTGGAAGTGGAAGTAACGGGATGTGAAGGAGTTCTTCTTTGGCAACACCACTGTTTCAAGCTGGGGTCGGCTCACGTCCGAACTGTGGAACGCTAGAAGGGGGGCTAGTGAAGTCCGAATACTGTCTCAAAGTGGGTGCAGTGGAGACAAATAATCCAGGCGTTTGGGGGTAGTTGAGGCAGATGATGCGGTGTATAAGAAGGTAGCGGCTTCAAGTCCTGTAGTGGTTTGTTGTTTCGGAAGTTGAATTACGAGGAGGAAGAAGTAGAAGGTGATGCTGTTCAAATGGGAGCGTTTGTTGATAGCAAATGATGAGAGGAAGGAGATTGAAACTTGAAGGTGGATGCGGTAGTACTGTACGGGATGGATGGGGTACGTTTCAGTTAACGTTGTGTGGGGTTTAGTAGTGTTTGAAACTTAACCGTACAAATATTTAAAAAGAAAAGGAGCAGGCAGCGTTTCAGAAAATTGGGGAAGAAGCATGGGAACAAATGGGTACACTGAGTCTGGCGTTACTCAGCGCCATGGACGGGCACACATAAGCGTGACGGCCGGTGGTCCTGGATGACCCTTCCGGGATCGAAAATCTTAGCAGCGGTGGGGTTATTATGAGTGACGAAGGTGTAGAAGTTTCAAAGGGGACTTGTTGTTTTAACGTGTACGGATGGGTATGTTTGGGAACGCAGCACTATTGCGTGGAGGAAATAAAGTACTATGTGAAGTTGGGCTTGTTGAAGCTGTTGTATACTTGTATAAAATAGGAGTCACGGCGTTTATATTTTTATCTAGAGTGGAACCAAGAAGAAAGGAATCAGGCGTGCTTTTTCTTGTGGATATTAACCAGTGGACAGTTTAAACGAAAATCATATGGGGTTCATATGAAAACATGCGCAGCAGTAGCCAGTAAATTAGAGGAGCGGTTACAAGCGGTTTATACTGGAAGGAGGTGGTATTGCGTCGGCAAAAAAGGGGAGATTTGGGCCAGGAGTGAAAGGAGGAAGCCCAATAGCAAAAGAAAGGGTAAATAGGTCTTAAATTTTGGAATCGTACCAAAACATGATCCAACATGATCGTATGGACTGGAGCGACATCTTGGAACTAGTTGGACTGATTGGAGCTCATAACAATTTATAGCGAAATAAATTGTCCGACTGAGTCAAATAACGCAAACCGATTATTTAACGGTTATCGCGCCAAAGTGAGTAAATCTCACTAACTCTGAACAGTTTATATTTTCATGTTATATTTTTAGAACTGTTAAATATGGACTGATTGATTTTGTGTTGACTGTTTGATTGAACTGCTAGTCAGTTAGTTAAATTTCTATATTGATTCTGTTTAACAGAATATATCATATGGAACTGAAAGTGATGTTATCTATACTGTCTAACATCTATGATGCAGGGAAACAGGTTGGAGGAATCCGACTGGATTCCTCAACAGTTATTTTATTGTTTTTCATATATTTTGATATATGATGTGAATTATAACCTGTTGTTGATTGTGTGTGTATGGACGATATTGAACATCGTGATTTGATATGATTGAATACCATGACATACCGGAATGTAGATAAAGGAGATTTTTCAAAGTGATATTTATAAAGTGGAATATTTATAAATAAGAAATATTTATAAATTGGGATATTTATAAAGAGGAGATATTTGAAAAGGAAATAAATTCAAAACATTTCTTTTTGAATGGAAAGGCCTGTGTGGCGAGTTTGGGGATTTTCCCGATGCTCCCGATACAAAGGAGGTTATGGCGAATTTTCCCGGGAATTTAAGGAGTTAGAATATTTCAAGAATAAATTTGAAAAGGAAATATTTGTAAACCATTTACAAATAGAATTGGAAAGGAAACATTATAAAAAGGGAAATCATTTTTAAAGGGTAGAACCGTTATTTAAAAGTAAATCTTTTCCAATGAATAAAACGTTGTTAAAAAGGAAATCTTTATAAAGTGAATAAAGTAAATCGAATATAGACATTCGAAGAAGTTAATCGAATATGGTATTCGAAGTTACAGAAATCGAATATGGTATTCGAAGTTAGTTAATCGAATATAGACATTCGAAAGGAGAAATCGAATATGGTATTCGAAGTTAGTTAATCGAATATAGACATTCGAAAGGAGAAATCGAATATGGTATTCGAAGTTAGTTAATCGAATATAGACATTCGAAAGGAGAAATCGAATATGGTATTCGAAGTTAGTTAATCGAATATGTTATTCGAAAGGGGTTAGTCAAGTCGAGTTAGTCAAATAGAGTTAACCAATAGAGTTAATCAGTTAGAGTTAACCAGTTAGAGTTAATCAGATAGAGTTAACCAGTTGGAGTTAATTAATTAGAGTTAATCGATCAGAGTTAAAACGAACTAGAGTTAATCAAATATAATTATTTGAGATAGAGTTAGTCAAACATAGTATTCAGGGTAAGTTGCCATCTTGTACGACTGCTAGCGTAATTCGCAGGGCTGCAAATAGCCTAAGGCGGTCGGATGTTTCCTGAGGGAATCAGGCATAACCATTGTGATCGCTGCGATCTAGAGTCAAGCGAATGGAGTTAAATAGAGTTAGTCGAATATAGTTTATTCGAATAGAGTTGAATAGAGTTAATCGAATAGTAGTTATTCGAATAGAGTTAAATGGAGTTAAATCGAATATTAGTTATTCGATAGGAGTAAATCAAGTTGAGTTAAATAAACCAAGTTAGTCGAGCCTAGTTAATTGAATCGAATTGGTCGAACCAAGTAAGTTAAGTTAGTCAAGTTAAGTTCGTCGAGTTAAATAAATCGATGTTAGTTTCATCGAAAGGAGTTATCGATGTTAGTTTCATCGAAAGGAGTTATCGATGTTAGTTTCATCGAAAGGAATTATCGATGTTAGTTTCATCGAAGGGAGTTATCGATTATAGTTTAATCGAAGTGAGGTTTTTCAAAGATGAGATATTTGAAAAGGAAAAGTTATCGAATATTAGTTGATCGAAGTGAGAGTTATCGAATATTAGTTATTCGAAGAGAGATTTTCGAATATCGTTTATTCGAGAAGGAGTTAATCGAATATAGGTTATTCGAAGAAGAGTTAATCAAATAGAGATTTCTCGAAGAGAGTTAATCGGCAAATTCGATTATATCGAATTCGGGAAAGTACTTATACTTTCCAGTGTTTAAATAGAGATTTATTTATAAATAAATAAGTGTTAGGTTAATTATTCACTAATAAGAATAGAGGTTATAATTTTATGTTAGATAATTCGAAAGTAGGGATTATAACGTTATCGTTATAACCAATGTTTTAAATATAGAAGTGGATTAGTAAAATTGGATCCGAGAAAGGCGTAAAGAAGTTGTTAAAGATTAAAAGATAAACTTTGACCATTTCGAAGTTATAACGTTGTTCAGTTAAGGTCTGAGAGGTAATTATACCCCAACTTGAGTGACTTCCTTATTAACTAAGAAATGGTAATGTTTGATCGTAAAGGAGTTTTGGAAATGTTTTCCAAACGAGAATCAGAAATGTTTTCTAATAAAAGAAAATAAGAATTTAGAATATAGGGAAATAGGAGATAAGTAAATAAATGAACTAAAGGGATTTATGTTAAATGATGTTTGTTCGATATAATTTCCATTTGGAAATAATATCGTTGTTTGCACACTTGTTTTTCTTTGATAGTTAACTCACCGACTATCGAAGTTTTGACCATTTTAACGTTGTTAATATGGAGAGACCGGTTGGATTATTATCCAAAGAACCACTCTGTATTGGCATAAGCGTCGCGAATCATATATGCCAAAGATAATTGAAGACGGAGTAAAATGCAAGGGCTATCCTGTTTACAGAATAGTGCCTTCGGTTTGTCCAGTCCCAGGACAACTTGTATGGACGAAGGTCTGACGGAGTATATCCAATGGATCGCGTAAATTGACCTGTTCAAACGTATTCACGTTTGGTGGCGGAGGAATTCGTTTCTCTTAGCTGTATACCCGTGTTATTTTTGGATAAGTCAATTTGTGATTTGGCGGGTATGACGATGTGACATTTCTAAGTGAATGAAGATGGATGTCTGACATAGTATTTCCAGACGATCACGTACATTGATTTCTTCAACTATACCAAGAGTGGAAGCGGAGAAGGAAACTTCTTTTAGCTGACACGTAATGTATGGTTGTATACATCAATTAGTGATTTTCGATGGATTTGACAATGTAGCATTCGAAGTGAATCTGATGTAATGATAAAGCGTAGCTTCTAGCCTCATCAACCGGTAAATGACAGAAATCGGGCAGGCAGCATGGCTAAGTCGGTCGCACCAAAGTAGGGTGTATAATCACCCATCTAGAGAATATTCGTTTGTTTCTTAAATCTATCAATGTTGTCCCATATATATACGGGAACGGTTGCTGATCCCAACCGTTGGTGATATACATTCGATACATTCAAGCGAAATGAGTGGTCGGTCATGTGTGGCTGAGTTGCAAGATGTTCTTGTTGAACTCCAGTGTATCGTTCCTAGAGTACACTGATCGGAAGGTGATTCCATACCTTGTCATAGTTGGAAATCCATTATCCAGTACGTGCTTGCGATTTTGGTTGTATACTATATATGTAGAACGTGAGATGAAAGCGTTTCTGCTAGTTGATATCTATTTGTACATAGACATTATATTAATATCAAAAGGTTTTTGATATAAAGATATTTTGGATTCTCATAAGGGAAAAACCCGTTCCGTTATGCGGCGTGGTCTTATGAGATATCGTTTACTTGTTCATATACCTGTTTAAACTGTTTTACTCATACCAGTCCCATGACTGACCCGGAGTTTATTTGTTTTGTTTTCCCTAAACTCTTGGGTGCCTAATTTTGTACGGGCAGTCAAGTAGTCAGGAATTTACAGATATACTAGAAGAGCGTGGAGCAGGAGGCTTCAAGATCATATAGCTATAGTTATTTCCGCTGTGTTGTAAGTGCTATTGTATACATAACTGTTATATTTCAAAGTTATGTTATCTATTATATGTTATTCGTTCCGCTGTGAGGTTCGTGTTACTCTGATGTTGTGTTCTTCTTCTTCTTCTATTCTAAGTTTCTATCTTATCTTTCCTCACCTTCTAATTTCTTTCATTAACTACCGGGATTTTTCGATGTTTTGGTTATCGACGTCGAGCTTACGTCGATAACCAAAGCCGCTCAAAATCCGGGTCGTTACACTACCTTAAAACAAGTGCGGAGTGGGTAGTGTAATATTGGTATAAAAAGTGACGTTCTTAACCTTTGAAAATAAATCAGTGAAAAGGTTCTATAGTATACTGATATAAGAAAAACTTGTCGAAACATGATGTAATTGACTAAAACTTGGGTTTGAATAATGTAGTGTACCGAAGAAGAATGCTACAATGAGTCGTTTCTCCTTAAGTGGGACAAGTGGAATTTAGAACTTACCAGTTTGAAATTTTGAGTGGAAAAGTAATATGCATGAAAATGAACTCAGAAATTCCAACAAATGTAGGTGCAAAATTATTTTTTTTGATTTTTTTTTTTTTTTTGATTTTTTTTACTTGCACATTCTAACATATATAACAAGGGTTGACATGCTTACTCCATAACACGACTAACGTCTGCACAGTCTCAAGCTGGCATCTTAAAAAGACACATTACAACTCAATGAATAAATAATGTTCATTCCCATCACCCAAAAATTCAACTTATCAATTAAGGATCAAGGTGTTATTTATGAATTTTAAGTTAATCCTTGTTCACTGAATGACCTAGTTCATAAAGTTTGATTACTGATGTAATATAAATCCCCCCACACTAAATTGAGACAGTGTCCCAACTGTCTAAGGTATTGCAAATAAAAAATAGCAGAAAACAAAAAATGAAAAAAAATGAAAAAGAAAAAGAACGTGTACCACCTGATTTCACGGTGGATGATCAGGCTCATGAAGATTGATAAGATCATCTTCATCATATTGCTCAAATTCTAGAAATGGTTTCAGTCGTTGACCATTTACTTTGAAGACTTTTCCATCCTTAGGATTTTCAATTTCAACCACTCCATGAGGATATATTGTTTTCATAACATAAGGTCCAGTCCATCGAGATCTGAGTTTTCCTGGAAACAAGTGAAGTCTAGAGTCGTATAAAAGAAATTTTTGACCTACATTGAATTCCTTACGAAGTATGTTTTTGTCGTGTTGGGCTTTGGTTCTTTCTTTGTAGATTTTCACATTTTCATATGCCTCATTTCTTAATTCCTCTAATTCAGAAATTTGTAACTTCCTATGTGAGCCTGCTTTTTCTAAGTCAAAATTCAAAAATTTAATGGCCCAAAAAGCACGATGCTCCAATTCAAGAGGTAAGTGGCAGGCTTTTCCAAAGACTAATCGATATGGTGACATCCCTAGATTGGTCTTATAAGCAGTGCGAAAAGCCCAAAGTGCATCAATCAGTTTTAAGGACCAATCTTTTCTATTGGAATTCACAGTTTTCTCAAGAATTTGTTTGATTTGTCTATTGGAAACTTCTACTTGTCCACTAGTTTGTGGATGGTAAGGGGTTGACAGCTTGTGTGTGATTGAATATTTCTTGAGCAAGGATTCAGAAGCACGATTACAGAAGTGAGTGCCATTTTCGCTAATGATAGCTCGAGGTGTGCCAAAGCGTGAAAAGATGTTTTCTTTGAGGAATTTGATAACGACCTTGTTATCATTGGTTTTGGTCGGGATGGCTTCAACCCATTTTGAAACATAGTCTACCGCAAGCAAGATGTAAAGATTCCCAAATGAGTTAGGGAATGGTCCCATGAAATCGATGCCCCAAACATCGAATAGCTCAATCACTAGAATGGGGTTGAGAGGCATCATGTTTCGCTTAGTAATTCGACCCGTTCATTGACATCGATCACATTTAGCGCAAAAATCGAAAGCATCACGAAAGAGTGTGGGCTAGTAAAAACCGCTTTGCAATACTTTTGTAGCAGTTTTTCTTGCTCCAAAATGACCGCCACAAGCATGGTCATGTGAGAAAGAGAGAATACTTTGGTGTTCATGATCGGGCACACACCTTCGAATGATTTGGTCTGGACAGTATTTGAAAAGATATGGGTCGTCCCAATAGAAGTTTTGAACTTTCGAGAGAAGTTTTTGTTTATCTTGTTTCGACCATTCAGCGGGTGTTTGCTGTGTGACAAGACAATTCACAATGTCAGCGTACCAAGGGGTGTTAGAGATCGAAAGGATTTGCTCGTCAGGAAATTAGTCATCGATTTGGGTGTTGTCAACATTTTCGTGCACAATTCGAGAGAGGTGGTCTGCTACAACATTTTCAAAACCCTTTTTATCTCGTATTTCTATATCGAATTCTTGAAGAAGAAGGATCCAACGAATCAAGTGGGCCTTAGCATCCTTCTTAGAAAGCAAATATCATAGGGCAGCATGGTCAGTGTAAACTATGACTTTGGATCCTATGAGATATGGTCAGAATTTCTCAAGAGCGAAAACAACTGCCAAAAATTCCTTTTCAGTAGTTGAGTAATTCAATTGGGCCTCATTTAAAGTTTTGCTAGCGTAATAAATGACTCGAAGGAGTTTATGGATACGCTGACCCAAGATGGCTCCAATAGCAAAATCAGAAGCGTCGCACATAAGTTCGAATGCTTGAGTCCAATCAGGAGGTTGAATGATGGGAGTTGTGGTCAAGATTGACTTAAGAGTTTCAAAAGATGTTTTGCAATCATTGGAAAATTCAAACTTAACGTCTTTGGCAAGTAAATTCGAGAGAGGTTTTGAAATTTTCGAGAAGTCCTTAATGAATCTTCTATAGAATCCCGCATGACCAAGAAATGAACGAACATCTTTGACAGACTTAGGAGGAGGTAAATTAGCAATCAAATCAATTTTGGATTTATCGACTTCAAGGCCATCTTTTGAGACAACATGACCTAGAACATCCCCCTTTTCACCATAAAGTGACATTTTTCCCAATTAAGCACGAGTGATTTCTCCTTACAACGTTTTAGGACGAGTTCTGAGTGAGAAAATGAGAAAAAGATGATCCGTAGATTGAAAAATCATCCATAAATATTTCCAAGAATTCTTCCACCATATCAGAAAAAATACTCATCATACATCTTTGGAAAGTCGCGGAGGCATTACAAAGACCAAAAGGCATACGACGATAAGCAAAAATTCCAAAGGGACAAGTAAAGGTGGTCTTATGTTGATCCTCTAAAGCAACAGGAATCTGGTTATAACCAGAGTATATCCATCGAGAAAACAATAGTACTCATGACCCGCTAAGCGTTCGAGCATTTGATCAATAAAAGGCAAGGGGAAATGGTCTTTTCGTGTTGCGGAGTTGAGCTTTCGATAGTCAATACACACACCATATTGTTTTGATTTTTGTTGGGACGAGCTCATTACTTTCATTTTTGATCACTGTGACACCTGACTTCTTTGGTACAACTTGTACCGGACTCACCCATGTACTATCAGAGCTGGGATAAATGATGTTATTGTCTAAACATTTGATTATCTCTTCCTTGACCACTTCTCTCATGTTTGGGTTTAATCGCCTTTGAGCCTCACGGGTGGGTTTAGCCTCATTAACTAAATGTATGCGATGTTCCACAATTGATGGGATAATTCCTTTTATATCGCTAATATACCACCCCAAGGCGTCTTTATTTTCCCGCAAGATTTCCAAAAGTTTTTCTTCTTGGTCCTCGGTAAGATCGGAGGCCAAGATTACTGGAAAAGTTTCTGATGAGTCTAAGTATGCGTACTTAAGGTCATGTGGCAAGGGTTTGAGGTCTAACTTAGGATGTTCTGGTGTGTTAATATTGGTCAACATTCCTTGGTTAGATTCAGATGACGAAGGATTGGAGTCAAGAAATTCATTCAGCTCAGAAATGTATTCAAGTTCATCGAAATCGGAGTCGAAATGGTCAAGATACATTTTCAAGGCTTCAAAAGTGTCATTAGAGGTTTCATCAACTGTGTTTTGAATCATGTCGATTTCATCGGTCTCAAAATCCCCAGGTTGTTTGTTGAGATTAAAGATGTTTAGTTTAATGGTTAGGTGCCCGAAGGAAAGTCGAAGCTGACCATTCCTACAATTAATGACAGCATTGGAGGTTGCTAAGAAAGGGCGTCCTAAGACTAATGGTATTTGAACTTTGGGATTTGAGACGGGCTCTGTTTCTAGAATTATAAAATCGACAGGGAAGTAGAACTGTTCGATCTGTATCAAGACGTCCTCGATAATTCCCAATGGCTTTTTGACAGATCGATCGGCTAACTGAAGAGTGATGTTTGTTGGTTTAATTTCCCCTAGTCCAAGTTGACGATAAACAGTATAAGGAAGAAGATTGACACTGGCACCAAGGTCTAGTAGGGCACGAGAGATGTGAGTGTTTCCTATTTTGCAATCAATCGTAGGGCAGCCAGGGTCTTTGTACTTGACTGGGGCAAGATTTGAAAGAACAGAGCTTGTAATCGCAGTTAAAAAGGCAGTTTTTGGAACATTAGTCGCACGTTTTTGTATGCACAATTCCTTAAGACATTTAGAATATTGAGGAATTTGTTCAATGGTGTCTAAAAGAGGAATGTTCACACGGACTTGTTTGAAAATTTCCAAAATTTTATCGAAATTTGCCGCTTTCTTCTTATTATTAAGTCTATGGGGAAATGGAGCTATTGGTTTTTCGACTCTGTGATCAGTTTCATCATTCGAAGATGAAGGTTTATCCAAGGAAATAGAAGGTGGTAAGGTCGTAGAAGATGGTATGTTGGTATTGCTAACATTAATTTTCGAAGGTGGGTCGGGTTTGCCGACACTGGAAGAAGAATTGTTGGGATTGCCATCATTTAAGGGAACTTGAGGTTTAGAAGAATTGGCATTCGAAGCCAACGGGTGATCATCAAGATTTGGCATTGGGGTCGAGTTAGAAGGTTCGCCAGGGTTGCTCACGTTATTATCAATCCTCTTTCCGAATCGAAGGGTTGTAATAGCGTTGACATGATTATGGTTTTAGTCCTCACAAGAATTTACAGCACGAGAGTTATACTTTGGATTCATCTCGGGTTGACTAGGCAATTTTCCTCTCTCATTATTTTTCGCCATTTCCTTTACCATATTCATCATTTGGTCCATTTTAGCGTCTTGCGAGTTTATTTTAGCTTCGTAGAGCTCAACTGTTTTTCTAAATGCACAATTTCTTGTGACGGTTTAGAAGATTGAGAAGATTGGTTCGATGATTGAAAATTGGGGTGCCTATAAGGTTGTTTGGATTGAGGTGCAGCTTGAGAGGTTTGAGAATGGGCGGAAGGAGCTTGGTAATTCGGATTGGGAATAAAGGGTTGCATGTGAGATGGGTTAGCCGAATTATTGGGGTTTGACCACGAAAAGTTTGGGTGGTTCCTCCAACCAGGGTTGTACGTGGATGAGTAAGGATTATTTTGAGCTATAGCATTGGCTTGGTCCTGAGAGTAATAGTGGGGTAACCCTTCTCCGGTTTGAGGAGTTTGATTTTCTAAAGGAATTTGACTTGGGTCCACGACATGCACTCCTCTAGTAGAAGTACGAATGGGAACACGAATCGATTCCCATTGCATGTCCTTTTCAGAATAATCTTCTAAGAACCCCCAAGCTTCATCGGCTGTTTTAGACATAAAGTCTCCTCCATACATTGATTCTAGTTGAGTTCTATACTGATAGTTAAGCCCTTCATATGCAATTTGACACAAGTGATCTTTTAGAATTCCATGATGAGGACAACTATACAGTAGTTGGTTGAATCTCTCAAAATATTTTGAAAAAGTTTCCCCCTCATTTTGACAAAATTGGTTTATCTCAGTTCGAATTTTGAGAGTTTTATGGAAAGGGAAAAACTTTTTCAAGAATATAGTGACAAATTCATCCCAACTTCTTATGGAATGTTTTGGAAGAGAATTTAGCCATCTTTTAGCGCTTTCAAGTAGTGCAAATGGGATTAGCCTTAGCTTGATCGATTCGTTAGATAATTGTTGCATTTTTGTTGTGGACGCATACAATTCAAATTCACTTAGAAATTCATAAGCATTTTCAGACCCAGTAAATTTTGGTACCCTTTGAATAAAAGAGTGTTTTAGTTCAAAATTGTTTCCTTCAACTGGTGGGAACATGATGACAGAGGGTTGGACGGTCCTAGTCGGATAACATCGATCACAAAGAGACAAGGGTCTATCCATTTGGATATTGAGATTTTGAAAATTTTGATTTATTTGATTTTGATCTATCTCGTTTTGAAAGTTTTGGTTTACTCGATTTTGGTCCAACTCGTTTGGAAAGTTTTGGTTTATTCGAGAACCCTTAGGAGAATTTTGTTGGCTAACACTTTTTCACTCATTGTTGTTAGATGCAAGCACAGAAATTAGCTACAATGAAATTTTCTGTTCTTAATGGCTCCTAACCCAAAATTATAAAGTGACATGTTTGATTACTTAGATCAAAAGATTTCTCAGCCAGTTAACGGATAGGAGTTATCGGTGCACCAGGAATCACCCTAGCAATGCAGCCGAAGGTTTAAGTACCTTCAGAGTAACAACCGATATAATATTTACGAATCACCGTAATATTTATAAACAGTTATTTCTTTGCCGTAGTCTAGACACCAAGAAATAATTCGTTCCAAATGAATCAACTATCACAATACAATTAAGCCCTAGATGAGCCCGTGACTCCCTTAAGTCCAACGTCTAACCGTTATTATTAGTCAGATTCTACGATGAAATGCAATTTATGGGCTAAGGAAAGGGTGATGAAATCCCTCACCTTATGTGAATTGGGGTATTGCCCTTAACAGAATGAATAAAAAGTGCACAAATAACAACAATCACACAATTTAATTGCAGAAATTAAAAATTGTACATTCAAGCCGCTGCCCCTGCAGAATTTTTTTACTACAATTGTCTATATTTTTTTTTCTTTTGCAGCAGAGCACCTGTAGAGTTTTAAAAATTTCTCACCTTGATTGGCAGTCCTCCAGTGAAATTGGGTAGCGCTAGCGCGTTCACACCCCACTTGGTGTGCAACCACTCCAACAATTCAACTTCAACTATTTGCAATTGTTTGACTTTTGAATTTCTCCACTTCTGCCTCACATAAAAAGAAAAAAAAGAAATCAAGATCAAGCGAAGGAAGGAAAACTCGCCAAAAACTTGATCGTCGCTATTCTATGAATCAGAAAAGCGCGACATTTAAATTAAATTCTGCAAGCATACAGGTGTGTAGCATACAGGTCGAACACAGGGAGGTGTAATTAAAAATTATTATTTATTTATTCTTGGGCGTTAGGCAGAATTTGGAGTTGTTTTTAATGTTGTTGAAATTACTCTGAATCTGAATCTAATCAGTATCAAATTCAACAATTGAAAAGAAAAGAAACAATTACTAGAAAAAAAATAACAACTAGAACAACAACAGAGAATTAAAAAGCAGAATTGCCGTTGAATCTAATCGAACGGACAATAGCTAACAAGCAGTAATAAAAGAAAATAACAATGTGTTCTACCAAAACTAATTGTATAGATACACAAATTGTTATGAAAGAAAAAGACAGTTAATTAAAATGCATAAAAACTTTGTTATTCATCAATGAGACTACAGAAAAGAAAAAAAGAATGAATTTTTATAATGGGACATCATCTGTATTTATAGAGATGTAGACCAAACCCTAATAATATCTATGACTAAATGGGCCTCTTTTCCCAAGAAGTAATATCATATCTCTTGCCTTCTTTGACTAGGCTTGTTTGGAAATAATTCTTTTAAGAATATCTGAGCATATCTTGGTGAATATCTTCCAAATCCTCCGTATAGCTAATTGATTGGTAATCAGATTGCATGTGATTAATTATTCCAAACAAGGATGCTCATTAGACTCCAAAGGCAACAAAGGATAAAATCTTCAAAATTGATCTTTTCTTGGGAATAATTCAATCAGAAATTCTTCTAATTGGAAATTGAAAAATGAATGTTCTGAATTGATTTCCATGACTATTCCTTATTAGTGATTATCATGCATACACATGAATATGTATTTATAATATAACACTAATCCATATATCCTTCATAGCAAAAGGGCAGTGTGAATGTTCCGTTCTTTGGAAAAAAGTGAGCTTGACGGGGATCGAACTCAGGTCTCTCATTACAACTCTCTGTGCATTTACCAGTGAACTACAACTTCTTTTGGGATTGAGAAAGTGTTGACATAAGGAAGTAGGTTTTTCTTTGTAGTTGGCCTTTAATTTGAAATGAAAGAGGCATCACTTGACAATCTGTAAATACACATAAAAATGCCTAAAGTATCATTTATTTATTTACAAAAGATAAAGTATAAGAGCATAAAATAAACACATTTTTATGTTAATCAAGTTTATAATTTTTTTATTAAGATTTAAAAATAAAATGTTCCAAAGTAAAGTTTTCTAATTTAATATATTAAATTGGAATCGAGTGGAAATTCGATTTGATAATAACCGAGATAAGCTTCTGTAAAAGAAGACCAATACTACATATGGAATTTAAGAGGCTTTGCCGTTATGCCATTTATATTATTGGTCGGATACAGAAATTTATAACGATTATATATTGAGTTGATTTCTGTGAAAAATCCATATTTAATGGAAGACGATTTTGGGTTTACCGTGAACTATGTTTTAAATGACATTAGTTCTTTAACCCAGTTAAGGATAAAATTTATTTCTTAAATTTAAATAATCATTTAATAATGATTTTGATATTTAAAATCAAATTGGAGTTTTAATAAATCTTTAAAAGAAAGATTTAAGGACAAATTTTAAGAATTTATCTTTGACAGAATATTCTGAATTGGAATGAGGCATTGGATGTGTTTTATACAACACTTGTTTTTTAATTATAAAAATACGCAAGTTATTCGGAAAGACCGAGTTTAACCCATTCCGAATAATTACTACGACAATGAAGAGTCGAAGATGAAGACAGTGGTTGAAGACCGGCGATCTTCACATCGAATGGATGTTTGCTACTGAGACCCATGATGGGAGTAGCTACCTTGAAGGGGCTTCAGTGGTAGCAATCCGGTCGTACTTGTTGATTGTCAGATATGCGAGCACCTCGCCTCTGTATTGGACATATGGGGGGCGGAATAAGGCGACTCCGGTTTCGTTCAGACCCAAAACGGACTTGAAAATGGATTGTATGTCTGACGTTGTATTCTTCACATCGTATTCATTTATTTCTGCTAATATATTTCTGTTTGGTAGCGGAGAATTTATTCTCATGCTTAATACCCTTCTCTGAGACGTATGAGCTCAGAGGTTATATATTGGCAGAAATCAATGATAGGGATTGACAATGTGGCATGCTAAGATGCATGGATCAAGGCTTTTTTTGAAAAGCAGAGCCTTGTGGTTGATGATCAAAGCATAGTCTATTTCGGCATAGCTTTGTGTATAGCGGGACTTCGCGAACCTCACACCCCGGTATGAGTCAAAAACGAGATAGGGACCGTAGGGAGTGCACACGTTTCTTTCTAGCTAGAGTGATGTTAGGGACCTACCAACGCTGACATTTTACTTATGTGGATGATGGATTTTGAGGCGCCTCGGATTTATAGGCCGTTAGTGGTCATATGGAGGTCTAAAGGGACCGGGAAGCGTATGTTCAGGCATAACTAATCCACTACCGTTAGGTGTGGACCGACCCTACTGCATCCAAGGATTCGCCAGAGTCCGAATCCTGAGGCATTTGCTAAAGTGTCTCAAATCAGAGAGGACGATCCCTAGCCTCGATTCGTGATGGAAACCCAATTTCCAATACGACCCCATGCGGTTTTGATTGTAGAACTAGTATGGCAACATAGTATATGGTAGTTATGCCGTCTAGGATTGATACATTATGATTGAAACGTTTTTATTAAAAACTATACACACAAATATTAAACCCGTTCTATCATATCAAGCATCTTTTTACCATTACAAGGTAAAACCCTATCCTCCGGTTTGCGTTACATTGTGTGATGGGACTTGGGTCTTATAATGGTTTCATTTTTCTAAAATAAATCTCTGATTTAGTGCGATTCCCAAGGCTAAACAGCAGCTCAAAACTTGATTTGATGAAGATCTCCCTTGATTTGATGTTGCTAAGCCAAATCTTCAAGTTGCTAATGATTTGGAGGTGATTTAGAGGTTGGAGGCCATTTTTAGGGTTTCTAAGAGGTAAGTGGAGGCTAGAAATCTGAAATGGAATGAAACCCTAACTCATTTCAGCCCCCATCTAACCCTAATCCCGAAATGGGTTATGGGCCCAATCTCTAACTACCTTATTTGGCCTGGTTAAGCAGTTTTTCACCTTTCAAACCTTATTTCAGCCATATCCCCCAAACGGTAAGTCCATTTTTCGTATGTGACCACTCTACGGAAAGGTAAACCATCATTCGAAGCCAATGGAAGCGGTTTCAGGTCAAAACTCCTTCCCAATCAAAAGTTATGGACGAAATAAGATCAGCTAGGGGCAAAACGGTCATTTAAAAATCGGCAAAAATCATGAATATGGTAAATTACCCCCAATAGTCGTCCCCCAACTCTACATGACCATACGACTTAGTATAAGAGAGAAATAAATATTCTACGATCCTCCGATGCGTAGAATGCGGGTTGTTACATTCCCCCCCCCCCCCCTTAAGAAATTTCGCCCCCGAAATTCCCTAATCAAAACATACAAAGGGTCCCGCATGCCTATCAGCCATAAAACAACAATCAAACATGCAAAACAAGCAAAACAAGTCTATCCTAGCATGCGGAATAACTAAATCGCAAAGAAAATCTTACTAGGCAAAGAGTTTCGGATATGTCTTCCTAATGCTCTCCTCTGTCTCCCAAGTACAGTCATTCTCGTTCTCGCCCCACTGAACCTTGACTAGCTTCACCGCCTTCCTTCGAAGTTGCTTCGTATCATTCCCAACAATACGAATAGGCTTGTGGTTCCCAACCGCCTCGGGTTTTACTTCGAAGTCCTCTAACTGATCAGGTGAAATAGTCATATATGGGTCGTGTACGAACTTCCTTAGCTGGGAAACATGAAATATGTTGTGAACTCCCGCCATCTTCTCTGGTAAGTCAACTCTATACGCCAAATTCCCAACTTGTTCAAGAACTGGGAATGGGCCAACAAATCTTGGTGCTAACTTGCCTCTCCTTCCAAATCGAATCACGCTCTTTAATGGAGAAATCTTGACAAACACCAAGTCGCCAACGGAGAATCTTAAGTCTCTTCTCCTCTTATCAGCATAACTCTTCTGCCTATCTTGGGCAGCCTTCATTCGTTGTTGAATGATCTTAATCTTATTTGAAGTTTCTCTTACCACATCTGGTCCAAGCACAAACTTCTCACCGGTCTCTATCCAACATGATGGTGAGTTGCACGGTCTTCCGTACAAAGCTTCAAATGGAGCCATACCGATACTGGATTGATAGCTATTATTATATGCAAACTCTACTAGATGAAAATGGTCATCCCATGAGCCACCAAAATCCAATATACAAGCTCTTAAGAGATCTTCCAATATTCGGTTCACCCTCTCCGTCTGACCATCGGTTTGAGGATGATACGCGGTACTGAGATGTAATTCTGACCCTAGAGCCTCTTGTAAGCTTTTCCAAAATCCACTAGTAAACAACGGATCTCGGTCACTCACAATGCCTTTGGGTACTCCATGAAATCTCATTACCCACTTCATATACAGTTCTGCTAACTTAGCTGCAGTTCTGTTTGACTTAACTGGTATAAATCTTGCACTCTTGGTCAGTCGATCCACAATTACCCAAATGTTATCATGTCCCGATCTAGTCCTTGGTAAACCATCAATGAAATCCATCGAGACTTGTTCCCATTTCCATTTGGGAATTTCTAATGGTTGTAACAAACCACTAGGCTTCTTTTGTTCGGCTTTAACTAGCTGGAAATTCATGCACTTGGATATAGACTTCCCAACGTCTCTTTTCATCCCTTTCCAGTAGTAAGTCTGCTTCATGTCTCGATACATCTTGTTACCACCGGGGTGTATAGTCAGTTTTGAGCGATGACATTCTCTAAGCACTTCATCCCTCAAGCCATTGACATTGGGTACAGCTAATCTTCCATTCTCCCGAAGCCATCCTTCTCGATCAAGCCCATACAAATTCATTTCCTCATCATTTCCCCTTTCTAATTTGGAGATGATTTCTAATAGGCTAGGATCATTCCTCTGACTGGAACCAATCCGCTCAATCAAAGAGGGTCTGATCGTCAAACTAGCTAACAACTCTAGATCCAATCCGTACTTTGGTCAGAAATCGTACCCTGCGATATACTCCAGTTGCTTCCATTCAAGAAACATAGCCCCTAAGTTGGCATGTCTCCTACTCAAGGCATCCGCTACCGCATTACCCTTTCCTGGTGTATATGCGATATCAAAATCAAAAGAAGCCAAGAATTATAACCACCTCTGCTGTCGGAGATTCAGATCCTTCTGAGAGAAAAGATACTTTAGCAATTTATGATCGGTAAACAATTCGAATCTTTCTCCCAAGAGATAATGTCTCCACATCTTCAGCGCAAATACGATCGCTGCCAATTCCAAATCATGGGTAGGATACCTTTTCTCATGCGGCTTCAATTGCCGACTAGCATAAGCTACAACCCTACCTCCTTGCATCAATACTGCACCTAGTCCGGTACCACAAGCATCCGTGTATACCGTCATCTCTTCATTCCCCTTAGGAATGACTAACACTGGCACACGCGTCAACTTTTCCTTTAGACTCTTGAATGCATTCTCACACACTCCGTCCCAGACGAAGGCTTGATTCTTCTTAGTCAACTGAGTCAACGGTGCCGCTATCTTGGAGAAGTCTTGGATAAACTTACGATAATATCCAGCTAACCACAAGAAACTTCTTACGTCTGTTGCATTCATGGGCGTAGACCAATCCTGTACCATAGCCACCTTTGCAGGGTCCACGACAATACCATTCTAAGAAACAACTTGGCCCAAGAATCTCACTTCCCGCCTCCAGAAGTGACACTTTGAAAACTTCGCTTTCAATTGGTGTTTTCTCAACACCTCCAACACTATCCTCAGATGTCCCTTGTGTTATTCCTCTGTCCTCTAGTAGACCAAAATGTCATCCACGAACACAAGAACAAACTTGTTCAAATGATCTCTGAATACCCTATTCATAAGATCCACGAAGTATGCTGGTGCATTGGTCAACCCAAATGGAATGACCAACCACTCATAAAATCCAGACGGCGTCCAAAATGTCGTTTTAGCTATACTATCAGCAGCTACTCTAAGCTGATGAAATCCTGTCGCGAGGTCCAACTGGGAGAACACTCTTGCTCCTTCCAGTTGATCAAACAAAACATCTATCCACGATAGAGGATACTTATTCTTCCTCGTCACCTTATTCAACTCGCGATAGTCCACACACAAACGAAGGGATCCATCTGCCATAGTGGCAAACACAACTGGTGCTCCCCACTCGGAAACACTTCTTCTAATAAATCCTTTCTTCAAAAGATCGCTGACTTGCACCCCGAGCTCTCGCTGCTCCCTTGGTGCCATACGACGAAATGGCATCACTATAGGTCTGGCATCTTTCACTAAATCAATACGGAACTCAATCTCTCGGTGTGGTGGAAGTCCGGTCACTTCCTCGAAGATGTCCGGGTACTGCCCAACCACGAGCACAACTGACAACTCATCATGCGGGATGTCGAGGGAATTTACAAAACTAGCCATTACCCCATCACTAGGTAGACTACCAAACACTACCCTCCGCCCATCGTCCGCTCTAACTGTCACCAAAAAGCCCTCACAGTCTACCACCACCCCATATCTTTGGAGCCAATCGACTCCCAATATAATGCCATACCCAGTAAAGCCCAAAACAAAGCAATCACAAACAAACATACATCCATGACTCGATAAGACCAAATTACGACAAATCATGCTAATGCTAGTCGAACCACCAATCGGGCTCGTCACAACCAAAGGTCTATCGACTATCTCGGGTTCCAGTCCCAACCTATCTACCAGGTCACTAGATATGAAGGAATGGGAAGCCCCAGTATCAAACAAAACTCGAACAGGTACATCAGAAATAGAAAGCATACCTTGAATGACGACATTCTTTCCTTTCTCCGCCGCAGTTGGGGCATTCGACGAAGAAGGAACAACACTAATAGCATATGCTTTCACAATCTACCTCTCTTTAAGAGGTTGTGGACACTTGTTCTTGAAATGTCCCACCTGGCCACAGTTGAAGCATTTCTTATCCGCTGACTTGGCCTGACAATCTTTAGCATAATAGCCCTTCTTACCACAGCTGAAGCAATCAACATCTTTCTTGCTCTTTTTCTGGCCATCCTTGTTCTGATTCTGCTTCCTTTTATTCTGAGAGTTGTTCTTGCCTCCACCGCCTGCCTGCGGCTTTGGCCCTTCCACAGATGCAACCTCAGTCTTCGGCTTAGGGTAAAGACTCTCTGATCTCAAAGCTTTCCCAACAATCGATTCAAAAGTCTCATCGATGTGGTTAATGAGCCTCTCCCCCAAGTACCCATCCAAACCTGTAATAAACTTCTCATTCTTCTTCTCAGGAGTATCGATAAGAGATAATCCATACTTCGACAAAGTGTCGAACTCAGCAATATAGTCCGAGACTGCCCTACCATTCTGCTTGAGTTCCGAGAACTTCCTAAACAATTCAGACTTCTGAGCAGCTGGGATAAACTTGTCGCTGAAGCGAGCCTTAAACTGATCCTAAGTAACTTGATCCTCTGGTGTGGCTGTCTTGATAGAATTCCACCAGTTCATCGCTCACCCTTGCAGCTGACGAGACGCTAGCCTTCTCTTCATCGCGTCCTCGATACCCAAGTCGTCAAAGATACGATCACAGCTATCTAACCAATCCTGAACATCCATGGCCGACTCCGTTCCGTGGAACGGTTTTCCACCAAGGTTAGTGTAATCCTTACTCAGCTTGGCAAAATCGACCCTAGGCACCTACACAGCTACACCACCATCATTGGCTACATTAGGAGCCGCTCTCTGAATATCCCTGATCATATCTCTCATGAGGTCAGTGAACATAGCCCTCATGTCAGGAGCATTCCCATTATTGGCCCCTCTACCAGCACCTCTCGTTCCTCGGCTCATCGTCAAATCTGTAAAGAGAAAACGATTAACCATCTCCATAATGGTGCCAGTGCAGTACGACTTCAACCTTATACTACTAATAGTATATATATAACTTTTGAAAACCAAAATAATCACAAATACGCGCTCTCATATACGTACTATCTCTCCCTAGTGTCTTTCCCTAGGTGAACTATGCAACCAAAAGCTCTGATACCAAATGTGACGGCCCGCCCCGTACCAACCGACATTTACTCCGGTTGTGCGCTGTACACACGTCCAGTTGGCACAGAACGGTCGCCAAAGAAAAGAAAGAAAGAAGATGAACCAAACAAAGAACCTGTAATATGTCTCACAGCGCATGGAATAAAATATAATAACCAACATATACTTGACATAAAACAGATGAGACAGTGTATAAGCTGAAAACAAACTATCACTAGCAGCGGAAATCCAAATACAGCTTATAATCCAGAGCCAATATTATTACAACTTTAAACTGTCTCAAAAAGCTAAGCAAAATAAGGGGGATACACTACTAACGCCCAAGTAGTGTCCGCCAACGACACAGGGAGAAAAATAAGTAGATAATACGTGGGAGCCTCCTGCTCGTCACCGTCACGGCTACTCGTGCATACCCTCCAACCTGTCTCTAGTCTGCTCGTGTGAGCACCCAGAGTAATAAGAAGAAACATAAAACTCTGGGTCAGACATCAGTCTGGTATGAGTGGTAGCAAGCATAAACAGAACAATAACAGGTATACTAAACCATACCTGAACTTGGACCTGCAACCAAAGAGTTAGTACTACATACTGTACAATACTCTAGGGTGCCACTAACATATGGTGTGTAATCATACAGGGGTGGGGGTGTGCATGTCATAGTGATGGAAAAAAAATCAAACATAGCAACCATTCTCACATCTCTCACTCAAGTGCGTAAAGCATACGATATTCACCACTTCAATCACCCAATACCTTGCTACAATCACCTTGCCCCATGAAGTCATAATGGCTTCATCTGCACTGATATATAGCCACTAATCCTTCGCTATGTCCATTTTGCCCCATGGAGTTGTTCACACCATCTACGCTGGCTCATAGCCTTACTTTGCTATGTCCACTTTGCCCCATGGAGTTGTTCACCCCATCTGCGCTGGCTCATAGTCTTACTAATCCTTTACTATGTCCACTTTGCCCCACGGAGTTGTTCACCCCATCTGCGCTGGCTCATAGTCTTACTACGATCATTTTGCCCCTCGAGTCATAGTGACTCTACTGCACTGATAACGTAGTCTATCATTCATGGTGAATCGAAGTTATGAACGTCGACAACTCCTTAGCATACGTCCCACAGTAAAGTCCAATCACGAAGTGAACTCATTGGTTCCCAACTGGATCCTGAGCTCTAACTTCCATTTGGACTACATTTGCATCTCGGGTTATTGGTCATCATCGGATCGGTTCGGCCTTCAGCTCTCCATCATCCTTTACTGGATCGGGTCGGGTTCTCCAGCACGCCACGGTTCAGATCGTCATCACCCTCATCGGGTTGGGTCGGGTTCTCATAGTGTTGAAGTTTGGTTCAAGTTCGGTTGCTCCATCGGTTCGGTTCGTGTCCCCTTGTCACTATCCGGTCCGACCCCTCCTTCTCCAGCTCTTGGCTTGGCCTTCTAGTCCGTTCCGATCCCCTTAAGAAACTCCCATCTGCTCTGATCCCCTAACTTCTCTCGTATTCGATCCAGTCCTCTTTCTTTAGCTGATCTGATCCCCTTTCCCTAGCCGATCCGATCCGGTGCATATAATGGTGGCCTTCTTTTTGCCATACTTCTTCTCGTGCTAGGCTATGGTTCGGTTCGGTGATACTTTGCTCAGCCCACTCCGGTCCGAGCCCATCCATCCGATCCAATCCGAAACCTACACCTCATCCCGCAACTTTCCAGCAAGTGTTTTACGCCATACGACGACGTTTTCGACCACTCTAACTATTTTAATTAGTCACAAAGCATACAACAAAGTCATAGCAATAAGTAAAAGTGACCTCAAACCCCAAAACAACAATATGATAGGTTAAAGTGGATCAAACATAGCCAAAACCCCATATTTTCCCTTAAGCATGTTCAATGATAATTAATGATAGGATTAACAAAACTTAACCAAATTAACCCAAGTTCATATCAGAGGTCTAAAACATTATATAAGAATTTATGAATATTTTTGCAGATTTTATTTTCGTTTAAAAACGCTAATTAACACTAATCAACACTAATTAGCCATAATTAGTGTAAAAGCAAGCTAATCACTCACCTTAGCCACAAATAAAACTTAGATATGAAATAAATCTCTGATTTGGCACGATTCCCAAGGCTAAACAGCAGCTCAAAACTTGATTTGATGAAGATCTCCCTTGATTTGATGTTGCTAAGTCAAATCTTCAAGTTGCTAATGATTTGGAGATGATTTAGAGGTTGGAGGCCATTTTTAGGGTTTCTAAGAGGTAAGTGGAGGCTAGAAAACTGAAACGGAATGAAACCTTAACTCATTTCAGCCCCCATCTAACCCTAATCCTGAAATGGGTCATGGGCCCAATCTCTAACTACCCTATTTGGCCCGGTTAAGTATTTTTCACCTTCCAAACCTTATTTCAGCCATATCTCCCAAACGGTAAGTCCGTTTTTCGCATGTGACCACTCTACGGAAAGGTAAACCATCATTTGAAACCAATGGAAGTGATATCAGGTCAAAACTCCTTTCTAATCAAAAGTTATGGACCAAACAAGATCAGCTAGGGGCAAAACGGCCATTTAAAAATCGGCAAAAATCATGAACATGGTAAATTACCCCAATATTCGTCCCCCAACTCTACATGACCATACGACTTAGTATAAAAGAGAAATAAATATTCTACGATCCTCCGATGCGTAGAATGCGGGTTGTTACAGTATTTGTAAGAGTTTATATACAAATGTTTTGTATTGTGTTATTTGACTGGTTCAAGTGTTGAGAAGCATTGAACTAGCGAGTGGATACAATATTGTTTTATAAAGGGGGTAAATGAAATAATTTTACCCAAGATATATTTTTATATAGAAAAGAGAAATAGTTTTCTATATTATAGTAATGTGGGTTGTTTGTTTGTTCTGATTGATTTGATTTGAAATCAAATTTGAATTATGAAATAAAGTACAGGTTTACAAATCAATTCGTCGACTAAATCAGATATGGGAATAGAACTGAACCTGGTTAAGAAAAATCAAATTTAGAATAGATTCAAATTGAGTGAACTTCGATGAATTGGGGTTTGAAAATTTAATGGATAAGTAAATTGGATTCAAATAAAGTGGGTTGCCATTTGAATTTTGAATTTTCATTTCGAAGAAATCGAGGCCTAGGGTGGCAGTGATGGTCGTATCAATCGAGCCATGCAGAGGAGGTGCTGGCAAAATTTCAGAATTTTTTTTTAGAGTTCAAATTTATTTTGAATTAAATGCAAAAGTAATGATTTTAAAGTAATATGGTTCGGAATATTCTTCTTACATGGCAATTTCGAGGACGAAATTATTCTAAGAGGGAAGAATGTAACGTCCCGGATTTTTCGGCCATTTAAATTCGAATATTTAAATTCATTTGTATATTATATTTGAAATATAATGGATTTTTAATCGAGTTTATTTAATTAAAATAGAGTTCGAATATATATATATTTATATATTAATTAAAACGAGCTCGAAACGTCGCAGTAGTTCGAAATTTTCGATTCGAACTTTAACTGAATATACAGGATCCGATATAAGTCGTACTTCTGTGAAACAAGACATGTTTGAACCGATTCGATTATATTTTTCTAATGAAAGAGAAAAATCGAGATTTCAGCTTATAGATTTCAAGGTATGTCCAATTCAAATTTCAAAATAGTCGCTATGAAAACATTTTTAAATTATAACAATTTATTTATTTAAAAGAATTTAATATAAATGGAATACCCTTTAAAACCAAAACTTGTAATGTTAAGTTTTGACTTTTAAATTGTTTGAAATTGAAACTGTTATTTTAACGATGATATTAAATTATCGTAAAATTTAGCGGTTTAATTTAATTTAATAGTAAGATAAAATAAACCCGCATACATATCATATTTGTTCGACAAAGTCAAAACTGTGCGTAACGTCAAATAGTAAATGATTTCGTTTGATTTTTTAGAATGAACATTGAGAATGAACGTCTTACCTTTGACAGTTAACACTTGCAGTTTTTGAAATAAAATCTACACTTGCAGACGCATAAACTACTTCAAACACAGAAAATTGGTTGAAATTTAAGTTACAGGAAGAGGAACCTACAACAAGAAAATATGCATACCAAATCTGTGTTTGGTGTGAAGCGATTTGTTGGGTTATGCCCTTACAAAGTCATAGTTGAGCTAGGACTGATCGTTTGAAGATGCCGTGACATGAAAAAAGCATAATATAGGATATCATAGACCACTAATGAACCCGATATATCCACACTTCCATAAAATTTTACTGCATTATTGATTTGGTACAAATAACTAAAATAAATACAGAAAGAAACTAGAAGATATTTTCAACATGAGAACTGGAAGTAGTAACACAAGGATAAACAACATATATGTTCATATATCTTTGTTTATACAACACAAGTGCAAAGAAAAACATATTCATTTTTCGTACAAATGCAAAGCAAGAAGATAAGATAATTCGGCCTGTCCTATTCCTTCAACCAATAGTAGATCGAGTTGTCACCTTAAGATCTGAAACAGAGAACGAAAAGAAAAGACCATGAGAAGCTAAGAGAGACCATATATATATATATATATGTTGTCTATACACTGCAAGCATACATTTAAAAACCAAAACAAGAAGATCTTTGTTCACAGTCCAACACAGAAAATATACAATGCAGAACACAAATCTCTATAAACAAATCAAAACAGAACAATACCAAAAGGGTTTCATTTTTTTAACATCAGCAGTTTTTCCAAGAAGCCAGTGATCCATCATTTCGATCAGCTTGATCTGAAATGAAAGAGGAGAAAAGAAAGAATATGGTTAACATAGTACATATTCTCATCAAAACCGCAAAAAGAAAAATAAAATGAACATCTGATTAAGAACAAGACATGAACATATATTTATATACATCAGGTCTTTATAGCTAACATACAGAAGTTGATGTACAAAGTCACTGTAGGCATACATTTTAAAGTGTAAGGAAAGTCTACAAGGTACGGATCCAATATCTCAAGATTTAACTAGTCATAGGCTGTCCTAACCTAAGCTATACCAAAAGATCACTGTTTAATTTCGAACAGACCAAAGACAGCACCATACCCATCAACAAGATCACGCAAAAATCAAAATCCATCACTGTTCACATAAATCTGAAAAGGAAATTAGAACCAATGGCCTAAGCTCGTAGTAGCTAGCCTAAGATCAGACATTGAACTTATCTAAAATCACAACCGCACTATAAATACATGCAGTAGTATTCAACCATACCAGAACCAATTTCGAACAACACAACGAACCAGAAAAGAAAATCAAATGAAAATAAATACAGTATAGAGTAAAAAGAAAAAAACTTAGCTTTCAGTTTGCTGTCGAATACGTTCAAGGGCTGGCGTTCGCGACGATGGAGGCCTCGTCTTGGATGCAGTGGAATATGGGTGTTTGGGGTTCGTTGTTGATCAGTGGAGGATATCGAAGGGGTTGTTGAGGGTGGCAAAATGATCGAAGGTAGTGGGAATTGAAGGGGTGATGGCGGAAGAAGGGTGCGACGCCACCAAAACTTCGATCGGTTGCTAAAATCAGAAAAGGGATTACGGTTTTTCGGCCTGGAGATTTATTTGGGAGGCGGCGTAATGAAATGAGAAAGGGAGGAACGGATGAGGGTTTTTAAGAGAGAGGCGGGTCGGATAGTGTTTGGGCCAGTGATCAAAGGTAAAGCCCAACTTAATTTTATAATCAAACCATGTTTTAAAATTTAATTTCCTTTATAAAAGTGTTCATATGATATCTTGTACGTACAGTATCGGATTTACGCGCGGTCAGTTGCGTTGGAACCGTGGAGACGAGTACTTCGAGATGGAGCGGGTCTAGTCCGGATCTAAAGTGACTGGAATTTTTATTTGAATTAAACGTCAGTCTAATAAAAACCAGACTGTTTATCGTCAAAATTTAAATCAAGGTGAGTTAAACTCACTCAGCTCTTCCCATTTATATTTTATATAAATTGGGTTTTTATTTTACGTGTCCTGATTGTTAGTGATTGACTGTTTGTTAGCTAAATATATTTATTGTTGATTCAAATTCTGAAATTAAACGGTCATTTAATTTCAGTAAAACACCTATCGTTATGATTTGACCCAAAAAAAATAATTTCCCTTGATTGGTCACGTTTACAAACGTATTTGAAATTGTTTGAATTGTTTGAATTGGCTGTTGATTGATTGATGATCGATATAGAAATTATCAGTCAAATAAAAAGAAATGATTGGTTATTATTGGCTGTTGAAATATATTTCAACATTTATGCTAATAGATGGTAAGGGTTGGGTAACTGGCATCACATGGTCTAGAAATCAATCGATTTTGAAAATATGGATTTTATCGATGGCGAATCGGCAATATTGAAGTTATAAATATATTTATAACTGAAATAGATTTTTAAAGAAATTACTTTGAGTAAAAGTTACTTAAAGGGAAATAAATAGTAATTATTTATTTATTTAAAGTTTATAAGAAATTTTGAAATTTGTTTTATAAAACGAATTCTTATGTCGATAAGAATTATAAGCCAAAAGCAGGAAATAACCTAGCAGTAAGTATTTGATTAATCGTGAATGATTAAATAAATTTATTTAAATTAAGTATATTTTAATTAATTTAAAGGAGGAATCAAATAGAATTGGTTAAAAGAGTAACCATGTTTTGTGTGTCGACCTTTTAAACTAAGTTAGATTTTAAATTAGTGAAATAACTTAATTAGTTAAGCTTAGTAAGGTTTTAAAAAGGAGATTTATTATTTAATTTAGCTAATAAAGGAGTTAACTAATTTGAAAGGATTTATGTTGAAATAAATAATCACTTCTTAAATGTAACACATTTAAGTAACCAAGTTGAATTGGAAAATGGTCGAGTGTTGGCAAGAAGTTATGGATGAGTTTTATATTTTGAACTCGAGTTTTAATCAGGTAACAAAGAGTTCTAAATGAATATGATAGCCTAAATGAAAAAGTTTTACTTAATGTTTTGAATCAAGTAAAGGGAGGTGAAGAGGTAAAAAGGGTATATATGTAAAACCTGAAACAAGGTTTATAAATGAATATGAGTTTAAATGTCGTTCTAAATGGGAAATACTTAATAATGGGATTAAGTTAAACCAAAAAGGAGATTTCCCGAGAAAGAGATTTAAAAGTGAGCTTGGTAAACGAGATTGGAAATAAGAATTGAAATAATAATATTGGTTCTCGAATTACAACTTGTATTTATCTGAAGATAAGAACATTGTTGATCAAGGTCTGAGAGGTAATTAAAATACCCCAACTTGAACGACTTCGGGATTTTCTAAGGATGGTACTAGTTGGAGAAGTCAAGAATGTGCAATAGTATTTCAAAAGTAAAGGAAATGAGATGAGATTATATTTTCCCTAGTAACTGTAACGACCCGGATTTCGAGCGACTTTGGTTATCGACGTAAGCACGACGTCGATAACCAAAACGTCGAAAAATCCTGGTAGTTAGTGAAAGAAATTAGAGGGTGAGGAAAGATAAGATAGAAACTTAGAATAGAAGAAGAAGAAGAACACAACATCAGAGTAACACGAATCTCACAGCGGAACGAATAAATATATTTCATAACATAACTTGAAATATACATTTGTACTTGCATATACATATCATTTATCAAAGTACAGCACTTACAACACAGCGGAATAATAATAGCTATATGATCCTGAAGCCTCCTGCCCCAGCTCTTCAATGTATCTGTAAAATCCCGACTACTTGACTGCCCGTACAAATTTAGGCACCCAAGAGTTTAGGGAAAACAACAAAGTAAACTCCGGGTCAGTCATGGGACTGGTATGAGTAAAACAGTTTAAAACAGTTATACAGGTATATGATATCTCATAAGACCACGCCGCATAACGGAACGGGTTTTTCCCTTATGAGAATCCAAATATCTTTATATCAAAAACCCTTTTGATATTATAATAATGTCTATCAACCACAACTATAATAATCATCTAGTAGAAACGCTTTCATCTCACGTTCTACATATATAGTATACAATCAAAACCGCAAGCACGTATTGGGTAATGGATTTCCAACTATGACAAGGTATGGATCCACCTTTCGCTCGTGTACCTCTAGAGAGGAATACACTGGGTTCAACAAGAACATCTTGCAACCCGGCCACACATGACCGACCACTCATTTCGCTTGAGTGTATCGAATGTATATCACCAACAGTTGGGATCAACAACCGTTTCCCGAATGGGACAGCATCAACAATAGATTTTTAGAAATGAATGAAACTCTAGATCAGGTGATTATACACCCTACTTCGGTGCGACCGACTTAGCCATGCTGCCTGCCCGATTTCTGTCATTTACCGGATGATGAGGCTAGAAGCTACGCTTATCATCACGTCAGATTCACTTTGAATGCCACATCGTCAAATCCATCAAATCACCGATTGACGTCTACAACAATACATTATGTGTTAGCTAAAAGAAGTTTCCTTCTCCGCCTCCACTCTTGGTACGGTTGGAGAAATCAATATACGTGATCGTCTGGAAATACTCTGTCAGACATCCGTCCATACAAGTCATCCAGGAACAGGATGAACCGAAGGCACTATTCTGTAAACAGGATAGCCCTTGCATAACTCCGTCTTCAATTTCCTTTGGCATATATGATTCGCAACGGTTATGCCAATACAGAGTGGTTCTTCGGATAATAATCCAACCGGTCTCTCCATAGTAACAACGTTAAAATGGTCAAAACTTCGATAGTCTGTGATTTAACTATCGAATAAAAATAGGTGTGCAACAATGATATTATTTCCAAATGGAAATTATATCGATCAAACATCATTCAACATTCATCTCCTTAGTTCATTTTTCATCTCCTGTTTCCCTATATTCAGTATTTCTTATTTTCTAAATTGGGAAAAACATACGTTATTAACAATGGAAAACATTTCCATTTCTTGTCTTCTTTATTAGAAAACATTTCTGGTTTCTTCTTTGGAAAACATTTCCAAAGCTTCTTCATTGGACTTAGACAGATGTTTTAAACAAACCATCGCGATGCCAACTCAAACCATTTCCTTAACTGCCGAACATTAACTATCCCTTAGTTAAAAACGAAGCCAATCAAGTTGGGGTAGAACTACCTCTCAGACCTTAACTGAACAACATTTCTAACCTTGAAATAGACAAAGTTCACTTTATATCCCTTTAACTAACTTCCTTACTTAAACCTCTTCGAATAGCCATATTCGATTGACTCTTATCAATTAACTCTATTGGACTAACCCCTATCAATTAACTCTATTGGACTAACACTGTTTATTTACTCATTTCACTTAACTCCTATCGAATAAACTATATTCGATAACTCCTTTTACTTTCTATTCGAATAACTATATTCGATTAACTTATTTGCTTTAACTCTAATCGATTAACTAACATCGATTATCTAACATCGATTACCTCCTTTTACTTTAACACTAATCGATTAAACTAACATCGATTATCTCCTTTCCTTTAACACTAATCGATTAAACTAACATCGATTATCTCCTTTCCTTTTACTCAAATCGATTAAACTTAACATCGATTAACTCTTTTGACTTTCTTCGAATAAACTATATTCGATTAACTCCTTTCGACTTTCTTCGAATAAACTATATTCGATTAACTCCTTTCGACTTTCTTCGAATAAACTATATTCGATTAACTCCTTTTGACTTTAACACTAATCGATTAAACTAACATCGATTAGTTCCTTTTACTTTAACACTAATCGATTAAACTAACATCGATTAGTTCCTTTTACTTTAACACTAATCGATTAAACTAACATCGATTAGTTCCTTTTACTTTAACACTAATCGATTAAACTAACATCGATTAGTTCCTTTTACTTTAACACTAATCGATTAAACTAACATCGATTAGTTCCTTTTTAATAAACTACGTTTTCCGTTACAACTATTTCCTTTTTATAACGTTTACTTACCGTTACAAATATGTCCTATTTATAACTTCTATTTACCGTTACAAATATATCCTATTTATAACTTCTATTTACCGTTACAAATATATCCTATTTATAACTTCTATTTACCGTTACAAATATATCCTATTTATAACTTCTATTTATTTTCTAAATAAATATTCCTTTTCTATTTCTATTTATTTTCTAAATAAATATCCCTTTTATAAAACCGTGTTTGTTTTATAAATAATTCCTTTTATAAAATCCTGTGATTTTATAAAATTCCTTTATTTCAATATATATTGAAATAAATTCTTTTTACATCCCAGGGTTTCTTATGATATTCAAAATATCAAACAACGATGATCAATATCGTTCTAACATCCATAATCAATAACAGATTATAAATCACAACATATATCACAATATATGAAAACAGTAAAATAAATGTTGAGGAATCCAGTTGGATTCCTCCAACCTGTTTCCCTACATCACAGATGTTAAACAATATAGATAACATCACCTTCAGTTCTATATGATACATTCTGTTAAACAGAATCAATATAGAAAATTTAACTAACTGACTAGCAGTTCAATCAAACAGTCAACATACAGTCAAACAGCCAATATCTAACAGTTCTAAAAATATAACATGAAATTATAAACTGTTCAGAGTTAGTGAGATTTACTCACATTGGACGATCATCGTTAATAACGATAACCATCGCTTGATTCAGACGGACAATTTATTTTGCCTTAAATTGTAACGAGCTCGGATTCACTCCCCGTCGGTTCCATGGTGAAGCCACTGTCCATACGATTCCAACACGACAGACGGTTATGAATTCTGATATCGTATACACCAGGAATAATGTTTGTTGATGTCGGCCCATGCTGAAAAGGAAACCACTCACCAAAATGCCACATTGGCCGTATACCCCCACTTAATCTTTCTTCATTCAAAAATACCCGACCTTTTTTTTTCTTTGCAAATACACGGGGCCTTTTCTTTCCCAAAATTTTTCACAACAAATCCTTTTCCTTTCCTGTCACACATCCAACTCCAACGTGTTTTACCAATGGCCATTTCCTGTACCGCTTCACTCATTAACCACACTACACGGTACAACTACATCACCATCCTTCAGTAAAACACGGTTCATCCTTCCACCAGAAAAACTCAACTCCTTTCCTAGCGACTATCTCCATTTCTCTTTTTTTTTTCATTTACGTATACGGTGAATATAAAATCCGTATGAATAGTATTCATTTGAAAAAGCTCCCACCTTTACTATGCTGGAGTTCCAGAACATTACCTCTCCCATGCTTTCTCTTTACGAACAAGTTAACCCAAAAGCACTCCTCTCTCTCCTCAAAAACTACACCACTTCACTTCGAAATTCTTTCAACTGAAAACATGATTTTTTTTTCCCTTAAACACCTCGACACTTCACCCATATCTTTGAAACCTTCCTCTGACTTCTGCTCCACAAAGATCGAACCTTTATATCACGGAACCCATCAAAATTTCACAGAACGTGCGAAAATCCCCAACAAAACCAAATACAACAACTAAATCGAGGTTCAAGGCATCAAGATCAGTAAATTAGCAACCCTAGCTTGCGCTTTGTTCATTCTCGGTGCTGAAAAACCAAGATCGAACCCATTAAAACGGGTATGGGATCGAAGAGCAAACCCACACGAATTCGATCATACCTGTTTGACGATTTGTTTGATTTTATTTGAATTAATATGATTTTGTGAGGATCGAATTGGTTTACTGAGAAAAAAGGAAAACCAGCGGCGCCTTTTTTCTTTTCTTTCGAGAATGTAATTAGGTTTTAACAAAGGACTTAAGTCTCTTTTATAGTGGAAGGTTTTAGATATCAATTTATATGGTTTTTCCTATCTCCACAATTTCGAAAACAACAAGCGGCTGAGAACACTTGAACGTGGCCTTCCTTTGGTCCAAATGACTTAGGATAATTTAGGATAGATATATTTTTTTTTTTATTTCTTAACTAAGAAGTACCGCATCCTATTACGTAAAACTCGGTTTAGTTACACTCTGCTAAGGACAGAAATTCAAATGTCATCGTGATGAGCGAGGTGTCCCGACTCCAGAAATATAATAATACCGGTAGGTGGACTCATAGTTTGAAACTTCAAAATGTTGATTTCAGGGTGCGAAATACTTCAAATAAAAAGTCGCTTATTAAATTGATTAAAAATTATAGTAAAATTCTAAAAATTAAATTATCACTATTTCTCAAAAGAACCTCGTCTAAATTCGAATCCGATATTCAAATATATTGAAAAATCCTTTTATAACGTATATAAAGCGTCGCAAATTATAAAGGAATTCTACAGCGACTTTTCTGAAATTTGATTTGGACATAAATCAAAATCTACACAACGAAATCCTGATTTTCCTCTTCCACTAGAAAGATATACTCCACCAGCTCCACACGTTTCTTGTTTCACAGAAATCCGGCTTAAAACGAATCCTGTACATTCAGTTGAAGTTCAAATCGCCAAATCGCGAACTGCAGCGCCATTTCGAGCTCGTTTATAATTATATTATAAACTATACGTTCAACTGTCGACGATTGAATATATTCGTTATTCAAATTCAATTCCAAGCTGAATTAACTATCACAGATGATCCGGTTCACACCATATCGTCATTTCAGCCAATTCTGATTATTTCAGAATTAAATATATTATTTAATTATTATTTTAAATAAATATTCACTATTATTTAATTCCACGATCATTAAATTCACTAAACCACAATTGATATAATAAAATAAATTAATCATAATACCCCTGCCAATGCGGGTCATTACAATCTTCCCCACTTAAAATAATTTCGTCCTCGAAATTGCTAAAAAGTAGGGACGACCCTATCGACTGGTTAGAACATATTTGTTCACTTCTTAACTTCAGTTTCAACTGAACCAATTTAATTTCAATTAAATTATTAATTAATTTTGACTAATGAAAATTTTCAAAAATCCTGAAAATTTTCTAACGCCTTAACTCTTCGAAAAATTTCGCCAGCACCTCCTCGTACTGGTCAATACATCAAACCACCATTCGCTTCTCTGGGCCATCTCCAACCCAAAAGAAAATCAAACAGCCAAGCGGCTTGCTAATTCGTCTCACAAATCTCATACCATGTGAAATATAAACTTGTACCTTTTTTTTTCCAACATATTATTATATCCTCTCCGCCTGTTATCAATTCAGCGGATACCAGGGTCATCCCCATCAAATTTCCATCTGCTTTTATCCACGACACAAACCATTCGCTTATATCCTAAGTCGAATTTTATTTCAAATTCGAGTTCCATTCTCGATTTCGAACTCTTAACTGCCCAATCCAATTTTCATTTCAAATTCTTATCTCGACAATCCAATTTTATTCAAGAACAAATTTTTCCTGATATCGTTCTATTTCCATTCATTTTTCACTTAACTGTTTCAATTCAATTTCAGCTTACTTTCGCAAACTTCTATTTAAATTTGTTCTTAATTCAAACGGTCTCTTCCTGTGAATTTTAAACAGTTTACTTTTTCAAAAATCAAATTTTCCTTTTTGAAATTCAACTGAGCCCATAATCAATATTCCATTAGTTAAATCACTTCTCTATTTCTTTATCAATATTTGTTAACCAAATATTTTCAATAACCATATTGGCCTTTTATGTTATTTGGAAAACATTTCCGAATATCGCCTTCCTTTATTTTCTAAATTTTTAGAAAATATATGTTATTATAATTGGAAAATATTCCAATTATTTATCTCTTTTCCGATCTCGTTTATTTCTATACTTAGGAAATATTCCTTATTGTATTCCAAGCTTACATTTTATTTGGGTTAAAACGGATGTTGTGTAAAACATCGCTACGACAACCCAAATACTATATTCAACTAACTCTTATTCAACATTGATCTTCGAGCTTGAAATCTTACTATTTATTTGTTAATAATGAAATCAATCAAGTTGGGGTATAACTACCTCTCAGACCTTGACTGAATAACATTTATAACGTCAAAACAGATATGACTACTTACTCGAATAATCAATACCATACAACTACTTATTCACTTTTAAACACGTATACGCTTCCTCTTTCTATTCTTACTAGATTTTATTCCTAGTCTTCCCTTTTGATTTTACTATTCTATTTCTAAGTTCATTTCGTTATCGACTTATATATATATATATCGATACGTTGATTTCTAATTATCAAATTATCTTAAAAATATTCTAACTCCTTAAATTCCCGGAAAAATTTGCCATAACCTCCTTTGTACCGGGAGCTTCGGGAAAATCCCCAAACTGCCACACAGGCCTTCTCCAATTAAAAAGAAAAAGAAAAGCCAAGCGGCTAGCCGATACGGCGCATAAAATCTCATATATGAATTAAATACATACCTTTCCGTCGAGCATTCTATTTATATACCTTCATACCTTTTCCATACCTATCTCATGTATATCCATACATTTCTAATTCATTTCAACTTAATCCAATCGTTTTAACTTATTTCGTTAAGTGATTTTCAAATTACTGGTTTGCCCATTTCACCTTCATATTTGAGTATAACATATTCAAATATATTTTAACTTGTTTATCAACTAATTGAATTCCATTTCAATTTTATGTTCTATATTGGATTCTCTTATTCAAATTCTATATTTGAATTTCATTTCAATTCTATTTGAATCCTCAACATTCAAATTTCATTTTCAATTCTATTTGAATCCTCTACATTCAAATTTCATTTCACTTTCGATATTCAAATCCTATATTTAAAATCTCTTATATTTTCTATATCCAAACGCCATTTGAATTTCTATATTCAAATTCTATATCACTTCCATTGAGTTTCATATATTCAAATTCCCTTTGAATTTCTATATTCAATTTCTATTTGAATTCTCTTTATTCAAATCCCCTTTGAATTTTCTTTATTCACATTCTAAGTTTGAACTTCCTTTATTCAATATTCTCTTTTTAACTTTCTTTATTTATTCTTTAAATAAGCCTCGATTTCAATTCCTTTTGAAATCGATATTTCTACCTTTGGAAAATAGGTTTTTCCTTTCAATTTCACACTTGTATTTTTATTTCTGAATTCTCCAATGATAATTCTTTTCACTTAATTTATAAACTTCGTTTATAAAGGAACTTCTCGTTTTATTTCTTTTAAAACGAGTTAATATTTCAAATCTATTGAAAAGTTCAAATTCTATATTTTAAATCCCATTTTGAAATTCAACACAACTTTTCTTTCCCACAACAAATTCAAACAGTATCTCTGGTAGTAATTCGTCACTTACAACTCGAAAATGAATACTGATGATGCAGCTGTCATCATCAGAATCTAATTTCCAGCGATCGAAGTGAGTTCAATACTATAAAACCATTTCTAAACATTTCCACTTTGAAACATAATTCACACTGCTTGCAAAACAATTTAAAATCTCCCAGGATCTTAAATTTTCCTTATTTTTAACCCAATTTCATTTACAAACACTTATCCAGTTCTCCAGAGTTTTAACTTCAATTTCTGGCTTAAAATCTCAGATTTAACTCATCTGATTTCACGTATTTCACTTATATGAATTCTGATTGGTTATTTACATAACCATGTAATTTATAATCTTACTCGATTATAATAACAACCAATATATCCAATATATTCAAAATATACGTTGGGTAAACTATTTCGTTTACCCTCTTTCAAAACATACCATGACGGTTCATCGTATTCAAGTGTTTAGTAACTCCTACCAATACAGTGGATCAAACTGATCGACCAGAACCCATAAACGACCCAACCAATGAATCTCCACGATATAAAACAAATTTTTATATCAATAACAAATACGTTCACTCGTATATATACACTCAATCTCAGTCTAGGGTATTACTAACCCTATCTCTACCGAGTCACGCCACAGAGCCAAGTAATTCTTAACTTAAGCTCTGATACCAACTGTAACGACCCGGATTTCGAGCGACTTTGGTTATCGACGTAAACGCGACGTCGATAACCAAAATCGTCGAGAAATCCTGGTAGTTAGTGAAAGAAATTAGAGGGTAAGGAAAGATAAGATAGAAACTTAGAATAGAAGAAGAAGAAGAACACAACATCAGAGTAACACGAATCTCACAGCGGAACGAATAAATATATTTCATAACATAACTTGAAATATACATTTGTACTTGCATATACATATCATTTATCAAAGTACAGCACTTACAACACAGCGGAATAATAATAGCTATATGATCCTGAAGCCTCCTGCTCCAGCTCTTCAATGTATCTGTAAAATCCCGACTACTTGACTGCCCGTACAAATTTAGGCACCCAAGAGTTTAGGGAAAACAACAAAGTAAACTCCGGGTCAGTCATGGGACTGGTATGAGTAAAACAGTTTAAAACAGTTATACAGGTATATGATATCTCATAAGACCACGCCGCATAACGGAACGGGTTTTTCCCTTATGAGAATCCAAATATCTTTATATCAAAAACCCTTTTGATATTATAATAATGTCTATCAACCACAACTATAATAATCATCTAGTAGAAACGCTTTCATCTCACGTTCTACATATATAGTATACAATCAAAACCGCAAGCACGTATTGGGTAATGGATTTCCAACTATGACAAGGTATGGATCCACCTTTCGCTCGTGTACCTCTAGAGAGGAATACACTGGGTTCAACAAGAACATCTTGCAACCCGGCCACACATGACCGACCACTCATTTCGCTTGAGTGTATCGAATGTATATCACCAACAGTTGGGATCAACAACCGTTTCCCGAATGGGACAGCATCAACAATAGATTTTTAGAAATGAATGAAACTCTAGATCAGGTGATTATACACCCTACTTCGGTGCGACCGACTTAGCCATGTTGCCTGCCCGATTTCTGTCATTTACCGGATGATGAGGCTAGAAGCTACGCTTATCATCACGTCAGATTCACTTTGAATGCCACATCGTCAAATCCATCAAATCACCGATTGACGTCTACAACAATACATTATGTGTTAGCTAAAAGAAGTTTCCTTCTCCGCCTCCACTCTTGGTACGGTTGGAGAAATCAATATACGTGATCGTCTGGAAATACTCTGTCAGACATCCGTCCATACAAGTCATCCAGGAACAGGATGAACCGAAGGCACTATTCTGTAAACAGGATAGCCCTTGCATAACTCCGTCTTCAATTTCCTTTGGCATATATGATTCGCAACGGTTATGCCAATACAGAGTGGTTCTTCGGATAATAATCCAACCGGTCTCTCCATAGTAACAACGTTAAAATGGTCAAAACTTCGATAGTCTGTGATTTAACTATCGAATAAAAATAGGTGTGCAACAATGATATTATTTCCAAATGGAAATTATATCGATCAAACATCATTCAACATTCATCTCCTTAGTTCATTTTTCATCTCCTGTTTCCCTATATTCAGTATTTCTTATTTTCTAAATTGGGAAAAACATACGTTATTAACAATGGAAAACATTTCCATTTCTTGTCTTCTTTATTAGAAAACATTTCTGGTTTCTTCTTTGGAAAACATTTCCAAAGCTTCTTCATTGGACTTAGACAGATGTTTTAAACAAACCATCGCGATGCCAACTCAAACCATTTCCTTAACTGCCGAACATTAACTATCCCTTAGTTAAAAACGAAGCCAATCAAGTTGGGGTAGAACTACCTCTCAGACCTTAACTGAAAAACATTTCTAACCTTGAAATAGACAAAGTTCACTTTATATCCCTTTAACTAACTTCCTTACTTAAACCTCTTCGAATAGCCATATTCGATTGACTCTTATCAATTAACTCTATTGGACTAACCCCTATCAATTAACTCTATTGGACTAACACTGTTTATTTACTCATTTCACTTAACTCCTATCGAATAAACTATATTCGATAACTCCTTTTACTTTCTATTCGAATAACTATATTCGATTAACTTATTTGCTTTAACTCTAATCGATTAACTAACATCGATTATCTAACATCGATTACCTCCTTTTACTTTAACACTAATCGATTAAACTAACATCGATTATCTCCTTTCCTTTAACACTAATCGATTAAACTAACATCGATTATCTCCTTTCCTTTTACTCAAATCGATTAAACTTAACATCGATTAACTCTTTTGACTTTCTTCGAATAAACTATATTCGATTAACTCCTTTCGACTTTCTTCGAATAAACTATATTCGATTAACTCCTTTCGACTTTCTTCGAATAAACTATATTCGATTAACTCCTTTTGACTTTAACACTAATCGATTAAACTAACATCGATTAGTTCCTTTTACTTTAACACTAATCGATTAAACTAACATCGATTAGTTCCTTTTACTTTAACACTAATCGATTAAACTAACATCGATTAGTTCCTTTTACTTTAACACTAATCGATTAAACTAACATCGATTAGTTCCTTTTACTTTAACACTAATCGATTAAACTAACATCGATTAGTTCCTTTTTAATAAACTACGTTTTCCGTTACAACTATTTCCTTTTTATAACGTTTACTTACCGTTACAAATATGTCCTATTTATAACTTCTATTTACCGTTACAAATATATCCTATTTATAACTTCTATTTACCGTTACAAATATATCCTATTTATAACTTCTATTTACCGTTACAAATATATCCTATTTATAACTTCTATTTATTTTCTAAATAAATATTCCTTTTCTATTTCTATTTATTTTCTAAATAAATATCCCTTTTATAAAACCGTGTTTGTTTTATAAATAATTCCTTTTATAAAATCCTGTGATTTTATAAAATTCCTTTATTTCAATATATATTGAAATAAATTCTTTTTACATCCCAGGGTTTCTTATGATATTCAAAATATCAAACAACGATGATCAATATCGTTCTAACATCCATAATCAATAACAGATTATAAATCACAACATATATCACAATATATGAAAACAGTAAAATAAATGTTGAGGAATCCAGTTGGATTCCTCCAACCTGTTTCCCTACATCACAGATGTTAAACAATATAGATAACATCACCTTCAGTTCTATATGATACATTCTGTTAAACAGAATCAATATAGAAAATTTAACTAACTGACTAGCAGTTCAATCAAACAGTCAACATACAGTCAAACAGCCAATATCTAACAGTTCTAAAAATATAACATGAAATTATAAACTGTTCAGAGTTAGTGAGATTTACTCACATTGGACGATCATCGTTAATAACGATAACCATCGCTTGATTCAGACGGACAATTTATTTTGCCTTAAATTGTAACGAGCTCGGATTCACTCCCCGTCGGTTCCATGGTGAAGCCACTGTCCATACGATTCCAACACGACAGACGGTTATGAATTCTGATATCGTATACACCAGGAATAATGTTTGTTGATGTCGGCCCATGCTGAAAAGGAAACCACTCACCAAAATGCCACATTGGCCGTATACCCCCACTTAATCTTTCTTCATTCAAAAATACCCGACCTTTTTTTTTCTTTGCAAATACACGGGGCCTTTTCTTTCCCAAAATTTTTCACAACAAATCCTTTTCCTTTCCTGTCACACATCCAACTCCAACGTGTTTTACCAATGGCCATTTCCTGTACCGCTTCACTCATTAACCACACTACACGGTACAACTACATCACCATCCTTCAGTAAAACACGGTTCATCCTTCCACCAGAAAAACTCAACTCCTTTCCTAGCGACTATCTCCATTTCTCTTTTTTTTTTCATTTACGTATACGGTGAATATAAAATCCGTATGAATAGTATTCATTTGAAAAAGCTCCCACCTTTACTATGCTGGAGTTCCAGAACATTACCTCTCCCATGCTTTCTCTTTACGAACAAGTTAACCCAAAAGCACTCCTCTCTCTCCTCAAAAACTACACCACTTCACTTCGAAATTCTTTCAACTGAAAACATGATTTTTTTTCCCTTAAACACCTCGACACTTCACCCATATCTTTGAAACCTTCCTCTGACTTCTGCTCCACAAAGATCGAACCTTTATATCACGGAACCCATCAAAATTTCACAGAACGTGCGAAAATCCCCAACAAAACCAAATACAACAACTAAATCGAGGTTCAAGGCATCAAGATCAGTAAATTAGCAACCCTAGCTTGCGCTTTGTTCATTCTCGGTGCTGAAAAACCAAGATCGAACCCATTAAAACGGGTATGGGATCGAAGAGCAAACCCACACGAATTCGATCATACCTGTTTGACGATTTGTTTGATTTTATTTGAATTAATATGATTTTGTGAGGATCGAATTGGTTTACTGAGAAAAAAGGAAAACCAGCGGCGCCTTTTTTCTTTTCTTTCGAGAATGTAATTAGGTTTTAACAAAGGACTTAAGTCTCTTTTATAGTGGAAGGTTTTAGATATCAATTTATATGGTTTTTCCTATCTCCACAATTTCGAAAACAACAAGCGGCTGAGAACACTTGAACGTGGCCTTCCTTTGGTCCAAATGACTTAGGATAATTTAGGATAGATATATTATTTTTTTTATTTCTTAACTAAGAAGTACCGCATCCTATTACGTAAAACTCGGTTTAGTTACACTCTGCTAAGGACAGAAATTCAAATGTCATCGTGATGAGCGAGGTGTTCCGACTCCAGAAATATAATAATACCGGTAGGTGGACTCATAGTTTGAAACTTCAAAATGTTGATTTCAGGGTGCGAAATACTTCAAATAAAAAGTCGCTTATTAAATTGATTAAAAATTATAGTAAAATTCTAAAAATTAAATTATCACTATTTCTCAAAAGAACCTCGTCTAAATTCGAATCCGATATTCAAATATATTGAAAAATCCTTTTATAACGTATATAAAGCGTCGCAAATTATAAAGGAATTCTACAGCGACTTTTCTGAAATTTGATTTGGACATAAATCAAAATCTACACAACGAAATCCTGATTTTCCTCTTCCACTAGAAAGATATACTCCACCAGCTCCACACGTTTCTTGTTTCACAGAAATCCGGCTTAAAACGAATCCTGTACATTCAGTTGAAGTTCAAATCGCCAAATCGCGAACTGCAGCGCCATTTCGAGCTCGTTTATAATTATATTATAAACTATACGTTCAACTGTCGACGATTGAATATATTCGTTATTCAAATTCAATTCCAAGCTGAATTAACTATCACAGATGATCCGGTTCACACCATATCGTCATTTCAGCCAATTCTGATTATTTCAGAATTAAATATATTATTTAATTATTATTTTAAATAAATATTCACTATTATTTAATTCCACGATCATTAAATTCACTAAACCACAATTGATATAATAAAATAAATTAATCATAATACCCCTGCCAATGCGGGTCATTACAGTAACAGAATTAAAAGGAGAGTGGGCGTTAAATTTTAAAAGTCAAGTGATGCTAAGTACTAGACCAGTAAATCTATTTTTATGATTTCATGGATGTTTACTTGATAGTTAAATAACCGACTATCAAGCCTGACCCTTACGATTGTTGGTATGGAAAGACCGGGATCGAATGTATATTCGAAAACCATTCCGACCAACAAATATGAATATATAGAAAAGATCAGACGACGATCGAGATGGAGCATGTGATCCATGCGGAAGGACCACTTACAATTTCTGATTCGCGCCAGAGATATACTGGGGTTCTGTCGTGGTTGGAATCTGTGGATTTCAAGGACTACTCGCTACTGATTGATGGGGTGATTCCTATATTGGATGCAGTAGGAGAGTACCTTCGGTTCATCCTGTTTCTAGATGACTTGTATGGACGGATGTCTGACAGAGTAGTCCTTAAGAGTCACGTAGGTTGACTTTTACAAACGTATCTCTGTTAGTGGCGGAGAGGGGCACCTCTCTAGCTTAACGACCAGAATATTTTTTTGGATGTCAATTAGTGATTAGGCGGATCTGACGATGTGGCATTCAAAGTGTACGATGATCATATGGGTTCTGACCTCAAGCCTCATCAACCAGGAAATGACAAAAATCTGGCAGGCAACATGGCTATGTGGGTCGCTCCCATTAGGGTGTATAATCACCTATCTAGAGAAATTCCTTTTGTTTCTTTCTTTATCGATTCTGCCAATTCAGGAACGGTGGTTTGAGTCCAACCGTTGGTGATATACATTCGATACACTCAAGCGAAATGAGTGGTCGGTCTTGTGTGGGCCGGGTTGCAAGACGTTCTTGTTGAACCCGGTGTATTCGCCTCTAGAGATACACGGTCGGTAGGTGGTCCCATACCTTGTCAAGGTCGGAATTCAATCTCCAATAAGTGCCCGCGGTTTTGATTGTATACTATATATGTGGAGCGTGAGATGCAAGCGTTCCACTAGATTGCTATTTACTTGTATTTAGACATTATTATAATATCAGAAAAGATATTGGTTTCAAAACTGTTTTGGGTTATCGTAAGGTAAAAACCGTCTGTATTTATGTGCGGATTTGGTCTTACGATTATCCTTTTCTTTCGAAAGGATTTTAACTTTAAAATCAAGTTGTGTGATACCTTAAATGCTGTGCGAGTTTTTCTCACTCTGGTCCATCAGACTGACCCGGTGTTTTGTAAATGCTTGGGTTAGCCCGGGGTGTACAGGTTCAGGTTATCAGGTACTGAGAAGTCCAGAGACGAGCTGGAGATGTTCAAATATATGAATCTAGTATTTAATCCGCTGTGTATATGAGGACAGATTATCAAAACTATCCAGATGTGTGTTGTACTCTGATATTGTAAGTATTTTCAAAAGCTCTCAATAAAGATTTATTTCTGAATTATATTTTATTCCGCTGCGATGTGAGACTCTGTGTTGCGTTTGTTCTTCTTCTTCTTCTATTCTAACTTTCTTTCTCTCTTATCTCACCCTCTAATTTCTTTCTAATAACTATCCCGTGTTTTCGGTGCTTGGAGGATCGGCATGAGTTACGGTAAGGGTATTTATGTCGATTTTCGGGGCCGAAATCCCCGGGTCGTTACAAAAAAGATCATATTTTCAATGTAATGTTAGAATGGACAAAAGATTCATGTTTTATTATGGAATCATGTTTTACATTAAAAACACATTTTTGTGTAATATGAGAATTATAAAAAAAAGAAGTATTTTTTTATTTGCCTTTTTATATGCAAATAAAAACCATAGAAAAGGAAGTACATTTTTATTTGCAAATAAAAAGAAACATGAATATATGAAAATATAAAGTACATTTTATTTGCAGTTTAGTTGTAAATAAAAACTTGATTATAAAAAGTTGATATTTTTATTTATATTTTAGATTTAAATAAAAACATGAATTGAAAAGGATATTTTAATTTACATTTTAGATGTAAATAAAAACATGAATATGGAAGGTACATTTTTATTTGCATTATAGATGTGAATAAAAATATGAATATAAAAAGTGTATTTTAATTTACATTTTAGATCTAAATAAAAACATAGAAATAAAAAGTATATCTTTATTTACATTTTAGATGTAAGTAAAAACATATAAATAAAAGTGACATTTTAATTTACATTTTAGATGTAAATAAAAGGATAGGTTTAAAAGAAGCATTTTTATTGTCATTTTAGAGACGATAAAAAGAGTAGATTTAAAGCGACATTTCTATTGACATTTTATATTGAATAGAAAGTATGAAATTAAAAGAAGCATTATTTACTGTCATTTTAGAGGGAATTAAAAGAATAGTTTTAATAGTTGCATTTGTAATGTTACTTATATGTAATAAGAAGAATAGAAATATACGTCTGTGATGTTGAAATGTGTGATGTGTTAAATATTATGTTTAGTATATTCAAGTTTGAATATTACACTTCCATTTACAAGTTACTCGACTTGTTTATGTGATTGGGACGATAATTTTTACACATCGCCCAAGTGCAAAAATAATTTATTATTTGTTTGATGGATGAAACCCCACACGGGTATTGGGATGAAATTTGACACACACTAATCCCAATATTTAGTTGTATGTCAATCGATAGATTGACAGTCTATGATGAGCGTTATTTATTTACTTTAATGCTCACATAGTTATAAATTCCACTTTGGTCGTCATTTGGATGTTTGATAATTATTTATCATGATTGTTGATTACATACAATATATGGTTGTTGATTGAGTCACATTCTAATAAAGAATATTCTAGAAAAAGAATATTCTAGAAAATGTCTTAGAAAAGGAATATTTTAGAAAAAAAGGAATTTTTTTTTTATTGAAATGTACTAGTTATTAACTAGGATAAATCATTAAATTAAGATTTAGTGAAGTTTTCCAATTAGTGAATATTTAATTGAAATTAAATTAAATAAATTGGATTTTGGGTTTGTCGTGAATGGTGTCTTCAATAACACCTTTCTTAAACCCAATTGAAGGAATAAATCTTTTAATTAAGATTATTAGAGTTTCAAATTATATTTAATAATTGGAATAAAATGATTTGTGAATTGAGTTTATCGTAAACAATGTTTTTAAATGACATCTTTTCTTTAACTCAATTAACAGTGAGAATATAATTTGGAGTTTTGATCGTCGCTAATCTATGAATCAGAAAAGCGCGACATTTAAATTAAATTCTGCAAGCATACAGGTGTGTAGCATACAAGTCGAACACAGGCAGGTGTAATTAAAAATTATTATTTATTTATTCTTGGGCGAGTTAGGCAGAATTTGGAGTTGTTTTTGATGTTGTTGAAATTACTCTGAATCTGAACCTGAATCTAATCAGTATCAAATTCAACAATTGAAAAGAAAAGAAACAATTACTAGAAAAAAAATAACAACTAGAACAACAACAGAGAATTAAAAAGCAGAATTGCCGTTGAATCTAATCGAACGGACAATAGCTAACAAGCAGTAATAAAAGAAAATAACAATGTGTTCTACCAAAACTAATTGGATAGATACACAAATTGTTATGAAAGAAAAAGACAGTTAATTAAAATGCATAAAAACTTTGTTATTCATCAATGAGACTACAGAATACAGAATAGAAAAAAGAATGAATTTTTATAATGGGACATCATCTGTATTTATAGAGATGTAGACCATACCCTAATAATATCTATGACTAAATGGGCCTCTTTTCCCAAGAAGTAATATCATATCTCTTGCCTTCCTTGACTAGGCTTGTTTGGAAATAATTCTTTTAAGAATATCTGAGCATATCTTGGTGAATATCTTCCAAATCCTCCGTATAGCTAATTGATTGGTAATCAGATTGCATGTGATTAATTATTCCAAACAAGGATGCTCATTAGACTCCAAAGGCAACAAAGGATAAAATCTTCAAAATTGATCTTTTCTTGGCAATAATTCAATCAGAAATTCTTCTAATTGGAAATTGAAAAATGAATGTTCTGAATTGATTTCGATGACTATTCCTTATTAGTGAATATCATACATACACATGAATATGTATATATAATATAACACTAATCCATATATCCTTCATAGCAAAGGGGCAGTCTGAATGTTCCGTTCTTTGGCAAAAAGTGAGCTTGACGGGGATCGAACTCAGGTCTCTCAGTACGACTCTCAATGAATTTACCAGTGAACTACAACTTCTTTTGGGATTGAGAAAGTGTTGACTTAAGGAAGTAGCTTTTTCTTTGTAGTTGGCCTTTAATTTGAAATGAAAGAGGCATCACTTGACAATCTGTAAATACACATAAAAATGCCCAAAGTATCATTTATTTATTTACAAAAGATAAATTATAAGAGCATAAAATAAACACATTTTTATGTTAATCAAATACCCCCACACTTATCTTTTACTCGTCCTCGAGTAAAACAAGAAATTAAAAAAACTAACTAGATAGGTCACACTTTTGTAGGAAACACGATTGAATTGAGCGTATGCAACAAGCCGTTAAACCTCTAGGTGTCCCTAGTAGGACGAGTGGTGTCTCGTGAGGGTTTTCAGCGGATACAACCCACAAAATCCATAGCGTCTTAAGTACGCGGATTAATCAAACAATATATTTAAGGTCTTTCACATTCCCAAGGATTTCACTCAAATTCAATAAAAACTTTTTAGTCCCAAATTGTCTATCCCATAATTAGTGCAAAAATGAACAAAATTTTCCAAGCTGAATCGTAATTCCTTGATAACACTGTAATTGTCTTGAAGGTTAAGAGCGTGGTGTCAACCAAAGTTCTATACATCGACAATGTGCACCCAATCTTTTATTCATTTTTTTTCTTTCTTTTTTTTGAAATTTTTTGCACCAGTGTAACTGTAATGTATTGGATGTGAGTTATGCATAGATGAAGGAAATTTTTTTTGTAAGTTCTAAAAATATTATAGATTAGAGGGCAAGTGTATTAATTGAATTTCAAGCTACAAAAGTTAAAGTAACACTAAGGCACATATAGACATTTTTGGTTCCTTTCATCTCCTCAACTACAATCCTCGCTTCTTAGTACGGTATGATGGATGTGGATGGAGTGGAAATGAATTCTTTATCGTCAAGAATGATGAATGACTATTTTATTTTGAGAGACTCTCTTTTTTTTTCCTTTTTTTTCACATTTTTCACAACTTCATGATGAATGATGAGTGGAGATGAAATGGAATGATACCGTATATTTTTTTATTCGATTCCTCCTCTACTAAGCGAATCTTAACCAACACTTCTTGAAAGGAAAGTTTTTGTGCCTCAGTTACTCTACTTCTATAACTCTAATTCAACACACAAATCTGGATTGATGTTATATGAAAAGCTGAAAGGGGAGATAATCAAAGTTTCATAAGACAGATAACCTATATAAAATAAGATGTGGTATATGGTTATCCTACCTGTAATGACCCGCATTTTTAGAGATGGAATAATTAATTAATTTAATTATTTAATATCGTTATAGCGTTATCGAGAACCATAATTAAATAATATTGAATATTTAATTAATATTTAAAATGAATAATAAATTATAATATCGAAATAGTCAGAAATAGTAAAATTCACAATAGTGTGTGAATTGAATAGTATACGAGATTGGGTTGGGTTTAGATTCGAAATATATTAACGAATATATTGAATCGACGATAGTTGAACGTATAGTTTATAATATATTTATAAACGAGCTCGAAATGGCGCTGTAGTTCGCTATTTGGCGATTTGAACTTCAACTGAATATACAGGATCCGTTTTAAGTCAGATTTCTGTGAAATAAGAACCGTCAGGACCGATTTGATAATAGTTTTCTAATGGAAGAGGAAGATCGGGATTTCGTCGTGTAGAATTTGAGATATGTCCAAATCAAATTTCAGAAAAGTCGCTATAGAATCGTTTATCGACCGTAACGGTTTATTCGAAATAACTAGAGATCGGGTTTGAATTTAGACAAGGTTCTTTTGGGAAATAGTGATAATTTAATTTTTAGAATTTTACTGTAATTTTTAATTAATTAAATAAGCAACTTTTTATTTGGAGTATTTGGCACCCTGTATAGACATTTCGGGATTTCACAATATGAGTCCATCTACCGGTATTATTATATTTTTGAGATCGTGGGGCATCGCTGATTTTAACGGTATGTTTATTTCTGTCTCTAGCAGTTCGTAAACAAACGAAATTTCATGAAATGAAGTACCCTTAATATCTAAAATATCCATCCCTTAACTAAATTTTCTTTGATCAAATAGGAGAGCCACATCACACAATTTTATTCATGAATCCATGTAACAAAGGCTGCACATCCATTTCAATCGGCTATGACATAGTAAAGACAACCAGAAGGAAAAATCAACGTAAGTAATATTGTATATTAAATAAACAAAATATCTAGATATTTTGTAACTCTATAAATACCCCTCACCACCCTTAAGACCTAAAAATCATTCTCCCATTTCTGTAGAAAATAAACGAGCCGCCATCCCTCCCTTATTTCAAACGAGAAACACAGATCTTCTTAAATCAAAATATTTTCTAATAAATTCCAAAATATACAAAGCCTAGTTCTTGGGAATCAAAATGAGTAGATCTTCACGTTCATGTTCATTGGGGAGTGCTGTTAACGGGTGGAAGTGGAAGTAACGGGATGTGAAGGAGTTCTTCTTTGGCAACACCACTGTTTCAAGCTGGGGTCGGCTCACGTCCGAACTGTGGAACGCTAGAAGGGGGGCTAGTGAAGTCCGAATACTGTCTCAAAGTGGGTGCAGTGGAGACAAATAATCCAGGCGTTTGGGGGTAGTTGAGGCAGATGATGCGGTGTATAAGAAGGTAGCGGCTTCAAGTCCTGTAGTGGTTTGTTGTTTCGGAAGTTGAATTACGAGGAGGAAGAAGTAGAAGGTGATGCTGTTCAAATGGGAGCGTTTGTTGATAGCAAATGATGAGAGGAAGGAGATTGAAACTTGAAGGTGGATGCGGTAGTACTGTACGGGATGGATGGGGTACGTTTCAGTTAACGTTGTGTGGGGTTTAGTAGTGTTTGAAACTTAACCGTACAAATATTTAAAAAGAAAAGGAGCAGGCAGCGTTTCAGAAAATTGGGGAAGAAGCATGGGAACAAATGGGTACACTGAGTCTGGCGTTACTCAGCGCCATGGACGGGCACACATAAGCGTGACGGCCGGTGGTCCTGGATGACCCTTCAGGGATCGAAAATCTTAGCAGCGGTGGGGTTATTATGAGTGACGAAGGTGTAGAAGTTTCAAAGGGGACTTGTTGTTTTAACGTGTACGGATGGGTATGTTTGGGAACGCAGCACTATTGAGTGGAGGAAATAAAGTACTGTGTGAAGTTGGGCTTGTTGAAGCTGTTGTATACTTGTATAAAATAGGAGTCACGGCGTTTATATTTTTATCTAGAGTGGAACCAAGAAGAAAGGAATCAGGCGTGCTTTTTCTTGTGGATATTAACCAGTGGACAGTTTAAACGAAAATCATATGGGGTTCATATGAAAACATGCGCAGCAGTAGCCAGTAAATTAGAGGAGCGGTTACAAGCGGTTTATACTGGAAGGAGGTGGTATTGCGTCGGCAAAAAAGGGGAGATTTGGGCCAGGAGTGAAAGGAGGAAGCCCAATAGCAAAAGAAAGGGTAAATAGGTCTTAAATTTTGGAATCGTACCAAAACATGATCCAACATGATCGTATGGACTGGAGCGACATCTTGGAACTAGTTGGACTGATTGGAGCTCATAACAATTTATAGCGAAATAAATTGTCCAACTGAGTCAAATAACGCAAACCGATTATTTAACGGTTATCGCGCCAAAGTGAGTAAATCTCACTAACTCTGAACAGTTTATATTTTCATGTTATATTTTTAGAACTGTTAAATATGGACTGATTGATTTTGTGTTGACTGTTTGATTGAACTGCTAGTCAGTTAGTTAAATTTCTATATTGATTCTGTTTAACAGAATATATCATATGGAACTGAAAGTGATGTTATCTATACTGTCTAACATCTATGATGCAGGGAAACAGGTTGGAGGAATCCGACTGGATTCCTCAACAGTTATTTTATTGTTTTTCATATATTTTGATATATGATGTGAATTATAACCTGTTGTTGATTGTGTGTGTATGGACGATATTGAACATCGTGATTTGATATGATTGAATACCATGACATACCGGAATGTAGATAAAGGAGATTTTTCAAAGTGATATTTATAAAGTGGAATATTTATAAATAAGAAATATTTATAAATTGGGATATTTATAAAGAGGAGATATTTGAAAAGGAAATAAATTCAAAACATTTCTTTTTGAATGGAAAGGCCTGTGTGGCGAGTTTGGGGATTTTCCCGATGCTCCCGATACAAAGGAGGTTATGGCGAATTTTCCCGGGAATTTAAGGAGTTAGAATATTTCAAGAATAAATTTGAAAAGGAAATATTTGTAAACCATTTACAAATAGAATTGGAAAGGAAACATTATAAAAAGGGAAATCATTTTTAAAGGGTAGAACCGTTATTTAAAAGTAAATCTTTTCCAATGAATAAAACGTTGTTAAAAAGGAAATCTTTATAAAGTGAATAAAGTAAATCGAATATAGACATTCGAAGAAGTTAATCGAATATGGTATTCGAAGTTACAGAAATCGAATATGGTATTCGAAGTTAGTTAATCGAATATAGACATTCGAAAGGAGAAATCGAATATGGTATTCGAAGTTAGTTAATCGAATATAGACATTCGAAAGGAGAAATCGAATATGGTATTCGAAGTTAGTTAATCGAATATAGACATTCGAAAGGAGAAATCGAATATGGTATTCGAAGTTAGTTAATCGAATATGTTATTCGAAAGGGGTTAGTCAAGTCGAGTTAGTCAAATAGAGTTAACCAATAGAGTTAATCAGTTAGAGTTAACCAGTTAGAGTTAATCAGATAGAGTTAACCAGTTGGAGTTAATTAATTAGAGTTAATCGATCAGAGTTAAAACGAACTAGAGTTAATCAAATATAATTATTTGAGACAGAGTTAGTCAAACATAGTATTCAGGGTAAGTTGCCATCTTGTACGACTGCTAGCGTAATTCGCAGGGCTGCAAATAGCCTAAGGCGGTCGGATGTTTCCTGAGGGAATCAGGCATAACCATTGTGATCGCTGCGATCTAGAGTCAAGCGAATGGAGTTAAATAGAGTTAGTCGAATATAGTTTATTCGAATAGAGTTGAATAGAGTTAATCGAATAGTAGTTATTCGAATAGAGTTAAATGGAGTTAAATCGAATATTAGTTATTCGATAGGAGTAAATCAAGTTGAGTTAAATAAACCAAGTTAGTCGAGCCTAGTTAATTGAATCGAATTGGTCGAACCAAGTAAGTTAAGTTAGTCAAGTTAAGTTCGTCGAGTTAAATAAATCGATGTTAGTTTCATCGAAAGGAGTTATCGATGTTAGTTTCATCGAAAGGAGTTATCGATGTTAGTTTCATCGAAAGGAGTTATCGATGTTAGTTTCATCGAAAGGAATTATCGATGTTAGTTTCATCGAAGGGAGTTATCGATTATAGTTTAATCGAAGTGAGGTTTTTCAAAGATGAGATATTTGAAAAGGAAAAGTTATCGAATATTAGTTGATCGAAGTGAGAGTTATCGAATATTAGTTATTCGAAGAGAGATTTTCGAATATCGTTTATTCGAGAAGGAGTTAATCGAATATAGGTTATTCGAAGAAGAGTTAATCAAATAGAGATTTCTCGAAGAGAGTTAATCGGCAAATTCGATTATATCGAATTCGGGAAAGTACTTATACTTTCCAGTGTTTAAATAGAGATTTATTTATAAATAAATAAGTGTTAGGTTAATTATTCACTAATAAGAATAGAGGTTATAATTTTATGTTAGATAATTCGAAAGTAGGGATTATAACGTTATCGTTATAACCAATGTTTTAAATATAGAAGTGGATTAGTAAAATTGGATCCGAGAAAGGCGTAAAGAAGTTGTTAAAGATTAAAAGATAAACTTTGACCATTTCGAAGTTATAACGTTGTTCAGTTAAGGTCTGAGAGGTAATTATACCCCAACTTGAGTGACTTCCTTCTTAACTAAGAAATGGTAATGTTTGATCGTAAAGGAGTTTTGGAAATGTTTTCCAAACGAGAATCAGAAATGTTTTCTGATAAAAGAAAATAAGAATTTAGAATATAGGGAAATAGGAGATAAGTAAATAAATGAACTAAAGGGATTTATGTTAAATGATGTTTGTTCGATATAATTTCCATTTGGAAATAATATCGTTGTTTGCACACTTGTTTTTCTTTGATAGTTAACTCACCGACTATCGAAGTTTTGACCATTTTAACGTTGTTAATATGGAGAGACCGGTTGGATTATTATCCAAAGAACCACTCTGTATTGGCATAAGCGTCGCGAATCATATATGCCAAAGATAATTGAAGACGGAGTAAAATGCAAGGGCTATCCTGTTTACAGAATAGTGCCTTCGGTTTGTCCAGTCCCAGGACAACTTGTATGGACGAAGGTCTGACGGAGTATATCCAATGGATCGCGTAAATTGACCTGTTCAAACGTATTCACGTTTGGTGGCGGAGGAATTCGTTTCTCTTAGCTGTATACCCGTGTTATTTTTGGATAAGTCAATTTGTGATTTGGCGGGTATGACGATGTGACATTTCTAAGTGAATGAAGATGGATGTCTAACATAGTATTTCCAGACGATCACGTACATTGATTTCTTCAACTATACCAAGAGTGGAAGCGGAGAAGGAAACTTCTTTTAGCTGACACGTAATGTATGGTTGTATACATCAATTAGTGATTTTCGATGGATTTGACAATGTAGCATTCGAAGTGAATCTGATGTAATGATAAAGCGTAGCTTCTAGCCTCATCAACCGGTAAATGACAGAAATCGGGCAGGCAGCATGGCTAAGTCGGTCGCACCAAAGTAGGGTGTATAATCACCTATCTAGAGAATATTCGTTTGTTTCTTAAATCTATCAATGCTGTCCCATATATATACGGGAACGGTTGCTGATCCCAACCGTTGGTGATATACATTCGATACATTCAAGCGAAATGAGTGGTCGGTCATGTGTGGCTGAGTTGCAAGATGTTCTTGTTGAACTCCAGTGTATCGTTCCTAGAGTACACTGATCGGAAAGTGATTCCATACCTTGTCATAGTTGGAAATCCATTATCCAGTACGTGCTTGCGATTTTGGTTGTATACTATATATGTAGAACGTGAGATGAAAGCGTTTCTGCTAGTTGATATCTATTTGTACATAGACATTATATTAATATCAAAAGGTTTTTGATATAAAGATATTTTGGATTCTCATAAGGGAAAAACCCGTTCCGTTATGCGGCGTGGTCTTATGAGATATCGTTTACTTGTTCATATACCTGTTTAAACTGTTTTACTCATACCAGTCCCATGACTGACCCGGAGTTTATTTGTTTTGTTTTCCCTAAACTCTTGGGTGCCTAATTTTGTACGGGCAGTCAAGTAGTCAGGAATTTACAGATATACTAGAAGAGCGTGGAGCAGGAGGCTTCAAGATCATATAGCTATAGTTATTTCCGCTGTGTTGTAAGTGCTATTGTATACATAACTGTTATATTTCAAAGTTATGTTATCTATTATATGTTATTCGTTCCGCTGTGAGGTTCGTGTTACTCTGATGTTGTGTTCTTCTTCTTCTTCTATTCTAAGTTTCTATCTTATCTTTCCTCACCTTCTAATTTCTTTCATTAACTACCGGGATTTTTCGATGTTTTGGTTATCGACGTCGAGCTTACGTCGATAACCAAAGCCGCTCAAAATCCGGGTCGTTACACTACCTTAAAACAAGTGCGGAGTGGGTAGTGTAATATTGGTATAAAAAGTGACGTTCTTAACCTTTGAAAATAAATCAGTGAAAAGGTTCTATAGTATACTGATATAAGAAAAACTTGTCGAAACATGATGTAATTGACTAAAACTTGGGTTTGAATAATGTAGTGTACCGAAGAAGAATGCTACAATGAGTCGTTTCTCCTTAAGTGGGACAAGTGGAATTTAGAACTTACCAGTTTGAAATTTTGAGTGGAAAAGTAATATGCATGAAAATGAACTCAGAAATTCCAACAAATGTAGGTGCAAAATTATTTTTTTTGATTTTTTTTTTTTTGATTTTTTTTACTTGCACATTCTAACATATATAACAAGGGTTGACATGCTTACTCCATAACACGACTAACGTCTGCACAGTCTCAAGCTAGCATCTTAAAAAGACACATTACAACTCAATGAATAAATAATGTTCATTCCCATCACCCAAAAATTCAACTTATCAATTAAGGATCAAGGTGTTATTTATGAATTTTAAGTTAATCCTTGTTCACTGAATGACCTAGTTCATAAAGTTTGATTACTGATGTAATATAAATCCCCCCACACTAAATTGAGACAGTGTCCCAACTGTCTAAGGTATTGCAAATAAAAAATAGCAGAAAACAAAAAATGAAAAAAAAATGAAAAAGAAAAAGAACGTGTACCACCTGATTTCACGGTGGATGATCAGGCTCATGAAGATTGATAAGATCATCTTCATCATATTGCTCAAATTCTAGAAATGGTTTCAGTCGTTGACCATTTACTTTGAAGACTTTTCCATCCTTAGGATTTTCAATTTCAACCACTCCATGAGGATATATTGTTTTCATAACATAAGGTCCAGTCCATCGAGATCTGAGTTTTCCTGGAAACAAGTGAAGTCTAGAGTCGTATAAAAGAAATTTTTGACCTACATTGAATTCCTTACGAAGTATGTTTTTGTCGTGTTGGGCTTTGGTTCTTTCTTTGTAGATTTTCACATTTTCATATGCCTCATTTCTTAATTCCTCTAATTCAGAAATTTGTAACTTCCTATGTGAGCCTGCTTTTTCTAAGTCAAAATTCAAAAATTTAATGGCCCAAAAAGCACGATGCTCCAATTCAAGAGGTAAGTGGCAGGCTTTTCCAAAGACTAATCGATATGGTGACATCCCTAGATTGGTCTTATAAGCAGTGCGAAAAGCCCAAAGTGCATCAATCAGTTTTAAGGACCAATCTTTTCTATTGGAATTCACAGTTTTCTCAAGAATTTGTTTGATTTGTCTATTGGAAACTTCTACTTGTCCACTAGTTTATGGATGGTAAGGGGTTGACAGCTTGTGTGTGATTGAATATTTCTTGAGCAAGGATTCAGAAGCACGATTACAGAAGTGAGTGCCATTTTCGCTAATGATAGCTCGAGGTGTGCCAAAGCGTGAAAAGATGTTTTCTTTGAGGAATTTGATAACGACCTTGTTATCATTGGTTTTGGTCGGGATGGCTTCAACCCATTTTGAAACATAGTCTACCGCAAGCAAGATGTAAAGATTCCCAAATGAGTTAGGGAATGGTCCCATGAAATCGATGCCCCAAACATCGAATAGCTCAATCACTAGAATGGGGTTGAGAGGCATCATGTTTCGCTTAGTAATTCGACCCGTTCATTGACATCGATCACATTTAGCGCAAAAATCGAAAGCATCACGAAAGAGTGTGGGCTAGTAAAAACCGCTTTGCAATACTTTTGTAGCAGTTTTTCTTGCTCCAAAATGACCGCCACAAGCATGGTCATGTGAGAAAGAGAGAATACTTTGGTGTTCATGATCGGGCACACACCTTCGAATGATTTGGTCTGGACAGTATTTGAAAAGATATGGGTCGTCCCAATAGAAGTTTTGAACTTTCGAGAGAAGTTTTTGTTTATCTTGTTTCGACCATTCAGCGGGTGTTTGCTGTGTGACAAGACAATTCACAATGTCAGCGTACCAAGGGGTGTTAGAGATCGAAAGGATTTGCTCGTCAGGAAATTAGTCATCGATTTGGGTGTTGTCAACATTTTCGTGCACAATTCGAGAGAGGTGGTCTGCTACAACATTTTCAAAACCCTTTTTATCTCGTATTTCTATATCGAATTCTTGAAGAAGAAGGATCCAACGAATCAAGTGGGCCTTAGCATCCTTCTTAGAAAGCAAATATCATAGGGCAGCATGGTCAGTGTAAACTATGACTTTGGATCCTATGAGATATGGTCAGAATTTCTCAAGAGCGAAAACAACTGCCAAAAATTCCTTTTCAGTAGTTGAGTAATTCAATTGGGCCTCATTTAAAGTTTTGCTAGCGTAATAAATGACTCGAAGGAGTTTATGGATACGCTGACCCAAGATGGCTCCAATAGCAAAATCAGAAGCGTTGCACATAAGTTCGAATGCTTGAGTCCAATCAGGAGGTTGAATGATGGGAGTTGTGGTCAAGATTGACTTAAGAGTTTCAAAAGATGTTTTGCAATCATTGGAAAATTCAAACTTAACGTCTTTGGCAAGTAAATTCGAGAGAGGTTTTGAAATTTTCGAGAAGTCCTTAATGAATCTTCTATAGAATCCCGCATGACCAAGAAATGAACGAACATCTTTGACAGACTTAGGAGGAGGTAAATTAGCAATCAAATCAATTTTGGATTTATCGACTTCAAGGCCATCTTTTGAGACAACATGACCTAGAACATCCCCCTTTTCACCATAAAGTGACATTTTTCCCAATTAAGCACGAGTGATTTCTCCTTACAACGTTTTAGGACGAGTTCTGAGTGAGAAAATGAGAAAAAGATGATCCGTAGATTGAAAAATCATCCATAAATATTTCCAAGAATTCTTCCACCATATCAGAAAAAATACTCATCATACATCTTTGGAAAGTCGCGGAGGCATTACAAAGACCAAAAGGCATACGACGATAAGCAAAAGTTCCAAAGGGACAAGTAAAGGTGGTCTTATGTTGATCCTCTAAAGCAACAGGAATCTGGTTATAACCAGAGTATATCCATCGAGAAAACAATAGTACTCATGACCCGCTAAGCGTTCGAGCATTTGATCAATAAAAGGCAAGGGGAAATGGTCTTTTCGTGTTGCGGAGTTGAGCTTTCGATAGTCAATACACACACCATATTGTTTTGATTTTTGTTGGGACGAGCTCATTACTTTCATTTTTGATCACTGTGACACCTGACTTCTTTGGTACAACTTGTACCGGACTCACCCATGTACTATCAGAGCTGGGATAAATGATGTTATTGTCTAAACATTTGATTATCTCTTCCTTGACCACTTCTCTCATGTTTGGGTTTAATCGCCTTTGAGCCTCACGGGTGGGTTTAGCCTCATTAACTAAATGTATGCGATGTTCCACAATTGATGGGATAATTCCTTTTATATCGCTAATATACCACCCCAAGGCGTCTTTATTTTCCCGCAAGATTTCCAAAAGTTTTTCTTCTTAGTCCTCGGTAAGATCGGAGGCCAAGATTACTGGAAAAGTTTCTGATGAGTCTAAGTATGCGTACTTAAGGTCATGTGGCAAGGGTTTGAGGTCTAACTTAGGATGTTCTGGTGTGTTAATATTGGTCAACATTCCTTGGTTAGATTCAGATGACGAAGGATTGGAGTCAAGAAATTCATTCAGCTCAGAAATGTATTCAAGTTCATCGAAATCGGAGTCGAAATGGTCAAGATACATTTTCAAGGCTTCAAAAGTGTCATTAGAGGTTTCATCAACTGTGTTTTGAATCATGTCGATTTCATCGGTCTCAAAATCCCCAGGTTGTTTGTTGAGATTAAAGATGTTTAGTTTAATGGTTAGGTGCCCGAAGGAAAGTCGAAGCTGACCATTCCTACAATTAATGACAGCATTGGAGGTTGCTAAGAAAGGGCGTCCTAAGACTAATGGTATTTGAACTTTGGGATTTGAGACGGGCTCTGTTTCTAGAATTATAAAATCGACAGGGAAGTAGAACTGTTCGATCTGTATCAAGACGTCCTCGATAATTCCCAATGGCTTTTTGACAGATCGATCGGCTAACTGAAGAGTGATGTTTGTTGGTTTATTTTCCCCTAGTCCAAGTTGACGATAAACAGTATAAGGAAGAAGATTGACACTGGCACCAAGGTCTAGTAGGGCACAAGAGATGTGAGTGTTTCCTATTTTGCAATCAATCGTAGGGCAGCCAGGGTCTTTGTACTTGACTGGGGCAAGATTTGAAAGAACAGAGCTTGTAATCGCAGTTAAAAAGGCAGTTTTTGGAACATTAGTCGCACGTTTTTGTATGCACAATTCCTTAAGACATTTAGAATATTGAGGAATTTGTTCAATGGTGTCTAAAAGAGGAATGTTCACACGGACTTGTTTGAAAATTTCCAAAATTTTATCGAAATTTGCCGCTTTCTTCTTATTATTAAGTCTATGGGGAAATGGAGCTATTGGTTTTTCGACTCTGTGATCAGTTTCATCATTCGAAGATGAAGGTTTATCCAAGGAAATAGAAGGTGGTAAGGTCGTAGAAGATGGTATGTTGGTATTGCTAACATTAATTTTCGAAGGTGGGTCGGGTTTGCCGACACTGGAAGAAGAATTGTTGGGATTGCCATCATTTAAGGGAACTTGAGGTTTAGAAGAATTGGCATTCGAAGCCAACGGGTGATCATCAAGATTTGGCATTGGGGTCGAGTTAGAAGGTTCGCCAGGGTTGCTCACGTTATTATCAATCCTCTTTCCGAATCGAAGGGTTGTAATAGCGTTGACATGATTATGGTTTTAGTCCTCACAAGAATTTACAGCACGAGAGTTATACTTTGGATTCATCTCGGGTTGACTAGGCAATTTTCCTCTCTCATTATTTTTCGCCATTTCCTTTACCATATTCATCATTTGGTCCATTTTAGCGTCTTGCGAGTTTATTTTAGCTTCGTAGAGCTCAACTGTTTTTCTAAATGAACAATTTCTTGTGACGGTTTAGAAGATTGAGAAGATTGGTTCGATGATTGAAAATTGGGGTGCCTATAAGGTTGTTTGGATTGAGGTGCAGCTTGAGAGGTTTGAGAATGGGAGGAAGGAGCTTGGTAATTCGGATTGGGAATAAAGGGTTGCATGTGAGATGGGTTAGCCGAATTATTGGGGTTCGACCACGAAAAGTTTGGGTGGTTCCTCCAACCAGGGTTGTACGTGGATGAGTAAGGATTATTTTGAGCTATAGCATTGGCTTGGTCCTGAGAGTAATAGTGGGGTAACCCTTCTCCGGTTTGAGGAGTTTGATTTTCTAAAGGAATTTGACTTGGGTCCACGACATGCACTCCTCTAGTAGAAGTACGAATGGGAACACGAATCGATTCCCATTGCATGTCCTTTTCAGAATAATCTTCTAAGAACCCCCAAGCTTCATCGGCTGTTTTAGACATAAAGTCTCCTCCATACATTGATTCTAGTTGAGTTCTATACTGATAGTTAAGCCCTTCATATGCAATTTGACACAAGTGATCTTTTAGAATTCCATGATGAGGACAACTATACAGTAGTTGGTTGAATCTCTCAAAATATTTTGAAAAAGTTTCCCCCTCATTTTGACAAAATTGGTTTATCTCAGTTCGAATTTTGAGAGTTTTATGGAAAGGGAAAAACTTTTTCAAGAATATAGTGACAAATTCATCCCAACTTCTTATGGAATGTTTTGGAAGAGAATTTAGCCATCTTTTAGCGCTTTCAAGTAGTGCAAATGGGATTAGCCTTAGCTTGATCGATTCGTTAGATAATTGTTGCATTTTTGTTGTGGACGCATACAATTCAAATTCACTTAGAAATTCATAAGCATTTTCAGACCCAGTAAATTTTGGTACCCTTTGAATAAAAGAGTGTTTTAGTTCAAAATTGTTTCCTTCAACTGGTGGGAACATGATGACAGAGGGTTGGACGGTCCTAGTCGGATAACATCGATCACAAAGAGACAAGGGTCTATCCATTTGGATATTGAGATTTTGAAAATTTTGATTTATTTGATTTTGATCTATCTCGTTTTGAAAGTTTTGGTTTACTCGATTTTGGTCCAACTCGTTTGGAAAGTTTTGGTTTATTCGAGAACCCTTAGGAGAATTTTGTTGGCTAACACTTTTTCACTCATTGTTGTTAGATGCAAGCACAGAAATTAGCTACAATGAAATTTTCTGTTCTTAATGGCTCCTAACCCAAAATTATAAAGTGACATGTTTGATTACTTAGATCAAAAGATTTCTCAGCCAGTTAACGGATAGGAGTTATCGGTGCACCAGGAATCACCCTAGCAATGCAGCCGAAGGTTTAAGTACCTTCAGAGTAACAACCGATATAATATTTACGAATCACCGTAATATTTATAAACAGTTATTTCTTTGCCGTAGTCTAGACACCAAGAAATAATTCGTTCCAAATGAATCAACTATCACAATACAATCAAGCCCTAGATGAGCCCGTGACTCCCTTAAGTCCAACGTCTAACCGTTATTATTAGTCAGATTCTACGATGAAATGCAATTTATGGGCTAAGGAAAGGGTGATGAAATCCCTCACCTTATGTGAATTGGGGTATTGCCCTTAACAGAATGAATAAAAAGTGCACAAATAACAACAATCACACAATTTAATTGCAGAAATTAAAAATTGTACATTCAAGCCGCTGCCCCTGCAGAATTTTTTTACTACAATTGTCTATATTTTTTTTTCTTTTGCAGCAGAGCACCTGTAGAGTTTTAAAAATTTCTCACCTTGATTGGCAGTCCTCCAGTGAAATTGGGTAGCGCTAGCGCGTTCACACCCCACTTGGTGTGCAACCACTCCAACAATTCAACTTCAACTATTTGCAATTGTTTGACTTTTGAATTTCTCCACTTCTGCCTCACATAAAAAGAAAAAAAAGAAATCAAGATCAAGCGAAGGAAGGAAAACTCGCCAAAAACTTGATCGTCGCTATTCTATGAATCAGAAAAGCGCGACATTTAAATTAAATTCTGCAAGCATACAGGTGTGTAGCATACAGGTCGAACACAGGGAGGTGTAATTAAAAATTATTATTTATTTATTCTTGGGCGTTAGGCAGAATTTGGAGTTGTTTTTAATGTTGTTGAAATTACTCTGAATCTGAATCTAATCAGTATCAAATTCAACAATTGAAAAGAAAAGAAAAGAAACAATTACTAGAAAAAAAATAACAACTAGAACAACAACAGAGAATTAAAAAGCAGAATTGCCGTTGAATCTAATCGAACGGACAATAGCTAACAAGCAGTAATAAAAGAAAATAACAATGTGTTCTACCAAAACTAATTGTATAGATACACAAATTGTTATGAAAGAAAAAGACAGTTAATTAAAATGCATAAAAACTTTGTTATTCATCAATGAGACTACAGAAAAGAAAAAAGAATGAATTTTTATAATGGGACATCATCTGTATTTATAGAGATGTAGACCAAACCCTAATAATATCTATGACTAAATGGGCCTCTTTTCCCAAGAAGTAATATCATATCTCTTGCCTTCTTTGACTAGGCTTGTTTGGAAATAATTCTTTTAAGAATATCTGAGCATATCTTGGTGAATATCTTCCAAATCCTCCGTATAGCTAATTGATTGGTAATCAGATTGCATGTGATTAATTATTCCAAACAAGGATGCTCATTAGACTCCAAAGGCAACAAAGGATAAAATCTTCAAAATTGATCTTTTCTTGGGAATAATTCAATCAGAAATTCTTCTAATTGGAAATTGAAAAATGAATGTTCTGAATTGATTTCCATGACTATTCCTTATTAGTGATTATCATGCATACACATGAATATGTATTTATAATATAACACTAATCCATATATCCTTCATAGCAAAAGGGCAGTGTGAATGTTCCGTTCTTTGGAAAAAAGTGAGCTTGACGGGGATCGAACTCAGGTCTCTCATTACAACTCTCTGTGCATTTACCAGTGAACTACAACTTCTTTTGGGATTGAGAAAGTGTTGACATAAGGAAGTAGGTTTTTCTTTGTAGTTGGCCTTTAATTTGAAATGAAAGAGGCATCACTTGACAATCTGTAAATACACATAAAAATGCCTAAAGTATCATTTATTTATTTACAAAAGATAAAGTATAAGAGCATAAAATAAACACATTTTTATGTTAATCAAGTTTATAATTTTTTTATTAAGATTTAAAAATAAAATGTTCCAAAGTAAAGTTTTCTAATTTAATATATTAAATTGGAATCGAGTGGAAATTCGATTTGATAATAACCGAGATAAGCTTCTGTAAAAGAAGACCAATACTACATATGGAATTTAAGAGGCTTTGCCGTTATGCCATTTATATTATTGGTCGGATACAGAAATTTATAACGATTATATATTGAGTTGATTTCTGTGAAAAATCCATATTTAATGGAAGACGATTTTGGGTTTACCGTGAACTATGTTTTAAATGACATTAGTTCTTTAACCCAGTTAAGGATAAAATTTATTTCTTAAATTTAAATAATCATTTAATAATGATTTTGATATTTAAAATCAAATTGGAGTTTTAATAAATCTTTAAAAGAAAGATTTAAGGACAAATTTTAAGAATTTATCTTTGACAGAATATTCTGAATTGGAATGAGGCATTGGATGTGTTTTATACAACACTTGTTTTTTAATTATAAAAATACGCAAGTTATTCGGAAAGACCGAGTTTAACCCATTCCGAATAATTACTACGACAATGAAGAGTCGAAGATGAAGACAGTGGTTGAAGACCGGCGATCTTCACATCGAATGGATGTTTGCTACTGAGACCCATGATGGGAGTAGCTACCTTGAAGGGGCTTCAGTGGTAGCAATCCGGTCGTACTTGTTGATTGTCAGATATGCGAGCACCTCACCTCTGTATTGGACATATGGGGGGCGGAATAAGGCGACTCCGGTTTCGTTCAGACCCAGAACGGACTTGAAAATGGATTGTATGTCTGACGTTGTATTCTTCACATCGTATTCATTTATTTCTGCTAATATATTTCTGTTTGGTAGCGGAGAATTTATTCTCATGCTTAATACCCTTCTCTGAGACGTATGAGCTCAGAGGTTATATATTGGCAGAAATCAATGATAGGGATTGACAATGTGGCATGCTAAGATGCATGGATCAAGGCTTTTTTTGAAAAGCAGAGCCTTGTGGTTGATGATCAAAGCATAGTCTATTTCGGCATAGCTTTGTGTATAGCGGGACTTCGCGAACCTCACACCCCGGTATGAGTCAAAAACGAGATAGGGACCGTAGGGAGTGCACACGTTTCTTTCTAGCTAGAGTGATGTTAGGGACCTACCAACGCTGACATTTTACTTATGTGGATGATGGATTTTGAGGCGCCTCGGATTTATAGGCCGTTAGTGGTCATATGGAGGTCTAAAGGGACCGGGAAGCGTATGTTCAGGCATAACTAATCCACTACCGTTAGGTGTGGACCGACCCTACTGCATCCAAGGATTCGCCAGAGTCCGAATCCTGAGGCATTTGCTAAAGTGTCTCAAATCAGAGAGGACGATCCCTAGCCTCGATTCGTGATGGAAACCCAATTTCCAATACGACCCCATGCGGTTTTGATTGTAGAACTAGTATGGCAACATATTATATGGTAGTTATGCCGTCTAGGATTGATACATTATGATTGAAACGTTTTTATTAAAAACTATACACACAAATATTAAACCCGTTCTATCATATCAAGCATCTTTTTACCATTACAAGGTAAAACCCTATCCTCCGGTTTGCGTTACATTGTGTGATGGGACTTGGGTCTTATAATGGTTTCATTTTTCTAAAAAGCATTGCGTTGTTTAACGATTTACTTAAAGTTTATGCACTGGAAATCCAATGGAGTAAACCCGTTTCGCATTAGCGGCGTGGTCCTGTGATTAGCCTTATTAGTAGATACGTTAAGTTAAGATTTCTCATACCAGTCCCATGACTGACCTGTAGTTTGTTTCACTGGCAAACTCGGGTTCCCATATTTTTCCACATAGGCAGTCGAGTAGCTTGTTTTGCAGATATATATCTCTTGAGCAGGATTCTGGATCGAAGCTTAAAGCTGTGTCCAGAGCATAGAAAGTCTTCCGCTGTGTATTGTATTAATTTATTGTAATAAGTCTTCCGCTGTAATTTATTTACTAACGTACTCTGATATTCTATACTCTGATGTAACATTATTGTAATGTGCATAAAGTCTTCTGTGATCTGTTCTAATGTATTGTATTCCCAAAGTTAACGTATGCGAGTTTTGAACGGTCTTGGTCGATTTTGCGATCGATTAGGTCCGGTCAAAATCCTTGTCGTTACACATATATTCTCCTTGTGTCGTTGGGGGTCACTACTTTGGGCATTAGTAATGTACCTTTCTTACTTTGCTTTAGAGACAGTTTTAAAAGTGATAATAATGATGGCTTTGGATCATAAGCTGTAATTTGGATTTTCCACTACTTTGATGACTAAGTTTTCAGCTTATGTACTATCTCGCCTGTTTTGTGTCAAGTATATGTTATTATTATATTTTATTCCATGCGATGCGAGACATGCTATATGTTCTTTGTTGATTCATTCGCCTTCTTTCTTTTCTTTTGACGATCATACCGTGTTGGTTGGACATCGGTATAGCGCATTTCATTGGAAATGTCGGCTGGTTCGGGGCGGGCCGTCACATGCCCGGACCCGACCGGCATATCCAGCATCCACATGTTGTAGGTCTAATGTGGGAGGTCTAGCCCATTAAGGAACCATAATTGAACATGGTAATAAAATGGACTACTTAGCCTAATTTAATCATAAAGATTGTATGACTATGGATTTAAGTTAGGGATAAGTAAAACTGGATGGATAGTGGGTGGGTTAAGTAAATTAGAGAGGGTGGGTAATATATAGACATATAGGCCCACGAACTTAACCCAATAAGGTTATGTAATTAAAGACACCTAGTGGTATACATAACCAGTGGAAATATAATTAAGTTATGTAATTAAAGACACCATTTAGGGTAGGCATAACTGGTATAGGACTATGTAATTAAAGACACCTAGGGGTATACATAGTCAGTGAAAAACCTAGTGGGGATACAAAACAAGGGGGAGAGATTGTATCATGTTGTATGGGACCCATTTCAATCAGTAACCCGGAGCAGGTATCAAGTGAAGAACTCTGTACTAGGCTACGAAAATATTATAGCAACGAAGATAAAATGCTACAGTAAATAAGAAAAGAAGGATGTGAGTACCACTTTGGTTGCATTTTTAAGACACAGCCAATAAAATCTTTTTTAGGTTTTAAAAATTCTACAATGTGTTCAATTTTTGGTTGCGTTTACCACGACGCAACTAAAACTTTCAGACTTTTAGTTGCATGTTGTGTCACAGCATTTACCGGAACGCTACTAAAAGCTTTGCCGGAGTTTTTTATTTGCTAAGAAAAGCTTTTTCTGGGGTAGTGAACGTTTCTAGTAAAAGTAATAAAAGTAAAACTTTCAAAGTGGCAGCGACTAACTTCTTCTTTATTACAACATCAAAGTAATAGTGGCACACGCTTGAGTATGTACTTTACAATACTCGAAGTACAAACTTAAACTTACAATACACACTAAGTTATGAGTTTCATATTGAGGAACCCTATGTTTATAATGTAGACACATATCGACTTCATGTAGACTCATGCCAACTTAATACATAAAATATTAAATATCATGCTGACTTGATACATAAAATATTATAAAACACACACACACACACACACACACACATATATATATATATATATATATATATATGTATGTGTGTGTGTGTGTGTGTATTAAAGTAGTGATGTGTTGTCCACCCATGCTTATGTGTTTCCAACTCTTGTTTTGTCACACCTATATAATTTCATGGTTTGTTGTGATACACTTTTATCGCCTCAGATTCCCTCAATTATTGATGTTAAATTTTGCATACTTCCAAATATGTTGGTTTGCTAGATTTTCTTTTCAATTAATCTTACTATTATTTTTGTCATCTTTCTTTTGCCGCTTTTCCAAGAAATTATCCTTAAATTGTTAAAAAACTGCATCAGTATCTGCTTCTTTCTCTCCATCGAAAGGATTTTCTTGTGATTCTCCTATAATTTGTTCCCATTAGATGATGATGCTATGGAGGTGTCAAATTTTAAATGATTCCTCATCTTTAAACTTTTTATTAAATCTTTCTTCATTTCTTCTAGGTAACGCTAAATAATTTCTTCTTTTATTATTATGCATTTTTGCATCTGCGGCTTCTTACGGATATGCTCAAAATGATTCGGGAATTCCTTTTGAGTTTTAATAAAAAAAAATCTTGATAATTTTTTCATCTTTTCTTCTTTTCGATTAATAAGTTGTGACACATATTTTTTTCGTAGATTTATCATTTCTCATTAGTTTGTCCTAGAATTCTGTAACTGAACATCTTCGAAGACAAGGAATACCTTGTTGAGTATTGCTTACATTTGGTACCTATTTCTAAATATATGGAATTGAAAATTATATATATATTTTTAGGAGAAAGTTCGGAATATGATATTTGGGAGGATGCATACGATATTTGGGAGGTACAATTCGGTGAAAAATTCTACACAGCCTCCTCGTCCTTCTCCTAGTACTACTGTGAGTGAAAATTATATAAGTTTACTATTTTCTATATTCTAATAGCGTAGATTTGGATTTTTATGTCTAAAGGGATTTGGATTTACACGAAAAACAATACATATAAATCCACCAAATACCTGATGTATTGCGGAAATGGTCAATTTTGTGAATATATTGGGTTTTTATTATGAATGTAGTAAAAGTTAGGATTTTTGGATATTGTACAGCTTTGATAATGTTTAGATTTTCTTTTTGTTAATATGCGTAAAAATATAAATTTAGGTGACGTACATTATATAGGTTTAAGCAACTATTTATTTAGAACAGATAGTTTGCACATATTAAAACATAGGTTATCAATATCTTAAGTTTTTTTAAAATTCATATGTAAAGTAAAGAGGTGCAAAAAGGAACTACACTTGTACTATTTTCATATTGCACCTTTCCCTCTTTTATCACTGAAGTAATCTTTTAAACCTAGGTTAGAAGTTATTTTGAAGTTATTTTTTTTATGTTTGATACTTCCTTGTTATTGATCTAGATGCGAATATACATTACACTTTGTTGATGAAGTTAGGGAAATAAACTTGTAAACCTCAATTTTGGTTAGGATTGACATTTCCCATTTTAGGATGTTTTTTACGCATGCTTAATTCACATTTTATGTATTATTATATATAGCATAAATAACATACTATAAATACATATTAATTATGCTTAATTGGGAAAGGAATTCAAATTTAAATGTCTCCAATTGGAAATTTGTGTGTGTCTGAATACTAATGGCTTTTTAGTATTAATAACACGTAGACATGAGGTCAATCGCGACTTGTAGTAGAAGCTTTCCCAGAACCGGCCAGCATATCCAACATATAAAGGGAATTGGGTTAATGTGAGAGGTCTAGGTGTCATGGGCCATTATAATAAATACATGAAGGCATGAGGTGAAGCCTAACTTGTAGTGGAAGCCTGTCTGGAGCCGCTGGAAAAATTATGCATCTATACGGGGTCAGCTTAATGTGGGATGTCCAGTGTGTGCATGTGAAATAGGCTTGCATCGAGAAAGTATTAAGTGGATGACCTACCTTGTTTGTGTATTGAGTAGTTAGGACTAAGTCTATTCCTAAGGTCCACTCCTCGGTTCTTGACCCATGTCATGGGACCTGCCCTTATTAGGTTTTAAGTGGTTATTGGGTCCACCTTTCTCTGATAATCATGAGGTATTAAATCGTCTTAGACAATTACGAGTGAGGGAGGTTGTTCCTTGGAAGTTGTCCGTTTCTTATTAGGGTATGTGAGAGTTAACTTAGGGTTGGGCTACCAAGTGTTCTGACACTCATGTGAATGGACAATTTATATGGAATTGTCGTTCTAAGGGAAGTGTTAATTGCTTAGGGTTTAACAGTAATAACTGATAGATAGTAATAAGGGACTCCGCCGGGGGAAGGTCATAAATGACGAGAACTCGTCTACCATCCTGAGGTAATAAGTGATTGTTTACTATCTCTCGACTTACATTAAGAGTATATTTAATGATTTTTACGATTAGAAAATGAGGTCTTAAGTGACTAGGGTCCTCTATAGGGTATTAAGCGATTATAGGAGGAGTCCACCCATAAATTAAATATAAATGGCCTTAAGTGACCAAATGGTAGTCCGCCTCAAAGGGCATTAAGTGATCGCAGTAGTCTGCCCTTATAAATGTATATGATTGTGTGTTCGCTTAGACATACCTGACATATTTGTACTGTCAAGAATAAGAAATAGAGATCCCTTAAATTACTGTGATTTTCATTCATCAAAACTTATTGTTCTGACCTCCCTCCTCTTAAGAAAAACGGTGAGTAGGTGAGAACGCTTAGTTGATGGAATCATGAATATTGGAGCTCGACAAAGAAGATTATATAGATTATTATTATCAAGATTGGTAGTAATGTACTCATGAGATATTATTATTTGTGATGTACCATTATATGACATTTGAGACTCGATGTAATCAGAATTATTATGGTTTTATTTAATGGTACATTTATTTGTAGTCATTATATTTTATCACATCCGCGGTGAGATTCAGATTTTGTTTTTGGTTGGCTCTATTTATTTATTCCTTATAGGAACCAACGACTGATTTAGAATGGCTTTTATTTCGATGAGCCTTTTCTGGATCGGGATTCAGGACCATTTCCGGGTGGGTTGTTACATGTAGTATTAGAGCCTAGGTTACCTAATTATGGGGAGATCATACATATAAGAGGCATACTAGTTATTTTGAAAAAGAGTTTTCAACTATTTTACTATATGTAGGTATCTATATTTATTTAAAGTATGTGTACCACTATTAAATAGCATCTGCAGGTCCTTCAATGAAAGGATTGACCTTAATTTCTAGAAATGCCATAGAAACCATATAGTGATTTAGCAACTTCCTTATCGATTTAGAAATCTATTAGCACATAATGACTATAGGAACCACGTAGTGGGAAAAGTAGGAAGGATTGAAACTCCCTATTTAATAGGCATTAAATGCAAATGAATTTGGAGACTTAATTATCATTTATAAGCTAGATAAAGGAGAATAAATAGAAAGAATTTGGAATATATATCCATTAGGATAACCCATAATAAGAAAAATTTTATGACCATTGCATAAGAATGTCTTGGGTTTAAAAGAAAAACAAAAATACAACTTTTGTTAAAGGGTATAAACGTCCGTATAGTAAATACATAAATTTTAAAGAGCACTAAATAGTCAATAAGTGGAAGGATATTGAATACAGCCCACAACAAATTATAGAGTATGCAGGGCGAAAAAAAGCAAAAAGTGAGAGGTCTAGGTTCCAGGGGCTATTATAATTAGTACACTATGATGCCAGGTTAGGCCCAACTTGTGGTAGAAGTCTGCCCAAAACTGCCCGACAAATCTAGCGTATACAAGTGGTAGGCCTAATGTGAGATGTTTAATGTGCATATACACACACACACACACACACACATATATATATATATATATATATATATATATATATGTGTGTGTGTGTGTGTGTGTGTGTATTGTGTGTAGTGCAGTCCTTCCTTGGGAAAGAGATACTATGTGACTGACCCATCTCTTATTTAGTATTAAGTGGTTAGGACAAGCTTCATTCCAAAGGTTCACTCCTTGGTTCAGGACCCAAGTCGTTGGGTCTGCCCTTCGATAATTAAATGGTTGTTGGGTTCGCCTTTCTCTTATAAGGATTAAATGCTCCTAGTAGATGATAATGCCTTCTCCTATAAGGTATTAAATAGATCTAGTAGACGATTGCGTGTGTAGGTTAGTTCAAGTAATGTCTGCTTCTTATCTAGGGGCCAGAGATGGCTGACCTAGGGACGGATCATGTATACATGGCCTAATGAACCACTATCTAAGGGAAGTATTATGTGACTAGGATTTCAACCGTAGGGACAACTACATAGTAACAAGAGGTTTGCCAGGAGGGTTCTTCTTAAAAGAAGCTGTGTTCCTAACCCAAGCCTGGTAGTAAGTAACCGTTACTATTTCTCGACCTACAACAAGAGTTATTAGTTATAACTTAATGTAAGCACGGAGTCTTAAGTGGTTTGAGGACCGCCATTGGTTATTAAGTGGTTGGAGGGATGCCTACCCTAAATAAATTAAGATATGGTATTAAATGACAATAAGGATGCCTATCCTTCAATTTGTGCCTCATATGTTTATTTGTGTTTATTCTTGTTTATGTAGACATATCGTGAAGAATTTATACTGCCAAATATAGAAGATAGTTATTCTTGAAAATTTATGTGATTTTCATTCACTAGAACTTTATGCTTTGACCTCGCTTTTCTTTACATATAAACAGGATAGTACGTGGGAACGCTTGGATCAGTGACACCTTGGAGATGGAGCCTAACGACGGAGGATCCGTAACTATTAGGCATTATTTATGGAAGTATTATTATATTGGGATAATTAATCATAATGTACCTATTATTGCATGAGACTCATTATAACCGACGTTTATAATGGTTTTAATTAAAGGTACATCTATTTTAAGTTATTGTATGTTATCCCTTCTGCTGTGTGAGATTCTGATTTCATTTTAGCATGCTCTGTTATATCTGTTAAATCATTTCCTTATAGGTACCAACGATCTGTTTAGAATGACTCAAAGTTTCAATTGGCTTTGTTGAGTCGGAATTTAGGCCCATTCCGGATGAGTTGTTGTAGCTTTTTAGGCTTTGCATATAGTTCCACCTGACATGTTAATGTTGTTCGTTCTCCACTACAACCAAATCCTTTCTTTCCCTTTCTATTGAATTTAAGTGAAGTATCTCAAAGAAAGCGACTAATCAATTTCTTTATCAATATCCCCACTTTAATTTCATGTTTTTCTACATTGTTCATACACAAGTAATCAATATATGACGGTGCAATATACAAAGTAAAACAAGTAACTAAAAAATTTGAGTGTGACAAAAGAATGTACCAATTGAAGACATGAACCATAATCCAAGTAACCAGTACTTCTAGCCACAACCTCTGGTTTCGAGGATACACCTAGTTCTAGTGCTAAACTGTTCTTTTCATCTCTCACATTTTCAAAATACAAAGTGATAATTTCACTTAACTTTATCAATTTCGGTGTCTTCAATGTTTGAACTCGATCATAGTATCATGCACAATTCTATTTTATTTTAGTTTTCCTTACCATTGTGAAAATGGTTCTATGTTCATTTTTTTCTGCAACTTGACTGCAAAATGTTGTAGTGCAATACATGTTATAGTTTCATCGAGTTGTGAAATTAAACATAAATCAATCTTATATAGTACGATATTTCTAATTACGACAAACAAAAGAATAGCATAATTAAAATATTGTTCATACCCATGTCCTCTTACTTTTTGGAGCCTTTTGACAATTTTTCTTTGATATCTTTCCTTATGATGACTTGATTCTATTTGTGCGATGACGTCCTTTTGTTCTATTTCCTATTAGATCTTGCACATTCGAGCACTCGTCAATTGCATTAGTACATCCTTTGGTAGCTCCAATATTTGTTAGTTTGAGTGGTGCATCGTACCTTTTTGAAAACAAGTCGACTTTATTATTTTATGTCCACTCCATGACGCGATCAAATGATTTTTCATCATCTCAAGCTAAGTTTGCTATTTTTGAAAATTCGTTGCATATCTTTTTATATCATAGTTGTTCGTTACTTGCTTGTGCTTCATTATATTCGATCTGGATCCTTGTATGAGACCTTAAAACATCTTTTTTCCATCGCTTTAAAATATATTTACCTGGTACTGCTGTCATGTTATTTTTAATTTACACGAGAAGTGCATGTCTACAAAGCATACCTCTAGGAAATCAAATTTTGTGAAAACTACAAGTAACTACGCAGTCTCTTTTTCAAATGAAATGGTGAAGCGCATAATTTGTCGTTGATTTTCAAAAACCACATCTTTGTGTATTTCAAACACTATACCCCTGAAACTCTGCCTACTTCCTGCTACATCACAGTACAAGTGTGCACCCATGCTTCGCACACGGGCGTTGCAAAATAAATATAGTTCTATTGATATTTGCATTTACAATTATAAAGAAGTGATAATAATGTAAATTCATTCCGTACAAAGGAAAAAGTCAATGAGACTATATTATGTGTTAAAGAATTATATGGTGAAATTGAAGGACATAATACACATCGGTGGCATATTGTAAATTTGTGTAAATAATAATCTTATATTTTGACTTTTTCTGCAAGACTAGGAACCTATAAATATTATAACTCTGTTGTGTCATCAGTGTAGAAATAATAAGGTTATACATCAAAGTAAATGAATGTCTGCACCATCCTATTACTACCGAAATTTAAAAATAAATATCATTTAGATTTAGCATCTGACAAAATTAGTTGATTGATATGAATTTAGCGGTCTGGTGTTTTTTCCTCTAATAACTTCCATTGAGCTTCCGATGTCTTTTCCTTCCATTGAGCTTCTGATGTCTTTTCCTGTAATAACTTCCATTGAGCTTCTCTTGCATGTGAAATAAAAGTTGTGGCATTGCAGAATTGATGTGATTAAATAACTATGTACAACTGTCACTTAATTTTAAGTTCCAAAAATCATCATGCATTGTTTTATGGCTTTGGCAACAACGTTTTATTTTCCCAGTTAACGTACCTAAAGGGGAAAGAACAACTAACTTATCGCCAGACTGGTTACTTAGATAAGCTACTTATTTAATTGGGAAGTTTAGGTGGAAAGAAAATAATCCTTTTTAAGTACCAAAGTACACAGCAGCCGGCTTTTAAGAAATGTTACAGAAAAGACCAAACTTCCAAGTTTCATGATATTAGCTTAAAACCTTGCATATATCTGCAACGAAGATAAGGATTTTCCGCATAGTTTTCTTCAAATATTTTTATGATTCTCTGCAAACATCAACAGATATTCAAAAAAATAAAAAGTTAATCATAGAAACATACCATTATTATTTAGATTTAGTATCAGAAACCATAACAAAGGAATCCTCGCAAGGAAATAAATAAATCTCATACAAATATTAAATCTCTCTTGAACAAAGCGTACACCAATCATTTATGCCTTTTCACCAAGCTATTTCTGTCAATTTCATTCGAAATAATTCACAAATTATAATGCATCTCCCCACTACTATTTCCTCTTACTCTAGCTTGTCAAGCATTCACATTTGAAACATCCTCGATTTCCAACTTCGTAGGCTTTAACTCTTTCTCCAACTTCTCTTTGATCCTCTCACTTCTCTCGCCAAGGTATCCATCATTAATCTAAACAGTTATTTTTGAATCATCCACAGTTTCCAAATTGGCATCAATCTGTAAATTGCCATTAATACCCAAACTGCCATTAATATTTTCTTCTATTGCTAAATTCCTTTCAGACCCCACCATTATTATCACTCAAATCACTTGTTCCTTGAATCAACATAACATTTTGTTGATTGGTTTCCAAACCGCCAATCCCAGCTGCCTTTTCCTGCATCAGTTTCAACATATTCAAAAACCCATTATTTCTAGATGGCGTCATGCTCTGCGTCAATCCTAAAAGCAGCTGAAAATCAGGCAAGATCGGGCAACACTGTTGTTGATCTTCTGTAACGCTGTGTGTAATTATCATTGCTGTTGGGTAGAACGCATCACTGCTCATTGTTTTTCCAACTATAAATTCATACTCTTCATTCATATCATATCCTCATTTTTTTTTCCTGTAGGGGATAGTAAGAAAATCAGCTAAAGAGTTTGCTACATGTCGCTAATTGGAACAATACCATTGCTGGAACGTGTTTGGAGCCATTCATTACAGGTTATATATTAAGTACAAATAAAACAAAATTAGTAATACAAAAGGTTTCTTCTGAATTTTCTAGCAGGTTATATGGAGTGTTCATTGCAGGTTATATATGAAATGAAGTTCAAATAAAACCAAATTAGTAATACAAATAGTTTGTTTTGAATTTTCCAACAGGTTATATGGAGTGTTCATTGCAGGTTATATATGAAGTACAAATAAAACCAAATTAGTAATACAAATAGTTTCTTTTGAATGTTTACGAAAACACTTTGTTCTAATATATTTTTCTTCTCGGTGGTATCGTTAAAGTATCTAGCAATAGTATAGAAATAAAAAGCCATGTTTTTGCATGTACAATCATTAATTGAAATTTTGTTATATAATGAATTTAGCTTTTAAGATTTGATATAGAAAAACATTAGTTTATTATAGTATGAAAGTTACAAAATGAGAGAATTCGTTTTGAAAATATTGTTATACAGTGTATCAAACTTCTAATATTAAATCTAGAAAACAATAGTTTACTGAACACACGATTTATAAAACAAATTTTTGGCTCATGCTTTAATTGATGTAATCCATTTTATGCTTTGCATTAGATAACCAACTCTCTACATTCGTTAATTTTATATCTTGTTCAGGTATATTGTTGCACAATGTTTAGTTCAGAGCAGATTTCAGTGTGTCCAACCCATTACTCATGCGTAGCATCAAAATGATTTATAGCCTAGATAACATTATATCTACCCAAAAGTAAATCATGAAATACGTACTAACCTGCTCATCATATGAAGTCGGAGGAAAAGTATCATCAACCAAATTATGCAATGACGAATCTTGTTACTATAGTTTTTAAGCCCTACTTCTCCCTGTGCCACATGCAGCGCAGCTAGAAATTAGAACTGCACCATTTAAAATAATGATAAGTAAACTAAGCCTTAAGAGGAAATTTGTCCAAATTTTGGTAGGAAACCAAATTCGACAACATTGATAATTTAATATTTCGATCTTAAGTTCATAAACATCAGAATTCAGTCTTACTAAGTATCCTAAACCAACTTAAACATAAAATTGGCATCTAAACTCAATCATACCAATAATTCAATTTCAAAATTGTTATAAAAACCAAAAGGCAAAAAGAAAATAAGAAACTAAAATTATTACATGTCAGAGCTATCCTGTATTGGGTTCAAAAAATCTAAACCAAACAAATATGAGTTCCTAATGGATAACACACCAGCCACCATGTATATTGAATTTCTGCTAAGTCAATGGGTTTTCATTTGAAAGAAATCTTTATATATGTGAACCCAAATTAGATTCAACCAAACGAAAGCGGACAAAATCCTAAGCAGCCAAATGAGTATCAAAATGATGCAATTAAAATTATACTTTAAATGTAGAGCATGAAAATATCCAACCCTTGAACTCAGTTAACAGCGCAACATCCTTGGTTCCGGAAATTAAGAAGCAGAAATAAAATCAGTGAAAGAATGTAGAACCTAAAATAGAAAACATTGTAAATTATGATCAGAAATACCTTGAATGCAAAGTGACTTAAATTGTAATGCCATCTTCAGAAAATCAAGGTAAATTGGTGGATTATTTCAAAGTAGAGGGTAAATTAGATACGAAGCCATTTCCAAATAAAGGTAAAATTGGTTTGCAGGAGATTAAATATTTCTCTTTCGAGACGGCGGAAAGAATGCAGGAGGATGATCCCACAGACACGAGATAACCAATCAGACGCTTAATTCGAAATTGACAAAGACATGAGAGGAGGAAAAAATACATACCTTAAAGACAAAGACGCACACGAAAGAAGGGCGAAATCCATCTAGAGCTTGGAGATGCAGACGGAGGGAGAGAGCGATCCACCGGAGGATGGACGTGAAAATAATAGTGGAAAAACCGATAGAGAGGGACTGGGAGGTGAGTTTTGCAAGAAATTTTCCCCTTCTCTGTTTGAAAAGAAAGCGGAATTATGAGATGAGGAAGTAGACAAAGTCGAGAGGAGGGTGAGGGTAAAGCGATGGTTCAGATCTAAATTTTCACTGAGAATTTCTAGGTAAGGATAAAGCGATGGTCCAGATCTAAATTTTCACTGAGAATTTCTAGGTAGCTTTTGCGCCCATAAAGGAAAACTCAGTAATAATATAATAGTATAGATATATAAAAGCGATAGGGACAAACTACGGTAATATAAATAGAAGAGTAGTAAAATATAACACGTACTCAGAGTCAGTTTAAAGCATAACGCAATGTAGGAACTATTGAAATGGTACAGTATATAAATCATGCATGTTAATAGATTAAGAAAGAATCAACATAGCAAGAAGGGAAGAAATGGTACGACACATAAATAACGAATGCTAAAGAGAGCTGAAATTTGAAACTAAATTTTGCAATAGTGTTGACCTGGAGTTATGCAATCTTGAGAATAATAGTCTGAGTAAATAATTTCTAATTGTGACAGCTAGGAAAGTGTAGGTCTGTAGTTGAGAAAATAAATGTAGTAAAACTAAAGTTTAGATGAAAAAGGATGTAGATATTGTGTGTAAGTTCTTAGTTAGGCATAATGACTGTCAGCATATTATAGTGAGACAGCGTAGAAGTTTTTACATAGTCGTTGCTAAATTTAAGATTAATAATATGCTATAAGGACACAATTTTTATTATAATTTCCAACAAAAATAATCAGTTAACCATGAAGAAAAACTTTCGCTAAGTACAAAGACCACATAAAGTCTAACATGTGATGGTGCATCTAGTATGTGTATGTGTGTGTATGGGAAAAGATAAATTGGATGCAGCTCTCCATCACTACACATCATGCCTGCTCTGGTTTTTCTTGTGCTTTTAAGGATCTGAAAACTAATAAAATCAATCAGCTGGTCAGCTTCCCACAACGAATGGACAAATAAAATACTTTGTATGCATGAATTTGCTAAAAAACATAGGTTCAAATGCTATGCCTAAAAATTCATTCATGATGCTTCACAGAGATTTCAAAGCAAGCTAGACTATCATATTTATAAACATATGAAGCTGTGACTACATAAAATTTAAATTTGGCGATATATTCATTTAGAGTCACACATATCTGAAGCTAAATGTTTCGTAACCATGAGCATTTTGAATATGAATATGCATAAATTTATATTCTTGAAGTCAGTGAGATCACATATACAGAAAACTTAAAAGAATTCACATATTAGGGGCCATGCATATGATGCACTTTATTGTAATAAAAGTAGCATATTACCAGTGTAATCTATATAATTGTTTTCCAGTATGCCCATTTTCATCGAATGCTACAGCTATAGTGCCATCAAGTTCTTCTTCAATCAAACTGCAAATGTTTGATGTAAAATACAGGTTATAGTTATATTTCCTTTATCAATTATAAATGAAATTACATTTGTTTTATCATTATGTTGCTAGTTTAATCGGACACTTCATTTAAATCATCTTCTTAATTTTTTTTGAAGAATTTTAATTTGAATTGTCCTTAAAGTTTTAATTTGCAAAAGGTAAGCTGCAAGCATTAATACTAATTTGACAAACGGGAGAAGAAACTGGGAAGGAAGATGCATCATTGATAGGAGTGTTGCCAAAGACAGAAATTAAATAAACTGTATGAATTTAAATGGACCTTCCTAAAAATGATCAAAAGGCATGTCTCTTAATTTTCCTATTTTAGTTTCTTTTGTTTTCAACTTATCTTCCAACGATTAAGTTTTCTCATTAAAGCCAAGCATACATTTCCTATGCACTGAAGTACATACCTCAATTAGAATGAAACATGGATAGATGAAACCAAAATAGGAAACAGCTTCGGTTGAGGACAACAAAGATGGAAACTATCTTTCCTAGTTTAATCTGAAAAAGTATGGTAGATACACTGATTTCAGCAACATGCATAAACAAAAAAGAGATTATGGCCCAGATATGCGTTACAAATAAAAATATAAGCTTTCAGTTTTCAAAAGAGGTAAAAGTATTTGAAAGAGAGAGATTTGCACTCTTGAATGCTGCAATGCAAAGCAGTGGTTGTAACAAAACATTCTATGCACTCCACCTTTATTTATAGGTAAACGGAAAATTTGCCTCAAATAGGAATCAATCATTCCCCACGCATGTTTATGATTAACAGCTCAAAATCTACCATGTAAATATAATGTAACCCCAATCATGGGATAATGAGCGAGCAAGATGAAAAACATAGTTAATCAATAATACTTTCTAAATTTGATCATGCAGGTTATTTTAATAATTACAGAAGCTTTGAGATAAATTCTCCCAGTTTTTATACAAATCATTTATGTTTAAATTAGAATAGTCATAATCAGAACAAAACAAAGCCAAATATAACTAACTATTTTATTCATTTCAAAATGACTTATTATATTTAAGCTGGAAATATACAGATAATCAACATATTTTTAAATGTTAACCGATAGTAAATATTTATTTTCTTAGTTTGCACATGTGGAAAAGAAAAACCGCGCTTGTCTTACATAAACATGCAAAATGCATGTAGCGCGGATATCCCGTATCCGATGCTAAAACACTTAAAAGGCCAAGATTGAAGCCTCAATTTTTGACAAACAGAATTTCAGGCAGAGTAGGTTTACCAGAAAAAGTAGCATACCTCATAAAACTATGTTTTATGCCGGATCTAACATGCTACTTCATGATTCTCTAAAACTTATTCAAGAAAAACTGAGGAGACAATCCGGTAATGGTAACCGTAGGTCGGACCATCATGTTAAAGTTTCAGTTTCATGTTTTCTTGTACCCATAGCCTTTGTTGATCTGGAAAATAAAAGATTTTATTTATTAGATTGTTCGATTGGGGCGTTGAAAAATTTGAAAATAACAGTAAAATACCTTGATCATGAATTCGTTGTGGATGTCCTTGATGAACGTTGGTCCAGAAGATTCGCCAAGCTGTTATATGTGAGATCTGCAATTTCGAAAATATAAACCTGAGAAGAAAAAAGATATCATCTGAATCGATTAAAGATCTGAATAATCAGAAATAGAAACAGGAAAAATACCTAAGTCACGCATTAGCCGCCGTAGCCGAGACTTAACATCTGATTTTAAATGAGCGAGAGTATGTATGGAATTCAAAGAACAATCGGATGACTGAGAACACTCATCAATTTAGAAAGGTGAAATAAGAGAACCCTAGGAGGAGAGAAGAAGGGAGAAAAAACGCGAGACTAAATGGCAGATGGGTACGGGAAAAAAGGAAGGAAAAAACGACGCTTGAGTTGAAAAAATACTCAGGGGGCTTCTGCGCCCTTGAAACTAATGTCTGCAATAATATATTAGTATAGATATATTGGCCACTAATTCTACTTGAAATTCTTTAAACTTCTTCAATGTGTAAACACTTTTAATTTTCTTCTCTATGTTATAGGTAGTCGCGCAACAAATGAAAATGACTTGAAATCATCTTGGCTTTCTTTCTCAATTTTCGCTTTCAGTGCATGTTCATATTGCTCTACAAATTGCTTCTAAGTTGTTTTTGAGTTAACACATCCGCCGATAAATGCATTAAAACTTTCATTTCTTTGAGTAGTGGGCATCTCCACCCACAAGTTTATCATCACAAAACAGGGCACCCAATGGTGTCTTTCCATATATAACTTAATTAACCAAGTATTTTCATGCAACTAGAACTATCTAACAATATTTTCCAACTTTGTTCGAAGTCAGTCGGGTCTTGTATGTCATATACAACTTTTTGCAAATTGTATTACATTTACTCATACAAATTGTGCCTTCCAAAATTTTCAAGCAAATTTTTCATAAGGTGCCACAAACATATTCAATGCTTAGTATTAGAAAATACAATCTCGATTGCTTTTTTCATTGCTCGATCTTGATCGTTAATTATTCCTTTAGGAGCAATACTGAACATACAAGTAAGTCATGTTCTAAGAAGCCATACAAAATTGTTTGTTGTCTCACTTGAAATCAATCACATCCAAACAAAATCGATTGTCCATGATGGTTAACCTTGACAAAAGGAACGAAAGGCATATATGCTTCCCTACTTCTTTATATGCTTCCAACAAAAGGAACAAAATTTGTTTGTCAAATACGTAATGTCAAATGTGACACATCACCAAATTATTTATATGTTTCCCTACCTCTTTCATTTGCCAAAATACATTTTTGAGTCGTCCTCCATTATCTAAATCCATGCTGAAGAAAAAATATGAATTATGTGCTTGAATTTTCATGAAATATTTTTGAATTGTAGCCGCATCTCCTTCTCCTAGACCTAGTGTTCTTGCTATATCAAGATAGTTTCTGCAATCTTTTTCTATAAATGATAAATTTTCATGTCCACCTACCTCTACTGCTAATGCATTAGAGCCTTTCTTCGTTCCAATGCTTGCAATATCAGAGACTTCTAACTGTCTTTTCACATGTTCATCAATTGGATGATAACATCGAAATAAGTGAGTTTTTGCAGGACTCAAGTCATGATTATGATCAAGGAATAACTTATTAACGCTCCATTTTCCATCTTGTTCCAAACTAGAATTGATTTTTATCTTACAACCTATTTTGTTGGTTGGTCTTGGCATTACTGTGTTTCTGGTTTTATAATCGGGTTTACTACATCGTCCGCGTTTAATGCATCGTCCATATGCAAATGTCACATATCTTGTTTGTCCATTTTCATCTTTTTTACTTGATCTTTTTTTGTTGGAAATCCAATGTGTTTTGCATAATTTCGAAAGCACTGAAAAGATTCTTCTATGAAATCAAATTTCATGCCGATTTCAGGTGTAAAGCGTTTTTTCAAACACAATTGTATTCTCATTCACTACATCGCCATCAATAAATTTTTCAGATACCACATTATTTGAAACGGTTGAGTTACAAATGTTGCGTTCAAAGTTTGTTGTCTCTCTATTCACGTTTGAGAGTGCATCATTCAAACCTGTAAATGACAACATGCAAGTTTATGGGGATTAAAAAGATGTATTTAGGAGAATCATTTCCATTAATTGAAAATTAAATATCACACATTGCACAAGTTGATTTTTATGCGAGGACCATGAATGTGTATTTTCTGGATTGTATCATTTACCTATTTTCAGTTTATTTTTTATGATTCAACCACCATGCAAAAGCTTACCCAATGAACTAATTCGATCTAATAAAAATAACATTCTATTCATCATTGTTTAACAAAAATTAATCACTGAGAATAAGTAACAAATATTTGCAAAATTATGTGTTTGTGAGTATGTGTTCGAAAGTTGAAATGAATTGCTAAAATGGCAATTGTTCGTCTCAAAATTAATACAACTAGTAGCGTGATAATAATAAAGTAAATGAAATCATGCTATTGTTGCCAAAAACAGTACACATAGTTGTTATAATAATAAAAAGAGAAATGCTAAGCTCACTCTCCCTTAGGGAGAGTGAGCTTGTACTTGCCACCTGATTGGTGGAAATGAGTTGGTACCAATCATTAGCTATGTATGATATAATAAATGCCAACCCGTTTCCACCAATCAGGTGGCAAGTACAAGCTCACTCTCCCTAAGGGAGAGTGTTCTTAGCATTTCCCTAATAAAAATGAGTAAAAGTACATCTTCTCAAAATTGAAGCAAAATAGCATCATGTTGGGCAATAAACTTGACTAAGTTATGAATGAAAGAGTTGTATTTATATACAACCTTTGCAAGCCAATTTTGATGGAGACATTTTTGTTGCACTGTAAAAGCAATAGTTTGTAGTAATTATTTTTCTTTTGTGAAAAAATGAGTAAAAAAATTGGGAAGGAAATGTGGAGTAAACTAGAAGAAAAGAATGTGTTGTGTTCGTAGCCGCAGTCCGCGTCATTCATGTAAAACAACCAAACCGGGTTCAGTTAGAATAGAATTTTTTTGTGATTTTTATTTCTTCCCATTTATTTTGGAATCGGCTGATATTTATTATTTTTCTACCCTGGTTTCGTTCACTATTTTGTGAAGTAGCTTCTGACATTCAAATATTTTTCGTCAGTTGAAATTGTCAAATATTTATACTTATGTAACCATTAATTATATAATATCAAATAATAAATATACTAAAAAAATTCTTTTCAAATTTAAAACGGTACATGCAGAAAAAAAATTGTTCTTGATATTTTTTCTTAATTGAGAACGGTAAATGTAGAAAAAAGATCTTTATTAATATTTTCTCTTAGTTGAAAACTATAAATGCGCGAATTAAAATTAACTTGTAATGACCCGAAAATCCGGTCCAATTTGAGCTGACTAAATAACACAAGTCCAACCCCAGATTGCACTGAAAATTCAAGAAATTAATAGAAAGAAGATAGAGGGTGGGGATAGATAAGATAGAAACTTATAGAATAGAAGATGAAGAAGAACATCATCATCAGAGTAACACGAATCTCACAGCGGAACGAATAAAATATAACTTTTGAAATACAAACAGTATATGTATACAATAACATTTCAAAGTACAACACTTACAACACAGCGGAAATAATAATAGCTATAGAATCTTGAAGCCTCCTGCTCCAAGCTCTCCAAGTGTATCTGTAAAATCCCGACTACTTGACTGCCCATACAAAATTACGCACCCAAGAGTTTAGGAAAAACAAACAAATAAACTCCGGGTCAGTCATGGGACTGGTATGAGTAAAACAGTTTAAACAGTTCGAACAAGTAAACGATATCTCATAAGACCACGCCGTATAACGGAACGGGTTTTTCCCTTATGAGAATCCAAAACATCTTTATATCAAAACCTTTGATATTATAATAATGTCTATCAACCACAGTATAATAACCATCTAGCAGAAACGCTTTCATCTCACGTTCTACATATACAGTATACAATCAAAACCGCAAGCACGTATTGGGTAATGGATTTCCAACTAAGACAAGGTATGGAACCACCTTCCGATCAGTGTACTCTAGGAACGATACACTGGAGTTCAACAAGAACATCTTGCAACTCAGCTACATATGACCGACCACTCATTTCGCTTGATTGTATCGAATGTACATCACCAACCGTTGGGACCAGCAACCGTTTCCCGTATATATATGGGACAACATTGATAGATTAAAGAAGCAAATGAATATTCTCTAGATAGGTGATTATACACCCTACTTCGGTGCGACCGACTTAGCTATGCTGCCTGCCCGATTTTTGTCATTTACCGGATGTTGAGGCCAGAGGCTACGACTACTTTCCATTCATTGATAACACGATCACTTTGAATGCCACATTGTCAGATCCATTAATCACTAATTGATCTACACAAATATTCTGGATGTTATACTAAGGGAATAAATCCGTTGCCACCATATATATTTGTACAGTCCAATCATATTCGATCATTGGAAATACTCTGTCAGACACTCGTCCATATACGTTCGTTCTGGGACTGAACGAAACTGAAGGCACCATTCAGTACATCCATCTTAGTCACTGTTATCTAAGACTTATACAACAGCCCTTGCACTTTACTCCATCTTCAATTTTCTTTGGCATATTCGCAACACTTATGCCAATACAGAGTGGTTCTTTGGATAAGAATCCAACCGGTCTCTCCATATTAACAACGTTAAAATGGTAAAAAACTTCGATAGTCAGTGAGTTAACTATCAAAGAAAAACATGTCAGTGTTCACACAACGATCTTAATTCCAAATGGAATTATCGATCAAATCATCCAACATATATATATATATATATATATATATATATATATTCATATTTCCTTATTTTATATGATTAGAAAATATACGTTATTAACGCTGGAAAACATTTCCATAGCTTATTCACGTATCACTATTCTTTCACAACCATCAGTCCCTAACTGTAAACTAATAAGAGAACAATTCTCTAAGTATAAACCCCGAAGGCTGAAACCAACATCAGATACACACTCAGAAAACGATTCAACTTACTAATCTCTAGTCAGTTTCTAATCTTGCTTAACTCTATTTCTTTAACTCTATTCGATTAACTCTAACTGATTAACTCTAACTGATTAACTCTAACTGATTAACTCAAATTCGAATAACCTATATTCGATTTACTCATTTAAATAACGTTTATCCATTTATAATGATTTACTTTTAGTAACGGTTCTTCACTTTAAAAATGTCCTTTTTATAACGTTTCTTCACTTATAAAGATTTCCTTATAACAGCGTTTAATCACTTATAATGATTTCCTAAATAAATTTCCTTTTATAATGTCATATTTATTTCCTAAATATTTCCCCTTTTTCATTTATTCTATTTTCTGAATAAATATTCCTTTATACATTCTATTCACTTCCTAAGTAAATATCTTTCTTTATACTTCTATTTACTTGCTAAGTAAATAATCGTTTGACACTTCTATTTCAATACACTGTTTGAAATTTCCCTTTTTACTTTCCAGTATTCATTTTGGTATTTAAAATACCGTATAACCATGATTACTATTAAGCAAGCACACATAATCATCACAGATTATATAACACATCACATATCATAATATATGAACAAAACAGTATTTTATTTTATATATTGAGGAACCCAGTTAGGTCCCTCCAACCTGTTCCTCTGCATCACAGATGTTAAACCATACAATTAACATCAACTTCATTTCAGTATAAAATGTTCTGATAAGCAAAATCAATATTTAATGGTATATATATAATTTCAACTAACTGACTAGCAGTTCAATCAACCAATCTACACACAACAGTCAATCAATATCTAACAGTTCTAAAAGTACATTATAAAAATAAAACTGTTCAGAGTTGGTGAGTTTTACTCACATTGTCGGTGTATCGTTAAACAACGATAACCGTTTAGCAGTCCTGTTTTGGCGATATTTTCCCGTCATATTTTCCAATAAATCTCCGAATCATTCCAACTGTTCTCATGTTGTAGCCCCCGTCCGTGTGATCCTGTCGGATCCTGTTCGGTCGGATTCTTTTTGTTTCCTCTTTCCGGCCCATAAGGATTTCACCCGACAACAACTACACTCCTCAATTTGGTCCTCTCGCTTCTGAACAAATCACATAAGCAAGAAAGCCCTTTTATCTTTATACTCATGGCCCAACTTCGCATGACACAAACAAGCAACTGCTGCTTGCCTTGTTAACAGTTCAACCCTACTGCCTTACGTTCAAGGAAGTTCTTCATTCACAACTTCCCCAATACCACCTATGTAACAACCGTACTAGATAAATACTGCTTCGTACTTCTTTATTTGAAATAATTATATCAGTTAAAACATAATATGCCCAACCTTTGGTTTCAGTTTCATCCCATCTATTCAGTACTCACCGAACAAAACCCCACTTCACAAGTTAAGCTTCAACTCCCCAAATACGTAACGCACTTCCAGTACACTTTGGAAACCAATTTCCAACTTCTCCCTCCACCATACCATGCACCTGTACACGTCCCTACTTCCCTACTTAATCTGTCTCTTTACATCACCACAAAAACAATCAGCACCTCTCTCCTTAACTCAGAACGCACCAAAAATAACTTTCACCGCTACAACACTGTAGCGCCTTCCTCCTCACCAAGACAACCACAAACTTCACTCCTCCATATAAAAATGTCCTCAACAACTCACGTATACCCCTCTCCTTCTTGCAGTTCTGGACCAGTACCCTTCCTCCTCCATTCCTTGCCAACCGCGAGCTCCAGTACTTCACATTCATCAAAACTTCATCATCTGAGTTCGCCCAATATCTCCTCCTCAGTTTCGAAAATCAGACCACCCATCTTGCGCCTGATCTCCCCTCTCTTCAGCCTCACCCACGAACACCTCCTGTAAATCCCGTGGCCCAAATTCCTTCACTGATTCTTCCCTTTGCATACGGATTGCAAAACCGTCACCAACATCCACAAGTTCAGAACGCAACCAGAAAATCCAACAACTCCTCTCGTTCGCTCACCTAACAGACACCATCGGAGCACCATATAAGTTCACCACTGCGATCCCTCATCACCCAGATCTCAAATGTGAACATCGCACCTCCCTTGAACACACAGTCGATCTTAGCACTGTTCCCATCGCTGGCCTCTTCCATCATAAATCACGAGCGCTGCCTTTGATCGAGCATCGGAAACTCACGCCCCTTGAAAAATGATTTCGATTCTTCGATGAATTGGATTGTTTGATTTTTGAGATGGATTTGTTTGCTCGTGAAAAAGTTTGAGGACTCAGAATAAATGGCAGCGGTGGAAATTTAGTTGACTTCAGGGTGAATTAAATTAGGTTTTAGAAAGAACGGTGAGGGTATTTATAGTTAGAGCCTTCGTTGTTACGGAAAACGTAGGACAAGTAGGCTGGCTCTATGATGGGAAAACACAGTTGCTGTTCATTTGACTTGAAGTCTAGTAGGTCGGCAGAAGCAAAAAAAGGACATGCGCATTTAAGTTTAGTTAATGGTAAGGAATGGTACACCCGCACTTAAGTTAAAAGGGGACGTAGTGGTTTCTTGTTCACACGTTATTTCACCAAGGTTTTGTTCACGGACTGATATGAAAATACCCATGAGTTGTACAATGCGTCATGATCTCAGAAATGTAATAATATCGATAGGTTGACTCATATTGTGAAACCCCACTTATTGATAACAGGGTGCAAAATACTCCAAATAAAAAGTTGCTTATTAAATTAATTAAAAATTACAGTAAAATTCTAAAAATTAAATTATCACTATTTCCCAAAAGAACCTTGTCTAAATTCGAACCCGATATCTAGTTATATCGAATAAGCCGTTACAGTCGATAAACGATTCTATAACGACTATTTTAAAATTTGATTTGGACATATCTCAAAATCTACATGACGAAATCCCGATTTTTCTCTTCCACTAGAAAGATATACTCCACCAGCTCCGTACGTTTCTTGTTTCACAGAAATCCGATTTAAAACGAATCCTGTACACTCAGTTGAAGTTCGAATCTCCAAATTACGAACTGCAGCGCCATTTCAAGCTCGATTTTAATTAATATATATATTTTACGTTCAACTGTCGTTATTTAAATATATTCGTTATTCAAATTCAACTCTAAGCTGAATTAAATCTTCGGGACGAACCAGTTTCACAGAATATTGTGATTCCCAATATTTTTGATTATTTCTGAATTAAATATATTATTTTAATTTATTCTTTTAATTAAATATTTACCCTTATTTAATTAATTCACCATTTAATCCACTATATCACTATTTATATAAATAAATAAATAAATTATGATACCCCTGCCAATGCGGGTCATTACACAACTAGTCCTCATAAGTTAGGAAACATATGAATATGGCTACAGAGGTTTGTAACTTCTTGAACATATAGTGTTATAGTCGTGGAATAAACAAAGGGAAGTAACATTAGCTTTTTAAAAATAAAACGACGTTCCATAAGAATAAACGAATAAAAGATTTCCCCTGATTATGGTAAGTTATAAACAAGTTAAAAATGTATTGTTAGAAAAAGTCATTTTATTACATTTAGATATGGTAATTCAAATTGACATAAGCAAATCAATGAAAGTTATTTCTTTGGGATAATATTTGGCTACCTTATTCACAATGCATCTAGCTTATGGTTATTACATTGAAGATTGTTGAATCAGTCAAGCTTGAATGTTTTCATGACATGGTATAGGTTTATTGTTTGACATTTGCACTCCACTTTTTAGGAAATTAGCAAGTTTACGTAAAGCACCAGACAATACATTGCTTGAGAACAAATACCAAAAGATTATACCAAAAAAAATCTTTATTAGAAATTAGAGAACATTGTTTGAGTAAAATTTCTTTGATGACTCAATTTTCGAAGTTTATATGTCAATTCGGATCTTTTAGTTGCTTCCAGCATGCATTTATTTAACTAAATAGTTGTCCGGAAATAGTTTTTCTTCTAAATCCTGTATTCAGTGAAACTCAAACAACTTCTAAAACACTTAGGCACCTAGTATTGTCTACTTCAAAGTTACAACATATTTGCATGTGTACATCAACTTTCATTTTGTTGTTCAATCACTAGGACCGATCCATGTTTTTTACATCTGATGACGCAAGCAAATCTACTATTGATCCAAGCTCTAGGAATTCTTCCCATTCACTCATCCCTTTTGCTGACTGTTCTTCCTTTCCTTGCATGTCTCTTCCTATGATGTACAATGAGTACATTCCTATATTTGCTACCGAAGATACTGCACTCACTAACTCAGTGGGACTCTTAACCAGTATGTCCTCGTAATTTATCATTTCATTTACAACATATCTACACTCACAACATTAAGAAATAAAAATGGTATTAGGAAATTGTAACCTAATAAATAATGACTTCACATAGAATGTACAACTACATTTGTAAAAAAATGTTAGGAAAGTTTCATCTGGATTTCCATTGTACTCGGCATCAAATGCCATGCTATTACTTCCTTCTCGCTTTTCACTTACATGAACTGATTTGCTTCTAGTGTTTACGAAAGGATGATGTAACAACCCGGAATTTCTGAACCAATTTAAAATTTTAATTTTGGCTATTTTAATGGGTTTTGAATATTTAAAATGATTTATTTTAAATAATAACGACTAAAAATTTATTTAATTCGAATTTAAACATATAAAATTATTTTAATTATAAATAGAGTTTGAAATGGCGCGGTAGGTTACAAAATTGATTTTGAATTTCAGTTGAATGTACAGAATTCAAAATAAATCGGATTTCAGTAAAACCAGACACATCTGAATCTGTTTAACAATACCTATCTAATGGATGTGAAAATTTTTGATTTCATAATATAAAGAGAAAGCTATGTCTAGTTTAAAATTAGAAATAGCCGCTATGGAATTTATATATATATATATATTAAATATATATATGGCCCTTAAAAATAGCCATTTTGCAAACGACCTCCATTTTCGATGAAACCACTTTATTTGGATCCGGAATGTCAAATTATTGTTATGTTTCAAATTTCATAATTTTTGGAATTAGTATGTGAGCACGGTAAATTTAAACATGTTTGGTCAAATCAGTTTAAATTTAATCGACTGGAAAATAGCCATTTTTCAAACGGTCTCCAAATTCGATGAAATTAATTTTGTTAGGACAGTATTCTAAAAACAAAGCTAGATTTCAATATTCGTAATTTTTGGAGTCAGTATGTGCCCCGGTAAATTAAAATGTACGTTCAAATTCAATATTGACCGTTATATTAATTTATATTTTAATTTTGATGAAAACTGATCAAAATGATAGAATCGGTGTATGAAACATATCCCATTGTGTTCGGAATGAGGGAATTTAGTTAGGGATGACAGTCATTGGGTTTGATTTGGAGTTCGAACAATAAACACGTAAATTTGTGAATTAAATAATATTTAAATTACATATATTTGCGTTCAAAAGGGTCAAAACCCTAGTTCCTTTCCCAGCGTGGTCAACCCATGAATATGCCGCCTGAAACAAAATGAAGGGCAGAATTTACACCATTTTATTTCCTTGATCATTTCAAATTAGTTTCGTATTAAATCAAAGTTTCAAAGCAAAGGTTGAAGAGAGTTATGTGCTCTTCAATTGGGTACGGTAATGATCGCGTCTTCATCATCATAGCAGCCAAAATCCACCCTCAAAGTTGTCGTCGTCGTGGAGAATTTTAGGGCATAGGGGTCCACTGAGCCAGCGGTGGTGTTAGGGGTGGGAAGCTCTCGTGTAGCCCTACGTTGTGATGCTTGTTGATCGAACTCTGGCGCACGGTGGAGGCGCGGGTGGTTGAAAATTAGAAGCGACAAATGGGTTTTTAGGGTCTGAAGCTTTTGTGATCGGGGGTGCAACGTTTATACAGGGATTAAGTTTATTTTATTAATGATTAAATTAATTAATTACCTTGAAGATTTAAATTATGTAATTAATATTTTTAAACATTCATATCTCTCTCAAACAGAAACGGAATTGGACAAACTTGAGTCCGTTGGAATCGCGTCGTCAAATACTACATTTCAGAACTGATCAGAATGGAAAAGTGAGAACCCCCCCACTAAAATATATGTACTGTTATTTATTTATTTTATAACTATACATATATGAATTGCCAGTATTGATTTTTATCACTTAAATTATCACAAAAATGTTGTATGGTGCCTGTTAGCTCACATTCACTGTTGTTTGAAAACCATGGATGATATGATTGACTGTATTTTGTTGTGATTCTGATGTTGAACATATTAAAAATAATGTTAATATTAATGTGGTAGTTGAAACTAAATTATAAATATTCCATTTATAATTTAATAGAGAAAAATTGGTTAATTAGAAAATAATTCGAACCGAATTTGAATTGGTTAAATTTATTAACCAATGATTTATTTAAATTGACTGTTGTTGTTTGAAAACCCCACACAGGTATTGGGATGATATTTGGCATACACTAATCCCAATATTTAGTTGTATGTCAATCGATTGGTTGACAGACTGTTGTAAGCGTTATTTATTTGTTTAACGCTTATACAGTTGTAGAATGCACTCTGGATGAGGTTTGGATGCTTAATGATTATTTATCATTATTGTTGAATACATGCGATGTATGAAATCCATATAACTGAAATTATATGGTAATTGATTGAGTCGCATTCCGATTCAGAATATGAACGAATATTTTAAAACAATATTCAGTGAAGAATTAAAATATGATTTTGATGTCCGATTTTGGATGGACACAGAAATATTGAAATGAGAAGTCGGGTTAAGTAGTTAAATGCTATTTTAACCCAAACGGGTTTATTGATCGATTTTATTCATTTTATAATGAATATGAAAAGGAAATGGATTTCAAAATCAGATATTTTGAAAATATTATCATTTTAACATTTTAATGATATGGAATGTTCATTTTTGATTTAAAATTGAAATGGAAGTTGGAATCGTTTTTAAAACAAATTTATAAATACAGTTTAAATGGTAATCGACGATATTATATATTATATATATTTAAATGGTTTGAATAGAACGCGTCGCGTAGTGACCGTTCGCGAGTTTCAACCATTGACTTCAAACTGATGTAACGGGAGATCCAACCGTCAGATTCTCCTAAAACCGGAACCGTTGGGTTCGTATCGAAAAGATCTTTCTAATGAATATAAGTGATTTAAATTTGAACGGTTGGATTTCAAATTATGTCCAAATCAATTTCAGGAAAGGTCGCTATGAATGCAGTTCGGTGACCGTTGTTGGAAACCGACTGTAAGGGCCTTAATAAAATTATTAAAAATATGGAATAATTACGTAAAATCATAATAAATGATTTGGAAAGATATAGAATAAAAAACTCTAAGATTTGAAAAGATAAAAGTTAATTTTATCCAAATGAACTAGTTAATAACTAGAATAATAATCCAATGTTTTTAAATAAATAAATTGGATTTGTAAATGGTTTTTGAAATAAATAGAATTTTCCAGCGTATAAATTGGATTAGATTTGAATGGAAATTACCTTCGGGATATTTTGATATTTGGTTCAGTGATTATACAGACATGGTTATGGGATTTGGAAGATACAGATATCGTTATTCCCAATTGTGACGGCCCGCCCCGCACCAACCGACGTTTACTCCAATTGTGCGCTGTACACATGTCCAATTGGCATGGGACGGTCGGATCCCTGTCTCTCTCTTGTGACGGTTCGGATCGGAGTCCTTCATTGCACACTGGATCGGTTCGGATCCTTCAGCTCGTGGCGCAGCTTGCTTCGCTATAGCGATCCGGTTCGGTTCGTGGTGAAAAGAAGTGGGCGGTTCGGGTCGGTAGGGGCGATCCGATCCGATTTCCTGCACTAATTCCTGCAACTTTCCAGCAAGTGTTTATACGCCTCTCGACGGCGTTTTCGACCATTTTAACTATTGAAACCAATCACAAAGCATACCAAAGGGTCATAGCAACACATACAAGTGACCTCAAACACCAAAACAACAATATGACATGGTAAAATGGATCAAACATGCCCAAAACCCCATGTTTCTCCCTTAAGCATGTGTGAGCATAACTAATGACATGATTAGCAAATCTTAACCAAATTAACCCAAACTCATATCAGAGGTCTAAAACATTATTTGTGAATTTATAAACATTTTTCCAGAATTTATTTTCGTTTAAAAACGCTAATTAGCACTAATCACCACGAATAACCATAATTAGTGCAAAAAGCAAGCTAATCACTCACCTTAGCCACAAATAAAGCAAAATCCGAAATAAATCTCAGATTTGGTGAAGATAACAAGGTGTTGTAGCAGCTCTAATCCCGATTTGGTGTTGATTTGCCTTGATTTGTCGTTGCTAATCCCTTTTCTTCAAGTTTGGAGTGGTTTGGAGTGATTTAGAGGTTGGAGGCCATTAATAGGGTTCTATGAAATGAAATGGTGGCTGGAAAAATGACTAAAAGGATGTTTTCTAACCCTAATCAGCCCTTATACAACCCCAATCCCGAAATCTCCTTATGGGCCCAATTGCTAACTACCCGGTTTAGCCCAATTATGCAGTTTTTCACCCTCCAAACCTTGTTTCAGCCATATCTCCCAAACGGTAAGTCCGTTTGGCTATTATGACCACTCTACGGAAAGAGAAACCATCAAACGAATCTAATGAAAGTGGTTTCAGGTCAAAATTCCTTCCCTATCAAAAGTTATGGCCAAAACAGTACTGACTAGGGGCAAAATGGTCATTTAAAAATCGACAAAAATCATGAACAGGGGAAATGACTCTAATAAATGTTTCCCAAAGTTATGTGACCATACGACTTCACACGGGAAAGAAATAAATATTCTACAATCCTATGATGTGCAGAATACGGGTCGTTACACCAATGCGATATCTGTGGGTTTCAAATTTGATATTGAATATAAGTCGATATTATTTCTATTTAGAGCCTTGTATTTAATATGGAATTGGATTTTGGGTTTGTCATGTACAATGTTTTAAATAAAATTAGTTCATTAACCCAATTAACAGTGAAGTTATGATGTGGAATTTATGAATCTTTTTATTAAGATTTAACGGAAATTTTTCAAAGTAAAGTTTTCCAATTTAATATATTAAATTGGAACCGAATGGAATTCGATTTGGTAATAATCGAGATGATCTTCTGTAAAGAAAGACCATTACTATATATGGAATTTAAAAAGGCATTGTCGTTATTTCATTTATAGTATTGATTTGATACAGAAATTCATATCGATTATATACTGTTGTGATTTCCGCGAAGATTCCATTTTTAGTGGAAGATGATTTTGGGTTTCTCGTGAACTGTATTTTTAATAATATTGGTTCTTTAACCCTGTTAAAGAAAAGATTAATTTCTTAAATTTGAATAATCATAAAGTAATGATTTTTGAGATTAAAACTGAACTAGAGTTTTAATAAATCTTTAATTAGATTGAGATGGGAAGGAGACAATTTAATTTATCAAATTCGAGGGATGATCAAGAATGGAGTACCACCAGTTTTACTCCATGCGATAGTTAAATATTTAATCAGATTTGAACGTGAAATGGTAATCAAATTTACCAATAACACAATGGGTGTTAGATATAGAGTACTACCAGTTTTGCTCCATGGAATGAATAGGTTGGGAATGGAAAATAAAATAAATGATTACTTCGGTAAGGCTCGATAATCCAGACTAGTTTATAAACCTTAAGTTTTTTCAGAATTGTAAAAGACAAAATAAAATCTTTTGAAACTTATATCCAAAGGATGATTAAAGAATAAATTTAAAAGAATTTATCTTTGATAAAATAACGGGAACCTTCCCCTAAGGATGTAAATATTTGAATAAAAGAATATTCTGAATTGGAATGAGGTGTATGATGTGTTTTTATAGCACTTGATTATTGATTATAAAATACGTGAGTTATTTGGAAAGACCAGGTTTATCCTATTTTGAATAACTGACATGACGACTGAAAGTCGAAGAAGACGGTGGTTGAAGACCGGAGATTTTCACATTGTTTGGATGATTACTGATGTCTTGGTTGGGTTGTACATCCAAGACAAGGTAATAAGTGGTGATCGTCCAGACGTACTTGGAGATCGACCGGATATGCGAGGACCTCTCTCCTATATTGGACATATGGGACGAGAAATAAGGTGCCTTCAGTTTCGTTCAGACCCAAAACGGACTTATAAATGGTTGTGTGTCTGACATTGGATTTCATTCTGTGTTGGTTGATTTCTATTAAATGTATATCTGTTTGGTGGCAGAGAATTTATTCTCTTGCTTAACACCTTTCTCTGAAACGTACGAGCTTAGAGGTTATATACTGATAGGCATCGGTTGTATGGCGTGAATTGTCAGTGTGGCAAGCGGAGATGCAAGGTCAAGGCTATTGTTGAAAAGAAGAGTGTAACAACTCGGAAAATCTGAGCCAATTTAATTTTTTTATTTTGGTGATTTTAATAAATTTCGGGTATTTAAAATGATAATTTTAAATAATAACGACGAAAAATTTATTTAAATCGAAGTGAGAACGACTAAATTTATTTTAATTATATAACGAGCCTGAAATGGCGCGGCAGTTTGAAAATTCGATTTCGAATTTCAAATGAATATACAGAATTCAATATGAGTCAGAATTGAACAAAACAAGAAATATTTGAATCTGTTGAATCATATCTTTCTAAAGAAGCTAGGAAACTGAGATATCAGCTTAAAGGTTGAAAGATATATCCAGTTTAAAATTCAGAAAAGTCGCTGTGGAATTTATATATATATTAATATATATAAAGGCCTTAAAAATAGCCATTTTGCAAATGACCTTGGAATTCGACGAAACCACTTTTGTTGGATCCGGAACGTCGAATTATTGCTAGGTTCCAAAGTTCATAATTTTCTGAATCAATATGTGAGCGTGGCAAAGGAAAACGTGTTTTGTCAGTTTTAGTTAAATCTGATCGACCAGAAAATGGCCATTTTTCAAATGGTCTCAGAATTCGACGAAATCAGTTTTGTTAGGACCGTATCGTCGATACGAAGCTAGAAATAAATTTTCTGGAATTTTTAGAATCAGTATGTGGGCCCGGCAAATTAAAATGTACGTTCAAATCCATATTTGAATGTTTTATATTTTAATTTGAAGAATAACTGACTGTAACAGTCGAATTGGCTTACGAAACATATCCCATTGTGTTCGGAATGGGGCTAATTAGCTAGGGGCGATAGTCGTTGGGTTTGAATTGGTGTTCGTATGAGAAAAGGGTATTTTTGGATTTAATTGAATTAAAAATTAAAATAAAAACAAGACCAATCACGTTGACCCGCTCATTCATTCTCTCTCCCCGATACTACCAGCGACGAACGACGGAAACACCCTTCCACCTTCTCTCTTCTTTTTCTCTCAAATCGCTCATTAAAATAAGGTGCTACTGTGGAGGATTTTGAAGAGCGTCAAGAGAGCTTCACATCCAAACCTGCTGTGGAATTTTTCGTTGAGTATCAAGGCCGAATCACCTCCTAGAAGTTGCCATCTTCACGGTGCCGCCCAGCCCAACTCTGACCACCGAAGTGGGTCCCTCCACCACGAGCGGGTGCGTGGCTCCTCCCCCTTCGACGCTGCACCGCCCGATCGACACCTCGTTACACGGATTGATCGAAAAATCCAAACCTAGTTTGGAACCATTTCAGAAAAGGTACGGGTTTATTAATTTAAACTGTTTTCAACTCCTAAAAACCGTCGCGAATCATGATTTCACTATAAAAATCATATCTTTTTCGTTTCTTGTCGAAATTTAGTGAAACAAGAGACACCGGGACCTTGAGGACGTCTTCTACATTCTAGAAGAGACCGGATATTTTTCTGAGCCTTCTACAATTTTTGGCAAAGCGACAAACCAATGTAAGATTTCTGAATTATAAACGATATGGAATGACGATGTATAAATTATACGGTCGATGTATGAGTTATATAAGCGTTGTACACCTCATGTATAAGCGTTGTATAAGTTGTATGTGCGATGTATAAGTTATATATGCGTTGTAAAAATAATATATGTGTTGAAATGGAAGTGAAATATACTTATATATACATATATATATATATATATATATATATACACACACACACACACACTCTTCCGTCCACAAACCATGGACGATATATATTAATTGTGATTGGCGTGAAATTTGGTGAATAATGCGAATGGTTGATAGGATTGTTTGTGGTTGAGATTGTTGATTTGTGGTTGAAAAATACCTTTGTGGTTGAAAAATACCTTTGTGGTTGAAAAACACCTTTGTGGTTGAGAGAATAATTGACTGTGGTTAAAAACCAAATAGGATTAGAGTGAGGAAATAAAAGAAAAACATGCCGCCTGCGTGCGAACTAAATGCATGAAATCCCCATTGTCAAAAGCTGCGAGGCTTTAAGGTAGGCGAGGAGCCGTACGTAGGACGGTGCCGGGTTAACTACCCTGCCGTTATGCTGCCGAAATTTCTTGAAATATTCATGTGTTTGAATTTTATTCCTGTATTGAAATATATTTATGTGTTGATAATTTATCCATGACTGAAATGAATTGCTTAGATAATAAAAATCACATTTTTATTATATATATGAGTCGCTAAAAATATACATGTTAGAAATAAAATGTTTTAAGAATAAAAATCACATTTTTATTATATGTATGAATCGCTAAAAATATACATGTTTGAAATAAAATGTTTTGAGAATAAAAATCACATTTTTATGATATGTATGAACTAGATAAAATATTCATATTTGAAACAAATTGTCTAGATAATAAAAATCACATTTTTTATTGTATGGTCGACTCACTAAAAATAACCAAGTGTTGAATAAAATATTTGAACGATAAAAATATCATTTTTATCATGTAGGTGAATCGGTAAAAATATTCATGTGTTGAAAGAAATATTCGTGAGTTAAAAATATTATTTTTAACCCGTGTATGAAGTGAAAATGGTTTAGAAATCGACGAACGAATTATATATATATATATATATATATAAATTAAAATAAAACGAATAACGACGCTGCAGTTCCCGTTTTGAAATCGTTACTTTAAACGATTATACCGAGAGGTCCGACCGTCGGATTTTCTCGAAACTGGACCCGTTGGATCTGCCTTGGAAAGATCTTTCCAATTGTGTAAAATTTGTTAAGATCCAACGGTTAGATTTTCATATATGTGTAAATCAAGTCTGAAGAAAACAGCGCCACGGCCGCGTTATGGCCTGAAACGTCGTTTAATTAAATTAGGCTATTTTTAAATAAATAAAAATAGCGATATATCGTTATAAAATATTATAGGCGATATGGAATGGAAATAAACCAATTTTACTTGGTTTGCTTGATATTCTGATGGTTGAACGCATTTGACATAAAAATTATATAAAAAAAACTGAAATGTGAGTGTCGAATAATTTAACCATGAAAAGAATTGATTTATATTCTAAATATACATGAATTATTTGAAAGGGCTGAGTTAAATCTCATTTTAAATAATTGATCAACAATTAAAAGTCGAAGATATGAAGACGGTGCAAGATCGACGATCTTCACGTCGAATGGTTGAGTTGTTGCTGTCGCTCATGATTGGATTAGCTACCTTGAAGGGGCGACCGTAGTAGCCGTCCGGACGTACTTATTGATTGTACAGATATACGAGGAATATGGTGCCTTCGGTTTCGTTCAGACCCAGAATGGACTTTTAAATGGATGTGTGTCTGACGTTGTAGATTGACAACGTGGCATGCAAAGATGCTATGATCAAGGATTTTGTTGAAAAGCAGAGTCTTGTGGTTGATGATCAAAGCATGGCTTTAACATAGCTAGCTTTGTGTATAGCTTTGATTCGCGAGCCTCACACCCCGGTATGGACCAAAAACGGGAGAAGGACCTCAGGGAGGACATGCGTTTTCTTCTAGCTAGAAGTGGTGTCAGTGCTTAAACTGGTTGGCATTACTTATGTGGATGATGGATTTTGAGGGGCCTCGGTTAGATCGGACGATCCGGGTCCGATGGAGTCATTCGTTGGCTCATTTACGCCCTATAGGGCGAGGAAATCAGTGTTCAGGAATTTTAATTCAGATCGAGTGGACCGACCCTAATGATCTAAAGGCTTGACTGAGTACTTGCCTGAGACATGGGCTAGATTGTCTCGAATTCGGTGAGGACTATCTTTTGCCTTTGTTCATGATGGAAATCCAATTTCCAATACGACATGTGCGGTTTTGATTGTAAACATATATTGGCGACATAGTGGTATGGGGCACTTATGCCGTCTAGGATTGATATTATGATTGGTATTGTTTTTGAAACATATAAACACTAGTAATAATATCAAAAGTTCTTGATTTATACGTATCCAACATATTTTGGCCAATATAAGGTAAAACTCTATCCTCCGGTTTGGGTTGCATTGTGTGATGGGACTTGAGTCTTATATTGGCTTCATTTTACTAAAAAGCATTGCGTTGTTTAAATAATTTACTTGTTTATGCACTGGCGATCACTGGAGTAAACCCGTTCCGCGAAAGCGGCGTGGTCCTATGATTTGCCTTATTATTGTTGTTTAAGCAGTTAAGTTGATTTCTCATACCAGTCCCATGTCTGGCTCGTAGTTTGTTTCACTTGCAAACTCGGGTGCCCCTATTTTCTACACGGGCAGCCTTGTAATCAAATTTTCGCAGACTCATTTTGGATAGCTATGGAGCTGGAGCTGGACCTTATCATTTCTGTTTTACTGTTTCAGTCACCATTATGTATATTATGTTTGATTTCGCTGTAGACATTTTATATAAGCTGGAACTATATTTTGTGCTAAGTATGATCCTATTATACTGTATAACTCTGATGATTATATTTATCCAGTGTATTTTGATGTTCATTATCTGTGTAATGATATATTTCTGATCTGCTGTTATTTGTTTATGTGTTATATTCCAAAGATTACCCTTGCCACCATGTCACGGGGGGTTTGGGGTCATCACACGTTGTATCAGAGCTTTGGTTAATCTTAGATCAGGAATATAACATATTAACGAACTCGTCAGAAATAGAACCAGTAGTGTTCTAAGACGAATAACTCATATAGATAGGATCAGTAAGGTCCTAGAATGAGTATAGCAGAATGAAATACACCCCGATAGACACATTTACATTCAAGTATATGTCTCTGTGTTTTAAAATGTGTTTTCTGTTGACCTGACACTTTGTCTGCCATTTGCAGACATATAAAAATGAGTGGCGGAAGCAGAAGAAGTAATCCTTTGGTTCAACAATCTAATGAGCCTGCTGTGCTCCCACAACCAGAATCTGATATAGAAGTTCTATTCCAGAGATATCGAAATCTGCGTGGAGTACTATTCTTGGGAAAAGAATCTATTATTGAAACTCAAGCATGGATGCACTCTGCGAAGAAATTTTTTGAAGGTTTAAAGCTAAGAGATGATCAGAAAAGATTACTGGCATCTTGGGCACTTAGAGACGAAGTTTTAATCTGGTGGGAAACTGTTATTAAGGATAATCCAGAAGGTAATATTACTTGGGATAGATTTAAAGAAATTTTTAGAGAAAGATTTATTCCTCCAGAAGCAACTGAGCGGTTATACGATGAGTTCTATTATCTGATACAAGGAGATATGACTATACCTGAATATGAGAAGAAATTCAATGAGCTTTCTCGTTTCGCCCCGAAGCTAGTTGAAAATCCAAAGAGGAAGAATCTGAGGTTTATTAACGGGCTCCAAAGAAAGTACCAAAATAGCGTAATGGGACATGTGAAGAAGCATTTTTCTGAAATGATATACATGGCTTACCAGTTTGAAGATCTCGATAAGAAAGGTATGTTGCGCTCCGAAGAGGAAGTCAGTTCTAGTAACAAAAGAAAGTTCGAAACTGATAGTCCAGAGACAAGTACGCAACCTGAGACAAGTATGAAGTCTGAGGTCAGTAAGAGGCCAAAGGCCAAATCAGAGAAAGTACCAGTAATGACTGCCATATGCAATAATTGCCATAAGCAAGGGCATTTGCAAGGGAATTGCAGATCTTTAAAGAAACGAGGAAAGAATAGATCTAAACCCACTAAGAAGAAGAAGAAGTCACATGGTGAAAGGAAATGCCATAAGTGCCACCAAGCAGGTCATGTTGCAAGAGAGTGCCCGCTATTAAAGCAGTCTGAAATAGTTCAAGTAAATGAAGTGGCAGAAACCCCAGCACCCTCAGCTAGTCAGGAAGGGCCAGATGTTTTGTAAGGCACGCTTAATGTCAAAGATATTCCAGTTAAAGTACTATTTGATACAGGCGCGTCCCGAGGCTTTATTGCAAGTAATGCAGTTAAGAAATTGGATTTGAATTTGAAAAAGCTCAAAGAACCCATCACTGTCAATAATCCAGTTGGGGGTTCCCTCAATCTTAGTTGGGTTTGTGGGGTGCCTGTTTCTTTTTCTCGTTATCGGTTCCCTACTATCTCGATCGTCATGAATTTTACTGAATTTGATCTTATTTTAGGATTAGATTGGCTAACCAAATATGAAGCTGAGGTTAAATGCGCCGATAGAGACGTTAAGGCAAAGATTAAATCAGGGGACTATATAACCATACTGTGTGAAGATCCGAATTCGGATAGAAAGGACTTCTGGTCAGCTCTGGATGTTTCTCCTACTCAAATAAAACCTATTCCTGTCATTACAGAGGATATTCGGGTCGCCATAAAAGATATTCATGTGGTCAAGAACTATGCGGATGTGTTCGAAGAAGTTGTTAGCTTACCTCCGCAAAGAGAAATTGATTTTAGGATCGATTTAGTTCCGAACGCACGGCCAGTGGTGCACGACATTCGGAGAATGACTTTAAAGGAGAAAGAAGAATTAGACAATCAAACTCGACAGCTTGTATGAAAGGGTCTGATCAGACCTAGTTTCTCTGATTGGGGAGCAGCTGTGGTATTTGTTCCAAAGTCCGATGGTACTCTCCGGTTATGTGTGAATTATCATGACTTGAATAAGCAGACATTAAAGAACAAATATCCATTTCCGCGAATCGATGATTTATTAGATCGTCTGAAAGGAGCCAAGTGTTTTAAAGGATGGACCTAGCTACAGGTTTCCATCAGCTTCGTATTGCCGAAGAGTGTGTTCCTTTAACAGCGTTCAGGGGTCCAGACTTGTTCAATGAGTGGTTAGTAATGCCATTCGGCTTATGTAACGCTCCTGCTTACTTTGTCGACTTAATGAACAGAGTGTTCCGTGATGTCTTGAATAAATTCATATTGGTATTCATTGATGACATTCTAATCTTCTCTAAGTCAAAAGCCGAAAATGAAAAACATTTAGAACAAGTGTTACAAATTCTGAGAAAGAACATCTTGAAAGCTAAATTTTCCAAGTGTATATTCTGGCAAGACGAAGTAAAGTTCCTTGGCCACATTGTGTCAAAGGAAGGAATTTATGTAGATCCCAGTAAAATTACAGCAATTCAAGATGGAAACAACCTAGAACACCGACAGAAGTCCGGAGTTTCCTTGGATTGGCTAGTTATTATCGGAAATTCGTTAAGGATTTTTCGAAGACGTCCAATCCATTAACACAGCTTACTAAGAAACATTCAAGGTTTAAGTGGACTCCAGAATGTGAGACAGCTTTCCAGAATTTAAAATTAAAATTGACCACTGCTCCAGTGTTAACAATTATCGATGGCAACCAAGACTTGCAAGTCTGGACCGATGCTTCTATTACAGGCCTTGGTGCGGTATTAATGCAAAGAGGCCAAGTTGTTGCTTATGCGAGCCGTCGGTTGAAGCCGCATGAGAAGAATTATAAAACTCATGATCTTGATTTATTGGCCATCGTGTTTGCCTTGAAAATCTGGAGACATTATCTATTGGGTGAGAAGTTCGAGCTATATACTGATCATCAATCATTGAAGTATTTATTCACCCAGAAAGACTTGAATCTGGGACAACAGCGTTGGCTAGAATTTCTTGCAGCATATGATCTTGATATTTTGTATACGCCAGGAAAAGCCAATGTTGTGGCTGATGCGCTCAGCAGAAAGGAGGTGATCATCGCCAATCTTATAATTACGCCTTCGTTGATTGACAAGATCTCTATTCTATAGAAAGACGATAATTTTGTTAAGGAGATGATCAAAAGAATTCAGAAAGGTGAACCCTCGAGTTTTCAAATTGATAACGAGGGAGTCCTGAGATTGAAAGGAAGAATTTGTGTTCTCGACATCGCCGAGCTCAAAAGAGAAGTGTTAGACGAATGTCACAAGTCTAAGCTTTGTATTCATCCTGGGGTAAGTAAGATGTACAATGATCTCAAACGCACATTCTGGTGGAAGGCGATGAAAAGAGACATTTCGATATATGTTAGCAAGTGTTCTACTTATCAACAAGTTAAAAGCGATCAGCAGAAACTGGCTGGATTGTTGCAACCGTTGGAAATTCCAAATTGGAAGTGGGAACAAATCTCTATGGACTTCATTGATGGTTTGCCCCAAACCAAGAAAGGAAATGACAGTATTTGGGTGATCGTAGATCGTCTCACGAAGACCGCCCATTTAATACCTGTCAGATCCAATAGAACGGCTCAAAGTTTAGCACAGATTTATTTCAAGGAAATTATTAGGCTACATGGAGTTCCCATGAGTATCGTTAGTGATCGTGACCCGATATTTTCTGGTAAATTCTGGGAAGCATTCCAAGCAGAATTGGGGACAAAACTAAATCTGAGCACCGCATATCATCCTCAAACAGATGGCCAAACTGAGAGAGTAAATCGTATACTTGAAGATTTATTGTGGGCTTGTATTATTGACTTTGGCGGATCATGGGAAGACCACTTGCATTTAGCTGAGTTCTCATACAACAACAGCTACCAAGCGAGCCTGAAAATGTCACCGTTCGAAGCCTTGTATGGTAGACCGTGCAGATCTCCCGCTTGTTAGGTTGAGCCTGGCAATAAACTTGTATTAGGACCAGATATGATTCGCGACGCTTCAGACGAAGTCGAGTCCATTAAGAAGCGACTGCAAACGGCTCAAAGCCGACAGAAGAGCTATGCTAATTCGAGAAGAAGAGACTTGATTTTTCTGTTGGTGACTATGTATACTTAAGCACTACAACAAAATACGGCTTTTACAGCATCTTCGGCACATCACCTCTCCAACGCTATGCAAGCTAGGGTTTGGAACGCTATTTTATATGATACTTGATATGATACAACGCTATTCAATGAAATGAAAATTCAAGAGGGAAACCAAATTTGTGCGGGAATTAGAAAAAGCGTGTATTGATTTGTCCCTTCCTCCTCCAGAAATATCCGTTCCTTTATTTTATCACCTCCAGAAAAGAGTAACTATTGCTACCATCCCCTTCAAAATACCGATTGCGTAACCTATCCCCCATCATCAACAGTGGATCGATGTTGTAATCTTTCTCAAGTGCTCATCCCAATACCTAAACCTAAAGAGGCATCTTTGATTTGAACTCCCCTGAAAGGTATTATTGTATATTTTTCATATAATTTTAGTTATCGTATGGTGTGAACAACATTTTTATATAATTTTAGTTATCGTATGGTGTGAACAACTTGTTTTCTTCCTATTGTTGTTAGTTTGTCTTCGCTTTTGGCATTAATTGTTCTATTATTGTTTATCCATACTTCACTACAGGTTATGCAGTTCTATTAGAGTATATTTATGGTTTAGCTAATATAGTTGTGGGTACATGAGTCGTACCCATTATGGTGAACTATGTGTATAGCTATTTATGTAAACATTGAACTTATAACCTAGTCTGCTAATTTTTATGGTCATGTGATTAAATTTAATGTGTTGCCTTTAAGTTAGGTAACACTAAGACTGAAGAATATGCCCAGTCATATATCGAAATGAGCCATATTCATGAATCACCTAATCTTGATCAATATGCAAACTGAAATGTGAATAAATAGCAGGGTATTTATGTAAATTTTTGGTTATATCAGTCATGGCATTGTGTATTGTAATGGATGTGCATAGATACACAGAGATACCCAGGAAAAAAGTGAATGCTAAATAATTAATTTAACTCAAATTTGGACAATGTGGTATTGTCATACTTTATTTTGCCTCCACAAAGTAATAACATGGCAGCTATAGGTTGTTTTATGACGTCTAAATATCAGTCAGCGTATAATATGTAGGATGGACCTCGACAAGCGCTATTTGATATACTAGAACATAAATAGCTTTGATTATGATTAGATAGTTTTATGAACTGTTATAACTCTGGTTTGCCTTTGTAAGTCGTAACTTTACAGTCCTAAATGAACTATTACCAAGGTCTATGATGGTACTGTCTGATTTGAATTGGCACAATCGTTAATGACATTTAATATGTGTAATATAGATCACTTTGCGTATTAGTCATAAATAGGAAAGTATGCTTTACTTATTTTAAGTCATACCACATTTTTACCATGTTTATAGGCTATTACTAATGTCACGATCTGTTATCATTGCTCTAACATTAACGTAATTTTTTTCGGCCATGATGATTTGTTGATGCCTGGAATAAATGATCAGTTTACCAATTTGACCATGGATCGATTGTTCAGGACTGAACTAAATGATCAATATCCTTAGCTGCTAAGGAGATAAATGTATGAGGCTGAAGGTGAAACTGGCACAAAGCTGTAGTTAAACAATACGTCATTGAATGCTGCTTGTAGTGAAATTCATTTTTCATTAAATTGTATTATTGTTGTTATTATTCTTTGCCTTCTTGGAACAGATGATATATGCCATGCGCAAGTTGTTTGTTGGAATATTTCGACAATTGGGTCACATATGAAAAATAAAATGTGTTGTGCTATTTTGGTGTAAAGCCTAATTAAAGTGATCTAATTTTAGATTAGAAATTAACAGGCTTAAAGTTTAAGTTATCATGGGCCTAATGTGTAGATACCGGGGCATTTTATAATTTGTTGAAGGGCCGAATTACAAAATGCCAACTCTATAAATAAAGGGTTATGGTCCCCGAATTACACAAGCCTTAGCAACTCTCTAACCTCTTCTACGGAGAGCTGATTTCAGATCTAGGGTTTGTGTCAATTTGGAAGACCGAACCATATTCATCTTCTCCTTAGCCACCGGTTATGGAATTCAGGTACTATTACAGCTAAGTACGGATTCATGTATGCTTTCGCTAATCAAGTTATCTATTTTCTGATTTGTTCTCAATTAAATCAATATGGATTACATATTTGGATCTAGGGTTTCATGATTGTCTGCTGTTAATATATATTGAAATCCTAACAAGTGGTATCGGAGCCAACCATTATTGATTCTATTGGGAAAATTTTGTTTTTTTTTCTTTTATACATGTTGTTTTGCCATTTCAGAACAAAGGTTGAATTGTGTTTTCAATTCATACGGTTTATATGTTATGTTTTCATTTCACAACAGGTTGAGTTTATTAACTGCGGATAATAATTAAAAAAAAGTTTTTTTTTATTTGGGTAAGTTTCAGATCTATATGGATTCAGATCTATTATCTCCTTCACTTTCTTTCATTGGTTCTATGGATCCAGCATGAATAATGTTAATATAACATAGTTTGTCAATATGTTAATTCAACGGGTTCTGGTTTTTTGTTTAAAAATACATCAAAAATATATGTTTATTACGTCTAGTTGTAAGTTGCATTCTGCAGACGCCGGTCTATTGTTACTTCTGCTGTCATATATTATAGTATATTATTTGTTTTGACCAAGTCTTGAACCCGTTTTATGTATAATGTTTTGAAAGCTCTACTTAGCGAATCTCATGCTATCCTTACGGGCTTTAAAAAAAGTTTTTTTTATGTACATACCAAGTGTACTGTTTGGAACAATTATTGCTTATTGTATGGATGTAGGACATGCCACATTAACTTATTTGTCATATGAAAATAATGTTTCATGGCATGTGTATGATGTTTCAGTAACCTATCATGATGCTTTTATTTTATGCCTTTTGGGTTTGGTATATAATATTTTGCATTTGTGTTGCTTAATCTAATTAGCTATCATGTTTGAATCTTTGACCATTTCACCTACGTTTTAGGATGATGATTAGTAGGTTACTTTATTATGGTCAAACTACAGTAACTTCTACGGTTTAAAATTAAAAAAAAAAGTTTTTTTTTTATTGGTTCGGTTGACATTATAAAAAGCACATGTTATATTATGCTTCGGATATACACCATGGTTACTTCGGTCGTTCAGGTTATTCAGTATGATATTTATTATGTCATTTACACATAATTTTATGTAATTGATCATGACATTCATCTATGATATCGTGATTTATTTATGATGTCTTGTATCATATTTATTAAGGAAATGTCATGAATGTAACTACATACCTAAAGCAACAGATTATGACAATTATGACTAAAACTCGTTATGTCATTATTTTAATTTTGAGTTTTTCAGATGTCATATAGACCTAAAGCATTGAGAGTGTTTTATAACACTCAAAATATATTGTACGTATATTAAGGATAAATTCAAATATAATTTTGGCGTATCTTCATAACCGTAAATATCCTACATTAGTAGTGAATTAACTTTAAAATAATATGTCACCAAAGTGACCTCTATATTTTGGTGCTTTATGAAAATGTTTGATATTTGTGTGTAGTTATTCATGCGAATATTAGTCGGCCCAAAGGAAGACTAATATTTGGCCGAATCGCTTACACATGTGTGATGATAAATACGTGACAATTATAAGGTTTTTCGAGTGAATAATTAATCGGCCCAAAAGAAGGTTGTTATTTGACTTGAATTTATTGTCAGTGTTTGATCATTACAACAAGAGTATCACTTACAGTTAATATTACTATCCAGAGACTTGATATTAATGTGTACTAGGTATCTTGAGAAGAGACTTACCAATTATTTGAATTTACTATGGTTGATATTTGGCTATGAGCATATACGGTCAATCTTCATTTTATTTTTTGTTCATTTTCAGCTAATTTAACTGAATTATCTGTCAATTTAAAGAATATTTCCATCTTGTTTTGGAATAAATATAAGGATTTGTATGAGAGCATGTTATTTGTTCTTGACTTTATAGATTTAACTCTTGTAACTAAGAGGGTTACAACCAACCCTACTACGGTTAAATATTCTTATAATGTTATGAAGTATATTGAAAGGTGATAAAATTCAAAGGCAAGAGTTAAATGATCATTAAGTAAATACTTCAGAAGTTTTCAAGGATGTGCTATAGGTAACGATAACTAATTTTGTATAAGTTATCTACTGAGAATGGAAACATTTTTTGTGAAAATAATAAGGGAACTCAAGCACTCTTTGTGGTGTTTGATTACATAAAGTTAAAGTAAAAGAAATATAAATGAGTACTATACGGAAAAAGATATTGCTTCAAAAGCTAAAGACGCTTAAGTTATCATTATTTTTGGTGCTATCTTCAGTATATTCATTTAAAGATTAAAAATATTTTAAGAATAATATGTTATCTTATTGGGCTAATTTAGTGCTTTGGTAATTAAAATAGAGATTGAAGTTTTTATGGTTGAAAAGTACTCATTTGATATACATTGTAAATAAATGTATGAATAAGGATTAAGAAGTCGCTAAGGATCTCAAAGAAAAGAAATAACATACAGATATTTTTTTATAGTTGTTTCTTTAATGAGATATACAGACATATAAAGTAAACTATACTTGATATTTTAAAGTTATTATTGAGATTTAAGTCATTTTTTTTTTGATTTATTTGATATATTTTTTATGTTGTCATTTAGACAGATTTCGGTTTTATATTTCTAATGTGAACATATTAGGTTATTATTGTTCATCAAGAAATAGTAATGTTAATTTATGAATAAATTTAAAATCTTATGTAACTGAAGCTCATATAAGTTATGGCTACTTATGATAAATAACTTATGTAATGATATCTTAAATTTTGTTTTGGTGACTAATATAATTTTTGTTTCAGTTTACTGAGGAATTATAGATTGAGATATCATAAAGATAGAAAATGCTTTATTGATATTCTAAGGGATTTAAAATTTATATTTTTTTTATGAACCCACATTAAGGAAAAGTTTTAAAGCGGGAATTGCAATAGTTATTTTGAGGATGTTGAGTTTGGGGGAAGAAATAAAGTAATAGCATTGTCTTTAAAGAGAATCATTATCTTTGATTCAACTGCGGTTGCTTCTTCGCTTAAAGTTTAAGATTTGTTTCTTTTATTAGGAAGAAGTAAATTAAGAACCATAATAAGAAGATGTTGAAGATAATTTTTTCTATAAGCTAAGGTTACTGTTTCAAGAAAACAAACTCAAAATGCAAGATCACTATGGAAATCCACCTAAATGGGAAGAAATGCTATTTCAGATTATTGTGTAGTATTTCTTCATAAAGGTAAATAATGGATTGATAAAGATGATGCTACGGACTTACATCAATCCATGTAAGGTACTAATTTAAAATGTGGATTTAAGAATTGAACATATAGCATAAATCTATATGGATAATAAAGTTTGAAATCTTCCTATAACTTAAGGTATAAGATCATTGGTTATGAATAACTATTCAAAGCCAAAAAGGATCAAGTGGGTAATATTGAATTTTATAAGGCACTTTTATTGAAATCACTATTATTAAAAGGAAATTTTATTTTCTTTAAAGAATATTTCATTTTGGACTTAGTAAATGATTCTTTAGAATTGATCGCTTTGGAGCTTACTATATTTTGTACTTTTGAGCATTATCTGATGGAGATTAAAGTTATGTTTCTCAATGGAAACATTGGTGAAACTACTTAAGAAACTCATTTATGGATTAGTCTTTTGTACTTGGGATTCAAATACACCATTATTGTTCATGGGGTGATATTTGGATTATTACAAAAGAATTAGGAAGATAAATGCTTAAAAGGTTTGGTATGTAAACTGCGATTCAGTTGTTTTTCTTTTACCAAACAGATAAATGCTACCATCCTTGAAATTAAAGAAATGCAAAAGATTTCTCATGCATTTGCAGTGTGAATTCTAATGCATACTAATGTATATACACATATGGATATGCGTGTATTATTTGGCAGATACTTCACTGATATTAAAAGTGGATCAATGATTTAGTAGCCAAAATGGTTATGATATATATGATATGTCTTAAAAAGACAAAATAAAAGATTATATGCTCATAGATAAAAGATCGGATCGGGTGGAGATCATAAAGAATTACGATCCGGATATTTTGGATGTCATTACTGTAAAAGATCCACTTCTAGCAATGATAATATATTTTATGGGTGAAACTATATAAGGGAAAAGTGTCATTTAGGCGCTTATAGTTTTCGCCATTTTGAAAATATCGTCTTTGGTTAATTATAAGACATCCAAATATGGAAAATAATAATGAAATTTTGTCACAAGACTCCAGTTATAGATAAAGAATTGAAAGACCAAGTAATATTGTGACAGTAAAGAATGTATTATTTTCCAATAAGGGAAGAGTGCAAAATATATTGTAATTCATAGAGCACACTTAGACAAACTCCATTATGGCGGATCCGCTTACCAAAAGGTTATCACCTAAGGTCTTTCATGAGCATGTAGCTCAATTGGTGTAACTTTTATATAAGGATATTTTTGTTTAGGGGGAGTTTGTATTTGGTATTGTCATATGACTTATTGCTCTATACTTCAGTTACAGATATATGCATATCAAGTTCTTTTTCTGATCAGAAATAAAGTAATGAATTTTTCTTTGCACTCAGGTTGTTTAAATATTAAACATTTGATCTCACTAAAGAAGGACCAGTTGGAAATAGACATGTATATATCACATTTCATGTAATTTCCATGCTACGCATCCATGATTGATCTATGTCGTTTGATTGTATTGATATATGTGACCATTGATGGGTTTAGTTACGATAAATGTAACGAATGCCGCTTTGATCCTTTGTCAACCCAATTAATGGACGAGATTGTTTCAGATACACCATATGTTATAAATAGCAAATTTTGGAGCTCATAAAGTTAAACACATTTTAAGGTTATTTCATATGTAACCCAGGGGGAGATTGTTGGAATATTTCGACAATTGGGTCACATATATAAAATAAAATGTGTTGTGCTATTTTGGTGTAAAGCCCAATTAAAGTGATCTAATTTTAGATTAGAAATTAACAGACTTAAAGTTTAAGTTATCATGGGCCTAATGTGTAGATACCGGGGCATTTTATAATTTGTTGAAGGGCCGAATTACAAAATGCCAACTCTATAAATAAAGGGTTATGATCCCCGAATTACACAAGCTTTAGCAACTCTCTAACCTCTTCTACGGAGAGCTGATTTCAGATCTAGGGTTTGTGTCAATTTGGAAGACCGAACCAAATTCATCTTCTCCTTAGCCACCGGTTATGGAATTCAGGTACTACAACAGCTAACTACGGATTCAGGTATGCTTCCGCTAATCAAGTTATCTATTTTCTGATTTGTTCTCAATTAAATCAATATGGATTACATATTTGGATCTAGGGTTTCATGATTGTCTGCTGTTAATATATATTGAAATCCTAACAGTTGCAAGTAATGGTGGTGCAGATCATCCAAATGCAAATCAATTAAGTGATCAACAGAGGTTGGTAAAAATAAGGTCCTTCTAAATTACTTTCTTTCCATTCCTTAATGAAAAAATGTTTCTGCGGCAATCCATTTACGACTTATCCAGCTAACCATAATAAGGGTGTCACATGTCTTGTAGGCATGATGTTGTCTAAAGACGTTGCTATAATTTCAACCACCTCATTAGATGGTGTAATCCATGTTTGGAAGCTCACATTTCCATCCAGAAGTGATGGAAAGAAATATTTTCAACTTATTTTATTACTCTATTTTTTTCTTTAGTTTACATACAACATGCTTGATAACTGAGAATGGTGTGCATCTTATGATTTCAATTTAGAGATTTTATGTTGAATATCTTTCACGCTAGTTAATTTATGAGAGAAGCAATTTTTTTGTAAGAGACCTAGGATGTTTAAAATTATTATAGTAATGGAACCTATTTTTGTTGTAACTTACTTCATTTAAGACTAGTGACTGATGTGTAAAATTAAATAGCTTTTTTTTCAATTTGTTATATGTATTATATGGTTGCAACATGATCGAGCATATGTTGTTCTTTCTGTGCAGCAACAGACAAGAAACAAAGTTCCTAACTGTTCCTCATAATTAAATATTTAACCATTTAACTGGTATAAAGTTGAAATAAAATTCAGGCAACATTAGAGCTATCAAAGTATTTCTTTTCATATAATGCTAAGGCAGTAAATAAACAATGTTCTTAATTGTTCTTTGTAATTTTATACATCCAACTAAGATAAGTTGTGCATCATTTAACGGTAATGATTCGAAAAAAAACTGAGGAAACTTGATAACTTTGGATATTGTTTACTAATTTCAAGCCTTGATTAATGATTTGCTTAATTTTAGTATCAGTCAATTTGTGCTATTGTTTACTTGTCAAAGATCAACATTTGTAAACTCTTATTGTTTTTCTTGTATATACATAAAATTTAGCTAAATTTATAGAAAATGTATTTATAGATTAGGGTCGTGAGATAATTATGGTAATATTAAAATAAAATTAAGGTTATAAATATTATTGCATAGGAAATAAAAAAATGATATTTACTTCATTCACGTCATTTAAAATATAAACAGACTACATAGGTCTAATTTATGAAGAAAAGGTAGGTAATCAAAAGTGCAATGGAATAAAAAACTCCAAGGAAAATAAATCTGGTAATGAAAATTCTGAAGAGAAGAAAGTTGATAGCAAAATTTCTGAAGAAAAGAAAGTTGATAGCGAAATTTCCGAAGAAAAGATAGTTGAAAGTGAAAATTTAAAGGAAAAGAAACCTGAAAGTGATATGGAAGAAAAGAAAGCTGAAATTGAAAATTACGCCGAAAAGAAAGTTGAAAGTGATATGGAAGAAAAGAAGTTCAAGCATCTTCCGTGGTGTCAAAAAAGGGTCAACCCAAGCTTTTGAGTCTTTGCGTAATATTGCATGGGGGGAAAGAAGTCGTGTTGTATTAGGTGTTGGTTGTGGAGTGGCTGGCTTTGGAGGTTACCTGTTCGATAAAGATATGCTTACCATGTTATTTGCTCAAAGAGATGAACATGAAGCTCAAGTGCAATTTGCTCTTGAAAGAGGAATTCCTTCAGTATAAGATGTAATGGGCACAGAAAGGCTCCCATTCCCTGGTATAGTCTTCGATGTTATTCATCGCGCAAGATGTAGAGTTCCATGGCATATTGAAGGTAGGAAGCTTTTGTTGGAGTTGAATCGGATGTTGCGACCTGGTGTTACTTTGTGTGGTCAGCCACTCTAGTTTATCAAAAGCTTGCAGAAGATGTACAAATATGGAAACAGATGACCCTGTTGATAAAGGCTATATGCCGGGACATGGTAGTCAAGACTAGGGATTCTATAGATAAGGTGGGTCTTGCAGTATTTAGAAAGCCATCAAATAATACTTGTTATGATAAAAAACGGAGACGAATCCCTGTCAAGATTTCGATGATCCTAATGCTACTTGGAACGTACCATTGCAAACATGTATGTGTAAGTTATCAGTTGATCCAGCTGTGCATGGATCTCAATGGACAGAAAAGTGGCAGTGAGATTGATAAAACCACCTTACTGGTTGGAAACTCTAAAACCGGAGTATATGGTAAACCTGCTTCAGAAGATCTCAAAATAGATCAGGAACACTATTGTTGGAAAGTCCTACACATGACCGGAATGGGAATTGACTGGTCTAAAATAAGAAATATTGTGGATATGAGAGCTGTATATGGAGGATTTGCCGCCGCTTTGAAAGATATGAAGTTGTGGCCTGTGGGTCATGAATATAGTCATCATTGATTCACCGGATACACTTCCTACTATATACAAGTGTGGGTTATTTGGAATGTATCACAATTGGTGCGAATCATTCAGCACATATTCAAGATCATACGATCTCCTGCATACTGACCATCTGTTCCCGAGAATAAAAAATAATGCAAAATATTACCACTTACGGTAGAGATAGACCGAATGCTTAGACCAGAAGGCATGTTGAGAGACAAAGCCGATACAACAAGCGAAGTCGAAAGCATTGCAAAATCTTTAAAGTGGGAAATAATAATGATATTCTCTAAGAAAAACGACGGTATACATTGTGTTATGAAGGCAAAATGGATACCTAAGGAGATGAACTAACGAAATATTATAGTGTTGTATACATGTTAGAAGTGTTCATTTATTCATTGGTTAAAAGATGCACTGTAATTTTGCTGCTTAAATTTCTCGAGTAAAGAAGGAGGGGTGTATTTAATGTTAAGCTTGTTGTAGAGTAATGGAAACTTTTGTAGATAGAACGGAAGGTAGAAGAGGGTTTCATAAAAAAATAAAAAGAATTATAGCAGCTGTACTGTTTTTATATTAATTGTATAGAGCTAGATAAAAAAGCAAGTAAAACCATAAAGGAAATATCAAGATTACCATATTTATTTTATTTGAAATGTAGGAACATATCACCTTAGTTACCTCAAACAATATGAATGCAGTAGCATGTATTTTTAACTCATTACTGAGTACAAAAATACCATATGAAGATATTCAGAAATCTGAAACAAGCTATAACTGATCTCTAGAATATCGATATCTATGAATCATCCTAATAAAAAGTGAACATAAAATTAAAAATAATATAAATATAAATCTATAGAAACTAATGACAATGGAAGGGATTCTCAGCTTTGCATAGCTGTACATGCTATTTATTAATAGGACTGTGCTTCTGTATCATTTTGCCTAAAATATTTTTCTCAGATAATATATCTAATTCAATTTTTTGGTAGTGTTCAATCAAAAATGTAAATTAATCAAAGCATAATCCTATACTACTGATATGTAACCTTAGATATCTTTTTTCTATTTCCTTTACCTTCCCTAATATTCTGTGCTTACCTTTTGTTTTAGTTTTTGTCCCGCTTATAGATCTTCTTTAAAAAAAATATTTATAATGAAACTTTATTTAGTTTCTTTCTACTATATAATCCTTTGTTCCCTTTTTTCTACCTCTCTATCCTTGTATTACCAATATTTCTATGTTCTTTTTCACTAATTTTCAAACTGGTTCCATTTTTATTACATTTTTTGGATTATTTTTTTCCAAATATTCTGTTTTCAATCATATATTTTGGACCATTTCTCGATTTGTGCGTGTCATCCTTGCGCAGGGGCCATGCTAATCTTCTCTGTATCGTTCCAATTTTATCGGATGTCCCCGAAGGGACGAATCATATATTTTATTTCCAAGATTCACTAGTAAATTATCACAAATAGAATTATTTTTTCTTCATACTTTGCTATTTATACTGTCAGACCTTAGTTTGGCAGTTAACATATATTCCTAACATATAATTACATTCTGCAATTAGCAAACCCAACTTAATGACCCATGCACCCTTCCTTTTATTGTAGTCTAATGCATTTTTGTCAGTTTAGCTTATGTTAAGGAATTCATAAATGATTTATCATACGGTTATCAAGTTTGATAAATTAAATTATATTCGACATAGGAAGCTTTAGAAATAATTTCCTAAACTACCATGTAAATTATGTTCTTGTTTCTTTCTTTTGTCGGCTGATTTGTAAAGCTTAATGGAGTATAATATTTCTTGTTAAGTTAACTTCATTTCGTTTCATTTATGAGCAAGTAATATTGTTCATTTTGAAAAGAAAAATGGTCTGCATACTTGATTTCTAGTTTTGCTTACATCTCGTCCATTTGCACATCTATTTTTTGCTGTCCTATAATTTTACTTTATGGGTAGGCGCTAACAGATCAATTGAATATTACTTCTTTAGCATGTGGTAGAATTTGGGCAAACAAACAATCAGCTGCATGATCTAAAGAAAGGAAAATGCGCTACATTGGTGAACTTGAGTGGAAAGTTCAGACACTGCAAACTGAAGTAGCTACAATGTCAGCACAGCTAACAATGTTACAGGTGTGCACCTCTTATTTTATATATGTTAATTAATTATTTCTCCTCTTATTGGCTTGGATTTATCTTCACTCATTCCGAAGAAGCATGAGGCTGCAGGCAGATCTAGCTTCACTTGATGCATGGGAAAAATTAGACTGGATTTCATCCAAGCATCCATATATTCAGTTATTGTAAGTTGCATTAAGTTTTACCTTTATAGTATGCATAGATTGTTATCATTATTGACTATGTTATTTTCTCAACTGCCTTGTGCTTGAACTATGCTAATGGCAATGTCGATACAGGCCAAGTCGGATTATTTTCCTTCATTAATGCATATATTCCAGGCAGGAAAGTTGCTGCTGATGGATCTACTAGCATTTGAAATTACGCAATTGTGAACTCATAATAAAAATAAAGTGCACTTGATTTGAAATTGTTGTATTACAAATTTTTTAAAAAAATATACTTGTAATTTGAAGTCATGCAAGTGGAACTAGCTTTGTAATAAATTTTGAAATGAGACTGGTTTTTTTAAAAGTTCTAAATTGCATACTAATTGAATTTTATTTATTTATCTTCTTCATGTCCAATCTCAAGTTCTTTACTTCTAACACACTAATTGCTCCTTTTCTTTTTCCTATTGTTTAGTGGTGCAGTATTCTTTTTTTTCTTGTATCAATGACAAATGGTACATGATATGCCATAAGCTTGCATCATCATCTATACAGTACAAATTTTGTTGGCGTTTAACTCTCTCTTTATGTGCAGATAATGGATACATCCAGTCCTGGTGTCTTTGTTAATGCTGAGCTTCTATAGATGTTCCTTGGGCACAGAGTTCGAGCTGTAATTAAAATTATGCGAAATGAAGGGGGAAATGTTGTAGGTAAATCAACTGATGGAAGTCAGTTGACCTTAAAAGGTCCACAAGGGTTCCCTATGTCACAGTACATGGAGGTAATTGGAATTGCTGATGGTAACCAGTCCATCCGTGCTGAAATTTGGACTGATTTTGGCAATAAGTTTGGTAATTGTTTCTAATTTGAATGATTTGATGGTATATCTGTCTTATTATTGCTGTATTACATTGCTCAATTCTCTAGCAACTGAAAATCGAGTTTCCTTGGCAACTAGCTTTTGAATATTAAAATATGATATTGATAAAAGTCTTAAAATTGAGTTTCCTTGGTAAAATCTTCCCTGCTGTTTCCTCTTCTTCTCTTGCCTCAATTTTATCAGCTGCTAATGTGTTCGCCGATGCTACTGTCACAACCTATTTTGTCTTTTCGACGTCATCCTCTGAATCTCCAATATTATTATTAAGAATGTTGCTATTGACCTTTCCTGCATTAATCTCTTTTGACCTACGAAAACTCCATCTTATTTTCTCTTTTGGAGTCGGACCTAATACTGGACCCGAGTCTGTTATGTTTGGTGATGGTACTGGTTCATGGTGTATCACCTTGTCCTTATTATACATCACTAACTTAAACGCCCTAGTGGTGGGTGGAGTTCCATGAAGTCCTAATGTCATCACTAGATGTGCAAGTACAAGAGTAGCAGAATATGCTTTTTATCACGGTAAGACTCGCAGGAGAAAAGGATGTCAGCCTACCGTGCTTTTCTTCTTCTAATGGAACTTTTCATCTTCTTTTTTTATTAGATTCATGTTATCATAAACTGGAAAGTGAATTCTATCTATCGCGCTTGTTTTTAATCATCTGCAGTGCTATTGCGAGATTGCCAAGTGACGCCTTGAAATCACTTACCAAGAAGTGATTATCAACATCTGATGTAAGATGATACGATTTGTTTTTATTTGGGAATTTCTTAATGGTCATCAGCATCACTTAAAATTGAATATTAGTAAATGAGCAGCCAAACTCAAAAGTTTGAGGTTCTGGCTAAATCACTGAAAATTTAGATTCTATTTGACTTACTATTTTTACTTCTGTGATATCATTCAATGAATATGCACAACACATGTATTTTGTAAACAATTAATTTGACAAATGAATTCAAGCGCAAAATAGAAATCAATTTTATTTTGTTTTTTGTGTTTAAGAAATGCCAAAAAAATAAAAAATAAACACTCCATCAAATTTGTCATTTTTCAATTTGACATGGATATTTTGTTTTCATGTATAATATTTAGTTCACATGGATATCTTGCTTTCATGCTGCAATCCAATCGTAGGGCTAGCCCTACATGATAATATTTAGTTTACATGGATATTTTGTTTTCCTAGTTTACGGCGTCACTGTTTCTTCAGAGTTCACTGATAATCAGACATGAACGAAGCAAATCATGACTGCAATAATCAATTGCGTGCATCCATTCTTTAAAAAGAAATCACAACTGTTTACGAAAGAATGACTTTCATTGGTTGTTCTATCCATGTTTGCTTATTTGACAAGTGAATCTATCCTGGTTTAAAGAGCTGTTCATGAAACCTTTTTTTTTATCACAAGTAAAATATGTAAAAATTATATTGGAATCCAATTATATGGCAGACTTTGCAGATTATATTCAGTTTGCATAATGTTTTCCTTTTTATTTATTTATAAATATGATACTAGAGATACATTCAGAGATCATATGTATAACCGTAACTCAACCACACCTCTTTTTATGGTTGTCAAATTTATATTTATATGTGGCTGCAGCAGATGGTCAACTGAAAAAATGAAAATTTGAACAATACAATGTTTACCTCAGGAAATATGGTTTGAGGCTAACCGGAAACAAAGGTGTCCTTATCGAGCACATAAAAATACATCTTCATTATAATAAAACTTCATTTACTCTTTTAATACAATTTTAACATACATGGGGAACTGAACTTCCCACTTTATATAACCCAAACTTAATCCATGATCGGTAGATTTGAAGCTGCCATCACCATTCCTCTACGTCCATCTCAGACCTGAAGCTGCCTCCAGCCCTGCCCTCACCATCGACAGATCTATACCCACCATCTCCAGCAACCTTATCCACATCAGCTTCGCTGCGTTATTCACTCAGAGCCGCAAACTAGCCGCAAACTTAGCTGATAATATTTCCGTCCCTACCTTTAGATCCGCGGTCTCAATTCTCATAACTGAAGCCTTTAGATCCAATATTGACTGCAGCAATGTTCCACCTGCGCTATTTCTTCTGTTTTTGAGATCATTTCTTATATTACAGTTCCCCTGCAAGTTCGCTGATCACATAAGCAACGAGCCATCTCAAGGTTATGGCTTAATTGTGCTTGGCATGCTTTCCTTCCATCCTGGTTTCTTTGAGTTTATGGTTGCATATTACTCACAAACTCATGTGGATGTCTTGCCTGACATTGAGATATAAATCTTATTCATGCTAACAATCAACTAACTTAGGCTGATTATTCACTTAGGTTTTTGTGAGCTAGAAATATTAATAGCCGTTTTCATGTCATTGTGAAACATCCACTTTAGCTGTAATGGTCAGTCATGTAATATGCCACTACACATCATGATATAAGATGGTAGCATTAAGGCTACAAATGTGTTGATTTGGAAATTATAGTTCTAAGCTACTGATAACCATGTACACATGAAATTTCTTGTTAATTACTACTGATTGCAATTCGAGTTAGTAAGCACTTCAGGCACTTCTACAATTCGAGTTGGTATATTTTTGCCATTCAATATTTCATCATTCAATATGTTAGGAAATTATTCTTTTATCATCTGTTCTATTCTTGCATTTAATGGATAGTTTTCGATTTCCACCAGGATTTTATGAAAATTAAGTTGTAAACCGAGGAAGTTACATGTCCTAGATTTAATTATGCGGTGCATTTTCAGTTTATTCAACAATATTTTGTTCTACTTCGAATTTTCGTCACATGTGCATTTTATTATGTCAGGCCCGGTGAATACCTTGGTACACTGACCATCTCACCAACAATGTACTTGACATGTAATATATGCATGTAAACTATGATTCACCAGTTCAGTTTAAATTAATAAAATATCATTCGGTAAGATTTAGGCTATTTAATTTGAGGCATTAACAAGATTATTAATGCTAGGTTTCGATTCAAAAATTATTCTTGGAAGGTTTGAATCAGCTCCAAAAGTTGGATTATAGGATGTTCTTAGGTCAGAAGCTTCCAAGTATGGGTTCCAAAGGCACTGATGCGGTGGCAAATTCTCGGTGTTCTCATGTAAAAACTGCTCCTAATTTGTAAGATTACTCACTTCGTAGTTCTCTAATTAGCAAATATATGTGATTTTCAGTTGGCCAAACATGTTTTGGAAAAAAAATATTGGCTGAATTAGTATTAGCTGAAGAAAGAAATGATACGGCAAATTAATGGGGATATAGCTTAGTTGTAGCATTGTTGTGATAACTGACTATGTTGTCTAGTATGGCTGAGTAAATGTTTAAGTCTAACAGGCTCCTTAAGCATGTAGTAACAATGGTATTCATTTTATATACTGTTTCTATACGTGAGACTTACGGTTGTTTATTTATTATTACTGTCTGGTAGTGAAAGACTGTTAATGAAGGTGGACTAACGACACTTAATAATCGTAAGGTAGCAAAAGGTCATTGTCAAGCAGGGATCCTTACCTACTCTAGGCTGCATGAGAAAAATAGAATGGCTTGCATCAACATTGGATTGCTAGGAGTTAATAGCTAGTTTTTTCCTTGTTTATCAATAACTGTGAGCTTTTTGGACAAGCCAATCATATAGGATATTAGCTTCCTTCTTGAACTGCTCACACAATGAAATATGCCTTTGGATTTTTGCTAGTTTTTTAATGCTAATTTAGTGGCTTTATTTTTTTAGGTAAAATTATATAGGGGATTACCTTATATACTGACATTCTATGTTCCATGAAAAAGTCATAAATTTGGTGTTCTCGTCATTGCTAATAATCATTGATTTTGATTCTTCTTTTTTTTGTAGGTTGATAGGCTTATAATGTCAGTTAGCAAATGCATCTCATGTAGTTGGACAAAATCGCTCAAAGCCAGTGAGTGTATACGTTATTGGTTTAGTTCACTTCAGAAATATTTCACAATATGCGCAGCTCTTTGTTTTCATGTAAGGACATGGAGAAATTGATAAAACAATATGTATGAAATACTAAGTATGCATATACGAACATCTGTTTGAATGATATGTATGAAATGTTATGCACTTGTTTATATATTTGTTGTTTGTAAAAAAATTTATATTATATGTTGATAAGAAATGTTTAAAAGTGTGCATATACCTGAAAAAAGCTGAAATGATAATAGATAATCTCTGTAAATTAAAAATAATAGGCAATAGCGTTTTATAAACGCTATCAAATAGAAAACGCTATAGAAACGTCCTAGTAAACGCTATAGAAACGTCCTAGTAAACGATATAGAAACATACATACAAATGCTATAGGAAGCAACCATCAGATGTTATATTCTATAGCGTTTTTGTTTGATAGCAAATAAAAACGCTATGTAAAATTCATCTTTCATAGCGATTTTGTTTCTGCTATCTGAAGTGAAAGGCCTAATATAGCATGTCGTTCAATCGCGTTCTCTGAAACGCTATGTTAGGATATAATAGCGTTTTTCAAACGTTATGGAAGCCCTGTTTTGTTGTAGTGAAGGGTTTCTCCGATGAGAGGAGTAGTTCGATTTGGCAAAACTGGGAAGTTGGCGCCTAGATTTATTGGCCCATTCCCTATACTTGAACGGATTGGAACTCTCGCTTATAGAGTTCAATTACCTGACTGGTTGCCTGGAGTACATGACGTGTTTCACTTGTCTCAACTCAGAAAGCATGTACATGATCCGGACTCTATTGTGGAAGAAGCCGCACAACAAGAGTTGGAAATTACTCTAGAATTAGTTGTGAGAAGAGAGCCGATAAGTATTGTTGGCAAAGAAACTAAAGAGCTGAGGAACAAGAAGGTGAATTTAGTTAAAGTGACGTGGAGATCCTAGAGACTGTACTTGGGAAACTGAAGAGAGTATTAAAAAAGCTTATCCCAATTGCAGATAGGATTTCTCTGACTAACTCTGGTGCAAGGTACATTTACAATACTTTGCATTTCTGTTTTGCCTTCTATTTTATCTTTGTTTTCTACTTTACTATGGTTGCTTATCATGGATGAAAAGTTTTAAATATATGAAATCTAATCTTAACACATATGATTTTTAGGTAGATAAATTAGAAATTATATTTGAAAAGTTAATCTCATTGATTGTTTTTTGTGTTGTGTGACTATTAATTCGACTAATAAAACATTTAAAGGATAATGAATCTAACCAACATGAGAACAAATGGTAAATTAAACCGAATTGAACCAAATAGTGAATTGAGTTGAAAATTTATTGAAATGCATGCATACATGTACACATATATATGTATGTGATTGAACAGGTCATAGTAGGTACGCAAAGAAGAGGAATAAAATTGTTTTCCCGACAAATTGGTACATGTTTATTGTATTTCTTGGGGTTTTTGATGATTTTATGAGCCGCTTGGCTGTTTCTTTTTCTTTTGGATTGGTGAGGGCCATGGGAGGCTGTATGAAATATCCTGATGCTCCCGGTACAAAGGAGGTTATGGCGAAATTTTTCGAAAATTTAGGGTGTTAGCCAAATTTTTGAAAAATTTGAAAAGTTTTAGAAACTGAAAAGTTGAAAAACCTAAGCCATAATTAAAACAATGAAAGTTGTGTTGGTTAGTTAAACAACTTTCGACTTTGTTCCTTTTCGAGGACGAAAAGATTTTAAGTGGAGGAGATTGTAACAACCCGGAAAATCTGAACCAATTTAAAAAAATTATTTTGGCGATTTTAAAAAATTTCGGGTATTTATAATGATAATTTTAAATAATAACAACGAAAAATTTATTTAAATCGAAGTGAGAACGAATACATTTATTTTAATTATATAACGAGCCTGAAATGGTGCGTAAGTTCGAAAATTCGATTTCGAATTTCAAATGAATATACAGAATTCAATATGAGTCAGAATTAAACGAAATAAGAAATATTTGAATCTGTTGAATCATATCTTTCTAAAGAAGCTAGGAAACTGAGATGTCACCTTAAAGGTTGAAATATATGTCCAGTTTAAAATTCATAAAAGTCGCTGTGGAATTTATATATATTTTAATATATAAAGGCCTTAAAAATAGTCATTTTGCAAATGACCTCGGAATTCGACGAAACCACTTTTGTTGGATCCGGGACGTTGAATTCTTGCTAGGTTCCAAAGTTCATAATTTTTTGAATCAATATGTGAGTGTGGCAAAGGAAAACGTGTTTTGTCAGTTTTAGTTAAATATGATCGACCAGAAAATGGCCATTTTTCAAACGGTCTTAGAATTTGACGAAATCAGTTTTGCTAGGACCGTATCGTCGATACGAAGCTAGAAATAATTTTTCTGGAATTTTTAGAATCGGTATGTGGGCCCGGCAAATTAAAATGTACGTTCAAATCCATATTTGAATGTTTTATATTTTAATTTGAAGAATAACTGATTGTAACAGTCGAATTGGCTTACGAAACATATCCCATTGTGTTCGGAATGGGGTAATTAGCTAGGGGCGACAGTCGTTGGGTTTGAATTGGTGTTCGTATGAGAAAAGGGTATTTTTGGATTTAATTGAATTAAAAATTAAAATAAAAACAAGACCAATCACATTGACCCGCTCATTCATTCTCTCTCCCCGATACTACCAGCGACGAACGACGGAAACACCCTTCCACCTTCTCTCTTCTTTTTCTCTCAAACCGCTCATTAAAATCAGGTGCTACTGTGGAGGATTTTGAAGAGCGTCACGAGAACTTCACATCCATACCTGCTGTGGAATTTTTCGTTGAGTATCGAGGCCGAATCACCTCCCCGAAGTCGCCATCTTCACGGTGCCGCCCAGCCCAACTCTGACCATCGAAGTGGGTCCCTCCACCACGCGCGGGTACGTGGCTCCTCCCCCTTCGACGCTGCACCGTCCGATCGACACCTCGTTACACAGATAGATCGAAAAATCCAAACCTAGTTTGGAACCATTTCAGAAAAGGTACGGGTTTATTAATTTAAACTGTTTTCAACTCTTAAAAACCGTCGCGAATCATGATTTCACTATAAAAATCATATCTTTTTCGTTTCTTGTCGAAATTCAGTGAAACAAGAGACACCGGGACCGTGAGGACGTCTTCTACATTCTAGAAGTGACCGGATATTTTTCTGAGCCTTCTACAATTTTTGGCAAAGCGACAAACCAATGTGAGATTTCTGAATTATAAACGATATGGAATGACGATGTATAAATTATACGGTCGATGTATGAGTTATATAAGCGTTGTACACCTCATGTATAAGCGTTGTATAAGTTGTATGTGCGATGTATAAGTTATATATGCGTTGTAAAAATAATATATGTGTTGAAATGGAAGTGAAATATACTTATATATATATATACTCCCCTTGTCCACAAACAATGGACGATATTTATTAATTGTGATTGACATGAAATTTAGTGAATAATGTGAATGGTTGATAGCATTGTTTGTGGTTGAGATTGTTGATTTGTGGTTGAAAAATACATTTGTGGTTGAGATAATAATTGATTGTATGGTCGACTCACTAAAAATAACCAAATGTTGAATAAAATATTTGAACGATAAAAATATCATTTTTATCATGTAGGAGAATCGCTAAAAATATTCATGTGTTGAAATAAATATTCGTGAGTTAAAAATATTATTTTTAACCCGTGTATGAAGTGAAAATGGTTTAGAAATCGACGAACGAATTATATTTATATATATAAAAATATAAATTAAAATAAAACGAATAACAACGCTGCAGTTCGCGTTTTGAAATCGTAACTTTAAACGAATATACCAAGAGATCCGACCGTCGGATTTTCTCGAAACTAGACCCTTTGGATCCGCCTTGGAAAGATCTTTCCAATGGTGTAAAATTTGTTAAGATCCAACGGTTAGATTTTCAGATATGTGTAAATCAAATCTGAAGAAAAACAGCGCCACGGCCGCGTTATGGCCTGAAACGTCGTTTAATTAAATTAGGCTATTTTTAAATAAAAAAAATAGCGATATATCATTATAAAATATTATAGGTGATATGGAATGGAAATAAACCAATTTTACTTGGTTTGCTTGATATTCTGATGGTTGAACGCGTTTGACATAAAAATTATATAAAAAAAACTAAATGTGAGTGTCGAATAATTTAACCATGAAAAGAATTGATTTAAATTCTAAATATACGTGAATTATTTGAAAAGGCCGAGTTAAATCTCATTTTAAATAATTGATCGACAATTAAAAGTCGAAGATATGAAGACAGTGCAAGACCGACGATCTTCACGTCGAATGGTTGAGTTGCTGTTGTCGCTCATGATTGGAGTAGCTACCTTGAAGGGGCGACCGTAGTAGCCGTCCGGACGTACTTGTTGATGGTACGGATATACGAGGAATATGGTGCCTCCAGTTTCGTTTAGACCCAGAATGGACTTGCAAATGGATGTGTGTCTGATGTTGTAGATTGACAACGTGGCATGCAAAGATGCTGTGATCAAGGCTTTTGTTGAAAAGAAGAGTCTTGTGGTTGATGATCAAAGCACGGCTTTAACATAGCTAGCTTTGTGTATAGCTTTGATTCGCGAGCCTCACACCCCGGTATGGACCAAAAACGGGAGAAGGACCTCAGGGAGGACATGCGTTTTCTTCTAGCTAGAAGTGGTGTCAGTGCTTAAACTGGCTGGCATTACTTATGTGGATGATGGATTTTGAGGCGCCTCGGTTAGATCGGACGATCCGGGTCCGATGGAGTCATTCGTTGGCTCATTTACGCCCCATAGGGCGGGGAAACGCAGTGTTCAGGAATTTTAATTCACATCGAGTGGACCGACCCTGACGATCTAAAGGCTTGACTGAGTACTTGCCTAAGACATGGGCTAGATTGTCTCGAATTCGGTGAGGACTATCTTTTGCCTCGGTTCATGACGGAAATCCAATTTCCAATACGACATGTGCGGTTTTGATTGTAAACATATATTGGCGACATAGTGGTATGGGGCACTTATGTCGTCTAGGATTGATATTATGATTGATATTGTTTCTGAAACATATAAACACTAGTAATAATATCAAAAGTTTTTGATTTATACGTATCCAACATATTTTGGCCAATATAAGGTAAAACTCTATCCTCCGGTTTATGTTGCATTGTGTGATGGGACTTGAGTCTTATATTGGCTTCATTTTACTAAAAAGCATTGCATTGTTTAAATAATTTACTTGTTTATGCACTGGCGATCACTGGAGTAAACCCGTTCCGCGAAAGCGGCGTGGTCCTATGATTCGCCTTATTATTGTTGTTTAAGCAGTTAAGTTGATTTCTCATACCAATCCCATGACTGACTCGTAGTTTCACTTGAAAACTTGGGTGCCCCTATTTTCTACACGGGCAGCCTTGTATTCAGGTTTTCGCAGACTCATTCTGGATAGCTATGGAGCTGGAGCTGGACCTTATCATTTCTGTTTTATTGTTTCAGTCACTATTATGTATATTATGTTTGATTCCGCTGCAGACATTTTATATAAGTTGGAACTGTATTTTATGCTAAGTTTGATCCTATTATGTTGTATAACTCTGATGATTATATTTATCCCGTGTATTTTGATGTTCATTATCTGTGTAATGATATATTTCTGTTCTGCTGTTATTTGTTTATGTGTTATATTCCAAAGATACCCTTGCCTCCGTGTCACGGGGGTTTGGGGTCATCACACAGAGTCTTATGGTTGATGATCAAAGCACGGCTTTAAATAGCATAGCTTTGTGTATAGCATTAATTCGCGAGCCTTGCACCCCGGTATGAGTCTAAAATGGGATCAGGGACGCAGGGAGTGCATGACCTTTCTTTCTAGCTAGAAGTGGTGTCATGGTATGGGGCCCAAACATTTTTTACTTATGTGGACGATGGAATGAGGCACCTCGGATATTGGTCGCTATTGGCCAAGTGATAGGTCCGATGGGACCGGTAAACGTGTGTTCAAGAATAATTAATCCACTAAAGTAAATGTGGATTGGCCCTGCAGGAACTAGGGTTTCCCAAAGTGTATAATCCTGTGGCATTTGCTAGAGTGTCTCGAATCGGAAGGAGCCATCGCTAGCCTTGACTCATGATGGAAATCCAATTTCCAATACGTGACTTTCCGGTTTTAGTTGTAAACCTATGTATGGCGGCATAATATATGGTACCCATGTCGTCTATAATTGATACATTTACATTTGAAGTTGATTTTGATAATGCACTTATAGTAATATCAAAATGATTTGTTTTAAACGTACCAAGCATGTTTGGCTATTATATGAGAAAACTATATCCTTCTGCTCGCTTTGCATTGTGTGATGGGACCTGAATCTTATAGTAGCTTCATTTTCCAAAAAGCATTCATTGTTTTATTCTAAACAGAGATTCATGTGGGGAAAACCCGTTCCGTGTTATGCGACGTGGTCCCATGATTTCCCAACGTTTAAAGTAAAGATTTAATAATTGTTTTAATTCTCACACCAGTCACATGACTGACTCAGAGTATATTGTTTCTACCTAAACTCTCGGTGCCCATATTTTCCACACAGGTAACTAGTAATTTGATTTTACAGATATTAATTTTTCTAGGATCCTGGATTACAGCTGGAGATATATTCAGAAAGCTTTGTATCTGTGTACGTCCTTCAGTTGTGTTAGTTGATGTCTTCCACTGCACATTATATTAATGTATTATATTTTCCGCTGCTTTGTAATTTGTAAATCACTGATATTTATTTTTCTGCTGTATATTATTTATTTGTTCTCTGATATTCTTGTACTCTGATGTAAATTGTTGTAATATCAATGAAATGTTCTCTTGTTTGTGTTCTGACGTGTCGTATTCTCAAAGCAATCCGATGTTTCTCACCTCTTCTAGGATCGGCGGATTTCAGATCGTCTCATCGTGATATCAGAGCTTTGGTTTACAAAGTTCGAGAACAAGACACATTAGAACCAAACAAAAGAATTCATCAGATATAGGATTAGTAATATACTATAAGAATTACTCGTTAGAGATAAGGTTAGTAATACCCTAGAATAAATTGTAAGATTATTATTTATAAAAACAAATTTAGTTTTGAAATTTTATATCTATTATTCGTATTTGAATAATTTATTTTACAATGATTTGGGATATCGAGTATAAGAAGATTTTGCATTGCAAACATGTATACGAAGTCCCAAATATACTGGATAGATATAGAATCACACTTTAGTCGCCCGGAGATGATTCTGATGATTGAGATCTCATCACCCGTATTTATGTTCGAGTTTCAAAAGTGGGATATCTATATATTTCCAATTGACTGGTGTGAGAACCAAAAACCTAGTTAGGGTTGTTTGTGATTTGACACTGAAAATCGGATTTTTGAGTATATAAAAGTTATATATTTGAAAAGTTAACCAATTAATTAATTGATGGTTGTGTTGTATGATTATTAATTTAACTAATAAAACATTGTAATGATGAAACCAATATAAAATGAAAGGTAAAATAAAGCCAATTCGAGTCAAATATCGAAATAAATTGAAAATTGATTGGAGTTGCATACATAGACATGTATATATATGCTGAGCAGGTAATGGCTTCGCGTTGAGTAAAGAAATAAATTGCGTGCTCGGCAAACAGGTGCACCTTAGTGATTTGGTTGTGCAATTTTATTTATTATATCAACTACTGTGAAAGCAATTGGATGCGCTGTGATGGTTGCTCTGTGTGAGGTTATAAACATACACCATTGGATAGCAACAAATAAATTTTGAACTACACCGTATGGCATACTTCATGAAGACAACATATCATATCATATTCCATATAAGCATTTGGCGCTTATATGACGAGGTTTGGATTACCATACGAGCGAGACGCTTGTATGGCGAGGACTGAATTACAGGTTGAACAGAAGACTGATTATGGACTTAATTAAGTAATACATGTAACGATGCTTGGGGCAGGATTTAATAAAAAACCTACACAGGTCTGGAGATAACAAAAAATTCACGCCACTCTTGTTGTTAATTAAGGCACATGGATTATTTATTTTCCAACACTAGGGCAAGGTATGAGATTATGACATTTTTACACGTCTCCCTTGGGCATAGATAGGTCACAAAAATTGTGTATGCTTTTTATTGATTTATTGGGTGCCTAATACAGCCCAATAAAATTTTCATACCCTCCCCGTACAAAGGAGGTTAGGACGAAATTTTTCAAAAATTTAGGGTGTTAGCCAAATTTTTGAGAAATTAAAAAGTTCTTAGAAACTGAAAAGTTGAAGAACGAAAGCTAGAAGGAAAGTTGAGTTGGTTAGTTAAAAAACTTTCAGCTCCGTTCCTTTTCGGAGATGAAAAGATTTTAAGTGGGGGAGATTGTAACAACCTGGAATTTCTGAACCAATTTAAATTATAATTTTGGCTATTTTAATGGGTTTTGAATATTTAAAATGATTTATTTAAATAATAACGACTAAATATTTATTTAAATCGAAGTTAGAATGTATAAAATTATTTTAATTATAAATAGAGTATGAAATTGCGCGGTAGTTTGAAAATTCAGTTTTAAATTTCAATTGAATGTACAAAATTCAAAATAAATCAGATTTTAGTAAAACTGAAAACTTCTGAATCTGTTTAACAATATCTTTCTAACGGATATGAAAAATTTAGATTTCATAATATGAATTGAAAGTTATGTCTAGTTTAAAATTTGAAATAGTCGCTATGAAATTTATATATATTTTAAGTACATATATATAGCCCTTAAAAATAGTCATTTTGCAAATGACCTCGTTTCCCAAAAAAACTAACTTTGTTGGATTTGAAATGTCAAATTATTATTATGTTTCAAATTTCATAATTTTTGGAATTAGTATGTGAGCATAGTAAATATAAACGTGTTTGGTCAATTCAGTTTAAATTTAATCGACTACAAAATGGCCATTTTTCAAACGGTCTCCAAATTCGATGGAATTATTTTTGTTAGGACCATATCGTCAAAACATAGCTAGATTTCAATATTCATAATTTTTGGAGTTAATATGTGGCCCCGGTAAATTAAAATGTACGTTCAAATTCAATATTGACTATTATATTAATTTATATTTTAATTTTGATGAAAACTGATCAAAATGATAGAATTGGCATATGAAACATATCCCACTGTGTCTGGAATGGGGATATTTAGTTAGAGGTGACAATTGTTGAGTTTGATTTGGAGTTTGAACAATAAACAGGTAAATTTGTGAATTAAATAATATTTAAATTACATATATATGCGTTCAAAAGGGTCAAAATGCTAGTTCCTTTTCCAGCATGGTCAACCCACGAATATGCCGCCTGAAACAAAATGAAGGAGGGAATTTACATGATTTTATTTCCTTGATCATTTCAAATTGGTTTCGTATTAAATCAAAGTTTCAAAGCAAAGGTTGAAGAGATTTCTGTGCTTTTCAATTTGGTACGGTAATGATCGCGTCTTCATCATCACGGCAGCCAAAATCCACCCTCAAAGTTGCCGTCGTCGCGGAGAATTTTAGGGTGCAGGGGCTCACTGAGCCTGCGGTGGTGCTAGGGGTGGGAAGCTCTCGTGTAGCCCTACGTTGTGATGCTTTTTGATCGAACTCTGGCGCATGGTAGAGGCCGGGTGGTTGAAAATTGGAAGCGACAAATGGGTTTTTGGGGTCTGAAGCTTTTGTGATCGGGGAAGCAACGTTTATACAGGGATTAAGTTTATTTTATTAGTGATTAAATTAATTAATTACCTTGAAGATTTAAATTATGTAATTAATATTTTAAACATTCATATCTCTCTTAAACAGAAACGGAATTGGACAAACTTGAGTCTATTGGAATCGCGTCGTCAAATACTACATTTCAGAACTGACCAGAATGGAAACAAAAGTGAGAACCCCTCACTAAAATATTTGTACATTTATTTATTTATTTTATAAATGTACATATATTAATTGCCAGTATTGATTTTTATCAGTTAAATTATCACAAAAATGATGTACGGTGCTTGTTAGCTCACATTCACTGTTGTTTGAAACCATGCATGATATGATTGACTGTATTGTGTTGTGATTGTGATGTTGAACATATTAAAAATAATGTCAATATTAATGTGGTAGTTGAAATTAAATTATAAATATCCATTTATAATTTAAATAGAGAAAAACTGGTTAATTAGAAAATAATTCGAACCAAATTTGAATTTGTTAAATTTATTAACCAATGATTTATTTAAATTGACTGTTGTTGTTTGAAAACCCCACACAGGTATTGGGATGATATTTGACATACACTAATCCCAATATTTAGTTTTATGTCAATCGATTGGTTGACAGACTGTTGTAAGTGTTATTTATTTATTTAACGCTTATACAGTTGTAGAATGCACTCTGGATGAGGTTTGGATGCTTAATGGTTATTTATCATTATTGTTGAATACATGCGATGTATGAAATCCATATAACTGAAATTATATGGTAATTGATTGAGTCGCATTCCGATTCGGAATATGAACGAATATTTTAAAACAATATTCAGTGAAGAATTAAAATATGATTTTGATGTCCGATTTTGGATGGACACAGAAATAATGAAATGAGAAGACGGGTTAAGTAATTAAACGTCATTTTAACCCGAACGGGTTTATCGATCGATTTTATTCATTTTATAATTAATATGAAAGGGAAATGGATTTCAAAATCATATATTTTGAAAATATTGTCATTTTAACATTTTAATGTTATGGAATATTGAATTTGATTTAAAATTGAAATGGAAGTTGAAAGCATTCTTAAAACGAATTTATAAATACAGTTTTAATGGAAATCGGCGATACTATATATTATATATATTTAAATGGTTTGAATAGAACGCGTCGCGCAGCGACCGTTCGCGAATTTCAACCATTGACTTCAAATCTGTGTAACGGGAGATCCGACCGTTGGATTCTCCTAAAACCGGAACCATTTGTTTCATATCGAAAAGGTCTTTCCAATGAATATAAGAGATTTGAATTTGAATGGATGGATTTCAAATTATGCCCAAATCAATTTTAGAAAAGGTCTCTATTAATGCAGTTCGGTGGTCGTTATTGGAAACCGACTGTAAGAGCCTTAATAAAATTATTAAAATTATGGAAAAATTGCATAAAATCATAATAAATGATTGGAAAAGATATAGGATGAAAAATTCCAATCTTTGAAAAGATAAAAGTTATTTTATCCAAATGAAGTGGTTAATGACTAGAATAACAATCAAATGTTTTTAAATAAATAAATTGGATTTGTAAATGGTTTTTGAAATAACCAAAGTTTTCTAGCTATATATTAGATTGGATTTGAATGGAAATTACCTTCGGGGTATTTCGATATTGGATTCCGTGGTTATACGGATTTGATTATGGGAATTTGGAAGATACAGATATCGTTATTCCCAATGCGATATTCGTGGGTTTCAGAATTTGATATTGAATATAAGCCGGTATTATTTATATTCAGTGCCTTGTATTTAATATCGAATTGTATTTAGGGTTTGTGTGAACAATGTTTTAAATAAAATTGTTCTTTAACCCAATTAATAATGAAGTTATGATTTGGAATTTATGATTCTCTTTATTAAGATTTAAGGGAAATTTTCCAAAGTAAAGTTTTCCAATTTAGTATATTAAATTGGAATTGAATGGAATTCGATTTGGTAATAATCGAGATGAGCTTCTGTAAAGGAAGACCGTTATTATATATATAATTTAAAAAGGCTTTGCCGTTATTCCATTTATAGTATTGATTTGATACAGAAATTCATATCGATTATATAATGTTATGATTTCAGTGAAGACTCCGTTTTTGATGGAAGATGATTTTGGGCTTATCGTGAACTGTCTTTTTAATAACATTGGTTCTTTAACCCTGTTAGAGAAAAGATTAGTTTCTTAAATTTGAATAATCATAAAGTAATGATTTTTGAGATTAAAACTGTAACAACCCGGAAAATCAGAACCAATTAAATTTTTTTATTTTGGTTATTTTAATGAATTTTGAATATTTAAACTGATTTATTTTAAATAATAACGACTAAAATTTAATTTAATCGAAGTTAGAACGAATAAATTTATTTTAATTATAAAACAATCTCGAAATGGCATGGTAGTTTGAAAATTCGATTTTTAATTTCAACTAAACATACAAAATTCAATATAAATCAGAGTTGGATGAAACTAGAAACGTTAGGAACGTATTAACTATATCTTTCTAATGAATGTAAGAAATTGAGATTTCATAGTATAACGTGAAAGTAATGTCCAGTTTAAAATTTAAAATAGTCGCTATGGAATTTAAATATATTATATATATTTATAATATATATAAGACGCTTAAAAATAGACATTTGGCAAATGACCTCCGTTTTCGACGAAACTACTTTTGTTGGATCCGGAATGTCAAATTATTGCTAGATTTCAAAATTCATAATTTTTGAAATTAATATGTGAGTGTGGTGAATTTAAACGTGTTTAGTAATTTCAGTTTGAATTTTATCGACTGGAAAATGACCGTTTTTCAAACGGTCTCTAAATCGACGAAATTAGTTTTGTTAGGACCGTATAGTGAAAACATAGCTACATTTATTTTTCTGTAATTTTTGGAGTCAGTAGGTGGCCCCGGTAAATTAAAATGTGCGTTGAATTCAATTTTGAACGTTATATTAACCTATATTTTAATTTTGATGAAAAGTGATCGTAACAGTAGAATTTGCTTACAAGAAATATCCCATTGTGTCCGGAATAGGGTAATTAGCAGGGAGCGATAGTCGGTGAGTTTGAATCTAAAAGTTACTTTTTGGAACTAAAATAATTAAATTAATTATATATAAACCCCTATACCCTTTCTCTCTCTCAATCAAACTAAAAAAACCCGTTGACCGCTCCAACCCACGAACCCATCGCATTGCCTCCAGCCGCCGCTCCAGGCTGTGCCGCCACCACCGTCGGCCAGTCAACGGCGCCGGATCCCGCGCCTCTTCTTCTCCCTCCTCCTCTCTCCACCGTCCACTATTCAAACCCCAAAGCCCTAATCAACCAAATCTACACCTCCCTGGCCGCCACCACTTGACCCCGACCCCCTACCACCACCCATAGCCCGACGCCGCCCTCCCCACAGTCCATCTCCGGCAGTGGGTCCCTCCTCGACCAAAGCTGCGATTTTGACACCAAAAATGTGAGTTTTTAATTTTATTTTTGATTGTTTATGTAATTAGAAATGAGATTTTTATTTAATTAAAGTTGTGATTTTTATTTAATTAAAGTTATGGTTTTTAAATATATAAAAATATGATTTTTAACACAAAGATATGATTTTTATTATATAGATAACATTATAAAAATGTGATTTTTATCTATATACGTTGTAATAAAAAAATGTGAACTTTATTTTATATGTAGCAATATAAAAATATGAACTTTATTTTATATGTAGCGATATAAAAATATGAATTTTATTTTATATGTAGCGATATAAAAATATGAACTTTATTTTATATGTAGCGAAATAAATATATGAACTTTTTTTTATATGTAGCTATATAAAAATATGAACTTTATTTTATATGTAGCAATATAAAAATATGAATTTTATTTTAGAAGTAGCGGTATAAACATATGATTTTTATACATGAATTAGTAGTATAAAAATGTGATTTTTATAGCGTTGAAATAAAAATGTGATTTTTACAGCATTGAAATAAAAATGTGATTTTTAATATAAAAATCGTGTGAAACAGATTGCGATGGAACTGTCGGGAAACAAATCCAAATCCAAACTGTCCAATAAAAAATGACGGAGTGGATCCTAAAGGTGAGAACTCCTTCTCACTTAATATATTATACAAACCATGTTGTTTGATTTGAATTATATGGAGTTCAACACTCGAATTCGCACAATCACATGAATTGAAAGCGGTGTATGGATATTACCCACACGGATTTCATACTTCGCGAATAGCCACTTATGGCGCCGTAAATGGCATTGGGGTAATTGAGTATTTATTTACTTGGATGTTCTGCGTGATTTGATTGTGGTTGTGAAATTAACAGTAATGTAGTAGAACTGGTTGAATTTGGTTTGTGTATGGAACGAGCCAGTATTAGGCGAGGGATAAGGATATACATTATTCCGGTTCTAGTATCGTGTCGTTATGCTACCGAAATTTTCTAAAAAGTGTTAGAAAAACTTAGTTAGTTAAAAATACTATTTTTAGCTTATAATGGCGATGAATAAATTAATGATTGGATAGTAGTTTACACATCCATTTACAAGTCGAATGACTTGTTCTTGCTCGCCTATTTTTCTGATATTGGGTCAATAATTTTACACATCGCCTAACTGCACAAATAATAATCAGTATTTTTTGTTTGAAAACCCCACATGGGTATTGGGATGATATTTGACATACACTGATCCCAATAATTAGTGGTATGTCAATCGATGGGTTGACAGACTGTATAAGCGTTATTTATTTATTTTAATACTTGTATAGTGGTAGAAGGCACTCTGGATGATGGTTGATTATTTATTATTGTTGTTATATACATGTGTTGTATGAAATCCATATAACTAACATTATATGGTAATCGATTGGGTCTCATTCCAATTTGGAAAATACAAATATTCATGTGTTGAATAAAATACTTAAATCATAAAAATATTCATGTGTTGAATAAAATACTTAAATCAAAAAATATTCGTGTGTTGAATAAAATACTTAAACCATAAAAATATTCATGTGTTGAATAAAATACTTAAACCATAAAAATAATCATGTGTTGAATAAAATTCTTAAAACAATAAAAATGTTCATGTGTTGAACAAAATAATTAAAAATTAAAATATTCATGTGTTGAATTAAAGTCGTATTGATTAGATATCCGCAATTTTGATGCGAACGATATTTATATCGATTTTATTCATTTTTATAATGAATATCGGAAAGGAAAATATTTCAAATTCAGATATTTTGAAAATATTATCATTAAAATATATAATGATAAAGATTATTCAATTTTGATTTAAAATTGAAGTAAAAGTGGGAACAGTTTTAAAACGAATTTATAAAATACATTTTGAATGAAATGTATATAATATATTATATATATATATATATATATATATATATATATTAATGGTTTGAATTGAACGCATCGCGCCGCGACTGTTCGCGAATTTCGACCATTGACTTCGAATTGATGTTACGGGATATCCGACCGTCGGATTCTCCTAAAACCGGAACCTTTGGGTTCGTATCGAATAGAACTTTCCAACGAATATAAGAGATTTGAAATCTAACAGTTGGATTTGGAATTATGCCCAAATCACATTTGGAAAGGGTCGCTGTAAGTGCAGTTCGATTACCTTTTATGGAAACCGACTGAAAGGGCCTTAATAAAGTTATTAAAAATATTAATAATTTGTGTAAAATCATAATAAATGATTTGAAAAGAATTTGGATGAAAAATTCCATGTTTATGAAAATAAAAATATACTTTTATCAAAATGAACTCGTTATTAACTAGATTTGAAATCCAATAATTTTTAAATAAAATAAATTGGATTAGTGAATGGTTTAACATAACCAGAAATTCCCAGCGAACCAATTGGAATGGATTTGGAATGAAAATAATCTTCTGAATATTTCGATATTGGATTCCGCGATTACAAGGATATTGTTATGGAAATTTGGAAGATATAAATATCATTATTTCCAATACGGTATTTGTTGGTTTCAGAATTTGATATTGAATATAAGCTTATATAATTCCTATTCAGAGTCATATATTTAATATCAAATTGGATTTTGGGTTTTTCATGAATGGTGTCTTTATTAACACTGTTCCTAAGACCCAGTTGAGAAAAGAATAATCTTTTAATTAAGGTTTACTTAAGTTTACCAGTTAATTAATATTTAGTTGGAATTGAATTGAAATTGGATTTTTGGGTTTATCGTGAATGGTGTTTTAAATAACACTTGTCCTTTAACTCAAATTTACAGTGTAATGTAATTTGGAATATATAAATCTTTTATTAAGATTTAACGGAAATATTCTAAAGTAAAGTTTTTCCAATTTAATATATTGGAATGGAATGGAATTCGATTTGGTAATAATCGAAGTAAACTTCTGCGGAGGAAGACTGTTACTATATTTGGAATTTAAAAGGCTTTTCTGTTATTCCATTTATATTATTGGTAGGATACGGAAGTTTGTATTGATTATATATATTGATCTGTTTTCCGTGAAGATTCCATAATTAATGGAATGGGATTTTGGGTTTATCGTGAACTGTGTTTTAAATGACATTAGTTCTTTAACCCAGTAAGGATAAGATTAATTTCTTAACTTTGAATAATCATTAAGTAAGGATTTTTGAGATTAAAACTAAATTAGTTTTAATGAATCTTTAATTAGATTGGAATGTGAATGGGATAATTAAATTTATCGAATTCATGAAATGATCGAGAATGGAGTACCACCAGTTTTACTCCAGGAGATAGTTAAATCGTTAATTAGATTTGAACTTGAAATGGTAGTTAAATTTGTTGATAACACCGTGGTGTTAGATATGGAATATTACCAGTTTTGCTCCATGGGATGAATAGGTTGGGATTGGGATAATAAAAGAAATGATTACTTCGGTATGGTTCACTAATCCCGACTAGTTCATAAACCTTAATTTGGTTTAGAATTGATATCCAAAGGAAGATTAAAGAATAAATTTAAAGAATTTATCTTTGATAAAATTAATGGGAATCTTCCCCAAAGGATATGAATATTTAAATAAAAGAATATTCTGGATTGGAATGAGGCGTATGTTGTGTATTTATATCACTTGTTTATAATATACGTGGGTTATTTGGAAAGGCCGGGTTTATACCCATTCTGAATAATTGATTCGACGATAAGTCGACGATGAAGACAGTGGTTGAAGACCGGAGGTCTTCACATCATTTAGATGATTACTGATGTCTTGATTGGGCTGTACACCCAAGACAAGGTAATAAGTGGCGATCATTCAAACGTACTTGGAGATCGATCGGACATGTGAGGACCTCTCTCCTGTATTGGACATATGGGACAAGGAATAAGGTTCCTCTGGTTTCGTTCAGACCCAGAGCAAACTTGTAAATGGACTGTGTGTCTGACATCGGATTTCATTCTGTGTGATTGATAGACGTCAGTTGCAGGGCGTGAATTGCTTGTGTGGCATGCTGAGATGCAAATGATCAAAGCTTTTGTTAAAAAGAAAAGTCTTGTGGTTGATGATCAAAGCACGGATTTAATATAGCATAGATTTGTGTAGCGTTAATTCGCTAGCTTAACACCCCGGTATGAACCAAAAACGGGTTGAAGGACGGCAGAGAGGACATGCGTTTCTTTCAAGCTAGGAGTGGTGTCATGGTATGGAGCCCAGACATTTTACTCATGTGGATGTTGCATATGTTGCTTATTATTACTTGATGGATAGAGAGGTGCCTCGGATATATCGGTTACTACAGAGCCGATGGATATTGAGTCATCTGGCTCATTTACGCTCCATAGGTCGGGGAAACGTATTGTTCAGGGATTATTAAACCACTTAGTGTGGACCGGCCCTGCATTTTCCTTGGTGCAGTTGCGGCTGTGGCCTGAGACATGGTAGTCTAGATTGTCTCGAATTCGGTAAGGATGATCCCTTGCCTTGGTTCATGATGGAAATCCAACTTCCAATACGCGACATTGTTGTTTTAATTACAGACTTAGTATGGCGACATAGTAGCATGGGATACTATGCCGCCTATGATTGATACTTTTATATTTGAAGTTGATTTCTTCACTTATAGTAATAATAAAATATTAAATTTCATGTATCAAGCATTATTTGGCTATTATAAGGTAAAACTCTATTCTCCAGCTTGCGTTGCATTATGTGATGGGATCTGAGTCTTATAATAGCTTCATTTTCTTTATTTAGCATTGCGTTGTTTGTTGTATGCACTGGTATTCTTGGGAGGAAACCCATTCCGTGTTATACGGCGTGGTCCCTTGATATACCTAACTTTAAAAACCAAGTAAATAATTGTTTTAGTTCTCACACCAGTCACATGACTGACCTGGAGTTTATTGTTTTAATCTAAACTCTAGATGCCTATATTTTCCACATGGGCAGCTAGTAGTTTTGGTTTTGCAGATATTATATTCACATGATCCTGGTTTACAGCTGAAGCGATATTCGGAAAGCTCTGCATCCGTGTATTTCTTTCAGTTGTGCTTTGTATTATCTTTCCGCTGCTATGTATTTAAAAGTAATTTAAATCTCTGATATTTTTCAAATGTATAATATTTATTCATACTCTATAATATTCTTGTACTCTGATGTAATTGTTGTAATAAGCAATGAAATGTTCTTCTGTTTGTGTTTCGATTAGTCTTGTTCTCAAAGTAATCCGCCTTCTTGTTCGGTTTAGGCCGGCCGGGAAGTTCGGGTCCCTACACGTGGTATCGGAGCTTTGGTTTACTGAGCTCGAAAACAAGACACATTAGAACCGAACGAAAGAATTCATCAGAGATTGAATTAGTAATATCCAATAAGAATGACTCGTTAGAGATTGGATCAGTAGTATCTTAGAACGAGTGTTAAGAGTATTATTGTAACACCCCGTGTATTCTATAACAGTGAAATTCACAAATTAAAGTATAATAAATTACAAATCAAAGAATTAAGGGAAACGAGATACGTCATTGCGTTCGTCTCGGAATTCTGCTTGAGATAGAGTCCGAGTTTGCGTAAAACGGACTCCGTATGAAGAAGATATGGCCTCCGGAAATTTCAGAATTCAGTTTAAAATTCAAACAGACCAAAACAGCTCAGAAAAACCAATTCAAAATTCAAAATCGGGGCGGATTGGCTAGGGCGGGAATTTTCCCGCCCAAGGCACCCAGGTCGACTGGGTAGTCGACCTGGGTCACCCGTGTCGACTGCCAAGTCGACACGGTGTCGACTGGCGTGTCGACCTGGCCTCTGAGCCAGGTCGAACCCAGCCCCCCTGGCTGGCCTGGTCTGTGTTTGGTCGATTTTCTGAGCCTTGCCTTGTCACTAGGGCTAGGTGTCAGCTCCTGGTTGGTCTCTCCTTCAAACGAACGGCTATTATTAAACCAAGCTCCATCGACGGTCCTAATCAACTCGCAAACACTATAAAAAGACCCTAAGACCTATCCTAAATCATACTATTTCATTTTAGCCTCATGCAGCCGCCATTAAACCTAAAACTCTAAATTAAAAATACAAAGAACAAAATTATAGAAGACGAAGGACGATTCTTGAAGGCTACAACTAGAAGCTACAACAACTACGACGCTTTAGACAACGGATTTGGGGCTATTTGATTTGGAATTTTGATTTGGATTACTTGCTTCATATTGTAAGTTCCATGTCACTTTTTAGGCAAAAACGATAAAAGAACATGGACATGCTATGAATTGAAACCGGATTTAGGAACTATTATTAATCCATGTTTATACTGTTTAACTTTGAATCATAATTTGGGAATATTGCTATGTCAATGTTGCAAGTTAAACTTATCATGATTTTGATGTTGTTATGAATCACTTGGGCTTAATTGTATGGCAAGTTGGACTAATACATGTCCATGGAATCACTATGTTTATTGAAATCTTTATGTTGATTAAACCATGCCTATGATGCTAATTAAACCATGTCTACGATGTTGATGGAACTATGCCTGTGATGTTAATATACCTATCATGTTAATGACAAATTGGGAATTGCTAGGTTATGATGAAAAGTTGGAATCATTATGTTTATAATGCTAGATGATAATCATTATGTTAAAGATGCTAAATTGGAATCCACTATGCCTATTAGAATTACCATGCCTTTAATGTTTCATGTTTGTAATAAAATTATTATTATGCCCGCAATGATTATTATGCCTATGATGTAAAGTTGAAATCATCATGTTAAACTAAGTTGGAACCATTACTATGCCAAGTTATCATCATGCTAGTATTGAAACCATGTGATATGTTATAGCCTGTTTATTATGCAAGTGATGTTGGAATTGTCACATATGCCTATCACATGTTTGGTGTTATTCCCCTTTATCTCTTGAATTTTTTATGCTTGTGAACGAAGTACGTTTATATACGTTGGGGATACGATTGGGTAGAATAGGCAAAACTTGAATTGATTATAATCATAAACCGTGAAATTTGGCATAAGTAGAACATGAAATATGGCACGAAAACTTGACTTGAACATGCCATAACTTGACTTGAAACATGCCTTAGTTGGGCACGAAGTTGACATATGAACATGCTATGTAAATAGCATGAATCTGATAAGAACATGGGCATGACTTTAGAAAACAAAAAAGTGGCCAACTCGAGGTTGGGTTGAGTTTGTAGTGTAAATCTGCTCGTAACCGCCCGGCAAATCCATTTGCTACAAACAATAGGATCCAATGTGGGTAGTTGGTCACATCGCGCTTGAAACCCGAGGTTGGGTTGAGTTCGTAGCGTAAACCTGCCCGGAACCGCCCGGCAAATCCAGTGGCTACGAACAATAGGATCCAATGTGAGTGGTTCGGTGCATTAACGAATCAATTAATGCCAATTAGGGTTAAGTCATGAACATGAAAAGACAACTTAACCAACTTGAACACGATTTGTAGGGCTAAGTCATGAACTTGAAACGACAACACTTAGCCAACTTGACATGACACGTAGGCGGGTTAAGTCGCGAATTTAAATGACATACTTAACCATCTTGACATGACTAGACTAGAAAAGGATTAAGTCACGAATTACATGACTTAATCGGTTAGGCGGGTTAGGTCACGAATTACATGACCTAATCTGTTAGGCGAAACCCTAGACACGACCCTTTTCAGCAGTAACCCTCTAGATGTATCAAGGTACCCTGGGGCTAGGCCGGGTGGGGCACGATTACTGGGCTGATTGTAAGAGGTGAACGACGGCAGTGGGGTACGCCAGTGTAGGTTCGGGGGACTACGGTCGTGCATGTATTCCGGGGCAGGCACTGGGTATCCGTAGATTTATCTGTGCATCTTGAATCGTGTCAGGGGTTGACACCCTAGGGCTGATACACCCAAAGGTGGACCCAGCACAGGTGACTACATTCGTGATTAGCCGTATGACACGGACACTTGACGAGCTAGAACTTGTAGGGAGCCGATCGACTAGATAATCGCTCCGTAGGACCCCGTACTTGGGTCAGACCCCGTTTCAGGGTCATTTCATAATATTGGGCCGTGGGATTTATTTCGTGATTAACTTGTGACATGGGCTTAGTATACTAGTACAGTCGATGCAACGAATCTTGAACATGTGATGCTTTATTTGACTTGTCTTGACTTATCATGATCACCTTAGTCTATCTTGTCCACCTTGACACCATTCTTAAGTTTAGTTCCAGTTCATACATGACATGTTGTTTTAACCATTTTTACACTGAAAGTCACTAGGACTTACTCAGTCTTTATGACTGACCCTTTTCCTTTCGCCTCTTTTTCTTTCATTTCCCCCTGGTTCTCAGGGAGGAAACACTAGCTCTTAGCCTGGATATCACTTGCTTTGGCTCAGCATGTACGGTTTGCTATGGCTGCTTCTGTTTACTGCACTTGGGGGACAAGCTGTTTTTCTGTTTTAAGTTATTGCTTCTTTGGCTATTATTACAAGACAGTTGTAATGAAGTTGTTATTTGAAATGTTTGTAAGAGACATGGTTTACTTTGGAATAAAATGAAGTTCTGTTTTGCACATAAATTCTTCCGCTGTTTACTTAATTATTTATTTATGTACTGTCTTGTGATAATTCTGTGATGTTATCTCGATAATACCCCTCCAAAACTAGTGCATTCCCTTTGTGAGTGACCCTAGCGGAGGTGGGGTGTTACATTTGGTATCAGAGCAGAAGGTTACCAAGACTGGGCAAAAGTTTTGAAAACCTTTTGAATTTTTTTATCAAAACCATTTACAAAGAAGCAATTTTCAAGAAAAGTTGGTTTATTTTAAAAGGCTATTCCCCAAAAAGCCATTAGCACTATCTTTGTTTCCTCGTTTAAATCTTTTCCTTTTTCGTTTTCAGCTTATCATGGCCGACGATCTTAATCTTCCCGAGGGTGTCAATATACCCACTTGGTTCCGTCGTTTCCTCGTGGCTCGGGCTAATGTGATAGGCCCAGCCAATCCTCCTCCTCATCCTCCTCAACCTCCGCGAGAAACCGCTTTTTCAAAGATATGCAAGGACTTTAAGGCTATGGGCGGAAAGGATTTCCTAGGAACTGAGACTTTTGTTGAGGCACGGAATTGGTTGAAGGAAACCGAAGACTTGTTTGTTATCTTTGAGGTAGAGGACAATAGGAAAGTACAGTTGGCGGCGTGGCTCATGAAAGAGGAAGCTTCTTATTGGTGGGAAGTCACCAACGCTACTAGGCCTATTGAGACTTGGGCGGACTTTAGAGGGAGATTTGGGCTTAAGTTCTTGTCATCGGCAGAGGAGAGTCTCCAAATGGAACGGTTTCTGGCCCTTAAATAAGGAAATATGACAGTTAAAGAATATGTGAACCGTTTCAATCAGCTTGCTCGCTTCGGATTGGAGTTAGTCAACACTCCTCAGAAAAAGGCGCTACGTTTTGCACGAGGCTTGAACGAGCCACTACATGGTTTGGCCATGACTCATGTGCCCATGGGGGCGACCTTTGAAAGCTTGGTGGTTATGTCCCTACTGTATGAGGAAGATAAGAAGGCAAGAAAGAGGTCAAGCCCAACGATTCTCAGAATAAGAAGGTAGACTCCGAGAAAGGAGGCAAGAACGACAACTCACGTGATAAAAGGAAATGCAATTTCTGTGGTACGGAAGGGCACATAGCCAAGGATTGTAGAAAGAGGAAGAGAAAGCAAGGTGAATGTTTTCATTGTGGGGAGACTGGACACATCAGCAAGGACTGCCCTAAGAAGCTGACCGGACCTTCTGGGGGTACATCGTTAACTTCTTCTAGATGCTTTGTTTTATCTTGTTTCTCTCCTCGATCCTATCTTGAGAACCATAGGTAGAATCTTTTTGGATGTAAACATGTAATTGAAACATGTTATGATTGCGAAATGGTTGCTCGTGGTCGCAAGTGGTTGCTCGTGGATGCATGAATACACATTAGGCACTAGATCGGCTCAGACACATTTTCATGTTGCATATGCATAAATGTATTTATTCGTATATGGATGAAGTTTAGTGTGTTGTCATATGGATGTTGCATTTATATATGAATGGTTGTGCACTCATGTAGAATCATGAATAGGAAAATTTGCATACATAATGGATTCATGGCACTTACATGATTCGCATTAAGGAGGTCAACTGAATCAGTAGACAACCTGATTTTGCATTAGATAAGTACATGTACACACACTTCGCATATGATCATGAAGCATTAGAAGTCTTTTAAGGACAATGGATGCTCGTGTTTGATGAATGAGTAGATGGATGTTTGGATGTTAGGATGTACATTCTTCCTGAACTTGAAGATTTCGGGGACGAAATCCTTTTAAGTGGGGGAGAATGTAACACCCTGTGTATTCTATAACAGTGAAATTCACAAATTAAAGTATAATAAATTACAAATCAAAGAATTAAGGGAAACGGGATACGTCATTGCGTTCGTCTCGGAATTCTGCTTGAGATAGAGTCCGAGTTTGCGTAAAACGGACTCCGTATGAAGAAGATATGGCCTCCGGAAGTTTCAGAATTCAGTTTAAAATTCAAACAGATCAAAACAGCTCAGAAAAACCAATTCAAAATTCAAAATCGGGTCGGAATGGCCAGGGCGGGAATTTTCCCGCCCAAGGCACCCAGGTCGACTGGGTAGTCGACCTGGGGCTACCCAGGTCGACTGGGTAGTCGACCTGGGTCACCCGTGTCGACTGCCAAGTCGACACGGTGTCGACTGGCGTGTCGACCTGGCCCCTGAGCCAGGTCGAACCCAGCCCCCCTGGCTGGCCTGGTCTGTGTTTGGTCGATTTTATGAGCCTTGCCTTGTCACTAGGGCTAGGTGTCAGCTCTTGGTTGGTCTCTCCTTCAAACGAACGGCTATTATTAAACCAAGCTCCATCGACGGTCCTAATCAACTCGCAAACACTATAAAAAGACCCTAAGACCTAGCCTAAATCATACTATTTCATTTTAGCCTCATGCAGTCGCCATTAAACCTAGAACTCTAAATTAAAAATACAAAGAACAAAATTATAGAAGACGAAGGACGATTCTTGAAGGCTACAACTAGAAGCTACAACAACTACGACGCTTTAGACAACGGATTTGGGGCTATTTGATTTGGAATTTTGATTTGGATTACTTGCTTCATATTATAAGTTCCATGTCACTTTTTAGGCAAAAACGCTAAAATAACATGGACATGCTATGAATTGAAACCAGATTTAGGAACTATTATTAATCCATGTTTATACTGTTTAACTTTGAATCATAATTTGGGAATATTGCTATGTCAATGTTGCAAGTTAAACTTATCATGATTTTGATGTTGTTATGAATCACTTGGGCTTAATTGTATGGCAAGTTGGACTAATACATGTCCATGGAATCACTATGTTTATTGAAATCTTTATGTTGATTAAACCATGCCTATGATGCTAATTAAACCATGTCTATGATGTTGATGGAACTATGCCTGTGATGTTAATATACCTATCGTTTTAATGACAAATTGGGAATTGCTAGGTTATGACGAAAAGTTGGAATCATTATGTTTATAATGCTAGATGAGAATCATTATGTTAAAGATGCTAAATTGGAATCCACTATGCCTATTAGAATTACCATGCCTTTAATGTTTCATGTTTGTAATAAAATTATTATTATGCCCGCAATGATTATTATGCCTATGATGTAAAGTTGAAATCATCATGTTAAACTAAGTTGGAACCATTACTATGCCAAGTTATCATCATGCTAGTATTGAAACCATGTGATATGTTATAGCCTGTTTATTATGCAAGTGATGTTGGAATTGTCACATATGCCTATCACATGTTTGGTGTTATTCCCCTTTATCTCTTGAATTGTTTGTGCTTGTGAACGAAGTACGTTTATATACGTTGGGGATACGATTGGGTAGAATAGGCAAAACTTGAATTGATTATAATCATAAACCGTGAAATTTGGCATAAGTAGAATATGAAATATGGCATGAAAACTTGACTTGAACATGCCATAACTTGACTTGAAACATGCCTTAGTTGGGCACGAAGTTGACATACGAACATGCTATGGAAATAGCACGAATCTGGTAAGAACATGGGCATGACTTTAGAAAACAAGAAAGTGGCCAACTCGAGGTTGGGTTGAGTTTGTAGTGTAAATCTGCCCGGAACCGCCCGGCATATCCAGTTGCTACAAACAATAGGATCCAATGTGGGTAGTTGGTCATATCGCGCTTGAAACCCGAGGTTGGGTTGAGTTCGTAGCGTAAACCTGCCCGGAACCGCCCGGCAAATCCAGTGGCTACGAACAATAGGATCCAATGTGAGTGGTTCGGTGCATTAACGAATCAATTAATGCCAATTAGGGTTAAGTCATGAACATGAAAAGACAACTTAACCAACTTGAACACGATTTGTAGGGCTAAGCCATGAACTTGAAACGACAACACTTAGCAAACTTGACATGACATGTAGGCGGGTTAAGTCGCGAATTTAAATGACATACTTAACCATCTTGACATGACTAGACTGGAAAAGGATTAAGTCACGAATTACATGACTTAATCGGTTAGGCGGGTTAGGTCACGAATTACATGACCTAATCTGTTAGGCGAAACCCTAGACACGACCCTTTTCAGCAGTAACCCTCTAGATGTATCAAAGTACCCTGGGGCTAGGCCGGGTGGGGCACGATTACTGGGCTGATTGTAAGAGGTGAACGACGGCAGTGGGGTACGCCAGTGTAGGTTCGGTGGACTAAGGTCGTGCACGTATTCCAGGGCAAGCACTGGGTATCCGTAGATTTATCTATGCATCTTGAATCGTGTCAGGGGTTGACACCCTAGGGCTGATACACCCGAAGGTGGACCCAGCACAGGTGACTACATTCGTGATTAGTCGTATGACACGGACACTTGACGAGCTAGAACTTGTAGGGAGCCGATCGACTAGATAATCGCTCCGTAGGACCCCGTACTTGGGTCCGACCCCGTTTCAGGGTCATTTCATGATATTGGGTCGTGGGATTTATTTCGTGATTAACTTGTGACATGGGCTTAGTATACTAGTACAGTCGATGCAACGAATCTTGAACATGTGATGCTTTATTTGACTTGTCTTGACTTATCATGATCACCTTAGTCTATCTTGTCCACCTTGACACCATTCTTAAGTTTAGTTCCAGTTCATACATGGCATGTCGTTTTAACCGTTTTTACACTGAAAGTCACTAGGACTTACTCAGTCTTTATGACTGACCCTTTTCCTTTCGCCTCTTTTTCTTTCGTTTTCCCCCTCAGGTTCTCAGGGAGGAAACACTAGCTCTAGCCTGGATATCACTTGCTTTGGCTCAGCATGTACGGTTTGCTATGGCTGCTTCTTTTTACTGCACTTGGGGAACAAGCTGTTTTTCTGTTTTAAGTTATTGCTTCTTTGGCTATTATTACAAGACAGTTGTAATGAAGTTGTTATTTGAAATGTTTGTAAGAGACATGGTTTACTTTGGAATAAAATGAAGTTCTGTTTTGCACATAAATTCTTCCGCTGTTTACTTAATTATTTATTTATGTATTGTCTTGTGATAATTCTGTGATGTTATCTCGATAATACCCCTCCAAAACTAGTGCATTCCCTTTGTGAGTGACCCTAGCGGAGGTGGGGTGTTACAATTATTTATTAAAAACAAATTTAATTTTGAAATTTAAATCTTATTATACGTATTTGAATATTATTATTTTATTGATTTTTGGACAATCGAGAATATACAGATTTTGTATATACGCCTTGCAAACGTGTGTACAAAGCCTCAAATATACTAGATAGATATAGAATCACACTCTAGTCGCCCAGAGATGATTCTGATGATCGGTCGACCATCACCAGCATTTATGTTCGAGTTTCAAAAGTGGGATATCTATATATTTCCAATTGACTGGTGTGAGAACCAAACTTAGTTAGATTTTATTATTGTGATTTGGCACTAAAAATATGATTCTTGACTAAGTATTGAAGATATATATTTGAAAAGCTATTCAACTAATTGACTGGTGGTTGTGATGTTTGATTACTTTTAACTAATAAAACCAACATGTGAAAGAAAGATAAATATTTAGCCAAATCGAATCAAATAGAGAACTAAATTGAAAATTCGTTAGAATTTCATATATATACATGTATAAACATTGAACATGTCATAGCATTGGAGCTAAGAAGAGAAATAAAATTGTATGCCCGACAAATAGTACATGTTTACTAATTTATTGGGTTTGGATGATTTTATGAGCCGATTGGCTAGCCGCTTGGCCTTTTCTTTTTCTTTTTCTTTTTGGATGATGAGGGCCCTACACGGCTAGTTGAGGTTTTAAAGGTCTCCCCGTACAAAGGAGGTTATGGCGAAATTTTTCAAAAATTTAGGGTGTTAGCCAAATTTTTGAAAAGTTAGAAAATTCTTAGAAACTGAAAAGTTGAAGTAAAACGCCAGAATGAAAGTTGAGTTGATTAGTTAAACAACTTTCAGCTCCGTTACTTTTCGAGGACGAAAAGATTTTAAGTGGGGGAGATTGTAACAACCAGAAAATCAGAACCAATTAAATTTTTTATTTCGGCTATTTTAATGAATTTTGGATATTTAAAATGATTTATTTTAAATAATAACGACTAAAAATTTATTTTAATCGAAGTTAGAACGAATAAATTTATTTTAATTATAAAACGAACTCAAAATGGCACGGTAGTTTGAAAATATGATTTTTAATTTCAATTGAACATACATAATTCAATATAAGTCAGAATTGGATGAAACTGGAAACGTTAGGAACGTATTAACTATATCTTTCTAATTATGTAAAAAATTGAGATTTCATAGTATAACATGAAAGTTATGTCCAGTTTAAAATTGAATTTATATATATTATATATATTTATAATATATATATATAAGGCCCTTAAAAATAGCCATTTTGCCAATGACCTCCGTTTATGACGAAACCACTTTTGTTGGATCTGAAATGTCAAATTATTGCTAGATTTCAAAATTCATAATTTTTGAAATTAATATGTGAGTGTGGTGAATTTAAACGTGTTTGGTAATTTCAGTTTGAATTTTATCGATTGGAAAATGACCATTTTTCAAACGGTCTCCAAATCGACGAAATTAGTTTTGTTAGGACCGTATAGTCAAAACATAGCTAGATTTATTTTTTGGAATTTTTGGAGTCAGCAGGTGGCCCCGGTAAATTAAAATGTGCGTTGAATTCAATTTTGAACGTTATATTAACCTATATTTTAATTTTGATGAAAAGTGATCGTAACAGTAGAATTTGCTTACGATAAATATCCCATTATGTCCGGAATGGGGGTAATTAGCAAGGGGCGATAGTCGGTGAGTTCGATTTGGAGTTCGAGTTTAAAAGCTACTTTTTGGAACTAAAATAATTAAATTAATTATATATAACCCCCTATACCCGTTCTCTCTCAGTCAAACTAAAAAAACCCATTGACCGCTCCAACCCACGAACCCATTGCATTGCCTCCAAACATCGCTCTAGGCCGTGCCGCCACCGCCGCCAGCTAGTCAACGGCGCCGGATCCCGCCCCAAGCCTCTGTGCCTCTTCTCCTCCCTCCTCCTCTCCCTCCACCGTCCACCATTCAAACCCCAAAGCCCTACTCAACCAAATCCGCACCTCCCTGGCCGCCGCCACCTGACCCTGACCCCGACCCCATGCCGCCACCCACAGCCCGGCTCCCCACAGTCCATCTCCAGCAGTGGGTCCCTCCTCGACTGAAGCTGCGATTTTGACACCAAAAATGTGAGTTTTTAATTTTATTTTGATTGTTTATGTAATTAGAAATGAGATTTTAATTTAATTAAAGTTGTGAATTTTATGTAATTAAAGTGATGGTTTTTAATTATATAAAAGTATGATTTTTAATAGAAAGATATGATTTTTATTATATAGATAACATTATAAAAATGTGATTTTTATCTATATACGTAGTAATAAAAAATATGAACTTTATTTTATATGTAGCGATATAAAAATATGAACTTTATTTTATATTTAGCAATATAAAAATATGAACTTTATTTTATATGTAGGGAAATAAAAATATGAACTTTATTTTAGAAGTAGCGGTATTAAAATAAGATTTTTATATATGAATTAGCGGTATAAAAATTTGATTTTTATAGTGTTGAAATAAAAATGTGATTTTTATAGCATTGAAATAAAAATGTGATTTTTAATATAAAAATCGTGTGAAATAGATTGCAATGGAACTGTCGGGAAACAAATCCAAATCCAAACTGTCCAATAAAGAATGACAGAGTGGATCCTAAAGGTGAGAACTCCTTCTCACTTAATTTATTATACAAACCATGTTGTTTGATTTGAATTATATGGAGTTCAACACTCGAATTCGCACAATCACATAAATTGAAAGCAGTGTATGGATATTACCCACACGGATTTCATACTCCGCGAATAGCTACTTATGGCGCCATAAATAGCATTGGGGTAATTGAGTATTTATTTACTTGGATGTTCTGTGTGATTTGATTGTGGTTGTGAAATTAACAGTAATGTAGTAGAACTGATTAAATTTGTTTTGTGCATGGCACGAGCCAGTATTAGGCGAGGGATAAGGCTAGACATTATTCCAGTTCTAGTATCGTGCCGTTATGCTGCAGAAATTTTCTAAAAAGTGTTAGAAAAACTTAGTTAGTTAAAAATACTATTTTTAGCATATAACGGCGATGAATAAATTAATGATTGGATAGTAAAAAAATAAGTTTACACATCCATTTACAAGTCGGACGACTTGTTTATGCTCGCCTATTTTTCTAATATCGATTGGATCGATAATTATACACATCGCCCAACTGCACAAATAATAATCAGTATTTGTTGTTTGAAAACCCCACACAGGTATTGGGATGATATTTGACATACACTGATCCCAATAATTAGTGGTATCTCAATCGATGGGTTGACAGACTGTATAAGCGTTATTTATTTATTTTAATGCTTATACAGTGGTAGAAGGCACGCTGGATGATGGTTGATTATTTGTTATTGTTGTTGTATACATGTGTTATATGAAATCCATATAACTAACATTATATGGTAATCGATTGGGTCTTATTGCAATTTGGAAAATAGAAATATTCATGTGTTGAATAAAATACTTAAATCATAAAAATATTCATGTGTTGAATAAAATACTTAAATCATAAAAATATTCATGTGTTGAATAAAATACTTAAACCATAAAAATATTAATGTGTTGAATTAAATACTTAAACCATAAAAATATTTATGTGTTGAATAAATAACTTAAAACAATAAAAATGTTCATGTGTTGAACAAAATATTTAAACAATAAAATATTCATGTCTTAAATAAAAGCCGTATTGATTAGATATGCACCATTTTGATGCGAATGATATTTATATCGATTTTATTCATTTTTATAATGAATACCGAAAAGGAAAATATTTCAAAATCAGAGATTTTGAAAATATTATCATTAAAATATATAATGATAAAGATTATTCAATTTTGATTTATAATTGAAGTAAAAGTGGGAATCGTTTTAAAACGAATTTATAAAATACGTTTTGAACGAAATATATATTATATATATATATATATTAATGGTTTGAATAGAACGCGTCGTGCCGCGACCGTTCGCGAATTTCGACCATTGACTTCGAATTGATATTACGGGAGATCCGACCGTCGGATTCTCCTAAAACTAGATCCGTTGGGTTCGTATCGAAAAGAGCTTTCCAACAAATAGAAGAGATTGGAAATCTTACGGTAGGATTTGGAATTATGTCCAAATCAAATTTGGAAAGGGTCGCTAGAAGTGCAGTTCGATGACCGTTTATGGTAATCGACTGAAAGGGCCTTAATAAAATAATTAAAAATATTTTTAATTTGTGTAAAATCATAATAAATGATTTGGAAAGAATTTGGATGAAAAATTCCATGTTTGTGAAGATAAAAATATATTTTTATCAAAATGAACTAGTTATTAACTAGATTTGAAATCTAATAATTTTTAAATAAAACAAATTGGATTAGTGAATGGTTTAAAATAACCAGAAATTTCCAACGAACAAATTGGAATGGATTTGGAATGGAAATAATCTTTGGAATATTTCGATATTGGATTCCGTGATTATACGGATATTGTTATGGAAATTTGGAAGATATATTTATATCGTTATTTCCAATACGATATTTGTTGGTTTCAGAATTTGATATTGAATATAAGCCGATATAATTTCTATTCAGAGTTTTATATTTAATATCAAATGGGATTTTGGGTTTGTCGTGAATAATATCTTCATTAACACTGTTCTTAAGACCCAGTTGAGAAAAGAATAATCTTTTAATTAAGATTTAGTGAAGTTTAACCAGTTAATTAATATTTAGTTGGAATTGAATTGAAATTGGATTTTTGGGTTTATCGTGAACGGTGTTTTAAATAACACTTGTTCTTTAACTCAAATTTACAGTGAAATGTGATTTGGAATCTATAAATCTTTTATTAAGATTTAACGGAAATATTCAAAGGTAAAGTTTTTCCAATTTAATACATTGGAATGGAATGGAATTCGATTTGGTAATAATCGAAGTAAACTTCTATGGAGGAAGACCGTTACTGTACATGGGATTTAAAAGGCTTTGCCGTTATTCCATTGACATTATTGGTAGGATACGGAAGTTTATATCGGTTATATATATTGATCTATTTTCCGTGAAGATTCCATAATTAATGGAATGGGATTTTGGGTTTATCGTGAACTGTGTTTTAAATGACATTAGTTCTTTAACCCAGTTAAAGATAAGATTAATTTGTTAACTTTGAATAATCATTAAGTAATGATTTTTGAGATTAAAACTGAATTAGAGTTTTAATGAATCTTTAATTAGATTGGAATGTGAATGGGATAATTAAATTTATCGAATTCATGAAATGATCGAGAATGGAGTACCACCAGTTTTACTCCAGGCGATAGTTAAATCTTTAATTAGATTTGAACGTGAAATATTAATTAAATTTGCTTATAACACCGTGGTGTTAGATATGGAGTATTACCAGTTTGCTCCATGGGATGAATAGGTTGGGATTGGGATAATAAAAGAAATGATTACTTCGGTATGGTTCGCTAATCCCGACTAGTTGATAAACCTTAATTTGGTTTAGAATTGATATGCAAAGGAAGATTAAAGAATAAATTTAAAGAATTTATCTTTGATAAAATTAATGGGAACCTTCCCCAAAGGATATGAATATTTGAATAAAAGAATATTCTGGATTATAATGAGGCGTATGTTGTGTATTTATATTACTTGTTTATAATATTCGCGGGTTATTCGGAAAGGCTGGGTTTATACCCATTCTGATTAACCGATTCGAAGATAAGTCGACGATGAAGACGGTGGTTGAAGACCAGAGGTCTTCACATCATTTGGATGATTACTGATGTCTTGATTGGGTTGTACACCCAAGACAAGGTAATAAGTGGTGATCGTCCAGACGTACTTGGAGATCGACCGGATATGCGAGGACCTCTCTCCTGTATTGGACATATAGGACGAGGAATAAGGTGCCTTCGATTTCGTTCAGACCTAGAACGAACTTGTAAATGGATTGTGTGTCTGACATCCGATTTCATTATGTGTGATTGATAGATGTCAGCTGCGGGGCGTGAATTGCCTGTGTGGCATGCTGAGATGCAAATGATTAAGGCTTCTGTTGAAAAGCAGAGTCTTGTGGTTGATTGTAACGACCCAGAAAATCTGAACCAATTTAAAAATTTTAAATTGGCTAAAATAATGGATTTTAAATATTTAAAATAAATATTTTAAGTAATGGCGATGAAAACTGAGTTGAATCGACATTTGAAAACCAATATAATTAAATATAATTATATATAGAATTGAAAATAGCGCGGTAGTTCGAAAATTCGATTTCTAATTTCAAATGAATATACAGAATTCAATATAAGTCAGAATTGAACGAAACAAGAAATATTTGAATCTGTATAACTATATCTTTATAACGAAGTTAACAAACTGAGATTTCATCTTAGAAATGATAAGATATGTCCAGTTTGAAATTAGAAATAGTCGCTGTGGAATTTATATATATTTATATATATATAAGGCCCTTAAAAATAGCAATTTTGCAAACGACCTCGGATTTCGACGAAACCAGTTTTGTTGGGTCCGTGATGTTAAGTTATTGCTAGATTCCAAATTTCATAATTTTTCGAATCAATATGTGAGCGTGGCAAAAGAAAACGCGTTTGACCAGTTTCTGTTGAATTTAATCGACTGGAAATTGGCCATTTTTCAAACGGTCTCGGAATTCGACGAAACTAGTTTTGTTAGGACCGTATCGTCAATACGAAGCTAGAAAATATTTTTCTGGAATTTTTCTAGTTAGTATGTGAGACGACCCGATTTCCCGTTCTCACGGAAACAAGGTTATCTTTTGGAATATAACACAGAAACATATAATAGCAGAACAGAATTAAATAAATACACCAGAATGAACAACAAAATATACTGGATAAAAGTAATCATCAGAGTTACACAGTATACAGGATCTTACTTAGTACAAATACAGTTCAGCTATACATAAATGTCTACAGCGGAAATAAACAAAATATGTACAATAGGAGCTGAACAGCATAAAAAGAAATAAATGATAGAATCCATCTTCAGCTCCAGCTATCCAGAAAGAACCAGCTAAACCTGAATACAAGGCTGCCCGTGTAGAAAAAGGGGCACCCGAGTTTGAGAGTGAAACAAACTACGAGTCAGTCATGGGACTGGTATGAGAAATCTACTCAACACATATACAATTTGGCTAATCACAGGACCACGCCACTTTCGTGGAACGGGTTTACTCCATTGGATTGCCAGTGCTTTAAAACAAATCTTTCTTTTAAACATCGCTATGCTTTTTATAAAAATGAAGCCGTTATAAGACTCAGTTCCCATCACACAATGCAACGCAAACCGGAGGATAGAGTTTTTACCTTATAACGGCCAAGATATGCTTGATACGAATAAAACAAAGGCATTTGATATTATTACTAGTGTTTATATGTTTTGAAAACAATTTCAAATCATAACTATCAATCATAGACGGCATGGGTACCATATATCATGTCGCCATATATATATACAATCAAAACCGCACGATCTCGTATTTGGAAATTGGATTTCCGTCATGAACCAAGGCAAAAGATAGTCCTTACCGAATTCGTGACTCTCTAGCCCGAGCCACAGGACCCAGACTCAGGTGGGCCCTTGGATCGTCAGGGCCGGTCCACCGATGTGGATTAAAATGCCTGAACAATACGTTTCCCCGCCCTTTGGGGCGTAAACGAGCCAACGAATGACTCCATCGGACCCGGATCGTCCGATCAAACCGAGGCGCCTCGCAACAGCAACAACCACATAGGTGAAAAGTATATAAATGTCAGGGCTGGTAGGTCACTGACACCACCCTAGCTAGAAAGAAACGCATGCCCTCCCTGAGGTCCTTCCTCCCGTTTTAGGTTCCTACCGGGGTGTGAGGCTCGCGAATTCACGTTATACACAAAGCTACGCCACACAGGCGGTGCTTTGATCATCACCACAAGACTTTGCTTTTCAACAGAAGCCCTGATCACTGCATCTTAGCATGCCACACAGAATAAATCCTATGTCAGACACACAGTCCATTTACAAGTCCGTTCTGGGTCTGAACGAAACCGGAGGCACTAAATACCTCGCAAATCCTTCGACCAACACGTACGTCTGAACGATCACCACTCATTATCCATATTCCGGGATGCCTCCCAATCAGGACCTCGGTTACCATCCAAACGAGGTGAAGATCTCCGGTCTTCGACCATCGTCTTCATCTTCGAATTTCAATCGTCGGTTGATTATTCGAAATGAGAATTAACTCGGCCTTTTCAAATAATTCACGTATATTTAGAATTTCAAATCGATTTATTTCAATGGTTAAATTATTTGACAACATCCAGTTTGTTCTTTAATGTAATTTTCACACCAAACACATTCAACCATCAAACATCACATAAATCAAGCAAATTCAGTTTATTTCCATTCCATATCGCTTACGATATTTTATAACTATTTATCGCTATTTTTATTTATTTTAAAATAGCTATTTTATTCAAAACGACGCTTCGGGCCATAAGGCGGCCGTGGCGCTGTTTTTCTTCAGATTTGATTTACACATATCTGAAAATCTAACCGTTGGATCTTCACAAAATTTACATCATTAGAAAGGTCTTTTCAAAACGAACCCAACGGTTCCAGTTTCGGGAAAATCCGACGGTCGGATCTCCCGGTACAATCGTTTGAAATTTCGATTTCAAAATACGAACTGCAGCGTCGTTATTCGATTAAATATAATTTTATTTATATATATAAATAAATATAATCGTTTCTGGCGCTGTTTTTCTTCAGATTTGAATTAAACATTCCAGACAATCCAACCGTTGGATTTCTACAAGGTTGGTGCCGTTGGAAAGATTATTCCAAGGCGAACCCGACGGTTGAGATTTCGGGAAAATCCAATGGTCGGATTTCCCGTACTAGTCGTTTGAAATCACGGTTTCAAAATACGAACTGCACGGCCTCGTTTCGTTTTAATTTTATTTATATTTATATAGTTATATAAATATAGTTCATTCAACGATTTCAATATCGTTTTTACTTCAAAAATTTTCTAACTCCTTAAATTTTGGAAAAATTTCGCCATAACCTCCCCTGCACCGGGAGCGTCGGGAAATCGCAAATAGCGTCCCGGTCCTTCTAATCTCAAAAAGAAAAAGAAAAAGCCAAGCGGCTAGCCAATCAGGCTCAAAATCATCACCCAAACAAATCAGTAAATGTGTACCTATTTGTCGGGCACAAAATTTTATTCCTCTTCTCTAGCCCCTTTGCTATAACCTGTTCAATGAATATGCATGTACATATATATACAGTTCATGTCATTTTTCATTTTCTATTCAACTTCATATTTGATTTCTATTTGGTTTAAAAACTCCATTCATTCTAATGTTACATAAATAGGTGCAAATCATTTCATTAGCTAATTAATGAATATTTCAGCTCATATATGTTTATTTTGAACAAGTGGCTATTTTTAACACTTCACATTTTAACGATTTATGCATACAATAAAAATGTGATTTTTATTGTAAAACGATTCATTTCAAAACACTATTTTTCTATATAGTTCATATAGTCGATAAAAGGTGATTTTTATTATCAAACAGTTTATTTCAAAATATGAATACCGTTCAACACATGAATTTCTAAACAACGAATGAATATCAATTCAACACATGAATGTTTTCAATAGTTTTTATATATAGATAAAAATGTGATTTTTATTATCGAACAATTTATTTCAAAATATGAATACCATTCAACACATGAATTTCTAAACAACGAATGAATATCAATTCAACACATGAATGTTTCTATAGTTTTTATATATCGATAAAAATGTGATTTTTATTATCGAACTATTTATTTCAAAAATATGAATACCATTCAACACATGAATTTCTAAACAACGAATGAATATCAATTCAACCCATGAATGTTTTCAATAGTTTTTATATATAGATAAAAATGTGATTTTTATTATCGAACAATTTATTTCAAAATATGAATACCATTCAACACATGAATTTCTAAACAACGAATGAATATCAATTCAACACATGAATGTTTTCTATATAAGGAATAAATATAGTTTAAGCATATGAAAATAATTCAAACATACAAATATTATTCAAAATTTCGGCAGCATAACGGCAGGGTAGTTACACCGGCACCGTCCCTAGTACGGCTCCTCGCTCTACCTTAAAACCTCGCGGTTTTTGACAATGGGAAACATGCATCTAGTTCGCACGCAGGCGGCATGTATATATATTTATTTCAATTCCACAAACTAATCCTATGTGGTTTCAACCAAATATTTCACAACCACAAATGGGTATCTTTCAACCACAATCAACCAATAACAATCACAAACAATCCCAAACAATCATTCGCTATCAATCAAATTTCCACAACAATTTCAACCAATAAATATCGTCCATGGTTTGTGGACGAGGGGGCGTATATATATATATATATATTTATATATAGCAATTTATATATAGCTATTCACTTTTACTTCACACATATATAATATATAAATTTTAAAACAGAAATCTCACAAATAGCTATCCAACTTCACGACTCTTCCTAATAGAAATCTTCGCCTATTTGTCGCTTCCACCCGTATTCTCTAGGTATGCGAAGGGGAGGAGACGTCGAGGGGTTCTGGCGGTGGCTCGTGGCGTTCGGAAGTGTCGGGCGGTTCAGGGGGGGGCTCGCGTCTGGGTTTCTGCTTCGATTCGTTCGGTGGGAGGAGGATGCGAGGCGGCTCAGACGATGGGGCTTCGGCGGTGGCTTCGTCGGCGGAGGGCGGTCAGGCGGCGGCTTCCAGGATCGGGCGGCGCGATTCGGAGTCTTAGGGTTTTGTCTTCTTTTTTTTTTTTTTTCGTTTTAAAATTAACTGATCGGGGGGGGGGCCAATTGAAGAAGAAAAAGGGGGAAGTGTTTATTTTTTTATTATTTTATTTTATTTTTTTATTACTTAAATTTGCACTAGGGTTGACTTTTATATATGACCTCGAAATGAGGTCCACCGCCTGTCGTCCATAGCGTTTTACCCCCATTCCGAACACAATGGGATATGTATCGCAAGCTGGTTTGATCGTTACAATCAGTTTCTGTTGAAATTTACAATTTAAATCCTTATATTGAATTTTAAACGTACATTTCAAATTACCGGGGTCACATACTAACTAGAAAAATTCCAGAAAAATATTTTCTAGTTTCGTATTGACGATACGGTCCTAACAAAACTAGTTTCGTCGAATTCTGAGACCGTTTGAAAAATGGCCAATTTCCTGTCGATTAAAATCAACAGAAACTGGTCAAACGCGTTTTCTTTTGCCACGCTCACATATTGATTCGAAAAATTATGAAATTTGAAACCTAGCAATAACCTGACACTGCGGATCTAACAAAAGTGGTTTCGTCGAAATCCGAGGTCGTATGCAAAATGTTCATTTTTAAGGGCCTGAATTCCATAGCGACTATTCAGAATTTTCAACTGGACATATCTTTTGATTCCCGCTATCAAATTTCGATTGGTCGGATTCGTTAGAAAGATATCATCAATTAGACACTAATGTTTTTGGTCTCACTAAAATCCGGATTGTTTTGAACCCGGTATATTCAATTGAAGTTTGAAATCGAATTATCGAACTACCGCGCCATTTTCAATTCTATATATAATTATAATTAATTATATTCGTTTTCAAATGTCGATTCAAACTCAGTTTTCATCGTCATTAACTAAAATATTTATTTTAAATATTTAAAATCCATTATTTTAGCCAATTTAAAATTTTTAAATTGGTTCAGATTTTCTGGGTCGTTACAATCTCCCCCACTTAAAACTTTTCGTCCCCGAAAAGGAATAAAGTCGAAAGTGGTTTGATAATTCTACGATCACACAATACAACAACCAATTTGTTTTTAATATTCAGAGAATAGAATATACAATGCACATCCATGGGAAGAAAATAGCAGCAGAATAGAGAATTAAATGGTAATGCAAGGTAAAGTAAATGTACCTTGCACCAGAGTCAATCAGAGATATCTACTCGGCATCTAGGATAAGCTTTCTGAATGCTCTCCTCTGTTTCCCAAGTACAATCTCGCGGATCTCCACTCCATTGCACTTTGACTAAGTGAACCTTCTTGTTCCTCAGCTCTTTGGTTTCTTTGCCGATAATCTTTAGCGGCTCTCGCCTCACAGCTAATTCTGGAGTAATTTCAATGTCCTGCTGAGCTGCTTCTTCCACGATCAAGTCTGGATCATGAACGTGCTTTCGAAGTTGAGATATATGAAATACATCATGCACACCAGGCAACCAGTCAGGCAGTTTGACCCTATAAGCGAGAGTTCCAATCCGTTCCAGAATAGGAAACGGACCAATAAATTTGGGTGCTAGTTTTCCAGTTTTACCGAACCTGATAACTCCTCTCATCGGCGATACTTTCAAATATACATAGTCGCCAACCTCAAAGGATATATCTCTTCTTCTTTTATCGGCATAGCTCTTTTGTCGGCTTTGAGCGGCGAGTAATCGCTTCTTAATAAAATCGACTTTGTCGGCAGCTTCTCGAATCATATCGGGACCCAACACAAGTCTATTTCCAGGCTCGACCCAACAAGCAGGAGATCGGCACGGTCTACCATACAATGCTTCGAATGGCGACATTGTCAGACTCGCCTGGTAGCTGTTGTTATAAGAGAACTCAGCCAAATGTAGATTGTCTTCCCATGATCCACCGAAATCTATAACACAAGCCCGCAATAGATCTTCTAAAATGCGATTCACCCTCTCAGTCTGACCGTCTGTCTGAGGATGATAAGCGGTGCTCAAGTTTAACTTCGTTCCCAGCTCGACTTGAAATGCTTCCCAGAATTTGCTAGTGAATATTGTATCTCTATCACTTACTATACTGAGCGGCACTCCATGCAGTCTAACTATTTCCCTGAAGTAAATATGCGCCAGACTCTGAGCAGTTCTATTTGATTTGACAGGTATGAAATGGGCGGTCTTCGTGAAGCGATCTACGATCACCCAAATACTGTCATTTCCTTTTCTGGTTCTGGGCAAACCATCAATGAAATCCATGGAGATATGCTCCCACTTCCAACCAGGAACTTCTAGTGGTTGTAATAGTCCAGCCAATTTCTGTTGGTCGCTTTTAACTAGCTGGCAAGTGGGGCATCGGCTGACATATAAAGAGATGTCCCTTTTCATCGACTTCCACCAGAAAGTGCGTTTGATGTCATTATACATTTTGTTTACTCCCGGATGGATACTGAGTTTTGACTTGTGGCATTCATCCAGTACTTCCTTTCGAAGTTCAGGAATGTTAGGAACGCATATTCGACCTTTGAGCCTTAGAATCCCCTCATTATCAACTTGAAAACTCGAGGGTTCGCCTCGTTGAATTATTCTTCTGATCTTCTGAATGAAGTGATCATCCTCCTGAAGAGCAGATATCTTATCTAGCAATGAAGTCGTGATAATAAAACTGGCGATCATTACATTCTTTCTGCTTAACGCATCGGCCACGACATTGGCTTTTCCTGGAGTATATATAATTTCGAAGTCATATGCTGCAAGAAACTCCAGCCAACGCTGTTGCCTCAGATTTAAGTCCTTCTGAGTGAACAGATACTTTAACGACTGGTGGTCTGTAAACAGTTCAAACCTCTCGCCTAAAAGATAGTGTCTCCAGATTTTTAACGAGAATATGATAGCCAATAACTCAAGATCATGAGTTACGTAGTTTTTCTCGTGTGGCTTCAGTTGACGGCTAGCATAAGCAATTACTTGGCCTCTTTGCATTAACACTGCTCCAAGGCCTTCTCTAGAAGCATCAGTCCAGACTTTTAGATCCTGGTTGCCATCAATGATGGTTAACACTGGAGCTGTTGTTAATCTTAACTTTAGCTCTTCAAAAGCCTCCTCACTCTCTTCAGTCCATTTGAACTTAGAATGCTTCTTTGTAAGCTTCGTTAAGTGGCCAGATATCTTCGAAAAGTCTTTAACGAACTTCCGGTAATAACTAGCCAATCCGAGAAAACTGCGGACTTCAGTGGGAGTACTGGGCTGTTTCCAATTCTGAATAGCTGTGATTTTGCTTGGATCCACAGCGATTCCATCTTTCGATACGACATGGCCCAGAAATTTTACTTCATCTTGCCAGAATATACATTTGGAAAATTTGGCTTTCAATACATTCCTTCTGAGGATTTCAAGAACCTGTTCCAGATGTTTTTCATGTTCGGCCTTAGATTTAGAGAAGATTAGAATATCGTCAATGAAAACCAGAACGAATTTATTCAGAACCCCTCTGAACACTCTATTCATCAGATCGACGAAATAAGCTGGAGCGTTACATAAGCCGAACGGCATTACTAACCACTCGTAGAATAAGTCGGGGCCTCTGAACGCTGTCATTGGAACACACTCTTCGGCAATTCGAAGTTGATGGAAGCCTGTAGCTAGGTCCATTCGTGAAAATACTTGTGCTCCATTTAATCGATCCAACAAATCATCAATCCGTGGCAATGGATATTTGTTCTTTATTGTCTGTTTGTTCAGATCCCGATAATCCACACATAGACGTAGAGTACCGTCAGATTTCGGGACAAACACCACTGCTGCTCCCCAATCAGAGAAACTAGGCCTGATCAGACCTTTCCATACTAGCTGTCGTGTTTGATTGTCTAATTCCTCCTTCTCTTTCAAGGACATTCTTCGAATAGCGTGAACTACCGGCCTTGCATTTGGAACTAAAGCAATCTTGAAATCTATTTCTCTCTGCGGAGGTAAGCGAACAACTTCCTCGAACACATCCGCATAGTTCTTAACGACAGGGATATCTTTGATGAGGTCAGGAATATTTTCTATGACTTCTGGGGTATTTTCAATTTGGGCTGGAGAAACATTCAAAGCTGCCCAGAAGTCTTTTCTATTAGCATTCTGACCTTCACAGGGAATGGTTATATAATCACCTGATTTAATCTTTGCCTTTACGACTCTCTCGGCGCATTTGACTTCAGCTTCATATTTGGTCAACCAGTCTAACCCCAAGATAAGATCAAACTCTTTGAAATTCATGACGACTGCGATGGTAGGAAACCGATAACGAGAAAAGGAAACCGGCACTCCACAAACCCAACTGAGATCAATCGAACCCCCAACCGGATTCTGGACAGTCATTGGTTCCTTGAGCTTTTTCAAATTCAAATCCAGTTTCTTAGCTGCATCTTTGGCAATGAAACTTCGAGACGCGCCTGTGTCAAACAGTACTTTGACTGGAATGTTTTTGACAGTAAGCGTGCCTTCTAAAACATCGGGCCGTTCCTGAGCAGACGAAGATGCAGGTACTTCTGCCACTTCATTTACATTTACTTCTTTAGGTTTCTGAGGTAGCGGGCAGTTTTTCGCAATATGACCGGCCTGGTGGCACTTATGGCATCCTCTTTTCTCTTGAAGCCTCCCTCCGGATTTAGACCCATCCTTAACTTGTTTCTTTAAAGATCTGCAACTTATCGACAAATGTCCTTTCTTATTGCAGTTAGAGCAAATAGCTGTTGTCACTGGTTCTTTCCCAGATTCAGCCCTTTTTCTCTTGGCACTGGGCTTCTTATTGACATCAGACATTGTACTTGCTTCAGGAATATCAGTTTCCGACTCTGCTATGTCACCACAACAAACTTCTTCTTCGTCGCGCAACATTCCTTTCTTATGAAGATCTTCATATTGATAAGCCATGTAAATCATCTCTGGAAAAGGAAGCTTCACATGCCCTAATACTTTATTCTGGTATTTTCTTTGAAGTCCATGAATAAATCTCAGATTTTTCCTCTTTGGGTTTTGAATTAGATGAGGAGCAAAGTGAGCAAGTTCGTTGAATTTCTTATGATATTCGGGAATGGTCATATCACCTTGTATCAAATAAGAAAATTCATCACATAATCTCTCGGTCGCTTCGGGAGGAGTAAACCTTTCTAAGAAAATCACTTTGAATCTGTCCCAGGTGATATCACCTTCTGGATTATTCTCCATAACCGAATCCCACCAGAACAAAGCTTCATCTTTGAGAGCCCAGGAGGCCAGTAATCTTTTCTGGTCATCCCTCAGTTTTAAGGCTTCGAAGATTTTCTCAGCCGAACGAATCCAAGCTTGTGTTCTCATAATAGATTCTTCGCCCGAGAACGGCTTTCCACCCAGATTTCTATATTTCATGAATAGAGCTTCAATATCCGGGTTAGTATTACTTCTTCTGCTTCTGGCACTCATTTTCTAGTTCTTCTGCAAATAGCAGATCAAGTGTCAGGTCACAGAAAAGGTATTTTTAAAATATAGAGACAAATACTTGAAGTGTAAATGTGTCTATCGAAGTGTATTCATTCTGCTTTACTCATACTAGGATATTGCTGATCCTATCTGTATTGAGTTACCCGTCCTAGAACACTACTGGTTCTACTTCTGACGAGTTCGTTCAAATGTTATATTCCAGAACTAAGCTTAACCAAAGCTCTGATACCACGTTGAGACGACCCGATTTCCCGTTCTCACGGAAACAAGGTTATCTTTTAGAATATAACACAGAAACATATAATAGCAGAACAGAATTAAATAAATACACCAGAATGAACAACAAAATATACTGGATAAAAGTAATCATCAGAGTTACACAGTATACAGGATCTTACTTAGTACAAATACAGTTCAGCTATACATAAATGTCTACAGCGGAAATAAACAAAATATGTACAATAGGAGCTGAACAGCATAAAAAGAAATAAATGATAGAATCCATCTTCAGCTCCAGCTATCCAGAAAGAACCAGCTAAACCTGAATACAAGGCTGCCCGTGTAGAAAAAGGGGCACCCGAGTTTGAGAGTGAAACAAACTACGAGTCAGTCATGGGACTGGTATGAGAAATCTACTCAACACATATACAATTTGGCTAATCACAGGACCACGCCACTTTCGTGGAACGGGTTTACTCCATTGGATTGCCAGTGCTTTAAAACAAATCTTTCTTTTAAACATCGCTATGCTTTTTATAAAAATGAAGCCGTTATAAGACTCAGTTCCCATCACACAATGCAACGCAAACCGGAGGATAGAGTTTTTACCTTATAACGGCCAAGATATGCTTGATACGAATAAAACAAAGGCATTTGATATTATTACTAGTGTTTATATGTTTTGAAAACAATTTCAAATCATAACTATCAATCATAGACGGCATGGGTACCATATATCATGTCGCCATATATATATACAATCAAAACCGCACGATCTCGTATTTGGAAATTGGATTTCCGTCATGAACCAAGGCAAAAGATAGTCCTTACCGAATTCGTGACTCTCTAGCCCGAGCCACAGGACCCAGACTCAGGTGGGCCCTTGGATCGTCAGGGCCGGTCCACCGATGTGGATTAAAATGCCTGAACAATACGTTTCCCCGCCCTTTGGGGCGTAAACGAGCCAACGAATGACTCCATCGGACCCGGATCGTCCGATCAAACCGAGGCGCCTCGCAACAGCAACAACCACATAGGTGAAAAGTATATAAATGTCAGGGCTGGTAGGTCACTGACACCACCCTAGCTAGAAAGAAACGCATGCCCTCCCTGAGGTCCTTCCTCCCGTTTTAGGTTCCTACCGGGGTGTGAGGCTCGCGAATTCACGTTATACACAAAGCTACGCCACACAGGCGGTGCTTTGATCATCACCACAAGACTTTGCTTTTCAACAGAAGCCCTGATCACTGCATCTTAGCATGCCACACAGAATAAATCCTATGTCAGACACACAGTCCATTTACAAGTCCGTTCTGGGTCTGAACGAAACCGGAGGCACTAAATACCTCGCAAATCCTTCGACCAACACGTACGTCTGAACGATCACCACTCATTATCCATATTCCGGGATGCCTCCCAATCAGGACCTCGGTTACCATCCAAACGAGGTGAAGATCTCCGGTCTTCGACCATCGTCTTCATCTTCGAATTTCAATCGTCGGTTGATTATTCGAAATGAGAATTAACTCGGCCTTTTCAAATAATTCACGTATATTTAGAATTTCAAATCGATTTATTTCAATGGTTAAATTATTTGACAACATCCAGTTTGTTCTTTAATGTAATTTTCACACCAAACACATTCAACCATCAAACATCACATAAATCAAGCAAATTCAGTTTATTTCCATTCCATATCGCTTACGATATTTTATAACTATTTATCGCTATTTTTATTTATTTTAAAATAGCTATTTTATTCAAAACGACGCTTCGGGCCATAAGGCGGCCGTGGCGCTGTTTTTCTTCAGATTTGATTTACACATATCTGAAAATCTAACCGTTGGATCTTCACAAAATTTACATCATTAGAAAGGTCTTTTCAAAACGAACCCAACGGTTCCAGTTTCGGGAAAATCCGACGGTCGGATCTCCCGGTACAATCGTTTGAAATTTCGATTTCAAAATACGAACTGCAGCGTCGTTATTCGATTAAATATAATTTTATTTATATATATAAATAAATATAATCGTTTCTGGCGCTGTTTTTCTTCAGATTTGAATTAAACATTCCAGACAATCCAACCGTTGGATTTCTACAAGGTTGGTGCCGTTGGAAAGATTATTCCAAGGCGAACCCGACGGTTGAGATTTCGGGAAAATCCAATGGTCGGATTTCCCGTACTAGTCGTTTGAAATCACGGTTTCAAAATACGAACTGCACGGCCTCGTTTCGTTTTAATTTTATTTATATTTATATAGTTATATAAATATAGTTCATTCAACGATTTCAATATCGTTTTTACTTCAAAAATTTTCTAACTCCTTAAATTTTGGAAAAATTTCGCCATAACCTCCCCTGCACCGGGAGCGTCGGGAAATCGCAAATAGCGTCCCGGTCCTTCTAATCTCAAAAAGAAAAAGAAAAAGCCAAGCGGCTAGCCAATCAGGCTCAAAATCATCACCCAAACAAATCAGTAAATGTGTACCTATTTGTCGGGCACAAAATTTTATTCCTCTTCTCTAGCCCCTTTGCTATAACCTGTTCAATGAATATGCATGTACATATATATACAGTTCATGTCATTTTTCATTTTCTATTCAACTTCATATTTGATTTCTATTTGGTTTAAAAACTCCATTCATTCTAATGTTACATAAATAGGTGCAAATCATTTCATTAGCTAATTAATGAATATTTCAGCTCATATATGTTTATTTTGAACAAGTGGCTATTTTTAACACTTCACATTTTAACGATTTATGCATACAATAAAAATGTGATTTTTATTGTAAAACGATTCATTTCAAAACACTATTTTTCTATATAGTTCATATAGTCGATAAAAGGTGATTTTTATTATCAAACAGTTTATTTCAAAATATGAATACCGTTCAACACATGAATTTCTAAACAACGAATGAATATCAATTCAACACATGAATGTTTTCAATAGTTTTTATATATAGATAAAAATGTGATTTTTATTATCGAACAATTTATTTCAAAATATGAATACCATTCAACACATGAATTTCTAAACAACGAATGAATATCAATTCAACACATGAATGTTTCTATAGTTTTTATATATCGATAAAAATGTGATTTTTATTATCGAACTATTTATTTCAAAAATATGAATACCATTCAACACATGAATTTCTAAACAACGAATGAATATCAATTCAACCCATGAATGTTTTCAATAGTTTTTATATATAGATAAAAATGTGATTTTTATTATCGAACAATTTATTTCAAAATATGAATACCATTCAACACATGAATTTCTAAACAACGAATGAATATCAATTCAACACATGAATGTTTTCTATATAAGGAATAAATATAGTTTAAGCATATGAAAATAATTCAAACATACAAATATTATTCAAAATTTCGGCAGCATAACGGCAGGGTAGTTACACCGGCACCGTCCCTAGTACGGCTCCTCGCTCTACCTTAAAACCTCGCGGTTTTTGACAATGGGAAACATGCATCTAGTTCGCACGCAGGCGGCATGTATATATATTTATTTCAATTCCACAAACTAATCCTATGTGGTTTCAACCAAATATTTCACAACCACAAATGGGTATCTTTCAACCACAATCAACCAATAACAATCACAAACAATCCCAAACAATCATTCGCTATCAATCAAATTTCCACAACAATTTCAACCAATAAATATCGTCCATGGTTTGTGGACGAGGGGGCGTATATATATATATATATATTTATATATAGCAATTTATATATAGCTATTCACTTTTACTTCACACATATATAATATATAAATTTTAAAACAGAAATCTCACAAATAGCTATCCAACTTCACGACTCTTCCTAATAGAAATCTTCGCCTATTTGTCGCTTCCACCCGTATTCTCTAGGTATGCGAAGGGGAGGAGACGTCGAGGGGTTCTGGCGGTGGCTCGTGGCGTTCGGAAGTGTCGGGCGGTTCAGGGGGGGCTCGCGTCTGGGTTTCTGCTTCGATTCGTTCGGTGGGAGGAGGATGCGAGGCGGCTCAGACGATGGGGCTTCGGCGGTGGCTTCGTCGGCGGAGGGCGGTCAGGCGGCGGCTTCCAGGATCGGGCGGCGCGATTCGGAGTCTTAGGGTTTTGTCTTCTTTTTTTTTTTTTTCGTTTTAAAATTAACTGATCGGGGGGGGGGCCAATTGAAGAAGAAAAAGGGGGAAGTGTTTATTTTTTTATTATTTTATTTTATTTTTTTATTACTTAAATTTGCACTAGGGTTGACTTTTATATATGACCTCGAAATGAGGTCCACCGCCTGTCGTCCATAGCGTTTTACCCCCATTCCGAACACAATGGGATATGTATCGCAAGCTGGTTTGATCGTTACAATCAGTTTCTGTTGAAATTTACAATTTAAATCCTTATATTGAATTTTAAACGTACATTTCAAATTACCGGGGTCACATACTAACTAGAAAAATTCCAGAAAAATATTTTCTAGTTTCGTATTGACGATACGGTCCTAACAAAACTAGTTTCGTCGAATTCTGAGACCGTTTGAAAAATGGCCAATTTCCTGTCGATTAAAATCAACAGAAACTGGTCAAACGCGTTTTCTTTTGCCACGCTCACATATTGATTCGAAAAATTATGAAATTTGAAACCTAGCAATAACCTGACACTGCGGATCTAACAAAAGTGGTTTCGTCGAAATCCGAGGTCGTATGCAAAATGTTCATTTTTAAGGGCCTGAATTCCATAGCGACTATTCAGAATTTTCAACTGGACATATCTTTTGATTCCCGCTATCAAATTTCGATTGGTCGGATTCGTTAGAAAGATATCATCAATTAGACACTAATGTTTTTGGTCTCACTAAAATCCGGATTGTTTTGAACCCGGTATATTCAATTGAAGTTTGAAATCGAATTATCGAACTACCGCGCCATTTTCAATTCTATATATAATTATAATTAATTATATTCGTTTTCAAATGTCGATTCAAACTCAGTTTTCATCGTCATTAACTAAAATATTTATTTTAAATATTTAAAATCCATTATTTTAGCCAATTTAAAATTTTTAAATTGGTTCAGATTTTCTGGGTCGTTACAGTATGTGACCCCGGTAATTTGAAATGTGCGTTTGAAATTCAATATAGTGATTTAAATGAAAATTCAAAAGGAAACTGATTGTAACGATCAAATCAGCTTGCGATACATATCCCATTGTGTTCGGAATGGGGGTAAAACGCTATGGAAGACAGGCGGTGGGCCTCGTTACGAGGTCATATGTAAAAGTCAACCTATTTGCGAAATTAAATAATTAAATAAAAAATATATATATATATTTTAATCCCCCCCCGTCCCTCCTTATCTCCTGCGAAGCCCCCCCCCCCCCCCCGATTCACAATCCAGAAAAAAAAAAAAGAAAAAAAAAAAAAAAACCTAAACAGGCGATCGAACCCCCTGACAGCCCACGACCGACGAACCCCCCCCCCCACCGCCCTCCAAAGTCCCCCCCCTGAAGCGAAGCCGCCGCCTTCGAGGAGTCGCAGACGAACTGCGAAGAAGTCCCCCCCCTGAAGCGAAGCCGCCGCCTTCGAGGAGTCGCAGACGAACTGCGAAGAAGTCCCCCCCCCGAAGCGAAGCCGCCGCCTTCGAGGAGTCGCAGACGAACTGCGAAGTTCTCCCCCCCTGTAAGTATTTCCTTTTATTTTTATTATTTTATTTTTATTTTATGTAAACGTGATTAAAAACTGAATAAATTAAATAAAGTTTAAAACTGAAATTTTTTTAAAAGTATTTTAAAAACTGAAACTGTTTTAAAAATAAAGAAATAAAACTGATTTATTTTATAAAGTATAAAACTGATTTCAAAAGAATTTAAAAAACCAATTTGTAAAGTTATAATAAACTGATTTTTAGATAAAAGAAAAAACTGATTTTTAGATAAAAGAAAAACTGGTTTTTGAAGTAAAGGAAAACTGATTTTTGATAAAAGAAAAACTGGTTTTTGAAGTAAAGGAAAACTGATTTTTGATACAAAGAAAAACTATTTTTAAAAGAAAAGTAAAAAAACATATTTTTATATGTTGAAAGAAAAGTAAAAAAACATATTTTTATATGTTGAAAGCAAAAGTAAAAATCATATTTTTATATATTGAATAGCATAGTAAAAATTCTATTTTTACATGTGTAGAGAATACGGGCGAAAGCGACAATAGGCGAAGGTTTCTATTAAGAAGAGTCTTGAAGTTGGATAGCTATTGGTGAGATTTCTGATTTAAAAATAATTATATATATGTGTTGACAATGAAAGTGAATAGCTATATATAAATTGCTATATATAAATATATATATATATATATACGCCCCTCGTCCACAAACCATGGACGATATTTATTGGTTGAAACTGTTGTGAAAATTGAATGATTGTTTGGGATTGTTTGAGATTGATATTGGTTGATTGAGGTTGAAAAATACCCATTTGTGGTTGTGAAATATTTGGTTGAAACCACTTAGGATTAGTTTGTGGAAATGAAATAAATATATACATGCCGCCTGCGTGCGAACTAGATGCATGAACCCCATTGTCAAAAACCGCGAGGTTTTAAGGTAGAGCGAGGAGCCGTACTAGGGACGGTGCCGGTGTAACTACCCTGCCGTTATGCTGCCGAAATTTTGAATAATATTTGTGTGTTTGAATTATTTTCATATGCTTAAACTATATTTATTCATTGTATAGAAAACATTCATGTGTTGAATTGATATTCATTCGTTGTTTAGAAATTCATGTGTTGAATGGTATTCATATTTTGAAATAAATAGTTCGATAATAAAAATCACATTTTTATCTATATATAGAAACTATAGAAAACATTCATGTGTTGAATTGATATTCATTCGTTGTTTAGAAATTCATGTGTTGAATGGTATTCATATTTTGAAATAAATAGTTCGATAATAAAAATCACATTTTTATCTATATATAGAAACTATTGAAAACATTCATGTGTTGAATTGATATTCATTCGTTGTTTAGAAATTCATGTGTTGAATGGTATTCATATTTTGAAATAAACTGTTCGATAATAAAAATCACATTTTTATCTATATCTAAAAACTATTGAAAACATTCATGTGTTGAATTGATATTCATTCGTTGTTTAGAAATTCATGTGTTGAATGGTATTCATATTTTGAAATAAATTGTTTTATGATAAAAATTCTATTTTATCACCTACATGAACTATATAGAAAAAAATAGTGTTTCGAAATGAGTTGTTTTACAATAAAAATCACATTTTTGTTGTATGCATAAATCGTTAAAATATGAAGTGTTAAAAATAGCCACTTGTTCAAAATAAACATAGATGAGTTGAAATATTCATTAATTAGCTAATGAAATGATTTGCACCTATTTATGTAACATTAGAATGAATGGTGTTTTTAAACCAAATAGAAATCGAATATGAAGTTGAATAGAAAATGAAAAATGATATGGACTGTATATATATGTACATGCATATTCATTGAACAGGTTATAGCGAAGGGGCTAGAGAAGAGGAATAAAATTTTGTGCCCGACAAATAGGTACACATTTACTGATTTGTTTGGGTGATGATTTTGAGCCTATTGGCTAGCCGCTTGGCTTCTTCTTTTTCTTTTTGAGATTAGAAGGACCGGGACGCTATTTGCGATTTCCCGACGCTCCCGGTGCAGGGGAGGTTATGGCGAAATTTTTCCAAAATTTAAGGTGTTAGAAATTTTTTTGAAGTTAAAACGATATTGGAATTGTTGAATGAACTATATTTATATAACTATATAAATATAAATAAAATTAAAACGAAACGAAGCCGTGCAGTTCGTATTTCGAAACCGTAATTTCAAACGACTAGTACGGGAAATCCGACCATTGGATTTTCCCGAAACCTCAACCGTCGGGTTCGCCTTGGAATAATCTTTCCAACGGCACCAACCTTGTAAAAATCCAACGGTTGGATTGTCTGGAATGTTTAATTCAAATCTGAAGAAAAACAGCGCCAGAAGCGATTATATTTATATATATATATAAATATAATTATATATTTAATCGAATAACGACGCTGCAGTTCGTATTTTGAAATCGAAACTTCAAACGATTGTACCGGAAGATCCGACCGTCGGATTTTCCCGAAACTGGAACCGTTGGATTCGTTTTGAAAAGACCTTTCTAATGATGTAAATTTTGTGAAGATCCAACGGTTAGATTTTCAGATATGTGTAAATCAAATCGGAAGAAAAACAGCGCCACGGCCACTTTATGGCCCGAAACGTCGTTTTGAATATAATGGCTATTTTAAATTAAATAAAAATAGCGATAAATAGTTATAAAATATCGTAAGCGATATGGAATGGAAATAAACTGAATTGGCTTGATTTATGTGATGTTTGATGGTTGAAGGTGTTTGGTGTGAAAACTATATTAAAGAACACAATTGGTGTTGTCGAATAATTTAACCATTGAAATAAATCGATTTGAAATTCTAAATATACGTGAATTATTTGAAAAGGCCGAGTTAATTCTCATTTCGAATAATCGACCGACGATTGAAATTCGAAGATGAAGACGATGGTCGAAGACCGGAGATCTTCACCTCGTTTGGATGGTAACCGAGGTCCTGATTGGGAGGCATCCCGAAATATGGATAATGAGTGGTGATCGTTCAGACGTACGTGTTGATCAAAGGGTTTGCGAGGTATTTAGTGCCTCCGGTTTCGTTCAGACCCAGAACGGACTTGTAAATGGACTGTGTGTCTGACATAGGATTTATTCTGTGTGGCATGCTAAGATGCAGTGATCAGGGCTTCTGTTGAAAAGCAAAGTCTTGTGGTGATGATCAAAGCACCGCCTGTGTGGCGTAGCTTTGTGTATAACGTGAATTCGTGAGCCTCACACCCCGGTATGAACCTAAAACGGGAGAGGACATCAGGGAGGGCCTGCGTTTCTTTCTAGCTAGGGTGGTGTCAGTGACCTACCAGCCCTGACATTTATATACTTTTCACCTAAGTGGTTGTTGCTGTTGCGAGGCGCCTCGGTTTGATCGGACGATCCGGGTCCGATGGAGTCATTCGTTGGCTCGTTTACGCCCCCAAAGGGCGGGGAGACGTAGTGTTCAGGCATAATAATCCACATCGGTGGACCGGCCCTGACGATCTAAAGGCTTGCCTGCGCGCTTGCCTGTGGCTCGGGCTAGAGAGTCACGAATTCGGTAAGGACTATCTTTTGCCTTGGTTCATGACGGAAATCCAATTTCCAAATACGTGACGATGCGGTTTCGATTGTATATATATATATGGCGACATGATATATGGTACCCATGCCGTCTATGATTGATAGTTATGATTTGAAATGGTTTTCAAAACATATAAACGCTAGCAATAATATCAAATGCCTTTGTTTTATTCGTATCAACCATATTTTGGCCGTTATAAGGTAAAAACTCTATCCTCCGGTTTGCGTTGCATTGTGTGATGGGAACTGAGTCTTATAACGGCTTCATTTTTATAAAAAGCATAGCGATGTTTAAAAGAAAGATTTGTTTTAAAGCACTGGCAATCCAATGGAGTAAACCCGTTCCACGAAAGTGGCGTGGTCCTGTGATTAGCCAATTATATATGTGTTGAGTGGATTTCTCATACCAGTCCCATGACTGACTCGTAGTTTGTTTCACTCTCAAACTCGGGTGCCCCTTTTTCTACACGGGCAGCCTTGTATTCAGGTTTAGCTGGTTCTTTCTGGATAGCTGGAGCTGAAGATGGATTCTATCATTTATTTCTTTTTATGCTGTTCAGCTCCTATTGTACATATTTTGTTTATTTCCGCTGTAGACATTTATGTATAGCTGAACTGTATTTGTACTAAGTAAGATCCTGTATACTGTGTAACTCTGATGATTACTTTTATCCAGTATATTTTGTTGTTCATTCTGGTGTATTTATTTAATTCTGTTCTGCTATTATATGTTTCTGTGTTATATTCCAAAGATAACCTTGTTTCCGTGAAAACGGGAAATCGGGTCGTCTCAACGTGGTATCAGAGCTTTGGTTAAGCTTAGTTCTGGAATATAACATTTGAACGAACTCGTCAGAAATAGAACCAGTAGTGTTCTAGGACGGGTAACTCAATACAGATAGGATCAGTAATATCCTAGTATGAGTAAAGCAGAATGAAATTACACCTCGATAGACACATTTACATTCAAGTATTTGTCTCTATATTTTAAAATACCTTTTCTGTGACCTGACACTTGATCTGCTATTTGCAGAAGAACTAGAAAATGAGTGCCAGAAACAGAAGAAGTAATACTGACCCGGATATAGAAGCTCTATTCAAGAAGTATAGAAATCTGGGTGGAAAGCCGTTCTCGGGCGAAGAATCTATTATGAGAACACAAGCTTGGATTCGTTCGGCTGAGAAAATATTCGAAGCATTAGAGCTGAGGGATGACCAGAAAAGATTACTGGCCTCCTGGGCACTCGAAGATGAAGCTTTGTTCTGGTGGGATTCTGTTGTTAAAGATAATCCAGAAGGTGATATCACCTGGGATAGATTCAAAGTGATTTTCTTAGAAAGATTTACTCCTCCCGAAGCGACCGAGAGATTATGTGATGAATTTTCTTATCTAATACAAGGTGATATGACCATTCCCGAATATCATAAGAAATTCAACGAACTTGCTCACTTTGCTCCTCATCTAATTCAAGACCCAAAGAGGAAAAATATGAGATTTATTCATGGCCTTCAAAGGAAATACCGGAATAAAGTATTGGGGCATGTGAAGCTTCCTTTCTCAGAAATGATTTATATGGCTTATCAATACGAAGATCTAGACAAGAAAGGAATGTTGCGCGACGAAGAAGAAGTTTGTTGTAGTGACATAGCAGAGTCGGAAACTGATATTCCTGAGGTAAGTACAATGTCTGAGATCAGTAAGAAGGCCAGTGCCAAGAGAAAAAGGGCCAAATCAGAGGAGAAACTAGTAACGACAACTGTATGCTCTAATTGCAATAAGCAAGGACATCTCTCGATAAGTTGCCGATCTCTAAAGAAACCAAAAAGGGATGAGTCTAAATCCAAGAATAAGTTTCAAGTGACCCGGGAGTGCAATCTTTGTCATAAGACGGGTCATATAAAGAGAGATTGCTGGATGTTGAAAAAGACAAAAACAGCTCAGGTAAATGAATTGGCAGAAACTTCTGACCCCTCAGCAAGCCAAGAAAGAGCTGATGTTTTAGAAGGCACGCTCAATGTCAAAAACATTCCAGTTAAAGTACTGTTTGACACAGGTGCGTCGCGAAGCTTTATTTCAAAGAGTGCCGCTAAGAAACTTGATTTGAACTTGAGAAAGCTTAAGGAACCAATGACTGTCCAGAATCCGGTCGGGGGTTCTATCAATCTCAGTTGGATTTGTGCAGTACCTGTCTCCTTTTCTTGCTATAAATTCCCTATTATCTCTGTCGTCATGAATTTTGTTGAATTCGATCTTATTCTGGGATTGGATTGGCTAACCAAATATGAAGCAGAGGTCAGATGCGCTGAGAGGGTTGTTAGAGCTAAGATTAAATCAGGGGGTTATATAACCATACCGTGTGAAGGTCAGAATGCTAATAGAAAAGACTTCTGGGCAGCTTTGAATGTTTCTCCAGCCCAAATTGAAAATATCCCTGAAATCACAGAGAATATTCCTGACCTCATCAAAGACATTCCTGTCGTCAAGGATTATGCGGATGTGTTCGAGGAAGTTGTTCGCTTACCTCCGCAGAGAGAAATAGATTTCAAGATTGCTTTAGTTCCCAATGCAAGGCCGGTAGTTCACGCTATTCGAAGAATGTCCTTGAAAGAGAAGGAGGAATTAGACAATCAAACACGACAGCTAGTATGGAAAGGTCTGATCAGGCCTAGTTTCTCTGACTGGGGTGCAGCAGTGGTATTTGTCCCAAAATCTGACGGTACTCTACGGCTATGTGTGGATTATCGTGATTTAAACAAGCAGACTATAAAGAACAAATATCCATTGCCGCGGATTGATGATTTGTTGGATCGATTAAATGGAGCACAAGTATTCTCACGAATGGACCTAGCTACAGGTTTCCATCAACTTCGAATTGCCGAAGAGTGTGTTCCAATGACAGCGTTCAGAGGCCCCGACTTATTCTACGAGTGGTTAGTAATGCCGTTCGGCTTATGTAACGCTCCAGCTTACTTCGTCGATCTAATGAACCGAGTATTTAGGGGAGTATTGAATAAATTTGTTCTGGTTTTTATTGATGATATTCTAATCTTCTCTAAATCAAAGGCCGAACATGAAAAGCATCTGGAACAAGTGTTAGAAATCCTCAGACGGAATGTATTAAAAGCCAAGTTTTCCAAATGTATATTCTGGCAAGATGAAGTGAAATTTCTGGGCCATGTCGTATCGAAAGATGGAATCGCTGTGGATCCAAGCAAAATCACGGCTATTCAAAATTGGAAACAGCCCAGTACCCCCACTGAAGTCCGCAGCTTTCTCGGATTGGCTAGCTATTACCGGAAGTTCGTTAAAGACTTTTCGAAGATATCTGGTCACTTAACGAAGCTTACAAAGAAGCATTCTAAATTTAAATGGACTCAAGAGAGTGAGGAAGCTTTCGAAGAGCTAAAGTTGAGATTAACAACAGCTCCAGTGTTAACCATCATAGATGGCAACCAAGATTTGAAAGTCTGGACTGATGCCTCTAGAGAAGGCCTTGGCGCAGTGTTAATGCAAAGAGGCCAAGTGATTGCTTATGCTAGCCGTCAACTGAAGCCACACGAGAAGAACTACGTAACTCATGATCTTGAGTTATTGGCTATCATATTCTCTTTGAAAATCTGGAGACACTATCTTCTAGGCGAGAGGTTTGAACTGTTTACAGACCACCAGTCATTAAAGTATCTGTTCACTCAGAAGGATTTAAACCTGAGGCAACAACGTTGGCTGGAGTTTCTAGCAGCATATGACTTTGAAATTATATATACTCCAGGAAAAGCCAATGTCGTGGCTGATGCATTAAGCAGAAAGAATGTAATGATCGCCAGTTTTATTATCACGACTTCATTGCTAGATAAGATATCTGCTCTTCAGGAGGATGATCACTTCATTCAGAAGATCAGAGGGATAATTCAACAAGGCGAACCCTCGAGTTTTCAAGTTGATAATGATGGGATTTTAAGGCTCAAAGGTCGAATCTGTGTCCCTAACATTCCTGAACTTCGAAAGGAAGTACTGGATGAATGCCACAAGTCAAAACTCAGTATCCATCCGGGAGTAAGCAAAATGTATAATGACATCAAGCGCACTTTCTGGTGGAAGTCGATGAAAAGGGACATTTCTTTATATGTTAGCCGATGCCCTACTTGCCAGCTAGTTAAAAGCGACCAACAGAAGTTGGCTGGATTATTACAACCGCTAGAAGTTCCGGGCTGGAAGTGGGAACATATTTCTATGGATTTCATCGATGGTTTGCCCAGAACCAGGAAAGGAAATGACAGTATTTGGGTGATCGTAGATCGCTTCACGAAGACCGCCCATTTCATACCTGTCAAAACAAATAGAACCGCTCAGAGTCTGGCGCAGATGTACTTCAGGGAAATAGTTAGACTACATGGAGTGCCGCTCAGTATAGTCAGTGATAGAGATACAATATTCACTAGCAAATTCTGGGAAGCATTTCAAGTCGAGCTAGGAACGAAGTTAAACCTAAGCACCGCTTATCATCCTCAGACAGACGGTCAGACTGAGAGGGTGAATCGCATTTTAGAAGACCTATTGCGGGCTTGTATTATAGATTTCGGTGGATCATGGGAAGACCATCTGCATTTGGCTGAATTCTCTTATAACAACAGCTACCAGGCGAGTCTGACAATGTCGCCATTCGAAGCATTGTATGGTAGACCGTGCCGATCTCCTGCTTGTTGGGTCGAGCCTGGAAATAGACTTGTGTTGGGTCCTGATATGATTCGAGAAGCTGCCGACAAAGTCGATTTTATTAAGAAGAGATTACTCGCCGCTCAAAGCCGACAAAAGAGCTATGCCGATAGAAGAAGGAGAGATATATCCTTTGAAGTTGGCGACTATGTATATTTGAAAGTATCGCCGATGAGAGGAGTTATCAGGTTCGGTAAAACTGGAAAGTTGGCACCCAAATTCATTGGTCCGTTTCCTATTCTGGAACGGATTGGAACTCTCGCTTATAGGGTTGAACTGCCTGACTGGTTGCCTGGAGTGCATGATCTATTTCATATATCTCAACTTCGAAAGCACGTTCATGATCCAGACTTGGTCGTGGAAGAAGCAGCTCAGCAGGATATTGAAATTACTCCAGAATTAGCTGTGAGGCGAGAGCCGCTAAAGATTATCGGCAAAGAAACCAAAGAGCTGAGGAACAAGAAGGTTCGCTTAGTCAAAGTGCAATGGAGTGGAGATCCGCGAGATTGTACTTGGGAAACTGAGGAGAGCATTCAGAAAGCTTATCCTAGATGCCGAGTAGATATCTCTGATTGACTCTGGTGCAAGGTACATTTAACCTACTTTGCATTACCTTTTAATTCTCTATTCTGTTGCTATTTTCTTCCCATGGATGTGCATTGTTTATTCTATACTCAGAATATTAAAAACAAATTGGTTGTTGTGATGTGTGATCGTAGATTTATCAAACCACTTTCGACTTTATTCCTTTTCGGGGACGAAAAGTTTTAAGTGGGGGAGAATGTAACGACCCAGAAAATCTGAACCAATTTAAAAATTTTAAATTGGCTAAAATAATGGATTTTAAATATTTAAAATAAATATTTTAAGTAATGGCGATGAAAACTGAGTTGAATCGACATTTGAAAACCAATATAATTAAATATAATTATATATAGAATTGAAAATAGCGCGGTAGTTCGAAAATTCGATTTCTAATTTCAAATGAATATACAGAATTCAATATAAGTCAGAATTGAACGAAACAAGAAATATTTGAATCTGTATAACTATATCTTTATAACGAAGTTAACAAACTGAGATTTCATCTTAGAAATGATAAGATATGTCCAGTTTGAAATTAGAAATAGTCGCTGTGGAATTTATATATATTTATATATATATAAGGCCCTTAAAAATAGCAATTTTGCAAACGACCTCGGATTTCGACGAAACCAGTTTTGTTGGGTCCGTGATGTTAAGTTATTGCTAGATTCCAAATTTCATAATTTTTCGAATCAATATGTGAGCGTGGCAAAAGAAAACGCGTTTGACCAGTTTCTGTTGAATTTAATCGACTGGAAATTGGCCATTTTTCAAACGGTCTCGGAATTCGACGAAACTAGTTTTGTTAGGACCGTATCGTCAATACGAAGCTAGAAAATATTTTTCTGGAATTTTTCTAGTTAGTATGTGACCCCGGTAATTTGAAATGTGCGTTTGAAATTCAATATAGTGATTTAAATGAAAATTCAAAAGGAAACTGATTGTAACGATCAAATCAGCTTGCGATACATATCCCATTGTGTTCGGAATGGGGGTAAAACGCTATGGAAGACAGGCGGTGGGCCTCGTTACGAGGTCATATGTAAAAGTCAACCTATTTGCGAAATTAAATAATTAAATAAAAAAAAATATATATATATTTTAATCCCCCCCTTCCCTCCTTATCTCCTGCGAAGGCCCCCCCCCCGATTCACAATCCAGAAAAAAAAAAAGAAAAAAAAAAAACCCTAAACAGGCGATCGAACCCCCTGACAGCCCACGACCGACGAACCCCCCCCCCCCCCCCACCGCCCTCCGAAGTCCCCCCCCTGAAGCGAAGCCGCCGCCTTCGAGGAGTCGCAGACGAACTGCGAAGAAGTCTCCCCCCTGAAGCGAAGCCGCCGCCTTCGAGGAGTCGCAGACGAACTGCGAAGAAGTCCCCCCCCCCTGAAGCGAAGCCGCCGCCTTCGAGGAGTCGCAGACGAACTGCGAAGTTCTCCCCCCCTGTAAGTATTTCCTTTTATTTTTATTATTTTATTTTTATTTTATGTAAACGTGATTAAAAACTGAATAAATTAAATAAAGTTTAAAACTGAAATTTTTTTAAAAGTATTTTAAAAACTGAAACTGTTTTAAAAATAAAGAAATAAAACTGATTTATTTTATAAAGTATAAAACTGATTTCAAAAGAATTTAAAAAACCAATTTGTAAAGTTATAATAAACTGATTTTTAGATAAAAGAATAAACTGATTTTTAGATAAAAGAAAAACTGGTTTTTGAAGTAAAGGAAAACTGATTTTTGATAAAAGAAAAACTGGTTTTTGAAGTAAAGGAAAACTGATTTTTGATACAAAGAAAAACTGTTTTTAAAAGAAAAGTAAAAAAACATTTTTATATGTTGAAAGAAAAGTAAAAAAACATATTTTTATATGTTGAAAGCAAAAGTAAAAATCATATTTTTATATATTGAATAGCATAGTAAAAATTCTATTTTTACATGTGTAGAGAATACGGGCGAAAGCGACAATAGGCGAAGGTTTCTATTAAGAAGAGTCTTGAAGTTGGATAGCTATTGGTGAGATTTCTGATTTAAAAATAATTATATATATGTGTTGACAATGAAAGTGAATAGCTATATATAAATTGCTATATATAAATATATATATATATACGCCCCTCGTCCACAAACCATGGACGATATTTATTGGTTGAAACTGTTGTGAAAATTGAATGATTGTTTGGGATTGTTTGAGATTGATATTGGTTGATTGAGGTTGAAAAATACCCATTTGTGGTTGTGAAATATTTGGTTGAAACCACTTAGGATTAGTTTGTGGAAATGAAATAAATATATACATGCCGCCTGCGTGCGAACTAGATGCATGAACCCCATTGTCAAAAACCGCGAGGTTTTAAGGTAGAGCGAGGAGCCGTACTAGGGATGGTGCCGGTGTAACTACCCTGCCGTTATGCTGCCGAAATTTTGAATAATATTTGTGTGTTTGAATTATTTTCATATGCTTAAACTATATTTATTCATTGTATAGAAAACATTCATGTGTTGAATTGATATTCATTCGTTGTTTAGAAATTCATGTGTTGAATGGTATTCATATTTTGAAATAAATAGTTCGATAATAAAAATCACATTTTTATCTATATATAGAAACTATAGAAAACATTCATGTGTTGAATTGATATTCATTCGTTGTTTAGAAATTCATGTGTTGAATGGTATTCATATTTTGAAATAAATAGTTCGATAATAAAAATCACATTTTTATCTATATATAGAAACTATTGAAAACATTCATGTGTTGAATTGATATTCATTCGTTGTTTAGAAATTCATGTGTTGAATGGTATTCATATTTTGAAATAAACTGTTCGATAATAAAAATCACATTTTTATCTATATCTAAAAACTATTGAAAACATTCATGTGTTGAATTGATATTCATTCGTTGTTTAGAAATTCATGTGTTGAATGGTATTCATATTTTGAAATAAATTGTTTTATGATAAAAATTCTATTTTATCACCTACATGAACTATATAGAAAAAAATAGTGTTTCGAAATGAGTTGTTTTACAATAAAAATCACATTTTTGTTGTATGCATAAATCGTTAAAATATGAAGTGTTAAAAATAGCCACTTGTTCAAAATAAACATAGATGAGTTGAAATATTCATTAATTAGCTAATGAAATGATTTGCACCTATTTATGTAACATTAGAATGAATGGTGTTTTTAAACCAAATAGAAATCGAATATGAAGTTGAATAGAAAATGAAAAATGATATGGACTGTATATATATGTACATGCATATTCATTGAACAGGTTATAGCGAAGGGGCTAGAGAAGAGGAATAAAATTTTGTGCCCGACAAATAGGTACACATTTACTGATTTGTTTGGGTGATGATTTTGAGCCTATTGGCTAGCCGCTTGGCTTCTTCTTTTTCTTTTTGAGATTAGAAGGACCGGGACGCTATTTGCGATTTCCCGACGCTCCCGGTGCAGGGGAGGTTATGGCGAAATTTTTCCAAAATTTAAGGTGTTAGAAAAATTTTTGAAGTTAAAACGATATTGGAATTGTTGAATGAACTATATTTATATAACTATATAAATATAAATAAAATTAAAACGAAACGAAGCCGTGCAGTTCGTATTTCGAAACCGTAATTTCAAACGACTAGTACGGGAAATCCGACCATTGGATTTTCCCGAAACCTCAACCGTCGGGTTCGCCTTGGAATAATCTTTCCAACGGCACCAACCTTGTAAAAATCCAACGGTTGGATTGTCTGGAATGTTTAATTCAAATCTGAAGAAAAACAGCGCCAGAAGCGATTATATTTATATATATATAAATATAATTATATATTTAATCGAATAACGACGCTGCAGTTCGTATTTTGAAATCGAAACTTCAAACGATTGTACCGGAAGATCCGACCGTCGGATTTTCCCGAAACTGGAACCGTTGGATTCGTTTTGAAAAGACCTTTCTAATGATGTAAATTTTGTGAAGATCCAACGGTTAGATTTTCAGATATGTGTAAATCAAATCGGAAGAAAAACAGCGCCACGGCCACTTTATGGCCCGAAACGTCGTTTTGAATATAATGGCTATTTTAAATTAAATAAAAATAGCGATAAATAGTTATAAAATATCGTAAGCGATATGGAATGGAAATAAACTGAATTGGCTTGATTTATGTGATGTTTGATGGTTGAATGTGTTTGGTGTGAAAACTATATTAAAGAACACAATTGGTGTTGTCGAATAATTTAACCATTGAAATAAATCGATTTGAAATTCTAAATATACGTGAATTATTTGAAAAGGCCGAGTTAATTCTCATTTCGAATAATCGACCGACGATTGAAATTCGAAGATGAAGACGATGGTCGAAGACCGGAGATCTTCACCTCGTTTGGATGGTAACCGAGGTCCTGATTGGGAGGCATCCCGAAATATGGATAATGAGTGGTGATCGTTCAGACGTACGTGTTGATCAAAGGGTTTGCGAGGTATTTAGTGCCTCCGGTTTCGTTCAGACCCAGAACGGACTTGTAAATGGACTGTGTGTCTGACATAGGATTTATTCTGTGTGGCATGCTAAGATGCAGTGATCAGGGCTTCTGTTGAAAAGCAAAGTCTTGTGGTGATGATCAAAGCACCGCCTGTGTGGCGTAGCTTTGTGTATAACGTGAATTCGTGAGCCTCACACCCCGGTATGAACCTAAAATGAGAGAGGACATCAGGGAGGGCCTGCATTTCTTTCTAGCTAGGGTGGTGTCAGTGACCTACCAGCCCTGACATTTATATACTTTTCACCTAAGTGGTTGTTGCTGTTGCGAGGCGCCTCGGTTTGATCGGACGATCCGGGTCCGATGGAGTCATTCGTTGGCTCGTTTACGCCCCCAAAGGGCGGGGAGACGTAGTGTTCAGGCATAATAATCCACATCGGTGGACCGGCCCTGACGATCTAAAGGCTTGCCTGCGCGCTTGCCTGTGGCTCGGGCTAGAGAGTCACGAATTCGGTAAGGACTATCTTTTGCCTTGGTTCATGACGGAAATCCAATTTCCAAATACGTGACGATGCGGTTTCGATTGTATATATATATATGGCGACATGATATATGGTACCCATGCCGTCTATGATTGATAGTTATGATTTGAAATGGTTTTCAAAACATATAAACGCTAGCAATAATATCAAATGCCTTTGTTTTATTCGTATCAACCATATTTTGGCCGTTATAAGGTAAAAACTCTATCCTCCGGTTTGCGTTGCATTGTGTGATGGGAACTGAGTCTTATAACGGCTTCATTTTTATAAAAAGCATAGCGATGTTTAAAAGAAAGATTTGTTTTAAAGCACTGGCAATCCAATGGAGTAAACCCGTTCCACGAAAGTGGCGTGGTCCTGTGATTAGCCAATTATATATGTGTTGAGTGGATTTCTCATACCAGTCCCATGACTGACTCGTAGTTTGTTTCACTCTCAAACTCGGGTGCCCCTTTTTCTACACGGGCAGCCTTGTATTCAGGTTTAGCTGGTTCTTTCTGGATAGCTGGAGCTGAAGATGGATTCTATCATTTATTTCTTTTTATGCTGTTCAGCTCCTATTGTACATATTTTGTTTATTTCCGCTGTAGACATTTATGTATAGCTGAACTGTATTTGTACTAAGTAAGATCCTGTATACTGTGTAACTCTGATGATTACTTTTATCCAGTATATTTTGTTGTTCATTCTGGTGTATTTATTTAATTCTGTTCTGCTATTATATGTTTCTGTGTTATATTCCAAAGATAACCTTGTTTCCGTGAAAACGGGAAATCGGGTCGTCTCATTGATGATCAAAGCACGGCTTTAATATAGCATAGCTTTTTGTAGCGTTAATTCGCGAGCTTCACACCCCGGTATGAACCAAAAACGGGTTGAAAGACAGTAGGGAGGACATGCGTTTCTTTCTAGCAAGGAGTGGTGTCATGGTATGAAGCCCATACATTTTACTCATGTGGATGTTGCATATGTTGCTTATTATTAGTTGATGGATAGAGAGGCGCCTCGGATATATCGGTTACTACGGAGCTGATGGATATTGAGTCGTCTGGCTCATTTACGATCCATAGGGCGGGGAAACATATTGTTCAGGGATTATTAATCCACTTAGTATGGACCGGCCCTGCATTTTCCATGGTGCAGTTGCGGTTGTACCCTGAGACATGGTAGGCTAGATTGTCTCGAATTCGGTAAGGGTGATCCCTTGCCTTGGTTCATGATGGAAATCCAACTTCCAATACGCGACACTGCGGTTTTAATTGCAGAACTAGTATGGCGACATAGTAGCATGGGATACTATGCAGCTTATGATTGATACATTTATATTTGAAGTTGATTTCTTCACTTATAGTAATAATAAAAGATTAAATTTCGCGTATCAAGCATTATTTGGCTATTATAAGGTAAATCTCTACCCTTCGCCTTGCGTTGCATTGCGTGATGGGACCTGAGTCTTATAATAGTTTCATTTTCTTTATTTAGCATTGCGTTGTTTGTTATATGCACTGGTATTCTTGGGAGGAAAGCCGTTCCGTGTTATACGGCGTGGTCCATTGATTTACCTAACTTTAAAAACCAAGTAAATAACTGTTTTAGTTCTCACACCAGTCACATGACTGACCTGGAGTTTATTGTTTTAAACTAAACTCTGGGCGCCCATATTTTCCGCACGGGCAGCTAGTAGTTATGGTTTTGCAAATATTATATTCACAGGATCCTGGTTTCCAGTGGAAACGATATTCGGAAAGCTCTGTATCCGTGTATTTCTTTCAGTTGTGTTTTGTACTATCTTTCCGCTGCTATGTATTTAAAAGTAATTTAAATCTCTGATATTTATCAAATGTATAATATTTATTCATACTCTATAATATTCTTGTACTCTGATGTAAATTGTTGTAATAAGCAATGAAATGTTCTTCTGTTTGTGTTCCGATTTGTCTTGTTCTCAAAGTAATACGCCTTCTTGTTCGGTTTAGGCCGGCCGGGAAGTTCGGGTCCCTACAAAAACAGAACTAAAGTTTTAATAAATCTTTAATTAGATTGAGATGGGAATGAGATAATTTAATTTATCAAATATGAGGGATGATCAAGAATGGAGTACCACCAGTTTTACTCCATGTGGTAATTAAATCTTTAATTAGATTTGAACGTGAAACGGTAATCAAATTTATCGATAACACAGTGGATGTTAGATATGGAAAACTACCAGTTTTGCTCCATGGGATGAATAGGTTGGGATTGGAAAATAAAATAAATGATTACTTCGGTAAGGCTCGATAATCCCAACTAGTTCTATAAACCTTAAGTTGATTCAGAATTGTAAAAGATAAAATAAAATCTTTTGAAACTGATATCCAAAGGATAATTGAAGAATAAATTTAAAAGAATTTATCTTTGATAAAATTTATGGGAACCTTCCCCTAAGGATGTAAATATTTGAATAAAAGAATATTCTGAATTGGAATGAGGCGTATGATGTGTTTTTATAGTACTTGATTATTTATTATAAAATATGCGAGTTATTTGGAAAGCCCGAGTTTATCCCATTCTGAATAACTGACACGACGACTGAAAGTCGAAGAAGACGGTGGTTGAAGACCGGAGATTTTCACATTGTTTGCATGATTACAGATGTCTTGATTGGGTTGTACACCCAAGACAATGTAATAAGTGGTGATCGTCTAGACGTACTTGGAGATCGATCGGATATCCGAGGACCTCTCTCCGATATTGGACATATGGGACGAGGAATAATGTGTCTTCGGTTTCGTTCAGACCCAGAACGGACTTGTAAATGGATGTGTGTCTGACATTGAATTTCATTCTGTGTTGATTGATTTCTATTAAATATACATCTGTTTGGTGGCAGAGAATTTATTCTCTTGCTTAACACCCTTCTCTGAGACGTATGAGCTTAGAGGTTATATATTGATAGGCATCAGTTGTATGTCGTGAATTGTCAGTGTGGTATGCTGAGATGCAAATGATCAAGGCTTTTGTTGAAAATCAGTGTCTTGTGGTTGATTATCAAAACACGGCTTTAAATAGCATAGCTTTGTGTATAGCATTAATCCGCGAGCCTCGCACCACGGTATGAGTCTAAAACGGGATCAGGGACGCAGGGAGTGCATGATGTTTCTTTCTAGCTAGGAGTGGTGTCATGGTATGGAGGACAGACATTTTTACTTATGTGGATGATGGAATGAGGCGCCTCAGATATTGGTCGCTACTGGCCAAGTGATAGGTCCGATGAGACCGGGAAACGTGTGTTCAGGAATAATTAATCCACTAAAGTAAATGTTAACCGGCCCTGCAGGAACCAGGGTTGCCCAGAGTGTGTAATCCTGAGGCATTTGCTAGAGTGTCTCGAATCGGAAGGATCCATCGCTAGCCTTGACTCATGATGGAAATCCAATTTCCAATACGTGACTTTCCGGTTTTAGTTGTAAACCTATGTATGGCGGCATAATATATGGTTCCTATGTTGTCTATGATTGATACATTTATATTTGAAGTTGATTTTGACACTACGCACTTATAGTAATATCAAAATGATTTGTTTTAAACGTACCAAGCATGTTTGGCTATTATAAGGGAAAACATTATCCTCCAGCTTGCGTTGCATTGTGTGATGGGACCGAGTCTTATAATAGTTTCATTTTCCAAAAAGCATTGGGTTGTTTTATTTTAAACTGAGATTCATGTAGGGAAAACCCGTTCCGTGTTGTACGGCGTGGTCCCATGATTTCCCAACTTTTAAAGTAAAGATTTAATAACTGTTTTAGTTCTCACACCAGTCGCATGACCGACTCGGAATTTATTGTTTCTACCTAAACTCTAGGTGTCCCATATTTTCCACATAGGTAGCTAGTAGTTTGGTTTTGCAGATATTTATTTTTCCAGGATCCTTGATTACAGCTGGAGCTATATTCGGAAAGCTTTGTATCTGTGTATGTCCTTCAGTTGTGTTAGTTGATGTCTTCCACTGCAAATTATATTCATGTATTATATTTTTCGCTGCTTTGTAATTTTTAAATCTTTGATATTTATTTTTCCATTGTATATTATTTATTTATTCTCTAATATTCTTGTACTGTGATGTAAATTGTTGTAATAGCAATGAAATGTTCTGTTGTTTGTATTCTGACGCGTCGTGTTCTCTAAGCAATCCGCTGTTTCCAGCCTCTTCTGGGATCAGGGGATTTCGTATCATCTCATCCTGCTTTACAGCTGGAGCTATATTCGGAAAGCATTGCATTCGTGTATTTCTTTCAATTGTGGTAGTTGATGTATTTCCACTGTGCATTTTATATATACATTTTTATTTCTGCTGCTATGTATTTTAAATCTCTGATATTATTTTTCCGCTATGTAATATTATTTATTCGTACTCTGATATTCTTGTACTCTGATGTAAATTGTTGTAATAGCACTGAAATGTTCTGTTGTTCACGTTCCGATGCGTCATGTTCGTCAAAGTTTGGTAAGCCGCCAGTCTCTTTGTGTATAAATCTGCCTCTTTATCCTTTTTACCCCCACGAAGCAATATCAACACTTGAACATGCATTTTATCATCACCAATCTTAAATGAAGGATTTGTTTATTCTTGTTTTCTCATGATGCCTCTATCGACCGAAACACCAACTGAGCAAGAAAAACTTTTAAACATGGTTCACATTGGACTGCTTCAAACCCTCCTTTGAAGTTCCCATTTTTCCAGCAAACTTTATTTCTCGTTGAAATGGGAAAAAGATGCCTACACTTCTTGTACTACAAACCTAATATCTAAATGCATTGTTCCGAGATATGGCACTAAGATGGAGCAGAGTGATTCTAGTTCCTTTACCGAACTTGTCAACAAGAGCACTAATTTGTGCTTGGCTCCCGGCATCGCTGTTTTTGAAGTCTTTGATTTGGAGCTGCTGACAAAGCTTTGAGTTGTTCACATTGTTTTAAGCTCAAGTGGGTTGTATTTTTACGGGTGGCATCAAGTAGATTTGTTTGGTTCGACACTGGAAATTTCGATTAAGTCAAGAATTATACGGACATCGTGATTTGAGTGGATAGAAGAGTGGAGCCAGAAGTCTTTGTTGAGACCAAGATGTTCGAGTGTTCTTGACGTGTATGTTCCTGCCTCTCGCTTTAGGTGAACCGCATCGGAAGCTACTGGGCAGGCTATAAACATATTTAGGAGAATGGTTATTAGAAGCCCCATATACACATTTTCATCCCATATCTGCACAAAAACCATTAGAACGAATGTAAGTTGTGTGTTTATATTTCAGGTTAGGTAATTTTCATTATGAAATCAATAGATTGTCATGAATAAAATGGCCTCTCCAACATTTTACTACCCATAACATCACAGTTTGTAATCCCAAGAATCCACCATCATAAATTTGCAACCTAAACCATAAATCTACAAGATCTTACCAAAACAAAGGACACAAACCACAAGTACCAAGTGATGTCCAATTCATTAAAGAAAAAATCGATATGATGAAATTAGTTACCATAGATTTCTAGAGGTAAGATGCAAACTCTTTTATAAAAAAGCAAGTACCCGAAATTTGTACACAATCATAAATTTATAAGATTTTACCCAAAAAAAAAACCAGATGTACCAAATTATGTCCAACCCATTAAAAAAACTAATGCGATAAAATTTGTAGTCGTTTACCATTGATTTCTAGAAGCAAGATGCAAACTCTTCTGTCAAAATAAATAAGTACCCAAGCAAACTGAATTCGCTAGAAAGAAAAAGCGAAAAAAATAAAAAATTTACCAACTTATCATTAATCAAGCAGTCAATTACTCACATTAATTTGGTACTTAACGAATATCTTCATAACATGAAACAAATTCTTCAAGGAGTTTCCGTCAGTGTTAAAGTGACTATATATATATATATATATATATATATATATATATATATATATATAACGAAACGGAGAGGAAAAACATGAATAATCATTATATCCTGTTTAAACCTACTTTTTTACAACAACTATTGTATACTCATTACATAGTGATACAATGTTCAATAATGTAAAGATGACTTGTGTAATTTCAAAAATAAAAGAAGTAACCTCTACTGTCGTTGACCCTTAACAAATTAAGAAACATGAGTTAGATCGCAATTCAGTTCATTCCCTTCCCTATACAACGTGATCTTATCACCATTTTCAACTTCAATATTTTGGTTAAAACATTATCGCATATTTTGTGCTTTACGCATTTAAGTGCATGATCAACGTAAATGATGCCCTACATTTCATAGTGTATGATTAGTAAGAAATGAATACTGAAAGGAACATATCAAATTCAAATTTAAGTATTAGCCTTAAAAAAATGTTCATTTTTCTCTTTCAAAAAGAGCAAACCTAGATGAAGCAGCTGTGGCTATGGAACCAGAAAGGTAATGGGGAGTGCTTGTGAATGGGAGCAGTTGTGTTGATGGATACAGACTTCGACGGAGGATGATAAAGAGATGAATAATGGAATTGGAAAAATTAACCTAGTCTTGATTGGATTTTCCAATTGAAGCTGATGTCTGGATCCATAAATATACGATGGATTTGCTGCGATGGCTATTGTTGCCATGTGCCTAGATGATGCATACAAAGTCGTCAACTTAATGCTAGTAAATAACATCATATTAACTAAAATGATTTTACTACAAGAAGCATATTAAGACATTTTTAGATTTTCCCTTAATATATCTGCCCTTCTTTCTTTCTAATTTTTCAACTACCGGACCCAAACCTTTTCCCTAAATTTCTTCGGTATGTTGTCACATTCTCCGTGTTGATTCTCAAGTTCGACTTAAAGTTATTTTCATGTCTAGTTAAAAAAGACGAAGAGTAAGACAATGTAATAAATATTTTGATCAGAATATTTAAAAATATGCAACATACACTATTCTTATAATCAGTTCAGTTTGGTGGGTAATAAGGCCATTGCAGATTTCATGTTTCATCTGTTTCGCTTGCAACATGAGCATCATCATTAATTATTGTTTTTCTCTAAAACTAGCTGCTAGTAAATCTCAATGAATAGTTAAATGAATGTCGGCTATGTTTTGCATAATTTTGTATTCCATTATGATAATCTCTTTCCCTTTTAAAATTTCAGTCAAAACCGTGCGAAAATAAGCAATTTGGATTTATATTCCAAACAATTTAGCTTTGACTAAAGATAATGTTACTGGGATGTTACACAGTGTATATTAGTCCAAATTGAAAGAAACTTGTCATTCAGATCAATGCAAAATTTAATTTAATTTTCGTAAATTTGGACGAATGGTGATTACAGAAGGCAAACAATTTATTGTTTTGTTCATTGACAAAATAAATGATGTATGTTATAAATGTTCAAACCAAAATGACTTGACCAATACAACAATAAATGCTATGAATTATCGTCTGCCCATCCAAATAAAATATAGTAAATATTTGATAGCTTTGCGAAATGTGACGTTGTTTTCTTCAAATATCATGTATATCCCAGGTAGAAATGCAACATATAACTTATCTTTGTTTCTTGCAAATGAGTAAAACAGCTATACAGATTGAACTTCGGGCAAATGATTTTCAACCACATGCCCACAAGCTCTTTTCTAGAGACATCATTAGCATTACATTTTTAGCAAGATATATGCAACCCAATGGTTTTAAGAGCTGTACTATTAGAAATCTTGATTTTCTTTAACTGGATAATTTTAATAATAGGAAATGTGTTCTTTATTAGACTGATAGAATGAAATGTACAGGATAAATTTTCTCTGACCTATAATATATATACACGAAAATAGATATGTGGGCCATGGCCCATATGTTTTGATATAGTTGCATGGGTTGTTGTGTTGTGCAGAGGATATTATTATACAGTCTGTAATAATACGATGTCGTAATACCCTCCCTCAAATAAAGCTAGGGTTTGTTGTTTTCCTCTTAAGATCTTGCGTCGCTCTCTTCGGCTCTCAATTCACTTCTGAGTCGAATATTTTTTTTGGATGAGAGTGCTTGGTAAGGATTTCTACTCTCTGGTAGTAAGCTGCCACATAGTTTACTACCAATTTTCCTCAAGTTCTTTCTCGAATGAAATGCAAATCGACCACGATGTGTTTTGTTCTTGGATGTTGTTTTGGATTGATTGATAGAGATAAGGTGGTTGAGTTATCACACCATATCAATGGTGTCTTTGGTACAACGAACCCTAATTCCCTAATTAGGGTTTCGATCCAAATCAGCTCTGTTGTAGTGCTAGTAATGGCTCTGTATTCAGCTCCAGTGCTAGATAGGAAGTGGTTGATTGCTTTTTGGTGCACTATGAAACCGGATTCGACCCGAGATATATGCAGTAACCAAATACCAATCTTTGGTTATCAGGTTCATTGGACCAATTTGCATCACTGTAAGCCTCTATAGTTATTCTTTTGTAGTGTTTTAAAGATAATCCATAGTTCTGAGTTCCTTTTAAGTAGCGAAGTATACGTTTCACCGCTTTCCCGTGCTCGCTTAATGGGTTTTGCATTTGTTGACATGCCTTATTTACACTATAACATATTTCGGGTCTGATAATGGTTACGTATTGTAATGCTCCTACTATGCTTCATTGCTTTGTTTTATCAATAGCTTCTCCTCTATACTTGGACAATTGTAGATTGCTAACCATAGACGTGTTCACTAGTTTAGCTTCGTCCATCTTGGCCCTTGTCAGTATCTCATTTATATAATTTTTCTGTGACATGAACAATTCATTGTTGGATTTCCTTTTGATTTGTATGCCCAGAAAATAGTCAAGCTCACACAGATCTTTAATTGAGAAGTTTTGGTCCATATATTTGATAACTTTAGTGATTTCTTCATCTTGATCTCATGTGATTAATATGTCATCCACGTAGACAAATATGTAAGTTGTGGACTCTTTGGTGAGTCACATAGACTGAATTGTCTGCCTTGATTGCATGAAATCCGAGTTTAACTAGATGCTATTTTAAATTGTCATACAAGGCTCTCAAATCTTGTTTTAAACCATATATGGCTTTATGGAGTCTTCATACTTGATTTCTGTTTATTTCATAACCTTTTGGCTGCTACATGTATACTTTTCTTGTAGCTCTCCATTCAAAAACTCATTGTTCACATCAAGTTGCCTTATTCTCCAATGTTTGTGTAAGGCTATGCATAAGATAATTCGAATTGTTGCAGGTTTCACAATTGGTGAGAAGGTCTCGTTGAAATCAAAACCATATTATTGCGAATATCCCTTGGCCAAAAGTCTAGCCTTGTATTTTATATGCTGCCAATTGCATCTCTTTTAATCTTGTAATTCAATTTGTATCCAAAAATATTTTTGTGTCTTGGTGGATCCACTAAGCTCCATGTTTTGTTTTTGATCAGTGCCTGATACTCTCCATTTTGATCAGGTTTGACTTCGAATGGTATTTCGTGAGGATATTTCACTACAACAAAATGTCCTTTTGGTTACTTTATATAGTTGCGTTTAAACACTACATGCATCTATTTCACGGAACCACTAAAATTGTTGCGTTTTTAGATATTATACGCGGGAATTCCTTTTTCTATTCCCGCTGACCATCTTTATCTAATTTATCTTGTTGCGTCCGATTGGAATTTATCTTGTTGCGTTTTTAGATATTTCACGGAACCACTAAAATTTATCTTGTTGCGTCCGATTGGAATTTTGGGTTATGCTTGTTAATGGATCTAGGGTTACGGGAGTTTGAGGATGTCGGAGTAGTGGAGTAATTTTGTCATAGGAAGCCAATCCTACAGCCGAAGCCGCCATAGCCACCAGCTTCTGTATCATGGCCTTTCTTAAATCAATGTAAGTACCATTTTCTTAATCAAATATCTTAAATCCGACCTTTAAATCTGAAACGGAGAAAACAATCCGAAAGCAAAAGAGAGAACAATCCATTTTATTCAATCAATTTCTCAAATCCAACCTATCTTGCAAATCTATGTAAGAACCATTTTCTCTTTATTTACTTCTAGCTCTCTCGGTATTTTGGTCATTTTAGGGAACTAATCCTGCAATTTACCATGACTTCTTTTTCTTCATTTGAATATGATGTTTTATTTTCAGGCTAATCAGAGGCGTGCATGAAGTCCTTGTCAATTTAGTAAATTAGGATTCTGAAATAATACGGCTTAATACGGAAACTCATATATGATCTCACATAGATTTTTTACATTTATTTTTTGTACATTAGTTGCGGACTAGAAGTTGGTGAGGTTTTACAAATTTATGACACTGAAAAACACTTCACTGCATGAGTTTTGGATCAAGGCCCATTGATGGTCCCATAGCTCATTGCTTTAATTTGAGTGGTAGAACTAACCACTCTGAGGTGAACTTTCCTGCTAGCCTATAGTATTCAAGTTTCCAATGATATCAGATATTTAGATTAAAATTGAATACTTATGTGAAACCTTGACAAATAGACGTACTTTCTAATTGGGATGTGTTCTGCTCTCTGCGATCTCTTTTGACATTGTAAACAGCTAGCACGGTGGTTTCCTGCCGTATAAAATAGAGTCACCCCTACCATATTTTGGTCATGATGTTTAAGCATATGAAACGAAATCAAAGAATCATGCTCGCTTGCCTAGCTATTAGAGTTTTGTTACAACATTTATTGTCTATTGGGGTTATGACCTTCATCATCAAGGTGTAATAATTAACAAAATATTTGTTGTAAAATGATTATGGAGGATTTATGCTTAAAATTTATACAAATATCAACATGAAGCCGAAGGAAATCCAATATTATGCCAAACAAAATGCTTTTTTTTTTCTTTTTAATCACAAGTTAGACAACTATCTGTGACTGTACCATGTTTGATGTTGTTTGGTTTGTTCAGAGTGAAACTCATGTTAACCGTAATTTATTCGTATAGTTTAGAAGCATAGGTGAAGTTATGTTCCATTTAGAAAGTGAAAAACGGAAGACTTGTGTGCATATGTAATCTTTTAACAGTTATATATGACATCAGGTTGAAGCGGTTCATAATATAATGTCAGCTTACATGAGTGCCTTACCAAATATAGCATTGGCAGGGCCTACATTATTTGGGCCAGTGGTTAACGCTGCTTTAGAAATAGCTAGCCACTCCCTTTCATGTAACCCAAGAATATATTATGTTCTCTTGATTGTCACAGTTAGAAACATCATGTTTATATCTGTTTGTGTTTATGCCTGTTAAAGTCTAAGTATATTTATGTTTTCATAATCTTTTCAAGGATGGAGTAACAACAGATCTCCAAGAAACAAAAGATGCATTGGCATCTGATCTTCCTTTCAATTCTCAGTGCAGGAGTTGGGGGTACAGATTTTAAAGAGATGGAGGTATATTTTCCTTTACGCAGTGTTCTGAAAACTAACTCTCATTGTATTTCCATTGTTTAATCACGAAATATATCTTCCTTGTAAAAAAACGTGCAATATATAAAGGATAAAGGACTGGATATTACAGTATACACTAAGTATAATTATAATCTTCTCTGTAAAACCATGAAACATATAAACTGTGACATGGGTACTAACACTATTTATTAATCAATAAACTGAATAACTGATTCATTTTATGAACTACTGCCACTGTCGACATAACTGTGTTGATCTTGTGGAATAAGCAACTGTGCTGAATTGATTTACTTAATTCCCATGATGTAGTTCTACCCTAAATCAAAAGTTGAAATTAATTCTTTACTAGTTGAAAATAGGAATACACGCCAGTAGTATCATTATAAAATGTAGGGATCAGACTTACAGTTCTATAGGCCTATTTCCTATTGAATATATATATTGATTATGGTTGTTTATGTGTTAGCATCGTTCTTCTTTGTTAGGAGCTATAAGATTGGCACAATCAAAAATGCTAAGCATCGTTCTCCTCCTTTATTTCCTCCGTATGTGCGGATGGAATAAAAAATGCTAAGCATGTAGCTTGTCGATTTTCATTTTATATAATGGTCATTTTCTTCTAAGATTCTAGTATATTGTTGCTGGCAGATAACTTATGGAATGTGAATCCCAGTTAGTTGTGTTAGCAAACAAAGTGGTTGTGCAACTTTAATTGCTATAACAAAATCGGGTTAAATAAATTCACACCATATGTTGTCAAAATAACTTTCCATGGAGGGTTGTATTCCACTTCTAGGTTAAAATCAGTTGCAAGGGGGTCTGAATCTATGGGTTTTGTACTCTTGAACAATACTTGATTCTCAACTTATTCTGCTTCTCAGACCACTATATATCCTTTTGATTATTTTTGTAAATCACTGACTGAAAATAAATAAATAAATTGTAACTGAAATGCGAAGTTCAGCAGTTAAGTTGTTTCTTTGTAGGTTTTTGTTTCTATATAACGTTCGTTTGAAAATTTGCTAAACTTGGGTTTGGCAGATTGATCGAGTGTATTTGAGTACACCAACAAAGATTGCAGTAACTGACCACGAGAAGAAGCGAACCTTGGAACTCAGGAAAGAGGGCTTCCCTGATGCAGGTTGGCCTTTTGTTATAGCCGATGAACTTAAGATTTTTTATTTTATTTTTCTACATTAAAGTGTCATAAATTTTGAAACCCATGAATTTTACTTTCTGCATATCTTTTCTAGTCTAAAATAGTACAAAACTAATAAAATAACACTAGAACTGATTACAGATATTGAACACAAAAGACAATTTTCAAATTTACTGAAGGCCCAAAGATCCAAATGCTTAAAAATGTAGTAAATAAATTTGAGCATTTGAGCCACTGTTCAAAGCAACGCTGAACTCATCTTAGTGGATATTATTCATTGCAAACTCCAATCAATATCATTCATCATCACATCACTAAATCCATTAGTGGAGTTTGAATATTTTCATAGCCAAGTAATCTTATCAAGCTCCGAAATTGCACGGTTTGCTGTGCAATAAGAGAGGCAATTTTAAGTCAAGCAGAAAAGAGATGATTTTTTCAATTTTCATTTTTTCCTAAGAATACGTTGATTAGTCTTAAGACGGACGACAATGCCTGTAGTTACAATGTTCTATTGTAACTCGTCTATTATATTATATGAAAGCACAATCTTTGTCCGAAGACCGTCCCTAACTCTTTTGTGACCGCTTATACCCACAACCAACATTCGACGGCATCAGTGATTCCCCATCGATGCGCTCTTCTTACCTCTGCTTTTCCCCTTTTCTTACCCAGCATTCGTGTATCTCTTTTTTCCCTCCACATCCAATTCGGTTATAGGCTCGCGACATGTTGATGTCGCAACCACCGATCAGTTGATTTTCGATTCTGTGCTTCTCCCGACTCTGGAAGCTCAGCCGGCTGCTCCACCTGATTTTAAACCTTCTGGCGTTGCAACAATCGATCGCTTAAGCTTCCGATTCCAAACTTCTGCCAATTGTCGATGCACAACTGCCCACTCTCACCTGAGTTTTGACATGGGAAAAATGCTAAATCTGGATTTCAATGCTGCCATCTGAATCGGCACAAACACTGGTACATATATAACTACCTCCACCGATTTGATGCCTGTGTTAGTGTTTATGCAGTATGATTTTCAACTGCTCGCTGTCATTGACTTTAGTCCTTCACATGATTTAGACCTACATATTGAGTTTCCGATTTAGAAACTCACAAATTTATTCCTGTACAATCTTACATTTCTGCCAAATTCTGCTTTCCCTAAACTATTAACAGCTCAACTTTATTCTTTTTCAGAGCTAACATTGTATAATATTCATTTATTCTTTTTTTACAAAATAAGATGACTACACGTGCACCAAGTAGATAAAACCGAGTTGTACACTACCCTAACGGAATGAAGTGAACATGGGAAATTTGTTTTACCACACCCCCTTCCTTATATCCTCTATCAGTGAATGTCTTAAGTAGTGAGAATTTACGAGTTTCCATGTATACAGTAATGATTATCCTAGCTGTTAATGAAAAATGGAAGATTGACTCCTGCATAAATTTTAAATTGATAACCACATGTGTACGTGATAAACACCAACTGTTTGCATTGCTTTATAGTGTTCGACCGTTGTCCATATTTCTTTGTTTTTCACAAATTCAATGCTGTCTACTCCGTCTTATTTATTCTTTTACTATCGAGTGGTTTTTTCCATGGAAGACTGCATTCATCATTTAATTAAGAGGTTCTGTTTTGAGTTCATTGTTTGATCGCTCGATCCATTGAAATTTATCGCTCTCGTGTTTAGCACTTATAGAAACAGTTTTAATTACACAAGTTCAGTTGTTTACTGTCTACAAATCTTTTTTTCTTTCACAAATTTGAATCGGTCTACTATGTCAGATTTATTCTTCGACTATCAAGTGATTTTTGATAGCTAAGACTGCATTCATGACCTAATTAACGGATAACTATTAGGTTCTTTTTTGAGGTTTTTTATTAAATTACACAATCAATCAATGGAATTTTATCGTTTTAATGTTTAGGCACTTATAGCAAAAATTTCATGTACATGTATTTATTTGGTTAGATAACACTGCCATGTTTCTTTTACTTACATTCATTGATGATTCTCAAGTTTAGAGCCTCTATAATATAATATTCATTTCTTCTTTTTTTACGTAAGGCTGAGTAGTCCAGGACTAGACTGGAAAGAAGTAAGCATGGAAAAATTATTATTTTCCATGCCTCCTTCCTTATATCCTCCACCATTGAATTTCTTAAGAAGAATTTACAGTTTATCACGTACACAAGAATGATTATAAGCAACTTTGAATGAAAAATGGAACATGACTGCTACATAAATTTCAAATTGATTATTACATGCATACATAATAAACAACGATAAGGTGTTTTATTCCAAATATTCAATACTGCATTTAGTTCCCCACTTTTATCCTATTTTTTCTCATTTCCTCTTCTTTGATTCCTCATTTAATTCAAACTTTACTGCTTATTTTCAAAGGAAAAATGGAAAATTTGCCTTCTTTATCCATATTATGTTACTTTGACTGGATTTGGTCATAACTCATAAGGACAAGAATTTTATATCATCGTCTTAATTTGAGTTGTTTGTTGATAATAAGGATAATCGGGTGTATGTTAAAACGATAAGCAAAATCATGGAATTCTATCAAAATTTATGCAAGATTAATAATTTTGATTTTTTTTAATTGTATTCCTCATTTATGGAATATTAATAATCTATGGAAGATTGATAATTTTCAAAGGCAATGATGATGAGTTAATAGTAATCTGGATTAGAGGGAGAAATTTGTCCTTTCCAAAATTGAAAATATCGAATTTGAACATTTTTGCTAATTACGTCATCTTATAAATTAAGCTAGCTGACTATATTAGAGTATTAATTCAAAAAAAACAAAAAACAAAGAATTATCAAACATATGAGTTGAACTAGATTTTGATATGCAACCACACTATTGTTTTCTTCTTCTTTTTGCCCATTACTTAATCTATCTTTTTATCAGAAATAATTGATATATTGTTATATTTTCAGACTTATTCAAACATGAAAGAAGAAAGCTGTCAACGGAGAAGTCTATTTTTAAGAGGAAGTTATCCAAATTTGCTATTAAAATTGAAAGACAGGTATGTAAGAAATGAGAAAAGAATTCATTTAAGATAACTTTGCATTCTTCTTCACTTATTCTTCCATGCAACAATTTTCAATTTATTTTCTTTATTTTGTGCGGAGATTGAAATCCTTCACATGAATCATCTACTCTGTTGCATGTCACATAATCAGCTGATGAATCAATTTGGACATTCTTATAATTTCATAAAATATTCCTCCAGTACAATTATTGAATATAATTAATTGAATCAAATGTTTTGAAAGAACATTTGACTTTTGATGCATGTAATTTTATATGCAACACCGTATATTATTGACGCTTTGATGATCCAAAAATGGTCGACTGAATCAACTTCTATTACTAAGATAAAGATGTTGAATTTTTCATAGAAAGCACATTAAAACATTTTTCTGTCTTCATAACGCAACTTCTAAAGTTAGAGTTTGATGAAGGAAATGAGATCTATGATGGTTTTAACACAACTTTGGTCTTTTAGAGTTGCGCACCATCTAGCTTTAAGTGGTCAATATGGAAGTGCATGTTTTAATATTGTAATAAATTCTTGAATCATACGTTGTAACCATTTGAGCTTCAATGGCTCTACTCGTTTGATGAAATCATGAAACCATGCACAGTTATGTAAATGATATACTATGGTATATAACAGGAGTATGGAACCCATAGAGCAAAAAATCGAAGCACTTGCAGACTTTGGAGATGAGGATTACATGAACATGTTATGTTTGTATTCTACAGCAGTAGACACTCCAATAGTGCTGAAACCTTGTGAAGAATGGTCAGGAAGGCATGATCTTTCAATTGTGAAGTCTAGCTACTTCAATGGCCAACTCGATCCCCGTAAAGTTCTTGGATCATCTTGATTTTTTGGAAATCTCCATCCCTGATTTTTTTTTCCTCTCACTACTTCCTGTTCTTTTGTTTCTTTATTTTAATTTTTTTGTCATGGCATATATACTCATAATTCCATCAGGGAGGATATCAAAAAGGATTTGTGTGGGAACATCATGCTTAATGGTGGATCTATTGTGTTTCCTTGTACCGTTGAAATGATAAGCAATGATATCACTGCACTTGCGCCTAGTAGTATAAAAATTAAGGTTGTGGCACTGCTTGAAAGGAAGTATAGTGTCTGGATTGGTGGGTCTTATACTTGTTCCCTCAGCACTTTCCAACAGGTAATAATTTTTGTATTTTTATACTTTCTTTGCTAAACAACCAGGGAAGTTTTTGATATAGGAAGGTTGTTTTAAGTTTAGACATAGTATTAAAGTTTTTTAAAAGGGGTGTCTGTGGGAACACAGTAAAACCCAAAATAATGACATAACACAGTAAACTATATTTTATTTTCTTGGTTTCCGCACATATAGTCTAAACTACGACTATGTGTTGGTTGCCCTCTTACACTACTTTGTTTCAATTAGACAGTTGGGATAAGCAAATAACCTTTGAGTCAGAGCCTTCCATAGACGTACGATAACATTGTTTTTGTGCTACAGTGATCTTGGTTGGGTTCCTTCAATCACAAGCTGCTGTCCAGAATTGACGTGAATGCATTGATATATATCCAGGTTTTTAATTTATGTTAGAGACATATTATTATCCTTCTATGAAACCTTTGTTAAGTTTTTTTTATTGTTTGTTCATTCAGATCTGGTGCTGCTATTAGTGAGATATTTAGATTCTTACTACAGTACATAGATTTGCAGTTTTTTGTATAACTTGTTATCAACTCGATGCTGTTAGAAATTCCATTTTCAGAAAAATTACAATTAAAATTTTGTTTTCTTAGTTCATAAAGTATAGCATACGTTGCATAAGCAGTTGGACACTATAGGCGTATATATGAAATGTTGCATTAACACTCGCATTTAAATTTAATACAGACTGAAACAACAAATGAAATGTTATACCGTGATAGCTTGGATAATAAAATTTAAATTCAATATTACCCTCGCATTTAATATTATACATGGTCATTGCCTTTTTTTGCAGGTTAGGCCTGAAATATGCTTATTGAAACACGTGGATATATTTCCTTGCTTTGCTCCTAAATTTGATTCTTAATTTCATGATGTAAGTTATATTTGATCCGTGCAAATTGCACTATTGTATCTTTAATCTATATTTGTCAATGACTATACATTTGACTTGAACTTTACACGTTTTTTCTGTTATAGGCGAAGTAATATATATATACCTCCCTGTTAAGTGAGGCCTTGCAAATAATTTGGTGTCCACTTATGCTTTGCACTGTAGACGGTGCTCCGGATATACAATGTACTCATGGTACGTTTTGCACATACGGTCTTCTTTTTTATGCTTCTCAGAATAGATAATTCATTTTATACTGCCAAACTCAAAGCACATTCAAGTTGATTTTTATTTTTCATTTTGCACTTAAATATTTTTCCGGGTGGAACTAAACCTTTTTGGACTTTGCTTTTTGATTTTAAAGTGCTGCACAATTTTCTCCTTCCTTAAGTAGATAGGGGAGCATAGACTAGATTATCATTATTGACTTCATAACATTAAGCTTTGTAGATTAAATTTGTTGTATAGAAAGGTGCTCCGTTTTGCTACAGTAATACTAATTAACATTGTTAAGTTTTCTGAAATGTTAACGTATGTTTACTGAATTTAGAACATATCAAACTTTAGTTCTTAATTTTGCAAGATACTATATAGATAAGAAGATAAAGAAACACAATTAACATCATTTTCACCAAGTTTTTATATATTTCAATAAGTCAAGTAGTCAATGCAAGTGATTGACAACCTTCATTTCAATATATTCAGGATTTTACACTGCTAGATATCTAATGGGATTATAAGCTGAATTAGATGTACTCTTGGAAAAACTTGTCGATACTTGAAGTTAACATTCAGAATGTACTTTCCGCTTTGAAACCGGCAACTGCAGAACAATTTAGCTCTGAAAATCCGCATACATTGGATTCATTTCCCGTCAATCAAACTACTTCCCAACTTATTTGCAGCTCTTAGAGATCCTTACATTGAACTGATTGGATTATCTGTAGCTCTTAAAGAAGTGATTGAGTCTATGGATATAGTTTTAGTTGTTATATATATTATGATATTTTGTTCGTACTATTTGTGTTAACTTGTTTATGAATGGTCGTGGAATATGACTTAGTTTGTTGAAAATAACTATTGAACTAATTTGTGATTAGTATGTGTTTTCAGTTGTTTGAATATGATCATATGATTGATTGATTTTTTTTTTTGAATACGAAGATTATGTGATTAATTGTTGGTTTGAATAAGATAATTATGTGTTTGATCACTCGTTTTAATATGGATATTACATAACTGATTGTTGGAAATAATAAAGGTTACTAACGGTGGGTAATATAAAATATGTTACCAAACAACCAATAAATTTAGTAGCGTTTTCAAAATGCTACAGAAGCAATGTAAACTAATACAAAAAATATACAGTTGCATTAGAAAAACGCTACAGAAAAAACTTCTGTTACAGTTTAAAAAAGTTTTGGTAGCGTTTACTACAATGCAACAAAAAAATTCAGACTTTTAGTTGCATGTCGTATAGCAGCGTTCTCTACAACGCTACTAAAAGTTTTGGTAGCGTTTTTTCAATGCTACTATTTGTCATTTCTGGTGTAGTGTTTGCCTTTCAATATCTTTGTAGGCAATCTGTTAATAAGATATACTACTGCATTGAAAGCTTCATTTCGATATTTCATTGATAATGATGGTGGTGACAGTAGTGTAATGCTTGTTTCTACTATGTGCCTGTGTTTTCTCTTAACTAGACCATTTTGTTCAGATGTATATGCACATGTCAATCTATGCAGAATTCCTTTTTTGTTAAAGAAATCCTTTAGCGGCTTAAATTTAGTGTCACCATCTGTTTGAAAAATCTTTACATTGCAGTTAATTTTTTAATTAATGCTATGAACTGTATAACTGCATTGCAAGTTTTTGATTCTGTTTTGAGGAAAAATATCTAAGTATGCCAAGAGTATGAATGTGACGACCGCTCATAACCCCCGCACTAAATAAGAGGAATAATGCGCTGAAAGGTGTGCTAGGCAGCCATGGACGATCATCAGAGTAAATAAATACAAATGGAACATGTTGTAAACTCGCGTCGCAAGGATAAAATATAATAGAACATATACAATAGGTAATAATAGTGAAGCACATTTGAGCAAAACTTAAACCCTCTTAACCATTAGAGAAAATGCCAATGCAATTTGGGAATTACATCACAAGAGTCTTTACAAATTTTCCTCACTACAATGCTCAAAGATAAACACCACACAATGGAAACAAAGATACTATATAATAGCAAGATAATACGACAACCTCCTGCTCGCCACTGCATAGCAACATCGTCTTCACTAATCACCTGTCACCTAGTCTGCCCATACAAAAATCGGATGAAAAGCCCAAGGTAATAAGAGGGAAACTAAAAGCTTGAGTCAGACAACAGTCTTAGTGGGTGAAAAAACAATTATATAACATCATCAATTGAGTATATGAGAATAGGTAGATAAAAAAAACTAATCCGCCAAAACTCCAGAGAAGAACCCATGTCTGCCTTCCCACATTGGACAGTAATAGCCTTTACTAACAAGCATTTCAGCCATACACTCATGAAAATCAAAAGTAACCACACAATAGTAAACGACCATCATCCAATAGAACTCACAACAATCTAGTTATATCCCACGCAAACCATCCTAATTGAGATCAACATCGCTCAAGAAGAAACCCCAGATATCTAGACAATATCAGACAAACACCTAAGAAACATCTCCTTCGACGTCAGACAATCTACGTAGGATGATACAAACAAAACAACCGAACATCCACGACTGACTCTGGCTATCACCGCATATCCTGCTTCGAAACCATCGTTAATCGTATGACGGCTGTATGCCATATGTCAAGGGCTAATGGTAACCCCAGTTCTAGCTAAAACCCCATACGCTATACGACGAAACGTACCTAGGCCATACACGACGTTCAGGGTACTCGACCAGGCAATTCGGCCTTTTAGACTTCTCTATCATACCCCTACTTTGAGTCCGCTAGAACCTACAATAACGATAATGTCTTGGTCTTTGCATCTCCAGTCGTCATCATAGGCGACTTATTCATAAGCTCAGAACACTTTTGAGCAACCATTATCCACGAACTTGAAACAACCTTGAGTCGTCTTCACATTCATTGCTTTACACCGATTAAATGAACAAATCACAATACTTCGAACATTCATAACGTTTTAGAAACGTTGTCACTTTTCTGCCCGTTCCATCATAGAAATGTCTGGTCCATGAAACGTCTGATCCATGGAAATGTCCGGTCCATCAATTCCGCCAGTCCATACTTCAAGAAAAATTGCCTGGTCCATGCTACGAAAAACTGCCCGGTCCATGCTTCAAAAAATTGCCCGGTCCATGCTTCGAAAAACTGCCTGGTCCATGCTTCGAAAAAATGCCCGGTCCATGCTTCGAAAAGCTACCCGGTCTATGCTTTGAAAAACTACCATATCCAACACCAGAAATCGCCCTATCCATCACCAAAAGCTCTGATCCATCATCAAAACTTCTGATCCATACGATCTAACACTTCACGAAGAATATCTATGTAATCAACTCATCCAAATCGACCAATTTCACTCAAGTAATCAACAATCATCATACAATCATACAGAATTCACCAAATTATGGTAAAACAATGTATCAACAAAATAATAGATCTAAACTTGCATAAACATATAAATTAACATAGAAATTAATGATTTTATGTTGCCAGATTAGATCCTATGGTGATTCATATGATAATATACTTACCGTGATGTAGATCTAGGTGAAAACAACTTGAAAATGATGAAATAATGATCAAACAACTCATATATTAGATTGAATCCGTGTACGAGACGCATATCACTCACCAATTCTCCAAAACAACCTAAAACAATGAAATCTCGATTCCGAACAGCGAAAAATTTGCTCTGAACTCTTTGATTTGATGAACTCTTTCTTCGAATGGTGTATATCTAGCTTCAAATGATGTAGATCTTCGATTCTCTTATGTAAATCCAGATTTTAATGGTGGAAAGGTAGAGAAGATGGAGGAACGGAGGATTCCAAATGAGAGAATAGAGAAAATAAAATTTTCTCCATACCTCCCACCCCCTATTTATAGCCTACAGCCCAAACCTTAGCGGGCCCCACAATTCATCCTATTATTAATTAATTAAACATGAATAGAAATTGTGAAACCTTAAAACAACGATTCCTCCCAAACCGCTAGGCCAAAACTTTAATGTGACCACTCTATGGAATGGGAAACATCATTTCCTTTCCAATGAGACTGGTCACAGCAACTGAATCCATTTGAGTAAAAAGTTATGCCCTGTACAAAACTGATAGGGTAAAAAGGTCACAAAGAAAATTGGTAAAAATCATGGGCATGTTTAACATTCCCATGAACAACATATCAAAAGAAGAGAATGATCCAACCCTCACGGAATAAAATAAAAATATTTTACGATCTTATGATATGTAAAATGCGGGCTGTTACAATGAATCTACAAGGGAAAGATAATAATTGTGCTCCTTTGTCGAGTCAATGAGTGTTGGCCCTCATAGATTTGTTGCAGTCGACTCAAGAGGTTTCGTATACTCGGTTTTAGAATGCCTAAAGGGCAATTATGACTTTTGCCAAGTTGGCAATGTGTATAGACATATGACTCAGGTAAATTTCTAAAACTAATGTTGCATTCATTTAAAATCTATTTACAATGTTCATATTTGGATGAATGCCATTTTTCTAACACGTTATCACTCAATATTGTCTGTATTGACATGTTCATCATTACAGTTATCAATAAGATCATTGTTTTCTACACTATCATGGGTATTAACCGTATTAGTGTAGCTGCACCAAACATCATTGTCATGAGTTTTTCTTGGCTTTCCAGAAGTGAACTTGTATAAAAAAATTATCCATCCTACCCTGAAATGATATGTCTCTACTCTCTACTAAGTAAGTCTTTTAAAAGACAAAACTTTGGGGGAAACTCGAAGTTTATATTATTTTCATTGGCGAATTTTGACACATTAATTATTATTTTTTTGATGTTAGGAACTCTCAACAAATTATTTAAATATTGTTCTCTTTTACCTTTTATAGAGCCAATACCAACATGTGCTATATCAATTGTTTCAACGTTACCCATATGAATAACTTGTTTACCTGAGTAATTATTGTTACCAAGATTTAGATTCTGCAGTTGGTTGGTCAGGTGGTTAGTAAATCCCGAATCTGAGCACCAATCATCTATGTTGACACTTTGCTATAGAGATGCGTCTTCATTATCATTCGTTAGACTCTGCTTGTGCTGGTTTTATTATGATTATTGAGTTGCACCATGTTTGCACTCTGATTCCTCTAGTTTGCATTGCTTTGTTGACACACATTATATTTAGAGTTGAAACGAAAATAGCATCTGTTGGTTTTATGTCCTATTTTCTCACATATTTGACATTTTACTTTGCTATTATTACTCCACCTACCTCTGCCCTTTCCCCTTTGTGTTGGGTTGCCTCTCTGAATTGTAGTTTCTGGTTTAGTTTGACTGACACTATTTCTTGGCTGATTCTTGTTTCTATAATTGGTAGCATAGTTGACTGACATTTCATTTAACATGCCCTTTATTTATTCGACTCTCCCTTCATGTGCCAGCACGGCTGAGTGAACAAACTTCAAATCAGGTAATGTTTTCTATGTTGCAATATATGTGACCAGTGATTCATATTCTTGATCTAGTCCATTAGTAATTACAAGAATTTGCTCATTGTCCGATTTCTTATGCCCAACTACTTTCAGGTTGTCGCATGTGGATTTGATTTTTGTCAAATACTCTCGCATAGGCACTTCATCCCTTCTTCCATTTTGTAATTTTCTCCTTAGTACATTATTCTAGCTGGTGATTTTAAATAGAAAATTTCTTCTATTGCTAACCATATCTCATAAGAACTGTTACACCCAACAATTTGTGAAATGATGTTTTGTAACACCCCATGATTTAGTACACCGTAATTATATTGAAAAGTTAATAAAATGAATATTAATCAATAAAATATTTAGAATTAGGTAAAATAGAATTTACAGTTGCGTCCATTATGAAATTTTGGTTCAGATAGACACCTGGTTTTTGTAAATCGAACTAAATATGAGAAGTTATAAACTAAAGAAGATTGCACAAAAATATATATGATATATAAAATAAAATTAAGCAACACAAAAAAACAACGGTAACTGGGCGACCCATCCCCTTATCTAGGTCGACACAGGGGTCGACCCAGGTCTAAGGCGGGTCGACCCATGCGGCGACCCGGGTAGTAGGTGGGTCGACCCACCTACAAGCATTGCTGGTTCCTACATCTGAATCTGGACTGTTGTATACTCCATATTCAAACGCTGACTCAGCTTGAGGTGTACGGTTTGATTTGATAACCTAAAATCTAATGGTTTAGAATTATGCTAGCTAGTCTATAAATAGGCTAGCAGCTTTACAACTTTCCTACACACACATATACATTCTTCATTCTTCTTCCTCCAAGCTATTTCTAAATAAAAATAAGAAGATGCCGAGGTGCTGCCAAAACGTGGATTAAAGGGATAATTCTAGTTTTTCTACAACAACAACTAAAAGGATGTTTCTAGATTTATATCAAACCACTATGAGTTCTAGTTATTTTTAGATCTGATAACTAAAAAGTATTCTGACAGTAAATAATTTGAATCTGAAATTATATGGTGTTTACATGTCTATATGTTATTGTTTTACCATCAACTATCTGTTCAGTTTTTCAATTATTACCTGTTACATGTACATCCTTATTATCCACTTTTCTATCTTGGTTTTATTTATAGTCTTATGCCTATTTATTCAGTTTATGTATTTCTGAGTTGAATCTACATTTTCTCCTTTTTCTTTTTATTTTGCGCTATGCATAGGCCGTCGAATGCCTAGGTTATTTCTGTTAGAATTGCGTAAAATTGGGTTAAATTGGAATAACTTGTAATAACAATAAAAAGGAGAATTAGGCATATTGAAACATGAAATCCAATGACTGTATAATTTAGATAATATGCAAAACATGTTAATATGAATAGGTTAAACTTAATTTTACATTAAGTAGGACATGTTATGGAAAATAAGAGGGTCAGATTTAATTAAGTAAACATGTAACTTAATCTATATATACGTCTGAGCAGGTGTTTATTAGTTTTAGAGAAGGGGTTGTACACAGAATAACATTTACAGGAAATGCCATTTACAACCATGCTTATCAATGAACTCATAAACATGTTAATTAATAACCTAAGAGGTACCAGGTCTTGTTGTTTATATCCAGTTTTAGGACACTTAAAATCCTAGTTATTTAGAGGCACAAGCGTAGGGGGTGGATTGAGTCACTCTTGCTGTGTGGAACTCATATCAGTCAGTATCCTTGTTGGTATCATACAGAGGCCTTGCACTAGGTAGAGGCCAGGGCATGCTTTACTGATCTAGATTGTAAGAGGTTCAAAACTTGGAAGGTGGGTACGGGCGCGTTCCAGTGGAATCATGAGCGTGCATGGGTTCGATGGGGGAAAGTAAGATGCTGTAACACCAACGGATAGGGCTGTGTCTTATAAGTTAACGGATTAGGGACTGATATCCCCTATTATCGTGGCTAGCATAGGCTATTTGCGTTTGTAGGGAGCCGATTGCATAGGTAGTAATTTGAGTAACACCTAATTCCTGATATTCTAGTAATTGGTGCAGAAACTTGTTCTTGGGATATGAATGAGAAGTGTACATGATCTTTACCTTGCCTTGTTATCTCGTTTACCTCGTGCTTTCTTATTTTAGTGTAAATTCCCGTTTAGCATTATTTATCTGTCTTGATACTTTATATCCTATCCTTATGCTGAAAATCGCTGGAACTTGCCAGACTTTATGTCTGACCTATTTTGTTTTTCCCCCTCTCTCTTCCTTTCCCCCCTTAGGTTCTCAGAGTGGTGGTGGACAGTAGATGTGACTGTGATTATATTCCGTTTGGACTTGGATTGCTTTCCTTTCCATGTATTACTTTAGTTTATTTATCTATGCTTATTGTTATGACATATGAGGGATATTATTTTGTGGTTTTGTACTCTATATATTTATGAGACAGATGTTTTTCACACTGATGGTTTATTTTGAAAAATGTAAATTTGAATTTGATTTGAAATAAAATTTTGAAGTTTTTCCACTGCATTTTATATTCTTTCTTGTTAAAATTAGTCTGTGTATTATTATTGCGCTTCATAAAACTTAATGCATCCTCATATGGGTGACGTTAAGGGATGTGGGTGTCACATTTGGTATCAGATCCTAAGGTTACAAGATCAGATAAAAAGTTTTTGAAAAAGCATTTTCAAAAGTAAAGATTTTCAAATCAAACCTATTTCCAAAAAATATATGCCCTCAAGTCATTTACAATATTCCTTCGCCCTCTTTCTGAATCTTTGTTTCTCTCTTTTCAGCATGTCTAGGGCACCTAATCTTTGTTTCGTCGACCGCGTCTGTATTAAAATAATGAAATATCATGTATTAAAATAATGAAATGTCACTTGACATACATGTGAGGAAATAGGCTGTGGCGAATAGTGCTAGTGCTGTGCATGAGAAGTCTTTCCTCTAAACTGACATGAGCTCGAAACACGATAGGTGTCTCCTGTGGTTTTTTGGGTCAGTCAGTACTAAATTCTCCCTAGACTCGGTATTGAAAAAGTCTTCCGAGTCCAAGTTCTGAGGAGAAATAAATGCATCAGGTATATTGGTTTTTCCAACTCTTGAAAAGGAGGTCTAAACTCTACTTCTTGGGGACTCCGAGCAGGAGAAGGATCTGCTTCATTAACAGAATCTTCTAATTGTTGATCGACAAACTCCCCTCGGTTATCCCAGCATGGATCTTTTTTGAAGCATCCACATCCGGCTCCTTTTGTATTTTTAACAGGTCGGACTCCCGGCATAGTCTTTTAAAAGCCGGCTTCTTCATCTTAATCTGATAACGATTACTCCTTTCCCCTCCAGATGAGGGATGAATGATCGACCTCTGGACTAGGGGCACGACCTTGACATCAGTTGATTTCTTTCGAGAAGGGGGAACGTTCGATTCAATGCTGAATGAAGAAGTACCCTTGTTGTCTGAGGGTCCTAGCGACCTCTTCGTGTCCAGGAAATGATAATGATGAAGATTTGCATCATTTAAGAGAACCTTATAATGATGGTCATCCTTTTTAATGGCAACCAATTTATCAAAGCGATCTAGGAACACTCCCCCTTCTGGCCGTGACGGTTCATTGCCTACACAGAAATAATTTGTGTAAGAGACTTACGTGTGATCAAATCGACCGAAGTAAAGAGACTTACGGCATTGGAGCCAGTGGCGTGCACATCCCGGTTGGTGTTTGAAGAAAAACTAACGGCATCGCCTAGCTTGCTGGGGATGCCTTCGACAATCTTTCGAGAACGGACGGCCTCAGGATAAAGAAATGAAGGAGATGTCTACTCTTGATGCTTAAAGTTGAAGAAGAATACTCTGTCGTCGAGTGTGGGGGAAAGATTCAAGTATTTCATGTAAATAATGTATAAAGACAACAGGTTGATGTATGCGATCAGATGAAATTGCAAGGGAACTGGATTTATTTGCCTTAAAAAGTTAGGTATGAATGGAGAAAAAGGGGGAATATCACCAGCAGTACACATTGGACGGGTAATCGCCATATAGCCACTCGGTGGGTCATGGGGAAGATCCCCACGTTTGGGATCGAGCATGTTAAGTCCTGGAAGCTTATACTTCACACTTAGGTTGTCCAGCTGTTTATGGGTCATTGTACCGGGTTGAGAGTCTTTTGGAGCCATTATAAAATTAGTATCGGGAAGAATACTGGGCGCAACTGCTGCCCCACTTGACTCTCCGGTTTCTATAACATGAGAACGATCGACTATGAGTGTCGACGTTAAGTCCAGATTCAGAATCGGTCCTGGAAGTGTAAGCCGAGGAACTCCCTGAGTCTGTAGCAACATATATAGCTTTTTTCTTTTTAGCCTCGAGTGCACGGGCGTCGTCCCAACATTATGAGTTATGCTACAAAAAAAAGAGAGGGGAGGAAAAAGCCCTTGTCAAATTGATGAGATTGGAACACTTCAACATGTACATTTGCAAGTATGTGTAAGAAATATGAGTTAAAGGCTATAGTCATGAGTGTATTTGACATAGAAGACCACCATTCATACCTGCACTATCATTCCCTCATCCCTCTTGACACATGTCCTATGATTTGATGGTGATTTGAAATTTGAAAGGTTTTGAAAGGCGGGTCTCTGTTTCGCGAAGGCAATCCCGTTCTTATCGCCAATTGTCTCCACCTACCGTTATCAGCATCATGCATGACCACCGTCGTGTCATCAAACCACAGTTCTGGTGAGTTCAACGTCGGCGATTCAAACCTCAAATCATACGGAGTGCAACTTACGGCGGAAAAGAGAAAGCATAAAAGATTTGTGTGCAAAATCAGTGCTTAAAGGAATGAGAAAGAAGAATATTTTTACCTACAGAAGAATCGGAGAAGAAGATTTCGATTTTTTGACAAAGAATTTTTTTCCCAATTTTCCAAAGCAATGAGATCGGCTACTGTAAAAAGTGAAAAGTAATTCGAGATGGTGGACCAACCTTTTATAATGAGACTAGGGGACTCTTCGTCTTCTGTTGATGTGACTACTTAATCAGACATAAGAACTGACATGGCGATTCATTATTGAGCCAGAACTGACCGAATGGATGCGTAACCACAGAGCTTTAATGTTTCTTGGATTAATGGTTGGTTTCCAAAACATCTGGTCGACCCATAGACCATGTACTTCATAAAGAACCTTTTCTGCTGTCGTGAATGCGTTTCTTCAATCTTTGTTGTAGCAAAAAATGGTCCAGAATAAAATATTCGAAGCATGCCCTGTTCTTAAGACGACATACTTTGGCCGGGGTTGGGGGGGTAAAGTGTTGACCGGCCTTTTGGCAAGGTCGTCAAGGTTCATTGGAACTGCAAAGTCCGACCCAAATGACAAGAAAGCCCGTGTAATTCTAGTTGCGGAACGCCCGATCCATGGACAAGTCGGTCAACACCTAAGCATTGAAGGAAGCACAAGGACCCAACATATGGACCAGTTGGAACCCGTTGCTTCCGAACTAAATAAGCCAGGTTCATTCCATCATTGTGCCAAATATCCCCTCGAAGAATCGGTCCCGCTTCTATTTAAACGCACTTAACCAGCCTTTCACGACGAGGTCAGATGCCACCTGTGAACATCAATCAGAATCATGCCATTATCCACGAAAAGAACGAGTCTTCAGGGTTTCCTAGAGTCTTGGATCAGAGAAGGTGTGTCATACCCAATTTGAATGACGGAGTGCCTAAAAAAGACCTTCTGAGAGGATCTTTTGGCGGTTCTCTTATTATGTCATCATTGCAACTATTCGACTGTAATAGATTATCCGATATAAGAAGAACTATAAAGTGGACGTAGGCTCGTTAACGTCGAACCACTATAAATCTGCATGTGATTGCACTTTTCTACATTTTTCATTTTTATTTGTCTTCAATTCATATCTACAAATTAATCTCTTGGGTGTTGTGCCAATTTTTGGTGTCAACAGTTGCCTTATCCCCGATCTTGCACCCCTCCTATTCTTTTGATGCTTGATTTGTAGATCTACGTCCGTTAGCCGATGTTCAAGTTGCATTCAGCCATATATGAGAACACGGTTATGATGCATAGTTGACACACACACACACACACACATACACACACACACACACACACACACACACACACATATATATATATATATATATATACACACACACACAGACATATACACACACACATCGAGCGACTATATAAACACAAAAATTTGACACAAATTAGAGGACATAAAATATGAGCCACATGATTAATTTGTCCTTAAGTGAAAGGTAGAAATCTGGAGGCAATCCAATGGTTGGTAATTTAAGTCTCTCATTTTGTGACAAATTTTTGTATTTAAATAGACTTTTCCATATATAACTAAAGATAATCAGAGATCTATAACAATTAGGAGAGTAAATGGGAGTAAGAATAGAAGATTTTTGCTTGTAGAAGAAAGCCGAAAGCAGATTTTTTTTTTTTTTTTTTTTTTTTTTTTTGCGCTTTTAGTAGAATAAAAATAGCAACTTTTCAAAGTCCAAATAATTGATCAAACCATGTGGGTATTTTAGGTTTGAATATTTAAAAGCCAGAAAGTAGCTTATTTCGGGCCATCCAAACGGGCCTTATATCTAAAAGAATCGAAACTCCAAAGACTACGACCAGGCCATGCTGGGATCTCTGGTTTGGGCTTGAAAAGCCTAACCTTATCCTAAAAGTAGGCTAGAATCTGTAAAGAAGTGTTACATTGAGAACAGGAACCTAGGTTCTGGAAGCTTCTGCTAGCTGGACTTCACTCGTTTCTTATGCTTCTTCTTCTCCAAGAAATCTCCCTATAAAACCTCACTTCAGATCTCGGTCTGACGGCAACTAGAATCTGAAATCCAAAGTAACGAATGGCGTTTTCAATGATCGCGAGGAAGAAAGCAGCGCCACTAGCTGCTTTGATCAGAAAACTAGCACTCAACGACGCACGTGTTATGCAGGCTGCGTCCATTCAAGCAACTAGGTCCTTCAATACTAAAGCGATGGGCGCCTCTCGTAGTCGTTTTCTCTTTCTCTGATCTCTTAGCTAGATCACTATGAATTCAATTTTGAAATGTTAGTAACTCAAAATATTAAGTAAATTGTATTATATTGGATGCAGGAGTGTTTGAGCCGTTTAGTCAGCCTGACCACCTAAACCGAACCGAAGGTTTCACATCTGCCGCTGGAGCGCCTGATGCTGTTCCACTGTCAGAGCGCTGTGGTTTTTATGAGCTCGAGGATGAGAATAGACTTGAGATACGAATGGACATGCCAGGGTTAGGGAAAGAGCATGTTAAATTGAGTGTGGCGCAGAACACCTTGATAATTAAAGGGGATGGAGGGGAAGTAGAAGGGGAAGAAAAGGATGCAAGGAGGTATAATCGCGAGATTCAATTATCTGATAGGTATAAGCTGAACGAGATCGAGGCTGAGATGAAGAATGGGATTTTGAAGGTTGTTGTGCCGAAGGTGGAGGTTGAGAGCTTTCAGATTAATGTTAAATAGTTCTAGATTCGTGGAAATAACGCGTGGAGTTTAGTTTAGTGGAATGTGGTTTTAGTCTATAATTTATTCAAAGCGGTTTTTTTTTTTTTTTTTTTTTTTTTTTTGAATGTTGAATGAATCTTTTTATCTTGAATGTTTAATGCAAACAAATAAGTAGGTGATTATTCATGATTCAGCGGTCATCTTTCAGCATTCAGATTTTAGAATTCAGGTATTAGCACTGACATTAAAGGAGTATAACAAATTCCATCACATACTCAAGGTCAACAATATATACAGCCGCGATGGTTACATGAAAACATGTTAACATATATCCCTTATGTTTTGTAATATACTGTTTGCAAGAGCATTAAGAATGCATGCAGATGTAGCAAAATAATCTATGCAAACTATCCAAGTTGGTTTCTATTATGGTTTATGATCTCTATGTGGTCAAAGATGAAGTCACAACCTAATGTCATAGCACATAAGCCAAGTGTGGCCAAAAGAGAATTTTTAAAAAAATGTACAAATTCCAAAAGGCATGAATTCCTGCATACTCGAATGCAAGACGGTACATATTCCAAAAGGCATGAATTTGTGTACTTTTTTGAAAATGGTACTGTTTCTATATATAAGATATTTTAGCAACTTTGATATGTTTCAAAATATAAGATGTTTAAGATTTTATGTTCTCTTTATCCGTGATGCATAATAAATAAGGTTGCTACTATTCAGACTTTGGTTTACATTTCGGTTCTGTTGAAAATTTCAAGTTTGGAGGCATTAAATTTGACGATGTTGTAATAGAGAATGATAATGTAAGTTTTGACTTGTAGGATTTTTATCTGTATAACTTACGTATCTTCTTTTATAAATTTATACATTGACTTTTTGTTGTTGTTTGATAGATGGAGTGTTTGAATGATGATAAATTAGACGATAAACATGATGGTTGTGATAATATGATGCAAGATATTCGATCAAATGACTCAAAAGACATAAATGTTGATTTGATGAATCATTTCACAACCGAAGAAGTACTTATTTATAAAAAATTAAATTGCTAATGTGGTTATGAAAATGGATTATATTAATTTTTTGTTGAACTATTTGGTTTTAGGTATTTGATTCACATAGTACATTTATCCGATGGTGTAGAGAAAGGAGCTGGTGGCCTCTGCATTTTTTGGTTATTAATTTAGACAGTGCTCAACAGAGGAAATTTGAAATATTTGAGGTGCTTTTAGTTTTGGTGGCCAGAAGTGTAAATAGGAGTATGAATAGTAGCACCCATAAATAATGATATTTTTTATGCATCTATCACGTTCTCAACCACTAATTGTTCCTTTGTTAATGACTTTTTTTCCTTCTTTTTAAAGGAGTTGTGCATGAAAAGAAGTAATTTTAAAGAATAAGGCAACATTAATTAGCTCCTTAATTCTTGTGCAAACAAGCAAAACATCTTATATATTGGAACGGAGAGAGTATTAAACACATCATCAAATTTAAGTGACATGTTTTCTGAATAAAACATGGTACAAAAAAAAAAAAAAAAAAAAAAAAATCAACTAAGTAACCATTGATGAACATGATGACTAGGAGTGTACAAACACAGAGCAGCAAAAGACAGGGAACTTGCATAACGATGTGGATTAGTTAAAGTGAAAAGCAAACTTGAGCTGTCAATACATGAAACCTACAAACACGAGCAGCAAAAGTTTCTCATATATACTAGACAATGAATACATAAAGCTGATGGACAATGAATACAAACTAGAAGGACAATTCACACAGTGACTAGAAACTGATGGTTGTACAAATACTATCAAACAAAAAATATACCCAATTCAATGAAGAACAGTGTTGTTACCTGGTACAGCTGAAGCAGGAAGACAGAGATAAAGCTGTTTTTTCTGCGTGAGTTTCACCAGCATATATAAGAAATTGGAACTATCTGTTGTAAAAATATCAACGATTCAGCAGCTCAATAAGCTCGATATTTGAGCTTAATGATTTTTTGTTTATTTGACTCAGTTTTGTTGATCCACTATTCTAGCCAAATGTTTTTATTACCGCTGAATTTATTCAGCACTTAACAAGCACTTTTTCCTCGAAACAAACAATACCTAAGTCTAGTGTATCCGCGCTCTGCGGTGAAATAATCGAAATATCTATTTTAAGTTATTATATTTTGTCCCTTCCGCCGCATGAGATTTTGATTTCGTTACTTTATGCTCTATTATATATGTTAAATCATTTTTTTATAGGAATCAACGATCTGTTTAGAGAATGACTTTTAAGTTTCAACTGGCCTTTTTGGATGAAATTAGATTCATTCTGCATGGATTGTTACAGCTTTTTAGGCTCTGCATACAGTTCCATCTGACATGTAAATGATGATGTTTGTTTTCTACTACAACCAAATCTTTTTTTTTCTTTTGCCATTGAAATCGAGTGAATCGAGTGGATGGACGACAATTTTTTTTTGGTCATGTTTGGTTTTTTTCTTAACGTGCAAAAACTTTATTAAACTATTATTAGTTTAAAATTTCATCTTATTCTCGCGTACTTCGCGATGTACAATATGCCTTGTAAAACCTTTGTCATGCAAAATTTCTCAACTGCAAATTTTCATTGCCAATTTGATTTAAGGTAAGAAATGAAGCACAACAATGTTATCTCTAATGGTCCATTTCAAGAAGCACTAGTTGAATTTTATGAGGACCTAGTTTAATCTGCCTGCTAGAAAAACGAGGAGAATGATTGGTAAGAATCATGCATAAGCAATTCCAAACTGTATGACATTGTAAATATTTCCCGTACTCACGGCGGCAAGGGTAATCTTTGGAATATAACACAGAAACAGATAATAGCAGAACAGAATTAAATAAATACACCAGAAAATGAACAATAGAATATACTGGATAAAAGTAATCATCAGAGTTACGCAGTATACAGGATCTTACTTAGTAAAAATACAGTTCAGCTATACATAAATGTCTACAGCGGAAAACAAACATAATATGTACAATAGGAGCTGAACAGCATAAAAAGAGATAAATGATAGAATCTATCTTCAGCTCCAGTTATCCAGAAAGAACCAGCTAATCCTGAATACAAGACTGCCCGTGTAGAAAAAGGGGCACCCGAGTTTGAAAGTGAAACAAACTACGAGTCAGTCATGGGACTGGTATGAGAAATCTACTCAACACATATATATAATTTGGCCAATCACAGGACCACGCCACTTTCGTGGAACGGGCTTACTCCATTGGATTGCCAATGCTTTAAAACAAATCTTTCTTTTAAACATCGATATGCTTTTTGTAAAAATGAAGCCGTTATAAGACTCAGTTCCCATCACACAATGCAACGCAAACCGGAGGATAGAGTTTTTACCTTATAACGGCCAAAATATGCTTGATACGAATAAAGCAAAGGCATTTGATATTATTGCTAGTGTCCATATGTTTTGAAAACAATTACAAATCATAACTATCAATCATAGACGACATGAGCGTCCCATGCCACTATGTCGCCAAATATATATACAATCAAAACTGCACAGTCACGTATTTGGAAATTGGATTTCCGTCATGAACCAAGGCAAAAGATAGTCCTTACCGAATTCGAGACGCTCTAGCCCGCCCCTCAGGATCAGAGCTCGAGTGACCCTTGGATCGTCAGGGCCGGTCCACTGATGTGGATTAAATTTCCTGAACACTGCGTTTCCCCGCCCTTTGGGGCGTAAACGAGCCAACGAATGACTCCATCGGACCCGAATTGTCCGATCAAACCGAGGCGCCTCGCAACAGCAACAACCACGTAGGTGAGAAGTATATAAATGTCAGGGCTGGTAGGTCACTGACACCACCCTAGCTAGAAAGAAACGCAGACCCTCCCTGATGTCCTTTCCCGTTTCTGGTTCATACCGGGGTGTGAGGCTCGCGATTTTACGTTATACACAAAGCTACGCCACACAGGCGATGCTTTGATCATCACCACAAGACTTTGCTTTTCAACAGAAGCCCTGATCACTGCATCTTAGCATGCCACACAGGCAATTCATGCCATGCGACTGATGTCCATCTACATACAACCTCTGAGCTCGTGCGTCTCAGAGAAGGGCGTTAAGCAAAAGAATGAATTCTCCGCCGCCAAACAGATGTATATTTAACAGAGATCAATCAACACAGAATAAAATCCAATGTCAGACACACAACCCATTTACAAGTCCGTTCTGGGTCTGAACGAATCCGGAGGCACTAAATACCTCGCAAACCCATCGATCACCACGTACGTCTGGACGATCACCACTCATTATCCATATTTCGGGATGCCTCCCAATCAGGACCTCGGTTACCATCCAAACGAGGTGAAGATCTCCGGTCTTCGACCATCGTCTTCATCTTCGACTTTCAATCGTCGGTCAATTATTTGAAATGAGAATTAACTCGGTCTTTTCAAATAATTCACGTATATTTAGAATTTCAAATCAATTTATTTCAATGGTTAAGTTATTCGACAACACCAATTTTGTTCTTTAATGTAATTTTCACACCAAACACATTCAACCATCAAATACCACATAAATCGAGCAAATTCAGTTTATTTCCATTCCATATTGCTTATGGTATTTTATAACGATTTATCGCTATTTTTATTTATTTTAAAATAGCCAATTTATTCAAAACGACGCTTCGGGCCATAACGCGGCCGTGGCGCTGTTTTTCTTCAGATTTGATTTACATATATCTGAAAATCTAACCGTTGGATCTTCACAAAATTTACATCATTAGAAAGGTCTTTTCAAAACGAATCCAACGGTTCCAGTTTCGGGAAAATCCGACGGTCGGATCTCCCGATACAATCGTTTGAAGTTTCGATTTCAAAATACGAACTGCAGCGTCGTTATTCGATTAAATATAATTATATATATATATATATATATATAATCGTTTCTAGCGCTGTTTTTCTTCAGATTTGATTTAAACATTCCAGACAATTCAACCACTGGATTTTTACAAGGTTGGTGCCGTTGGAAAGATATTTCCAAGGCGAATCCGACGGTTGCGGTTTCGGGAAAATCCAATGGTCGGATTTCCTGCACTAGTTGTTTGAAATCACGTTTTCAAAATATGAACTGCACGGCCCCGTTTCGTTTTAATTTTATTTATATTTATATATTTATATAAAAATAGTTCATTCAACAATTTCAATATCGTTTTCACTTCAAATATTTCGCTAACGCCTTTAAATTTCGGAAAATTTCGCCATAACCTCCTTTGTACGGGAGGGGCTGGGAAAATTCCCAAATAGCCACACGGGCGTCTCATGTCGAAAAGAAAAAGAAAAAGCCAAGCGGCTAGCCAACAGGCTCATAAAATCATCACCCAAACAAAACAGTAAATGTGTACCTATTTGTCGGGCACAAAATTTTATTCCTCTTCTCTAGCCCCTTTGCTATAACCTGTTCAATAAATATGCATGTACATATATATAGTTCTTATCACTTATCATTTTCTATTCAACTTCATATTTGATTCCATTTGGTTTAAAAAACACCATTCATTCTAATGTTGCATGTATAGGCAAAAATCATATCATTAGCTAATTAATGAATATTTCAACTCGTATATATTTATTTGAACGAGTGGCTATTTTTAACACTTCACATTTCAACAATTCATGTATATAATAAAAATGTGATTTTTATTGTAAAACAATTCATTTCAAAATAGGATTATTTTATATATTTCATATTGATGTTAAAATTGGGATTTTTATTATAAAACAATTTCTTTCAATATATGAATACCATTCAACACATGAATTTCAATTCAACGAATGAATATCGATTCAACACATGAAGGTTTTCTATAGTTTCTATATGTAGATAAAAATGTGACTTTTATATTTAAAACACGAATATCATTCAACACATGAATTTCAATTCAACGAATGAATATCGATTCAACACATGAAGGTTTTCTATAGTTTCTATATGTAGATAAAAATGTGACTTTTATATTTAAAACACCAATACCATTCAACACATGAATATCAATTCAACGAATGAATATCGATTCAACACATGAAGGTTTTCTATTCAATGAATAAATATAGTTGTAACAAATGAAAATAATTCAAACACATGAATGTTATTCAAAATTTCGGCAGCATAACGGCAGGGTAGTTAAAACCGGGACCGTCCCTAGTACGACTCTTCGCTCTACCTTAAAACCTCGCGGTTTTTGACAATGGGGATCATGCATCTAGTTCGCACGCAGGCGGCATGTATATATTTATTTCATTTCCACAAACTAATCCTATGTGGTTTCAACCAAATATTTCTCAACCACAAATGAGTATTTTCAACCACAATCAATCAATATCAACCACAAACAATCCCAAACAACCATTCGCTATCAATCAATTTTCACACCAATCACAATCAATAAATATCGTCCATGGTTTGTGGACGAGGGACGTATATATATATATATATATATATATATATATATATATATATATATATATATTTATATATAACAATTCACTTCTATTTCAACACATATGTAATTTTTACAACGCATATATAACTTATACATCGAACATACAACTTATACAACGCTTATACATGAGGTGTACAATGCTTATATAACTCATACATCGACTATATAATTTATACATCGTCGTTTTCCATATTGTTTTTAAATCAGAAATCTCACATTGGATTCCACTCCACCAAAAATAGCAGAAGGCTCAGAAAAATATGCGGTCTCTTCTAAATTGTAGAAGGCGTCCACACGGTCCCGATGTTTCCTGTTTCATCGAATTTCGTTAACGAACGAAAAAGATACGATTTTTCAAAGTTTGCAACACTTTAAAGTGTTAAAATCAAATTAAATAAAATCAACCGTATACCTTCCTTTTGATTCAAAACTAGGTTTTGAATTATCGCGAAATCCGCTGACCTAGATGACGATCAGGGAGTTGGACGTCGACGAGGGGAGTGAGGCGCGTCCAGGGGTGGTGGTCGGAGGTGATTCGGTGGTCGGACGGCGGAGAATGACGGTGACAAAGTCGTTGACTTTGCGGGCTTCGTTCTCGAGGTAGGCGGAGGGAGAGAGGGTGGGGCCAGGTCGGATTTGGAGGGGGGAGGGAGGCGCTTCGACTGGGGGTGGTGGCGGCAGCGCTAGGGGGCTGTGGCGGCGGGGATCTGGTCGGAAAGGATGGGAGCCCGGTCGTCGTTCGCTCGCGAGAGAGAGAGAGGGAGCGCGGTTTTTTTAATTTAATGAATGGAATTTTTCTATTGGTCGATATATATATTTATTCAAAAATTGGGGTTTTCTTAAACGAACTCGAAATCGAACCCAACGACTAACGCCCCCAGCGTTTTACCCCCATTCCGAACACAATGGGATATGTTTCGAAGGCCCATTCGACAGTTTCAGTCAGTTTTCCTTCAAATTAAAATATAAAATATTCAATATTTAATTTGAACGTACTTTTCAATTTGCCAGGGCCACAAACTGATTCGAAAAATTCCAGAAAAATAAATCTAGCTATGTTTTGACGATACGGTCCCAACAAAACTAGTTTCGTCGAATTCTGAGATCGTTTGCAAAAAGGCCCATTTTTGGTCGTTCCAATTTAACTGTAATTGACCAAAACACATTTTCCTTTGCCACGCTCACATGCTAGCTTCAAAAATTATGAAATTTGAAACCTAGCGATAACTTCACATCCCGGATCCAACAAAAGTGGTTTCGTCGAATTCCGAGGTCGTATGCAAAATGGCCATTTTCACGGGCTATATAAATTCCATATCGACCCTTCTGAAAATTCAATTGGCCATAACTTTTGCTTTCCGCTATGAAAATTCGATTTTTTAGATTCGTTAGAAAGGTATTCACTAATAGATTTAAATATTTTTGGTTTCACTAAAATCCGTTTTGTTTTGCATCCGGTACAGTCCAACAAAGTTTGAATTCAATTTTTGAAACTGCAGCGCCATTTCAGGCCTTGTTTATAATTATAATTAATTATATTCGTTTTCAATTGTCGATTCAAACTCACTTTTCATTGCCATTATTTAAAATATTTATTTTAAATATTTAAAATCCATTATTTTAGCCAATTAAAAATTTTTAAAATGGTTCAGATTTTCTGGGTCGTTACAAATTCTAGTTGCGGAACGCCCGATCCATGGACAAGTCGGTCAACACCTAAGCACTGAAGGAAGCACAAGGACCCAACATATGGACCAGTTGGAACCCATTGCTTCCGAACTAAATAAGCCAGGTTCATTCCAGCATTGTGCCAAATATCCCCTCGAAGAATCGGTCCCGCTTCTATTTAAACGCACTTAACCAACCTTTCACGACGAGGTCAGATGCCACCTGTGAACATCAATCAGAATCATGCCATTATCCACGAAAAGAACGAGTCTTCAGGGTTTCCTAGAGTCTTGGATCAGAGAAGGTGTGTCATACCCAATTTGAATGACGGAGTGCCTAAAAAAGACCTTCTGAGAGGATCTTTTGGCGGTTCTCTTATTATGTCATCATTGCAACTATTCGACTGTAATAGATTATCCGATATAAGAAGAACTATAAAGTGGACGTAGGCTCGTTAACGTCGAACCACTATAAATCTGCATTTGATTGCACTTTTCTACATTTTTCATTTTTATTTGTCTTCAATTCATATCTACAAATTAATCTCTTGGGTGTTGTGCCAATTTTTGGTGTCAACAGTTGCCTTATCCCCAATCTTGCACCCCTCCTATTCTTCTGATGCTTGATTTGTAGATCTACGTCCGTTAGCCGATGTTCAAGTTGCATTCAGCCATATATGAGAACACGGTTATGATGCATAGTTGACACACACACACACACATATATATACACACACACACACACACACACACACACACACATCGAGCGACTATATAAACACAAAAATTTGACATAAATTAGAGGACATAAAATCTCAGCCACATGATTAATTTGTTCTTAAGTGAAAGGTAGAAATCTGGAGGCAATCCTATGGTTGATAATTTAAGTCTCTCACTTTGTGATAAATTTTTGTATTTAAATAGACTTTCCCATATATAACTAAAGATAATCAGAGATCTATAACAATTAGGAGAGTAAATGGAAGTAAGAATAGAAGATTTTTGCTTGTAGAAGAAAGCCGAAAGCAGTTTTTTTTTTTTTTTTTTTTTTTTTACTTTTAGTAGAATAAAAATAGCAACTTTTCAAAGTCCAAATAATTGATCAAACCATGTGGGTATTTTAGCTTTGAATATTTAAAAGCTAGAAAGTAGCTTATTTCAGGCCATCCAAACGGGCCTTATATCTAAAAGAATCGAAACTCCAAAGGCTACGACGAGGCCATGCTGGGATCTCTGGTTTGGGCTTGAATCTATAAAGAAGTGTTACATTGAGAACACGAACCGAGGTTCTGGAAGCTTCTGCTAGGTGGACTTCACTCGTTTCTCATGCTTCTTCTTCTCCAAGAAATCTCCCTATAAAACCTCACTTCCGATGTCGCTCTGACGGCAACTAGAATCTGAAATCCAAAGTAACGAATGGCGTTTTCAACGATCGCGAGGAAGAAAGCAGCGCCACTAGCTGCTTTGATCAGAAAACTTGCACTCAACGACGCACGTGTTATACAGGCTGCGTCCATTCAAGCAACTAGGTCCTTCAATGCTAAAGCGATGGACGCCTCTCGTGGTCGTTTTCTCTTTGTCTGATCTCTTAGCTAGATCACTATGAATTCAATTTTGAAATGTTAGTAACTCAAAATATTAAGTAAATTGTATTATATTGGATGCAGGAGTGTTTGAGCCGTTTAGTGAGCCTGACCACCTAAACCGAACCGGATATTTCAAGCGCTGGGGGTCGTATGAGCTCGAGGATGAGAATATACTTGAGATACGAATGGACATGCCAGGATTAGGGAAAGAGCATGTTAAATTGAGATTGAATGCGACGAAGAACACCTTGATAATTGAAGGGGATGGAGGGGAAGAAAAAGGGGAAGAAGAGGGTGCAAGGTGGTATAGTAGAAGCATTAAACTTCCATATTGGTATAAGCTGAAGGAGGCCGAGACAGAGATGAAGAATGGGATTTTGAAGATTGTTGTGCCGAAGATTAGAGAGGAGGATAGGAAGGGTGTGTCACGGATTAATGTTAGATAATTCTGGATTTGTGGAAGTAATGCGTGGAGTTTAGTTTACTTTTGTTTTGTTTTGTTTTGTGGAATGTGGTTTTGGTATTAAGCTCTAAGTCTAGCGTATCTGCGGTGAAATAACCGAAGTATGAATTTAACTTCATATTGTATCACCGGCTTTAATTAAAGATACAACTATTTTAAGTTATTATATTTTATGCTTATCTTGTGTGTAATTTTGATTTAGTTCTGTTATATCTGTTAAATCATTTTTTTATAGGAACCAGTACGTTGGTACGATGGACGTGTGCATGGACATATTTGACGACAACTGGAAATATGTTGTCTATGAACTGTTGTTGTTCATGTGGAGTTTGTAGTTCCAACATGCATATCTATGTCAACAACCCCTATGCAGTAATGCTTACCGACTTCCACCCTCCAGTTCAACTACCTGAAGCGTGATTTTCCAGGCATTAGCTCACCTTAACACACTTGCAATTCAGTTGACATCCCAAACCTATGTCATGGTTACAGGCTTCCCCCATTTATTGCATCATGTCACCCCAACACGCTAACAAACATCAACTTCGCTTGCACATAGTTACTGTTACTGTAGCAATACATTCAAGTAAACAGAATTTTGCAGTTAGTCATACGTAAAGAAAGGACTGATAAATAATGTTGTACAGAAATATGGCTGATTGTCCAATTATTTGGACAAAGTTTGTTGCAAGTAAATATTTGAGACTAAACTGAAGATCAGTTAAAATGTGAATTCAAGCGAATCTAAAACTTAGTTAAATTGATGGCCCGTGTAAATTATAGGACAGGAAACACAATTGAAATTACATCCTATTGCATGCTAAAAGAGAAGGAAAAAAAATTCTGAGATGGTTTGCAAATGTAAGAGCATTTGCAAAGAAATTCAGTTGGTAAAAAAAGGTTTGCATGCATCATATCTAACTCATGCTGCCGAATGAATAGGAAAAGTTTGAGAACTCATAATACAAAAAACTGCATTGTTTATTTAACACAAAATCATATATTATTTTGACAGATGAGGTATGACATTCATTTAAAAAAGGTTGTAGCAAGGCAAACCCTAAACTCATATTGAGTATTGATCTTCAATGCTATCACCTCCCCATTGCCAAAACGTACACGTCTTCGATCACTCTGCTTTATGTTTTGTTAGTACATCTGGACTTTAACGACTGTACCATTTCAAAAGCTGAAAAAACAATCATATAACAACATGTAACCGTGCAGCCGGATAGGAGATAATGTAAGTAATATTATTGTATAGAAATAATTTGTTGGTGGATGAAGAGTTAAATTATTAAACCTATCTTTTTAGATGTTATTGTGGTTTGGTCCTTGAATATAGCCTTAACTCTTCATCAAAGCTGCTGTAGAAGCTGCCTTAATTCTAAAATAAAAAAGCATGTATGCACCCAATTTACATTTTTATAGTACCTGGAGTAGAAATCAAGCTCATAGCTGGAGTAGAAATCAAATGTTAACAATGACGCGTAACGATTCCTCCATTAACAATAACCATAAGTTTCTGAAAATGATCATTTAGGCTCAGCTGGAGTGTGCTAATAATAAAAAACACAATTAGACTAAAAACAACTGTCAACAAAAATGATGGGGCTGTAAATGAATTCAATCCAGCGATGTTTGAAGATGGGGTTGAAAAAGATGCATAGCTTATAGAAAGACATAATACCTATTAGTCTTCTTTCAATTCTTCACATAACTGATAGAGACTCTCTACCTTCTAGCTCCTAGTTAGCAGCCTTTATTGGTTGAACATCAAAAGATTAATGGAGTTGGTTGAATTTGCAATTGACCTTATTTTACCTATGTCTGTACATAATAACATACATAGTTCCATCTTAGAAGTATTTGCATTATTTGAAAACCAAACGTAGTGTGTCTTCTTTGCTGCCTTCAATATGAAGGCACCTTTGGCTATCTTAAAGCAACTCTAATTTTGGCCAACGCTCGATGTAACATCGTTCTCTGCCTTTAGATCACAACCTTGCAACCAATATGGTACCAATATATAAGGTATTCTCTTACAGTTGATTAACAAAAAATGTGATTGTTACCAAAACACCTATAAATTATCGCTGTTGTCCACAAAACTATTACAAAAATTTAACATTACATAAGAAAAAGCTCATTAATAACAGACCGGTGGAGCAGAACAAAAGTTTGACCTTCGTACTAATAGGGGTGCACAGCACAGGTCCAAGAAGTGGTGCAACAGTTGAACGGCGAAAGCAGAGGTCATATCAGACAGCAGATTGTAAATTTAGAAACCAAAGAAATAGTTAAATTATGATGGAAAATACTCATTAACTCTAATGGTAATAAGTCATCAAATGAATACTCCTGTTGAAGTCGGATGATGATGCACACGCTACAACTGATGACACTAATGCACACAACGGCACACAGGGAGGACAACTCGGTGACACATATACAAATAATGCACGTCCTAAAAGGGTCACAAGGAAACCAGCGAAGCTTCTGGATTAGAGAATCACATGGCAATTGCAATTGGATATTGGCTATCTACTTTTTCTGTTATTTAGAAATACTTTTTTTTTCTTCTTCTGTTATTTTCTAAAGTTTTGGCGCTGCTGTGTATGTTTTGGCGCCTAAAAGATAGTGCCACGTCCTCAGGTTTGTTAGAGGAGCAATGCTATAAAGATGTACTCGTGAGAATGAAAAGATATAGAAGAATTTATCTGCAAACTTTCTCTCGTTTACCTTTCTTTTCCAACTTAATTCGTCCCCTGCAACCCCCTCCTTCTTCTTCTTCTCACCTCTGTTCTCAGATCCGTATCATTGTGGTGCTTTCACCGATTTACTCTACCTCCTTCCCTAAACATCCAAATACCACCACAAGATGACTCGACTTGAGGAAGCCGTCCAACAACTCCACAGCCACAACGAGACCATAGCCGCCATTCAATCCACCCAGTCCAACCAAGGTTCCCTCCTCGGATCTCAAAACGCTGACATGATCGACATCAAGACATCCATCCAATCCTTATCAAAATCAATGGCCGATCTCACCCAAAATCTCGATACTCTTACACCACCTTCACCAAATAACCACACCTCTACAACAATAAACCAGCCATTAACCACTCGCACTCCACCTCTGCTATCCACACCAAACCAAAACCGCCAGCCTAAAATCACTCTCATCACATTTGATGGCTCCAATCCGCACGATTGGATCTTCCAAGCAGATCGTTACTTCACCTATTATTCAACACCGGAGGAACAACGCGTCGAGCTTGCAAGCTTTCACATGGAAGGACAAGCTTTGACCTGGTTCCAGTGGATGCATCGCAACAAGCAGCTGTCCTTGCGGCCAGCGTTAGCTCTGGTAGTTGAAAAACGTTTTGGTCCACATACATTTTTGAATCCCCAAGCAACTCTCTTCAAACTCAAACAAATCACCTCCGTTGACAATTATCAGGCGACGTTTGAAACACTGTGCAACAGGATTACCACACTCAACCCTGAATCCATTTTGCAATGCTTCATTTCCGGCCTAAAACCTCATATTCAAAACGAGCTACTACTGCTCAAACCACAAACCATTTCGGACGCCATTGATACAGCCAAATTAATAGAGCGGAAACACCTTGACCAACACAAATACCCATATTAGAAACCCAACCAACAATTTACCAAACCATCCCAAACCCAAAACTCCACTTCAACAATTCCACAAACACCTCATCCACACCTAACCAAACAAAACATACCCATCAAACAACTTACCCAAACAGAAATGAATGCGAGAAAACAGCGGGGCCTTTGTTTTAATTGTGACGAAATGTATCATTTCGGTCATCGCTGTAAACCAACCCATGTACTGATGATCCTACCAGATATTAATCCCGACGAAACAAAACTCCCAGACGATACCTCCATCGAAACAAACCCAGCAACCGAAGAACTTAACCGATCAGACAACCTCAATGACTCTCCACCCGAAATTTCCTTTCACGCTCTTACTGGATCTTCACATCCACGTGCAATCCGACTGGCCGCTCTTGTAAATGGTAATCCAATCTCAATATTGGTAGATTCTGGTTCAACGCACAATTATTTGCACCCGAAAACGGCTAAGTTTTTGGGGTTGGAAATCAATGGTGGAAGCTCATTTGCTGTCACGGTCGGAAACGGTGAAAAGCTTCGAAGCTCGGGCTGTTGCAAGCAAGTTTCAGTAGCGATACAAGGGTATGATTTCTTAATCGATTTTCACTTGCTTGATATTGTCGGATCTGATGCGGTATTTGGAATTCAATGGTTAGAGCAATTGGGTCCAATTACAATAGATCACCGTAAATTGACCATGTCCTTTAACCTTAATGATAAACCAATTAGCTTAACTGGGCTGGGCCCACAAACTGATCCATCCCCCATCTCAGTTCAGCAACTAAAACGACTTGAAACCACTTCCTCAATTTCCCATTTCTTCTATTTCCGCTATCAACCCAATAACGGCCCAACAACCGAAAACCAAATTACCCATACAAACCCGGATGTACAATTCATTTTAAACAACTTCAAACATGTCTTCGAGCCACCAACGAAACTTCCTCCCAGCAGAACACCCAACCATCACATTACACTTAACCCCACCGCTAACCCCGTAAACATCAAACCATACCGATACCCATATTTTCAAAAGACCGAAATAGAAAAACAAATTCAAGAAATGCTCAACGCCAAAATCATACAACCGTCCACAAGCCCGTTCTCCTCCCCTGTTCTTTTGGTCAAAAAAAAAAAAAGATGGTTCATGGAGATTTTGCGTTGATTACCGTGCACTCAACACAATCACCATTAAAGATCGATTTCCAATACCCACAGTGGATGAATTACTTGATGAATTATATGGTGCTATGATTTTTTCGAAACTTGACCTTCGAAGTGGTTACTTTCAAATCCGTGTCCACCCACCCCACATTCCAAAAACAGCTTTCTGAACCCATGAAGGCCACTACGAATTCCTCGTCATGCCATTTGGCCTAACAAATGCTCCATCGACTTTCCAAGCAACTATGAATAACATATTTCGCCCACACTTGAGAAAATTTATCCTCGTTTTCTTTGATGATATACTTGTTTATAGCTCCTCTTGGACCAAAATCACTTTTATGCCAATTTAGTTAAATGCAAGTTTGGCCTCACTGAACTAGATTTTTTGGGACACATCATCTCCGGTAAAGGAGTCAGCGTAGATCCGACAAAAATAGAAGCGATGACCACTTGGCCCACTCCAACATCATTAACAGCAGTTCGAGGCTTTCTAGGCCTCACGGGCTATTACCGCATATTTATAAAAAATTATTCAGCCATCGCAAGCCCAATTTCCGATCTGCTGAAGCAAGTTTCATTTTCTTGGACCCCTGAAGCCCAACAGGCATTTGATAAAATGAAAACCGCTGTCACAACCACTCCAATCCTCTCTCTCCCCAATTTCGCTCAGCCATTCACAGTGACAACCGATGCTTCTACCACCGTAGTCGGCGCTGTACTCTCCCAAGCAGACCACCCAATTTTTTTTTCAGCCTCAAATTACCCCGCCTCCTTCAAAAATCCTCTGCTTACTCGAGAGAAATGTTTGCGATTACTTCTTCTATCAAAAAATGGCGACACTACCTTCTAGGTCGCCCCTTCCACATCGTCACAGATCACCAGAGCCTCCGCGAGCTGACGACGCAGACCATCCAGACCCCGGAGCAACAAAAGTGGCTAACAAAGTTATTGGGATTTGATTTTACAATCCAATACCGCCCAGGCAAGCAAAACATGGTGGCTGATGGACTGTCCCGATTCTCTGCTGCCGCCATAATGCACGCCATCTCCGGTCCAACCTTTCCACTTCTCACCAACATCCAGAATGCATTAGCTAATGATGTACAGGCGCAGGAAATAATCAAGCGGCTAGCCGCAGGTACGAACCCTAACACCAAACTTCAATTTCGCAATAAATTGTTATTTTGGGGAAATCGTATTTACATTCCTGACAATGATGAGCTAAAAAACCAAATTATCGATGAGTTGCACGCATCTAAAACTGGCGGTCACTCCAGCATTAAAGCAACAATTGCCCGAGTATCCAGCAACTTTTACTGGCCAAAGCTCGCCGCATCAGTCCATGACTTCATCAGCAACTGCCATACTTTCCTACAAACAAAACCGGACAACTCACCATATAAAGGACTACTTCAGCCTCTACCGATTCCAGCTCAAATATGGTAAGATATCACAATGGATTTTATTACACATCTGCCTCCGTCATTTGGTCGAACATCAATTTGGGTAATAGTCGATCGACTCTCTAAGTATGCACATTTCTGCGCGTTGCCCACTTCAGTGTCCGCACCACAATTAGCTTCTTACTTCTTACAAGAATATGTACGACTACACGGGTTCCCGCGCTCCATCATTTCAGACCGAGACCGTTTGTTTAATAGTCAGTTCTGGAAGGATTTATTCCGCCTTCATGGGACAAAACTGTAGATGAGCAGCGCTTACCATCCGCAAACGGATGGTCAATCAGAAGTAGTTAATCGCTGCCTAGAGACATATTTACGTGCAGTGGTAGGCGATACACCAAAAAAATGGTTCAAGTGCTTGCCGTGGGCAGAATGGTGGTATAACACCACAAAACACTCTTCAATCGGCATGTCTCCTTTTCACGCGGTTTACGGCAGACTACCTCCCATCCTCGCAGATTATATCAACTCTTCTACTGCACTACCAGAATTACAGGGCTGGAATGCTTCCCGCAATACTTTGATGCACCTGATAAAATCCAACCTTCAACGAGCCCAACAGCGGATGAAGACACAGGCGGATCTGCACCGTAGTGATAAGCAATTCGAAATCGGATCATGGGTTTTTCTTAAGCTTCAGCCATATCGCCAACAAACCATACGAAATAATCATCACAAACTCCTCAAAAAATACTATGGACCATTTCAGATTATAGAGAAAATTGGCAAGGTTGCGTACAAACTGTTACTACCACAAACAGCCCGCATTCAACCTGTTTTTCATGTCTCATTGTTGAAAGCCTTCCCACACCCAAATGCTTCAGAACCCCTACCACTACCATCAAACATTGCTGACCATTACAGCGACCTTGAGGACAAGGTCGAACTTGATGGGGTGGGCATTGATGCACACGCTACAGCTGATGACACTAATGCACACAGGGAGGACAACTTGGTGACACATATGCAAATAATGCACGTCCTAAAAGGGTCACAAGGAAACCAGCGAAGCTTCTGGATTAGAGAATCACATGGCAATTGTAATTGGATATTGGCTATCTACTTTTTTTGTTATTTAGAAATACTTTTTTTTCTTCTTCTGTTATTTTCTAAAGTTTTGGCGTTGCTGTGTAAGTTTTGGCGCCTAAAAGATTGTGCCACGTCCTCAGATTTGTTAGAGGAGCAATGCTATAAAGATGTACTTGTTAGAATGAAAAGATATAGAAGAATTTATCTGCAAACTTTCTCTCGTTTACCTTTCTTTTCCAACTTAATTCGTCCCCTGCAACCCTCTCCTTCTTCTTCTTCTCACATCTGTTCTCAGATCCGTATCAGATGATCAGGTCAGTATTTCAAATCCCAATTTATAAAATAGAAAATGGAAATCTAACTGGAAAGCAACAATAAATATGGTTCTATCCTATTCACGAAAAAATTAGGAACATATCTAAAGTTGCACAGTTTTGCAATGTATAAAAAATAGCTCATATTATAAAGCTAAAACCTAGAGTTTGGTATTTATATTTGCAAAAATGTAAAGAATTCAGAATTTGGGAAATAACATAAGTTTTATGGTCTTCTCCATCTTTATATATTAAGATCAATAACTACTTACCTTTCATCATTCTCATTACTATAATTCTACATGAACCCAAAATTATCCTAGCAAAATTAAACAAACACATACTTCTTGCAATAAATGTAGTATGCCTAAGAATAAGGTAGCTAAAGGCAATTAAGACTGGATGTAGTAGGAAGTGGCTGCAAAAAGAAGTGAATTCATGATAACAGTATGGTGAAATATAATGGGCATATATGTATTTTGAATAGAACAACATATTAAAATAATAGGCAACGTTCATAATGGTATGTTAAAACAAACCGACCTAAACTGTTGCATTATTTAATGCTTAGTGTATTATATTTGCAAATGTACTATGCTGATTTAAAGAAGGTCTAGAAAGATATCAAATTCCACATAGGATGACATGGAAGTTCATAAGACCTGAGCCGCACCACTAAAGCTTTATACTGTTTCTAGTTAGAAAACATCAAGACTGAAGCTGCATGTAATAATATTATCCTAAAGAAACTTGGATCTTGACTTTTTTAGCCAATGAGAAATCAAGAAAAAATAAAATATGAACTATATATCATTAAAAAATGAAAGTATCTGCAATAATAAGTTATACCACGTACAACTTAGCATGCAAGATTTTTGGCATAGATAAATTAAAGCATTTCCATCAACAAAATATGCACTAAACATGCATCAGTGCAATTAAAAAGCAAGTCATCCGTTTTTACTATGGAGAAACATGCATCAGTGCACTAAACATGCATTAGTGCACTAAATATATATATATATATATATATATATATTTGTGTGTGTGTGTGTGTCGATACATATATATATTTTGTATTTAGTTATTCACTCAAATATAAGCTCATTGGTCCTTTTAAGAGGAGATTGTCTTCCTTATCCCCTGATCATCACTATTTCATGTTTCTGTGGAGAAACATCCTTTGAGGTTAGTTTAATTTTGATTTGAATTAAGTGCGCATACAAAAATGTGCATGTGCACATACATTTCGCCATTATGTACATCAATTGTAGTAACCCGAAATTCCAGTAAAATTTGAGCTGACTAAATAACACAAGTCTAACCCCAAATTGCACCGGAAACCAGGAAACTAATAGAAAGAAGACAGAGGGTGAGGATAGATAAGATAGAAAACTTAGAATAGAAGAAGAAGAAGAACACAACATCAGAGTAACACGAACCTCACATCGGAACGAATAACATATAATATATATAACGTAACTTTGAAATATAAATCTGTACTTGAATATACATCATTATCAAAGTACAGCACTTACAACACAGCGGAAATAAACAATAGCTATATGATCCTGAAGCCTCCTGCTCCAGCTCTTCAAGTATCTGTAAATCTCAACTACTTGACTGCCCGTACAAAATTAGGCACCCAAGAGTTTAGGGAAAACAAAACAAAATAAACTCTGGGTCAGTCATGGGACTGATATGAGTAAAAACAGTTTGATCCAGTAAACGATATCTCATAAGACCACGCCGTTTAACGGAACGGGTTTTTCCCTTATGAGAATCCAAAATATCTTTATATCAAAAACCTTTTGATATTATAATAATGTCTATCAACCATAATATAATAATCATCTAGCAGAAACGCTTTCATCTCACGTTCTACATATATAGTATACAATCAAAATAGCAAGCACGTATTGGGTAATGGATTTCCAACTATGACAAGGTATGGAACCACCTTTCGCTAGTGTACCTCTAATGAGGAATACATTGGGTTCAACAAGAACATCTTGCAACCCGGCCACACATGACCGACCACTCATTTCGCTTGAGTGTATCGAATGTATATCACCAACGGTTGGGATCAACAACCGTTTCCCGAATGGGACAGCATCAACAATAGATTTTTAGAAGTAAATGAAACTCTAGATCAGGTGATTATACACCATAATAGGTGCGACCTACATAGCCATGCTGCCTGCCCGATTTCTGTCATTTACTGGATGTGAGGCTAGAAGTTACGCTTATCCTTTACATATCATATCTTAATTCACTTAGAATGCCACATCGTCATACCCGCCAAATCACAAATTGACTTATCCAAAAATACCACGGGTATAAAGCTAAGAGAAACGAATTCCTACGCTACCAACGTAAATACGTTTGAAATGATCAACTTACGTGATCTACCAGATATACTCTGTCAGACCTTCTTCTATACAAGTTGTCCTAGGACTGGACAAACCGAAGGCACTATTCAGTATATCCATCTTAGGCACTGTTATCTAAAATTTATACGACAGCCCTTGCACTTTAGTCTGTCTTCAATTATCTTTGGCATATATGATTCGCAACGCTTATGCCAATACAGAGTGGTTCTTTGGATAATAATCCAACCGGTCTCTCCATATTAACAACGTTAAAATGGTCAAAAACTTCGATAGTCGGTGAGTTAACTATCAAAAAAAATACGTGTGCAAACAACGATAGTATTTCCAGATGGAAATTCTATCAATCAATCATCAATCATATATATATATATATATCCTTATTTTCTATGTTTAGAAAATATACGTTAACACTGGAAAACATTTCCATAACTTATTTACGTATCACTATTCTTCTACAACTATCAGTCTCTGATTGTAAACTAGTAGAAGAACAATTCCCCAAGTATCAATCCCGAAGTCCGAAACCTACATCAGATAGACACTTAGAAAACCATTCAACTTAACAAGTCTCCAGTCAGTTTCTGATTTCTTTATTTGATTACCTTTCTGATTCTGATTTGGAAAACATTTCTAAAACTTCTTAATTGGGATTTAAGCAGATGTTTAAAACTATACTGCGATGACGACTCAAACCACTATACTAAATTACTAAATCCACTTAACCACTTCATACTCGAACCGTAACCATTTCTTAATTAAAAACACAGTCAATCAAGTTGGGGTATAGCTACCTCTCAGACCTTAACTGAACTACCTTTCAAATCTCGAAATAGATAAGATTCAACTTTTTAACTCTTGAACACTTCCTTACGAACCCTCGGATTCTATTTACGAACCCTCTTCTTTCACAAGTTTACGTGATTATAACAATGGTGTTATAATCTCCTACATCCGAAATATGTTATCTTTAATATGACTTTTATTTCCTAACTCGAATAATATAACGACAACTAATTTATTTACTCCTATTCGGTTAACTCTAATCTATAACTCTTATTTGAATAACTCCAACCTAATAACTCTTACTGGATTAACTCTTATTCAAATAACTTATATTCGATTTGCTTACTTTCGAATACTTATATTCGATAATCTCTTTCTTCGAATAAATCTTATTCGATTTAACTCCTGTCGAATAACTAGATTCAATCAACTCACTTCGAATATTTCTGATTCGATTTTCTCACTTCGAATATCTCTGATTCGATTATCTCACTTCGAATATCTCTGATTTGATTACCTCACTTCGAATATTTCTGATTCGGTTATCTCACTTCGAATATTTCTGATTCGATTATCTCACTTCGAATATTTCTGATTCGATTATCTCACTTCGAATATTTCTGATTCGATTATCTCAGTTCGAATATTTCTGATTCGATTCACTTCTTCGAATAAACTAAATTCGATTAACCCCATTTGAATAACTCTAGTTCGATTTAACTCTATTCAATAACTCTAGTTCGATTTAACTCTATCGATTAACTCTTTTGATTTAACTCTAATCTATTTACTCTTTTGATTTAACTTTAGTCGATTAACTCTTTCCACTTAACTCCTTACTTAACTCCTTTCGAATAAACTATATTCGATAACTCCTTTAACTCTATTCAAATAAACTATATTCGATTAACTCCTTTAATTATGTTCGAAAAAACTGTATTCGATTAACTCACTTCGAATAACCAATATTCGATAACTCCTTTTCGAATAAATTATATTCGATACTTTTCTCGAATGAACAATATTCGATTACTCTGCTCGAATCAATTATATTCGATTACCCTTCTCTCGAATACACTATATTCGATAACTCCTTTTACTTCGAATAAGTGGTATTCGATAACTCTACTTCGATTTACTCCATTTGAATAACTCTAACTGGTTAACCCTAACTGGTTAATTCTAACTCTAACTGGTTAATTTTAACTGATTAACTCTAACTGGTTAACTCTAACTGGTTAACTCTAACTGATTAACTCTGACTGATTAACTCTAATTGATTAACTCTTTGTCCTTATTCAGTTTCAAACATCATTGTTGAAATCGATTCTTACTTCTTTATATAAGTCCTAACTTATATATTCTATCTATCCAAATGATAAATATTTAACTTAACTTATAAATATCATTTCTAAATCAATCTGTTCCTTTTATCTGTTTACTTCTTTATACATAAGTTCAGACTTATATATATCTATTTATCCAAAGATAAATATTTCCTTTATAATATATTTGTTTTTTTAAATGCCTTTACCCATATTTCCTTTTTAAATATTTGAAAATGGTTTACAAATATTACCCTTTTAAATTCTATTTGCAAACGGTTTGCGAATATTTCCTTTTCAACTCTATTTGCAAATGTGTTGCAAATATTTCCTATATAATATCTTATTTGTTTTTTGAATAAATATTCCTTATATCTTATTCTATTTATTTAACAATTAAATATCTCGTTTCTATTTAACAAACAAATATCTCATTTAATATCTCCTATTTATTTAACAAACAAATAACTCATTTATAAAATGTTATGATTATATAAATATTTCCTTTTTAAATTACTCCACTTAAACATATTTCCCTATTTATAAATATCCCACTTTATAAACATTTCCCTATTTATAAATATTCCACTTTATAAATATTCTCTTTTATAAAATCCTTTGATTTTATAACATCTTTTATTTCGATATACTTTGAAAATCTCCTTTTTACATTCCGATACTTTATGGTACTTAACACATCTAATCACGATGACTTATATCGTCCAAACACATATAATCGACAACATGTTGTATATCACATCATATATTTCAGTATATGAAAAACAATAAAATAACTGTTGAGGAATCCAGTCGGATTCCCCCAACCTGTTTCCCTACATCCACAGATGTTACACAATATGATTATCATCACTTTAGTTCAATATGAAATATTCTAATAGGCAGCATCAATATTTATTTAACGGTTTATATATATATATATATATATATATATATATATATATAATTTCCACTAACTGTCTAGCAGTTCAATCAATCAGTCAACACACAGTCAATCAGCCAATTTTTAACAGTTCTAAAAATACAACATGAAAATATAAACTATTCAGAGTTGGTGAGTTTTACTCACATTGGACGATCATCGTTAATAACGATAACCATCGCTTGATTCAGACAGACAATTTATTTCGCTACAAATTGTGACGAGCTTCGATTCACTCCCCGTCAGTTCCATGGTGTAGCCACCATCCATATGGTCTCAACGGATTCGACCGTTCGTGATTTTGATATCGTATGGGTAAGAAATTCATTTTACAAGTTAATACATTGTTTTAAATTTAAAATAAAACTAAATTATTTACTATGGGCCTTAACCTTTACATCTCTCCGGCCCACTACTCTTTGTTTTAGCAGACCCGACCCACTACACCACTCCTTCCTGCTCTACACAAAAATCACGCTGCTCCTTCATTATAAATACACGCTCCATTCCATAGTAACAAACCAAATACCCTTCATTTTTTTAATTCATTTTCCCTTTTGGGCTTTTCCAGTTTGAAAGTCGGCCCACTCCATTATGTTGAAAACCCGGACCATTAAATCATCTTCTCCAGACGCTACAACTCGCGAACTGCTTCCTCAAGGCCATTATCGAGCTTCTCAGCGCCTCTCCCTCCTTAGATAATTCATGAAATTCCAAAACCAACGCCGCCATTAAGCTCCCCTTCGAACTCTCCTTCCACCCATCACCTAAATGTTGAACTCGACAGCACTATTCGTCGCTCCCCTCTTCAGTGACCTCGTTGGTTTTGGCAACCGCGTTCACCTAAAAACACACAGTTGATGCTAAATCCCCTACCCAACTCGAATCAATAATCGAATTCACCTAGAATAGCTTAGAATCCCTGAAGTGCCTAACCCTAGTTCGTTTAAACCCAACGCTGTGAAATTTCCAGCGTGCGAAACCAAAGTCGAACCCAAAACGTAGCACATCAGAAGGTGGAGAACACGTCCAGGATCTCGGATTTACATTTCATTGGATTTTAGGTTTTTTCAAGGATTAAATCTTGATTTTTGAAGATGTCGAACTTGTTTTAGGAAAGAAAAGAACGGCGAAATTTTGTGTTGACTATAGGAAGAGTGGAATTAGGTTTAGGAAGAAATTTTAGGGTATTTTAGTGTTACAAAATATCTAGATATTTTCTAGGATATTTTACTTTTGATATTTTTGTTTTTATTTGTATTTTAAAAATTCCTGTGGTCATATACGATACCCAAAAATCACGAAACTGGACATGTAGCTAGAGTTCGACATTACGGTCCCAACGAAACTGGTTCCGTCAAATTTCGACTCCATTTGCTCACACAGCGTATTTTTAACCGTCGAAATACTAACTGTTTTTCACTCTAAAAATCCGTACGGCCACACACTGACTCTAAAAATCACGAAACTTGACATCTAACAACTATTTGACATTGCAAATTCAACAAAATTAGTTTCGTCGAATTCCGACTTCGTTTGCCAAAGGTGGCAATTTATAAGCTCTGAATGACCCATTTAAATATATAAATATATTTAAATATAATTAAATTAAATATAAATAAATTTATATTATCGTATATATTCACTGAGGAATATCATACAGCTCCAGGATAATTATATACTCGCTATTCCGAGTCCAGATTGAATCGATATTCAATTTACATTGAAAATCCTTTTATAACGTATATAAAGCGTTACGAATTATAAAGGAATTTCACAGCGACTTTTCTGAAATTTGATTTGGATGTAAATCAAAATCTGCACGATGAAATCCAGATTTTTCTCTTCCATTAGAAAAATATACTCCACCAGCTCCACATGTTTCTTGTTTCACAGAAATCCGGCTTAAAACGAATCCTGTATATTCAGTTGAAGTTCAAATCGCCAAATCGCAAACTGCCGCGCCATTTCAAGCTCAATTTTAATTATAATATAATTATACGTTCAACTGTCGTTATTTAAATATATTCGTTATTCTAATTCAATTCTAAGCTGAATTAAATAATTTGAATTGCCAAGTTCACCTTATATTGTCAATTCACTATTTCTGATTATTTTAAGACATTAAATATATTATTTAATTATTTAATTAAATTAAATATTCCATCTAATTTAATTTAACGACCATTAAATCCTCTTAATCACCTTTTTAAATAATTAAATAAATTAATTATTATCGCTGAAAAACGCGGGTCATTACATTCTTCCCCACTTAAAATAATTTCGTCCTCGAAATTGCTAAAGCTAGAAGACGAACCTATCTACTGGGTAAATATTTATTGGTTTACCCCTTAACTTTAGTTTCAACTGAACCAATTAATATCGACTAAAATATTAATTTATTCCGATTAACTAAAAATTTTAAAAATTCTGAAAATTTTCTAACGCCTTAATTTTTCGGAAAATTTCGCCATAACCTCCTTTGTACAGCCCTATCGGTAAAACCACAACTCGCCTCTCTAGGCCTTCTCCAACCCAAAAGAAAATCAAATAGCCAAGCGGCTTGCCAATTCGGCTCATCAAAATCTCATACCATATGAAATATAAACTTGTACCTTTTTGTCGGGCATATCATTATATCCTTTTCATCTGCTATTAACTCAGCATATACCCATGTCATCCCAATCAAATTTCAATCATTTTTATCTCCAACACAACCATTCTCTTATATCCAAGCCAAATATCATTTCAAACTCGGGTTTCATTCTCGATTCCAAACTCTTAACTTGATTATCAAATTACACTTCAAATTCGAATCTCACAATCCAATTTATCTTGATATCATTCTAATTCAATCTCAGTTACCACTTAACTGGCTTTACTTTAATTCAATTTGGCTTTCCCAAATTTCAATTCACTTTGGTTTTAAATCAAACAATACTTCCCTGGGAATTTTTAAATCACTTAGATTTTCAAAAACTAAATATTCCTTTTCTGATTTCACAACTTGTTTTTCTCATAACATATCAAAAACACAACCTCTTTGGTAGTAATCTGTCACTTACAACTCGAAATTGAACATCGATGATGTCATGATCATCATCGGAATCTATTTCCAGCTTTCGAAGTGAGTTCAATACTATATCACTTTTCAAAACCATTTCTGAATATTTCCATTTTGACATCAGTTCAAAATATCCTTTCAATGTTTGTAAACAATTTAAAATCTTCTAAGATTTTAAAATTTCCTTATACTTAATCCAGATTCATTTACAACCACTTTTCCCATTTCTGGGATTTTAATTCCAATTCTGATTTAAATTCAGATTTAATTCATTTCGATTTCATATATCTCACTTATATGAATTCTGATTAGTTATATATAACCATTTCACATTTTATAATCTTATCTGATTATAATCACAATCAATATACCCAATATATGATAATATATCACATATCCATACTGTGTCGGTCCATCGTATTCAAGTGTTTATAAACCCCTACCGATACAGTGGATCAAACTGATCGACCAGAATTCATAAACTACTCAACCAATGAATCTCCACAATATAAAACAACTTTATATCAAATTACAAATACGCACTCATATATATACACTCAAACTCAATCTAGGGTATTACTAACTCCATCTCTACTGAGTTACGCCACAGAGCCAAGGTAATTCACTTAACCTTAAGCTCTGATACCAACTGTAGTGACCCGAAATTCCGGTAAAATTTGAGCTGACTAAATAACACAAGTCCAACCCTAAATTGCACTGGAAACCAGGAAACTAATAGAAAGAAGACAGAGGGTGAGGATAGATAAGATAGAAAACTTAGAATAGAAGAAGAAGAAGAACACAACATCAGAGTAACACGAACCTCACAGCGGAACGAATAACATATAATATTTATAACATAACTTTGAAATACAAATCTGTACTTGAATATACATCATTATCAAAGTACAACACTTACAACACAGCGGAAATAAACAATAGCTATATGATCCTGAAGCCTCCTGCTCCAGCTCTTCAAGTATCTGTAAATCCCGACTACTTGACTGCCCGTACAAAATTAGGCACCCAAGAGTTTAGGGAAAACAAAACAAAATAAACTCTGGGTCAGTCATGGGACTGGTATGAGTAAAAACAGTTTAAAACAGTTTGAGCTAGTAAACGATATCTCATAAGACCACGCCGTATAATGAAACAGGTTTTTCCCTTATGAGAATCCAAAATATCTTTATATCAAAAACCTTTTGATATTATAATAATGTCTATCAACCACATTATAATAATCATCTAGCGGAAACGCTTTCATCTCACGTTCTACATATATAGTATACAATCAAAACCGCAAACACGTATTGGGTAATGGATTTCCAACTATGACAAGGTATGGAATCACCTTTCGCTAGTGTACCACTAGAGACGAATACACTGGGTTCAACAAGAACATCTTGCAACCCGGCCACACATGACCGACCACTCATTTCGCTTGAGTGTATCGAATGTATATCACCAACTATATCAGCAACCGTTTCCCGAATGGGACATCATCAACAATAGACTTTTAGAAGTAAATGAAACTCTAGATCAGGTGATTATACACCCTAATAGGTGCGACCTACATAGCCATGCTGCCTACCCGATTTCTATCATTTACCGGATGTGAGGCTAGAAGCTACGCTTATCCTTTACATATCATATCTTCATTCACTTAGAATGCCACATCGTCATACCCGCCAAATCACAAATTGACTTATCCAAAAATATCACGGGTATAAAGCTAAGATAAATGAATTCCTCCGCCACCAACGTAAATACGTTTGAAACGATCAACTTACGTGATCTACCAGATATACTTTGTCAGACCTTCTTCCATTCAAGTTGTCCTGGGACTGGACAAACCAAAGGCACTATTCAGTATATCCATCTTAGGCACTGTTATCTAAGATTTATACAACACCCCTTGCACTTTAGTCCGTCTTCAATTATCTTTGGTATATATGATTCGCAACGCTTATGCCAATACAGAGTGGTTCATTGGATAATAATCCAACTGTTCTCTCCATATTAACAACGTTAAAATGGTCAAAAACTTCGATAGTCGGTGAGTTAACTATCAAAAAAAATACAAGTGCAAACAACGATATTATTTCCAGATGGAAATTCTATCAATCAATCATCAATCATAAATATATATATATATATATATATCCTTATTTTCTATGTTTAGAAAATATACGTTAACACTGGAAAACATTTCCATAACTTATTTACGTATCACTATTCTTCTACAACTATCAGTCTCTGATTGTAAACTAGTAGAAGAACAATTCCCCAAGTATCAATCCCGAAGGCCGAAACCAACATCAGATAGACAATTAGAAAACCATTAAACTTAACAAGTCTCCAGTTAGTTTCTGATTTCTTTATTTGATTACCTTTCTGATTCTGATTTGGAAAACATTTCTAAAACTTCTTAATTGGGATTTAAACAGATGTTTAAAACTATATTGCGATGATGACTCAAACCACTATACTAAACTACTAAATCCACTTAACCACTTCACACTCGAACCGTAACCATTTCTTAATTAAAAACGCAGTCAATCAAGTTGGGGTATAGCTGCCTCTCAGACCTTAACTGAACCACCTTTCAAATCTCGAAATAGATAAGATTCAACTTTTTAACTCTTTATCACTTCCTTACGAACCCTCAGATTCTATTTACGAACCCCCCTTCTTTCACAAGTTTACGTGATTAGAACAATGGTGTTATAATCTCCTGCATCCGAAATATATTATCTTTAATATGAATTTTATTTCCTAACTCGAATAATATAACGACAACTAATTTATTTACTCCTATTCGGTTAACTCTAATTTATAACTCTTATTTGAATAACTCCAACCTAATAACTCTTATTGGATTAAATCTTATTCGAATAACTTATTCGAATAACTTATATTCGATTTTCTTACTTTCGAATACTTATATTCGATAATCTCTTTCTTCGAATAAATCTTATTCGATTTAACTCCTGTCGAATAACTAGATTCGATCAACTCACTTCAAATATTTCTGATTCGATTTTCTCACTTCGAATATCTCTGATTCGATTACCTCACTTCGAATATTTCTGATTTGGTTACCTCACTTCGAATATTTCTGATTCGATTATCTCACTTCGAATATTTCTGATTCGATTATCTCACTTTGAATATTTCTGAATCGATTCACTTCTTCGAATAAACTAAATTCGATTAACTCCATTTGAATAATTCTAGTTCGATTTAACTCTATTCAATAACTCTAGTTCGATTTAACTCTATCGATTAACTCTTTTGATTTAACTCTAATCGATTTACTCTTTTGATTTAACTCTAGTCGATTAACTCTTTCCACTTAACTCCTTACTTAACTCCTTTCGAATAAACTATATTCGATAACTCCTTTAACTCTATTCGAATAAACTATATTCGATTAACTCCTTTAATTTTGTTCGAATAAACTATATTCGATTAACTCACTTCGAATAACCAATATTCGATAACTCCTTTTCGAGTAAATTATATTCGATACTTTTCTCGAATGAACTATATTCGATTACTCTGCTCGAATCAATTATATTCGATTACCCTTCTCTCGAATACACTATATTCGATAACTCCTTTTACTTCGAATAAGTGGTATTCGATAACTCTACTTCGATTTACTCCATTTGAATAACTCTAACTGGTTAACCCTAACTGGTTAATTCTAACTCTAACTGGTTAATTTTAACTGATTAACTCTACTGGTTAACTCTAACTGGTTAACTCTAACTGGTTAACTCTAACTGATTAACTTTGACTGTTTAACTCTAACTGATTAACTCTTTGTCCTTATTCAGTTTCAAACATCGATGTTGAAATCGATTCTTACTTCTTTATATAAGTCCTAACTTATATATTCTATCTATCCAAATGATAAATATTTAACTTAATTTATAAATATCATTTATAAATCAATATGTTCCTTTTATCTGTTTACTTCTTCATATATAAGTTCAGACTTATATATATATATATATATATATATATATCTATTTATCCAAAGATAAATATTTCCTTTATAATCTATTTGTTTTTTTAAATGCCTTTACCCATATTTCCTTTTTAAATATTTGTAAATGGTTTACAAATATTACCCTTTTAAATTCTATTTGCAAATGGTTTGCGAATATTTCCTTTTCAACTCTATTTGCAAATGTGTTGCAAATATTTCCTATATAATATCTTATTTGTTTTCTAAATAAATATTCCTTATATATTATTCTATTTATTTAACAATTAAATACCTCCTTTCTATTTAACAAACAAATATCTCATTTAATATCTCCTATTTATTTAACAAACAAATAACTCATTTATAAAATGTTATGATTTTATAAATATTTCCTTTTTAAATTACTCCACTTAAACATATTTCCCTATTTATAAATATCCCAATTTAAAAACATTTCCCTATTTATAAATATTCAACTTTATAAATATTCTCTTTTATAAAATCCTTTGATTTTATAACATCTTTTATTTCGATATACTTTGAAAATCTCCTTTTTACATTCCGATACTTTATGGTACTTAACACATCTAATCACGATGACTAATATCGTCCAAACACATATAATCGACAACAGGTTGTATATCACATCATATATTTCAGTATATGAAAAACAATAAAATAACTGTTGAGGAATCCAGTCGGATTCCCCCAACCTGTTTCCCTGCATCCATAGATGTTACACAATATGATTATCATCACTTCAATTCAATATGAAATATTTTGATAGGCAGCATCAATATTTATTTAACGGTTTATATATATATATATATATATATATATATATATATATATATATATATATATAATTTCCACTAACTGTCTAGCAGTTCAATCAATCAGTCAACACACAGTCAATCAGCCAATTTTTAGCAGTTCTAAAAATACAACATGAAAATATAAACTGTTCAGAGTTGGTGAGTTTTACTCACATTGGACGATCATCATTAATAACGATAACCATCGCTTGATTTAGACGGACAATTTATTTCTCTATAAATTGTGACGAGCTTCGATTCACTCCCCGTCAGTTCCATGGTGTAGCCACCGTCCATACGGTCTCAACGGATCTGACCGTTCATGATTTTGATATCGTATGGATAAGAAATTCATTTTACAAGTTAATACATTGTTTTAAATTTAAAATAAAACTAAATTATTTACTATGGGCCTTAACCTTTACATCTCTCCGGCCCACTTCTCTTTGTTTTAGCAGACCCGACCCACTACACCACTCCTTCTTCCTGCTCTACACAAAAATCACGCTGCTCCTTCATTGCAAATACACGCTCCATTCCATAGTAACAAACCAAATACCCTTCATTTTTTTTTATTCATTTTCCCTTTTGGGCTTTTCCAGTTTGAAGTCGGCCCACTCCATTACGTTGAAACCCCAGACCATTCAATCATCTTCTCCAGACGCTACAACTCGTGAACTGCTTCCTCTAGGCCATTATCAAGCTTCTCAGCGCCTCTCCCTCCTTAGATAATTCATGAAATTCCAAAACCAACGCCGTCATTAAGCTCCCCTCCGAACTCTCCTTCCACCCATCACCTAAATGTTGAACTCGACAGCACTATTCGTCGCTCCCCTCTTCAGTGACCTCGTCGGTTTTGGCAACCGCGTTCACCCAAAAACACACAGTTGATGCTAAATCCTCTACCCAACTCGAATCAATAATCGAATTCACCTAGAATAGCTTAGAATCCCTGAAGTGCCTAACCCTAGTTCGTTTAAACCCAACGATGTGAAATTTCCAGCGTGCGAAACCAAATTCGAACCCAAAACGAAGCACATCAGAAGGTGGAGAACACGTCCAGGATCTCGGATTTACATTTCATTGGATTTTAGGATTTTTCTAGGATTAAATCTTGATTTTTGAAGATGTCGAACTTGTTTTAGGAAAGAAAAGAACGGCGAAATTTTGTGTTGACTGTAGGAAGAGTGGAATTAGGTTTAGGAAGAAATTTTAGGGTATTTATAGTGTTACAAAATATCTAGATATTTTCTAGGATATTTTACTTTGGATATTTTTGTTTTTATTTGTCTTTTAAAAATTCCTGTGCTCATATACGATACCCAAAAAACATGAAACTGGACATGTAGCTAGAGTTCGACATTACGGTCCCAACGAAACTTGTTTTGTCGAATTCCGACTCAATTTGCTCACACAGCGTATTTTTAACCGTCGAATTACTAACTGTTTTCACTCTAAAAATCCGTACGGTCACACACTGACTCTAAAAATCATGAAACTTGACATCTAACAACTATTTGGCATTGCAGATTCAACAAAATTAGTTTCGTCGAATTCCGACTTCATTTGCCGAAGGTGGCTATTTTTAAAGCTCTGAATGACCCATTTAAACATATAAATATATTTAAATATAATTCAATTAAATATAAATAAATTTATATTATCATATATATTCACCAAGGAATATCATACAGCTCCAAGATAATTATATACTCGCTATTCCGAGTCCAGATTGAATCGATATTCAATTTACATTGAAAATCCTTTTATAACGTATATAAAGCGTTACGAATTATAAAGGAATTTCACAGCGACTTTTCTGAAATTTGATTTGGACGTAAATCAAAATCTACACGATGAAATCCAGATTTTTGTCTTCCATTAGAAAAATATACTCAACCAGCTCCACACGTTTCTTGTTTCACAGAAATCCGGCTTAAAACGAATCCTGTATATTCAGTTGAAGTTCAAATCGCCAAATCGCGAACTGCCGCGCCATTTCAAGCTCGATTTTAATTATAATACAATTATACGTTCAATTATCGTTATTTAAATATATTCGTTATTCTAATTCAATTCTAAGCTGAATTAAATAATTTGAATTGCCCAGTTCACCTTATATTGTCAATTCACTATTTCTGATTATTTTAAGACATTAAATATATTATTTAATTATTTAATTAAATTAAATATTCCATCTAATTTAATTTAATGACCATTAAATCCTCTTAATCACCTTTTTAAATAATTAAATAAATTAATTATTATCGCTGAAAAATGCGGGTCATTACATCAATTTATTCTTTTCCAATTTTTGTCATCAACATAATGTGATCAATTTTCATATTTATGGCATCTTTTTTTTCCACTTTTAGCCTCTTTTTGCAAAATATTGCAAATATAGCCCCTTTTTTGCCACGTAAGCCTTGACCGGGCCAAGGCATGAATACTGGTGCAATCACAAGTTGCTCCAATAATTTTTAAAAAGAAATTTCCTTTGGGGCACAATCCAGGATTGTGCCCCGGGAGATTGACAGAGAGCCAGCAGCACTCTGTAAATTCCCCTATGTCTAGGGCGCAATCCAGGATTGTGCCCCGAGAGATCTACAGAGGCACCAGCTCTCTGTAAATTCCCCTATGCCTGGGGCAAAATCCAAGATTGCGCCCCGAGAGATCTACAGAGGCACCAACTCTCTTAAATTCCCCCTTAACTACTACATCCCAATCACTTTCCCTTCCTTCCTCAAAACTTTACCAAATTCCTTCACAAATACTTACCTTATAACCATTTTTTACACAACACCAAAACAGTGTATTTGTAACAAACATAGTTGTTACAAAGTAAATTTATAACAAATATAGTTGTGAGCGGTACAGGCGTGGGGAACGTCATTACAAATATTCGTAACGGCCTATACCCGTTATTAACATTAACTTACCAACGGGCTGTTTCGTTGGGAAGATGAAAGTTTATAACGAAATAGTTCGTTACTAATATCACCGTGTTGTAACAACTATGTGCGTTATAAATATCTTCATTTGAAACGAATATGTTCGTTATAAATATATTCATTTGCAACGAATATGTTCGTTATAAATTTCTTCATTAGCAACGAATATGCTCGTTACAATTGCAAAACAATATATTACTAAATTTCTGCTAGTATTCACTACATATTTGTCTACTATATACATGTATATCAAAAATTACAGAATTCCAATAACAATAAATGATTACACATCTAAGCATGTACCTTAAATTGCACAAGTATTTGATAACAAATTGAAGGAAGATTCGAAATTTCGCAAGTTCATCATACATAACCAAAGAGTATGAAATAAAAATATTACAACTTCTAACATAACTTCAAATGCAGGGGTAGTTACTACTAAACAAGAATATAGTCTTACTTCTGAATTAACGACAATGTATTCAAGGTACCGACAATGTATTCAACAACTACTCAGTCCTTTTCTTCGTCACTTCTTACTTCCTCGGCATATTCAGCTACGGGATTGTAGTCCCATCCGGGTTATTTGTACCTGTTATCTTAACATGTGCAGCTTATGGTCGCTTTGTAGCAATGCTACTGGCTTCGGTATCGACTTTAGATCATAGTTTATTTGCAGTTTTAGGAATGATGGTTTCAGTGTGCGTCATCATACTAGAGCTAACAAATAATCTGCTTTTGCTTCCTCCCGTTATGCTAGTCCTTTTCATATCAAAGAGTGTTGCTGATACAATGAACGTTATCATATATGATCTGTTTTTGAAAATTAATGTGCTGCCTATTTAGAGTCGCATGCAGAACCCTACATGAGGCAACTTACGGTCGCTGACGTAGTGTCTGTCCTCTGAATTCTACTTCACTTGCAAGCGATGATGACTCTGTACAGTTTAGTTTGGATGCTTTTGCGAAGAGAGGTTCGGATAAAGTGGATTTCATTGAAGATGTTGAACTGAGCAGTGAAGAACTGGAAATGTACGTTGATTTGCATCCTTATACGAACATTTCGCATTACACTGCTGGCAGACACCGCATTCTATTGTTTCCGAACCTGAAGCTGGAACTTGTACCTTTGTATATTCACACCCAAAGTATTAATAAAATAAAATAAAATGCTGATCTGATCACAAATAAACACAATTTGGTGGAAGTACTTGAGCCTTTTACTAATATTGAATTATTTAGCATGTGTCAGCTCTTTTCTAACCTGTAAGTGAACTGTGCATGTAGGACATGCAACCTCCCTCATTTGCTTTCCTGAGCTAACAGATGACTTTGAACCTATACAATCATGCGAAAATTTGAGCCCAATTAGAACACTAGACAGGAGTGGTATCTATTGCGGACTTGAAAATTAAAACATATAAAGCTCCAGAAGTGGTACCTATTGCGGGCTTGTGGTTTCTCTCCAGTTCCTCATGTTAAGACAACCGAGACAGAATTATAAGACAGTATTAACCAAGTACCTATTGACGACTGTAATATCAAAAGAATTGGGACTGTTGATGTATTAACATAATACAAAAATTGTGAACAATTTCTGTCATAGTTGGTATCATGTAAATTTTATCGTGTATGCATGCCTTTAATTGAGGTTTGGCATAGAACTTTACAAGTCACATAAGAATTCAAAGCACACAAAGAAAAATGATAGGAATATGAATATCTCAAAAGTAAATAACCAGACACAAACTGTAACTGTTAATGGCAAAGTGATAGGTGGTGCAGTTTGATTAAAACATGGCTTCCTAAACAAGCTGTTGTGCATGTGGATACTAATTTATTAAATGCGGATGACATGCAATTGGATGCAAATAATAACTTGGATGCAAATAATAACTTTGCAAAAGACACAAACTTACTCTACCAAAATGCAGTTCAAAGCAATCACAATGAAGACAGTGAACATGTTATTCAAATAAATTCACAATCTCGGTCAAGGATAACTCACAAAGTGACTGATCCTTCTATTAAATGGCCTCCTAATAGCGCATCTTAATTAACGAGAGCGGTTCAAAACTACAATGTAATAATATAAGTACAAATTCAAGTCCAGATGCAATGAACATATCGCAAGACAGTAACAGGTAGCATCCTTAGACTGAAAGCCAGCATGCAAAGGGTAATAATTTGCTTCTTGCCAGCAGCAGCGTTGACAATATGAAATCTAGAAAGCAAGTACATAAATGGTCTGCATTTATTCATAAAACAAGTTCAGATCCTTTCAAAATGGATATCGCTGATAATTAATAGATAAATACATGATTTATCACTCATTCTCTCAGCATAATTAGCTGCACGGTAATTTGTGAACAAATAGATGAACTAACGGAAGAATACCTGAATCAACGCTTAGTTGTTTAGATAGGAATTCACAGTTGTTGCTAGGAAGAAAATAAAATTAATTTTCTCTTCCAAAATTACAAACCCTAAAGCTAGAGAATTACTAGAACTTATCATTATTTATAAAGTTGCCATTTTATGATTTGACCCTTTAACAAACTTAAATATCCTGATATTTACACCTAATACTGTATACTAATATAAGAAGAATTCACCAAGACATTGTGTCATTCATTTTTTTAATTCTAACCTATTCAACTCATATGTAATTGAAAGTTCACATCTTTTTATACACCTCACATTTTTAATTCTGCATTAATGAATTTTTAACAAATTTTAGCATTAATAAACAACAGTTTCCACTTCTTATTACAATTTGACATGTGCATATATATAATTAAGAACGATTAAAATTTACAATTAAAATGGTGCACAATCACCATAGTACAATTATCTTCTTCACAGTTCCAAATCCAACACAACTCCTAACTGAAAATGTAAACCAGTGAGCTTAATTATACACTATCGATAGAACGAAATGTATAAGGAGAAATGAGCCAAAAGTAAATGAGCTTTCAAGATAGTCCCCGGTGCACTAAAAAAGAAAAATGAGAAAGTGCATTAGCTTTTGAATTGGTTTAATACCTGTGCAATCTCCCATGCTACCCTCGACTCCGTCTTTATACTGGGAAAACTTCAAATTTTTATCTTGCCATTGTTCTGTGAGTAGCATCACCACTAAATCAAACCAGAAATAACAGTCAGTCACAATTTCCAAATACTAAAGTCAGTCAAGGAATGAAACAGTATCAGTGATGCATAAACTGGAGACGTTGACAAAGTTTAATAGGAATATAAATTCACCATGGCATGCAAACGATTTAGCTCTTCTGAGAGTGTTATATCGATTTCACTCGCATAATGTTCCAATCATCTGGTTTTTGGAAGCAAAGGCGTTGCTAGAAATTGATCTGCTTGCAAATAGCCATTATAACTACCTGGATCTACATCTTTTGCCATGGACTATATAAATTTGAGTTATCTCTATTTATAGTCCGCTAAACTGATAAGGGCATGAAGCTCGTCCCCATCTCTAATTTATCAGAAGGCGGCGAAAATGAATCGTTTAGTCCCCATCTTTGATATTTATTCAAAGGAGGCAAAAATGAAACTTGCCTGAAGGATACTTTCCATTACGACTTTAGGTGAAAACAACTTATGCAAAGGAAACAATAAATCTTCTCTTATTAAGGTCGATGGAGTTGGAGAGCTGATAAGGTGCTCTTCAGCATTACTCTCAATGCTTTTTTCCAGATGAACAAACACGAATCACAAACTCAATGCTCCTTTTTCTTATTCATTGCTAAAATTGTGAAAAAATACGTTGTTTTTTTAAAATAATAATGATAATAATAATAATAGGTTGTTGGACTTGCGCATATAACATACATTTTCAAATCTATGTTCCTGAACATGTAGTTGCGATTCGGTTCCAGACATGTATCTTCAAGATAAACATAAAAATAGTTTCGAACATGTAATTTTCAGATATGTAGTTGATTTATGCATATCTATTATATTATATGAAAGCACGATCTTCCTCCAAAAACCTTTCAAATCCAGATTCTTCAAAAAAATCACAGATCGACACGTGTACAACGTATCAATCCCCGCCGTATATTAAAATAACAGCCCATGTCTCTTTACTGACCGCCTACCCTTTAAAATGAACTCTCCGACGATACCTGCTACCAAAATACCTTCCGCCGCCCTATTATTCTTAGAATTAGATCTAGCGCAGACTTCAGCTTAAGCAGAACGCTTCCTTCCTCGATCTTGAACCCTCTTGAATCGCAGCCATTATCGAAATTGAAGAAGCGGAATCCTCAAGAGTCCAGCGGTCAATCTAAGAAGCCCACACGCGATTCAGAAAAGACCACGGCGTTGATTTCAGGTAAGTATTCATGCTAATCAAAGCCCTAATTTTTTGAATTCGGTTAATCCTCTAATTCGAAAACTGTGCGTTAGTTTACAACCGAACTTCGAAATTTTACTCGGTTGTCAACAGCCGTTTCTGACGTTGAACCCCATCAATTTATCGTGTTTGCATTATAATGTTTATATTATAGTAGTAATAACAAAAATCATGTTATTCTGTTTGTCGTGTTTGCATCAGTCCTCATCATTAACTCTTTGTATGCGGTAGCTAAAGACTGGCTTGATATCTTCAATAGATTCAGTCTAATTCGATGCTTTGATAAGTCATACAGCAAGTGAAAGTTTCAGTTCGTCCATTCAGGTATTATTTCCATTTAATTTGGCTTTCTATAATTTGACATTTTGTATATTTTGCAAAGCACTTTATTTGTTTTGCAGGAAATTAATACTTATTACTGAACATGTTTTCCAACAGTAAAACTGCATCAAGTGTGTGCTGGTAGCATGAAATAAGGTATTAAACCTACTCACTAGGCATAATTCTGGTATAAGCTATGTGAACTTAAAGTATGAAATAAACGTCTTATATCATAAATTACATATATCCGCTTCCGTCGTTTGTTTTAGTGCAACTTCTTCTGCTGTTTGTTTCTGTAAGATTCCTGCCAGTTAAATTTACTGTGAATTATGCAATATACAATGACAGTAGCCTTTTATATAACAAAACAATTTATTCATAGAGAGTATGTCATGGTTTGTATTGCATGTCTCTCCTGCACATTTTTGGCCTAAACTTTAAGCATATATGTTGCATGAACATTTATATGCCTATTAGATATATCAGTCATTATTTTGCATGCATATCAATTTTGCACATTTACGGATGACCATATAAATATATAGTGTTAGTTTTATTCACCGATTAGGTTTAAATTTTGGTTACATGCTTATATTGTTTGCAAGTTTATAATATGCCAATGTAATTAGTTTTGCTTAATGATTAAGTACGTAGTAATATAAATATGTGTACTGTTTTTTCCATCAAAATTTACTTCAGCTGACACCTCATAAATGTGCAAATTTTTTGTTGGTAAGTCAGCATTTAGTGCCTATGTCCGATTAGTGATTAAGGAATGTATTTTTGACTCAGAATTGTTTACTAACGTTTGAGAAGCCTTTTTCAAAGGATCGGATAACTTTTTATTTAGTTGTCTCTTTTATTGTAATATTACTACTTTCAAAAGATTTACATAAGATAATAATGGATAAAGTAGTTTAATATGAAAGAGAATTGGTTTCCAATTTGATTGTTTGTACTAAGTGATAAATAAAATGTCATTTGTTTGGCAATATGTAGTGATGAGGACACAACTTAAAGATAAACATACTGTGTAATATGTTATTTCACCGCTTCTATTGTTATAACTTCTATGCATCACGCTTTTAATTGATTATGTGCGCGATGCTAATTACAATCAGCCACTTCTGATTAAATACCCATGACGCTAATTACAATCAGTCACTTTTGATTATATGCCCCTTTTTTATTGCATATATATTGTACTGGGATTAATTCCCTTAATTATTGTTTTGATTTCATTCAGTTTTATATGTCAAAGAAAAATGGTTATCAAACTTAAGGAGAGAGCTGCAAAGAAGGGAATGCATGAATAGCAAGATCCCATTCTTTAAAAGGTGCTAACTTCAAATTATGTTTCTCTTTTCTCCCTAAAATTGCCTAAAGTATTCTAATTTCAATCGAATACCTTAAGAAAATAACATTGTGCATCCACAAAAGTGACACTATAAGCTTTGTTGTTTATTAAAGAATACCATCAGTTTATAGGGATAAATCAATCTTTTTTAAATTAAGTAATAGGTTCGTTAGTTTCAAATATTTAAGTTTGATAATAGCATGAATCATTCGATATACAAAGGCGTGGTTTTAGGGGTCTTAACTCAATGGAGCATGAAGCCTTCCAATATATAAAAGCATTGTTCTCTGTTTTTGTTTCTTTGTACTGATCAGGTAAAGAGATGTCATTTTAACGATTATTCATTTCCATGTGTACACCAGTAAGAAATGAAGTATATATGTATTATATAGGATACTACATATTAGTTGCAACTGCATTTACATGAAATTTGTAAATGATATAATGGTTTCATTATAAGTTCATTTATCATTGGCTTTTCACCACAAGTTTTTACATCTCATTTCTTTGTTTCTATACTTCATCAAGTTCGAGCATTTTAGTCATTACAACAAAACTGTTCTTACATTATATTTATAGGAAAGAAGAAAATAGTGAGTAGATTAATGGTTGATGGGCAAGTGAATACACAAATTAAATGCAACGAGCTTGGAAACCAGAAATTTATGGTTTTTTGCTGTGATGTAGATATCTCTCCATTTGATGTGACATATACTAAGGGTAAAGATTTCCATTTTTGTCATTTTAAATTTATGAAGTATGTTTATTTTTCTTCTTTGGTTTCTATTCTTCATGTTCCAAATATTTGGAAATGCATTTTCCGTATGATAGGAACTATGATGTAGAAAATAAAATTAGCTAGGATTCTTATTCACAATCATTTTCATTTTAGTCCATCCTTGGTGTGAATTGAAAACATCCTTCGAACTTCTCTTAGACAACCTAGAAAATTGAATGCATGATTGATATAGATTAATTTATGCTTAATATATGAGTATATTATGTAGTTTTTTTGGCTTTTTATTTATCTTAAACCATATAGTTGTATATTTTTAGTCATTACAACAAAATTGTTCTTACATTATATTTGTAGGAAAGAAGAAAATAGTGAGTAGACCAATGGTTAATGGGAAAGTGAATACACACATGCAGCGAGCTTGGAAACCAAAAATTCATGGTTTTTTGTTGTGATGTAGATATCACTCCATTTGATGTGACATACACTGAGGGTAAAGATTTTCATTTTTTTCATTTCAAATTTATGAATTACACATCTTTTTTTCTTTAGTTTCTATTCTTCATGTTCGAAATAGTTGGAAATGCATTTTCCATATGATAGGAACTATGATGTAGAAAATAAAATTAGCTAGGAATCTTATTCATAATCGTTTTCATTTTGGTCCATCCTTAATGTGATATAAAAACATCCTTCTCATTCCTCTTAGACAACCTAGAAAATGAATGCATGATTCATATGGATTAATTTATGCCTAATATATGAGCATATTATGTAGCTTTTTTTTTTTGGCTTTTTATTTATCTTAAACTATACAGTTGTATATTTTTAAAAACGATTAACATCAGTTGTTCCAAAAATACCACCTGTCCTTCATTCTTCAAAAGTTTTTCGACCACATTTTTTGTTGCAAGACTATTGAAGTTGTTATTAGTTAAACATATTCTGTAGCAGTTCACTGTATACTATCCATCAAAATTATGCCGTTAACAGCTATATATGAGTATGATTCTCCCCGTATTGCTTCCAAATCTGATGCCTATGGAAGAAAAAACAATTTGATTAAAATATTGTGCCATATTTTTAGTAACTATTCGAATTCGCACCAGTGGTGTTTGATGTATACCTATGTCTCATCGGCAGTTCACACATTATACATGCAAGAATATACCACTAAAGCTGATTCATATAGCGTTAAATCATTTTACCTGATTTTGAGTTCCAACATCAACTTCAGTAAGCCAAATGAACACTCCGGTTCTTACGACTGTGTCCAAAGTTGACCTTATAAGCAACATTAGGATCAATAAAATGTCCCTCCAACCTTATGGACAACTTCCGTTGTAGGATTGTATCTCTTCAGTTTTTTCAAATATTTATGGGGTATTGACAATGTGTCCTCTGATTTTTTAGAACACTATATTTGTGAACATACGTATGCTTCTATCCGTCTGACTGGCTTCCTTTTAATATTTTGCTGAAAGCATCCTTTCTGAAATATTCTTCAAAAATCCAAATTGAAGGTTTTCATAAGCAACATCCAAACCAAAGACTTGGCATTTATACCTTGACACAAGTGAATTTAATCTGGAGTCGACTGCGACTAAGATGATCAGTGGGCAAGGAGGTGACCCTTTTCATTTGATATTTGGAGTAATCCTACAAAATGTAATGACCTTTGACTTCTGTAACCATTTGAAAATTGTTAACTATCATTATGTTCATTATGTTGATGTTTTTATAGATTTTCTTAAGATTTTCTGTTTTTACTTTTTTTTTTTTTTACTTTCTCAAGTGATTTCAATTTTTTTAATTCTTCCTTTTTCTCTTTTTTTACTTTCTTTGGTTACTTACATCCTTTGGACTTCTTAATATAACTTATTAGCTCTGTGTAATATATGAAAATATTTGTATTTTACATGCTTAGTAAAGGTATTTTTCTAATGATTCACCATGAATAATTTTCTTTATGTTCCTTCTATTTTTGCCAATTACCTCAGACATGGACTTCTGGAAGGTGTTTAACTTCACTAACTGTTCTAAACTTCAACTTCTTACTAAGGTAAAGGCATACACTATATTATTTCACCACATATTTGTGGGCTACTTTCAAAGGCAACCTTTTAATATACATCTACCATCTTCCCATCTATATTGAGTGAAGAATAAGCATGACGTTAAATTTATTCGCTGTTACTCATGGAAAATTTTGTTGCTTGCAGGTTGGTCTTGATGTTGTGGGAAATCATTACAGTGTTGGATGACATACAGCTGACGAGTAGGCTTTAGTGCAGTTTACTGAGTTACATTGTACTAATTTATATTATATTTTAAGCAATTCTGGGTTTAATGAATTAGAAAAAAACCATATGACAGTTTTTATTTGAATATATAATGTTGCGGCTGCTTAACGATTTTGTTACATTCAGTGTTGTTTTGACACCTGTTAATTACAGCTGTTTCTGAAATTGAAAGTTCAATACATATTTCAAACCATGTTATATTTCAGATCTGGAATTAAATATAAACATACAAAATATATGAACTCAGGCTGTTATATGATTTGGTTGTTCTGGTGCATGTACACCTTTGACTTTAGTTTCTCGATCATTTCCGCCGTGTATAAATCTAAATCGATGCTTGCTTTATGCCTATAGGATGGGATGCCCCATGGTTTTTATGTATTTCAGTAGTTGTTGTGCACATGCTGACATGCACAGGTGACTATAATACCCCAACCATTTGACTTTAGTTTTGTTAACGTCACTTGACTTTAGTTTTAATTACTCTGAATCATTGCTATAATATCACTGTGATTCTATACACCAAGTGAACCATCATGGATTCATAAACTTCAACTATTGATAATAAAAAAATCGTGCATTTTATATTAAAGACTGCCTTTGATTTTTCATTTTTAGTTTTGGATTTCTGTCCATACAAAAGTGCATATGACGCATGTATATTCTAGAAAAACGACAGAAATGAAAAATAAAACTGATATAAGATAAATTTAATTTAATTTTTGTGTTTTGAAAAATAAAAGAAGCAAGAGAAACAACCTTCCATCCTCACCTTCGTCTTTCTTTCACCCTTTTTGTTGTCCTTTAATTCTTCTCATATTTTGCAAATAGTTTGAAGATGTAGAACGCAAAATGCATAACGAAACAAAATAAGCTCATAGTTTCTTACACATTGTGATGTGCGCCTTTTTTGGGTAATGAAGTTTTTTTAAATAATTCCCAACAAATTGGATGAATAACATTCTGTTAATTTTATAATTCCAAACTATAACTACCAGCAATGTTGCTGCTTAATATTTACTATGATTACCAACTTATAAATCATTTGTAAAAAAATATGTTGTAAAAAATATATTTCCGACAATCATCAAAAAACTAATTTCACAAACCCGTGTGCGAAGCACGGGTCCACACTAGTATGAACAATAACTGGAATGCAGAGTGATCAGGTTTATATTGAACTCAAAACTAACATGCGAAAGTTATCAGTGGCAGATTTATAAAGGCTACACAAGAGATCCTGAGCATGTAAAGACAATTACTGGAAACACTGAGTAGCTCACGCTTAACCGCACACATCAACTCAATAGACAGGGGAAGCTCAGGATTCACAAAAGGAAACGACAAGCTGTTAATGTTACCAGTGGAAGTACCTTAGCGAACGATCAGAAATCGCATCCATTAATTGTTAACACTACTTTAACGAATGATCAGAAATCGCATCCATTAATCAATGATTAGAAATCGCAGTACCTTTGTTTGCCCTTACCTCCCCCGTGATAATCTACAGGTAAAATCTTTGAAGCAGAAGCTCCGCTTTCGATTCCCGCTTCGATTCCGATCTGAGAAGTTTTCCTTTCGATTCCCGCTTGGATATCACGTACGATGATTTCCCGCTTCTATTTCGTGAATTTTTTTGGAGGAGGCGGCTGTGTTAAAGGTAACGGGAGTATGAGAAGGTTAATTTTAATGCTTTCCACATTTACCCCTCGGTGCTTATTTTCATCAAATTTCGTGACGGTGCAAAACCATTATAACATATGCTACCTCATTTTATAACGGTATTTTGAACGATTGTAACAAATTTAAGCGTTGTTACGTTATAACGGCAATTTGGTGTTAGTACTGAGAAAATACTTTTGTTAGGAATTTCGTGTTTTGGTGTAGTGTTACTTCTACTTTATAAAAATTGTAAATCAAACATTGGAGCTCAAATTCAAATGTATGTTCAAGATTTCTCTTATTCTCATACATTGAATGCTATACGATTGGGTCTCTCCAAGTTTAATTTTATCATTAGGTAGGATGGATCAATGGAAAATTGACGACGAGACTCTATCGGAGAATTTTGAAAGTTTGATGTCAGGAGTGTATGATAGCATTCAAAATGTTGATGCTACACCACACGCTCCATTGTCACCAATTGTTCGTCGACCGGGTAAGGAAATTTGCCCCAATCCAGAAAATGTCCGAAATGGTTTAACTCCGAGATCATCTCCCTTGCACACCACAAATGTATTTCATTGCGGTGGATGGAGGTAAATATGTTAATCGAGGCCGAGCATTAGCAATCGCGAGCCAGTACCAAGAAAAATTTGTTATTGCAGGTCAGACTGCTGCGTGGTCGTGAACAAAAATAGAAGCGTTAATATAGGGGCGTAGGTTGTATAGATGTAGTCGCTATGAAATGAGCCTCCTTTATCCGAACACCTTTCGAGTTACAAATTATTGCGAGTGGGTTGATCCTCCGATGAGCCGAAGAGGACATGAGTATGCATTGGAGATGTAGGACGAGAATGAACGACTTAAAAAAGAGATTTTCCGTTTGAAATTATTGAACTCGGACTTAGAGGCCCAAATGCCCAAAATGCTCTTTCAAATACACCGCATGCAGTACACCATATCAGCGAATTTGGCACACAAGGATGCGGATATAAAATAGGGCTATAAGCCGTATCAAATTTGATAGTGCTCAAATCCGTATCAAACTACATTTTGCGATCCGCACCACGCCAAACACCCTTAATCTGACCGTCCATCAACGAAGTCCCGGATCAGTTCATTTGACACGGCTTTGGATCGTATGAAATTCGTATCAAAATTTTCCCCCCGTACCTCAACACAAGCACAATCGAGTTTTGCCACATCAAAACTTTCGGCCGAATAATCCCTCTTTTTATTTTGCAATGGCGACCACCGAATACCCAAATTAGGGTTTTGGTACTCGACCGACTTCCTTTGTCAATAAGCCATCCACCGCAATCCATGAGTTATCGTCGGCTCGTGCTACCTTCAGCTGACCGACGAAGCCTCAGTCCACCGCTGTCCATCCTTCTCGTCACCTCAGGAGGTGAGTACTAGATCACGGTTAAATCTAAATATGAATTGGGTTTAATTTGAATTCGAATTGGGTTTAGATTGGGTTTAATTTGATTTTCCATGCCTTAGTTCAAAAATATGAATGATAGATTGTTGCATGTGCTTGTCTACTTAGAATTCATGCTGCTATTGCGTTTAAATTTGGTATTATCCCTAGTATTATAGTGCGGAACTGTATTTGCTATCATTTACTTGTGATGTATTTGTCTACCTTGAATTCAGACACTTTTACTTGTGCTTCCCTGCTCATTTGTATGTATTATTGCACCATGTACACTGATCCTTATAATGATCTGAAGTGCATGTGTATGATTTGATTTGAGAACAAAAGCATACTAGTTCTGTTAACTGAGCTGCATGTATCTGGTAATTGATATAGGGAAATTTGTGTGATTGAGTAGAAATGCCGGTGATGGATGCATGAATGAAAATAGAATGGCATTTATAGGTTGAGATTTAGTCAATTTGTTTGGTGTGTGATGTGTGTCACACTACGTGTGAGTACAGGCATAAAACTGCTTTTCCATTTATGACTTGCTGCCTTGAACCAAGTTTCTTTGTGCTCATGTAACCAATCATTTTTGTTAGTCAACCCATGGAAAAAATAGAAGCTGACTATTATAACATGTGTGTGCAGCAGCCTCCCGTCATTTGGATGAAGCTAATAAGCATGGATTTGAGTGTGTTGATCTAAACTTCAGGTAATATCTCGCTTTTTTCCATCCCCTCATCTCAGATACACTACATTAGATAAGGGTGATAGAATAGAAAGGGAAAGGTTACAGCAATGTTATATCTACATTGCAGCCAAGTGACAAGGAGAATTATAATAATGTAGACATATCCTCTATATTGCTTTTTAATTAGTCTATAAAAACTGTCTTTAATCAAGACTCAGTCTCGACTGAACAAGTAAAAGTGTTGTGGACTTGCAATATTCATCTACTAATGAAAATAATAATGCGGACATATCCTATCCTGAACTATGCGGTTTGCACTTTTTTACAGGTCTTTGTAGTGTGCATGCTATATGCTATCCAAGCAAACTTATTACCGGGCCTCTTGTAGTTTTCTTAGAACTGAGTAGTTCTTTGAGAGATTTGAGTGTGTTGATCTTCCTGAAGGGTTCCTTCATGTCTTGGATAGAATGCAATGTTGCTTGGCTAGTTTATGATCTTTTGTCTGTTTTGGAGGATGTTCATCTTGAAGGAAGCATTAATTCAACAGGTGGTTGCACTTTAGCTCACGATGCCGGTTCGAGTATTTATCCCTGCTTATTGTAATGTAACATTATGTATCTTCTTTAATGTAATGAAACTTCGTGTAACTTATTTGTTGTAATGTAATAAATAGCATGTATCAATATATATTGTAATGTAATGAAATATTTCATACAGTTGTTTCGTTTATTGTTACAATTAGTGTATCCTTGTTATATATGCTTTGTGTTACAAATAATATGTGCTGCAGTTTCTGCTTATAATATATATATATATATATACACACACACACACACACACACACACATAAGATATAGTTTATAGCCATATCTACTTACCACTTTAGATACGGCCAATAGCCGTATGTTATAACATTGGGATACGATTTTAAGCCGTATCTAAAAATTTAACACGCCACTTTTTGATACGGCTTTTTACCATGCCTACATGCGTTAGATACGGCTAAAAACAAAGCCTAATTAGCATATATGGTGTAGTGATAGTTCGGCTACTATATTGGCAACACTTCCGGGATTAGCTTTGATCAGTTCGTCGAAATACTGACGTAGGGTGGAGTATGACTCCGCCCAGTCACCATATATCCCTTCGATTGCTTTGTTTAATGCTCTCCACGCCTTGGTATAGCCAATGTTTATAAATAGTTGCTCCTGTATTAACACTTGCATTGTCCCAGGAGTAATACTCAAATCTGCTTTAATAAATGGCATGTTCTTCGAAACCAAAAACGCGGACGTTGCTTGCTTATGATTGGAGTTAACTGTTGGATTTACGCAACTATGTACAGCTGTGTATTTTGTAATAATCCACCAACGTTTCAGTGATTTTTTAGAATCTATGGCACGTATCCACCAACTTAAATGAAGCCGCATGCAAAATTGACTATTCACTAACTTGTTGAAGAAATTTGCTTTTACTCTCAAACATCATACCGACTTTGAAACCATTATGAACATAAGCCGATGAAAAAATTTCATTGTTGAATTGCATATTAGCAACCATAGATGTAGCCAACATTTGTGCATTGCACTTGCACAAATCATCATCCAATGGTACGTCGAACACCGGCTCCTCGTCATCACTATCTTCCGGAGCATTGTCTTCGCCTCTGAAATCAAAATTCAGGGGAGCGTTGTTTACTTGCATTGAATCAACCCATGTCGTGTCATTATCAGGAAGGCTAACAACGGTCATGGTATCAAGTGAAGGATCCGGATTTAACTCACGCAGGTCTAGTTCATCTATTTCCATATCGACGTCAGGAATATTCGGCTCTACGTTGGATTCGGCTTCGATAGCTTGTGTCGGATACCTGAGTACGCAAGCATCATATTTTTGAGTACATTTTAATACGCAACATAATTCTACATCAATAATACAAGTAACTTACCGTTGGCTCACGTGATTAACATCGGAGGGCGTTGGGTGCATGGTTGCACAATGGTAACTTGTAGATGGTCCAACTGTAGTTTGTGCCGCGAAGTAATTCAAAAAAAAAAAATCTGAAACATATAAAAAAATATTTTTACCATACACAAGACAATGGTTATATTATCCACAATAGGAGAATTCTACAGTTCGTATTATCCTTGAGTCATATTTTGGACAGTATCATGCGTCGGACACGGATAGCCAGGTTGCGAATTCACGACTGGATTCCACCCAAAATACATTTGTTGTTGCTCATAAGTAGGTAGGCTTGTAGCTGGGTTCGGATGGTAAGCTGCGGGAGCCGCAACGACTGGAGTTACATGTGGCTGTGCCGACAATCTTCTTTCTTTCATTACAAATAATTCAATAGATTTTGACACGGCGGACAACATAATTTCAACATCGGCATCGTCTCCAATTTTAATTGCCTTAGATCCAGAATCGGTCGGCCAATTGCAAACTAACTCAATGTCTAACTCATCCGATTTAATTTTAGTAGCTTTACAGACAGCCTCCTTCAATTGTACAAAGTTTAATCCTTTCAAAACTTTTGCCGGTTTACTAGATCTACCGTTATATGTTCCACATTTATGTTCATCAACAACCAATTCTCCGTCATAATAGCATATAGTAGCAATATAGTTCGGCGTCGTTGTACGTTGAACGCAAGTTCATAAAAACTTAGATTGGATAGATCTAAAAAAAAAAACCCATACCTTTTGATAATCTAACAAAAGCCAAACTCCTTTACTTCTCACTTTGATCCGCAATAAAAGATTCTTGTTTTGTTGAATAACAATGAAGAATCTGAAGTTTTTAAATTTAGCTTTTTGTTCTTTTATTGAGGAGTGAAGAATGAGAAATGGAGAATGAGAAAATAAAGGAAAAGCAAGTTTAAATTCTCTTTGTAAATCTCTCGGGGCGCAATCCTGAATTGCACCCAGAGAGAAATTTAGCATTTATTCTCTCGGGGCGCAATCCTGAATTGCGCCCCAAGCATAGGGGAATTTACAGAGAGCTGTTGGATCTTTGTAAATCTCTCGGGCCGCAATCCTAGATTGCGCCCCAAAGGAATTTAAAAAAAAAAATCACTAGCGCAGTCTGTGATTGCGCCAGTATTCATGCCTTGGTCCAGTCAAGGCTTATGTGGCGAAAAGGGGGCTGTATTTGTAATATTTTGCAAAAAGAGGCTAAAAGTGGGGAAAAAAGAAGAAGGCCACAAATAAAAAATGCTCACATAATGCTTTTGATACCAATTCTCTGCATGCACACCATTCATGTTTTGTTGTTGCATCTGTGAATTGTACAACCATATGAGAAATAAGTTGTTCACGTTTTATCCATTGGTCAAAGGAAGAGTACAAGAAATGATTAGTTACTGCTATAATTGACCAGCTAGTAAAAGTTACTGCATATTTTTATGCTTACATTTTGATTTATGAAATTCATGAGTAACTTTTGCATGATTTGCGCATGTATACCTTATCTGATTGATTGTGAGGATATCCAACTGTGTTATAAAGAAATCCACCTCCCTTACATGTGCCTCATTCAGCGTTCAAGTTGAAATGTGACGCCTCATTGTAAACTAGGTGGACACAAATCACAAGCTTGAATTCTATATTATTCTGTATTACTCTCCGTCTAGTAGAAGTAGAGTGAATATAATAAATTCTGTTGATATTTATTTTTTCAAAATCCCCAATAATTATAATGCAAAACAGGTACTATGTATAAGACTGGCCCATGTTGTTATGGAGTTCTTTAATTTGACTATTGCAATGGAGGACTTGTCAGCATATAAACTGTATAATCCACAAATTACATACTGAATGTTACACAATCTGGCATTGGCTAACTATGAGGCTTATAGCTAATTCTTATTTTCTTACTGAAACTTTTTTGTAGCTGGAAACCTACCCAAAAGCATGTGATTGTTAGGTGTGACTCGCATTGGAATGGAGTTGGTGCGTGTATTGGACGGGCCAATTGTCTCACATCGCAAGAAATAAAGGTAGATCGTAGTATATATATGGTGTTGGTGGCATGTAACAATGGGGATTCCTTGTGTTACAATAAATACTTGTCAATACCAGATTATATGCTCGATGGTTGGCCATGAGGGATGTTCAATCGAGACGTCGACATATGAGATTTCGACCGTTGACCTCCACTAGACACGGTGAAGCGCGTACGAACGGGAAGGTACGCAGGGAATGCCGAAACTCAACACCAATCTACAAAGAAGGAAGCGGGTTCACCATTATAAGATCGAATGTAAGTGTACAAAGGCCATGGCGTCAGAAAAAGATGCTCAAACCTGTAGTTTCATTTGCTATATTTTGTTGGCTTTATTTGATCTTGTGTCGAACTGACAAGATGTTTTATTTGATAGTGTTTGTTGTTTTATTTGATTTTTTACAAACTGTGGATTCATATGCAGGTCTAATATCTTGAGCTTTCATCTTTTTTACATATTTTTTAAATGTTTAATTATAAATATAGCATGGTTACCGTAAAATTATATTTCAATGAAGAATGTTTGTTAATAAATTAAATTATAATTAGGGGCGTTGACAAATGCCTCGGTATGTTTGAGTTTATAAATCTAATGGTTAGCTGAGGCATTTATAATTGCCCCTAATAATTTTTGCCTTTTTTTGCTTATCAGGCATGCTGAATAATGTGGGCAAAAAAAGAGTTGGATCTACTCTTGCTTATTATTAGGGATTTCACAGCTAGGAGCATTTCCTCGTCTACCTGTCTAATATCTTGAGCTTTCATCTTTTTTATATATTTTTTGAATGTTTAATTATAAATATAGCATGGTTACTGTAAAATTATATTTCAATGAAGAATGTTTGTTAATAAATTAAATTATAATTAGGGGCGTTGACAAATGCCTCGGTATGTTTGAGTTTATAGATCTAATGGTTAGCTGAGCCATTTATAATTGCCCCTAATAATTTTTGTCTTTTTTGCTTATAAGGCATGCTGAATAATGGGGGCAAAAAAAGAGTTGGATCCACTCTTGCTTATTATTAGGGATTTCACAGCTAGGAGTATTTCCTCGCCTACCTGTCATATGCATAGGGCCAGATGAACATAATTTTGCATCTCTATTTTGATGAGTAATAGCATTTTTGTTTTGCTTTAATACTTTGGCAGTGTATTTTGATTCTTATACCTGCAATGCAACTGCAGATATGTGTAGTCTCCCAAAATGTCAATAAGTGACTATGTTATATTTCATTTACAAATAACAACATCATTGTAGTATCCTATGTTTATTGTTTTTTGAAGAATAGATGTAGATTATGATGAAGATTATGTTGTATATAACAGTGTTGTATACACAATTATATGATTTTTGTTTGATGATAACAACCAAACATATTTTATTATTGAATGTGTTTGTAACTGTACTGGTATACTACACAACAGATAGCAATATAATATTTCTATTTGAATAAAATACAACTATACAAAAATTTAAATATTCACACAGTATTTTATTTGAACAAGAATATTTTATTTCAATATTTAAACAGTACAGATTTACAACTTCACTATTTGTATATACATCACTGATATACATTTCAAAATTTTCAATTTTCATACTCAGCTCCTCTCAACAACACTTACACTTTCATATACACTACACTCACTACAGTTCACTCAACAGTCGTTTACATTTCTATACAGTTCACTCACAAATACAAACACACTAACGCTGTTCTTGTCTTCATCTTCAGTCTTCTGTCATCACAGCTTTCAGTCAGTCATCTTCATACCTGTTCATACAGAAGAACACACACAGTAGACTGCAACAAAAATAAAATAAAATAAAAGCAAATAAAAATTTATTTTTAAATTTTATTTGCCTCAGATTTGCGGTGTGTTTCTCATCATTTTTCTAGACATTGTCTGATATGCAGGGACAGGAAAACTCGTCTGCATGGCTGCATGTACACACGTGTACAATTATACACGTGTGCACTGCCCCGCCAATCAGCAAACGACTGAGGAGTAGTCACAATGGACCGTCTTTGACCCAGTGTACAATCAACAATGGGACAATCGAATACAAGTTTAAGAAATAAAGTCAACACAGCAAAACATGGTCAAAAATCAAAAGTCAAGAAACAGGGCAGGAACAATGGCACAGGGCAGTAAGCACCAAAGCAAAACAGACATGGTTCCAGACAGTTTTGAAGATCATAGCAATTCATATGAATACCCAAAAGAGTCAAGCATTGGAGCATGGGTTCATCTCAGCATGATTCAAAGCAAATGGACAAATGGTCGAGATTAGTAGTACAGCATGGAAAGCATGTTTTTAGCATGGCAAGTCGAGCAGTGCAAGCATCCTAAGGGATGATCAAGATTGAAACTGCTCTTATCAGTTAAAACCAAATTCAATGACCAAATCAAAAAGGAAAATAACTCAAGCAAAAAGTGCAGTAGCTCGAATACAAGTATTACCAGTGTTCGAGCAAGCAGAAGTATTAAAGGTTCAATGTATCCATACAGGAAATGGCAACAAACTACTCGAGCATCAACAGACCAACAAAAAGTTCAATATCAAGCAAATCAGCAATGGAACATGAAGCTAAGCATAGCAGGAATATAGATTATACATGGGATCAACTCACTTAAGACAATAAGCAAATTTGTTGTGGTAAACAAGCATTAATGCAAGAATGGTATGGTCAGAACAACATGATGTCATCAACTTAGATGAAAAACGTAAAAGTAGTGATAAATGAAAGAGTATAACAATTGATCAAAGCAGTATGGAGAACGAGAATGCAAGGCACTGTTAAATTCAAGTGTTCGTCTGATCTTATCAGTTCAAATCAGATACGGCAAGGTGTAAAGCAACTGTTCATATCAGACTTAAAGACAGAAAAAAATGTTTTTGTTTTCGAAATGAATGATTCAAAGAATCTTTTAAATTTCCAGAAATCAGGATTTAAACATGAAAGTATTAAAGAGCAGAATCAAGCTCGTGCCGAAGTTTATAAGTCATGGTAAAAAGGCATGGTATTCAGATACAAATATATATACACACAAGTGACTGCAAGTATCAGTTCAATCAGCAGAAAGTTAAACTAAAATTGCATAACAAGTTCGAGCATAGTTTCTGTTCTTATCAAAGAAAAACATCAGTTAAAAAGTCAAGTATACATGGGTAAATGTCAAGCACAGTATTTGTCGCATGCTCAAGGATAGTATCTGTTCTTATTTAAAAAGTAATCAAGAGCAATGTGTGTTTTCAGTTTTCAATTAAGGGCTATTATGGTTCCATAAAGTTAGCATTTTTTTTTTTGGAAGAAAAATTCTCGAACAAAACAGTGTTTGAATCAAAGTTTTAAAAGGCAGCAAAACTCAAATTTAATCCTTCCAAAATTCAAGACTAATTCAGAGTTCCAAAAATCTAAGAAATAAACTTCAAAGTCAAGAAGGACCATTTCAAAATTGAAAGATTCATCACGCAAAACGTTTCCAGAAAATTGGATTTACAAATCTGTTATATCGAGAATTTCTAGAAGGAAGACTCAGTCAAAAATCACCAGATTATTCGCAAGAAAGCCAATTCAAAAGCCCCAAAATTCTCGTATTCAAAATTGAAAGATTCATCACGCAAAATGTTTCCAGAAAATTGGATTTACAAATCTGTTATATCGAGAATTTCTAGAAGGAAGACTCAGTCAAAAATCACCAGATTATTCGCAAGAAAGCCAATTCAAAAGCCCCAAAATTCTCGTATTCAAAATTGAAAGATTCATCACACAAAATGTTTCCAGAAAATTGGATTTACAAATCTGTTATATCGAGAAATTCTAGAAGGAAGACTCAGTCAAAAATCACCAGATTATTCGCAAGAAAGCCAATTCAAAAAGCCCCAAAATTCTCGTATATACCATGGCCAAGTCTCAACGTAGAAATCAGAGCAAATATTTAGGAGTTTTAATCCTATAAATACACCAAATCATCATCGGTTTTAACATCATCCAAGTTTCAACACAATCAAAGAAAAATTAGAAGTGGAAAAATCATACCAATATTCACTTGGATCTGGATCGAGTGAATCTGCAAATCGAAGAACCAGAAAACCATCAGAGCACGAGACCAACATCGACAAACATCAGAGCAAGAGTACAATCAATCATTTTGCAGAGAATCGGATTCCAGAAGGAAACCCTAGGAATTTCTCAAGAGCCGCCGCCATTTTTAAGGAAAGAGATCGAGCAAAATAAAGTGGTGAAGCAATAACAAAAGTGGCCGGCCAAGTTATACCAAAGGGCTAAGAGATTTTAAAAGGGGATAACCCATCTTTTAAACTTCTAAAGGATTATTTTTTCTTGTTTGTTTTTTCAATTTAAATTTGTAATCAAATCTGTAGTTTTCTAGTTTGTCTCTAAAACTAGGGAGACGAATTACAGGGTTTGTAATTCGGGGAAATCTGGTTTTGGGGATAAAAACCAGTGCAGGGTTTTGAGCGTAGGGTTAAGAACAGTTGGGAGCGAGTGTCGCGAATTTACAGGGGATTGTAAGCGTAGAGATTGTTTTAACTCCTAGTAGAAACCTTGGGGAATGCAGCAGTAGGCAGGGTTTTGCCGAAGCTGGGTATATCTGTGTGTTATTTATTTTCTGCATTTATTCTGTTTTTAATCTGTGCTGTGATTATTTAATTACTCTGTGAAAATCTGTGATAAACCCTATTCACCCCCCTCTAGGGTTAATTTAGATCCTACAAGTGGTATCAGAGCAGGTATTTTTTATTTTATTTTAACTCTAGAGTCATGAATCTGTCTAATAACGCGTTTTCTGAGGGTCAGTCCATAGCTAGGCCACCAATGTTTAATGGAACTAATTACGCATATTGGAAAGCTTGGATGAAAATTTATTTGAGTTCAGTCGACTATGATGTATGGGATATTATTGAAACGGGTTATAGATCACCCACTGTTATAGTTAGTGGTGTTGAAATTCCTAAATCAAAAGACAGGTGGGATGCTAATGATAAAAAATTATTTTCAACTAATGCCAAAGCGATGAATGCTTTAATCTGTGCTCTTGATAAAACTGAATTTAATCGAATTTCTAATTGTGAGACTGCGCAGGAAATATGGCATACGTTAGAGGTCACACATGAAGGTACATCTCAAGTGAAGGAATCTCGTCTCGCTCTTCTCAGCAACGAATATGAAAATTTCTCTATGCAACGAGATGAAGATATAAAAGAGATGTATGGACGCTTCTCATCACTAGTCTACAATGCAAAAGCTCTTGGAAAAACCTATACCGAAGTGGAATTGATCAGAAAAATATTGAGAGTGCTACCGATGAATTTTGAAGCTAAGGTGACGGCAATACAAGAATCAAAAGATCTAAATAAAGTAAGCATGGAAGAGTTGATCGGAAATCTGATTACTTACGAGATGGAAATAAAAGCAAGAGAAGAACGAAAGGATTCTGAATCAAAGAAAAAGACGATCGCTCTAAATAATTCTGTTGAAAGTAATAATGATGATCCCGCTGAAGAGCTAGCCATGGTTTTGAAAAAGTGGGCCAAAGGAAAATACAAACCACGAAAGAAGAATTCAAAAACCGACAAGTCTGAAAGTTCAGATAGTTCAGACGATGAAGTGTTTTGCTACAATTGCAAGAAACCCGGTCATATCAAACCAAATTGCCCACAGCTTAAAAATGAAAAGAGGAAGAAGTTCAGAAGGAAGAAGAAGGCTTTTGCTGCTACATGGGATGACGAGGAAGGAGAAGAAGCTTCTGAAAGTGATGAAGAAGAAGCTAATTTGTGTCTTATGGCACAATCTGATTCAGAAGGTAGTTCTAGTGAGGTATCGAATTTTACTTATAAAGATTTAATTTTAATGTGTCACGATCTCACGAAAACTGTTGATTCTCTTGAACTAAAAGTTAAGAAATTGAAATCTGATAGGTCAAAACTAGTTCAAGAAAATAACAGTTTAGAAACAAAACTTGAAAAAGTTAAGAATTCATCGTTTTCAGAATGCGAAAAATGTCAATTTTTGAGTAACGATTTGTTGAAATTAAAAACTAATCTTGAGTTACTTAAAAGTGAAAACATGAATTTGAAAAATGAAAATCATGATTTTGAAAAGGTGATTGAAAAGTTTAGAGAATCTGAAAAACTTGATTTTGAAAAACGAAAACAATTTGAAATTGAAATTTCCAAGTCCGATGCTAGAATCAAAGCACTTGAGAACGAAAATTTGATCTTAAAACAAACTGATGCTGAAAAGAGGAAAATCGCTATTAATCGTTGTTCAAATTTAATGAAAGAAAATAGCGATCTTAAATTTAAAATTCAACGACTTGAGTCAGCTTTGACTAAATTTTCTAAAGGAGAGAAATCGTTGAATATGTTGTTGAAAAATCAATTTTTTGTTCAGAATAAAAAGGGACTTGGATTTGAATCTAATCAAGTTGAAAAACAAAATTTTAATGATTTTAAAAATCCTTTAATTGGCTTTGAAAACGATCAAATTGAATTTTTGAAATTTAATAATTTCAAAGGATTTTTAAATCATAAACAAATTGATAACTCGTTTAAAAACAATTCATTTAAATCTGTTTGGATTCCCAAAATTAACAAAATAAATTTAAGCAAATCTAAACAAATTTGGGTTCCAAAGGGTACGCTAGTGAATAGTAATGGATTGTTATATAAACGGGTTTGGGTACCAAAACGTGTAAACGAAGATAAGAGTGGTAAAACAACTTTTGTTAGACCACTCGATCATATAAATATTTAGGTATCGTAGGAGGCTAAGGAACAACTGTACTTTAGTGAGATAAAATTCAAGTTGATTCATATATCGAATTATTTGGAGTTCCTTAGCCATAGATTCAGAGTTGGAGATTCATTGCATCACGTTGATTATGGTAAGTCAGGTATGATCTCTAAACTCGTACTTTTATTCCTTTTAGTTTATTTTTACTTGGCTGTTTTTGAAATCATTCGTTATGGATTGTTGAAATTCTTGGATTATAAAAAAAAAATTGATTTTTTTTGGTGATTTCAAATAATTATCTTCAGATTTGATAAGTTGACTGTTTCTTGAGTTTGTCCAAAAATTCTCTAAAAATAATCTTGTGCTGCTCTGATAAGGAAATTGATTTGATTCATTGGTGATTAAATGATAAGTTGGAAAATCAGTGACTGGATTTAGTTAAAATTCATAGGCAATTTGGATTAAAATGGTTTAAAAAATTGTCTAGGAGCAATCAGTGTTAAAAATATTAGAAAATTTCATTTTTAACTGATTGATTTTTTTAAGCTGATTTTCAACTTGCATTTTTCAAAAACTCCTCTTGAAATTAATATTTTCAATTTTAAAATTATTTTTGATTATTTATTCAAAAATTGAAATTATTGATTAATTTGAACCATTTTGTGACTCATCAAAATCGTTAATAGATTTATGAAATTGTGATGAGTTGTGACTATGGTATAATTCTTAACTAGAGGAGATATTATTTTAAATCACAGGATGATTGGACAAATTTTATAATATCTTTGAATTAGAGCTTATTTCACGACCATCTTCTATATCTACCATAATTCTGTCATTCATCATGGTTTTATTTAATTTGGGGAGTTCTAATTATTCTTAAAATTAAAGATAAAATAAAATAAAATAAATAATTTATCCTTGGTATTCACTCCCATTTAAAAATCCTCGCGGTTATGCGTGGGTGAATTACCTTAATTTCTATGTGCTTCCATTCTCACTTAAAAGACCTTCGGGCTGTGCATGGATGGAACTCATTAGAGAGGATAAAGTTAAGTTACTACTAACCCCATTTAAAAGACCTTTGGGCTATGCGTGGTTAGAAAGTGCTTAACACATTTTTTTAGCATACTTAAAATCTTTAAAATTCATATTCAAATATTCAATTTTTATTGAACTCTCCTCATTCGATAAAATCCATCATAAATCCATTCATTCTGAAAGTGAAATTTGGTTCTGATTTAAAGATTATTATGATTTTTGTTTGATTAAATGGGTTTTACGATATATATTCTCTCTCTATATATGAATTTATATTTTTAGTCTATATTCATCACTGTTTCGATTTCTATTTTCCTTTTGATGATAACAAAAGGGGGAGAATGGTCAAGATTTTGATTGATGGGTATACAATTCAAAAATATTTTAAGATTGAAAATTAAATATCTAGAGGGAGAATGGTCAATTGGATTTCATCATATTTTTCCACATATATAGAGGGAGTTCAGTTGTAGGGGGAGCATACAAATAGGGGGAGTAATATATTTCACGTTCAAACACATTCAAAATCTTTTATTTGTTTGTCATCATCAAAAGGGGGAGATTGTTGTATATAACAGTGTTGTATACACAATTATATGATTTTTGTTTGATGATAACAACCAAACATATTTTATTATTGAATGTGTTTGTAACTGTACTGGTATACTACACAACAGATAGCAATATAATATTTCTATTTGAATAAAATACAACTATACAAAAATTTAAATATTCACACAGTATTTTATTTGAACAAGAATATTTTATTTCAATATTTAAACAGTACAGATTTACAACTTCACTATTTGTATATACATCACTGATATACATTTCAAAATTTTCAATTTTCATACTCAGCTCCTCTCAACAACACTTACACTTTCATATACACTACACTCACTACAGTTCACTCAACAGTCGTTTACATTTCTATACAGTTCACTCACAAATACAAACACACTAACGCTGTTCTTGTCTTCATCTTCAGTCTTCTGTCATCACAGCTTTCAGTCAGTCATCTTCATACCTGTTCATACAGAAGAACACACACAGTAGACTGCAACAAAAATAAAATAAAATAAAAGCAAATAAAAATTTATTTTTAAATTTTATTTGCCTCAGATTTGCGGTGTGTTTCTCATCATTTTTCTAGACATTGTCTGATATGCAGGGACAGGAAAACTCGTCTGCATGGCTGCATGTACACACGTGTACAATTATACACGTGTGCACTGCCCCGCCAATCAGCAAACGACTGAGGAGTAGTCACAATGGACCGTCTTTGACCCAGTGTACAATCAACAATGGGACAATCGAATACAAGTTTAAGAAATAAAGTCAACACAGCAAAACATGGTCAAAAATCAAAAGTCAAGAAACAGGGCAGGAACAATGGCACAGGGCAGTAAGCACCAAAGCAAAACAGACATGGTTCCAGACAGTTTTGAAGATCATAGCAATTCATATGAATACCCAAAAGAGTCAAGCATTGGAGCATGGGTTCATCTCAGCATGATTCAAAGCAAATGGACAAATGGTCGAGATTAGTAGTACAGCATGGAAAGCATGTTTTTAGCATGGCAAGTCGAGCAGTGCAAGCATCCTAAGGGATGATCAAGATTGAAACTGCTCTTATCAGTTAAAACCAAATTCAATGACCAAATCAAAAATGAAAATAACTCAAGCAAAAAGTGCAGTAGCTCGAATACAAGTATTACCAGTGTTCGAGCAAGCAGAAGTATTAAAGGTTCAATGTATCCATACAGGAAATGGCAACAAACTACTCGAGCATCAACAGACCAACAAAAAGTTCAATATCAAGCAAATCAGCAATGGAACATGAAGCTAAGCATAGCAGGAATATAGATTATACATGGGATCAACTCACTTAAGACAATAAGCAAATTTGTTGTGGTAAACAAGCATTAATGCAAGAATGGTATGGTCAGAACAACATGATGTCATCAACTTAGATGAAAAACGTAAAAGTAGTGATAAATGAAAGAGTATAACAATTGATCAAAGCAGTATGGAGAACGAGAATGCAAGACACTGTTAAATTCAAGTGTTCGTCTGATCTTATCAGTTCAAATCAGATACGGCAAGGTGTAAAGCAACTGTTCATATCAGACTTAAAGACAGAAAAAAATGTTTTTGTTTTCGAAATGAATGATTCAAAGAATCTTTTAAATTTCCAGAAATCAGGATTTAAATATGAAAGTATTAAAGAGCAGAATCAAGCTCGTGCCGAAGTTTATAAGTCATGGTAAAAAGGCATGGTATTCAGATACAAATATATATACACACAAGTGACTGCAAGTATCAGTTCAATCAGCAGAAAGTTAAACTAAAATTGCACAACAAGTTCGAGCATAGTTTCTGTTCTTATCAAAGAAAAACATCAGTTAAAAAGTCAAGTATACATGGGTAAATGTCAAGCACAGTATTTGTCGCATGCTCAAGGATAGTATCTGTTCTTATTTAAAAAGTAATCAAGAGCAATGTGTGTTTTCAGTTTTCAATTAAGGGCTATTATGGTTCCATAAAGTTAGCATTTTTTTTTTTGGAAGAAAAATTCTCGAACAAAACAGTGTTTGAATCAAAGTTTTAAAAGGCAGCAAAACTCAAATTTAATCCTTCCAGAATTCAAGACTAATTCAGAGTTCCAAAAATCTAAGAAATAAATTTCAAAGTCAAGAAGGACCATTTCAAAATTGAAAGATTCATCACGCAAAACGTTTCCAGAAAATTGGATTTACAAATCTGTTATATCGAGAATTTCTAGAAGGAAGACTCAGTCAAAAATCACCAGATTATTCGCAAGAAAGCCAATTCAAAAGCCCCAAAATTCTCGTATTCAAAATTGAAAGATTCATCACGCAAAATGTTTCCAGAAAATTGGATTTACAAATCTGTTATATCGAGAATTTCTAGAAGGAAGACTCAGTCAAAAATCACCAGATTATTCGCAAGAAAGCCAATTCAAAAGCCCCAAAATTCTCGTATTCAAAATTGAAAGATTCATCACACAAAATGTTTCCAGAAAATTGGATTTACAAATCTGTTATATCGAGAAATTCTAGAAGGAAGACTCAGTCAAAAATCACCAGATTATTCGCAAGAAAGCCAATTCAAAAAGCCCCAAAATTCTCGTATATACCATGGCCAAGTCTCAACGTAGAAATCAGAGCAAATATTTAGGAGTTTTAATCCTATAAATACACCAAATCATCATCGGTTTTAACATCATCCAAGTTTCAACACAATCAAAGAAAAATTAGAAGTGGAAAAATCATACCAATATTCACTTGGATCTGGATCGAGTGAATCTGCAAATCGAAGAACCAGAAAACCATCAGAGCACGAGACCAACATCGACAAACATCAGAGCAAGAGTACAATCAATCATTTTGCAGAGAATCGGATTCCAGAAGGAAACCCTAGGAATTTCTCAAGAGCCGCCGCCATTTTTAAGGAAAGAGATCGAGCAAAATAAAGTGGTGAAGCAATAACAAAAGTGGCCGGCCAAGTTATACCAAAGGGCTAAGAGATTTTAAAAGGGGATAACCCATCTTTTAAACTTCTAAAGGATTATTTTTTCTTGTTTGTTTTTTCAATTTAAATTTGTAATCAAATCTGTAGTTTTCTAGTTTGTCTCTAAAACTAGGGAGACGAATTACAGGGTTTGTAATTCGGGGAAATCTGGTTTTGGGGATAAAAACCAGTGCAGGGTTTTGAGCGTAGGGTTAAGAACAGTTGGGAGCGAGTGTCGCGAATTTACAGGGGATTGTAAGCGTAGAGATTGTTTTAACTCCTAGTAGAAACCTTGGGGAATGCAGCAGTAGGCAGGGTTTTGCCGAAGCTGGGTATATCTGTGTGTTATTTATTTTCTGCATTTATTCTGTTTTTAATCTGTGCTGTGATTATTTAATTACTCTGTGAAAATCTGTGATAAACCCTATTCACCCCCCCTCTAGGGTTAATTTAGATCCTACAGATTACACAAAAGAAAATGTATAATGTTGTAACTAATGTGATTTTAGAGATGATATGTTACTATTGCCTTAGCATAACATGTTTAATTATATTTTCTTGCATCATACCTGCTTCATAAACGTTAACCATTACACTTGCCATGAAAATTGTTACTCATGCTGATTAAGGAAATAAATGAAGTATTCAACAGTAATATTCCTGAACAAAAAGGCGAATGAACTTATTAGCACACTCAGCTATTTAAAATTTAATTCTTTTTAAATTACATACCATTTGACAATATTTAATAAAATTAAAATTATATTAAGTTATATAATTTTTCAAAATTAATATTTAAAAATGCAATTAAATATATATACTATTTATAATGTATATTAAGAATAAAATTATAATAAATCATATGCCATTTCAAAATTATACTATGACAATAAACGGTCGGTTTTCCACCGTTGTGCATTAATACAAGTTTAAGTCTCTCAATTTGTGTCAAATTTCTGTGTTTAAATATACTTTCTCATATATAACTAAAGATAATCAGAGATCTATAACAATTAGGAGAGTAAATGGGAGTAAGAATAGAAGATTTTTGCTTGTAGAAGAAAGCCGAAAGCAGATTTTTTTTTTATTTTTTATTTTTTATTTTTTTTGCTTTTAGTAGAATAAAAATAGCAATTTTTCAAAGTCCAAATAATTGATCAAACCATGTGGGTATTTTAGCTTTGAATATTTAAAAGCTAGAAAGTAGCTTATTTCGGGCCATCCAAACGGGCCTTATATCTAAAAGAATCAAAACTCCAAAGGCTACGACCAGGCCATGTTGGGATCTCTGGTTTGGGCTTGAAAAGCCTAACCTTATCCTAAAAGCAGGCTAGAATCTGTAAAGAAGTGTTACATTGAGAACAGGAACCGAGGTTCTGGAAGCTTCTGCTAGGTGGACTTCACTCGTTTCTCATGCTTCTTCTTCTCCAAGAAATCTCCCTATAAAACCTCACTTCAGATGTCGCTCTGACGGCAACTAGAATCTGAAATCCAAAGTAACGAATGGCGTTTTCAACGATCGCGAGGAAGAAAGCAGCGCCACTAGCTGCTTTGATCAGAAAACTAGCAGTCAACGACGCACGTGTTATACAGGCTGCGTCCATTCAAGCAACTAGGTCCTTCAATACTAAAGCGATGGGCGCCCCTCGTAGTCGTCTTCTCTTTCTCTGATCTCTTAGCTAGATCACTATGAATTCAATTTTGAAATGTTAGTAACTCAAAATATTAAGTAAATTGTATTATATTGGATGCAGGAGTGTTTGAGCCGATTTATGAGTCGTTTAGTGAGCCTGACTACCTAAACGGAACCGAAGATTTCACATCTGCCGCTGGAGCGCCTGCTGCTGTTCCACTATCAAAGCGCTGTGGTTTTTATGAGGATGAGGATGAGAATAGATATGAGATACGAATGGACATGCCAGGGTTAGGGAAAGAGCATGTTAAATTGTTATTGTATACGGAGCCGAACACCTTGGTAATTAAAGGGGATGGAGGGGAAGAAAAGGGTGCGAGGAAGTATAGTAGAGATGTTAAACTTATTGGTATCTACAAGCTGAACGAGATTGATGCTGAGATGAAGAATGGGATTTTGAAGATTGTTGTGCCGGCTGTGAAAGAGGAGGAGATGCTTCAGATTAATGTTAAATAGTTCTGGGTTAGTGGAAGTGCGTGGAGTTTAGTTTAGTTTAGTTTAGTTTTGTGTTGTGTTGTGAAATGTGGTTTTGGTAAGGCATAATACAATCTATTTATTTAATTAGCAAAAAAAAAACTGAAAAGAACAAAAAGTTTAAATTTTTTATCTAAAAGGATAGACCGCTAAAAATTTAAAGTGAAGGACAAAAAGCTCGGTTCAGTTAATCGTTCTCTCAAAAAACATTTCTGTCCATTTATGTTCTCTTTTAATTTCATTTGGATTTACTTCACAAAAAGTCATCACTTCTTCTGACGAAAAAGACGAAAAATGTTATTCGAAAAGCCTATTGAATCATGAGAATCTGAATGTAGAGGGAGCACAAACTAAATCGGCAGAAATTCAACCTCAAATACCAGTTGATCACTATAATTTCAATGACTAGTGTGTAACCCGTGCGTTGCACACTATAATATTAAAAAAATAGTATTTAGAATTTAATTTTAAAAATTGGAACTTTATCATATAACATGATGAATCTGACAAAATAAATAAACTATAAATTATTGTTGTTGTTTATATAAGTTATGTATTATGTAACTTTTATTTGTTTGAAGTAAAAGATAATGTTATTGTTCTTATTACTATAAGCAAGTGTTTATGTTGAAACTGACATATTTTAATTATTTTAAATATATTAAAAAATATTATTTATTTCTTTTAAAAATATGTAACTTTGAAATTATGTAATTGGTTAAGATATATTATCTTAAGAGTAAATAATCTAAATAAATTGAGAATGATTTTATAACAAAATTGTATAAATCTTATTGTAGAGTTATTTGAAATTAAGAATCGTATTTTTCTTAACGTAGTGTGCGATAAATTTATTGTTTATGTACATAAACGATGATAGTTATTTACAAATTAACTTTATTATTGTTGTTTATTTACATAAATGTATGCATGTGATATATACATCTATGTAGTTAAACACAAATTTTTTATTTTGATTTGTATTGATACGTAAATTTACACATATGTGACTGATATATAGATTATTAAAATACTTTAAATTCGAGATTCCGTAAGCAATTTAAATACATAGGATCTAAATATAAAAAAATTAGTAAACAGTCGATGAAGTGCACATAACCATAAAAATGTTAAATTATGGATATTTAAAGTTAAAAATAGAATTCTACAATGCAGATAAATTTTGTGAGATAAATGAATAATAAATTATCTTTGTTAATGTTGCTCATGTATTACTATTTATGATATCTAAATTATACATTTATATATTTAAATGAAAAATTCACTTGACTATTTTTTTTTAAGAGCGAAACTATTTGGACGTAAAATCAGACATAGTTAGTGACACGTGAGATCTGAGCAATTGGATCTTTTTATCCTTATATGGAGATGTATAATTTTGGTGGTGATCTAATGGTGGAGATTAACTGTGTCACCAATTATACCTAAATTTTGTGTCTATATAGACTTTCCCTTGTTTTAATATGAATATGATGTACATATTGAAACCGTCACATTTAAGGATTTATTAGATAAATTAATGAATTATTATTGATTAAATTTATCCAAATAATTTAAAACCAACATTTACGTGATTAATTGAAAATATATGGATGATAATGTATAAAATTATGTGATATAAATGAGACTTTTTGCAATTACAATTTTAAGTATGATTAGTTGTAGAGAAACAATTTATTTATTTAATTTGCTCATTGTACCAAATCATGAATATTAATCATTTAATGAACATTGATAATGTTATATGCTTTGAACTATCAGCTTTACAAATTCAAAGCTTTATTAATTTTAACCATATATACATACTAAAATACTATGTTTTTTCAGAAAAAATAACACATACATACATATATGTATGTATGCATGCATGCATGCATGTATATACACACCCCCCTATGTGTGTGTGAAAGAGACAAAGAGACTCAAACAAACATTTCCTTAACTGTAGTCCACAAACATGGTAGGAGACCGTTGAAGTATATACATGCATGATGGTTTAGTTATATATTTTTAATTTTATGTGTGTAGTGTTTGTCATTTGTACTAATTCCTGAAATCAAATCCTCTATATCCAAAATTCTCTGTCTCTCTGTATCCGACCAATAAAGACCCCGATTTCTACCTTTTTGTAATTAAACCCTTTTTTCTTTGATTTAATTGCAAAAAGATGAAAATCAAGGGTTTTGATTGGTTGGGTATAGAGGGATAGAGAATTTTTGGTACAGGTGATTTGCTCGTCTAATTCCCACCTACATGTTCAATGTCCTCAAATTATCGCATTTATATTAATCATAGGTATAAGCATGTAAGATAATTATCGGTTTACTAATTAATCGGTGAAGGAAATCATTAAAATTAAAATCGTACTTATTAAGTTTTCAAAAACATACTAACTTAATACGTTAACAAACTGAGTTATACATATTTTGTAGCCAGATGAAAAAAAAACACAGATATAAAGCAGAAGTATAGAATTAAACGGTGAAAAAGAACAAATATCAGGAAAGATCGTGTCAAAATATGTTTCCGTTATACACGTATGAAGATGAGATTGTTAAAATTCTCTGTTTTTATTTATTATTATTTCTTTTTTTTCCTTTTTGTGGACTAACATTGGCCAGAAAAATATCATGTTAAAAGATATTTGCTATCTAAATTTAAAATGAGATTATTGCGACAGTCTAAATCTTTTGTATATGGAAAGCAAACTATAAAATATCATGCCAAAAGATGATTCCTGTCTATACTTAAGTTGCAATATTAAATTATCCTTATTATAAGTATTGAATGGGTGGCAGTAATGTATTTCACCACATTCTTAAACAATGGAATTCATTCGCATTCTCCAATATTTGGATTGATGTCATAAAAAAACAGAAACCATTTTGTGCATTAAACTTTTTTGAGGTTATCTCCTTGTAGAATTCGTTGTAGGTGCCTTCATAAGCGGACGAACTTCAAATTTGACCAAATCAAACCTCTATTATTTGTAGGAAGGTCTAAGTTCTATTAGTTAAAAAAATTCATCCCATACTTTCCTTAAAACATGTATGTATATAATCTAATATGAAGAAGCTAACCAAAAAAATATAGTCTTCTTCGGATTATAGGCAATAAGATACCTCAATATGACACAATTTCAAAGAAAACATAGAAGATGATCCACACAAAAGAAAACCTGATATTTCAAAAGAAAAAGAGTTGCTAAATTGGGAACCCAAGATTTCTCTGTGTGAAGGACTACCCAAAATGGTTTTAGATCTTCAGAACCGCATTCTGAATGATGGAACATAGATATCTGATAGATAACATGATTTTGAAGATGTATCATACACACTTTACCAGGCATATCATACAAATGAGTAATGACTATTATTGTTATTATTATTTCCATTTTTTTAAAATATATATTTGGTAGTACGTTGCTTATATATTTACTTTTATGAGGGTTGATATTATCTTGTTCTTCTATCATATCGTTGTGAAAAAAAGAGATACCTCAATATGACCCACACTAAGATACTTTCAGAACCATCAACCCATAAAATACGTTAAATAACGAAGGAGAAGAAATGGTTTACTTAAAACGCATAAGAAAAGAGTTAATGCAACTATCTTTCTTTTTTTTTTTCTTTTTTTGGGTGATTATTCTGGATCAATTTTAATAAGCAATTGAATGAAAGTAACTCCTAATATGCATAAACCAACAAACATGTATCTCAACCCCCCACCCCCTACACACACATACATATATATAAACATATACATACATACATACATACACACACACACACACACACACACACACACACACACACACACACACACAAGTGCAAACCCATGCTTCTTACACGGTCTTTGTAAATAAAAGTGATTACTAAAATTGTTGCATGCCATCTAAATGAAAATTGCAGACTCATGATGAATTTACATATCGGTTCCCTTCGATTCTATGCCAAATCGCATGTGTACACGATATATTGAATACTAATTAGAAAATCTCTAAAATAGTTTGTTGAAAGGGAAAAACGTGTACTAATCCGTACAAAAGATGATAAGGTAAATAATTGCATGGAACAATTGTTAAAATATTAATATTCTTAATTTGTAACGTTTTAATGTAAATTCATAAATATACCATAGTGTTGTATGCATACCTCCGCTTGTAAATTTTATGAAAGAATACTAAATGATCAATACCCATACACATATGCTCTATCCTTTAGTATAATATCAATTACGTTCATCCACGTAAGTAAACGAAGTGATTGAAACAAACAAATATTCTTTTTCACAATTTCCTATAGGTTTAGAATTGGAACAACATTTTAGAAACACTCAATCACTTCAGGCAAGAAAAAGAAACAAAAGAAGGCTAGTGGAATTGGAATATGGAACAACCTTAGGTAATACATTTTTTCGTGAAATTAGAATAGCAAAGAAGCAAAATGAAACTGAAACTGAAAATGAATTAAGTTTACTAACATAATCAAAATACAGAAATCTACATGATAATACACCACATTCAAACAAAATCTACAACGTAATATATTACAAAGTTAAACAAATGATTATGTCTAGTAAATAGTAATATAAGTAGAAAAGCTTTGAAATTTTTAAGCTTCTGCCATCCTACTTTCTATAGTCTTTTCAAACGTTCTTCCCATGAATCGCACACGGGCCCTACTGACTTTCACCAAAAAAACATCACTTATAAAAATTAGATTAATAATGTACAAACCTAAAAACATAAACTGATCACTGATATTTATATGAATAAACCAACTACAATAAATATTTAGTAAACTCTATCTTATTCAATTTTTAAAACATAAAACTCGGCATAACATTGATCTAAAGCAAAGTTTGTAAAATTTAGTTGCAAGATAGAATTTGAAAGGATATGAAGTAGATTTAGTGAGCTTATTATGAAAGAATTACTAAAAGTCTACTTTGTAAAAAACATAAAATCTAAACAATGTTGAAAAGGAATGAAACTAACAATGGATGTCTCTCTATTGTTCCAAATACTGAGTAATGGTTTCTGCTTTGAACGAAGATGTCACATCAGTATTTTTTGTGAAATCCAAAACGTTAATAAGTATAAAGAATTCAAGTTTTAAATTAAATATACCAAAATATAAAACATAAAAATAAATGTAACTAAAAAGTTTCAAAAGTTTAAAATCCATAATGGTTAAACTGTAAATTTGAAAATTTAGATAAAACCATATATCATTGAGCTGAAATAACCTAGTTATTAGTTAAATATTAGACAATTTTTTTCTCAAACTTACCTAAACCTACATATAACTCATGCTTGAAAACATATAAACCTATAAAGCATAAGAATCATACTTTAGGAGTTCAATACTTAATTCAGGAAGTACTTTAAAATAGTGTAAAACTCGACTTCTTCGAATACTAACATAGAATTTGAAACAAACATTGTTAACCACTTAAACTAACCGGAATATATCTGAGGTAGACATATCTCAGAGATAAAAAAGCAAAGCTAACAAAAGAAGCATCAAAATTTTTAAGGTATTAAAGACATCTTACCACGAACATAATCCATGATTCATTAATGAATTTTGAACCAATGTCACACATTCAGACAAAGGTTTGACATGAAAATTGATTATTGGAGCATTTTGTGCTTTTTTTTTCTGCAATAACAAAACAAAATGCAAAAAGAGATTAATTTCATGAAGGTGAAGCATAGGAAGCAAACAGAGTATAATAGTTATGAGAGATTGATTTTTTATTGAATATGATAGGTTACCAAAACAAATGCATTTGAAAATTCTAACAAATTTGGATGTCTATGTGAAAGGATGCAGTAGTAGGCAACATATAAAAAGGTGTGGAGCTCGCCAAGTAAGAAAAGAAAATTTCACAAATTTGTCTCTTGTTCTTAATAGTTCAGTGTGCGCTAATTTGTTCTAATAAAAGGAATCTCCTGTGGAAGATAAGAACGCATTAAAAAAGTTAAAAAAATATAGTCAATAATATTATTTTGAAAGTAAATTTTCATTTAATGGGTTGCATTCTATTATGGTAATGAATTTTGCCAAGTATTCAATGTATATATACATATCAATTAAGATAATGAATAAAATAAAGAAAATACTGGCATTTTATTGTGGTAATGTTTGATCAATGAATATACGGTATGATCACAACTATTGCATGTTAAATACCTAGTCAAAACCAAGTTTAGTAGATAATTTGGGGCTTCCTAAACCCATGTCAGTTATTACTCTCGTCTTACTGCACGATGCATGAGATGATAACTGTAAACAAAAGTCCATGCTACATAAGGAACACCTGCCTATCTCATCAGGTCCCATGACAGATAAACATAGTCTTCATACTCTTAACGAAAATAATAAAGAAAAAGAAAAACTTATAGTGTTTGATCAATTGCAACAAAAGCTCGATTTCCAAACACAAAACCATGAAAATTTACAGATTTTCTTATTTTTTTTTAATGAAAGTAAGAAGAAAACTTCATATGGAATAAAACTGGAGAAACAAAAAAGCATTCCCAATAATGTATATCTTTATCACATCTTGCAGCAATTACACAGCTAAAACTATGATTTAAAAAAAAAATCATTCTCAAAGCATAAAAATACTATATCAATATCATTTTATTCTTATTCTATGGAATAAGAAAGCAAAATTTTATGGGAAAAGGAGGAAGCCCAACTTGAAAAGGTGGAATATAAAAATTTCTACAGAAAATTAGAAGCAAAATTGCATCCATTATCGTTAAAATATTGATAATATGAACATAAATAGGCATTGACGCACAATGAGAGAAGACAGAGGAAAGTACGTCTACTTGACAAACGATGGTATCATTAGTAACTCATATTTGAAAACCTATAAACCTACAAAACACAACAATTATACTTACTTTAGGAGATCGATGCTTAATTCAAGAAGACAGTGCTTAAAAACAGTGTAAAATATTTATTTCCCCAAATGCTGATGTAGAATTTGAAACAAATACCATTAATCAGTTTAACTAACCTGAATGTATTTGAGGTAGACAAATCTTAGGGATAAAAAAAGCAAAGTTGACAAAAGAAGCATAAAAAATTTTAAGGTAATAAATTGCTAGAAGTTAGCGAATCTGCATAAAAACAGCTGGCCACGAACCAACGAACATAATCCATGATGCATGAACAAATTTTGAACCAATGTCATACACTCAAACAAAGGTTGGACATGAAAATTGATTATTGGAAAAAAATGCCATTTTGTGCTCTTTTTTCTGCAAAAACAAAACAAACTGAAAAAGAAGATAAATATCATGAAGCAGAAATATAGGGAATAAATAGAGTATAATAGCTATGAGAGACTGACTTTTTATTGAATAAAATAGGTTTCCAATACAAATGCAACTGAAAATTCTAACAAATTTGGATATAGATCTATGTAAAAGGATGCAGTAGTAGGCGATGTATAAAAAAGTGAGGACTCACCTAGTAAGAAGATAATAAAATTGCACAAATTTGTCTTTTGATGGCTAAATGTGCATAGATTCGTTCTAATAAATGGAATCTGCAGTGGAAGAGAAGAACACATTTAAAGAAATTAACAAATATAGTGTGATGAATAATATTATTTTATAAAATTTTGACAGTAAATTTTCATTCAATGGGTTGTATGCTATTATGGTAATGAATTTTGATAAGTATTCAATGTAAATATACATAATATCAGTTAAGATAATGAACAAAATAAAGAACTTATTGGTTTTTTTTTTGTAATGTTTGATCAGTAAATATAAGATATAATCACAACTATTGCATGTTAATTATCTTGTCAAAATCAAGTTTAGCGGATAATTTGGGGTTTCCTAACCCATGTCAATTATTACTCCCTTCTTACTTCATGATGCATGAGATGATAACTGTAAAAAAAAGTCCATGCAACATAAGGAACGCCTGCCTATCTCATCAGGTCATATGATAGATAACACATAGCCATCAAAATCTTAATGAAAATAACAGTATGAAGGAAAAACATATAGTGTTTGATTAATTGCAACAAAGGTTCAAACCCATGAACTGTTACAACATTATTTTCATATCTTTTAAGGAAAGTAAGATCAGAATTACATATGGAATCAAACTGGATAAACAAAAAGGCATTCCCAACAATGTATATGCTAATTACATCTGGTAGCAATTATACTGCTGAAACTATAATTTGAAAAAAAAATCACTCTCAAAGCCTAAAACTACTATATCAAGATCATTTTATTCTTATTCTTGAAGTAAGCTAAATTTTATTGGAAATGAAGGAAGCCTAAAATGAAAAGGTTGAATATTGATATAAAAAGGCATTCATGGAATCATGCACGATGAGAGAAGACAGAGAAGGATACATCTACTTGACAAATGTTGGTATCATTAATAACCTGGAGTCCATTCACATTTCCATAACTTAATTTGTTGGAAGATCTATAAAATTTACCATATTATCTTACCTTGGCTTGTACCTAGTTAATGGCTAACCAATAGTAATTCTCAAATGTACTCTATGATAAAGAAACATACTTCATTTTCTGGTTTATGCATGCAAAACCATTCCAGCTACTCAAAGTATTCAGTCCCTGTATATAGTAAAATAAGTATAAATGTAAAAAGTACCAAAAAGTTTAAATTAATCAAGCTACTGATATACTATCAAAATAATTGGTTGCAAATTGTTTTAGTTATTAGAATTAGATACCTAAAATCAGTAGCCCAACTTTGATACCATTACTATCAAGCATAATTTAATCAAATTTAACCCCTAGGATCGGTTGTTTTTATATATAATTTATATAATTGTCTTAAATCAAAAGACTCGGTTTTAAGCAAAAGCACCTGTAGCTGCAGATAGGAAGATGGAAGAAAAACTGTTGACACTGTGCAGCAAAAAACCATCCACGATGGCCAGAGAAGAGTGAAATCCCGCGACGATGGGAGAAGAACGGGGACAGAAAACGACAAACAGAAAAGGCTAGCGCTGGATTGGCCACAGATCTGGAGTAGAAGGACCGACAAAAATTTGCAAGAGGAGAGGTCAACCTGGAAGGCGTGTAAAAGGCTTAGAGAGAAATCATACATAGCTAGGGTTTGGAAGTAAGAAGAAGGAAAATTGTCGAAAGTAAATATGAGAAAGGAAAATACGTAGAGAACTAAAAGATTAAACTGATAATAAGGTAGAGATATGCTTAAATAATTTACTTTTATAATTAAAAGATTCAAATTTTAAATATTACAAAGAGAGAATTAAGCTAAAGAGAGAGAAATCCTAGAATCAAGGGGAGAGCAAATTTATATTATTGTATTATTTGATTTAATAAAAGTATCTTTAGAGTTTTAAGGAGAACGGAGAGAATCGAGAGAATTAAGGATAATTAAGAGAATTGAGATAATTAAGGAGAGAGCTAGAAATTTTTCTGCTTTACTATTATTTAATAGATACCACAGTGTTTTAAAAATCTGATACCAGAATGCTATGAAAATTGGTACATTACTTTCAGTATCAAATTGATACTGCTTAATTTGGAAAACGGATACCATAATCAAGAAATCAGAATTGTAGTATCATAACTGATACTACATAGCATGTATAACTTATACCACATTTGTTCAAACACACACATGTGAGTATACAAGCTTTGAAAAACAAATTTTATATGTTTAACTTATACCATATATGTTCAGAAACACATAAGTATAAATTATGTTCAAACAGATGGACAGGTACGATATATATTTTGTATAAACACACACATGGAATATTGTATAAAAGCTGATAGTTAGGAATGTAAAAACTGATACTATGTTGTAATTTGTATAAAACTAAGCTTTGAAAAACAAATTTTATTGATTTGTAGATATCAGTTGTTAATTCTATTTGTATGTTTTATATCTTAAATGTTGTAATATAGTTTATCATGGTATCAGTCTTAAAAGCACACTGGTATGAGTGTTGATAATAAAATTCTATTTGCATGAAATTGGTATCAGTTATGGAAGCACTCTTGTATCAGTTATGGTAATAAAATTGTGTTTATGTGAATATGATATCAGTTCTGCAAGTTAACTGCTATCAGTTTTGATATTGAGATTAATGGTACAATATTTGAAAACATTTTGGTATCAGTTTTGAATCCAATATGGTATCATTATTATTACTGAGTTTCTATTTATATGGTTGTGGTGTCATTTTGTTCTCTAAATAGGAATGTATCAGTTTTCAATATTCTTTCTATTTTACATTACAACGATGATTTTGCTAATCTCCGGCCACGAGAAACAAAAAATAAAAGAACCGCAAAAGCCGCAAAGGTCAAGACTGAAGGTCAAGACTGAAACTGCATAGAGATGTGGGCTGCAACCATCTTATAAAATCATAAAATTTGTGAAGGTGAAAAAATCATTAAGCAAAAAACAAGTAGAATTATTGAAAAGGTCAACACTCTTCAACCTCTTCAATGTTTTCTATAAAGGGAAAATAAACTTGAAAGAATGTAAGAAATATACAGAAAATTTGGTTGTAATTTACAAGTGTTATTCAGTGAAAGAAGGAGCTTTTATCTTTGGCAAAGAAAAAATGACAGTAACGGCCAAAGATATCAGTTTACTTTTTGGGTTGCCGATGCTTGGAAATAATATAGAGTCTCCCAAAATGATGACTAGCAAAACAATTCAATTGGCTTGTAAAAAATATGCTTCACGGAATTTTGGATCATCGACGTATATCACAAGGCCTTTGACTGGAGATAGAATAAAGAAAGTGGTAGAAGAAAAGAAGAAGCAAAACATGGAAGACTTGCATACTCTTCTTATCATGGATGTTGTACTTAATTTTTTCTTCTCCAATAATCAACAGAAATTGAGATGTGGACTTCTGCAGTACTTGTGTGATTTGGAAAAAAATGGAAACAGTTTCTTGGTCGTTGACCATTGAAAAGAATTTTCACAAATTTGTTAAAACTTTCATTCATAATACAAGAGATATGTCTGGATGTGCAATGGTCCCGCTGGTAATTTATTTGTTTTTTATCTAACGTTTGTGAATTTGTTACAACTTTTTTTTTGACGAAGTATTGCTTATGCGAAAAAATGAAGATAATAAAGCCACGATGCACAGTTAGCGACATATACCCAAGATTTGTTAGATGGGATCTACGAAGCTTGAAGGAATATGTTACCAAAAAATTCCTGGATGATGTGAAAGAAAGAGAGGTATATGTTTTTTTTTATTTCAGTTGAAAATATCATTTTTAGGATTATGGTAGTATCATTTCTTATTAAAATAAAATTTTCAAGTTCTTATGTAGTATCAGTTTTTCTAGCCTGTTAGTTTCAGTTTTTTTTTTGAGTTTTAGTTAAAATTTAATTTTGCATTTTCTTCGTATCAGTTATAGGAGACTTGTAGTATCAGTTTTTTCCAATTCTGCTTAAAAAATATTTTTTCGATATATTGATATCAGTTTTACTAGCCTGTTGGTATCGGTTTTTTTGAGTGCTAGTTAAAATTTATTTGGCCAGTAGCGTTGTATCAGTTTTACTAGGATGATAGTATCAGTTTTCTTATTGTTTATTGAAATTTAATTTTTCACATTCTCTGTTTCATTCTTAAGTGTTATCAGAACTGATATTATTTTGCTAAACAACAATTTTAGTTCAAAACAAATTTATTTTTGTAGGTTCAAGAAATTTCAGACATACAGCCACATGAATTGAAAATATTGGAAATAGCGGCTGAAATTTCTTCTAAATCAAAGAAAGCAAAAGAACGCCCAACAAAAAAAAATGTCAAGAACAAAAAACACAAGTGGATTCTTTTGAGGATGACGTGAGTATGAGAGTGTTGAAGATTCATATTAACAAAATTGAAGATGAAAACATGAAATTGAAAAAAAGAATTAAAAAATGAAAGAATTTTGAGAAGAGAAGCAGAGAAAAAGGTTTATATTTTGGAGCAACAGTTGCAAGGAAGAAATACAGATTTTGAACAAACGGAACTTCCGAAATCTGATTCGAAAGAGACTAAAAGTGATTCACCTTCTCGACATAAAGAAGAAGAAGGAAAAAACGATAGTGAGAATGTGAATGACAGTGAGAATTTGGTGAATGAAAATCAATGCAACATTCAAGTTGAGAAAGAGAAATGTGAAGAAAAAGAAAATTTTGAAACTGCAGAAAAAACAATCCCAGCTGAACAAAACTCAAAAATCGGCAAAAATGTATTGGTCGATGTCAGTCCTCCTAACTTCGATTTTGGTATCACATAAATTATTAAGGAAATACAACAAGAAAGAAAATCAGCCCAACAAGAAGGAAAAAAATGGCAACAGAAGATGAACCGCCTTCATATGTTGACAGAATAAAAAAGAAAAAAAGGAAAAAGACAAGCAGAAGAGATTCATTTGACTATCCTACAATTTCAAAAAAAAAGGAAAGAAAACAAATACTGAAGCAGAAAAAATAGGGAAGATCTGCCTAGAGAAGAATCAGAAAATGAAAAAAAGCAAGGGCAGCAGCATGAAGAAAAACAAAGTGCGAAAACAGAGAAAAATCAAGAGCAAGAATCAATTATAGTTGAAAAGCCACTAACTATTTTGGAAGCATCATGGGCAGAATTGAATTTGTCGCATTGCGAGAGTGTTAAATATCTGAAAAAAGAACAAGAAGCCTTGGTTAAAGAAAAATTATCTGTTGCAAAAGCAACAAATTTGTAAGTACCCTTTTTTTTATCGATATTAATAAAGTTTGTTGAAAATTTTACTATAATTTTCATTTCTACAAAAACAGGGCTGTTATGATAAATGATGACACAATTTTAGGTGGCTGCGTCATAACGAGAAAAATGTTTTTTCATGTTATGGAAGGGGACTTCACGGATGGACAGGTACCATATATTTGTTGTTAAAATTAAATTTTCCAATATGTAAGTATACAAGCATGGTAGTATCAATTTGTGACGGCCGGGAATTTCGCTCGATCCGAATCAGTCGTTAAACCGATCTAGACCGTTCGAAACCCCTGATCGTTTGAGAACAGGACAAAACAGAATGCAGACGGAAGAACATTTCATTGTTATTACAACAATCCCATCAGATACAAGAATATACAAAGTATAAATGAATAAATTACATTCGATAAATATCAGAAATTACAATAAATTACATAGCAGCGGAAAATAATACAAAGCACAACTGAAGGTGATATACGGATACAGAGCTTTCCGGATATCATTCCAGCTGTAAACCAAGATCCTGTGAATATAAATCTGCAAAACCGAAACTACTAGCTGCCCGTGTCGAAAATAGGGGCACCCAGAGTTTAGGTTAAAACAATAAACTCCAGGTCAGTCATGTAACTGGTGTGAGAACTAAAACAGTTATTTAAAACTTTTCTTTAAAAGAGAGTAATTCAAGGGACCACGCCGTATAACACGGAACGGGTTTTCTCCCAAGAATACCAGTGCATAGAATAAACAACGCAATGCTTTTTTCGAAAAATGAAGCTATTATAAGACCCAGGTCCCATCACACAATGCAACGCAAGCCGAAGGATAGGGTTTTACCTTATAACAGCCAAACATGCTTGGTACGTTTAAAAACAAATCATTTGATACTATAATAAGCGTATAGTGTCAAAACAGTTTCAATCATAAATATAAATCATAGACGGCATAAGTGCCCCATACCACTATGTCGCCATACTAGGCTCTACAAATAAAGCCGAAATACACGTATTGGAAATTGGATTTCCGTCATGAGTCGAGGCAAGGGGCAAGATCCTCTCCGCTTCGAGACATTCTAGCAAATGCTCAGGACTACACACTCTGGGCAGCCACTGGATCGGTTGGGCCGGTCCTCACTTACGTTAGAGGATTATTTATTCCTGAACACACATTTCCCGGTCCTTACAGACCTATAATCAAGGCGCCTCATTCCAACAACCACAAAGGTGAAAAGTATATAAATGTCAGGGCTGGTAAGTCACTGACACCACCAAAGCTAGAAAGAAACGTCGTGTTCTCCGAATGGTCCGTATCCCGTTTTTAACTCATACCGAGGTGTGAGGCTCGCGAATTCACGCTATACACAAAGCTATGCCACAAAGGTCGTGCTTCGATCATCAACCACAAGACTTTGCTTTTCAACAGAAGCCTTGATCCATGCAACTCAGTATGCCACACAGGCAATTCATGCCGTGCTATTGATATCTATCGATATATAACCTCTAAGCCCGTACGTCTCAGAGAAGGGCGTTAAGCAAGAGAATAAATTCTCCGCCGCCAAATAGATGTATATTTGATAGAAATAAATCAACATAGAATAAAATCCAATGTCAGACACACAATCCATTTACATGTTCGTTCTGGGTCTGAACGAAACTGGAGGCACTTTCCTCGCATATCCATCGATCTCCAAGTACGTCTGGACGACCACCAACTATTTCCATCCTCTTGGGTGTACAGCCCAATCAGGATCGTCAGTAATTACCCAAACGATGTGAAGACTTCCGATCTTCGACCACCGTCTTCATCTTCGACTTCTCGTCGAATCGGTTATTCAGAATGGGTATAAACCCGACCTTTCCGAACAACCCGCATATATTAAAAACAAATGTTACAAAAACTCAACACACGCCTTATTCCAATTCAGAATATTCTTTTATTCACCAAATCACATTCTTAGGGAAAGGTTCCCATTAATTTTATCCAAGATAAATTCTTTGAAATTTATCCTTTAATCTTCCTTTGGATGAGATTTCAAACCAAATTATGGTTTTCTAAACTAGTCGAGATTAGCGAACCACAACGAAGTAGTTATTTATTTTATTTCCCAATCCCAACCTATTCATTCCATGAAGCAAAACTGGTAATACTCCATATCTAACACCACAGTGTTGTCGATAAAATTAATTATCATTTCACGTTCAAATCTAATTAAAGATTTAACTATCGCTTTGGAGCAAACTGGTGATACTCCATTCTCGCTCAATTTTCAAATTTGATAATTTAGATTATCAATTCACATTTCAATATAATTGCAGATTCATTAAAACTCCTTTTACTGGGTTAAAGAACTTATGTCATTTAAAACACAGTTCACGACAAACCCCAATCACAATCTATTTATTTTCGGGTTAAAGAACTAGTGTTATTTAAAACACTGTTCACTATAAACCCACTAATCAATTCTATTTAAAACCCATTTTAAATCCAATTTATTTATTTAAAAATAATTGGGTTTTAAATTTAGTTCAAAACTAGTTCATTTCGATAAAAATCTATTTTTATCTTTTCAAATATGGAGTTTTTCATCCCAAATTTTCCCAAATCATTCCTTATGATTTTACACAAATTATTACTATTTTTAATAATTTTATCATGGCCCGTACAGTCGATTTCCATCAACGGCCATCGAACTGCACTTACAGCGACCTTTTTCAAATTTGATTTGGACGTATCTCCAAATCCAACCGTTAGATTTCGAATTTCAAATATTCGTTAGAAAGCTCTTTTCGATACGAACCCAACGATTCCGGTTTTAGAAGAATCCGACGGTCGGATCTCTCGTAATGTTCATTTGAAATAAATGGTCGAAATTTACGAACTGCCGCGGTGCGGCGCGTTCTATTCAGACCATTATATTATATATATATAATATATATAATATATTTCGTCGATTTCTATTTAAAACGAATTTTATAAATAGTTTTTAAATTCGTTTCAAAATTCATTTCAACTTCCATTTCAATTCAAAGCAAAAATTGAATTCTTCTTTATAAATTCGTTTTAAAATTCATTTCTATTCAATTCAAATTTCAATTCAATTTGAATTCATTTCAATTCGCTTTAATTCAATTCGAATTCGTTTTCCATTCGATTCGAATTCTTTTTCAATTCAATTCGAATTCGTTTTCAATACAATTCGAATTCGTTTTCAATTCAATTCAAATTCGTTTTCTATTTGATTCAATTCAAATTGGTTTTCTATTCGATTCGATTCAAATTGGGTTTCTATTTGATTCGATTCAAATTGGTTTTCTATTTGATTCAATTCAAATTGGTTTTCTATCCGATTCGATTCAAATTGGTTTTTTATTCGATTCAATTCAAATTGGTTTTCTATTCGATTCAATTCAAATTGGTTTTCTGTTCGATTCAATTCAAATTGGTTTTCTATTTGAATCAAATTCATTTCGCTTTTTATTCAATTCAAATTCATCTCGAAATCGCTTTATATTCAATTCATTTCGAAATCGTTTTATATTCATTTCATTTCGAAATCATTTTATATTCATTTCATTTCGAAATCGTTTTATATTCATTTCATTTCGAAATCATTTTATATTCATTTCATTTCGAAATCATTTTAAATTGTTTTATATTCATTTCATTTCGAAATCGTTTTATATTCATTTCATTTCGAAATCATTTTATATTCATTTCATTTCGAAATCATTTTATATTCATTTCATTTCGAAATCGTTTTATATTCATTTCGTTTCGAAATCATTTTATATTCATTTCATTTTGAAATCGTTTTATATTCATTTCATTTCGAAATCATTTTATATTCATTTCATTTCGAAATCGTTTTAAAATATTCGATTTCGAAATCACTTTTCAACATTCGTTTTTAAATGAATAAAATCGATATAAATATCGTTCACGTCAAAATGGCGTCAATCTAATCAACACGACTTCATATATTTCTATTTTCAAATATTTTATTTCAAATATTTCTTATTATCAAAATACTTCGTTCAACACATGACTAATCTCAACGGATGAGTACTGTCAACACATGAACCTTTATTTCATATTGATAAAGATGTAAATTTTATTATTAAAATATTTCGTTCAACACATGACTAATATCAATGGATGAGTACTGTCAACACATGAACCTTTATTTTATATTGATAAAGATGTAAATTTTATTATTAAAATCTTTCGTTCAACACATTACTAATCTCAATGGATGAGTACTGTCAACGCATGAACCTTTATTTTATAATATTCTTTATTTTCTAAATTGGAATGAGGCCCAATCAATCACTATATAATGTTAATTATATGTATTTTCATACATCACACGTATAAAATAGCATTGAAAAATAATCAACCATCAACCAAAGTGCACTACACTGTATAAGCATCAAATATAGATATCTAACGCTTATAACAGCCTGTCAATCAATCGATCGACATATTTAATCAATTAGGATGAGTGAACTTCAAATTTCATCCCAACACCCGTGTGGGGTTTCAAACAATCAAACACAGATTTTAGTTGTGCAGTTGGGCGATGTGTAAAATTTATCAACCCAATCAATGTCCTTCAAATATGTGTACATAAACAAACCGTCCGGTTTGTAAATGAATATTTTATTTTATTCACTTCCACGTTAAAAATTATATTTTTAACGATAAAATATTTTATTTCAACACATGAATTTCTATTCAGTTCATTTATTCAATAAAATGATATTTTTATTTTTCTAACATATTTTAGAAAATTTCGACGGCATAACGGCACGATACTAGAAACGGGACGAGGCCTAGCCTTATCCCCGGTCTAGTGAAGGCCCACGCCATTCACACATCAATCAAATCCATTCATTTCACCAAACAATTCAATTTCAATCAAATAATCTAACTTATTTTTGCAATCAAGCAAACAAGTCCATGGTCTGTGGACGATTGTGTCGGGTGCTACTAAGCACCGTCTGCATCCTAGTATATATATATATATATATATATATATAACTAGAAAAGAAATTTAGAGTGAGAAATTCTCACCGAAAGCTATCCAATACCACGACTCTTCATTGATAGAAATCTTCATCGTTATCGTATCTTTGTCATCTTCGTTGCCCGTAGCCACTACATATGTAAAAATCGAATTTTTACTTCGTTATTCAATATATAAAAATCGAATTTTTACTATGCTATTCAATATATAAAGGTTTCGCCTTTTCTAATATAAAGATCGAACCTTTTCAAATATATCATTTAAAAATCACATTTTTATTTTTCTACACCTATAAAGATGATATTTCTAATATTCTTATCATGTAAAAATTATATTTTTAATTCTCTACATAAACAAAAATCATATTTTTACATCATCTATATAGTAAAGACTATATTTTTAATACTTAAAAATATAAAAATCATATTTTTAATTCTTTAAAAAAATAAAAATCATATTCTTCTCTAACAAAATCAAATCTTTTCTTCTTAATGCCATAATATATATAAAAACTGATTTTGCTTTAAACTAAACAAATTAATTAAATAAAACAAATAAAAATAAAACACAAAAAAAACTTACAGGGGGTTTAATGAGGGGAGGGGGGTCTTCGTCGCAATTTCTGAAACGGGGCGGGGGAGGGGGGGGTCTTCTTGCGATCGACTTCGAGGAGGGGGGGTTCAGGTGGGTGCGGGGTGCTTGCGAGGTCGCGGTGGAAGGAAGGGGGATGACGCGGAGAAGATGGAGGAAGGGAGGAGCGGTGGGGGCTGGCGGTGGTCGGGAGGAAGGAGAAGAAGCTGCGGCGGCAGCATAGGAGGAGGCGGCGACGAGTTCGATTTGTTTTTTTTCTTTTTCCTTTTTTTTCTCCTGAAACGAAATGAAAAGGGGAGGGGCCAACGTAATTTAAGGAGGAGGGAGAGAGAAGGTTTATTTTAATATTTTATTTTTTTTCTAAAAAGCAACTTTTATTTTCGACCTCAAAACGAGGCCCACCGCCTGTCGTCCATAGCGTTTTACCCCCATTCCGAACACAATGGGATATGTATCGTAGGCTGATTCGGCTGTTACAATCAGTTTCCGTTAAATTTACATTTAAATCACTATATTGAATTTTAAACGTACATTTCAACTTACCGGGGTCACATACTAAGTAGAAAAATTCTAGAAAAATATTTTCTAGCTTCCTATTGATGATACAGTCCTAACAAAACTAGTTTCGTCGAATTCCGAGACCGTTGGAAAAATGGCCATTTTCCAGTCGATTAAAATCAACTAAAACTGGTCAAACGCGTTTTCCTTTGCCACGCTCACATATCGATTCGAAAAATTATGAAATTTGGAATCTAGCAATTATTTGACACCGCGGATCGAACAAAAGTGGTTTCGTCGAAATCCGAGGTCGCTTGCAAAATTCCCATTTTAAGGGTCTGAATTCCATAGCGACTATTCAGAATTTTCAACTGGACATATCTTTTGATTCCCGCTATGAAATCTCGATTTTTCGGATTCGTTGGAAAGATATTATCAATTAGATCCTAATGTTTTTGGTTTCACTAAAATCTGGATTCTTTTGCACCCGGTACATTCAATTGAAGTTTGAAATCGAATTATCGAACTACCACGCCAATTTCAATTCTATTTATAATTATATATAATTATTTATATTCTAACGACGACGTATATAATATATACGTTCTAAATTATATTCAAATTAAATTTCTCGTCGATATTATTTAAAATAATCTATTTTAAATATTCAAAATTCGCTAAAATTTCCAAAATAAAAATTTTAAACTGGCTCAGATTTTCTGGGTTATTACAATCTCCCCCACTTAAAACTTTTCGTCCCCGAAAAGGAACAAAGTCGAAAGTGGTTTGATTAATCAACTCTACGTTCGATCTGGCTTCCATTCTCCAACTTTTCAGTTTCTGAGAATTTTCAAATTTTCAAAAATTTGGCTAACACCCTAAATTTTCGAAAAATTTCTCCATAACCTCCCCTGCACCGGGAGCCACGGGAAAATCCCGAAATTGCCATAAAGGCCTTCTGATCTCAAAAAGAAAAAGAAAAAGCCAAGCGGCTGGCCAATAGGCTCATAAAATCATCATCACCCAAACAAAACAGTAAATTATATAGTAAACATGTACCTATTTTTCGAGCAAACAGATTTTATTCTCTGCTCCAGCCTCCTTGCTATGACCTGTTCAATGTAAGTATATGTATATGCAAGCAAATGCGACTAATTTTCAATACAGTTCAAAATTTGATGCAATTAGGCATAATGGTTCAAAATTGGCAAACAAATAAACAAACAACACAAACATCAATCAATTAGTGAATTAGAGTTTCAAATTCATAAATTTGATATATATACAAAAAATCATGTTTTTGATGCCAATTCACAACAATGTGTTCTAGCTATATTAGTTTTTGGTTCTCACACCAGTCTAATGGAAATATATAGATATCACACCTTCGAAACACGAAAATAATTACTGATGATGACGCGTCAATCATCAGAATCAGGTCCGGGCGACTAGAATGTGATTCTATATCTATCTAATATATTAAAACTTCGAATATACGTTCATGACGCGTATATGCAAAATCTTTATATACTAGATTGTCCAAATTCAAAATAAATAAATAATCAAATACGTATAAGATGGTTTAAATTTTCGAAACAAAATTGTTTTCATTTGAAAAATATACTCTTCACACTCGTTCTAGGATACTATTGATCCTATCTCTAACGAGTCATTCTAATTGGATATTACTAATCCAATATCTGATGAATTCTTTCGTGTGGTTCTAATGTGTCTTGTTCTCGAGCTCTGTAAACCAAAGCTCTGATACAAAATGTGACGGCCGGGAATTTCGCTCGATCCGAATCAGTCGTTAAACCGATCTAGACCGTTCGAAACCCCTGATCGTTTGAGAATGCCCCATACCACTATTTCGCCATACTAGGCTCTACAAATAAAGCCGAAATACACGTATTGGAAATTGGATTTCCGTCATGAGTCGAGGCAAGGGACAAGATCCTCTCCGCTTCGAGACATTCTAGCAAATGCTCAGGACTACACACTCTGGGCAGCCACTGGATCGGTTGGGCCGGTCCTCACTTACGTTAGAGGATTATTTATGCCTGAACACACGTTTCCCGGTCCTTACAGACCTATAATCGAGGCGCCTCATTCCAACAACCACAAAGGTGAAAAGTATATAAATGTCAGGGCTAGTAAGTCACTGACACCACTAAAGCTAGAAAGAAACGTCGTGTTCTCCCAACGGTCTGTATCCTGTTTTTAACTCATACCGAGGTGTGAGGCTCGCGAATTCACGCTATACACAAAGCTACGCCACAAAGGCCGTGCTTTGATCATCAACCACAAGACTTTGCTTTTCAACAGAAGCCTTGATCCATGCAACTCAGTATACCACACAGGCAATTCATGCCGTGTGATTGATATCTATCGATATATAACCTCTAAGCTCGTACGTCTCAGAGAAGGGCGTTAAGCAAGAGAATAAATTCTCCACCGCCAAACAGATGTATATTTAATAGAAATCAATCAACACAGAATAAAATCCAATGTCAGACACAATCCATTTACAAGTTCGTTCTGGGTCTGAACGAAACCGGAGGCACTTTCCTCGCATATCCATCGATCTCCAAGTACGTCTGGACGACCACCAACTATTTCCATCCTCTTGGGTGTACAACCCAATCAGGATCGTTAGTAATTACCCAAACGATGTGAAGACTTCCGGTCTTCGACCACCGTCTTCATCTTCGACTTCTCGTCGAATCGGTTATTCAGAATGGGTATAAACCCGGCCTTTCCGAACAACCCGCGTATATTAAAAACAAATGTTACACAAACTCAACATACGCCTCATTCCAATTCCGAATATTCTTTTATTCACCAAATCACATTCTTAGGGAAAGGTTCCCATTAATTTTATCCAAGATAAATTCTTTGAAATTTATCCTTTAATCTTCCTTTGGATGACATTTCAAACCAAATTATGGTTTTCTAAACTAGTCGAGATTAGTGAACCACAACGAAGTAGTTATTTATTTTATTTCCCAATCCCAACCTATTCATCCCATGAAGCAAAACTGGTAATACTCCATATCTAACACCACAGTGTTGTCGATAAAATTAATTATCATTTCACGTTCAAATCTAATTAAAGATTTAACTATCGCTTTGGAGCAAAACTGGTGATACTCCATTCTCGCTCAATTTTCAAATTTTATAATTTAGATTATCAATTCACATTTCAATTTAATTGCAGATTCATTAAAACTCCTTTTACTGGGTTAAAGAACTTATGTCATTTAAAAAACAGTTCATGACAAACCCAAATCACAATCTATTTATTTTCGGGTTAAAGAACTAGTGTTATTTAAAACACTGTTCACTATAAACCCACTAATCAATTCTATTTAAAACCCATTTTAAATCCAATTTATTTATTTAAAAATAATTGGGTTTTAAATTTAGTTCAAAACTAGTTCATTTCGATAAAAAACTATTTTTATCTTTTCAAATATGGATTTTTTCATCCCAAATTTTCCCAAATCATTCCTTATGATTTTACACAAATTATTACTATTTTTAATAATTTTATCATGGCCCGTACAGTCGATTTCCATCAACGGCCATCGAACTGCACTTACAGCGACCTTTTTCAAATTTGATTTGGACGTATCTCCAAATCCAACCGTTAGATTTCGAATTTCAAATATTCGTTAGAAAGCTCTTTTCGATACGAACCCAACGGTTCCGGTTTTAGAAGAATCCGACGGTCGGATCTCTCGTAATGTTCATTTGAAATAAATGGTCGAAATTTACGAACTGCCACGGCGCGGCGCGTTCTATTCATGCCATTATATATAATATATATAATATATTTCGTCGATTTCTATTTAAAACGAATTTTATAAATAGTTTTTAAATTCGTTTCAAAATTCATTTTAACTTCCATTTCAATTCAAAGCAAAAATTGAATTCTTCTTTATAAATTCGTTTTAAAATTCATTTCTATTCAATTCAAGTTTCAATTCAATTTGAATTCATTTCAATTCGCTTTAATTCAATTCGAATTCGTTTTCCATTCGATTCGAATTCTTTTTCAATTCAATTCGAATTCATTTTCAATTCAATTCGAATTCGTTTTCAATTCAATTCAAATTCGTTTTCTATTTGATTCAATTCAAATTGGTTTTCTATTTGATTCAATTCAAATTGGTTTTCTATTCGATTCGATTCAAATTGGTTTTCTATTCGATTCGATTCAAATTGGTTTTCTATTTGATTCAATTCAAATTGGTTTTCTATTCGATTCAATTCAAATTGGTTTTCTATTCGATTCAATTCAAATTGGTTTTCTATTTGAATCTAATTCATTTCGCTTTCTATTCAATTCAAATTCATCTCGAAATCGCTTTATATTCTATTCATTTCGAAATCGTTTTATATTCATTTCATTTCGAAATCTTTTTATATTCATTTCATTTCGAAATCATTTTATATTCATTTCATTTCGAAATCATTTTATATTCATTTCATTTCGAAATCGTTTTATATTCATTTCATTTCGAAATCGTTTTATATTCATTTCATTTCGAAATCGTTTTATATTCATTTCATTTCGAAATCCTTTTATATTCATTTCATTTCGAAATCGTTTTATATTCATTTCATTTCGAAATCATTTTATATTCATTTCATTTCGAAATCGTTTTATATTCATTTCATTTCGAAATCATTTTATATTCATTTCATTTCGAAATCGTTTTAAAATATTCGATTTCGAAATCACTTTTCAACATTCGTTTTTAAATGAATAAAATCGATATAAATATCGTTCACGTCAAAATGGCGTCAATCTAATCAACACGGCTTCATATATTTCTATTTTCAAATATTCTATTTCAAATATTTCCTATTATCAAAATACTTCGTTCAACACATGACTAATCTCAACGGATGAGTACTGTCAACACATGAACCTTTATTTTATATTGATAAAGATGTAAATTTTATTATTAAAATATTTCGTTCAACACATGACTAATCTCAATGGATGAGTACTGTCAACACATGAACCTTTATTTTATATTGATAAAGATGTAAATTTTATTATTAAAATCTTTCGTTCAACACATGACTAATCTCAATGGATGAGTACTATCAACACATGAACCTTTATTTTATAATATTCTTTATTTTCTAAATTGGAATGAGGCTCAATCAATCACCATATAATGTTAATTATATGGATTTTCATACATCACACGTATATAATAGCATTGAAAAATAATCAACCATCAACCAAAGTGCACTGCACTGTATAAGCATCAAATATAGATATCTAACGCTTATAACAGCCTGTCAATCAATCGATCGACATATTTAATCAATCAGGATGAGTGAACATCAAATTTCATCCCAACACCCGTGTGGGGTTTCAAACAATCAAACACAGATTTTAGTTGTGCAGTTGGGCGATGTGTAAAATTTATCAACCCAATCAATGTCCTTCAAATATGTGTACATAAACAAACCGTCCGGTTTGTAAATGAATATTTTATTTTATTCACTTCCACATTAAAAATTATATTTTTAACGATAAAATATTTTATTTCAACACATGAATTTCTATTCAGTTCATTTATTCAATAAAATGATATTTTTATTTTTCTAACATATTTTAGAAAATTTCGGCGGCATAACGGCACGATACTAGAAACGGGACGAGGCCTAGCCTTATCCCCGGTCTAGTGAAGGCCCACGCCATTCACACATCAATCAAATCCATTCATTTCACCAAAAAAAATCAATTTCAATCAAATAATCTAACTAATTTTTGCAATCAAACAAACAAGTCCATGGTCTGTGGACGATTGTGTCGGGTGCTACTAAGCACCGTCTGCATCCTAGTATATATATATATATAACTAGAAAAGAAATTTAGAGTGAGAAATTCTCACCGAAAGCTATCCAATACCATGACTCTTCATTGATAGAAATTTTCATCGTTATCGTATCTTTGTCATCTTCGTTGCCCGTAGCCACTGCATATGTAAAAATCGAATTTTTACTTCGTTATTCAATATATAAAAATCGAATTTTTACTATGCTATTCAATATATAAAGGTTTCGCCTTTTCAAATATAAAGATCGAACCTTTTCAAATATATCATTTAAAAATCACATTTTTATTTTTCTACACCTATAAAGATGATATTTCTAATATTCTTATCATGTAAAAATTATATTTTTAATTCTCTACATAAACAAAAATCATATTTTTACATCATCTATATAGTAAAGACTATATTTTTAATACTTTAAAAATATAAAAATCATATTTTTAATTCTTTAAAAATATAAAAATCATATTCTTCTCTAACAAAATCAAATCTTTTCTTCTTAATGCCATAATATATATATAAACTGATTTTGTTTAAACTAAACAAATTAATTAAATAAAACAAATAAAAATAAAACACAAAAAACTTACAGGGGGTTTAACGAGGGGAGGGGGGTCTTCGTCGCGATTTCTGAAACAGGGGGGGTCTTCTCGCGATCGACTTCGAGGAGGGGGGGTTCAGCTGGGTGCGGGGTGCTTGCAAGGTCGTGGTGGAAGGAAGGGAGCTGCCGCGGAGAAGATGGAGGGAGGGAGGAGCGGTGGGGGCTGGCGGTGGTCGGGAGAAAGGAGAAGAAGCTGCGCGGCAGCATAGGAGGAGGCGGCGACGGGTTCGATTTGTTTTTTTTGTTTTTCCTCTTTTTTTCTCCTGAAACGAAATGAAAAGGGGTGGGGCCAATGTAATTTAAGAAGGAGGGAGAGAGAAGGTTTATTTTAATATTTTATTTTTTTTCTAAAAAGCAACTTTTATTTTCGACCTCAAAACGAGGCCCACCGCCTGTCGTCCATAGCGTTTTACCCCCATTCCGAACATAATGGGATATGTATCGTAGGCTGATTTGGCTGTTATAATCAGTTTCCGTTAAATTTACGTTTAAATCACTATATTGAATTTTAAACGTACATTTCAAATTACCCGGGTCACATACTAACTAGAAAAATTCTAGAAAAATATTTTCTAGCTTCGTATTGACGATACGGTCCTAACAAAACTAGTTTCGTCGAATTCCGAGACCGTTGGAAAAATGGCCATTTTCCAGTTGATTAAAATCAACCGAAACTGGTCAAACGCGTTTTCCTTTGCCACGCTCACATATCGATTCGAAAAATTAGGAAATTTGGAATCTAGCAATTATTTGACACTGCGGATCCAACAAAAGTGGTTTTGTCGAAATCCGTGGTCGCTTGCAAAATTCCCATTTTTAAGGGTCTGAATTCCATATCGACTATTCAGAATTTTCAACTGGACATATCTTTTGATTCCCGCTATGAAATCTCGATTTTTCGGATTCGTTGGAAAGATATTATCAATTAGATCCTAATGTTTTTGGTTTCACTAAAATCTGGATTGTTTTGCACCCGGTACATTCAATTGAAGTTTGAAATCGAATTATCGAACTACCGCGCCATTTTCAATTCTATTTATAATTATATATAATTATTTATATTCTAACGACGATGTATATAATATATACGTTCTAAATTATATTCAAATTAAATTTCTCGTTGATATTATTTAAAATAATCTATTTTAAATATTCAAAATTCGCTAAAATTGCCAAAATAAAATTTTTAAACTAGCTCAGATTTTCCGGGTTATTACACAATCTTTTTGAGTTTTAGTTAAAATTTATTTTTGCAGTTTCTTGGTATCTGTTTTCAATGCCTGGTAGTATCATCTTTTTTTTAGTTCTAGTAAATATTTATTTTTCCAGTTTCCTGATATCAGTTTTCGTAGTCTGGTAGTATCAGTTTTTTTAATTTCTAGTAAGTATTTGTTTTTCCAGTTTCTTGGTATCTGTTTTCATAGACTGTTAGTATCAGTTTTTTTAATTTCTAGTTAAAAATTATTTCTAATAAATTTTAGCTGGCTTTTAATTTTTATTAACCTATACTTGATCTCATTCATAATACTATTTAGCTAGTGAGCATCTCTGTTTTTGATAGTGATCTTCTTGTACATGCATTGTGTGCATGTTTGATTGTGCACGTGTTTAATTTATCTAGAAATAAACCTGCATCAGTTTTAATATATCAGATTTCATAGGCTGGTAGTATCAGTTTTTTTGATTTCAAGTTAAAAATTATTTTTCCATTATCGTGATATCAGATTTCATAGACTGGTAGTATCAGTTTTTTTTATTTCTAGTTAAAAATTATTTTCCAGTATCTTGATATCAGTTTTCATAGCCTGGTAGTATCATATTTATTTCGCAATATCATATGCCTTCTTATGTACATGTGTATGGGTATTACAGATTCGATTGGTTTACAAGATATTGTGCTTTAACTGAGAACCATTACACAATGCCAACAATGAGAACAGTAAGTAAAATTTTAGGTCACTTTTGTACAATATTATTTCTTAAATTAGTAAATAATAATAACAATATTATTTATGATTAGAAAGCACTGGCTGACCAAATTCAGTCACTTGTAAAGGCAGTAGCTCTTCCCATTTTAAAAAAAAAGCTGTGAAAAATGAGTACACGGAGGTTATTTAACTTTCCATTGCATTGTCAAAGTCACTGGATGCTAGTGACTTTGACATATGCAAATATGCAGTGGGCACATTTCGACTCCAGTCGGCCTAGAAGATCAAACCCGAACAATAATGAAAGTTTGAAAGCTGCACAAAAATTGGTATGAAATACTTCTACAAAACAATATAATTGCTATAACTTTTATATTTATAAATACGAAGTCACTACTCGTATATGTTTGAAACTACTGATGCAGTTATGGCACTAACACACACATATATATATATATTTATATTTATATATCTTTTACAGAGAGCTGTAGTTGAGAAACTACTACCGCAGTTTTGGCAAAAATATAATGTTGCAAATAAGCAGGTTAACACATCTGAAATGGTTCAAGAAGAGTGCGCACAACAAGACTGTGACACGTAATTTTTTACCATATATTAATTTTCATACCCAACATGCATGAGTATTTATACAGCTAACAACATGATTTCCTTTGTATAGGCTTGATTGTGGGATATATGTTATGATATTTGTAATATCAATGAACAGGAAAAACATTACTCTAAAGGTTGCCAATAAGAACATGTTGAAATGTAGAGCGCATCTAGTGTATGAAATTTTGGCAAACAAGGGTTATTGTTGTGATTTAGTAGACTTTATGTCTACTCTTCATTTGGAGGAAGATTAGATTATAGTTGGTAGTTGAAATTGGTTGGTTGTTAGAAATGTAAAAATGATGGTATTAGTTTTAAAACTACTTGTTTTTAGCAGTTGTATATGACGTCAAATGTTCAACGATTCTTGTGGGGAAAACTGTTTTTTTATATGATGATATGATATTAGCTTGAAATTGCTAGGCTGTTACAAATGAATTTTATGCTGTCAAAATGTATTGTATCATGTGTTGTGAACTGTTTTATGGTTGTGTCTATGAAACTGACATCTCATTATTTCTAAAAAGATACATTAAAAAAAAAACTGATACCAACATTTACACAAAACTGATACCAACTTACTACAATTTTAACAAAACATGATAAAAAAAAGAAAAACTGATACCAGATTTGGTTCAAAACAGATACCCTAGTGCTGTTAAATATAATAATTCAAAACTGATACCAGTATGAACGAAAAACTGGTATACCCTAGTGTTGTTAAATATAATAATTCAAAACTGATACCGGTATAAATGAAAAACTGATACCATGACTTCTACCATGTGATTTGTTATATGCTCGATCATGCGCTCGGTCTTGTGCTCGGTCATGTGCTCAGTTATGATCTCGATTATGTTCTCGATCATGATCTCGATTATGTTCTCAGTCATGTGCTTGGTCATGTGCCCGATCATGTGCTCGGTTATGGTCTCAGTCATGGGCTCGGTCATGTGCTTGGTCATCTGCTCGGTCACGTGCTCAGTCAAATGCTTGGTCATGTGCTCGATTATGAGATCGGTCATGGGCTCGGTCATGTTCACGGTCATGTGCCTGGTCATGGACTCAGTTATGGGTTTGATTAAGTGCTCGGTCATGGGCTCGATTATGGTCTCGATTATGTTCACGGTCATGGGCTCAGTGATGATCATAATCATGTGCTCGGTCATGTTCTCAGTCAAGTGCTTGGTTATGAACCCGATCATGGGCTCGATCATGGGCTCAATCATGGGTTGGGTTATGGGTTCAATCATGTGCCCGGTCATACGCTTTGTTATAGGCTTGTACATAGGCTCGGTTATGTTCACGGTCATATGCTCGGTCATGTGATCGGTCAAGTGATCGGTCATGTGCCCAGTCATGGGCTTGGTCATAGGCTCAATTATGGGTTCAATCATGTTTCCTGTCATGGGCTCGGTTACGAGCTCAGTCAAGGACTTGTTTATGTTCACAGTCATGTGCTCGGTCAAGAGCTCGGTCAAGTACTTGGTCATGTGCAAGGTCATGGCTCGGTTATGGTCTCGGTTATAGAATCGATTACTATATCTTTATATTGTTATTAAAAAACTGATTCTAAATGCATGTAAAACTAATAACACTGTGCTACCAAGATTAATATCTTTACATTGTTATAAAAAAACTGATACTAGAATGCCTGTAAAGATGATACCAGAATGCTACCAAGATTGATATATTTACATTGTTATTTAAAAACTGATACTAGAGTATATAAAATAATAATACCAGAGTAGTACCACGGTTTATATCTTTACATTGGTATAAGAAACTTCTACTAGAATGCATATAAAGCTGATACCAGAGCCCATACCAGAGTACTACCAAGTTTTATATCTTTACATTGTTATGATCTCGGTTATGGAATCGGTTCGATATCTTTATGTTGTTATTAAAAAACTGATACTAAAATGCATGTAAAACTGATACTATAATGCATGTAAAACTGATACTAGAATGCATGGAATCAGTTGATGGAGTAGGAATGAGTTAACCGAGCGGGTACCGGTGACACGTAAAAGACTTTAGCACGCAATGCCTAATCGGGTACCTGTGAGACGTAAGAAAGTTCCGCACACAAGGCCTAATCGGGTACTACAGCAACGATTCTGCACCCAGCAGGAATGAGTTAACCAAGCGGGTACCGATGAAACGTAAAAGATTTCAGCAAGCAATGCCTAATCGGGTACTTGTGAGATGTAAAAGACTTCCGCATGCAAGGCTTAACCGGGTACTCCAGCAACGATTATGCACCCAGTAGGAATGAGTTAACCGAGCGAGTACCGGTGAATGTCTAATCGGGTACCTGTGAGACATAAAAGACTTCCGCACGCAAGGCCTAATCGGGTACTATAGCAACGATCCTGCACCCAGTAGGAATGAGTTAAACGAGCGGGTGCCGGTGACACGTAAAAGACTTTAGCATGCAATGCTTAATCAAGTACCTGTGAGACGTAAAACACTTCCACACGCAAGGCCTAATCGGGTACTCCAAAAACGATTCTGCACCCAGCAGGAATGAGTTAACCGAGCGGGTACCGGTGACACATAAAAGACTTCAGCACGCAATGCCTAATCGGGTACCTATGAGACGTAAAAGACTTCCGCAAACAAGGCCTAATCGGGTACTCCAGCAACGATTCTGCACCCAGTAGGAATGAGTTAACCGAGCGGGTGCCGGTGACACGTAAAAGACTTCGGGACGCAATGCCTAATCGGGTACCTATGAAACGTAAAAGACTTCCACACGCAAAGCCTAATCGGGTGCTCCACCAATGATTTTGCATCTAGTAGGAATGAGTTAACCGAGCGGGTACCGGTGACACGTAAAAGACTTTAGCACGAAATGCCGAATCGGGTACCTATGAGACGTAAAAGACTTTCGCACGCAAAGCCTAATCAGGTGCTCCAGCAACGATTCTGCACCCAGTAGGAATGAGTTAACCTTGCGGGTACCGGTGACTTTCAGCATGCAATGCCTAATCGGGTACCTATGAGATGTAAAAGACTTCCGCATGCAAGGCCTAATCGGGTACTCCAGCAACGATTCTGCACCAAGTAGGAATGAGTTAACCGAGCGGGTACCGGTGACACGTAAAAGACTTTCAACACGCAATGCCTAATCGGGTACCTATGAGACATAAAAGACTTCCGCACGCAAGGCCTAATTGGGTACTCCAGCAACGATTCTGCACCCAATAGGAATGAGTTAACTGAGCGGGTACCGGTGACACGTAAAAGATTTCAGCATGCAATGCCAAATCGGGTACCTATAACACATAAAAGACTTCCGCACGCAAAACCTAATCGGGTGCTCCAGCAATGATTCTGCACCCAGTAGGAATGAGTTAACGAGCGAGTACCGGTGATATGTAAAAGACTTTCAGCACGCAATGCCTAATTGGGTACCTATGAGACGTAAAAGACTTCAGCACGCAAGACCTAATCGGGTACTCCAGCAAAGATTCTGCACCCAGTAGGAATGAGTTAACCGAGCGGGTACCGGTGACACGTAAAAGACTTCAGCACGCAATGCCTAATCAGGTACCTATGAGACGTAAAAGACTTCCGCACAAAAGCCCTAATCGGGTACTTCAACAACGATTCTGCACCCAGTAGGAATGAGTTAATCGAGCGGGTACCGGTTACACGTAAAAGACTTCAGCACGCAATGCCTAATCGGGTACCTATGAGACGTAAAAGACTTCGACACGCAAGGCCTAATCGGGTACTCCAACAACGATTCTGCACCCAGTAGGAATGAGTTAACCGAGCGGGTACCGATGACACATAAAAGACTTCAGCATGCAATGCCTAATCGGGTACCTATGAGACGTAAAAGACTTCCGCAGCAAGGCATAATCGGGTACTCCAGCAACTATTCTGCATCCAGTAGGAATGAGTTAACCGAGCGGGTACCGGTGAGATGTAAAATAATTCAGCATGCAATGCCTAATCGGGTACCTGTGAGACGTAAAAGACTTCCGCACGCAAAGCCTAATCGGGTGCTCCAACAACGATTCTGCACCCAGTAGGAACGAGTTAACCGAGCGGGTACCGGTGACACGTAAAAGACTTTCAGCACGCAATGCCTAATCGGGTACCTATGAGACATAAAAGACTTTCGCACGCAAGGCCTAATAGGGTACTCCAGCAATGATTCTGCACACAGTAGGAATGAGTTAACTTAGCGGGTACCAGTGACACGTAAAAGACTTCAGTACGGAATGCCTAAACGAGTAACTATGAGACATAAAAGACTTTCACACGCAAAGCATGATCGGGTACTCTCACCCCAGCAATGATTCTGCACTCAGTGGGCGCTGTTATGGACTTGGTTATAGTCTCAGGTACGTACCCAGTTATATTCTAGGTTGTGGTAAATATACTTGGTAATGTAATTGAGTTATGTTATCAGCAATGATCTCAATTATGATTTGGGTTATATGCTCAGCTCATGGTTTAGTTATGGGCTCAGTTTTGGATTTTTTTATAAACATAAACTCGATAATAAAACTGATACTGGAAAGCTACTAAAACTGATACCATATTAATGTATACATAATTTCAGAAAAAAATCTGATACCATATTAATGTAAACATAATTTCAGAAAGAAAACTGATGCCATTACGTTTACAAGAATGATATGCTATTTACAAAAAATAATTTAATAATGTGCTTCCAAAAGTAATACCTTGACTATCTTATTACAACATATAATAGCCCATGATCGAGAACACAACCGTACCTTGTAGGAATTCTTAAACCAAGTACATACCTATCACATGTAAAATACGTCTTATAGAAAACATAATCAATTAACTATGGCTTTAAACTTCATGTACCAACCTATTTTTATAAAAAAAGGATGCTTTAATCATGTAATTAAAGTCTTAGTCATAAAATGATACTAGAATGAGTTCAAAACTGATACTAGTTAACTTGACAAAAATATACCATATTCGCATAAACAAAATCTCATTATCAAAACTGATACCAATTAGCTTGAATAACTGAGACCATATTTCGTATAATCATAAACCGATACCATTATGCTTCATAAACTAATACCAGAAACTGTATGTTACAACAATGAATATATAAATGATACCAATACAATCAATAATTGATATCTATAAATCAAGCAGCATAAAATATACACATAAATACATACATACATACATATATATATAAAGCATCAACTAACACATGATAGTAAAGCAAATATTCAATGAATACTCAAAACTAATCTCAAATTTATTACATTTCCAAATCTGAATGCATAAAGTGAAGGAAAAAACTGAAAAAACTATAATACAATTGTAAGAAAATATCAATTCTTCGTAGCTTGGCAGTTGCGCTTGTTGTGGCCATTCTGCTTACACACACCACACTGATTTTGTTTATTCTGGAAAAATGCAAATCCGCCTTTTCGTTTGGTACATGGTCTACCAGCACCACGTTTGTCTTTAGGAGGCTTAATGACATCTTCATTGCAAGGATCAACAATGGGCTTATCATAGTTCGGAATTGGATTCACAGGGTTAGCATAAGAAGGTCGATAAGCGTCTACGGTGAAATAGTGTTCAAAAAAATCATATACCGAAACTTTAGATCTAGTAATGCACTTGATAACATGAGCACAAGGAAATCCGGTAACTTTCCATTGATTGCAAGTACAACTCCGATTTTGAAGATCAACATTGATGAGAAGATGGAGACTTGACTTCAAATATGGATTCCGAAGAATTATAAACAACCTAGCCAAACCCTTCATCAATCAAACCTTTTAACCTATGCTCTGTGACGGTCTGCCCCGAACCAGCTGACATTTCCCTCAAATGCGTTGTGCTAACGTCCAACTAGCATAGGACGGTCGTCAGAAGAAAGGAAACTTAACGGTGAACTAACAAGAAACCTATAGAATGTCTCATAGCGCATGGAATAAAATATAATAATAACATACTTGACATAAAACAGGCGAGATAGTGCATAAGCTAAAAACTAAACCATAATCATCATAGCAGCGGAAATTCAAAATACAGCTTATTACAACTCCAACATATTGTCCCTAAAGCAAAGAAAAAGGTGCACTACTGATGCCCAAAGTAGTGACCAACAACAAAACAAGGAGAATATCTATATATATCATATGTGGAAGCCTCCTACTTGTCTCCGGTATAGCTACTCGTGCATACCATCTAACATGTCTCTAGTTTGCCCGTTTAAGAGCACTTAGAGTAATAAGAGGGGACATAAAGCTCTGGGTCAGACAAAAGTCTGATATGAGCGATAAGCAGAAAAACAGAATAATAACAGGTACACATAACCATACATGGACCTGGACCTACAACCAAAGAGTTAGCACATAAGATGTGCAGTACTCTAAGGTGACACTAATATATGGTGTAAAGATACGCGGGTGGGGGTGTGCATGTCATGGTGATAGCAAACATCAAACATAGCAACCATCCTCATATCTCTCACTCAGTGCGTAAAGCATACGATATCTACCACTTTGATCACCCAATCCTTTGCTATGATCACTTTGCCCCATGGAGTCACAGTGACTCCACTGCACTGATCCATAGCCACTAATCTTTTGCTATATCCACTCTGCTCCATGGAGTCACAATAACTCCACTGCACTAACCCATAGCCTTGCTACGATCACTCTGCCCCATGAAGTCATGACAACCTCACTGCACTGATCCATAGCCAATATCCGTCTCTCAGTGGTGAATCAAAGCTATAGACGTCGATAACCCTTTTGCCACGTCCCGCAACGAAGTCCAATCGTGAAGTTCACTCGTTGGTTCCCATCTGGATCCTGAGTAATGACTTCCCATTTGGACTACCTTTGCATCTTGGGTTTTGGCCTTCTCTGGATCGGTTCGGTCCTACTTCTCATCTTTGGTTCGGATCGGTCGTAACTATCCTTTCCTGGCGGTTCGGTTCGTAGCACCTCCTCATAGTCCGGTTCGTGATTCTCCTCCAGCTCGTGGTCATCATGTCGGCTTGTGGAAGGCTTCCTGGTCGGATCGGTTCGTGATGAAGCTCTGGTACGGGTCAGGCCTTCATCACCAGTTCGGGCTCGTGGTGTGCTCCGGTTCGGGTCGGGGGCTTCAGGTGTGAATTGTTCGTGAGCTCCTGGTTGGATCGGGATCTCCAAGCAGTTCGGAGTCGATGCTCTAGCTCGTGGTGCAGTGGAGGAGCGGTTCGTGGGGGAGGGGTGTGCATTTCGCGAATGGGTCGGGGTAGGGTGATCCGTTCTGGTTTCCTACACTGTTTCCTGCGACTTTTCCAGCAAGTGTTTATGCCATACGACGGCAATTTCGACCAATCTAACTGTTCTATGCAATCACAAATCATACCAAATAGTAATAGCAACATGTGTAATCATCCACAAACAGTAAAACAACAATTTAACATGTTTATACGGATCAAACATTCCCAAAACCCCATGTTTTTCCTTTAATCCCCTTAATCATGTTTAAGCATACAATTAGCAAAACTTATCCAAATTATCCCAAATTTCTATCAGAGCCCTAAAATAATATTTTATAATTTTACAAATTTTTCCAGATTTTTCTGAGTTATAATTTCGCTAATTAACACTAATCATCCCTAATTAGCCGTAATTAGTGAAAGTCAATGCAAATCACTCTCCTTGGCCACAAATTAATCTTAGATCTGAACTTTGCTGCTGTTATAGGTCGAATTCCAATGCTTAGCAGCAGCCCCAACTCTGATTTGCCACTAGACTTCCTTGATTTGGTGTAGATTGAGCTAATACGCGATTAAACGGTGATTTGGGATGAATTTAGAAAGTGGAGGCCATTGTTAGGGTTGAAAAGAGGTAAGTGGAGGCTGGAAAATGACAAGGAAAAGGTTTCTCTAACCCTAATCAGCCCTCATATAGCTCTAATCCTGAAATCCCCCAATGGGTCTAGCTGCTAATCACCCGGTTAAGCCCAATTAAGCGGGTTTTCACCTTCTAAACCTTAACTCAGCCATATCTCCAAACGGTAGGTCCGTTTGACAAGTGTGACCACTCTTCGGAAAGGTAAACCATCATCCGGATCTAATGGAAGTGACTTCAGGTCAAAACTCCTTACCAATCAAAAGTTATAGACGAAACAAGATTCGCTATGGGCAAAATGGTCATTTAATGATCGACGAAAATCATGAACATGGGAAATGACCCTAATAGTCGTTTCCTAAAGTTACACGACCATACGACTTTATACGAAAAAGAAATAAATATTCTACGATCCTTCGATGCGTAAAATGCGGGTCGTTACATTCTCCCCCCTTAAGAAATTTCGTCCCCGAAATTCCTTAACCAAAACATACAAAGGGTCCTGCATGCCTCCCACTCACTTACAAACAATCAAACATGAATAACAACACAACAAGCCTATCCTAGCATGTGGTTTACTAATGAGGGAGTACTATATCGATATAAAAACCTTACCAGGCAAAGAGTTCTGGATACGTCTTCCTCATGTTCTCCTCTGTTTCCCAAGTACAGTCTTTCTCATCATCACCCTATTGAAGCTGCTTCGTATCGTGCTCGACAATATGCATCGGTCGGCGGTTCCCAACCATCTCGGGTTCTACTTCGATATCGTCTAACTGATCTGGTGAAATAGTCACATTTGGGTCATGCACAAACTTACTTAACTGGGAAACATGAAATACATTGTGAACTCCCGTCATCTTGTCAGGTAACTCAGCTTTATATGCTAAATTCTCAACTTGTTTGAGAACTGGGAATGGACCAACAAATCTTGGTGCTAACTTGCCTTTCCTACCGAATTGAATCACACTCTTTAACGGAGAAATCTTAACAAACACCAAGTCACCAACGGAGAATTTCAATTCTTTTAGTCTCTTATCAGCATAACTCTTCTGTCTATCTTGAGCAGCTGTAACACCCCGCATTTTTAAGTATAATTAAAAGTGAAATAAAATATATGAAAATATGCTTATGATAGGTAAATAATGGTGATGCATAAGGAGAATTAATTAATACATGAAAGAGAAGAAAAATTAGTTCGATAACGGTGTGTGTAACGGAAAAGATAGTAAAATGAGGATAATTAATTTAAGAATCAGGAATTAGGTAAAATGGACATCACCATTGCGTTCCTCTCGAAATTTTACATGAAATAGAGTCCGAGTTTTCGAAAATCGGAGTCTGGATGAAGAAGTTATGGACTGTAGAAGATTCAGAAGGTTTCGATCAGCACAGAACTGGGCAGGTCGACCTGGGGGTCGACCTGGGGGCCAGGTCGACCTGGGAGTCGACCTCCCCCATGGGGGTCGACTATAGTGTCGACCTCCCCCCCACAGGTCGACGTGGTCGGCCTGTTTCGATCCAGAACACGTTTTCGAAGCCTAGGGACGATTTTTGATGGTCCGGATTGGTTTTAGGGTTAATCTGATGGCTGAAATGAATTGCTACACCTATAAAAACAACCTAAGACCTAGCCTTCCCTACACACAATTCTATTCTGCTTCTTCTCTGCCTCTGTTCTAAATAAAAATAAAAATGGCGTCACTACTCTGCTGGAATCAAAACTAGAAGCTAATCAACATCAACCAAAGCAACTCAATTCAAATTAGAGATTAAAGCTCCTACAATGATTCTACAACAAATTAAAGTTCTTTCTTTAATCCAACCAAGGAAAATGCAGTTATTTTACGATATAAACTTTAATTCTGATTGTGACATGAATTATAAATCTGAATCTGAGGTTATATCTGTTCTGTTTTGTTTGGATCTATCTTATTTTGTATCTCTTTCCTCTTTCTGTTCTATAGCCGGGCTACCACGAGCCTGAGCCAATCTCATAAGAGATTAACATACGCTAAAATGTCTGGGATAATAAAATGAATGATGCATGAATTGGGCATGACCAATAGGTGACTGATTTGAGGAAAGAACATGGACTGTATCTAGAATAAAATCTGAGACATATGACTGGACATGTTATATTGCAATTGAACATATGATTTGAGATAAAGAGAATATGGCTTAGGCATAAAGATTTACATGAGAATAGGGTATCTATTAATGTAAATAAACACCTAAGTAAGGGAACTTTGGGATATATGATATGCATAGTAATCGATGGCTATATTTGGTATAATTTATATAGGGATCTTCTGTACTATGCAAGTTTAATAAAAATTGAAACATATGATATATGGTAAATTTATGACCATAATCTGTGCTATGTAAATTTAATGCAAACATGGGGTATATGATAATATTGTGAATCAAGACTATTATTTATGCATGTGAACTTAGGCAAGATTTATAATTAGGCAAGATATGTTTGTGAAACTTTAAGAAATGATTAAATCTGTTATATTTGCCTAATTTGCTAGTTTTGTTACATTGCCTAATCTGCTTGTTCTGTTATATTGCTTAATCTGCTAGTTCTGCTCTATTGCCTAGTCTGCTAGACTTGTTCATCTGCCAAATCTGTCATCTGCTAAGTCTATTGAAAATGCTAGATCTGCTAGTTTGCTTAATCTGCTAAATCCGTTAAGTCGCCTAATCTGAAAAATATGTTATCTGCTATGTCTGTTAAGTTGATATATTCAGTCTGTTATTGACATAATCTGAATTAGCTATGAATAATTGACATGTATATTAGGCGTGGGCATAAATGGTAAATCATTAATTAATTGGCCGCAAATATAAACATGGCTAACTCGAGGTTAGAATGAGTTTGCGGCGTAATTCTGCCCAGAACTGCCCGGCATATTCCAGTGGCCTCAAACAATAGGTTCTAATGTGAGAAGTTAGTCATAACGTGCTTGAAACCCGAGGTTACACTCAGTTTGCGACAGAAACCTGCCCGGAACCAACCGGCCTAACCAGTAGCCAGGCTGTCAGTCTAATGTGAGAGGTTTGGGCATTAATATTTAATTAATGAAAATCTGAGATAAATATGCTGTCTAAAACGTGTTGGGTGGGTAAGGTTAAACCAATTGCACCAATGAATCTGAAAAACTCGTTTTGTGAATCTGTAGGCCCAATACAAAGTTAGACAATCTGTAACCGGTTAATCTGTAACCAGTAAATCTGTAAGTCTGTTAATCTGTGAACTAGTTAATCTAAACTCTGTATGTATGAAACTTGTAAACAAGTTAATCTGAAATCTGTTAGTCTGGGGACACAAGGTTAGGAGGGGAATTACTTGTGTCATCTGTTGTTTGGGACCCATATTAGTCAGTAACCCTTTCTGGTATCAAAACTTTGACCCAACAGTAAATAGGGTCCGGGCACGCTTACTGAACTAATTATAAGCGGTTCATTCTGATAATGGCGAGGGGTGTTGATGGTGCATTCCAACCGGGTCATGTGCGTGCATGGATTCCGGTCTGCCTCTGAGGATGTAAGACGCCGTGACATCTGTAAATAGGTCTGTGCCAATTGGTTGTCACTTTAGGGAGTGATACACCCTACTGTGGGGCCGACACAGGATATTTATGTATTAGGGAGCCGATCGCTTGGGGTAGGGTTTTAGGGTACTCTTAGTTCTGTCTGTTATGTTGGTACCGTCTGTTTCTGTTGGGTGGTAACACCTGTCTGTTTCTGCGTGGTACCGTCTGTTCGGGTGGTAAATGCCCAATTACTAGTGTACACCTAATTCTACATTCTGTTTCCGTAGGGATTAATCTGTTTCTGTTTCTGATCGAGTGGTAAAGGCCCATTATTAGCATTCTGTTTCCGTGAAAATTATTCTATTCCCCGTTTCTGTTTCAGTTTAGACATTAGGGTGACACCTAATTCTGTTATACTAGTATTAGTGCATAGAAGTGTAAAGAAATAGCTTATGTCATTCTGTTCTTCTGTTATATCTGCTACATCTGTTACAGTTATCTCTCATCCAGTTTTATTTTCATGTCATGTTATTATTATCTGTTCATAACTGAAAATCACTGGACTTGCCAGACTTTTTGTCTGACCCTTGTTGTTTCGCCTCCTTTCTTCCGTTTCCCCCCAGGTTTTGTAGAAGGGAATACTCTAGCTTGATCCAGATTTCTTCCGCTTGAAGTGCTTAAAGTATGGCTTGGCTCTGTATAGCTTCCGTTCTATAGGGATTATGATTTTAAACTATGCATTCTGAAGGCTTTGGGTATTGGTCACTCACAATGCCTTTGGGTACTCCATGAAATCTAACTATCCATTTCATATACAATTCAGCTAACTTAGCTGCCGTTCTATTTGAGTTGACTGGTATAAACTTTGCACTCTTAGTCAATTGATCTACAATTACCCAAATACTATCGTGGCCTGATCTATCCTTGGTAAACCATCGATGAAATCCATCGAGACTTGTTCCCATTTCCATTCTGGGATTTCCAATGGTTGTAACAGCGCACTAGGCTTCTTTTGCTCGGCCTTAACCAGCTGGCAATTTATGCACTTGGATATAAACTTTCCCATGTCTCTCTTCATTCCTTCCCATTAGTAGGTCTGCTTCATTTCTTGATACATCTTGTTACCACCGGGGTGTATGGTCACTTTTGAGTGATGACACTCTCTAAGCACTCCATCTCTCAATCCATCCACGTTGGGTACAACTAACCTTTCATTCTTTCGAATCCATCCATCTCGATTAAGCCCACACTTGTTCATCTCCTCTCTTTCGATACCCTTCTCTAACTTGGAGATGATTTACAAAAGGTTAGGATTGTCCCTCTGACCAGAGACAATCCGCTCAATCAAAGTGGGTCTGGTCGTCAAACTTGCTAACATTACTGGATCCAATTCGCACTTTGGTCTGAAATCATACCCTGCGATATACTACAGTTGCTTCCATTCTAGAAACATGCCCCCTAAACTGGCATGTCTCCTACTCAATGCGTCGGCTACTGCATTGCCTTTTCCTAGCGATATCGAAATCATACGAAGCCAAGAACTCTAACCCTCTCTGCTGACGAAGATTTAAATCCTTCTGAGAGAAAAGATACTTTAACGATTTATGATCAGTAAACAACTCGAATCTTTCTCCCAAGAGATAATGTCTCCACATCTTCAATGCGAACACGATCGCAGCCAATTACAAATCGTGGGTAGGATACCTTTTCTCATGCGGTTTCAGTTGCCGACCAGCGTAAGCTACAACCCTACCTCCTTGCATCAATACAACACCTAGCCCGGTACCACATGCATCTGTGTATACCGTCATCTCTTCATTCCCCTTAGGAATGACTAACACTGGTGCGCACATTAACTTTTCCTTTAGACTCTTAAATGCAACCTCGCACTTTTCGTCCTAAACAAAAGCTTGATTCTTCTTGGTTAACTGAGTCAACGGTGCTGCTATCTTGGAGAAGTCCCGGATAAACTTATGGTAATATCCAGCTAACCCCAAGAAACTTCTTACGTCTGTTGCATTCTTGGGCGTAGACCAATCTTGTACCGTAGCCACCTTCACAGGCTCCACGACAATACCATTCTCCGAAACAACATGGCCGAAGAACCTCACTTCCCTCCCCCAGAAGTGACACTTAGAGAACTTCACTTTCAGTTTGTGTTTTCTCCACACCTCCATCATTATTCTCAAATGTTCCTTGTGTTCTTCCTTTATCCTCGAGTAAACCAAGATATTGTCCACGAACACAAGAACAAACTTATTCAACTGATCTTTGAAAACTCTATTCATAAGATCCAGAAAATATGCTGGTGCACTGCTCAACCCAAATGGCATAACCAACCACTCATAGAATCCAGACGGCGTCCCAAATGGCATAACCAACCACTCATAGAATCCAGACGGCGTCCCAAATGTCCATTTAGCTATACTCTCAGCTTCCACTCTAAGCTGATGAAAATCTGTCGCGAGATCCAACTGGGGGAACACTCTCGCGCCACTCAACTGATCAAACAAATCATCTATCCGCGGTAGAGGATACTTATTCTTCCTCGTCACCTTATTCAACTCGAGGTAGTCCACACACAATCGAAGGGAACCATCTGCCTTGGCAGCAAACACAACTGGTGCTCCCCACTCGGAGGCACTTCTTCTAATAAATCCCTTCTTCAAAAGATCGCTTACTTGCACCCCGAGCTCTCGCTGCTCACTTGGTGCGATACGATGAAGTGGCATCACTATAGGTCTGGCATCTTTTAGTAAATCAATACGAAACACAATCTCTCGATGTGGTGGAAGTCCGGTCACTTCCTCGAAGACTTCTGGATACTAGCCAGCCACAGGCACATCTGACAACTCATCATGAGGGATGTCGAGGGAATTTAGAAAACTAACGATTACCCCATCACTAGGTAGACCACCAAACGCAACCCTCCGCCCATCATCCGCTCTAACTATCACCAAAAAATCCTGAAAGTCTACCACCACCCCATATCTTTGGAGCCGATCGACTCCCAAAATAATGCCAAACCCAGTAAAGCCCAAAACAAAGCAATCACAAGCAAACATACATCCATGACTCGATAAGACCACATTACTGCAAATCATACTAAGGCTAGTCGAACCACCAATAAGGTTCTCACTACTAAAGGTCTATCGACTATCTCGGGTTCAATCCTAACCTATCTACCAAGTCACTAGATACGAAGGAATGGGAAACCCCGGTATCAAACAACACTCTAACTGGAACATCATAAATGGAAAGCATACCTTGGATAACGACATTCTTTCCCTTCTCCGCCACAGTTGGGGCATTCAACGAAGAAGGAACAACATTGATAGCATATTCTTTCACAATCTTCTTTTCTTTAGGGGGTTGCAGACACTTATCCTTGTGATGTCCCACTTGGCCACAGTTGAAGCACTTCCTGTCCGTTGGTTTTGCTCGACATTCTTTGGCATAGTGGCCCTTCTTGCCACAGCTAAAGCACTCAACATCTATCTTGTCTTTCTTTCTCTGACCATCCTTAGTTTGGTTCTGCTTCCTTTTATTCTGAGAATTATTTTTGCCTCCACCGCCTGCTTGTGGTTTTGGCTCTCCTGTAGATACAACATCAACTTCAGTCTTTGAGTTAGGGTAAAGACTCTTCGATCTCAATGCTTTTCCCACAATGGATTCAAACGTCTCATCGATGTGGTTTATAAGTCTTTCCCTCAAGTACCCATCCAAGCCAGTTATGAACTTCTCTTTCTTCTTCTCGGCAGTGTTGATAAGGGATAATCCATACTTCGATAAAGTATCGAACTCATCAATATATTCTGAGATTGCCCTACCATTCTGCTTAAGCTCCAGAAATTTCCTAAACAACTCTGATTTCTGAGAAGCTAGGATAAACTTATCACTGAAGCGGGTTTTAAACTGATTCTAAGTAACTTGATCCTCAGGAGTAGCTTCCTTAATAGCATTCCACCAATTTACAGCTCGTCCTTGCAGCTGACGAGATGCTAGCTTCCTCTTAATACCATATTTGATTCCCAAATCTTCAAAGATGCGCTCATAACTATCCAGCCAATCCTGAACTTTTATAGCCGACTCCATTCCGTGGAACGGCTTCCCATCATGACTAGTGTAATCCTTGCATAGCTTGGCGAAATCGGCTCTAAGCGCCTGCACAGCTGCACCACCACTGTTAGCAGCATTAGGGACTGCTCTCTGAACATCTCTAAGCATCTCTCTCATGAAATCAGTGAACATCGTCCTCATATCAGGAGCATTCCTATTATTGGCTCCTCTACCAGTACCCCTCGTATATTGGCTCATTGTTTAATCTGTTAAGAGAAAACGATTAACCATCCCCCGTAGTGGTGTCCATGCAATGCGACTTCATCCTTAGCCATACTAATAGTATATATATATATAGCTTTTGAAAACCAAAATATCACAAATACGCGCTCTTACATATGTATACTATCTCTTCCTAGTGTCTTTCCCTAGGTTAACTACGCAACCTAGAGCTCTGATACCAAGTGTGACGGCCCAACCCAGACCAGCTGACATTTCCCTCGAAATGTGCTGTGCTAACGTCCAACTAGCACGGGACGGTCGTCAGAAGAAAGGAAACTTAATAGTGAACTTATAAGAAACCTGTAGAATGTCTCACAGCGCATGGAATAGAATATAATAATAACATACTTAACATAAAACAGGCGAGACCGTGCATAAGCTAAAAACTAAACCATAATCATCATAGCAGCAGAAATTCAAAATACAGCTTATTACAACTCCAACATACTGCCTCTAAAGCAAAGAAAAAGGTTCACTACTAATGTCCAAAGTAGTGACCAGCAACAACACAAGGAGAATATCTATATATATCACACATGGAAGCCTCCTGCTCGTCTCCGGTACTGCTACTCGTGCATATCACCTAACCTGTCTCTAGTCTTCCTGTTTAAGAGCACCCAGAGTAATTAGAAGGGACATAAAACTCTGGGTTAGACAAAAGTCTGGTATGAGCGATAAGCAACAAAACATAACAATAACAGGTATACATAACCATATCTGAACCTGTAACCAAAGAGTTAGCACACAAGATGTACAATACTCTAAGGTGACACTAACGTATGGTGTAAAGATACGGGGGAGGCGGTGTGCATGTCATGGTGATAGCAAACATCAAACATAGCAATCATCCTCACATCTCTCACTTAGTGCGTAAAGCATATGATATCTACCACTTTGATCACCCAATCCTTTGATACGATCACTCTGCCCTATGGAGTCACAGTGACTCCACTGCTGTAACACCCAGTATTTTCCGTGAATATCAAAATAAAAAATTTAAGAACACTTAATTTTTAGAAGAAGAATTAAGGGTAACGGGTTACGCCATTGCGTTCATTTCGGAATTCTACTTGAGATAGAGCCCGAGTTTACATGAATCGGATTCCGTATGAAGAAGTTATGGGGGTTAGAAGTTTTCAAGTTTACGTAGAAATTAAATTAAAATAATAATTAAATAATTAAAGCAGATTCGAATTTTAAAACTTCAGAAAACAGCTGAGTGGGAAATTTCATTCTCAGGGGTGTCGACCCCCCCAAGGGGTGTCGACATAGGTGTCGACCCCCCTAGGGTCGACACCTGCGAACTGATCTGGACAGTGACGATTTTCTGAGGTGTTAGGGCATATATGTCATGTTCTGGTTGGCTCTCTTGGGTCTGGATGGCTTTGATGACTCCTAGGTTGATCTAAAGGCCCATATTAATCCTAAACTTCTATATAATCACCCCAAACCTCAACCCTAGTGTAACACCCCACATTTTTATGATTTAAAAATATGATATATATATATATATATGTTCCGAGATATTAAAATGTAATGGTGATATGCGATAACGAATTAATCAAGAACTATGGTAATATAAGATACTTAATTTAAATATTGAGAATTAAGTTAAACGGATTTCACCATTACGTTCGTCTCGGAATTCTGCATGAAATCGAGTCTGAGTTTTCTAAAATCGGAGTCCGTATGAGTAAGTTATGACCATACGAAGTTTTAGAATTCAATTAAAAACTAAACAGCACAAAACAAAGGAGCCGAATTCGAATTTCAAACACATAGGCAGACAGGGTGGGAAAATACCCGCCCAGACCAAGTCGATTGTAGAGTCGACTATGCAGTCGAACCCCCCCATTGGGTCGACTCTGTAGTCGACCTGGTCCCTTTTGCCCAGACTTAGTTCTGGGTGCATTTTCATGTATCTGAACGAATTTTTGGGTGAGATTCGTAGTTTGGCACCTATATAAACAACCATAAGCTCATTGTAAACTCCACAACAATCGGTGGCGAAGCCATGGCTCTCTTCTCCCTCATTTTCTAGTTCTTCTCCAAATAGATCTTGGATCTATTCTTTACTCTTTTCTCTACAACATTTATTCTTAAAATTAATAAGAATAAGACCTAGAATTATTACAAATTGTGTATGGAAAAGAAAAGAGATTTTAATCTAAAAAGCTGTGCAAAGAGAAGGAGTACAGATCCGTAACCTACACCGCATAAGAAATCAAAGATAGATCAAGTTGGACATGAGATCAATTCAAGACTAATCTATTTTGAAGACACCAAGCAATGTGAGTGGAGTTATAATACACTTTTTGTGTAAAATTATGATTTATCGTTCAAACATTCCCTATGTAAATGCGAAATGAAACTATTGTGGAAACTGGATCTGTAATGTTTATTGTCATGTATTCGCTCTTTAATTATTATGCCTACGATTATGTCCTCTTTTATTCTCCTTCTTTTATCTTTTTATGACTAGGCAATCACGAGCCTAGCTTTATTATGAAATGAACACGACGGAATGATAATTGCGAACTAAAAAGGGGGAACACTTGATTTTGGGTTATGACATGAATTGGAAGGCGTAGTAATAAATTACAGTGGGTTTTGAGTATAATATAATCTTAATAAGGTATGAATGGGTGGACCAAGCTGGAAAATTATAAGTATGTATATGATTTAGGATATGCTTGACGTCATTAAGATGGCCTAAACATGAATTTACTTATAAAATTGTTCATGGGCACGTAACGCTTGAATAAGACATGAATTGTAATCTGGACATGAATAAGAGCGTGGGATTTACATCTAAAACTTGACATGAAAACTTGGCACCTAAAACATGAACATAGGGCATGACATTTAGATAAACTTGAACATGGCCAACTCGAGGTTGGGTTGAGTTTGCAGTATAAATCTGCCCGGAACCGCCCGGCGAATCCAGTAACTGTAAACAATAGGACCCAGTGTGAGTAGTTGGTCATATCGCACTTTAAAACCCGAGGTTAGGCTGAGTCGTGGTGTAATTCTGCCCGGAATAGCACGGCATATCCAGTGACCACGACAACAGGTCTAATGTGAGAGGTTGAGATGCGTTAATATTTAATGGATGTCACAGAATAGGGTCAAGTTATGAATTTGGCCGACAACACTTAAGCCAATCTTGACCCATAGTCCATAGGGTTAAGTCATAGGTTTGGGAGGTAACACTTAACCAATTTGATATATTACGTGGGTGGGTTAAGTCAAGAAAATGCTAGAAAATACTTAACCAGTTTGATATGATTCTTAGATGATTGAGTAAACATGAACGACTAGATAAAGCTTAACCAAAACAGAAATAGGGAATGTTAACCACATATAATAAACCAAAGGTAGGGTAATCAGAGGATTAAATATTGGGTAAACCTGTACTAGGGACAGAGAAAGATTAAGACTTTGGATGTAATGCAAGGCTAGAAGGGTGGGATGACTTACGTTATAAAGTAAGTTAAACTAAGCAAGAACTAGGGGAAAAATACCCGTATACCGTCGCCAAGTAAAAAGGAAACTTAAGGTCATGTTTGAGTTCATGAGAAAACCTTGATCAAACAAGTTGAATTATGAAGCGAGAATATGTAGTCCGATGACTAAGAGAACGAGAATTTACTAAGTAGAACAACGAAAATAATAACTAAGTAACAAGCCTTAGTTAATAAGAAACTAAGCAATAAACCTTAGTCAAGAAAACGATCGAGAATAGAAACTGAGTTGTAATCCTTAGTTAAGGGAACTAAGTGATAAACCTTAGATAACAAGATTAATGGAAAAAGAAACTAAGTGGTAAACCTTAGTTAATAACAACTAAGTAATAATTCTTAGTCAAGGAGGCTGGACTAGTCCATGAATAGATGAATAACCCGATACGGTAGAACATCGCTTAACAAGCATACGAGGAGGAGCGAACGCTTATCTGATTTGGAAAAAGGCTCCAGCGGACTGAGTTACGAAGCACGTAGCTTCGGGGACAGGAGGGTACTCTTGGTATCCCTCTGTGAGGTTGCAGATGATCCGCCTGGGCTCACAGAGGTTAAGGTTGCGGTAGAAGAACCAAGGGTATGCCTGGGTTGCAATATAGGCAACCTAAAGACTAGGGTGGACCAGCGTGGGTCGGCGATACTTAGTTTAGCCCTGTGATAGCACGTCGTCGACTACCTACCAACTATAGTCAATCGTAGTACGCATGCGGAAAGGCAGAGAACTCCCAACAGACCATATACTCGCTATCTAGTTATGGGTGAGGCTGGCCAATAGGAAAGTAGGGCATAGGTGGCAGAAGTACAGTTCTCGCACTTGATTTTTCTTAGATTGCCTTTCATTAGTTGAGGGAGGGGTCACGTGGGACCATAACCACTGATAGAAAAACAGACCTTAGCATCTGCACCAGCAGATAACTTAAAGCTCTCGGCGTTCCGTATTTCTTGATTTAGCCCTGTTATGGGACTCGGGCCGCACATATAGCGTACATGTGCACCTAAACATCGAAAACGATTCGTGATATATACGGGGGAAAAGGGCACTGTTCGACAGGTAGCAAAATCCCTAGTAACCTTGGGTGGCATAAATCTTAGTTGAACACTCGATAGTTCATGTTATAGGGACCTAGCCCGATCAAGGGTGGCAGCCCGAATGATTTCGAAGATGATGGCACTACGTTGAAGTAGTATAGAATTACGTGATAAAGTCCATACGATATATGGCAAGGGACTGTGCATATACAGGATTATATGAGTTGGGGTAAATTTCATATACAATGTATTAGGTTAAATCTGCTAGTAAGTGCACGGGAATGACATGGGTTTGGCCTTGGACGCCAATATCGTGAACAACCGAATAAACAAGAAACTATATCAGAATGGTATGTGTAGGGTTACACAAGAGTTTATTATAGACCACTCACACAGAACTTATGTTCTGACCCCCTCCTCATTTCATTCTTCCAGGTTAGATTAATGGCAGATATTTTACAACTTTGGATACTGATTTGACAATATGATATTTATAAGGTAAAGCTATTGTAAATATATTATATTTTTTTCCTTCCGCTGTGAGATGCTTTACGAGTTCTGACATGTTTCCTTTATCTCTTTCTTCTTCTGCAGGATACCAGAACACCCAACTCGGGTCTCGATGGATTGGATTTTGAAAAAAATTCAGTCTGTTGAAATCCGGGTTGTTACATCTGGTATCAGAGCATAGGTTTAGTTTTCCTTGGGAATAATTATGAGGGAACATATTTGTATTTTTCCATTAAATAATATAAATATTATATAGTATACAGACCTAGATTAGGATGGAGCCTGCTTAAGGACTAAGTTTAGAAAGGAATGAAAATCTTAACCCCGTACACTGAAAATAGAGTCTAAGGAAAATTTCGAACTTTTAAGAAAAATTAGAAAGTGTACATGAACACGGATATTTAAGATTGCAAGTTCCGTATAAGTTTACATTTCATGGAATCAAAACCGACATGTAGAAAACAGTCGTTAGTGTGCACGTCAAGTTTTGAACCGACAGTACGACATAGGAATGAAGATGGATCATCGCGAGGGAAGACGAAGGATCGCTGCATGAAAACGTACGAGATAATTTAAAAGAAAACAAAGAAAAAAATATATACTGCAAGGGGTAGGTCGACTCTGCAGTCGACCCCCCTGGGCAGGTCGACCACAAAGTCGACCCCCCCTGGGCAGGTCGACCACAGAGTCGACCCCCCTATAGCAGAAAAAAAATTATACGCACGGAAGGCCGAAGGCCTTCAGCTCCAAAGCACTTTCGTGCTCTCCTCCTTCCAGCACCTAAAAACCCAAACCCCCTTCCACTTCCTCCACCTCCCACCTCTTTATTTATCCGCTATTTTCTATAAAACCGGTCTCAAATCGAAGCTAGAGTCATCCTCTATCCAGATCTATATTTCCCCTCTCTCAATTTGTGCTCAAATCGCCATGGCAAACCTTCTTGAGCTTTACCCTCAACTTACACCGCAAGAGATTGAGTGGTGCAGCGCGCAAGAGGAGATAGTCAAAGAATACGTGAAGACCGCAAGATTATAATTATTATTGGGATGTCCGGTGAGGTTTGGTGATTTTAATACAACCATCGTGGAAGATTTATTTAGGGATGCGGGTTTGATTTCTATTTTGGATGTGAACACCACCGAGAAAAGGGGCTTCAAGCGTCTGGTAAAACTCTTTGACACTAATTTACATATAAGTATGGATGATGAAGGTTTGGTAACCTATAATTCAGTGGTTAAGGGCACTCATATATATTTTAATGAAGTCCAATTTGGGGAAATGTTAAATATCCGTGGTACAGGACTTGATATAATGGATCTTGAGATGAATGATGTAGCCGTATGGCGTAGGGTTTTTAAGGATGGATTTGAGAGGCAGTGGGATAATACCCATTTAAGCCCACTTGCTAGATTTGTCATTAGGATTTTGAAGTATAATCTTTCTAGGCAGAACGCTGGTTTTGATAGGATTCCGCATATCATAAAGCGTGCTACTTACGCTATCTTTGGGGGTATACAGATGAATTGGGCATGCATCATTTTACAGCAGTACAACTCCACTAGGGAGATGAGACAGTCCAATATTTGTTTTGGAAATTCATGGACTGTAGTCTTTGCACGGATCGGTATTGATCTACATAGTGAGAGTCATATAAAACTTTCTTCTCACCCCTCTACTATTATCGACTTAGCTGCGCTAATGAGAATGGGTATCCACTTGCATAATTTGTTGGAGCCGCTGCACGTGCAGCATGATTTGGAGGGTATGGTTGAGGAGGAGGGACAAGAAGATGAGCCACATGATGGTCATGATTTTCAGCCCGGATATGACACAGGGCCCCAAGACATGCCGCATGAAGGGTTTGATCCAGCACAGGCATAGCAGACTTGGGAGGGTGCTTGGACTTCCTAGACTCCAGGATGGGGGACTTCCGATACCACTGGATGGGACCCATGGGAGTCCCGAGACTCGGATTGGAGGGCTGAGTTAAGGATCATCTCGGAGCGACAGGCTCATCTAGTTAGAGATCAGCAAGACATCCTTAGGACCCAACAGGAGATGCTCCAGACACAGGTCGAGTTAGGACAGACTCAGCAACAGATGTTACAGGACAAGGGCACTTCTTATGATCAGTTAGGAGCTGGGCTACAGGAACTGCAGTTAGAGGTTAGGCATGGGAATATATAGCATGAAGAAAAGCTTGATGGCATTAAGGTGCACATTTGAAGCTACTTCCATTAGACTTGGCCCCTACTATTGTATCCGTAGTGTATTATTTAATTTCGTAATGTTTAACTGTTATCTTTGTTTTTCTAGTTGTAATGATGTACTGAAATTATCTAGACATAATCCACGAGTTGTTTGTTTAGTTAGAACTGTCGTGTTTTTTTTTTAAAAAAACATGAAAAGTATTGCGTCGTAATAAGTATTGTAATATATGGACAAAGAAAGATAAGGAAGTAATAAAAACGGGAAAATGTAGATTTTCCGTTATATATAATTTAGAAAATTTGATTTTTCTAAATTTAAAAATGGATGGTAGGATCTTGGATGCGACTATTGAATGAACTACACTCTTATTCTATAAGGGTGTGGGAAAATTTGGTTGAAAAATAAATTTTTAAAGTTTCGCATTCATTTAGAACTGCAAGTATATGTAGGGTGCAAGCATCATTCTTTGGAAAAGAGATTTTAAACAAACTGCATCCATATAGGTGGTACCAAAAATTAGGCATACATACTTTACTACAATGTAATTCACTTTGCACAAGGGCACATAGTTGCAACAATTGGTTGAACACTTTATGGATGATTGTGAGGGGTTATAAATCTTACTCTTATCAAATTTCGGGGACGAAATTCCTTAAGGGTGGGAGAATGTAACACCCCGCATTTTTATGATTTAAAAATATGAAATATATATATATGTTCCGAGATATTAAAATGTAATGGTGATACGCGATAACGAATTAATCAAGAACTATGGTAATAAAAGATACTTAATTTAAATATTGAGAATTAAGTTAAACGGATTTCACCATTACATTCGTCTCGGATTCTGCATGGAATCGAGTCCAAGTTTTCTAAAATCGGAGTCCGTATGAGTAAGTTATGACTATACGAAGTTTTAGAATTCAATTAAAAACTAAACAACACAAAACAAAGGAGCCGAATTCGAATTTCAAACACATAGGCAGGCTGGGTGGGAAAATTCCCGCCCAGACCAAGTCGACTGTAGAGTCGACTATGCAGTCGACCCCCCCATCAGGTCGACTCTGTAGTCGACCTGGTCCCTTTTGCCCAGACTTAGTTCTGGGTGCATTTTGATGTATCTAAACGAATTTTTGGGTGAGATTCGTAGTTTGGCACCTATATAAACAACCATAAGCTCATTGTAAACTCCACAACAATCGGTGGCGAAGCCATGGCTCTCTTCTCCCTCATTTTCTAGTTCTTCTCCAAATAGATCTTGGATCTATTCTTCACTCTTTTCTCTACAACATTTATTCTTAAAATTAATAAGAATGAGACCTAGAATTATTACAAATTGTGTATGGAAAAGAAAAGAGATTTTAATCTAAAAAGCTGTGCAAAGAGAAGGAGTACAGATCCGTAACCTACACCGCATAAGAAAACAAAGATAGATCAAGTTGGACATGAGATCAATTCAAGACTAATCTATTTTGAAGACACCAAGCAATGTGAGTGGAGTTATAATATACTTTTTGTGTAAAATTATGATTTATCGTTCAAACATTCCCTATGTAAATGCGAAATGAAACTATTGTGGAAACTGGATCTGTAATGTTTATTATCATGTATTCGCTCTTTAATTATTGCGCCTACGATTATGTCCTCTTTTATTCTCCCTCTTTTATCTTTTTATGACTAGGCAATCACGAGCCTAGCTTTATTATGAAATGAACACGACGGAATGATAATTGCGAACTAAAAAGGGGGAACGCTTGATTTTGGGTCATGACATGAATTGGAAGGCGTAGTAATAAATTACAGTGGGTTTTGAGTATAATATTATCTTAATAAGGTATGAATGGGTGGACCAAGCTAGAAAATTATAAGTATGAATATGATTTAGGATATGCTTGACGTCATTAAGACGGCCTAAACATGAATTTACTTATAAAATTGTTCATGGGCACGTAACGCTTGAATAAGACATGAATTGTAATCTGGACATGAATAAGAGCGTGGGATTTACATCTAAAACTTGACATGAAAACTTGGCACCTAAAACTTGAACATAGGGCATGACATTTAGATAAACTTGAACATGGCCAACTCGAGGTTGGGTTGAGTTTGCAGTATAAATCTGCCCGGAACCGCCCGGCGAATCCAGTAACTGTAAACAATAGGACCCAGTGTGAGTAGTTGGTCATATCGCACTTTAAAACCCGAGGTTAGGCTGAGTCGTGGTGTAATTCTGCCCGGAATAGCCCGGCATATCCAGTGACCACGACAACAGGTCTAATGTGAGAGGTTGAGATGCGTTAATATTTAATGGATGTCACAGAATAGGGTCAAGTTATGAATTTGGCCGACAACACTTAAGCCAATCTTGACCCATAGTCCATAGGGTTAAGTCATAGGTTTGGGAGGTAACACTTAACCAATTTGATATATTACGTGGGTGGGTTAAGTCAAGAAAATGCTAGAAAATACTTAACCAGTTTGATATGATTCTTAGATGATTGAGTAAACATGAACGACTAGATAAAGCTTAACCAAAACAGAAATAGGGAATGTTAACCACATATAATAAACCAAAGGTAGGGTAATCAGAGGATTAAATATTGGGTAAACCTGTACTAGGGACAGAGAAAGATTAAGACTTTGGATGTAATGCAAGGCTAGAAGGGTGGGATGACTTACGTTATAAAGTAAGTTAAACTAAGCAAGAACTAGGGGAAAAATACCCGTATACCGTCGCCAAGTAAAAAGGAAACTTAAGGTCATGTTTGAGTTCATGAGAAAACCTTGATCAAACAAGTTGAATTATGAAGCGAGAATATGTAGTCCGATGACTAAGAGAACGAGAATTTACTAAATAGAACAACGAAAATAATAACTAAGTAACAAGCCTTAGTTAATAAGAAACTAAGCAATAAACCTTAGTCAAGAAAACGATCGAGAATAGAAACTGAGTTGTAATCCTTAGTTAAGGGAACTAAGTGATAAACCTTAGATAACAAGATTAATGGAAAAAGAAACTAAGTGGTAAACCTTAGTTAATAACAACTAAGTAATAATTCTTAGTCAAGGAGGCTGGACTAGTCCATGAATAGATGAATAACCCGATACGGTAGATCATCGCTTAACAAGCATACGAGGAGGAGCGAACGCTTATCTGATTTCGAAAAAGGCTCCAGCGGACTGGGTTACGAAGCACGTAGCTTCAGGGATGGGAGGGTACTCTTGGTATCCCTCTGTGAGGTTGCAGATGATCCGCCTGGGCTCACAGAGGTTAAGGTCTGCGGTAGAAGAACCAAGGGTATGCCTTGGTTGCAATATAGGCAACCTAAAGACTAGGTTGGACCAGCGTGGGTCGGTGATACTTAGTTTAGCCCTGTGATAGCACGTCGTCGACTACCTACCATCTATAGTCAATTGTAGTACGCATGCCGAAAGGCAGAGAACTCCCAACATACCATATACTCGCTATCTAGTTATGGGTGAGGCTGGCCAATAGGAAAGTAGGGCATAGGTGGCAGAAGTACAGTTCTCGCGCTTGATTTTTCTTGTATTTCCTTTCATTAGTTGAGGGAGGGGTCACGTGGGACCATAACGACTGGTAGAAAAATAGACCATAGCATCTGCACCAGCAGATAACTTAAAGCTCCCGACCGAGTTCCGTATTTCTTTATTTAGCCCTGTCACGGGTCTCGGGCCGCACATATAGTGTACATGTGCACCTAAACATCGAAAACGATTCGCGATATATACGGGGGAAAAGTGCACTGTTCGACAGGTAGCAAAATCCCTAGTAACCTTGGGTGGCATAAATCCTAGTTGAACACTCGATAGTTCATGTTAAAGGGACCTATCCCGATCAAGGGTGGCAGCCCAAACGATTTCAAAGATGATGGCACTACGTTGAAGTAGTATAGAATTACGTGATAAAGTCCATACGATATATGGTAAGGGACTGTGAATATACAGGATTATATGAGTTGGGGTAAATTTCATATACAATGTATTAGGTTAAATCTGCTAGTAGGTGGACGGGAATGACATGGGTTTGGCATTGGATGCCAATATCGTGAACAACCGAATAAACAAGAAACTATATCAAAACGGTTTGTGTAGGGTTACACAAGAGTTTATTATAGACGACTCACACAGAACTTATGTTCTGACCCCCTCCTCATTTCATTCTTCCAGGTTAGGTTCATGGCAGAGATTGTACAACTTTGGATACTGATTAGACAATATGGTATTTATAAGGTAAAGCTATTGTAAATAAATTATATTTTTTTTCATTCCACTGTGAGATGCTTTACGAGTTCTGACATGTTTCCTTTATCTCTGTCTTCTTCTGCAGGATACCAGAACACCCAACTCAAGTCTCGATGGATTGGATTTTGAAAAAAATTCAGTCTGTTGAAATCCGGGTTGTTACACCTAGACCTCATAACACTATTCTATGAAGCCGTCATGCTGTACATGTCTAAGCTAGCCTAGCCTCCATCTTCTCACAACTAGAAATCAAGTTAGAAAGCTCCAAACCAAATCCAAACTAGAGAATCAAATGTCTACATCAAGGGTTAATCTTAACAAATTCAGAAATCAGATCCCAGAATACCTAATTCGTTCTTTTTCTATAAGTTCAGTTATTATTCATATTTGAATACCTAATAGAAATCATGACTGTAATAATCGGATCTAGAATTATGCCTAATTCTAATTCATGCTTATCCTTTTGTCAAATCTGAACTGCCTATCATGCCTATGAGACTATTGTGATTGATATAATGAAACCTATCATGCCTATGAGACTGTTGTGATTGACATAATGAAACCTATCATGCCTGTGAGACTGTTGTGATTGACATAATGGAACCTATCATGCCTATGAGACTGTTGTGATTGATATGATGGAACCAATTATGTTGTACATCTTATGCCTATAAGACTATTGTGATTGATATAATGGAACTTATCATGTTGTACATCAAAATTAGTGATTCTCTTAAGTCCAATTCTATCTAATCTTTATGCCTACGATGTAGATTGCTTAGCTTGCCCACACTTATTTTTAATGTACAACATGCCAATTGGAAACATGATTCTTGAATTGGGTACACCTTTACATGCCTATTTTTCCTTAAATCAATTCTTATGCTCCTTCTCTATTTCCCCCCTTTTTATTTTCTTTTATGAATACTAGGTTCATTCGGAACTTAGATTGAATCTCATTGTACGTGCCATTTTAACGCGGAAAATTGGGTATAATTTAATTGTGTAAATTTTGGGCATAACAAGTGAATGTGGCATAAAACTTGTGTTGACTACACTTGGGGAGTATTGACATAAAAAGACCTAAACTTGGACACATATGACAAATATGTAAATTGGCTAAAGATGAACAAGCCTAACCCGAGGTAAATTGAGTTGCGGTGTAAGAATGCCCGGAATCGCCCGGCACATCCAGCAACAGCGACAATATAGATCTAATGTGAGAGGTTAGCGCATTAAGCCCAAAAATCCGAGGTTAGATTGAGTTGCAGTGTAAGACTGCCCGGAACTGCCCGACACATCCGGCGACCGCAACAATATAGATCTAATGTGAGAGGTTGGTGCTTTAATGAATGAGTTAGAGCTAAGGAACAGACAAGCTAAGAATGGTAGGGTTAAGTTAATTAAGGCAACACTTAACCAATACAACATGTTAATTAAACAGATGGGTGGGGTTAGGTTAATTTGAGAACACTTAAGCTTTATAACATGTTGATTAGGAAACCCTAGTAACGGGGACCCATTTCAGCAGTAACCCACATAGATGTATCACGGTACCCTGAACTAGGAAGGGTGGGGCACGATTACTTGGCTGATTATATGCAGTCAAAAATAGCAGTGGGTGGTGCAGCGGTGTAGGTTCTGGCAGAGTATGGGTGTGCACGTACTCCGTAGTGGAAAAAGAAGGCACTGGGCATCAGTAGTATTCACTGTGCATCTTGAATTTGTGTCGGGTTGCCACCATAGCAATTGATACACCCCATGGCAGGACCAGCACTGGTATCTACAATCAAGCGGGGCCGAATGACACAAGTAATAAATGCATGCGAGTAGAAGCCGATCAAAAAAGGGATCACTTTGTTATGAACACATGATGGTAGTTGAAACATTCATTAGTAGGTGCAGAGAAATGGAAATGAGTGCGATAGCATATTTAGTTTATCTTGCCTTATCTTTTGTTATTTATTGTTATGGTATTGTCTTTTGTTCAGGTTATTCATGTCATGATCCTTTTACCTGTTTACATGCTGAATAATCACCGAACTTACCAGTTTTATGTTCGACCCATTTTCTTTCGCCTTCTTTTCTTCCATTTCCCCCCAGGTCCGTAGGGAGGGAATACTTCAGCTTAGTCAGACCTTTTCCAGCTTGAAGAGAGTAGATGTATTGCTTGGATTCTATTTTCTTGAGCTATGGCTATGGTTACACTTTTATTGGGGATTTATGCTGCTTTACTACTGTTTTATGCTTCTTTATGTACATGGAGTTTTAAATCAAGACAGATGTTTTATTGTAATAATTTAGAAGTTGGGTTTTGAGACAATGCTTGTAATGTTTTGACTGAACCACGCTATTTATGAAATGATTTTTGTTTTCCACTGTTTATATGTCTGTCTTATAAATTATTTGTGCCTTTTACCTAAAATGCTTCACCAAAGTTAATGCATTCCTTTTGTGAGTGACCTTAACGGAGGTGGGGTGTTTCGCTTGGTGTCAGGGCCAGGTTTCGATCCTAGAATAAACGACTAGATAAGGATAACCGAGTTATAAAGAAACCAGATGAAGCAGAACAAGCGCATAATTGGACAATTAGACATAATTCTAATAACACGTAAAAATGAGGTGCTTTGACCAGTCCATACGTTAGAGGATGAATGTAACAACTCGGAAAATCTGAACCAGTTTAAAATTTTAAATTGGCTAAAATAGCGAATTTAAAATATTTAAAATGAATATTTTAAATAGTAGTGATGAAAAACATGTTTGAATTGAAGTTTGAAAATAAATATAATTAATTTTAATTATAAACAAGGCCTGAAAGTGCGCTGCGGTTTCGAAAATAGAATTCAAATTTCGCCTGACTGTATCGGGTGCAAAACAAAACGGATTTTAGTGAAATCAAAAATATTTAAATCTGTTAGTGAATATCTTTTTACCGAATCCGAAAAATTGAAGTTTCATAATGGGAATCAAAAGTTATGGCCAAATGAATTTTCAGAAAGGTCACAATAGAATATATATCGCCCTTGAAAATAGACATTTTTCATACGACCTCGGAATTCGACGAAACCACTTTTGTTGGATCTGGGATGTCAAATTATTGCTAGGTTTCAAATTTCATAATTTTTGAAGCTAGTATGTGAGCGTGGCAAAGGAAAACCTGTTTTGGTCAATTACAGTTAAATTGGATCGACCAGAAATGGGCCTTTTTGCAAACGGTCTCAGAATTCAACGAAACTAGTTTTGTTGGGATCGTATCATCAAAACATAGCTAGATTTATTTTTCTGGAATTTTTTGAATCAGTTTGTGGCCCTGGAAAATTGAAATGTACGTTCAAATCGAATATTGAATGTTATATATTTTAATTTGAAGGAAAACTGACTGAAACAGTCGAATGGGCCTTCAAAACATATCCCATTGTGTTCGGAATGGGGGTGAAACATTAGGGACGACAGTCGGTTGGTTTGGATCGGGGTTCATGTGTGAAAGGGGTATTTTTGAAATTTTAAAAATATTTAAATTAAATGGAAATATCTGATTGGCCACTTCATTCCCTCTCTCTCCTTTCTCTCTCCCCTACGATCGAATCATAGGCGGAAAACCCTTCAAACCTTCCCGTTCATTTTCTGATCAATCCACACAATAAAACATCATGCTCCTCTGGAGATTTTTGTAGAGCTCCTCGAGATCTTCAAATCCATATAAAGTTTGGAATTTTTCGTGGCCTGTGGAGTGCGAATCGACGCCAGGAAGTTCAGGCGTTCAAACCGCCGCCGCGCCGCCAGATCGCCGTCGAGTTGGGGGTAGCCACCACCGTCGGAGGCGTCTCTCCGTCCTCTTCCACGTGGCATCCTCCGATCGTCACCAAACCTCACGGATTTCGAGAAAAGACCAACCCTAGTTTCGAAACAAACAGAGAGGTAACAGTTTATTTATATTAAACTATATTATAGCATTTTAAAAGCGCTACCGTTTATGATTTCACTGTAAAAATCATATCTTTTTCATTTGTTGATGAAATTCAGTGAAACAAGAGACAATGGACTCATGTGGACGTCTTCTACATTCTAGAAGAGACCGCATATTTTTCTGAGCCTTCTGCTATTTTTGGTGGAGTGGAACCCAATGTGAGATTTCTAAATTATAAATGATATGGAAAACATCGATGTATAAATTATATAGTTGATGTATGAGTTATATAAGCGTTGTACATCTCATGTATAAGCTTTGTATAAGTTGTATGGTCAATGTATAAGTTATACATGCATTGTAAAAATAATATATGCAGTGAAATGATATTGAATTGCATTGAAGTGAATTGAAATATATTTATGTACGAATATATATATATATATATATATATATATATATATATATATACACACACACACACTCCCCTCGTCCACAGACCATGGACGATATTTATTGGTTGTGTTGTGGTTTGGATTATTTGGTTGATGTGAAATTTGGTGAATGATGTGAATGATTGATAGTGGTTGAAAAATACCCGTTTGTGGTTGAGAATTATTTGGTTGAATCCACATAGGATTAGTTTTGTGGAAAAGAAAAATATACATGCCGTCTACGTGCGAACTAGATGCATGATATCCCCATTGTCAAAAGCTGTGAGGCTTTAAGGTAGAGCGAGGAGCCGTACTAGGGACGGCCCCGGTTTTAACTACCCTGCCGTTATGCTGCCGAAATTTTGAATAATATTCTTGTGTCTGAATTATATTCATGTGTTGAAATTATATATGTGTTGAATAGGAATTCATGTGTTAAACGACATTCATGTTTTGAAATAAATTGTTTTATAATAAAAATCACATTTTTATCACCTGTTTGAACTATATAAAATAATCGTGTTTTGAAATAAATTGTTTTATAATAAAAATCACATTTTTATCACCTGTTTGAACTATATAAAATAATCGTCTTTTGAAATGAATTCTTTTATAATAAAAATCACATTTTTATAACATACATGAATTGTTCAAAATAGTGATGTGTTGAGATAAATACCTGTAAAGTAAAAATATCATTTTTATTGAATGTATGCAATGAATATGGTGTTGAAATCAAAGAATCGATTATAATTATCGATATATATATATATATAATTATAATTATAATATATCGAATAACGAAGCTGCAGTTCGTATTTTGAAACCGTGATTTCAAACGATTAGTGCGGAAGATCCGACCATCGAATTTTCCTGAAACTGCAACTGTTGGGTTCGCCTTGGAAATATCTTTCCAGTGGCACCAATTTTGCGAAGATCCAACGGTTGGATTGTCTGGAATGTTTAATTCAAATTTAAGGAAAAACAGCGCCAGAATCGATTATAATCATATATATAATTATAATTAAAATAAATCGAATAACGATGCTGCAGTTCGAAATTTGAAATCGAAACTTCAAACGATTGTGCCGGGAGATCCGACCGTCGGATTTTCCCGAAACTGGAACCATTGGATTCGATTTAAAAAGACCTTTCTAATGATATAAATTTTGTGAAGATCCAACGGTTAGATTTTCAGATATGTGTAAGTCAAATCTGAAGAAAAATAGCGCCACGGCCGCCTTATGGCCTGGAGCGTCGTTTAAATAAAATAGGCTATTTTTAATTAAATAATAATAGCGGAAAATTGTTATAAAATATTATAAACAATATGAAATGAAAATGAACTGATTTAAATTCTAAATATACGTGAATTATTTGAAAAGGCTGAGTTAAATCTCATTTCAAATGATTGGTCGACGATATGGAGTCGATGATGAAGACGGTGGTTGAAGACCGGAGAGATTCACGTCATTTGGTTGGTAACCGATGTCCTGATTGGGAAGCATCCCGAAATACAGATAATGAGTGGGGATCATCCAGACGTACGTGGAAATCGATGGGTATGCGAGGTATATAGTGCCTCCGGTTTCGTTCAGACCCTGAACGGACTTGTAAATGGACTGCGTGTCTGACATTGGATTCTGCTCTATGTTGATTGATCCCTATTAAATATACATCTGCCTGGAGAAGGAAAATTTATTCTCTTACTTCACCCTGCTCTGAGTAGATCAGAGGTTGTATATCGATAGACATCAGTTGCATGGAGTTGAAATGCCTGTGTGGCATGTTAAGATACAGTGATCAAGGCTTCTGTTGAAAAGCAAAGCTTTGTGGTTGATGATCAAAGCACCGCCTGTGTGGTGTAGCTTTGTGTATAACGTGAATTCGCGAGCCTCACACCCCAGTATGAACCAGAAATGGGAGAGGACATCAGGGAGGGCATGCGTTTCCTTCTAGCTAGGGTGGTGTCAGTGACGTACCAGCCCTGACATTTATATTATTTTCACCTATGTGGTTGTTGCTGTTGCGAGGCGCCTCGGATATATCGGTGACTATGTGAAGCCGATAGAGTCAGTGGACTCATTTACGCCCCATAGGGCGGGGAAACGTAGTGCTCAGGAATAATAATCCACATCGATGGACCGGCCCTGACGATCCAAGGCTTGCCTGCGCGCTTGCCTGAGACTCAGGCTAGACAGTCTCGAATCGAAGAGGAGCTTGCCCCTAGCCTCGGTTCATGACGGAAATCCAATTTCCAAATACGTGACTGTGCGGTTTTGATTGTATACCTATATTTGGCGACATAGTGGCATGGGACGCTCATGTCGCCTATGATTGATACTTATGATTTGAAATTGTTTTTGAAACGTATAAACACTAGTAATAATACCAAATGCTTTTGTTTTATTCGTATCAAGCATTTTTGGCCATTATAAGGTAAAAACTCTATCCTTCGGTTTGCGTTGCATTGTGTGATGGGAACAGAGTCTTATAATGGCTTCATTTTTGTAAAAAGAATTGCTATGTTTAAAAGATTTACTTGTTTTAAAGCACTGGCAATCCAATGGAGTAAACCCGTTCCACGAAAGTGGCGTGGTCCTGTGATTAGACATAGTATAAATGTGTTAAGTGGATTTCTCATACCAGTCCTATGACTGACTCGTAGTTTGTTTCACTTGCAAACTCGGGTGCCCCCTTTTTCTACACGGGCAGCCTTGTATTCAGGTTTTTGCAGGCTTTTTCTGGATAGATGGAGATGAAGATGGATTCTATCATTTATCTCTTTTTATGCTATTCAGCTCCTATTGTACATATTATGTTGTTTTCCGCTGTAGACATTTACGTATAGCTGAACTGTATTTGTACTAAGTATGATCCTGTATACTGTGTAACTCTGATGTTTATGTTTGTCCAGTGTTGAAACACCCCACCTCCGTTAGGGTCACTCTCAAGGGGAATGCCCTAATTTTGGTGGAGGTTTATAAGTATAAGTCACAGATATACAAGACAAATATAAGAACACATATTTTTGAACAGCGGAAAAACAACATCTTTTATTTCATCAAAATACGCGTTCACAAAAACATGCCATACTTGTCTTACAATTCTTCCAAAAACACAACATCTTTATAACTGTCTTGATTACATTATTAAAGAAGCATAAAGAAAACATAAATAAACTGCAAAAGTCCCATAATTGCTGCTCAAAGCCATAGTCCAAAACGGAAAAGATCCAAGCAATACATTCTTTCTCTTCAAGCTTGATGTGAAATCTAGTCAAGCTGCGGTATTCCCTCCCTATGGACCTGGGGGAGGGGGGGGGGGGGAAACGAAAGAAAAGAAGGCGAAAGAAAAGTAGAGTCAGACATAAAGCCTGTGTAAGTCTAGGACTATTCAGTCTATGAATAAAGAACTGGGTATGATAAGTATAAACTGGAAATGGGAAAGCACCATAAACTAAGTTAAGTTGTCTAGGGTCGAATATACTATCGTACCCCATATTAATCTCTGTACCCATATAAACTAGTTCCCAACAGGCACCCCATAATCAGGGTGAAGTGATCCATTTCTGATGATCGGCTCCTACTCGCATAGTTACATGTGTCTTACGGCCCCCGTTGCTGTAGTTACCTATGCTGGTCCCACCATGGGGTGTATCAAGTCCCATGGTTGCGGCCCGACACAATTCTAGAATGCACAGGTATGCTACTGGTGCCCAGTGTCTTATTTTTCTGCGCCAGAGTGTGTGCACGCCCGCACCCCGTTAGAACCTACACTGCTGCACCACCGCCATCGATTTGACCTCTTACAGTCAGCCCAGTAATCGTGCCCCACCCTGTGTAATGGCGCATTTTGTTAGCTGTCGAATAATCAATTTATTTAATGATTTATATATCGATTTGGCGATATTGATAACTTAAAGTACAACGTTCAAACTTATAATTTATAATTATAATTAAAACGAACCTGAAACGTCGCGGCAGTTCGCAATTTGGCGATTTGAACTTCAACTGAATGTACATGATTCATTTTAAGCCGGATTTCTGTGAAACAAGAAACGTGTGGAGCTGGTGGAGTATATCTTTCTAGTGGAAGAGAAAAATCGAGATTTCGTCGAGTAGATTTTGAGTTATGTCCAAATCAAATTTCAGAAAAGTCGCTGTAGAATTCCTTTATAATTTGCGACGCTTTATATACGTTATAAAAGAGATTTTCAGTATAAACTGAATACCGAGATAATCTGAAATCTGAAATCTGAAATATCAAGCTGTAAATTCTGATATGATATTCTGAAGCTGTATGATATCATATGTGAAGATATACGATAATATTAAATTATTAATATATAAATTGATTTAAATATATTTATATATTTAAATGGGCTATTCAAAGCGTTAAAAATAGCCACTTTTGCAAACGAAGCCGGAATTCGACGAAACCAGTTTTGTTGGATCCGCAACATCAAATTATTGTTAGATGTCAAGTTCCGTGATTTTTAGAGTCAGTGTGTGGCCGTACGGATTTTTAGAGTGAGAAACAGTCAGTTTTTGGACAGTTAAAAATACGTTGTGTGAGCATACGAAGTCGGAATTCGATGAAACCAGTTCCGTTGGGTCCGTAATGACAAACTCTAGCAGCATGTCAGTTTTCGTGATTTTAGGGGATCGTATATAGTCGCTGGGATTTTTAGAAGGTAGATGCAAGGAGAAAATCGAGTAAATAAATTACAAAAATCAAATTGAAAATATCCCTCCCATTTTCTGAGGTTCTGCACAGGCCACACGGCCTTCAATCCCTACCACAAACGCTACCTACCACCAACAGGCTATATAACCTGTATAAACATCTCAGCAAACAATTTTCCCAAAGAAAATCCAAAGAAAACGTATAAAAATCCATAAATCAAAATATGTATATATCTAAGACCGTGGGATGATTCTCTTCAGCCTGAGGTGAATTTCGACAAGTTCGGTTATAATTTCATTCGCTGGAAATTTGGGCAGCGACCTAGGGTTCGAGCTGTAGCCTAAATTAGTGAGCGATGCTTCGATTTGATGTTGTTTATGGATTGAGCAAGGAGAGGGGTTTCGGTTGTGGGTCTTCTGGTGAAGTTCGGTGCCAACTTGCGTCGCAGAGTTCCTGTAGTCGAACGTGGGAGCGTGAGGTCGCAACGACCAGGGTGGTCTCGAGTTCGAGTGGGGGTCTGAGGGGTCGAGCAGGTGCGGTAGGAGATGAGGAGCGCAGTGGTGGTGATGACGTCGCCAACGTATAGCCGAGGTGAAGGCGGAGGGTGGTCAAACGTCGGGTCAAAGGGGAATTGGGAGGAGCGGTTTTCTGTAGTTTGATTTGGGGGAGAAACAAATGGTTACGGCTTGGTACTGAACGGTGGTATTGGTGCGGTTAAAGTCAAGTGGGCCGATTAAAAGGGTAAAAGCCCAACTAATGGTTTAATTAAGTTTTATTTTAAATCTAAAATATGTATTAACTTGTTAATGATGTATCTTGAGCATACGATGTCAGAATCACAAACCGTAAGTTGCGTTGGGATCCTATGGACGAGAACTTCACAATGAAGCTGACTGGAAGTGGATTGGTGCCCGTTACAATTTATAGCAAAATAAATTGTCCGACTGAGTCGAATAACGCAAACCGTTATTCAACGGTTAACGCGTCAATGTGAGTAAATCTAACTAACTCTGAACAGTTTATAATTTCATGTTGTATTGTTAGAACTGTTAAAATTGTCTGTTTGACTGTGTGTTGATTATTTGATTGAACTGCTAGTCAGTTAGTTAAATTTCTATATTGATTCTGTTTAACAGAATATATCATATGGAACTGAAAGTGATGCTATCTATATTGGCTAACATCTGTGATGCAGGGAAACAGGTTGGAGGAATCCGACTGGATTCCTCAACAGTTATTTTATTGATTTCCATATATTGTTATATGATGTGATATAAAATCTGTGGGCGATTATATGTGCTTGGACGATATTGAATATCGTGATTTGATATGATTGAATACCATAACATACCGAAATGTTGATAAGGGGATTTTCAATGTTTATATTGAAAATGAATCTTATTTATAAAATCGATAGGATTTTATAAAAGGAAAACATTTATTTAATTTGAAAATAAATAAATGAAAAAGGAAACATTTATTTAGAAAATAAATGAAATAAAATAGAAACATTTATTTAGAAAATAAATGAATTAGAATATAAAGGAATATTTATTTTAGGAAATAAATAAAGGAACATTTATTTAGATTATAAATAAATGGAATAAAGGAATATTTATTTAGGGAATAAATAAAGGAACACTTGTGCGGAAAATAAATAGAATTATACAAGGATAGATTTAAACACGTGCTTCGCACACGGTATAACACGGTATGGATTTAAATGAGATATTAAATAGGAAATCTGTTTTAAACAGATAAATTGAAGTAGATTAATTTATAAATAATGTTTTATAAATTAAATAAATTTTTTATTGTTGATAAATGGAATATATATAAGTCTGGACTTATATAGAGAAGTAGAAACGTTATTAAAAGGACGTTTATAAAGTGAAGAACCGTTACTAAAAGTAAATCTTTATAAATGGATAAATGTTGTAAAAAGTAAATCTTTATAAATGGATAAACGTTGTAAAAAGGAAATCTTTTGAAATGAATAAACGTTATAGAAAGGAGTTAAGTAAGGGGTTAAGTAAAAAGAGTTAATCGGTTAGAGTTAATCAGTTAGAGTTAAACTAGTTAGAGTTAATCAGTTAGAGTTAATCAGTTAGAGTTAATCGATAGAGTAAATCGAACTAGAGTTATCGAAGTGAGATAATCGAATCTGAGATATTCGAAGTGAGATAATCGAATCTGAAATATTTGAAGTGAGTTGATCGAATCTAGTTATTCGGCAGAAGTTAAATCGAATAAGATCTATTCGAAGAAAGAGAATATGGAATATAAGTATTCGAAAGTAAGCAAATCGAATTAGTTATTCGAATAGAGTTAAATAAATTAGAGTTATTCGAATAGAGTTAAATAAATAAGGGTTATTCGAATTAGTTTAATCGAAAGGGTTATTCGAATTAGTTTAATCAAAAGGAGTTATCGAATTAGTTATTCGAATTAGTTTAATCGAAAGGGTTATTCGAAAGGAGTTATCGATTATAGTTTAATCGAAAGGAGTTATCGAATTAATTATTCGAAAGGAGTTATCGATTATAGTTTAATCGAAAGGAGTTATCGAATTAGTTATTTAAAAGGAGTTATCGATTATAGTTTAATCGAAAGAGTTAAATCGAATTTAGTTATTCGAAAGGAGTTAATCAATTTGAGTTAAGTTAATCGATTTGAACTAAGTTGAATCGAAATGGAGTAAATCGATTAGAATTAAGTTAATCGAGTTAGAGTAAATCGAATATTAGTTATTCGAAGGTAAGTTATTCGAATTAGTTATTCGAAGGAGTTAATCAATTAAGTTATTCGAATGAGTTATTCGAAGGAGTAAATCAAATTAAGTTAATCGATTAGAGTTGAGTTAATCGATTTGGGTTAAGTTAAGTTATCGAGTTAAGTAATCGAGTTAAGATTTATCGAGTTAAGTTATCGAGTTAAGAAATCGAGTTGAGATAATCGAGTTAAGAAAATCAAGTTGAGTTAATCGAATAAGTTATTCGATAAGAGTAAATCCATTTAAGTTAAATCAGATGTTAATTATTCGATAAGAATTGACACATTTAAGAAAATTGAATATTTGTTATTCGATAAGAGTTAATGAAATAGAGCCAACCAAGAAGAGTTATTCGAATATTAGTTATTCGATAGGAGTTAATCGAAATAGAGTTTATCGAATATAAGTTATTAAAAAGGGAGAGTTAATCGAATAGAGATTACTCGAAAGAGAGTTATATGTCGAATTCAATTATATCGAATTCGGGAAAGTACTATTTACTTTCCAGGGTTTAAATCAAGATTTAGTTATTGATTTAGAAATTAGGTGTCTGTTAAATTATTCGAGTTAGGAAATAAATTTATAATTTAGGTTAGATATTTTAGGGGTAGGAATTATAACGTTATAGTTATAATCAAACGTTGTCATATAATGAGTGGATTCGTAACCTGAATCCGAGAATTTGCGTAAACAAATGATTGTAAAAAGTGAGTGATGAGCTTCATCTATTTCACAGTAAAGGACGTTGTTCAATTAAGGTCTGCGAGGTAATTATACCCCAACTTGATTGACTTCAGAATTGACAAAGGAATAGTTGTGGTTCGATCTAAAAGGTTGATTAGGAATAAAGTTAAGGAATAAGCGATAAATGGATTAAGCGAAACGATGTTTTATACAACGTTCATTGGAAATCCGTAAATGAGTTTTGGAAACGTTTTCCAAATATAGTCAGATATGTTTTCTAAACATAGAAAATGAAATGTTTTCATGATAAGAATTTAAGAAATAGAGTTAAGCAAATTCAGAAACTGACTGGAGAGGGTAAGTTGAACGGTTTTCTAAGTGACGATCTGATGTTGGTTTCGACCTTCCGGATTGATACTTAGAGAATTGTTCTCATACTAGTTACAGTTAGGGACTGATAGTTGCGAAATAATAGTGATGTGAAAATAAGCTATGGAAATGTTTTCCAATGATTAGTAACATATGTTTTCTAAATATATGAAATAAGGAAATATGAACATATGATGATTGATCGATCGAATTCCCATTTGGAAATAAGATCGTTGTTTGTACACCGACATGTTTTCATTTGATAGTTGAATCACAGACTATCAAAGTTTTGACCATATTTACGTTGTAAATATGGAGAGACCGGTTGGATTATTATCCGAAGAACCACTCCGTATTGGCATAAGCGTTGCGAATCAAGTACGCTGAAGATAATTGAAGACGGAGTGAAGTGCAAGGGCTATTGTGAAAAGCCTAGGTAGGATGGATTCACTGAATAGTGCCTTCGGTTTATTCAGTCCCAGAACAACGTATATGGACGAGTGTCTGACAAAGTATTCTTAACGAATCATATATGTTGATCTCTTTAAACGTATTACGTTGGTGGCGGAGAAATTCGTTTCTCTTAGCTTTTATACCCGTGATGCCTTGAGAAATCGATAACGATTTGGCGGGTATGACGATGTGGCATTCAAAGTAATTGAAGCAAAAATCTGTCAAAGTGATAAACGTGACCTCAAACCTCACCACCGGGAAATAACAGAAGTTGGGCTAGGCAGCATGGCTAGTTGGGCCATACCCAAGCAGGGTGTATTATCACCATCTAGAGAATATTCAATTGTACTTCTTTATAATCTATTTCAATGCTGTCCCTTATCGGGAAGGATGGTTGCTGATCCCAACCATCGGTGATAATATATTCGTTACACTCAAGCTAAATGAGTGGACGGTCATGTGTGGCCGGGTTGCAAGACGTTCTTGTTGAACCCTAGTGTATCTCCTCTAGAGTACACTGATCGGAAGGTGCTCCCATACCTTGTCTGTTGGAATCCAATCTCCAATAAGCGCTCACGGTTTTATTTGTATACTATGTATGTGGAACGTGAGATGCAAGCGTTCTGCTAGATTGATATCTATTTGTATTTAGACATTATTATAATATCAGAAAGATAGCCTTTATTTAACCAAGTGTTGGAGTTTTATTCACACCAGTCCCATGACTGACCCGGAGTTTATTTTGTTTGTTTTCCCTAAACTCTTGGGTGCCTAAATTTGTACGGGCAGTCAAGTAGTCGGGATTTTACAGATACACTTGGAGAGCTTGGAGCAGAAGACTTCAGGATTATAGCTATTATTATTCCGCTGTGTTGTTAAGTGTTGTACTTTGAAATGGTATGTATATACGAGTACTGATTTATATTTCAAAGTTATGTTATATTTTATTCGTTCCGCTATGAGATTCGTGTTTACTCTGATGATGTAAGTTCTTCTTCTTCTTCTATTCTATTAGTTCTATCTTTTCTTCCTCACCCTCTACTTTCTTTCACTAACGTCTCGGGATTTTCGACCCTCTAGGAGTCAAAAATTTCTAGCCGTTAAACCCTGCCTATTTCAGGGTATCCTGATACACCTGGTAGAGTTACTGCTGAAAAGGGTCCCCCGCTACTAGGTTTTCTATTTTTAGCCAACATGCTAAGTTGGTTAAGTGTTTTATAAAACTAACCCCTAATTAGTCTGTATAGTTTAGCATGTTCCATTTTGATTAAGTATTAATATAATTTACTTAATCCTATCAATCCTGACTCAGCCTTAATTGTCTTATTAAAGCCTCGACCTCTCACATTAGACATGTATTGTTATGGCTGCCTGTTGCCGGTTGGGTCCAGGCAGTCTTACGCCACAACTCAGTCTAACCTCGGGTCCTTATTGGGCTCCGTGTTTAACCACCCACATTGGATAGGTATTGTTGTGACTACTGGACAGCCGGGTGGTTCCGGGCAGGTTTACATCACAACTCAATCCAACCTCGGGTTAAACACATCGTATTTTCTACATTTACATATTTTGTCTCTTTTCTTTTTATATGTAAATATTTGCGGCCCATTATTCAAATTCATCTTTATTGATTAAAATTTATTTATGCCACTTAATTGTTTTTCAAGGTTGTTGGCATGCGTCAAACATGCCAACACATATGTTCTATATTTTAACCCAAACGTCATTACCCCCGTTTTACACGTTCGCTACAATGTAAGGTGTGTTGGGTTTAATATTTAAACCCAATTTAGCCATATGAAAAGGGGAGGCTTATAACATGGTGTTTATAAGGTAACATGAAAAAGGGGAGTGTGAACGCATGAACTTGCAACGAACGATTCAATTAACATAAAGTAGGCACATGTGAACTTGCAATTGTAACAGCATATAATTATGGCATAAACAATACTTAAACATGAATCAATCTATTCATATAATCATGGCATAAACAATACTTTAACATGAATCATTCTATTTATATGATTATGGCATAAACAATACTTAAACATGAATCGTTCTATTCATATAATCATGGCATAAATAATACTTAAACATGAATCATTGTAAACTTGCAATTGGGATGTAAATCTAACTTAATTGTGTCACGTATATCACCATATGGTTTTGATAACAACTTAGGCCTAAAACATGTTTCAACTAGGCATAATACCAAACATAGTTTAGTCATGTTCATAAAGGTGATTACTTTTGTTTCTAACACAAAAGTATGATTTGCCAATTTCAACATAGATTCATATAAATCATAGTACTTAGCCTAGTCCAATTACACACTAAAAGTGATCATAAAAGTATGTACATCTTATTAGCATAATAACGTATTATATACTTGCATGAATTCCAAAAATTCCACAACATATGGTTGTCAACATAAATCATATACTTGTATGAATCCAATCGTATACCATAGCATTTCCAAATCGTTTAGAATCAAAATAACATACAAATATAGATTATTATCACCACAATTCCATTTCGTTGTTAACTTCCAACGCAAATCACATACTTGCAAATATCCAATCGTATACCATAACATTCCCAAATCGTTAGAATCAAAATAACATACAAATATAGATTATTATCACCACAATTCCATTTCGCATTTTACACAAATCAAACGCAATTAATTATTCACATCGGAATAGCACTCTACTTACAACGTATGACGAATCTTCAATTCAGGAATCTGAATTCTGAATTTGGAGATGCTATCCTTTGTTGTAGGCGTTGTTTTGATTGATTTGACGTTGCTTTAAGCTTTGAATTATCTCCTAATTGACTCCCAATTTCTGACGGCTATCCTAAGTCTCTCCTCAGCAGCATGACGGTCTCATCTCCATTTTAGTTTGTGTGAATTAGGGTTAGTCCTAGGTCCTTTTTATAGAGTTTGTGAGTTGATTTAGACCGTCGCTGGAGCTTGGTTTAATAATAGCCGTTCGTTCAAAGGAGAGACCAACCAGGAGCTGACACCTAGCCCTAGTGACAAGGCAAGGCTCAGAAAATCGACCAAACACAGACTTGGCCAGCCAGGGTGGGCTGGGTTCGACCTGGCTCAGGGGCCAGGTCGACACGCCAGTCGACACCGTGTCGACTTGGCAGTCGACACGGGTTACCCAGGTCGACTGTCTAGTCGACCTGGCTAGCCCCAGGTCGACTGCCAAGTCGACCTGGGTGCCTTGGGCGGGAATTTTCCCACCCTGGCCAATTGGGCCCGATTTTGAATTTTAAATTTGTTTTTCTGAGCTGTTTTCGTCTGTTAGAATTTTAAACTGAATTCTGAAACTTCCGGAGGCCATATCTTCTTCATACGGAGTCCGTTTTACGCAAACTCGGACTCTATCTCAAGCAGAATTCCAAGACGAACGCAATGGCGTATCCCGTTTCCCTTAATTCTTTGATTTTAAATTAGTTATACTTTAATTTGTGAATTTCACTGTTATAGAATACACGGGGTGTTACATTCTCCCCCACTTAAAAGGATTTCATCCCCGAAATCTTCAAGTTAGGAAGAATGTATATCCTAACATCCAAACATCCATCTACTCATCCATCAAACACGAGCATCCATTGTCCTTAAAAGACTTCTAATGCTTCATGATCATATGCGAAGTGTGTGTGTGTATGTGTACTTATCTAATGCAAAATCAGGCGGTCTACTGATTCAGTTGACCTCCTTAATGCAAATTATGTAAGTGCCATGAATCCATTATGTATGCAAATTCTCCTATTCATGATTCTACATGAGTGCACAATCATTCATACAAATGCAACATCCATATGACAACTCATTAAACTTCAACCATATACGAATAAATACATTTATGCATATGCAATATGAAGTGACCGAGCCAATCTAAAACCTAGATTGTGAGTGTATATGCAACCACGAGCAACCACTAGCAATCACTTGCAACCACTTGCAACCATCATCCATAACATGTTTCAATTACATGTTTTCATCCAAATGGTTTCTACCTAAAAGATAAGGTCGAGGAAATATACCTGAAAAGATAGATAAAAGCGCAACTTAAGGAAAAAGGAAAGATCAAAGATGTACCCTCGAAAAGAAAAGGGTAGGCTGGGCGTATTCTAGCTTCAGTTTCCCAAGTTGCATCTTCTTCGGCGTCGCTCCATTGAACTTTGACGAGCTTGACTTCGCGGTTGCGTAGCTTCTTAACCTCCGTTCCTAATATGCGGGTTGGAACTTTCCTCATGGTTGCTTCGCGTTCCACTTCAGCTTCTTCTAGGATATTTGGCTCTATCACTTCAGCAGACTCATGTAGACATTTTCGAAGATGTGAAACATGAAAGGCGTTGTGAACTCCGGCCAATTTTTCGGGTAGCTCTATTCTATAGGCCATTTTCCCAATTTTCTTGATGATAGGGAATGACCCTACGAACCTTGGTGCTAGCTTTCCTGTGGTTCCAAAACGAACAACTTTCCTTAGCGGAGATACCTTAAGAAAAACTCTGTCCCCAACCTCAAATTCAAGATCGGTCCTCCACTTGTCGGCGTAGGACTTTTGTCTGTCTTGGGCCGTCTTCATCCTTCTCCGTATTAAGTCTACTTTCTCTGAAGTCTCTCGGATCATATCCGGTCCAAGTATGAGCTTATCAGTAGACTCCCACCAACAAGTGGGCGATCGACACGGTCTTCCATATAATGCTTCGAAGGGCGCCATTCCGATGGTTGCTTGGTATCTGTTGTTGTAGGCAAATTCCACCAAAGGAAGAGGGTCTTCCCATGTCCCTCCGAAGTCAAGGACGCACAGTCTTAAAAGGTCCTCCAAAACTCTGTTCACTCTTTCTGTTTGGCCGTCGGTTTGGGGATGATAGGCTGTGCTCAAGCATAACTGTGTGCCTACCGCTTCTTGCAGACTCCGCCAAAACTCACTTGTGAAGATAGGGTCTCGGTCACTAACAATGTTGGATGGTATTCCATGGGGTCGAACAATTTCCTTGAGGTAAAGAGATGCTAGAGATGAGGCAGTTCTTTTACTTTTGACAGGTAAAAAGTGGACGCTTTTAGTAAGCCTATCCACAATTACCCAAATACTAGTGTTGCCTCTCCTAGACCTAGGCAGCCCATCATTGAAGTCCATTGAGATGCTATCCCACTTCCACTGCGGGACCTCTAGAGGATGTAGCAGACCGCCAGGCTTTTTCTGTTCCGCCTTAACCTGTTGGCACACCATACACTTAGAAACGAAATCTGCCACGTCCTTCTTCATGTCGTTCCAAAAGAAAGTTCTTTTTATGTCCTTGTACATTTTATCTCCGCCTGGGTGTATCGTCATCTTGGAGTGATGTGCTTCCTCGAGAACCTTCTTTACTAAATCCCTTGTCTGTGGGACGCATAGTCTTCCGTCTCGCCTTAGCCAACTCTTATCGTCGATGGAGTATTTGTTGAGGTGACTTGAAGTCTCACCCCTAATTAGCCTATCAATCGTCTCCACAAGCTGAGGGTCCTCGCGTTGTGCTGTCCCTATCGAGTCCACTAAAGTCGGGCGTACTTCGAGAGATGCTAGCAAGCCTGGTACAAAATCGGAGGAGGGCCTAAAGTCAAAGCTGGCTATAAACTCTAGGCTTTGTCTTTCAACAAACAGCGGGCTTAGGGTTAGTTTCTTTCAGCTCAACGCGTCTGCCACTACGTTGCCTTTGCCCGGAGTATAGGAGATCTCGAAATCATACGAGGCAAGAAACTCCATCCATCTCTGTTGCCTCAAGTTAAGGTCCTTCTGCGAGAAAAGGTATTTCAACGATTTATGGTCAGTGTAAAGTTCGAACTTCTCACCTAGGAGATAGTGTCGCCAAGACTTGAGTGCAAAGACGATGGCAGCTAACTCAAGATCGTGGGTCGGGTAGTTCTTTTCATGCACTTTCAATTGTCTCCCGCCATAAGCTACTACCCTTCCTTCTTGCATTCAGACAGCGCCTAACCCTGTCCCACATGCATCTGTATAAACTGTGAACATCTTGCTTCCATCTGGCAACGTTAAAACTGGGGCTGTTGTAAGAGCCCTTTTTAGTGTTGGAAAGCAAACTCGCAATCCAAGTCCCAATTGAACACTAGATTCTTCTTGGTCAGCCTTGTGAGCGGAGCTGAGATTTTTGCAAAATCCCTTATGAACTTTCGATAGAAACCTGCCAGTCCTAGAAAACTTCGGACCTCAGTTGCATTCCTTGGTGTCTTCCAATCCTGTTCCGCAACTACCTTAGCAGGGTCCACAGTTAACCCTTCTTTGGATACTATGTGCCCAAGGAACCTCACTTCTTCTCTCCAAAAGTGGCATTTGGAAAATTTGGCTTTTAGCTGATGGACTCGCAGAGTTTCCATGATTGCCCTCAAGTGCTGAGCGTGTTCCTCTTCACTCTTTGAGAAGATAAGGATATCATCTACAAAGACTACTAAGAACTTATTGAGGAAATCTCTGAATACCCTACTCATTAGGTCCACGTAGTAAGCAGGTGCGTTTGTCAAGCCGAAAGGCATGACAAGCCATTCAAAGAAGCCATCTGGGGTTCTGAATGCCGTTTTATCGATGCTATCTTCAGCCACCCTTAGTTGATGAAAACCGGTCGCTAAATCAAGTTGGGAGAAGACAGACGCTCCTACAAGTTGATCAAACAGATCGTCAATTCTGGGGAGAGGGTGCCTATTCTTTTTCGTTAGCTTGTTGAGCTCCCTATAGTCAACACATAGACGGAGTGAACTATCCGCCTTTGTAGCGAACACCACTGTAGCGCCCCATTCTGAAATGCTCCTCCTAATGAACCCCTTCTCTAGAAGCTCTTTAATCTGTTTACTGAGCTCTTTCCTTTCCCAGGGAGCCATGTGTCTAACGGGCAACGCAACGGGCTTTGCATTATCTACAAGATATATGCGGAAGTCTATCTCCCGCTTCGGAGGCAAGCCCTTCACCTCTTCGAAGACATCCGGATATTCCCGGACCACTCTAACTGATTGCAAATTTTCAACAGAGGCATCTAGCGATTCAAGATAACTAAGCATAACCGCATACGCAGGATTACAAGAAATTTCCAAAGTGTTACCGAGCTGGGTCAGGAGCCTAACAACCCTTTTCTCACAAACAAGGATGGCCCCATTACTGGATAGCCAATCCATGCCCAAAATCAAACCATATCCCGAAAAGCCCAAAACAAAGGCACTACATTTAAATTCTAGGCTTAGAATAGAAATTTTCAATCCCACACAGATCATAGACAAATGAGCCGGACCCCCAATTGGGTTTGAAACAATTAAGGGGTCCTCTACCATACTAGTTTTTAGGTGCAGAGATTCTACTAAAGCAGATGAGATAAAGGAGTGTGATGCGCCAGAATCAAATAAAGTGCGAACGGGGTGATCATAAAGATAAACTACACTTTCTACAGAAGTATTTATACCTCGCTGTTGTAGAGGTGGTGCTTCTAGCACATGAACTTGTGCCCCCGAGGTGGATCCAGCCCTCTGCCCCTGTCCTCGTTTCTTCGGGCAGTCCTTTGCCATGTGGCCTGTCTCACCGCAAGAAAAGCACCCGCCATTCATCTTGGCCTTCTTTTTCCGGCAATCTTTTACTAAGTGCCCCACTTTGCCACAGAAATTACGCTTCCTCTTCTCTTTGTTGTCTTTCCCGCCCTTCTTAAAGTCTGCTTTCTTAGGCTATAAACCCTCTTTCTTCCCTTGAGAGCTTTCTGCCTTTGTCTCCTTCTTGCCCTTATCCTCTTCGTTCAGCAATGCCATCTGTACTAGCCTTTCATATGTAGCTCCCATGGGTATATGGGTCATGGCCAAACTGTGTAATGGCTCATTCAACCCTTTGACAAAACGGAGAGCCTTCTTGTGCGGGGTGTTGACTAGGTCCAGTCCGAACCTAGCCAGCTCATCGAACTGATTAACATACTCTTTGACTGTCTTGTTCCCTTGCTTAAGAAATAAGAATTTTTCCAACTGCAAACTCTTTTCCACGTCTGAGAGAAATTTAGCCTCAAACCTTGCCCTAAAGTCCTCCCATGTTTCCACTGGTCTTTCTGCATTGGTGACTTCCCACCAGTAGGAAGCCTCACCTTTTAGTAGCCATACTGCCAGTTGTACTTTCTGCCTATCTTCTACCTCAAAGATGACGAATAAGTCCTCGGTTTCTTTCAGCCAACTTATAGCTGCCACGAAGGACTCAGTTCCATGAAAATCTTTTCCTCCCATAGCTTTAAAATCTTTACATATCTTAGCAAAAGTGTTTCCCACGGAGGAGGTGGAGGAAGAGGTGCTGCTGCAGCTGGATGATTTCCTGCGCTGGGGGAGGAGGAACGGTAGGACCTGGCTGAGTGGCCCTTGCTTCTAAGAGCCGTCTAAACCAACCAGGTATTGGTACACCCTCTGGCAAGTTAAGTTCTTCGGACATGCGGAAACAAAAAGGATAGATTCAAAACGAAGGATAAGAGATAGTACCTATGGCTTTGGGGGACTTTGCCTTTTTAAAATATAATATTTTATCTTTTAAAAATGCTTCTTTAAATTTTCTTTTGAAATTAAATTTTCAAAACTTTTTATCTTATCTGGTAAACCTATGCTCTGATACCAAGTGAAACACCCCACCTTCGTTAGGGTCACTCTCAAGGGGAATGCCCTAATTTTCGTGGAGGTTTATAAGTATAAGTCATAGATATACAAGACAGAAATAAGAACACATATTTTTGAACAGTGGAAAAACAACAACATCTTTTATTTCATCAAAATTCGTGTTCACAAAAACATGCCATACTTGTCTTACAATTCTTCCAAAACACAACATCTTCATAACTGTCTTGATTACATTATTAAAGAAGCAAAAAGAAAACATAAATAAACTGCAAAAGCCCTATAATTGCTGCCCAAAGCCATAGTCCAAAACGAAAAAGATCCAAGCAATACATTCTTTCTCTTCAAGCTTGATGTGAAATCTGGTCAAGCTGCGGTATTCCCTCCTTGTGGACCTGGGGGAGGGGGGGGGGGAAACGAAAGAAAAGAAGGCGAAAGAAAAGCAGAGTCAGACATAAAGCCTGAGTAAGTCTAGGACTATTCAGTCTATGAATAAAGAACTGGGTATGATAAGTATAAACTGGAAATGGGAAAGCACCATAAACTAAGTTAAGTTGTCTAGGGTCGAATATACTATCGTACCCCATATTAATCTCTGTACCCATATAAACTAGTTCCCAACAGGCACCCCATAATTAGGGTGAAGTGATCCATTTCTGATGATCGGCTCCTACTCGCATAGTTACATGTGTTTACGGCCCCCGTTGCTGTAGTTACCTATGCTAGTCCCACCATGGGGTGTATCAAGTCCCATGGTGGCGGCCCGACACAATTCTAGAATGCACATGTATGCTACTGGTGCCCAGTGCCTTATTTTTCTGCGCCGGAGTGTGTGGACGCCTGCACCCCGTTAGAACCTACACTGCTGCACCACCGCCGTCGATTTGACCTCTTACAGTCAGCCCAGTAATCGTGCCCCACCCTGCCTAGTTCAGGGTATCCTGATACACCTTGTAGGGTTACTGCTGAAAAGGGTCCCCCGCTACTAGGTTTTCTATTTCTAGCCAACAACCTAAGTTGGTTAAGTGTTTTATAATCCTAACCCCTAATCAGTCTGTATAGTTTAGCATGTTCCATTTTGATTAAGTATTAATATAATTTACTTAATCCTATCAATCCTGACTCAGCCTTAATTGTCTTATTAAAGCCTCGACCTCTCACATTAGACAGGTATTATTGTGGCTGCCTGTTGCCGGTTGGGTCCGTGCAGTCTTACGCCACAACTCAGTCTAACCTCGAGTCCTTATTGGGCTCCGTGTTTAACCACCCACATTGGATAGGTATTGTTGTGACTACTGGACAGTCGGGCGGTTCCGGGCAGGTTTACATCACAACTCAATCCAACCTCGGGTTAAACACATCGTATTTTCTACATTTACATATTTTGTCTCTTTTCTTTTTATATGTAAATATTTGCGGCCCATTATTCAAATTCATCTTTACTGATTAAAATTTATTTATGCCACTTAATTGTTTTTCAAGGTTGTTGGCATGCGTCAAACATGCCAACACATATGTTCTATATTTTAACCCAAACGTCATTACCCCCGTTTTACACGTTCGCTACAATGTAAGGTGTGTTGGGTTTAATATTTAAACCCAATTTAGCCATATGAAAAGGGGAGGCTTATAACATGGTGTTTATAAGGTAACATGAAAAAGGGGAGTGTGAACGCATGAACTTGCAACGAACGATTCAATTAACATAAAGTAGGCACATGTAAACTTGCAATTGTAATAGCATATAATTATGGCATAAACAATACTTAAACATGAATCATTCTATTCATATAATCATGGCATAAACAATACTTTAACATGAATCATTCTATTTATATAATTATGGCATAAACAATACTTAAACATGAATCGTTCTATTCATATAATCATGGAATAAATAATACTTAAACAAGAATCATTGTAAACTTGCAATTGGGATGTAAATCTAACTTAATTGTGTCACATATATCACCATATGGTTTTGATAACAACTTAGGCCTAAAACATGTTTCAACTAGGCATAATACCAAACATAGTATAGTCATGTTCATAAAGGTGCTTACTTTTGTTTCTAACACAAAATTATGATTTGAACATAGATTCATATAAATCATAGTACTTAGCCTAGTCCAATTACACACTAAAAGTGGTCATAAAAGTATGTACATCTTATTAGCATAATAACGAATCATATACTTGCATGAATTCCAAAAATTCCAAAACATATGGTTGTCAACGTAAATCATATACTTGTATGAATCCAATCGTATACCATAGCATTTCCAAATCGTTTAGAATCAAAATAACATACAAATATAGATTATTATCGCCACAATTCCATTTCGTTGTTAACTTCCAACGCAAATCACATACTTGCAAATATCCAATCGTATACCATAACATTCCCAAATCGTTAGAATCAAAATAACATACAAATATAGATTATTATCACCACAATTCCATTTCGCATTTTACACAAATCAAACGCAATTAATTATTCACATCGGAATAGCACTCTACTTACAACGTATGACAAATCTTCAATTCAGGAATCTGAATTCTGAATTTGGAGATGCTATCCTTTGTTATAGGCGTTGTTTTGATTGATTTGACGTTGCTTTAAGCTTTGAATTATCTCCTAATTGACTCCCAATTTCTGACGGCTATCCTTAGTCTCTCCTCAGCAGCATGACGGTCTCATCTCCATTTTAGTTTGTGTGAATTAGGGTTAGTCCTAGGTCCTTTTTATAGAGTTTGTGAGTTGATTTAGACCGTCGATGGAGCTTGGTTTAATAATAGCCGTTCGTTCAAAGGAGAGACCAAGCAGGAGCTGACACCTAGCCCTAGTGACAAGGTAAGGCTCAGAAAATCGACCAAACAAAGACTAGGCCAGCCAGGGTGGGCTGGGTTCGACCGGCTCAGGGGCCAGGTCGACACCCCAGTCGACACCGTGTCGACTTAGCAGTCGACACGGGTTACCCAGGTCGACTGCCCAGTCGACCTGGCTAGCCCCAGGTCGACTGCCAAGTCGACCTGGGTGCCTTGGGCGGGAATTTTCCCGCCCTGGCCAATTGGGCCCGATTTTGAATTTTAAATTTGTTTTTCTGAGCTGTTTTCGTTTGTTCGAATTTTAAACTGAATTCTGAAACTTCCGGAGGCCATATCTTCTTCATACGGAGTCCATTTTACGCAAACTCGGACTCTATCTCAAGCAGAATTCCGAGACGAACGCAATGGCGTATCCCGTTTCCCTTAATTCTTTGATTTTAAATTAGTTATACTTTAATTTGTGAATTTCACTGTTATAGAATACACGGGGTGTTACAAGTGTACTATTTGTTCATTATCTGGTGTATTTATTTAATTTTGTTATGTTATTTCTGTTTATGTGTTATGTTCCAAAGATTACCCTTAACACCATAGTATGGGGTTTTGGGGGTCGTCACACGTGGTATCAGAGCTTTGGTTAAGCTTTGTATTGGAATATAGCATGTTAACGAGCTCGTCAGAAATAGAACCTATAGTGTTCTAGGACGGGTAACTCATTACAGATAGGATCAGCAATATCCTAGTATGAGTATAGCAGAATCCGAACAACTCGTTAGAGATGGGGTCAGAAGTGCCCCAAAACGAGTTGAGAGTTATATGTTTATAAGTAATGTATTTGTGATTATGTATATAGTCTGGTTTTAGAAATATAATTTTTGAATATATAAAAGATATATATTTGAAAAGTTAAAAACAATTTGATTGTTCTTTGCACTGTGTGATAGTAAATTTGATTAATTAAATTATTGAAACGATAGTTAATTTAATTAATAAGAGAATGAATGGTAGAATTTATTCGATATATCACACCTTGAACTGATGTGAAAATAGCTAGAAATATATATACATGTGAATTATATATGTTTGAACAGGTAAATGGATTAGCTGTTGAGTAAAGATTTTATTTGCGTGCCCGACAGATAGGTAAACCTTAATGAGTTGGATGCGCAACTTTATTATTATATCAATTCCTGTGAGTGCCATTGGATGCGGAGTGCTGGTTATTCTGTGTGTAATTAATAACTGTCGCCATAGGATAGTAACAATTAATTTGGAACTACACTACGTGGCATACTTCTTGAAGATGGCATACTTCTTGAAGATAGCATACTTCATCATATACCACACAAGCGTTTGGAGCTTGTGTGACGAGGTTGAAGATTTACCATACGAGCGAGAGGCTTGTATGGCGATGACTATATATTACAGGTTGAACTGATGACAGATATGGACTATTTATTACAGGTTGAACTGATGACTGTTATGGACCATATAAAATTGTAACGATAAAATTGCCAGATTAATAAAAACCCCACACGGGTCTGGAGTTGACAATAATCACGTCTCACTAGTTATTAGATACGGCACATGGACTATTTATTTACCACATGGGACGAGGTGACGAGGATTTATCCTCTGAAGCATAAAAAATACACACTCCCTCAGGCTTTGACAGGGCGACGAGAATTTATTCTCTGGAGTTATTATCTATACACGCTCCCCTGTAAACACCAGAATATATCACTATAAATATGTGTATGCTTTATAGGATTTATTGGGTACCTAATACGGCCCAATAAATTTCCAAACCCCTCCCCGTACAAAGGAGGTTATGGCGAAATTTTTCGAAAATTCCGGGTGTTAGCCAAATTTTTGAAGAACTTGAAAATTCTCAGAAACTAAAAAGTTGGAGAATGGAAGCCAGATTGAACGGAGAGTTGATTAATCAAACACTTTCGACTTTATTCCTTTTCGGGGACGAAAAGTTTTAAGTGGAGGAGATTGTAACAACCCGGAAAATCTGAACCAGTTTAAAAATTTTAAATTGGCTAAAATAGTGAATTTTAAATATTTAAAATGAATATTTTAAATAGTAGTGATGAAAAACATGTTTTAATTGAAGTTTGAAAATAAATATAATTAATTTTAATTATAAACAAGGCCTGAAAGGGCACTGCAGTTTCGAAAATAGAATTCAAACTTCGCCTAACTGTACCGGGTGCAAATCAAAACGGATTTTAGTGAAATCAAAAATATTTAAATCTGTTAGTGAATATCTTTTTAACGAATCCGAAAAATTGAAGTTTCATAACGGGAATCAAAAGTTATGGCCAAATGAATTTTCAGAAAGGTCGCTATAGAATTTATATCGCCCTTGAAAATAGACATTTTGCATACGACCTCGGAATTCGACGAAACCACTTTTGTTGGATCCGGGATGTCAAATTATTGCTAGGTTTCAAATTTCATAATTTTTGAAGCTAGTATGTGAACGTGAAAAAGGAAAACGTGTTTTGGTCAATTATAGTTAAATTGGATCGACCAGAAATGGGCCTTTTTGCAAACGGTCTCAGAATTCGACAAAACTAGTTTTGTTGGGACCGTATAGTCAAAACATAGCTAGATTTATTTTTCTGGAATTTTTCGAATCAGTTTGTGGCCCTGGCAAATTGAAATGTACGTTCAAATCGAATATTGAATGTTATATATTTTAATTTGAAGGAAAACTGACTGAAACAGTCGAATGGGCCTTCGAATCATATCCCATTGTGTTTGGAATGGGGGTGAAACACTAGGGACGACAGTCGTTGGGTTTGGATCGGGGTTCGTGTGTGAAAGGGGTATTTTTGAAATTTTAAAAATATATAAATTAAACGGAAAAATCTGATTGGCCACTCCATTCTCTCTCTCCCCTTTCTCTCTCCCCGACGATCGAATCACAGGCGGAAAACCCTCCAAACCTTCCCGTTCATTTTCTGATCAATCCACACAATAAAACATCATGCTCTTTGGAGATTTTTGTAGAGCTCCTCGAGATCTTCAAATCCATATAAAGTTTGGAATTTTTCATGGCCTATGGAGTGCGAATCGACTCCAGGAAGTTCGGGCGTTCAAACCGCCGCCGCGCCGCCAGATCGCCGTCGAGTTGGGGGTGGCCACCACCGTCGGAGGCATCTCTCCGTCCTCTTCCACGTGGCATCTTCCGATCGTCACCAAACCTCACATATTTCGAGAAAAGATCAACCCTAGTTTCGAACCAAACAGAGAGGTAATGGTTTATATATATTAAACTATATTATAGCATTTTAAAAGCGCTACCGTTTATGATTTCACTGTAAAAATCATATCTTTTTCATTTTTGACGAAATTCAGTGAAACAAGAGACAGTGGACTCGTGTGGACGTCTTCTACATTCTAGTAGAGACCGCATATTTTTCTGAGCCTTCTGCTATTTTTGGTGGAGTGGAACCCAATGTGAGATTTCTAAATTATAAACGATATGGAAAACAACGATGTATAAATTATATAGTTGATGTATGAGTTATATAAGCGTTGTACATCTCATGTATAAGTGTTGTATAAGTTGTATGGTCAATGTATAAGTTATACATGCGTTGTAAAAATAATATATGCAGTGAAATGATATTGAATTGTGTTGAAGTGAATTGAAATATATTTATATACGAACAAATATAAATATATATATATATATATATATATATATATATATATACTCCCCTCGTCCACAGACCATGGACGATATTTATTGGTTGTGTTGTGGTTTGGATTATTTGGTTGATGTGAAATTTGGTGAATGATTGATAGTGGTTGAAAAACACCCGTTTGTGGTTGAGAATTATTTGGTTGAATCCACATAGGATTAGTTTTGTGGAAAAGAAAAATATACATGCCTCCTGCATGCGAACTAGATGCATGATATCCCCATTGTCAAAAGTTGCGAGGCTTTAAGGTAGAGCGAGGAGCCGTACTAGGGACGGCCCCGGTTTTAACTACCCTGCCGTTATGCTGCCGAAATTTTGAATAATATTCTTGTGTCTGAATTATATTCATGTGTTGAAATTATATATGTGTTGAATAGGAATTCATGTGTTGAACGACATTCATGTTTTGAAATAAATTGTTTTATAATAAAAATCACATTTTTATCACCTGTTTGAACTATATAAAATAATCGTGTTTTGAAATAAATTGTTTTATAATAAAAATCACATTTTTATCACCTGTTTGAACTATATAAAATAATCGTCTTTTGAAATGAATTCCTTTATAATAAAAATCACATTTTTATAACATACATGAATTGTTCAAAATAGTGATGTGTTGAGATAAATACCTGTAAAGTAAAAATATCATTTTTATCAAATGTATGCAATGAATATGGTGTTGAAATCAAAGAATCGATTATAATTATCGATATATATATATAATTATAATTATAATATATCGAATAACGAAGCTGCAGTTCGTATTTTGAAACCGTGATTTCAAACGATTAGTGCGGAAGATCCGACCATCAAATTTTCCTGAAACTGCAACCGTTGGGTTCGCCTTGGAAATATCTTTCCAATGGCACCAATTTTGCGAAGATCCAACGGTTGGATTGTCTGGAATGTTTAATTCAATTCTGAGGAAAAACAGCGCCAGAATCGATTATAATTATATATATATAATTATAATTATAATAAATCAAATAACGATGCTGCAGTTCGAAATTTGAAATCGAAACTTGAAACGATTGTGCTGGGAGATCCGACCGTCGGATTTTCCCGAAACTGGAACCGTTGGATTCGTTTTGAAAAGACCTTTCTAATGATATAAATTTTGTGAAGATCCAACGGTTAGATTTTCAGATATGTGTAAATCAAATCTGAAGAAAAACAGCGCCACGGCCGCCTTATGGCCTGGAGCGTCGTTTAAATAAAATAGGCTATTTTTAATTAAATAAAAATAGCAGAAAATCGTTATAAAATATTATAAACAATATGGAATGAAAATGAACTGATTTAAATTCTAAATATACGTGAATTATTTGAAAAGGCCGAGTTAAATCTCATTTCAAATGATTGGTCAACGATATGGAGTCGATGATGAAGACGGTGGTCGAAGACCGGAGAGATTCACGTCGTTTGGATGGTAACCGATGTCCTGATTGGGAAGCATCCCGAAATACGAATAATGAGTGGGGATCATCCAGACGTTCGTTGAAATTGATGGGTATGCGAGGTATATAGTGCCTCCGGTTTCGTTCAGACCCAGAACGGACTTGTAAATGGACTGTGTGTCTGACATTGGATTCTGCTCTATGTTGATTGATCCCTATTAAATATACATCTGCCTAGAGTAGGAAAATTTATTCTCTTACTTCACCCTGCTCTGAGTAGATCATAGGTTGTATATCGATAGACATCAGTTGCATGGAGTTGAAATGCCTTGGGGCATGCTAAGATACAGTGATCAAGGCTTCTGTTGAAAAGCAAAGCTTTGTGGTTGATGATCAAAGCACCGCCTGTGTGGTGTAGCTTTGTGTATAATGTGAATTCGTGAGGCTCACACCCCGGTATGAACCAGAAACGGGAGAGGACATAAGGGAGGGCATGCGTTTCCTTCTAGCTAGGGTGGTGTCAGTGACTTACCATCCCTGACATTTATATTATTTTCACCTGTGTGGTTGTTGCTGTTGCGAGGCGCCTCGGATATATCGGTGACTATGTGAAGCCGATAGAGCCAGTGGACTCATTTACGCCCCATAGGGCGTGGAAACGTAGTGCTCATGCATAATAATCCACATCGGTGGACCGGCCCTGATGATCCAAGGCTCGCCTGCGCGCTTGCCTGAGACTCGGGCTAGACAGTCTCGAATCGGAGAGTCGCTTGCCCCTAGCCTCGGTTCATGACGGAAATCCAATTTCCAAATACGTGACTGTGTGGTTTTGATTGTATACCTATATTTGGCGACATAGTGGCATGGGACGCTCATGTCGCCTATGATTGATACTTATGATTTGAAATTGTTTTTGAAATGTATAAACACTAGTAATAATACCAAATGCTTTTGTTTTATTCGTATCAAGCATATTTGGCCATTATAAGGTAAAAACTCTATCCTCCGGTTTGCGTTGCATTGTGTGATGGGAACGGAGTCTTATAATGGCTTCATTTTTGTAAAAAGCATTGCGATGTTTTACAGATTTACTTGTTTTAAAGCACTGGCAATCCAATGGAGTAAACCCGTTCCACGAAAGTGGCGTGGTCCGGTGATTAGCCATAGTATAAATGTGTTAACTGGATTTTTCATACCAGTCCTATGACTGACTCGTAGTTTGTTTCACTTGCAAACTCGGGTGCCCCCTTTTCTACACGGGCAACCTTGTATTCAGGTTTTTGCAGGCTTTTTCTGTATAGATGGAGATGAAGATGGATTCTATCGTTTATCGCTTTTTATGCTGTTTAGCTCCTATTGTACATATCATGTTGTTTTCCGCTGTAGACATTTATGTATAGTTGAACTGTATTTGTACTAAGTATGATCCTGTATACTGTGTAACTCTGATGTTTATGTTTATCCAGTGTACTATTTGTTCATTATCTGGTGTACTTATTTAATTCTGTTATGTTATTTCTATTTATGTGTTATATTCCAACGATTACCCTTAACACCGTAGTACGGGGTTTTGGGGGTCGTCACAATGAATAACCATAAGGGGTAGATCATCGGGATGTCAAAAGACATAAAGGATAGCGCATGTCCATCTAGATATTCTTGTAGGCTCGATCGGACTGGGTTAAGAAGCACGCGGCTTCCAGGGACGTAGGATACTCTTGGTATTCCTCTGTGAGTGGCAGATGATACGCCTGTGCTCATAGAGGTTAGGTCTGCGTGGGTGAACCAATGAGTATGCCTTGATTGTAATAATAAGGGGCAATCAAAAGACTAAGAAGGACCAACGTGATTCTGCGAGACCAGTTTGTGCCGTGTGATAGCAACTCATCGTCTACCTACCATCTTCAGTCAGTATGTAAAGCGGAAAGTCGGAGAACTCCAAAAGACCATATACTTTGCTATCTAGCTATGGGTGAGGTTGGCCTATAGGTTTGAAGGGCATAGGGTGGCCGGGGTTAAGTTCTCACTCTTGATTTTCTTTGATACCTTTCATTTTTTAGTTGAGGGAGGGGTCTAGTGGGACCATAGCCAATGTAAAAGCAGACCTTAGCATCTGCAATCGGCAGATATCTGAAAGCTCCCGACCGAGTTCCGTGTTTCTTGATTAGCCCTACCACGGGACTCGGACGCACATTTGGGGAACACGTGCAATAGACATCGAGAATGATTGAAAATACGTACGCGGGTTTCTTTATAACTTGGTATCAGAGCTATTTTTTTCCAGATCAAATAACAGTTTTTGAAAACTGTTTTTAAAAAAGAAGTTTAAAGAAGCATTTTCAAGAAAAGTGTTGTTTTATTTTAAAGGCATAATCCCCAAAGCCATATGCATTATCTTTCTATCCTTTGTTTTGAACCTTTTCATTTTGTTTCAGTATGTCTGGGGATCTTAATCTTCCCTAGGGCATACTGATACCTGGCTGGTTCAGAAGGTATCTGGAGGCTAGGGCTAATGACGCAGGCCCAACAGACGTTCCTCCTCCCCCAACTGCAGTCGTTCCTCCTCCTCCTCCTCTGCGTTTGATTGCTTTCTCGAAGATATGTAGAGACTTTCGAGCTATGGGTGGAAAGAACTTTAATGGGACTGAGTCATTTGTGGAAGCAAGAAACTGGCTCAAGGAAATAGAAGATTTGTTTGTTATCTTCAAAGTGGACGATAGGTAGAAGATACAATTGGTTGTATGGTTACTTAAGGACGAAGCCTCTTACTGGTGGGAAGTTACTAATGCTGAGAGACCAGTTGCAACTTGGGAGGATTTTAGAATGAGATTTGAAATGAAGTTCCTCTCACAAGCTGAATGAAGCCTACAGATGGAGAAATTCTTAGCACTCAAACAGGGAAGCCTATCGGTTAAGGAGTACGTCAACCAATTCAACCAGCTGGCTAGATTCGGACTGGAGTTAGTAAAGACTCCACATAAAAAGGCTTTCCGATTCGATAAAGGGTTAAATGAGCCACTGCACAGCCTAGCTATGTCCCATATACCTATGGGTGCGACTTTTGAGAGACTGGTGGACATGGCACTGTTACAGGAGGAGGACAAGGATGGCAAGAAAGAGGCAAAGGTGGAAGAACCTCTAGACAAGAAAGTGGAGGGATCGCAGAATAAGAAGACGGATTCCAAGAAAGGCGAGAAAAATAACAAACCCTGTGATAAGAGGAAATGTAAATTTTGCGGCATACCTGGACATCTAATTAAAGACTGCAGGAAGAAGAAGAGGAAGATGAGTGGTTGTTTTCAATAAGACGAGACAGGACATATGGCTAAGGATTGCCTAAGAAGGCAAGGGCAGAGAACTGGATCTACTTATGGAGGGAAGATTCACGCTCTCATTGCACCTCCACAAGAAAGAGGTAGAAATATTTCTGTTGAGAGTTTAGTTTATCTTTTTGATCATCCTGTTTGTACTCTTTTTGATTCTGGTGCATCACGCTCTTTTATATCTACTGCTTTAGTTGAATCTCTGCACCTAGATACCAGTATCGTAGAGGATCCCATGGTTGTTTCAAATCCAATTGGGGGTTCGGCTTATTTGTCAATGATTTGTTTGGATTTGGAAATTTCTATAATAAGTGTTGGGTTTAGATATAATGCTTATGTTTTGGGTTTCACGGGCTATGGGTTGATTCTAGGCATGGATTGGTTATCCAGTAATGGTGCCATCCTTGATTGTGAAAGGAGAGTGGTTAGACTTATGACTCGCCTTGGTAACACTCTCGAAATCTCTTTCAATCCCATGAATTCTGTTTGTGCTTAAGCACTGCCTATCACCCTCAAACTGATGGTCAGATGGAAAGGGTGAACAGAATATTACAAGATCTTTTGAGATTGTGCATTCTTGATTTTGGAGGAACATGGGAGGATCATCTTCCTTTGGTGGAGTTCGCCTACAACAATAGCTACCAAGCCACCATAGGCATGGCACCCTTTGAGGCTTTATATGGAAGACCATGTCGATCAACAACTTGTTGCTGGGAGTCTACAGACAAGCTCGTACTTGGGCCTGACATGATCAGAGAAACTTCAAAGAAGGCGGACTTAATACGAAGACGAATGAAGACCGCACAAGATAGACAGAAGTCCTACGCTGATAAAGGAAGGACCGACCTTGAGTTTGAGGTTGGAGACAGAGTTTTCCTTAAAGTATCTCATTTGAAGAATGTCGTTCGCTTTGGGTCCGTAGGAAATTTGGCACCAAGATTTGTTGGGCAATTTCCTATCATTGTAAGGATTGGGAAGATGGCTTATAAAGTAGAGCTGCCCGAAAGATTGGCTAGATTTCATAATGTTTTTCATGTCTCTCATCTACGGAAGTGCTTACATGAATCTGCGGAAGTTGTGGAGCCGAGCATACTAGAGGTAGTAGAAGTGGAGCGAGAAGCGATAGTGAGAAGAGTTCCAACTCGTATCTTGGGTGAAGAAGTTAAAATGCTATGCAATCGTGAGGTCAAGCTAGTCAAAGTACAATGGAGTGACACTGAAGGAGACACGACTTGGGAGACTGAATACAAGATACGCTCATCATACCCTTTTCTTTTTGAGGGTACATCCCTGATCTCTTTTTCCATAAGTTTATGCATGCTTGTATCTATATCTTAAGTATATCCCCTCGGTCCTATTCTTAATCCTTAGGTAGAAACCAATGAATGTAAACATGTATTTGAAAACATGTTATGATTGATGGTTGCAAGTGGTTGCTAGTGGTTGCTCGTGGATGCATATATACACACACACACTAGGTACTAGATCGGCTCAGTCACTTTCATATTGCATATGCATATATGTATTTATATATGAATTGAAACTTGATGTGTTATCATATAGACATAACATTTGTATTAATGATTTTGCACTCATGTAGAAGTTACAAAATATGATTAGGAATAATTGCATACATGATGGACTCATAGCACCGACATGATTCGCATCAAGGAGGTCAACTGAACCAGTAGACCGCCTGATTTTGCATTAGATAAGGACATATACACACAATGTGCATATGATCATGAAAGCATTAGAATTTTTTTTAAGGACAATGGATGCCTGTGATTGATGGTTGAGTAGATAGATGTTGGATGTTAGGATACATTCTTCTTAACTTTGAGATTTCGAGGACGAAATCCTTTAAGGAGTGGAGAATGTAACACCCCTTATTTTCCGTGAATATTAATATAACAAATTTAAGAACACTTAATTTTTAGAAGATGAATTAAGAGAAACAGGTTACGCCATTGCGTTCGTCTCATAATTCTACTTGAGATAGAGTCCAAGTTTGCGTGAATCAGACTCCGTATGAAGAAGTTATGGAGGTTAGAAGTTTTCAAGTTTAAGTAGAAATTAAAATAAAATAATAATCAAATAATTAAAGCAGATTCGAATTTCAAAACTTCAGAAAATAGCTGAGCGGGAAATTTCTCGCTCAGGGGTGTCGACCCACCCAGGCGGTGTTGACATAGGTGTCGACCCCCCTAGGGGCGTCGACATGGGTGTCGACCCCCCTTGTAGGGTCGACACCTGCGAACTGATCTGAAAATGATGATTTTCTGAGGTGTTAGGGCATATGTGTCATGTTCTGGTTGGCTCTTTTGGGTTTGGATGGCTTTGATGACTCCTAGTTGATCTAAAAGCCTATATTAATTCTAAACTTCTATATAATCACCCCAAACCTCAACCCTAGACCTCATAACCCTATTCTATGAAGCCGTCATGTTGTCCATGTCTAAGCTAGCCTAGCCTCCATCTTCTCCAAACTAGAAATCAAGTTAGAAAGCTCCAAATTAAATACAAACTAGAGAATCAAACGTCTACATCAAGGGTTAAGCTTAACAAATTCAGAAATCAGATCCCAGAATACAAGATCCGTTCCTTTTTTGTAAGTTCAGTTATTATTCAGATTTGAACACCTAATAGAAATCATGACTGTAATAATCGGATCTAGAACTATGCCTAATTCTGATTCATGCTTATCCTTTTGTCAAATCTGAATTGCCTATCATGCCTATGAGACTATTGTGATTGATCATGCATATGAGACTGTTGTGATTGACATAATGAAACCTGTCATGCCTATGAGACTGTTGTGATTGACATAATGGAACCTATCGTGCCTATGAGACTGTTGTGATTGATATGATTGAACCTATCATGTTGTACATCCTATTCTTATGAGACTATTGTGATTGATATAATGGAACTTATCATGTCGTACATCGAAATTAGTGATTCTCTTAAGTCCAATTCTATCTAATCTTTATACCTATGGTGTAAATTGCTTAGCTTGCCCACACTTATTGTTAATGTACAACATGCCTATTGGAAACATGATTCTTGAATTGGGTACATCTTTACATGCCTATTTTTCTTATGTCAATTCTTATGCTCCTTCTCTATTTCCCCTTTTTATTTTCTTTTATGAATACTAGGTTCGTTCGGAACTTAGATTGAATCTCGTTGTACGTGCGATTATAACGCGGGAAAATTGGGTATAATTCAATTGAGCAAATTTTGGGCCTAACAAGTGAATGTGGCATAAGACTTGTACTGACTACACTTGGGGAATATTTACATAAAAAGACCTATGAAAAATATGTAAATTGGCTAAAGATGAACATGCCTAACCTGAGTTTAGATTGAGTTGCGGTGTAAGACTGCCCGGAACCGCCCGACACATCCAGCAACCACAACAATATAGATCTAATGTGAGAGGTTAGCGCATTAAGCCCAAAAACCCGAGGTTAGATTGAGTTGTGGTGTAAGACTTCCCGAAACAGCCCGGCACATCCAGCAACCGCAACAATATATATCTAATGTGAGAGATTGGTGCTTTAATGAATGAATTAATGCTAAGCAACAGACATGCTAAGAATGGTTGGGTTAAGTTAATTAAGGCAACACTTAACCAATACAACATGTTAATTAAACAGATGGGTGGGGTTAGGTTAATTTGAGAACACTTAACTGTTATAACATGTTGATTAGGAAACCCTAGTAACGGGGACCCATTTCAGCAGTAACCCACATTGATGTATCATGGTACCCTGAACTAGGCAGGGTGGGGCACGATTACTGGGCGGATTATAAGCTGTCAAAAATAGCGGCGGGTGGTGCAGCAGTGTAGGCTCTGGCGGAGTATGGGCATGCACGTACTCCGAAGTGGAAAAACAGGCACTAGGTATCAGTAGTATACGCTGTGCATCTTGAATTTGTGTCGGGTGCTACCATAGGAATTGATACACCCCATGGCGGGACCAGCACTGGTATCTACAACCAAGCGGGGCCAAATGACACAAGTAATAAATGCGTGCGAGTAGAAGCCGATCGGAAAAGGGATCACTTTGTTATGAACACATGATGGTACTTGAAACATTCGTTAGTAGGTGCAGAGAAATGGAAATGAGTGCGATAGTATATTCAGTTTATCTTGCCTTATCTTATGTTATCTTATTGCTATGGTATTTTCCTATGCTCAGTTTATTCATGTCATGATCCTTTTACCTGTTTACATGCTGAATAATCACTGGACTTACCAGGCTTATGTCTGACCCGTTTTCTTTCGCCTTCTTTTCTTCTGTTCCCCCCAGGTCCGTAGGGAGCGAATACTTCAGCTTAGTGCAGACCTTTTCTAGCTTGATGAGAGTAGGTGTATTGCTTGGATTCTCTTTTCTTGAGCTATGGATGTGGTTATACTTTTATTGGGGATTTATGCTGCTTTACTACTGTTTTATGCTTCTTTATGTACTTGGAGTTTTAAATCAAGACATACGTTTTATTGTAATAATTTAGAAGTTGGGTTTTCGGATGCTTGTAATGTTTTGACTGAACCACGCTATTTATGAAATGATTTCAGTTTTCCGCTGTTTGTATGTCTATCTTATAAATTATATGTGCCTTTTTCCTAAAATGCTTCACCAAAATTAATGCATTCCCTTTGCGAGTGACCTTAACGGAGGTCAAAAAATTATCTGGAATTTGGGGCATGAATCGTAAATTATCTGAATATGGGGCATGATTCATGCTCTGATACCAGATGTAACAACCAGCATTCTGACAGACCGATTTTTTTCTTTCAAAAATCCAGTCCATCGAAACCCGAGTTGGTTTGCTCTGGTATCCTGCAGAAAAGACAGAGACATAAAACATGTCAGAGTTCGGAAAACATCTCACAGCGGAAGGAATAAAATATAATGTAATTAAAACATAGCTTTACCTTTAATGCATTTATTTATTTATTTATTCATTGTAACTAATGCGCCCTACTTTTATGCGCTCAATTCTTTTTATTATTCTATGCATTAACAATATAACTTTCAATATATATTAACTTATGCATATATTCACATGCACATAATTAATTGCATGTTATTAATTCACCTCTTTCTTCCGTTTGAATTTTAATATTAATATATATATATATATATATATGCACTAATTAAGATACCCTTTAATGCCAAAACATTCATTGCATGCAACTTAATACCTTTGCATGAAATCTATTTCTTTTTATCGCATGTATTGCACTAACACATTGCCTATTTTAACGTATTAAATTTTCTTTCATGCACTAATATTTTAATTGTAAATTCTATTGCACATTAATTTTTAACATTGACATTAATATATTCTTCTGCATTGTTATCTTATTAGTTTTTCCTTCTTTATTAACCATTTTTATGCATGCCATCAATTCATTAATGTTTCTCTTTTTGATATGAAATTTTTATTAATTGCACATAAAAAAGATTTCAAGACAATCTTTTCTTTGTTTTGTTATTCCTTTGTTCGCGCGCAGCGCTTGTTTTAACATATCTTCATTTATAATTCACCACTGTGCGTAAGCTAAGTAATTGTATGCGAACAATTATACGGTTTATTCTTCCCCTAATAAATTAGATTATTTATTTCTCTTTTTAACCTCCTCTCTACCTAACTCCTTTCACACCATCATGTGTGCATACAATTTTTGCAACCATTGTGCGCATGTGCAAAGTGCAATACATTACAATAATACATGTATGCCTAAGTGGTACCTCCTATATGTATGCAAATTTTCAAAAACTCTTTCAAAACATGATGCTCACATCCGAAATATACTTACAGTTCTATATGAATGCAATATTTTTGAAAAATCAAAACATTTTCACCCAAAATTTACCACACTCTTACAGAGTAAGAGCATAGTTCATCCAATTGTTGCATCCAAAACCCTGCCAACCATTATTAAATTCGAAATTTAGAAAAATCCAATTTTCCAAATTCGATTTCTTATGTTAAAAAGGTATTAAACGGAGAAATTTACATTTTCTGTTTTTCTTTTATGTACCTTTTCTGTAAATTTCTCCGTTTTTCTTTTATGTACCTTTTCTAATTGCACTTGGATTTTTCGTAACTACTCTATAAAAAGTTTCCTATTTTCCAACCCAAGCACAACTACATAAGAAAACTTCTTATTCAGTTATACTTCCATCTGTTGATGTCGCCACAATCTTTCAACACTTACTTGCCCTTCACTATCTACTACTCTCTACTAGTCCTTGCTGTGTATTACTAGCCTATACTTTTAGGATTAAAATTTGAAAACACCCCAAACTATTTTGTCAAATTTTTTACAATTTTAAGTTCTTAAAAGTTAACAAATGGGTTAGATTCAAAGTGGGTCTTCGACTCAACTAGGCTTTCCTAGACACTCCCATGATGTTAATTCTCTAATTTATAAGGTTTCACTACCAAACCCACTAATCTGAAATACTAACATTTCAGTTGCTAACATAGGGGATACATCTTTTAAACGGATTGTACATTTACGATTCATGCCCCAAATTCCAGATAATTTACAAGAATAATGTTTTGACACGAGTAATAAATACATGACACAAAGTAATAAATTCCAGATAATAAAACAACCTGCATTCTGATGGACCAATTTTTTTCTTCAAAAACCCAATCCATCGAAACCTGAGTTGGCTTGCTCTGGTATCCTGAAGAAAAGATAGAGACATAAAACATGTCAGAGTTCGGAAAACGTCTCACAGCGGAAGGAATAAAATATAATGTAGTTAAAACATAGCTTTACGTTAATAATAATACTGCTAAAACAATATTCAAAGCTATACAGTCTCTGTCATGAACCTAACCTGCGAATGTTATGAGGAGGGGGTCAGAACATAAGTTCTGTGTGAATGAATTTAAACTACACTTTTTGAATAATCCTATATATTCCGTTCAATTGCATTTTCTCATCTATTATCTTATTTGTGTTATTAGCACTGAAGGCTTTCATACACACGTCGCATCCATCTACTCCCTAGTAGATCAACATAATATAATGTATATGTAGCTACCCCCAAACTGAGGTACACCCCGTGATACCCCACTCGCACGGTCTCCTCCGTAATACCACAGTAACAAGATAACATAAGACAAGGTAAGGCAAGATAAACTCAATATGATATCACACTCATTTCTATTTCTCTGCATCTGCTAACAATTGTTTCAACTAGCCTCATGTGTTCATAATAAAATGATCCCTTTATTAATCGGCTTCTACTCGCATGTATTTATTACTTGTGTAATTCGGCCCCGCTTGTTTGTAGATAACTGTGCTAGTCCCACCATGGGGTGTATCAATCCCTATGATGACAACCCGACACAATTCAAGTTGCACAATGTATAACTACTGATGCTCAGTGCCTGATTTTTCCAATCCGGAGCACATGCACGCCCGTACTCCATCGGAACATACACGGACGCACCACCTGCTGCTATTTTGACCGCTTATAATCAGCCCAGTAATCGTGCCCCACCATGCCTAGTTCAGGGTACCGTGATACATCTACGTGGGTTACTGCTAAAGTGGGTTCCCGTTACTAGGGTTTCCTAACCAACATGTTGTAACGGTTAAGTGTTCTCAATTTAACCTAACCCCACCCATTTGTTTAAAAACTCACTTCCTAGAATAAGCGACTTATTCGACCATCTCGTAGGTGCCTCAGTTTTCTCCCAACTAGATCTGGCCACCGGATTTCATCAGCTAAGAGTGGCTGAAGACAGCATAGATAAGACTGCGTTCAGGACCCCGGATGGTTTCTTCGAATGGCTTGTCATGCCTTTCGGCTTGACAAACGCACCCGCCTATTTCGTAGACTTGATGAGTAGGGTGTTTAGAGAGTTCCTTAATAAATTTGTAGTGGTCTTCGCTGACGACATTTTGATTTTCTTAAAAAGTGAGGAAGAACATGCTTTTCATTTAAGGGAAGTTATGGATACTCTTCGAGCACATCGGCTGAAAGAAAAATTCTCCCAATGCCATTTTTGGAGAGAAGAAGTAAGGTTTCTTGGACATGTGGTGTCCAAAGAGGGGATAGCTGTGGATCCCACAAAAGTAGTTGCGGTGCAAGATTGGAAGATTCCACGGAATGCAACCGAAGTACGAAGTTTTCTCGGGCTAGCGGGCTTTTACAGAAAGTTAATTAAGGACTTTGCGAAGATCTCAGCCCCACTTACTAGGTTTACAAAGAATAACCTAACTTTTACCTGGGACTTGGATTGTGATGTTGCTTTCCAATGACTGAAAAGGGCTCTGACAACGACCCCAGTTCTGACATTGCCTGATGGGAATAAGATGTTTACGGTATACACAGACACATGCGGTATCGGACTAGGCACTGTATTGATGCAAGAAGGCAAGGTAGTTTGCTATGGGGGAAGGCGGTTGAAGGTACATGAGAAGAACTACCCAACTCATGATTTTGAACTAGCTGCCATTGTTTTCGCTCTTAAGTCACGACGTCATTACCTACTAGGAGAAAGATTTGAATTGTTTACTAACCATAAATCGTTAAAATACCCTTTCTCACAGAAAGATCTTCACTTAATACAACAAAGGTGGATGGAATTTCTTGCCTCATAAATTTTGAGATTTCTTATACCCTTGGCAAGGACAATGTGGTAGCAGACGCCTTGAGTAGGAAAAAGCTGACCTTAAGTCCTCTCTTTGTAGAAAGGAAAAGCTTGGAGTACATAGAAAACTTTGACTTTAGACCCTCCTTTGAATTTGTACCTGGTTTGTTAGCATCGCTAGAGGTGCGGCCTACTCTTTTGGACTCAATAGGAACCACGCCACGTGAAGACCCTCGGCTAGTTGATGTGATGGATAAGCTAATTAGAGGTGAGACTTCTAGTCACCTCAATAGATACTCCCTCGATGACAAGGGTTGGTTGAGATGGGACAAAAGACTATGCGTCCCACAAGCAAGGGATTTGGTGAAAATCGTTCTCGAAGAAGCACACCATTCTAAGTTGACCATACACCCAGGTGGGGACAAGACGTATAAAGACATAAAAAGGGTTTTCTTTTGGAATGTCACGAAGAAGGATGTAGCTGAATTTGTCTCTAAATGCATGATATGCCAGCATGTCAAGGTAGAGCAGAAGAAGCCTGGTGGTTTGCTTCATCCTCTAGAGGTCCCACATTGGAAATGGGATATCATTTGAATGGACTTTATTGATGGGTTGCCTAGGTCAAGAAGGGGCAATACCAGTATTTGGGTAATAGCGGACAGGCTCACTAAAAGCGCTCATTTTATACCTGTTAAGAGTAGGAGGACTGCCTCATCGTTAACATCCATTTATCTTAAAGAGGTGGTTCGACTACATGGAATACCCTCTAGCATAGTAAGTGATCGAGATCTTATCTTTATGAGAGAGTTTTGGAAGAGTTTGCAAGAGGCTGTAGGCACACAGCTATGCTTAAGCACTGCCTATCACCCTCAAACCGATGGTCAGACGGAAAGGGTGAACATAGAATTTGAAGATCTTTTGAGTTTGTGCATTCTTGATTTTGGAGGAACATGGGAGGATCATCTTCCTTTGGTGGAGTTCGCCTACAACAATAGCTACCAAGCCACCATAGGAATGACACCCTTTGAGGCTTTATATGGAAGACCATGCTGATCACCAACTTGTTGGTAGGAGTCTACAGACAAGCTCGTACTTGGGCCTGACATGATTAGAGAAACTTCAGAGAAGGTGGACTTGATACGAAGACGAATGAAGACCGCACAAGATAGACAGAAGTCCTACGTTGATAAAAGAAGGACCAACCTTGAGTTTGAGGTTGGAGACAGAGTTTTTCTTAAAGTATCTCCTTTGAAGAATGTCGTTCGCTTTGGGTCCGTAGGAAAATTGGCACCAAGATTTGTAGGGCCATTTCCTATCATTGAGAGGATTGGGAAGATGGATTATAAAGTAGAGCTGCCCGAAAGATTGACTGGAGTTCATAATGTTTTTCATGTCTCTCAGCTACGGAAGTGCTTACATGAGTCTACGGAAGTTGTGGAGCCTAGCATACTAGAGGAAGTAGAAGTGGAGCGAGAAGCGACGGTGAGAAGAGTTCCAACTCGTATCTTGGGTACAGAAGTTAAAAAGCTATGCAATCATGAGGTCAAGCTAGTTAAAGTACAATGGAGTGACACTAAAGGAGACGCGACTTGGGAGACTGAAGATAAGATACACGCATCCTACTCTTTTCTTTTTGAGGGTACATCCTTGATCTCTTTTTCCATAAGTTTATGCATGCTTGTGTCTATCTCTTAAGTATATCTCCTCGGTCCTATTCTTGATCCTTAGGTAGAAACCAGTGAATATAAACATGTATTTGAAAACATGTTATGATTGATGGTTGCAAGCGGTTGCTCGTGGATGCATACACACACACACACACTAGGTACTAGATCAGCTCAGTCACTTTCATATTGCATATGCAATATGTATTTATATATGGAATGAAACTTGATGTGTTATCATGTGGACGTTGCATTTGTATGAATGATTGTGCACTCATGTAGATGTTACAAAATACGATTTGGAATAATTGCATACATGATGGACTCATAGCACCGACATGATTCACATCAAGAAGGTCGACTGAATCAGTAGACCACCTGATTTTGCATTAGATAAGGACATATACACACACACTATGCATATGATCATGAAAGAATTAGAAATATTTTTAAGGACAATGGATGCCTGTGATTGATGGTTGAGTAAATGGATATTGGATGTTAGGATACATTCTTCTTAACTTAGAGATTTAGGGGACGAAATCCTTTAAGGAGGGGAGAATGCAGCACCCCGTATTTTCCGTGAATATTAAAATAACAAATTTAAGAACACTTAATTTTTAGAAGAAGAATTAAGGGAAACGGGTTATGCCATTGCGTTCATCTTGGAATTCTGCTTGAGATAGAGTTCGAGTTTGCGTGAATCGGACTCCGTATGAAGAAATTATGGAGGTTAGAAGTTTTCAAGTTTAAGCAGAAATTAAATTAAAAAATAATTAAATAATTAAAGAAGATTCGAATTTCAAAACTTCAAAAAACAGCTGAGCGGGAAATTTCCCTCTCAGGGGTGTCTACCCCCCCCAAAGGGTGTCGACATAGGTGTCGACCCCCCCTGTAGGGTCGACACTGCGAACTGATCTGGACAGTGACGATTTTCTGAGGTGTTAGGGCATATATGTCATGTTCTGGTTGGCTCTCTTGGGTTTGGATGGCTTCGATGACTCCTAGGTTGATATAAAGGCCCCATATTAATCCTAAAATTTTATATAATCACCCCAAACCTCAACCCTAGACCTCATAACCCTATTCTATGAAGCCGTCATGCTGTCCATGTCTAAGCTAGCCTAGCCTCCATCTTGTCCAAACTAGAAATCAAGTTAGAAATCTCCAAACCAAATCCAAACTAGAGAATCAAACGTCTACATCAAGGTTAAGCTTAACAAATTCAGAAATCAGATCCCAGAAATACAAGATCCGTCCTTTTTTTGTAAGTTCAGTTATTATTCAAATTTGAACACCTAATAGAAATCATGAATGTAATAATTGGATATAGAATTATGCCTAATTCTAATTCATGCTTATCCATTTGTCAAATCTGAATTGCCTATCATGCCTATGAGACTATTGTGATTGATATAATGAAACCTATCATGCCTATGAGACTGTTGTGATTGACATAATGAAACCTATCATGCCTATGAGACTGTTGTGATTGACATAATGGAACCTATCATGCCTATGAGACTGTTGTGATTGATATGATGGAATCTATCATGTTGTACATCCTATGCTTGTGAGACTATTGTGATTGATATAATGGAACTTATCATGTTGTACATCAAAATTAGTGATTCTCTTAAGTCCAATTCTATCTAATCTTTATACCTATGGTGTAGATTGCTTAGCTTGCACACACTTATTGTTAATATACAACATGCATATTGGAAACATGATTCTTGAATTGGGTACACCTTTACATGCCTATTTTTCCTTATGTCAATTCTTATGCTCCTTCTCTATTTTTCCCCTTTTTATTTTCTTTTATAAGTACTAGGTTCATTTGGAACTTAGATTGAATCTCGTTGTACGTGCGATTATAACGCGGTACATTTGGGTATAATTTAATTGACTAAATTTTGGGCATAACAAGTGAATGTGGCATAAAACTTGTACTTACTACACTTGGGGAATATTGACATAAAAAGACCTAAACTTGGACACATATGACAAATATGTAAATTGGCTAAAGATGAACATGCCTAACTCGAGGTTAGATTGAGTTGCGGTGTAAGACTGCCCGGAACCGCCCGGCACATCCAGCGACCACAACAATATAGATCTAATGTGAGAGGTTAGCGCATTAAGCCAAAAAACCCGAGGTTAGATTGAGTTGCAGTGTAAGACTGCCTGGAACCGCCTGGCACAACCAGCGACCGCAACAATATAGGTATAATGTGAGAGGTTGGTGCTTTAATGAATGAATTAAACCTAAGGAACAGACAGGCTAAGAATGGTAGGGTTAAGTTAATTAAGGCAACACTTAACCAATACAACATGTTAATTAAACAGATGGGTGGGGTTAGGTTAATTGGAGAACACTTAACCGTTATAACATGTTGATTACGAAACCCTAGTAACGGGGACCCATTTCAGTAGTAACCATATAGATGTATCACGGTACCCTGAACTAGGCAGGGTGGGGCACGATTACTTGGCTGGTTATAAGCGGTCAAAAATAGCGGCGGGTGGTGCAGCAGTGTAGGTTCCAACGGAGTATGGGCGTGCACGTACTCCAAATTGGAAAAAGCAGGCATTGGGCATCAGTAGTATACACTATGCATCTTGAATTTGTGTCGGGTTGCCAGCATAGGAATTGATATACCCCATGGCGGGACCAGCACAGGTATCTACAATCAAGCGGGGACGAATAACACAAGTAATAAATGCATGCGAGTAGAAGCCGATCGAAAAAGGGATCACTTTGTTATGAACACATGATGGTAGTTGAAACATTCGTTAGTAGGTGCAGAGAAATGAAAATGAGTGCGATAGTATATTCAGTTTATCTTGTCTTATATTATGCTATCTTATTGCTATGGTATTGTCCTATGTTCAGTTTATTCATGTCATGACCCTTTTACCTGTTTACATGCTGAATAGTCACTAGACTTACCAGGTTTATGTCTGACCCGTTTTCTTTCGCCTTCTTTTCTTTCATTTTCCCCCCAGGTTCGCATGGAGGGAATACTTCAGCTTAGTGTAGACCTTTTCCAGCTTGAAGAGAGTAGATGTATTGCTTGGATTCTCTTTTCTTGGGCTATTGTAGCACCCCGTATTTTCTGTGATCTTAAAAGTAACAAATCAGGGAATAATTAAATTTTAGCAGAATAATTAAGGGAAACAGGTTTTTCCATTGCGTTCGTCTCGAAATTTTTCTTGGAATAGAGTCCAAGTTTGCGTAAATCGGACTCCGTATGAAGAAGATATGGCCTTCAGAAGTTTCAGCCCGAAATTCAAAACAGACAGGACCCAGGTCGACACTAGGGTCGACCTGGGGGTCGACCTATATAGATAGGTCGACACTAAGGTCGACCTGGGGGTCGACCTATGTACCCAGGTCGACACTAAGGTCGACCTCCCCCCTGTTTTCCAGATCCGAGAACAGATTCATTTTTCTGCACCTGGACGCCTTTCTGACCAGATTCATGAGCTCTAACCTATTTAAACACCCCCTAAACCCTCTTTCTCTCCACACAACTTCATGACGTCTACATTCTGCCTCAATTCTAATTAAAAATAAATCAATGGCATCGCTACTCTGCTGGAATCTAAGCTAGGATTTGTGCTTCTTCTTCCAATTCTGAATAGGATTAACAAAGAACAGCTACAACACCTTTTTCTTATAGAATCCAACCAAGGCAAGTACAGTTATTTTTCGATATGAGATTTAATTATGATCCTAGCATGATAATGAATCTGAATCTGAGATGATGCCTATTTTTGTTTATCAGATCTGTTTTTCTGTGAATTTATCTTATTTATTGTGACTGTTCTGTATCTTTTCCCTCTTTTCTTCCTTTCTGTTTTTATAGCCAGGCTACCACGAGACTGAGCCAAATCTCATAAGAGATGAATGCACAAACACTAAATTTGGGGAAAATATTGAAAGATGCATGTTACAATTCAAGATCCGATTTTGGGGACATAATACATGTTGAATTTAAGATCTAGATTTGGGGCATATTTTATATGACAATTTATGACTTAGAGGAAAAAGGATTTGTGACTTAGGCCTGAAAACCTATATTAATAATAGAGACAACTATTAATGTGAATACGCCTAATTTGGATTTTTGGATAGTTGACATATGCAGTAATAAAAAGGCTATGATTTGGCATAGTTTATATTGTGCACCTTGATTTTGGGGTTTTTGGGAAATATTATGTACTATGCAAATTTAACTAAAATATGGGGGCATATGTATATTGTGAATTATGACCATAATTTGGGCATGTAGATTTATAAGCTTAATTTATAATTAAGCAAGATATGTTAATGGAACTTTAGAGAGATGTTTTAACTGCCTAATCTGCTAAATCTATTGAAATTGAATACTAAAATTTGTTGAATTGGTACAATTAGTATGATATTGGCATAATTATATGTTTTGGCATAATCCGTGAATGAATATTTTAGCTATAATAAGAATGCTGAGACACGAGGTTAGACTCAGTTTGCGGCAGAAACCTCCCGGAACCAACCGGCCTAACCAGTAGCCGCAAACTGTCAGTCTAATGTGAGAGGTTGTAGGCATAACTAAAAGATGCCTAGACACGAGGTTAGGTCTAGATTGTGGCAAAAGTCTGCCCGGAACCGCCCGGCACATCCAACGGCCACAAGCTACTGACCTAACATGAGGGGTCTGTGCACTAATAATTAATTAATGCAAAACTAAGATAAATATGATGCCTAAAAACGTGTTGGGTGGATAGGGCTAAACCTACTGGACTGATGAATCTAATAAACCCGTTCCATTAATCTGTAGGCCCAATACAATGTTAGGTGAAATAATCGGTAAGTCTGTTAATCCTTACATCTGATTTGTTAGTCTGAAAACTTGTTAACATGTATGTCTGATCTAAGGACCAGTTAATCTGAACTTTGTACATCTGTTAATCTGTAAACCAATTAATCTATATGTCTGATCTGAAAACCTGTTAGTCTGAAATCTGTAAGCAAGTTAATCTAAAATCTGGAATCTGTTAGTCTGGGGACACAAGGTTAGGAGGGGTAATTACTTGTGTCATCTGTTGTGTGGGACCCATATTAGTCAGTAACCCTTTCTGGTATCAAAACTATGACCCAACAATAGGTAGGGTCCGGGCACGCTTACTGAACTAATTATAAGAGGTTCATTCTGAAAATGGCGAGGGGTGTTGATGGCGCATTCCAACCGGGTCATGTGCATGATGGATCTGGTCTGCTCTGAGGACGTAAGACACCGTGACATCTGTAAATAGGTCTGTGTCTATAGGTTGCCACTTTAGGGAATGATACGCCCTTCTGTGGGGCCGACACAGGGTATTTATGTATTGGGGAGTCGATCGCTTGGGGTAGAATTAGGGGTACACCTAGTTCCATCTGTCTCTGTTGGGGTGGTAAAGGCCCATTTCTAGCATTCTGTTTTTGTATTGTCTGTTTCTGTTGGGGTGGTAAAGGCCCATTAGTTGGGGTGGTAAAGGCCCATTATTAGTATCCTGTTTCTGTACCTTTTATCTCTGTTGGGGTGGTAAAGACCCATTTCTATCATTCTGTTTCTGTAAAGATATTTCTGTTTCTGTTTCTGTTTAGACATTAGGGTAACACCTAATCATGTTATACTAGTATTATTGCAGAGAAGTGAAAAACAATAGCTCATATCATTCTGTTTCTTCTATTTAACCTATGTATATCTGCTACTCCTGTTATTGTTATCTCTCATCCAGCTTTATTTGCATGCCATGACATTATTATTTGTTCATAGCTGAAAATCACTGGATTTGCCAGACTTTTAGTCTGACCCTTGTTGTTCCGCCTCTTTTCTTCCGTTTCCCCCCAGGTTTTCAAGGAGGAAATACTCTAACTTGATCCGGATTTCTTCTGCTTGAAGTGCTTAAAGTATGGCTTGTCTTTTTATGGCATCTTCTTTGGGGATTATGATTTTAAAGTTTTGTACTCTGAAGGTATTGCATAAGACTGATACTTGTGTACTTGAGTTTTGGTATTGTGATTTTGGAAAGAATGTAACCAAAAATTAATTTTGTTTCTGCTGTATTAAAGTTATAAAATTTTCAAGTACTACTTAACGTATCTGTCTTGTATGTTTATGTTCTGTTTACTCATAATGCTTCACCGAAGTTAAGGCATTCCCTTTGTGAGTGACCTTAACGGAGGCGCGGTGTTACAGCTATGGCTGTGGTTACAATTTTATTGGGGATTTATGCTGCTTTACTACTGTTTTATGCTTCTTTATGAACTTGAAGTTTTAAATCAAGACAGATGTTTTATTGTAATAATTTAGAAGTTGGGTTTTGAGACGATGCTTGTAATGTTTTGACTGAACCACGCGATTTATGAAATGATTTTAGTTTTCCGCTATTTATATGTCTGTCTTGTAAATTAACGGTGCCTTTTACCTAAAATGCATCACCAAAGTTAATGCATTCCCTTTGTGAGTGACCTTAACGGCGGTGGGGTGTTTCAACTCTGCCCCATGGAGTCATAACAACTCCACTACACTGGCTCATAGCCTGGCTACGATCACTTTGCCCCATGAAGTCATGACAACCTCACTGCACTGAACCATAGCCAATATCCGTCTCTCAGTGGTGAATCAAAGCTATAGACGTCGATAACCCATTTGCACACGTCCCGCAACAAAGTCCAATCATGAAGTTCACTTGTTGGTTCCCATTTGGATCCTGAGTAATGACTTCCCATTTGGACCACCTTTGCATCTAGGGTTTTGGTCTTCTCTGGATCGGTTCGATCCTCCTTCTGGTCTTTGGTTCGGTTCGGTCGTAACTATCCTTTCTTGGCGGTTCAGTTCGTAGCACCTCCTCATAGTCCGGTTCGTGATTCTCCTCCGGCTCGTGGTCATCATGTTGGCTTGTGGAAGGCTCCTTGGTCGGATCGATTCGTGATGAAGTTCTGGCTCGGGTCGGGCCTTCATCACCGGTTCGGGCTCGTGGTGTGCTCCGGTTCAGGTCGGGGGCTTCAGGTGTGAACTGTTCGTGAGCTCCTGGTCGGATCCGGATCTCCAAGCGGCTCGGGGTTGATGCTCTGGCTCGTGGTGCAGCGGAGGAGCAGTTCCTGAGGACGGGTTTGCATGTCGCGAACAGGTTGGGGTAGGGTGATCTGATCCGGTTTCCTGCACTGTTTCCTGCGACTTTTCCGATAAGTGTTTACACTATACGACTGCGTTTTCTACCAATATAACTATTCTATGAAATCACAAATCATAGCAAACAGTAATAGCAACATGTGTATTCATCCACAAACAGCAAAACAACAATTTAACATGTTTATACGGATCAAACATACCAAAAAACCCATGTTTTTCCCTTAATCCCCCTTAATCATGTTTAAGCATACAATTTGAAAAACTTATCCAAATTAGCCTAAATTTCTATCAGAGCCTTAAAATATTATTTTAGAATTTTACAAATTTTTCCAGATTTTCCTGAGTCATAATTTCGCTAATTAACACTAATCACCTTTAATTAACCATAATTAGTGAAAATCAATGCAAATCACTCACCTTGGCCACAAGTTAATCTTAGATCTGAACTTTGCTGCTGTTATAGGTTGAATTACAATGCTTAGCAGCAACCCCAACTCTGATTTGCCACTAGACTTCCTTGATTTGGTGTAGATTGAGCTAATATACGATTAAACCGTGATTTGGGATGAATTTAGAAAGTGGAGGCCATTGTTAGGGTTGAAGAGAGGTAAGTGGCGGCTAGAAAATGACAATGAAAAGGTTTCTCTAATCCTAATCAGCCCTCATATAGCTCTAATCCCGGAATCCCCCAATGGGCCTAACTACTAATCACCCAGTTAAGCCCAATTAAGCTGTTTTTCACCTTCTAAACCTTAATTCAGCCATATCTCCCAAACGGTAGGTCCGTCTGACAAGCGTGACCACTCTACGGAAAGGTAAACCATCATCCAGATCAAATGAAGTGGTTTCAGGTCAAAACTCCTTACCAATCAAAAGTTATAGGCGAAACAAGATTCGCCACGGGTAAAATGGTCATTTAAAAATCGGCAAAAATAGTGAACATGGGAAATGACCCCAATAGTCGTTTACAAAGTTACATGACCATATGACTTTATACAAAATATTAATAAATATTCTACGATCCTCCGATGCGTAGAATGTGGGTCGTTACATGCTCCAAAGATGGACAAAGAATGGTAGTCCACAAATAACACTCCTCTCTCCTTTTGGCCATTTGTTCCATAATTTTAATCCTAATTCCATCTAAGCATGAAGTAATTTTCAATGCTCTTTCCTCTATAATCCAACTATTAAAACTTTCAGCTACATTTGAACTATACTCTTCATACCATTTACCCTTAAAAAACAAATCAGCCCACTTATCAAATGGTTTATCCTTTAAAAAGTTCGTAGCTGCCGTACCTCCAACATCCAAAAATTTAGAATGTGCACCTTCAAATTCATTTAAATTTGAAGCTCTAGAACATAACTTAAATAACTCAATAATCGAAACATTTATATTATTTGACTTAACAACTGAAAGCAAGTTTTGTTCCATATGAAGATAACAAAAACTATGAAATGCATTAGGGAAAACTTCACGAATACCCAAAACTAACCCTTGATGACGATCTGATATAAAAACCAAATCTCGTGTTTCTTCAAGCATTTTCTTCAAGTGACATAAAAACCATCTCCAATTGTCCACATTTTCAATGGAGACTACACCCATAGCTAACGGGAAAAAGCCTGCAAATTAAATAACAGTTAAATAGACAATCAAAATAAAACACCAATACATGTATACAATAACTGATACCAGTTGTTACCTAAAACTGATATCAGAAAACTAGAAATAAGTAATGAAAACCAAATTTAGAAAAACTAATACTATCAGGCACATAAAAATGATACCAGAAAACTGCAAAATTAATTTTTTAACAAGACATCAAAAAAAACTAATACTATCAGGCTATGAAAACTGATACCAGGAAACTGGAAAAATAAATAGTAACTAAAAGTTTAAAATACTGATACTACCAGGCATATAAAACTGATACCTGGAAATTGGAAAAATAAATATTAACTAAAACTTAAAGAAACTGATACTACCAGGCTCCTAAAACTGATATATAAAAAACAATGAATAATAAGACTTAACATAAGCTGATACTACAAGTCACCTAACACCAGTATGTAAGAATAAAAAAAACCTTGAACACATAAAAAAAACCTTGATTACCATTCTTTGCAGTAACTCCCATCAATACACCCCGTCGTCCCTTTAAGTGAGTAACATCTAAAAATATCATGGCTCGGCAATACTCAAACCCACGTATACAAGAAGAAAGGGCAATAAACACTCTCTCAAATTGGTTAGTACTGGCATTAGGCTCTAAGGCAACATAACTACCTGAGTTATGATTTTGTAGTGCCTCCAAATACCATCTCAAGTCATCGTAAGACATAGCATCATTACCATACAATTCAGTCAAAGCAAGTTTTTTTTGCAGAATAAGCCAACATAAAATTCAATTCAATATTGTATTCTCTACGAAAATCAGCTATGATATCCTTAGGCTTCTTGCTTAGATCATCATGAATTTCAACTATAATCAACGATTCAATAAACAAGCTAGAAATATTCGGATTGCTCAAATTTTTAAGTCCACCACCACAAGAATGCTCACTAACTAAATTCCATATGAAAAACCTATTAAGCTGTTCGGAATCACAAGTAGCATGAACTTTAAACTGATATCAGTAGAAGATGAAGAAGAGCAAACAACTGTTATCCTAGAAGAACTATTTGGTAAAAAAATTAGTTCATATCCTGTCTTAATTTGATATGCCATCAATAATTCTCTAAACTCAGTAGCACCCCAAAACAAAACCTTTAAAATCTGAAATGGAAAGATTAGATCCTCTCTTCATCATGTCTTTTAAGTAACTTTTTCCATGTACAACAATACTCGAACACAAAGATGCAGTAGACAAAACTTTAGATGCAGTTGAAAGAGAACAGTTATCAATATTTTGGAGCTGACGATCCTTCCGCTTAATAGTGAAAGAAAAGAAAGCACTCTTTTTATGTAGTTGAAAGCAGATTATATTTTGAAGATCAAATTTAGTATCAACATATATTGTATTGTTCTAAAGCAAATAGCTAATCTCAATTGAATCAGGAGTAAGTTGAGACCAATTATGGCATAATTCATTTTTCACATCGTATAATGAACAATCTATGGCCAACCGAGTATTGAATGTAGTATTATTGAACAAAAACAAAAACAAAACCAAAAGACTATTATCATCACTGCAAAAAAAAGGACAAAATTCAATCAGCAAATTATTACATAACTCATACACACAACAAAACAGGTAGCCAGAACAAGTAACTATATTAATTAATTAAAACTAATACCACCTTTGATTCAAAACTGATACGCTATACACTTAACAACAGAGAACAAACTGATACCACCGATGACATAAAACTGATACTGTATTGCTGTACACTTAACAACAGAGAACAAAGTGATACTACCAATGACATAAAACTGATACTGTATTACTTTATACTTAAAATAGAGAACAAACTGATACCACCAATGACGTAAAACTGATACCCAGATCTATACATAATATTTATGAACATACCACCAATACCACATGCGTGAAGAGAATGCAATATAGAGTTACTCCAACTTATATTAGTTGACAGAATAAAACTGATACCAAATCCATTTAGCACATAGCATAACACATTAATAATGTAATCTAAAGGACCAAACAAAATTGAAAACAACCTAAAAATTAGGAAAGTTCGTTACATTTATGAGCACAATGTAAAGGAGAAAAAAATTACTCAACATAAAACATATAACCTGCTGCTGCTGCAAATCGAATCCATCAATCAACCAATTTAAATCAATAGGTGAAAACCAGAAGAGAATCGATCACATAAATAAAATTAAAAAATTGAAGAAGATCGCACAAAGGAAATTAAGAACAAGGAAATAAAAAAATAATCGCACAAAGGAAATCGAACCGCAGAAATAATCTTCAACCTAAATTCGATTTCACACGATTTTGATCCACGCAATCAAAATCCACGTTGAAGAAGACGAAGATACTTCGAATGAGATACCTATGCACAAAGACGATGAACAAGACGAAGATAATCGCGCAATCAAAATTCGTACAGAATTAAACTGGCGCATGATGGAAAAGCCTAAATTAGGGTGAGGATAATCTTTCTGAATGAGATAATTACGCGTGCGAGATGATGTCAGAAGTACTTATATATTGTCCTTGGGGAAAAAATTTAGATGGGCAGTCCTTGTGGATTAAAATCCCAATATTTTTGTCCTTCACACTATTTTCCTGTAGTTAATTTGAGTTAAGACCTAATGGCAGTAAACGCCTTGGCTCACCCTAGCACAACCCTGGTATAATATTGAAGCACATTTCACACTTGCCCAATTTTTTTCAAAGCAAAAATACAAGTTAGATCTTTTTTATACTTAAGGTTTTTTTTACAAACCATTCTCTTTAACATTGTAAAATCAATCTTAGTTGTTTCACCAATCTAACCTACTACCTACACATTAGGTCCATGCTGTACAATGAAACAAATAATAATATAACAATACAAATTTATTAAGTACAAAACCACACACATATATAAACATATTTTTCTATACTTATAGCAAATTTGACGACAGAAATAAGAGAACAAACCAGTATAATAAGTATTTTCTCCAACTTCAGCAGTATATTGATTTTCACCCTTAGCTGATTATAAGTTTGTTAAATATATTTTGATAATATCAGCAGGAAAGTTTTCAAGAGAAAAGGGGATTGTTAAAAGGACTCCAATATTGGATAAGGGGAGGTTAATTTTAAGGTGACTCCTCCTTATTTGTAATTTGTTAAGGGGAGATTGTATGCAAAAAAATAAAAAAAATAATAGACTGAAATACCCCTGCCCACCTTCCCTACCTATCTCGTGTATTGCTATAACCTTAACAATGTTACTGAACAAAAAATCAAACAGCAACAAAGAGTGCAAATTCACTTTCTGTTTCAGCGAAGTTGAGTGATATTTCTGTATAAACATGTCCATAATCTGTTCTTTCAATTTTACATAATTCAGGATGCTTTGTCTAACCATGTCTAGTCATAAAACCCTTCGTAATGACTTATAGAACCACAAATAAAGTATGTAATTGGGACAAATAAAACAGGTTTCAAAATATGCTTATGATAAGCATCTCATTTGATAAACGAATCTCCAATATAATAACAGAAGCGTAAGATATCAAAATGTGCCTTGGCACGATCATGATTTTTATAGCACCCCGCATATCACATACCAAGATCATGATCCAGGTCGATTTCTTGTCATGGTCCCTGTAAGAGTATGATAAAATCTCCATTTTAGCGATGATCTCGACATTGACTAATCCAAGCTTATGAAATATTTAATATAAGGGGAGATTTGTTTCGATAAATTTCACCGAAATTACGTCCTAATGACCTGTTCATATAACTCTAATTAGAGAAATGTAAGTCTAAATTATTATGCCTAGTGTAAATAAATGTTCCTGTTCACGCAGAGAAAAAATAAGCCAGATTGTCATGTCTGTTCTCGTGATATGTGCTAACAACCATAATTCATGTCTGTTGACACGCTTTTTTGTCGAAGCTGTCACACGTCAAGTATTTGATGAGCGACGCGCTCAAGCGTCAAAAAGCACAAAGTAGTGGGGTTGAAGTCACGTCGCAAATGCAAGGAGACCCGAAACATCTATCAGGTGGCCTCTGTTGGGCTCAATGAACTCTTGGTCAAGCCGTCATCCGAGCCGAAGGCGAGTCGTGCTCCGAGTCGAAGGCGAGCCGTCAAGCGAGTCCGGGCGCAATGTCGATTGGGGTCCGGGGCCCCACAGTCCCAGTGGGCGCCGCCCGATTCATCCGATTTTCTTAATGCGAAAGCCATGATTCCTTAACTTCAGACCAGTAAAACCGCGGATTCCCTTACTTCGCATTCAGGAGTTTCGACTCCCTCGGCAATATGATTTCGACCTCATCCTCTATCAATTTCGAACCCCTAAGGGTTCGAAAATTCGTACCCTCTGGTAGGATCGAAATTTCGTACCCCCTGGTGTGGTCGAAATTTCGAACCCCACCAATAGTTTCGAAATTGCAAACCCCAAAGTGGGGTTGAAATTTTGAACCCCACCAGTGGGTTCGAAATTTCGAAACCCCAGGGAGGGTCGAAATTTCGTACCCCATCAGTGGATTCGAAATTTCGACCCCCCTGTAGGGGTGCGAAATTTCGAACCCCGCACGAGAGGGTGCGAATTTTCTGTATGTGGCCTTGTTTTGGGTGCGAAAATTTCTCTTGTGGGTCCCGCTGCTCACCTACTCCCACCTAACCTTCCTCCTATAAATACCCCAAGTCTTGGCCTTTATTTAGAGGCTTCTCCCTTGGAATTTTTGGACTTTGAGAGCTCCAAACATTCATTAATGACTTCCAACACCTCCACCATGGCCATAAGGGATGACATGGATAATTAAAACATTGCATGCGTGTTTTCCTTCAACGCTTGAACATTAACAAGGATTGTTATGATGCTTTTGAACTTCATGGACATGAACACCAAACTTGGATATTGTTGACCAAGTCAACGCTTTTCAACGAAGAAGAAGAAGGGAAATTTAGTCAAAGTGTAAAACAAGCATATATTTTGCTATTCTATTGTAACACTTTGTACTTAACTATCGTCCGCACTTGTACAACTTTGTGATCGACAAAAGATATGATGAATGATGATTATAACGTGGATGTAGGCGTTAGTGCCGAAGCACTATAAAAGCTGTGCCTCCCCGCACTTACATTATTTACTGCTCATTTGAATAATTGTACACACATACACATTGGGTGTTGGCGTGCGACAATTTTGCCCGTCAACAATGTCAATGCAGAAAGAATATACAAATTGTTGGTTTAGCTTGTAGAAGCATGTTCACAGTTAGAAGTTGAAAATTTGCTTATCACAACAAATTTCAGAACTTTATTCACCATTAAATTGCTATCATTAATTAAGATTTAGATTTTAAGTTTACATCGGTGATGATTATATGGTTAATATTGGAAATTTTATTAATATTTTTAAGAGGTGGCTAATTTATTTTAACCTACCCTTAACAATTTAATAATCAAACCGACTTTGTCGGTTTTTCTTAATTCTACTGAGCCTTTGAAAACTTGTGTCCGTCTGAAGCCCCAGACAATACCCATTTTTTCCTCCTTCGAACTAAATCATGATTTATGCATTAATTACAATGTCTATTGAAATCATGACTTAACATTTATAAACGATATCAGTCACAGGTTATTCATTTGTTCCCATAAATCCCCTTTAATTATATGCTACAAATGGCATGTTTGTCAACAATAACTAATGGACATTTATTAAAGTATTTAATGTTAAGTTACTAATTTAGTAATTGATTCATTTAAAATCTATCCCATTCATCCATTTGTCCATATCTAGTAAACTTATTCGAATTCCAATCTCATTTGTTACCTTATTTATTTATTGTCCCATTTTTAATTAAAAACATTAATTTCATTAATAACCTTCTAGGAATTTAATTCTCACAGATTGCATTAATCTACAATCACAATTCTCTTTATTTCTTAAATTTTCATTCTTAATTAACCACATTAAGTCTTGCCTAATTTATTTATTCTTCTTAATCAACTAATTTGTTAAATTTAACCTTCTTACTGTTGAATTATGATCCCTATTACAAAGTCGGTTTTCCCACCGTTATGCGGTTATACTAGTAAATTGAAAATAGTACTCCCCTTAACAAAAGGTGGAGCCCCTTTAACAATCCTCAGAGAAAATATGTAGGAAAGCTTGAAGAAGAAAATATTATGGTACTATAGAAATGTTAAAATGAGAATGGAAATAAAAAAGGCGGATGTCAAGAAATGTAAAGATTAGTGGGAATTAGGAAATGTTGATTGACAATTTAATTGACAATTTAGAAACGTAGAAAGGTTATTTGACAATTTAGTAGAGAGGGAATTAGGAAAGGTTAATTGAAAATTTATAAACGTAGAAAGGTTAATTGAAAATTTAGTAGAGAGGGAATTAGGAAAGGTTAATTGACAATTTAATAGAGAGGGAATTGTGATAGGTTAATTGACAATTTAGAAACATAGAAAGGTTAATTGATAATTTAGTAGAGATTTAGGAAAGTACATAAATGATCCTGATTGGATGAAATAATTAAATGAATCAGAGATATAATTGGAAATCCAGAAACGTAAGATTAGTGGGAATTATTATATAGTAGATATTTTATTTTAATAACTTGTTATCTGACAAATTTGTCATTTGTGGTTAATTTGTATATTAATCAAAATGAACGATGACATTACATGTCTTGAGTTATTGCAAACTACAAATAGAAAATTTATTCATTGACTGCATATACGAAATTAAAATCACAACAACTTATTAACAGTACTGGTAGATTTCAGAAAATAATTAGAGAAGATCTGCAATTTGATCACGCAAATTTGCCATAAAATATTGTGACTCTGATGAAAACACTTTATTGTGAGTTAGTGGATCCTCTGGTAGTTCTTGATTAATAATTTCATTGCTTGTTTCGTCATTTGTGGCATCCTTTTCATGCTCAGCTTCCAAATATAATTCATCATTAAGCGAGATGCGACGTAGAAAGTTGTGTATTGCCATGCATGCAATGGCAGTATCTCTTTGATCGAAAAATTTGTATGGAGGCATTTTACTTAAGATAGGGAATCTTTTCTTTAAAACACCAAAACTTCGTTCGATGACGTTTCTTAATCGCGTGTGTGCATGATTAAACCTTTCTTTTTTATTTGTCGCAGAGTTGTTTCTACAACTTTTCAACCAATAACATGTGTTCTGATAAGAAGATAGAATTCCTCTGCTATTTGTGTAAGCCGCGTCACAAAGGTAATACTTATCTGTAACACAAAGAAAAAAATCATAATATTGTTAAGGTAGTTTTTATATCTATCCACAGTTTTGATAAGTTAATCCACAAATAAGTTAATCCACGAAATAATGATCAGCTGATCCACATGTGGATTAACTAATCAATTTTTTTTCTTTGATAAACACAACTTTTGTGGATCAAATTGTTGCATAATACGTTACTGAAAGGAATGAACTAGAAACTAAATTATCTGTCTCAAACTTTGCACTATCTAAATATCAAAACACGTCCACTAATCTGTTTCATTCTAACTTTCAGTTCTCTAAAATCAAGAATACGCATAACGAAGTAATGTGCCAAGCACATGATGCATTTTCTACCAAGCAATATAGTTCAAGATATAAGCGAATTGATATTGTGAAAATCGTTTTCCTATAGATACACGATATTAGTATTAGATTTGAGTACAAAATCGTCTTTATTACAAAGTGAATCTAGCAAAAAATAACAATATCGCTGGATATGTTGCTGCATAGTCCAAATAAATATATAGTTGATTTCATTTCCAGCTTTCTCAAAAAAGTTGAGCGTGTTTCTGCTGCCCCATATATATGTCCATTAAAGGCTTTACAAATCTCAATTCTAGCATTGATATTGAATTGCAGTCAAGATTGTAAAGTTCACGTACAGCATCGCGTTTAAACTGTAAGCACTGTAATGCATCTTCAAATACCTATAAAGTTGCAACCTTTTTCACAACGCATACTCCCTTCCTCGTTTTTAATCTAAATTCATTACCTTGCAATGTATTCGCAGCCATCAACCACTTTTTCCTAACTTTAGTTACTACTTCTACGCTTTTTCATCTCTACAGATTAAATTGTGTATGATCATTATTTTAAGGATGATGGATTTATATGTTTTATAAGAAAAGTCAAAGGAAGTTGATGCCAACAATTTCTACGATGAAGCTTCATAATTAAGAAAAGATTAAGATGATTCTCAAATTCGATTAACGCATAACATAGGCTGTCAATTTATTAGGAAAAAGTGGGGTTACATGATCATTGATATTTTCCAATTAGTAGCTTATGATCATAGTTTTAATAAGGAGAGATTACTTCTAGATAAGATAAAAACAATATCACAGATAAACTAAATAAATTTATGTTTATTGTAAAAGGAAAACTTTGCTTAATAGTATGGTGGATGAACTAAATCATATTGTGGATGTAAACAAAACTTACCTATTGTTAAATGCTCATTTTGAACGTAAGCTTTATTTGCTATTAGAGTTCGTACGTGATGTCATTCCTATCAATTGCATATGGACATTTAAAACATAAAACATGCCATTTATGCATATATTAGGTTCCGCTTTTGTCTCATCTTAACAGCATAATGACAACCAACCTTTTGATATTATTTAGGGTGTTACCGGTTCATAACAAAACCTTAGCTACTTTAGATTGCATAGCATGTAGCATCAACTTTTAGAATGTAGAAAATAAGTAGTAATATATGTACATGATATATAGTAAATTCAGACGATGAATACATCGTCCAGGTATTAACACTGACATTAAAGGAGTATGGCAAATTCCATCACATACTCAAGGTCAACAATATACAACAACAATGGTTATATAGCCGCGATGGTTATATGGAAACATGTTAACATCTACCTCTTATATTTTGTAATATACTGTTTGCAAGAGCATTAAGAATGCATGCAGATGGACCAAAATCATTTATGCAAACTATCCAAGTTCGTTTCCATTACAGTTTATGATCTCTATGTGATCAAAGATGAAATCACAACCTAATGTCATAGCACATAATCCATGTGTGGCCAAAAAAGAAATTTAAAAAACAGAAATGCTAGGCACAGTAGCCTATAGGTGACTGTGCCAGCACCCGCGTGGGCCACCTGAGAGAAGTGCGGCCCACTGTAATTTTTTTTTAATACAGGGCTCCCTAAATTCCTCCAGGGAGCCCACGACTGCACGGATAGTCACCTATAGGAAACTGTCCGTACCAGGCCTCTTTTAAAAAAAATGTACAAATTCGAAAAGGCATAAATGCCTGCATAGTGGAATGCAAGACAATACATATTCCAAAAGGCATGATTTTGTGCATTGTTTTAAAAATGGTATTAAAAACATCATCAAATTTAAGTGACATGTTTTCTGAATATAACATGTTACAAAAAAAACCTAGTCCATCCTCGAAACTAAACAACCATTGATGAACAAGATGACTAGGAGCGTAGAAACATAGAGCAGCAAAAGACAGGGAACTTACATAACGATGTGGATTAGTTAAAGTGAAAAGCAAACTCGAACTGTCAATACATGAAACCTACAAACACGAGCAGCAAAAGTTTCTCATATATACTAGACAATGAATACATAAAGCTGATGGACAATGAATACAAACTAAAGGGACAACGAATACAAACTAGAAGCCGAATACAAACTAGAATACTAGCAACACTTCAGACAATGAATACAAACTAGAAGGACAATTCATGCAGTGACTAGAAATTGATGGTTGTACAAATACTATCAAACAAAAAATATACCTAATTCAATGAAGAACAGTGTTGTTTCCTGGTACGGCTGAAGCAGGAAGATAGAGATAAAGTTGTTTTTTCTATGTGAGTTCCACCAGCATATATAAGAAATTGGAACTATCCGTAGTAAAAATATCACTGATTCAACAGCTCAATAAGCTCGATATTTGAGCTTAATGATTTTTTTGTTTATTTGACTCAGTTTTGCTGATCCACTATTCCAGCCAAATGTTCTTGTTACTGCTGAATTTATTCAGCACTTAACAAGCACTTTTTCCCCCGAAACAAGCAATACCTAAGTCTAGTGTACCCGCGCTCTGTGGTGAAATAACCGAAATATCTATTTTAAGTATTATATTTTATCCCTTCGGCCGTATATGAGATTTTGATTTCATTGCTTTATGCTCTGTTATATCTGTTAAATCATTTTTTTTATAGGAACCAACTATCTGTTTAGAATGACTTTTAAGTTTCAATTGGTCTTTTTGGATGAAATTTAGATTCATTCTGCATGGATTGTTACAACTTTTTAGGCTCTACATATAGTTCCATCTGACATGTAAGTGATGATGCTTGTTTTCTACTACAGCCAAATCTTTTTTTCCCTTTTGCCATTGAAATCGAGTGAATGGACGAGAGTTTTTTTGTCATGTTTGGTTTTTTTCTTAACCGTGCAAAAACTTGTTTAAACAATTATTAGCTTAAATTTTCATCTTATTCTCGTGTACTTCGCGATATACATATGCTTTGTAAAACCTTTGTCATGCAAAATTTCTCAACTGCAAATTTTCATTTCCAATTTGATCTAAGGTAAGAAATGATGTACAACAATGTTACCTCTAATGGTCCATCTCAAGAAGCACTAGTTGAATTTTATAAGGACCTAGTTTAATCTACCTACTAGAAAAACGAGGAGAAGGATTGGTAAGAATCATGCATAAACAATTCCAAACTGTATGACATTGTAAATATTTGTTTTCGTAATAACCTTAGTTTTATTAACAATTAGCTTGAAGTTCAGTGCGCTAGTCTACACATCTATAAGTATACATTTTGATCATCTTTCTCAATGATTTGAGAAAAAGAACACCTAGGATAATAGCACTGTTTATTGCTTCATATCTGCACATATAATATATGTTCTCCTTCGTCCTTTCATGAGGTTTGTTAACAATCATTTTCTAATAGAATGCAAATCAACTAAGTTTATCATAGAATGTGCTATAATATTTTGAAAGGTTATAAACTATTGAGATGCATGTATCATTTATTTGTTCATGTGCTCACGCTAAACGGGATTTTGATAAATTTGTAACTGGCTGGGAGATAAGAGGAAGTGGGCACGAACAATTGGCATATCAGTTGATCACAAGAACAAAAATAGGTCCTTTGATGGGATGCAAAGATAGCGTTCAGAGGCTAGAGGAGAACACTACTAAACTTCTAGTTTTCCCTAGACGCCCTGCCAAATCTAAGGTAACTTTACTTCTATGACCATACATTTATGTACAATTTTCTTTGCATTGACATGATACATACTATACTATTTTATGTACATTTATCAGTTGTTCATTGCTCATTACATATGCAGAATAATAATTTAGAATAGTTCAAGTACTTAGAATAGGTTATATGAGCACACACATTTTAGTACCTTGATTTAAAATGATATTTGATAATTTTGCAATGTGAGAGTCGGAATTTTCTTTGAGTAACAAGTCAATCATGCATATTTTTTCATTAAAATTCGTTGATCAATCATCATTGGTTGTACAATCTTACAATGTATTGATGATCATGTTAATATACACATTAAAAGCTGCAATGCGATAGAAAATGTATGAACTGCTTAAAGTTGATCACATTTGTGGATGATAGTGTGTATTTGTTTCATGTATGTGCTAGAAATATTGCTTTTCGTTGTCCTTAACATTTATGGTTGTGAAACATTTAAGTAATATGGATTTGATACTAGCCTATTAATTGGATGTTCGGTTTCTACATTTTTAATTAGTGTGTGACCCATGCTACGTGTACGGGCAGTTATTGAATTTGAAAGATATGTTAACATTTTATATTCATTTATGTTTTAAGTTTTCTATCAAAAATTGAAGAAGTTCCTGGATCTATATGGAATTGCTCGAATGGTATTTAATTGTTAGGTTAAGTATTATATTACATGCTTGTCAATTGAATAAATGAAATATTTCATCTTCAGTGCTATGGTTTATAATGATTGCTTCATTAGATAAGGTATTTTCGATAATAAGGCATAAAAGAATAACGAAATGAGGTCTTTGCGTTAGTAAGCAATAATTTGCAATCAACTGCTTAATTTGCATAATTCCATCATTGAGTTGGTTTTTGATTTTGGTGCTTTGGACAATATAGATTAATTTTATAGAAATCTATGACATGGATAAATCATATGGTAACACAGATATAAATTTGCATAAGTACCAAGAGAAGGTAATTTAGGATCACCGAACCTTTTTTGAGTGCTTAACAATGTATTAAAAGCAATAAAGTAGAAACATATGCATTAGAAAGAGTAAGCATGGGTGTGTATGTATGTGTGTGCATGGAGATAATAGAGGTAATAGCGTATATTCGAGCCATCAATTCATCGGCATATCAAAGCAACTCACCGCTTCTGCTAAGGCTAGTTTAATAATAACACACTACAACAGCATCATTTCCACATCAACAATGGCCAACATCATTTCCACAGTCTTCATTAGATCATATGCTAAACTCATCGCTCTCGAATCACATTTCCCCTATTTGCGCCCATAAGGTCCATCATATCTCTTCCAGTTTACGACAGCAACGCTATGCTAAACTCATCGCTCTCGAATCATATTTCCTCGTTTGCACCCATAAGGTACATCATATCTCTTCCAGTTTACGGCAGCAATGCATTGCAACGTCCTCTATCTACTGCCAATTACTTGTTATTTACTCTGACTCTCTTGCTACATAACTTTTTTTCCAACGCAATACATAAACACTGGGTATCAAATTAATCTCACCTACTTCAATATCGAAGCCACTTCTACCACCTGGTTTCTAATCCACTTCATATCATAACGTTAAGGCTTGCAAGTTGCAACATCAAAACATAAAATAAACACATCGGTAGACCCATATCCATATTGGTAATACATACAGCTCTAACGGCCTAGTAATTGAAGCATCGGTTTAGCTCACTTTGAAGACTGGTATGCAACATCAATTCAATAATCAGGTATCTGTTGCTTCTTCCATATTATCGCCTAGGCAATTCACACACACTATCATTAGTTTTTGTAGCTCTATTATTACTAGTACCCGACTGATCGCCTCCAAGATATAAGCAGTCATATCTTTACACCGCCCTCCATTTGTTGCTTTGTTTTCTAATAGAAATAATTTTAAATGTATTTATTTTTGTTGTCATTTTCCATTTATGTTTTATTTTGCTGATTAGAAAAAAGATGATCTTGCATATCCATAATAGTATTACGCATCAGACTTTTGTACAAATTTGTTTATTAATTAATTAGATTATAAGGATCACGCTTTCGTAAAAAAAGGAAGCATGATTTAATTGAGCAACATTTGCAGCATGAACCAAATGGTAAAAGAAAGAGTATTTATTTATGTGAATATCTATCATAGTAAAAGTCTCAATTTCTTAAGTAAATAGCCAAGCGCAAATAAACAACAGGACCAATGCATTTTTAACACGCATGCATTTTGAGCTCCAACATAAATTATTTCGATCTCGTATGGAAATGCAAAGAAGATGACTGAAAAACATTGCAAAAGTTAAAATGTCAATTCTTGATGTACATTAGTTAGTCACCTGGGACTTGTCAAAATCAAACAGCAGCCTTCGCATGGATAACTCACTTAAAAGATTATATTTCAACAGTTAACCATATAGCTTTGTACTTTCAATGTTACATAAACGTCAGAGCTTATGTAACAATGCACACAACATAAACGTTAAAATGTACAATAAACACAAAGTTTAATTCAACTATGGAAAAAGCCATAGTTACAATAGTCTTTTTATTATGGTGATCAACAATGCAATCTAAGATGAGTTTCTCATAACCCATTCGACCAATGTTGATACTCCAAATCCATTGCCTTGCACTGCCTGTTTGCAAAGCACAACACCTGATTATTTTCTTCCTTTTTCATATTGTGTTGCCTGCACCTATTATGCACAAAGTGAGCATCAGATATTGAATAACACACCTTATTAACAATATACTACAATTGAAATCCGAGGTTGGTTAAATGTACTGCTTTAAGTATTAAGATATATCAGTTAGTACGTCAACGTGGAAAAATATAATGTTTAATCTCTTTGCATATAACTAACAATTTTACGAAGCTTTATAACATGCAACCATATTTTACCAATAAACTTCTCACTGTTTAGGGTGCTCTCGAACCTTCCTCGTATATGTGTGTGTGTGTATATATGAATGTGAATGTGATTAAATATTTATACATACACAAATATATAATTACACACACAAAAAAAAGACACAAATATTAGGCTATCTTAATCCTATTGGTTCCGTGCTCACATTTTTTATACAGGTATATCAATAAGCATACATTAAGAAAATCCTAGGTTTAAGCTTATATGATAGGCATTTATATGTACAAATAAAATATTCCTTTTCTGATTCACCTATACAGATGGATATATTAACACCAAAGCCATCACAATTTTAATTCATCTATATCCTATATAGGTAGATTATTAGATGCATAAAATAATATAAACAAATAATAATGTCTTACAGCCAATATGAAGAACAGTAGTGGTTTTTTCCAAGTATCTAAACTGGATGGTGTTATACAGAGAATTCTATATTGAAACAATAACTGCAGAAAACTTGTAGTAATCTAGAAACGTAGTAACACAAATGTTACAGAATTGCAACAGCAAAGTGAATATACCGTCGCAGTTGATCAGAGAGTAATTAATAATCTGAGTCCAGTCCGAAACAAATGTTTCCTTAAATTGTATTTGCGCCCCTTCGAGCACTTGAGGGCTTTGATGCAAATCGATTCCCAAAATAAAACGGATCAACTCCGCCATATAGTGCGGTAGGAGAAGCAACGATGAACGCAAGGCAGTTTGGTAATTGCAGAACAGAGCAAAGAAGAAGGAGGAAAATAGAGAAGAGGAAAATGCAGAAAAAACTTGTTTTAATTCGGTTTTTCATAGGCCTTTATATAAGCAGGAAGAGGCATCTATTATGAAGGGCTGCTTCTGTTTAAATTGCAACGGTAACATCTGTTGAAAAGATTGCGACCCTTTACCAACAGTCATTTCCATTGGCATTTGCACGGCCAAATACAAAAATAACGATTTATCGCAGCGCAGCCCATCGTAGGCCCAATCGATCACTAGACCCCAAGCGCCCCAAGGCCCTTATCTTTGACCTTTAAATATTAACATGAATGTTTTATCATGCCATAGTTCATGCCATAGCCTCTCTCTTCCATCTCTTCTTTCTTTTGTAATAACATATCAAGCCTTAGTATAAGTAATGACAAAGGTGTTAGCTTCCCCAATGTGGGACTAAATGAATTCGCCAAACCCACTCATTTTTTGGAACAATCCCCCATATGAATGAGTATTATGTAATCTATTCTAAAATTTTGTGTAACATTTATCGTATAGGTAAAAGTAGCACAGAGGCCTTGAACTTTTCCTAGTGTTTTACCGTTATAACTAACTAGCGAATCAGTAGACTGGACTGTCTTTGAACTGTAAGCTGTTTGTGTAGGTCTATAAAGATAACATATGATAAACTCTTTTTAACCCCTTGGCTCTCTATTTGTGTTCGTTTTTTCCATGAACACCATTTTGGTTTCATGAGTGCTTGAAGAATTCGACCTTACAATTCTTCTTGAAGTGGCGCCTTCGCACTCACATAGGTGATTCCATAAAGAGTATCCCGTAATACGCCCACTTAATTCTTTAAAACACCACAGTATAGACATCATTAAAAGCCAAGCTTATCCTATTCTCCGACGTGTTGTGCACCGACTTATCATAGGAATGGTTTGTATTTAACAGTGTCGTCAAGTTTATCTTAAACTTAGTTGTCCCTTTAAACCTAGATCTTGGGATCTCCAGTCAACTAGGTGGGGTTTCCATTTTAGAAAACTTTTAGTTTATAGGTCTTAAGCCCATTCCTATCGATAAGGTTTGAACTTTCTCTCTTGGCAAGCCTTTTGTTAGTGGATCCGCTATGTTATCCTTTGACCTTACATAGTCTATAGAGATAACTCCATTAGAGAGAAGTTGTCTTATGGTTTTATGTCTGCGACGAATATGTCGATACTTACCATTATACAGTGCAATATTTACCCCTCCTATAGCAGATTGACTATCACAATGTATACATATTAGACGTACAGGTTTTTCCCAATTTTGAATATCTTCCAAGAAACTCCTAAGCCAGTCTGCTTCTTATGCGGCTTTATCTAGAGCAATGAACTTCGATTCCATTTTCGACCTTGCTATGCAAGTCTGTTTGGATGATTTCCATGAGATTGCTCCATTTCCTAATGTGAACACATATCCACTTGCGGATTTTGTGTCATTTGATCCAGTTATCCAATTGGCATCACTATATCCTTCTATTACTGAAGGATACTTCTCATATTGCAACACATAGTTTTGTGTGTACTTTAGATATCGTAGGTATATCTATTCAACTTGCTTATAGCATATGCATTATCAGGCCTAGTACAATTCATGACATATATAATACTTCCTAGTATACGAGAGTATGCAAGCTGATATATTCCATCCCCGGTGTTATTTACCCAATTTTGGTTCATATCCACTGGTGATTTTGCAATGGTTATATTATACTGCTTGAACCTTTCAAGTAATTTGGCAATGTAATGTGACTGAGATAATGCATATCCTTGTGGTGTTTTTATTATTTTTATACCCAAGATTACATCAGCCTCTCCTAGGTCTTTCATATCGAATCTAGAGGACAATATATCCTTCGTAGATTTTATTATGGCCTTATTATTCCCTAGGATTAACAAATCATCAACATAAAGACATACAATGACATATCCAATATCCGTACATCTTGCATATATGCATTTATTTGGTTCATTTATTTTGAATCCATTTGATAACATAGTTTTATCAAATTTCTCGTGCCATTGTTTCGGAGCTTGTTTAAGGCCATAAAGTGATTTTACTAATTTGAACACCTTATTTTCATTTCCTGGGCTTAGAAACCCTTCAGGTTGCTACATATATATTTCTTCTTCTAGTTCACCATTCAAAAACGCAGTTTTCACATACATTTCGTGTATATCCAAATTTTGTACGGATGCTATTGCAATAAGCATCCTAATCGATGTTATTCTTGTTGCTGGTGAATACGTACCAAAGTAATCTAGATCTTCCTTCTGTCTAAATCCTTTTATTACAAGTCTCGGTTTATACTTGTCTATTGAGCCGTCAGCTTTAATTTTTTTCTTAAATATCCATTTATATCCTAGTGGTTTTGATCCTTTGGGTATATCCACTAGTTCCTATGTATGGTTTTGTAAAATGGATTCTATTTCACTGTTGACAGCCTCCTTCCAGTATGGAGCCTCAAGAGATGAAATTGCCTGTTGGTAAGTAAGAGGTTCATTTTCTATCATATATGCATAGAAATCGGGTCCAATGGTTTTCAAAGTCCTTTGACGTTTTCTCCTTCTGGGTTCCTCTACCCCAGTTTCAACATTTCTCTCATTCGAGTTTAGATTTACATTATCCTCAGGAGTATCTGTGTCTCTTGATCTCTTTTGAACAATTGTTTCAATAAAGGATTTTAGATGATAAATGTGTGCAAAGAATCTAGCATTTCGTGACTCGATGATGGTGTTTTCATGAATGTCATCAATTTCAGATTTGTATACCAAAAATCGATATGCACTACTATTATGAGCATATCCAATGAATATGCAATCTATAGTCTTTGGTCCAATTTTGAACTTTTTGGGTTTTGTAATTTCTACTTTGGCAAGACACCCCCACACTTTCAAGTATTTGTAGGATGGTGGTCTATTTTTCCAAAGTTCGTGTGGAGATTTAGATGTTTTCTTTCATGGTATTTTATCCAAAATGTGATTTGCCGAAAGAATAGCCTCTCCCCAAAGGTTATCCGGCAATCCAGGACTAATTAGTAAGGCATTCATCATTTCTTTAAGAGTTCTATTTTTCCGTTCGGCTATACCGTTGGATTGAGGTGAATACAGGGCTGTAGTTTGATGTATAATTCCATGCTCAACACAGAATTCCTCAAATGGAGACTCGTATTCTCCTCCTCTATCATTTCTTAAAGATTTTATTTTCTTATTGAGTTGATTCTCAACTTCTGCCTTATACTGTTTAAACATGACAGTTTCTTCGTCCTTGCTTCTAAGGAGATATACATGACAATATCTGGTACAATCAGCAATGAATGTGATAAAGTCCCTCTTTCCACCTCTAGTTTGACACACTTTCAAATCGCATACATCAGTATGTATTAATTCTAGAGGTTCGGTCTCTCGTTCAACGTGATGAAACGAGGTTCTAGTCATTTTCGCTTCTACACAGATTTGATATTTATAATTGGAGTCTATGTTACATTTTGGTATAAAGTCTAGATTAATCAATTTTCGCAATGTTTCAAAGTTAACATGCCCTAATCTAGAATGCCAAATGTTATAAGAGTCTATGATATAAATAGAAGATTCAACTATATTCATATCGTCTTTTGGTACAATGGTAGTTACATTAGCTTTTAATAAGCCATCACTAACATAGCCCCTTCCCACATACACCCCATTTTTCGATAATACAAATTTATCATCCACAAATATGAGTTTGAAACCATGCTTGCTAAGAAGCGATCTAGAAATCAAGTTTTTACGAATGTCTGGAACGTGAAGGACATCGGTCAAGGTAAGTTCCTTTCCAGAAGTCAGTTTGAGCATGACCTTTCCTTTTCCTTCAAGTTTTGATGCGGATGAGTTGCCCATAAACAACTGTTCCTCCTCGGTAGCAACCTTGTAAGTTGTGAACATCCATTTATTTGCACAAATGTGGCGAGTGGCCCTGGTGTCCATGAACCATTCCTTGTTGTCGCCAAAAAGGTTACATTCAGAAACTACCGCGCACAAGTCCATTCTATTAATGCCGTCAGAAACTTCAGCCACATTTGCTTCAGACTTCGTCTTCTTTGCGTGACATTCTGCTGCCTTGTGTCCTTTCTTTCCGCTGCTATGACAAGATCCTTTAAACCTTTTAGCCTTTTTATTTGGACCATTTTCGCGCTTTCTTTTGTTGGGCTTTTCTTCTTCAACTACATTAGCTTTTGCTGCCATGTTGAAGGACCCCTTTTTCTCTGAATTTCGATTGTCTTCCTCAATCCTCAAACGAACCACCAATTCTTCAACAGTCATTTCCTTGCGCTTGTGCTTTAAGTAATTTTTGAAATCCTTCCATGAAGGTGGAAGTTTTTCAATTACAACAGCCACTTTGAATGATTTGCTGAGCATCACTCCTTCGTCATTTAACTCATGGATGATGACTTGCAGTTCCTGCATTTGACTTATAACAGTCTTGCTATCAATCATTTTGAAGTCGAGGAATTTCCCTGCTAAGAACTTCTTCATTCCTACATCCTCAGATTTGTATTTCTTGTCGAGTGCAGTCCATAGTTCCTTGGACGTCACAGAAGTGAAGTAGACATTATACAGAGAATTATCCAGGCCATTGAGTACATAATTCTTGCACATAAAATCGGATTTTTCCAAACATTGAGGGCTTCTACCTTCGTTGCGTCTGGTTCCAATTCATCCACCGTTGTAGCATCTTCTGTCAGATACTTCGCAAGGCCCAAAGTTGTTAAATAGAACAACATCTTTTGCTGCCACCTTTTGAAATCTATCCCCGTAAATTTTTCAGGCTTTTCGCCATGGGATAGACTTACCGATGGGAGGACAGTCGGAGGCTGAGTCATAGTCAGTACTGGTGCAAAAGTGTTAGTTTGTTTAGCCATATTCGCCTGTACAATGCAATACAGCAACAACAAATACGATTTAATATTGTTATATAGAGAATTCTGTATTGAAACAGTAACTACAGAAAAGTTGTAGCAATCTGGAAACGTAGTAACACAAATGTTACAGAATTGAAACAACAAAGAGAATATACCGTCGTAGTTGATCAGAGAGCAATTAATAATCCGAGTCCAGTCCGAAATGACTATTTCCTTAAATCGCATTTGAGCCCCTTCAAGCACTTGAGGGCTGTGATGCAAATCGATTCCCAAGATAAAACGGATCAACTCCGCCGTACAGTGCGGTAGGCGAAGCAACGACGAACGCAAGGCCCTTATCTTTAACCTTTAAATATTGACATGAATGTTTTATCATGCCATAGTTCATGACATTGCGCCTCTCTTCCATCTCTTCTTTCTTCTGTAATAACATATCAAGCCTTAGTATAAGTAGTGGAAAAAGTGTTAGTTTTCCCTAATGTGGGACTAAATGAATTTGCCAAACCCACCCATTCATTTCCAACAGATGGTAGATTAGGGATTCTCCACTGATCATCCGCATCGACCACATAGTTGCTTGCTAGAGTCCACCTTGATAATGATGCCAACAATTGCAGATAGGATCATGCCATAAAGTAGCTTATCTTGCTATCACGTTTTCCCCACGAACCCGTGTATATATGAAAATCTAATTTAAGGCATGTTCCACCTGATCATCATCCAACAAAAGTCAGCATAACCTTCTCCCCTGCATTTCTACTCACATGAGTGCATGCATCCGATTGCTGTTCAACATTCCAATGCAATTCCATGCATGACAATGTAGGCAGCTCAATTCATAGCAAGTCCGTGCATATTTCATTCACTTTGCAGCTATTATATTAAATCAAATCATTTTCTTTACACCTTCACATATGCAGTTATTGATCTGTCATTAATACCACCTGCAATCCAGCCTACCTGAAGTCCATGCAACTCCTTAAAATCCACATATTGGTACTCTACCTGCCCAACTTGCACCAGCAAGTATTGCAACAAAAAAAGAGTAGTTATATAGCTGTAATGTCCCATCGACACTCTTCACACCCGTTGGCTAACTGCCCACCCTGTACCAATATCCCTGTTGGAAAATAAGTTGTGCTTCTACCCTGCCACCTTACGTAATGCCATGAAACATCAGTTGCCAACTATTCTATTTCCTTCTTCCTTTAGTAGCTGAATTTATTTTTTCAGCAAATTGGTGTATAATTTCTTCCAACTGTTCTTACAAGTTCCATTTCTATATAATCATCAAAGTAAATCTCCTCACACTTATACTGATTACTTCCCATCAATTATTTATAAGGTTGGTTTTTGTTTTTAACTAATAAAATTTCTATTGCTCTGCTAATAAGAGAACCGCTCTTTCATTAAAATAAAATAATTTAGAAAAAATCGATATATGAATTTAATTAAAGCGATATACTGGCCTTCAATTTATTATTAGAGGTGGTAAACCAATAATTTGATTAACGACCATCAGTTTATTATGCATTTGTTTGAGTTTATTAGTTACCATTGTCAAAAACCTTGTTTGAAATTCTATGAGCATACTGGTATATTTTGACATGAATCGCTCTAGTCTGTACATAGTAAGCCTAAAATTTCTTTGAAAATAGGTTTATGTTTGTGGCCAATCTATGTACACACCAGATTTAAAATTAGAACCATGCCAAAATGTTAAGGTGAAGATTTAAACTACCTTTATCGGAACGTGTTCGCAGTGATCAAACATAATCAAGAGGGAAAACTGCAGGTTTGAGGACAATGTTTTTACTTTTATTTCTTCATTTTAGAAATATGATATTTACCAGCCTTAGGAGGTCACCATATATCTTGTCCTCATTTTCAATTATTATGTACTTATGTTAAGAAATCTGCCTAAAGTTGTACAGTGTCGGACAGGAAAAAAGAGTCAGGTTTTCAACTCTTTGTTTCAGACATGTAAAATACAACTCAGGGATTATCGACACCTCCTATGAGTAATAGCTAATCAAATGATTATAACCTTTTTTGTAAGCTTCTTTCTTGTCTCAACTAACTGTAAATTAAATAATATGTTAGTACCTTAAAAATTAAAATATGTGAAATTGAAAATCTCATGCATTCTAAGACATTCAAACATGCTATAGTTGAATCTCTTCTTTTGCGACTTATAAAAGCTGTGTTGATTCCAAAACCACTAGATTTTTTTAGATCCTATTCAAATAATTTAGAATAAGCCAGTGGTATTGACAAAACTGTTTGTTAACTTATCATAACTCTGCTATTTTAGTAGCTTTAAATAGCCCGTAATGAAAATTTATTAAATTTTTGCACATTAGGCAGCCAGAAGATTTTTATTTTACAATTGAAATAGAACACTTAAATTGTCTTCAGGATAACTTCAAAATTTTATAATAGCGATATAAATCATAATTTTCTACATAACTTGGCGATTTATAGTTTGCGGATAGCTTAGTCAAGGATAAATGTTTAAGGCAACTTTGTCGGACTACTTATTAAAGAAAATAAATGTAAAAATGCAAACATGGTTTGTACTAAAATGTAACGACCCATGTTTTTGGCCGTCAAATATTTAATTTAATTTATTTATTTTAAATATGACATTTGGAATATTAATGGAATTTAATATTTAATTCGTTAATAAAATGAATTTTTAACGTTAATTTTATTTATAATATAAATCGAGCTCGAAATGGCGCGGTAGTTCGTAATATTTGGTTTTGAAGTTAAACTGAGAATACAGGATTCGATATAAGTCGGATTTCTGTGAAACATGAAACGTTGGGGCCGTATTGACGATAATTTTCAAATGAAAGAGAAAAATTCAAATTTCGTGTTATAAATTGTAAGTTATGGCCAAATCAAATTTTAAAATAATCGCTGTGGAAATCGTTATTAAATTATGGGCCGTTAAAATAGCCGTTTTGCAAACGGACTCAGATTTCGACGAAATAAATTCCATTGGAACCGTATCATTAAATTATTTCACGGTGTTAAATGGCGTGGCAAACCGATGTCGTATGGGACCACGGTAGCCGAAAATGCCCGTTCATTTAGCACGTGATTAAATTAATAAAGAGATATTTGAGTGCAACTTGAACAGACGATCGAATTAGGCCACGAAACCAGTCCCGTTCAGTTCGTATCGTCGATTTGAGCCAGGATAGGTATATAGTTTGTTATTTTTAGAGACCGGATAATTTGGCGTTAAAAAGGGTATTGTGGTGCGCGGTAAAAATAGCCTACCGGGGAAACAGTCTCAGAATGCGATGAAACTGGCGCCGTTGGGTTCGTATCAACAAATTATTGTAAGATTTGGAAGTTTCAAGTTGATTTGATTTATCTAGTGATCGTGGAAAAATTAAATGCGTGTTCATTTCTGGTTTTATAAAGAATTTTTTTTCATACGATGTCGGAATTCGACGAAACCTGTCTCATTGGGTTCGGAATACCTTTTTACACCAAGATTAGCCTTTTTATCAGTAAACAGAAATAGTTTATAGTGATTTTCTCGCGTTACTTGAGGATGAAGTGACACACCTACTTACCTATTCATTACAGGCACATGTATGTGCTGAAAACTCACGAGATTTTTCCCATACCCCTGCAAACCTATGTCGACAAAATGTACAGCTACATACGTCTCCTCCCCTCTTTAGCACATGCGCATACTGTCTCCTTTTCAACGTATTTTCACCATCAACACAGCTACGCGTCCCTTCTTTTCGTTACAAATATGCCAAAGAAAACCCATTGCAGTTATCTAAATCTTTTCACGTACGAAGGAGCTGCAGCAATTCACTGTTCGAAAGGAAAACTCAAAACACAATAGCTACTCCATGCTCTCTGCAAATCTAAGAAAACAGGCACATGCGAAGGTGATACTGCTTCGAAAGGACATTGTTCTTATCTAATGCTCCTCTCCTCGCCTATATATATTTGACTGTGCATACTCCTTTCATTTTTCTCCAGCATGGAGAACAAAAACCCAAATGAACGAACTATACCAATCCATTCTACCTTCAATTAAATCTCGTAATACAAAGATAATTTCATAAAATTACCTTATGCATTTCGGCTGAGGCTGAGATGGTGCTTCGAGGGAGGAAGCTCCGGCGTTGGGATGACGGTGGTTGAAGTTCCGAAGAAGGGCGGCAAGGTGGCATAAGTAGTAGTGTATATAAAGAAGAGGGGTGCTTCAGCAACATGTTTTGAGGATATGCGAACAGGGAAGAAGACGTGGGAAGGCTGGAGTGGAGCCTGGCGGTGCAACGTGGGTTTAAGTGAAAATGGGCTTTGCCCGTTTGCTTTAAAAAAAAGTAGGAGAATGGACGGACGTTGAAGGTGGGGAGTAGGACATGATCACGTTCCCAACTGCAGGTAATATGATCATCTAAAAATACTTAAGTATAAATTAATATGCCTAACCTCACGTATTGGCTTGGACAATTTAAACTAAGAGCGGTCTTCTACTTTTCCCAAATATTCATTTTATAGTAACATGACTATTATAGTTTGACAGGGTTGAACACGTTAAGTTGTACCTAATTGGGTAATAAGGCCGGATCGATATTTATAGGGGTGCCTAATCATACTATAAAACATGGTGAAAATTTTGCATTTTATTATCTATATAGTAGTAACTAAATGATCGAAGGGTGCCCAACTATTCATTTAGCATGCCCATCAAGACCATCTACCTATATATATATATATATAATGTGAAAAGAAGTTTTTCATGTATACATATAATGTGCCCAACCCGTTTGCAAATTGTATATAAAAGGTTAAGCAAAGATTTGTTAATAATTACTATTAAGATTTAATAATATAAACTTATATAAGTGAATAACGTATAAATTTATAACGTACGATTGTGTTATCAAACTGAAACAAAACAAATGGCGCCAGATCCGTATCGACGAACACGGTGGATGAAACCGGTCTGATCAGGGTTGGAAGCTATTGGAGTTTTTAATTAAATTAAATGACAGTTTAATTTAATTAAAACGGACCGTTCCAGCAACAAATGAATCAGGTGAGTTAAACTCACTCAGTATTTCCCCATTTATATTTTATATAAATTGGGTTTTTGTTTTATGTGCTCTTTTTGCTGATGATTGAACTGTTTGCTAATTATTTATCCATTGTTGATTTAACTGATGAAATTAAACTGTCATTTAATTTCAGTGAATTACTAAATCATTATTTTAACGATTGGTGCCAATAAAGGTAACTTACCTTATTGGTCACGTTTATTTTATTAACATGTCTAAAATGTTGAATTGTTTGCTTTTATTGTGATTGATGTTAAATGGCCGTTATTTATTGTTATCAGTTAAACAAAACTGAATGGCCTGATTTGAGATAACCATTTGAGTACAGGGAAGAACATATTGGAGGGATCCAACCGGATTCCTCAAAAATATTATTTGTTTTCATATTATCACATATGAACTGTCCTGTTTGGATTGATTGATTCGATTGTTGATTACTGAATATTCAACATCTATTAGTTTAAACCAATGGATGGTATTGGTTGAGTATTTGAGAGCATATGGCCTATAAAATCAATCGTTTTATAAATATTGATTCGCCGTCAGGTGAATCGATAGAGATGAAGTTATAAAATTTATTTTATAACTGGAGCAGAATTTTGAATATATTATTTTGAATAAAAATTATTAAAGAGAAATAAATAAATATTTTATTTATTTAAGACTTTGATTTATTATTATGTTATTTTATAAAGTTAATTCTGATAGTAATCAGATTTATAAGTACGAGCATAAGAAATAAACCGAATGGTTTAGCTTGGATAATTATTTGATCAAGAAACAATTAATGGAATTTATTTAAATTAATTATATTGTTTATTAATTTAAAGTGAGAATTTATTTGGAATCGGTTATGAGATAATCGAGTTTTTGAGTTAATTAAATTGATCGTTTTGAATTGAAATTGATTATCAAATTGATGTATTTCGATTAAAATAGTTTAACGAATATTGTTTTAATTTAAATAAGGTTTTTAAAAGAGATTTACCATTTACTTTAGTAAATAAAGCAATTAACTACTAATGTAGTAAATGATTGAAATAAATTATTATTTTAATAATTTAGAAAATTACGTTTGAATGGAAATTCATTTAAAAAGTAATCGAAGTTGGAACGAAATCTAGTAAATGGTGAGGGAAGTTCATGAACGAGTTTTATATTTTAAACCCAAGTTGTTATAACAAAGTATAAAAGAAATTTCAGGCGAATAAATAGCTTGAAATGAATGTTACTTAATTATTTGAATTAAGTGAAAGGAGATTAAGAGATAAAAGGGTTTATAATAAACTAGAGATAAATGAGATATAAAGGGTTAAAGCGTTAATTTTAAATTAACGTTACTTAAAAAGGAGATTGATTAAAAATGGGAAATTGAAATAAGATTTCCAAAGTGGGGGAATGGTCGAATAGATTTGAAAGGAGATTGAAAATAAATAAATCCGGTTAAAAAGGTGGGTCATAGGTTTGCATAATCAAATCCGAGTAAAATGGAAACTTGTTTTGGGATTAGAATGGAATATTGGTTTGATTACAACTTATATTTATCTGAGGATAAGAACGTTGTTGATCAAGGTCTGACAGGTAATTAAAATACCCCAACTTGAACAACATCGGGATTATCTAAAGATGATATTAGTTGGTAATCGTAAAGGAGGTTGGTGATAATTTATCATTTTCATTAAGGAAATAATAATGCGATGTTTGGTAGAAATTAGGAGAATATACGAAGTAAAGGAAAATTAAGTGGAAATTGAATATGGTTATAAGTTATTAAGTACTGTAATATAAAATGGTTTTTGAGAACATTAGTATATTACGTAAGAATTCAAATATCGTATTTTTAAGAGTTAGAAGTTTTAATTAAACAGAAGTAAATCAGTTTGTTTTAATTAAAAGGCCAAGTGATGTTGAATACTGAACCAGTGAACTCATTGGAGTGTCATGATTGAAACACTGTTTATTTTGATAGTTAAATCACCGACTATCAAATCTGTCCAATACGATTGTTGGTATGGAAAGACCGGGATCGAATTTATATTCGAAAACCATTCCGACCAACAAATACGTGAAGATGTCAGAAGATGATCGAGATGGAGCATTGAAGACCATGGATTTTCATACACGGAGGAACCACTAATATTCTCTATCTGGCAAGCAGAGATAAGCTGTGATTCTGTCGTGGTTGGAATCGACGGGTTGGAAGGACTTCTCGCTACTGATCCATGGGGTGATTCCTATATGGATGCAGTAGGATAGTGCTTTCGGTTCATCCTGTTCCTGGATGAATTGTATGGACGGATTACATTAATTTCTTCAAACATGCTATAGTTATTGGCAGAGAATTGCCGTTCTCTTAGCTTCTAACTAGAGCATTTTTGTGGCCGTCAATTGGTGATATCTGACGAATAATATGATGTGGCATTCAAAGTGAATGGTGATCAGATGTTTCAAAAATAACTCTAACCTCAAGCCTCATCACTCGGGAAATGACAAAAATCGGGCAGGCAGCATGGCTATGTGGGTCGCTCCCATTAGGGTGTATAATCACCTATCTAGAGAAACTCCTATTTGTTCTTAAATCTATATTTCGATGCTATCCCTTGTCGGGAGACGGTTGCTGATCCCAACCGTCAGTGATATACATTCGATACACTCAAGCGAAATGAGTGGTCGGTCATGTGTGGGACGGGTTGCAAGACGTTCTTGTTGAAACCAGTGTATTCGCCTCTAGAGATACACTATCGACAGGTGGTCCCATACCTTGTCATAGTCGGAATCCAATCTCCAATAAGCGACCGCGCTTTTGATTGTATACTATATATGTGGAGCTTGAGATGCAAGCGTTCCACTAGATTATTATTTACTTGTATTTAGACATTATTATAATATCAGAAAAGATATTGGTTTCAAAACTGTTTTGGGTTATCGTAAGGTAAAAACCATCCATGTTTATGTGTGGATTTGGTCTTATGATTATCCTTTTCTTTTGAAAGATTTTTAACTATAAAATCATGATTGGATGATTTATCCTAAATACTGTGCGAGTTTATCTCACTCTGGTTCACCAGACTGACCCAGTGTTTTGTAAATGCTCGGGTTAGCCCGGAGTGTACCGGTTCAGGTTATCAAATGCTGGGAAGTCTAGAGACGAGCTGGAGATGTTCAGACGTATGATATTATATAGTTACTATTCCGCTGTGTGTTGTAATGAGAACAAATCATTATAACTGTCCCAATGTGTGATGTACTCTGATACTGTAAGTATTTTTAAAGCTCTCAATAAAGATTTATTTCTGTATTATATTTTGTTCCGCTGCGATGTGAGACTCTGTGTTGTGTTGTTGTTCTTCTTCTTCTATTCTAATATTTCTTTCTTATATCACCCTCTAATTTCTTTCATTAACTATCTAGTATTTTCGGTGCTTGGAGGATCGACATGAGTTACGGTAAAGGTATTTATGTCGATTTTCGGGACCAAAATCTCTGGGTCGTTACAGTGGTATCAGAGCTGAAGGTTAAGTGGTTACCTTGGCTCTGTGGTGTGACTCGGTAGAGATGGGGTCAGCAATACCCTAGATTGAGTTGAGTGTATATATACGAGTGAACGTATTTGTAGATTTTATAAAAAAATGTTTTATATTATGGAGATTTATTGGTTGAGTTGTTTATGAGTTCTGGTCAATCAGTTTGATCCACTGTATCGATAGGGGTTTCTAAACACTCAAGTACGATAAACCGACGCAGTATGTTTTGAAAGAGGGTAAATGAAATAATTTTACCCAAATTATATTTTAATATAAAAGGATGGTTAATATTTGAAGTATTATAGCGTATTGGATGTGTTGGTTGATTATAATTGAAGGGGTTATATAAATAACCAATTAGAATTCGTATAATATAAAAGAAGATTTATTAAATCTGAAATTAAAATTGGAATTGAAATTCCTAAAAGTGGGAAAGGTGATTATAAATGAACTTGGATTGAATATATGAGAATTTTAAAATCCTGGGAGATTTTAAATTTGTTTTACGAGCATTGTGTTTGGTATTTTGAAATAGATTTCAAAATGAAAAGGTTTAAATATGGTTTTGATAAGTGATATAGTATTGAACTCACTTCGATAGCTGGAGAATAACTCTGATGATGCTGGCCACATCATCAGTGTTCATTTTCGAGTTCTAAGTGACGGATTACAACCAAAAATCTTGTTTTGAATTGCTTTGAGAAAAACAAGTTGTTTTGAATCTTGAAAGGGAATATTTGAATTTTGAAAAAGCTGAAAAACTCCCAGGGAGATTGTTCAATAAAAACAAGATTAAATAGAAATTGGGAAAGCAAATGTGAATTGAATTAAAACCGATTTACTGGAAATTGAATCGGGATATAATATATCTAGTAGAATCAGATTTTGAATTGTGAGACAGGAATCTGAGATGGTGTTGGACTGGTAAGTTAATAGTTGAAATTGATAATGGATGGAAATTGAGTTAAGAATGGGATTTGGTTTTGACGCGTGAAGGATTTGGTTCTGAGGATAAAATTGGAATTTTGTTTGGGAATGCATTTGTATATGCCGACAAGGTAGCAGATCGAGAGGATATAATGATAGGCCCGACAAAAAGGTACACGTTTATTTTTATATGGGTTTGGTGATTTATGAGCCTATTTGGCAAGCCGCTTGGCTGTTTTATTTTCTTTTGGATTGGAGGAGGCCTAGAAAGGCGAGTTGTAGTTGTACCGATTGAGCCGTACAAAGGAGGTGTTGGCGAAATTTCTCGGAAATTTAAGGTGTTAGAAAATTTTCGGGATTTTTGAAAATTTTCGTTAGTAAAAATAAATTAATATTTTAGTTAAAATAAATTTCTCAATGGAAACTGAAGTTAAAGATGTAAACGAATAACTTTTAACCTGGATAATAGAGTTTGTTTCCTATTTAGAAATTTCGAGGACGAAATTATTTTATGGGGGGAAGAATGTAACGACCTGTGTTTTTGGCCGTCAAATATTTAATTTAATTTATTTATTTTAAATATGACATTTGGAATTTAATGGAATTTAATATTTAATTCGTTAATAAAACGAATTTTTAACGTTAATTTTATTGGTAATATAAATCGAGCTCGAAATGACGCGGCAGTTCGTAATATTTGGTTTTGAAGTTAAACTGAGAACACAAGATTCGATATAAGTCGGATTTCTGTAAAACATGAAACGTTGGGACCATATTGACGATAATTTTCATATGAAAGAGAAAAATTCAGATTTCGTGTTATAAATTGTAAGTTATGGCCAAATCAAAATTTAAAATAATCACTGTGGAAATAGTTATTAAATTATATGCCGTTAAAATAGCCGTTTTGCAAACGGACTCAGATTTCGACGAAATCAATTCCATTGGAACCGTATCGTTAAATTATTGCACGGTGTTAAATGGCGTGGCAAACCAATGTCGTATGTGACTACGGTAGCCGAAAACGCCCGTTCATTTTCTATAGCGCGTGAATAAATTAATAAAGAGATATTTGAGTGTAACTTGAATAGACGACCGAATTAGGCCACGAAACCAGTCCCGTTGAGTTCGTATCGTCGATTTAAGCCAGGATAGGTATATAGTTTGTTATTTTTAGAGACCGGATAATTTGGCGTTAAAAAGGGTATTGCGGTGCGCGATAAAAATAACCTACCGGGGAAACAGTCTCAGAATGCGACGAAACTGGTGCCGCTGGGTTCGTATCAACAAATTATTGTAAGATTCGGAAGTTTCAAGTTGATTTGATTTATCTAGTGTTCGTGGAAAAATTAAACGCGTGTTCATTTCTAGTTTTATAAAGAATTTTTTTTCATACGATGTCGGAATTCGACGAAACCTGTCTCATTGGGTTCGGAATACCTTTTTACACCAAAATTAGCCTTTTTATCAGAAAACAGAAATCGTTTATAGTGATTTTCTCGCGTTACTTGAGGATGAAGTAACACACCTACTTACCTACTCATTACAGGCACATGTATGTGCTGAAAACTCACGAGATTTTTCCCATACCCCTGCAAACCTATCTCGACAAAATGTACAGCTACATACGTCTCCTCCCCTCTTTAGCACGTGCGCATACTATCTCCTTTTCACCGTATTTTCACCATTAACAAAGCTACGCGTCCCTTCTTTTCGTTACAGCCATGCCAAAGAAAACCCATTGCAGTTATCTAAATCTTTTCACGTACGAAGGAGCTACATCAATTCACTGTTCGAAAGGAAAACTCAAAACACAACAGCTACTCCATGCTCTCTGCAAAGCTAAGAAAACAGGCACATGCGAAGGTGGCACTGCTTCGAAAAGACATTGTTCTTATCTAATGCTCCTCTCCTCGCCTATGTATATTTGACTGTGCATACTCCTTTCATTTTTCTCCAGCAAGGAGAACAAAAACCCAAAAGAACGAACTATACCGATCCATTCTACCTTCAATTAAATCTCGTAATACAAAGATAATTTCCCAAAATTTCCTTCTGCATTTCGGTTGAGGATGAGATGGTGCTTCGAGGGAGGAGGCTCCAGCGTTGGTATGACGGTGGTTGAAGTTCCGAAGAAGGGTGGCAAAGTGGCATAAGTAGCAGTGTATATAAAGAAGAGGGGTGCTTCAGCAACATGTTTTGAGGATATGCGAATAGGGAAGAAGACGTGGGAAGGATGGAGTGGAGCCTGGCGGTGCAACGTGGGTTTAAGTGAAAATGGGCTTTGCCCGTTTGCTTTAAAAAAAAAGTAGGAGAATGGACGGACGTTGAAGGTGGGGAGTAGGACATGATCACGTTCCCAACTGCAGGTAATATGATCATCTAAAAATACTTAATTATAAATTAATATGCCTAACCTCATGTATTGGCTTGGACAATTTAAACTAAGAGTGGTCTTCTACTTTTCCCTAATATTCATTTTATAGTAACATGACTATTATAGTTTGACAGGGTTGAACACGTTAAGTTGTACCTAATTGGGTAATAAGGCCGGATCGATATTTATAGGGGTGCCTAATCATACTATAAAACATGGTGAAAAATTTGCATTTTATTATCTATATAGTAGTAATTAAATGATCTAAGGGTGCCCAACTATTCATTTAGCATGCCCATCAAGACCATCTACCTATATATATATATATAACGTGAAAAGAAGTTTTTCATGTATACATATAATGTGCCCAACCCGTTTGTAAATTGTATATAAAAGGTTAAGCAAAGATTTGTTAATAATTACTATTAGGATTTAATAATATTAACTTATATAAGTGAATAACATATAAATTTATAACGTACGATTGTGTTATCAGAATGAAACAAAACAAATGGCGCCAGATCCGTATCGACGAACACGTCGGATGAAACCGGTCTGATCAGGGTTGGCAGCTATTGGAGTTTTTAATTAAATTAAACGACAGTTTAATTCAATTAAAATGGACCGTTCCAGTGACGAACGAATCAGGTGAGTTAAACTCACTCAGTATTTCCCCATTTATATTTTATATAAATTGGGTTTTTGTTTTGTGTGCTCTTTTTGCTGATGATTGAACTGTTTGCTAATTATTTCTTCGTTGTTGATTTAACTGATGAAATTAAACCATGTTTAATTTCAGTGAATTACTAAATCATTATTTTAACGATTGGTGCCAATAAAGGTAACTTACCTTATTGGTCACGTTTATTTTATAAACCCGTTTAAATTGTTGAATTGTTTGCATTTATTGTGATTGATGTTAAATGGCCGTTATTTATTGTTATCGGTTAAATAAAACTGAATGGCCTGATTTGAGATAACAATTTGAGTACAGGGAAGAACATATTGGAGGGATCCAACCGGAGTCCTCAAAAATATTATTTGTTTTCATATTATCACATATGAACTGTCCTGTTTTGTTTGATTGATTTGATTGTTGATTATTGTATATTCAACAACTATTAGTTTAAACCAATGGGCGGTATTGGTTGAGTATTTGACAGCGTATGGCCTACAAAATCAATTGTTTTATAAATATTGTTTCGCCGTCAGGTGAATCGATAGAGATGAAGTTATAAAATTTATTTTATAACTGGAGATAGATTTTTGAATATATTATTTTGAATAAAAATTATTAAAGAGAAATAAATAAATATTTAATTTATTTATGACTTTGATTTATTATTAAGTTATTTTATAAAGTTAATTCTGATAGTAATCAGATTTATAAGTACGAGCATAAGAAATAAACCGAATGGTTTAGCTTGGATAATTATTTGATCAAGAAACAATTAATGGAATTTATTTAAATTAATTATATTGTTAATTAATTTAAAGTGAGAATTTATTTGGAATCGGTTATGAGATAACCGAGTTTTTGAGTTAATTAAATTGACCGTTTTGAATTGAAATTGATTACCAAATTGATGTATTTCGATTAAAATAGTTTAATGAATATTGTTTAAATTTTAATAAGGTTTTTAAAAGAGGTTTACCATTTACTGTAGTAAATAAAGCAATTAACTAATAATGTAGTAAATGATTGAAATAAATTATTATTTTAATAATTTAGAAAATTACGTTTGAATGGAAATTCATTTAAAAAGTAATTGAAATTGGAACAAAATCTAGTAAATGGTCAGGGAAGTTCATGAACGAGTTTTATATTTAAAACCCAAGTTGTTATAACAAAATATAAAAGGAATTTCAGGTGAATAAATAGCTTGAAATGAATGTTACTTAATTATTTGAATTAAGTGAAAGGAGATTTAGAGATAAAAGGGTTTACAATAAACCAGAGATAAATGAGATATAAAGGGTTAAAGCGTTAATTTTAAATTAACGTTACTTAAAAAGGAGATTGAGTAAAAATGGGAAATTGAAATAAGATTTCCAAAGTGGGGAATGGTTGAATAGATTTGAAAGGAGATTGAAAATAAGTAAATCCAGTTAAAAAGGTGGGTTATAGGTTTGTATAATCAAATCCGAGTAAAATGGAAATTTGTTTTGGGATTAGAATGGAATATTGGTTTCATTACAACTTATATTTATCTGAGGATAAGAACGTTGTTGATCAAGGTCTGAGAGGTAATTAAAATACCCCAACTTGAACAGCATCGGGATTATCTAAAGATGATATTAGTTGGTAATCATAAAGGAGGTTGTGATAATTTATCATTTTCATTAAGGAAATAATAATGCGATGTTTGGTAGAAATTAGGAGAATATACGAAGTAAAGGAAAATTAAGTGGAAATTGAATATGGTTATATGTTATTAAGCATTATAATATGAAATGGTTTTTGAGAACATTATTATATTACGTAAGAATTCAAATATCATATTTTTAAGAGTTAGAAGTTTTAATTAAACAGAAGTAAATCAGTTTGTTTTAATTAAAAGGCCAAGTGATGTTGAATACTGAACCAGTGAACTCATTGGAGTGTCATGATTGAAACACTGTTTATTTTGATAGTTAAATCACCGACTATCAAATCTGTCCAATACGATTGTTGGTATGGAAAGACCGGGATCGAATTTATATTCGAAAACCATTCCGACCAACAAATACGTGAAGATGTCAGAAGATGATCGAGATGGAGCATTGAAGACCGTGGATTTTCATACACGGAGGAACCACTAATATTCTCTGTCTGGCAAGCAGAGATAAGCTGTGATTCTGTCGTGGTTGGAATCGACGGGTTGCAAGGAATTCTCGCTACTAATCCATGGGGTGATTCCTATATGGATATAGTAAGAGAGTGCTTTTGGTTCATCCTGTTCCTGGATGACTTGTACGGACGGATGTCTGATGGAGTATTTCCGAAGGGTCATGTACGTTTATTTCTTCAAACGTGCTATAGTTATTGGTGGAGAATTGTCGTTCTCTTAGCTTCTAACTAGAGTATTTTTGTGGACGTTAATTGGTGATATCTGACGGATAATACGATGTGGCATTCAAATTGAATGGTGATCAGAAGTTTCAAAAATAACTCTAACCTCAAGCCTCATCAACCGGGAAATGACAAAAATCGGGCAGGCAGCATGGCTATGTGGGTCGCTCCCATTAGGGTGTATAATCACCTATCTAGAGAAACTCCTATTTATTCTTAAATCTATATTCCGATGCTGTCCCTTGTCGGGAGAGGGTTGCTGATCCCAATCGACGGTGATATACATTTGATACACTCAAGCGAAATGAGTGGTCTGTCATGTGTGGGCCAGGTTGCAAGACGTTCTTATTGAACTCAGTGTATTCGCCTCTAGAGATACACTATCGACAGGTGGTCCCATACCTTGTCATAGTCGGAATCCAATCTCCAATAAGCGACCGCGGTTTTGATTGTATACTATATATGTGGAGTGTGAGATGCAAGCGTTCCACTAGATTGTTATTTACTTGTATTTAGACATTATTATAATATCAGAAAAGATATTGGTTTCAAAACTGTTTTGGGTTATCGTAAGGTAAAAACCGTCTGTGTTTATGTGTGGATTCGGTCTTATGATTATCCTTTTCTTTTGAAAGATTTTTAACTTTAAAATCATGATTGGATGATTTATCCTAAATACTGTGCGAGTTTATCTCACTCTGGTTCACCAGACTGACCCGGTATTTTGTAAATGCTCGGGTTAGCCCGGAGTGTACAGGTTCAGGTTATCAAATGCTGGGAAGTTCAGAGACGAGCTGGAGATGTTCAGACGTATGATATTATCTAGTTACTATTCCGCTGTGTGTTGTAATGGGAACAGATCATTATAACTGTCCCATTGTGTGACGTACTCTAACACTGTAAGTATTTTTAAAGCTCTCAATAAAGATTTATTTCTGTATTATATTTTGTTCCGCTGCAATGTGAGACTCTGTGTTGTGTTGTTCTTCTTCTTCTTCTATTCTAATATTTCTTTCTTTCTTATCTCACCCTCTAATTTCTTTCATTAACTATCTAGTGTTTTCGGTGCTTGGAGGATCGGCATGAGTTACGGTAAAGGTATTTATGTCGATTTTCGGGGCCAAAATCTCTGGGTCGTTAAATAAAATGTCCATCTTTTGAGCAAATTACTCTGCAAAAAAATGAGACATCCATCCGAGTCATCTGAAAAATCAACCAATGAACATGGGGAAATTTAGATAGAGAACGCAGATTCTGGAATTGGTAAGGTAGACACTAAACAGACTATTGTATAAAATGTTATAACTTGGAAATCATAGTTTTGGAACCAGTAAACAAATATAAAAAATCAAATTCCCTTGGACTAGTATAATTTGTTTTATAAAATATATAAACTACAGTATAAAATATTGTAATATGGAACTAATAGTTAGGGGTGGGCATAAACCGCAACGGAATGCGGAAACCGCCTAGACCGGACCGCATAAACGGTGCGGAAAACCGCACTAGATTCTCTCTCTAAAGCTAACAACCCAAACCGAACCAACCAGCAACGATACGGTTCAGTTGTGGTTTGTACTGTTACAAAACTGTATTAAACCGAACCGAACCGCATAGCTACACCGACAATGTTGCGATAAAAAATTAACAAATTCCTATCTAACTTTTTATTTTAACCATATATATTATATTTTCAGCGTATGTCGTAGTTATATCAATTCAAGATAACACTATGTGTTTTAACCTTCATGTGACACAACGTCATACAATCATAAATTGATTGCTGATGGAAGTAATTCTCTTGTTTTATATTTAATATAGGTTCAAACCGGAGTGAACCAAAACTGGACCGTATTACATCGAAACCGAACCGAAACCGAACCATTTGAACGGTTCATATAATGGTTTGTAATTTTGATTAACCATTTGATGTGGTACGGAAGCGGTTTGAACTCCAAACCGCACCGAACCGGACCGCGCTCACCCCTACTAATAGTAATCGAACCAATCATCCATTACGAAAAACCGAGTTATCTTCGATTTCTGGTATAAACTGTTGTACATAATATTTAAAATGTTGTGTAAATATAGAACGAATTGAAAAAAGAAACAAACCAAGGTGTGTTGGTCTTTTAGTTAATTAAAATGTTGTCGGCATAAAGATCCTTCGTATTAAGTTTAATCCAACAAAATCATGGAACTCTTGCAACACCTGGCATATCTGTTTATATTACCATAGAATAACACGGAATTTTCATAACTTAGTTTTGAAAAATGTGTTATTGTTCCATCCTTAGTGACTAGTGTGTAACCCATGGTTGCACACGATAATATTATAAAATACAATTTTCAAAATTTTTATGTTAAAATTGAAACATTATTATACAACATGCGATGAATCAGGCAAAAAATATAATATAAATTATTGTTGTGTTATGTAACTTATATTTCTTTGAGGTAACACCAAAGTTTTAAAACGTGAAAGGCGTATGTGAGGCGTTTTCACTATTATTACGGCGCTCATCTAGTCGCGACAAGCCATCGACTAGTTGATTAGTTGACATTGGAGCATCTAGTCGAGCTCAAACCCTAAATCACGTAGTCGAAGCCCTAAATCGCGAAGTCGAAGCCCTAAATCACGTTGTCGAAGCCCTAAATCATGAAGTCGAAGTCCAAATCACGAAGTCGAAGCCCTAAATCACGAAGTTGAGCCCAAATCACGAAATTTAGGTTGAGTACGAAGTCGAACCAAGATGGCAACGATTGAAAAAAAACTGCAATATAAAGAGTGCAATTATCTGTATTTATAATACGAAGTGGTAAACTTGCAATTACGTATTATAAACAAGCATAATACACTGCAAGTCGAATATGAAGTGGTATATAAATGTTTTATAAACTGCAATTATATATTAATACACTGCAACGATACATTTATTTTTATACTGAAATTATGTATTAATATATACGTATATATATATATATATTTATTTATTTATCAACTAGTCTATGACTAGTCCGACTAGTCGACTAGTTGGACCTCTATCGACTCGACTTGACATGCCGCCGTAATAACCTTGGTTTTCAGGCTATGAGGTAAGGCGTAAGCCTTGAAACGCTAGGGCGTAAGCTTTTCGGGTAAAAATAAAACGCAAAACAAGTAAAGAAATTCTAACACTTTAAATTAACCAATGCAAAAAATGAAACAAATAATTTAAGATTCGACTTTTACCAAATATATATTTTTATTATAGATTAAAAATAAATAATTGAAACTCATATAATTCAAATTTTGATTTCTTAATACTATTTGAAAATTACATTAAACTCCAATTTTGATACGTTCTATCAATTCAAATCAATTTGCAAAATTTATTTTGAGATAACATTCTTTAAATAACAACGAGAAAATTCATTACATTACTCATGATCATTATATCATAAACAATCTTAATTATGTCGATATTGAAATTGAAAAGTAAAAAATTGCAATTTTTATTTTCTTAAATTGTCTTTTTTATTTCCATTAAATCATTAAAGTTTAATGACTTTTTTCCATGTCAATATCTGCAACTAAAGATTAAAAGGTTTTTAAGTCATATACCTTAGCTGTTTGAGGCGTGCGAGGGGTACGCTTTATGCACTTTGTATGCCTCAAGTTGTTGAGGCATAAGCTTTAAAGGTCAGAAGCCTTTTGGAATAAGCCTTAAGCCATTTTATCTTTTATTTCCTCAAGGCGAGCCTTGAGGCGGGTTTTTTAAAACAATGAGTAAAACAATAATTTCATGTTCTTACTACTCTAAGCAAGTACTCTGGTTGAAATTGACATGTTTTGATTATTTTAGATGAATTAACAAATATAATTTTAGTTAATTCTTTTATATATGTTAAATCTGAAATTATGAAATTTATTAAAATATATCGACTTAAAGTACATAATATAAATAAATTGAGAAGGATTCTATAAAAATTTATAGAAATTTTAATATGGAGTTGTTCGAAGTTAAAAATGGAATTTTTTTTAACATCGTGTATGATGAGTTTATTGTTTATGTACATAAAACGATTGTAGTTAATTTACAAATTAACTTTGTTACTATTGTTTATATTCATTAATCTATGTTTACGATATATATATCTATTTAATTATACACAAATTTTTGTTGTTGTTTTTATTGGTATATCTGTGCATACATATACGACTGATATATAGATTTTATTAGAATACTTTAGATTTGAGATTTCAAAAGTAATTTAAATACATGTATCTAAACATGAAAGATTAGGAAACAGTCGATGATATTCTTTTTGATTTTCGTGTGAAACCTAAGACTTCACTCAAGCCATTGCTTGTCGGTCTTAGTAAACCCCACGGATAGTGATATACCCCGATTTTTTCAATGCCTTCAAACTACCAAGGTAGTCACCCCTAGAAATTGGCAGAGGTGGCCCTCGAACCTGAGACTTATTTCTCATCCCAATTCCCCCACCTCTAACCAACTGAGCTAGGAGTGTCGGGTACAGTCAACGATATTTTACATGGTGAATACAGTACTGTGAAATTGATATAAATTGGAAAGGAAATTATCAACCGAAACAAAAACTAAAATACATGGTAGCATAATTAGTTAAATCAACAAACATTTGTTATAATATCCACAATCTTTGATGTACATATCACATATGATCATTAACTACATCCCAAAGAACAAGAAGTATACTGTATTACTTCACAATTTTTTCTATTTTAGGACTTTTAAAACGGAGGATATGTAGCTGCCCTGTAAAAGAGTTGGGATGATAATCAAATTCTTTACACCTTTAAAAATTCAAAACTTCTTCATAATTTAAATAATGATTATTTTTATTAGGCTCTTTCTATTTGTCCTTCTCCATTATTTAAATTATGATTATTTTTATTAGGCTCTGTCTATTTGTCCTTCTCCATTATTTAAATCATGATTATTTTTATTAGGCTCTGTCTATTTGTCCTTATGCTTGAATTATAGGGTCGGACTGGCAAATACTATAGAAATAGTTCAATTACCAAAAACTAAACATTGCATTAAGTAACAATTCAATATTTGTAACCAAGTTTCAAATCAATTATCTAATTGTACATATGCAAATATAGTTGTCGACATTGGACATGCACAATGTGAAGCCCTATATAACTCATTGTAAAAATACATAACTACTTATCATGTGATATAAGTATTTATGTATAAGAGTACATCAAAGGTTTAAGGTCTGTGGATGAATCCTAAATGCTAGTTCTTTAGGTGGCCAAAATGGAGAATTCCATTTAAATTATGCAGCATTTAATGTATTCAAATGTTTATACCTGGGAATTTTGAAGAAAAAAATTCACTAACATACATGCATATATTAAAAGTGAAAAATAACATGCAAACGGACTATATAAATTCATTTTTTTCAGTCTTGAGCAAAATATCGAAGGTCACGTAAACAAATTTTGAAGTAATACGATCGGATTAAAATAAGAGAAATAATGGATAATATCTTTGTTATTAAAGAGTTATATTATTTATATGCTCAATATTATAAATAATTCTTAAAATACGATACAAAAACCCAAGCACATTCAGAAGATCAATTATGCAGTCTATTCGCATCATTTACACATTTAACATTCATACCTCGAATGAGTACCAAGACATAATTTTTTTTTGCTTAACCATAAAAATCATGGGAGAAATGCATTCCAATAGTATAAGAAATAAACAGCTAGTTTATACAGACATAAACATGTACACAAATTTATAATATAGTATATTTATGTGTATGATATTGTAAATGTACGGATCAACTGATTTTATTTCATACATTAATTCAATAATATAACTGAATTGTTATAACAAAAAAGGACTTGTAATACCACTTTGAGGGAGGGAGCGTTATGTTGTATATAACGTTGTTGTATACACAATTATATATATGATTTTTGTTTGATGATAACAACTAAATATATTTTATTATTAAATGTGTTTGTAACTGTACTACTATACTACACAACAAACATGAATATAATATTTCTATTTAAATAAAATACAACTGTACAAAAATTTAAATATCCACACAGTATTTTATTTGAATAGAATAATTTATTTCAATATTTAAACAGTACAGATTTACAACTCCACTATTTGTATATACATCACAGATATACATTTCAATACATTCAATTTCAGTACACAATTTTCTCTACAACACTCACACTCAGTTATACAGGCATTCACTCATATACACATTTTCATACTGTTCTTATCTTCAATCTTCTATCTTTACAGCATCTTCACTGTCAGTCCAGTCATCACCTGCTTACCTATCACATGAAACACACACAATACACTGCAATAGAATTGAAACTGAATACATGCGAATATCGATTTTATTTTTTTTAAATTTTATTTGGCTCAGATTTCTGGTGTGTTTCTCATCATTTTTCATGACTTGATCTGGTTCATCTGTGTCTGGACAGCTTGTGATATTCATAGTGAAACACTGTAAATACCACAAGCCATACAGTTTGTATATGTACAGGGACAGGCAACTTTTTTAATAGTCTGCAAATACACACGTGCATATATATACACGTGTGCACTGCCTCACCAATCAAAATTCAGTGTGCAACTGAGGAGTAGCCACGTGGACCATCTCGACTCAGTGCAGCATGGTCAACATAGTCAACTCATGTCAAATTGGTCAAGGGACTTTCTGTTTTTTCATAATGGTCGAGCATAAGTGGCAACATTCAAGTACAATGGAGCCATTTCTAGCATGGCAGTTTAGTACATACAGAATGTTAGCAAGCAATGATACATGGTGGAGTATATAGTGTGGTCGAGCTCAACCATATGGATCAACATAGGAGCACATGTGCATTCAGGTTCAAGTAGCAAGTATAAATATGCCACAACAAGTATAAATGGCCGAGCAGCATGCACTAACAAAAACATGTACACAGCATGCGTACACAAAAGGGACAAATGCAAGAAGCACATCAACAAGACATCAAAGAAGATCAGATCAGTATATAGTATACAAGCCAAGATTGATGTAGCATATATGGATAGTGTACAAATACATTTCAGCATGGTAAACATGTATATTGGCAGCTCAAATCAGTTTAAATGGAGCATGACGCAGGTGTGATAATCAGATCTTTCATGTGATGTGCACAACAATGAAACAACCACAACGATCAAGTGCCAAACAATAAAAATCAACATGGCAACAGTATGAAAACTGAACAGAAATGCACCAATTCAAATGGAACCAACATGTGAATAAAGTGTTCACCGTGAATCAAAACAACATCTCTAAAATGTTCGAGCAACAGGTCAACAAAAATAAGTAGTGCAACAAGGCTCAAAGAAATGGTGAATGGAAAACAACAGTGAGCACATGCTCATGGTAAAAGTGGAAATATGAAGTATATAGCATCAGTTTTAAAATGTGTCAAGAGTTCCAGTTTCCAAATTCAGGTCAGGTGACACCAAGTGCTCAACCAAATAATACAAATCCAAAGCAAGTAAGTTCAAATTGGAATTGTCGAATATATGCAGTTAGAAAGATTTTTTTTTACAAATCCTGCTCGAATTAAGGAATGGAATCAATATTACACTGCTGGCTTAAATCATTTTTGGCAAGTATAAAATCAAATCATGGCAGATCAATTAACAAGGGCAATACCAAAATTAAATGGGTCACAGCTTGATTTTGGGGCGGATATTATTTCCATAATATTTGGCAAGTTTTAAATCATACAAGGAGCAAGAAATCTATTTCAAAAATGTTTCCAGTTTTTTAAGATGCAGTTTTTGGACATGTTAAATATAGGCCTAGAAATCATGCGTGATACAGGGAAACAACCACTCATATATTGCCAAGTTAAACTTTAATTCAAGGACAATTAAATCCTAGGTGACCAAGCAAAATTTATCATATATGAAATGAATTACATCAGGATTAAAAGCCAACATTTTTTTTTCTCCAATTTTCTTCATGCGAACCAGATTCATAGACAGGGACAAGAACATGTCTACATTCAATAACACACGCAACTCAATCAAAGCCGATTCAATCAAAGGAATCTAAAGAGGAAACCGCATATTTAGATCAAGCCATTTTATATGTGAAATCAGAGCAATTAAAGGATTCTACAATCCTATGTAAACATGAATACATCACTAGCAATAAACGATTGAAAACCAAATTCACAATTTCAAAGAGCAGAAATAAAATTCAGAAATACTCACATAGTTTTCGATCGAGAACAACCAAATCGTTGATGAGCAATAACTGAGACACACAAAGTCCATCAGAGAAACAAATTTCATCATCCAACGAAGTCACGATTTTAGGCATCGAGGAAAAACCCTAATCCCTATTTGAAGAACGCCATTTCTTTTTCCAGATGTCAAAGCAATCAGGGAAATGAAAATATGAGTGGGCCGACCTACTTCTTGTTAGGCTAAGCCTAGTTAAATATGAAAGGGGGGTTTTTCTTTTTCTATTTGTTTTATTTTGTATTTTTTTTGTAATTTGAATTAAAATTGTCCAAATAGTTTCTAGGTCTGTAAAATCTAGGAAACCAGTTTGGGTGTTATCTGGCAGTTTATTAGAGTCTGTAAAACTAGGGGAAATCTGATCTAGGGGAATTGGCTAGTCTAAGGGTTTTGAGCGTACGGTTAGTACAGGAGAAGGAAGTGCGAGTTTACAGGGTCTGTAAGCGGGATTTGTTATTAACACCTAGTAGAAACCTTAGTGAATGCAGCAGTTGGCAGAGTCTGCCGAAGCTGGGTATATCTGTGTGTTATTTACTGCATTTATTTCCCTACTGGTTATCTGTGCTGCGATTTATTTTAATAACACTTCAAAATTGTAATAAACCCTATTCACCCCCCTCTAGGGTTAATCTAGATCCAACACGTTAGCCATACCCACTATCAATGATGCCCAAAGTCCTTCTATTTTTGTTTGGCATAATCCTAAGTAACAAATCAGGCTACACATCTATTCGTGTATTAAGTTCTCATGCCCTGTGGTAATGGCCCGACATTTTCCTGATCTAGATTATCGATACAAATACCATATCGACTAACCAAACACTAGAAATTACCAGATCATTAATAGAAAGATGTTAGAGGGTGAGAAGTAGAAAGAAAGAAATATTAGAATAGAAGAAGAAGAACAAAAACACAACAAAGAATCTCACATCACAGCAGAATAAAATAAAATATATAACAGCTTTTGAAATACAAATTTGACTGTATATACATAACATTATCAGAGTACAACATTTGTTCATCACATATACAACACGGTGGAATAAACTCTATATAACTAACACTGAAGCCTCCTGCTCCATGCTCCTCCAAGGATATCAAAAAATACCTGAACTACTTGACTGCCCGTACAAATTTGGGCATCCAAAAATTTAGGGCAAAACAAAACAAAATAAACTCTGGGTCATTATGAGATTGGTGTGAGTAAACTCCAAACACTTGGTTTAACTTTTAAAAATCCTTTTCGAAAGTAAAGATAATCATAAGACCAATCCACACATAAACACATATGGTTTTTACCTTACAATAACCCAAAACAGTTTTTGGAAATCATGTCTTATTCTGATATTATAATAGTTTCAAAATACAAATAAATAGCAATATAGAAGAACGCTTGCATCTCACGCTCGACATATATAGTATACAATCAAAACCACGGGCTCTTATTGGATAATTGATTACAACTGGCAAGGTATGGGACCACCTTTCGACGGTGTATTTCTAGAGAGGAATACATCAGGTTCAACAAGAACATCTTGCAACCCATGCTAAACATGACCGACCCCTCATTTCGCGTGAGAGTACCGAGTGTACTGTCACCAACGTTTGGGATTAGCAACCGTTCCGAAGCAACAACAGCGATATAATAAAGAAGCAAAAAGGATTTTCTCTATATCAGGTGACAATACACCCTGATTGGGTGCGACCCACTTAGCCATGCGACCAACCCGATTTTATACCATTTCCCGGTTGCGAGGCTTGAGGTTACGATTACTTAGCTTTCACTGATAGCACAATCACTTTGAATGCCACACTATCAGATCCGTTAATCACTAATTGATTTTCACAAATATATTCTGGATATTATGCTAAGAGAATAAATTCTCTGCCACCAGGTGTATATTTTTACATACCAACATATGCGATCATTGAAAATACTCTGTAAGACACTCGTCCATACACGTTCATTCTGGGACTGAACGAAACCGAAGGCACAATTTCCATTAATCCATCTTAGGCAATTTCTACCTAGGATTAACAGAAAAAGCCCTTGCACTTTACTCCATCTTCGATTGTCTTCATATAATCTGATTCGCAACGCTATTGCCAATACGGAGTGGATCTCGGATAATAATCCAACAGGTCTCTCCATATTGACAATGATATTGGCAAATACTTCGATAGTCCGTTATTTAACTATCGAAGAAAAATAAACAAACATTCATCCATACCATCAAACAATCACTGAGCCCCTTAATTAATATTCCATTAATTAAATTCCTTCTCTATTTCCTTATCGATATTTGTTAACACGATAATTTCAATAATAATCCTGCCCTCTTACGCCATTGGGAAACCATTTCTCATATATCGTCTTATTTTTTTCTATACTTAGAAAATATCCTCTATTTATATTTGGAATTAATTTCAAATTACTCCTTCCTTTCACGACCATTCATTTCTATCATCAAGAAATATTTACTATTATATTTCCAAAAATCGTACTTATTTGGGTTAAAACGAATGTTGTGTAAAACATCATTACAACAACCCAAATCACTGCACTCAACTAAATCTTATTCAAACATTGATCTTCGAGACTGAATCTTGTTATTTATCGGTTAAAAATGAAATCAATCAAGTTGGGGTATAATTACCTCTCAGACCTTGACAGAAAACATCCTTAACTTCAAAACAGACAAGACAACTTACCTCGAATAATCAACACCATAAAAACTACTCATTCATTTTTAAAACGTATGTACTTTCCTCTTTCTACTCTTACAAGATTTAATTATAGATTTCCTTTTTGTTTATAATATTCTATTTTAAGTTGGTTTCCTTATCGAATTCAATATATATTGATATATTGATTTTCTAATTATCAAATTTTCTTAAAAATATTCTAACTCTTTAAATTTCCGGAAAATTTCGCCATAACCTCCTTTGTACGGGTCACTCGGTACAACTACAAAATGCCTCTTTGGGCCCTTTCCATTCAAAAAGAAAATCAAAAAGCCAAGCGGCTTGCCGATTCGGCGCATAAAACCTCATATGGAATTTAAACATATACCTTTTTGTCCGGCACCCGCATTAAAATCTTCATACACTTCATTCCATACCTTTCTAACCCATATACGTCCATTCTCAATTTATTCCAACTCAATTTGGTCATTTTAACTCAATTCGCTAATTTATTCTTTAATTGGCACTTTTGCCTATTTCACTCTCTATTTGAAAATATCACGTTCGAATATATTTTAATTCGCTTGTAAACAAGTCGAATTTCATTTCTAACTTGTGTTTCATATTAAATTTTAAATATAAATTTACAAATACAATTTATTTGTCTAAAGCTCATTTTGATTTCAATACTCCATTCACTAATTATTCTTTAAAGTAGTTAATTCCATTCAACATTAAAAATCTAATTTTGGTTTCAAAAATCAGTTCACTTACTCCACTTGAGTTCATATTTGTTTCATAACTAAAATTTGGCTTTTTCTAATGGAAATTCAGATTTTAATTACTTAAAAATCCATTAATTATTTAAATAAACCATAATGGTTTTTAATCGATTATGGCGCTGTTTTTCTAAAAACTTATTTTGAGATAACTCAAAACCTATAAGACGAAATCCAGATTTTTCTCTTCTGTTAGAAAACTATTATCAAATTGGTCCTGACGATTCTTGTTTCAAAGAATTCCGACCTAAATTGAGTTTTGTATACTCAATTGAAGTTCGAAACGCCAAATTATGAATCACCGCGCTGCAGCGAGTTCGTTTTAATTATATTTAATTTAAATGTTAAACATCGTTTATTAAATAAATTTCAATTCCATTTCTTAAATATTAAATATAAATTAAACCAGTTTGCCAAATCTAACTTAATATTTCCAATTATCCCTAATCGTTAATTTTTCCATTCAACATTCGTAACCCAGTTATAATTTGATTTATAATTCAAATTCTATATTAACTTCATCTTCCTTGGAGATAAATTATTTTATAAAATTCGATGGAATCGAATTCCAATTATACCTACTTTGGATTTATTTCAATTCAGCTTATATTTTGATTTTCGGAATAAAAATCTGTCATTCCCTTTTTCCAAAAATGATTTCCAATTTACTTTCAAATTCATATTTGAATTTAAACTTATAAATTATCTAATGATAATTTATTCCACTAGATTTATAGATATCGTTTATAAATCCAAGTTCCTTGTTTTATATAATAAAACAAGTTTCATTTCAAAATCTATTTGAAACTCAATTTATTTTATATTCTGTATTCCGGAATAAAAAAAGTCATTCCCTTTTTGAAATGATTTCAACTTTCTATTTTCAAATTTCTATTTTTAAATTCTAACTTGAATTTCAAATTTATCTTCTCATAATTAATTCACCACATTTATAAACATTGTTTATAAATTTACTTGTTTTATATATTCAAACAAGTTCCATTTCGAAATCTGTTTAAAACCAAAATCTTTTTTTGGAATATTCTATTTATTTTAAGTTATCAATATATAACATGGAATATCTTTTAATATTTAATCTAAATAATAGTTTGTAATTTATACCATTCCAATATCCTTTCTAAAAATAAATTACTTTATAATTCAGCATAATCTAATTTAATTATCCAATTAAATTTATATTCCGAACATCGGAATAGATTTCATAATTTTCTATTTATAATGATCTCCAAATTTTAATTTTAAATTCACATTTGAATTTAACTCTCTAATTATCCAAATGATAAATTTTCATTTTTATTTATAGACACCGTTTATAAATTCATCCCATTCCGCAGTATTTTCCAATGAAAATTATTCTATTTTATTTATAAATACTGTCTATAAAGTCACTACATTATCTAATTTATAAACGTCGTTTATAAATTCAATACTTGTTTCTATTTTACAAAACAAGTTAATATTTCTAGTTCATTCAAAATTCGAATTCTATTTTTGGAAAAATAGATTTCCCTTTTAAATCCCTAAATATTCTTATGACAATATTTTTATAAATCAATATTCAGGCCCAGTGATATTCAATCAATCAAAAACGCGTAATTATCAACCACATATTTTCTACACATCATATATGATAATATATGAAAACAACAAATAATTATATTTTTGACGAATCTAGTTGGATCCCTCCAACATGTTTTCCTGCATCCACAAACGTTAGCCAACACAAATAATACCCATCCTGCTTCGAGGTAGGATATCGTAGTATAGAAGGTCATCCACTATCATAGCGTGGGGCGCATAGGGTCATCCTCTAATGGTACTACGGGCATCCGCTAATGGTACTGCGGGAAATATCCAACCACCAATATATATATATACATAATAACCACAACCACCAAGCCTAAATAACTAATATATATATATATAATAGTCACAACTAATAGACAATTTATAAATGCATCCAAGCAGCCAACAATAAATTTTTAACGATAAAAATAATTTAATAAGTTTCTAAGTGAGAATTACACACCGTGATTTTTAAATCGCAGATCCAATACAACTTTAATTTAAATCGAAAAATATTCGATTTAAATTAAAATTCACAAGCTGATTCTGATAATTCCTAAACCAAATCTAATTTGAGAATTCCACATCTATGATTCTATGTGACAGTTTCCGTGATTATTGGACCTAGAATGGATATGGTATCTTATTTATTTATTTCACACACAAGTTTGAATATATATATAATTAAATACAGTAAATTTATTAATTAACTAAATTAATTTATAATTAATTACCTTAATTCTTTTATACTCTTTCACTTCTATAGGAAAATCAAAGAACGAACCCCTTCTCTCAAAAGCTATCGCATCCTCCCCTTCTATCCAAACTGTATCCCTCAAAATCCAGATCTGACATACATCTCCCCCTTAATCAGTCAACCCAAGTTGCCTCCTACTGCTCATTAGACATCCCCTAATTTCCATCGTGAACCAGCCCCTAGGTATGCATTCTCAAATTTCCGGGTTCGAGAACAAGCGTCGCCCCCATCTCAAAATTTCGTCGTGATACCATCTGCTTTGCCTCCATCCTTGCACTTCGACATTGAAGATCGAAACCCAAAAATATCATGCACCTGATACTGCTCGACATCGCGACACCTGACAGCCGACCCTACCCATGCTTTGACTTCGCGCGCACTTGGATTTGCCAGCGCTTCCATCCTAGGGTAATCGCGATTTGTAAATTATGTCAGAGAAGGTAGAAACACAATTCAATCATTTTTAATTTGTAGAACAGAATGGGCTACCGCCATTTGTTTTGTTTACTGGAGCTTCATTCAATTGGTATAGGTTTTCGAATTGATTTCTGAAGGATCAGGGATCAATTTATTTCCAAAGGATTTAGCTGAAGATACCAGCTTTGATTTATTTTGAACGAAAAAATCATTTTGAAAAGAGGAGAAACAAAATCGATTTCCTAAATTTAACGAATGGGAAAGAAAGAGAATAAGGGAAACAACTGCGTTATTTTATAATAGTAGATAGTGTGTCCAGTAAGCTAAAATAAGGCAGTGTGTTTTAGAAGCTAATCGATTTATAAATTTATTAATTTATGTAACTTAAGTACGAAGTAACACACTAAAAATGCCATAGATAAGCTCCGATTTCGATGAAACTTGACCCACTATCATGGTATGACATTCTAGACCCAATAAAAATTAGTTTCGTTCAAAACCGAGATCGTCTGAAAATTAATTATTCTTAAGTGCCATATTAAATCGATATAATATTATTTTAAATTCATCAATAATTAATTCTTCGATAATAAATTATTATTATTATCGTTTATAGTCAATATAATTTATATTGATCATCTGAATTATTTTCGGTACAGTTTAAATCTTCGAATTCGATTATATTTCGAATTACGATAATTCGATATATATTCTAAATTAAATTATATTAGATTATTAAATCGATAACTCAATATAAAAATTCATTTATATTATCAATTCAATATTTAGAACCATATTAATTATTTAAAATTAATCGATAAAAATACGGGTCGTTAATTTCTTTTCCCCTCAAAAGAATTTCATACCCGAAAGTACCAAGGTCGGAAAAATGCTTCAAACCAATTAACTTTTCAAAATCCATTTATGCTGAAACTCAATATTTCATTTTTATACAAATTTAGTTCCAACCAAAACTTATGGTTTTCATTCATATAACACACCATATATACTTATATTCATTTAATCTGAATGATTTACAACTGATATATTCACATCCAATTTATATTCCATTCATATACACTCAAATTGATTCTGATCAATTTCTTCACTTCAATCCATTTAACTTGCTTAAGTTATATATAAATTCCCACATTCTAATTCCCGGGTTTTCATTTCAAATTCTTTAGAAATCACATAAACATATAAATATATTTATGACCATCTCAAATTTGATACATTTGATTCAAACCTGCTCGTTTTCTTTTAAACAATTTCAAATAAAAACTTTTCTAAGGTCGCAATCCATCATTTAGAAACTTGAAAATAAACACTGATGATGCTGCAATCATCATCAGAATTATTTTCTAGCCACTAAAGTGAGTTCAGTGCTTTAACAATTTCAAATTCATCTAAAATCCTTTTAAAACAAAGCTATATTATTTTAATAAACTTCGAACATATTTTTCAACTTCCCAGGATAAAATTCAAAATTCTGGTTTGAATTCAATTTTAATTCATCTCGTTTGTATATTTCGTTCTTATACAAATTTTATTTGGTTATATATATAATCATTTCAATTTTATAATCCCATCTGACTATAATAATAACAACCAACACATCCATATATTATAATAATTTAAGAAAATTATTCCTTTTACATCAAAATAAAATTTAGGATAAAATTATTTCATATTGTAACAACCCGAAAAATCAAAACCAATTTAAAATTTTTATTTTGAGAAATTTTGGCAGAAAATACGTCAAAATTTAAAAATTCCATTTTTAAATAGCAACACAGCCCTTAAAAATAGCCATTTTGCAGACGACCTCCGTTTTCGACGAAACCACTTTGGTTGGATCCAGAGTGTCAATTTATTGCTAGGTTTAAAATTCCATAATTTTTGGAATTAATATGTGAGCATGGCAAAGGAAAACGTGTTTTGCAAATACATTGCAGATTGGATCGACCAGAAAAAGGCCATTTTTCAAACGGTCTCCAAATTCGATGAAATCAGATTTGTTGGGACTGTATCATCCCAACATAGGCAGATTTATTTTTTGGGAATTTTTGGAATCAGCATGTGGCCCAGGCAAATTAAAATGTATGTTCAAATCTAAAATAGAATGTTTTATATTTTAATTTGAAAAATAATTGACTGAAACAGTCGAATGTGCTTACAAAACATATTCCATTGTGTCCGGAATGGGGGTATTTAGCTAGGGGCAACACTCGTTGGGTTTGACTTGGAGTTCGGATTAGAAAACACTATTTTAGAAATTAATATATATGTGGGCCAATAAGAATATTCCACTCATTAATTTAATTTCCTAAAAAAACAGAAAAAAATAACGTAACTCTCATGTCGACGGCGGAAACGCTTTCAAACTTTCCAGCCCCGATTCCGGCCAAACCACTCAACAAAATTCGAAGCTCCAGTCGAGGATTTTGTAGTGCTCCCCAAGAGCTTCAAATCCATACCCGTTTGGTTAGCTATCGTTGAGTAAATCGAGAGATTAGGTCCCTCAAAATTCCGCCACGTCGTCCGCCATACCGCCCTGATCCTCCATCGAGTTGAACGCATCCACCACCGAAAGGAGCGCCGTTCCTAGCTCTACAAGGTGAAAAAATCCGATCGCCTTCAAGTGCTTCTGATTTCGCGTAAATTCAAAACCTAATTTTGAACGAATTTGAGAGGTAACGGCCTAAGTTTATTTATACTAATTTCAACATATAAAAGTGTTGCGAATTATGATTTATTAATAAAAATCATATCTTTTTCGTATGTTGTCCAAATCCAATGAAACAAAAGATACTGGGACCCTAACATCGTACGCTACGTTCTAGAAGAGACTAGAACACATTTGGAGCTCTCTACAAAAACTAGAAGGAGTGGAACCCAAAGTGAGATTTCTAAATTCAAATAAAATTGGGAAAATATATTAAGTTGCAGACGGGGATTACTAGCTCTTGACACCATCGTCCACAGAGAATGGACGACTTGTTTGATTGATTGTGGTTGTGAATGATTGATTGTAGTTGCAACAAAATTGATTGTGTTTGTGGTATATTCGTCGTGTTGTGAAAATGGATTGAATTGTTGAATTATTGAATGAAATGATTATGTATGGCGCAAGTCAAGGCCTAGGATAGGTGAGGAGCCGTGCTGGACGAGGTTCTGGTGCTACCCACCCTGCCATTGTAATGCCGAAATTTTCTAAAATATTCATATGTTGAAAAATATTCATGTGTTGAATAAAATATTCATGTGTTGAATAAAATCTCTAAACAATAAAAATCACATTTTTATTATGAATATGAACTTCTAAAAATATTCATGCGTTGAATAAATTCTCTAAACAATAAAAATCACATTTTTATTGTGTATATGAACTTCTAAAAATATTCAGGTATTGAATAAAATTTCTAAACAATAAAAATCAAATGATTTTTATTATGTATATGAACTTCTAAAAATATTCATGTGTTGGATAAAATCTCTAAACAATAAAAATCATATTTTTATTATGTATATGAACTTCTAAAAATATTCATGTGTTGAATAAATTCTCTAAACAATAAAAATCACATTTTTATTATGTATACGAACTTCTAAAAATATTAATGTGTTGAATAAAATCTCTAAACAATAAAAATCACATTTTTATTATGTATATGAACTTCTAAAAATATTCACGTGTTAAATAGATTCTCTAAACAATAAAAATCACATTTTTATTGTGTATGTGAACTAATAAAAGTATTCATGTGTTAAATAAATTAGTGGAATGATAAAAATATCGTTTTTATCATGTATGTGAATCACTAAAAATACCCATGTGTTAAATAAATTGGTGAAATGATAAAAATATCATTTTTATCGTGTATGTGAATCACTAAAAATACCCATGTGTTAAATAAATTAGTGGAACGATAAAAATAACATTTTTATCATGTATGTGAAGTACTAAAAATATTCATGCATTGAATAAATGGTTGGAGCAATAAAGTTAACCTTTTTATTGTATATATGGACCACTAAAAATAGTCATGTATTGAAATATATTTTTATTCGCCAAAAATATCATTTTATCCTATGTATGAAGTGTTAAAAATAACCACATGTTGAAATAAATATTGGTTAGTTGGGAATATTATTTTTAACATGTATATGAAGTGGTAAGAATAACCAGGTATGAAAATAAACACTTGTTAGCCAGAAATATTACTTTTAGCTTAGATATGCATGTATATACATATGCTGAACAAGAAAATGGATTAGCTGTTGAGTAAAGAATTTATTTGCATGTCCGACAAATAGGTAAACCTTAATGAGTTGGCTGCGCAATTTTATAATTGTATAAACTCCTGTGAATGCCATTGGGCGCAGAGTGCTGGCTGTTATGTATGAGATTATTAACGTCGCCATAGGATAGCAAAAATTAATTTTAAACCACATTGCATAGCATACTTCTTGAAGATAGCATACTCTATCATATACCACATAATCACATGGAGCTTATGTGACGAGGTTGGAATTACCATACAAGCAAGAGGCTTGTATGGCGAGGACTGTATTACAGGTTGAAAGGACCATGGACTGTTATGGACTAAATAAAATAAACCGGTAAATTGTCAGATTTAATAAAAACCCCACACGGGTCTGGAGTTGACAATAATCACGCCTCTCTAGTTATTAGATACGACACATGGACCATTTATTTTCCAACATTGGACAAGGTGACCAGATTTATCTCTGGAGCAGCCTTGCACACTCCCTCGGGCATAAAATAGGTCACTAAAAATATTGTATGTTGTTTCTGGATTTATTGGGTGCCTGATACGGCCCAATAAATTTCCAAACCCCTCTCCGTACAAAGGAGGCTATGGCGAAATTTTCCAAAATTTACAGATGTTAACCAAATTTTTGAAGTAGAAACAGTTTGGAAATTGTCGAATGAATTATATTTCTATACATATAATTATAAATTAAAATAAAACGATTCGAGCCGCCGCTGTTCGCATTTTGAAATCGTAACTTTAAGCGATTATACCGAGAGATCCGACCGTCGAATTTCCCGAAACTGAAACCATTGGGTTCGCTTTGGAAAATTCTTTCCAACGATACTAATTTTGTTAAGATCCAATGGTTAGATTTTAAAATATGTGTAAATCAAATTTATTGAAAAACAACGCTAGGGCCACGTAATGGCCCAAAGCGTCGTTTAATTAAATTGAGCTATTTTATTATAAATAAAAATAGCGATGCATCGTTATAAAATATTAAACGATATGTAATGGAAATAAACCGACTTGGTTTGTCTGATATTTTGATGGCTGGACATGTTTGTATAACAGCCCGCCATTTTGACCACCCTAAGTCCGTAATTAATCCGACTCGAAGCGTTCAAAACGACGGATTGTTATCGGCTTACAAGGTTTAAACAGAATTGACACAGAATCATAGTACTCGACAATAGCAGCAAAATAAATTTTTATTCATTTATCAGAGTTTACAATATTATACAGCGGAAAATTTACAGATAAATTTCCTTTTAATAAATTACAACTTTTGTCGAGCTTTGAGCGCACATGCGCCTCCCCTCTTTTAGAACTAAAACCTTTTGCATTACAATTCAAATGAATACATGCATACTTCGTAGAGCTTCACCGAAGTTTTCTTACATATTGCATGTTGTAGAAGCAGGATAACATTGCTACAATTCTCATGTTGTCTACTTACCTTATAGACCACCTGTCATACTTGTTTAGAGAATATCATTCAAATAGGATAGAAAGGGTATCATTTGAAAATAAATTGACTGTTGATTTCACTGGACATCTTTTCTCATTCACCTAAAGCTACAGAAGAACGTGACCATTTGCATTTTATAAAACAAAATCCTAGCAAAGCATCACTTAAAAATTATATAGAAATACTGAGATACATAGGTACATTTTTTTAAATATATATGGCAAACTTGTGATCAAATGATTGTTGCAGCTTAAAAAAATAAAAATAAAATGGACTGGAGTTTCCAATTAAACATAAAATAACATTTAACACAAACATTCAATGCATTTAATAAAGAAACATTTACTATAAGAAACTTATTCAATTATATGAATGAAAGATGGAGCGTTACTTCAAAAGATGGTCAGAAGAAACATCTTATACATCCCCATTCTTTTGACTCCTCACAACTTTCACAACCTACGTTTTATAAAAAAACTTATTAACTTATTCACAGTATACAGTCCCGATAAATATAATCCATTAATTTTGCTTATTGGTATATAAATCATGCAACTAGTAGAGGTATGTATCTACCTGCCTTCATTGTCAAATAAAGTATACTTTTAAATGAATAATTGATCATTTAAATCACCAGTTGATGTTGCAATATAGACTGACTGCAAATTAATTCCCTGGTATCAACCTACATCTAAAACTGCCATACTTGAATGGGGTTGTATCAAAGTGTTGTACTTTCATTTTTTTTCTAGTTTCATTACCAAATATAGTAGACTTCTAAATGAGTGGTTAGCCATTTAACAAATCATCTTATGCTGCAGTTGAAAGATTAATAGGGTGAACAATCAAACGGTGGGGAAAATAATTTGAAAACGTTAGTAAAGGCCGATGAAAGAGGATAGTGATGCAAGGCCTAGCAACAAAGCAGAGACCGGATACACAAACATGGCCATCGCATAAATGACTTTTATGCAAAGTGGAAAAAACCCATGCAATGGCATGTCATGGCCACATACAATAGCAGCATGCCTACATGCATCCACTTGTATTTATAATTAAAATTTATTAATATGTTCAAAGCGGGTTTATAGACAGCAACACGCCATCATGCATCAAATGATGCCATGAACAACTAATTAGTATCTCCACCACCGGTTAAAAACATATAATGCCTACATATAGTTATAGTTATTCAACATGAACTCTAGCAACAAATATACCCAACAATTCCCATATACATACATAAAACAAGGTTGCTTCTAATCCATATTCTCATTTCCATATATATATATATATTCAATGAATTTAAACAAATAAAATGTACCCATTATGTGATGGCCAGGAATTTCGCTCGATCCGAATCAGTCGTTAAACCGATCTAGACCGTTCGAAACCCCTGATCGTTTTGAGAACACGACAAATAGAGCGCAGACGGAAGACATTTCATTGCTATTACAACAATTCCATCAGATACAAGAATATACAGAGTATGAATAAATATTATACAACAAAGAATATCAGAGATTTAAATACAGTATTGTAGCGGAAAAGTAATACAAAACACAACTGAAAGTAATACACGGATACAGAGCTTTCCGAGCATCGTTCCAGATGTAAATCAGGATCCTGTGAATATAAATCTGCAAAACCAAAACTACTAGCTGCCCGTGCGGAAAATGAGGGAACCCAGAGTTCAGGTTAAAACAATAAACTCCAGGTCAGTCATGTGACTGGTGTGAGAACTAAAACAGTTATTTAAAACTATACTTTAAAAGAGAGTAATTCAAGGGACCACGCCGTATAACACGGAACGAGTTTCCTCCCAAGAATACCGGTGCATAGAATAAACAACGCAATGCTTTTTCGAAAAATGAAGCTATTATAAGACCTATGTCCCATCACACAATGCAACGCAAGCCGGAGGATAGGTTTTCCCTTATAATAGCCGAACATGCTTGGTACGTTTAAAACAAATCATTTGATACTATAATAAGTGTATAGTGTCAAAACATTTTCAATCATAAATATCAATCCTAGGCGGCATGGGTACCATCTATCATGTCGCCATACTAGGCTCTACAAATAAAACCGAAATATCTTGTATTGGAAATTGGATTTCTGTCATGAGTCGAGGCAAGGGGCAAGCTCCTCACCGCTTTCGAGACACTCTAGCAAATGTCCCAGGGCTACGCACTCTGGGCAACCCTTGGATCTTCAGGGTCGGTCCTCTCTTACGTTTGAGGATTGGCAATTCCTGAACACACGTTTCCCGGTCCTTACAGACCAAAAATCGAGGCGCCTCATCCAACAACCACATAGGTGAAAAGTATATAAATGTCAGGGCTGGTAAGTCACTGACACCACCAAAGCTAGAAAGAAACGTCGTGCTCTCCCTGCAGTCATTATCCCATTTTTGACTCATACCGAGGTGTGAGGCTCGCGAATCCAAGCTATACACAAAGCTGGCACGTAGGCCGTGCTTTGATCATCAACCACAAGACTTTGCTTTTCAACAGAAGCCTTGATCCATGCAACTCAGCATGCCACACAGGCAATTCATGCCATGCGATTGATATCTATCGATATATAACCTCTAAGCTCGTACGTCTCAGAGAAGGGCGTTAAGAAAGAGAATAAATTCTCTGCAGCCAAACAGATATATATTTAACAGAAATCAATCAACAGAATAAAATCCAATGTCAGACACACAATCCATTTACTAGTTCGTTCTGGGTCTGAACGAAACCGGAGGCACTTTCCTCGCATATCCATCAATCTCCAAGTACGTTTGGACGACAACCGACTGATTCCCTCATCTTGGGTGTACAGCCCAATCAAGATCATCAGTAATCACCCAAACGATGTGAAGACTTCCGGTCTTCAACCACCGCCTTCATCTTCGACATATCGTCGAATCGGTTATTCAGAATGGGTATAAACCCGGACTTTCCGAACAACCAGTGTATATTAAAAAAAATTGTTACACAAACACAACATACGCCTCATTCCAATTCATTAGCCACTAACCGTAAATCAGTAAGAGAGCAATTTCCCAAATATTAACCCCGAAGGCCGAAACCAACATCAGATCAATATCCAGGAAACCATCCTTCTTAACTAACCTATCGCTAGTTTCTAAATTTCATCTTCTTAGGGAAAGGTTCCCATTAATTTTATCCAGGATAAATTCTTTAAAATTTATTCTTTAATCTTCCTTTGGATGTCATTTCAAACCAAATTATGGTTTTCCAAACTAGTCGAGATTAGCGAACCACACCGAAGTAATTATTTATTTTATTTCCCAATCCCAACCTATTCATCCCATGAAGAAAAACCGGTAATACTCCATATCTAACACCGTGGTGTTATCGGTAAAATTTATTACCACTTCACGTTCAAATCTAATTAAAGATTTAACTATCGCTTTGGAGCAAAACTGCCATTCTCGCTCACTTTCTAAAGTTGATAATTTAAATTATCAATTCACATTTCAATCTAATTGAAGATTCATTAAAACTCCTTTTACTGGGTTAAAGAACTAATGTCTTTTAAAACACAGTTCACGACAAACTCAAATCACATTCTATTTAGTATCGGGTTAAAGAACAAGTGTCATTTAAAACACCATTCACGATAAACCCACAAATCAATTCTATTTACAACCCATTTCAAATCCAATTTATTTATTTAAAAATGAATGGGTTTTAATTTTAGTTCAAAACTAGTTCATTTCGATAAAAATCTATTTTTATCTTTTCAAATATGGAGTTTTTCATCCCAATTTTTCCCAAATCATTTCTTATGATTTTACGCAAATTATTACTATTTTTAATAATTTTATCAAGGCCCGTACAGTCGATTTCCATCAACGACCATCGAACTGCACTTGCAACGACCTTTTCCAAATTTGATTTGGACGTATCTCCAAATCCAACCGTTAGATTTCAAATTTCTAATATTCGTTAGAAAGCTCTTTTCTATATGAACCCAAGGGTTCCAGTTTTAGGAGAATCCGACGGTCGGATCTCCCGTGATATCCGTTCGAAGTCAATGGTCGAAATTCGCGAACTACCGCGGCGCGGCGCGTTCTATTCAGGCCATTATATTATATATATATAATATATATATAATATATATTTCGTCGATTTATATTTAAAACGAATTTTATAAATAGTTTTGAATTCATTTCAAAAACATTTCGACTTCCATTTCCAATTCAAACCAAAATTGAATTTTTCCTTATAAATTCGTTTTAAAATTCATTTCAATTCAATTCAAATATCAATTCAATTTGAATTCATTTCAAACTGATTTTCTCCTATTTCAATTCGTTTTCAATTCAATTTGAATTCGTTTTATATTCAATTCAATTCAAATTCGTTTTATATTCAAATCAAATTCGTTTTCTATTCTATTCAATTCGAATTTGTTTTCTATTCAATTCGAATTCATTTTCTATTCAATTCGAATTCGTTTTATATTCAATTTAATTCGAATTCTATAAAAACGAATATAATCGATATAAATATCATTCGCGTCAAAATAGCGCATCTCTAATCAACACGGCTTTATATATTCCAATAATTCCGTTATTCTATTCAACAAATGAATCTATATTTTTGTCAACACATGACTAATCTCAACGAAGGAGTACTGTCCACGTGTGACTATTTTTGTTATTTAATATATTTTATAAAAATTATGGTATCTATCATTTGATTTCAAATCAGACTCCAACCGTAAACTAGTAAGTGAACGATTCCCTAAATATTAACCCCGATGGCCGAAACCAACATCAGATCAATATTCAGGAGACCACTCATCTTATCTATTTTTCAGTTAGTTTCTAATTTTATATACGATAAAGATGTAAATTTTATTGTTAAAATATTTCGTTCAACACAAGACTAATCTCAACGAATGAGTACTGTCAACACATGAACCTTTATTTTATAATATAAAGATGTAAATTTTATTGTTAAAATATTTCGTTCAACACATGACTAATCTCAACGAATGAGTACTGTCAACACATGAACCTTTATTTTATAATATAAAGATATAAATTTTATTGTTAAAATATTTCGTTCAACACATGACTAATCTCAACGAATGAGTACTGTCAACACATGAACCTTTATTTTATAATATTCTTTATTTTCCCGATTGGAATGAGGCCCAATCAATTACCATATAAAGTTAATTATATGGATTCCATACAACACATGTATATAATAGCAACGATAAATAATCAACCATCATCCAAAGTGCACTACACTGTATAAGCATCAAATATAGATATCTAACGCTTATAACAGCCTGTCGATCCATCGATCGACATATAACTAGTTACTGGGATTAGTGTATGCCATATTTTATCCCAATACCCATGTGGGGTTTCAAACAATCAAACACAGATTTTATTTGTGCAGTTGGGCGATGTGTAAAATTTATCGTCCCAATCAATGTCATTCAAATAGGTGTACATAAACAAACCGTCCGGTTTGTAAATGAATATTTTATTTTATTCACACACACGTTAAAATTTATATTTTTAACGATAAAATATTTTATTTCAACACATGAATTTCTATTCAGTTCATTTACACAATAAAATGATATATTTTTTCTAACTTATTTTAGAAAATTTCGGCGGCATAACGGCACGATACTAGAAACGGGACGAGGCCTAGCCTTATCCCCGGTCTAATAATTGCCCATGCCATACACATATCAATCAAATCCATTCCATTTCACCAAACAATCAAATTCAAATCAAATAATTTAACCAACTACACAACCAAACAAACAAGTCCATGGTTTGTGGACAATGGTGTCGGGTGCTACTAAACACCGTCTGCATCCTAGTATATATTTATAACTAGAAAAGGAAATTTAGAGTGAGAAGTTCTCACCAAAGCTAATCCAAACGTCTCGACTCTTCATATGTAGAAAATCTCCGCCGTTTCTTCTTTCGTCACTTTCATTGCCCGTAGCCACTACATATATAAAAATCACATTTTTATATTGTTGCTATATAGATAAAAATTCTATTTTTACGTCGCTACTATATAAATAAAAATTCTATTTTTACATCGTTACTATATAGATAAAAATTCTATTTTTACATCGTTACTATATAGATAAAAATTCTATTTTTACATCGCTACTATATAGATAAAAATTCTATTTTTAACCTTTCTATTATGTAAAAATTATATTTTTAACCTTTCTATTATGTAAAAATTATATTTTTAACCTTTCTATTATGTAAAAATTATATTTTTATTCGATTAAAAATCCTATCTTTGTTTTGATAAAAAAAACACATCTTTGTTCGATTTAAAAATCAACATCAACTAATATGATAAATAAATTAATTTTAAATCACCTTTCTTCGCTAAGCTAGGAGGGAGGAGGGGTTTTAGGGTTCGATTTCGGATCTGGAAGCGTCGGAGGCGGTGCATTCGTCGGCGCTGGACTACAGGAGGAGTGCTGGAGGCGGTTGACCTTCTGAGGTGGCGCGGGGATAGAGGGCGGCGGTATGAGGTGGTGGTAGGTCCGGTGGAGGTGGGCGACTGGCTAGGGTTATGGGTTTTTGGGTTTGGGGGAGGACGTTCTCGGATTGGAGGAGGGGGAATGAGGTGCAGTGACAGGGGGGAGGCGGAGGTGGAGGATCGGACGTTGGGGAGGGCCAGCGGTCCGTCGTCGGTGGCGTGGGCTGCGTCATGGTCTTCCACGATTTTTTTTTCTAAAATGAATTTCGGTAATGAGTTACAGGTGGGGGCTTAGGCGATAAAGGAGAAAAGGGGGGCCCAATAATATTTAATTTAATTTTTATTTTCCATCTAAAAGTTACCCTTTATTTCGGCCTCTAAACGAGACCCACCGCCTGTCGTCCATAGCTAATTACCCCCATTCCGAACACAATGGGATATGTATCGTAGACTAATTCGACCGTTTCGATCAGTTTTCGTCAAAATCAACATATAACTCTATATATTGATTTTGAACGCGTATTTCAATTTACTGGGGTCACATACTAACTCGAAAAATTCCAGAAAAATATTTTCCAGCTTTGTATTGCCGATACGGTCTTAACAAAACTAGTTTCGTCGAATTCTGAGACCGTTCGAAAAATGGTCATTTTCCAGTCGATTAGAATTAACTGAAACTGGTCAAACACGTTTTCCTTTGCCACGCTCACATATTGAATCGAAAAATTATGAAATTTAAAACCAAACAATAATTTAACATCGTGGATCCAACAAAAGTGGTTTCATCGAAATCCGAGGTCATTTGCAAAATTCCCATTTTTAAGGGCCTGAATTCCATTGCGACTATTCAGAATTTTCAACTAGACATATCTTTTGATTCCCGCTATGAAATTTTGATTTTTCGGATTCGTTGGAAAGATATTATCAATTAGATTCTAGTATTTTTTGTTTCACTAAAATCTGGATTGTTTTGCACCCGGTACATTCAATTGAAGTTTGAAATCGAATTATCGAACTACCACGCCGTTTTCAATTCCTTTTATAATTATAAATAATTATTTATATTCTAACGACGACACGTATAAATATATACGTTCTAATTATATTCAAAATAAATTTCTCGTTGATTATTATTTAAAATAATTCATTTTAAATATTCAAAATTCACTAAAATCGCCAAAACAAAAATTTTAAACTGGCTCGCATTTCCGGGTTATTACACATTATGAATGATAACTTAAAGTAGTTCATTAGCTACATGTTGGGTGGGTTATACCTGAAATTCATGCAAAGGGGGAAAAATCATTAGGCAGCCAAGGTAAGGCATGAACTTAGCTTCATGCGCAAAGCATAAGGTATGCACATTTTATTTTAAATATTTATGACGAGTGTACGAATCATATTAAGGAGCATAAATAGTTAAGGATTTAAACATAAACATATTAATAAAGGGAGTAAATGGTGCACCGGTCTTTATATGATACAACAAAATATAAATTGTTATGCAAACATACAAGTTTGCAGATTTCAAGTTTCAATGTATGTGTTCCTGTTTGAGTATGTTACCCCAATTTTCCATTTGACTACACCAGCAACAAAAGAAGGTCATAGCATTTAAATAATTTTTTTTTTCTATGACACATGAGATATATGTGGACCATACAACAAGTGGGCAACCCAAATTATGTGAACTCCTATCCTAAAGAAGACAGTGGCATCAACTTACATTTTGATTGAATAACATGAATTAGCCGCATGCATAAAAGAAAATACCAGCACCGAATAATACAAGGTCCAAGAAAAAAAAGGGTTGAACAATTCGAAAATCTCAGACTGAAGTTGTTAGAAAATAAATCAGATCAAAATACCACATTGACAAATCAAAAGTACACTAGTAAAGCTAGAATTCAAGAAATGAAAAGTTTAGATCAAAAAAATCTGAATTATGTGAAAACCTAGGAAGATGCTACTTAAGTCTGAGAATGACCAAATGCCAAACTGGTTCATTTATTTTCGAGATTATTAATAATTAATGGTAAGAGACCATTATGGATAAATAAAAACAAAATTGCCTAAATGCGACATTTGGAGAGTGATTTGCTTAAGATTCTCCTTTTCGTACACAATCTAATATACTGAAACAAATTAACCAATATATGAGTTTAATATGATAGGTATACCAGACTCAAAATCATGGCAGTGATATAGCATGCAGCAGTGAACAAACTTGGAACAATCTTTAATCATAAGGCGACTTACCTTGCGTCGAAGACAAAGGGAGAACGACAGCGATTCCGGTTCGTGGCCGTGTCAACTGCTGGCAGTCCACGCGAGGTGGAGCTGGAGTTTTCAAGTGGCGCGTTTCCAGTCAGGGGAGCAGCCTTTGATGGTTAATGCGGTGTTGTAATTGACTGAACGAGGCACGGAGGCGGTGAATGTAACGACCCAGAAATTTCGACGATTGGAATATATGATTAATTAAAGAATGTAATGCTAATAATCAATTTATGTTGATATTTGAATTAAAAATCAAATATATTGTTGTGTATGGATTTAATTCAATTCAGAACATTGGTTGAGAAACATATATTGATTGTTGAATAGTTGAGTTGAATTTGGTTGGATATTGAATTGGATTTGAAATTCGATTGGAAAATATAAGTGATTGAATTTAAAATTAAATCATAGTTAATGTTAAAGAAATTGGAAAGTTTTATTTGATTAAATATACGGAAATCAGCCTGGATATGGGTGTATTTGTATGTATATAAGAAAATTGAAATTTACGTTTCATATTTGGAAACAAACAGAACCATTGCGTGGACAAATGAGAACCGATAACTAATTTAAAAATAAAACATCGTTGCACACAAACGAAGTTGGATTTCGATTAAATTAATTTTGTTAAATTCAGAACGCGAAGACGAAGTAGTGCATATAATTTTTGTCATGATTGGAGATTTCGTTAGTGATACGAATTTAGAACGGTTCAGGGTATTCACGGTAGAATTAGTATTAAACGAAATAAATTTCCCCCAAATAGAACCTGCCCCAGATACTTAATACGTCGACCTATAGTTGAATGCACAGACACCCTATATACCTATTGAAAATACGTTGTTCTTATCCTCAATTTTTTTTCTATAAAATCAATCACTCTCTCTTCATTTCTTCAGCAAAATCCCCAAATCATTTTTAATGGCTGCCTTTGTCTCACCATCAAATTCCACTCTTTCAACCTCCCCTCGTTTGAGTGTAACCAGAATTTGTTGCCACTCCTTCGTTCTGGCCTTGCACCACCAATTCGACGTCTCGACCGAGCACCGTAAAGCTCCAATCTTCATGCTCTGTTTGGTGTCTCCAGATCCTTCGGCGAACACTAACTCAAATTGAAATCGTTCACGCCTCCCTCGAAGCCGCCTAAAAATCGAAGCTCGCAGCAACGTCCAACCCGTCCACTGACCTTGTTGCTCCGGTTTAAGGCGAGCTTCTCACTCACGATTAATCTTAGTTTCAAGTCAGTTGATTTTAACCTAAGCTAAAAATATAATAGTTGATTTTTCGTGTATTGACTGCATATAACGATTTGTGTGTTTAAGCCTTAGTTCCGAGTTGACTTTGTTGTAGATTTCATTCTCTGTTCTCTTGCATTGGTTTGAACAGGAAAGTTGAATTCTTCAACCTTCCATGGAATTAGTTTTGCCATAGACAAACCATTGAAAATTTCAAAACTCTTATTGGCAATTTAAAACCTGAATATGCATACTAGAAATATATATAGCTCACCTGGGTTGTTGGTGATTGAGGCCCTGCGCTTGATCCGAAGTTATTTGATGCCCCAACCTGACTGAAATTGGAGAAGGAAGGCAATGCATTTCTTTGAGTGGACACAATATTAAAAAAAAGGAATAATCTGTTTTCTGCTCCATAATGGACGGTGTATTTCATGGCTTATGGGTTGAATGAAATATTGCCAAATTAGATACATGCAATTCCTGGAAACCATCTGTTCAGCAGATTTGAAACCCACTTGCCTATTTATGTGTTGTGCCACCTTCTCATGAAAACAGTTTTATTTAAAGAGTTTTCTTGTTCTCTGACCACCTGCTGAATTTGCTTATTTCAAATTGTATGTATGTATCATTTATGTTACTCTCCTACTTGCCTGTTACATGCAACTTTTAGTTTAGTAAAGAAATCCTATGAAACTCAGTTTTGATTTATATTCCCTTTGAAATATTAAGTAGGATTGATGACTTGGGGGATATTTTGTTGCACTTGTATTTCTGACCCTATGATAAGAACAGGTGTTTAACTTGAACAGTATTGTAGGTTTGAACTTGTATATTTGCAGCCATCGATTAAGTTATATTTTATTTTGCTTAATACAGTTAAAAGTTAATTTTATTTTGATTATCAGGATCATATGTTTAAAGTTAATTTTTACTTACCTGCTCCCGGCTTGATCGAAAATAATAATAACAATATTCACTGTTGAGTTTATGTCATCATAACTTACCTAAAATTGTTGTGCCTCATGTTTAGCATAGTTTCACCAAAAAGAATTGATTTCCTTTGGTGCTATTTAATGCTGTATCATTTCATGTTTCCATATACACTTTGATTGTCCACTGTTTAGTCACCTGATGTATTATAGAACCATATTTGTTCACTTGAACAATCCCTGTCGAGTATGCCTATATGCAATAGCATTCCGGGGAAAACTTGATGAATGTATGTATAACAGTAAACCAAGTCTTCCCCATTATTTTGTTTTGTGCCAAGCCGAACCCACTTCTTTGATGGTTCCGACATCCTTTTGTATGTATAAAAAAAAAGAAGAAAAAAGAAAAAGAAACCACTGATTACTCGATAGTTTTAGCTGTAGAAAAGTTTTTCCTAAATATCTTATAATTTTTTACGGTCAGTTACAGTCTTGATAGAACTGTGTTGTGTTATGATATAAGAGAGAGATGAGAGCATTCATATACCTCTATATTAACAGCAACAATTCGAAACTCATAGAATTGAATATGTGCTTGTAGTAAACTCAAGTATACTTATGGATTCAACAGTATTTTTGGTATAAACAGCATGGTCTTGCATCATACGTACTATAGGACACAAACTAAAAAGGGCATCAACACCAGTAAAGCATAAATAACCTTTTGACGAGCTAGCACCCTTGTGAGCACCATCTCACAAATTAAAAGTCAAATATTAACTGGTGTGAAATATATCAGTATGAAAACATTAAGGTGCAAAGTTAATGTCTTGCATAGATTTTTAGTTTCTTTATATATTTATTCTTCATTGGCCTGTATGTGATGCGGGTTGCATTGAAGGGCTTGGATTCAACTTAATGCTATATTTCTACCGCTAACATGCCAAATAATCTTTGCATATGCGAAATTTGTGAACCCTGTTCTATCTTAAAAGGGTATAATAGCTTTCTTTATGTAGAACTTGATCTGTTATAAGTAGTCTATCAAATATAACTTTTGAACCTATGGTGGTACATGTCACTACCCCTGACTTAATGACACTTATTGACATGTTCATCTTAGCTTTACATTATATAGTATATTACATAAATAATGCTGGTTGATCTATTCATTCCTTATGTTAACCATACTTGTTGCATTGAAATTTGAGATGTATGCCACTTGTTTATCTATTTAAATCTTGTCATGATCAAACTGATACATATATGTGCCTAGTCCTATATACATATATACGCACATGTAATTTACAGCATACATTATTTACCTACCTGGCACCAGTTTTGACTTAAAATCATCATGTACATTGTTAGTTGCTTTATTCTTTACTACCATACCCTCATGTCTAGACCAAAGGGTGTATACACGCCTTGATTTTATTTTCCACAGCAATAACCATATGCATGATCAAATTGTTTGCTGGAGTGTCACCCTTTGTTCTGTCAATCATCATTTTTTGGTTTTTCCGTAACTTGTAGTCGTTATATTCAAAGATTTGTTCAGGCTATTGGCTTTTTTATTATGCCAGTATGCCACATGTTTGCTTAGATTACAACAAACCGTGGATAGCTGTAATGAGTATCTTAAACCATCTTGCGCCCCTTATGCACTCCTTGACGGTTCAAAGTCTGAATATAGTACATATATGTGGTGGTCGTTGTACACATATATATACCATTGTATATGTATATATATGTCATCGGGATACGTATATATATATATATATATATGTATGTATATGTGTATATATATATATATATGTTTTCCTGATTTGTTCGTCCCAAGTTGTTATGCATAGAGTTGATGAATTATTAAGATTGACTATTATATTTTAGTTTACATTTAAATTAATTTACTTGAACTATGATTAATCCTGACTTGAGTATTTTTATGTTTTTGCATGGAATGCTCGAGTCAGACCCGAGCATTTCAGATTTAGATATTACAGCTGCGGATTCGAAGATTAGCTAAAACTGGGGATTCAAGGAGATGCGCACTCTGAAGATTTTAAACCAGTAAAGACTTTTCTTGTATTAAATTGTTTCTTTTAAATTACCGCTGTATTTAAAAGTATTATACTCAAAACTCTGATTTATAAATAAAAGATTTATTCTGTTGTTCAATACTGTGTCATTTATTTATTCTGGATTTTCTGTGTGTTGATTCTATCTTTTAAACTCTATAAGCTAATAACGATCCACCGATTTGGACGTCTTAGATTGGCCTAAATACCAAATTAAAGCGGTCGAATTGGCGGGACGTTACAGTTGGTATCAGAGCTTTGGTTTATTCAAAGCTTAGCTTATCGAGTTTAAATGAGTAGGATCAACACTAGAAAAGCAAAATTTGAAAATAAAAAGGTTTCGAAATATGAATTTTGAAAATGAAGTTAATTTTAAGATAGATTTCGAAGAAAAGAAAATATATTTTGAAAATATTATTTTGAAATTAGTATTTTGAAACTGATACAGCGGAAATAAAAAAAATTATTTTTCGATCGAAATTCCCAGTCTTTGAATCCGGATTTGCCAGAGCTGTTCTTCGATAAGGATCACTTAGGTTGAATCTTGAATCCATCATTTAATGGAATCCAAGAAAGATAAGAATGAGAGAAATCGACGAATAAAATTTTCTAATTATAAGTTTTAGCAGTCAAAGATAATTGAAATAAGAATTCCGATGAGAATTTGAATGAAAAGGGAGGTTTGAAATCATTTCAAAAATGGAACGATGAACTTTATTTTGATATTCGAAATAGAGATAAATGAGAATAAAATCAGGAAAGAAAATATAACTGGAATACGATTGTGCTAAATTTGATTAATTTATTTAGAACCTGACAAGATAAATTATAATTGGTTTCAAACCAATAATGCATAATCGAATACATAAATTCGATAGTAAGTTATAAACTTGTTAATTGATTAACAAGGAGAGAATTGTAAACAAGATTTGCAAATGAAACGATATGTGAATGGAGATTGTGAAGAGATTTGAACCTGTATTTAAATGGAATCAAAACTAATTTGATGTGACGATTTTATATTTGTTTAAAAGGAGATAATATTTACTTTTAGAAATAAATAGTGTTTGAAAAGCCAAAAATGTTGCGAACAAAATTGTGGATAAAGGAAATGGAGTTGACTAATACGGTGTGTTTATTCTGAAGTTCGGAATATATTATCGAGTAAGAGATTATTCGAAAGCAAGTCATTCGTGTAGATTATATTGAATATAATTTACTTTCCAAATTTAATATAGTATTAATTAATTATTTATTTATGTATTTAAGTATACATATATATATAAAGTATGTTTTTAAAGTTAAATATTTCAAAGGCGTGAATTTTAGTTATAATTAACAATTTCTGCAAAGAAACGGTTAAGATTCGATAGCAAGGGTCGTTTAAGTGAAGTAAGTTACTAAGTGTCAACGGCTGTGTGAGAATAACGATATTTTATTTAATATCTGTTTTACTCATAATAACGAATTTAAAAATGTTATCCAATGATAAAAGTATATTTTTTTTGTAGAAAATAAAGATTGGTGAACAGATGAAGATGTTTTCCCAATGGTAATAAGCGATTTTAATGAATATGAAATTTTGGAATGTTTTTCAAAAGATCGTGAGTGGCTAACGGGGTTTGATAAATTAGAATGGCAAGAACTAAATAAGAAAGAGCCGCATGTCTAGAACAAAAGACGGTAGAGTGTAAGACAGGTGGATGTTTAAACTGAATTTGAGAATTGCTAAGCAATGATTTAATAAGAAATTGAAAGTGGGATTATGGAAATCAGAAACTGACTGAAGATTAGTTAAGTTGAATAACTTTCTGAGTGTCGATCTGATATTGATTTCGACCTTCGGGGTTGTTACTTAGGAAGTTGTTCGCTCGCTAAATTGCGGTCGAAGGATGTGTATGGAAGATAAATAAAGCGTGAATGAGGAATTTAGTCTGAGAATGGAAAGTTCTGAAATTTTGAGAGCACGTAGATTTAAGTAAGTGATGAATTTAATAATGGTAAAATTTGAAGGAAAATTTGGCTTATAACCAATGGATTCATAAAAGTCTGAGTTTGAGAAGTAATTAAATAGCTATTGATTAAGAAATCAAAACTAAAATTTTGAAATTGGAATGGAATTTGAGGATATCCGATTTCAAATATTGAATATGGAAGTTTCCGGAACTTATATAAAAATAAATATAAGAATACAACAAATTTAGAGACCATTGATTTGGAAGGTAATCGAGTTGAAATGGAATCTTATATAACATAATTTATATAAGAAGTAGATGTTTGCAAACAAGGTTTGAGAGGAAATCTTATGAATTGACTTAAGTATGATTTTTGAGGAATATGAAATAAAATACTATATGTATATAGTATCGTATGTTTTTCAAATTAAAGATAAGGAAAGTACCTTCCCTCTTTATGAATTTTGAGCTTAGTTGAGATATGCTGCTGGTGGTAGTAGGTTGTCCGGACATAAAACTCATGAGTTGCCGTTGAGCACGACTGCTAGCATAATTCGCAGGGCTGCAGATAGCCTACGGCGGTTGGATGTTTCTTGAGGGAATCAGGTGTAACCATCGTGATCGCTGCGATCTAGAGTCGTCGGAATTCGACCATGTAGCGAAATTCGCAGGGCTGTAGATAGCCTACGGCAGACGGATGTCTCTTGGGGGAACCAAGCGTAACCATTGTGACTGCTGCGATCTACAGTCGAATGATAAGGGCGTAATCCGCAGAGCTGTGAAAGCTTACGGGTATGGATGTTTCCTTGGGGACCCAGGCATAACCATTGTATACCTGCGGTCCACATGACATATCTACACGTAAAAGAGATGTAACCACTAGAGTTACTAAAGGTAGAATGGAGCCATGAAATGTTGAGATATCTTAGTGATTGTGAGCTACCTGTTTGATGCAGTAGTTAGTCTTCGTGACATGATTGGTCTTCGTGACCTGATTTGTCTTTGGGACTTGTTTTGTCCTCGTGACTTGAAGTATCTTCATAATTTCATGATTGTTTTGTGACTCTAAGATAGAGCAGTTAATGCTCAATGACCGCAGTTTTCTCTTTTGATTCGTGAATATTTTCCTATGATCTGTACATGACAAAATTCGCAGGGAAGTGATTTCCTACGGATACGGATGTTTTCTGGGGGATCCAGACGAAACCATTGTGTATCTGCGATTCATGAACAATCAACATATCAATATCACATTGGTACTTTCCATATTTGTTTTTAAAAGAATTTTTGAAATATTTTCACTGGGAGTTGAAGCAAGAATATTTAGTACTTGGAGATTTTAGTCGTGCGCCTGGCTAGCGTATGCCTAACATCTATGAGAACGACAATATACTTGTCAAACTTCGAGTTATCAAGTATTTTGGAAACAATAATTTAAGTAAGTTAAGAAGAGAGGTTTACAAATTATTTTCAATTATATACAAATATTTTCTACATGAAATTCGTATTATAAAAGATTTTGATTTTGGAAAAATTTCAAGTAGATAATTGATAACTTGAAGAAGAAATGATGATTACACTCTTCAATGAGTGTTGGGGGAGATTAAATGGGTTGAATATCTGATTTTATGGTTGAACATATGGAACAATTGATAAGTAAATATTGACAGATGAATAAAGAAATTTAGAATGATTGGAGATGCGTAAATCCAACGTGTGCGGAATTTGAAATTTTGGGAAATGGATTCAATAAGAAATTTGGTTTTTTGGAGTTAATTGAATATGACGGATAACAAAGAAGATCGATGACTTGAATATCGATATTTAAATCAGTTGTGGAATAATTTCACACGGATATGAAAATCTGAAGTATACATTGGTATAACTCTAACGATTTTTCCTTTTCGAGGACGAAAAGTTTTAAAGGGGGGAAGAATGTAACGACCCAGGAATTTCGACGATTGGAATATACGATTAATTAAAGAATGTACTGCTAATAAACAATTTATGTTGATATTTGAATTAAAAATCAAATATATTGGTGTATGGATTTAATTAAATTCAGAACATTGGTTGAGAAACATATATTGATTGTTGAATAGTTGAGTTGAATTTGGTTGGATATTGAATTGGATTTGAAATTCGATTGGAAAATATAAGTGATTGAATTAAAATTAAATCATAGTTAATGTTAAAGAAATTGGAAAGTTTTATTTGATTAAATATATGGAAATCAGCCTGGATACGGGTGTATTTGTACGTATATAAGAAAATTGAAATTTACGTTTCATATTTGGAAACGAACAGAACTATTGCGTGGACAAACGAGAACCGATAACTAATTTAAAAATAAAACATCGTTGCACACAAATGAAGTTGGATTACAATTAAATTAATTTTTTTAAATTCAGAACGCGAAGACGAAGTAGTGCATATAATGTTTGTCGCGATTGGAGATTTCGTTAGTGATACGAATTTAGAACGGTTCAGGGTATTCATGGTAGAATTAGTACTAAACGAAATAAATTTTCCCTAAATAGAACCTGCCCCAGATACGTAATACGTCGACCTATAGTTGAATGCACAGACACACTATATACCTACTGAAAATACGTTGTTCTTATCCTCAATTTTTTTTCTATAAAATCAATCACTCTCGCTTCATTTCTTCATCAAAATCCCCAAATCATTTTTAATGGCTGCCTTTGTCTCACCATCAAATTCCACTCTTTCAACCTTCCCTCATTTGAGCATCACCAGAATTTGTTGTCGCTCCTTTGTTCCGGCCTTGCGCCACCAATTCGACGTCTCAACCGAGCACCGTAAAGCTCCAATCTTCATGCTCTGTTTGGCGTCTCCAAATCCTTCGGCGAACACTAACTCAAATTGAAATCGTTCACGCCTCCCTCGAAGCAGCCTAAAAATCGAAGCTCGCACCAACGTCCAACCCGTCCACTGACCTTGCTGCTCCGGTTTAAGGTGAGCTTCTCACTCACGATTAATATTAGTTTCAAGTCACTTGATTTTAACCTAAGCTAAAAATATAATAGTTGATTTTTCGTGTATTGACTACATATAACGATTTGTGTGTTTAAGCCTTAGTTCCAAGTTGACTTTTTTGTAGATTTCATTCTCTGTTCACTTGCATTGGTTTGAACGGGAAAGTTGAATTCTTCAACCTTCCATGGAATTAGTTTTTGCCATAGACAAACCCTTGAAAATTTCAAAACTCGTATTGGCAATTTAAAACCTGAATATGCATACTAGAAAAATATATAGCTCACCTGGGTTGTTGGTGATTGAGGCCCTGCGCTTGATCCGAAGTTATTTGATGCCCCAACCTGACTGAAATTGGAGAAGGAAGGCAATGCATTTCTTTGAGTGGACACAATATTAAAAAAAGGAATAATCTGTTTTCAGCTCCATAACCGACGGTGTATTTCATGGCTTATGGGTTGAATGAAATATTGCCAAATTAGATACATGAAATTCCTGGAAACCATCTGTTCAGCAGATTTGAAACCCACTTGCCTATTTATGTGTTGTGCCACCTTCTCATGAAGACAGTTTTATTTAAAGAGTTTTATTGTTATCTGACCACCTGCTGAATTTGCTTATTTCAAATTGTATGCATGTATCATTTATGTTACTCTCCTACTTGCCTGTTACATGCAACTTTTAGTTTAGTAAAGAAATCCTATGAAACTCAGTTTTGATTTATATTCCCTTTGAAATATTAAGTAGGATTGATTACTTGCGGGATATTTTGTTGCACTTGTATTTCTGACCCTATGATAAGAACAAATGTTTAACTTGAACACTATTGTAGGTTTGAACTTGTATATTTGCTGCCATCGATTAAGTTATATTTTTTTTTTCTTAATACAGTTAAAAGTTAATTTTATTTTGATTATCAGGATCATATGTTTAAAGTTAATTGTTACTTACCTGCTCCCGCTTGATCGAAAATAATAATAACAATATTCACTGTTGAGTTTATGTCATCATAACTTACCTGAAATTGTTGTGCCTCATGTTTAGCATAGTTTCACCAAAAAGAATTGATTTCCTTTGGTGCTATTTAATGCTGTATCATTCCATGTTTGCATATACAGTTTGATTGTCCATTGTTTGGTCACCTGATGTATTGTAGAACCATATTTGTTTACTTGAACAATCCCTGTCGAGTATGCCTATATGCAATAGCATTTTGGGGAAAACTTGATGAATGTATGTATAACAGCAAACCAAGTCTGCCCCATTATTTTGTTTTGTGCCAAGCCGAACCCACTTCTTGAATGGTTCTGACATCCTTTTGTATGTATAAAAAAAGAAAGAAAAAAAAAGAAAAAGAAACCATTGATTACTTGATAGTTTTAGCTGTAGAAAAGTTTTTCCTAGATATCTTATAATTTTCTACAGTCAGTTACAGTCTTGATAGAACTGTGTTGTGTTATGATATAAGAGAGAGATGAGAGCATTCATATACCTCTATATTAATAGCAACAATTCGAAACTCATAGAATTGAATATGTGCTTGTAGTAAACTCAAGTATACTTATGGATTCAACAGTATTTTTGGTATAAACAGCATGGTCTTGCATCATACGCACTGTAGGACACAAACTAAAAAGGGCATCAACACCAGTAAAGCATAAATAACCTTTTGACGAGATAGCACCCTTGTGAGCACCATCTCACAAATTAAAAGTCAAATATTAACTGGTGTGAAATCTATCAGTATGAAAACATTAAGGTGCAAAGTTAATGTCTTGCATAGATTTTTAGTTCCTTTATATATTTATTCTTCATTAGCCTGTATGTGATGCGGGTTGCATTGAAGGGCTTAGATTCAATTTAATGCTATCTTTCTACCGCTAACATGCCAAATAATCTTTGCATATGCGAAATTTGTGAACCCTGTTGTGTCTTAAAAGGGTATAATTGCTTTCTTTATGTGGAACTTGATCTGTTATAAGTAGTCTATCAAATATATCTTTTAAACCTATGGTGGTGCATGTCATTACCCCCGACTTAATGACACTTATTGACCTGTTCATCGTAGCTTTACATTATAGAGTATATTACATAAATAATGCTGGTTGATCTGTTCATTCCTTATGTTAACCATACTTGTTGCATTAAAATTTGAGATGTATACCACTTGTTTATCTATTTAAATCTTGTCATGATCAAACTGATACATATATGTGCCTAGTCCTATATACATATATACGCACATGTAATTTACAATATACATTCTTTACCTACCTGGCACCAGTTTTGACTTAAACTCATCATGTACATTGTTAGTTGCTTTATTATTTGCTACCATACCCTCATGTTTAGACCAAAGGGTGTACATACGCCTTGATTTTATTTGCCACAGAAATAACCATATGCATGATCAAATTGTTTGCTGGAGTGTCACCCTTTGTTCTGTCAATAATTATTTTTGGTTTTTCCGTAACTTGTAGTCATTATATTTAAAGATTTGTTCAGACTATTGGCTTTTTGATTATGCCAGTATGCCACATGTTTGCTTAGATTACAACAAACCGTGGATAGCTGTAATGAGTATCTTAAACCATCTTGCGCCCCTTATGCACTCCTTGACGGTTCAAAGTCTGAATATAGTATATATATATGTGTTGGTCGTTGTACACATATGTATATATATATATACCATTGTATATGTATATATATGTCATCGGCATACATACATATATGTGTATATATATATGTTTTCCTGACTTGTTCGTCCCAAGTTGTTATGCACAGAGTTAATGAATTATTAAGATTGACTATTATATTTCAGTTTACATTGAAATTAATTTACTTGAACTATGATTAATCCTGACACGAGTATTTTTATGTTTTTGCATGGAATGCCCGAGTCAGACCCGAGCATTTCAGATTTAGATATTACAGCTGCGGATTCGAAGATTAGCTAAAACTGGGGATTCCAGGAGACGCGCACTCTGAAGATTTTAAACCAGTAAAGACTTTTCTTGTATTAAATCGTTTCTTTTAAATTTCCGTTGTATTTAATAGTATTGTACTCAAAACTCTGATTTATAAATAAAAGATTTATTCTGTTGTTCAATACTGTGTCATTTATTTATTCTGGATTTTCTGTTTGTTGATTCTATCTTTTAAACTCTGTAAACTAATGAAGATCCATCGATTTGGACGTTTTAGATTGGCCTAAATACCAAATTAAAGCGGTCGAATTGGCGAGACGTTACAGTGAAGATCACGCGCTGCGATGAGTTGCTTCAGATCTAAGTGTGGCGTTCGGGTTTCTCACAGCCACACTAGCCTTAAACAACCTAAAAAAGGAACAAAGGGGCAGCGCTGAGTAAAAGAGAGTATCGGAGCTTGCTGGCGGTGCTGGACGAGGAACTGCGAAGGGATGAGCGATGTTCTATGCATGCCCTCCGTCAGGAGATGGCTCAAGGCCAGTTCGAACGTGATGATCTCGGTCGAAGGAGGACCGATTTTAGGGAAAATGTAAATTTAGGGGAAAAAACAATTTAGATCGGCTCTTCGAAAATAAAAGGAGAGAGTCTAGAGTTGTCCTCCAAAAGAATAGAATCGTGAACAATAAAAAGAACGGTGACCCATTCCCGAACACTCCAGAACCATTTTAAAAGTGGCAAACAATTCAGGTAGCTACGGACAAGTGTTGGGTTAACAGCTAAATGAAGACAACTGTTGAAACATTTCAGGAATCAAGACTTTGGATTTAAAATTCTCAAATATGGTTGAACAATGAAAGTGAGAATTTATGCGGTAATTTTGGACATGGCACACTTCATTCAGTCAAATTTCAATGTGTACTATAGCAAGGAACATTTATATGTGATAAATTGTATTTCCAGTTAACGGTCCAAATAAGTGCATCGTATCATATATTTTCTTTGATTTTCCAAATTACAACATTTAAACATCAAGCAAACTAAAATATCAAATCAAATATATATATAATTTACTCAATATCGTAGATCTCGCTTGTTTGGCAAAACGTTTATATTAAAACTAAGTTCACGACAAGAGTCATATGCAAATTTATTATAATATATATATATATATATATATTTCTTCTTAAATCATTCATACGAAATTTAAATTTAAGACATTTATACTCAACTTGGTAAAGTCCAAATTTTGTATCAAAAACCAAACATAGATATTTATTTTAACGTTTAAATTTTAATTTATTTTTCATATTTTAACTGTCGGAATTTCAGAGTCGTTACTATTATCCTTCGAAAATTCGGGTGTTAAAGTTTGACATGAAAATTATATTAATGAACTGAATTGTGGATGTCAAATAATTTAACCATGGAAAGAATCGATTTGAATTCTATATATACCTGAATTATTTGAAAAGGCCGAGTTAATTCTCATTTCAAATAATTGATCGACGAATATAAGTCGAAGATATGAAGACGGATGCAAGACCAGTGATCTTCACATTGAATGGATTACTACTGATGCCTTGGATATGGTTATTTCCCATGAAGGGGTTACGGTGGTAGTAGTCCGGACATACTTGTTGATTGTCTGGATGTGCGAGGGCCTCTCTTCCGTATTGGACATACGGAACGAGGAATAAGGTGCCTCCGGTTTCGTTCAAACTCCGAACGGACTTGTAAATGGATGTGTGTCTGACATTGGATTTTATTTTGTGTTGATTGATCTCTATTAAATATATATCTGTTTGGCGGCAGAGAATTTATTCTCTTACTTAACGCCCTTCTGTAAGACGTACAAGCTCAGAGGTTATATATCGATAGAAATCAGTCACATAGCATGAATTGACTGTGTGGCATGCAGAGATGCAGATGATCAAGGCTTTTGTTGAAAAGCAAAGTCTTGTGGTTGATGATCAAAGCACAGCTTTAATATAGCATAGCTTTGTGTATAGCGTTAATTCGAGAGTCTCATACCTCGGTATGAGTCAAAAACGGGATAAGGGAACCCAAGGAGGACATGACGTTTCTTTCTAGTTATGGGTGGTGTCATAGTATGGAGCCCAGATGTAACAACCCGAAAATCTGGGCCAGTTTAAAATTTTTATTTTGGCGATTTTAGCGAATTTTGAAGATTTAAAATAGAATTTTTTAAATAATATCGACGAGAAATTTATTTTGAATAGAATTCGAACGTATATATTGTACGCGTCGTCGTTAGAATATAATAATTATATATAATTATAAATAGAATTGAAAATGGCGCGGTAGTTCGATAATTCGATTTCAAATTTCAATTGGATGTACCGGGTGCAAAACAATCCGGATTTTAGTGAAACCAAAAACATTAGGATCTAATTGATGATATCTTTCCAACGAATCCGAAAAATCAGAATTTCATAGCGGGAATCAAAAGATATGTCCAGTTGAAAATTCTGAATAGTCGCTATGGAATTCAGGCCCTTAAAAATGGACATTTTGCAAACGACCTCGGATTTCGACGAAACCAGTTTTGTTGGGTCCGTGATGTCAAATTATTGCTAGATTCCAAATTTCATAATTTTTCGAATCAATATGTGAGCTTGGCAAAGGAAAACGCGTTTGACCGGTTTCAGTTGATTTTAATCGACTGGAAATTGGCCATTTTTCTAACGGTCTCAGAATTCGACGAAACTAGTTTTGTTAGGACCGTATCGTCAATACGAAGCTAGAAAATATTTTTCGGGAATTTTTCTAGTTAGTATGTGACCCCGGTAATTTGAAATGTACATTTAAAATTCAATATAGTGATTTAAATGTAAATTCAGTAGAAACTGATTGTAACGATCGAATCAGCTTGCAGTACATATCCCATTGTGTTCGGAATGGGGGTAAAACGCTATGGACGGCAGGCGGTGGGCCTTGTTTTGAAGTCGAAAATAAAAGTTGCTTTTTGCGGAATAATAAAATAAAATAAAATAAAACCCTTTTCCCCGTTAACCCGCTCTGCCCCCCCCCCTCTCTCCTTTTAAATCGATTCAGAAGATAAAAGAAAAAAAAAGGGGGGGGAAGGCGACTACGAAAACCGCCGCCACCATCGGAGGACCACCGCGCCTCATCGATTAACCCCCCCCCCCTCTTCCCCTCTCGCCTGTGACACCGAGCCCCGCGCCCCCTTTTCCCCTGCGCCGCCGCGAAATCGAGACCCCCACCCTGCTCCTCCTCCTGCCGCCGAAGTCGACGCCCGCCCCCCCCCCCCCCGAAGCCAGCTCCGACGAAGTCGATGCCCCCCCTTTCGTCGATACAGTAAGGTTTTTTTTTACTTTACTTTATTTTATTTTTATTTTTATCTGAAAATTTCGATTTTTTTAGGGTTTAAACTAATTTCGATTTTAAAAGAAGTTTAAAACTAATTTTTTCAGATTTAAAAACTGATTTTTAATTTAAACTTTAAAAGGAAAAAAGATTAGGACTTTAAAAAGAAAAAGATTAGACTTTTAAATAAGGAAAGTTAGGATCTTTAATTGTATAACGTTGGGTTTTTATATGATAGAAGTTGTGATTTTTAAACTAGAAAAGATTCGATTTTTCGAATTAAAAATATGATTTTTATATAGTGAACTTCGAATTAAAAACATGATTTTTATATATTGAACATCGAAATAAAAATGTGATTTTTATATATTGAAAAGCGAAGTAAAAATCCGATTCTTACATATGTAGTGAAAGCGGATAACGAAGGTGACAAAAAGGCGAGAACGAAGAAGCTTTATATCAAAGAAGAGTCAAGATGATTGGATAGCTATCGGTGAGAATTTCTCACCTTTCAATTTCATTTTCTAGTTATATATATATACTAGGATGCAGACGGTGCTTAGTAGCACCCGACACAATCGTCCACAGACCATGGACTTGTTTGTTTGGTTGCATAGATTAGCTTGATGATTTGATTTGAATTTGGTTGTTTGGTGAATATGATTGATGTGTGAATGGAGTGGGCCTTCACTAGACCGGGGATAAGGCTAGGCCTCATCCCGTTCCTAGTATCGTGCCGTTATGCCGCCGAAATTTTCTAAAATAAGTTAGAAAAATAAATATATCATTTTATTTAAAGAATGAACTGAATAGAAATTCATATGTTGGAATAAAATGTTTTGTCGTTAAAAATATAATTTTTAACGTGAATAAATAAATATTCATTTACAAACCAGACGGTTTGTTTATGTACACCTATTTGAAGGACATTGATTGGGTCGATAAATTTTACACATCGCCCAACTGCACAAATAAAATATGCGTTTGATTGTTTGAAACCCCACACGGGTGTTGGGATGAAATTTGAAGTTCACTCATCCTGATTGATTAAATATGTCGATCGATTGATTGACAGGCTGTTATAAGCGTTAGATATCTATATTTGATGCTTATACAGTGTAGTGCACTTTGGTTGATGGTTGATTATTTTTCAATGCTATTATATACATGTGTTGTATGAAAATCCATATAATTAACTTTATATGGTAATTGATTGGGCCTCATTCCAATTTAGAAAATAAAGAACAACATAAAATAATGGTTCATGTGTTGACAGTACTCATCCATTGAGATTGGTCATGTGTTGAACGAAATATTTTAGTAATAAAATTTACATCTTTATCAATATAAAATAAAGGTTCATGTGTTGACAGTACTCATCCATTGAGATTGGTCATGTGTTGAACGAAATATTTTAGTAATAAAATTTACATCTTTATCAATATAAAATAAAGGTTCATGTGTTGACAGTACTCATCCATTGAGATTGGTCATGTGTTGAATGAAATATTTTGATAATAACAACTATTTTGAAAAAGAAATATTTGAAATAGAATATTTGAAAATAGAAATATATGAAGCCGTGTTGATTAGATTGACGCCATTTTGACGAAAACGATTTCGAAATGAATTGAATTGAAAACGATTTCGAAATGAATTGAATTGAAAACGATTTCGAAATCAATTGAATTGAAAACGATTTCGAAATCAATTGAATTGAAAACGATTTCGAAATCAATTGAATTGAAAACGATTTCGAAATGAATTGAATTGAAAACGATTTCGAAATGAATTGAATTGAAAACGATTTCGAAATGAATTGAATTGAAAACGATTTCGAAATGAATTGAATTGAAAACGATTTCGAAATGAATTGAATTGAAAACGATTTCGAAATGAATTGAATTGAAAACGATTTCGAAATGAATTGAATTGAAAACGATTTCGAAATGAATTGAATTGAAAACGATTTCGAAATGAATTGAATTGAAAACGATTTCGAAATGAATTGAATTGAAAACGATTTCGAAATGAATTGAATTGAAAACGATTTCGAAATGAATTGAATTGAAAATGATTTCGAAATGAATTGAATTGAAAACGACTTCGAAATGAATTGAATTGAAAACGACTTCGAAATGAATTGAATTGAAAACGACTTCGAAATGAATTGAATTGAAAACGACTTCGAAATGAATTGAATTGAAAACGACTTCGAAATGAATTGAATTGAAAACGACTTCGAAATGAATTGAATTGAAAACGACTTCGAAATGAATTGAATTGAAAACGACTTCGAAATGAATTGAATTGAAAACGATTTCGAAATGAATTGAATTGAAAACGATTTCGAAATGAATTGAATTGAAAACGATTTCGAAATGAATTGAATTGAAAACGATTTCGAAATGAATTGAATTGAAAACGATTTCGAAATGAATTGAATTGAAAACGATTTCGAAATGAATTGAATTGAAAACGATTTCGAAATGAATTGAATTGAAAACGATTTCGAAATGAATTGAATTGAAAACGATTTCGAAATGAATTGAATTGAAAACGATTTCGAAATGAATTGAATTGAAAATGATTTCGAAATGAAATGAATTGAAAACGATTTCGAAATGAATTGAATTGAAAACGATTTCGAAATGAATTGAATTGAAAACGATTTCGAAATGAATTGAATTGAAAACGATTTCGAAATGAATTGAATTGAAAACGATTTCGAAATGAATTGAATTGAAAACGATTTCAAATTGAATTGAAAGCGAATTGAAATGAATTTAAATTGAATTGAAATTTGAATTGAATAGATTTTTATCGAAATGAACTAGTTTTGAACTAGAATTATAATTCTATTTATTTTTAAATAAATAAATTGAATTTGAAATGGTTTTGAAAATAACCAAAATTTCCAATGATTGCATTGGAATGGATTTGAATCGAAATTGTCTTCGGAATATTTCGATGTTGGATTTCGTGATTATACAAATGTTGTTATGGAAATTTGAAAGATATGTATATATATCGTTATTTCCAATACGATGTTTGTTAGTCGTAGAATTTGATATTGAATATAAGCCGGTATATTTTCTATTCAGAGCCTTGTATTGAATATCAAATGTGATTTGGGTTTGTCGTGAATGGTGTCTTCACTAACACTGTTCTTGAACCCAGTTGAGAAAAGATTAAATCTTTTTGTTTAGATTTAACGAAGTGTACCAATTAAATAATATTTAATTGGAATTGAATCGATATTGATTTTTGGGTTTATCGTGAACAGTGTTTTAAATAACACTCGTTCTTTAACCCGATAATTAATGGAATGTGACTTTGGGTTTATCGCGAACCGTGTTTTTAAATGACACTGATTCTTTAACCCAGTTAACGATTAAAACTAAGTGGAGTTTTAATGAATCTTTAATTAGATTGAAATAATCGAAATGGAGTATCACCAGTTTTGCTCCAGGCGATAGTTAAATCTTTAATTAGATTTGAACGTGAAATGGTAATTGAAATTACCGATAACACTGTGGTGTTAGATATGAAGTATTACCAGTTTTACTTCATGGGGATAAATAGGTTGGGATGGGAAAATTAAAATAAATGATTACTTCGGTAAGGTTCGCTAATCCCGACTAGTTTGAATTGAGATTCAAAAATAGAATAAAGAATAAATTCAAGGAATTTATCTTGGATAAAATTAATGGGAACCTTTCCCTATGAATGTGAAATTTAGAAACTAACTGTCGGTTAGCCAAGCAGAATGGTTTTCTGAATATTGATCTGATGTTGGTTTCGGCCTTCGGGGTTAATATTTGGGGAATTATTCTCTTGATTAATTTACGGTTAGTGACTAATGAATTGGAATGAGGCGTATGTTGTGTTTGTGTAACACTTATTTAAAATATACGCGAGTTATTCGGAAAGACCGGGTTTATCCCATTCTGAATAACTGATACGACGATAAGTCGAAGATGAAGACGATGGTCGAAGACCGGAGGTCTTCACGTCGTTTGGGTAATTACTGATGATCTTGATTGGGATGTACACCCAAGAAGATGGAAACAGTTAGTGATCGTCCAGACGTACTTGGATATCGATGGATATGCGGGGTACTAGGTGCCCCCGGTTTCGTTCAGCCCCAGAACGGACTTGTAAATGGACTGTGTGTCTGACATTGGATTTTAGTCCGTGTGATTGATCTCTATTAAATATATATCTGTTTGGCGGCGGAGAATTTATTCTCTTGCTTAACGCCCTTCTCTGAGACGTACGAGCTCAGGGGTTATATATTGATGGATATCAATCGCATGGAGTGAATTGCCTGTGTGGCATGCTAAGAGGCAAATGATCAAGGCTTCTGTTGAAAAGCAAAGTCTTGTGGTTGATGATCGAAGCACGGCCTTTGTGGCGTAGCTTTGTGTAACGTTGATTCGCGAGTATCACACTCGGTATGAATCAAAAACGGGAGACGGACATCAGGGAGGACCTACGTTTCTTTCTAGTTATGAGTGGCGTCAGTGCTTGAACTGGCTGACGAGTTTGACTCATGTGGATGTTACTTATTATTACTTGCTGAAAAGCGAGGCACCTCGTGATATCGGTTTCGGCCGATGCTTCTGGTCGGCTGACGGGCCAGGCTTACGCCCCAAAGGGCGGGGAAACGTAGTGTTCAGGCATAATAATCCACATCGGTGGACCGGCCCTGACGATCCATGGGGCAGTTGCGGCTGTTCCTGAGACACGGGCTAGAGCGTCTCGAATCGGTTGAGGATCTTGCCCCTAGCCTCGGTTCATACCATAAATGATAACCCAACTTCCAATACGACGTCTTGCGGTTTTGATTGTAAACTTATATATGGCGACATAGTGTTATGGGGCATTCATGCCGCCTATGATTGATACTTATGATTTGAAGTTGTTTTATACACTATGCACTTATAGTAGTATCAAATGATTTGTTTTAAACGTATCAAGCATTCTTTGGCTGTTATAAGGGAAAACCCTATCCTCGGCTGCGTTGCATTGTGTGATGGGACCTGGGTCTTATAACAGCTTCATTTTTCTTTATTTAGCATTGCGCTGTTTGTTTTATGCACTGGTATTCTTGGGAGGAAACCCGTTCCGCGTTAGCGGCGTGGTCCCTTGATTTACCTAACTTTAGAAATAAAGATAATAACTGTTTTAGTTCTCACACCAGTCACATGACTGACCTGGAGTTTATTGTTTTAACCTAAACTCTGGGTGCCCTTATTTTGACACGGGCAGCTAGTAGTTTTGGTTTTGCAGATTTATATTCACAAGATCCTGGTTTACAGCTGGAACGATATCCGGAAAGCTTTGTATCCGTATATCTTCTCCTAGTTGTGTATTGTATTATTTTCCGCTGCGTTGTATTTAAATGTAATTTAAATCTCTGATATTTTTCTGTGTAATATTCTTTTATACTCTGTATATTCTTGTAATCTGATGCATTGTTGTAATATACAATGAAATGTTCTTCTGTATGCGTTCTGTTTTGTCCTGTTCTCAAACGATAGGGCGTTTCGAACGGCCTGGATCGGTTTAGCGACTGGTTCGGACCGAGCGAAATTCCTTGCCGTCACAGTTGGTATCAGAGCTTTGGTTTACAAAGCTCAGAGAACAAGGCACATTAGAACCATACGAAAGAATTCATCAGATATTGGATTAGTAATATCCAATGAGGATGACTCGTTAGAGATGGGATCAGTAGTATCCTAGAACGAGTGGGAAGAGTATATTTTTAAAAATGAAAACAAATCTTGTTTTAAAATTTAAATCAATTATTATTTGATTATTTATTTTATATTGATTAGGACAATCCAATGTATAAAGATTTTGCGTATGCGCCTAGCTAGCGTGTATTCGAAGTTTTGATATATTGGATAGATATAGAGTTACACTCTAGTCACCCGGGGGTGATTCTGATGGTTGATATATCATCATCAGAATTTATATTCGAGTGACGAACGTGTAATATCTATATATTTCCTATTGACTGGTGTGAGAACCAAAATTAGATAGGGCCTACTGTTGTGATTTGGCATCAAAAACTTGATTTTTGTATATATATCAAAATTATGAATTTGAAACTCTAATTCACTAATTGATTGATGTTTGTGTTGCTTGTTTAATTGTTTGATAATTTTGAACCATTATGCTTAACTGAATCAAATATTGAATTGTATTGAAAATTTGGTCGCATTTGCTTGCATATACATGTACTTACATTGAACAGGTCATAGCAAGGAGGCTAGAGTAGAGAATAAAATTTGTTTGCCCGACAAATAGGTACATGTTTACTACATAATTTACTATTTTGTTTGGGTGATGATGATTTTATGAGCCTATTGGCTAGCCGCTTGGCTTTTTCTTTTTCTTTTTGAGATCTGAAGGACCGGGGAAGCTATTTGAAATTCCCCGATGCTCCCGGTGCAGGGGAGGTTATGGCGAAATTTTTCAAAAATTTAGGGTGTTAGCCAAATTTTTGAGATTTTGAAAATTCTCAGAAACTAAAGAGTTGGAGAATGGAAGCCAGATCGAACGTAGAGTGGATTAATCAAACCACTTTCGACTTTGTCCCTTTTCGGGGACGAAAAGTTTTAAGTGGGGGAGATTGTAACAACCCGAAAATCTGGGCCAGTTTAAAATTTTTATTTTGGCGATTTTAGCGAATTTTGAAGATTTAAAATAGATTATTTTAAATAATATCGACGAGAAATTTATTTTGAATAGAATTCGAACGTATATATTATACGCGTCGTCGTTAGAATATAATAATTATATATAATTATAAATAGAATTGAAAATGGCGCGGTAGTTCGATAATTCGATTTCAAATTTCAATTGGATGTACCGGGTGCAAAACAATCCGGATTTTAGTGAAACCAAAAACATTAGGATCTAATTGATGATATCTTTCCAACGAATCCGAAAAATCAGAATTTCATAGCGGGAATCAAAAGATATGTCCAGTTGAAAATTCTGAATAGTCGCTATGGAATTCAGGCCCTTAAAAATGGACATTTTGCAAACGACCTCGGATTTCGACGAAACCAGTTTTGTTGGGTCCGTGATGTCAAATTATTGCTAGATTCCAAATTTCATAATTTTTCGAATCAATATGTGAGCATGGCAAAGGAAAACGCGTTTGACCGGTTTCAGTTGATTTTAATCGACTGGAAATTGGCCATTTTTCGAACGGTCTCAGAATTCGACGAAACTAGTTTTGTTAGGACCGTATCGTCAATACGAAGCTAGAAAATATTTTTCGGGAATTTTTCTAGTTAGTATGTGACCCCGGTAATTTGAAATGTACGTTTAAAATTCAATATAGTGATTTAAATGTAAATTCAGTAGAAACTGATTGTAATGATCGAATCAGCTTGCAGTACATATCCCATTGTGTTCGGAATGGGGGTAAAACGCTATGGACGGCAGGCGGTGGGCCTTGTTTTGAAGTCGAAAATAAAAGTTGCTTTTTGCGGAATAATATAATAAAATAAAATAAAATAAAATAAAATAAACCCCTTTTCCCCGTTAACCCGCTCTGCCCCCCCCCCTCTCTCCTTTTAAATCGATTCAGAAGATAAAAGAAAAAAAAAAGGGGGGGGGGAGGCGACTGCGAAAACCGCCGCCACCATCGGAGGACCACCGCGCCTCATCGATTAACCCCCCCCCCTCTTCCCCTCTCGCCTGTGACACCGAGCCCCGCGCCCCCTTTTCCCCTGCGCCGCCGCGAAATCGAGACCCCCACCCTGCTCCTCCTCCTGCCGCCGAAGTCGACGCCCCCCCCCCCCCCCCGAAGCCAGCTCCGACGAAGTCGATGCCCCCCTTTCTTCGATACAGTAAGGTTTTTTTTTTTACTTTACTTTACTTTATTTTTATCTGAAAATTTCGATTTTTTTAGGGTTTAAAACTAATTTTGATTTTAAAAGAAGTTTAAAACTAATTTTTTCAGATTTAAAAACTGATTTTTAATTTAAACTTTAAAAGGAAAAAAGATTAGGACTTTAAAAAGAAAAAGATTAGACTTTTAAATAAGGAAAGTTAGGATCTTTAATTGTATAACGTTGGGTTTTTATATGATAGAAGTTGTGATTTTTAAACTAGAAAAGATTCGATTTTTCGAATTAAAAATATGATTTTTATATAGTGAACTTCGAATTAAAAATATGATTTTTATATATTGAACATCGAAATAAAAATGTGATTTTTATATATTGAAAAGCGAAGTAAAAATCCGATTCTTACATATGTAGTGAAAGCGGATAACGAAGGTGACAAAAAGGCGAGAACGAAGAAGCTTTATATCAAAGAAGAGTCAAGATGATTGGATAGCTATCGGTGAGAATTTCTCACCTTTCAATTTCATTTTCTAGTTATATATATATACTAGGATGCAGACGGTGCTTAGTAGCACCCGACACAATCGTCCACAGACCATGGACTTGTTTGTTTGGTTGCATAGATTAGCTTGATGATTTGATTTGAATTTGGTTGTTTGGTGAATATGATTGATGTGTGAATGGCGTGGGCCTTCACTAGACCGGGGATAAGGCTAGGCCTCGTCCCGTTCCTAGTATCGTGCCGTTATGCCGCCGAAATTTTCTAAAATAAGTTAGAAAAATGAATATATCATTTTATTTAAAGAATGAATTGAATAGAAATTCATATGTTGGAATAAAATGTTTCGTCGTTAAAAATATAATTTTTAACGTGAATGTGAATAAATAAATATTCATTTACAAACCAGACGGTTTGTTTATGTACACCTATTTGAAGGACATTGATTGGGTCGATAAATTTTACACATCGCCCAACTGCACAAATAAAATATGCGTTTGATTGTTTAAAACCCCACACGGGTGTTGGGATGAAATTTGAAGTTCACTCATCCTGATTGATTAAATATGTCGATCGATTGATTGACAGGCTGTTATAAGCGTTAGATATCTATATTTGATGCTTATACAGTGTAGTGCACTTTGGTTGATGGTTGATTATTTTTCAATGCTATTATATACATGTGTTGTATGAAAATCCATATAATTAACTTTATATGGTAATTGATTGGGCCTCATTCCAATTTAGAAAATAAAGAACAACATAAAATAAAGGTTCATGTGTTGACAGTACTCATCCATTGAGATTGGTCATGTGTTGAACGAAATATTTTAGTAATAAAATTTACATCTTTATCAATATAAAATAAAGGTTCATGTGTTGACAGTACTCATCCATTGAGATTGGTCATGTGTTGAACGAAATATTTTAGTAATAAAATTTACATCTTTATCAATATAAAATAAAGGTTCATGTGTTGACAGTACTCATCGATTGAGATTGGTCATGTGTTGAACGAAATATTTTAGTAATAAAATTTACATCTTTATCAATATAAAATAAAGGTTCATGTGTTGACAGTACTCATCCATTGAGATTGGTCATGTGTTGAACGAAATATTTTGATAATAACAACTATTTTGAAAAAGAAATATTTGAAATAGAATATTTGAAAATAGAAATATATGAAGCCGTGTTGATTAGATTGACGCCATTTTGACGAAAACGATTTCGAAATGAATTGAATTGAAAACGATTTCGAAATGAATTGAATTGAAAACGATTTCGAAATCAATTGAATTGAAAACGATTTCGAAATCAATTGAATTGAAAACGATTTCGAAATGAATTGAATTGAAAACGATTTCGAAATGAATTGAATTGAAAACGATTTCGAAATGAATTGAATTGAAAACGATTTCGAAATGAATTGAATTGAAAACGATTTCGAAATGAATTGAATTGAAAACGATTTCGAAATGAATTGAATTGAAAACGATTTCGAAATGAATTGAATTGAAAACGATTTCGAAATGAATTGAATTGAAAACGATTTCGAAATGAATTGAATTGAAAACGATTTCGAAATGAATTGAATTGAAAATGATTTCGAAATGAATTGAATTGAAAACGATTTCGAAATGAATTGAATTGAAAACGATTTCAAATTGAATTGAAAGCGAATTGAAATGAATTTAAATTGAATTGAAATTTGAATTGAATAGAAATGAATTTTAAAACGAATTTATAAAGAAGAATTCAATTTTGATTTGAATTGAAATGGAAGTTGAAATTGCTTTTGAAACGAATTTAAAACTATTTATATAATTCGTTTTAAATAGAGATCGACGAAATATATTATATATATATATATATTATATATAATATAGTGGCCTGAATAGAACGCGCCGCGCCGCGGCAGTTCGTAAATTTCGACCATTTATTTCAAACAGACATTACGGGAGATCCGACCGTCGGATTCTCCTAAAACCGGAACCGTTGGGTTCGTATCGACAAGAGCTTTCTAACGAATATTAGAAATTTGAAATCTAACGGTTGGATTTGGAGATACGTCCAAATCAAATTTGAAAAAGGTCGCTATAAGTGCAGTTCGATGGCCGTTGATGGAAATCGACTGTACAGGCCTTGATAAAATTATTAAAAATAGTAATAATTTGTGTAAAATCATAAGAAATGATTTAGAAAGATTTGGGATGAAAAACTCCATATTTGAAAAGATAAAAATAGATTTTTATCGAAATGAACTAGTTTTGAACTAGAATTATAATTCTATTTATTTTTAAATAAATAAATTGAATTTGAAATGGTTTTGAAAATAACCAAAATTTCCAATGATTGCATTGGAATGGATTTGAATCGAAATTGTCTTCGGAATATTTCGATGTTGGATTTCGTGATTATACAAATGTTGTTATGGAAATTTGAAAGATATGTATATATATCGTTATTTCCAATACGATGTTTGTTAGTCGTAGAATTTGATATTGAATATAAGCCGGTATATTTTCTATTCAGAGCCTTGTATTGAATATCAAATATGATTTGGGTTTGTCGTGAATGGTGTCTTCACTAACACTGTTCTTGAACCCAGTTGAGAAAAGATTAAATCTTTTTGTTTAGATTTAACGAAGTGTACCAATTAAATAATATTTAATTGGAATTGAATCGATATTGATTTTTGGGTTTATCGTGAACAGTGTTTTAAATAACACTCGTTCTTTAACCCGATAATTAATGGAATGTGACTTTGGGTTTATCGCGAACCGTGTTTTTAAATGACACTGATTCTTTAACCCAGTTAACAATTAAAACTAAGTGGAGTTTTAATGAATCTTTAATTAGATTGAAATAATCGAAATGGAGTATCACCAGTTTTGCTCCAGGCGATAGTTAAATCTTTAATTAGATTTGAACGTGAAATGGTAATTGAAATTACCGATAACACTGTGGTGTTAGATATGAAGTATTACCAGTTTTACTTCATGGGGATAAATAGGTTGGGATGGGAAAATTAAAATAAATGATTACTTCGGTAAGGTTCGCTAATCCCGACTAGTTTGAATTGAGATTCAAAAATAGAATAAAGAATAAATTCAAGGAATTTATCTTGGATAAAATTAATGGGAACCTTTCCCTATGAATGTGAAATTTAGAAACTAACTGTCGGTTAGCCAAGCAGAATGGTTTTCTGAATATTGATCTGATGTTGGTTTCGGCCTTCGGGGTTAATATTTGGGGAATTATTCTCTTGATTAATTTACGGTTAGTGACTAATGAATTGGAATGAGGCGTATGTTGTGTTTGTGTAACACTTATTTAAAATATACGCGAGTTATTCGGAAAGACCGGGTTTATCCCATTCTGAATAACTGATACGACGATAAGTCGAAGATGAAGACGATGGTCGAAGACCGGAGGTCTTCACGTCGTTTGGGTAATTACTGATGATCTTGATTGGGATGTACACCCAAGAAGATGGAAACAGTTAGTGATCGTCCAGACGTACTTGGATATCGATGGATATGCGGGGTACTAGGTGCCCCCGGTTTCGTTCAGCCCCAGAACGGACTTGTAAATGGACTGTGTGTCTGACATTGGATTTTAGTCCATGTGATTGATCTCTATTAAATATATATCTGTTTGGCGGCGGAGAATTTATTCTCTTGCTTAACGCCCTTCCCTGAGACGTACGAGCTCAGGGGTTATATATTGATGGATATCAATCGCATGGAGTGAATTGCCTGTGTGGCATGCTAAGAGGCAAATGATCAAGGCTTCTGTTGAAAAGCAAAGTCTTGTGGTTGATGATCGAAGCACGGCCTTTGTGGCGTAGCTTTGTGTAACGTTGATTCGCGAGTATCACACCCGGTATGAATCAAAAACGGGAGACGGACATCAGGGAGGACCTACGTTTCTTTCTAGTTATGAGTGGCGTCAGTGCTTGAACTGGCTGACGAGTTTGACTCATGTGGATGTTACTTATTATTACTTGCTGAAAAGCGAGGCGCCTCGTGATATCGGTTTCGGCCGATGCTTCTGGTCGGCTGACGGGCCAGGCTTACGCCCCAAAGGGCGGGGAAACGTAGTGTTCAGGCATAATAATCCACATCGGTGGACCGGCCCTGACGATCCATGGGGCAGTTGCGGCTGTTCCTGAGACACAGGCTAGAGCGTCTCGAATCGGTTGAGGATCTTGCCCCTAGCCTCGGTTCATACCATAAATGATAACCCAACTTCCAATACGACGTCTTGCAGTTTTGATTGTAAACTTATATATGGCGACATAGTGTTATGGGGCATTCATGCCGCCTATGATTGATACTTATGATTTGAAGTTGTTTTATACACTATGCACTTATAGTAGTATCAAATGATTTGTTTTAAACGTATCAAGCATTCTTTGGCTGTTATAAGGGAAAACCCTATCCTCGGCTGCGTTGCATTGTGTGATGGGACCTAGGTCTTATAACAGCTTCATTTTTCTTTATTTAGCATTGCGCTGTTTGTTTTATGCACTGGTATTCTTGGGAGGAAACCCGTTCCGCGTTAGCGGCGTGGTCCCTTGATTTACCTAACTTTAGAAATAAAGATAATAACTGTTTTAGTTCTCACACCAGTCACATGACTGACCTGGAGTTTATTGTTTTAACCTAAACTCTGGGTGCCCTTATTTTGACACGGGCAGCTAGTAGTTTTGGTTTTGCAGATTTATATTCACAGGATCCTGGTTTACAGCTGGAACGATATCCGGAAAGCTTTGTATCCGTATATCTTCTCCTAGTTGTGTATTGTATTATTTTCCGCTGCGTTGTATTTAAATGTAATTTAAATCTCTGATATTTTTCTGTGTAATATTCTTTTATACTCTGTATATTCTTGTAATCTGATGCATTGTTGTAATATACAATGAAATGTTCTTCTGTATGCGTTCTGTTTTGTCCTGTTCTCAAACGATAGGGCGTTTCGAACGGCCTGGATCGGTTTAGCGACTGGTTCGGACCGAGCGAAATTCCTTGCCGTCACAGTTGGTATCAGAGCTTTGGTTTACAAAGCTCAGAGAACAAGGCACATTAGAACCATACGAAAGAATTCATCAGATATTGGATTAGTAATATCCAATGAGGATGACTCGTTAGAGATGGGATCAGTAGTATCCTAGAACGAGTGGGAAGAGTATATTTTTAAAAATGAAAACAAATCTTGTTTTAAAATTTAAATCAATTATTATTTGATTATTTATTTTATATTGATTAGGACAATCCAATGTATAAAGATTTTGCGTATGCGCCTAGCTAGCGTGTATTCGAAGTTTTGATATATTGGATAGATATAGAGTTACACTCTAGTCACCCGGGGGTGATTCTGATGGTTGATATATCATCATCAGAATTTATATTCGAGTGACGAACGTGTAATATCTATATATTTCCTATTGACTGGTGTGAGAACCAAAATTAGATAGGGCCTACTGTTGTGATTTGGCATCAAAAACTTGATTTTTGTATATATATCAAAATTATGAATTTGAAACTCTAATTCACTAATTGATTGATGTTTGTGTTGCTTGTTTAATTGTTTGATAATTTTGAACCATTATGCTTAACTGAATCAAATATTGAATTGTATTGAAAATTTGGTCGCATTTGCTTGCATATACATGTACTTACATTGAACAGGTCATAGCAAGGAGGCTAGAATAGAGAATAAAATTTGTTTGCCCGACAAATAGGTACATGTTTACTACATAATTTACTATTTTGTTTGGGTGATGATGATTTTATGAGCCTATTGGCTAGCCGCTTGGCTTTTTCTTTTTCTTTTTGAGATCTGAAGGACCGGGGAAGCTATTTGAAATTCCCCGATGCTCCCGGTGCAGGGGAGGTTATGGCGAAATTTTTCAAAAATTTAGGGTGTTAGCCAAATTTTTGAGATTTTGAAAATTCTCAGAAACTAAAGAGTTGGAGAATGGAAGCCAGATCGAACGTAGAGTGGATTAATCAAACCACTTTCGACTTTGTTCCTTTTCGGGGACGAAAAGTTTTAAGTGGGGGAGATTGTAACAACCCGAAAATCTGGGCCAGTTTAAAATTTTTATTTTGGCGATTTTAGCGAATTTTGAAGATTTAAAATAGATTATTTTAAATAATATCGACGAGAAATTTATTTTGAATAGAATTCGAACGTATATATTATACGCGTCGTCGTTAGAATATAATAATTATATATAATTATAAATAGAATTGAAAATGGCGCGGTAGTTCGATAATTCGATTTCAAATTTCAATTGGATGTACCGGGTGCAAAACAATCCGGATTTTAGTGAAACCAAAAACATTAGGATCTAATTGATGATATCTTTCCAACGAATCCGAAAAATCAGAATTTCATAGCGGGAATCAAAAGATATGTCCAGTTGAAAATTCTGAATAGTCGCTATGGAATTCAGGCCCTTAAAAATGGACATTTTGCAAACGATCTCGGATTTCGACGAAACCAGTTTTGTTGGGTCCGTGATGTCAAATTATTGCTAGATTCCAAATTTCATAATTTTTCGAATCAATATGTGAGCATGGCAAAGGAAAACGCGTTTGACCGGTTTCAGTTGATTTTAATCGACTGGAAATTGGCCATTTTTCTAACGGTCTCAGAATTCGACGAAACTAGTTTTGTTAGGACCGTATCGTCAATACGAAGCTAGAAAATATTTTTCGGGAATTTTTCTAGTTAGTATGTGACCCCGGTAATTTGAAATGTACGTTTAAAATTCAATATAGTGATTTAAATGTAAATTCAGTAGAAACTGATTGTAACGATCGAATCAGCTTGCAGTACATATCCCATTGTGTTCGGAATGGGGGTAAAACGCTATGGACGGCAGGCGGTAGGCCTCGTTTTGAAGTCGAAAATAAAAGTTGCTTTTTGCGGAATAATATAATAAAATAAAATAAAATAAAATAAAAAAAACCCCTTTTCCCCGTTAACCCGCTCTACCCCCCCCCCCCCCTCTCTCCTTTTAAATCGATTCAGAAGATAAAAGAAAAAAAAAAGGGGGGGAAGGCGACTGCGAAAACCGCCGCCACCATCGGAGGACCACCGCGCCTCATCAATTAACCCCCCCCCCTCTTCCCCTCTCGCCTGTGACACCGAGCCCCGCGCCCCCTTTTCCCCTGCGCCGCCGCGAAATCGAGACCCCCACCCTGCTCCTCCTCCTGCCGCCGAAGTCGACGCCCCCCCCCCCCCCGAAGCCAGCTCCGACGAAGTCGATGCCCCCCTTTCTTCGATACAGTAAGGTTTTTTTTACTTTACTTTACTTTATTTTTATTTTTATCTGAAAATTTCGATTTTTTTAGGGTTTAAAACTAATCTTGATTTTAAAAGAAGTTTAAAACTAATTTTTTCAGATTTAAAAACTGATTTTTAATTTAAACTTTAAAAGGAAAAAAGATTAGGACATTAAAAAGAAAAAGATTAGACTTTTAAATAAGGAAAGTTAGGATCTTTAATTGTATAACGTTGGGTTTTTATATGATAGAAGTTGTGATTTTTAAACTAGAAAAGATTCGATTTTTCGAATTAAAAATATGATTTTTATATAGTGAACTTCGAATTAAAAATATGATTTTTATATATTGAACATCGAAATAAAAATGTGATTTTTATATATTGAAAAGCGAAGTAAAAATCCGATTCTTACATATGTAGTGAAAGCGGATAACGAAGGTGACAAAAAGGCGAGAACGAAGAAGCTTTATATCAAAGAAAAGTCAAGATGATTGGATAGCTATCGGTGAGAATTTCTCACCTTTCAATTTCATTTTCTAGTTATATATATATACTAGGATGCAAACGGTGCTTAGTAGCACCCGACACAATCGTCCACAGACCATGGACTTGTTTGTTTGGTTGCATAGATTAGCTTGATGATTTGATTTGAATTTGGTTGTTTGGTGAATATGATTGATGTGTGAATGGCGTGGGCCTTCACTAGACCGGGGATAAGGCTAGGCCTCGTCCCGTTCCTAGTATCGTGCCGTTATGCCGCCGAAATTTTCTAAAATAAGTTAGAAAAATGAATATATCATTTTATTTAAAGAATGAATTGAATAGAAATTCATATGTTGGAATAAAATGTTTCGTCGTTAAAAATATAATTTTTAACGTGAATGTGAATAAATAAATATTCATTTACAAACCAGACGGTTTGTTTATGTACACCTATTTGAAGGACATTGATTGGGTCGATAAATTTTACACATCGCCCAACTGCACAAATAAAATATGCGTTTGATTGTTTAAAACCCCACACGGGTGTTGGGATGAAATTTGAAGTTCACTCATCCTGATTGATTAAATATGTCGATCGATTGATTGACAGGCTGTTATAAGCGTTAGATATCTATATTTGATGCTTATACAGTGTAGTGCACTTTGGTTGATGGTTGATTATTTTTCAATGCTATTATATACATGTGTTGTATGAAAATCCATATAATTAACTTTATATGGTAATTGATTGGGCCTCATTCCAATTTAGAAAATAAAGAACAACATAAAATAAAGGTTCATGTGTTGACAGTACTCATCCATTGAGATTGGTCATGTGTTGAACGAAATATTTTAGTAATAAAATTTACATCTTTATCAATATAAAATAAAGGTTCATGTGTTGACAGTACTCATCCATTGAGATTGGTCATGTGTTGAATGAAATATTTTAGTAATAAAATTTACATCTTTATCAATATAAAATAAAGGTTCATGTGTTGACAGTACTCATCCATTGAGATTGGTCATGTGTTGAACGAAATATTTTAGTAATAAAATTTACATCTTTATCAATATAAAATAAAGGTTCATGTGTTGACAGTACTCATCCATTGAGATTGGTCATGTGTTGAACGAAATATTTTGATAATAACAACTATTTTGAAAAAGAAATATTTGAAATAGAATATTTGAAAATAGAAATATATGAAGCCGTGTTGATTAGATTGACGCCATTTTGACGAAAACGATTTCGAAATGAACTGAATTGAAAACGATTTCGAAATGAATTGAATTGAAAACGATTTCGAAATGAATTGAATTGAAAACGATTTCGAAATCAATTGAATTGAAAACGATTTCGAAATGAATTGAATTGAAAACGATTTCGAAATGAATTGAATTGAAAACGATTTCGAAATGAATTGAATTGAAAACGATTTCGAAATGAATTGAATTGAAAACGATTTCGAAATGAATTGAATTGAAAACGATTTCGAAATGAATTGAATTGAAAACGATTTCGAAATGAATTGAATTGAAAACGATTTCGAAATGAATTGAATTGAAAACGATTTCGAAATGAATTGAATTGAAAACGATTTCGAAATGAATTGAATTGAAAACGATTTCGAAATGAATTGAATTGAAAACGATTTCGAAATGAAATGAATTGAAAACGATTTCGAAATGAATTGAATTGAAAACGACTTCGAAATGAATTGAATTGAAAACGATTTCGAAATGAATTGAATTGAAAACGATTTCGAAATGAATTGAATTGAAAACGACTTCGAAATGAATTGAATTGAAAACGATTTCGAAATGAATTGAATTGAAAACGATTTCGAAATGAATTGAATTGAAAACGATTTCGAAATGAATTGAATTGAAAACGATTTCGAAATGAATTGAATTGAAAACGATTTCGAAATGAATTGAATTGAAAACGATTTCGAAATGAATTGAATTGAAAACGATTTCGAAATCAATTGAATTGAAAACGATTTCGAAATGAATTGAATTGAAAACGATTTCGAAATGAATTGAATTGAAAACGATTTCGAAATGAATTGAATTGAAAACGATTTCGAAATGAATTGAATTGAAAACGATTTCGAAATGAATTGAATTGAAAACGATTTCGAAATGAATTGAATTGAAAATGATTTCGAAATGAAATGAATTGAAAACGATTTCGAAATGAATTGAATTGAAAACGATTTCGAAATGAATTGAATTGAAAACGATTTCGAAATGAATTGAATTGAAAACGATTTCGAAATGAATTGAATTGAAAAAGATTTCGAAATGAAATGAATTGAAAACGATTTCGAAATGAATTGAAATGAAAACGATTTCGAAATGAATTGAATTGAAAACGATTTCGAAATGAATTGAATTGAAAACGATTTCGAAATGAATTGAATTGAAAATGATTTCAAATTGAATTGAAAGCGAATTGAAATGAATTTAAATTGAATTGAAATTTGAATTGAATAGAAATGAATTTTAAAACGAATTTATAAAGAAGAATTCAATTTTGATTTGAATTGAAATGGAAGTTGAAATTGCTTTTGAAACGAATTTAAAACTATTTATATAATTCGTTTTAAATAGAGATCGACGAAATATATTATATATATATATAATATATAATATAATGGCCTGAATAGAACGCGCCGCGCCGCGGCAGTTCGTAAATTTCGACCATTTATTTCAAACAGACATTACGGGAGATCCGACCGTCGGATTCTCCTAAAACCGGAACCGTTGGGTTCGTATCGACAAGTGCTTTCTAACGAATATTAGAAATTTGAAATCTAACGGTTGGATTTGGAGATACGTCCAAATCAAATTTGAAAAAGGTCGCTATAAGTGCAGTTCGATGGCCGTTGATGGAAATCGACTGTACATGCCTTGATAAAATTATTAAAAATAGTAATAATTTGTGTAAAATCATAAGAAATGATTTAGAAAGATTTGGGATGAAAAACTCCATATTTGAAAAGATAAAAATAGATTTTTATCGAAATGAACTAGTTTTGAACTAGAATTATAATTCTATTTATTTTTAAATAAATAAATTGAATTTGAAATGGTTTTGAAAATAACCAAAATTTCCAATGATTGCATTGGAATGGATTTGAATCGAAATTGTCTTCGGAATATTTCGATGTTGGATTTCGTGATTATACAAATGTTGTTATGGAAATTTGAAAGATATATATATATATCGTTATTTCCGATGCGATGTTTGTTAGTCGTAGAATTTGATATTGAATATAAGCCGGTATATTTTCTGTTCAGAGCCTTATATTGAATATCAAATGTGATTTGGGTTTGTCGTGAATGGTGTCTTCACTAACACTGTTCTTGAACCCAGTTGAGAAAAGATTAAATCTTTTTGTTTAGATTTAACGAAGTGTACCAATTAAATAATATTTAATTGGAATTGAATCGATATTGATTTTTGGGTTTATCGTGAACAGTGTTTTAAATAACACTCGTTCTTTAACCCGATAATTAATGGAATGTGGCTTTGGGTTTATCGCGAACCGTGTTTTTAAATGACACTGATTCTTTAACCCAGTTAACGATTAAAACTAAGTGGAGTTTTAATGAATCTTTAATTAGATTGAAATAATCGAAATGGAGTATCACCAGTTTTGCTCCAGGCGATAGTTAAATCTTTAATTAGGTTTGAACGTGAAATGGTAATTGAAATTACCGATAACACTGTGGTGTTAGATATGAAGTATTACCAGTTTTACTTCATGGGGATAAATAGGTTGGGATGGGGAAATTAAAATAAATGATTACTTCGGTAAGGTTCGCTAATCCCGACTAGTTTGAATTGAGATTCAAAAATAGAATAAAGAATAAATTCAAGGAATTTATCTTGGATAAAATTAATGGGAACCTTTCCCTATGAATGTGAAATTTAGAAACTAACTGTCGGTTAGCCAAGCAGAATGGTTTTCTGAATATTGATCTGATGTTGGTTTCGGCCTTCGGGGTTAATATTTGGGGAATTATTCTCTTGATTAATTTACGGTTAGTGACTAATGAATTGGAATGAGGCGTATGTTGTGTTTGTGTAACACTTATTTAAAATATACGCGAGTTATTCGGAAAGACCGGGTTTATCCCATTCTGAATAACTGATACGACGATAAGTCGAAGATGAAGACGATGGTCGAAGACCGGAGGTCTTCACGTCGTTTGGGTAATTACTGATGATCTTGATTGGGCTGTACACCCAAGAAGATGGAAACAGTTAGTGATCGTCCAGACGTACTTGGAGATCGATGGATATGCGGGGTACTAGGTGCCCCCGGTTTCGTTCAGCCCCAGAACGGACTTGTAAATGGACTGTGTGTCTGACATTGGATTTTAGTCCGTGTGATTGATCTCTATTAAATATATATCTGTTTGGCGGCGGAGAATTTATTCTCTTGCTTAACGCCCTTCTCTGAGACGTACGAGCTCAGGGGTTATATATTGATGGATATCAATCGCATGGAGTGAATTGCCTGTGTGGCATGCTAAGAGGCAAATGATCAAGGCTTCTGTTGAAAAGCAAAGTCTTGTGGTTGATGATCGAAGCACGGCCTTTGTGGCGTAGCTTTGTGTAACGTTGATTCGCGAGTATCACACCCGGTATGAATCAAAAACGGGAGACGGACATCAGGGAGGACCTACGTTTCTTTCTAGTTATGAGTGGCGTCAGTGCTTGAACTGGCTGACGAGTTTGACTCATGTGGATGTTACTTATTATTACTTGCTGAAAAGCGAGGCGCCTCGTGATATCGGTTTCGGCCGATGCTTCTGGTCGGCTGACGGGCCAGGCTTACGCCCCAAAGGGCGGGGAAACGTAGTGTTCAGGCATAATAATCCACATCGGTGGACCGGCCCTGACGATCCATGGGGCAGTTGCGGCTGTTCCTGAGACACGGGCTAGAGCGTCTCGAATCGGTTGAGGATCTTGCCCCTAGCCTCGGTTCATACCATAAATGATAACCCAACTTCCAATACGACGTCTTGCGGTTTTGATTGTAAACTTATATATGGCGACATAGTGTTATGGGGCATTCATGCCGCCTATGATTGATACTTATGATTTGAAGTTGTTTTATACACTATGCACTTATAGTAGTATCAAATGATTTGTTTTAAACGTATCAAGCATTCTTTGGCTGTTATAAGGGAAAACCCTATCCTCGGCTGCGTTGCATTGTGTGATGGGACCTGGGTCTTATAACAGCTTCATTTTTCTTTATTTAGCATTGCGCTGTTTGTTTTATGCACTGGTATTCTTGGGAGGAAACCCGTTCCGCGTTAGCGGCGTGGTCCCTTGATTTACCTAACTTTAGAAATAAAGATAATAACTGTTTTAGTTCTCACACCAGTCACATGACTGACCTGGAGTTTATTGTTTTAACCTAAACTCTGGGTGCCCTTATTTTGACACGGGCAGCTAGTAGTTTTGGTTTTGCAGATTTATATTCACAGGATCCTGGTTTACAGCTGGAACGATATCCGGAAAGCTTTGTATCCGTATATCTTCTCCTAGTTGTGTATTGTATTATTTTCCGCTGCGTTGTATTTAAATGTAATTTAAATCTCTGATATTTTTCTGTGTAATATTCTTTTATACTCTGTATATTCTTGTAATCTGATGCATTGTTGTAATATACAATGAAATGTTCTTCTGTATGCGTTCTGTTTTGTCCTGTTCTCAAACGATAGGGCGTTTCGAACGGCCTGGATCGGTTTAGCGACTGGTTCGGACCGAGCGAAATTCCTTGCCGTCACACCAGACATTTATATTTATCTTTACTTATGTGGTTGTTGGAATGTGAGGCACCTCAGATATATCGGTTACTACGGAGCCGATGGATAGGTCCGATAGGGCCGGGAAACGTGTGTTCTGGAGTAACTAATCCACACAATGGACCGGATTTGGAGGATCCAAGGGTTGCCCCGTGGTGTGTAACCCTGAGGCATTTTCTAGAGTGTCTCAAAGTTGGCGAGGAGTACATCCCTTGCCTCGACTCATGATGGAATTCAATTTCCAATACGACACGTCAGTTTGATTTGTAAACCTATATATGGTGGCATAATGGCATGGGACACTCTTATCGTCTAAGATTGATACATTATGATTGAATTTCTTTTGAAATATATATGCACTAGTAATAATACCAAAAGATCTTGTTTTATACGTATTAAGCATATTTTGGCCATTATAAGGGAAAATTCTATCCTTCAGCTTGCGTTGCATTGTGTGATGGGATCTGAGTCTTATAATAGCTTCATATTTCTAAAAAGCATTGCGTTGTTCAAAGATTTACTTTATTTCATGCACTGGCAATCACTGGAGAAAACCCGTTCCGCGTTAGCGGCATGGTCCTATGATTTGCCTTATGGTTATTGTTAAATCAGTTTAGTAGATTTCTCATACCAGACCCATGACTGACTCGTTGTTTGTTTCGCTTGCAAACTCGGGTGCCCTCATTTTTACACTGGCAGCCTAGTAGTAGGTTGTGGGACTTATTTTGGCTTTGCACTATATCTTGGAGTGCACTTTTGGCTATTGGTGAAGACTAGCTTTCATCTATATTTTGGATTATTGACATACCGCCTGTATTATGTGATGTATATGTACCACTGATCGCGATGTAGACAGATTATTTCTATTATGTCTTATCTCATGTATATGTACCGCTGATCGCGATGTAGACTGATCATTTCCTTTATGCACTAAGTTGTATCCTGTATTGTGCCACTCTGATGATGATGTTTGTTTCATTTTATGATTCCGCTGTCATATTGATGTAAATTATTCTAATCTCATGTTTATGCTATTATCTATAATCTGCTAATATTGATTAATGTGTTAGATTCCGAATGATTATCCTTACTTCCGTGACACGGGGGTTTGGGGTTTTCACATTTACCCACTTTAAAAAAATATTATGTCGAATTTCTGTTCAAGTGTTTAGAAATTCCTAACAACTTCGTGGCGTCTCACGATTCAAACAAAATTCATAAACCACTCAACAAACAAGGCAACACAATATAAAACAATTGTTTTAATCAATTAACAAATACACGTTATTGTATATATATGTATATACACTCAACTCATTCTTGAGTACTACTGACCCTATCTCTATGAGTACAACCCACCAAAGCCTAGGTGTTCGCTCAACCTAAGCTGTGATACCAACTGTAATGGCCTGACATTTTCCTGATCCTGGTTATCGATACAAATACCATATCGACTAACCAAACACTAGAAATTAACGGATCATTAATAGAAAGAAGTTAGAGGGTGAGAAATAGCAAGAAAGAATTATTAGAATAGAAGAACAAAAACACAAACAAAATCTCACATCGCAGCGAATGAAATATAATATATAACAGCTTTTGAAATACAAATTTGACTATATATACATAGCATTATCAAAGTACAACATTTGTTCATCACATATACAACACGGCAGAATAAACTCTATGCAAATAACACTGAATCCTCCTGCTCCATGCTCCTCCAATAATATCTGAAAATACCTGAACTACTTGATTGCCCATACAAATTTGGGCACCCAAGAGTTTATGGTAAAACAAAACAAAATAAAAAATGGGTAAGTCATGCGACTGGTGTGAGTAAACTCCAAACACTTGGTTTAACTTTTAAAGATCCTTTGCGAAAGTAAAGATAATCGTAAGACCAATCCACACATAAACATAAATAATTTTTACCCTATGATAACCCAAAATAGTTTTTGGAAATAATATCTTATTCTGATATTATAATAGTCTCTAATACAAATAAATAGCAATCTAGCAGAATGCTTGAATCTCACGCTCTACATATATAGTATACAATCAAAACAGTGGGCTCTTATTAGATAACTGATTCCAACTGGCAAGGTATGGGACTACCTTCCGATAGTGTATCTCTAGAGAGGAATACACCGGGTTCAACAAGAATATCTTGCAACCCAGGCTAAACATGATCGGCTCCTCACTTCGGTTGAGAGTACCGAATGTATTGTCACCAACGGTTGGGATTAGCAACCGTTCCAAAGCAACAACAGCGATAGAATAAAAAAGAAAAAAAGATTTTCTCTAGATCAGGTGACAATACACCCTACTTGGGTGCGACCCACTTAGCCATATGACCTACTCGATTTTATACCATTTCCCGGTTGCGAGGCTTGAGGTTACGATTACTTAGATTTCACTAATAGCACAATCACTTTGAATGCCACACTGTTAGATCTGTTTATCACTAATTGATTTGCACAAAGATATTCTGGATATTATGCTAAGACAATAAATTCTCCGCTACCAGGTGTATATTTGTACATACCAACATATGCGATCATTCAAAATACTCTGTCAGACACTCGTCCATACACGTTCATTTTGGGACTGAACGAAACTGAAGGCGCAATTTCCATTAATCCATCTTAGGAAATTTCTGCCTACGATTAACAAAAAAATCCCTTGCACTTCACTCCGTCTTCGATTGTCTTCATATAATCTGATTCGCAACGCTACTGCCAATACGGAGTGGTTCTCGAATAATAATCCAACCGGTCTCTCCATATTGACAACGATATTGGTAAATATTTCGATAGTCGGTTATTTAACTATCGAAGAAAAATAAACAAACATTCATCCATAACATCAAATAATCACTGAGCCCCTTAATTAATATTCCATTAATCAAATTCCTTCTCCATTTCTTTATCGATATTTGTTAACACGATAATTTCAATAAACATCCTGCCATTTTACGCCATTGGGAAAGCATTTCTCGTATATCATCTTATTTTTTTCTATACTTAGAAAATATCTTCTATTTGTATTTGGAATTCATTTCCAATTACTCCTTCCTTTCACGACCATTCATTTCTATTCTTAGGAAATATTTATTATTATATTTCCAAAATTCCACTTATTTGGATTAAAACAAATGTTGTGTAAAACATCGTTACAACAACCCAAATCACTGCACTCAACTAAATCTTATTTAAATATTAATCTTCGAAACTGAATCTTGTTATTTATCGGTTAAAATGGAAACAATCAAGTTGGGGTATAATTACCTCTCAGACCTTGAATGAAAACATCCTTAACTTCAAAACACACAAGATCACTTACCTCGAATAATCAGCACCATAAAAACTACTTATTTATTTTTAAAACGTATATATTTTCCTCTTTCTACTCTTACCAGATTTAATTATAGATTTCCTTTTTGTTTATAATATTCTATTTTAAGTTGGTTTCCTTATTGAATTCAATATATATATTGGTATATTGATTTTCTAATTATCAAATTTTCTTAAAAATATTTGAACTCCTTAAATTTTCTGAAAATTTCTCCATAACCTCCTTTGTACGGGTCACTCTGTACAACTACAAAATGCCTCTTTAGGCCCTTTTCATTCAAAAGGAAAATCAAAAGGCCAAGCGGCTTGCCGATTCGGTGCATAAAACCTCATGTGGAATTTAAACATATGCCTTTTTGTCAGGCACTCGCATTAAAATCTTCATACACTTCATTCCATACCTGTCTAAGCCATATACATCCATTCTCAATTTATTCCAACTCAATCTGGTCATTTTAACTCAATTCGCTAATTTATTATTTAATTGGCCCTTTTTCCTATTTCACTCTGTATTTGAACATATCACGTTCAAATATATTTGAATTCGCTTATTGTAAAGGCCCGAAAATCCATACCAATTTGAACTGACTAATATCCTACACATTCAACTCAAAGTGCACGAAAGTTCAAATTATTAATAGAAAGAAGTTAGAGGGTGAGATAGATAAGGTAGAACTAATAGAATAGAAGAAGAAGAATACAACTGAACAGAATCAGAGTAAACACTAAACTCACAACGGAATGAATAAATTGTATTATATAACATAATCTTGAAATGCAAAATCTAAATTTGTATATATATACACACACACACACACCCCATATCAGAGTATAACTCATATTCATCACAGCGGAAATAATCTCTAACAACTAGCGGTGAAGCTTCCTGCTTTGAGCTCCTCCAAAGGTATCTGTAAAAGCCTGAAACACTTGACTGCATGTACAAATTTGGGCACCCAAGATTTTAGGAAAACACAAACAAATAAACTCTGGGTCATTCATGGGACTGGTGTGAGTAAACTCCAACCATGTTGTTTAACTTTGAAAATCCTTTTGAAACAAAAGGATAATAGTAAGACTGGCCCACACGTAAACATGGACAGTTTTTACCTTACTATAACCCAAAATATTTTGATATCAAATCCAGTGATATTATGATAATGTCTAAACAAGTAAATATCCAAGTAGCAGAACGCTTGCATCACACGCTCCACATATATAGTATAAAATCATAAACCGCAAGGCTCTTATTAGATATTGGATTCCAACAGATAAGGTATGGGAGCACCTTCCGATCAGTGTACTCTGGAGGTTATACACTGGGGTTCAACAAGAACGCCTTGCAACTCGGCCACACATGACCGACCACTCATTTAGCTTGAGTGTATCGAATATATTGCCACCCATGGTTGTTGGTCATCCAACCGTAATCTGAAGATATAGAATCGAAAAAGAAGAGAAAATATGAATTTTCTCTAGATCGGTGACAATACACCCTACTTGGGGATGACCAAACTAGCCATGCTGCCTAGTCCAACTTTTGTTACTTCTTTGTTGTGAGGCTAGAGGCTACGTTTATCTTCAGAACATCTGATCACCATTCACTTTGAATGCCACATCGTCAAACCCGTCAATTCACAAATCGATTTCCAAAAATATCCTAGGTATAAAAAGCTAAAAGGAATGAATTCCTCCGCCACTAGTCGTAATACCTTTAAGAGATCAATTGTACGTGATTTATTTGGTATACTCTGTCAGACACTCGTCCATACAAGTTTCCTGGGACTGGACAAACAGAAAACACCATCCTAGAACAGAACGACCCTTGTATTTCACTCCGTCTTCAATTATCTTCAGCATAATCTAATTCGCAGCGCTTATGCCTATACGGAGTGGTTTTCGGGTAATATATCCAATCGGTCTCTCCGTATTGACAACGATGGTCAAAACACTTCGATAGTCGGTTATTTAACTATCGAAATAAAAACAAACATTCATTAAAATGTACAACTAAACATCACACAATCACAGGAACTTTTTATTTAACATTCGTTTTTATTATTCGAATTCCTATATCCCACCATATATTTCTCAAAACCCTTTATTAGCCTTTTCACACTTCTTGGAAAACATTCCCAGTTATTATAAACTTTCATTCTCCCATGTTCCAGAAAATATACGTTATTTATGTCCGAAAACATTTACATTCTTTATTTTCTTCGCTTGGATAATAGGCCTTGCCTACATTGGAAAAATATTTCCAATTTCATCATAATCATTTTAATCTGCTAACGTTCAGTTTTAAAATATTATTCACTTTAAGAATGCGAATATCATCCCTATTTTAGAAATTTGAACGCCTTTATGAAATAACTCTTTATTCATGAAATAAAAACCCTTGTCTTGTTTACCGAAATCTCTTTCATAATTCTATATTCCCATTCCACTTTATAAACTCTGTTTCTAAGTCAACTTCTTTTTAAATCAATATCGAGTTTATAACTGTTGACGTCAAAAATTGGTCACTAGTGACGGTCAACCCCCAATCGTGCGAGCAACACACGAAGTAAGATAAAAATACAGAAAAACAAGAAAAAAAGGGAAGAGCACGGACAGGATTTTTATAGTGGTTTGGCAAAGTCAGTGCCTACGTCCACTTTATATATTATTATCCTTTTTTGATTACAAGTATAATGCGTTTACTATTTTTGAGGAAGAAGAAGAAGAAGGAGAACCCAGAGATCAATGGAGGAATGTCAGCTACAAAGAATGGTGGAGAAGATCCAAAACCGAACCCCTTTCTTCTTTAAGATAAGGGGTATTTATAGGTGAAAAAGTGGCTTGGGCCGTCGTGATATGGTCCAGCCATTTCGGGAAAGCCCGGACATGTGGCGCTCAATGGTTGGCTGGAATAGCGGCTGTTTGACTGATTCCACTGCTCATAAATGGTATCCTCAGAAGTTATGGCTGACGCGACATCCACAGGAAGGTATATCAAAAGTTGAGCTTTGTTCGGATGTGATTTGAGTGCATTCATTGGCTTAAGAGTCGGGATATTCGATGATGGTAGAAGATATCCAAGCTGGCCCGAGATAATCGGTCAAGGCGAGATATCTGGAAGAGATATCTTTGGTCGATCAGGAGAGCGACTCTTTAGAAGCGGGCTGCCTACTGATTAGGCGGGAGTTGGGCCAACCTGTGACTTAGTCGTCTTATGCATTTGCTGCGCTCTCTGAGGCTCAATCTGCTTTAGGTCGCGCGTTTGGGCTTCGGTTTAACCCGTTGAGACTCTTGCTAAAAAGAGGGTTAACACTTTGCCCCTCAGAATATATCTTCATCGGTAGAGGGAGGTGTATTCTGAATTCTGAACCAGAGCACAAATACTCGAGCTGCTATGGTTATGCCAAACCATATTGAGGTCGGAAAACCGACGGTCCCGATGCTGTATTAAAGCCAGAAAACCGACGACCGTACCAGGTCGTATTAAGGCTGGAAGACCGACAGCTATCAGGGAACCGTATTAAGGCCGATATAATAACTGCTTCATGCATAAGGGTTCCTGCAAATACAAAACAAACTATCGGTTTGGGTCGAGCATCTCAGTCTACTTGGCTTTGGAGGGTGGCGAGCATTAACCATGCTCGGCTTAGTGGCGGACATTATCCATGCCCGGCTTAGTGGCGAACGCTAATCTGGTTCGGCTTGGTGGCGAACGCCAATCTGGTTCGGCTTATAGAGTTGGCGAGTATTAACCATACTCGGCTTAGGGCAAGTGTTTTTTATGCTCGACTCATGTTAAGTTAGTATATCCAGCGAGCTATAAGTGCTCGTAGTGTGAAGGAGAAGAGAAGGAGTATATTCCATACTTATACTAAAAATGGGGTCTCCCTTGTCTAAAGGAGCAAGTGTTTAAGAAGATAGTAGGCGTTCGCACTAACCATATGGTGTAAAGAGAGGGTGGGTATTATCCGTGCCCGGCTTAGAGATCTTTAGACACAATTCACGTTTGCTAAAGAAAATCCATAACTAATTATTACAAGGAACAAAACAATTTAAAGGGAAATACATCAAGAGAAAAGACAAAAAATCTAATTAATGATTATGCCGCGAGTGCTAATCTCAGGGTCCCTTCCATTTCTAGGAGCTCGAGGACCATCCTGAGGAGCTTGGGCAGAGGATCGCGGCGGCTCGGCTGGGGCGCGACCTTTAACATACTCAGAAAGCTCTCCTTTTCTGACTCGCCCTTAGATGAGATCACGAAGAAGTCGGCATTCATTTGTGTTATGTCCAGCTACGTTGTGGAATATACAATGCTTGCCCGAATCGAGTTCCATCTGGGTAGGCTCTCGTCGAGGTGGTCTTGGGGTAGGCAGAGACTCACGGATGTCAAGATAAATGTCGAGCAGAGTGGTATTGAGCTCGGTGTATTGGTCATATCCACTTTCATTTCGAGACCGCACATTGTGCTCACTGGTATACGGAGCTTTTCCTCTTCCTTTATTCTGGCCGTTACCCTCAAATGGACCCTATTGCTCGGCAACTAAGACTTTAATGCTCCCCATTTCAAGGCTGGCATCTTCTTGTCGAAGGAATCATTCGGCCTTAGAATAAAAGTCGTCTATATCCTTAAGAGGATCTCGAGTTAATGAGATCGAGAATTCCGATCGGTTCTGAACTCCTGCGATGGCGGCCATAAGCACCATTGATGGCTCGGGCCGATCAACTAATGCTACAGCCGCTTTGAATCTTTCTAAGAAGGATCTCAGCGTATCTCCGGGACGCTTCTTGATGGTTGATAAGAACATGACATTTTTCGGTCGAGATATATGCACATGGAATTGCTCGATGAAACGGGTGACCAGGGTGTTCCAGCTACTGATTGACTCCGTTGTGAGCTGTCGGAACCACATGCCGACTATGTCTGTAAGAAAGAGGGGGAAGCACTTAGCCATGACGTTGCTCGATGCGCCAAGCACTTCCATATGTCGCAGGTATCGCATGAGGTGGATGGTCAGGTCAGTGCGACAATTGTATGGTTCAATGGCTGGGAACTTGAAGTCGGGAGGGTTTCGGGAATTTCTGATCTCCCTAGTGAAGGGGCTGCGTTTGACATTGTCTATGTCTTGTTGTGAAGAATTGCCCCGAGTGAAGCGTAGGATGATGCTTACAAGCTGGCTTCCATCTCCGAGGAGTCACTGCCATGGATTTAACTCGGTACTCGGAAGAACTTCTGTGCGGGGATCGGGCGAAAGCATGCTCGGAAGGGCAGCCGCTGGTTGGGCTCTTCCTCCAGGAGTTGAGTGAAGGTGCGAGGGAAGGTAAGCCACAACAGATGGTTCTAGGGAGAATGGCCCCTCTTGAACTTGACGAGTTGTGGTCGAACCGTTCTCACACGCGAGGGCCCAGGCGGGTCTAGCATAGCATGTGATGTCTGGAGCCTGGGGTTGCCCCTGTTTGAGGTGAGGTTAGGAGGGTCTACGTTCACATTTTCTTCCGCCATAGTGAGGGTCGGTACAACAGGCTGATTTTCCTCGTTCGAAGGGAAGGCTGCACCGGCTCTTTGTTGAAGGGGAAGAGTGGTTAGACAAGTCTGTGGTAAGATCCCGGGTTGTAATGGGAATACCATTGATTCTGATGGACATGGTGGCAACTTGACTGATCCGGCAGGTCGAGATGTTTCCAGAAAGGGAAGCAGGGGGTTCACTCGACTTAGATCTTGATCGCCTACCTCCTGAGAATCTGTTGCTACAGCTGCGCTGGTCGCTGGAAGCGATACTCCTGGCTGTGCTTGATTGGTTGGTGGGACCAAACCAGGATGAAATAAAGGTGTAGGCCGATCAGTGACCTGATTCTATGCAGACCGAAGATCGGTTATCGCCCCAGCTTCGTTCGGTGGAGGAATTGATGTTGAAGCGTTCAACCCCACATCCACTCGACGGAGGAGATGATTCATCAACTGTTGTTGTTGTTCGAGGAGTTTACCCTGAGATGTCATACGGTCTCGGAATTCGGCCATGATTTTATCCAGGTCGTCCTGGGTAAGAAATCGAGGCTGGTCATCATGAGAGGAAACTTCGTGGCTTACTTCCGCAGCATCGGTCTCGGCTGCGTTGGTGCTTGAGGGACGAGAGGATATTACATCTTTCTTTCGTTTGTTCGCCATGATCTGAGATGAACAGAGACTCGATGGCTATGTTGGCGTTCTCCCCCTACCTGGCGCGCCAAAGTGTTGACGTCAAAAGTTGGTCACTAGTGACGGTCAAACCCCAATCGTGCGAGCAACACACGAAGTAAGATAAAAATACAGAAAAAAACAAGAAAAAAGGGAAGAGCACACACAGGATTTTTTATTGTGCTTCGGCAAAGTCAGTCCCTACGTCCACTTTATATATTATTATCCTTTTTTTATTATAAGTACAATGCGTTTACTATTTTTGAGGAAGAAGGAGAAGAAGGAGAATCCAGAGATCAATGGAGGAATGTCAGCTCCAAAGAATGGTGGAGAAGATCCAAAACCGAACCTCTTTCTTCTTTAAGTTATGGGGTATTTATAGGTGAAAAAGTGGCTTGGGACGCCGTGATATAGTCCGGCCATTTCGGGAAAGCCCGGACATGTGGCGCTCAATGGTTGGCTGGAATAGCGGCTGTTTGACTGATTCCACTACTCATAAATAGTATCCTGGGAAGTTGTGGCTGACGTGGCATCCACTGGAAGGTATATCAAAAGTTGAGCTTTGTCCGGATGTGGTTTGACCGCATTCATTGCCTTGAGAGTCGGGATATTCGATGATGGTAGAAGATATCAGAGCTGGCCCGAGATAATCGGTCAAGGCGAGATATCTGGGAGAGATATCTTTGGTCGATCAGGAGAGCGACTCTTCAGGAGCGGGCTGCTTACTGATCAGGCGGGAGTTGGGCCTCCCTGTGACTTGGTCGGCTTATGCATTTGCTGCGCTCTCTGATGCTCGATCTGCTTTAGGTTGCGCGTTTGGGCTTCGGTTTAACTTGTTGAGACTCTTGCTAAAAAGAGGGTTAACAATATATAAATATTTATTACATGTCCTATTATAATTTATTGGTTTAAAACTAAATACTAACTATCCTATCTGATTATAATTCCTAAAATTAATACATTCGACATCGTCGAATTATAGTTTCAATTCCTAATAGGGTTATTTATTTCTAATCATATTCCAAACATCGAAATGATGTCATCGTTTTTTGAATTGATTATCCAATTTCTCTTTCTAAACTCACTCTTATATTTCTTTGGACGAACATTGTTACTTATTACTTTAGAATAAGTGGATTTCAAACCAAAACTGTTTACATTCCCTAGGGATAGTGTTGTATATAAATATCACGCTTAAGTTTGCTTAACAACGTTACTTTATCGTTATAGTTCAAAAACTTTCCATACGCTGTAATATTCCCCTTTATAACTAATCTCGACATAACAATCACGCTTAAGCCTGGTCGACAACGTAAATTTATCGTCATAGTTCAAAACTTTGTAATACGCTGTAATATTTCCTTTATAACTAATATCGACATTTCTCTCCGTTACAAACTAATACCATCCCTCGATAATAGTGAAGCCATTCAAGTTGGGGTACTTTAATTACCTCTCAGACCTTGATCAACAACATTCTTATCTTAGAATATATATAATTTCGAAACTCTAACCCCTTATACTTTATAATCCATCAAATCGTAATTCTTGCTATATTTTAAATATGATTTTATGACGCCATATCCTTATTTGAAAAATCAGTTGTTTATAATTATTTACATTTGGTCACTAACTCTTCGCTTCATCTTCCTTATGCACTTTCGTTTAAAACTTCTCTTATCAAAAATCAATCACGTTCTTTGTCTTTTGGCAATTTACTTCTTATTCGAATTACTATACCTAATTCAAGAAAACATCTCAATACAAACTTAATACTATCTTAAATGGAATCCATTTAAGAACCAATTACTTTAATCAAATAGTGATTTGATCATTTGCTGAAGTAAAACAGTTTACTTCATTATTAATAAATAATACTAATTATATTAGTTAAATAACTATTTAAACTTCATTAATTAAAAAGGTAATTAAATCTTAATAATTTTGATTAATTTATTTTCATTAGATTAATTGAAGACCAATTAATCTAATAATCATTTTTCCAAATAAACATCGATTCAATCAACTTCATTACATCAGTTAATTCGTTAACTGATTTTAATTACTTCTTATCATTAGATTAGTATAATTAATCTAATAATATTTCTTAACTGTTTGTTTGAAAATAATTATCCAAATTATTTACTTGTAGGATAATTACAGCTTCATGACTTATTTTAAATAAATAATCGTTTATATTTACTTTATAAAAATGAACTATAAAATACCAGTTTATAATAGAACTTACAATATAATTTAAACTTCGCTTAAGTTATAAAAATATAATTTTTATAATTATCTTCGTTGATTTTCCTGATGGTCAATCAACTTCTTAACAAAATGGGTTTACGGTCGACTATTGCTATTTTCGTAATCGATATCGTCTATTTATTAAATCAACATAACTTTGAATTTCCATTCAACATGGTTCAAACAGTGCATATATAAAACAAACAATACATGTTAATATTTTAGGAATCCGGTTGGATTCCTCCAACCGGTTTCCTGCATCCACATAAGTTAGTCCATACAATTTACACTAATTCCATACTAGGGAATATTTTAAAGTATAGAATCAGTATCCAACCCAGGATGTGTACATATGCAACGATATATATATTTCAACCAATTTAATTGTAATCTATCTACACGACCATCACACAACATTCAATCAATATTTATCACTGTTAAAATCTAATTATAATAATTTAAAATAGAACAGAGTCAATGATTTTACTCACCTTCGCGCGTTAACTGTTAAATAACGATTTGCGTCAGTTGATAGATCCAAATCTAGCATTTTATTTTGCTGTAAATTCAACAAACGCCAATCTACTCCAGAACAGCTTCATCACGTAGCGTTCTTGCATATGGCTCTAATGTTATGAACGAATCCCTTTTGTTACAGAACCATTCAATGTCATCATCCTTTCCGCCCTCAAATATCAAGCTTATTTCCATTCCATTTGGATCCCCTTTTACTTGCTGGGCTTTTACCATTTTCACCGGCCCATTATGGACGCCACCACCACCTGACAGTTTGAAACGACACCCGTTGTTTCTCTCCAGAAAATGTACACCACGCGACTATCCTCGGCAAGAAATCCACACAACTTTGCCTTAATGCCTCAAACACCTGCCTACTCATTTCAATCCATTTTCAATTGAGCATTCCTTCACTGATAAAATGTGAGATACAGTATTACACTCCATTACCGTATATTTAACATGGCTAAATCATTTGACATCCACACAACATTCACTAGTCTTTTCACAAAGTGCAACAGTGATATCTCCATGCCTCGGTCATTCTAAAACAAACTCATTTCCACAGTACACTCCTTTCTTCCATTCACGTTTATACCACCGTATTTACCAAGCTTCAGCACACTAGAGAGATTCCCCACCTCCACACGTGATTCCGCAAGCATCTCCTTGATCCTTGAAAACTCTACCCGAATAAACTTGTTGCATCATTACTTCTTACACTAAGAAAATCGTTACTGTGTAACCAGTTTCAACTTCATCCCCCACCTTCTAAAATACACGCACAACAGCCCTTCAACACCATCCATTTTCTACCCGAACACCACAACTACAACCATCAAACTGCACTTTCTCCCTTTCCCTATAACATGCGGTACTCCTCTAAACCCCTCAGTTCAACATGCTTACGTCCTTATCTTGTACACAGTAAACCCGAACCCAACTCCATACTCCTACTCCCCCATCCACGAGACTTGAAATCCACACACCCACCTTTCGCATATCACCAGTACCCCACCGCTTCCACCTATCTTTCATGTCTCCAACTTCTTCTCCTCACTTTCACTCATCCCGCAACATGTACGAACCCGAATCAAACCCCGCCCATGATGAGCGCGAGCTCCTCCAAAAGCTTACTGACCTTACACGAACTCTCCTTCGCCATTTATATCATCCTACCCTGTTAATCACAACACTTGCCAACCTTTTGATGCTTCTCACATCCGCACCATCGCCGGTCCTTACGGCGCCTTCCGGTCATTGAGGAAACACTTCGATCTTGCAGCGTTCCATGTATACTCAAGATTAACGCATACCTAGTTTATATACGTTTAAATATTAATCGCTTTTAGAAGCTTTCGCTAAGTATTGGTGCTAGAATTTTAATTTCATGAGGATCGAATGGGATTCCATTTCTTTATTTTGGCTTGCGGAAGAAAAAGGAAGCACTGAGGCCCTTTATAATGTCAATTGCTTAACACTCACGCACTAGGCAATACTTATAGTCATGCTCTTAAGCTTAGGGTAGGTTATGGTTGTAATTTTAAATTAAGTTGACTTGATTTTTTTAAAACCATTTTTTGATGACTTCACTGCGAAGGATTAGGGCCTATGTATTTTCTTGTCAGCCATGTAAGTAAGGTATGGCGTTAAATGGGAAAAGATGGTCACAGTATAGTCATTTGAAAAGGTAATGTACTGAGTTTGGCTTGTTGTTTAGATTAAGTAGGATATAAGCTTACCCTTTTCAAGTGATGTGGATTTAATTTACTTACTGTTGTTCGTATGATGCTTGGCGATTAAGGCACCCATATATAGTATTATTATGTTTTAAAATTTAAGTGTACCACCATACGTAAAATTATGTTCATGTTCAAGCTGCTATAGAAAGAAGTAAGATTACGGTCATGTCCAGCGATGTGCCACGATCCCAAAAATATAATAATATCGGTATATTAACTCATATTGTGAAACCCTAAAATACTAATATAGGGTGCAAAATACTTCAAATAAAAAGTTGCGTATTTAATTAATTAAAAAATACATTAAAATTCTAAAAATTAAATTATCACTATGTCTCAAAAGAATCTTATCTAAATTCGAAACTGATATCTAGTTATGTCAAATAAACCATTACGGTCGATAAACGATTCTATAGCGACCATTTGGAAATTTGATTTGGACATAACTCACAATCTGTAACATGAAATCTTGGTTTTTCACTTCCATTAGAAAAATGCAGTTCAACAGATTCCAACATTTCTTGTTTCGAAGAAATCCGGTTTATAACGAATCATGTATACCCAGTTGAAGTTTAGAACGCTAAATTGCGAGCTGCCGCGATATTACGGGCTCGATTATATTTAATATATATTTTTATACGTTCAACTTTGTTTTAATTAATATATAAATCCACTTATATTACGAATTCAATATTTAAACTGTTAAAATATTCAAATACAATCCAATAAAAATGCGGGACGTTACACTTATAAACAAGTCGAATTTCATTTCTAACTTGAGTTTCATATTAAATTTTAAATATAAATTTACAAATCCAATTTATTTGTCTAAAGCTCATTTTGATTTCAAAATTCCATTAAATAATTATTCTTTAAATTAGTTAATTCTATTCAACAATTAAAAATCTGATTTTGGTTTCAAAAATCAGTTCACTTACTCCACTTGAGTTCATATTTGTTTTATAACTCAAATTTGGAGTTTTCTAATGGAAATTCGAATCTTAATTACTTAAAATCCTTTTATTTATTCAAATAAACCATTATGGCGCTGTTTTTCTGAAATTTTTTTTGAGATAACTCAAAATCTATAAGACGAAATCCAGATTTTTCTCTTCCATTAGAAAACTATTATCAAATCAGTCTTGATGATTCTAGTTTCAAATAATTCCGACCTAAATTGAGTTCTATTTACTCAATTGAAGTTCGAAACACCAAATTACGAACTACCGTGCTGCTGAGAGTTCGTTTTAATTATATTTAATTTAAATATTAAACTTCGTTTATTAAACAAATTTCAATTCCATTTCTTAAATATTAAATATAAATTAAACCAGTTTACCAAATCTAACTTAATATTTACGATTATCCCTAATCGTCAATTTTTCCATTCAACATTCATAACCCAGTTATAATTTGATTTACGACTCAAATTCTATATTAACTTCATCTTCCTTAGAGATAAATTATTTTATAAAATTCGATGGAATCGAGTTCCAATTATACCAACTTTGGATTTATTTCAATTCATTTATATTTCGATTTTCGGAATAAAAATATGTCATTCCCTTTTTCCAAAAATGATTTCCAATTCACTTTCAAATTTGTATTTGAATTTAAACTTCTAAATTATCTAATGATAATTTATTCCACTAGATTTATAGATATCGTTTATAAATCCAACTTCCTTGTTTTATATAATAAAACAAGTTTCATTTCAAAATCTAATTGAAACACAATTTATTTTATATACTGTATTTCGGAATGAATACAGTCATTCCCTTTTCGAAATGATTTCAACTTTCTATTTTCAAATTTCTATTTTCAAATTCTAACCTGAATTTCAAATTTATCTTCTGATAATTAATTCCCCAGATTTATAAACATTGTTTATAAATTTACTTGTTTTATATATTCAAACAAGTTCCATTTCGAAATCTGTTTAAAACCAAAATCTTATTTTGGAATATTCTATTTATTTTAATTTATCTTTAAATAACATAGAATATATTTTAATATTTAATCTAAATATTAGTTTCTAATTTATACCATTCCAATATCCATTCTGGAAATAATTTATTTTATAAATTCCGCATAATCTAATTTAATTATCCAATTAAATTTATATTTCGAACATTGGAATAGATTTCACCGTTTTCTATTTAAAATGATTTCCAAATTTTTATTTTTAAATTCACATTTGAATTTAACTCTCTAATTATCCAAATGATAAAATTTCATTTTTATTTACAAACACTGTTTATAAATTCATCCCATTCCCCACAGTATTTTCTAATGAAATTTATTTTATTTTATTTTAAATACTATTTATAAATTCCCGGCATTATCAAATTTATAAACGTCGTTTATAAATTCAATACTTGTTTTCATTTTGCAAAACAAGTTAATATTTCTAGTTCATTCAAAATTCGAATTCTATTTTTGGAAAAATAGATTTCCCTTTCAAATCTCTAAATATCCCTATCATAATATTTTTATAAATCAATATTCAGGCCCAGTGATATTCAATCAATCAAAAACACGTAATTATCAACCACAGATTTTTTGCACATCATATATGATAATATATGAAAACAACAAATAATAATATTTTTGAGGAATCCAGTTGTATTCCTCCAACCTGTTTCCCTGCATCCACAGACGATAGCCAACATAAATAATACCCATCCTGCTTTGAGGTAGGATATCGTAGTATAGAAGGTCATCAACTATCATAGCGTGGGGCGCATACGGTCATCTACTAATGATACTGCGGGCATCTGCTAATGGTACTACGGGAAATATCCGACCACTAATATATATATATATATATATATATATATATATATATATATATATATATATAATTATCACAACCACCAAGCCTAAATAACTAATATATATATATAATAACCACTACTAATAAACAATTTATAAATGCATCCAAGCAGCCAACAATAAATTTTTAACGATGAAAATAATTTAATAAATTTCTAGGTGAGAATTACTCATCGTGATTTTTAAATCGCAGATCCGATACAACTTTAATTTAAATCGAAAAATATTTGATTAAGATTAAAATTCACAAGCTGATTCCGATAACTCCCAAAGCAAATCCAACTTGAGAATTCCACATCTATGATTCCATGTGACAGTTTCCGTGATTATTGGACCTAGAATGGATACGGTGTCTTATTTATTTTACACAAAAGTTTGAATATATATATATAATTAAATACTGTAAATTAATTAATTAACTAAAATAATTTATAATTAATTACCTTAATTCTTTTATACTCTTTCACTTCTATAGGAAAAACAAAGAACGAACCCCTTCCCCCGAAAGCTATCGCATCCTCCCCTTCTATCCAAACTGTATCCCTCACAAACTCAGATTTTACATACAACCCCCCCTTAATCAGTCAACCAAAGTTGCCTCTTACTGCTAATTAGACATCCCCTGATTTCCATCATGAACCAGCCCCTAGGTATGTTGTCTCAAATTTCCGAGTTCGAGAACAAGCGTCGCCCCCATCTCAAAATTCCATCATGATACCATCCGCTTTGCCTCCATCCTTGCACTTCGACATTGAAGATCGAAACCCAAAATAGAGCTCACCTGATACTGCTCGAGATCGCGACTTCTGACAACTGACCCTACCCCATGCTTTGACTTCGCTCGCACTTGGATTTGCGAGCGCTTCCATCCTTGGGTCGATTTACTGAATCGCGATTTGTAAATTAGGTCAGAGAAGATAGAAACACAATTCGATCATTTTTAATTTGTAGAACATAATGGGCTATGACCATTTGTTTTGTTTACTGGAGCTTCGTTCAATTGGTATAGGTTTTCGAATTGATTTTTGAAGGATCACGGATCGATTTATTTCCAAAGGATTTAGCTGAAGATATCGGCTTTGATTTATTTTGAACGGAAAAATAATTTTGAAAAGAGGAGAAACAAAATCGATTTCCTAAATTAAACGAATGGGAAAGATAGAGAATAAGGGAAACAACAGCATTATTTTATAATAGTGGATGGTGTGTCAATAAGCTAAAAGAAGCTAGTGTGTCGTAGAAGCTAATCGATTTATAAATTTATTAATTTACGTAACTTAAGTACGAAGTAACACACTAAAACTTCCATACATGAGCTTCGATTTCAATGAAACTTGACACACTGCTATGGTTTGACATTCTGGACCCAATACAAATTAGTTTCGTCGAAAACCGAGATCGTCTGAAAATTAATTATTCTTAAGTACGATAGAATCGATATAATATTATTTTCAATTCGGAAATAATTAATTCTTCGATAATAAATTATTATTATCATTTATAGTCAATATAATTTATATTGATCATCTGAATTATTTCAGTACAGTTTAAATCTTTGAATTCAATTATATTTCGAATTACGATAATTCAACATATATTCTAAATTAAATTATATTCGATGATAAATAGATAACTCAATATAAAAATTCATTTATATTATCAATTCAATATTTATAACCATATTAATTATTTAAAATTTATCGATAGAAATCCATGTCGTTACACCTGTATTATCCAATTCATATACAAATAAGTACAATCTAAAATATAAGTTAGGATGTATATTTATTAAGATGCAAACCATTGAATTCAGGGTTATTTTCGATTGAATGATTTGTACTGGAAAATAATCCTAAATTCAATATTCATTGGGAAATAAATTCTCCTACCTTACCCAAAATTCTGGAAGAAACTTCTTAACTTAAATAATTCCTTAGCATAACAGAGATAGCCCATGCCGTTTTATATGTTAAAACAAATCAGTTTCAGAATATAAATAGCTACTACCAACTGCCAAATTCGATTGCAGCGAATTTCTGCAAGTAAACTATAGATATAACATCCCTCTAAATGTATTATACTATGTTAAAACATTTAATATTATAGCAAATTATGTTGTATAACCCATATTCTTTTCAATTCAGGTTATAAACATGCATTTGAGAAAAAGAACTGTGTAAGCATTACCTATGTCCACCCCCAATAAAAAAACCATGCACGATGCATTAAGATGTAAGGCAATTTGGAGTTAAAACGTAAAAGCTTAGCTTAAATTACACTCTTATAAAGCTAGGATTTCCAAGCGACAAATTTTACCATAGAGTATATAAAATGCTTAGTAGCAGAGCATATGTTTGATGAACAATAAACTATACACACTTCCTTAAAGATGAAAGTAGCAAATATGTTCATTTGTAAGGTTAAAAAATTGTCAAATAACTAAAAACAATCACTCCTAAGAAAAACATTGCTACCCAAATTCAAAATCGTAAATTTCAGTAACCACATAAAATGTCTGCAGTGGAATTATCAGAGTGTGTGTATGTGTGTGTGCATGTGTGTGTGTATATATATATATACACACACACACACACATCAAAAACGATAACAGAATTATCAGTGGAATTATCCAATTTCTAGGAAAATATACAATATATATACACACTTTTTGACAAATTATTTAGATATTTTTAGAATATGAAAACCAAAAAATGTTGATTGATTCAGATGAATTATACAGATACAAACCTAGTAAAGACTACTAACTTTCTGAATAGAATGTTGATTAAATCTCATATATGATGTCTAAAAATTTTACAAAATTAGGAAAGATTCCTACAATTACTGTTTTTCCAAAATAAAGAAATATAGTTGAATGAAACCTTAAAGTTCACCTATTTTGAGATGACCAATGACAGATCTTTGGTCTTGTGAAAGATAGCATATTATCCTCGAGAGAAAAAGCTCATTTAGACTACGATCATTGTAAAATTGACATTATATAAGCAATGAACCGATCTTAGATTTGATGAAATTCTATGGTCTTGTGAGAGAAAATATTAGCCACCTTTCTTGAAAAATAGAAAGCTCATTTAGACTATGGTTACAAATTAACGATATACGCAATGAATCTATCTTAGATTTGAGGCAGCTTATTGAAAATATTTTTTCCTCATTAAGAATATTAGAATAGAAAACATAAATAATATACCTAATAATTTGGTTTTGTGATCCAATCGCTCGATATACCATAAGACATATACTATATATCAACATACGAAAGAAACTAAAACCAGATTTTATATATCATAAGTTACCAAGATCCTTAAGCAAATAATATGCCAAAAAGAAAATAGTAAGTCGAAAGATATTATATTAACAAATCAAAAATATTGAAAGAGTAATATTTTTGTCAGAAGAAGTGATGAAGGAATGAGAGAGTGTTAGATTGAAACCACTTCTTAGGAAATGCATAGCCAGTCTAATTTGAAAAGCGTAAACTTAAAGAAATTCAAGTATAGTTGGTACTAATTTTCCTACCATGTTCATATCTTTCTTAAGTTATTTGTTAATTAAGTTCCAATGTAAGCAATATTAGAAGATTAAATGTAAAGAAGTGATAAAACCTTGCGAGCATGATACAAATATTGTATAGTATTTTAGAAACTCAATTTATTACAAACCGTATGGTGCAAACAATTACTCGTGCATGTCAAATTGTACGATGTGGCCTTTTTATATGAACATATCAATGAATTTAAAGAAGTGGTGTTTGTTATATAAAACTCACCATGGTCCAAAATCAGAGAAGTCCTGTAGTAATTAGATAGCCTATCTTTTAAATGAGACATGAACTTCAAACTTTATGACGTTTTCTAGCTTTTCTTCCCTTATGAAATAAAACCAAGTTCACACGTTGAACAATAAATTGTGAGGTTAATATAAGAGATCATATTCATGCATCTTATATCAATTGCTAAATATTTCAATTAACCAATATCATGCAAACAATGAATGTGACAAATTCGAAACTAACATACCTCTTCCATGAAACCAATTCATTCTAATATCTCCTTCATATCTAATAGTGTGTCCTTCCTCTATTTAACTAATTTCTTAGCTAAATATAGAAACTCTATTGAATTTTGCATTGGTTTCGCTATTTTCTTTGTACCTTGAAGCAGGTAAAAACTCTCAACCTTTTATGACAATAAAAATTGGACAGCCGATACAATTTGAAACAAAACACAGAAGATAAACATTGTGCTTACTGAGTTTCAGATCCCCTGGTGGAGCTTCTTCATAGATCGATCTTTATTTCATGAATGGTATCGACTATTTTTTATGAAGGAGATAAGTTGTAAGTTGATAATTATGTGATTGAAGACATTAATTTGAGATGACAATTATTTTTGAGTTGTGAATCCTAGACTAAGTCGATGTGAGTAATTGGATTTTGAGGGATGTTGTGAATTGCCGTTTTAGACGAAGCAAAGTACTAGATCGCAACGTGCTGAAATAGGATTACGGTACTATCCTTCAGTTCTTCTTGATAATAGAGAATAGAAATGCATATGTTTTAGTTGTGCATAAAATCGATAACAGAGCACTAAAACACAAACTAAATAAGCAAAATTACCATGATTAACATCAAGAGTTATATTATTGTTGTCATCAAAACTGTTATACTCTTTTGACATATAATGGATTAGTACACGTAAAGAGTTGATAAGCATGGTTAATAAATGAACTATAAATCAAAAGAAAGCATAAACAACATAAGCTGTCTCAGAAGTTCAAATTGGTCTGGCATTTGATACAACACCGGCATAAAGTACTTAAATATTTCCTGTATGCTTTAGTAAACCGCCAACTAATATATCTTGTTTTTTTTAAGTAAAAAATGAGAAACGATAATAAGTATTGTCTGAAACATAGGAATCCAGATCTCTAATATAATAATTAAAGTACGTAAATGATAAAATTAAAACAAAATGTATAATTAAATTAACAAAGTGGATCCATGGGATGCTTTGCGAGGAAAATAGAAAATGATGATAACTAATAATTCATGAACTAATTAAGTGTGTGAATTATGTGGTATTAATAGAGAGAACTATCGGTAGGCGCTAATACGAAACTGCCATGTTTTGATTAGCTTCCTATAATGCATAAGGAAAATTAAAATTTGTATTAAAACAAAAAGTGAAAAATGAAACCATAATAAAAGCAACAAACCCATCTCTAACTTTGGGTTGAAGACATGGCAACATGTTTAGAGTCATGTATATATTGTCATCAATTGAAATTGCCAAATCTACAAACATCAATTTAAAATTTATATCAAAAAAAAAGGGGAAAAACAAAAAACATAATTAAAGCAACAAACTCACCTATGGCTTTGGGCTAAAGACATGGCAACAGGTTTAGAGTCAAGTATATATTGCCATCAATTGAAATTGCCAAATCGACAAGCATTAATTTCTCCAGATTAAGTTGTCACGCAGTTTAACAAACAATTTAAAGGCACAAATGTATCATAAATAAGTAAAGCTATGAATAAATATTGAGTAGATACATAAAATAGACCTCGCTTCGGTTCAAACTAAATAAATCATCATGCATGGAGTATATACCTTCTTAATCTCCTGCAACAATATATGTTGTAATAATATTTGATTCCCATTTGATTAACAGTTGATACTGATTGGAAATGAGGGAACTATGCAGTGGCTGGACCATTGAATAATGTCGAAAAAAGGGCAGCGACCTCATTTTCAACCTCATCAGATTTATGCAACAGCACCTTAATATTTGAAATTAAGGCTTTAATATGATCAACGTATGTATGTGCAGTCGTCTTAACAGTAAACTGGAAAAAAAATTAAATTAAATTATACTAGAGTAGCAAAAGCCCGATGTATAAGAAAACCCAGAATCCCTTCTTCCCTTTTTGTATTTACCAACCCTCCGCTTCAATTTAGACGTTGGTAGATAAGACTTTCAGGGTTTATGTTTTAATGATTTCGAAGAAGTATAGATAAACAAACAAAGCCCGATTGATAATAAGAAGTATACCTGAGCAGAAAAAATAGATTGATAAGGAAACCCTTAATCGCCTTCTTTCCCTTTTGTTTTTGTCAGACCTCCGCTTCGATTCCGCTTTGATTCAGTTGGTATAATTCAAGTTTGATGTTAGTAAATGTGAATGATTCTTGCGAATGAAAAGATAAATAGGAGTAATCGGCATTAGGGTGAAAATCACTAAAGCAACTATATTAGTTCGAAATATTAAGGAGTAGATGCAGGCTATGAAGTCATATTCGATCTGAACAAATTAAGTAGTTAAATAAGAACAAGTTTGAAAATTGGGAAAAACGAACAGTTGTTGATTACTATTATAACTTACGAATGTACAAAGAAGGATGAAAGCAGTTGTTGGTTTCTGCATCTGCCATTATTCACTGCCATTGATGTTTGAGCTTAGGGTTTAGTAAGTATCGATGGTCGACTTTCACCGCAATTCATTTGGAAATTAAGGTCTTAATAGGGAAGATGAAAAATAGTAACTCACCAAGGAAGGTGGAAGGAAAAATATAATTAGGTGGCTGGGAAAAAGAACAGAGAAAGGCACAATGGAAGAAGGGTAAAGGCTGGTGTAACGACCTAACTTTTGAACACATCTCAAGTTGTGCCATTAATGAGAAATAAGAATAGATTGAAGATAAAACACAGAACATCAGAATCTCGCAGCGGAATTTTTCACAAAAGATAATACTTCATAATATTACACAGCGGAATATATTACATCAGAACATACTGAACTAGTGATACAACCTATTCATTGTACATCAGTACATATATGATCAACTGACAGACTTAATTATACAGTAGACGGATGGACCAGCACACAGCAAAATCTTCATTCCAGCTTCACAAGTTTATCCAAATCCTGATTCACTTGTCTATTCATAACAAGCGTTATGAATACCCAAGAGTTTAAGGGAAAACACAGAAAAATAAACTAGGGGTCAGTCAGGGGACTGGTATGAGTAAACAGTTTGGAAACAAATAAAAATATCTCATAAGACCACGCCTTGAATACGGAACGGGTTTTTACCTTATGAGATCAAAACACTTTGTATACTTTTAAACAAATATTATCATATATGTTTCCACAACTAATTTAGAATCTAGGGGAATGCTTGCATCTCACATTCTCCTGTATAGTATACAAATAAAAAAAATCGCTTGGCTCTTAGGGAAATTGGATTTCCAACTCTGACAAGGTATGGAACCACCTTCCGCTGGTGTATCTCTAGAGGCAAATACACCTTGGTTCAACAAGAAGTTCTTGCAACCTGGCCCTCACATGACCAACCACTCATTTCTCTTGAGTGTATCGAATGTACATCACCGATGGTTGTGTACGGCAACCATCCCCGCATGGGCAGAATCGATAGATTAAGAAACAAAAGGAATTTCTCTTGATAGGTGATACTACACCCTAATGGGAGCGACCCACATAGCTATGCTGCCTGCCCGATTTTTGTCATTTCCTGGGTGTGCGGCTTGAGGCTAGACTTACGTTCCATCATCACTGGTTCATTTCCTTTGAATGCCACATCGTCCTACCCGTCAGAAATACTCATTCGATTTCCCAAATATATCACGGGCAATAAAGCTAAGAGAAACGAATTCCTTCGCCACCAACATAATATACTTACGCAAATTCGATGTGTAGAATCTGACTGATATATGTTGTCAGACACTCGTCCATTCAGGTTTGTTCTGGGATTGAACAGACCGAAAATATTATTCACAATCTTCTTGCACACCGTCGTCTTCAGTTTGAACATCTCTGACGCGCGGCGTCTAATCAAATCAAAGTGGAAATTAATCCGGCCTCTTTGAAATGATTACGAACATTTTCTTAAATTCTTTAATCTAACAAATTAAAACCAACTACATATACGGTTAAATCAAATAGTATATAATCATCTTGCTTATATTTGATATTTTGATCAAACCTTAGAATTTGGCAAATTTAGTGTGCGCACTGCACGGGTTTTATTTCTATCTTGTTCGTCATTTATGAAAATGAAATCCTTATATTTATTCTTTCAGAAACTTATCTTTCCTCTAATAACTCTAATTTTGATCCTTCACAAATGAATTAAATTCATCATTTGAAATTTCATTCACAGCTTTTATACTGTATATATTTCTATGTCAAATTCCTTTGATTCCTTGACTGAATCTTCTTCTTCTTTTTATAATAAAATTTCCTCTTTTTAAATTATCAAACTACACAGAATAAAACACTGTTTTGGTAATACCAGTTCAGAGAGTAAAATTTATCAGTTATGCTGTGATAGGGATTTTGACTTACAGATTTGAATTTAGCAACTTCAGTGTAAAATAAATATTCTTATTTTATTCACTTTAAACCAAATATTTTATTTTGAATAAATTTAATTTTAAACTAAATCGATAACAAATCCCACTTCTGCAATTCTCGATGAAATTCCGTCAGATCTTCCTTTTGATCTGATTTACTCCTCCTTCCTTTTATACCGATAAAATTGATCCTCTTTATTTTATCAGTCTAAACACGGTCAAAAATATCCTTTACAGTTCTTATCTCAGCGAATACTGAACTGTACATGACCGGCTTCCTGTATTACAGTTTTAAACGGTCAATTCTGTCGTAGTTATATTCGTTTTTCTTATCACTTGGTTGTCCGAAAATCTAAATATTCGATTCACAACTAAATTCTGATTTAAATTGTAAACTGAATTTAAAATTTACAGTTTCAGTTTCACCCTCAAACGAAACCACGATCCTGATTCACTTTTCCTTTTAAATAAATTAAATAAAAATATTATTTTTATTTAAATATTTATTTACTTATTTAATTTGAACAAGTATTAAATTTAAAAAACTAATTTAAATTTTAAAACATTTGAAAATCATAGTTTTTAACTTCAAAACAGCAAAATAGCAGTTTTGCAAAGTACCAGGTTCAAACCCCCGCGCTGCGCACACAAAAATCAGCCCAGACACCTTGAAACCTTAAAGTACCACATCTGCCTGGTACTAACACTTTAGATCTTTGGCAACTACTAAGTGCCAAGTACCCAACGACCAGATCACCATGTTTTCAACCTTGATCACCCCAAAAACACACGAGAACTCACAGTACCAGGTTTGCTCACCAAAGTACCACATGCTGAAAACCACTGCCCGATCACCCATTTTCATGATCACCGCTCGTGCTTTTTCCTTTCTTGCACAGTGCCATGGCTGTACACGTGTACAGTCACGTGGGCCCACCTGACCCTCCAACAACCGTCGCAACACATCCCCCTCCGTCACCAGACCATGACCGTCAGCACCACCTCCACCTGATCTGAACGGAAAATGGCCGTGCCCCCCCTTTTTCCAATAAAAATGTCATCGAAAAAAACCCTCCTACCTCCTTCCATTGACCACCGGATGTCACTGCCACTTGGCCACACCAGCACCCAACCCCGACGCCCAGATCCCTCCTGGACCGCAACCTCCTTGCTCCCCTTACGGTGAGAAATTCCGACACAACCCATGGAACCCAAAAACAGTTTATAAAACGTAATTTCAACAAATTCTCAAAAACTCTTTGTTTAAAAATCAACTTAGTATTTTTCCTTGCTGCTATACCTTCTTCCACTCCTCCAGGCCAAGTGCCATCGTTTTTCATCGCCTAGATCGACGGAGGTTCACCAATTTCCGTTTGTGACCATCTCTTCTTTTCTCTTGATTTATACTTCTAAAAATCTTGATTTTTTTTTGTTTCAAAAATCATTATTTGTTTTACTGATTTTGTTTATGTAATCAAACATTATTTTCAAATGATTTGAAAACCCACTTTTGATTTTAGAAACAGAGAGCTTTTCCTGTTGTTTCTGTGTTAATATGACAATGAAACTTGTTGCTAATTTTACTTCCTTTTTACACACTTTTATGATTTGGAATAAGGGTTTTAACATCAGTATTTTACTTACACCCTAGATTCCCTAACTATATTACTGATCTATTTAAATCTAAAAAGATTCAAATAAAGAAAACCCTGTCTGGTGCTAGTAGCAGGTCATGAAACTTTTACTTAAGGATTTGCCATACCAATCAATGGTCATCAAACCATAAATAATCAAACAATAATAATTCTATATCATATCCAGCATGCACCATACACATGACTTATTACTTGAGCAAGACATCACAAGAATCCAAGTTCTAACTCATAATTCACACAGTAAAACTGCAGGGTTTTAAACAGAGAATAAAAATGTATGTTTACTCACTTTAGTAGCTCAAGAACCTTGTTGTTTCTTTGCTAGAAATGCTTTGAAGTACTGTGTGTTTGTGTCTGTGAATTGAGTGCATGGATGGTCTTTTTATAGGGTAGAAAATAATGAAATATGGGTTCATTAATTGCTAACATGACACAGCCTAGCAGCTTTTTATTTTGACAAATGAAAACTCATTTTAAAACTTATTTTCTCTTTCAAAATCTCTACCTTCTATCTTCAAATGCACATGGGGTTTTCAGCCTAGATACTACCTAAAACTTCCCTAAGCAATGCACTAAAACTTCTCATTGGTCTACAAAGACATATCATATTAAATGTGCTATGTACTACCTCTCTTCCTACCAATCTTCTTCTTGGTTCAAGCAAGATACTGTGATCCTCTAGGTACCAACAATGCTCAGAAATATTGAGTTATCAAACCTTACTTTCCACATGTTGTTTCTTGATTTTACTAGACTTAATTAAAAATATAAACTTTCCTTCAAAGTATGAACAAAATCTGAAATTTCTGCTCAGATTTGCTCACGGCCAGGTCATTTTTAGCATTAGAAAAATCTTGGAAAAATCATTTCTTATGTGCCTGCTAGGGTAGGAAAGATCTAGGTGCATATATATGATTTTTTCAAATCTTATGATGTGCATGTTCCTTGACAACTTGCCAATGTTTTTGAAAATAGAACCATGTATTGTATTTTCAGAAATTCACATTTGAAAAGAAATGAAAGAATTGAAAACTGAAAATATTTTTATTTCTAAAATGATCATGTCATATGCCAAATCTTTGGCTTGAACAATCTTGTTTGATAGCAAGATTCATGGTGTAGTAAGATCATGAAGTGAAATTGTACAACACAAGTTTCTCTTTTCAATGCATGAGCAAATTAAAAAAATGTCATGAGATCTTATTTGCCATCAATCTATGGTGTATAGATCATGATTTGAAAAGAGAATTTAGACAACACATGCTTTTGATTTTTATGCATATAAAAATTCAAATACTTCCTTGCATTTAATTGAGAATAAACATGTTTAAAATCATGCTTTAGGCAAGGTAGTTTATCATGTTTGAGACAAGGAGTCTTTGCTTAAACATTGTTTAAACGCTTTTGGAAAAAAAAAATATAAACAAGTGTTTTTCATAGAAAAAAAATGGCATTTAAAATAAGTGTTATTTATCATACATAAAAAATGGATTTAAAAACAAGTGTTATCCTATCCATGCTATCATATACACTTGTATTAAATAAAATTAACAACGCTATTAATTTCTGCTATCATACCTGAATATATCAAAATAGGTTCTGATAAGTGCTGTAATATGTACACATACAAATGCTATTATACATATGTCAACAAATTCTGTAATTTCAAAGTCTACATTTTTAATCGTATTTGAAAATACATATTCACGATCAATCAAAAACTGTATCAGTGATCCGTGAAAATACCGGGTCATTACATTCTACCCCCTTATAAAAATTTCGTCCCTAAAATTTGTAAGTAGTAGATTCTAGTTTTCGACTTATTATATAAAACACACACATTAGCAAAATCCTATTCAAAAATATTTGTCCAAAATCCCCTAAAAATATCCATTAAAAATCTCTTCTCAACTCACCAGTCGGTTTACTTAACTCCGTTAAGTATTTCCCACAATATCCATTCACTCAGTTAATCATCTCCAGTTCGGGATTCACAAATATGATTTGTTTCACAAATCGATCAATCCATCTTTCCTTGAGTCCATATCTAATAAACCCTCAAGCCCAGCCTTAATTCCAAGAAATCCAAATTTTAACTCTATTTATAATTCTTACTTGATTTCCGGTATCAATATAAATGGATATTATTCTAATTTAACCCAACCATATTTATTTTATCTCAGGGCTAACCCTAACTAATTAACTCCTTTTATCTCAAAAGAGTGAATTATCTTTTGGCACTCCTTCCATTTACTTGCTTAGGTAAAAATTTTATTTCCAGAATTCAAATTCCCGGGTTTTTATTTCGAATTCCTTAGAAATCGCACAAATATATATTTATAACTATCTCTAATTCAAAACATTAGAAATTTTCAAACCACTTGTTTTCTTTCAAACAACTTTTCATCAGAAATTTTTCTAAGGTAGCAATTTGTCACTTAGAAACTCGAAAATGAACACTGATGATGCTTCAGTCATCACCAGAATTATTTTCCAGCGGCTGAAGTGAGTTTAGTGCTTTATCACTTTTAAAATCCATACAAAAAATGGTTTTTGTCCAAATTTTCCAAGGTAATACTATATTACTTTATATTTATCCGAAAAATTATTTTTCAAATACCCAGGATTTTAAATTCCAACATCTGGTTTGAATCCAAATCTTAATTCATCTTATTTATATATACTTCAAGTTGATCCTGGAATCCAGTATTACGACCAGTAGTAATGGACGACCCTCTAGCTCGACCTCTTCGTCCTTGGTTACTTATCTTGATCACCTGACTATAACAGGTTGTTAATCGAGTCTCAATGGGGTATAACTAACTTATGTATAACATCCAAGTTAATTTAAATTCATTTTAAATTTTATATAAAAATACGCTCTCTCACACTCACCCAAAGCCTAGGTAATCAGTAACCTAAGCTCTGATACCAACTGTAACGACCCAACTTTTGAACACATCTCAAGTTGTGCCATTAATGAGAAATAAGAATAGATAGAAGATAAAACACAGAACATCATAATCTCACAGCGGAATTTTTCACAAAAGATAATACTTCATAATATTACACAGCGGAATATATTACATCAGAACATACTGAACTAGTGATACAACCTATTCATAGTACATCAGTACATATATGATCAACTGACAGACTTAATTCTACAGTAGATGGATGGACCAGCACGCAGCAGAATTTTCATTCCAGCTTCACAAGTTTATCCAAATCCTGATTCACTTGTCTATTCATAACAAGCGTTATGAATACCCAAGAGTTTAAGGGAAAACACAGAAAAATAAACTCCGGATCAGTCAGGGAACTGGTATGAGTAAACAGTTTGGAAACAAATAAAAATATCTCATAAGACCACGCCGTGAATACGGAACGGGTTTTTACTTTATGAGATCAAAACACTTTGTATACTTTTAAACAAATATTACCATATATTTTTCCATAAATAATTTAGAATCTAGGAGAATGCTTGCATCTCACATTCTCCAGTATAGTATACAAATAAAAAAAAACGCTTGGCGCTTAGGGAAATTGGATTTCCAACTCTGACAAGGTATGGAACCACCTTCCGCTGGTGTATCTCTAGAGGCAAATACACCTGGGTTCAACAAGAACTTCTTGCAACCCGGCCCTCACATGACCAACCACTCATTTCTCTTGAGTGTATCAAATGTATATCACTGATGGTTGTGTACGGCAACCATCCCCACATGGGCAGAATCGATAGATTAAGTAACAAAAGGAATTTCTCTAGATATGTGATACTACACCCTAATGGGAGCGACCCACATAGCCATGCTGCCTGCCCGATTTTTGTTATTTCCTGGGTGTGCGGCTTGAGGCTAGACTTACGTTCCATCATCACTGGTTCATTTCCTTTGAATGCCACATCGTCCTACCCATCATAGATACTCATTCAATTTCCCAAATATATCACGGGCAATAAAGCTAAGAGAAACGAATTCCTCCGCCACCAATATAATATACTTACGCAAATTCGATGTGTAGAATCTGACTGATATACGTTGTCAGACACTCGTCCATTCAGGTTTGTTCTAGGATTGAACATACCGAAAATATTATTCACAATCTTCTTTCACACCGTCGTCTTCAGTTTGAACATCTCTGACGCGCGACGTCTAATCAAATCAAAGTGGAAATTAATCCGGCCTCTTTGAAATGATTACGAACATTTTCTTAAATTCTTCAATCTAACAGATTAAAACCAACAACATATACGGTTAAATCAAACTATATATAATCATCTTGCTTATATTTGATATTTTGATCAAATCTTAGAATTTGGCAAATTTAGTGTGCGCACTGCACGGGTTTTATTTCTATCTTGTTCGTCATTTATGAAAATGAAATCCTTATATTTATTCTTTCAGAAACTTTTCTTTCCTCAAATAACTCTAATTTTGATCCTTCACAAATGAATTTAAAATTTCTACGTCAAATTCCTTTGATTCCTTGACTGAATCTTCTTCTTCTTTTTATAATAAAATTTCCTCTTTTTAAATTATCAAACTACACAGAATAAAACACTGTTTTTGGTTATACCAGTTCAGAGAGTAAAATATTATCAGTTATTCTGTGACAGGGATTTTGACTTACAGATTTGAATTTAGCAACTTCAGTGTAAAATAAATATTCTTATTTTATTCACTTTAAACCAAATATTTTATTTTGAATAAATTCAAATTTAATTTTAAACTAAATCGATAACAAATCCCACTTCTGCAATTCTCGATGAAATTCCGTCAGATCTTCCTTTTGAACTGATTTACTCTTCCTTCCTTTTATACCGATAAAATTGCTCCTCTTTATTTTATCAATCTAAACACGGTCAAAAATATCCTTTACAGTTCTTATCTCAGCGAATACTGAACTGTACATGACCGGCTTCCTGTATTACAGTTTTAAACGGTCAATTCTGTCGTATGTTATATTCGTTTTTCTTATCACTTGGTTGTCCGAAAATCTAAATATTCGATTCACAACTAAATTCTGATTTAACTGAATTTAAAATTTACAGTTTCAGTTTCACCCTCAAACGAAACCACGATCCTGATTCACTTTTCCTTTTAAATAAATTAAATAAAAATATTATTTTTATTTAAATATTTATTTACTTATTTAACTTAAACAAGTATTAAATTTAAAAAACTAATTTAAATTTTAAAACATTTGAAAATCACAGTTTTTAACTTCAAAACAGCAAAATAGCAGTTTTGCAAAGTACCAGGTTCAAACCCCCGCGCTGCGCACACAAAAATCAGCCCAGACACCTTGAAACCTTAAAGTACCACATCTGCTTGGTACTAACACTGTAGATCTTTGGCAACTACCAAGTGCCAAGTACCCAACGACCAGATCACCATGTTTTCAACCCTGATCACCCCAAAAACACACGAGAACTCACAGTACCAGGTTTGCTCACCAAAGTACCACATGCTGAAAACCACTGCCTGAGACGACCCCAAACCCCGTACTGACGGTGGCAAGGGTAATCCATGGAATATAACACAGAAACAGATAATAGCAGAATAGAAATAAATAAATAAATACACTAGATAATGAACAGTAGAATATACTGGATAAAAGTAATCATCAGAGTTACACAGTATAAAGGATCTTACTTAGTACAAATACAGTTCAGCTATACATAAATGTCTACAGCGGAAAACAAACAAAATATGTACAATAGGAGCTGAACAACATAAAAAGAGATAAATGGTAGAATCCATCTTCAGCTCCAGCTATCCAGAAAGAGCCAGCTAAACCTGAATACAAGGCTGCCCGTTGTAACGAACCAGAATTTTCTAAATTTAAATATGAATTTCCATAGCACATTTTGAGATTTTCTGAATACATATTTCTGGAATTAATAGGATTTAATATTTGAAATTCCCTTTTTATTAGTTTAAATAAATAATTTTATTTTGTATAAGACTTATTTTAAAGATTTTGTATAGAAATGATTTTTCGTAATTTTTATATAATGGTTTTATATTTATAGGTAATAATGTTTTGTATTTATATATATATAAATGTTTTATAATATGAATTTTTATAATTGAAAGATTTGTTTTAAGAAATATTTAATATATAAAGATTTTAAAAACAATTAGATATGGATTTTATATGGATTTTTAATTTTTATAATTGTTTGACTTGAAAATAAATTATAATTAAATATCAGTTAAAAATATTCATCCGATTTCTGCACGCGCTGTTTTAAAATAATTTTTAGAATTTTTCTGTAATTTTTATTTTGAAAAATAAGCAGATAATTTTTTCAACGTATTTTGGGTATAAATGTGGTCCTTTAGGCGCTTTACAAAATTGATCAATCAGACCGGTTTTATTGCTGTTTTCAAATCAGAGCGTGTTGTTGTTTACGACGATGATTTTATTTCAGTGCAACTCGCGGTAAATAACTCTAAAAATCAAAAATTGGAAGTGAACAAAATATATACACTATGTTGGACTTAAAAATATGGATGGATGTGTTCATGAAAAGGTGGAACGCATGGGATTGTTCTCACGTTGGAAGTAGAAAATGTGTCCTTATGAGATGGCCTAATGCATGTATAAGAGAGGACACGTGTGCATACGTGTAATGATGCATGGCAATTGAATTTGTAGCATGGACGTGTGTCCTTCCTCACTCTTTCTTTCCTTTATCCCACCCGCACCATGCATCCCATTTCTCAGCCTTCCACTTCTCGCAACACCTCCTCTCCCTTCATTTCCCTCTTTTCCGCACTACCCTCTCCCTCTCACTTCACCTCTCCTCTCTCCAAAAGCCATTTCCACTTCTCGCCGCCATTTAGTACTCCATAAAAGATCCGCACCTCCCTCTTTTGTGCACCGCAACTTCTTCTCCTTCCCCTAAAGCTCTCGCCTTCCACCCTTAAACACTCCACGTGAAATGCTCTCCCTCCTTGTAGTGAAACCACACTTGTCCGCCTCCTCTCCATTTCGCGCCCGCAAACCAGTCCATTCTCTCGCCCCTTCCACTTTGAACGCATGCACCACCCATCCTTTGCCCCCAACGTCCACTTCTCTTTCCTATTTTCCATTTGCAACCCACGGCCTCACACCTCTCCTCTTACTTCCTTCCTTAGCAGCGTGTTCTAGCTTGCATGCATCGCTTTGATCCGCTCAACTTAAGTTCTCCGCTGGTCTATCCGTCCGCCGGTGCATCGTCTTCATTTAAACTCCACATCCGCGCAGTCCGCCATCGCATGCAAGTCCGCTCAGTCTTTTTAAAGAAAAAAAAATGCGAAAAGAAATAAAAGGAAGAAGGAGAGAAAAGTTGTGCCATGCGGTATGCTGTCGCATGTCTTAGTTCGGTTGTACTTTGTCCAACCATTCCGAGAGAAAAAAAAAAGAGAGAAAAAAAAAAAATACAAAACGATGTACGGTGCATGAAGACGCGTTGCGAAGAACGGTGCGCGCTTGTCAATTATAATGTTCGTGAACCGATATGCAGTTGATACCGGGTTCGTCAGTGAAACCAGAACGCAGCGCAGGTGAGAACTCCACTTTAATTATTTCATTTTGAGTAGAAATAAATTGTTATAATTTATTTATAATTATAATAATTGACGGAAAATCAGTGGTTGTGGATGCTTGAAATGTTATGGTTGTATGTCGCTGATTGATCGATGGATATGTAGGCTGTAGTAACACCGTAAAACACCGAGCGTTACTGACAATAACGCTTCGTACACACTTGATTTATTTTGTGGTTGCGATGAATGGATGGTGTATGTTTGTTTAGTTATGTTATTGCAATTGTTCTGTTTGAGTAAAGTCGTATGCACCGTAGTTACAGATCTTACGGGTGACCGATTTTAAATACTCCTTTAATTAAATAAATATTTTTATTTTAATAACGATTGGAAAAATGGTTGAAAGTTAATTTGAAACCATTTGAAATCAAATTCAAGATGAATAATTTTGGAAATTTCCAATGAAATATTAAGCTTTGTTTGCCTTTAAAATGATCTGAGATTTAGCGTCGATTTTATCGATAATACTAAGAATGATTGTTTGAATAAAAAGAGAAAAAAATTTAAAATTTTGAAATTTAAAGGAGATTGAACAAATTTTATTTTATTGATATCAGGCGTATAAATATATATTGAATATTTAAATTATTTAAATTTAGAATAAATTGGTGTTTTAAATTTATCGCATCAAGTAATATATATTCTTGAATATCAATTTTTAATTTTCGAGTGAAGTGTTTTGAAGATAAGCTTCAATTCTCATATATTATTTAAAGGTTTAAATTTCGAAATTTGGAAATGATTCAAATATGGGTTTAATATGGATTCTTGAGGCGAACCAAAATTTTAACGATTATTTGAAATGAAACAAGTTTTGAAAAGCATGAAATCCATATATCATTTGAATTGAAGGTTTGACAATGTTAAGCGATTTGGACAAACTTGATTTTATAATTAAAAGTGAAATATTTTACAAATAAATTCTCGAGTTGTTTGTTCCATAATACTATGTCACCTTGGAAATGAATTAACATAGAAAAAAATGTTGAATCCATCGTATGCAAGAAGATTTGGGAAAATGGAATATATATATATACTTGAGAATTTGGTTTCAAAGGAATTTGAAATACATTCGATTTGGTAATATTAAAACAATACTAGTTTGAAACTGGGATACGCCAAATCAGAGTGCGTAGCGAAAGTGTGGTGCTATTTTGAGAAAAGTACAAGAGATTTTCCGTCGATAGAAAATATGAACTTTGCAAATAAAAATGTAATATCTGAGAATGAAAATGAATTTAACTATCGGATAGGAAATTTGAAATAAGATTTGAATTGAAGTAAGAATGAGTTTTGATTAGGATCAGTCGTCAGATAGTCGATGTGGATTTACAGTGGCAGACAAATACGATCAGAATATTAAACGTATTCATATCATGATTCTGATTATATTGCCTGAATTTGTGAATCAATATCAAGTACAAGTCGATTGATTCTATACAAACTGATATTTGAAATATAGGTGTTTAAAAGGAAATCCAAATAAAGATTTGGTTACTCAAGTGTCGACGGATTAATTAAGTTGTTGAAATTGAAGTTTGGAAATAAATGTTGAATTTGAGAAAAGGATTAAGGATAATGGGTTTCCGGGGAATTAAATCCGACATTTAATTCAAAGTAAATTGGAAATGTTTGGAAAGGAGTTTTGAATTGAGAAACCCGTGTGATTTGTAACTATTGTTTTAAGATACGTTGTTACTTGGAAAGTCCGGGATCGGATATAGGTCCGAAAACCATTCCAAGTAATATTACGACGTTATGAAGTAAATTCAAGATTTGAAATCGATAAAAGAAGACCGGAAATGTCCAGATTATTTGGATCGATTGCTGACATCTCGGATCGGGCCGTACACCCGATACGAGGGTGGCAGGAGATCTGAGTATATTTGGAGATTTTCGGATTGTGTTTCGTTCAGACCCAGAACGGACTTGTATGGATGGTGTGTCTGACATCGTAATTGACCACGTAGCACTGATTCGTGTGAATATATATCAGATTTGTGGCAATTGAATATCTCCGTCTCTAAGTTACGTTCTTAAAGAATATGTATTAATTCGAATCAGTGATATGTGGAGATATTGACAATGTGGCATACCCAAGTATGATATGAGCTAATGATGATCAAAGCATGGCTTATCGAAGCGTAGCTTTGTGTATGACGTGACATCGACAAACCTCACACACCGAATGATGAGAAACTGGCGGTTTGGTCTGTATATATACATATGATTTGATAATGAGTGCTGCAGCAGTGGGAAACCACTTGTGAACTGGGGATGGGGTATGTTCGGGGGGCCGCGTCTGGTCGAAAACCGTAGATACTGCCCTGGCGATTTGTTGCGTTACACTTCGCTCAAGTCCCTGATTGATCTTTCGTGCCAGGAATCATCAAGTTGGAAATCCAAATACCAATACGAGCCATGCGATTTTGATTGTATTTATATATGGCGACATAGTGGTATGGGACACTCATGCCGTCTAGGATTAATACATTTAATTGCGAATTTGTTTCCACACTATATGATAATATGAAAAGAGGATTTTCACGTATGAAATCATGTTTGGTTATCATAAGACAAAACTCGCCCATCTGGTGTGCGCTTGCATTGTGTGATATGGGACGAGCTTATGATAGCTTCATTTTTCGAAAGTCATTGCGTATTTCTATGCACGAGAATTCATATGGAGTAAAACCCGTTCCGCATTAGCGGCGTGGTCCGTTGAATTACTCAACTTTAAAAAATGAAACCTGAATGATAACTGTTTTTGAGTTCTCACACCAGTCCCACGACTGACCTGGAGTTTATTGTTCCTTCCTAAACTCTGGGTGCCCACTAATTTCCACACGGGCAGCTAGTGTTTAGTTTGCAGTTATGGATTGTGGAGAGGATTCAAAGTGCTTCCGGAGTTAGAGTTCACGCTAAAGTTGGAGCTTCCGCTGTATCAGATAATGTTCTTCCGCTGAGAGTTTATTTCTTCCGCTGTGTATATTTACGTGTAACTCTGATATTCATGTAACTCTGATGTAATATTGAATTATTCAATGAAAAGTTCTGTTGTTTTGTTCAATGTATGTAAGTACCCATAACAATTCGTCTTTATGAACGATTAGAGTCGGTTTAATTACCGGCGAGAATCGGGCAAAAAGGCGGGTCGTTACAGTTGGTATCAGAGCTTTGGTTATACAAAGCTATTGGGTACGTACATATTTGGACAAAGGAATAGGACTCCTCAGAGTTATATTATCTCATTAGAGATAGGGTTAGAAATACCCTAGAATGAGATCTTGGAATATTATGACGAGAGAGCGTATATTTTTGAAACCTATATAAGGTATTTTGAACAAGTAAATCATTTTTGAAACAATGATTATTTGGAATATAATTTGAAATAAGGATTTCGAGTGTTTTATTCGACGTCATGATTGGACTATCGAGTATGTAAGGATTTTGAATATACGTCTGATCAACGTATATACGAAGTCCAGTATATACTAGCTAGATATAGAATCACATTCTAGTCGCTCGAGGATGATTCTACTGATGACCATGGCACCATCAGTGCTTATTTTCGAGTTTCAAAAGTGGGATGACTATATGATTCCGGTTAAGACGTCGAGAAATACTTAAATGGTTTCGATATGATTTGAAATATTAAAAGGATTAATATAAGATAGATAAGATAAAAACATACTTAACCTAGATAACATACTAATTATAGAAGTAAATCTCACTTAAAGAACTGAGAATGAATTTTTGGTAATACATGTAAGTAATTTTATTCACTAATCATGTATGTGAACATTACTCAGTTTGAATAGAAGGAATTGATCAAATTCTAACCAAGGTTTGAATATAAAAGTAATAAGATATCATGCCTACACATGTAAATGAGTGCTAAATAAATATATTCGAACCTATACCTAGTATGAATTGTAAACACTAAAATGCAAGTTAAACTATTTTCTCGGAAATATATTTCGGCTACCAAACTCCCTCAAGAAATTTGAGAGTGATTTTGGACTTAAGTTAAGAATTTGGTTAAAAAGATGATTTAAAATTTGTAACAAATATCTAAGTGGGGAAGGAAACCAATTTTTCCTCAATGGGAACTGTATGTGCTCGACTTCTCTATCTTGGCCTAAGTTAGTTCCATCGTTTAATTCGAACCGTTGAGTAGCGTCGTTCATCCCTTTTTCTTAAGCTTAGTCGAATACCTTGACTTGAATCATCGTTTTCAATTGCTTACACTCGTATCCTTGGGTGCACTTTACTTTCTTGTCTTGATCCTGTTTAGAATTTGGACCCCACTTATTTGATCTTGAGTAGTTCATCTTTTGATTTAGGCGTGTTTTGATTTAGGCCATTATACCCTTTTGTGTCAAACTAATAACTTTGATTTATTCAAGATATTATGTTAACGGAACTTAAACAAATAAGTTTTGCATAGAAATTCAGAAGTATTTGATATATAATATAATTATGCAGGGAAATGGATTTTGAAAGATGAATTTTAGGAATTGGTTCTAAAAATTTTGAAACTTATTCTAATGTTGAATAATGATGGTTTGAAACATGCACGTACTAAATTAGAGTGCGCAGCGAAAGCGTGATGATATATTTGAATAAGAATGAATAAAGCCTTATAGTATGGTTAAAATGAGTTATGTTTGAAGAGAAAGAGAAAAAAGGGTGCCGAACTAGTGCAGGTCGCACCAGAGGACATTAATTGGCCTATAGATCCTGTATTTGTTGAGCAGTTAGAAATGTTGATGCATGAAATGGGATAACCAGCAGTTATAGCTGAGGACGACCCACTCCTAGAGGCGGGAAATGATGGATTTGATGATGGTGTAGAGGATGTGGAGAAATCCCAATATGATGATGATATCGTAATGGACGATAATGATGTTGTAGCAGATGAGGGTGGTTTCGAATAATCTACATTCGAGGATGACCCACTTCCAGAGATGGGAGATGATGAGTTTGATGAGAAATGGAGTATATAGACCAGCCCTTGGATGAGGCTGATGAAGATGGATTTATGGGTAATGAGCACGATAAATTTATCGTGGGAGTGGATGATGATGGCTTCATGGCAGACAATGAGGAGCCGTTAGCTGATGAAGAACCCGAGGAATTGGTTTGACCGATCCACCCGATGATGGATCAAATGCAACTGATGTTTAGTTACGATGAGTTTGGACCTTGTATATATAGTGTATGTATGTTGTCTTAAGTTCCTAAGTTATTTTTGGGCTAGTATGGTTTTGAGGACTAGTAACGGTAGCTAGGTACACTTTTTATGACTGCATTTTTGACTGCCAAGTGCATAGTATGTGCTCATGAAAGGTTAGATACGTTTTGTATGCTAACTTGAGAGATCGATATGAAATGATATGTTGGATTGACTATGATATGCGTGTCCCACTATTTAATTTAAATCTGTTTGTTTTGAATATTGTAAAACCTGTTCCAAAACCATATAGAAAAAAATTGATTTATAGTTCATATTGAGATTTAAAATTTACTATCTTCCTTTTCGAGGACGAAAAGTCTTAAGGGGGGAAGGATGTAACGAACCAGAATTTTCTAAATTTAAATATGAATTTCCATAGCACATTTTGAGATTTTCTGAATACATATTTCTGGAATTAATAGGATTTAATATTTGAAATTCCCTTTTTATTAGTTTAAATAAATAATTTTATTTTGTATAAGACTTATTTTAAAGATTTTGTATAGAAATGATTTTTCGTAATTTTTATATAATGGTTTTATATTTATAGGTAATAATGTTTTGTATTTATATATATATAAATGTTTTATAATATGAATTTTTATAATTGAAAGATTTGTTTTAAGAAATATTTAATATATAAAGATTTTAAAAACAATTAGATATGGATTTTATATGGATTTTTAATTTTTATAATTGTTTGACTTGAAAATAAATTATAATTAAATATCAGTTAAAAATATTCATCCGATTTCTGCACGCGCTGTTTTAAAATAATTTTTAGAATTTTTCTGTAATTTTTATTTTGAAAAATAAGCAGATAATTTTTTCAACGTATTTTGGGTATAAATGTGGTCCTTTAGGCGCTTTACAAAATTGATCAATCAGACCGGTTTTATTGCTGTTTTCAAATCAGAGCGTGTTGTTGTTTACGACGATGATTTTATTTCAGTGCAACTCGCGGTAAATAACTCTAAAAATCAAAAATTGGAAGTGAACAAAATATATACACTATGTTGGACTTAAAAATATGGATGGATGTGTTCATGAAAAGGTGGAACGCATGGGATTGTTCTCACGTTGGAAGTAGAAAATGTGTCCTTATGAGATGGCCTAATGCATGTATAAGAGAGGACACGTGTGCATACGTGTAATGATGCATGGCAATTGAATTTGTAGCATGGACGTGTGTCCTTCCTCACTCTTTCTTTCCTTTATCCCACCCGCACCATGCATCCCATTTCTCAGCCTTCCACTTCTCGCAACACCTCCTCTCCCTTCATTTCCCTCTTTTCCGCACTACCCTCTCCCTCTCACTTCACCTCTCCTCTCTCCAAAAGCCATTTCCACTTCTCGCCGCCATTTAGTACTCCATAAAAGATCCGCACCTCCCTCTTTTGTGCACCGCAACTTCTTCTCCTTCCCCTAAAGCTCTCGCCTTCCACCCTTAAACACTCCACGTGAAATGCTCTCCCTCCTTGTAGTGAAACCACACTTGTCCGCCTCCTCTCCATTTCGCGCCCGCAAACCAGTCCATTCTCTCGCCCCTTCCACTTTGAACGCATGCACCACCCATCCTTTGCCCCCAACGTCCACTTCTCTTTCCTCTTTTCCATTTGCAACCCACGGCCTCACACCTCTCCTCTTACTTCCTTCCTTAGCAGCGTGTTCTAGCTTGCATGCATCGCTTTGATCCGCTCAACTTAAGTTCTCCGCTGGTCTATCCGTCCGCCGGTGCATCGTCTTCATTTAAACTCCACATCCGCGCAGTCCGCCATCGCATGCAAGTCCGCTCAGTCTTTTTAAAGAAAAAAAAATGCGAAAAGAAATAAAAGGAAGAAGGAGAGAAAAGTTGTGCCATGCGGTATGCTGTCGCATGTCTTAGTTCGGTTGTACTTTGTCCAACCATTCCGAGAGAAAAAAAAAAATACAAAACGATGTACGGTGCATGAAGACGCGTTGCGAAGAACGGTGCGCGCTTGTCAATTATAATGTTCGTGAACCGATATGCAGTTGATACCGGGTTCGTCAGTGAAACCAGAACGCAGCGCAGGTGAGAACTCCACTTTAATTATTTCATTTTGAGTAGAAATAAATTGTTATAATTTATTTATAATTATAATAATTGACGGAAAATCAGTGGTTGTGGATGCTTGAAATGTTATGGTTGTATGTCGCTGATTGATCGATGGATATGTAGGCTGTAGTAACACCGTAAAACACCGAGCGTTACTGACAATAACGCTTCGTACACACTTGATTTATTTTGTGGTTGCGATGAATGGATGGTGTATGTTTGTTTAGTTATGTTATTGCAATTGTTCTGTTTGAGTAAAGTCGTATGCACCGTAGTTACAGATCTTACGGGTGACCGATTTTAAATACTCCTTTAATTAAATAAATATTTTTATTTTAATAACGATTGGAAAATTGGTTGAAAGTTAATTTGAAACCATTTGAAATCAAATTCAAGATGAATAATTTTGGAAATTTCCAATGAAATATTAAGCTTTGTTTGCCTTTAAAATGTTCTGAGATTTAGCGTCGATTTTATCGATAATACTAAGAATGATTGTTTGAATAAAAAGAGAAAAAAATTTAAAATTTTGAAATTTAAAGGAGATTGAACAAATTTTATTTTATTGATATCAGGCGTATAAATATATATTGAATATTTAAATTATTTAAATTTAGAATAAATTGGTGTTTTAAATTTATCGCATCAAGTAATATATATTCTTGAATATCAATTTTTAATTTTCGAGTGAAGTGTTTTGAAGATAAGCTTCAATTCTCATATATTATTTAAAGGTTTAAATTTCGAAATTTGGAAATGATTCAAATATGGGTTTAATATGGATTCTTGAGGCGAACCAAAATTTTAACGATTATTTGAAATGAAACAAGTTTTGAAAAGCATGAAATCCATATATCATTTGAATTGAAGGTTTGACAATGTTAAGCGATTTGGACAAACTTGATTTTATAATTAAAAGTGAAATATTTTACAAATAAATTCTCGAGTTGTTTGTTCCATAATACTATGTCACCTTGGAAATGAATTAACATAGAAAAAAAATGTTGAATCCATCGTATGCAAGAAGATTTGGGAAAATGGAATATATATATATACTTGAGAATTTGGTTTCAAAGGAATTTGAAATACATTCGATTTGGTAATATTAAAACAATACTACTTTGAAACTGGGATACGCCAAATCAGAGTGCGTAGCGAAAGTGTGGTGCTATTTTGAGAAAAGTACAAGAGATTTTCCGTCGATAGAAAATATGAACTTTGCAAATAAAAATGTAATATCTGAGAATGAAAATGAATTTAACTATCGGATAGGAAATTTGAAATAAGATTTGAATTGAAGTAAGAATGAGTTTTGATTAGGATCAGTCGTCAGATAGTCGATGTGGATTTACAGTGGCAGACAAATACGATCAGAATATTAAACGTATTCATATCATGATTCTGATTATATTGCCTGAATTTGTGAATCAATATCAAGTACAAGTCGATTGATTCTATACAAACTGATATTTGAAATATAGGTGTTTAAAAGGAAATCCAAATAAAGATTTGGTTACTCAAGTGTCGACGGATTAATTAAGTTGTTGAAATTGAAGTTTGGAAATAAATGTTGAATTTGAGAAAAGGATTAAGGATAATGGGTTTCCGGGGAATTAAATCCGACATTTAATTCAAAGTAAATTGGAAATGTTTGGAAAGGAGTTTTGAATTGAGAAACCCGTGTGATTTGTAACTATTGTTTTAAGATACGTTGTTACTTGGAAAGTCCGGGATCGGATATAGGTCCGAAAACCATTCCAAGTAATATTACGACGTTATGAAGTAAATTCAAGATTTGAAATCGATAAAAGAAGACCGGAAATGTCCAGATTATTTGGATCGATTGCTGACATCTCGGATCGGGCCGTACACCCGATACGAGGGTGGCAGGAGATCTGAGTATATTTGGAGATTTTCGGATTGTGTTTCGTTCAGACCCAGAACGGACTTGTATGGATGGTGTGTCTGACATCGTAATTGACCACGTAGCACTGATTCGTGTGAATATATATCAGATTTGTGGCAATTGAATATCTCCGTCTCTAAGTTACGTTCTTAAAGAATATGTATTAATTCGAATCAGTGATATGTGGAGATATTGACAATGTGGCATACCCAAGTATGATATGAGCTAATGATGATCAAAGCATGGCTTATCGAAGCGTAGCTTTGTGTATGACGTGACATCGACAAACCTCACACACCGAATGATGAGAAACTGGCGATTTGGTCTGTATATATACATATGATTTGATAATGAGTGCTGCAACAGTGGGAAACCACTTGTGAACTGGGGATGGGGTATGTTCGGGGGGCCGCGTCTGGTCGAAAACCGTAGATACTGCCCTGGCGATTTGTTGCGTTACACTTCGCTCAAGTCCCTGATTGATCTTTCGTGCCAGGAATCATCAAGTTGGAAATCCAAATACCAATACGAGCCATGCGATTTTGATTGTATTTATATATGGCGACATAGTGGTATGGGACACTCATGCCGTCTAGGATTAATACATTTAATTGCGAATTTGTTTCCACACTATATGATAATATGAAAAGAGGATTTTCACGTATGAAATCATGTTTGGTTATCATAAGACAAAACTCGCCCATCTGGTGTGCGCTTGCATTGTGTGATATGGGACGAGCTTATGATAGCTTCATTTTTCGAAAGTCATTGCGTATTTCTATGCACGAGAATTCATATGGAGTAAAACCCGTTCCGCATTAGCGGCGTGGTCCGTTGAATTACTCAACTTTAAAAAATGAAACCTGAATGATAACTGTTTTTGAGTTCTCACACCAGTCCCACGACTGACCTGGAGTTTATTGTTCCTTCCTAAACTCTGGGTGCCCACTAATTTCCACACGGGCAGCTAGTGTTTAGTTTGCAGTTATGGATTGTGGAGAGGATTCAAAGTGCTTCCGGAGTTAGAGTTCACGCTAGAGTTGGAGCTTCCGCTGTATCAGATAATGTTCTTCCGCTGAGAGTTTATTTCTTCCGCTGTGTATATTTACGTGTAACTCTGATATTCATGTAACTCTGATGTAATATTGAATTATTCAATGAAAAGTTCTGTTGTTTTGTTCAATGTATGTAAGTACCCATAACAATTCGTCTTTATGAACGATTAGAGTCGGTTTAATTACCGGCGAGAATCGGGCAAAAAGGCGGGTTGTTACACCCGTGTAGAAAAAGGGGCACCCGAGTTTGAAAGTGAAACAAACTACGAGTCAGTCATGGGACTGTATGAGAAATCTACTCAACACATATATAATATGGCCTATCACAGGACCACGCCACTTTCGTGGAACGGGTTTACTCCATTGGATTGCCAGTGCTTTAACACAAATCTTTCTTCTAAACATCGCAATGCATTTTATAAAAATGAGAGCGTCATAAGACTCAGTTCCCATCACACAATGCAACGCAAACCGGAGGACAGAGTTTTTACCTTATAACGGTCAAGATATGCTTGTTACGAATAAAAAAAAAGGCATTTGATATTATTGCTAGTGTTTATATGTTTTGAAAACAATTTCAAATCATAACTATCAATCATAGACGGCATGGGTACCATATATCATGTCGCCATATATATATATATATATATATACAATCAAAATCGCACAGTCACGTATTTGGAAATTGGATTTCCGTCATGAACCAAGGAAAAAGATAGTCCTTACCGAATTCATGACTCTCTAGCCCGAGCCACAGGCAAGTACTCAGTCAAGCCTTTGGACCGTCAGGGCCGGTCCACCGATGTGGATTAAAATGCCTGAACAATACGTTTCCCCACCCTTTGGGGAGTAAACGAGCCAACGAATGACTCCATCGGACCCGGATCGTCCGATCTAACCGAGGCGCCTCACAACAGCAACAACCACACAGGTGAAAAGTATATAAATGTTAGGGCTGGTAGGTCACTGACACCACCCTAGCTAGAAAGAAACGCATGCCCTCCTTGAGGTCCTTCTCCCGTTTCTGGTTCATACCGGGGTGTGAGGCTCGCGAATTCACATTTTACACAAAACTACGCCACACAGGCGGTGCTTTGATCATCACCACAAGTCTTTGCTTTTCAACAGAAGCCCTGATCATTTGCCACTTAGGCATGTCACACTATCAATTCATGACATGTGACTGACGTCTATCGATATACAACCTCTGAGATCGTGCGTTTCAGAGAAGGGCGTTAAGCAAAAGAATAAATTCTCCGCCGCCAAACAGATGTATATTTAACAGAGATCAATCAACACAGAATAAAATCCAATGTCAGACACACAGTCCATTTACAAGTCCGTTCTGGGTCTGAACGAAACCGGAGGCACTAAATACCTCGCAAACCCATCGATCACCACGTACGTCTGGACGATCACCACTCATTATCCATATTTCGGGATGCCTCCCAATCAGGACCTCGGTTACCATCCAAACGAGGTGAAGATCTCCGGTCTTCGACCACCGTCTTCATCTTCAAATTTCAATCGTCAGTCAATTATTTGAAATGAGAATTAACTCGGCCTTTTCAAATAATTCACATATATTTAGAATTTCAAATCAATTTATTTCAATGGTTAAATCATTCGACAACACCAATTTTGTTCTTTAATGTAATTTTCACACCAAACACATTCAATCATCAAATATCACATAAATCGAGCAAATTCAGTTTATTTCCATTCCATATCGTTTATGATATTTTATAACAATTTATCGCTATTTTTATTTATTTTAAAATAGCCAATTTATTCAAAACGACGCTTCGGGCCATAACGCGGCGGTGGCGCTGTTTTTCTTCAGATTTGATTTACACATATCTGAAAATCTAACCGTTGGATCTTTACAAAATTTACATCAGTAGAAAGGTATTTTCAAAACGAATCCAACGGTTCCAGTTTCGGGAAAATCTGACGGTCGGATCTCCCGATACAATCGTTTGAAGTTTCGATTTCAAAATATGAACTACAGCGTCGTTATTCGATTAAATATAATTATATTTATATATATGTATATAAATATAATCGTTTCTGGCGCTGTTTTTCTTCAGATTTGAATTAAACATTCCAGATAATCCAACCATTGGATTTTTACAAAGTTGGTGCCGTTGGAAAGATATCTCCAAGGCGAACCCAACGGTTGCGGTTTCGGGAAAATCCAATGGTCGGATTTCCCGCACTAGTTGTTTGAAATCCCAGTTTCAAAACACGAACTGCGCGGCCACGTTTCATTTTAATTTTATTTATATTTATATATTTATATAAATATAGTTCATTCAACAATTTCAATATCGTTTTCACTTCAAATATTTCACTAACGCCTTTAAATTTTGGAAAATTTCGCTATAACCTCCTTTGTACGGGAGGGGCTGGGAAAATTCCCAAATAGCCACACGGGCGTCTCATGTCGAAAAGAAAAAGAAAAAGCCAAGCGGCTAGCCAACAGGCTCATAAAATCATCACCCAAACAAAACAGTAAATGTGTACCTATTTGTCGGGCAAAAATTTTATTCCTCTTCTCTGGCCCCTTTGCTATAACCTGTTCAATAAATATGCATGTACATATATACAGTTTTATCACTTATCATTTTCCATTCAACTTCATATTTGATTCCATTTGGTTTAAAAACACCATTCATTCTAATGTTGCATGCATAGGTAAAAATCACATCATTAGCTAATTAATGAATATTTCAACTCATGCATATTTATTTGAACGAGTTGCTATTTTTAACACTTCACATTTCAACAATTCATGTGTATGATAAAAATGAGATTTTTATTTTAAAACAATTCATTTCAAAACACTATTATTTTATATAGTTTATATAGGTGATAAAAATGGGATTTTTATTATAAAACAATTTTTTCAAATGAGATTATTTTACATAGTCCATATAGTTGATAAAAGGTGTTTTTTATTATGAAACAATTTATTTCAAAATATGAATACCATTCAACACATGAATTTCAATTCAACGAATGAATATTGATTCAACACATGAAGGTTTTCTATAATTTCTATATATAGATAAAATTGTGATTTTTATATTTAAAAACACGAAGACCATTCAACACATGAATTTCTAATCAACGAATGAATATCGATTCAATACATGAAGGTTTTCTATTCAATGAATAAATATGGTTTTAGCAAGTGAAAATAATTCAAACACATGAATATTATTCAAAATTTCGGCAGCATAATGGCAGGCTAGTTAAAACCGGGACTGTTCCTAGTACGACTCCTCGCTCTACCTTAAAACCTCGCGGTTTTTGACAATGGGGATCATGCATCTAGTTCGCACGCAGGCGGCATGTATATATTTATTTCATTTCCACAAACTAATCCTATGTGGTTTCAACCAAATATTTCTCAACCACAAATGGGTATTTTTCAACCACAATCAATCAATATCAACCACAAACAATCCCAAACAACCATTCGCTATCAATCAATTTTCACACCAATCACAATCAATAAATATCGTCCATGGTTTGTGGACGAGTGGCGTGTGTGTGTGTGTGTGTGTATATATATATATATAGCAATTCACTTCTATTTCAACACATATATAATTTTTACAACGCATATATAACTTATACATCGAACGTACAACTTATACAAGAGGTGTACAACGCTTATATAACTCATACATCGGCTATATAATTTATACATCGTCGTTTTCCATATCGTTTATAAATTAGAAATCCCACACTGGGTTCCACTCCACCAAAAATAGCAGAAGGCTCAGAAAAATACGCGGTCTCTTCTAGAATGTAGAAGACGTGCACACGAGTCCACTGTCTCTTGTTTTATTGAATTTCGTCAAGAAATGAAAAGGATACGATTTTTAAAAGGTTCGCAACACTAAAAAGTGTTTAAACAATATAAAGGAATTACCTTTATATGCTGTTCAAAACTAGGTCGGAGAAATTCGCGAAATCCGGGAAGAACTAGGATGGTCGGTGGCTGCAGCGTCGTAGAGGGAGGTGAGGGTTGTCGATCGATGGTGGTTTGAGGGGGTACGGTGGTCGGATCTGTCGGCGGTGGCGTCAGGAAGGTCGGAGCTTTGGAAGGCCGTTTCTGGCGATGGGGGCGTCGATGGAGGCGGAGCTTGTGTCGGATTTGAAGAGGAGAGGGAGGCGGTTCGAGTGGATGTGGTGGCGGAGGCTCTGGTGGCCTCTAGCGGCGGCGGCGGAGGAGAGAAGGGGGGAACCTTTATCGCCGTCGATCGGGGGGGGGGGGGTCTGAGGATTTTTCTCTTTTTTTTTCCTAAATTCTGATTGGTCGGTGGGTCTTTAAAGGGTTTTTTGACACGACCACCAATTGAAACCCAACGACTGTCGTCCCTAGCGTTTTGCCCCCATTCCGAACACAATGGGAGATGTTTCGAAGGCCTATTCGACTGTTTCAGTCAGTTTCTATTCAAATTAAAATATAAATCATTCAACATTTAATTTGAACGTGCATTTCCATTAGCCAGGGCCATAAACTGATTCGAAAAATTCCGGAAAAATAAATCCGGCTATGTTTTGACGATACGGTCCCAACAAAACTAGTTTCGTCGAATTCTGAGACCGTATGCAAAATGGCCAATTTCACGGGCTATATAAATTCCATAGCGACCTTTCTGAAAATTCATTTGGCCATAACTTTTGCTTTCCGCTATGAAAATTTGATTTTTCAGATTCGTTAGAAAGGTATTCACTAACAGATTTAAATATTTTTGGTTTTGCTAAAATCCGTTTTGTTTTGCACCTGGTACAGTCCGACAAAGTTTGAATTCAATTTTTGAAACTGCAGCGCCATTTCAGGCCTTGTTTATAATTATAATTAATTATATTCGTTTTCAATTGTCGATTCAAACTCATTTTTCATCTCTATTATTTAAAATATTTATTTTAAATATTTAAAATCCATTATTTTAGCCAATTTAAAAAATTTAAATTGGTTCAGATTTTCTGGGTCGTTACAATCTCCCCCACTTAAAACTTTTCGTCCCCGAAAAGGAACAAAGTCGAAAGTGGTTTGATAAATCTACAATCACACAACACAACAACCAATCCAATTGTTTTCAATCTTTCAAAAATATACTAATCAATTTCTATACTCTTTTTAAAATCATTCAGACTATAAAATTTAAAAGTGTCCATCCATGGAAAGAAAATAACAACAGAGTAGAGAATTAAATGGTAATGGAAAGTAGGGTAAATGTACCTTGCACCAGAGTCAATCAGAGAAATCCACTCGGCATCTAGGATAAGCTTTTTGAATGCTCTCCTCAGTTTCCCAAGTACAATCTCGCGGATCTCCACTCCATTGCACTTTGACTAAGTGAACCTTCTTGTTCCTCAGCTCTTTGGTTTCTTTGCCGATGATCTTTAGCGGCTCTCTTCTCACAGCTAGTTCTGGAGTAATTTCAATATCCTGCTGAGCTGCTTCTTCGACGATCAAGTCTGGATCATGAACATGCTTTTGAAGTTGAGATATGTGAAATACATCATGAACTCCAGGCAACCAGTCCGGCAATTTAACCCTATAAGCGAGAGTCCCGATCCGTTCCAGAATAGGAAACGGACCAATGAATTTGGGTGCCAACTTTCCAGTTTTACCGAACCGGATTACTCCTCTAATCGGTGATACTTTCAAATATACATAGTCGCCAACAACAAAGAATATATCTCTTCTTCTCCTATCGGCATAGCTCTTTTGTCGGCTTTGAGTGGCGAGTAATCGCTTCTTAATAAAATTGACTTTGTCGGCAGCTTCTCGAATCATATCAGGCCCAAACACAAGTCTATTTCCAGGTTCGACCCAACAAGCAGGAGATCGGCACGGTCTACAATACAATGCTTCGAATGGCGACATTGTCAGGCTCGCCTGGTAACTGTTGTTATAAGAGAATTCAGCCAAATGCAGATGGTCTTCCCATGATCCACCAGAATCTATAATACAAGCCCGCAATAGATCTTCTAAATTACGATTCATCCTCTGAGTCTGGCCGTCTGTCTGAGGATGATAAGCGGTGCTTAAGTTCAACTTCGTTCCCAGCTCGACTTGAAATGCTTCCCAGAATTTGCTAGTGAATATTGTATCTCTATCACAGACTATACTGAGCGGCACTCCATGTAGTCTAACTATTTCCCTAAAGTATATCTGCGCCAGACTCTGAGCAGTTCTGTTTGATCTGACAGGTATAAAATGGGCGGTCTTCGTGAATCGATCTACGATCACCCAAATACTGTCATTTCCTTTTCTGGTTCTGGGCAGACCATCAATGAAATCCACAGAAATATGTTCCCACTTCCAACCAGGAACTTCTAGCGGTTGTAATAATCCTGCTAGTTTCTGTTGGTCGCTCTTGACTAGTTGGCAATTAGGGCATCGGCTAACATATAAAGAAATGTCCCTCTTCATCTACTTCCACCAGAAAGTGCGTTTGATGTCATTATGCATTTTGCTTACTCCCGGATGGATACTAAGTTTTGACTTGTGGCATTCATCTAGTACTTCCTTTCAAAGTTCAGGAAGGTTAGGGACACAGATTCGACCTTTGAGCCTTAGAATTCCATCATTATCCACTTGAAAACTCGAGGGTTCGCCTTGTTGAATTATCTCTCTGATCTTCTGAATGAAGTGATCATCCTCCTGAAGAGCAGATATTTTATCTATCAGTGAAGTTGTGATAATAAAACTGGCGATCATTTCATTCTTTCGGCTTAGCGCATCAGCCACGACATTGGCTTTTCCTGGAGTGTATATAATTTCAAAGTCATATGCTGCAAGAAACTCCAGCCAACGTTGCTGCCTCAGATTCAAGTCTTTCTGTGTAAACATATACTTTAACGACTGGTGATCTGTAAACAGTTCAAATCTCTCACCCAGAAGATAGTGTCTCCAGATTTTCAAGGCGAATACTATAGCCAATAACTCAAAATCATGAGTTACGTAGTTCTTCTCGTGCGGCATCAGTTGACGGCTAGCATAAGCAATCACTTGGCCTCTTTGCATTAACACTGCGCCAAGGCCTTCTCTAGAAGCATCAGTCCAGACTTTCAAATCCTGGTTGCCATCGATGATGGTCAACACTGGAGCAGTCGTTAGTCTTAATTTTAGCTCTTCAAAAGCCTCCTCACTTTCTGGAGTCCACTTGAATTTAGAGTGCTTCTTTGTAATCTTTGTTAAATGACCAGATATCTTCGAAAAGTTTATAACGAACTTCCCGTAATAGTTAGCCAATCCGAGAAAACTGCGGACTTCAGTGGGGGTGCTAGGCTGCTTCCAGTTCTGAATAGCTGTGATTTTACTTGGATCCACAGCGATTCCTTATTTCGATACGACATGTCCTAGAAATTTTACTTCATCTTGCAGAATATACATTTGGAAAACTTTGCTTTCAACACATTCCTTCTGAGGATTTCTAACACTTGCTCCAAATGTTTTTCATGTTCGACCTTTGTTTTAGAGAAGATTAGAACATCGTCAATGAAAACCAGAACAAATTTATTCAAGGCCCCTCTGAACACCCTATTCATCAGATCGACGAAGTAAGCTGGAGCGTTACATAAGCCGAACGGCATTACTAACCACTCGTAGTATAAGTCGGGACCTTTGAATGCTGTCATTGGAACACACTCTTCGGCGATTCGAAGTTGATGGAAGCCAGTAGCTAGGTCCATTCTTGAGAATACTTGTGCTCCATTTAATCGATCCAACAAATCATCAATCCGCGGCAATGGATATTTGTTCTTTATCGTCTGTTTGTTCAGATCTCGATAATCCACACATAGACGTAGAGTACCGTCAGATTTTGGGACAAACACCACTGCAGCTCCCCAATCAGAGAAACTAGGCCTGATCAGACCCTTCCATACTAGCTGTCGTGTATGATTGTCTAATTACTCTTTCTCTTTCAAGGACATTCTTCGAATAGCGTGAACTACTGGCCTTGCATTCGGAATCAAAGCAATCTTGAAATCTATTTCTCTCTGCGGAGGTAAGCGAACAACTTCTTCGAACACATCCGCATAGTTCTTGACGACAGGAATATCTTTCACTAGGTCGGGAATATTCTCTGTGATTTCAGGGACATTTTCTATTTGGGCTGGAGAAACATTCAAAGCTGCCCAGAAGTCTTTTCTATTAGCATTCTGACCTTCACAGGGAATGGTTATATAATCACCTGATTTAATATTCGCCTTTACGACTCTGTCGGCGCATTTAACTTCAGCTTCATATTTGGTCAACTAGTCTAACCCCAAGATAAGATCAAACTCTTTAAAATTCATGACGACTGCGATGGTAGGAAACCGATAACGAGAAAAGGAAACCGGCACTCCACAAACCCAACTGAGATCATTGGAACCCCCAACCGGGTTCTGGACAGTCATTGGTTCCTTGAGCTTTTTCAAATTCAAATCCAGTTTCTTAGCTGCATCTTTGGCAATGAAACTTCGTGACGCGCCTGTGTCAAACAGTACTTTGACTGGAATGTTTTTGACAGTGAGCGTTCCTTCTAAAACATCGGCCCTTTCTTGACTAGCTGAGGGCTCAGAAGTTTCTGCTACTTCATTTATATATACGGCTTCAGATTTCTTTGAGAGTTGGCACTCCCGTGCAATATGACCTGCTTGGTGGCACTCATGGCATCTCCTTTCCCCATGTGGGTACTTTTGTTTCATAGTGCGCTTATATCCACTCCTGATCTGTTTCTCTAAAGATCTGCAACTTATCGAGAGATGTCCTCGCCTATTGCAGTTATTGCATACGGCGGTCGTTACGGGTTCTTTCCTAGATTCAGCCCTTTTCCTCTTGGCACTGGGCTTCTTATTGACCTCAGCCCTCCTACTGGCTCCAGCAATATCAGTTTCCGACTCTACTTTGTCACTAGAACTGACTTCTTCTTCGTCACGTAACATTCCTTGCTTATGGAGATCTTCATACTGATAAGCCATGTATATCATTTCTGAAAAAGGAAGCTTCACATTCCTCATCACACTATTCTGATATCTCCTTTGCAGGCCATGGATAAATCTCAGATTCTTCCTCTTTGGATCTTGAATCAAATGAGCAACAAAGTGAGCAAGTTCGTTGAATTTCATATGATATTCTGGGATGGTCATATGTATCAAATAAGAAAATTCATCACATAATCGCTCCGTCGCTTCGGGAGGAGTAAATCTTTCCAAGAAAATCGCTTTGAATCTGTCCCAGGTGATATCACCTTCTGGATTATCTTTGATGATTGTTTCCCACCAAATTAAAGCTTCTTTTTTGAGCGCCCAAGATGCTACTAACCGTTTCTGGTCATCCCTCAACTGGATACGCTCAAAAATTCTTTCTACAGAACTCATCCAATCTTGAGTCTGAATTATAGATTCATTGCCCGAGAACTGTGCTCCGTTCAGATTTCGATATCTCTTTAATAGAGCCTCTAGATCGGGTTCTGTATTCCATCTGTTTCTGGCACTCATTTTTCTAGTACGTCTGCAATTAGCAAACAAAGTGTCAGGTCAACAGAAAAGATATTTCAAAATATAGAAACACATACTTCAAATATAAATGTGTCTACCGAGGTGTAATTTCATTCTGCTTTACTCATACTAGGATATTGCTGATCCTATCTGTATAGAGTTACCCGTCCTAGAACACTACTGGTTCTATTTCTGACGAGTTCGTTCAAATGTTATATTCTAGAACTAAGCTTAACCAAAGCTCTGATACCAAATGAGACAACCCCAAACCCCATACTGACGGTGGCAAGGGTAATCCATGGAATATAACACAGAAACAAATAATAGCAGAATAGAAATAAATAAATACACCAGATAATGAACAATATAATATACTGGATAAAAGTAATCATCAGAGTTACATAGTATAAAGGATCTTACTTAGTACAAATACATTTCAGCTATACATAAATGTCTACAGCGGAAAACAAACAAAATATGTACAATAGGAGCTGAACAACATAAAAAGAGATAAATGATAGAATCCATCTTCAGCTCCAGCTATCCAGAAAGAGCCAGCTAAACCTGAATACAAGGCTGCCCATGTAGAAAAAAGGGCACCCGAGTTTGAAAGTGAAACAAACTACGAGTCAGTCATGGGACTGGTATGAGAAATCTACTCAACACATATATAATATGGCCAATCACAGGACCACGCCACTTTCGTGGAACGGGTTTACTCCATTGGATTGCCAGTGCTTTAAAACAAATCTTTCTTTTAAACATCGCAATGCATTTTATAAAAATGAGACCGTTATAAGACTCAGTTCCCATCACACAATGCAACGCAAACCGAAGGATAGAGTTTTTACCTTATAACGGTCAAGATATGCTTGATACGAATAAAACAAAGGCATTTGATATTATTGCTAGTGTTTATATGTTTTGAAAACAATTTCAAATCATAACTATCAATCATAGACGGCATGGGTACCATATATCATGTCGCCATATAAATATATATATACAATCAAAATCGCACAGTCACGTATTTGGAAATTGGATTTCCGTCATGAACCAAGGCAAAAGGTAGTCCTTACCGAATTCGTGACTCTCTAGCCCAAGCCACAGGCAAGTACTCAGTCAAGCCTTTGGATCGTCAGGGCCGGTCCACCGATGTGGATTAAAATGCCTGAAGAATACGTTTCCCCGCCCTTTAGGGCGTAAACGAGCCAACGAATGACTCCATCGGACCCGGATCGTCCGATCTAACCGAGGCGCCTCGCAACAGCAACAACTACACAGGTGAAAAGTTTATAAATGTCAGGTCTGGTAGGTCACTGACCCCACCCTAGCTATAAAGAAACGCATGCCCTCCCTGAGGTCCTTCTCCCGTTTCTGGTTCATACCGGGGTGTGAGGCTCGCGAATTCACATTTTACACAAAGCTACGCCACACAGGCGGTGCTTTGATCATCACCACAAGACTTTGCTTTTCAACAGAAGCCCTGATCATTTGCCACTTAGGCATGTCACACTAGCAATTCATGCCATGCGACTGACGTTTATCGATATACAACCTCTAAGCTCGTGCGTTTCAGAGAAGGGCGTTAAGCAAAAGAATAAATTCTCCGCTGCCAAACAGATGTATATTTAACAGAGATCAATCAACACAGAATAAAATCCAATGTCAGACACACAGTCCATTTACAAGTCCGTTCTGGGTCTGAACGAAACCGGAGGCACTAAATACCTCGCAAACCCATCGATCACCACGTACATCTGGACGATCACCACTCATTATCCATATTTCGGGATGCCTCCCAATCAGGACCTCGGTTACCATCCAAACGAGGTGAAGATTTCCGGTCTTCGACCACCGTCTTCATCTTCGAATTTCAATCGTCGGTCAATTATTTGAAATGAGAATTAACTCGGCCTTTTCAAATAATTCACGTATATTTAGAATTTCAAATCAATTTATTTCAATGGTTAAATCATTCGACAACACCAATTTTGTTCTTTAATGTAATTTTCACACCAAACACATTCAATCATCAAATACCACATAAATCGAGCAAATTCAGTTTATTTCCATTCCATATCGTTTATGTTATTTTATAACGATTTATCGTTATTTTTATTTATTTTAAAATAGCCAATTTATTCAAAACGACGCTTCGGGCCATAACACGGTCGTGGCGCTGTTTTTCTTCAGATTTGATTTACACATATATGAAAATCTAACCATTGGATCTTTACAAAATTTACATCAGTAGAAAGGTATTTTCAAAACGAATCCAACGGTTCCAGTTTCGGGAAAATCCGACGGTCGGATCTCCCGGTACAATCGTTTGAAGTTTCGATTTCAAAATACGAACTACAGCGTCGTTATTCGATTAAATATAATTATATATATATATATATATAAATATAATCGTTTCTGGCGCTGTTTTTCTTCAGATTTGAATTAAACATTCCAGACAATCCAACCGTTGGATTTTTACAAAGTTGGTGCCGTTGGAAAGATATCTCCAAGGCGAACCCAACGGTTGCGGTTTCGGGAAAAATCCAATGGTCGGATTTCCCGCACTAATTGTTTGAAATCACGGTTTCAAAACACGAACTGCGCGGCCACGTTTCTTTTTAATTTTATTTATATTTATATATTTATATAAATATAGTTCATTCAACAATTTCAATATCGTTTTCACTTCAAATATTTCACTAACGCCTTTAAATTTTGGAAAATTTCGCCATAACCTCCTTTGTACGGGAGGGGCTGGGAAAATTCCCAAATAGCCACACGGGCGTCTCATGTCGAAAAGAAAAAGAAAAAGCCAAGCGGCTAGCCAACAGGCTCATAAAATCATCACCCAAACAAAACAGTAAATGTGTACCTATTTGTCGGGCACAAAATTTTATTCCTCTTCTCTAGCCCCTTTGCTATAACCTGTTCAATAAATATGCATGTACATATATACATTTCTTATCACTTATCATTTTCCATTCAACTTCATATTTGATTCCATTTGGTTTAAAAACACCATTCATTCTAATGTTGCATTCATTGGTAAAAATCACATCATTAGCTAATTAATGAATATTTCAACTCATGCATATTTATTTGAACGAGTTGCTATTATTAACACTTCACATTTCAAAAATTCATGTGTATAATAAAAATGCGATTTTTATTTTAAAACAATTCATTTCAAAACACTATTATTTTATATAGTTTATATAGGTGATAAAAATGGGATTTTTATTATAAAACAATTTCTTTTAAAATGAGATTATTTTACATAGTCCATATAGTTGATAAAAGGTGATTTTTATTACGAAACAATTTATTTCAAAATATGAATACCATTCAACACATGAATTTCAATTCAACGAATGATTATCGATTCAACACATGAAGGTTTTCTATAATTTCTATATATAGATAAAAATGTGATTTTTATATTTAAAAACACGAAGACCATTCAACACATTAATTTCTAATCAATGAATGAATATCGATTCAACACATGAAGGTTTTCTACTCAATGAATAAATATGGTTTTAGCAAATGAAAATAATTCAAACACATGAATATTATTCAAAATTACGGCAGCATAACGGCAGGGTAGTTAAAACCGGGACCGTCCCTAGTACGGCTCCTCGCTCTACCTTAAAACCTCGCGATTTTTGACAATGGGGATCATGCATCTAGTTCGCACGCAGGAGGCATGTATAAATTTATTTCATTTCCACAAACTAATCCTATGTGGTTTCAACCAAATATTTCTCAACCACAAATGGGTATTTTTCAACCACAATCAATCAATATCAACCACAAACAATCCCAAACAACCATTCGCTATCAATCAATTTTCAAACCAATCACAATCAATAAATATCGTCCATGGTTTGTGGACGAGGGGCGTGTATATATATATATAGCAATTCACTTCTATTTCAACATATATATAATTTTTACAATGCATATATAACTTATACATCGAACTTACAACTTATACAACGCTTATACAAGAGGTGTACAACGCTTATATAACTCATACATCGGCTATATAATTTATACATCATCGTTTTCCATATCGGTTATAAATTAGAAATCTGACATTGGGTTCCACTCCACCAAAAATAGCAGAAGGCTCAGAAAAATACGTGGTCTCTTCTAGAATGTAGAAGACGTGCACACGAGTCCATTGTCTCTTGTTTCACTGAATTTCGTCAAGATATGAAAAAGATATGATTTTTAAAAGGTTTGCAACACTAAAAAGTGTTTAAACAATATAAAGGAATTACCTTTATATGCTGTTCAAAACTAGGTCGGAGAAATTCGCGAAATCCGGGAAGAACTGGGATGATCGGTGGCTGCAGCGTCGTAGAGGGAGGTGAGGGCTGTCGGTCGATGGTGGTTTGAGGGGGTACGGTGGTCGGATCTGTCGTCGGCGGCGTCAGGAAGGTCAGAGCTTTGGAAGGTCGTTTCTGGCGATGGGGGCGTCGATGGAGGCGGAGCTTGTGTCGGATTTGAAGAGGAGAGGGAGGCGGTTCGAGTGGATGTGGTGGCGGGGGCTCTGGTGGCCTGTAGTGGAGGCGGCGGAGGAGAGAAGGGGGGAACCTTTATCGTCGTCGATCGGGGGAGGGGGGTCTGAGGATTTTTCTCTTTTTTTTCCTAAATTCTGATTGGTCGGTGGGTCTTTAAAGGGGTTTTTGACACGACCACCAATTGAAACCCAACGACTGTCATCCCTAGCATTTTACCCCCATTCCGAACACAATGAGATATGTTTCGAAGGCCCATTCGACTGTTTCAGTCAGTTTCTATTCAAATTAAAATATAAAACATTCAACATTTAATTTGAACGTGCATTTCCATTTGTCAGGGCCACAAACTAATTCGAAAAATTCCAGAAAAATAAATCCGGCTATGTTTTGACGATGCGGTCCCAACAAAACTAGTTTCGTCGAATTCTGAGACCATATGCAAAATGGACAATTTCACGGGCTATATAAATTCCGTAGCGACCTTTCTGAAAATTCATTTGGCCATAACTTTTGCTTTCCGCTATGAAAATTCGATTTTTCAGATTCGCTAGAAAGGTATTCACTAACAGACTTAAATATTTTTGGTTTTGCTAAAATCCGTTTTGTTTTGCACCCGGTACAGTCCGACAAAGTATGAATTCAATTTTTGAAACTGCAGCGCCATTTCAGGACTTGTTTATAATTATAATTAATTATATTCGTTTTCAATTGTCGATTCAAACTCAGTTTTCATCTCTATTATTTAAAATATTAATTTTAAATATTTAAAATCCATTATTTTAGCCAATTTAAAATTTTTAAATTGGTTCAGATTTTCTGGGTCGTTACACTGCCCGATCACCCATTTTCATGATCACCGCTCGTGGTTTTTCCTTTCTTGCACAGTGCCATGGCTGTACACGAGTACAGTCACGTAGGGCCACCTGACCCTCCAACAACCGTCGCAACACATCCCCCTCCGTCACCAGACCACACCACGACCGTCAGCACCACCTCCACCTGATCTAAACGGAAAATGGCCGTGCCCCCCTTTTTCCAATAAAAATGTCATCGAAGAAAAACCCTCCTACCTCCTTCCATTGACCACCGGACGTCACTGCCACTTGGCCACACCAGCACCCAACCCCGATGCCCAGATCCCCCTGGACCGCAACCTCCTTGCTCCCCCTACGGTGAGAAATTCCGACACAACCCATGGAACCCAAAAACAGTTTATAAAACCTAATTTCAACAAATTCTCAAAAACTCTTTGTTTAAAAAATAATTTAGTATTTTTCCTTGCTACTATACCTTCTTCCACTCCTCCAGGCCAAGTGCCATCGTTTTTCATCGCCTAGATCGACGGAGGTTCACCAATTTCCGTTTGTGACCATCTCTTCTTTTCTCTTGATTTATACTTTTAAAAATCTTGATTTTTTTGTTTCAAAAATCATTATTTGTTTTACTGATTCTGTTTATGTAATCAAACATTATTTTCAAATGATTTGAAAACGCACTTTTGATTTTAGAAACAGAGAGCTTTTCCTGTTGTTTCTGTGTTAATATGACAGTGAAACTTTTTGCTAATTTTACTTCCTTTTTACACACTTTTATGATTTGGAATAAGGGTTTTAACATCAGTATTTTACTTACACCCTAGATTCCCTAACTATATTACTGATCTATTTAAATCTAAAAAGATTCAACTAAAGAAAACCCTGTCTAGTGCTAGTAGCAGGTCATGAAACTTTTACTTAAGGATTTTCCATACCAATCAATGGTCATCACACCATAAATAATCAAACAATAATAATTCTATATCATATCCAGCATGCACCATACACATGACTTATTACTTGAGCAAGACATCACAAGAATCCAAGTTCTAACTCATAATTCACACAGTAAAACTGCAGGGTTTTAAACAGAGAATAAAAATGTATGTTTACTCACTTTAATAGCTCAAGAACCTTACTGTTTCTTTGCTAGAAATGCTTTGAAGTACTGTTTGTTTGTGTCTGTGAATTGAGTGCATGGTTGGTCTTTTTATAGGGTAGAAAATAATAAAATATGGGTTCATTAATTGCTAACATGACACAGCCTAGTAGCTTTTTATTTTGACAAATGAAAACTCATTTTAAAACTTGTTTTCTCTTTCAAAATCTCTACCTTCTATCTTCAAATGCACATGGGGTTTTCAGCCTAGATACTACCTAAAACTTCCCTAAGCAATGCACTAAAACTTCTCATTGGTCTACAAAGACATATCATATTAAATGTGTTATGTACTACCTCTCTTCCTACCAATCTTCTTCTTGGTTCAAGCAAGATACTGTGATCCTCTAGGTACCAACAATGCTCAGAAATATTGAGTTATCAAACCTTACTTTCCACATGTTGTTTCTTGATTTTACAAGACTTAATTAAAAATATAAACTTTCCTTCAAAGTATGAACAAAATCTGAAATTTCTGCTCAGATTTGCTCATGGCCAGGTCATTTTTAGCATTAGAAAAATCTTGGAAAAATCATTTCTTATGTGCCTACTAGGGTAGGAAAGATCTAGGTGCATATATATGATTTTTGCAAATCTTACGATGTGCATGTTCCTTGACAACTTGCCAATGTTTTTGATAATAGAACCATGTATTGTATTTTCAGAAATTCACATTTGAAAAGAAATGAAAGAATTGAAAACTGAAAATATTCATGTCATATGCCAAATCTTTGGCTTGAAAAATCTTGTTTGATAGCAAGATTCATGGTGTAGTAAGATCATGAAGTGAAATTGTACAACACAAGTTTCTCTTTTCAATGCATGAGCAAATTAAAAAAATGTCATGAGATCTTATTTGCCATCAGTCTATGGTGTACAGATCATGATTTGAAAAGAGAATTTAGACAACACATGCTTTTGATTTTTATGCATATAAAAATTCAAATACTTCCTTGCATTTAATTGAGAACAAACATGTTTAAAATCATGCTTTAGGCAAGGTAGTTTATCATGTTTGAGACAAGGAGTCTTTGCTTAAACATTGTTTAAAAGCTTTTGAAAAATAATAATATAAACAAGTGTTTTTCACAGAAAAAAATGGCATTTAAATAAGTGTTATTTATCATACATAAAAAATGGATTTAAAAACAAGTGTTATCCTATCCATGCTATCATATATACTTGTATTAAATAAAATTAACAACGTTATTAATTTGTGCTATCATACCTGAATATATCAAAATAGGTTCTGATAAGCGCTGTAATATGTACACATACAAATGCTATTATGCATATGTCCACAAATTCTGTAATTTCAAAGTCTACATTTTTAATCGTATTTGAAAATACATATTCACGATCAACCAAAAACTGTATCAGTGATCCGTGAAAATACTGGGTCATTACAGCTGGAGTAAATGGGCAAGCCTTGGGTTTAGAAATGACAAAAAACCCAAGGCGGCTTACGCTGTCAACGGAAAGGAGACTTTCAGTTTATGAATAACTGATAATTAAGGGGAGTGCAGCATTTAGTACTTATTTTGATTCGGATCTTTTTGGGTTTCAAGCTTAACAAAGAGAATTAAGGAGAGCTTTAAAAATTTCTGTATTTAATAGATTTATGTTGTTGTATTATTTTAATTTAATAAAAGTATGTTTAGAGTTTTAAGGAGAATTGAGAGAATTAAGGAGAATTAAGAGAACTGAAACAATCAAGGAGAGAGCTAGAAATTCTTTTGCTTTACTACTATTTAATAGATTGTCAATAAATTAAAATAAATAGAATAAAATGATCCTACGATTCTTAATATTACAGTGGAAGATTAATGAGTCCAGAAGAACAATATTCATCGTAACTTAGTCTAGTCTAAATCATGAATGAGCGGTCATAGTGAAACTAAAATTCGAGTTATAAGAACGCAAAAGAATGTAATATGAACAGAAATACGTTTCCAATCGCACAATTATGGACATCACATAATATTTCAATTGAAATAGGCTCTTCTTTAGTATTAAAGCAGTTAGGAAATACGTACATTTTATCTGTTTTTTTTTTCAATTAGTTGCATCTAAAAGAAATCATCCTCTTAATCATCAAATCATTGTAACCCAATAATCATATCAAAACCTACAAAACACAATTACATGCCAAATTTTGTGATTTTAATTATACTGACTACAAGAAATATCATTGTCATTTCATCTATAGTATCTCAAATAATTTAGATCTACTAATTATAACTACCAATATCAAAAAACAATCTAGTTAAAATTAAAGCAATTGATTTTAATTAGTCCATAATACCATTACCCTAAACGTAGAAGAAATAATTAAATTAAATAAATAGAGAAAATCGGCACCATGAAAGAAGGAGACATAATTTCACACTATGAACTATAAGATTGTGTGAATCCTCCAATAGAGAGAAGGGGTACCTACATCAATATGGCCTCACTTTCGGATCCAAAACAGGTATTATATCTTCTTCTAGTAGATTACGGCTAGTTATTTCATAGGGCATCATAGGTAACTATATTACTCAACGAATATTCATGTAAAACATGGAATTGAAAAAATATATAAAAAAAGCAGGACAGTTGTGCTGCGATAACAAATGATAATTGCAACTGGCTCCTACTTTGAACGACGAAAAGAAATGGAACCTATAACATAATATGTGTCAAAAAATTGGAGTATGGATTCTTTTTTCCTATGTAAGTTATAGATGGAGCTGGCTGAAAATTTGTAATCAACAATATCTTCACATAATAAAACATGACTAATATAGGTTTAAAATTTATGTTGTATTTATGTGCATCTACGCAAATCTCCACATAGTCGAAATTTAAGAACGACTATGTTGTTTAGGTAACCACTGGTTAATAATATTGAAAATGGAAATGTAGCAAAACTGCATGTGTAGGATGATTGAGCAAAATAAATAAAAAATTAGTACATAAACAGTTTCTCCTTACCTTATCAAAAACATCTAGCTTTATCCAGAGGTTTTCAAAGATTTGCATCAAGAAAATGAAATCAAACCGATTCGCATCATCGAAAGATGAAGCTAAAATTATGAGCCTGACAACCTGCCAGCTCAGTATTTCGTAAGGGGATTGTTAAAGGGACTCCACTTTTGGTTAAGGGGAGGACATTTTAAAGGGGACTCCACCTTAAACAATATTTGTTAAGGGAGGGTTTGGTTTTTTATTTTATTTTAAAATAAGCATGGACTAAACTACCCCTCGTAACCTTAATTAATTAGACATGCAGTTATTAACTATAATTTAGTTTGTTAATTACTTCTCATAATTCCAGGCTGAGTTTTGGATATGTTTGATATTGACTTTCTTTGGATAATTGCCTGCAGGAATTGTCTACGTTATTTATATCATCACCAAATAGAAGTCGCATGCAACTGTAATTATCTTTTTTTATTTTTTTATTTTTTATTTATATATATGAGTGATAATTAATACATGATTTAAATGGAATACTGAGAGTAGATGAACTTTGTTTGAATCAGGGGAGTTGAAAGAGGTGGATCTTCGTCTAATTTTTATTTCTTTTTATTTCCGTTTTTAGTTGAATTATAGAAGGTCACTTTATATTGTTTCTAAATTTATTTTGCAATTTGTAGAGTTAATTATTCATGTATCTTATTAGACAAAGAAGTGTTAATAAGTGTCTGGCTTATGCTTAAGTGTTTAAATTCATGCAAGTGTGGTCTGATTTATGCTTAAGTGTTTAAATTTATATAATTATGTGCAGGTATACATTAATTTTGCTCTATTAGGAGGGCTTATGTGTTATGTATTTGTATGTATATGGGTAACGTTGGTGTGAGTTCTTGTGTATGTATACGTGCAGGTATAAGAGGATTATAGGGATAGTACTGGAATTTTTAATTATATGGTTAAGGGGGGCTAATTTATTTTTTCCCCCCCTTAACAATTCATCAAAAATTAGAAAATTGTCCCCTCCAACCAAAAGTGGAGTCCCTTTAACAATACCCTTTCATAAATGTTCAGCCAAGACTCCACATGTATCAGTGAATGATGAATGATGCCTGTTGTGAAGAAAAATTAAATTATGAAAAGATGACAATTTGAAATCTAATAAAAAGGGAAAGAAAGAAATTACAGTATAAATAGAGAAAAAAACGAACTGTTAAATAAGTTTGTACTTAGGAAAAGGAATTCAAAAATAGTAATGCAAACATTAAATAAATCGCTTGGAAATTTGTCATAAGCTTTTACAACAGTTTATCTTCAATTAAGTTGTAAAATGGTCCTAAATTCATCTTTATTCTCATCTTCATTTAATTTATAATATGATGGATGGTGTATGTAAGCAGAGATATGCATGAAATTAAAACTGATGATTATCTGAAGGTCTTGGGTTTGATCTCTTGACATAATATCCAAGGCTAAAGATGTAGCTTTTCAACACTCATCATATTTTTACAGATGTATAAGTACCATGCCTCTATGAAATATATGATGCCTATTTCCTAGCATATTTTTGATGACCCCAAACTTCCGCAATGACAGTGTCCATCTTCAGCTCCATAGCTATCCCGAATGAGTCTGCTAATACCTGAATACAAGGCTGCCCGTATGGAAAAGAGGGCACTCGAGTTTGCAAATTGAAACAAACTACGAGTTAGTCATGGGACTGGTATGATAAATCTAACTTAACCTATTTAACAATAAGGCTAATCACAGGACCACGCCGCTAATGCGGAACGAGTTTACTCCATTGGATTTCCAGTGCATAAATAAAATAAATCGTTAAACAACGCAATGATTTTTAGAAAAATGAAACCATTATAAGACCCAAGTCCCATCACACAATGCAAAGCAAACCGGAGGATAGGGTTTTACCTTATAATGGTTAAAATATGCTTGATATGATAAAACAGATATTATTATTAGTGTGTATTCTATTTAAAACATTTCAATCATAATATCAATCATAGACGACATAGCTACCATATACTATGTCGTCGTACTAGTTATACAATCAAAACCGCAAGTGTTGTATTGGAAGTTGGATTCCATCATGAACCAAGGCAAAAGATAGTCCTTACCGAATTCGAGACAATCTAGCCCATGTCTCAGGCTGAGCCGCAACTGCAGCTTGGATCAGCCGGGGCCGGTCCATAAATATGTTAGTGGATTAATAATGCCTGAACAATACGTTTTCCCGCCCTTTGGGGCATAAATAGAGTCACCAGGGACTCAAATAACCGAGGTACCTCATTCCATCATCCATATAAGTAAAATGTCAACGCTAGTAGGTCCCTGACACCACTCTAGCTAGAAAGAAACGCATGTCCTCCCTGGGGTCCTCCCGTTTTTGGTTCATACCAGGGTGTGAGGTTCGCAGAGTAACGCTATAAAAAGCTATGCTAATTAAAGCCGTGCTTTGACCTTCAACCATAAGGCTCTGCTTTTCAACAAAAGCCTTGATCTTTTACATCTTAGCGTGCCACATTCACAATTCACGCCATGCGACTGATATCCGTCAATATATACCAAGGTGTTAAGCAAGAGAATAAATTCTCCCACCACCAAACATATATATATATATATATATTAATAGAAATCAATTTACATAGAACGAAATCCAATGTGAGACACACATCCATTTATAAGTTCGTTGGCACCTTATACCTCGCATATCCGAACAATCAACAATACGTCCTGACGGCTACCACCGTAACCCCTTCAAGGTAGCTACTCTCATCATGGGCATCAGTAGCAACTCATCCATTCGATGTGAAAATCGCCGGTCTTCAATCACCATCTTCAAATCTTCGACTTCCAATCGTCGTATAATTATTTGGAATGAGATTTAACTCAGCCTTTCCAAATAATTCGCGAATATATATAATTCAAAATCATTTCTTTGCTTGGTCAAATTCGATCCAATGTTATAGATCAGTGTCGATTGAATTTACCGTACAAATCAATTATAAACCAGAGGAAACTGGTTTATATTCACTCCATATTGTTAATAATATTTTATAACGATTTATCGCTATTTTTATGTATTTATATATATATATATATATATATATATATATATATATATATATATATAAATAGTCCATTTCCATTAAATGACGTTACAGGTCGCTATGCGGCGCTGGAGCTGTTTTTATGAAAATTTGATTTACACTTATCTCGAAATCTAACCGTTGGATTTTAACGAATTTTATGTCGTTGGGAAGATCTTCCCAAAGCGGACCTAACGGTTCAATTTTTGAGAAAATCCGACGGTCGGATCTTTCGGTATAATCATTTGAAGTTATGATTTCAAATCGCGAACTGCAGCAACGCGATTCGTTTTATTTTAATTTATATTTATACATACATACATCTATGTATATACATATCAATTCGTTCGACGATTTCAAACCATTTCCATTTCAACATTGATTTCTTTTAGGTGAAATCATATATTACATTAAAATGTAATTTTTCCTTTCTGTCTTTTATTACATTAGAAATGTAATATTCTTATTTCATTCCTTTCCACATAAAAAATGTAATCTTTGTATTGTTAACTTCTTGCATAAAAATGCAACCTTTATATTACATAAGAATGTGATCTATTTGACTTGCATAAAATAAAATGTAACCTTCTAAATCTTACAAAAAAATGTAATTCTTTTATTTTACAAAGCAAATGTAATCTTTTTATTTTGCAAAGTAAATGTAATGTTTTTACTTTGCAAAGAAAATGATATCTTTTTATTTTGCACAAACGATGTGGTTATTTCTATATTACATAGAAAATGAATTATCTTCATTTGCAAGGAAAATGAGGTCTGTTATATTTCACAGAAAATTGTATTCTTTTATTCATTAAGAAGAAAAATGTAACCTTTTCTATATTGTATAGAAAATGTATTCTTTTATCATTACAAAGAAAAATGTAATCTTTTCTATATTGTATAGAAAATGTAATCTTTTTATTTTCACCCTTTGATTACACAAAAATGTAATTTTTATTCTTTTCTTTGAATTCACATAAAAATGTGCTTTTTATTCTTTTCGATTACATTACATAAAAATGTAAATTTCCTTCTTTTATTTACATTAAACAAAAATGTAAATTTTATTCTTTTATTTACCTTAAACAAAAATGTAAATTTCTTCGTTTTATATTTACATTAAAGAAAAATGTAAATTTTCACTCTTTGATTTATATTAAGGAAAAATGCAAATTTTCTCTCTTTGATCTACAAGGTTCAATTCTTTTACTAATGGTTCATTTACATTGAAAATATATATTCCAATGTAAAAACATTTTACATAACAATGATTCCTTATTAATGTTTCATTAACATTAAAATGTAAATGTAAACACATTTTTTATTTATTTAGCAATGGTCATTTTATAATATTCATTACATTAAAATATTGATTTTAATGTAATCATATTTTCTATTTTAATCATGACAATTTTGTTAATGCATTCACTACATTAAAAATAGAGTTTTTAATGTAATCCCGTTTTAAATTTTATAAACACGAACAATTTACAATTATGTTCATTTCCTTGATAACATGGTTTTAATGAAAACATGTTTTCCATATTTTAGAACATGAACAATTTTGTTATTTTATCTTATAACAGTAGAAACATGATTTTTAATATAAACATGTTTATATAATTTATACATGAACATATTCTTATTTTCCATCATTACGTTAAAAAAATGTAAATTTCTATCGTAAGCATGTTTTTATAATTAACATGTACATTTCCCAATTTAATTAAAAATGAGATTTTGATGTCTACATATTTTTGATTTCAAAATATGTTCATTTTTCTAGTTTTCTTTTTTACATTAAAAATGTGATTTTTAATGTTCACATATTTTTAGTTTCAAAATATGTTCATTTTTTCCTTTTCTTATTTACAACAAAATGTGAACTTTTTATTGTTTATAATAATTTTATATCACAATATGAATAATTTATAACACACAAATATCAGTCTATTTCGTTTCAACCACAAACAAACACCAAAGATCAATTAATTTCACATCATAATACAATCAGGTCGTCCATGGTCTGTGGACAACGGGTGTCGGGAGTTTCTAAACTCCGTCTGCATCCTAATATATTTTTATTAAATTAAATTAGATTCAGAAATCTCACATTGATTTGACGACGCCAAAAATAGTAACAAGCTCTAAAAATTCTCCGGTCAGTCCTGAAATGTAGATCTCTTCGTTGTGATTCCAACGTATTTAGTTTCGCCGAATTCTGATAAGAAACGAACGAGTTATGACCATTTATGTGTTGATGACAAATTAGAAATTAATTAAGGAATTAAATTAGAAAATTAAACATCATCTTCTTCCTACCAACAATAGGTCGTGGGTTTCACTACCAGATTCGAACCTAGGTTTCAACCTTGCGCTCCAGTCGAGGCACGAGGTGTCAATCCGATGGTACCACGATGACAGGCTCTGGAAGGCGCCCCCGACCCTCCCCTTTCCGTCCAACTCGCATGTGCCTGGAGGTGGCGGTTCACCGATGAACGGCGGCTATTACCAGGACGAATTCGAGCAAAATACAGCTCTATATGAGATCCATCCGTACAGATGTGAAGGGGTTTCGAACCTCTTTGAATTGGTATTAAGAACCTTGTCTAATTTGTTGTGGATTAGAAGATATTAGGGAATGAATTTCAGAGCGAATCGGCCATTGAAATGCTTTGAACGATGGCGGCTGTAGGTTTAGAATTAGGGTATATGGACGACATACGTATTTCGTATTTATACGGTATAATATATTTTATTCAATTCATTAAATCCAATAAATTCCCTTTAGCCCATATGAACTCCGATTCAAACCCAACGAGTGTTGCCCCTAGCCAAATACCCATATCCCGGACACAATGGGATATGTCCCGTCAGCCAAATCAACTGTTTTGATAGATTTTCTTTATATTAAATATATATATCAATATATATTAAATTTAAACGGACACTATAATTTACCGGGGCCACATATGAACTCAGAAAAATCCAGAAAAATTATTTATGGCTTTGTTATGACGATACGGTCTCAACAAAATTATTTCGCCAAATTCTGAGACTGTTGGAAAAATGGATATTTTCCAGTCGATTAAATTTGACTAAAATGAACAAAACACATTTCCTTTCGCCACGCTCACATATTAATTTGGAAAATTCTAAAAATTGAAACCTAGCAATAATTCGACATTCCAGTTCCAACAAAAGTTGTTTCGTCGGAAACAGAGGTCATTTGTAAAATGACTATTTTCAACGGCTTTAATATTATCTAAAGATGAAAATTTTAAATTCTGGCACATTTTCCAACCAAATTATTTAAAATAAAAATTTTAAATTGGTTCTATTTTCCGAGTTGTTACAATCTCCCCCACTTAAAAGCTTTTCGTCCCCGAAAAGGAAACAAAGTAAAGTAGAAAACGAAACGGAAAATGTAGTCAATATTGTAAATGTACCTTGCACTAGAGCTAGTCAGAGATATCCACTCTGCACTGGGGATAAGACTGTTTGATGCTATCCTCTGTCTCCCATGTACAGTCTCTCGGTTCCCTGCTCCACTGCACTTTGACTAGATGAATTCTTTTATTCCTCAGAACTCGGTTTCTTTGCCAATGATCTTTACCGGCTCCCTTCTTACTGTTAAGCTTGGAGTAATTTCCAATTCCTGTTGTGCTGCTTCTTCCACGACCAAGTCGGGATCATGTACATGTCTTAGAAGATGAGAAACATGAAACACATCATGCACACTAGGTGACCAGTCTGGCAATTGAACCTTGTAAGCAAGAGTTCCAATCCTCTCAAGTATAGGAAATTGTCCAATAAATCTAGGTGCCAACTTCCCAGTCTTCCCAGAACGAACCACGCCTCTCAATGGAGAAACCCTCAAGTAAACATAGTCACCAACAGAGAATTTTAAATCCCTTCTTCGCTGGTCTGCATAGCTCTTCTATCGGCTCTGCGCAGTCAATAAGCGCTTCTTAATCAAATCAACCTTGTCCGATGCTTCACGAACCATGTCGGGACCCAAGACTAATCGATTGCCTGGTTCCACCCAACATGCCGGAGATCTGCATGGCCTGCCATATAATGCTTCAAATGGGGACATCTTCAAGCTTGCTTAGTAACTGTTATTATAAGAGAATTCAACCAAGTGCAAATGATCCTCCCATGAACCGCCATAATCAAGAATGCACGCTCGCAACAAGTCTTCTAAAATGCGGTTTACCCTCTCAGTCTGGCCGTCGTTCGAGGGTGATAAGCAGTGCTCAGATTCAATTTGGTCCCCACCTCCTCTTGGAAAGCTTCCCAGAATTTGCTAGTAAATATTAGATCCCGATCACTCACAATGCTTTTGGGAACTCCATGCAGTCTGACTATCTCTTTAAAATAAAGTTGCGCTAAACTTCGAGCTGTTCTGTTAGATCTAACAGGGATGAAATGAGCAGTTTTTGTGAGGCGATCTACAATCACCCATATATTGTCGTTGCCTTTTCTGGTACGGGGAAAACCATCAACGAAGTACATAGAAATTTCCTCCCACTTCCAACTTGGAACTCCTAGCGGTTGCAACAATCCTGCCAGCTTCTGTTGATCGCTTTTGATTTGCTGACAAGTGGGACATCTAGAAACATAAATAGAAATATCAATCTTCATGGACCTCTTCCAAAATGTGCGCTTGAGGTCGTGATACATCTTGCTCACCCCAGGATGAATGCTAAGTTTAGATTTATGGCATTCATCCATAATCTCCCTTCTGAGCTCAGAAATGTTTGGGACACAAATTCGGCCTAATAGCCTAAGAATTCCTTTGTCGTCAATTTGAAAGCTAGTGGGTTCGCCATCCCGAACTCTTTTGCAAATTCTCTGAATAAATTCATCATCCTTCTGAAGAGAAGAAATTTTATCAATTAGTGTACGGGTGATGATGAGATTGGCGAGGATAAGTTTGTTATTGTCCGCATTCTTCCTGCTCAACGCGTCAGCTACAACATTGGCTTTTCCTGGAGTATATAAGATGTCCAGGTCATAGGATGCAAGGAATTCAACCCAATGCTGCGACCTTAAGTTCAGGTCTTTTTGGGTAAATAGATGCTTCAAGGATTTTGATCCGTATATAGCTCGAATTTCTTGCCCAAGAGATAATGCCTCCATATCTTTAGTGCAAATAGGATGGCCATCAACTCAAGATCATGAACGACATAATTCTTCTCGTGCAGTTTCAACTGCTGGCTAGCATATGCGACAACTTTGCCTCTTTGCATTAGCATTGCACCAATAACTTAAATAAAAAGGATAAGAAGTTAAAATGAGATTTGACATTATAAGGGAAGGTTATCTCTGACATGTTAATTTAAATAAAAGAATGATCTTCTCTGGAAACGTCTGTCCAGACTTCCAAGTCCTCATTGCCATCAATAATGGTCAACAAAGGAGCGGTGATCAACCTTTGTTTAAGATTTTGGAAAGCTTTCTCACATTCGGGTGTCCAAATGAACTTTGTATGCTTCTTAGTCAGCTTCGTCAATGGACAAGATATCCTCGAAAAATCTTTGACGAATTTCCGATAATAGCCAGCTAGCCCTCAGAAACTTCTGACTTCTGTGGGAGTTCGAGGCTGCTTCCAGTCTTGGATGGCTGAGATCTTTCCTGGATCTACTGAAATGCCTTATTTTGATACAACATGGCCGAGGAATTTCACCTTTTCTTGCTAGAATATGCATTTAGAGAATTTGGCTTTCAGCACATTTCTACGCAAAATCTCCAAGACCGCTTTCAGAAGCTCTTCGTGCTCAGCAGCAGTTTTAAAAAAGATGAGGATGTCATCGATAAACACCAGAACAAATTTATTTAGAACGTCTCTGAATACTCTATTCATCAAATCAACAAAGTATGCTGGTGCATTACATAGACCGAAGGGCATAACTAGCCATTAAAAAAAATATTCGGTCCTCTGAAAGTAGTTAAAGGCACACATTCTTCTGCGATGCGAAGTTGGTGGAAGCCTGTAGCTAGGTCCATCCAAGAAAATACTCGCGCTTCATGCAAGCGATCGAGCAAGTCATAAATACGAGGCAGTGGGTATTTATTTTTCAGCATTTGTTTGTTGAGATCACAGTAGTCTACACATAGCCTGAGGGTACCGTCTGATTTTGGGACAAAAACCACTGCTGCACCCCATTCTGAGAAGCTGGGCCTGATCAGACCTTTCCACAAAAGCTGCTTGGTTTGATTTCTCAGCTCCTCCTTTTCTTTCAGCGACATTCTTCGAATAGGATGTACGACAGGCCTTGCATTCGGAGCTAAGTCAATTCTGAATTTGATTTCAATATGCGGAGGTAAGCCCTTAACTTCTTTGAATATATCAGTGTAATCTCTGATGATGGGGATATCCTCAATAGCGGTGGAGGCGACTTCTAGAGAGGACCAGAATTCTTTCCTGTCAGTAGCTGAGCCATGGCATGGGATACATACATCATCGAGTTCAGTTTTAACTTTGATAATTCTCTCGGCACATTTGACTTCAGCCTCATGCTTTGATAACCAATCTATCCCGAGAATAACATCATACCCAGAGAAACTCATGACAATCAAATTTATAGGGAAATGATAATGAGAGTAGGAGATCGACACTCTACAATATTGATCGAGAATGAGAGAACCTCCCATCGGGCTATAGGCTCTAATCAACTCATTAAGTTTTATCGGTTTCAGTTTTAACTTTTTTATTGCGTCATTAGAGATAAAACTTCGTGTTGCTCCAGTGTCAAACAAGACTGTAATAGGAATGTTCTTAGTATTAAGAGTGCCTCCCAAAACATCTGGCATTTCTTGACATGCTGAGTGGGTTGGAGTTTCTGCCACCTCATTGACTTGAGCTACTTTGGTCGTTTTCGAAAACTGGCAATCCTGCTTTACATGACCTAGCTTATGGCAATGATTGCATTCCCTAGTCTATTGAGACTTCTTATTGGATTTGGATTCAACATTCTTTCGTTTCTTTGAAGATTTGCAATTCCTTAGCAAATGCCTTGGCTTATTGCAGTTATTGCATACGGCAGTTGATAATGGTTCTTTCTGAGACCTTGCCCTTTTCTTATTGGCTTTAGGCTTCTTGCTGACCTCAGGCTATGTACTTGCCTCCGGGCTATCAGCTTCAAATTTCCTTTTGCTGCTAGAACTACCTTTTCCTCCATCTTCCAAATCACCTTTCTTATCGAGATCCTCATAGCGACAAGCCATCTCTACCATTTCAGAAAAAGGGAGATTAATATGTGTAGTTACCCAATTTAGGTATTTGCTTTGAAGTCCTTTAATAAATTTCTGATTTTTCCCCAAAGGATCTTGAATTAGTACTGGGGAAAAACGAGAAAGTTCATCGAATTTCTTCTGATACTCCCGAATGGTCATATCACCTTGTTTCAGATTCTCGAACTCATCATATAGCCGATCAATTTCTCCTGGAGGAATAAATTTTTCTGTGAACATCTCTTTGAATCTATCCCAGGTAATGATACCTTCTGGATTTTCCTTAATGATTGAATCCCACTAGAATAAAGCTTCTCCTTTACCCAAGATACTACTAGACTTTTCTGATCATCTCTTAGTTTTAAGCCTTCAAAGATTCTCACGGCTGAACGTATCCATGTTTGTGCTTCAATAACAGACTCTTTGCCCGTGAATGGTACCCCACCCAAATTTCAATATCTCTTTACTAGAACTTCTATATCTGGATCTGGTTGAGGGAGCACAATTGGTTCATTAGATTGTGGAACCATAGAATTACTTCCTCTGTTTCTGCCACTCATTTCTACTATGTCTGCAAACAGCGGACAAAGAGTCAGGCCAACAGAATAGATACTGTAAAACATAGAAACATATATTTAAATGTAAATGAATATATAGGGGTGTATTTTTACTCGTTCTAGGACATTACTAGTCCTATCTATGATGAGTTATTCGTTTTGGAATTCTACTGATTCTATCTCTGATGAGTTTGTTAATATGTTATATTCTTAGCTAAGTTTAACCTGGCTCTGATACCAACTGTGATGACCCCAAACTTCCGTGATACAGAAGCAAGGATGATCATTGGAACATAACATATAAACAATAATAGCAGAATAGAAATAGAGAAATACAACATATAATGATCAACAAATTATACTGGGAATAATACTTCATCAGAGTTACACAGCATATCAGGATCATACTTAGCATAAAATACAGTTTTTCACTTAATACAAAATGTCTGCAGCGGAATAAAAACATAATATACTAAGTGGAGTATGAACAGGAAAATATAAATGACAGTGTCCATCTTCAGCTCCATAGCTATCCAGAATGAGTCTGCTAATAACTGAATACAAGGTTTCCCGTGTGGAAAAGAGGGCACCCGAGTTTGCAAAGTGAAACAAACTACGAGTCAGTCATGGGACTGGTATGAGAAATCTAACTTAACCTATTTAACAATAAGGCTAATCACACGACCACGCCTCTAACGCGGAACGGGTTTACTCCATTGGATTTCCAGTGCATAAATAAAATAAATCGTTAAACAACACAATGTTTTTAGAAAAATGAAACCATTATAAGACCCAAGTCCCATCACACAATGCAACACAAACCGGAGGATAGGGTTTTACCTTATAATGGTTAAAATATGCTTGATACGATAAAATGGATATTATTATTAGTATGTATTTAATTTAAAACATTTCAATCATAATATCAATCATAGACGGCATAGCTACCATATACAATGTCGTCGTACTAGTTATACAATCAAAACCGCAAGTGTCGTATTGGAAGTTGGATTTCCATCATGAATCAAGGCAAAAGATAGTCCTTGCCGAATTCGAGACAATCCAGCCCATGTCTCAGGCTCAGCCGCATCTACATCTTAGATCTGCCAGGGTCGGTCCACAAATATGTTAGTGGATTAATAATGCCTGAACAATACGTTTCCCCGCCCTTTGGGGGCGTAAATAGAGCCACTAGGGACTCAAATAACCGAGGTACCTCACTTCATCATCCACATAAGTAAAATGTCAGCGCTGGTAGGTCCCTGACTTCACTTTAGCTAGAAAGAAACGCATGTCCTCCTTAGGGTCCTTCTCCCGTTTCTGGTTCATACCGGGGTGTGAGGTTCGCGGAGTAACGCTATACAAAGCTATGCTAATTAAAGCTGTGCTTTGACCTTCAACCACAAGGCTCTGCTTTTCAACAAAAGCCTTGATCTTTTACATCTTGGCATGCCACATTGACAATTCACGCCATACGACTGATATCGGTCAATATATACCAGGGTGTTAAGCAAGAGAATAAATTCTCCCACTACCAAACAAATATATATTAATAGAAATCAATTTACATAGAACGAAATCCAATGTCAGACACACATCCATTTATAAGTTCGTTTTGGGTCTGAACGAAACCGGAGACACCTTATACCTCGCATATCCGAACAATCAACAATACATCCGGACGGCTACCACTGTAACCCCTTCAAGGTAGCTACTTCCATCATGGGCGTCAATAGCAACTCATCCATTCGATGTGAAAATAGCCGGTCTTCAATCCCCATCTTCAAATCTTTGACTTCCAATCGTCATATAATTATTTGGAATGAGATTTAACTCGGCCTTTCCATATAATTCGCGAATATATATATATATATATATATATATATATATATATATATATATATATATAATTCAAAATCCTTTCTTTGCTTCGTCAAATTCGATCCAATGTTATAGATTAGTGTCGATTGAATTTACCGAACAAATCAATTATAAACCAGAGGAAATTGGTTTATATTCACTCCATATCGTTAATAATATTTTATAATGATTTATCGCTATTTTTATATATTTTTATATATATAAAAATAGTCCATTTCCATTAAACGACGTCACAGGTCGCTATGCGGCGCTGGCGCTGTCTTTATGAAAATTTGATTTACACTTATCTCGAAATCTAACCGTTGGATTTTAACGAATTTTATGTCGTTGGGAAGATCTTCCCAAAGCGGACCTAACGGTTCAAGTTTTGAGAAAATCCGACGGTCGGATCTTTCGGTATAATCGTTTGAAGTTTTGATTTCAAATCGCGAACTGCAGCAGCGCGATTCGTTTTATTTTAATTTATATATATATATATATACATATATATATATATATAAATTAATTCGTTCGATGATTTCAAACCATTTCCATTTCAACATTGATTTCTTTTAGGTGAAATCATATATTACATTAAAATGTAATTTCTTCTTTCTTTCTTTTATTACATTAGAAATGTAATATTCTTATTTCATTCCTTTCCACGTAAAAAATGTAATCTTTGTATTGTTAACTACTTGCATAAAAATGCAACCTTTATATTACATAAGAATGTGATCTATTTTACTTGCATAAAATAAAATGTAACCTTTTAAATCTTACAAAAAAAATGTAATTCTTTTATTTTGCAAAGCAAATGCAATCTTTTTATTTTGCAAAGTAAATGTAATCTTTTTACTTTGCGAAGAAAATGATATCTTTTTATTTTGCACAAACGATGTGGTCATTTTTATATTACATAGAAAATGAATTCTCTTCATTTGCAAGGAAAATGAGGTCTGTTATATTTCGCAGAAAATTGTATTCTTTTATTCATTAAGAAGTAAAAATGTAACCTTTTCAATATTGTATAGAAAATGTATTCTTTTATCATTACAAAGAAAAATGTAATCTTTTCTATATCGTATAGAAAATGTAATCTTTTTATTTTCACCCTTTGATTACACAAAAATGTAGTTTTTATTCTTTTCTTTGAATTCACATAAAAATGTGCTTTTTATTCTTTTTGATTACATTACATAAAAATGTAAATTTACTTCTTTTATTTACACTAAACAAAAATGTAAGTTTTATTATTTTATTTACCTGAAACAAAAATGTAAATTTTTTCTTTTTATATTTACATTAAAGAAAAATGTAAATTTTCTCTCTTTGATTTATATTAAGGAAAAATGCAAATTTTCTCTCTTTGATCTACAAGGTTCAATTCTTTTACTAATGGTTCATTTACATTGAAAATATGAATTCCAATGTAAAAACATTTTACATAACAATGATTCCTTTTTAATGTTTCATTAACATTAAAATGTAAATGTAAACACATTTTTTTTATTTAGCAATGGTCATTTTATAATATTCATTACATTAAAATACTGATTTTAATGTAATCATATTTTCTATTTTAATCGTGACAATTTTGTTAATGCATTCACTACATTAAAAATAGAGTTTTTAATGTAATCCCGTTTTAAATTTTATAAACACGAACAATTTACGATTATGTTCATTTCCTTGATAACATGGTTTTAATGTAAACATGTTTTCCATATTTTAGAACATCAACATTAATGTTAGGCTTTAAAGCCGTTTTTTCTAACATTAATGTTGATCAAAGAAATTTAAGTTAAGTTAAGCGGTTGGAAAAGGAGGAGATTAGCATAAAGGTGGGGACTATAAAAGGAAATAGCATGAACCTTCTGCATCTACTCTTTTCCCAGTGCATTTATTTTTACCTCTTGTTGTTTTAGTTTCTATTTACCTGTCTAAGTAATAGATTTTATACCTTTTTTGAGCTTATTCAACGAACATTTTTTTGCATATTATAGGTATATAGCAATTCATGTGTATGCAATACATAGTGGATATCAGTCAAAGGTAAAGTTTTTTGGTTTCCAAATAGACCATAACAGGTATAGACCTCTATTGTTGTTTATCAATGATATGAATGCAGAAGTGGATTAAATACTCTAGATGTTATGTTACAGATGTAACGGATATAGCTTATGCAACATTGTTTAGTGACATTGAAATATATCTCAAATATTTTTCATTTACTATATCCAGCATCATACTTACTCATATGATTTTCACTTCATCAAGTCGAGTTTATTTTGTACTACTATAATTCTATAGAAATAGAGTGAATATTAACTAATATTGGTAAAATAAACAATGCACAAATTGAATAGTAAAAATAGTCTTATGTATAATAATTAACAGTACAAACATATCAAGATGTATAATAAAAAAAGCAGTCTATTGAATTTAAGGCTAGCCCTGACAGGAGGTTCCTTTCCATCCATCACAAAAGTATAAGTAAGTAATAATGCATGTATTTAAGAAAAAAATAATCTACGTTCGAGTAAGAAGCCGTAAAAGTGTATATAAAATTTCGTTTATATTAAAATATACATTGTGCAACAATATCACTGTCAGCTATAAAATCTTAAATACTTATTATCATTGTTCTGTCAATACATATACGTGTATGTATTACATATGGCTAGCGGGAAGAAACTTGAACATACTTAGTTTATTTTGGACTAATAGACATCGGCCTATCCACCTAAACATCCCATAACAATGACCACATCCGACTTTTTAACAATATTTAATTTGAAAGTTAAAAACAAACACTACGTACTAGAGGAATACCAATAGATCATATAATTATGTTGCACCAGGCGTTGTGAAGATTAAACCATCGAATCTATATAGAATTCTAGATGTACAAAATACTAACCTAAGGAAACCCTAGCTTCCAAATTTGCCGAATTTATTATTCAAACGATGGCTGTTGACCAGCAGTGCTGACGATGGATGCAGACTATTGGTGAGGTAGGATTAGTCAGTGCGTAGAGAAGGAGGGATACTATTTTAAGGTTCGTTGATCTGTGGTCATGTAATCGGAAAGATAGGAGTAAATGAAGAAAAGGGGATGTGAGGCAATGAATTAAATTTTACGTTCTGGTCCATCTGTTTAAGAAACAAAAAAATTTGAATTTTATGTCCAAATGAGAATCTTTATATACATTTTATAGTTTAACTTGGATTTAATATATTATGTTTTATAGTTTAACATGGATTTTTTTTATACAAATTGGATTGAGTTTCTGAGTCTGAATTCCAGAATGCAACTGCATTGTGGTGTACTTTGCATGAGTCTCCCTTTTATCTTAAAATAAGTTCTCTTTTCTTCTTCTGCCAATCATTTTTCAAATAAGTTAGAAATTGTTTCCACTCTACATCAGGAGAAAATGAGTACCTATTTTCCTGTTCTATTGAAAAGCAAAATATTTTACTTTTGACTTTCTTGTTTTTGTATGATGCAATCATGTACAGTCGGCTTGTAGAACTGATATATAAATGACTAATGGGTAAAACTTTGCTGAGTGAATAAATTAAGCAATGGGTTACTGTAACGACCCGACTTTTCCGTATCCTTTGTGTAATGACCCAGATTTCCGTAACACCAGAGTTGACTATATACATCATACGTCCAACCCAAATATCACGAAAATACGAAACATTTTTTTTAGAAGAAAAAGGTAGATGAAGAACAGAAACAACAACACAGAATCTCACATCGCAGCGGAACAAAATATAATATATCATATCTTTGAAATACAAAAGCTCAACTGTATAACATATACTTATCAGAGTACAACACTTACAACACAACGGAACAACACTATAACTAGATAACGCTGAAGTCTCCTGCTCCAAGCTCCTTTAGATATATCTGAAAAATCCTGAACTACTTGACTGCCCATACAAATTTAGGCACCCAAGAGTTTAGGTAGAACAAACAAATAAACTCCGAGTCAGTCATGGGACTGGTATGAGTAAACAGTTTAAAACAGTTTCAGAAAACTAAATGATATCTCATAAGACCACGCCGTATAACACGGAACGGGTTTTTCCCTTATGAAAATCCAAACACTTGATTTAACTTTCAAAATCCCTTTTGAAAGGAACAATAGCTTTATATCAAAACTCCTTTGATATTATAATAGTGTCTAAATCAAGTAGATAACAATCTAGTGGAACGTTTGCATCTCACGTTCCACATATATAATATAAAATCAAAACCGCAAGCACGTATTGGGTATTTGGTTTTCCAACTATGACAAGGTATGGAACCACCTTCCGCTGGTATATCTCTAGAGGAGAATACACCGAGTTCAACAAGAACATCTTGCAACTCAGCCACACATGACCGACCACTCATTTCGCTTGAGTGTATCGAATGTATATCACCAACGGTTGGGATCAGCAACTGTTTCCCGAATGGGACAGCATCGACAATAGATTTTTAGAAGTAAATGAAACTCTAGATCAGGTGATTATACACCCTAATAGGTGCGACCTACATAGCCATGCTGCCTGCCCGATTTCTGTCATTTACCGGTTGATGAGGCTAGAAGCTACGCTTTATCATCACACCAGATTCACTTCGAATGACACATCGTCAAATCCATCAAATCACCGATTGACGTCCTCAACAGTACATTACATGTTAGCTAAAATAAGTTTCCTTCTCCGCTTCCACTCTTGGTACGGTTGAAGAAATCAATGTACGTGACCTTTCTGGAAATACTCTGTCAGACATTCATCCATACACGTCACCTAGGAACAGGATGAATCGAAGGTACTATTTCTATTTATAGAAAAAGTCCTTGCACTCTACTCCGTCTTCGATTATCTTTATATAATCTGATTCGCACGCTACTGCCAATACGGAGTGGTTCTTTGGATAATAATCCAACCGGTCTCTCCATATTGACAACGATGGTCAAAATTTCGATAGTCTGTGATTTAACTATCGAATAAAAACAAGTGTTTCGATAGTCGATGATTTAACTATCGAATAAAACAAGTGTTCATCCAAACATCCAACAATCACTGAGCCTTTAATTAATATTCCATTAATTAAATCTCTTCTCTATTTCTTTATCAATATTTGTTAACCAAATATTTCAATAACCATATTGGCCTTTTACGTTAATTGGAAAACATTTCCGAATATCGTCTTCCTTTATTTTCTATACTAGGAAATATTCATTATTCTATCTCCAAGCTTACATTTATTTGGGTTAAAACGGATGTTGTGTAAAACATCGTTACGACAACCCAAATACTATATTCAACTAACTCTTATTCAACATTGATCTTCGAGCCTGGAATCTTACTATTTATTTGTTAATAATGAAATCAATCAAGTTGGGGTATAACTACCTCTCAGACCATGACTGAATAACATTTATAACGTCAAAACAGATATGACTACTTACTCGAAAAATCAATACCATACAACTACTTCTTCACTTTTAAACACATATACACCTTCTCTTTTATCCTTACGAGGTTTTATTCTTATACTTCCTTTTTGATTATACTATTCTATTTCTAAGTTCGTTTTCTTATCGACTTATATATATATTGATATGTTAATTTCTAACTATCAAATTATCTTAAAAATATTCTATCTCCTTAAATTCCCAGAAAAATTCGCCATAACCTCCTTTGTACCGGGAGCATCGGGAAAATCCCCAAACTGCCACACAGGCCTCTCTGATCAAAAAGAAAAAGGAAAAGCCAAGCGGCTTGCCGATACGGCGCATAAAATCTCATATATGAATTTAAATACGTACCTTTTTGTCGGGCATTCTATTTATTTCACTTCTATACTTTATTCCAAACCTGTCTCCTGTATGTCTATACCTGTCCAATCTATTTTAACTACACCAATCGTTTTAACTCAATTTGTTAATTAAATCTGTTAATTAACTTCTTAGTCTAATCCACTTCTATTTATCCAAATCTATTTACTATAAATCCCATTTGAATTTCTATATTCAAATTCCATTTGAAATACTATATTCAAATTCTATAGTTAAACTCCATTTGAATTCTATTATTCAAATTCTATTTCAATTCCTTATATTCAAAGTCCATTTGAATTCTCTGCATTATTTATAAACAACGTTTATAACTTCAATTCAAATCCCACCTTTCCATTTATAAACAACGTTTATAAATTCAATTCAAATCCCATGTTTTCATTTATAAACAAAGTTTATAAATTCGATTCAAAACCTACTTTTTCATTTATAAACAAAGTTTATAAATTCAATACTCGTTCATATATATTCAAAACAAGTTAATATTTTCTATAGTTCATTAAAAATTCAAATTCTATTTATAAAAAATAGAATTCACTTTTTAAATCTCAAATAACCTTTCAGGGTATTTTATAAATCAATATCCCAAGCCCTAGTGATATTTAAACAATCAAATCAACCAATTTTAAATCATTTGATTTTTAACACATCATATATGAATATATATGAAATCAAACAAACAACAACCGATAATATATTTTTTAGGAATCCAGTTGGATTCCTCCAACCTGTTTTCCTGCATCCACAGACGTTAGTCAACATAATAATACCCATCCTGCTTCGAGGCAGGATATCGCGGTATAGAAGGTCATCCACTAATCATAGCGTGGGGCGTATAGGGTAATCATCCGCTAATGAAACCGCGAGCATCCGCTAATGATACTGCGGGAATCCAACCAATCATCAACCCAATATATATATAATAGTTAAGCCTAAATAACTATATATATTTAAATCAACCAAACAACATTCAAACAAACATAACAATTATTTTTAACGATATAAAAATAATTCTAATTAAATGGTGAGTGAGGTTTACTCACCAGGATTTTCCCCTTTGCTGAATATCCATTTCAATTCCACCTTTCACGACTAAGAATCGTCTTGACCGAACTTACTCAACACCTATGATTATTCATAGTTATTTATCGATTAAACTTTGTTATTATAAATTTACTACTTACTAAATACATTCAAACTAGTTTAATTTAAATTAATTACCTATGCGTAAATAAAATCTCAAATTTAACCTTAACCTTACTTAAACAATTAGTTCAGAATTTTATTTACTTACTAACTAATTTCTTTTATATAAACTAATTTTCTATTTATAAATAAATGACTAATTATATAACTAAACTCCTAATAATTTATGGATTTTGAAACTAAATAAATTTAACAATTTATTTAAAAATTGATTACCATACCTTAATCACGTTTTATATTCTTCTCCCTTTAACTCCTTCGACCACCGATTGTTGCCACCCTCATCGCCGTCATCTGAACAACACCATCCCAAAGCTACAGCTCCAAACTCCCATTAACTCCACTGCGGTAATTCATCGAACAACTGATGTGCATCTGCACTCCATTAACCTCCTCACTGAACAGAACTACCACGCAACCTGGCGCGACTTCCAATTTCATGCGACAACCCTCAAATCTCTAAACGCGCAAGCCTCTCCATTCATAGATCCTGACTTTCGATCCTAAATCCCTAACTTCCAGTATCACGAGACAGTCGCGGCTTCCATTAATTCTTACGAACTCAATCATCACTTCAGACTGTTGCTTACTCCAAAAACATCAAGGAACTCGAGCCCAAAAATCGCGATGTCCTTCAATTGATGCTCAGCAAAAATCTGAACCCTAAATGCCATCGCGTCCACTGAATCACCGCTCGCTTAACCCTAACGAAGACGTAGGACCGAAGTCGATTTGATTTTGAAAAGGGGCTCGTGATATTGAATTTAATCGGGACCATTTTTAAGTGGAGCTCGATTTTTGATTTTCAGAAATGAAGAAACAGGGAAAGAAACGAAGGCCGGTTTTGATTTATAAAGGAAGGGGGAAAACATGGTTTATCTTATTTCCACGAAATTAACCAGAGGAGGTACGGTGTTGAACTTGAACAGCAAGGCTAAATTTTCTCTCTTACTTGTTTTGTTTCTATCCACAACAAAAAGGAGAAAAATATATTTTATTTTAATTAGTTTTTGCTCAGTATCCTTAAATTTAAAACACTTCATGATCCCGAACTCCTTTCTGAACCCAACAACTGACAATCTTAGGGTAATACCACTATTCGGAACACACTGGGACAGGTCACGAAGTCCAATTCGATTGTCTGTAGAAGATAAAATTTTAAATTGATATAAATCAAATTTTAAAACAATAAATTTGCGAAAATAAATTATTATTATTCGAATTCAAACAGAAGTCTGAACTGTATTTAATTCAGTTTTTAAATCTCAAACTGAATTATATTTTCGCACTATGATGATTTAATATATTCGATATTAAATCGAAATTGATTGTTAAACTGATAACTTAATATATAAATATTTATTTAATTTACAAAATTAATATTTAAAACCGTATTAAATATTCAAATTTAACCGATGGAATATCTGGGTCATTACAATCTTCCCCACTTAAAATAATTTCGTCCTCGAAATTGCTAAGGTAGAAAAAGTGCTACCAACCCATTTATCTTGATACTCAACATTTCAAACTTCAATACGTAACTCTCTTTCGAATAAATCGCTATTCGATAACTCCTCCCCTCGAATAACTATATTCGATTATCTCTCTATCGAATAACTAGAATCGAAAACCCTTCTTCGAATAAACTATATTCGATTTACTCTATTCAATTTACTCTTATCAATTAACTCTATTGGATTTAACTCTTTTCGATTAACTCCATCAAATAACTAAATTCGATAACTCCTTCGAATAACCAATATTCTATAACTCATTTCGATTAACTAATCGATAACTCCTTTCGATTAAACTATAATCGATAACTCGTTTCGATTAACAAATAATCAATAACTCCTTTGATTTACTAATAATCGATAACTCCTTCCGAATAAGCTATATTCGATAACTCCTTTAATTCTATCTGAATAACCAATATTCGATTAACTCCTTTTAACTTTATTCGAATAACTCCTATTCGATTAACTCCTTTAATTCTATTCGAATAACTCCTATTCGATTAACTCCTTTAATTCTATTCGAATAAACTAATATTCGATTTAACTCCATTCGCTTGACTCTAGATCGCAGCGATCACAATAGTTACGCCTGATTCCCCCAGGAAACATCCGACCGCCCTAGGCTATCTGCAGCCCTGCGAATTACGCTAGCAGTCGTACAAAATGGCAACTTATCCTGAGTAACTATGTTTGACTAACTCTATCTCAATAACTATATTCGATCAACTTTAATTGAATAACTAATATTCAGTTAAATCCTAATTCGATTGACTATGTTCAATTACTCTATCTGGTTAACTCTTACTCTAATCGATTTATTCTAACTCTAATCGATTATTTCTAACTCTAATCGACTTTTCTTATTCGAATATCTCCTATTGGATAACGTTTATTCATTTATAAAGATTTACTTTTAGTAACGGTTCTTCACTTTATAAATGTTCTCTTTAATAACGTTACTTCACTTACACAAGTGTTGCGTACCCCTTCTATTTAAAACTATCGATGTTAAAAACCAATATCTCTTCTCTATATAAGTTCAGACTTATATATTCCATCTATCGAATGATAAATATTTAATTTAATTTATAAACTATTATTGTAACGACCCGCATTCTATGCATCATAGGATCGTAGAATATTTATTTCTTTCACATACGAAGTCGCATGGTCATGTAACTTTGGGAGACGACTATTGGGGTCATTTCCCATGTTCATGATTTTTCCCGATTTTTAAATGACCATTTTACCCCTAGTTGGCACTGTTTTGGCCATAACTTTTGACTGGAAAGGAATTTTGACCTGAAACCACTTCCATTGGCTTCGGATGATGGTTTCTCTTTCCGTAGAGTGGTCACATTAGCCAAACGGACTTACCGTTTGGGAGATATGGCTGAAACAAGTTTCAGATGGAGAAAGACAGCTTAATTGGGCTTAACCGGGTAATTAGCAGCTAGGCCCAAGGGGAATTTCGGGTTTAGAGGTATAGGAGGTCTGATTAGGGTTAGGTTATCACTTTCATTTCAGTTTTGAGCAGCCACAAACCTTCTTGACACCTTAGTAATGGCTTCCTACATCTAAAACACCCAAAATCACTCTCTAATTGAAGATTAGGCTTAGCAACACCAAATTAAGGAGAAAAAGCACCAAAGCAAGGTTAGAGCTGCTGTTAGACACCAGTTTTCGCCCCAAATCAGAGGAGTTTCAGTTCTGAGGATTTCATTTGTGGCCAAGGTGAGTGATAGCATCATTTTGACACTAATTACGGTGATTAAGGGTAATTAGTGAAGATTAGCGAATTTACAAGTAAATAAATTCTGGAAAAATTCTTAAAATTCTAAAATAATGTTTTAAGGCTCTGTTAGAAATTTGAGATAATTTCGATGTGTTTTGTTAATTGTATGCTTAAACATGATTAAGAGTGCTTAAGGGAAAATATGAAGTTTTAGCTACTTTTGATCCATTTTGATTCATTTGAATTGTTGGTTGTTGTTTGTGGTTGCTATTACATGTTGCTATGACTTTGTGGTATGTTTCATGATTGATTAGAGTAGCTAAATCGCTCGAAAACGTCGTCGAACGGCGTAGAAAGCTTGCTGGAAAATTGCAGAAGTGTGCAGGTTCCGAACCGGTTCGGATCGGAGAAAAGGGGTCGGATCGGACTAGGGAACTGACCAAGGGAATCCGAACTGGATGAGGACTTGCCACTGGAAGGAGTTTGGCAGGAAGGAAGGCCATTGCTTAGAGTTGGAGTTGGACAGAAGATCGGATCGGAGCAATAGAGCGGATCGGATCGGAGAAAGGGAATAGGACGGATCGGAGCAGGCAAGCACGTCAAACAGAAGGAATCAGATCGGATAAACTACCTCCGAATCGAACTCAAGCAGAGACACCCGAACCGATATCTGAAGGGGGAGAATCACTGAACCGACCCGACCCGGAGGAGGACACTGACCCGACCCGAAGTGGACTACCGACCCGAACCAAGCTAGACGAGGACCACCAATCCGAACCGATCAGGAAGGTTATACCGAACCGAACCAAGCTGGATGAGGAGCACCGAACCGAACCGTACGTGGGCTATTACTACTACGCGATGACTCTTCTGAAGACCCACTCCAATTCGACCAAACCCGAGATGCAAAGGAAGTCCAAATGAGAAGTTAGAGCTCAAGATTTAGATGGGAATCAACGAGTTCGCTTCATGGTTGGGCTTTGCTGCGGGACGCGTGCCAAGGAGTTATCGACGTCTATAGCTTTGGACCACTATGGTAGGAGGTACGAAGGCGGATTCAGGGCCATTATGGCATTGGTAGAACCAAGGGCTATGACCAATGAAGTGGGTCATTGAAATGTTTGGTCATGACTCCAAGTGTTTGGCTTGGTCACAGCAGGGTTTCTACAAGTCGGGATTCGTTGTTGCCTCAGTTTGTCTAGTGTTCCAAAGTGGTAGATGTCGTATGCTTTACGCACTGAGTGAGAAATGTGAGGATGGTTGCTATGGATGATTTGCTTGCTATCATTGTGACATGCACACCCCACCCCGTATTCTTACACTATTTATTATGGCACCTTGGAGTATTGTACGGTATGTGATACTAACTCTTTGGTTGCAGGTCCAGGTTCAGGTATGGTTTAGTATACCTGTTATTATTCTGTTTAGATGCTTATCGCTCATACCAGGCTTTATGTCTGACCCAGAGTTTTATGTCTCTTCTTATTACTCTGGGTGCTCACACGAGCAGACTAGAGACAGGTTAGCTGGTGATGCACGGGTAGATGATCCGGAGACGAGCAGGAGGCTTCCACGTACTATATACATAATATTCTCCCTGTGTTGTTGAAGATCACTGCTTGGGCATTGTTGGTGTATCTTCTACTTCAGCTTTCTTTTGTTTAGAGACAGTAAATTTGGAAAATTGTAATAAGTTGTATTTGGATTTCCGCTGCTTTGATGATTGATGTTGATTCTAGTTATCAGCTTATGCACTGTCTCGCCTGTTTTGTGTCAAGTATATTATTATTATATTTTATTCCACGCGCTGTGAGACATTCTATAGGTTTCTTGATTAGTTCATTCTCTTCTTTCCTTTCTTTGGCGACCGTTTCGTGCTAGTCGAGCATGTGTACAGCGCACTTCCGGAGGAAATGCAGGCTGGTGCGGGGCGGGCCGTCACACTTGGTATCAGAGCACTAGGTTGCGTAGTTAACCTAGGGAAGTTATCAGGGAGAGATAATATACGTATACGAGAGAGCGTATTTGTGATTACTTTGGTTTTTAAAAGCTATATATATACTATTAGTAGTATAAGGATGAAGTCGTACTGCACTAGCACCACTATGGAGTCGTTAATCGTTTCCTTTTTCAGATTGACGATGAGCCGAGATACTAGAGGTGCTGGTAGGGGAGCCAATAATGGGAATGCTGCTGACATGAGGACGATGTTTACTGACCTCATGAGAGAGATGCTTAGAGATGTTCAGAGGGCAGCCCCCAATGGTGGAAATGGTGGTGGTCCAATAGTGCAGGCGCCAAGAGTCGACTTCGCCAAGCTGAATAAGGATTATACTAGTCTTGGTGGGAAGTCATTCCACGGAACGGAGTCGGCTACGGATGTTCAAGATTGGTTGGATAGTTGCGAACGTATCTTCGAGGATTTGGGTATCGAGGATGCAATGAAGAGAAAGCTAGCGTCCCGTCAGCTGCAAGGGCGGGCAATGAATTGGTGGAATGCTATAAAGGCAGCTACCCCCGAAGATCAGATTACTTGGGAGCAGTTCAAGGCTCGCTTTAGTGAGAAGTTCATTCCAGCTGCTCAGAAGTCAATGTTGTTTAAGAAATTCTTGGAGCTCAAGCAGAATGGCAGGGCTGTCTCGGAGTATATTGCTGAATTTGACACCTTGTCAAAATATGGGTTATCTCTTATTGATACTGCCGAGAAAAAGAATGAGAAATTCATAACTGGTTTGGATCAGTACTTGGGGGAAAAACTTATTAACCACATCGATGAGACGTTTGAATCGATTGTGGGGAAAGCGTTAAGGTCAGAAAGTCTCTACCCAAAGCCAAGAACTGAGGTTGCATCTGCAGAAGAGCCAAAACCACAAGCAAGTGGTGGAGGCAAAGGTGGTTCTCAGAATAAGAGAAAGCAGAATCAGGCTAAGGATGGCCAGAAGAAAAAGAATAAGCAAGATGTGGAGTGCTTCAGCTGTGGTAAGAAGGGCCATTATGCTAGTAATTGTCGGGCCAAGCCAGCGGATAGGAAGTGCTTCAACTGTGGCCAATTGGGACATCACAAGGACAAGTGTCCACAGCCCCCTAAGGAAAAGCAAATGGTGAAAGCCTACGCTCTTAATGCTATTCCTTCTTCGTCGAATGCCCCAACTGCGGCGGAGAAGGGAAAGAATGTCGTCATTCAAGGTATGCTTTCTGTTTATGATGTTCCTGTTAGAGTTTTGTTTGATACCGGAGCTTCCAGTTCTTTCATATCTAGTGACCTGGTAGATAGGTTGGGATTGGAACCCGAGATTGTCGATAGACCTTTAGTAGTGACGAACCCGATTGGTGGTTCTACTAGCCTTAGCATGATTTGTCGTAATGTGGTCTTATCGAGTCATGGATGCATGTTTGTTTGTGATTGCTTTGTTTTGGGCTTTACTGGGTTTGGCATTATTTTGGGAGTAGATTGGCTCCAAAGATACGGGGTGGTGGTAGACTGTGAGGGCTTGTTGGTGACAGCTAGAGCGGATGATGGGCGGAGGATAGTGTTTTGTGGTCTACCCAGTAAGGGGGTATTGGCTAGTTTTCTAAACTCCCTCGACACTCCGCATAGTGAGTTGTCAGGTTTGCCCGTGGTTGGCCAGTATCCGGATGTTTTCGAAGAAGTGACCGGACTTCCACCACACCGAGAGATTGAGTTTCGTATTGATTTGGTAAAAGATGCCAGACCTATAGTGATGCCACTTCGTCGAATGGCACCAAGAGAGCAGCGAGAGCTCGAGGTGCAAGTCAGCGATCTTTTGAAGAAGGGATTCATCAGAAGGAGTGTTTCTGAATGGGGAGCACCAGTTGTGTTTGCTACCAAGGCGGATGGTTCCCTTCGTTTGTGTGTAGACTACCGCGAGTTGAATAAAGTGACGAGGAAGAACAAGTATCCTCTACCGCGGATAGATGATTTGTTTGATCAGTTGAGTGGCGCGAGAGTATTTTCTCAGTTGGATCTCGCGACAGGTTTTCATCAGCTTAGAGTGGAAGCTGAGAGTATAGCTAAAACGGCATTTCGAACGCCGTCTGGATTTTATGAATGGTTGGTTATGCCATTTGGGCTGACTAATGCCCCGGCCTATTTTGTGGACCTTATGAATAGGGTATTCAGAGATCAGCTGAATAAGTTTGTCCTTGTGTTCGTTGATGATATTTTGGTCTATTCGAGGACAGAGGAAGAACACAAGGAACATTTAAGGGTAGCGATGGAGGTGTTGAGAAAACACCAATTGAAAGCAAAGTTTTCTAAGTGTCACTTCTGGAAGAGGGAAGTGAGGTTCTTGGGCCATGTTGTATCAGAGAATGGTATTGCCGTGGACCCGGCGAAGGTGGCTACGGTACAGGATTGGCCTACGCCCAAGAATGCAACAGATGTAAGAAGTTTCTTGGGGTTAGCGGGATATTATCGTAAGTTTATCCAAGGTTTCTCCAAGATAGCAGCACCGTTGACTCAGTTGACAAAGAAGAATCAAACTTTTGTCTGGGATGAAAGGTGCGAGAATGCATTCAGAAGTCTAACGGACAAGTTGACAAGCGCACCAGTGTTAGTCATTCCTAAGGGGGATGAAGAGATGACGGTATACACGGATGCCTGTGGTACCGGACTGGGTGCTGTATTGATGCAAGGCGGTAGGGTTGTAGCTTATGCAAGTCGGCAATTGAAACCGCACGAGAGGAGATACCCTACCCATGATTTAGAATTGGCAGCAATCGTGTTCGCGTTAAAGATGTGGAGACACTATCTCTTGGGAGAAAAGTTTGAGCTGTTTACAGATCATAAGTCGTTAAAGTATCTATTCTCCCAGAAGGATTTAAATCTCCGTCAGCAGAGATGGTTAGAGTTCTTAGCTTCCTATGATTTTGACATCGCATACACACCAGGAAAGGGCAATGCGGTGGCTGATGCATTGAGTAGAAGACATGCCAGCTTAGGGGCTATGTTCCTTGAATGGAAGCAACTGGAGTTTATCGCGGGGTTTGATTTCAGACCAAAGTGCGAATTAGATCCAGAAATGTTAGCAAGTTTGACGATCAGACCCACTTTGATTGAACGAATCGGCTCTAGTCAGAGGGACGATCCTAACCTATTGGAAATCATCTCCAAGTTAGAGATGGGTATCGATGAGGAGATGAACAAGTATGGGCTTGATCGAGATAGATGGCTTAGAAAGGATGGAAAGCTTGTTGTACCCAATGTCAATGGATTGAGAGATGAAGTGCTTAGAGAATGTCATCACTCAAAGCTGACTATACACCCCGGTGGTAATAAGATGTATCGAGATATGAAGCAGACTTACTACTGGGAAGGAATGAAACGAGACGTTGGGAAGTTTATATCCAAGTGCATGAATTGCCAGCTAGTTAAAGCCGAGCAAAAGAAGCCTAGTGGGTTGTTACAGCCCTTGGAAATTCCCGAATGGAAATGGGAGCAAGTCTCGATGGATTTCATCGATGGGTTACCAAGGACTAGATCGGGATATGATAGCATTTGGGTAATTGTGGATCGACTGACTAAAAGTGCAAGGTTTATACCAGTCAAATCGACCAGAACGGCAGCTAAGTTAGCAGAATTGTATTTGAAATGGGTAGTGAGATTTCATGGAGTACCTAAAAGCATTGTGAGCGACCGAGACCCGTTGTTCACTAGTGGGTTTTGGAAGAGCTTGCAAGAGGCGCTAGGGTCAGAGCTACATCTCAGTACCGCATATCATCCTCAGACCGACGGTCAAACGGAGAGGGTGAACCGTATTTTGGAAGATCTCTTGAGAGCATGTATATTGGATTTTGGAGGATCATGGGATGACCATTTGCATCTAGTAGAGTTTGCATATAATAATAGCTACCAATCCAGTATCGGTATGGCTCCGTTTGAAGCTTTGTATGGAAGACCGTGCAACTCACCATCATGTTGGATAGAGGCTGGCGAGAAGTTTATGCTTGGACCAGATGTGGTGAGGGAAACTTCAGACAAAATCAAGACCATTCAACAACGAATGAAGGTTGCCCAAGATAGACAGAAGAGTTATGCTGATAAGAGGCGAAGGGACTTAAAATTCTCCGTTGGCGACTTGGTGTTTGTCAAGATTTCTCCGTTGAAGAGCGTAATACGATTTGGCAGGAGAGGCAAGTTGGCACCAAGGTTTGTTGGCCCATTCCCTGTTCTTGAATTAGTCGGGAATTTGGCATATAGAATTGACTTACCAGAGAAGATGGCGGGAGTTCATAACGTATTTCATGTTTCCCAACTAAGGAAGTTCGTTCACGACTCGGATATGACTATTTCACCTGATCAGTTAGAGGACTTCGAAGTAGAACCCGAGGCGGTTGGGAACCGCAAGCCGGCCCGTATTGTCGAGTACGACATGAAGCAACTTCGAAGGAAGGCGGTGAAGCTAGTCAAGGTACAGTGGAGCGAGGACGAGAGTGATTGTACTTGGGAAACAGAGGAGGACGTAAGGAAGAAGTATCCAGAACTCTTTGTCTGGTAAGATTTTGACTTCGATTTAGTTTTTCCGCATGCTAGGATAGGCTTGTTTGCTTGTTTTGCATGTTTGATTGTTGTTATATGTGGTTGTTAGGCATGCGGGACCCTTTGTATGTTTTGGGTTAAGGAATTTCGGGGACGAAATTTCTTAAGGGGGGGGAGAGTGTAACGACCCGCATTCTATGCATCATAGGATCGTAGAATATTTATTTCTTTCACATACGAAGTCGCATGGTCATGTAACTTTGGGAGACGACTATTGGGGTCATTTCCCATGTTCATGATTTTTCCCATTTTTAAATGACCATTTTACCCCTAGTTGGCACTGTTTTGGCCATAACTTTTGACTGGAAAGGAATTTTGACCTGAAACCACTTCCATTGGCTTCGGATGATGGTTTCTCTTTCCGTAGAGTGGTCACATTAGCCAAACGGACTTACCGTTTGGGAGATATGGCTGAAACAAGTTTCAGATGGAGAAAGACAGCTTAATTGGGCTTAACCGGGTAATTAGCAGCTAGGCCCAAGGGGAATTTCGGGTTTAGAGGTATAGGAGGTCTGATTAGGGTTAGGTTATCACTTTCATTTCAGTTTTGAGCAGCCACAAACCTTCTTGACACCTTAGTAATGGCTTCCTACATCTAAAACACCCAAAATCACTCTCTAATTGAAGATTAGGCTTAGCAACACCAAATTAAGGAGAAAAAGCACCAAAGCAAGGTTAGAGCTGCTGTTAGACACCAGTTTTCGCCCCAAATCAGAGGAGTTTCAGTTCTGAGGATTTCATTTGTGGCCAAGGTGAGTGATAGCATCATTTTGACACTAATTACGGTGATTAAGGGTAATTAGTGAAGATTAGTGAATTTACAAGTAAATAAATTCTGGAAAAATTCTTAAAATTCTAAAATAATGTTTTAAGGCTCTGTTAGAAATTTGAGATAATTTCGATGTGTTTTGTTAATTGTATGCTTAAACATGATTAAGAGTGCTTAAGGGAAAATATGAAGTTTTAGCTACTTTTGATCCATTTTGATTCATTTGAATTGTTGGTTGTTGTTTGTGGTTGCTATTACATGTTGCTATGACTTTGTGGTATGTTTCATGATTGATTAGAGTAGCTAAATCGCTCGAAAACGTCGTCGAACGGCGTAGAAAGCTTGCTGGAAAATTGCAGAAGTGTGCAGGTTCCGAACCGGTTCGGATCGGAGAAAAGGGGTCGGATCGGACTAGGGAACTGACCAAGGGAATCCGAACTGGATGAGGACTTGCCACTGGAAGGAGTTTGGCAGGAAGGAAGGCCATTGCTTAGAGTTGGAGTTGGACAGAAGATCGGATCGGAGCAATAGAGCGGATCGGATCGGAGAAAGGGAATAGGACGGATCGGAGCAGGCAAGCACGTCAAACAGAAGGAATCAGATCGGATAAACTACCTCCGAATCGAACTCAAGCAGAGACACCCGAACCGATATCTGAAGGGGGAGAATCACTGAACCGACCCGACCCGGAGGAGGACACTGACCCGACCCGAAGTGGACTACCGACCCGAACCAAGCTAGACGAGGACCACCAATCCGAACCGATCAGGAAGGTTATACCGAACCGAACCAAGCTAGATGAGGAGCACCGAACCGAACCGTACGTGGGCTATTACTACTACGCGATGACTCTTCTGAAGACCCACTCCAATTCGACCAAACCCGAGATGCAAAGGAAGTCCAAATGAGAAGTTAGAGCTCAAGATTTAGATGGGAATCAACGAGTTCGCTTCATGGTTGGGCTTTGCTGCGGGACGCGTGCCAAGGAGTTATCGACGTCTATAGCTTTGGACCACTATGGTAGGAGGTACGAAGGCGGATTCAGGGCCATTATGGCATTGGTAGAACCAAGGGCTATGACCAATGAAGTGGGTCATTGAAATGTTTGGTCATGACTCCAAGTGTTTGGCTTGGTCACAGCAGGGTTTCTACAAGTCGGGATTCGTTGTTGCCTCAGTTTGTCTAGTGTTCCAAAGTGGTAGATGTCGTATGCTTTACGCACTGAGTGAGAAATGTGAGGATGGTTGCTATGGATGATTTGCTTGCTATCATTGTGACATGCACACCCCACCCCGTATTCTTACACTATTTATTATGGCACCTTGGAGTATTGTACGGTATGTGATACTAACTCTTTGGTTGCAGGTCCAGGTTCAGGTATGGTTTAGTATACCTGTTATTATTCTGTTTAGATGCTTATCGCTCATACCAGGCTTTATGTCTGACCCAGAGTTTTATGTCTCTTCTTATTACTCTGGGTGCTCACACGAGCAGACTAGAGACAGGTTAGCTGGTGATGCACGGGTAGATGATCCGGAGACGAGCAGGAGGCTTCCACGTACTATATACATAATATTCTCCCTGTGTTGTTGAAGATCACTGCTTGGGCATTGTTGGTGTATCTTCTACTTCAGCTTTCTTTTGTTTAGAGACAGTAAATTTGGAAAATTGTAATAAGCTGTATTTGGATTTCCGCTGCTTTGATGATTGATGTTGATTCTAGTTATCAGCTTATGCACTGTCTCGCCTGTTTTGTGTCAAGTATATTATTATTATATTTTATTCCACGCGCTGTGAGACATTCTATAGGTTTCTTGATTAGTTCATTCTCTTCTTTCCTTTCTTTGGCGACCGTTTCGTGCTAGTCGAGCATGTGTACAGCGCACTTCCGGAGGAAATGCAGGCTGGTGCGGGGCGGGCCGTCACAGTTATTTATAAATTAATCTTTTCTATTTATCTGTTAAAAACAGATTTCCATTTTCTATTCATCTTCTATATATTCCTTTGATTAAATTCTACTTATTTAACAAATATCTCATCTATAATATTCTATTTATTTTCTATAAATAAATATTTCCATTTAATCTATTTGTAAATGTTTTTCAAATATTTCTCCTTCTATTTGTTTGCAAATAACTTGCTTTTGTATTTGTGTTACAAATATATTTCCTTTTTAACTCTTTTGGTTTTTCCTTTCCTCACACCCAATTCATATTTCATTCACATTGATTTTACTCAATTTATTCATTTCGATCCATTTAACTTACTTAAGTTAAATTTTCCAATCATTCAAATTCCCATTAACTAGTTGCTAATTAACCGTTTTGCCTATTTCACCCTTTTTATTTGAATATACTTGTTCAAATATATGTCAACTTAATTATAAACTAATCTAATTATATTTTCAACTCGAGTTATATATTCGATTTCGAATATAAATTCTCAATCCCTTTCACTTATCCAAAAACCCAATTTCGATTCAAATTTCCTTTAACTAATTATTTTCCAATTTAGTTAAACCTATTTAACCATTTAAAATATGATTTTTTGTCTTAAAAATCATTTCACTTACTTCACTGGAGTTCATATTTATTTTATATCTCCAGTCTGGATTTTTCTAATGCCAATTCGGATTTTATTTCCTAAAAATCCTTTTATTTATTTAATTAAACCGTTATGGTTTTCTAATGGTTCTGGCGCTGCTTTTCTAAAAATTTGATTTTGACATAACTCAAAATCTATACGACGAAATCCAGATTTTTCTCTTTCATTTGAAAACTATTGTTCAACCGGTCCCGACGATTCTTGTTTCAAAGAATTCCGACTTCAATTGAGTTCTGTATACTAAATTGAAGTTCGAATCGCCAATTTACGAACTGCCGCGCTACGACGAGCTCGTTTTAATTATATTTATAAATCTAAACATTTTAACTTTGTTTATAATATATTCAACTCCATTTTGATATATTTTTAATATATATCCAATCCATTTTATAATATTCCCGATCTATTTCACTTCTAATATTCAAATCCTATATATTTACAATATTCAAATTCCATTTGAATTTCTTTATTCAAACTCTATATTTGAATTTCCTTTATATTCAATTTCTATTTGAATTTTCTTCTATTCAAATTCTACTTCAATTCCTTATCTTCAAATTCTATTTGAATTTCTTATCTTCAATTTCTATTTGAAATCCTTCATTCAAAAACCCATTTCAAATCCCTTATTCAAATTCCATTTGAAGTCCTTTATTCAAGTTCTATTTAAATTCCTTTGTTCAATTTCTATTTGAGATCCTTGGAATTTAAATTCTATTTAAACTCCTTTTATTTAAAATTCTATTTCAAACTTTATATTTTCTTTGAATTCTAATATTTAACCTCCACTTTATATTCTCTTTGAAATTCTATTTAACCATTTTCCATTTGAATTCTAATATTCAAATCTCTATTTGACTTTTCTTTATTCAAACTCATTTGAATTCCTTTGAATTCAATTTCCATTTCAATTTTTCTTATACAATTTCTATTTGAATTTTCTTTATTCAAACTCATTTGAATTCCTTTGAATTCAAATTCTATATTACTTCTATTTGAATTATATATTCCAATTCCCATTTCACTTCTATTTGAAATCTATATTCCAATTCCCATTTCAAAATTCCTTTGAAGTAATATAAATATATACATATATTTATATCTATCCCAAATTCAAACAATTGAATTTTCAAACAACTTGTTTCTTTTCAAACAAATTTCCATCAAAACTTTTCTAAGGCAGCAATTCATCACTTAGAAACTCGAAAATGAACACTGATGATGTTGCGACCATCATCAGAATTATTTCCCAGCTACCGAATGAGTCCAGTGCTATATTTCATTCAAAATCCATTTAGAAAAATATTTTCCAAACTCCCAGGATTTTAAATTCTGAATTCTGGTTGGAATTCAATTCCAATTTATCTCATTTGTATTTGATTTCATATACAAATTCCATTGGTTATATATATAACTATTTCAGTTTTATAATCTAATTTGATTATAATCCTAACAATCAACTCTACATAAAAACAATATCGTGTCCAATCTCCTGTTCAAGTGTTTTTGAACTCCTATCGACATCGTGGCGTCCCACGATTCGACCAAAATTTATAATCCACTCAACAGACTAGTCAACACAATATAAAACAGTTTTTATATCAAATAACAAATACGCTCTCTCGTATATATATACACTCAACTCATTCTAGGATACTACTGATCCTATCTCTAATGAGCACATTTCCACACAGCCTAGGTATTCGCTCAACCTAAGCTCTGATACCAACTGTAATGACCCGCAAAGAAGTTCAAGTAGGCTTTGCAACCATCCTCTCCCATCCTCACAAAGTAGCAGGGAAATACCCCACCGTGACTTACATTGGTACCCCAGCACCACATTTTACGGCCAGCCTTTCGACTTCACAACCAACCCTCATTTTCGGGACATGTAGGGGTAAGAGTCTCCCGTTCGCCACCTAACGAAAAGCGAGAACCCCCTATCATGCGACACATGCCCCAAGCACGCAACATGGACTGATATGAGTAAACAGTTTAAAACAGTTTTAGAAAACTAAATGATATCTCATAAGACCACGCCGTATAACACGGAACGGGTTTTTCCCTTATGAAAATCCAAACACTTGATTTAACTTTCAAAATCCCTTTTGAAAGGAACGATAGCTTTATATCAAAACTCCTTTGATATTATAATAGTGTCTAAATCAAGTAGATAACAATCTAGTGGAACGTTTGCATCTCACGTTCCACATATATAATATAAAATCAAAACCGCAAGCACGTATTGGGTATTTGGTTTTCCAACTATGACAAGGTATGGAACCACCTTCCGCTGGTATATCTCTAGAGGAGAATACACCGAGTTCAACAAGAACATCTTGCAACTCAGCCACACATGACCGACCACTCATTTCGCTTGAGTGTATCGAATGTATATCACCAACGGTTGGGATCAGCAACTGTTTCCCGAATGGGACAGCATCGACAATAGATTTTTAGAAGTAAATGAAACTCTAGATCAGGTGATTATACACCCTAATAGGTGCGACCTACATAGTCATGCTGCCTGCCCGATTTCTGTCATTTACCGGTTGATGAGGCTAGAAGCTACGTTTTATCATCACACCAGATTCACTTCGAATGCCACATCGTCAAATCCATCAAATCACCGATTGACGTCCTCAACAGTACATTACATGTTAGCTAAATGAAGTTTCCTTCTCCGCTTCCACTCTTGGTACGGTTGAAGAAATCAATGTACGTGACCTTTCTGTAAATACTCTGTCAGACATTCATCCATACACGTCACCCAGGAACAGGATGAATCGAAGGTACTATTTCTATTTATAGAAAAAGTCCTTGCACTCTACTCCGTCTTCGATTATCTTTATATAATCTGATTCGCACGTTACTGCCAATACGGAGTGGTTGTTCGGATAATAATCCAACCGGTCTCTCCATATTGACAACGATGGTCAAAACTTCGATAGTCTGTGATTTAACTATCGAATAACAACAAGTGTTTCGATAGTCGATGATTTAATTATCGAATAAAACAAGTGTTCATCTAAACATCCAACAATCACTGAGCCTTTAATTAATATTCCATTAATTAAATCTCTTCTCTATTTCTTTATCAATATTTGTTAACCAAATATTTCAATAACCATATTGGCCTTTTACGTTAATTGGAAAACATTTCCGAATATCGTCTTCCTTTATTTTCTATACTAGGAAATATTCATTATTCTATCTCCAAGCTTACATTTATTTGGGTTAAAACGGATGTTGTGTAAAACATCGTTACGACAACCCAAATACTATATTCAACTAACTCTTATTCAACATTGATCTTCGAGCCTGGAATCTTACTATTTATTTGTTAATAATGAAATCAATCAAGTTGGGGTATAACTACCTCTCAGACCTTGACTGAATAACATTTATAATGTCAAAACAGATATGACTACTTACTCGAAAAATCAATACCATACAACTACTTCTTCACTTTTAAACACATATACACCTTCTCTTTTATCCTTACGAGGTTTCATTCTTATACTTCCTTTTTTATTATACAATTCTATTTCTAAGTTCGTTTTCTTATCGACTTCTATATATTTTGATATGTTAATTTCTAACTATCAAATTATCTTAAAAATATTCTATCTCCTTAAATTCCCAGAAAAATTCGCCATAACCTCCTTTGTACCGGGAGCATCGGGAAAATCCCCAAACTGCCACACAGGCCTCTCTGATCAAAAAGAAAAAGGAAAAGCCAAGCGGCTTGCCGATACGGCGCATAAAATCTCATATATGAATTTATATATGTACCTTTTTGTCGGGCATTCTATTTATTTCACTTCTATACTTTATTCCAAACCTGTCTCCTGTATGTCTATACCTGTCCAATCTATTTTAACTATACCAATCGTTTTAACTCAATTTGTTAATTAAATCAGTTAATTAACTTCTTAGTCTAATCCACTTCTATTTATCCAAATCTATTTATTATAAATCCCATTTGAATTTCTATATTAATATTCCATTTGAAATACTATATTCAAATTCTATAGTTAAACTCCATTTGAATTCTATTATTCAAATTCTATTTCAATTCCTTATATTCAATGTCCATTTGAATTCTCTGCATTATTTATAAACAACGTTTATAACTTCAATTCAAATCACACCTTTCCATTTATAAACAACGTTTATAAATTCCAATTAAATCCCATATTTTCATTTATAAACAAAGTTTATAAATTCGATTCAAAAACTACTTTTTCATTTATAAACAAAGTTTATAAATTCAATACTCGTTCATATATATTCAAAACAAGTTAATATTTTCTATAGTTCATTAAAAATTCAAATTCTATTTATAAAAAATAGAATTCACTTTTTAAATCTCAAATACCCTTTCAGGGTATTTTATAAATCAATATCCCAAGCCCCAGTGATATTTAAACAATCAAATCAACCAATTTTAAATCATTTGATTTTTAACACATCATATATGAATATATATGAAATCAAACAAACAACAACCGATAATATATTTTTGAGGAATCCAGTTGGATTCCTCCAACCTGTTTTCCTGCATCCACAGACATTAGTCAACATAATAATACCCATCCTGCTTCGAGGCAGGATATCGCGGTATAGAAGGTCATCCACTAATCATAGCGTGGGGCGTATAAGGTAATCATCTGCTAATGAAACCGCGGGCATCCGCTAATGATACTGCGGGAATCCAACCAATCATCAACCCAATATATATATATAATAGTTAAGCCTAAATAACTATATATATTTAAATCAACCTAACAACATTCAAGCAAACATAACAATTATTTTTAACGATATAAAAATAATTCTAATTAAATGATGAGTGAGGTTTACTCACCAGGATTTTCCCCTTTGCTGAATATCCATTTTAATTCCACCTTTCACGGCTAAGAATTGTCTTGACCAAACTTACTCAACACCTATGATTATTCATAGTTATTTATCGATTAAACTTTGTTATTATAAATTTACTACTTACTAAATACATTCAAACTAGTTTAATTTAAATTAATTACCTATGCATAAATAAAATCTCAAATTTAACCTTAACCTTACTTAAACAATTAGTTCAGAATTTTATTTACTTACTAACTAATTTCTTTTATATAAACTAATTTTCTATTTTTAAATAAATGACTAATTATATAACTAAACTCCTAATACTTTATGGATTTTGAAACTAAATAAATTTAACAATTTATTTAAAATTTGATTACCATACCTTAATCACGTTTTATATTCTTCTCCCTTTAACTCCTCCGACCACCGATTGTTGCCACCCTCATCGTCGTTATCTGAACAACACCATCCCAAAGCTACAGCCCCAAACTCCCATTAACTCCACTGCGGTAATTCATCGAACAACTGATGTGCATCTGCACTCCATTAACCTCCTCACTGAACAGAACTACCACGCAACCTGGCGCGACTTCCAATTTCATGCGACAACCCTCAAATCTCTAAACGCGCAAGCCTCTCCATTCATAGATCCTGACTGTCGATCCTAAATCCCTAACTTCCAGTATCACGAGACAGTCGCGGCTTCCATTAATTCTTACGAACTCAATCATCACTTCAGACTGTTGCATACTCCAAAAACATCGAGGAACTCGAGCCCAAAAATCGCGATGTCCTCCAACTGATGCTCAACAAAAATCCGAACCCTAAATGCCATCGCGTCCACTGAATCACCGCTCGCTTAACCCTAACGAAGACGTAGGATCGAAGTCGATTTGATTTTGAAAAGGGGCTCGTGATATTGAATGTAATCGGGACCATTTTTAAGTGGAGCTCGATCTTTGATTTTCAAAAATGAAGAAACAGGGAAAGAAACGAAGGCCGGTTTTGATTTATAAAGGAAGGGGGAAACGTGGTTTATCTTATTTCCACGAAATTAACCAGAGGAGGTACGGTGTTGAACTTGAACAACAAGGCTAAATTTTCTCTCTTACTTGTTTTGTTTCTGTCCACAACAAAAAGGAGAAAAATATATTTTATTTTAATTAGTTTTTGCTCAGTATCCTTAAATTTAAAACACTTCATGATCCCGAACTCCTTTCTGAACCCAACAACTAACAATCTTAGGGTAATACCACTATTCGGAACACACTGGGACAGGTCACGAAGTCCAATTCGATTGTCTGTAGAAGATAAAATTTTAAATTGATATAAATCAAATTTTAAAACAATAAATTTGCGAAAATAAATTATTATTATTCGAATTCAAACAGAAGTCTGAAATGTATTTAATTCAGTTTTTAAATCTCAAACTGAATTATATTTTCGCACTATGATGATTTAATATATTCGATATTAAATCGAAATTGATTATTAAACTGATAACTTAATATATAAATATTTATTTAATTTATCAAATTAATATTTAAAACCGTATTAAATATTCAAATTTAACCGATGGAATATCCGGGTCATTACACTTTGAGTTGACTAATTACAACCCACGTCCAACCCAAATTGCACGAAAAAGCGGATAGTTAGGAGGAAGAAATTAGAAGGTGATATAAGAAAGAAAGAAATATTAGAATAGAAGATGAAGAAACAACACAACATAAAGTCTCACGTCGCAGCAGAATGAAATATTATACAGAAATAAATCTTTATTGAGAGCTTGAAATAAAATTTACAATCATCAGAGTACACCAACAAATCTGAACAGTTATAATAGCATGTCCTCATATAAAATCATACAGCGGAATACATAATATTAATCATACGTCTAGACCCATCTAGCTCGTCTCTTCATAGCGTCTGATAACCTGGACCTGTACAACCCGGGCTAACCCGAGCATTACAAACGCACAGATCAGTCTGGTGAACTAGAGTGAATAAAACTCATTAAGTTTAAGGGTATCATCCAACTTGATTTTAAAGTTAAAAATCTTTTCGAAAGAAAGGATAATCGTAAGACCAAATCCAAACATTAATACAGATGTTTTTACCTTACGATAACCCAAAACATTTTGAAAACAATACTTTGTGATATTATAATAGTGATGTAATACAAGTACATAGCAATCTAGTAAAATGCTTGCATCTCACGCTCTACATACATAGTATACAATCAAAACCGCGGGCGCTTATTGGAGATTGGATTCCGACTATGACAAGGTATGAAACCACCTTTCGATAGTGTATCTCTAGAGAGGAATACACTGGGTTCAACAAGAACATCTTGCAACCCGGCTACACATGACCGGCCATTCACTTCTCTTAAATGTTATGAATATATTGTCACGTTGGTTGCTAGCAACAGAACCGTTCCCGGGAGATTTAGAAGCGAAATGAAGAACAATAAAGGAATTTCTGTAGATGGTCACAATACACCCTAATGGGAATGACCCACATAGCCATGCTGCCTGCCCAATTTTTGTCATTTCCGGTTGTGAGGCTTGAGGTTTGAATTTACCTTTAGAACATCTGGCCACCATTTACTTTAAATGCCACATCATCAGATCCTCCAGAAAATCACTAGTTGATGTCCACAAAAATACTCTAGTAGTTAAGCTAAGAGAAGTGCCCTTCTCCGCCACCAATTATAATATGTTTGAATAAATTAACTATGTAATCCGTTTGGAAATACTCTCTCAGACATCCGTCCATACAAGTTGTCCTAGGACTAGACAAACCAAAGGCACCCTCCTACTACATCCTAGGAATCACCCTATAGATTAGTAGCGAGAAGTCCTTGTAGTCCGCCGACTCCAACCATGACAGAATCACAGTATATCCCTAATTGCAAGTCAGAGATTTCAAGTAGTTCTTCCACTTTATGAATTTCAACGGTCTTCAATGCTTCAACTCGATCATCATCTGATATCTTCAACATTCACGTATTTGTTGGTTGGAATGGTTTTCGAATATGCATTCGATCTCTGTTTTTCCATTCCAACAATCCTATGGGTCAGATTTTGATAGTCGGTTTTTTAACTATCAAAATAAACAATCATTCAAAACAAAAGGAGTTTATTGGCTTAGTACTTAGCATCACCTAGCCATTTTAATTTTCCATTCATTAATCAAAACCTTTAAATCCTACAATCTCAGAACATAACCTTTATTTCTTATTTCCAAATACTATTATACTCAAATGCTTCGCTAAAAAATTCTCGAATTATAATTTATAATATCATTCTCGAAAATACATGTTTTATTTCCCTTAATCTCTCTCGTTTCCAAACTAATACCATTCTTGGATAATCATGAAGTCGTTCAAGTTGGGGTATTTTATTTACCTCTCAGACCTTGAGTCAATAACATTCTTTTCTTCAAAATAAATAGAAGTTTGTCAACTAAATCCCATTTCATTAATTTTTCCACATATTTTATTTACTACCCAATTTAAAACATGAGCTTAATATCGAACCCTTACTTGGAAATCTTATTTCAATTTATTTATTTCAACCCATTTAATTACTTTATGTATTAAGTAATCTATTACTTACCACTTTCTTTATAACTTTTACAATCCTTTAAAATAATATATATACAAATCTTACTTCTAAAATCTTCATAAACTTCTGACAAGTTTAATTCAGACCATATAGTTATATCTCAATAAAATCTCATTTCTTATTAAATATCGCGAATTTAGATCGCACCTTAATAACTAAACTCGCCTTACCCACTTTAATTCAAACTTGGGTTTCTACTTCGATTTCCATTTCATACCTTCATCACTCCCTAACTGTAAATTAATCAAGAAAATAATTCCCTAAATATGAACCCCGAAGGCCGAAACCAACATCAGATCAATACTCATGAAATCATTTAACTCAATTGATCCCCAATTAGGTTCTAATTCTTTAATTTCATATCTTGAGTTTTTATTTCACTCATAAACCATTTCTAATAACTCGTTCCAATAATAAAACTTGGGTTTTTATATCAACTCCGTTCAACTTGGATTAAAAAAAATCCGATTAAATAAAATTCCAATAAGAATTAAATTTAAAACTTCAATTTACAATAAATTGAATTATTATTAATATAATTCGCTTAAAAATATCATTTAATTATAAATAACCCTTATATTATCCTAAACTTCCATTAATATAATTTTAATCCCAAGATTACTACTTTGATTATTATAAAATAAATAATAATCAAAATCAACACTTACTGAAAATAAAAGTGATAAACATCACCATTAACTATTCCCATTAGTGTAATATTCACTTTAAGTTAACGCAATTGACTTGGTCAACTTTAACATGATTAATTCGTCTTTTCATTTAAATTAATTAAAGATATAATTAATTTAAATGAATCTTATTTAACTTGATTATTATTAATTAAATAATCACTTTCAATATAATTTCATTTGTTTCTAAAACTATATAAGAATTTTCATTATAAACCCATTCAATAATTTTACTTAAACTTACATAGTAAATAATAACATTTACTTCCCTTTTCATAAAGTTCCTTTCAAAATAATATATTTTAAAATCCATTCTCGGTTATAAATGAAATTTATAACTTCATTTTTATCGCTTTATCTGACGGTAAATCAATTCTTATCAAATAGTGTATATTTGGACATCTGCTATTAATTCCTCAACCAATATTACCCATTGGTTAATAACAAACATTGTTGAATTTGGATTCAAGAATCAATGATCAAGTCAATAATCCAATCATATTCATCAGATAATTCATATGGTGATAATATGGAAATAAACAATAAATTTGATGATGAAATGAATAATAAATTCAACTGTTGACTAGTAATAACAATTCAAGCATCCAATTAAATATTATGCGTTTATAAACCAACAAGGTAAGTTACTTCTATTGGAAATAATCGATCAAAATAACGATGTCATTTCATTTAAATTAAACAATCGTTTAATTCAAATAATATATACAAAATATTTAACAAGCATCTAACAATCATAAAATCAACCAACAATTAACAAAACGTAGCACACAATATAAACCCCAACTTATAATAATTATAAGTGGGAGAATTGAGTGAGTTGAACTCACTTTGATTTTATCCGTTGCTGAAACATCTCATTTTAATTAAATGAAACAAGCATTTAATTTAATTAAAATTTCCATTTGTACATAATCTGTTCAGACCAACTCCATACTATCGGGTACGCTGATACGGATCCAACATCTTTGGTTATGTTGAATCCTGTTAACATGTGCGAGAGACACACACGTTATAAGCTATTGTTTAATTTATATTAATTATTACCTTAATATATTATATAAACGTAAACATTACATTAACGTATGGTAATAACTACATAAGTTAAGGTTTATATTAAATTTGTTCAGTCGTGATGTAACCAGTTACAGGATAACGAAATCGAAGTGGTATGAATTCGAGAATCACTTAATATGGTTATATTTAATAGTGTTACATGAATGAAACACCATTCGTGTATGGTATAAGACAGTAATGGATTAAATGGTTAGGCAACTTTCAAAAATTTATAGCTAGGCGACGTGTTCTATTAACATATATTAATTAATTTATAAACTTATATATATTATAATAATTACCTGCTACTTACTTCTCCTATTCGACAGTCCCAATAAATGCTTCTCCAGTTGTTTTGCGTCTTTGCCCCCATTCAAGTTTCGAACGCAACTCTTTTTTTTAGGAAGCCCAAACCTATAACTTCCTACGGCCCAATCATTTTTCACAAGCCCACGTCTCCTTCTAATATGCTTTCCGCTTATCCACCTTCTCCAAAATGAAAAACTCAGACAAAAACACTCCTCCATATGAATAACAGCAAGCTCTTTCCCTCCACTTACTCAATGCCATCTCCCCTCTCTCTACCATCATTTCCGAGCCCAAGTACAAGTGTCCTTCATCTCGTCTTACCCATCACCCGATATCACCACCTCACCCTCTCCTCGAAAACGCATCAACTGCTTTCCCCTACCAGTACATTAACCATGAAAACTTCGTCACCATCCGAACCTCTAACACACAACACCCATCCCTTCGACACTGGCCTGCGCCCCCCAGTCCTTTATCCAGCTCCCATATGACACCACGGCGTAGAGCACCACCTACAATCGTCGTCGACTCCGACTACTCTTCCTCGCTTCGACGTCGGCCATACTTCCAGGTTGAGGAGGTTAATCGGTTTCTTCTTTTTGAGGGGGAAATACATTTTGTTTTTATTTTGGTGAAGCTTACTGTTTTTACTCTGTGAAACCTGATTGTTAAAGTTTTAATGGGGTTTTCGTTTTGGTTTTTTCCCCCAAAAAACTAAGAGAGGTAATAGGTATACATATACGCGAGAGAAAAGCAGATAAGTGCGAGGTCTTTCGTACGTTAACTAGCCATACAATATAGATGTTAGATATATAGCGTTATAGATTTACAGAGTATAAGGGATTCATCTATCTCGCCATTTCACTTTTCAGTAGCCTACTGTACGAATTTTCTTTTCTATGTCCTGTTACAGGTACCATTATCTCTTGGGTATGAAGCTTTCCAGTATGTGATTTCTATCATAGGAGGTAGCTGTTTGTAGCTGTGGGTGTTCGATTGTGATTTTATTCTAGTGGGTCTGCATATTGATTTTAATGGAGGAAAATGCTTTGTATATATTTCCTACTTGTGTTCCTTGTGTTGGAAACGTATATGAGCCGTGTAGCAAACACTAATGTTTTATATGAATCAAACACACAAACTCTCTCTTTTATTTCATACAAATACTACTACTTGCTTTTCTCACAAATAAGGGACAAACTTATCTTTATCACTCTAGAGCTTCAGCTCTTTTCTTTTTCTCTCTTGTTGCTTTGTTTCACTTTGGTGTGTTTTGTGAATACATATGAGATGCCCTTTTATAGGCAAAAGAAACTTACTTATACATCATTGCTTACATCACTACAAACCTACCATCATTGACCATGCATGCCTTTCTCCATTTCACACTGTATAGTTGTTGCACATTAAACATATGCAATGAAGGGTTTGAATTCTAACACTCCCCCTCAAACCCGACTTCGCATTCCGAGCTTGATTTTCATTTTTTGAAGTACAACCGGCTTCAATGGCTTTGCGAAAATATCCGCTAAATTTTCTTCAGTTTTGCAGTGCACCAGCTCCACAGTTTTGTCGTTCACTTGTTCTCGAATAAAATGATACTTAATATTGATGTGCTTGCTTCGACTATGTGACACGGGATTCTTCGCAAGTGAAATAGCGGATTTATTATCCACGTAAATAGTAACTGGATCATCCTTTGCAAGATTTAGCTTGCCCAATATGTAGCCTAGCCACATAGCTTGACATGTTGTTGTTGCAGCTGCAATATACTCCGCTTCACATGTCGATAGAGCAACTGTCTGTTGCTTCTTTGATGACCACGAAAATATCGCCGAACCGATATGAAAAGCATATCCTGAAGTGCTTTTCCCATCATCCAAATCACCGCCATAATCACTGTCTGAGTAGCCAACTAATTTTGAATTTTGTGAATGGGTGTAAAACTGCCCATGATCAAGTGTACCTTTTACGTAGCGCAAAATTCTTTTAGCTTCCATGAAATGATCTTGCTTTGGCTTCTCCATGTACCTACTAACCAATCCAACCGCATACATAATATCGGGACGAGTGAAAGTTAGATACCTTAAACTTCCAATCAAACTTTTGAACAACGTCGGATTTACTAATTCTCTGGTTGAATCAATTCTCAGCTTTATACTTGCATCTGCTGGTGTGCTCACTGGTTTGCATTTTTCCATTCTGAATTTGCTTAAAATCTGCTCTGCGTATTTTTTCTGTGACATAAAAATCCCATCTTTGTTTTGTCTGACTTCGACTCCAAGAAAGTACGACATTTTACCAATATCTGTCATCTCAAATTCGTTAGTCATAACTTTCTTAAAATCATCAAACATACCAGGGTTGTTTCCAGTGAAGATCATGTCATCCACGTACAAGCACACGATCATAATATCTCCCCCTGAATTTGTTTTTGTGTAGAGTGCATGCTCGTATGGACTCTTGACAAAACCATTTTTCTGAAAGTATTCATCAACCCTTGTGTTCCATGCTCGCGGAGCTTGCTTTAAACCATATAAGCTTTCTTCAGTTTGTAGACTTTGTTTTCCTGGCCTTTCTGAACATATCCAGGAGGTTGCTCAATGTAGACTTCTTCTTCGAGATAGCCATTTAAGAATGCTGACTTTACATCCATCTGATAAATCTTCCACTGATTATGTGCTGCAAGTGCTGTTAAAAGTCTTATGGTATCAACTCTTGCAACTGGAGCAAATACCTCATCATAATCAATTCCGTATCTCTGTTTGTAGCCTTTAGCCACTAGCATTGCCTTGTACTTTTCCACTTCTCCATCTTGATTAGTCTTTGTCTTGTAGACCCATTTGACACCAATTGCTTTGTGTCCTTCTGGAAGATATGTGAGCTCCCAAGTGTCATTCTTTTTTATTGCACCAATTTCTTCATCCATGGCTTTGTTCCATTTCTTTTCTTCACTAGCTTCCTCAAATGTCACTAGATCACATTCATCCATTAAACAAAATAATGAGTAATCAAAAGTTGTTTGTACCAGACTTGTTGCCTCATAGATATTATCCAGACTCCGCATTCTTCTCGGTACTTCCTCTGAACTATTGCTGCTTCTTGAACTTGATGGCATTGAAGCAGGAGTTTGTTGATTAAGGCTTTCTGGAGGAGTCTGATCATTATTTCCATCACCGTCTATATCAGCGTCATCGTCGTCATTATCATCATCATTAAAGAATAGACCTGTAATTTTTCTTTCTTCTGCGCTCCATCTCTATTAATCTGATTCTTCAAATTCTACATCTCGAGAAATGATTAATTTCTTTGTGAGTGGGTTATAAAGTCTGTAGGCCTTGCTTCTTTTGTCATATCCGGTAAAAATACATTTCTCTCCTTTGTCATCCAGCTTCTTTCTTTTCTGATCGGGAACATGTGCATATGCAACACATCCGAAAATTCGGAGATGTCCAACTGATGGTTTACTACCACTCCATGCTTCATTTGGAGTTCTGTTTTGGACACTTTTTGTTGGACAGCGATTCGGCAAATAAACAGCACATAGTACAGCTTCAGCCCAAAAACTTATTGGCATGTGTTTTTCCTTCACCGTACTTCTCGCCATATCAAGAATAGTGCGATTCTTTCTTTCAGCAACGCCATTTTGTTGTGGAGTGTATGCTGTTGTCAACTGGTGATTGATTCCATGTGTCCTGCAAAATTGTTTAAACAAGTTTGAAGTATACTCGCCTCCTCTGTCTGATCTGAGTACCTTCACATAATGTCCACTTTGCTTTTCAGTCATTGCTTTGAACTCCTTGAATTTATCAAGAGCCTCTGCTTTTTCTTTCATAATATATACCCAACTTTTTCTGCTAAAGTCATCAATAAATGTTAGGTAATACCTGCTCCCGCCAAGTGATGTAATATCAAATGGACCAGCTATGTCAGTGTGAACAATTTCTAGTGGCCTCCTAGCTCTCCATGATTTTCCAACAGGAAAACTTTGTCTGTGTTGCTTTCCTCTGATACAAGCATCACATAGTTGATTTGGTTTATTGATTTCTGGCAAACCATCCACCATCTTTGTCTTTGATAATAATTTCAAGCCAGTAAATCTAAGAGGACCAAATCTCAGATGCCATAACCATGAATCATTTTTAATGACCGACTTCAAGCATTTTTGCACTTTCGTCTGCATATCAAGTGTGAATAGACGATTCTTTGACATCTCCACATTGGCAATCAACTCTTGAACTTGAATTCTGATAATGAGAGAATTGTCCTGCATCTGTATATTATATCCTTTCTCCACTAGTTGACCAAGACTGATGATATTGGTTTTCAAAGCAGGAATATAATAAACATCATTTATGTATTTTTTCTCACCATTCTTTGACACAATCGTAATTGTACCTTTCCCTTTGACTGGAATCTTTGAAGAATCGCCGAACGTTACTTCTCCTTTGATGGTGTCGTCTATCTCCGTAAATAAATCTTTGTGGCCAGTCATATGATTGCTAGCGCCTGAATCAAGATACCAAACATTCTTCTTGCCTTCTTCTTCTCCTTTGTAAGTGAGGAACACAGCAGTTCCTACATCTTTGTCTTCTTTTGCTGCAGCAAAATGACTTCTTTCTTCTACTTTTGGAGATCTACACTCAAAACTGAAGTGACCATATTTATTGCAATTATAACATTGTAAATGAGACCTGTCACCTCGTTGTTGAAATATGCCTCTTCCTCGGCCTTTGAAATTTTGACCGCGACCAGATTGCTGATGGCCTTCATTATTTTGACCTCTGTTAAAAGGTTGCCTTCCACGTCCACGTCCACATCGGTAGCCACCTCTATAGCCACCTCTTCCACGAGCATAACCGCTACTGTTTGAATTGTCATTTATGGACACCTTACTTTGCAAAGCCTTCTCTAAATGATCTGCATCATCATACTGGTTCATTCGTTGTTCATGTGCTTGAAGCGAACCAAAAAGCTCGTCAATCGAAATTGTGGACAAATCTTTTGACTCTTCGATTGATGTAACAACATAATCAAATTTTCTTGTTAACGAACGTAGAAGCTTTTCCATCACCCGAACATCATCGAGACTTTCGCCGTTTCTTTTCATTTCATTTGTCACCGTTTTTAAACGTGTAACATATTCATTGATGCTTTCCGGACTTTTCATTTTTATATTTTTGAACTCTCCACGTAGTATCTGGAGCCGTACCTTTTTTACTTTCTCAGCTCCTTGACATGATTTCTGTAGAATCTCCCACGCATCTTTTGATGGTTTTGCTTCCGAGATTTTTTCGAAGGTCGATTCGTCAACCCCTTGAAAAATCATGAACAAAGCTTTCTTGTCTTTTTCCGGGATTCTTTCAACGCCGTCTTCTCGTCATTGGATAAACGTGCTTCAGCAGTTGCATTTACAGGTTCGATGTACCCTTTTTCGACAATATCCCAATTATCATAGGAACCGAGTAACACCTTCATTTGGATACTCCAGTTCCCATAATTTGTAGCCGTCAACTTTGGGATTTGTTGTTGCATCATATTCGCCATCTTCCACGAACGGAACCTTCGCTCTAATACCACTTGTTGGAAACGTATATGAGCCGTGTAGCAAACACTAATGTTTTATATGAATCAAACACACAAACTCTCTCTTTTATTTCATACAAATACAAACTACTACCTGCTTTTCTCACAAATAAGGGACAAACTTCTCTTTATCACTCTAGAGCTTCAGCTCTTTTCTTTTTCTCTCTTGTTGCTTTGTTTCACTTTGGTGTGTTTTGTGAATACATATGAGATGCCCTTTTATAGGCAAAAGAAACTTACTTATACATCATTGCTTACATCACTACAAACCTACCATCATTGACCATGCATGCCTTTCTCCATTTCACACTAAATAGTTGTTGCACATTAAACATATGCAATGAAGGGTTTAAATTCTAACACCTTAGTGTAGAAGAGAAAAATATACTTAGATACTTCCAAAAGAAAGGACATATGTAGGCGGTTTCAGTGGTTTAGCTTTTGGTATGAGTAGATAGTAGGTGGTCGCTAGTTAGGATGTGAAGAAGGTTACTGTAGCCATGTTGTGTAGATCAAAGTAGGAGTGCAGGGTATTGTAGTTTCGGTATGAAGAGCCTGAGTTTTCATTTCATTCCAGTAGGTGATAAGCCTCTAGTTACAGCTGTTTGAGGGTACAAGAGAATACGTTGGCAAAAGATGCAGCTTAGATTGATGGATAAAGAACCATAGGAGGCTCAAGATCAATGGGCATAATGTAGAATGTCTAGTGTGGTTTCAAGATGTATCGATCTTTTGAAAAGAGAATACAGAGCAGTTACTTCAAAATATACACAAAGGATATAGGATCGGAAAGAATAGTGGTTGACATTGTTTCGTTTGCTTGGCGCGCTTAAGTTTAGTTTATATTACGCTAACCGTTAACCGCTGTCCGTAAAATATACATACCGTCAAACACCGACTTCGAACTCAATGCAAATAAATAGACCTTTAGTTTTGACATTGCGGTCTAAATGAAACTAATTACATTAAATACAGACTGTGTTTGCAAAACAACGTTATTTTTAATTCCAATATATTTACCGGTTCACATTTAAATTGAACATACCAACAGAACGGTTCTGATTGGCTCCAAACTGAAAATCTGACAATAATTAGCTATATGCATTCCAATAAAATTCATTTCGTCGAAAATAGAGGTTATTTGAAAAACAGTTATTTTTAACATCTATATAATATCGACTTAATATTATGAATTTTAAAACAATTAAATTAAATAATAATAAATTATCATTATCATACATATATCCAAATAATATAATATATTACTTTGAATATAAACCAGGAATCAAAAATAATATTTTCGAATCAAACGATATAATAAAAATTCCTTTCTAGCATATTAAATAAACGTTATAATATATAAACGAATCCATAGCGACTATTTTAAATTTTGATTTAGCCATAACTTACAATCTATAAGCTGAAATCTCGATTTTTCTCTTTTATTAGAAAATTATAATCTAATAGATCTTAACGTTTCTTGTTTTACAGAATGCCAACTTAAAACGGATTCTGTATATTCAATTAAAGTTAAAGACTCAATATTACGAACTACCGCACCATTACGAGCTCGTTTATAATTATAATGTAAATTATGCGTTCACATGTCGAATTATATATCATAAGTCCGCTTATAATTGCAATTCAACATTTAATATAATAAAATATATTAAATATTTGACCACTAAATATATGGGACGTTACATTCCTTCCCCCTTAAGAATTTCATCCCCCAAATTACTAAGTAAGAAGTATGCTTCAATCCTAATTATTAGAGATATTTCAAGTTTTAAAAAATTTCGAAAATTTCGCCAGCACCTCCTCTGCACTGTTAGATCCAAACAACTACAAATGCCAATCCGGGTCTCATATCACTCAATAGAAAACAAAGACAAATTGCTACCAAACCCAGGGGTATAAAATCAACCACCAAATTAAAAATATTTAAGTTTACCTATTTATCGGGCAATCAAACTTCAATAACCAGGCAAATCAACTAACAGCTCTTTTCTCTTTCCAACCTGCACTAACTCAACTCACAATGCAATAACAGATAGAGGATTAAATCATTTAATTTTATTCCATATTTGATTTTATTCATATTTATTCTATTAGAATTTATTCTCTTGGATTTTAGTTCGTTCAACTTTTAATGAAATTTTATTCGACCAAACAATCATCTAACAAACAACAATCAGTAATCAACATAACCAAATCATCCATATTAATTTATTTTTATGTTAACTTCTGATCTAATTAATTTCTTATTTAAAAATTCTATTCACAAATTCCATGTGAAATTCTTCTTGGCTATATTAAACCACTTACATTCCCATCAGTCAACCAACCAATATAAGTAATTTGATAAAATTATTTCTTTTCCTATATAAAAATATAATTTAGGCCAAATTATTTCATTTACCCACTTTACAAAACAATATCGTGTCCATTGTCAATTCAAAATTGAATTGAACAAATAACACAATACAAAACATTTTTATAAAATCTACAAATACGCTCTCTCGTATATATACACTCAACTCAATGTAAGGTATTACTAAACCCATCTCTATTGAGTTATGCTACAGAGCCAAGGTTATTCTTAAACCATTACTCTAATACCACTATAACGACTCGACTTTTACGTACCCTTTGAGTTGACTAATTACAACTCACGTCCAACCCAAAATGCATGAAAAAGCGGGTAGTTAGGTGAAAGAAATTAGAAGGTAAGACAAGAAAGAAAGAAATATTAGAATAGAGGAAGAATAATCAACACAACATAGAGTCTCGCATCGCAGCGGAATGAAATATAATACAGAAATAAATCTTTATTGAGAACTTGAAATAAAACTTATAATCATCAGAGTAAATCAACAAATCTGGACAATTATAATAACCTATTCTCATATACAATCATACAGCGGAATACAGAATATTAATCATACGTTTGGACCCATCTAGCTCGTCTCTTCATAGCGTCTGATAAGCTAGACCTGTACAACCTGGGCTACCCGAGCATTACAAACGCACGGATCAGTCTGGTGAACCAGAGTGAATAAAACTCACTAAGTTTAAGGGTATCATCCAACTTGATTTTAAAGTTAAAATCTTTTCGAAAGAAAGGATAATCGTAAGACCAAATCCACACATAAATATGGATGGTTTTTACCTTAGGATAACCCAAAACGTTTTGAAAATCAATACTTTTGTGATAGTATAATAGTGATGTAATACAAGTATACAACAATCTTGCAGAACGCTTGCATCTCATGCTCTACATACATAGTATACAATCAAAACCATAGGTGCTTATTTGAGATTAGATTCCGACTATGACAAGGTATGAACCACCTTCCGATAGTGTTTCTTTAGAGAAGAATACAGTGGGTTCAACAAGATCATCTTGCAACCCGACCACACATGACCGACCATTCATTTCTCTTGAATGTTCCGAATACATTGTGTAACGACCCGTCTTTTTGCCCGATTTTTCACCCGTAATTAAACCAACTTAAACCGTTCACAAAGATGAATTGTTATGGGTACATACATACATTGAACAAAAATAACAGAACCTATATTGCATAATTCAATATTACATCAGAGTTACATGGAATATCAGAGTTACACATATATACACAGCGGAAGAAACATATAAATATACTCTCAGCGGAAGAATAAAACACAGCGGAAGCTTCAACTTTAGCGTGGACTCCGACTCAGAAGTGCTCCAAACTCGCTCTAATGAACTAATGCAAAACTAAACTACTAGCAGCCCATGTAAAATTAAATGGGCACCTAGAGCTTAGGAAGGAACAATAAACTCCAGGTCAGTCATGGGACTGGTGTGAGAACATAAAACAGTTGTTTTTAGGTTATATTTTAAGTGGGAAAATTCACCGGACCATGCCGCTAACGCGAAACGGGTTTAATCCATGTGAACACCCATGCATAAAAATACGCAATGACTTTTGAAAATGAAGCTATCATAAGCTCGTCCCACATCACACAATGCAAGCGCACACCAGATGGGGGAGTTTTACTTTATGATAACCAAACATGCTTTCATATGTGAAAATTCTCTTTTAATATTATTATATACAGTGTGGTAATCATTTCGCAAATAAATGTATTAATCCTAGATGGCATAATACCCCATCCTATTATGTCGCCATATATATACACAATCAAAATCCGTATGGCTCGTATTTGAGATTTAGGTTTCCAACTGGATGATTCCTGGCTCGAAAGATCAATCAGGGATACGAATCGAATTGTAACACGACTTTTTCGTCTATCTCGGACACAACGACAAATCGCAGGGCAGATCAACGGTTTTCGTCCAGACATGGACCCCCGAACATACCCTATTTCCCCAAGTTCATAAGTGGTTTCCCACTACTACAGCTTCATCATCAATCATATATAAGTATCCAGGGTGTGAGGTTTGTCGATGTCACGTCATACACAAAGCATGCCTAGATAGGCAATGCCATGATCATACAAGCTCATTTCATGTCTTAAGTATGTCACATTGTCCACTCACAACATGACCACTGATTTCCATCCATACATAACCACTTCGAGCTCGTACGTCACAAACCAGATACATATCAATGGAAATCAGTGTTATGCCGTCAATCACAATGTTAGACACACAATCCATACAAGTCCATTCTAGGTCTGAACGGAACAAAATCCGAAAATCTCCGAATATACTCAGACCTCATGCCACTTGTAACCTCGAATCAGGTGTACGGCCCGATTCGAGACATTGGAAATCAATCCGAACAAACTGGAAGATTCCTGGTCTTCATTCGCCGATTCCTAGTCCTTGGTTACTTCATAACGACGTATTATCACTTGGAATGGTTATCGGACTTAAATCCGATCCCGGTCTTTCCAAGTAGTAAGCGTATTCTTAAATCAATAGTTATGGACCACACAGGGTTTCAATTCAAATCTCCTTTCAATCATCATCAATTCATTTACAAGTCAAGGTTGGATTTATCACAAATTCCGTTATCGTCTTAACTTCCTTTGAAATCAAATATTCGATTTACCAACCTTTTTGTTTCAACCATAACTCTTCGATTCTTATATTCAAAACATACTTCTTTATTCCTTTTCTCAAGTCTTTTAATTTTCCAAATCTTTATTTGGATTACGGTTTCATTCACGATAATCCGAACAATATATATTCAACCTAAGATTTAATAGGGTTAAGTTGACTTATGGTTGATATCAATTCCAAATACAAACATTTAATCACTTAAAATATTTCCGAACCATTTTACAAATCTTACTAACCATTTGAAATAATGGTTCACGATTTATAAATTCCAAAACAAATTTACCTTTGGAAAAGCGATAATAACGTTTGGAGACGTTACTAAAGCGCTGGAATAGCCATTTAAATCAAGTAGATTTCAAAACATTCAAAAATTCAAATATTTCAATTCTACTTACCTCAAATTAATAAAGTAAGATTTATTATAAATCTCTCAAATTTTAAACTTGTTTTATTTGAATTTTGTTATGGTCACCGAATTGCACTTACAACGACCTTTTCCAAATTTGTTTTGAATATAACATGAAAATCATACGTTGAAATTCGAAAATTTCTCTTCTATTCAAGTACTGTTTGTATTTGAAAATGTACATTTCTTATTTCAAGTCAAACCGATTTCAATCAATCAAGTTATAACCATTCAAAAATTGAAATCCATATTTTACGAATATTCATGCCATAGCATGTTATAAATTGATTTAAATATAATTTTACAAATATCCTTTTTAAATTGAATTTTAAAAATTCAAAATAACTTAATTTCAAACCGATCATTAATTTCATTCTAAAATCATTTCACAATTCCAAATCTTAATTTAAATTTGATTAATCTGTGAATAATAGAAATTCAAAAACCCTTTATTTGGAATTTAAATTTAATATTCTTGAATGGTCACTACGCGACTTTATTAACTTAAATTTCCCTTTATTTCCAAGTTTTAAATAACTTCAAATTTAAATTTCAAACCATATTCTAAATTAACCGCCCCGTCCGTTGGATCAGTTAGGGATAGCCAGGGAGAGCATGAAACTGGATTTCCAAACCCAAGCCTAGACACCATCATCTTTGTCATCCTTGAACGGTCGGGTATATATTAATATAAAAATTATAATTAAACTTCCAAATCACTTTTAAAATTAAAATTGAACTTAAAAGAATAAGAATTTAATATTTGGAAAAAAAATCAATCTTCATTTATATGGAAGGAAAATTAATAGATCATCTATATAATTCCACAACTACAGTGTTGTGTGTGCATCATGCAAACATAATGAATCAACCATATAAGTCAGGTGATCATAAATTATAATCATCACCAATACACAAACAATTTATTGTGCACAAGCGTTACTGTCAATAACGCTTTTCAGTGTTTAGTGTGTCATCAAATTACATGCACATCCATTCACGCAATAGCATCCATATCCAACAAATTTCATTAATCCAACACAACTTATTATTTAATCACTACTAATTAAAATAAATGATTAAATTAAGTGTCCTCACCGAAAAACCTCCAAAATCTTTGCTACTCGGAAGAACAAGCCAACGAACACTGACACCATTATTCGTAATGCTACAATCCCCTTTCCATTAGCAGCCGATGATTTTCTGCCAATTATATATATATTGGAATTGAATTAGTAACATCGCTTGATATATTTTGTCATATATATATAAGGATGTTTCATTTATTTTCCATAAATTATACTTAACTTAAATTGCCAAACCTATATATAAATGGATTCTATTTTCCGGTACGATTCTAACGGACCTAACGGTGAGTAAAACGGATTTAAATTGAGTGAGTTATTAAGCTTTAAAGTTTTAGAAATAAATTAACTAAACACATTTAAATTCTCACCCAAATTCAAGAAGCCCGGCCCAAAACACCATACCCAATCAGCTCGTGCCCTTTTCTTGTTCCTTTCCTCCTGTTCTTCCCTTTTTACGCAACCTGGAACAAAAATGCACATGCCTCGTGCACGGTACACACACCCACACTTAACCGAGCTCCAATCCGAGACCACGCACGAATTTCTCATCTCCTCCTCACTCGACTGAACCACATCTCCACCACTTCAGCTCCCCCCATCGAAATGTGATCCCCTAGTCGAACCTGGAAACCCAAAAATCAGCGCACCACTACATATGTCGCACCCTTCTATTCTTCATGAAACTCCACCAAAAATTTCCACCAGAAAGCTTACTCCGTCCTCGCCACAACGCCATGCTCTGTTTCTCCTATCATTGCTTGATTCTCTAACGATCCTTAAACCTAGTTTTCAGCTTTTCAAATCATCGGCATGGAATCATCTCAAATTTGCAAGAAAAATATTACGTCTCCTGCTGATCTCAACGGTGTTGACGGCGCGATCTAATTCGAAGCGGATTGAGAGATATGATTTTCGGAATTTGTGAACCCATTTCTTCCATTTATTGTAAATCTGAGATTTCTCTTTCGATTGTTGATGAAACTCGGATCCATTAATTTCTAAAAATCAGAAATGGCGATCTGGACAACTTTCATGTGAATCGTTTTGGTTAAAATTGAATGGATTGGAAGATGTGAATTTTTGATTGAAGAGGAAGGGGATTTTCCATTTATTGGAAACTTTAAACATAAGGAAGAAGGAATTGGTTGTGAGAATTCTCAGCTAGGTTCGACCATGGAAAGAGACATGTGTTTATTAAGGAATTGGAAAGGGTATTTTAATTATTTTTTTAAGGGGACTTTGCTTTCTCATGAAGCCTCCTTCCATGCATGTAGTCAACAAGAGGACAACTAATCTTTATTTATAAAATCCACTAATGCATACTTGCCAATTTATCAACAAATCTATTTATTTGTTAAATTTTATTTTTTTGCTACATCCTAGTGATGTTTATAAATGTAGTAAATTTTTAATGCTTATGCGTGAACCAAAACATTACATAAGATTTATCAAAAATGCAAACTTACATCATTTACCAAATATAACTTATAAAAATGAGAATTTAGATACTCAACGAATCTTTATGCAAAACATTATTTTATAAAAACTAAAATATTATCATTTATTAATATAAAAAAATATATTTATTACTTTTTACCAAAAAAATATTTTTTTCAATAAAATCTTAAAATGATCTTCAAAAAAAGTTATTCACATTAAACAATTTTTTTGTTCAAACTCATATATATATAATATTTATTTAAAACAATATTTGTATTCAAACTTTATTAAATTCACTCGATTCCCAGAAAATAGAAATTTTATATCAAATTAAACATTAAAAATCTTGGTTCGTTACATATTGTCACCTACGGTTGCTAGCAACATAACCGTTCCCGAGAGATACAAAAGCGAAAAGAATAATAATAAAGGAATTTCACTAGATGGTGACAATACACCCTAATGGGGGCGACCCATATAGCCATGCTACCTGCCCGATTTTTGTCATTTCCCGGTTGTGAGACTTGAGGTTTGAATTTACCTTTAGAACATATGGCCACCGTTTACTTTGAATGCCACATCATCAGATCCTCCAGAAAATCACTAGTTGACATCCACAAAAATACTCTAGTAGTTAAGCTAAGAGAAGTGCCTTTATCCGCCACCAACTATAGTACATTTGAAGAAATCAACGTACGTAATCCCTTTGGAAATACTCTGTCAGACATCCGTCCATACAAGTTGTCCTGGGACTGGACAAACCGAAAGCACCCTCCTACTACATCCCAGGAATCACCCTATATATTAGTAGCGAGAAGTCCTTGCAATCCTCCAACTCCAGCCATGACAGAATCCCAGTATATCCCTGATTGTAAGTCAGAAATTTTAAGTAGTTCTTCCACTTTATGAATATCAACGGTCTTCAATGCTCCAACTCGATCATCATCTGATATCTTCAACATTCACGTATTTGTTGGTCAGAATGGTTTTCGAATATGCATTTGATCTCTGTCTTTCCGTTCCAACAATCGTATGGGTCAAATTTTGATAGTCAGTTATTTAACTATCAAAATAAACAATCATTCAAAACAAAACGAGTTTATTGGCTCAGTACTTAGCATCACCTAGCCTTTTTAATTTCCCATTCGTTAATCAAAACCTTTAAATCTTGCAATCTTTGAACACAACCTTTATTTCTTATTTCCAAATACTATTGTACTCAAATGCTTCGCTAAAAGCTTCTCGAATTATAATTTATAATACCATTCTCGAAAGTACATGTTTTATTTCGCTTTAGCATCTCTCATTTCTAAACTAATACCATTCTTGGATAATCATGAAGTCGTTCAGGTTGGGGTATTTTATTTACCTCTCAGACCTTGAGTCAACAACATTCTTATCTTTAGAATAAATAGAAGTTTATCAACGAAATCACATTTCACTCATTTTTCCACATATTCTATTTACTATCCAATTTAAAACATGAGTTTAATATCACACCCTTACTTGGAAATCTTATTTCAATTTATTATTTTGACCCATTTACTTACTTTATGTATTAAGTGAACTATTACTTAACACTTTCTTTATAACTTTAACAATCATTTAAAACAATATATACAAATCTTCTAAAATATTCATAAACTTCTGACAAGTTTATTTCAGACCATATAGTTATATCTCAATAAAATCTCATTTCTTATTAAATATCGCGAATTTAGATCGCATCTTAATAACTAAACTCGCCTTACCCACTTTAATTCAAACTTGGGTTTCTACTTCGATTTCCATTTCATACCTTCATCAGTCCCTAACCGTAAATTAATCAAGAAAATAATTCCCTAAATATGAACCCCGAAGGCCGAAACCAACATCAGATCAATACTCATGAAATCATTTAACTCAATTGATCCCCAATTAGGTTCTAATTCTTTAATTTCATATCTTGAGTTTTTATTTCATTCATAAACCATTTCTAATAACTCGTTCCAATAATAAAACTTGGATTTTTATATCAACTCTGTTCAACTTGGATTTATAAAATCCGATTAAATAGAATTCCAATAAGAATTAAATTTAAAACTTTAATTTAATATAACTTGAATAACTATTAATATAATTCGCTTAAAAATATCATTTAATCATAAATAACCCTTATATTCTCATAAACTTCCATTAATATAATTTTATTCCCAAGATTATTAATTTGATTATTATAAAATAAATAATAAACAAAATCAACACTTATTGAAAATAAAAATGGTAAACTTCACCATTAACTATTCCCACTAATGTAATATTCACTTTTAGTTAACTTAGGTTAGTTGGTCAACTTAAACATGATTAATTTATATTTCCATTTAAATTAATTAAAAATATAACTAATTTAATAAATCTCATTTACCTTGATTATTATTAATTAAATAATGATCACTTTCAATATAATCTCATTTGTTTCTAAAACTATATAAGAATTTTCATTACAAACCCATTTAGTAATTTTACTTGAACTTACATAGTAAATAATAACATTTACTTCCCTTTTCATAAACTTCCTTTCAAAATAATATATTTTAAAATCCATTTTTAGTTATAAATGAAATTTATAACTTCATTTTTATCGCTTTATCTAATGGTAAATAATTTCTTATCAAACAGTGTATATTTGGTCATCTGCTATTAATTTCTCAACCAATATTACCCATTGGTTAATAACAAACAATGTTGAATTTGGATTCAACAATCAATGATCAAGTCAATAATCCAATCATATTCATCAGACAATTCATATGGTGATAATATGGAAATAAACTATAAATTTGATGATGACATGAATAATAAATTCAACTGTTCGACTAGTAACAACAATTCAAGCATCCAATTAAATATTATACGTTTATATTACCATAAACGTAACCAAGAAGGTAAGTTACCTCTATTGGAAACAATTGTTAAAAATAACGATGTCATTTCAATTAAATTAAACAACTGTTTAATTCAAATAATAGATATAAAATATTTAACAAGCATCTAACAATCATCAAATCAACCAACAATTAACAAAACATAACACACAATATAAAACCCGACTTATAATAATTATAAGTGGGAGAACTGAGTGAGTTAAACTCACCTTGATTTTATCTATTACTGAAACAATTCATTTTAATTAAATGAAACAAGCGTTTAATTTAATTAAAATTTCCCTTTGTGCCTAATCTATTCAGACCAGCTCCATACTGTCGGGTATGCTGATACGGGTCCAACATCTTTGGTTATGTTGAATCCCGTTAACATATGCGAGAGAAACACACGTTATACGTTATTGTTTAATTTATATTAATTATTACCTTAGTGTATTATATAAATGTCAACATTACATGTTTGGTAACAACTACATAAGTCAAGGTTTATATTAAATTTGTTCAGCTGTGATGTAACCGGTTACAAGATATCTAAATCGAAGTGGTATCAATTCGAGAATCACTTAATATGGTTATATTTAATAGTGTTTCATGACTGAAACACCATCCGTGTATGGTATAAGACCGTAATGGGTTAAATGGTTAGGCGACTTTCAAAAATTTATAGCTCGGTGAAGTGTTCTATTAACATATATTAATTAACTTGTAAACTTATATATATTAAAACAATTACCTGCTACTTACTTCTCTTATTCGACAGACCCAAATAAAACTTCTCCAGCTATTTTGCGTCTTTGCTCCCATTTAAGTTTCGAACGCAACTCTTTTTTTTAAGGAAGCCCAAACCTTTAACTTCCCATGGCCCAATCATTTTTCACAAGCCCATGTCTCCTTCTAATATGCTTTCTGCATATCCATCTTCTCCAAAATGAAAAACTTAGCGAAAACACTCCTCCATACGAATAACAGCAAGCTCTTTCCCTCCACTTCCTCAATGCCATTTCCCCTCTCTCTACCATCATTTCCGAGCCCAAGCACACCGGTCCTTCATCTCGTCGCACCCATCACCCGAGTTCACCACCTCGCCCCCTCATCGAAAACGCGTCGACTGGTTCCCCCACCACCAGTACAGTAACCGCGAAAACTTCGTCACCATCCAAACCTCTAACACACAACACCCATCCCTTTGACACTGGCCTACGCCCCACAGTCCTTTATCCAGCTCCCACATGACACCATGACCAAGATGTAACAATCCAGAATTTCAGAACAAATTTAAAATTTTAATTTAAGCTATTTTAATGGGTTTTGAATATTTAAAATGATTTATTTTAAATAATAACGACTTAAAATTTATTTTATTTGAAGTTAGAACTTATAAATTTATATTAACTATATTACGAGCCTGAAATGGCGCGGTAGTTTGAAAATTCGATTTTAAAATTTGAATGAATGTATAGAATCCTTTATAAGTCAGAATTGGACGAAATAAGAAACACTAGGATCGTATTAACTATAGCTTTCTAATGAATGTAATAAATTTCGATTTCATATTGTAAATTGTAAATTATGTCTATATTAAAATTCCAAGTAGTCAATATGGATTTTATTAATAATATTAATATTATATATGCCACAAAAATGGTTATTTTATAAATGACCTCTGTTTTCGACGAAACTAATTTTTCTGGATCCGGAATGTCGTATTATTATTAGGTTTCAAATTTCATAATTTTTGGAACAAACATGTGAGCTTGATAAATTTAAAGGCACGTTCAATTTCAGTTGTAAGTTGAATCGACTAGAAAAAGGACTTTTTGTAAACGGACTTGGAGTTCGACGAAACCAGCTTTTATAGGACCGTGTCGTCAAAACATAGCTAGATTTCAATATTCGTAATTTTGTAGTCAGTATGTGGCTCCGATAAATTAAAATGTATATTGAAATTCAATTTGAAACGTTATATTAATTTATATTTTTTTAATAAAACTAATCAAAACAGTCGAATTGGGTTATGAAACATATTCCATTATGTCTGAAATGAGGGAATTTGGCCAGAGATGATATTCGTTGGGTTTCATTTGGAGTTCGAGCAAGAAAATAACCAAGGATCGTAATAATTAAGTAATAATGTAACTTGGTATGTATATATTCCAACATCCAAGTCAAAACCCTAAAAAAATATAATCCCATGGTCAACATCATTCATGCCGCCACCAACAGTGAGAAAATATGAAAATAAAATCTTCAAAAAAAAAAAAAATCACAACACTTCAAGTAAATTAGTATAAATTATAATATATATATATATACGGATTCAACAATACAAGAGCTTCATTTCTATATGTGTTTTTCTCAAATCGATGTCAATTCCGTTCATTGTGTATTTCCAGTGAATGCTAGGGTTCGTCTAAACTTGAAATTTGAGCAGCGATTATATGTTTGGGTTTAATAATTGGATTTTGGGTTTGTCATGAATGGTGTCTTAAATAACATTGTTCTTCAACCCATTTGAGAAAAGAATAAATCTTTTAATTAGGATTTATGAGATTTTCCAATAAATATAATTAGAATCAAATGGAAGTTTATTTTGGGTTCATTGTGAATGATGTTTATAAACGACATTAGTTCTTAGAACCCGATTAACAGTGAAATATGATTTGGGATTTATTAATCTTTTAACTAAGATTTAATGGAATTTTCCAAAGTAGAGTTTTCCAATTTAATACATTAAATTGGAATTGAGTAGAATTCGATTTATTAATAATCGAGATGAGACTCTGTGAAGGAAGACCGATAATATATATGGAACTTAAAAGGCTTCGCCATTATTCCATTTATATTACTAGTCTGACATGGACATTCATATTGATTACGACAGAAATCTGTGAAGATTCCACTTTGATGGAATATGATTTTGGGTTTATCGTGAACAGTGTTTAAATGACATTGGTTCTTTAACCCCGTAAAAACAGGATTAATTTCCTAAAGTTGAATAATCATTGAATAATGACTATTGAGATTAAAACTAAATAGAGTTTTAATGAATCTTTAATTAGATTAAAGTGGGAATGAAGTGATTAAATTTACTGAATTCAAGAAATGATTCGTAATGGAGTACCACCAGTTTTAATCCATCCGATAGTTGAATCTTTAACTAGATTTGAACGACAAACGGTAATTAAATTTACCGGTAACACCTTGGGTGTTAGTTATGGAGTACTACCAGTTTTGCTCCATGGGATGAATAGGTTGGGATTGGGATAAAATAAATGATTACTTCGGTAAGCGATAATCCCGAGTAGTTTGATAAACCTTAATTTGGTTTAAGTTGTGAAAAGATGTTACAAAATCTTTTGAAATTGATATCCAAAGGAAGATTAAAGAATAAGTTTAAAAGAACTTATCTTTGATAAAATTAACGGAAACCTTTCCTAAGAATATTCTGGATTGGAATGAGGCGTATGTTGTGTTTTTATAGCACTTGATTGTAAGATACGCGAGTTATTCAGAAAGACCGGGTTTAACCCATTCTGAATAACTGATACAATGACTAAATGTCGACGACGAAGATGGTGAAGACCGAAGATCTTTACATCGTTGGGATGATTACTGATGCCTCGATTAGGATGTACACCAAAGACGGGGTTAAAGTGGTGGTCGTCCAGACGTACTTGGAGATCGACCGGATATGCGAGGGCCTCTCTCCTATATTGTACATATGGGACGAGGAATAAAGTGCTTCCGGTTTCGTTAAGACCCAGAATGGACTTGCAAATGGATTGTGTGTCTGACATTGTATTCCGTTATGTTGTATTCATTGATCTCTGCTAAATATATATCTGTCGGGTGGTAGAGAATTTGTTCTCTTGCTTAACACCCATTCTATGAGACGTACGAGCTTAGAGGTTATACAGTGGTAGATGATCAATGGTATGGATAGATAGTATGGCATGCTGAGATGCATGGATCAAAGCTTTTTTTTGAAAAGCAGGTCCTTGTGGATGATGATCAAAGCACGGCTTTAATTAGCATAGCTTTGTGTTGTAGCGTTAATTTGCGAGCCTCACACCTCGGTATGAGTCGAAAAAGGGATAAGGGACCCAAGGAGTGCATGCCGTTTCCTTCTAGTTAAAAGTGGTGTCATGGTATGGAGCCCTGACATATTTACTTATGTGGATGATAAATGTGAGGAGAATCGGATATTGAGTCCCTAGTGGCTCAGAAATAGGTCCGATTGGACTGGGAAACGAGTCTTCAGGAATAACCAATCCTCAAAAGTAAACGAGGACCGGCCTTCGAGGATCCAAGGGATCGCCAGCGTCCGAGTCCTGGTCATCTTGCTAGAGGTGATCCGAATCGGTGAGGAGACCAATTTCCAATACGCGACTTTGCGGTTTTAGTTGTAAACCTATATGGCGACATGATATATGGTACCCATGCCATCTATGATCGATTCATTTATATTTGAGGTTGATTTCTTCACTTATAGTAATAATAAAAGATGAATTTCGCGTATCAAGCATATTTTTCCATTATAAGGTAAAAATCAATCCTCTGGTTTGTGTTTTCATTGTGTGATGGGACCTGAGTCTTATAATGGCTTTATTTTTCCTTTTATCATTGCACTGTTTTTTTATGAACTGGTATTCTTAGGAGAAACCCGTTCCATGTTATACGGCGTGGTCCCTAGATTTACTTAACTTTAAAATAAATGTAATAACTGTTTTAGTTCTCACGCCAGTCCCATGAATGACTCGGATATTATTGTTTTTACCAAAAATCTTGGTGCCCTTATTTTCCACACGGGTAGCTAGTTGTTTTGGTTTTCGTAGATATTTCTCTCACAAGATTCTGGATAACTGCTGGAGCTATATTCAGAAAGCTTTGTATTCGTATATCTCTTTCAGTTGTTTTAGTTGTTATTTTCCGCTACACATTGTACTTATGTATTAATTTTCCGCTACTACGTATTTTAAGTCTCTGATATTTTCCGTTGTGTATTATTCATTTGAACTCTTATTCTTGTACTTTGATGTAAATTGTTGTAATAGGAATTAAATTTTATCATATTCTGTGTTCTTATGCGTCGTGTTCTCAAAGCAATACACCTTCCAGTTCGGCCTAGGCCGTGCGGGATTTCGGGTTGCTAGGGTTGATATCAGAGCTTTGGTTTTACAAAGCTCGAGAACAAGACACATTATATTGAACGAAAAAATTCATCAGAGATAGGATTAGCAGCATCCTATAAGAATGACTCCTTAGAGATAGGGTTAGTAATACCCTAGAATGAGTTTGAAGAGTGCTATTTATTAAAAACAAATTTAGTTTTGAAATTTATAACTTATTATACGTATTTGGGTATTTTATTTTATATTGATTTGGACTATCGAGTAAAAGAAGATTTTTCATATACGTCTGATCCACGTGTATACGAAGTCACAAATATACTGGTTAGATATAGAATCACATTCTAGTCGCCCGGAGATGATCCTGATGATTACTACAATATCATCAGAATTTGTGTTTGAGTTTCGAAAGTGGGATATCTATATATTTCCAATTGGCTGGTGTAAGAACCAAAACTTAGTTAAGTTTACTATTTATGATTTGGCATCAAAGACATGATTTTTGAGTATATATAAATGTTATATGTTGTGAAAATCTAATTAACTAATTGATTGCTGATTATCACATGTGATAATTAGTTTAACTAATGAAAGTATTGGAATAATAGCACCAATGTAAGAATGAAAGGTAAAATTTAGCCAAATTGAACTTGTTATAGAACTGAATTGAAAATTGATTGGAATTGCATACATATCCATGTATATATATTGAACATGTCATAACATGGAAGGTAAGAAGAGGAATAAAATTGTATGCCCAACAAATAGGTACATACTTATTGTGTTTCTTGGGTTTGATGATTTTATGAGCCGATTGGCTAGCCGCTTGGCATTTTCTTTTTCTTGTTGGATGATGAGGGCCCTGTGAGGCAAGTTGCGGTTTTTCCGATCAACCCATACAAAGGAGGTTATGGCGAAATTTTTCAAAAATTTAGGGCGTCAACCAAATTTTAGGAGAATTTGAAAGTTCTTAGAAACTAAAAAGTTGAATAAATCAAGCCAGAATGAAAGTTGAGTTGGTTAGTTAAACAACTTTCAGCTCCGTTCCTTTTCGAGGACGAAAAGATTTTAAGTGGGGGAGATTGTAACAACCCGGGATTTTAGAACCAATTCAAAATTTTAATTTAAGCTAGTTTAATGGTTTTTCAATATTTAGAACGACTTATTTTAAATAATAACGACTTAAATTTTATTTTATTTGAAGTTAGAACTGATAAATTTATATTAATTATATTACGAGCCTAAAATGGCGCGGTAGTTTGAAAATTCGATTTTAATCTTTGAATGAATGTACAAAGTCCATTATAAGACAGAATTGGACGAAACAAGAAATGCTAGGATCGTATTAACTATAGCTTTCTAATGAATGTAAGAAATTTAGATTTCAAACTGTAAATTGTAAGTTATGTCTAAATTAAAATTCCAAATAGTCGCTATGGATTTTATTAATAATTTTAATATTATATACACCTTAAAAATGGCCATTTTGCAAACGACCTCCATTTTCGACGAAACCAATTTTTCTGAATTCAGAAAGTCATATTATTGCCAGATTTCAAATTTCATAATTTTTGGAACTAATATATGAGCGTAACAAATTTAAAGGCATGTTCAATTTCAGTTGTAAATTTAATCGACTAGAAAAAGGCCATTTTGCAAATGGACCCGGAATTCGATGAAACCAGTTTCTATAGGACCATGTCATCAAAACATAGCTAGATTTCAATATTCGTAATTTTTGGAGTCAATTTGTGGCTCCGATAAATTGAAATGTATGTTGGAATTTAATTTGAAACATTATATTAATTTATAATTTTTTTTTATAAAAACTGATCAAAATAGTTGAATTGGGTTACGAAACATATTCCATTGTGTCTGAAATGAAGGAATTTGGCTAAAGACGATATTCATTGGGTTTCATTTGGAGTTTGAGCAAGAAAACTTCATAACTGGGGATTGTTATAATTAAGTAATAATATAACTTGGTATATATATTCCAACATCCAAGTCAAAACCCTATAAAAAAAATCCCGTGGTCAACATCTTTCACGCTGCCATCAACAGTGAGTAAACATGAAAAAAAATCTTAAAAAAAAATTCACTACACATCAAGTAAATTAGTATAAATTATAATATGTATATATATATGGATTCAACAAGGCACGAGCTTTATTTCTATATGTCTTTTTCTCGGCTCGATGTCAATTATGTTCACTGTGTATTTCCAACAAACGCTAGGGTTTGTCTAAACTTGAAATTTGAGCAGCGAATATATGTTTGGGTTTAATAATTGGATTTTAGGTTTGACATGAATGGTATCTTGAATAACACTTTTCTTGAACCCATTTGAGAAAAGAATAAATATTTTAATTAAGATTTTACGAGATTTTCCAATAACTATAATTGGAATCAAATGGAAGTTGATTTTGGGTTCATTGTTAATGATGTTTTCAAATGACATTAGTTCTTAGAACCCGATTAACAGTGAAATATGATTTGTAATTTATTAATCTTTTAACTAAGATTTAATGGAATTTTCCAAAGTAGAGTTTTCCAGTTTAATACATTAAATTGGAATTGAGTAAAATTCGATTTATTAATAACCGAGATGAGATTCGGTGAAGGAAGACTAATAATATATATGGAATTAAAAAGGCTTCTTCATTATTCTGTTTATATTACTATTCTGACATGGACATTCATATTTATTACGACTGATCAGACTTATGTGAAGATTCCACTTTGATGGAATATGATTTTGGGTTTATCGTGAACTTTGTTTAAATGACATTGGTTCTTTAACCTAGTAAAGCCAGGATTAATTTCCTAAAGTTGAATAATCATTGAATAATGATTTTTGAGATTAAAACTAAATAGAGTTTTAATAAATCGTTAATTAGATTAAAGTGGGAATGAAGTGATTAAATTTACTGAATTCAAGAAATGATTCAAAATGGAGTACCACCAGTTTTAATCCATGCGATAGTTGAATATTTAACTAGATTTGAATGATAAACGGTAATTAAATTTACCGGTAACACCTTGGGTGTTAGTTATGGAGTACTACCAGTTTTGTTCTATGGGATGAATAGGTTGGGATTGGGATAAAATAAATGATTACTTCTGTAGGCGATGATCCCGACAAGTTTGATAAACCTTAATTTGGTTTAAGTTATGAAAAGATATTACGAAATCTTTTGAAATTGATATCCAAAGGAAGTTTAAAGAATAAGTTTAAAAGAACTTATCTTTGATAAAATTAACGGAAACCTTTCCCAAGAATATTCTGGATTGGAATGAGGCGTATATTGTGTTTTTATAGCACTTGATTGTAAGATACGCGAGTTATTCGGAAAGACCGGGTTTAACCCATTTTGAATAACTGATACGACGACTAAATGTCGACAATCAAGATGTTGGTTGAAGACCTGAGATCTTCACATCGTTGGGATTATTATTGATGCCTTGATTGGGCTATACACCCAAGACGGGGTTATAGTGGTGGTCATCCAGACATACTTGGAGATCGACCGAATATGTGAGGGTCTCTCTCCTGTATTGGACATATAGGATGAAGAATAAGGTGCCTATGGTTTCATTCAGACCTAGAACGGACTTGCAAATGGATTATGTGTCTGACATTGTATTCTGTTATGCTGTATTCGTTGATCTGTGCTAAATATATATATGTTGGGTGGCGGAGAATTTATTCTGTTGCTTAACATCCCTTCTCTGAGACGTACGAGCTTAGAGGTTATACATTGGTAGGTGATCAATGGTATGGTATGGTTTGATAGTGTGGCATGCTGAGATGCATGGATCAAGGCTTTTGTTGAAAAGAAGGGTCTTGTGGATGATGATCAAAGCACGACTTTAAATAGCATAGCTTTGTGTTGTAGCATTAATCCGCGAGCCTCATACCTCGGTATGAGTCAAAAACAGGATAAGGGACTAAGAAGTGTGTGCCGTTTCCTTCTAGCTAGAAGTGGTGTCATGGAATGGAGCCCAGACATATTTACTTATGTGGACGATAGATGCGAGGCGCCTTAGATATTGAGTCCCTAGTGGCTCAGAGATAGGTCCGATAGGACTGGGAAACGGGTGTTCAGGAATAACAAATCCTCAAAAGTAACCGAGGACCGACCTTGAAGGATCCAAGGGCTCGCCAGCGTCCGAGTCTTGGGTCATCTTGCTAGAGGTGACCTGAATTAGTGAGGAGACCATCCCTGACCTCGACTCATAGATGGAATCCAATTTCCAATACGCGACTTTACAGTTTTACTTGTAAACCATTATGGCGACTTGATATATAGTACCCATGTTGTCTATGATCGATACATTTATATTTGAAGTTGATTTCTTCAGTTATAGTAATAATAAAAAATGAATTTCGCATATCAAGCATATTTGACCATTATAAGGTAAAACTCTATCCGCTGGTTTGTGTTTGCATTTTGTGATGGGACCTGAATTTTATAATGGCTTCATTTTTTCTTTTAGCATTGTGTTGTTTGTTTTATGCACTGGTATCCTTGCGAGAAAACCCGTTTCGTGTTATATGGCATGGTCCCTTGATTTACTTAACTTTAAAATAAATGTAATAATTGTTCTAGTTCTTACACCAGTCCCATGACTAACTCGGAGTTTATTGGTTTGACCTAAACTCTGGATGTGCATATTTTCCACACGAGCAGCTAGTAGTTTAGGTTTTTGCAGATATTTCTCTCATAGGATCCTGGATTACAGGTGGAGCTTTTGTTTGGAAAGCTTTGTATCCGTATATCTCTTTCAGTTGTGTCAGTTGTTATTTTCCGTTATGCGTTGTACTTATGTATTTATTTTCCGCTGCTATGTATTTTAAATCTCTGATATTTTCCATCGTGTATTATTCATTTGTACTCTTATTCTTGTACTCTGATGTAAATTGTTGTAATAGCAATCTATTGATGGTAAAAAATGTCGTAACACCAAAGATTCCAATTACTAGGAATAGTTAATTTGGTCCTTCAGACAAGAGTAGAAAGCAGTAAATAACACGGGAGATTTATAGTGATTCGGCCTCATGAGGGGCCTACGTCCACTTTGAAGCGTTGTTGGAATATTACTAATCACTCAAAGTTACAAGTGTGAGACCATCCCGTTACATCTCCTTATATTCATCTTTATATTAGATGATGTCATAATTAATCTATATGATGTCATCCTTGAGGCTATATGATGTTACCTCTAAGACATGATGTCATCCTTGAGGCTATATGATGTCACCTCTAAGACATGATGTCATCCTTCTCATATATGATGTCATAATTATCATATGTTAAATATATTAAGAAAAGGTCACGTTTTCCCTTCTTCTTCCTCAAATGGGAGATGCCATTAATCGAGCTATTTAGAGGTCCCAAGGTCTCAAATTCTAACCCCTTTCAAGTGTGAAGTCATGGGGTATTTATGGGAAAGGTAGTAGGTAGAAATAGGTGACCATAAGCAGAAATTAGCACCTGGAGCCTGCACATGCCGGGAAATTCGCACCTGAGCCCGAGGTGCAAAATTTCGCACCTTATGGGTGCGAGATTTCGCACCTCCAGGGTGCGAGATTTCGCACCTAGAGGGTGTGAACTTTCGTATCTCGTGGGTGCGAAATTCCACACCTTGTGGATGCGAAATTCATGCCCCAGGGAGGTGTGAAATTCGCACCTCCCAGGTGTACGAAGTTCGCTTTATGAGGCATACGAAGGCCGCATGAATCGGTGTTTAGGGTGCCGCAAGGTCTCTGTTGGCGTGTTCCCTCTTCATCCTACTCCCTTCGCTCCTAAGCATCCCTTTCGGCTTTAGTTCCACGCGATGCGTTGAGTCGAGCGTGTCTTGAATACTTTTATGCGAGATTTCGTACCTCGAGGGTGCGAGATTTCGCACCTTAAGGGTGTGAAATTTCATACTACATGGGTGCGAAATTCGCACCCCACGAAGTTGCGAAATTCGCACCGCCCGTGGGTACGAAGTTTGCTTTATGAGGCATTCGAAGGCTGCATGTATCATTGTTCAGGGTAATGCGAGGTCTCTGTTGGCGTGTTCCCTCTTCATCCTGTTCCCTTCTGTCCTAAGCATCCCTTTCGGCTTTAGTTCCACGCAATGCATTGAGTCGAGCGTGTCTTCTGTACTTTTGGGAACCGGACCAAAAAGCCGGTTAACATTTTCCCTACAAAGTACGTCTTGCGTCGACATGATGTGCTTTGGATTGGTTGAATTAGTAATTTAGTTGCTGGTCTATCCTGTAAATTTAAAGGAAAACACATGCTAGTTGACTGGCTCGTTCACTGTAGGATTTGCGGGCGAGCCCTTGCTGGTGTGGCTCCACGCTCACATTGTTGAGTCTTCGCAGTGCGTTGCCCCCGTGTGTTTACGGGGTCAGTATGCGTATGGAATACGTATACACGAATGTGTGGCGTGAAGTTTCAAAACCGGGGGTTCGGTTTTTTTCTTTTTCTCTTTTTTTTTGGTGGGGTGCAAAATTTCGAACCGCAGAGGTTTGAAATTTCGACCCAGGGGGTTCGTAATTTCAAACACGTGGGTTCGAAATTTCGAATCCTAGAGGTTCAAAATTTCGAACTCGTGGGTTCGAAATTTCGAACCCGTGGGCTTGAAATTCTTGGGAATGCGATGGGGCTATTTTCTTTTATTATAAATAGCTTCACCCTTCACTTTTTTCCTTCTATTTACTTTCTTGCCTCGACCGCCATTAAAAAGCTTCGATTCCCTAATACTTCTAAACAAAGGTGGGTTTCGAGATTTTTAGGAGGCGCGCGCGAAGGTGAGGGAGGCACTAGGGAGCGAGCGCGAAGGGAGCCTCGAACTTGGAGGAGGTTTGGATGCTCGAACCTGCAGTGGCTCAACGTTCGAACCTCACCGAGGTTCGAGTACTCGAGCCCCGTTAGGGTTCGAGCCTTCGAACCTTGAGGGGCTCGAGCATCCGGACCCTTGGGGTCTCGAGATGTTGGACCCCGATGTGGTTCGGATGTTCGAACTTTGGGTCATTCGATCTTTCGTACCCTAGGGGGGTTCGAGCATTCGAACCCCTGGGGGAGTTTGAGCATTCGAACCCCTGGTGGGTTCGAGCAATGGAGCCCCTGGGAGTTCGAGCATTCGAACCCCTGTGGGGTTCAAGTATTCGAAACCTGGGAGGTTCGAGCATCCGAACCCCTGGGGTTCAAACTTTCGAACCCTGTCGTGGTTCAAGCCTTCGAGCCTTTGGTCTTCCGATCCTCTATGTTACCTAAGTGTTGTGGCACTGTACATATTATGACCTTTCCACGTAGGATAGAGCATGTACTCGAACTGTGATTGAACTGTTGGACTGTTTTATTTTCCTTTGTACATCTCAATCTTTCATGACACCACATGCACTTGTTAGCTTTAACCGACACACGGGGTACAGGTTATTCCAATGTGATGTCTAATACTAGTGTGTTAAAGTATAGTTAGCCATGCAAACAAGATCAAAGACTGGAAAAATCCTGGAAGCCAAGGCTTCCCCGTCATCGTCACATTCATCTGATTCTACTAAGAGTGGTATCGCGAGTGGAAGCGGGATTGAGACTACCAAAGGATCCATTCCTTTTCAATCAGCCAAATCACTTGAAGTATCTGATCACGGGGAACAAATTGAGAGGCTACATTCTCCGGTCATACGTGAAGAAGTTGAGAATGTGGATATTATGGGTGGAGATGCATCGGCGGTTCCAGTAGCCCCGGATATGTTGCTTGGCACTATTATTTTGGAAAATCTGAAGGACTCGATACCGTTATGCATGGATGCTAAATCTGTCAGGAAAATGGCGCAATGGTTTAATATACCAGTGGGTGACGCTCATGCGCCGGGAGAAGGTTGAAGGGCTCATGCTCCGCTTGAGGGTTTAACTGTTTGGAATAGGCAAGCTTGTTTCTTGGGGTGCATGCCCCCGGCCATTTAATTTATTCAGGACATGCTGTTCTATTTCTATCTTGCGACTTCGCAACTGCATCCAAATGCTTATTCTTCACTCTTAGGCACTTACGTTCTATACCGAGAGTATTTGCACATGGAACCCACCGGAGAAGATGCTCGGTATTTCTTTAGTTTGAGGAGAACATCTAATACATCGCCTTCCCAATGGTTCCTGAAAGCGAAAGCCGCCACCAAATTCTTCATTGGGACATGGCCCAAGCCGTCGGTGTTTAAACAAGACTGGTTCTTTATGCACTGCCCTCCTGGATTTGCAAGGAGGTGGATTGAAGGAAGTAAGTACTTTCGAACTTCGCTTCCTATTATAAAGTTCCTGGAGCCCGTCTCTCATTTATTTTTTATTACGGCAGGGAATCCTGATGCACCCAACAGCAAAGAGTACCGGAATAATCTTAATGCCTTGTGGGCGATTCCCGAGGAGTCCCACAAAACTGAAACTGTAACCAACCAAGAGCGCCTTCGCCGTGCGGGGTTGAATCCTGACGATCGAGCTGTAATTAGGCCCGCAGTGGCGAGTGGTGTACCCTAAAAAGGTGGTGGTGAAAGGCCTTGTGACCCCTGGTGAGAAAAGAAAGATGCCCTCTGTTGGGCCCAGGCCAAAGAAGGTTGTCAAGTTCCAAGGAGACATTGGTGGAGATGGGGCTCGTGGCAAGGAGGCCGCAGCTGGAGATGAGGGCCGGTGGAATGTTCCCGTCCCGCCTTCGGTAATCGGGGCAGAGGAGGGAGTATCGATTAGGCCATTGTCTCCAGTGACTTCTTCTGGAGCTGCCACTCCGCTTGAGGACGAGCACCCGTTTGATGGCTCGAATAAACTTGACCTGGAAGTATCCCTGCAGCCAACTCCGACAGTCACGGATGAATTAGCTCTTGTTGTGGAGGGATTAACTCCTTAGAGTGAACCACAATATGGTTTTCTGAGAGAAAGCTTAGGGCATACACTCATTAACACTGCATAGCATAGTGGCTTATCTGAGCGTGCGACTTAACTAACTTGGCTTCATTTACTTGACCGACGATATGACCAGAGGGCGCGGAGGATGAGGCTATGGTCATAGAGGCCGCCAACACCCTAGGACTCCTTTCTTTGAGGGCTTTAGAAGAGGGACCAACTTTTATGGCACTCCACCCTCGATTGGCCGTGGCAGTGGACACCGAGATGGGGATCGATCTCGATGGTCTCCGACTTCTCCCCTCCCCCTCCGATTCAGGTGCCCATGGGATATTCTCGACTTAACATAGGGGGTTCTTGGCATCCGTCTTCGACAGCTCCTCCACATACAACGGCTCATACGCTTATTCCAGTTACCAGAGAGAGGGAGTCACCGCTCAGCCAACCAAGGCCGGAGAGGATGAACGTAACAGGGATGTGAGAATTGGCGGCCTCTGAGCAACATGAGACATCTGTGAAGGAATGGAGGGAATGGTTGAAAATGACTTTCCCTCAACACTACTTTGATGAGCTGATGATCCTTCCAGATCTCTGCATGCCTCCCGCTAGGGACTCCGCAGAGATCTGGATGCATGTGAAGGAAGCGTACCACCAGGCTGATGAGCTTACTGCTAATTCCTTTCATCTATCGGAGCTAATCAAGAGGAAGAATATAGAGCTCATGAATCAGAATTTAACCATTGATGTTGAGCAGACCACCGTCGTTCATTTAAACGCAAACATTGGTGAGTTTGCTTTTTGTACCATGGGTACATTGTTGTTTATTCTCGTATCTTTAAATGCTAACTCATGAATCTCGTTGTTGTACCTGAGATAAAGAAATGGTACGAGGCACTCAAGAGGGAGGCTGATCACTCCCGCTCCGTTTTCACAGAAACAATAGTCGATCTTACTACCCAGAACACGACCCTAAAGAGGGATAAGGCCGAGGTGGGTAAATTATGCGTCGATCTAAAAAGGGAAAACACGCGAGTTTTCGACTTCCAAACCGACAACAATGCTCTGAGAGCGGAGAATGACAGCCTGAAGAGGCAACTTGAGGAGATGAAAAAGGGCAAGGAGGACGCAGAAGCCAGTAATGGGATGTGTTGGGCACAATGGATGGACTGAGAGAGGCACATCTGAGAGAGATGGAACAGTTGAGAGAGGAGCTGGAGAATACGGAGTTTCGAGTGCAATCGTCAATGAAGGAGGATATCCGAAACATGTATGTTAAGGTCTTGAGATTCCATGGACTCTCGCGGATTGACGATTATCCCCGGGAACTAGCTCGGACTTGGGATAGGTTGGTTCCGTATGAAGCCTATCTGCACCAAGTAGATGTGAGAACTTTATACGAACGTCAACTTGCGATTGATTACCTGACTGTTGAGGAGCGTGAGAGGCTGGAGGAAGGTAAAAGGTTGCCGCTTGAGGATGTTGAGAGAGAGAGGCTGGAGAGGCTCACTGCCGAAAAGAGGAAGTCTATCATGTCCGGAAGTGTTGTGGTAGCGGAGACATTTGACGAAGCAAGTTCCTACTTGCCATCGGCTCCTAAATCGGTTATGGTGAGCGATCCCACAACTTCAATTCGGGTTTCGACCGAGTATGACCCTGAGCATCCGGACCTAAGAGAGACCGGATTCACTTTACCTACCACCAAAAATACCCCTCTCATCATTTCCACACCATCCCTGGCCAAAGTTGCGAGATTTCGTACCTCGTGGGTGCGAAATTTCGCACCCCATGGGAGCGAGATTTCGCACCTCGATGGTGTGAAATTTCATACCTCGTGGGTGCGAAATTCCGCACCTTGTGTGTGCGAAGTTCGCGCCCCACGGAGGGTGCAAAATTTGCACCTCCTGGGGGAACGAAGTTCGCTTTATGAGGCATGTGAAAGTTGCATGAATTGGTGTTTAGGGTACCGCGAGGTCTCTGTTGGCGTGTTCCCTCTTCATCCTGCTCCCTTCGCTCCTAAGCGTCCCTTTCGGCTTTAGTTCCACGCGATGCGTTGAGTCGAGCGTGTCCTGTGTACTTTTGGGAACGGACCAAAAAGTCAGTTAACATGTTCTCATATTCTGTGTTCTGATGCATCGTATTCTCAAAGCAATCCCCCTTCTAAATCGGTCTAGTTCGGGCAGGATTTAGGGTCGCTACACTAGAGCACCACCTACAATCGTCATCGACTCCGACTACTCTTTCTCGCTTCGACATCGTCCATACTTCTAGGTTGAGGAGGTTAATCGGTTTCTTTTTTTTTGAGAGGGAAATACATTTTGTTTTTACTTTGTTGAAGCTAACTGTTTTTACTCTGTGAAACCTTACTGTTAAAGTTTTAATGTGGTTTTCATTTTGGTTTTGTTCCGAGAAATCTGAGAGAGGTAGGAGGTATACATATACGCGAGAGAAAAGAAGATAAGCGCGATGTCTTTCCTACGTTAACTAGCCATGAAGTATAGATGTTAGATATACAGCGTTATTGATTTACAGAGTAAAAGGGCTTCATCTATCTCGTCATTTCCCTTTTCAGTAGCCTACTGCACGAATTTTCTTATCTATGTCCGGTTAAGTGTACCATTATCTCTTGGGTATGAAGCTTTCCAGTATGTGAATTCTATCATAGGAGGTAGTTATTTGTAGTTATGGGTGTTCAGTTGTGATTTTATTCTAGTTGGTCGGCATAGTGATTTGAATCGAGGAAAATGCTGTGTATATATTTCCTACGTGTGTTCCTTAGTGTAGAATAGAAAAATATACTTAGATACTTCGAAAAGAAAGGACATAGGTAGGCTGTTTCAGTGGTTTAGCTTTTTGTATGCAGTAGATATTAGGTGGTCGCTGGCTAGGATGTGAACAAGGTTACTGTAGCCATGTTGTGCAGATCAAAGTAGGAGTGCAGGGTATTGTAATTTTGGTAGGAAGAGCCTGAGTTTTCATGTCATTCCAGTAGGTGATAGGCCTCTGGTTACAACTGTTTGAGGGTACAAGAGAAGATGTTGGCAAAAGATACATCTTAGATTGATGGAAAAAGAACCATAGGAGGTTTGAGATCAATGGGCTTAGTGTAGAATGTCTAGTGTGGTTTCAAGATGTATCGATATGTTGAAAAGAGAATACAGATAAATCACTTCAAAATATATACAAAGAGGATATAGGATAGGAAAGAATAGTGGTTGACATTGTTTCGTTTGCTTGGCGCGCTTAAGTTTAGTTTATATTACGCTAACCATTAACCACTATCCATAAAATATACGTACCATCAGACACCGACTTAGAACTCAACGCAAATAAACACACCTCTATTGCGGTCTAAATGAAATTAATTACGTTAAACACGGACTCTGTTTGCAAAACAACGTTATTTTTAATCCTAATATATTTATCGGTTCACATTTAAATTGAACGTAACGACATAATAGCTCTGATTGGCTCCAAACTGAAAATCTGACAATATATAGCTATACGCATTCCAATAAAATTCATTTTGTCGAAAATAGAGGTTGTATGAAAAACAGTTATTTTTAACGTCTGTATAATATCGATTTAATATTATGAATTTTAAAACAATTAAATTAAATAATAATAAATTACCATTATCATATATATATATCCAAATTAAATAATATGTTATTTCGAACATAAACCAGGAATTAAAAATAATATTTTCAAATCAAACGATATATATAAATTCCTTTCTAACATATTAAATAAATGTTATAATGCATAAACGAATCCATAACGACTATTTTAAATTTTGATTTAGCCATAACTTACATTCTATAAGATGAAAGCTCGATTTTTCTCTTTTATTAGAAAATTATAATCTAATAGATCTTAATGTTTCTTATTTCACAGAGTTCCAACTTAAAACGGATTCTGTATATTCAGTTGAAGTTAAAAACTCAATATTACGAACTACCGTGCCGTTACGAGTCGTTTATAATTGTAATATAAATTATGCGTTCACAAGTCGAATTAAATATTATAAATCTGCTTATAATTGCAATTCAACATTTAATATAATAAAATATATTAAATATTTGACCATTAAAAATACGGGACGTTATAGTTACCATGTGCATGCTTGCAATTGCGTGACACACGAGTAACAGGATATTTAGTGTGGCACTATAATCCTTTTATTAGCAAACACTAAAAACATTCATATCCACAAACAATTTGAACAACATAATAGCAATAATGCTATAGGACACAAAAAAGGGTTAGGAAAATTGTCGAATCTGACCTGATGGCAGCTATTTAATCATGCAAAAAAATTCAACAAAATTTCTCCCATTTTCACACAACCTGGGCTGGTCACATTATTTTGGGTGCTCAAGCATATATCAATTAATGAACCTTATTATAAATAAATATTTATATAAGAAGGTCTCATATTCTTATTACTAATTAATAATTTGATGGGCAAGGGATATTCTATCTCAAAGACACTGTGTTTCATTTCGATCAGTTAAGTATTTAACCATATTTCATATATAAATTATCTAATTATGCATTTAGTGCTGCAGCAACAACAATTATAATAATGAAAAAAAACCTAGTCATAACCTTAGTGGTTTCTTGAATTAAATGAGATGCAGCATTCTTTTATATTGTTAACAATAACCATTCTGTTATGTTATCTTATGTGGCTTATCACTACATTGTTTTGTATGATTGCGATTCCATATGTTTAGTAATGAGAATGTTACCATAGGGGATTGGATTCTTGCTATGAAGGTCGATCATGAAAACAATAAAGAGCTTTGTTCATTTGGTTGCACATCCTCCTCAATTGTTGTTTGGGATATTCCTAGATGCTTAGGTTCGTATATTTTCTCCCATTTCCATGTAAATTTCAGTTACTTTATATCTTTTAGGATTTTTTTATAATCCATTTAAAGTGAAATATTAGACTTTCCTTGTTTCTAGTTCGATTAGACTAGACCTCTATATCTCTTAACTGTATGCCAAGATTTATCAAATCCAAACCCATTAAAATTTGGTCAGGGTATCAAATGTTGTGCATGTCATATATATTTTCTTACTGTTATCACTTGAGATTTATATTGGATCCTAGTAGATGTTGCCACTAGCTCCTTTATTTCAATAGCAGTTAATAACTAGAAAGAATAAAATGAAGTTAATTATAAAGCAAGTCATGCTACTAATAGAAAGAACATGAACCTTTCGATTGCAAGGATAAAAAACCAGCATTTAGTAGCACAATCTACAGCGTTCAATCACACGTGCTACGTTTATTTATCGGGTCAAAAAAATGAAATGCTGCTTATAATAAATCATTTGGCGGACCATGAAATTTTAGGTGGTTAGGTTTATTTTGGTTAAATTGATTTCATCTTCTTTCTTAATTATCGTTCTAAGAATTAGTAAGTGTGAAGAAGATATCGCAGTTTGAAAAAAATAATTAGCGGCTTCGCCACTTGGGAGAGTGCAAATATATATAAGATGTTATAGCCTATTATTTTCCCAGTACAATTGTCAGTCTCCATGGAGAAGTGCATTGATTGTTCGCCGATGAACTATCCAAGCGTCACATGTTGTCCGTAATTTAAGTGGGAGTTTATCGGTCGAAATCTCATATGATTTTGAGTTTGTATGAAGAAATTATCGCAGCCTGAACAAAAAAAATAGCAATTTCTCCACTAGGGAGAGTACAAATATGACAATATGAAAACCTGTAATTTTCTAAGTACAAATGTCAGTCTTCATGTAAAACTAAAATGTGTGTTTATAATTTCAAATTTTAAGTTTTTTAATAAATGGGTAAGATGGGTTACCCATTTGTGACCCTTTTAAAAATGGGTCAACCCAACCCATTACCCATTTAATAAAATTCATAAACGGGTTAACCCAACCAATTTATGGATAGGGTAAATGGATTGGGTCATATTTTGACACCCCTACTCAGAATTGAATAATCTAACCACTTTAGTTTTCATAATCTATTTCTGACTTAAAAATCTTCAATTTATTAATATCTTGTGGGTATTGTTTCAGTTTTCAATTTAAATCATTTGGTAGTTTTATTCGTTTATGTAATTACATATTATTTTGAGCTAAAGAGAATTTTTTATTTTATTGAATTTCATGGTTAATAGGGTAGATGATTTTCTTTATTATAATTTAGAGAGCTCAAGTTAATATGGAAAATGATTATATTCCATGATTTAAGAAGATGATTTAGTGATTCTTGAATTGCTTGAATGTTGTGTTAGATTACCTTCTCCATAGTAAATTTATACATTTTTCTGAAATGATAAGCATTAACAACAGTTGCAAAGCGAACAGACCCGCGACATAAAGAATGAAACTTGCTTAAGATTGAGTGGCAATTGCACAGATATTGATCTAGCATTGAGTGAGTAATATGATTTAAAGCAGGGTAATTGGGCTTTGGTCATAACTGGTGTGACAGCTATTATTGGCATGTTTATATTGTGCAATATTGTCTATCTTTGGGATTCTAATAAATTTTAGTGGAAACTCGAATGATACTTTCATCTATTAATTTATTCCATTTTATTCTTATAATATTGATGTAATAATAAAGGCCTCTATCAAATTTGCATGTTCTTCTGTTCATGTTAGTTTCTTTAAAATCTTTTGAAATTCATGAGTCTACCATATTTATGTTATCTCTAGAATGTTCTGGTTCAACTACTGTTAAGTTTCATTGGAATTTTTTGCATTGATGATAAATTAACTAGTGAATCAATCTGATGAATATTTAGCAAACATTTAGCAATGCTTTTTATTATAAACATCATCAAATTTATCTATGATAACAGATGTAGGTATTAGTCTAAATTTACATGCAAATTTTTATAGGGAGGGAATCGCAGCCGAGTTGAAAAAAGAACAAAAAACATTATGAAAGCTCATATGGATAAATTGTTCACTCTAACGCATAGGGGTGTTAAACGGACAGGACAGTCCGATGTACGGATCGGTCTGAAGGGATAATGTGTCCGGTCCATGTCCGTACGATTGTCATTTAGGACATGATTTAGGACAAGAATAATTGTATGAAAATATGTCCATCCGAAAATGTTCGATGTATTTCTATTGTCCGAAGCATGTCCGTCCGTTGTCCGGCTCGTACGAACAATGTCCGAGCCTACTCCTCGTTCGGTCCGTGTATGTCTGAAAGTCTTATAGGACAGGACACAAACACTCCTCTGTCTGGTCCGGTCCGCCCGATTAACACCCCTACTAACGCATCTTTCTCTGGTATTTCATCCTTTCTGGGTTTTTTTGGCAACCTAATTTGCTCATGTCTTTGAAAATTACATATTGATGTTCAATTATCATTATCACATTCTGTCAATCAAAAAACCTTAGATCGTACGCGAATGCTAGCTTATATTTTAATTGATATCAAATATGCACCAGATTACTTATTACTACATTTCATTTTTTAGCTTAATAACACACATAATTTTAGTTTATTATTCATAACTTTTACATCATATATGATGTATGAACCATATTAACTTAGCACATCAGTTCATAAGTTCAATTCATTATTCATATCATACATACCAGTTTACAAACATGTGTATTATAATAGTTGATTATTGAATAAAAATTACGTAGTAAAATAAAACTGAACTAAAATGGATAAAATTGATAATACATATGATTAATCAACTCATGTTCTATGTAGTCGGACAATTTGATTTTGGGTAACTGTTGCGTGGTCAGATGGGTTAGAGGTGAATTTTGGTTGGTTTTCTAATAATGGTCGATGGACGATGGAGGATGAAGGCAGTTGTATTGTGTATTGGAGGAGGTCGGTGATTGATTTTGTGTATTGGTTTGAGAGCGTTGGCAGGTATTCCAAGGTAATTTAAACTACAATATACGATGCTTTGTTGGTATTAATAATTTAGTAGAAATCTCATAGACTGAATGATTACGTTCTTTTATTTGCTGGAAGATGTCTGTATCTCAAATTCAACCCGTTTAATATGAACAATCATTTAATACAACTCGCTAATATGTTATGTATTAATGAATTATTGCTGTGGGTTCAACATGACACACACATACACATATTTTTAATCATTGCATGTAGGTATTTACAGTATTAAAAAGGAATTTTGTATTATAACCGACTAAATTTGATTAATAATTATTTCAAAGGATGCATGATTGGGGAGCTTTCTACGTAACATAAAATCGAATGGCATTTTCAATTGTTTAAATTGGGGTTTGAGTTGTCCATTGAATACCATATTCTTTTAATTCCGTACTTTAAAACTGCTATCAGCATATTCTATATTAATTTGATTTTTAATAATAACTAAATATTTCGTTTTTTATGGTTTTATGGTCTGTGTCTTGATTAACCATGTTCTCATATCTTCAATACGTTAACTCCCTTTAAAATAATTTAGAGATGTGAAGATTGATTAACCATGTTCTCATATCTTACTTGATCAGAATTCAGTGTTCCAGCTGTAGAAGCAGTTAACCATACATTTGCAATATACTATATATAAGGTACATAAAGGTCGAAGAAGGTGCCTAGCATCATCCTTTATAAGATAAGTGATACTGATGACTTTGTTGTACTATGACTTGATCAGCTGCAGCATTCCTAATTTGTTCCTTCATTGTAATGCTGGCTGGTTGTGGTGCATTCATGATCTGGAAAGGCAACTTGGTTGAGCCATGTTGACCATGGATCAGAGCCATTGGGTTGCGCCATTTTATACTGCATCTTCCTAGTTAACTAATTATTCGATTCTCGTGCTTATACCTTTAGTTTGTTTCTACCTTGTTTCTTTAATTTCTTTATGATTTGATTTGTGTTGTACATAAAGATGGTGGGAGATTTCGAGCTTGAAGTTTGAGTATTACACCAACAATTCTTATAGTTTGCGTTTGAAACGAACAAAATCCGATCCCAACTACAATTGAAGACCCGTCGGGTTGGTTTAAAACAGAGTTATAAAGGTAACAAATTGAGAAGTTTGACTACTCCCTTATTCTTGTGCTCCACACGATTCCACAAGCCTTAATGGCAAGTAATAAAGGTCATAAGGCTTGTATTTGATATGTCATATCTGTTTATGTACAACTAGAACGTGTAAGTTCAACTTTTGATGTAGCGCAGGCAGTCTGGTATAACTTATGCTAGTATATTATGAAAAAATAAATAGTAATACATACTTACATATTCATATAAAAATACATATTCATATAAAAATACATATACATACGTAAATATGTAATATATACATACACAAACATATGCATGCATGCATACATACATATGTGTATGTATGTATATGTATATAAAAATAACGGCTATAATTTAAATATACATGTTTATATCGAGCAAACATGATAACTAAGAACACAGAATGCAAGACCACGGAAAAGACAATAGATTAATAACGATAATAAACATTGTAAGGCAACCCCATATCTAGCACTTCCATAAAGATGTTATGAATCGGGCCAAGGAAGGTGCTTATAGCAAAGCATCTCCTATCTGCTAAAGTTCCAGGGATGGGCATGCCATATTGAGTGAATAGGAAGTTGATCTTCCACTTAGACATCTTCTCGTAATCTTGTTTTGTGTACCTTGGATAATTCAATGGAAGCACAAAATTAGCGCTGCTTCCACATCTACTTTGCGGCTCATTTCCAATAGCTTTGGTGTTAAAGAGTGCTAAAACAAGTTTTAGGCTGAAGCATTGCAAATAAATAAAGGCAGGGAGTATTAAAGAAGGATTGAATTAACGTAGTCGAGTTTGAAGGAGGCAAAGGTATGGTGAGTTTGCATATGTAGGAGGAGATGGTTTGTAGTATAGTTTGTTGCGAGTTCAAGCTAGTGGTCGAGTGGAACAGAGGCATGTGGGTACCACTATTGTGACTTATGTAGTTCTGTAGTTCAAGCTGTAAGATGAGGTTGCTTGAAATTTTGGTAATGGATGGTGGTAAGGAGTTGTGATTCGCTGTGTAGTTGGTAAGTTGTGTTGTTTGGTTTACGTGTAGGTGATTAAGTTTAAGTGGATAATGGGGATGCAAGTTGTTGGTTAATGACGGAGTGGTTACACTTAGTTGAATGCATGTGTAGGAGAATTGAAGCTGGTTGTTGAGGATTATTAGGGTAGGAAGTCATAAACTAGATTTGTACATCCTACTGCTTTCAACAAATATTTTCATTAGTAAAAGGTTTGCTTTATTTTACCTTTCACCATGCATTTTGCCTATTTCAATGATTTCAAGTTTTTGTTTTCCCATTAAATTTTTTTTTAACAATAAAGTGAATTGATGATTTCGGAAATGCTCTTGATTACCTTACGTTTTTTATGCAGTAGCTCCATTGTTATCATAATATAATTAAATTATTGCTCGTTAGAAGTAAGATATCTATACTATATTATATTTAGTTAGCTGCATTTGTAGAGGGCTCAAGCCTTCTCACCTTTTAAACTCAACAGTCGCATAATTTTTTTTCCTTCGTCTTTAATCACCTCTTTCACATGTTCTTCCCATTCATTTGCAACTACTTGCGATCCAAATTTACTCCACAACCGATTCAACTTATCACTTTCTCCAAACTCTAGGATACCTAGTTGTCTACTTCCTTCCAGTTCCTCTAAACCACAGATATCAATGTCCCACATATTTTCCCCTGGATAGTAACGGTATAAATTTGTTTCGAATTTTCCAATTAAAATTGCCTGCGCTCTAATTCGAAGTCAGCAAGAAGAACGATGTGGTGGTTTTCTGAATTGAAATTTTCATCTTCTCATCATTCTTTCAAGACCGTTTATGGTATAAAAGGCCTTTTTTTTGTCAGTTGTTGGGGTTTATAATTTTCTACGGATATTCAAGCACGGATATGGCAAGATGATATTAGAATCTATTTAGCTTAATTGAAGGATTTTTTTCCTGGCTACTCTTTTCTTATGAAATTGCTTAGGGAGGAAAGAACGGTTAACGCTATTATAGCACTAGCTTTGTAAGCCTAGATTAATTTGTAAGTTAAATATTTTAGTGTTTTGCTTCTTGGTCCAATTTAGATTACATTTTTAGTAGTTTATGTTGGAACTGCACAATATTGATACTTTCTGCCAAGCTATGTATTTGATTCTTATTGCATGTATTGGTACATATAGTACCATAAACCATACGCAACTATGCTTAACGAATATGGAAGTGACTTCCATGTCAGCTAAATTTTATAGCTTATAAAACATAGATTTTGCTTGAAACTGTTTTAACGGGTTTATAATTTGTCTGAAGTTTTCTTAGATTTTATATGCTGCTGGGAGACAAATAATGGAAGGAGGTTTCAGTTTATAAAGGAGGAAATAGTTCATGTATTGAATTATTTCTTCACAAAATTCACATATCGGAATGTGAGTAGGAAACTAAAAACTTTAGGACAAACTTTCTTCTTGTCAATTGATATTTAAATAAGAAAAGATGCTTCATTTTTGAAATATTATGTAATTTGTTTTATCCATCTGAATTGTTTAGTTGTCAGGTCTCGGGGATTGTCGCTCTCTCCCTACCACTCTTTCCAATAGTTATTCTACATACATAACTATAGGCATACAGATCTGTTGTAACGAAACAGATTTCGCTCGGAGCTAATCGATCGCTAAATCGAGCAAGACCGTTCAAAACCCAGATATGCTAACTCTGGGCATACAACACATCAGAACAAATAACATAAGACTTTTTTAAACAACATAATAATGTTACATCAGAGTACATAATATATCGGAGTACATCGAATATTATACAGTGGAAGATTAATTTACAATAAATGTAATACAATGCAGCGGAAACAAATAAACTAACACAACGGAAGTCTACCAATGCTATGGACACAGCCTTAAGCTTCGATCCAGAATCCTGCTAAATAAATATCTGCAAAACCAAACTACTGACTGCCCGTGTGGAAAATATGACACCCAGAGTTTAGGTAGAAATAATAAACTCCGAGTTAGTTATGGGACTGGTGTGAGAACTCAAAAAAGATATTAAATTTTACTTTAAACTAAGGCATATTACGGGATCACACCGTATAACACGGAACGGGTTTCCTCCCTAGAATACCAGTGCATAAACAATACCCAATAATAGATATATGGATCTACAATGCATCAATCAACATGCAATTTTCCAATCTACACATTTAGATTAATCCCCTCACTTAGATTTTTTCCAAAACCAATTCACTGTACAGAAATTATTTCTTTGGACTTTATTTCCCTATTTCTTATTTCAATTCATTTTGAAATACATATCTAGCTTTTATATCAAAGTAGATTTCACTTCGGGATTTCAAACCAAAATCCTTGGAAATATGAATTCCAAAACATAACAATGCATATAAACAAGTATGCAACCAAATATCGTGCATGGCCCTCAGACAAGGCTGTATGCGCCTAACCGGACCGATATATATATATATATATATATATATATATGTGCACCATACCTCACTCTTGGGCAAGCTACACTAATGATGCACCATCCCACACTATGGGGGAAGACATACACCGCCCTCACACTTTTAGTCACTCTTAGGTTACCCGAATATTTAGCCACATAATTGTTAAATCATTTTATATCCCGAAGTGGGGAAAAATCATTTCACAACATCATAATCACAAGTACTTTCAAACTATAGTACTTCACATCAGCAATTCACACATATGACTAGTCACTATTAATCACATACCCTTTGAGCTTGTACGTCTCAAAGAAGGGTGTTAAGCAAGAGAATAAGTTCTCCGCTACCAAACAGATATATCATTAATAGCAATTAATCGGTTATGTGTTGAACTACAATGTAACACATAATACATATCTAAATCATTTTAGAAATCATTGGGTTTAGGCCTCGAAATCCTTTCTGTTTTATAAAACATTCCCTGTCCAAAAACGGGAAAACATTTCTTTTCACTTAAGAAAACATCATTTCAAAATCATTCATTAATTTTGAAATGAACAACATCGCTAACCACCTTATAGTCAAATCGTGAAGTGTTTCACAAGGTGTTAGCATACAAATATTTCTACCCAACCCAATGCTAAATGTAAAAGCATATCTTGCTTATAACTGGTCGAGCATAATCCAAACAATCTATCAATCACAATCCATATCAATAACCAAGTATATTTGGTTTATCTTGTGTTTTGGTAAATTACTAATTACCATTTATCCATTCAAATCTAATTAAATATTTATTAAAACTCTACTTAGTTTTAATATTCATATACTTAATCCAATCTGATATTAAATATAAGGCTCTGAATAGAAGTAGTATCGACTTATATTCAATATCAAATTCTGAAACCAACAGATATCATATCGAGAATAACGATATCGATATCTTCCAAATTCCCATAACAACTTCTGTATAATCACGGAATCCAATATCGGAATATTCCGAAAACTATTTCCATTCAAATCCATTCCAATATATTCATTGGAAAATTTCTAATTATATAAAAACCCTTTCTAATACTTTTATTTCTTTATAAAAGTAAATAAATCACTCATTCTGATAAAAATATCTTTTATCTTTATAAACTTGGAATTTTTCATCCAAACTGCTTTCAAATCATTTATTATGATTTTACATAATTTATTAATATTTTACATAATTTTATTAAGGCCCTATCAGTCGATTTCCAAAAACGGTCATTGAACTGCACTTACAACGACTTTTTCCAAATTTGATTTGGACATAATTCCAAATCCAACCGTTAGATTTCAAATCTCTTATATTCGTTGGAAATCTCTTTATGATACAAACCCAACGGTTCTGGTTTTTGGGAAATCCGATGGTCCGATCTTTCATTACATCCATTCAAAGTCAATGGTCGAAATTCGCAAACGGTCGCGGCGCGACGCGTTCTATTCAAACCATTTATATATATAATATATGTATATCGTCGATTTCCTTTATATAACATACTTTATAAACATTATAAATTCATTTGAAAATGATTCCAATTTCTATTCTGGCTCAAGTTCTTTAACTTTTCAGTTTCTATGAACTTTCAAATTTTTTTAAAAATTTGGCTAACACCCTAAATTTCTGAAAAATTTCGCCATAACATCCTTTATATGGGGGCATCGGACAAACCACAACTGGCCACGCCGGACCCTCGCCAATCAAAAAGAAAAAGAAAAAGCCAAGCGGTTCATAAAATCATCCAAACCCAAGAAATGTAGGAAACATGTACCTATTTGTCCGGCATACAATTTTATTCCTCTTCTCTAGCCTCCTTGCTATGACTTGTTCAATATATATACATGTATATGTATGCAAATCCAATCTATTTTCAATGTTCAATATTTGATTCGATTTGGTTAACTTTACCTTTCATTCTCTTATTGGTTTGATTATTCCAATTCTTATTTAACTTATTAGTTTTGCCAATTCTAGTTTGGCATTCAAATCTATATATGCTTACATGACGATCAGCAATGAGGTTATTATATCGTTAATCACTTGAATAATAATAAATGTTTATTATTATTCCACAACACTTATATATTTTCTTACAACGTATATATACATGTTCATACAACGTATATGTATATTTCCATACTACATATATATTCTCATATAACGTTTATATATTTTCACAAAACGCCTATATAGTTTATACAACACGTATATATTTTCTTTGTGTCCTACATACATTAAAAATCCTATTTTTAACGAACAAGTAATTTTTCCTTAGCATGACTATTTTATTCACTTCATTATCATGTTAAAAATAATTTTTTTAACTAACAAATATTTATTCCAACACATAGTTATTTTTAACACTTCATACATATGATAAAAATGATATTTTTGGCTAACAAAAATATATTTCAACACCTGTCTATTTTATTTACTTCATATGCATGTTAAAAATAATATTTATAGCAAACAAATATTTACTCCAACACATGGTAATTTTTAACACTTCATATATGTGTTAAAAATAATATTTTTACCAATCCGATATTTGTTTCAACAAATGAATATTTTATACAGTTCATTTACACAATAAAAGTGATATTTTTATTGTTCAAATATTTTATTCAACACATGAATATTTTATACAGTTCATTTGCACAATAAAAGTGATATTTTTATTGTTCAAATATTTTATTCGACACATGAATATTTTTATTACTTCATACATACAATAAAAATGTTATTTTTATCGTTCTAAGAATTTATTCAACACATGAATATTTTTATTACTTCATACATACAATAAAAATGTGATTTTTATTGTTCAAAGAATTTATTCAACACATGAATATTTTTATTACTTCATACATACAATAATAATGTGATTTTTATTGTTCAAAGAATTTATTCAACACACGAATATTTTTATTTTTCATTTCACATCACAATCACAGTCAATTTCCATAACACAATACAATCAAACAAGTCATCCATGGTCTGTGGACGGTGGTGTCAGGAGCTACTAAGCCTCGTCTGCATCCTAGTATATTTTTAACTATAAAATAATTAGTAAGAAGGAGTTCTCACAATCGGTTTCCACTCCATCAGTTTTATTTCTGGATACCTGTTCAGTTTGGATTTGAATTTGCCTGAAATTCTGATTTGCTCCAAATTGGACCCGGTCAGTTTTGTTGCAAAGCTCTCAACTCCACGATTGCAACGGATCCAGTTTCGCGCGATTCAGACCTCGAATGAAGGAGATATCATGTTAAATACGTTAATCACATAATTAATTAATTAATTAAAATTCCTTCATTATCCTTTTGTAACATTTTTAAACGTTGTCGTTCTCCCCTTATTCAGATATGTGCTCCAAAACGTAGCTTGCCACCTAAAATCGCCGTCGCACCACCGTGGAGGTCGCCAGCACCGGGTCAGACCGCATCACGACAGGCGCCTACGCGAGGCACACCCATCGCCGGAGTTCTGGCGAACTTGGTGGCTCCTTCGATGCAGATTTCGAGCTCGACGACGAGCTCTTTGAGCTTTGATTTCTTGCTCCACAGCGCACTAGAGATGATCGACCATATATAGATGGAAAGCTCGTGAAGAGCTGAAGAATTTTCACTTTGGATTGGAGTTCAATTTCACGATGGATTTAGAGAATTTCGGCTGGGAATTCTATAGTGATTTCGTTCGTGGGCTCAATGAAGATGGCGGCTAGGGTTTTGCCCCTTTTATAAATAATTATATAAAATTTTAATATTGTTTCAATTCTTTTAATTCCAAAAATACCCGTGTATTGATACGAACTCCAAATCAAACCCAACGACTGTCGCCCTAGCTAAATACCCCCATTCCGAACACAATGGGTTATGTTCCGTAAGCCAATTCGACTGTTTCGATCAGTTTTCATTTAAATTAAAATATAAATCAACGTATATTCAATTCAAACGTACTTTTTAATTTACCGGGGCCACATACGGACTCCAAAAATTCCAAAAAAATAAATATGCCTATTTTTTGACGATGCGGTCCTAACAAAACTAATTTCATCGAATTTGGAGACCGTTTGAAAAATGGAAATTTTATAGTCGATCCAAATTGACTTAAACTGTCAAAACACGTTTTCCCTTGCCACGCTCACATATTAATTCCAAAAATTATGAAAATTGGAATCTACCAATAATTTGACATTCCGAATCCAACAAAAGTGGTTTCATCGAAAATGGAGGTCGTTTGCAAAATGGCTATTTTTAAGGGCTTTATATATATTAAAATATTTATAATATATATAAATTCCATAGCGACTATTTTAAATTTTAAACTGGACATAACTTTCAATCCCTAAAGTGGAATGTAAAATTTCCACATTCGTTAGAAAGATATAGTCAAATAGATTCTAATGTTTCTCGTTTCGTCCAATTCTGACTTAAAATAAATTCTGTATATCAAACTGAAATTTAAAATCGAATTTTCAAACTACCATGGCATTTCAAGTTCGTTTTATAATTAAAATAAATTTATTCGTTCTAACTTATATTAGAATAAAATTTTAGTCATTATTATTTAAAATAAATGATTTTAAATTCTCAAAATCCATTAAAATAGGCAAAATAAAATTTTTAAATTGGTTCCAATTTTCCGGGTCATTATATCAGTGTTGCACCCAGTTAGTATTTTATAACAAACATTGATTTTTGTTGATTTGTGTATGTCTATATTTTCAAGTTGTATTTACATATGATGAAGATCTGATGGATGATTCTGTTGTCAATATATGTGTAATGTCCCGGTTTTTGATAGAGTTTGTAATTAAGTTTATTATGGATTAATTTAGTAATTGAGTTAGAATGTTAAATTATGAATAATAAATATTTGAATTTTGTTTAGGAATAATATATTTAAATGGTTTCAAATATTTTAACCAATGTAAAAAAGCAGGAAATGTTTTCTTGTTTGGTTTTGTATTTTTACATTTGTTTTAAAACTCATGTAAATTAAAAATAAACATTTCTTAAGTCCAATTAAATAAAATAACTTAAGTAAAAATAAGTTTACTTCATGTAAAATAAATATTGCATTAAATGAAAGATGTAACCTTTAGTACTTAAGATCTTAAATATGAAATGAAGAGATACATTCAGTGTACCATAGATCTGCCATTCAAAACATTAAAGGGATGTATGCATGTATTTGTTTAATATGCTTAGCAATTAAGCTTTATTTACATTATATAGGCTGTACACATGGTTGTACACAAACATATCACCTCATTTTATCCATCAACGTGGTCATGCATTTCTTTTCTAAGAAAGCTGTGGGAAGCAGCTAAGAACATAGGCTATACACTTACATATGTTTACACCTCATTTTGCACATGGATTTGTACTTTCTATATACTCAAAACACCTGCACATAGGCAGCATACTTGCACTTCATATAGACTTAAATGCATTTCATTTCAATCACACTCAAGGGTGCAGCTACTAACCATTTATCCCTATTACCAAATCAAAAACATTTTATGAAGATTTAACGTTATATCTTGATAAGTCACAACACATTAACGAAAAATATTGCTTTGTACAAGAATGTACACATGAATTGCTATTTAAAACTATGAGAATATATGCACATTCAAGTGGACCTGCATTTGATTGTCGAGCCATATTATATAGCATCGCTATTTAAAAAGATGACAATAAAATCGGTTAAATGATCGCTTATCACATCAACACATTCAGATACAGCCAATGCGCTTGAATTGCCTCATGAAATGGTTCAACGTACACGAAAAGTCAAATCCAACTTATAAGAAACAATAATGTTTTATGTACCAATTTTAGTTCAAACCAATTATTTTCTTAACTACTTTGTTTATTAGCTTATGTCAAGTTAATCTACTGATGCTAGTTGTAACATCCCAAGATTTTTGCAATAATTTAAATTATTACTTTTAGTGTGTTTTGAACAAAATTATTTTAAAATTAAATTTTTTTTAATTGGTTTATGTTGTTTATAATGATATTTGAAACTTATATATTGAAATATTATGATTTATCTAATATATAATTGAAATATAAAATTTGTAGTAGTTTGATAATTGATATGGAATTGATATAAAAAAAAGAAATTGTATTCATGAAATTTATTTGAATTCTATTTTGATTTGATTAAAGATTTTAAACTATTGAATTCAATTTTAAAGTTAAATTCGAGTATTTTATTTATAAATATGTGAAATTCAAATTTTTACGAATAATCTCAGAATTCGATAAAATTAATTTTATTTGATCCGGGACTATAAATTATTTTATGATCTAAAATTTCATAGCCAATGGAGTTATAGTTTGATCGTAATAAATTAAATCGTGTTGAAATTCGTATGTATAATTAAATTTAATAATTAAGTTTTAGTAGAAACTGTTATAGACTTTAGAATTCGGCCTTGAAACCTATTCCATTGATTTCATAAGGCGTCAAAAGCTATTGTTAGGAAGTAAGCAGGCCTGATTTGGAGTCCGTTCGAATTTTGGCTTAAATATCGCGCAAATTGAGAATTATAATATAAAAAAAATTATTCAGAAACCCTAGAAATTCGTGGCTGCTGCCTCCTGTAACGACCCGACGGATTTTTAGCCTCGAAAATCGACACAAATACCATTACCGTATATTATGCCGACCTCCCAAGCACCGAAAACACTGGACGTTATTAGAAAGAATTTAGAGGGTGAGGAAAGAAAGAAAGAAATATTAGAATAGAAGAAAGAAGAAGAACAACACAACAGAATCTCACGGCAGAACAGATAAAATATAACATAACAAATCTCTTTATACAAAAGAACTGTAATACATACCAATCATCACAGTACAACATATAACTGCACAGTAGAAAATAACTTTATATAACTAACGGTGAAGCCAACTGCTTCCAGCTCCTGAAACTCCAAGCGAACCTAACCTGGAAACATACTCGATCTGACCCGAGCACATTTGAAGCAAACCAAAATTCACTGGGTCAGTGTGGAATACTTTCAGTGATAAATTCACAGAACAACAACTTGTTTAACTTTGGAAAATCCTTTTAAATAAAAGGATAATAGTAAGACCAGCCCACACATAAACACGGACTGTTTTTACCTTACTATAACCCAAACCATTTTTGAAAACCATATTTATTCTGATATTACAATAGTGTCTAAATACAAATAGATAACAATCTAGTGGAACGCTTGCATCTCACGCTCCACGTATATAGTATACAATCAAAACCCCAGGCGCTTATTGGAAATTTGATTCCGACTATGACAAGGTATGGGTCAACCTGCCGATAGTGTATCTCTAGAGGCGAATACACTGGGTTCAACAAGAACGTCTTGGAACCCGGCCCACACATGACCGACCACTCATTTCGCTTGAGTGTATTGAATGTATATCACAAACGGTTGGGATCAGCAACCGTTTCCTGAAAAGGGACAGCATCAAAATATAGATTAAAGAAGCAAATGGAATTTCTCTAGATTGATTATACACCCTAATGGGAACGACACACATAGCCATGCTGCCTGCCCGATTTTTGTCATTTCCCGGTTGATGAGGCTTGAGGCTAGAATTTATTTCTAGAACATCTGGTCATCATTCACTTTGAATGCCACATTTTCAGATCCGTCAAATCACTAATTGACGTCCATAAATATACTCTAGGTAAAAAAGAAGTGCCCTTCTTTGCCACCAACTCGGTATATTTGTAAAAATCAACATACATGGATTTAAGGAAATACTCTATCAAACATTCATCCATACAAGTCATCCAGGAACAGGATGAACGAAGGCACCCTCCTACCGCATCCTTATATAGGAATCACCCTAAGGATCAGTAGCGAGTAGTCCTTACAATCCATAAAATCACAACCACGACCGAATCACTTCAGAATATCTCTGCGTTGCAACACAGAGAATATTCGTCAAATAATCCTTCCGCTTATGAAGATCCACAGTCTTCATTTGCTCCGTATTAAATCGACCTCTTCACGTATTTGCTGGTCGGAATGGTTTTCGAATAAAAATTCGATCCCGGTCTTTCCGTACCAACAACCGTATTGGTCAGGTTTGATAGTTGGTGATTTAACTATCAAATACAATAGTGTAATTAAAATGAGTTTGTTGATTCAATATTTGGCATGACTTGGCCTGTTTAAGATATATTTAACAAACTGGTTAACAAACTTCTAAATCTTCCCATATATTCCAAACATTTTAATTATACTTAATTTTATTTATCAAAACTATTTTATACATTTTAGAATATGTATATATATGTACTCTCAACTTACCATTACCTTTGGAATAGCGATATATTTCTTCAAACCCCTTTTCCCTTTTTTCTTAATTTAAGATATCACACGATATATATTATACTACATGGTATAAACAAATTATTGATTTTGATATGGCAAAGAAAATGTCAAACTATACTTTAAAACCAACTACTTTTATTTACGTTGTAAATAACATTTTGGTATTATTCATATTGCCAAAATCTCGCACTTATATTTGATACTTCTCATATGGGATATCACACCAATTACAACACCTTTCACTCGTTTCAAACCAATACCATTACTCGATAATAATGAAGCCGTTCAAGTTGGGGTATTTTATTTACCTCTCAGACCTTGATCGACAACGTCCTTATCTCAGAATAATATCAGTTCGTCACTTAACCACTGATATTCAAATCTCGTTTACCACCTAGTTTCAAATCCGGTTTTATATAAACCGTTTCTTTCATTTGAAATCTCCTTTCGATATAACTTCCTTACTTAATTCGTTTGATTAAGTAAATGTCCACGAAACACCACTTTTAGCTTAAATCATACTTCGCTTATAACACTTCGATTTATAATAAAAATCACTCGTCAAATAATCTATTTCCATTTATACGAGCATTCTTATCATAAACCTCATCTTGAATTAAAAATCCGCTTTTCCACTTTCTTTAAACAAGGCTCGTTGACTTGGATTTTATTTCAAAAACTCATTACCAAAGTTTAACACATCCCAATTATATGTATTTTATTTACGTTTGTAATTCTTATTTCTTTTACAAATGTATCTCTCAATCGAATACTTTGATCTTTAAGGTCGACATTTTGGTTTAAAGAATCCCTTTTAAAACCTTGTTTGGATTCGTTCCAAATCACTTATACAAATCTGATAAACTTCTTGAACAACTTCTTATATTTTATTCTAGAACCATTACCATATGCCAGTCTAATACAAATCAATTTATTCATCTCGCTTAAGGATTTCATTTCTCTTGCATTGACATTACTTAATTTAAAATTTAAGCAAAATATTACTTAAAACTTCCAGACTCACTTATAAACTTCATTTACGAGCCTCGTTTGAAACTTGGATTATAAATCTCTCATTAAACTCTTATCACCTTTTATATTAAACATCATCACTACTTAAACCCATTCTTAGTTGAATTCCAACTAAAAGTCATCATTTTTATTATTAATAAATGATAAATTTTAATATTTACTATACTAAAGACAGTTAACTTTTTCCATTAACTAAAAATAGTATAATCATCGTTTTTAAAATCTTATTAAATAATAATTAACTTTATTAACACTAATTATTCAATAATTTTCTTAAATTTATAGTTAATCAAAGATTAACTATTATTTTACACTATTCGTTAAACTTAACAAATATTCATCAAACTAATCAAATTTAAACTAAAAACGGTATATTCTGCCAACCTTACATGTTAGTTAGCAGTTAACTGAATTTCACTTGTCATTTCCCCTTTTAAATTCATTAAATAACTTAATTAATTTAGAATCACTATTTAATTGTATAAAAATACAATTATTCTACTTTACCACCACATAGGTGATTTCTTTGGCTTTCTAGCTTTTAAAACCTGTATAAACCACTTATATAATTTCTTATATAAACTTGATTTAAAATATATGTTTATAAATTTCAAATTTTATTACTTATATAAAATACTAAAAAACTTCAGTTCAGTTATAAAATAATTTATAACTTCAAAACTACATCAATTCACCAAACGGTCAACCGACGTCTGAAACAACACATTTTAGGCCATTCACCACCAATTACCCATTCAACATTGTCGATTGATTTTAAACACAACACAAGTGAATATTTATTCAACCATCAAGTTCAAACAGGTTTAACTACATCTGGGGTTCAATCAGTTCATATATCAATAATATAAAACAAACAAACAACATATATAATATTTGAGGAATCCGGTCGGATTCCCCCAACCTGTTCTGCCCTGCATCACAGCTCGTTACACATTCCATAATAATATATGAAATAAATTTCATATGATCTACTAATTTAAAATGATTAAATATAAATAACCGCAACCAATCGAACAATAACAGCCAATAACAACCAATCAACAAATTTATACTTTTAAATGGTAAATTATATTTTAATATGAATTTACCACATCACAGGATTCCAGAGGGTGTGAGAATTAACTCACCAGATTTAATTCTGGTTGATGGCTGATGCGTTTGTTGCATTTAATTTGAATGAGCGCTCAAAATTATCTGAAATTCTGAGACGACCCGAACTTCCCCGGTAAGGAAAGGCCGGATTGAATTGAGAACAAACCACAATAGAAAACAGACGGAAGAACATTTCATTGTATATTACAAACAATTCATCAGAATACAAGAATGTACAGAGTATAAATGAATATTACACGTTATAAAATATCAGAGATTACAGTACATTACATAACAGCGGAAAATAATACAAAATACAACCGAATGAGATATACGGATACAAAGCTTTCCGGATATCCTTCCAGCTGTAAACCAGGGTCCTGTGAATATAAATCTGCAAAACCAAAACTACTAGTTGCCCGTGTCGAAAATAAGGGCACCCAGAGTTTAGGTTAAAACAATAAACTCCAGGTCAGTCAGGTTACTGGTGTGAGAACTAAAACAGTTATTAATCTTTATTTTAAAGTTAGGTAAATCAAGGGACCACGCCATATTACATGGAACGGGTTTCCTCCCAAGAATACCAGCGCATAAAACAACAGCGTGATGCTAAATAAAGAAAAATGAAGCTATTATAAGACCCAAGTCCCATCACACAATGCAACGCAAGCCGGAGGATAGGGTTTTACCTTATAATAGCCAAAGAATGCTTGATACGTTTAAAAACAGATTATTTTGATATTACTATAAGTGTATAGTGTCAAAACAATTTCAATCATAAATATCAATCATAGACGGCATGGGTACCATATATCATGTCGCCATACTAGGCTCTACAGTCAAAACCGCAAAGTCACGTATTTGGAAATTGGATTTCCATCTATGAACCGAGGCAAGGGATCGTCCTCTACCGATTCGAGACAATCTAGCCCATGTCTCAGGACCCAGACTCAGGTGGTCCCTTGGAGCGACAGGGCCGGTCCACCGATGTGGATTAAAATTCCTGAACACTGCGTTTCCCCGCCCTTTGGGGCGTAAATGAGTCCACTGACTCTATCGGACCCGGATCGTCCGATCTAACCGAGGCGCCTCGCAACAGCAACAACCACACAGGTGAAAAGTATATAAATGTCAGGGCTGGTAGGTCACTGACACCACCCTAGCTAGAAGGAAACGCATGCCCTCCATGAGGTCCTCTCCCGTTTCTGGTTCACAATCGGGGTGTGAGGCTCACGAATTCACGTTACACAAAGCTACGCCACAAAGGCCGTGCTTTGATCATCAACCACAAGACTCTGCTTTTCAACAGAAGCCTTGATCTTTTGCATCTTAGCATGCCACACAGGCAATTCACGCTATGCAACCGATATCAATCACACAGAATGAAATCCGATGTTAGACGACAGTCTATACAAGTCCGTTCTGGGTCTGAACGAAACCGGAGGCACTTTCCTCGCATATCCATCGATCTCCAAGTACGTCTGGACGACCACCAACTATTTCCCACCTCTTGGGTGTACAGCCCAATCAGGATCGTCAGTAATTATCCAAACGATGTGAAGACTTCCGGTCTTCGACCACCGTCTTCATCTTCGACTTATCGTCGTATCAGTTATTCAGAATGGGATAAACCCGGTCTTTCTGAATAACTCGCGTATATAATAAACAAGTGTTACACAAACACAGCATACGCCTCATTCCAATTCAGAAGATTCTTTTATTCAAATATTCTTATTCTTTGGGAAAGGTTCCCATAAATTTTACCAAAGATAAATTCTTTAAATTTATTCTTTAATCTTCTTCTGAATATCAATTCAAACTAGTCGAGATTAGCGAACCACACCGAAGTAATCATTTATTTTATTTCCCAATCACAACCTATTCATCCCATGAAGTAAAACTGGTCATACTCCATATCTAACACCACGGTGTTATCGGTAAATTCAATTACCATTTCACGTTTAAATCTAATTAAAGATTTAACTATCGTCTAGAGTAAAACTGGTGGTACTCCATTCTCGATCATTCCTTGAATTTGATAATTTTAATAATCGATTTCACTTTTCAATCTATTTAAAGATTCATTAAAACTCCACTTAGTTTTAATCTTTAATTGGGTTAAAGAACCAATGTCATTTAACTCACGGTTCACGATAAACCTAAAATCACATTCCATTAATTGTCGGGTTAAAGAACGAATGTTATTTAAAAACCCGTTCACGATAAACCCAAAAATCAATTCCAATTCAATTCCAATTAAATATCATTTAATTGGTTCACTTCATTAAATCTAAATAAAAAGATTTAATCTTTTTCTCAACTGGGTTTAAGAACAGTGTTAATGAAGACACCATTCACGACAAACCCAAATCACATTTGATATGAAATACAAGGCTCTGAATAGAAAATATATCGGCTTATATTCAATATCAAATTCTACGATCAACAAATATCGTATTGGAAATAACGATATAAATATATCTTTCAAATTTCCACAACAATATCTGTATAATCACAAAATCCCACATCGAAATATTCCGAAGACAATTTCGATTCAAATCCATTTCCAATCTATATATTGGAAATTCTGTTTTTTTTTTCAAAACCATTTCAAATACAATTTATTTATTTCAAAAATAAATGAATTATAATTTCAGTTCAAAACTAGTTCATTTCGATAAAAATCTATTTTTATCTTTTCAAATATGGAGTTTTTCATCCCAACTCTTTCCAAATCATTTCTTATGATTTTACCTTAATTATTAATATTTTTAATAATTTTATCAAGGCCCGTACAGTCGATTTCCATCAACGGCCATCGAACTGCACTTACAGCGACCTTTTCTAAATTTGATTTGGACGTATCTCCAAATCCAACTGTTAGATTTCAAATTTCTCACATTCGTTAGAAAGGTCTTTTTGATACAAACCCAACGGTTCCGGTTTTAGGAGAATCCGACGTTCGGATCTCCCGTATTATCTATTCGAAGTCAATGGTCGAAATTCACGAACTGCCGCAGCGCGGCGTGTTCTATTCAAGCCATTATATTATATATAATATATATTTAATCTATTTCTATTCAAAACAAATTTTATAAATCGTTTTAAATTCATTTTCAAAACAATTTCAATTCAAACCGATTACAATTCAGTTTCAATTCGTTTTAAATTCATTTCAAAACGATTTCAATTCTATTCGAATTCGTTTCAATTTAATCCGAATTTCAATTCATTTCAATTTAATTCGAATTTTAATTTATTTTAATTTAATTCGAATTTCAATGCTATTCAATTCAATTCGAATTTCAAATCACTTTAATTTAATTCGAATTTCAAATCACTTCAATTTAATTCGAATTTCAATTCACTTCAAAATATAAGATTTTGAAATCACTTCCTTTTCCATATTCATTTTAAAAACAAATATAATTGATATAAATACCGTTCACGTCCAAAATGGCGTCAATCTAATCAACACGGATTTTATTCAACACATGAGTATATATTTCTATTCTTTATTTTCCCAATTTAGAATGAGGCCCAATCAATTATCATATAATGTTAATTATATGGATTTTCTACAACACATGTATAAAATAGCAACGATAAATAATCAACCATCATCCAGAGTGCAACACACAACTGTATCAGCCTTAAATATAAATAATTAGCGCTTACACAGTCTGTCAATCCATCGATTGACATACAACTAAACAATCGGGATTAGTGTACGTCAAATCTCATCCCAATACCCGTGTAGGGTTTCAATCAATCAACCACAGTTTTTATCTGTGCAGTTGGGCGATGTGTAAAATTTATCGTCCCAATCAATATCAGTCAAAGGTGTGGATATAAACAAATCATCTGATTTGTTTATAAATATTCTTTTCATTTTATATACACCTCAAAAATTCTATTTTTAACTATAAAATATTTTCTATATCAATATTTTATTTCATTTCACATCACATCACACAATCAATTTTCACAACAACATGCAATCAATCAAACAAGCCGTCCATGGTCTGTGGACGACGGGTGTCGGGTGCTACTAAACACCGTCTGCATCCTAGTATATATCACATAACTAGAAAACAAAATTAAAGGTGAGGAGTTCTCACAGAGGGTTCCACTCCGCCGTGCTTTTCTGTTGAACTGCTGAACCGTTTGGATCTGCTTGAAATTCCAATGTAGTTCTTTTCACGCTGTTCACAATAAAAATTATATTTTTATCCTTTCATTTCAATAAATGAAAATCATATTTTGCTACATATATAAAGATAATATTTTTATATTCTCTACTATATAAAATTTATATTTTTAACCTTTCTATAGTATAAAAATTATATTTTTAACTTCTACATTATATAAAAATTATATTTTTATAATCTCTACTTTATGAAAATCATATTTTTATTCTCTACTAGTATAAAAAATATATTTTAATATAATTAAAAATTCGATCTTTCTAGTTTTTAAAAAAAATCTAAACTTTCCCCTACAAAAATATAAACTTTAAACAAATAAAAATTATGGTTCTATCACCTTCAAAATCATATCTTTCTTGCTATTTATCCAATTAAAAAAGAACTGAAATTTTATTTACTGATTTACTATAAACTTTAAATCTGATTTAAATAAACTGATTTATATAAATTCAGAATAAAAAAAAACTGAACTAAATAAATTGAATTCAATAAAGTCTGATTTTAGAAATGGGATAAAACTCATAGTTGGAAGAAGAGGGGGGCCTGTCTGAGGCGCGTCAGATCCAGGAGGAGGCGGAGGTTAGACTGGAAGCTTCGCACGTGGTGGTGGGGGTTTGGCGCCAGGCGCGGTGGTCGGCGGTTGTTGCGATTTGGGGCTAGTGTTCTAGGGGTGCGCGGTTTAAGAGGGGTTGGTGTAGGAGGAAGGTCGACAAGAGGGGGGAGACTTAGGCGGTGCGGCGCCAGCGGAAGGGGGGCGGTCGGTCGATGGCAGGTGGCAGTGAATCGCGCCCCCCTGTTCGTCGTTTTTTTATTTCTTTTATTCTCTGAATGAACGGGGAGGGAAGAAAAGGTATGGGGGGGTCTTATAATTTATATATATTTATTTAATTTTAAAATTCAAAAAGTTGACTTTTTATTCTGAACTCGGATTCAAACCCACCGACTGTCGTCCATAGCTAATTACCCCCATTCTGAACACAATGGGATATGTATCGTAAGCTGATTCGATCGTTTCGATCAGTTTTCGTCAAAATCAACATATAACTCTATATATTGAATTTGAATGCGCATTTCAATTTACCGGGATCACATACTAACTCGAAAAATTTCAAAAAAATATTTTCTAGCTTCGTATTGACGATACGGTCCTAACAAAACTAGTTTCGTCAAATTCTGAGATCGTTTGAAAAATGGTCATTTTCCAGTCGATTAAAATCAACTTAAACTGGTCAAACGCGTTTTCCTTCGCCACGCTTACATATTGATTCGAAAAATTACAAAAATTGAAATCTAGCAATAAATTGACATCATGGATCCAACAAAAGTGGTTTCATCGAAATCCGAGGTCGTTTGCAAAATGACTATTTTTAAGGGCCAGAATTCCATAGCGACTATTCTGAAAATTCATTTGGCCATAACTTTTGATTCCCGCTATGAAATTTCAATTTTTTGGATTCGTTGGAAAGATATTCTCAAACAGATTCTATTATTTTTGGTTTCACTAAAATCTGGTTTATTTTGAATCCTGTACATTCATTTGAAATTTGAAATCGAATTATCGAACTACCGCGCCATTTTCAATTCCTTTTTATAATTTAAAATAAATATTTATATTCTACGACGATCTATATGAATTTATATGTTCGAATTATTTTCAAAATAAATTTTTCGTCTATATTATTTAAAATAATCTATTTTAAATTTTCAAAATTCAATAAAATAGCCAAAATAAAAATTTTAATCTGGTTCAGAATTTCCGGGTTGTTACAATCTCCCCCACTTAAAACTTTTCGTCCTCGAAAAGGAACGAAGCCGAAAGTTGTTTTAAAAACCAACTCAACTTTCATTATTTTCATTATGGCTTAAGTTCTTCAACTTTTCAGTTTCTAAGAACTTTTCAAATTCTTCAAAAATTTGGCTAACACCCTAAATTTTCGAAAAATTTCGCCATAACCTCCCCTGCACCGGGGACTTCGGGATATTTCATATAGCCTCCCATGGCCTTCTTCAATCCAAAAGAAAAAGAAAAAGCCAAGCGGCTAGCCAATCAGCTCACAAAATCACCTAAAACTCAAGAAATTTAATAAACATGTACCTATTTGTCGGGCAAACAATTTTATTCCTCTGCTCTAGCCTCTTTGCTATGACCTGTTCAATAGATATACATGTACATGCATGCAATCCCAAATAATTTCAATACAGTTCAATATTTGACCAATTTGGTTAAAGGTTTAACATTCAATTAATCAAAACAGTAATCAAACAACACAACCATAAATCAATTAGTTAATTAACGTTTCAAATTCATAACTTTGATATAGAGTCAAAAATCACATTTTTGATGCAAAGTCACAACAATATATTCTAACTATATTTCGGTTCTCACACCAGTTAATGGAAATATATAGAAATTCCACCTTCGCCACTCGAACATAAATTCTGATGATGAGTACTCAATCATCAAAATCATCTCCGGGCGACTAGAGTGTCATTCTATATCTACCCAGTATATTTGAGACTTCAATACACGTGGATCAGACGTATATGAAAATCTCTATATACTGGACCGTCCAAATCAATACAAGTAAATATTCAAATACGAATAATTGATTTAAATTTTTCAAACAAAACCGTTTTCATTTTAAAGATATACTCTTCACACTCGTTCTAGGATACTACTGATCTCATCTTTAACGAGTCATTCTCATTGGATATTACTAATCCAATTTCTGATGAATTCTTTCGTATGGTTCTAATGTGTCTTGTTCTCGAGCTTTGTAAACCAAAGCTCTGATACCAAGCTGAGACGGCCCAAACTTCCCCGGTAAGGAAAGGCCGGATTGAATTGAGAACAAACCACAATAGAACACAGACTAAAGAACATTTCATTGTATACTACAAACAATTCATCAGAATACAAGAACGTACAGAGTATAAATGAATATTACACATTATAAAATATCAGAGATTACAGTACATTACATAACAACGGAAAATAATACAAAATACAACTGAATGAGATATACGGATACAAAGCTTTCCGGATATCCTTCCAGCTGTAAACCAGGGTCCTATGAATATAAATCTGCAAAACCAAAACTACTAGCTGCCCGTGTCGAAAATAAGGGCACACCGAGTTTAGGTTAAAACAATAAACTCCAGGTCAGTCATGTGACTGGTGTGAGAACTAAAATAGTTATTAATATTTATTTTAAAGTTAGGTAAATCAAGGGACCACGCAATATAACACGGAACGGGTTTCCTTTCAAGAATACCAGTGCATAAAACAACATCGCGATGCTAAATAAAGAAAAATGAAGCTATTATAAGACCCAAGTCCCATCACACAATGCAACGCAAGCCGGAGGATAGGGTTTTACCTTATAATAGCCAAAGAATGCTTGATACGTTTAAAAACAGATTATTTTGATATTACTATAAGTGTATAGTGTCAAAACAATTTCAATCATAAATATCAATCATAGACGGCATGGGTACCATATATCATGTCGCCATACTAGGCTCTACAGTCAAAACCGCAAAGTCACGTATTTGAAAATTGGATTTCCATCTATGAACCGAGGCAAGGGATCGTCCTCTACCGATTCGAGACAATCTAGCCCATGTCTCAGGGCCCAGACTCAGGTGGGCCCTTGGAGCGACTGGGCCGGTCCACCGATGTGAATTAAAATTCCTGAACACTGCGTTTCCCCGCCCTTTAGGACGTAAATGAGTCTACTGACTCTATTGGACCCGGATCGTCTGATCTAACCGAGACGACTCGCAACAACAACAACCACACAAGTGAAAAGTATATAAATGTCAGGGCTGGTAGGTCACTGACACCACCCTAGCTAGAAGGAAACGCATGCTCTCCCTGAGGTCCTCTCCCGTTTCTGGTTCACAACCGGGGTGTGAGGCTCGAGAATTCACGTTACACAAAGCTACGCCACAAAGGCCGTGCTTTGATCATCAACCACAAGACTCTTCTTTTCAACAGAAGCCTTGATCATTTGCATCTTAGCATGCCACACAGGCAATTCACGCTATGCAACCGATATCAATCACACAGAATGAAATCCGATGTCAGACACACAGTCCATACAAGTCCGTTATGGGTCTGAACGAAACCGGAGGCACTTTCCTCGCATATCCATCGATCTCCAAGTACGTCTGGACGACCACCAACTATTTCCCTCCTCTAAGGTGTACAACCCAATCAGGATCGTCAGTAATTATTCAAACGATGTGAAGACTTCCGGTCTTCGACCACCGTCTTCATCTTCGACTTATCGTCGTATCAGTTATTCAGAATGGGATAAACCCGGTCTTTCTAAATAACTCGCGTATATAATAAACAAGTGTTACACAAACACAGCATACGACTCATTCCAATTCAGAAGATTCTTTTATTCAAATATTCTTATTCTTTAGGAAAGGTTCCCATAAATTTTATCAAAGATAAATTCTTTAAATTTATTCTTTAATCTTCTTTTGAATATCAATTCAAACTAGTCAGGATTAGCGAACCACACCGAAGTAATCATTTATTTTATTTCCCAATCCCAACCTATTCATCCCATGAAGTAAAACTGGTCATACTCCATATCTAACACCACGGTGTTATCGGTAAATTCAATTACCATTTCACGTTTAAATCTAATTAAAGATTTAACTATCGTCTAGAGTAAAACTGGTGGTACTCCATTCTCAATCATTCCTTGAATTTGATAATTTTGATAACCGAATTCACTTTTCAATCTATTTAAAGATTCATTAAAACTCCACTTAGTTTTAATCTTTAACTAGGTTAAAGAACCATTGTCATTTAAAACACGGTTCACGATAAACCCAAAATCACATTCCATTAATTGTCGGGTTAAAGAACGAATGTTTTAAAAACACCGTTCACGATAAACCAAAAAATCAATTCCAATTCAATTCCAATTCAATTCCAATTAAATATCATTTAATTGGTTCACTTCATTAAATCTAAATAAAAAGATTTAATCTTTTTCTCAAATGGGTTTAAGAACAGTGTTAATGAAGACACCATTCACGACAAACCCAAATCACATTTGATATGAAATACAAGGCTCTGAATAGAAAATATATCGGCTTATATTCAATATCAAATTCTACGATCAACAAATATCGTATTGGAAATAACGATATAAATATATCTTTCAAATTTCCACAACAATATCTGTATAATCACAAAATCCCACATCGAAATATTCCGAAGACAATTTCGATTCAAATCCATTTCCAATCTATATATTGGAAATTCTGGTTATTTTCAAAACCATTTCAAATCCAATTTATTTATTTCAAAAATAAATGAATTATAATTTCAGTTCAAAACTAGTTCATTTCGATAAAAATCTATTTTTATCTTTTCAAATATGGAGTTTTTCATCCCAACTCTTTCCAAATCATTTCTTATGATTTTACCTTAATTATTAATATTTTTAATAATTTTATCTAGGCCCGTACAGTCGATTTCCATCAACGGCCATCGAACTGCACTTACAGCGACCTTTTCTAAATTTGATTTGGACGTATCTCCAAATCCAACTGTTAGATTTCAAATTTCTCACATTCGTTAGAAAGGTCTTTTTGATACAAACCCAACGGTTCCGGTTTTAGGAGAATCCGACGTTCGGATCTCCCGTAATATCTATTCGAAGTCAATGGTCGAAATTCACGAACTACCGCAGCGCGGCGTGTTCTATTCAAGCCATTATATTATATATAATGTATATTTAATCTATTTCTATTCAAAACGAATTTTATAAATCGTTTTAAATTCATTTTCAAAACAATTTCAATTCAAACCGATTACAATTCAGTTTCAATTCGTTTTAAATTCATTTCAAAACGATTTCAATTCTATTCGAATTCGTTTCAATTTAATTCGAATTTCAATTCATTTCAATTTAATTTGAATTTCAATTTATTTTAATTTAATTCGAATTTCAATGCTATTCAATTTAATTCGAATTTCAAATCACTTTAATTTAATTCGAATTTCAAATCACTTTAATTTAATTCGAATTTCAATTCACTTCAAAATATAAGATTTTGAAATCACTTCCTTTTCCATATTCATTTTAAAAACAAATATAATTGATATAAATATCGTTCACATCCAAAATGGCGTCAATCTAATCAACACGGCTTTTATTCAACACATGAATATATATTTCTATTCTTTATTTTCCCAAATTAGAATGAGGCCCAATCAATTACCATATAATGTTAATTATATGGATTTTCTACAACACATGTATAAAATAGCAACGATAAATAATCAGCCATCATCCAGAGTGCACCACACAACTGTATCAGCCTTAAATATAAATAATTAGCGCTTACACAGTCTGTTAATCCATCGATTGACATACAACTAAACAATCGGGATTAGTGTACGTCAAATCTCATCCCAATACCCGTGTAGGGTTTCAATCAATCAACCACAATTTTTATTTGTGCAGTTGGGCGATGTGTAAAATTTATCGTCCCAATCAATATCAGTCAAAGGTGTGGATATAAACAAATCATCAAATTTGTTTATAAATATTCTTTTCATTTTATATACACGTTAAAAATTCTATTTTTAACTATAAAATATTTTCTATATAAATATTTTATTTCATTTCACATCACATCACACAATCAATTTTCACAACAACATGCAATCAATCAAACAAGCCGTCCATGGTCTGTGGACGACGGGTGTCGGGTGCTACTAAACACCGTCTGCATCCTAATATATATCACATAACTAGAAAACAAAATTAAAGGTGAGGAGTTCTCACAGAGGGTTCCACTCTGCCGTGCTTTGCTGTTGAACTGCTGAACCGTTTGGATCTGCTTGAAATTCCAATGTAGTTCTTTTCACGCTGTTCACAACAAAAATTATATTTTTATCCTTTCATTTCAATAAATGAAAATCATATTTTGCTACATATATAAAGATAATATTTTTATATTCTCTATTATATAAAAATTATATTTTTAACCTTTCTATATTATAAAAATTATATTTTTAACTTCTACATTATATAAAAATTATATTTTTATAATCTCTACTTTATGAAAATCATATTTTTATTCTCTACTAGTATAAAAATTATATTTTTATATAATTAAAAATCCGATATTTCTACTTTAAAAAAAAAATCTAAACTTTCCCTTACAAAAATATAAACTTTAAACAAATAAAAATTATGGTTCTATCACCTTCAAAATCATATCTTTCTTGCTATTTATCTATTTAAAAAAAACTGAAATTTTATTTACTGATTTACTATAAACTTTAAAACTGATTTAAATAAACAGATTTATATAAATTCAGAATAAAAAAAACTGAACTAAATAAATTGAATTCAATAATGTCCGATTTTAGAAATGAGATTAAACTCATAGTTGGAAGAAGAGGGGGGCCTGTCTGAGGCGCGTCAGATCCACGAGGAGGCGGAGGTTGGACTGGAAGCTTCGCACGTGGTGGTGGGGGTTTGGCGCCAGGCGCGGTGGTCGGCGGTTGTTGCGATTTGGGGCTGGGGTTCTAGGGGTGCGCGTTTTAAGGGGGGGCTGGTGTAGGAGGAAGGTCGACAAGAGGGGGGAGACTTAGGCGGTGCGGCGCCAGTGGAAGGCGAGCGGTCGGTCGGTCGATGGCAGGTGGCGGCGAATCGCGCCCCCCTATTCGTCGTTTTTTTTATTTCTTTTATTCTCTGAATGAACAGGGAGGGAAGAAAAGGTATGGGGGGTTATTATAATTTATATATATTTATTTAATTTTAAAATTCAAAAAGTTGACTTTTTATTCTGAACTCGGATTCAAACCCACCTACTATCATCCATAGCTAATTACCACCATTCCGAACATAATGGGATATGTATCGTAAGCTGATTCGATCGTTTCGATCAGTTTTCGTCAAAATCAACATATAACTCTATATATTGAATTTGAACGCGCATTTCAATTCACTAGGGTCACATACTAACTCGAAAAATTTCAGAAAAATATTTTCTAGCTTCGTATTGACGATATGGTCCTAACAAAACTAGTTTCGTCAAATTCTGAGATCGTTTGAAAAATGGTCATTTTCCAGTCGATTAAAATCAACTGAAACTGGTCAAACGCGTTTTCCTTCGCCACACTCACATATTGATTCGAAAAATTACGAAAATTGAAACCTAGCAATAACTTGACATCACGAATCCAACAAAATTGGTTTCGTCGAAATCCGAGGTCGTTTGCAAAATGGCTATTTTTATGGGCTAGAATTCCATAGTGACTATTCTGAAAATTCATTTGGCCATAACTTTTGATTCCCGCTATGAAATTTCAATTTTTGGGATTCGTTGTAAAGATATTCTCAAACAGATTCTATTATTTTTGGTTTCACTAAAATCCGGTTTATTTTGAATCCTGTACATTCATTTGAAATTTGAAATCGAATTATCGAACTGCCACGCCATTTCAATTCCTTTTATAATTTAAAATAAATATTTATATTCTACGACGATCTATATGAATATATATGTTCGAATTATATTCAAAATAAATTTTTCGTCTATATTATTTAAAATAATCTATTTTAAATATTCAAAATTCAATAAAATAGCCAAAATAAAAATTTTAAACTGGTTCAGAATTTCCGGGTTGTTACAAATTCCAACTGCGTCCAATCGACTCCTAGTCAGTGCCATTGTCTAGGTCTCGTCCCCGCGATCCCAAAGGATCCAGTTTCACTGAATTTCATTAACGTACGAAAATATTACGTAAGTTTAAAGATTTAGATATATATATACGATTATTAAATAACTAATTGTAAATTAATTAAATAATTAAATACCTTAACTAATATAATTTGCCACGTCAGCTCTGGTTATAGCCCTCACGCGTATTCCCCTGGTCAAGAAAATGAACCCCGATCCTTTTGTTTTCACGCTTCTTCTTTTCCAAGTTCAAACACAGCTCAACTCCTTCCGATCGTCGCCACCGCCATTTCGGTCAACCTGAGACCACCCTGACCTCGCCAATGCCACCACCGAACCACCAGGTGTCTCCGCCCCTAACGCCGTGACCCAGCACCGCCTCCTCCGTCTGGAAACTCGAAAACCCCCAATTCTGATCATCTGCTAAATTCCGCCGCAATGAGTCGAATTGGACCACCTGACCCTCGTCGTTGTGACTCCCTCGCATCATCCTTCCTCCAACTTCAGACCTCCTGGCCCCACTACCACCCTAGCCGCCGGAATAAGAAGAAATTGACCTCGACTTCCAAAACCAACCCAGAATTTGACGCCTCCGTTCATCTCATTGCCACGACCAACTCGGACCACCGTTGAACCTCAGACCGGTGCCAAAATAAAGCTGAAACTCCCCTTTTTATTTCCCCCAGGTCTCGTCCTCTCAAATCAACCCAATCCCCCATAATCAAACGAAAAACGAAACTGATTTCGTGGCTTTAAACCACGATTCCGGCAACCACAACCCTCCGTTCCACCCCAACTGCTAGGTATCGAGCCGATCTACACTTCTTTTTTAGATTGCCCTCACAAATTCTTTACGGATTTGCAAATATAAATTATTTTGTTGTGGAGGGCTTTTCTGCAAATATTTTGGGCTGAGGATGAGTTTGGACGGAGTGGAAAGATTTTGGCTGAAGTAGATAAGTGTAAAGAAATATATTTTATGTTGATTTGACGAACGATGTTCACTAACGATTTTTATTTCGTACCTATCGCTATTTTTAACGATGTTTATTCGCTCCTGCGCTCATATACAAACTCTGTTTGTGACGCGAGTGGACGACATAGTATAATTTGACGTTACAGTCCTAATGAAACTTGTTTTGTCGAATTCCGTGTTCGTTTGCTCAAACAACGCTCGTTCACGTCCAATTGATCGATTTATTTTGCATTTTATTTTGCCACGCTCATAGAATAACTTCGTTTTGCGTGCAACTTGAAAATCTAGCAATAATTTACTGTTGCGGTCCCAACAAAATTTGTTTCGTCGAAAATGGAGGTCGTTTGAATAAAGTCCCTTTTATAACTGCCCAATCGAATAAAATAAACCAGTTTAAAATACTTCAATATAATATAAATAAAATATCAAAATTGGCCATACACGAGCAGAATAATGTATAGATTCAAGATAAAATACCCCGGGTTGAAATTCAAGCTATTTCGATATTAAAAATATTTAAAAACCATTTATTTTATATAAATAAATTGCCATAATATTTATACAAATTCAATAGCGAACTGTTCAAAATTTGATTTGGACAGAAAAAAATCTACGCTATGAAAACTGGATTTTTCTCTTCCATTAGAAAAATATTACCTAACAGATTCTATCGTTTCTTGTTTTGAGGAAATCCGACTTATTTTGGATACTGTACAGCCAATTAAAGTTCAAAACACCAAATTACGAACTACTGCGCCGCTGCTACTCGTTTTATATTTAAATTATAAATTCTATATATTCACTCGTCGTTTTATAAAGAAATCGTCTATATAACCTCAATATAAATAATATAAACCACTTCAAGTTGCCCGATCACAGTATATTTCAAATTCTACATTTTCCCATTATTTTGGAAATTAAAATATTATTATATAATTAATATAAATAATTATTCAAAAGAAAATAGTTAAATTAGATTATTTAACACAAACCAATATTTTAAATAATTAAAATAATCCAAATAAATAGGCAGAAATTACGGGTCGTTACATTCCTTCCCCCTTAAAAAAATTTCGTCCTCGAAATTGCTAAGGCAGAAAGAACATTAAAACCCCATTATCTTTTCAAAAATAATTAATTTTAAAACTCGAATTTATTTTCAAACTGACCTAATTGGTTTTAAAACCAATTTATTTCAAATAAAAGAATTTTCTTAAAATCTTCAGAAACACCTTAAATTTTGGAAAAATTTTGCCAGAGTCTCCCTGTACGGAGGAACATCAGCAATATCGCAAGTTCAACAAATATATACTTCGACAAACATAGTCGAAAAAATTCAAAAATCCAAACTCAAAACCCAAATAAAAACCAAAATTTCATATTTTCGTCGGCGTACCTTTGTGTAAGCGTTATTATGCGATATGCAATAATTTATACTTAAGCTTGCTTAATTATAATGCAGCTCTTATTGAAACTGGATTTAATTAACTCCAGAATTTCCTTGGCTGGGTTTAAAGTTAAATTACCTCTTCTGCACCGGTTTCTCAACTCAAATGAATTTCATTAGTCCCCAAAACAATATCAATTAGTTTCAAATATCCACATCATCCATTCTAACCAAATTCTACACACAATTCAATCCACACGAGATTATAATTATTTACAACCAAGTCTTAGCGATCCCTTTATCTCTATAATTGTCCATTCAGATTTATTAAATTTGGATTGATTTATCCAATTTATTTATTTCATATTGGTTTTCAACCAAGTCTATCATTCAGAATTATATTCAAGCAATCCACAACACAATCCAAACATATCGTTCAACTCAACATCACCAAATCAATCGATTTGCCCATATCATAATAATTTGTAAAAATACTTACTTTTATTATTTTATAAAATAAATTGGGCAAAGCAAATTTCAAAAATAATTTTATATCAAATTACAAATACGCGCTCTCATATATATACTCAAACTCAATATAGGGTATTACTATCCCCATCTCTATCGAGTTACGCCACAAAGCCAAGGTTATCACTAAACCAATAGCTCTGATACCACTGTAACGACCCGACGGATTTTCGGCCCCAAAAATCGACATAAATACAATTACCGTATATAATGCCGACCTCCCAGGCACTGAAAACACCGGACGTTATTAGAAAGAATTTAGAGGGTGAGGAAAGAAAGAAATATTAGAATATAAGAAAGAAGAAGAACACAGCAGAATCTCACGGCGGAACATATAAAATATAACATAACAAATCTCTTTATACAAAAGAACTGGAATACATACCAATCATCAGAGTACAACATATAACTGCACAGTGGAAAATAACTTTATATAACTAACGGTGAATCCTCCTGCTTCCACCTCCTGCTTCCACCTCCTGAAACTCCAAGCGAACCTAACCTGGAAACATACTCGGTCTGACCCGAGCACATTTGAAGCAAAGCAAAATTCACCCGGTCAGTCTGGAATACTTTCAGTGATAAATTCACAGAACAACAACTTGTTTAACTTTGGAAAATCCTTTTAAATAAAAGGATAATAGTAAGACCAGCCCACATATAAACACGGACGGTTTTTACCTTACTATAACCCAAACCATTTTTGAAAACCATATTTATTCTGATATTACAATAGTGTCTAAATACAAATAGATAACAATCTAGCGGAACGCTTGTATCTCACACACCACATATATAGTACACAATCAAAACCCCAGGCGCTTATTGGAAATTGGATTCCGACTATGACAAGGTATGGGCCCACCTGCCGATAGTGTATCTCTAGAGGCAAATACACTGGGTTCAACAAGAACGTCTTGGAACCCGGCCCACACATGACCGACCACTCATTTCTCTTGAGTGTATCGAATGTATATCACCAACGGTTGGGATCTGCAACCGTTTCCCGAAAAGGGACAACATCAAAATATAGATTAAAGAAACAAATGGAATTTCTCGAGATAGGTGATTATACACCATAATGGGAGTGACCCACATAGCCATGCTGCCTGCCCGATTTTTGTCATTTCCCGGTTGATGAGGCTTGAGGCTAGAATTTATTTCTAGAACATCTGGTCATCATTCACTTTGAATGCCACATTGTCAGATCCGTCAAATCACTAATTGACATCCACAAATATACTCTGGGTATAAAAGAAGTGCCCCTCTTTGCCACCAACTCGGTATATTTGTAAAAATCAACGTACGTGGTTTTAGGGAAATACTCCATCAGACATTCGTCCATACAAGCCATCCAGGAACAAGATGAACCGAAGGCACTCTCCTACCACATCCTTATATAGGAATCACCCTAAGGATCAGTAGCGAGTAGTCCTTGCAATCCGTAATGAAACGACCCGCAAATCCGTGCTATCTGAATTGACTAATAACACCACACGTCCAACTCAAATAACACAGAAATACGACTCATTATTAGAAAGAAGTTAGAGGATGAGAAATAGAAAGAAAGAAATATTAGAATAGAAGAAAAACAAAGATCACAACTCACAGCGGAACAAATAAAATATATTATATAACATAAGCTTCGAAATACAAATCTGTTTTGTACATACATACATACCATCATCAGAGTACACATAACATTTGATCCAGCGGAAGTAACTCTAAATAACTAACGTTGAAGCCTCCTGCTTCAAGCTCCTCCAAGTGTATCTGTAAAAGCCTGAAACACTTGACTGCCCGTACAAATTTGGGCACCCAAGAGTTTAGGGAAAACAAAACAAAATAAACTCTGGGTCAGTCATGGGACTGGTGTGAGTAAACTCCAACCACTTGTTTAACTTTCAAAACCCTTTTCGAAAGAAAAGATAATAGTAAGACCAGCCCACACATAAACACGGACGGTTTTTACCTTACTATAACCCAAAACACTTTGATACAAAAATCCAATGATATTATAATAATGTCTACATCAAGTAAATAACCAAATAGTAGAACGCTTGCATCTCACGCTCCACATATATAGTATAAAATCAAAAACCGCATGGCGCTTATTGGAGATTGGATTTCCAACATGACAAGGTATGGGACCACCTTCCGATGATGTATCTCTAGAGGCAAATACACCTGGGTTCAACAAGAACGTCTTGCAACCCGGCCCACACATGACCGACCACTCATTTCGCTTGAGTGTATCGAATGTATATCACCAACGGTTGGACTCAAACCACCGTTTCCCGAATGGGCAGAATCGATAGATTTAGAAACAAAAGGAATTTCTCTAGATAGGTGATTATACACCCTAATGGGTGCGACCCACATAGCCATGCTGCCTGCCCGATTTTTGTCCTTTCCCGGTTGTTGAGGCCTGAGGCTACGAATACTTACCATTCCTTGATAGCACAATCACTTTGAATGCCACATCGTCAGATCCGTTAATCACTAGTTGAGTTTGCACAAATATTCTGGATATTATGCTAAGGGAATAAATCCGTTGCAACCATATATATTCATACAGACCAACCCATTTGATCACTGGAAATACTCTGTCAGACATTCGTCCATATACGTTCGTTCTGGGATTGAACGAAACCGAAGGCACTATTTCTATAAATAGAAAAGCCCTTGCACTTCACTCCGTCTTCAATATATTCAGCATACTTGGTTCGCAACGCTTATGCCGATACGGAGTGGTTTTTCGGATAATAATCCAACCGGTCTCTCCATATTGACAACGATGGTCAAAACTTCGATAGTCTGTGATTTAACTATCGAATAAAAACAAGTGTTCAATCAACATACCAAACAAATCACTGGGCTCTTTAATTAATATTTCATTAATTAAACCACTTCTCCATTTCCTTATCAATATTTGTTACCCAAATATTCTCAATAACCATATTGGCCCTTTACGCTATTTTTGATTTCGTTTCCTTATCGAATTCTATATATATATATATCGATATATAGATTTCTAATTGTCAAATTTCTCAAAAATATTCTAACTCCTTAAATTTCCGGAAAAATTCGCCATAACCTCCCCTGTATCGGGAGCATCGGGAAATTTCAAATAGCTTCCCGGTATTTTCCTCAATCAAAAAGAAAAAGGAAAAAGCCAAGCGGCTTGCCGATACGGCGCATAAAATCTCATATATGAATTTAAACATGTACCTTTTGTCGAGCACATTATTTATATACCTGCATTATCCTTGTCCCATACCTGTCTCCTGTATGTCTATACCTGTCCAATTTATTTCAACTTCATACACTCGTTTGACTCAATTCGTTAAAGTAATCCTTTAACTAACTCTCTGCCTATCTCGCTTGTATATTTGAATATAACACGTTTCAAATATATTTCCACTTACTTATCAAACAATTGAATTCAAATTCCAATTTTAATTCTATATTCGATTTCGAATATATATTTACAATCCCAAATTTCACTTTTCAAAGTTCGATTTTAGTTCAAACTCGATTAACTAATTCTCCTTTGATTTAGTTAATTCTATTCAATAATCAAAAATAGGATTATTGTTTCAAAAATCATCTTCTTTACTTCACTTGAGTTCACATTTATTTTCCTACTCAAGTCTAGATTTTTAAATGGCAATCCGGATTTTTATTTGCTTAACAATCCCAATATTTATATATAAAATCCATTATGGTTTATAATGGTTTCTGGCGCTGCATTTTTGAAATTTTGATTTTGACATAACTCAAAATCTATATGACGAAATTCAGATTTTTCTCCTTCATTAGAAAACTATTATCGAATCGGTCCTGACGTTTCTTGTTTCGAAGAATTTCGACTTCAACTGAGTCCTGTATACTCGATTGAAGTTCGAATCGCTATTTTACGAACTGCAGCGCTGCGGCGAGTTCGTTTTAATTATATTTATAAATATAAACGTTAAACTTCTTTAAAATGAATTCAACTTCATTTAACTCCATTTGAATTCCTTGATTCAAATTCCAATCTCACTTTTATTTGAATTCTATATTCAAATCCCAATTCCTTTTCTATTTGATATTCAAATTCAATACTTGAATTTCTATTTGAATTCCCTATATTCAAATTCGATACTTGAATTCATTTGAATTCTTTTATTCAAACTCTATATTTAAATTCCATTTGAACTGCTATATTCCAATTTCTATATTTGAATTCTATTGAAATTCAAATATTCAAACTCCTTTTTAAATTCTAGATTCAAAATTCCATAGTTTAAAATTCCATTTGAATGCTATATTCAAATTCTATAATTTAAATTCCATTTGAATTCCTTTTGAATTCTACATTCAAATTCCCTATTCAATTCTCTTCGAATTCAAATTCTATACTTATTCTATTTGAATTTCAAATATCCAAACCCCGATTCAATTCTATTTTGAAATTTCAAATATTCAACCCCTTTTTAATTCTATCATTCAAATCCTCTTATTTGAATCCTATTTCAAATCTAGTTTCAAAACTTCATTTAAATTTCTATATCCAAATCTATTTTCAAAACTTCATTTGAATTTCTATATTCAAATCTCATAGATTAAATCCCATTTGAATTCAATTTGAATCTCTTATATTCAAATTTCATTTTCCATTTCCATTTGAATTCTAATATTCAAATTCATCTCCAACCCATTTGAATTCTAATATTCAAACTTATTTTTAACACCCTTTTGAATCTCTTCACTCAAATCCATTTGAATTCCCTTGAATTCAAATCCCATTTCAAAACCATTTGGATTTCCTATTTTGAAATCCTATTTGAAATTCTATTTCCCATTCTACTTCGAAAATCCTATTTCAAAGTTTATTTCAAACTCTATTTTGAAATTCTACATTTAAAATTCTATTTAATTCTTCTTTGAAATTTTATATTTCAAATGCTATTTTCTATTTGAACTCTTATATCCAATTTCTTTAACCAAGTCTCGACTTCAATTCCTTTTGAAAACGATATTTCTATTTTTCCTTTGACGATAGATTTCTCATTCAAATTTCACACTTGTATTTCTATTTCTGAATTATCAAACGATAATCCTTTTCTCTTCATTTTATAAGTTCGTTATAAAAGAACTATTTATAAGCTTCGTTTATAAAGGAACTACTTGTTATATTTTTCAAAAACAAGTTTTATATTTTTATTCCATTTAAAAATTCAAATTCTATTTAAAAATAGAAATTTCCCTTTTTAAACCTCAAATATCCTTCCACGATATTTTTATAAATCAATATTCAAGCCCAGTGATATTTAAAACAATCAAACCATTCAAATTTCAATCATTTGATTTATAACACGTCATATGTGAATATATATATGAAATCAAACAAACGACAAACAGATAATATATTTTTGAGGAATCCAGTTGGATTCCTCCAACCTGTTTTCCTGCATCCACAGATGTTAGCACATAAATAATACCCATTCTGCTTCGTGGCAGAATATCGCGGTATAGAAGGTCATCCACTAATCATAGCGTGGGGCGTATAGGGTAATCATCCGCTATGAAACTGCGGGCATCCGCTAATGAGACTGCGGGAATCCAACCAATCAATCAACCCAATATATATATATAGCCTAAATAACTAATATATATAAAACAACCAGAAAGCATGCACACAAGCAACAAAACAATTATTTTTAATGAAATAAAAATAATTCTAAAGGTGAGTGAGATTTACTCACCAGAATTTCCATTGTTCGATCCATTCTGATCCAATTGATTTTAGAAATTTCCAATCCAACATCCAATAGTATTTTCCGCAACTATATTCTAAGGAACTGGCTTCTCGATTTAATTACCTTGTATAAATTTAAATTTTGCCTTTATCAGATATACAGATTATATCGACTAATAGGATTAAAGGTAAACTAAATTTAATTTTTAACTTACTTTAAATTAATTAAATTCCAACTAAAATCTTAACTGATTACTTTACAGATTTTATTTCTAACTAACTAATCTCTTTATATAAACTAACTTAAAAATCCTAATCACTTTATATAAAAAAAAATGTTATTAACAAATTTAACAACCGTTATTAACTTGCAATTTAGAATTAAATTAAATAATTTATATTACCTTAATTACTTCTTTCTCCTTGGTATTTCACCGAGCACTTCCCCTTCACTCTCGGAAATTGCTCCTCACTACTGGTATTGGCCTCCCTACCTCAGCTTCAACGTCGACTGCTAGTCACCCAGTTCGACCACTCTGAATTCACGAACCCTGAACATCCCAGCATCCCACTGTCGAACCCAATTCCAAGTTCAACCTCCGTCTCTTCTAATCCCAGCTCAACGGTTGATGCTTCGAACTTCATTTCCCCTATACCATCGCTGCATCGAAACACGACCTCGACCTCCCTTGAATTCGCTGAAACCCCCAAAGTGCGTTGCTCCAGAATTGAGGCTCGAAGAACTCGAGCCTGGAAAACTCCATCGCGACCCACGGTTGGTACTGCGTCGGCCTCAAACCCTGAACTGGATTTGATTTCTAATATGAAAGAGGAAGTTAGGGGCGATTTTGAATTCGATTATGGGTCCCTGGATGTTTCGATTTTTAGCTGAGGAGTTCGCCATTTTTTATTGTTTGGATTTCTGAGGCTTGAGAATTACAAAGGGCGATGGCCTCAATATATAGAGGTGCAGAAGGAAACAGATAGTACTTTGGCCATTAAATTTGTGTTTGCTCGATAACGATGGCAGGAGACCATTTTATCAACTCGAAGAGAAACTAGGTCTGCGCGATAAAATTATAGGGTGGTTGTATTGTTAAATAGGTCGGCTGATGTATTTTTATTTTGATTAAAAAGCTAAATATCTTGTGGTCCTTAAAATTAAAACCCTGAACCGCTATTTAACACAACGACCGATGCTACCAGATTTTTACGTTATTCTAAACTTAACTGAGCATATTCTGAAATTTAATTCGTTTGCTTATACAGACTATCAATATCAAATGAACGATTAAAGTCATTGAAAATAACTCGTCTATATTCAACTAGAATTATATTGATCGACTGAATCATTTCGAATCAGTTTTTAACTGCAAATTTTTATCGTTTCGTATTACGATACCCAATATATTTGATATTAATTCGCATATCGATTATTCATTCGATAAATTCAATATAAAATTCATTTATATTATGAATTCAATATTTAAAACCATACTAAATATTTAAAATAAACTGTTCAAAAATCTGGGTCGTTACATTCCTCCCCCCTTAAAATAATTTCGTCCTCGAAATTGCTAAAGTAGGAAAATGGTACAAACCTATTACCTTTCAAACTCCTTTATGTTGAAACTCACCTCCTTATATTTAATTTCACCCAAAACTTTTGGTTTTCACACATTTGATTCGAATGGTCTACGATCAATCCATTTATATCCAATCTATATTTCAATAAACCTATTCAAATTGATTCTAATCAGTTCACTCCCTTCGACCCATTTAACTTGTTTAAGTTAAATTTAAATTCCAGAATTCAAATCCCTGGGTTTTCTTTTCAAATTATTTTGAAATCACTTAAATATACACATATTCAAAACATTTGAATTTTCTAAATCAGCTTGTTTTCTTTCAAACAAATTTCCATCAAAACTTTCTAAGGTAGCAATCCATCACTTAGAAACTCGGAACTGAACACTGATGATGTTGCAATCATCATCAGAATCATTTCCCAGTCACTGAAGTGAGTTCAGTGCTTTATTATTTCAAAATCCATGATTTTCTTTCAAATCCTTTAAAACAAATCTATTTTAATATACTTTGAAAAATATTTTTCAACTTCCCAGGATTTTGAATTCTTAATTCTGGTTTGAATTTAATTCTAATTCATCTCATTTGTATATTTAATTCCTATACAAATTCTATTTGGTTATAAATAACCATTCTAATTTTATAATCTCATTTGATTATAAAATTAACATCCAACACATCCATATAATAATAATTCTAGAAAATTATTCTTTCTATATCAAAATATAACTTTGGGTAAAATTATTTCATTCACCCACTTTAAAACAATACTGTGTTCAATCTTCTGTTCAAGTGTTTAGAAATTCCTATCGACTTTGTGGCGTCCCACTATTCGATCAGAATTCATAAACCACTCAACAGACTAGCCAACACAATATAAAACGATTGTTTTAATCAATTAACAAATACGCCCTCTCGTAGATATACACTCAACTCATTCTAGGGTACTACTGACCCTATCTCTAATGAGCACATGCCACACAAGCCTAGGTATTCGCTCAACCTAAGCTCTGATACCAACTGAAACGACCCGCAAATCCGTGCTATCTGAATTGACTAATAACACCACACGTCCAACTCAAATAACACAGAAATACGACTCATTATTAGAAAGAAGTTAGAGGATGAGAAATAGAAAGAAAGAAATATTAGAATAGAAGAAAAACAAAGATCACAACTCACAGCGGAACAAATAAAATATATTATATAACATAAGCTTCGAAATACAAATCTGTTTTGTACATACATACATACCATCATCAGAGTACACATAACATTTGATCCAGCGGAAGTAACTCTAAATAACTAACGTTGAAGCCTCCTTCTTCAAGCTCCTCCAAGTGTATCTGTAAAAGCCTGAAACACTTGACTGCCCGTACAAATTTGGGCACCCAAGAGTTTAGGGAAAACAAAACAAAATAAACTCTGGGTCAGTCATGGGACTGGTGTGAGTAAACTCCAACCACTTGTTTAACTTTCAAAACCCTTTTCGAAAGAAAAGATAATAGTAAGACCAGCCCACACATAAACACGGACGGTTTTTACCTTACTATAACCCAAAACACTTTGATACAAAAATCCAGTGATATTATAATAATGTCTACATCAAGTAAATAACCAAATAGTAGAACGCTTGCATCTCACGCTCCACATATATAGTATAAAATCAAAAACCGCATGGCGCTTATTGGAGATTGGATTTCCAACATGACAAGGTATGGGACCACCTTCCGATGATGTATCTCTAGAGGCAAATACACCTGGGTTCAACAAGAACGTCTTGCAACCCGGCCCACACATGACCGACCACTCATTTCGCTTGAGTGTATCGAATGTATATCACCAACGGTTGGACTCAAACCACCGTTTCCCGAATGGGCAGAATCGATAGATTTAGAAACAAAAGGAATTTCTCTAGATAGGTGATTATACACCCTAATGGGTGCGACCCACATAGCCATGCTGCCTGCCCGATTTTTGTCCTTTCCCGGTTGTTGAGGCCTGAGGCTACGAATACTTACCATTCCTTGATAGCACAATCACTTTGAATGCCACATCGTCAGATCCGTTAATCACTAGTTGAGTTTGCACAAATATTCTGGATATTATGCTAAGGGAATAAATCCGTTGCAACCATATATATTCATACAGACCAACCCATTTGATCACTGGAAATACTCTGTCAGACATTCGTCCATATACGTTCGTTCTGGGATTGAACGAAACCGAAGGCACTATTTCTATAAATAGAAAAGCCCTTGCACTTCACTCCGTCTTCAATATATTCAGCATACTTGGTTCGCAACGCTTATGCCGATACGGAGTGGTTTTTCGGATAATAATCCAACCGGTCTCTCCATATTGACAACGATGGTCAAAACTTCGATAGTCTGTGATTTAACTATCGAATAAAAACAAGTGTTCAATCAACATACCAAACAAATCACTGGGCTCTTTAATTAATATTTCATTAATTAAACCACTTCTCCATTTCCTTATCAATATTTGTTACCCAAATATTCTCAATAACCATATTGGCCCTTTACGCTATTTTTGATTTCGTTTCCTTATCGAATTCTATATATATATATCGATATATAGATTTCTAATTGTCAAATTTCTCAAAAATATTCTAACTCCTTAAATTTCCGGAAAAATTCGCCATAACCTCCCCTGTATCGGGAGCATCGGGAAATTTCAAATAGCTTCCCGGTATCTTCCTCAATCAAAAAGAAAAAGGAAAAAGCCAAGCGGCTTGCCGATACGGCGCATAAAATCTCATATATGAATTTAAACATGTACCTTTTGTCGAGCACATTATTTATATACCTGCATTATCCTTGTCCCATACCTGTCTCCTGTATGTCTATACCTGTCCAATTTATTTCAACTTCATACACTCGTTTGACTCAATTCGTTAAAGTAATCCTTTAACTAACTCTCTGCCTATCTCGCTTGTATATTTGAATATAACACGTTTCAAATATATTTCCACTTACTTATCAAACAATTGAATTCAAATTCCAATTTTAATTCTATATTCGATTTCGAATATATATTTACAATCCCAAATTTCACTTTTCAAAGTTCGATTTTAGTTCAAACTCGATTAACTAATTCTCCTTTGATTTAGTTAATTCTATTCAATAATCAAAAATAGGATTATTGTTTCAAAAATCATCTTCTTTACTTCACTTGAGTTCACATTTATTTTCCTACTCAAGTCTAGATTTTTAAATGGCAATCCGGATTTTTATTTGCTTAACAATCCCAATATTTATATATAAAATCCATTATGGTTTATAATGGTTTCTGGCGCTGCATTTTTGAAATTTTGATTTTGACATAACTCAAAATCTATATGACGAAATTCAGATTTTTCTCCTTCATTAGAAAACTATTATCGAATCGGTCCTGACGTTTCTTGTTTCGAAGAATTTCGACTTCAATTGAGTCCTGTATACTCGATTGAAGTTCGAATCGCTATTTTACGAACTGCAGCGCTGCGGCGAGTTCGTTTTAATTATATTTATAAATATAAACGTTAAACTTCTTTAAAATGAATTCAACTTCATTTAACTCCATTTGAATTCCTTGATTCAAATTCCAATCTCACTTTTATTTGAATTCTATATTCAAATCCCAATTCCTTTTCTATTTGATATTCAAATTCAATACTTGAATTTCTATTTGAATTCCCTATATTCAAATTCGATACTTGAATTCATTTGAATTCTTTTATTCAAACTCTATATTTAAATTCCATTTGAACTGCTATATTCCAATTTCTATATTTGAATTCTATTGAAATTCAAATATTCAAACTCCTTTTTAAATTCTAGATTCAAAATTCCATAGTTTAAAATTCCATTTGAATGCTATATTCAAATTCTATAATTTAAATTCCATTTGAATTCCTTTTGAATTCTACATTCAAATTCCCTATTCAATTCTCTTCGAATTCAAATTCTATACTTATTCTATTTGAATTTCAAATATCCAAACCCCGATTCAATTCTATTTTGAAATTTCAAATATTCAACCCCTTTTTAATTCTATCATTCAAATCCTCTTATTTGAATCCTATTTCAAATCTAGTTTCAAAACTTCATTTAAATTTCTATATCCAAATCTATTTTCAAAACTTCATTTGAATTTCTATATTCAAATCTCATAGATTAAATCCCATTTGAATTCAATTTGAATCTCTTATATTCAAATTTCATTTTCCATTTCCATTTGAATTCTAATATTCAAATTCATCTCCAACCCATTTGAATTCTAATATTCAAACTTATTTTTAACACCCTTTTGAATCTCTTCACTCAAATCCATTTGAATTCCCTTGAATTCAAATCCCATTTCAAAACCATTTGGATTTCCTATTTTGAAATCCTATTTGAAATTCTATTTCCCATTCTACTTCGAAAATCCTATTTCAAAGTTTATTTCAAACTCTATTTTGAAATTCTACATTTAAAATTCTATTTAATTCTTCTTTGAAATTTTATATTTCAAATGCTATTTTCTATTTGAACTCTTATATCCAATTTCTTTAACCAAGTCTCGACTTCAATTCCTTTTGAAAACGATATTTCTATTTTTCCTTTGACGATAGATTTCTCATTCAAATTTCACACTTGTATTTCTATTTCTGAATTATCAAACGATAATCCTTTTCTCTTCATTTTATAAGTTCGTTATAAAAGAACTATTTATAAGCTTCGTTTATAAAGGAACTACTTGTTATATTTTTCAAAAACAAGTTTTATATTTTTATTCCATTTAAAAATTCAAATTCTATTTAAAAATAGAAATTTCCCTTTTTAAACCTCAAATATCCTTCCACGATATTTTTATAAATCAATATTCAAGCCCAGTGATATTTAAAACAATCAAACCATTCAAATTTCAATCATTTGATTTATAACACGTCATATGTGAATATATATATGAAATCAAACAAACGACAAACAGATAATATATTTTTGAGGAATCCAGTTGGATTCCTCCAACCTGTTTTCCTGCATCCACAGATGTTAGCACATAAATAATACCCATTCTGCTTCGTGGCAGAATATCGCGGTATAGAAGGTCATCCACTAATCATAGCGTGGGGCGTATAGGGTAATCATCCGCTATGAAACTGCGGGCATCCGCTAATGAGACTGCGGGAATCCAACCAATCAATCAACCCAATATATATATATAGCCTAAATAACTAATATATATAAAACAACCAGAAAGCATGCACACAAGCAACAAAACAATTATTTTTAATGAAATAAAAATAATTCTAAAGGTGAGTGAGATTTACTCACCAGAATTTCCATTGTTCGATCCATTCTGATCCAATTGATTTTAGAAATTTCCAATCCAACATCCAATAGTATTTTCCGCAACTATATTCTAAGGAACTGGCTTCTCGATTTAATTACCTTGTATAAATTTAAATTTTGCCTTTATCAGATATACAGATTATATCGACTAATAGGATTAAAGGTAAACTAAATTTAATTTTTAACTTACTTTAAATTAATTAAATTCCAACTAAAATCTTAACTGATTACTTTACAGATTTTATTTCTAACTAACTAATCTCTTTATATAAACTAACTTAAAAATCCTAATCACTTTATATAAAAAAAAAATGTTATTAACAAATTTAACAACCGTTATTAACTTGCAATTTAGAATTAAATTAAATAATTTATATTACCTTAATTACTTCTTTCTCCTTGGTATTTCACCGAGCACTTCCCCTTCACTCTCGGAAATTGCTCCTCACTACTGGTATTGGCCTCCCTACCTCAGCTTCAACGTCGACTGCTAGTCACCCAGTTCGACCACTCTGAATTCACGAACCCTGAACATCCCAGCATCCCACTGTCGAACCCAATTCCAAGTTCAACCTCCGTCTCTTCTAATCCCAGCTCAACGGTTGATGCTTCGAACTTCATTTCCCCTATACCATCGCTGCATCGAAACACGACCTCGACCTCCCTTGAATTCGCTGAAACCCCCAAAGTGCGTTGCTCCAGAATTGAGGCTCGAAGAACTCGAGCCTGGAAAACTCCATCGCGACCCACGGTTGGTACTGCGTCGGCCTCAAACCCTGAACTGGATTTGATTTCTAATATGAAAGAGGAAGTTAGGGGCGATTTTGAATTCGATTATGGGTCCCTGGATGTTTCGATTTTTAGCTGAGGAGTTCGCCATTTTTTATTGTTTGGATTTCTGAGGCTTGAGAATTACAAAGGGCGATGGCCTCAATATATAGAGGTGCAGAAGGAAACAGATAGTACTTTGGCCATTAAATTTGTGTTTGCTCGATAACGATGGCAGGAGACCATTTTATCAACTCGAAGAGAAACTAGGTCTGCGCGATAAAATTATAGGGTGGTTGTATTGTTAAATAGGTCGGCTGATGTATTTTTATTTTGATTAAAAAGCTAAATATCTTGTGGTCCTTAAAATTAAAACCCTGAACCGCTATTTAACACAACGAACGATGCTACCAGATTTTTACGTTATTCTAAACTTAACTGAGCATATTCTGAAATTTAATTCGTTTGCTTATACAGACTATCAATATCAAATGAACGATTAAAGTCATTGAAAATAACTCGTCTATATTCAACTAGAATTATATTGATCGACTGAATCATTTCGAATCAGTTTTTAACTGCAAATTTTTATCGTTTCGTATTACGATACCCAATATATTTGATATTAATTCGCATATCGATTATTCATTCGATAAATTCAATATAAAATTCATTTATATTATGAATTCAATATTTAAAACCATACTAAATATTTAAAATAAACTGTTCAAAAATCTGGGTCGTTACACGTAAAATCTAAACCACGACCGAATTACTTCAGAATATCTCTGCAAACACAGAGAATATTCGTCAAGTAATCCTTCCGCTTATGAAGATCCACGGTCTTCAATTGCTCCGTCTTAAATCGACCTCTTCACGTATCTGCTGGTCGGAATGGTTTTCGAATAAAAATTTGATCTCGGTCTTTCCGTACCAACAATCGTATTGGTCAGGTTTAATAGTTGGTGATTTAACTATCAAATATAATAGTGTAAATAAAATGAGTTTATTGATTCAGTACTTGGCATGACTTGGCCTGTTTAAAATATATTTAACAAACTGGTTAATAAACTTCTAAATCTTCCTATATATTCCAAACATTTTAATTATCCTTAATTTTATTTATCAAAACTATTTTATACATTTTAGAATATGTATATATATGTACTCTCAACTTACCAATACCTTTGGAATAGCGATATATTTCTTCAGACCCCTTTTTCCCTTTTTCTTATTTTTAGATATCTCACGATATATATATATATATATATATATATATATGTATTATTCTACATGGTATAAACAAATTATCGATTTTGATATGGTAAAGCAAATGTCAAACTATACTTTAAAACCAACTACTTTTATTTACGTTGTAAATAACATTTTGGTATTATTCATATTGCCAAAATCTCGCACTTATATTTGATACTTCTCATATGGGATATCACACCAATTACAACACCTTTCACTCGTTTCAAACCAATACCATTCCTCGATAATAATGAAGCCATTCAAGTTGGGGTATTTTATTTACCTCTCAGACCTTGATGGACAACGTCCTTATCTCAGAATAATATCAGTTCGTCACTTAACCACTGATATTCAAATCTCGTTTACCACCTTGTTTCAAATCCGGTTTTATAAACCATTTCTTTCATTTGAAATCTGCTTTCGAAATAACCTCCTTACTTAATTCGTTCAATTAAGTAAATGTCCACGAAACACCACTTTTAACTTAAATCATACTTCGCTTATAACACTTCGATTTATAATAAAAATCACTTGTCAAATAATCTATTTCCATTTATACGAGCATTCTTATCATAAACCTCATCTTGAATTAAAAATCCGCTTTTCCACTTTCTTTAAATAAGACTCGTTGACTTGAATTTTATTTCAAAAACCCATTACCAAAGTTTAACACATCCCAATTATATGTATTTTCTTTACATTTGTAATTCTTATTTCTTTTACAAATGTTTCCCTCAATCGAATACTTTGATCTTTAAGGTCGACATTTTGGTTTAAAGAATCCCTTTTAAAACCTTGTTTGGATTCCTTCCAAATCACTTATACAAATCCGATAAACTTCTTGAACAACTTCTTATATTTTATTCTAGAACTATTACCATATGCCAGTCTAATACAAATCAATTTATTCATCTCCCTTAAGGATTTCATTTCTCTTGCATTCACGTTACTTAATTTAAAATTTAAGTAAAATCTTACTTAAAACTTCCACATTCACTTATAAACTCCATTTACAAGCCTCGTTTGAAACTTGGATTATAAATCTCTCATAAAACTCTTATCGCCTTTTAGATCAAACTTCATCGCTACTTAAACCCTTTCTTAGTTGAATTCCAACTAAAAGTCATCATTTTAATTATTAATAAAATATAAATTTTAATATTTACTATACAAAAGGTAGTTAACTTTTGCCATTAACTAAAAATAATATAATCATCGTTTTTAAAATCTTATTAAATAATAATTAACTTTATTAACACTAAATATTCAATAATTTTCTTAAATTTATAGTTAATCAAAGATTAACTATTATTTTACACTATTCGTTAAACTTAACGAATATTCATCTAATTAATCAAATTTATCATTTTAAACTAAAAACGGTTGATTCTGTCAACCGTACATGTCAGTTGTTCAGTTAACTGAATTTCACTTGTCATTTCCCCTTTTAAATTCATTAAATAACTTAATTAATTTAGAATCACTATTTAATTGTATAAAAATACAATTATTCTACTTTACCACCGCATTGGTGATTTCTTTGGCTTTCTAGCTTTTAAAACCTATATAAAGCACTTATATAATTTCTTATATAAACTTGATTTAAAATATATGTTTATAAATACGTTTGAGATAGGGGCCTCGTTAATGGCGGCTGGGGAAAATTTTTCTCCAGATTTTGCCATGCATGAGTGACCCCATATTTTCCTTCTTTTTCTGATTCCTTTCAATTCGATTTTCATCACTAACCTTCAACGATTGCTATCATTGATAATACTTCTGTTTTACTTTCGTTTACCATCTTTAAATCCGGATCTGTGAAGTTTTACTTTACCTTTCTAAACCTAATTTTTAAAATCGCTTTCCACCTACATGTTAGATCCATTGATGTTTAGATCTGAGCCGATCCTTCACGTCTACCAAATCCTAACAGATCGAATTAGATGAAGTATTGGATTATCAAGACATTGTTAACTCGGGTTTCAGCATCGCCGGCACAAATGAAGATTCATTTCCGAGTTATCCAACCGATTATCCTTTATTGGAGCAAGTTGCGGTCAGATTGTATTTGGTAAGACAATTTTTGCTTAAGATCTAGGGTTGATGGTTTTCTGGTTTTAACCTGCTGCTTCGATTTGGGATTATGGACTCTAATTTTAATTGGTTTTGTTCCATAATATATCTGGTAAATCTACTAAGTTCTAGTTCTATACTGGAGAGGCTCTGATTCAGTTTCATCTGTTCTTTTTTTTCGGATCTAAACAGTGGATATAACAATACATATAACAGAGTAATCACTCTTTGATAATTCTGTAGATTTATGGGATCAGGCCATTATGTATTAATTGCATCTGGATTCTTAGGGTTCGATTCTAGGTCTAAGATGGATTCATAGGTGTCTGTGAATCATCAACCAGATTTAGCATCTGGAATTGATATTCTGGGATTTAGTTGTATCTATCTGATTAAGGGCTGCTTATTGAGGATATGTTGTTATATTCAATGCTCGGATTATCTTATGATCATGGAAGTGGAAGCTTTTCTAGATTATATGTTCACTAGATTTTAAACTGGATGATGATGGATCTTTTACATTTCATAAAACAGCAATTTCATTGATGAAATACTGGGAGTTCATATTGAATGGCTTTACTGGTTTGGATCAAAGTATACTGGTTTGGATATGGATATAGTATGGTTTTAATCAGTGTGTAAATTAATGTTTCAACTTCATGTGAACCCTTTATGATGTTGAATTTTGAGTTTAGATATTGGTTATTGAGTTAGTATTGCTGTATTCAATTCAATGTGCTTTGAAGATCCTTCATCTGTTTATACTAGTGGTGTTGTATGGATTATTCAGAAGTTAGAGTTTTAAGTTGATTCTTCTCCAAGTTCAAGTTTATTCCTGCACTCATAGCATCTAATATGTTAATGCATTGATTTAATGCTGGGGCTCTCTATCTAGATAGATGACTTATGTAAGGAACTGGTGTACTGTGCTCAAGAGGAGTGAGAGGTGCATACAATGCACAGAAACGGGAAGATGGCCTTTTTCGTGGGCCGATTATTACTAGTTAGGTTTTCTTACTTGTATTTTCAGTTTTTGCTTTTATGTTTTGCTAATGTAAAGGTTAGTATGCTAACCTCTTTCATGTATGTCCCTTTTCAGTAGAAATAAAGTGAACCAATTTTCAATAAATAATAATAATATATGTTTATAAATTTCAAATTTTATTACTTATATAAAATAACTGAAAAAATTCAGTTCAGTTATAAAATAATTTATAACTTCAAAACTGTGTCAATTCACCGAACGGTCAACCGACGTCTAAAACAACACATTTTAAGCCATTCACTACCAATTACCCAATCAACACTGTCGATTGATTTTAAACACAACACAGGTGAATATTTATTCAATAATCATGTTCAAAAAGGTTTAACTGCCATCTATGGTTCAATCAATTCATATATCAACAATATAAAACAAGCAAACAACATATATAATATTTGAGGAATCCGGTCGTATTCCCCCGACCTGTTCTGCCCTGCATCACAGCTCGTTACACATTCCATAATAATATATGAAATAAATTTCAAATGATCTACTAATTTAAAACGATTAAATATAAATAACAACAACCAATTGAACAATAACAGCCAATAACAACCAATCAACCAATTTATACTTTTAAATGGTAAATTATATTTTAATATGAATTTACCACATCACAGGATTCCAGAGGGTGTGAGAATTAACTCACCATATTTAATTCTGGTTGACGGTTGATGCGTTTGTTGCATTTAATTTGAACGAGCATTCAAAATTATCTGAAATTCCAACTGCGTCCAATCGACTCCTAGTCAGTGCCATTGTCTAGGTCTCATCCCTATGATCCCAAAGGATCCAGTTTCACTGAATTTCGTTAACGTGGGAAAAAGTTACGCTAGATTAAAGATTCATATATATATATATACGATTATTAAATAACTAATTGTAAATTAATTAAATAATTAATTACCTTAACTAATATAATTTGCCACGTCAGCTCTTGTTATAGCCCTCACGTGTTTTCCCCTAGCCAAGAAAATGAACCTCGATCCTTTTGTTTTCACGCCTCTTCTTTTCCAAGTTCAAACACAGCTCAACTCCTTCCGATCGTCGCCACCGCCATTTCGGTCAACCTGAGACCACCCTGACCTCGCCAGTGCCATCGCCGATCCACTAGGTGTCTCCGTCCCTAACGCCGTGACCCAGCACCGCCTCCCCCGCTTGGAAACTCGAAATCCCCCAATTATGATCATCTTCTAAATTCCGCCGCCACGAGTCGAATTGGACCACCAGACCCTCGTCCCTTGCATCACCCTTCCTACGACTTCAGACTCCGTGCCCCACGACCACCATAGCCGCCGGAATAAGAAGAAATCCGACCTCGACTTCCAAAACCAACCCAGAATTTGATGCCTCCGTTCATCTCGTTGCTACGACCACCTCAGACCACCGTTGAACCTCAGACCGATGCCAAAATAAAGCTGAAACTCCCCTCTTTAATTTCCATCAGGTCCCGTCCTCTCAAATCAAACCAATCCCCTATAATCAAGCCAAAAATGAAACTGATTTCGTGGCTTTAAACCATGATTCCGGCCACCACAACCCTCCGTTCCACCCAACCTGCTAGGTATCGAACCGATCTACAATTCTTTTTCAGATTTCCCTCACAAATTCTTTACGGATTTGCAAATATAAATTATTTTGTTGTGGAGGGCTTTCCTGCAAATATTTTGGGCTGAAGATGAGTTTGGACGGGATGGAAACATTTTGGCTGAAGTAGATGTATATATAAGTGTAAAGAAATATATTTTATGTTGATTTGACGAATGATGTTGACCAACGATTTTTATTTCGTACCTATCGCTATTTTTAACGATGTTTATTCACTCCTGCGCTCACATACAAACTTGGTTTGTGACGCGAGTAGATGTCATAGTATAATTTGACGTTACGGTCCTAATGAAACTTGATTTGTCGAATTCCGTGTTCGTTTGCTCAAACAGCGCTCGTTCACGTCCAATTGATCGATTTATTTTGCATTTTATTTTGCCACTCTCACAGAATAACTCCGTTTTGCGTGCAACTTGAAAATCTAGCAATAATTTACAGTTCCGGTCCTAACAAAATTTGTTTCGTCGAAAAAGGAGGTCGTTTGAATATTGTCTCTTTTATAACTGCCCAATTCGAATAAAATAAACCAATTTTGAAATACTTCAATATAATATAAATAAAATATTGAAATTGGGAGCAGAATACTATATAGATCAAGATAAAATACCCCGGGTTGAAATTTAAGCTATTTCGATATTAAAAATATTTTAAAACCATTTATTTTATATAAATAAATTACCATAATGTATATAGAAATTCCATAGCGACCTTTTCAAAATTTGATTTGGACATAAAATAAAATCTACGCTATGAAAACTGGATTTTTCTCTTCCATTTGAAAAATATTACCCAATAGATTCTAGCGTTTCTTGTTTTGAGAAAATCCGACTTATTTTGGTCTTGTACAACCAATTAAAGTTCAAAACGCCAAATTACGAACTGTTGAGCCGCTGCAGCTCGTTTTATATTTATATTATAAATTCTATATATTCGCTCGTTATTTTATAAAGAAATCGTCTATATAACTTCAATATATACAATATAAACCACTTTAAGTTGCCCGATCACAGTATATTTCAAGTTCTACATTTTCCCATTATTTTGGAAATTAAAATATTATTATATAATTAATATAAATAATTATTCAAAAGAAAATAGTTAAATTCGATTATTTAACTCAAACAAATATTTTAAATAATTAAAATAATCCGAACAAATAGGCAGAAAATACAGGTCGTTACACCTCCATTATTCTTCAATAGCCACGTGTGTTCCAAATTTTAATCCTTAATTTCTACCGATCTGATCAATGAAATCTGATAATTCCAGAGAAAGAAATGAAGCTCTCAATCCCCTTTTCGAATCTATACGGATAATTGATACTATTACTTCATGGATTCACCAGAATTTGTGCCAAAGGGCTGTGCAGTTCAATGGCTTTTGGAGGAGATGGAGTTCACCGGAGTGGGACAGATCTTGGTCAGATGTGAGGTGGAAGGTCGCGCGCGAGGTGTTAATGTTGGATCAGGTTTCGGAGCTTCGAAAGCTGGTGCGATTTGGAGGGAAGGATGGCGGCGATGGGTTTTCTTCTTGGAATTATTTTTCACGTATGCGATGAAGAGGGTTGAAAAGATGATGATTTGTCAGAGTATGGTTGGGTGAGGGTAGTTATTTAATTATTTTATATATTTTGAAATTCATACGTTCGAACATCAATAGCTTCTTCATACGAATTCAGAATGACACGCGGTTTGTTGAGCTAGAATCATATCGACGAGCTCTTCCCGATGGCACTAATTTTGACTTATTCTGAGACCGTTGATTTTTGGAGCTTATTTTGGATTTCAAACGTGTTCAGAACCAAAGTGAGTGACTAAACCCACTCACATCTGACTAAAATATCTGATTGTTAGTTAAATTAAATTCATGTCATGTTATGGCTGTATTGTTTGCTGTTGATTGTTTGAATTGCATATTTATGTTAAATCTGTATGGACTGTATAATATTAATTTAACTCTTATATAAATTGTACTGTTATAGATTAATTTCTAGTTTTAATACAAAAAAGAACCTCATACCTGATGACTAGTAACTGATATTATTGAACTGCTTAGATGTGTTGACTTTGATGTATGCCTTGAATTTATATATTTAATGTATTGATATGAAATTCATCTTGTTATCGCTATTGTTTATATATGTTATTGATTTATGTTGATTAATCCCAACCATTACCCTAGATGATACGAGCATCAAATAAACCCGGGATTAATCATTAAAATGAATTAAGAACTTAAGTTGAAATGATAAATACCTATGACCCTGATATGGATTGAAATGATATATATCCTTTCCCAAAATACTAAAATTAAATTTTAAGTATTACTTGGCCATAGGATAGGAAATTATGTACGGACATCGATTGGTTAAATAAAAAAATGTTTTTTCTTGAATTTTTGAATATTATTTAGAAAAATGTTTTTTTCTTGAATTTTAGAATATTATTTTAAAGGCAAAATAAGTGACATTATTAATCAATTTTCTTTAAATTTGGACTTTGTTCTTTGAAAATTAATATTTTAAATTTTAATATTGAATTTATTATCCATCGTTGATATTATTTTAAATTAACTTGATTTATTGTAATAATTGAACTGTGAACTCGAAATTTTATAAACGAATAATTAAAAGTGAGAATTATAATTGAAATTCAATTATCTGAATCGAATTATTAAATAGAATTGTTTGAAATCGAATTGTTGAATTGAATTGAAATAAATATGTGAAGTTGAATCGATTTGAATTAATATATCAAATTTAGTCGAATTGATTTGAAACAGAAATATGATTTCTTGTTTGGTTAAAATTTTGAAAATATGATTCTAATTCCGACTATAGTATTTTTAAACCATTTTATAAATTATTTTATAATAATAATTTTCTTTATAAACGATTTAACCTATAACTATTTTATTTTATTATTTAGTTTAAATTAACTATTTATCTTATAAACGATTTTAATATTTTACCAATAGATTTTACTAAATCTGAAGTTATATTTTGAATACAAATTATTTATTTTCAAACTATTTATATTATATATTTAAACTATTTTATTTTTTTTACTATTTTAAATTATTTTAAAGTTGGAATTGTTTCAAGATTTTAAATTAGTTAAAATGTAGATTTTATAATGAATAATATTCTCTCTTGAATATTGAAAAGTTTTTTATGAAAAGTTGATATTTTGATATGAAGTAAGAACCCCTTTGAAATGTAAGAGAACCGATCGGTGTGAAAAATGTAAACGATTGGTTGTTAATTAGACTGGATCAAATATTGTCATACTCTCTGCCAATACCGAAAACCACTTTAACAACTGTGTACGCTGTGGAGTTCCAGAATAAAGTAGGTTGATTTGGAGGCGATTACTGAAATTAAAGAAAGAGAACGATAATGTATATCCTTGACCTTTGGATCATAATTAAAATGACTAAAACAGGGCTATACCGTGACCAAGTGGGGTTAGCTACCTCCATCGGCAACACTTCTTCCTTTATTACTATAGTCCCACGGTTTGATTGATTTGATTTGATGCGCATCCGTGATTTGGGAGTGTTGTCCGAGGTGGGTGGTAGGCGCGACTATGCGTTACCACCAGTCCGGCATGCAACTAGTATATTCATACTCTGGGCATTTCTCGTGTGCCTTGTCATATTATCCTGATCGAGCCCCCTAGGATTTTGATTTAACGTTGTCGTATCACGGCGCATCGCTATCCGCGACGTACTGGTGTGTTATATGCAAACTGTACGGCAATGGTATAAACTGTGTAAGGGTAATAATGGTAATCCCGCTTACACTATTTTAGTATTTTATATTTAACCAGAGACACTATTATAATAGCGTATTATATTATATAGTATCTAGTTTGACGGATCCTTAATAGATGGAATTTCCCGTAACACCTCTTAAGTTATTGCACTCATATTATTGCATGAATTTGTTTTAATTAATATGAGAATATTTTAGTTCTGATCCGAGTGTTTTGTCTTTTCATTTATGCTCGGGTTAGCCTGAGTTTTCCAGTTATTGAAGATACCCTTATGGAGATGACGATGGAGTTTAACAGACGTATTTATTACTATTTATTCCGCTGCAAATATTGGTATGTCTATTATGGTTAACTCTGATAATCATTATAAAATATAATTAAATGTATGTTTTAACAGCTTTATGAACTGTTATTTAATTATTATATTTTATCCCCCCGTTGTGAGATTCTGTGTTTATTTTTCTTCTTTTTTTATATAAATCCCAATAAGTATCCGTATTTTTGATTTGGTTATGTTGAAATTAGGGATCATTGTCTATTTGAACAGTAAAAAATTATGGATGTTACATTTGGTATCGGATATGGTTAGAGAACGTGATAGGGGGTACTCGCTTGGTTGTTTGGTGGCGAGCAGACGACTCTTACCCCTACACGTCCCAATGGGTAGATTGGGTTAGTTGTTGCAGTCGAGAGGCTAGCCATAAAATCAGTTCTGAGGTACCATTGTATGTCACGGTGCGAGATTAACCCACTGCCTGATGGTTGCAAAGCCTAGGGTCGTTACATTTGGTATCAAAGCTTTGGTTTAGCGAAAATCTTGGCTCTATTTTGGATTAACTCATTAGAGATATGGTTGTAATACTGTAGAATGAGTTTGAGCGTATATGAGAGAACGTACTTGTAATTTTGATATAAAAATGGTTTTGAATTGTGTTAATTTGTTCTGTTGAGTAATTATGAATTCTGGTCGGTACTTAGGACGGTAATGTATCGACAGGAATTTCTAAACACTCGAACATGGCTTATCGACATAATATTGTTTTGAATTATATTTTATATATGTAGTATTATTTGAAAATATATGAATTTTGATTTTGTTGATGATAATATTAAGTTTTTCATCATTTATCACTCGATTAATTAATAATTAGAGCCATTTATAATCGAACGGTTTAAGAAAATCAAATATTGAAAATTTATTGATAATGAAATACGAAGTAAAATATGAATTGGGAATTTGATTTTGGGTGGTTTTGTAACATTGATTTGCAATTGGTTTGAAATAATATATTTATATTTTAAACAAAGTTATTTCATATAGAAATTGTTTTCAAATGAATTCTTGAAATAAGTGTATACGCCCCTCTTGTCTTGGAAATTGATTTCGGCCACGCATCGTCGACATTTATTTTCAAGGACTTAAGTGGGCAAGACCACTTAGAAGTTTTACCTTGTTTGAGAATTTTAATACTTTGTTTGGAAATTTGGATTCCATTTAAATCCTTCAAATAATGGTTTTAAATAAAGGATTATATTTATATATATATATATATACACACACACACACACACACCAGTACAAAGGCGCGTCCGATGGACATGTGCATAAATGAATTTGACCAACGCTGAAAAAAATAGTTTAGAGCGCGCAGTCATTGCAGTTGTATGTGTAGAAATTCAGGAGCTTGCAATATGAGCAAAGCAAATAAGTGGTGCCAAGTTTATAAATTGTAAAGATTAAAAGGTATGCATATCGTAATTTGTTGATACATGTAAGTATGTGTATTAATTTCTGTGTACATTAAAAATAAGTATTTATATGCATAGATCTCATTGTTAAGAAAGATAAAATAACCATATGTCCGCCTCCCTAACGCTGAACAAAAACATACATAAACACAGGCATTGATAACCCACCCTCCATTAGCAATTTAGCATAACATACACATTGTACAAAGTAAAAGGTTGCAGTCAAATAAGAGAGTTGAGATATGAACAATTCCTAGACTGTGCATACTGAAGCAAACTGCCGTAAGTTGTACCCCATGTCCCAACAAACAACGCTTCTACATCTGGGGTGGACAACAATCTTGATAGTTCAGTAAAGAAATCAAGCTCCTGTTTTTTGGTGTAACCGCTTCCTACATTGAGGACTAATTATTTAGCAAATGAGTAAACATGAGAAAAAAGAAAAATGAGGAAAAAGACATGTACTATAAGAAGGCAGACAACTTATATAATTCATGTGCATGAGACTGTGGTGCCAGGTCCTACCGGTATACTTTGTTGATATTTTTTGAAATCTGAATGCTATGCTCTGTCAACTTTGATTAAATCATATGAATAGATGGGCAATCTCCTGGTAGCACCATGCACAATTGATGCTCTAACCGGTAAAGATTCCTTTTTAATGTTGAATCATGTGCCAGCAGAGCCTGTAAATTCACTGAAATTTAATCAAACTCATATGCGTAAGTAATGTAGTGATAGATGGGCGTGAATCTGATGAGAAAACATAGCAACATATGAAGGATAAAAAAATGGATTCAGCTTAATGTTATGCCATGGAGACATTGAACAATCGATATTATATATACAACCGGTACATCAAAGACAGTATTCGTGTTGAAGAAAGTCATGTTGACATTATATAATGGCATATGGGCCAAACTTACTACAAAACATAATACTAAAGCACCAAAGGGAGGGTAACATGATAATGGGAATTGGTGCACATTCAAAAACTTGTCAAAAACTTATCAAAAACCAACCGCTGCTTTATGCATGTTACCTTATTGAAATTTTATTTCTACTATCGAAGGAAGAAAATGTCAAAAAGTACATGTAAAGTGGAATATTATCATTCCCTGGAATTGAGAAGTGGGAAATAAGAAGTGCTTCTCGTGCATTATACTTATTAGTTGCATTGTATGGTCTAGGTCATACAATAATGGCTTGAATAATGGGTTAAAACATAAGAAAGCCTTTTTCTGGCTTTACATAAAAAGCAAGGGACATATTGTGTATAAATATTTGGTTCAAGTATCCGGAAACCAAAATGAGAGAAAGCATACAGATATTGTTGCTGCAATTGCAAAATAATGAAATGTTTATGAATAAATTCATAAGACTTTGGCAAAGCTATTTTTCCAAGATAAATATGGTACATATATCATGGAAGAAAAATCTAATGCAACCTCCCCATAATAGTTTAAGTAAATAGAAATGCCAGGACTTAGTTCACTGTAACCAAATGTTGAAACCTATGTAAGTAATATTGCAGAACGTTGGCAAAAACATGGACACTCAAAATGTATCGTATTGCTTACCTTTCATGCATGATCTCATAACTGAATGAACATTCCACTATTTGTTTATAAACCGACAACATAATCTAGGATATATAACTTATGTCAGCATATGAGGAGAATCAGTAAAAGAATGTCAGGATAACAACGTAAGAAGAGGTTAATTAAAATGCATAAATTTGAAACAAATGATATAATTACCATTATCTTCAAGTCTCGAATTATCTAAGTTTTTAAAGTCCCATGTGATATAATGCAAAATGAAGAAAAATTTACCAAAACAATGGTCTTTTTAAGCCTGAATTGAGTTTGATGTGTACTTCTAATAACTTCACAAAAAATATGTCATTGTCCGAAAATCATATTCTTTATCGAGTAAAATTCCGATAAACTAAAATCAGTAGAATAATTCAATCCGACTGTTATGCGATTAATTATATATCAATTCGTTAAGGTCAAGCAGCAATTGTAGGAAAGCAACACAGCTGCATCATTTGTATTACAGTCATATATACATTAATCGCTAATACTTGTGAAACAATCATTCAGCTACCTGCCGACTGAAGTACTCGTCTTGTAAGAAACATCAATGTTAAATCATATACATGAATGTACATAGGCCAAATAAAAAAAATACTATGTGATATAGCTACTGATAGAACCCGTGCTCGTTTGTACATAAACCAATTAAATGGTTCCACTGTTTCCAATCAGAAATAAAATGAGTACTCCAAGGCTTTACCAACAGATAACCCATAATTGGCTATCTTTAATATTTGTGATGATTATGTTAGTTAACACCACATTTATGAAATATACCCACTTTATGATATACCCAAATTTATAATTATTTATCAATATGAAAGTATCAAACTTCAAAGCAAGGGATTGTCTAATAATAATGGAACTCATGCACGTTTGTTTTAATAACTATTATCCCTAAATAAAGATTATTGGCTTAAAGTAAAGAAATTATGTAATAATTATAGAAACATGCATTCTTATTTCCAAAAGTATTATCCCTAAATATTATAACACGCACAATAATAAGACTATACTCATTAAGTTTAATTTGTAAATAAGATTAAAACTATCTTGTTATACCAATTGTAAATCTAAAAATAATAATAAGTAGATGTATTTATCATTCAGTATGTGGATTAGCTAAATATGATCAGTAAATATACATATTGGCACTAAAGGAACAAACTCATCGGGATGTGACCAAATTACAGCAAAAATAACATTAAAAAATTGTGGAATTATTTTACTGTAGATATTCCTATTGTAAAGTAAATCGTAGAATTAGTAGGCAAATTTACGGTCTGAAGTAGGGAAATCTCTCAATTATATAGCTTAGCAATAGATTCACTTTATTTTCTTGAACATTAGGAAGTATATACATGTTTTTCACTATAATTTCACTCTTTGATATTGTCAAGTGCAGACCCAACAAATACGACAATATACAGCTTAGAAAATGATTTTGTTCTTAAAAAAAAGGTAAAGTTAGATGATTTTCCAATCACATTGAAAATGTTATATCTGTTCATTGTATGTGTGCAAAACAAATTATAGAAATGAATTAGAAATTAAACAAACATAGCAAGCATCAAATTTCAATTTGGAATTTAATTATGCATAAGTACTGCTTACAATATGAGTCTTAATAGAAACGTGATAAGGTTAATCATCATATAATAGTAGGCATTAGGTAAAAGTCAAATAGGTTAATGGTGTATGCTTATATATAGAAGAATTCTATCCCTAAGCTTAATGTTATCAAGTCATAAATACTACATATGTTTTATACTGTGATGTGAAATATTCCCAAGAAAAAAATGGCCTTAAATTTTGTGCAAAGCAGTTACTGAACGGAAGATTTATCAAAAGAATTGGTTAATAATTTACAATGAATTTGGCAAATTTTTGCATGTTTAGGATGAATAACCATGATTTTTTTCATTTATTAATTTATGTCACAAATTCGTATAACGTAAAGTCTTACTTGTTTAATATAAAATTATAGAAATGATGGAATATAACTTTGAAGCAGCAAACTAATACTAATTACTATACATATAATAATTTTAAAATTGGTACAAACTGAAAATGATTAGGAATTCAAAAATAAATCAGTATGTAACTGTGGTAGAAAATCATCTTATGATTATCCTGCCACAGTACATTTTAAAGTAGGTAAGAAAAAATGATATCAAATACAGTTCTTCCCACTCACATGCCAGAAATAAAAGTTAAATGTATGAAAATGCTAAGAATAATACCCAGGCATTATAAGTTTGCTTATTTTCAACCATATATGTTATATACAAAATCTGGCAAATTAGCATAAAATTGTATAGATGTGCCCTATAGAAAATCTTCACACATGAAAATGATCAATAACAACACAATAATTCAGATTTAATTTGAGGAAAAAAATATATTTCACAAACCCAACAAATTAAATACATATGAATATTACGTACAGCTACATAATATTCCATTAGAAGCATTAAAAATAATCAAAAAAAAGATAAGCATTAAAAATATATCATACATGCTAAATCGCAGAAATGAAAATTACAAAAATATACTGCTAGTTACAATATTTTCAGATTCAATTTCAGCAAAAGAAAGATCAACAAATAAACTCACAGTGCTTTTGATTGGGTTTGAGGGCATAAAGCTATATATCCTCTATCTCCAAAATAAGGATTTAGTAAAGCTTCATGCCTAACTGACATGGAATGTTAACGTAGGTTTGGAAAATAATAAAAACACCTTTTTTTAAAATTCAACAAAATAAATTTGTGAAAACTAAAAAATGCAGCAGAACACCTTATTAGATGCAGATTTCAGTTAAATCTACTCCTTTCATAATTCAAAGCAAAATGTCGAGGTATTAGAGGATCATATTTTCTGTAATCGGTTAAACAATTTTACTACAAAGAACATCAAATTTTGATATCAAAGTACGAAGAGTATAAAATGTTTACAATTCGGTCTACTAAAGGTATTGAGTTTGAGATCGGACAAAACCTCAAGTTTGCGTAAAGATGTATGCAATATAACAAAATAACGTTACTAAACTACCATATAAACAATGAAAGATATGTAACAACCCGGAAAATCCGAACCAATTTAAAAATTTTATTTTAAAGATTTTGGTTGGAAAAATGTGCCAGAATTTAAAATTTTCAATTATAAATAATATTAAAGCCACTAAAAATAGTCAATTTTCAAAAGAGCTCTGTTTCTGACGAAACCACTTTTGTTGGAACCGGAATGTCAAATTATTGCTAGGTTCCAATTTTTAGAATTTTCCGAATTAATATGTGAGCGTGGCAAAAGAAACTGAGTTTTGTCAGTTTCGGTCAATTTTAAACGACTAGAAAATAGCCATTTTTCAAACGGTCTCAGAATTCGACGAAATCAGTTTTGTTGAGACCGTATCGTCAAAGCATAGCCAGATATATTTTTTTTCGTAATTTTTAGAATCAGTATGTAGCCCCGGTAAATAAAAACGTCCGTTTAAATTAAATATATATTGATGTATATATTTAATTTAAAGGAAAACCTATTGTAACATTCGAATTAGCTTCCAGAACATATTCCATTGTGTCCGGAATGGGGGTATTTGGCTGGGGGCGACACTCGTTGGGTTTGAATTGGAGTTTGTATGAGCTAACAGGTATTTTAGAATTCAAATGAATTAAATAAACTAGAAAATAAACTTAAATACCCGTAAATACACTACCGTATGCCCTAGACCCCGTATTCTTCCCCAGCCGCCATCATACGAGACCGAAGGCCATCGTTTACCGAAACTCCTCCCTCAAATTCTCTCGATCCTCTAAATAAATCGCTTGCTTCTTTTTGGTTTATCGTAGAGGTTCTCAAGGGCTTTGATTTCATACGGTTGGATCCCGTATAACGCCGTGAATTGCCCGAATCAGCGCCTCGAACACAGCAGCCTCGAACCGCCGCCGTGACCTGTGCCTGCGATCGCACATCATCAGACCGGGGCCACTTTGTGCGCCACTCCCCCCCTTTGTTGTGGTGGTGCTCGATTGATCTGAAGCCCGGCGTGGCGATCGAAATTGGTTGCCCAAGTATCAAACCAGTATTGAAACCCATCGGCGTGACATCAGAGGTAGAAGAAGAGGGTTTTATTTGAATAATTAATTAATTTATTCTATTCAAAATGTTATCCAACTTCGTAAAATCGTAACTTATTCATACGTTGATGAAATTCGACGAAACAGGAAGCGTTGGACTCGTGGCGTCGAGATCTACGCGTCTAAACTGACTGGAGCTGATTCTGAACAGTTTCAATTTTGGCCAAAATCTGCAACGACTGTGAGATCTCTGAATTTTTATAATTTAAATTATTTAAATAAATTCCTCGCTATTTAAATTATTACTGTCAATAAACCGGATCTGAAATATTACGAAATGGTTGAATGTTTATATGTTGATCTGTGATACTTTTATCTGCTAGTGATTATTCTGTTAATTCAGATCTGTATGTTAAGGATTGATCAGTTGTTGAATTTCATATTTTGTTAAATCACTTATAGAAAACAAAAGTGACACTTCCTATTTACATTTAGTTGTATGAAAAAATTGAACGATGGAATTTATTTACATTTTCTTATGTAAATAAAATGAACAAATTGAACGATGGAATTTATTTACATTTTCTTATGTAAATAAAATGAACAAATTGAACGATGGAATTTATTTACATTTCTTATGTAAATAAAATGAAAAAATTTAAGGATGAAATTTCATTTACATTTCTTATGTGAATAGAATGAACAAGTTTTAATGTAAATTTCTTTTTCAACAAAAAGAACAAATTTTGATGAAATATTCCTTTCAGTAAAAAGAATACATTTTTGTCGTCATTTTGTCGCATTAGAATTGGCGAACAAATATATTACTTTTATTGAACATAGAAATGTACATTGTTGAAACAGTCATTATTTTTGTCGCATTAGAATTTGCGAACAAAAATGTTATTATTTTTATATTGAATTGAACATCGCTCAAATTCCTTATTTTTGTTGCACTAGAATTTGGGAATAAAAATGTTATTATTTTTATTGAACTGAAATGAACATCGCCAAATTGTCACTATTTTTGTCGCATTAGACTTGGCAAACAAAAATAATATTTTTATTGAATTGAAATTAACATCGCTAAATTGTCATTATTTTTGTCGCATTAGAAGTGGCGAACAAAAATACCATTATAATTATATTAGGAATTAACATCGCCAAAATAGTCATTTTTGGTCGCATTAGAATTAGCGAACAAAAATGTCATTGATATTGTATTATAATTTGACATCACTAAAAATGTCATTTTTGTCGCAATAGAGTTGGCGAATAAAGATGTCATTACTATCGTACTAAAATTTGACATTTGTGGTAAATAGGAAATTGGTTTATTAGAATGTTCATTTAAAAGAATTGAACAAAAATAATCATTTTTATTCATTTAACAAGAAACAGACATTTTTGTACATTAAAGAGAATTGGACAAAAATATTCATTTTTGTTCATTTAACAAGAAGTAGACATTTTTGTACATTAAAATTGAATTGGATAAAAATATACATTTTGTTGAAGGAAACACTTTGTTCATTAAAAAGGGATTAAACAAAAAATTACATTTCTATTCATTATAGTCAAAGTGAATATAAAAACTACATTTTTATTCAATGTAGTCAAAGTAAATGAAAAATTACATTTTTTTTCATAAATGTAATCAAAAGAACAAAATTTACATTTTTTGTTAAAATGTAAACAAAGGACAAAAATTTACAATTTTTGTTTAAGTGTAAACAAAGTAAGAAAAATTACATTTTTCTTAAAATAATCAAAAAGAAGGAAAATATTACATTCTTGGTTTAATGTAATATAAGAACAAAATATTCATTTTTGTGTAATGTAATATAAGAACAAGAATATACATTTTTGTTTAGTTAAAGAAAAAGAACAAAATATTCATTTTTGTGTAATGTAAGAAAAAGAACGAAATACACGTGATGTTTACATGTCTTACATGAAAACCGTTTATGCTAGAATAGAAAGAAAAGAAAACATATAACAAAATATGTTAATACACTAAGAATACTCTTTTAAAGGTAAACATGAGGCGCATAGAATTTACATGTACTGAAATACATTTTTGTATTAAACAATATCCTTTTACATGTAAAGAAATAGATAGTTTGAAATCGACGAGCGTACTATATTTATATATAAATATAAATTAAAATAAAATGAACCGCGCTGCTGCAGTTCGCGTTTTGAAATCATAACTTCAAACGATTATACCGAGATATCCGACCGTCGTATTTTCCCAAAAAAAATGGAACTGTTAGGACCGCTTTGGGAAGATCTTCGCAACGATATGAATTTCGTTAAAATCCCACGGTTAGATTTAGAGATAAGTGTAAATCAAATTTTTATAAAAACAGCGCCAGCGCCGCATAGTGACCTGTAACGTCGTTTAACGAAATGGACTATTTTTATATATATAAAAATAGCGATAAATCATTTTAAAATAGTATTAACATTATGGATTGAAAATAAACCAATTTCCTTTGGTTTATAATTGATTTGAACGGTTAAATTCAATCGACACTAATCTATAACATTGGATTGAATTTGACCAGTCATGAAATGATTTTGAACTATATATATTCGGAAATTATTTGGGAAGTATGAGTTAAATCTCATTCCAAATAATTACACGACGATTCGAAGTCGAAGATTTGAAGACGGTGATTGAAGACCGGCGATCTTCACATCGAATGGATGAGTTGCTACTGACGACCATGATTAGAGTAGCTACCTTGAAGGGGTTACAGTGGTAGCCGTCCGGACGTATTGTTGATTGTCCGGATATGCGAGGTACGAGGTGCCTCTGGCTTCGTTCAGACCCAAAACGTACTTATAAATGGATGTGTGTCTGACATTGGAGTTCGTTCTGTGTAAATTGATTTCTATTAATATATATCTGTTGGTGGTGAGAGAATTTATTCTCTTACTTAACACCCTGGTATATGTTGGTAGGTATCAGTCGCATGGCGTGAATTGTCAGTGTGGCACGCCAAGATGTAAAGGATCAAGGCTTTTGTTGAAAATCAGAGTCTTGTGGTTGAAGGTCAAAGCACAGCTTTAATTAGTATAGCGTTACTTCGCAAGCCTCACACCCCGGTATGAACCAGAAACGGGAGAAGGACCCCAGGGAGGACATGCGTTTCTTTCTAGCTAGAGTGATGTCAGGGACCTACCAGCACTGACATTTTACTTATGTGGATGATGGATTTTGAGGCGCCTCGGTTATTTATTTACGCCCCAAAGGGCGGGGAAACGTATTGTTCAGGCATTATTAATCCACTAACATATTTGTGGACCGGCCCTGGCAGATCCAAGGTGCAGTTGCTGCTGAGCCTGAGACATAGTAGGCTAGATTGTCTCGAATTCGGTAGAGGACTATCTTTTGCCTCGGTTCATGATGGAAATCCAACTTCCAATACGACACCATGTGGTTTTTGATTGTAGAACTAGTACAGCGACATAGTAGGATGGGGAACTATGTCGTCTATGATTGATACATTATGATTTAAATCTTTTAAAACATATACACACTAATATTAAGTTTGTGGTTACGTATCAAGCATATTTTGATCATTATAAGGTAAAACCCTATCATCCGGTTTGCGTTGCATTGTGTGATGGGACTTGGGTCTTATAATGGTTTCATTTTTCTAAAAGTCATTGCGTGTTTAACGATTTATTTTATTTATGCACTGGCAATCCAATGGAGTAAACCCGTTCCGCGTTAGCGGCGTGGTCCTGTGATTAGCCTTATTGTTAAATAGATTATGTTAGATTTCTCATACTAGTCCCATGACTGACTCGTAGTTTGTTTCACTTTGCAAACTCGGGTGCCCTCTTTTCCACACGGGCAGCCTTGTTTTCAGGTATTAGCAGACTCATTCTGGATAGCTATGGAGCTGAAGATGGATACTATCATTTCTTTTATGTTGTTCAGACTTCACTTATTATATTATGTTTTTATTCCGCTGCAGACATTTTGTATTAAGTGAAAAACTGTTTTTTTGCTAAGTATGATCCTGTTATGCTGTAACTCTGATGAAGTATTATTTCCAGTGTAATTTGATGATCATTTTCTGCTGTATTTCTCTATTTCTGTTCTCCTGTTATTGTTTATATGTTATGTTCCAATGATTACCCTTGCTTCTATATCACGAAAGTTTGGGGTCGTCACAGTTGGTATTATAGCCTATACCCAGCCGGAATTGTGTGTGTAATGCTCCGGATGTCGGTCGGTGTGGTACCGATGCGGGTTACATGCACAATGCCTAGGTGGTGTGTGATACGAACCAACGAGGACGTTGGGCTCTTTAAGGGGGTAGTCTGTAACACCTTTCTCTAAAAGATAACACAAAGATCTTTTAGCACAGTGGTTAGTGCGTGGTGTTGCTTTCCGGGAGGTCGGGGGTTCGAATCCGGGTTGTCACATTTGGTATCAGAGCCAGGTTTCGATCCTGAGACCTGTGGGTTATGGGCCCACCACGCTTCCGCTGCGCTACTCTAATACCAAGCGAACTTGAAGATGTCACCATTTGAATTACTATATGGCAGGCCACGGAGATCTCTAGCATGTTGGGCGGAGCAAGGCAATCGATTAGTCTTGGGCCCTGATATGATTAAGGAAGCAACAGATAAGGTTGATATGATTAAGAAGCGCCTATTGGCTGCTCAGAGCCAACAGAAGAGCTATGCAGACGAGCGAAGAATACATTTAGAATTTTCTGTTGGTGATCGAGTATACTTGAAGGTTTCTCCATTGAGAGGCGTAATTCGCTTTGGGAAGACGGGAAAGTTGGCACCGAGATTCATTGGTCCATTTCCTATTCTCGAAAGGATTGGTACTCTCGCTTATCGAGTGCAGTTGCCAGATTGGTTTCCAGGTGTGCATGATGTATTTCATGTATCTCAGCTCCGCAAGCATGTGCACGATCCAGACCTGATTGAAGATGAATTAAATCAACAGATCTTGGATATTACTCCGAATCTGACAGTGAGGAAGGACCCGATGAAAATCATTGGCAAAGAAACCAGAATTCTGAGGAACAAGAGAATCAACCTGGTCAAAGTTCAGTGGAGCGGGGATCCTAGAGACAGTACTTGGGAGACAGAAGAGAGCATCAAGAAGGCTTACCCCAAGTGCAGAGTGGACATCTCCGACTAACTCTTGTGTAAGGTACATTTACAATAATTTACATTTTCCGTTTTGTTACCTACTTTTCTTTTCTTTTCGGGGACGAAAAACTTTTAAGTGGGGGAGATTGTAACAACCAGGAAAATCCGAACCAATTTAAAAATTTTATTTTAAAGATTTTGGTTGGAAAAATGTGCCAGAATTTAAAATTTTCAATTTTAAATAAAATTAAAGCCACTAAAAATAGTCAATTTTTGAACGAGCTCTGTTTCCAACGAAACCATTTTTGTTGGAACCGGAATGTCAAATTATTGCTAGGTTCCAATTTTTAGAATTTTCCGAATTAATATGTGAGCGTGGCAAAAGAAACTGTGTTTTGTCAGTTTTGGTCAATTTTAAACGATTGGAAAATAGCCATTTTTCAAACGGTCTCAGAATTCGATGAAATCAGTTTTGTTGAGACCGTATCGTCAAAACATAGCCAGATATATTTTTTTCATAATTTTTAGAATCAGTATGTAGCTCCGGTAAATAAAAACGTCCATTTAAATTAAATATATATTGATGTATATATTTAATTTAAAGAAAAACCTATCGTAACATTCGAATTAGCTTCCGAAACATATTCCATTGTGTCCGGAATGGGGGTATTTGGCTAGGGGCGACACTCGTTGGGTTTGAATTGGAGTTCGTATGAGCGAACAGGTATTTTAGAATTTAAATGAATTAAATAAACTAGAAAATACACTTAAATACCCGTATAAATACACAACCGTATACCCTAGACCCCGTATTCTTCCCCAGCCGCCATCATACGAGACCGAAGGCCATCGTTTACTGAAACTCCACCCTCAAATTCTCTCGATCCTCTAAATAAATCTCCTGCTTCTTTTTGGTTTATCGTAGAGGTTCTCAAGGGCTTTGATTTCATACGGTTGGATCCCGTATAACGCCGTGAATCGCCCGAATCAACGCCGTGAACACAGCAGCCTCGAACCGCCGCCGTGACCTGTGCCTGCGATCGCACATCATCAGACCGGGGCCACTTTGTGCGCCACTCCCTCCCCTTTGTTGTGGTGGTGCTCGATTGATCTGAAGCCCGGCGTGGCGATCGAAATTGGTTGCCCTAGTATCGAACCAGTATTGAAACCCATCGGCCTGACATTAGAGGTAGAAGAAGAGGGTTTTATTTGAATAATTAATTAATTTATTCTATTCAAAATGTTATCAAACTTCGTAAAATCATAACTTATTCATACGTTGATGAAATTCGACGAAACAGGAAGCGTTGGACTCGTGGCGTCGAGATCTACGCGTCTAAACTGACTGGAGCTGATTCTGAACAGTTTGAATTTTGGCCAAAATCTGGAACGACTGTGAGATCTCTGAATTTTTATATTTTAAATTATTTAAATAATTTCCTCGCTATTTAAATAATTACTGTCAATAAACCGGATCTGAAATATTACGAAATGGTTGAATGTTTATATGTTGATCTGTGATACTTTTATCTGCTAGTGATTATTCTGTTAATTCAGATCTGTATGTTAAGGATTGATCAGTTGTTGAATTTCATATTTTGTTGAATCACTTATAGAAAACAAAAGTGACACTTCCTATTTACATTTAGTTGTATGAACAAATTGAACGATGGAATATATTTACATTTTCTTATGTAAATAAAATGAACAAATTGAATGATGGAATTTATTTACATTTTCTTATGTAAATAAAATGAACAAATTGAACGACGGAATTTATTTACATTTCTTATGTAAATAAAATAAAGAAATTTAAGGATGAAATTTCATTTTCATTTCTTATGTGAATAGAATGAACAAGTTTTAATGTAAATTTCTTTTTCAACAAAAAGAACAAATTTTGATGAAATATTCCTTTCAGTAAAAAGAATACATTTTTGTCGTCATTTTGTCGCATTAGAATTGGCGAACAAAAATATTACTTTTATTGAACATAGAAATGTACATTGTTGAAACAGTCATTATTTTTGTCGCATTAGAATTTGCAAACAAAAATGTTATTATTTTTATATTGAATTAAACATCGCTCAAATTCCTTATTTTTGTTGCATTAGAATTTGCGAACAAAAATGTTATTATTTTTATTGAATTGAAATGAACATTGCCAAATTGTCACTATTTTTGTCGCATTAGAATTGGCAAACAAAAATAATATTTTTATTGAATTGAAATTAACATCGCCAAATTGTCATTATTTTTGTCGCATTAGAAGTGGGGAACAAAAATACCATTATAATTATATTAGGAATTAACATCGCCAAAATAGTCAATTTTGGTCGCATTAGAATTAGCGAACAAAAATGCCATTGATATTGTATTATAATTTGACATCACTAAAAATGTCATTTTTGTCGCGTTAGAGTTGGCGAATAAAGATGTCATTACTATCGTATTAAAATTTGACATTTGTGGTAAATAGGAAATTGGTTTATTAGAATGTTCATTTAAAAGAATTGAACAAAAATATTCATTTTTGTTCATTTGACAAGAAACAGACATTTTTGTACATTAAAGAGAATTGGACAAAACAATTCATTTTTGTTCATTTAACAAGAAGTAGACATTTTTGTACATTAAAATTGAATTGGATAAAAATATACATTTTGTTGAATGAAACACTTTGTTCATTAAAAAGGGATTAAACAAAAAATTACATTTCTATTCAGTATAGTCAAAGTGAATATAAAAACTACATCATTATTCAATGTAGTCAAAGTAAATGAAAAATTACAAATTTTTTTTCATAAATGTAATCAAAAGAACAAAATTTACATTTTTTGTTAAAATGTAAACAAAGGACAAAAATTTACAATTTTTGTTTAAGTGTAAACAAAGTATGAAAAATTACTTTTTTCTAAAAATAATCAAAAAGAAGGAAAATATTACATTCTTGGTTTAATGTAATATAAGAACAAAATATTCATTTTTGTGTAATGTAATATAAGAACAAGAATATACATTTTTGTTTAGTGAAAGAAAAAGAACAAAATATTCATTTTTGTGTAATGTAAGAAAAAGAACGAAATACACGTGAAGTTTACATGTCTTACATGAAAACCGTTTATGCTTGAATAGAAAGAAAAGAAAACATATAACAAAATATGTTAATACACTAAGAATACTCTTTTAAATGTAAACATGAGGCGCATAGAATTTACATGTACTGAAATACATTTTTGTATTAAACAATATCCTTTTACATGTAAAGAAATAGATAGCTTGAAATCGGCGAGCGTATTATATTTATATATAAATATAAATTAAAATAAAACGAACCGCACTACTGTAGTTCGTGTTTTGAAATCATAACTTCAAACGATTATACCGAGAGATCCGACCGTCGGATTTTCCCAAAACATGGAACTGTTAGGACCGCTTTGGGAAGATCTTCGCAACGATATGAATTCCGTTAAAATCCCACGGTTAGATTTAGAGATAAGTGTAAATCAATTTTTTATAAAAACAGCGCCAGCGCCGCATAGGGACCTGTAACGTCGTTTAATGAAATGGACTATTTTTATATATATAAAAATATATAAAAATAGCGATAAATCGTTTTAAAATAGTATTAACGTTATGGATTGAAAATAAACCAATTTCCTTTGGTTTATAATTGATTTGAACGGTTAATTTCGATCGACCCTAATCTATAACATTGGATTGAATTTGACCAGTCATGAAATGATTTTGAACTATATATATTCGAAAATTATTTGGGAAGTCCGAGTTAAATCTCATTCCAAATAATTATACGACGATTCGAAGTCGAAGATTTGAAGATGGTGATTGAAGACCGGCGATCTTCACATCGAATGGATGAGTTGCTACTGACGCCCATGATGGGAGTAGCTACCTTGAAGGGGTTACAGTGGTTGCCGTCCGGACGTATTGTTGATTGTTCCGGATATGCGAGTTACGAGGTGCCTCTGGTTTCGTTCAGACCCAGAACGTACTTATAAATGGATGTGTGTCTGACATTGGAGTTCGTTCTGTATAAATTGATTTCTATTAATATATATCTGTTGGTGGTGTGAGAATTTATTCTCTTACTTAACACCCTGGTATATGTTGGTAGGTATCAGTCGCATGGCGTGAATTGTCAGTGTGGCACGCCAAGATGTAAAGGATCAAGACTTTTGTTGAAAAGCAGAGTCTTGTGGTTGAAGGTCAAAGCACAGCTTTAATTAGTATAGCTTTGTATAGCGTTACTTCGCGAGCCTCACACCCCGGTATGAACCAGAAACGGGAGAAGGACCCCAGGGAGGACATGCGTTTCTTTCTAGCTAGAGTGATGTCAGGGACCTACCAGCACTGACATTTTACTTATGTGGATGATGGATTTTGAGGCGCCTCGGTTATTTATTTACGCCCCAAAGGGAGGGGAAACATATTGTTCAGGCATTATTAATCCACTAACATATTTGTGGACCGGCCCTGGCAGATCCAAGGTGCAGTTGGGGCTGAGCCTGAGACATGGTAGGCTAGATTGTCTCGAATTCGGTAGAGGACTATCTTTTGCCTCGGTTCATGATGGAAATCCAACTTCCAATACGACACCATGTGGTTTTTGATTGTAGAACTAGTACGGCGACATAGTAGGATGGGGTACTATGCCGTCTATGATTGATACATTATGATTTAAATCTTTTAAAACATATACACACTAATATTAAGTCTGTGGTTACGTATCAAGCATATTTTGATCATTATAAGGTAAAACCCTATCCTCCGGTTTGCGTTGCATTGTGTGATGGGACTTGGGTCTTATAATGGTTTCATTTTTCTAAAAGTCATTGCGTGTTTAACGATTTATTTTATTTATGCACTGGCAATCCAATGGAGTAAACCCGTTCCGCGTTAGCGGCATGGTCCTGTGATTAGCCTTATTGTTAAATAGGTTAAGTTAGATTTCTCATACCAGTCCCATGACTGACTCGTAGTTTGTTTCACTTTGCAAACTCGGGTGCCCTCTTTTCCACACGGGCAGCCTTGTTTTCAGGTATTAGCAGACTCATTCTGGATAGCTATGGAGCTGAAGATGGATACTATCATTACTTTTATGCTGTTCAGACTTCACTTATTATATTATGTTTTTATTCCGCTGCAGACATTTTGTATTAAGTGAAAAACTGTTTTTTTGCTAAGTATGATCCTGTTATGCTGTAACTCTGTTGAATTATTATTTCCAGTGTAATTTGATGATCATTTTCTGCTGTATTTCTCTATTTCTGTTCTCCTGTTATTGTTTATATGTTATGTTCCAATGATTACCCTTGCTTCTGTATCACGGAAGTTTGGGGTCGTCACAAGATACATCTTAAAAAAAGGGAGAATTACCTTAGTTTTGGAGGGACTGAGAAGCAAGTTCTGTAATCTTCCCCTTTACCTGGTTCCAGTTCAGCGAACAACCAATTTATGTGGTACAAACATAACTGCCGTCGACGAACTTCACATCTGTGAAACTGCAGAAGAAAAGGCTTTCTTTCACTTTAGTATTAATAACAATGACACTGAACATTAAAAACATAGTGAAGCTTTAAACGATCGAAGAATATACAAAAGCTTATTATGATAAACAAATTTTCAGATGCAGCAACAATCGAAAAATAGTAAACATAAATAAAGAAACTAAAAAGTAATTTTTTTTTCATTATAAACTAAGAACCTCTTATTTTTCTTTTGTTGTATGAAAGTAATAAAATCGTTGTTGCGCAATAAACATCTTATTCAATGACACTTTCAGATATGAACTGAGGTTTAAGTTCCAAAATCATAGGAGAAGAATTGATGTAATCAACCATGAGTGCCTGAGGTTAATTTTTGGCTTTTATGCCTTCATCTTGCCCCATTTTCAATTCAAATCATAGTTTAGAGAAGATTATCTGTAAAAAGTAGCAAAATCATAGCTTAGCCTCAAACAGAATGAAAAGTAAAACTGATATTAATAACAATAAAGTTTAAAGTTACTGAAAATTACAACCTGTTTTGAAGTTGCAGATTATGCCGATTACACAACCTCAAATAGAAACAAAGCTGAATTAGAGAACATTTTATTGGTAGAAGATGGATTACTGACTGTAAATTGTAACATATAGGAGTAACATCAACTAAATTAGAGGACTTAGTATCGACGATAAAAGCAAGAACCAATTTTACCTTGCATGTCCTCGTTGAGACAAAAACAGTTCTTCCATTGTAAGACTTGGAGTGGAATGCCAAATCTGAAAGAAAAATAAAATTAAATTGAAGCGGAGTAGCAGATCTGAGGAGAAAGCAAAATTAAATGGCGGTTTATAGGGGGTTGAATGAAATTCAACCGACAGATCGTCGCAGATTTGGAAAGCCGAAAGGAGTAAGAGGTGAGGAGAAAAGGAATAAAAGTTTGAAGCCATTGACGGAAGGTTGATGTAGTTCGGAATTGAGGTCGGTGGAGAAGAAAGAAGAAAAGGACGGAAGACATGAAGAATTGGGTGGAAACGGAAAAGAAAAATGAGGATATCGTTTGACTAACTGAACAATAGAAGCGGGTAATGGAAAGTGGTGGGTGGAGAGTCGTTTTTGCCCTGCGTTGCAATTTTGTACGTGGATGAGAGTGCCTACGTGGTAAGAGTGGCAAGGACGTTTTTGGAATTCCGGAAAAGCTTCTCCACAACTCAAGTATTTTCTTTATTAGTAGAGATAATTTTAAAATTGATTTGGAAACAAACCCGAAGTTGAAAATTTTAAGTTCTTGAATAGTTAATGAATTCCAAATTGTTGACATGAACAAAATTGAAATTATAGAAATTTCTAAATTATAAAATAAGAAAATGAATCCAAGAGAGTTATAATTAAAATAAAACTCTTTGTAGGTTAAAACAATGAATTCAAAACAAACTGAAACTATTGAACTTGTATAAAAATCGAACATTTCCATAACATATATATAACTTACCACTTAATCAAAAGTTAACATGCTATTGGAATAAAATTGGATAATATACAAGTACTGGTATGAATAATGAATGTGAAAAATTGACGGTTTATAAATATGAATGAAATTTAAGTTATGAAATGAACGATATATACTTCGTTATGCTTGAAATTGAATTTGACTAGGTAACGAAGACAAACTAAATCAATGAAATAAACTAATTTAGTGAATTATTCAGTTATGAATTAAATGTACGGTTATAGATAGTTGAATGTTTAACGATTTAAGATAGTCGATATTTTCAAGATTGAATAATTGTTTAACTCGTTTTGTGAAAATAAAAGTGAATTGGTTTATAAATTATAAACTTAAACGAAGATTGAATGGACTAATTTAAATTTAATTAAAACGAGCTCATCGCGAAGCTGCAGTTTTAATTTTCCGAATTAATGTTTAAATTAATGAATAGGATCCAAAATAAGTCAGAATTCTTTGAAACAAGAATCTTTTCAGATCTGTTTGAATATAATTTCCTAATGAAGGAGAAAAATTTGGATTACGCCTTGTAGATTTTAAGATTTGTGTAATTCAAATTTTCAGAAAAATCGCAGTATGTTAATTCCTGATTTAAAACTAAAATATTAATAAAATTAAGCTAAATAAGAATTTTATAGCTAAATATATCTAAATTGACAACTTTCTTACTACGCCTTTTCGAGGACGAAAAGTTTTAAGTGGGGGAGATGTAATATCCCAAGATTTTTGCAATAATTTAAATTATTAATTTTAGTGTGTTTTAAACAAAATTATTTTAATATTAAAATTTTTAATTTGGTTATGCAGTTTATAATGATAATTGAAACATATATATTGAAATATTTTGATTTATGTAATTTATAATTGAAATATAAACTTTGTAGTAGTCTGATAATCGATATGGAATTCATATAAAATAAATAAATTATATTTATGAAATTTATTTGAATTCTACTTTGATTTGATTAAAGATTTTAAACTGTTGAATTCAATTTTAAAGTTAAATTTGAGTATTTTATTTATAAATATGTGAAATTTTACATTTTTACGAATAATCTTAGAATTCGATAAAATTAATTTTATTCGATCGGGAACTGTAAATTATTTTATGATATAAAATTTCATAGCCAACGGACTTATAGTTTGATCGTAATAAATTAAATCGTGTTGAAATTTGTATGTATAATTAAATTTAGTAATTAAGTTTTAGTAGAAATTGCTATAGACTTTAGAACTGGGCCTCGAAACCTATTTCACTGCGTTCAGAAGGCATCAAAACCTATTGGTAGGTAGTAAGCGGGCCTAATTTGGAGTCCGTTTGAATTTTGGCTTAAATATCACGCAAATCGAGAATTATAATATTTTAAAAAAAATATTCCGAAACCCTAGAAATTCGTGGCCGCCGCCTCCACTATTCTTCAATGGCCAGTGTTCCAAATTTTAATCCTTAATTTCTACCGATCCGATCAATGAAATCCGATAATTCCAAAGCAAAAAATGAAACTCTCAATTCCCTCTTTGAATCTATACAGATGATTGATACTATTACTTCGCGGATTCACCAGAATTTATGCCAAAGGGCTGCGCGGTTCTATGGCTATTGGAGGAGCCGGAGTTCACCGGAGTGGGGAGGATCTTGGTCAGAGGTATGGTTGAAGGTCATGCGCATGGTGATAATGTTGGATCGGGTTCCGGAGCTTCGAAAGGTGGTGCAATTTGGAGGGTAGGAGGGCGTGCGATGGGTTTTCTTCCTGGAACTGTTTTTCACGTATGCGATGGAGAGGGTGGAAAAGATGATGACGTGTCAGAGTATGGTTGGGTGACGGTAGTTATTTAATTATTTTATATGTTTTGGAATTCGTATTTTTGAACATCAATAACCTCTTTGTACGAATTCAGAATGACACACGGTTTGTAGCGCTAGAATCGTATCGACGAGCTCTTCGCGATGGCACAAATTGGACTAATTCTGAGACCGTTGATTTTTGGAGCTTATTTTGGATTTCAAACGTGTTCAGAACCAAGGTGAATAATTAAACCGACTCACATCTAACTAAAATATCTGATTGTTAGTTAAATTAAATTCATGTTGTAACGTCCCGTATTTCCTGGCCACTTTATTGGAATATTTTATTATTTCGATTATTGGTTTGAAATTTAAATAATCGATTTCGACCATTTTAATGCGAATATTTAAATTATGGTAATAATATAATAATATTTTAATTTTGGAAAATTTAGGAAAATGTTGATTTTGCCGTATAACGTGATCGAGCGATTTAAAATACATCGTTCGTATTTAAGTTATCGTGGCGTTTTCATTATTAAAACGACGATATAACGTTTTATTTATAATTTAATTATAAAACGAGCTGCAGCAGCGCGGTAGTTCGTAAATTGGCGTTTTGAACTTTAAATGGCCGTACAGTGCCTGATATGAGTCGTATTTTCTCGAAACAAGAAACGTCCGAACCGGTTGGGTCATATGTTTCTAATGAAAGAGAAAAATCGAGTTTTCGTGTTGTAGATTTTATTTTATGTCCAAATCAAATTTTGAAAAGGTCGCTATGAAATTTCGTTATATATTATAATGTTATTTATATTAAATAAAGGGGTTTTTAAATATTTATAATATCGATTTGGCTTCAAACTCAACCCGAGATATTTTATTGTGGTAGTATACGATATTCTGGTCGTATATGGCCAATTTCAATATTATATTATATTATATATTTTAAAATTGATTTATTTTATTCGAATTGGCCAGTTATAAAAGGGCCTTTATTCAAACGACCTCACTTTTTGACAAAATAAATTTTATTGGGACCGCAGCAGTAAATTATTGCTAGATTTCAAGTGGTGCGTCAATCGGGGTTAATTTGTGAGCATGGCAAAATAAAATGTAAATAAAAACGACCATTTGAACGTGAATGAGAGCCATTTGAGAAAACAAACTCGGAATTCGACGAAACAAGTTTCATTAGGACCGTATCGTCAAATTATACTATGCCGTCTATTAGCGTCTCGAACGAGGTTCGTATGTGAGCGCAACATCGAATAAACGATGTTCGAAAACGCGATAGACACAAAATAAAATATCGTTAGTCAGCGTCACTCGTCACTTCAACTTAAAATATATTATTCCTGCATTATTAAACCCCCTTCATCAAACCCTAGCACCCAAAATTCTGAAACGCTCATGTAATTTTGCAATAAAACCCCTCAACGCAAAATCATTTATTCCTCTCAATCCGTGATGAATTCGAGGGGGGTACCAAAGCGAATGTGGTAGATCAGGTCCTTATCTAGCTACTGTGAAAAGTTGGGGAGGTATCAACGCTTGTGGTGGCCGGAATTCGCGAAGAACAGCGAAGAACAATTTTCGTTTTTGGCTCAAATTGAGGAGTTGTAGCCGATTTGGGGAGACGGGACCTTAGGGGTTTCGTAGAGGGGAGATAGGGCTTCGATTTTGTGGTGGTCTCAGGTTCTCTAGTGGTCTGTGGAGAGAGAAATCGAGAGATGAACTGAGTCGGTCAATTTTGGGTTGTTTTTCAAAGTAGCGGTTGGAAAATGGGGTTTCCGACGACCTAGGTGGCCGAGGTGGTCGCGGTCCGGGGGGGGGGGATCTAAGCGGGGTCGCATGGCGGTCAAAATGGTGGTGATATGGTCGTCGACAGGTGCCTATGGCGTTGGAATTTGAGCCACGTCCAATTTCCGTTCAGCCATGAATTCACGGCGATGCAGGTCGTTTCGGAGATCGTGGTCACAGGCGAGTGGAGGAGGAGGGCCGGCGGTGTTAGTGGTCTGGTGGAGGTCGACTCCGGTGGTGGCAGGCGGTCGTGGGGATGAGTGGAAGATCGGAGCTGTGAAGGGAGGAAGAACGTCGGGTTCAAGCAAAAGCATAGGAGAAAACTCGTTTTGTTCTCAGCTGATAATGACGTGGCATGTAATTAAAGGTAATGTTAATTTTATTTTATTTAATTAATTATTAAATTAAGTTATAAACCGTATAATATATTCAAACTTAAAATGAACTTAACTTTCACATACATGAACGAAAAATGACGAAACTGGATCCGTTGGGATTGCAGGGACGAGGCCTAGGCGATGGCCTTGACTAGGCACTGATCTGACGCCGTTGAAAATTCAGCTAATATTGAACGTTTGTTCAAAATTAAAAGAAACAAACGCATCAACTATTGATAGGATAATCTTGTGAGTTAATTCTCACACCTTCTGGAATTCTGTGATGTGGTAAATTCATGTTAAAAATATAATTTACCTTTAAAAATATAAATTGGTTGAATGGTTGCTATTGGTTGTTTATTGGTTGCTGTTATTTATCGTACTAAATGATTGAAATTTATTTTATATATTATTATGAAATGTATAACGAGCTGTGATGCAGGGAAGGACAGGTTGGAGGGATCCGACCAGATTCCTCAAATATTATATATGTTGATTGTTTGTTTCATATCGTTGATATATGAACTGATTGAACCCCATATGGTCGTGAAACCTGTTTGAGTGTGATGGTTGAACAGATATTCCCCGTGTTGTGTTTAAAATCAACTAACAGTGTTGATTGGGTAATTGGCAGTGAATGGCCATAACCGTGTTGTGTTAAACGTCGGTTTTACCGTTCGGTGAAACGACACCGTTTTAAATTTATAAATTATTTTATAACTGAATTGAGCCTTTCTAAGTTATATAATATAAGTAATTAAATTAGAAATGGTCGAGTTGTTTAGTGTTAAATTGTTAGTTAATCCCCGATTAACTAAATTAAAGAAATTATTGAATTAGCCAGTGTTAGAAACATTAATTATCATTTAATAAGCTTTTAATTGATAATAACCATATTTTGATTAATATCCATGTTAAACATTTCTAATGTAGTAAAGAATAAAGTAAATGGTTATTTGAATAAATAGTAATTTAAACCAAATGATTTTTACTTGAAAGTTCAAGTGATTAAGTGGCCACAAGGTTTGGAAAGAAGGGGAAATAAGAGTTTTATAAAGGGGTTTCCTAATCCTAGTTTTCAAAACGAAATTGGTAAATAGATATATAAATGAAATGCATTGAATTAAATAAAGTTTACTTAAAACTTTAAAATTAAGTAAAGAGATTATCAAAGGAGGATTGCAAATATAAGGAATTGTTTAGTAAACCAGATTTGAAATCAAGATGGTAAATGAGATTTAATATCAGGGTTTAAGTTACAAATTGGTATTTATTCTGAGATAAGAACGTTGTCGATCAAGGTCTGAGAGGTAAATAGAATACCCCAATTTGAACGGGTTCGTTATTATCAAGGAATGGTATTGATTTGAAATGAGCGAAAGGTGTTGTGATTGACGTGATGTCCCATACGTGAAGTATTGAAAATAAATGCGAGATTTAGGGAAATAAATAATATTTAAATATTAGTTTCAAAAGAAATAAGAATGTTGTTTTCAAATTATATTGAAGATTTGTTTACTCAATTAGAGTTGATCGAATACAGTATTTGAGGTAGAGTTAATCAAACATAGTTTTTCAGGAAGAGTTGCCATTGCGTACGGCTGCTAGCGTAATTCGCAAGGCTGCAGATAGCCTACAACGGTCGAATGTTTCCTGAGGGAATCAGACGTAACCATTTTGATTGCTGCGATCTAGAGTCAAGCGAGTCGATTTAGTCATATTAGAGTTACTCGATCAAAGTAAATCGGTCGGAGTTAATCAAGTTAGTCAAGTTAGAGTTAAGTCGAATATTAGAGTTGATTAACGAATTTGTTAAATATATTGTAAAAGGCCGGGTATTGCCAAGTACAGAACCAGCAACTCAGTTTATTCACACCTTTGTTATTTGATAGTTAAAACACCAACTATCAAACCTGACCAATACGATTGTTGATATGGAAAGACCGGGATCTAATTTATATTCGAAAACCATTCCGACCAACAAATACGTGAAGATATTTGAAGATGGTCGAGATGGAGCATTGAAGACCGTGGATCTTCATAAGCGGAAGAACTGCTAAGAATCTCTGGTTTAGCGGCTAGAGATAAACTGTGGTTTTGTCGTGGTTGGAATCTACGGGTTGCAAGAACTTCATGCTACTGATCCTTGGGGTGATTCCTACATAAGATGAAGTAGGAGAGTGCCTTCGGTTCATCCTATTCCTGGATGACTTATATGGACGAGTGTCTGACAGAGTATTTCCAAAGGGGTCACGTACGTTGATTTCTTCAAATGTATTTCAGTTGATGGCGGAGGAGGCCATACACCTTCTCTTAGCTAACCGCAGAATATTTTTTTGGACGTCAATTAGTGATATCTGGCGGATCTGACGATGTGGCATTCAAAGTGAATGATGACCAGATATCATGAAGATAAATTCTAGCCTCAAGCCCCATCAATCGGGAGATGACAAAAATCGGGCAGGCGGCATGGCTACGTGGGTCGCTTCCATTAGGATGTATGATCACCTATCTAGAGAAATTCCTTTTGCTTCTTTAATCTATGCTTCGATGCTGTCCCTTTTCGGGCAGGCGGTTGCTGATCCCAACCGTCGGTGATATACATTTGATACACTCATGTGAAATGAGTGGTCGGTCATGTAGAGGGCCGGGTTGTAAGACGTTCTTGTTGAACCCAGTGTATTCGCCTCTAGAGATACATGTGCGGAAGGTGGTCCCATACCTTGTCAAGTTGGAAATCCAATATCCAATAAGCGCCCGCGGTTTTCGATTGTATACTATATATGGGGAGCGTGAGATGCAAGCGTTCCTCTAGATTTGCTCGTTATTTGTATTTAGACATTATCATAATATCAGAACAAGCTATGATTTCAAAAATGGTTTGCGTCATAGTAAGGTAAAAACCATCCGTGTTTATGTGTGGGCTGGTCTTACTTTTATCCTTTGATTTCAGAAAGGATTTTCCCAAAGTTAAACAAGTGTGTGTTCTGTGAATTTATCACTGATAGTATTCCAAACTGACCCGGTGTATTTTGTTTTAAATCAAATGTGCTCGGGTCAGACCGAGTATGTTCCAGGTTAGGTTTCGCTTGGAGTTTCAAGAGCTGGAAGAAGGAGCTTCACCGCTAGTTATATACAGATATTTTTCCCCTGTGACTGACAGCTGTTGTACTCTAATGATTGGTATGTATATATAGTTTCTTCTATATAAAGGTATTTGATATTATATTTTATTCGTTCCGCTTTGAGATTCTGATGTGTTCTTCTTCTTTCTTCTATTCTAATATTCTTTCTTTCTTTTCTCACCCTCTAAATTCTTTCTCAGGACAATCTGGGGGTCGATACTTGGGTTTTTGGCAAGCGATACGGGTTTATGTATTGTTGTCGAAGACTCGAGCGTCGACCTTTTCCCCGGGTCGTTACAGTGGTATCAGAGCTATTGGTTTAAAGATAACCTTGGCTTTGTGGTGTGACTCAATAGAGATGGGGTTAGCAATACCCTAGATTGAGTTTTATTTTATATATGAGAGCGCGTATTTGTAAATTTGATATAAAATTATTTTTTGGAATTTGTTTTGCCCAATTTATAAAATAATAAAGGTAAGGATTTTATAAATTATTATAATATGGGCAAATCGATTGATTGAATGATATGCTTGGATTGTGTTGTTGGTTTCTTGGATATAAACTCGGACATGAATCGACTTGGTTGAAAAACAATAAGAAATAGATAAAGTTGGATAAACCAATTCAGATAATTAAATTTGAATGGATAATTAAAGAAAAAATGAAGTGATTATGAATAATTATAATCTCGTATGAATTGAATTGTGTGTGTAATTGGATGATGTGGGTACTCTGAACCTGATTAACATTGTTAGTGGACTAATGAATTGGTTTGAGTTGAGAACAGGTGCAAAAGTGCCAGTTCAGCTTTAAAATCCGTCCAAGAGAAATTCTGGGGTTAATCGAATCCAATTCGAATCGAGCTGCATAATAACTAAGCAAGCTTGGGTATAATATACCGATTATCGTGTAATAACGCTCGCGAAAAGGTACGCCTACAAAAATATGATATTTTTGGTTTTTCTTTGGGATTTGAGTTTATATTTTGAGTTTTCCGACCATGAGAGTCGATGTATATATATTTCTTCAACCTGCAATTTTGCAGATGTCCTCCATACAGGGGAGACTTTGCCGAAATTTTTCAAAATTTAAGGTGTTAGAAATTTTTTGAAATTTTTTGGGAAATTCTTTTATTTGAATTATTTGGGTTTTACGACCAATTAGATTTGTTTTGGGAAATAAAATCAAATTTTAAATTAAATATTATTATAAGGATAATGGGCTGTAACATTCTTTTCTACCTTAATAATTTCGTGGACAAAATTATTTTAAGGGGGAAGGAATGTAACATCCCGTATTTCCTGGCCATTTTATTGGAATGTTTTATTATTTAGAATATTGGTTTGAAATTTAAATAATCGATTTCAACCATTTTAATGCGAATATTTAAATTATGTTAATAATATAATAATATTTTAATTTCGACAAATTTGGGAAAATGTTGATTTTGTCGTATAACGTGATCGAGCGATTAAAAATAGTTAATATCGTTCGTATTTAAGTTATCGTGGCGTTTTCATTATTAAAACGGCGATATAACGTTTTATTTATAATTTAATTATAAAACGAGCTGCAGCGGCACGACAGTTCGTAAATTGGCGTTTTGAACTTTAAATGGCCGTACAGGGCCCGATATGAGTCGGATTTTCTCGAAACAATAAACGTCCGAACCGGTTGGGTCATATTTTTCTAATGAAAGAGAAAATTCGAGTTTTCATGTTGTAGATTTTATTTTATGTCCAAATCAAATTTTGAAAAGATCGCTATGGAATTTTGTTATATATTATAACATTATTTATATTAAATTAAGCGGTTTTTTAATATTTATAATATTGATTTGGCTTCAAACTCAACCCCGGATATTTTATTGTGGTAGTATACGATATTCTGGCGTATATGGCCAATTTCAATATTTTAATAATATTATATTGAGGTATTTTAAAATTGATTTATTTTATTCGAATTGGCCAGTTATAAAAGGCCCTTTATTCAAATGACCTCAGTTTTCGACGAAATAAATTTTATTGGGATCGCAGCAGTAAATTATTACTAGATTTCAAGTGGTGCGTCAATCGGGGTTAATTTGTGAGCGTAGCAAAATAAAATGTAAATAAAAACGACCATTTGAACGTGAACGAGGGCCATTCGAGCAAACGAACTTGGAATTCAACGAAACAATTTCATTAGGACCATATCGTCAAATTATACTATGCCGTCCATTCGCGTCTCGAACGGGGTTCGTATGTGAGCGCAGCAGCGAATAAATGATGTTCGAAAACGCGAGAGACACGAAATAAAATATCGTTAGTCAGCGTCGCTCATCACGTCAACTTAAAATATATTATTACCGCATTATATAAACCCCCTTCATCAAACCCTAGCCCCTAAAATTCTGAAACCCTCATGTAATTTTGCAATAAAACCCCTCAACGCAAAATCATTTATTCCTCTCAATTCGTGATGAATTCGAGGGGGGTACCAAAGCGAAAGTGGTAGATCAGGTCCTTATCTAGCTACTGTGAAAAGTTAGGGAGGTATCGACGGTTGTGGTGGCCGGAATTCGCGAAGAACAGCGAAGAACAATTTTCGTTTTTGGCTCAAATTGAGGAGTTGTAGCCGATTTGGGGAGACGGGACCTTAGGGGTTTCGTAGAGCGGAGATAGGGCTTCGATTTGGTGCTGGTCTCAGGTTCTCTAGTGGTCTGTGGAGAGAGAAATTGAGAGATGAACTGAGGTAGTCAATTTTGGGTTGTTTTTCAAAGTAGCGGTCGGAAAATGCGGTTTTCTGGCGACCTAGGTGGCCGAGGTGGTCGCGGTCTGGGGGGATCTAAGCGGGGTGGCACGACGGTCAAAATGGTGGTGGTATGGTCATCGACAGGTGCCTGTGGCGTCGGAATTTGAGCCGCGTCCAATTTCCGTTCAACCATGAATTCACGGCGGCGCAGGTCATTTCGGAGGTCGTGGTCACAGGCGAGTGGAGCAGGAGGACCGGCGGTGTCAGTGCGCTGGTGGAGGTTGACTCTGGTGGTGGCAGGCGGTCGTGGAGATGAGTGGAAGATCGGAGCTGTGAAGGGAGGAAGAACATCGGGTTCAAGCAAAAGCATAGGAGAAAACGCGTTTTTTTCTCAACTGATAATGACGTGGCAGGTAATTAAAGGTAATGTTAATTTTATTTTATTTAATTAATTATTAAATTAAGTTATAAACCGTATAATATATTCAAACTTAAAACAAACGTAACTTTCGCATACGTGAACGAAAACTGACGAAACTGGATCCGTTGGGATCGCAGGGACGAGGCCTAGGCGATGTCACTGACTAGGCACTGATCTGACGCCATTGAAAATTCAGCTAATTTTGAACATTCGTTCAAAATTAAAAGAAACAAACGCGTCAACCGTCGACAGGATAATCTGGTGAGTTAATTCTCACACCTTCTGGAATTCTGTGATGTGGTAAATTAATATTAAAAATATAATTTACCTTTAAAAATATAAATTGGTTGAATGGTTGCTATTGGTTGTTTATTGGTTGCTGTTATTTATCGTATTAAATGATTGAAATTTATTTCATATATTATTACGAAATGTATAACGAGCTGTGATGCAGGGAAGGACAGGTTGGAGGGATCCGACGGGATATGTTGATTGTTTGTTTCATATTGTTGACATATGAACTGATTGAACCCCGTATGGTCGTGAAACCTGTTTGAGTGTGATGGTTGAACAGATATTCCCCGTGTTGTGTTTAAAATCAACTGACAGTGTTGATTGGGTAATTGGCAGTGAATGGCCATATCCGTGTTGTGTTAAACGTCGGTTTTACCGTTCAGTGAAACAACGCCGTTTTAAAGTTATAAATTATTTTATAACTGAATTGAGCCTTTCTAAGTTATTTTATATAAGTAATTAAATTAGAATTGGTCGAGTTGTTTAGTGTTAAGTTGTTAGGTAATCCCCGATTAACTAAATTAAAGAAATTATTGAATTAGCCAGTGTTAGAAACAATAATTATCATTTAATAAGCTTTTAAATGATAATAACCCTATTTTGATTAATATCCATGTTAAACATTTCTAATGTTGTAAAGAATAAAGTAAATGGTTATTTGAATAAATAGTAATTTAAACCAAATGGTTTTTACTTGAAAGTTCAAGTGATTAAGTGGCCACAAGGTTTGGGAAGAAGGCGAAATAAGAGTTTTATAAAGGGGTTTCCTAATCCTAGTTTTCAAAACGAAATTGGTAAATGGATATATAAATGAAATGCAGAGACTTAAACAAAGTTTACTTAAAACTTTAAAATTAAGTAAAGAGATTATCAAAGGAGGATTGCAAATATAAGGAATTGGTTAGTAAACCAGATTTGAAATCAAGATGGTAAACGAGATTTAATATCAAGGTTTAAGTTACAAACTGGTATTTATTCTGAGATAAGAACATTGTCGATCAAGGTCTGAGAGGTAAATAGAATACCCCAACTTGAACGGCTTCGTTATTATCAAGGAATGGTATTGGTTTGATACGTGCGAAAGGTATTGTGATTGACGTGATGTCCCATACGTGAAGTATTAAAAATAAATGCGAGATTTTGGGAAATAAATAATATTTCAATATTAGTTTCAAAAGAATTAAGAATGTTGTTTTCAAATTATATTGAAGATTTGTTTATTCAATTAGAGTTGATCGAATACAGTATTTGAGGTAGAGTTAATCAAACATGGTTTTTCAGGAAGAGTTGCCACTGCATACGACTGCTAGCGTAATTCGCAGGGATGCAGATAGCCTACGACGGTTGGATGTTTCTGAGGGAATCAGGCGTAACCATTGTGATCGCTGCGATCTAGAGTCAAGCGAGTCAAGTTAGCCATATTAGAGTTAATCGATCAAAGTAAATCGGTCGGAGTTAATCAAGTTAGTCGAGTTAGTCAAGTTAGAGTTAAGTCGAATATTAGAGTTGATTAACGATTTTGTTAAATATATTGTAAAAGGCCAGGTATTGCCAAGTACTGAATCAGCAACTCAGTTTATTCACACCTTTGTTATTTGATAGTTAAAACACCAACTATCAAACCTGACCAATAAGATTGTTGGTATGGAAAGACCGGGATCGAATTTATATTCGAAAACCATTCCGACCAACAAATGCTTGAAGATATTTGAAGATGGTCGAGATGGAGCATTGAAGACCGTGGATCTTCATAAGCGGAAGAACTGCTAAGAATCTCTGGTTTAGCGGCCATATATAAACTGTGGTTTTGTCGTGGTTGGAATCCACGGGTTGCAAGGACTTCTCGCTACTGATCCTTGGGGTGATTCCTACATAAGATGCAGTAGGAGGGTGCCTTCGGTTCACCCTGTTCCTGGATAACTTGTATGGACGAGTGTCTGACAGAGTATTTCCAAAGGGGTCATGTACGTTGATTTCTTCAAACGTATTTCTGTTGATGGCGGAGGAGGTCGTACACCTTCTCTTAGCTAACCGCAGAATATTCTTGTGGACGTCAATTAGTGATATCTGGAGGATCTGACGATGTGGCATTCAATGTGAATGATGACTAGATATCATGAAGATAAATTCTAGCCTCAAGCCTCATCAACCAGGAGATGACAAAAATCAGGCAAGCAGCATGGCTATCTGGGTCGCTCCCATTAGGATTTATGATCACCTATCTAGAGAAATTCTATTTGCTTCTTTAATCTATGTTTCGATGCTGTCCCTTTTCGGGCAGGCGGTTGCTGATCCCAACCGTCGGTGATATACATTCGATACACTCAACCGAAATGAGTGGTCGGTCATGTGAGGTCCGGGTTGCAAAACGTTCTTGTTGAACCCAGTGTATTCGCCTCTAGAGATACACGTGCGGAAGGTGGTCCAATACCTTGTCAAGTTGGAAATCCAATATCCAATAAGCGCCCACAGTTATCGATTGTATACTATATATGGGGAGCGCGAGATGCAAGCGTTCCTCTAGATTTGCTAGTTATTTGTATTTAGACATTATCATTATATCAGAACAAGCTATGATTTCAAAAATGGTTTGGGTTATCGTAAGGTAAAAACCGTCCGTGTTTATGTGTGGGCTGGTCTTACTATTATCCTTTGATTTCAGAAAGGATTTTCCCAAAGTTAAACAAGTGTGTGTTCTGTGAATTTATCACTGATAGTATTCCAGACTGACCCGGTGTATTTTGTTTTAAATCAAATGTGCTCGGGTCAGACCGAGTATGTTCCAGGTTAGGTTTCGCTTGGAGTTTCAGGAACTTGAAGCAGGCGGCTTCACCGTTAGTTATATACAGATATTTTCCGCTGTGACTGATAGATGTTGTACTCTGATAATTGGTATGTATATACAGTTTCTTCTGTATAAAGGTATTTGATATTATATTTTATTCGTTCTGCTGTGAGATTCTGATGTGTTCTTCTTCTTTCTTCAATTCTAATATTCTTTCTTTCTTTTCTCACCCTCTAAATTCTTTCTCATGACAATCTGCGGGTTTGATACTTGTGTTTTTGGCAAGCGATACGGGTTTATGTATTGTTGTTGAAGACTCAAGCGTCGACCTTTTCCCCGGGTCGTTACACATGTCATGTTACGGTTGTATTGTGTGCTCTTTCATTGTTTGAATTGCATATTTATGTTAAATCTATATGGACTTTATAATATTAATTTAACTGTTATATAAATTGTACTGCTATAGATTAATTTCTAGTTTTAATTAAAAAAAGAACCTCATACCTAATGACTAGTAACTGATATTGAACTGCTTAGATATGTTGACTTTGATGCATGCATTGAATTTATATATTTAATGTATTGATATGAAATTCATCTTGTTATCGCTATTGGTTATACATGTTATTGATTTCTGTTGATTAATCCCAACTATTACCCTAGCTGTTGTGGGCATCAAATAAACCCGGATTAATCATTAAAATGAATTAAGAACGTAGATTGAAATGATAAATACCTATGACCCTGATATGGATTGAAATGATATATATCCTTTCCCAAAAAACTAAAATTAAATTTTAAATATTACTTGGCCATAGGATAGGAAATTATATATGGACATCGGTTGGTTAAATAAAAAATGTTTTTTTCCTTGAATTTTGGAATATTATTTAAAAAAATGATATTTTTCTTGAATTTTGGAATATTATTTTAAAGAAAAAATAAGTGACATTATTAATCAATTTTCTTTAAATTTGGACTTTGCTCTTTGAAAATTAAAATTTTCAATTTTAATAGGATTCATAAATATGGATAATCTAATTATAAAACAGGCCTGAAATGGGGTAGTTTGAAAATTTAAATTTGAACTTTGACTAAATGTACAGGATTCAAAATAAATCGGATTTCAGTAAAAAATCAAAAATATTTGAGTCTGTTTAATTACATCTTTCTAACGAATGTAAGAAACTGAGATTTCACTTTAAAAGTTGTATGTGATGTCCAATTTAAAATTTAGAAAAGTCGTTGTAGAATTTATATATATTTATATATAATATATGGACCTTAAAAATAGCCATTTTGCAAACGACCTCCGTTTTCGACAAAACCACTTTTTTTGGAACCGGAATGTCAAATTATTGCTAGGTTTAAATTTTCATATTTTTTAGAATTAATAAGTGTGAGTGGCAAAAGAAAATGTATTTTGTCCATTTCAGTCAAATTTAATCGACTTGTAAATAGCCATTTTTCAAACGGTCTCCAAATCAAATAAAATTAATTTTGTTAGGACCGTATCGTCAAAACATAGCTAGAAATAATTTTTCTGTAATTTTTAGAGTCAATATGTGGCCTCGGTAAATTAAAATGTACGATCAAATTAAATAATTAAATAATTTATATTTTAAATTAAAGAAAAGTGGGCTGAGACAATCAAATGGGCTGACGGGATCTAGTCCATTATGTTTGAAACGGGGGTATTTGGCTGGGGACAATATAAGTTGGACTGAATTTGGAGCTATTGGAAGTTAACGGGCTTTTAAATGATTAATGAATTAATTAACATAATATATTATAAATACATGATATTACGATAAACCGTAATTCCACTATACACAGCCGCCGAACTGATAAATGGATGAAACCATTCGAATTTGATCCCTCAACAACTCCCAATCTACACAAAATTAAAACATCAATCCAAAGCAATAATTGTTCAACTTTCTGAGCTCTTCAATTTGATGCGGATATGATCGGAATTGGTTAATCGTGGTGGCGGAAATTGGAGCACAAAGGGGTGGCGGTTCATGGGTTTCCTGAGGCACGTCGAGACGGTGAGTTCGACGGCGAAGCACGGCTTAGGTGGTGGCGTGATGCTCTTCAACGTGGTGGTTCATGATCGGCCCCTCATGGCCTGACATGGCGGCACGATGATGATCTTTCCGGCGATGGAATTGGGTTCAGGGTTACGGTGAGACAACGAAGAAGATGGCCCTTGTTTTAATTAATGGTTAAGTTAATTATATAAATATTTATTAATGTTAATTATATATTTAGAGATTAAAGTTTAAATAACAATAACTTCTACAAACAGTATCAGAATCTAACAAATTCAGGTGCGTTGGAACCATAAATTCAAGATCTACAACCTGGAACTGACTAGAGCTGAAATGGAGCAATCTAGAATTTTGAATAATTCAAAACCCAACGTGAGAAATTCTATTCTTTTTATTATATAATTAAAATTACTTAATCATGATACGTGATTTGATCTAGAACAAACATTGTTAAATTATACGCTGTTCAATTCTATTTGTATGATATGTGATTTGATCTAGAACTAACGTTGTTAAATTATACGCTGTTAAATTCTATTTGCATAATACGTGCTTTGATTTAGAACTAATGTCGTTCTATAGGTTTGATTATTATTGTGTTGGACAAATTAGAATCGTTAAACTATAATTGTCATTCCTAACAAATTTGAATAGTTGAATTATAATTGTCGTTTTGACAAATTGGAATAGTTGAATTATAATTTTTATTTTTGACAAATTTGAAATGAATTATCATTTTTGTGAAAATATAATAATTGGACAAAAATATCATTTTTGTTGAATAGAAATGTTTAACAAATAAAAATGTCACTTTTATTTTTTAAATTAAATTAGAAATTTTAACAAATCAAATTATCAGGTTGTTAACAAATAAAATTATCATTTTTATTTGTTATGTTGAATAGAAAAATGTATGTAAATAATTATTCTTTTATTTGTCATTGGAATACATAGGAAAATTTATGCAAATAATTATGTCATCTATGTTACAAAACACATTTTGTAAACAAATATGTCATTTAGTTAGAAAACGTATTTTATTAATAAATATGTCATTTATGTTGAAAACATGCTAATATGAAAATGTCATTTTAGTAGAATTGTCATGCTAATATGAAATGCCATTCTATTTAGAGTTGTCATGTTAATATGAAAAGGCCATGTCATGCTAAATAAAATTGTCCATTGGTTGAAAATGTATTTACATTAAAATTCATTTTTTAATGTAAATGGATCATTAAATATGATTCATTGTTTGAAAATGTATTTACATTAAAATTCACTTTTTAATATAAATGAATCATTAAATATGATTCATTGTTTGAAAATGTATTTACATTAAAATATACGTTTTTAATGTAAATGAATCATTAAAAATAAGAATTATTTGAAATAAAAATATGTTAACATAAAAATTCACATTTTTGTTATATAATCAAAATGATCATTATTTGAAATGAAATTATCATTTTTATTCATTTTGTTTAGCTAGAACTGTTAACAGAATGAAACTATCACTTTTTATCCATTTTGTTAAACTAGAATGGTTAACAAATTGAAATTATCATTTTTAATCATTTTGTTGAAATAGAATGGTCAACAAAAAAAAAGAATGAATCACTATTTATGCATTTTGTTGGGATAGAATTTGTATGTTAGATAAAGAATCATTTTTATTGTTTAAACATACATTAGAATTTGTATGTTGAATAAAGAATCTTTTTTATTGTTTAAACATACATTAGAATTTGTATGCTAAATAAGGAATCATTTTTATTGTTAAAACATACATTAGAATTTGTATGTTAGATAAAGAATCATTTTTATTATGTAAACATACATTAGAATTTGTATGTTAAATAAGGAATCATTTTTATTGTGTAAACATACATTAGAATTTGAATGTTAAATAAAGAATCATTTTTATTGTTTAAACATACATTAGAATTTGTATGTTAAATAAGGAATAATTTTTATTGTGTAAACATACATTAGAATTTGTATGTTAAGAAAAGAATTAATTTATTGTCAAAACATTCATTGAAACTACACACAAATGAGATATTTCTTTTTTATTTGTTAGAGTTAAAAAAAGAAATACTAATAAAAATTATCTTTTTATTTGTCATTAGTTAAAATTGTAGTGTAAATAAATTACATTGTTATTTAACATTAGAAAATATTGGAAATGTTTGCAAATAAAACTTCTCCTTTATTGGACATCAGAAAATATAGGAATTTGTTTGCAAATGCAATATCCGTTTTTATGTATCATTAGAAACATTTAAACGGTTATGCAAAATAAAACATTCTTTTATTTGGCATGTTAAACACATTAGTGGAATTGTCGAATGATTTTTATTTATATATAATTATATATATACACACATATATATATGTATATATATTAAAATTAAACGAATCACGTGCGGTAGTTTGCGTTTCGACAATCGTAACTTTAAACGACTATACCGAAAGATCCGACCGTTGGATTTTTCCCAAACTTGAACCGTTAGGTCCGCTTTGGGAAGATCTTTTCAACGATATAAATTTCGTCAAAATCCAAGGTCATATTTCGAGATATGTGTAATTCAAATTTGGGTGGAAACATCGCCAGGGTCGCCTATTGATCGAAGCGTCGTTAAATTAAATTGAGCTATTTTTATATAAATAAAAATAGCGATAAATCGTTATAAAATAATATTAACGATATGAAATGATTTTAATTATATATATTCAAGAATTATTTGAAAATACCGAGTTCAATCTCATTTCAAATAATTATACGACGATTTAAAGTCAAAGACATTGAAGACGTGGTTGAAGACCCGCGGTCTTCACATCGAATGGATGACTACTGATGCCCGGCATTTGGTAGCTCCCGGTAAAGGGTTACAGTGGTAGTTGTCCGGACGTACTTGTTGATTGTTCGGACATGCGAGAACCTCTCTTCCGTATTGGACATACGGGACGAGGAATAAGGTTTCTCCGTTTTCGTTCAGACCCAGAAAGGACTTGTAAATGGATGTATGTATGACATTGGATTTCGTTCTATGTAAATTGATTTCTGTTAATATATATCTGATTGGTGGCGGAGAATTTGTTCTCTTGCTTAACACTCTCTTATATATTTATAGATATCAATTGCATGGCATGAGCTGTCAATGTGGGATGCCAAGATGCAAATGATCAATGCTTTTGTTGAAAAGCAGAGCCTTGTGATTGATGATCAGAGCACGACCTATTAGGGCATGACTTTGGGTATAACATTACTTTGCGAGCCTTACACCCCTGTATGAGTCAAAAACAGAATGAGGATGACAGGGAGTGCATGCGTTTCTTTATAGCTATGGGTGGTGTCAGCGTTTTACAAGCCCTGACATTTTATATTTTTACCTTTGTGGTTGTTGGATTACGAGGCGTTAAATTTATTGGTCGCCACTGGCCAAATGATAGGTCCAATAGGACCGGGAAACATATTTTTCAGGCATAATCTCCACTATAGTATTTGTGGACTGGCCTTGCTGCTAACCAGGGTTGCCCGTAGGTGTGATCCTAAGGCATTTGATAGAGTGTCTCGAATCGGTGAGGATAATCCCTAGCCTCGACTCATGATGGAAACCCAATTTCCAATACGACATGACGGACTTGATTGTAAACCTATATATGGCGACATAGTAGGATGGAGTACTATGCCGTCTAGGATTTATACATTTACTTTGAAAGTAACTAAAACTGATTAGACACTAATAATAATATAAAATTATTATTTTCTATGTACCAAGCATGTTTGATCATTATAAGGTAAAACTCTATCCTTCGGTTTCCGATGCATTGTGTGATGGGATTTGAGCCTTATAATGATTTCATTTTCTAAAAGGCATTGCGTTGTTTTAAATAAAAGATTTATTTAATTTATGCACTGACAATCCGATGGAGTAAACCCGTTCTGTGTTTGCATCGTGGTTCTGTGATTAGCCTTATTATTTGGTAAGTTAAGTTAGAATTCTCATACCAGTCTCATGACTGACTCGTAGTTTGTTTCACTGGCAAACTCGGGTGCCCATAATTTCCACATGGGCAGTCGAGTAGCTTGTTTTGTAGATATCTATTCTTTGAGCAGGATTCTGGATGGATGTTTAAAGCTGTGTCTAGAGCATTGATAGTCTTCCGCTGCATTGTATTAAATTCATTGTAAATTATCTTCCGCTGTTGTTTTATTATATTCGATGTACTCTGATGTAACATTATTATGATGTTTATAAAAGTCTTCTGTAGTTGTTCTGATGTGTTGTATTCCCAGAGTTAAAGTATTCGAAGATTTCCAACCTTTGGATCAAACCTATGTGGTTTATGGTCGATTCAAAGGGCGGGGATTTTCGGGTCATTACAGTTGGTATCAGTGCTTTGGTTAGCTCAAATCTTCAGGATATAACTCGTTAGAACTGAAAAAAGACTCGTCAGAGATAGGATTAGTAATATCCTATAAAAGAATACTCATTAGAGATAGGATCAGTAGTATCCTAGAATGAGAAACTCGTTAGAGATGTGTTTAGAAATGCCCTCGAATGAGTTGAGAGTGACAAGTTTATAATTAATGTATTTGTGATTATATATATAATATGTTCTTAGAAAATATGATTTTGAACATATTAAAGTTATATATATTTGAAAATTTTAATCAACTAATTGATTGATGATTGTGTGATTATTAGTTCAACTAATAAAATTATTGAAACCAATAAAAAAATTAAAATTGAGTAGGTTAGCTAAAAAACTTTCAGCTCCGTTCCTTTTCGAGGACGAAAAGATTTTAAATGGGGGAGATTGTAACAACCCAGAAATCCTGAACCAATTTAAAAATTTTATTTTAACAATTTTATTGAATTTCGAACATTTAAAATAATTTATTTTAAATAATAATGACTAAAATTTTATTTAAATCAAAGTTAGAAAATTAAATTTAATCTAATTATAAAACAAGCCTGAAATGGCGCGGCAGTTTGAAAATTTGAATTTGAACTTTGACTGAATGTACAGGATTCAAAATATATCGAATTTCAGTTAAACCAGAAATATTTGAATCTGTTTAATTACATCTTTCTAACAAATGTAAGAAACTGAGATTTCACTTTAAAAGTTGTAAGTTATGTCCAATTTAAAATTAAGAAAAGTCGCTGTAGAATTTATATATATTTATATATAATATATAGCCCTTAAAAATAGCCATTTTGCAAACGACCTCCGTTTTCGACAAAACCACGTTTGTTGGAACCGGAATGTCAAATTATTGCTAGGTTTAAATTTTTCATAATTTTTAGAATTAATATGTGAGCGTGGCAAAAGAAAATGTGTTTTGTCCATTTCAGTCAAATTTAATCAACTTGAAAATGGCCATTTTTCAAACGGTCTCCAAATAGACGAAATTAATTTTGTTAGGACCGTATCGTCTAAACATAGCTAGAAATATTTTTTCTGTAATTTTTAGAGTCAGTATGTGGCCTCGGTAAATTAAAATGTACGATCAAATTAAATAATTAAATGATTTATATTTTAAATTAAAGAAAAGTGGGCTGAGACAATCAAACGAGCTGATGGGACCTAGTCCATTGTGTCCAAAACGGGGGTATTTGGCTACGGACAACATAAGTTGGACTGAGTTTGGAGCTATTGGAAATTAACGGGCTTTTAAATGATTAATGAATTAATTAATATAATATAATATAAATACATGATAATACGGTAAACCTTAATTCCATTGTACACAGCCGCCATCGAACTGATGAATGGTTGAAAGCATTCGAATTTGATCCCTCAACAACTCCCAATCTACAAAAAATTAAAACATCAATCCAAAGCAGAAATTGTTCAACTTTCCGAGCTCTTCAGTTTGATGCGGGTATGATCGGAATTGGTTAATTGTGGTGGCGGAAATTGGAGCACAAAGGGGAGGCGGTTCTTGGGTTTCTTGAGGCACGTCGGGGCGACGAGTTGGAAAGCGGAGCAGGGGTTGGGTGGTTGCGCGATGCTCTTCAACGTGGTGGTTCCTGATCGGCCCCTCGCAGCCTGACATGGCGGCGCGATGATGATCTTTCCGGCGATGGAATTGGGTTCATGGTTACGGTGAGACAATGAAGAAGATGGCCCTTGTTTTAATTAATGGATAAGTTAATTATATAAATAATTATTAACGTTAATTATATATTTAGAGATTAAAGTTTAAGTAACGATAATTTCTACATACAGTATCAAAATCCAACAAATTCAGGTGCGTTGGAACCATAAATTCAAGATCTACAACCTGGAACTGACTAGAGCTGAAACGGAGCAATCTAGAATTTTCAATAATTCAAAACCCAATGTGAGAAATTCTATTCTTTTTATTATATAATTAAAATTACTTAATCATGATACGTGATTTGATCTAGAACTAACACTGTTAAATTATACGTTGTTCAATTCTATTTGTATGATACGTGATTTGATCTAGAACTAACGTTGTAAAATTATACGCTGTTAAATTCTTTTTGCATAATACGTGATTTAATTTAGAAGTGATGTCGTTCTATCGGTTTGATTATTGTTGTATTGGACAAATTAGAATTGTTAAACTATAATTGTCATTCTTGACAAATTTGAATAGTTGAATTATAATTGTCATTTTGACAAATTGGACTAGTTGAATTTTAATTTTCACTATTGACAAATTTGAATTAGAATTATCATTTTTGTCAAAATATAATAATTGGACAAAAATATCATTTTTATTGAATAGAAATGTTTAACAAATAAAAATGTCACTTTTATTTGTTAAGTTAAATTAGAAATTTCAATGTAACATCCCGGAAAATCAGAACGAATTTAAAAATTATATTTTGGTTATTTTAACGGATTTTGGATATTTAAATCATTTATTTTAATAACGATGAAAAATTTATTTTTGATGAAGTTAAAATGAATAAATTTATTTTAATTATATAACGAGACTAAAATGGCGCGGTAGTTCGAAAATTCGATTTCTAATTTCAAATGAATATACAGAATTCAATATAAGTCAGAATTGGACGAAACAATAAATATTTGATTCTGTTGAACAATATCTTTCTAACGGATATAAGAAACTGAGATTTCACTTTATGAATTGTAAGATATGTCCAGTTTAAAATTCAAAAAAGTCGCTATGGAATTTATATATATTTTAATATATATACAGGCCTTAAAAATAGCCATTTTGCAAACGACCTCCGTTTTCAACGAAACCACTTTTGTCGGATCCGGGATGTCAAATTATTGCCAGATTCCAATTTTCATAATTTTTGAAATCAATATGTGAGCATGGCGAAGTTAAACGTGTTTTGACAGTTTCAGTCAATTTGGATCGAACAAAAACGGCCGTTTTTCAAACGGTCTTCAAATTTGACGAAATTAGTTTTGTTAGGACCGTATCGTCAATACGAAGCTAGAAATAATTTTTCTAGAATTTTTAGAGTCAGTATGTAGCCCCGGTAAATTAAAATGTGTGTTTAAATTGAATATATTGATTTAAATGTTAATTTAAATGAAAACTGATCAAAACGATGGAATTGGCTTACGGGGAATATCCCACTGTATTCGGAATGGGGGTAAATAGCTAGAGGCGACAGTCGTTGGGTTTCGTTTGGAGTTTGAATGGAAAGTGAACTTTAATGGAGAATTAAATTGAATTAAAAAATTAAATTATATATTATTATGCCCTCTCCCCTCTCTCTCTCTATTCATTAACAGATCGAGATCAGATAAAATAAAAAAGAAAAAAAACCGCTTTACAATTTTCGCGCCGCCCCCTCCTTCGTCCACCGCGACCGCCGCCGCGTCGCCAGGTCCTCCGCCGCCACCACGGCTGGCGCCGGCCCCCTTCCCATCTGATTCCCTCTCCACCTCTCCCTCCTCCCCCAAATCAAACGTTGCCCAATAAACCCCAAATCGAGGAACACCGACTTCGTTGCCCCAAACGCCCACCGCCACCTACTCGACGCCGTGACACCCCTAGCCCCCAAACGCGCGCATATCTTTCCCTCCTATTACAGTAATTTTTTTTATTTTATTTCAGTTTTTCTTTATGTAGTGATATTTGAATAAGCTTTGATTTTTAATTTGAATAAACGTTGATTTTAATGTAGATAAACTTTGATTTTAATGTAGGAAAACTTAGATTTTTTGTGTAGGAAAACTTAGATTTTTAGTGTAGGAAAACTTAGATTTTTAATAGAAGAAAGATTTGATTTTTAATAGAGTAAAGTTTCGATTTTACAGAGCAAAAAGATTGGATTTTTAATGAAGAATAGATTTGATTTTAAAAATGAAAAAGATTAGATTTTTATCATAGAAAAGATATGATTTTTATTTAAAAAGATAAGATTTTTATTATATATAAAGCTAAGGTTTTTATCATATATAAAGTTAAAAAATTTCTTATATAAAGTTTACATCTTCGATTAGGAAAGTTTAGATCTTTGATTAAGATAAAGATTAGATTTTTGAAAAGAAAAAAGGTTTGATTTTTAACTAGAGAAAAGGAACGATTTTTATAAATTATAAAGATATGATTTTTATATATGAAGTAGCGATAAAAATTCGATTTTTTTTTGTATATGAAGTAGAAATAAAAATATGATTTTTATTTATATAGTGGCGTTATAAAATTGTGATCTTTATACGTGAAGTGATATAATAAAATATAATTTTTATTATGAAGTTAGCGAACTAAAAATATGATTTTTATTGTGAAGATACGAAATAAAAATATGATCTTTATCATATAAACATCGATATAAAAATATGATTTTTACATATAATGTAGTGATATAAAAAAAATGTGATTTTTAATATAAAAATCAGGTGAAACAGATTGCGATGGAACCGAGTGGGGACGAATCCAAATCGAAACCGTTCAGAAATAAAGATGGAGGAGTGGATCCCAAAGGTGAGAACTTCTCACTTTAATATTAATTTCTAGTTAAAATATATATTAGAATGTCAACAGTGCTTAGCAGCACCCGACACCGTCGTCCACAGACCATGGACGACTTATTGGCTTGTTTGTTTGGCTGATTAGATTATTTGGTTGAATTTGGTTTGGGAAATGAATTGAATTGGTAGAATTTGGTATGTATATGGCGCGAGCCATTAGTAGGCGAGGGATAAGCCTAGACCTTATCCCGGTTCTAGTATCGCGCCGTTATGCCACCAAAATTTTCTAAAATAAGTTAGAAAAATAAAAATATCATTTGTATTAGATAAATGAACTGAGTAGAATATTCATATGTTAAATGAAATATTTTATCGTTAAAAATATAATTTTTAACGTGTATGTAAATAAAATAAATATTCATTTACAAATCGAACGATTTGTTTATGTACACCAATTTGACTGATATAGATTGGGAGTACAAATTTTACACATCGCCCAACTGCACAAATAAAATCAGTGTTTGTTGTTTGAAACCCCACATGGGTATTGGGATGATATATGACATACACTAGTCCCAATAACTAGTTGTATGTCGATCGATTGGTTGACAGGTTGTTGTAAGCATTAAATATTTGTATTTAATGCTTATGTAGTGTAGAATGCACTCTGGATGATGGTTGACTATCTTTGATTATTGTTGTATACATGTGTGTATGAAATCCATATAATCAACATTATATGGTAATTGACTATGTCTGATTCCATTTCAGAAAGAAGGAATATTTTAAAATAACGTGTATTTTAAAATAACTAATATTTTAAAATAACGAATATTTTAAAATAATATTCATAAAAGAATCAAAATATGATTTTGATGTCCAATTTGGGATGGATACGAATATATTTAAATATATAAAGACGTGTTGATTAGATTAACACCATTTTGATGAGAACGATATTTATATTGATTTATTCATTTTTATAATGAATATCGAAAAGGAAATAATTTCGAAATATAATACTTTGAAAATATTATCATTTATATATTAGTGATATGGAATATTCAATTTCGATTTGAAATTGAATGCGAATTTGAAATCGTTTTTAAAACGAAGTTAAAATGATTTATAAAATACGTTTTAAAAGGAAATCTACGAAATATATAACATATATATATTATATATATATTTAATGGCCTGAATAGAACGCGCCACGCAGCGACAGTTCGCGAATTTTGATGATTGACTTCGAATTGACGTTACGGGAGATCCGACCGTCAGATTCTACTGAAATCGAGACCGTTGGTTTCGCATCGAAAAGAACTTTCTAACGAATATGAGAGATTTGAAATCTAACGATTGGACTTGGAATTCTGTCCAAATCAAATTTAGGAAAGGTCGATGTAAGTGCAGTTCGACGGTCGTTTATGGAGATCGATTGTACGTGCCTTGATAAAATTATTAAAAATATTAATAATTTGTGCAAAATCATAATAAATTATTTAGAAAAATTGGGGTGAAAAATTCCATATTTGAAAAGACAAAAATATTTTTTATCAAAATCAACTAGTTATAAACTAGAATTATAATCCAATATTTTTAAATAAATAAATGGGATTTGAAATGGGTTTAATAATAACCAGAATTTCCAATATATGAATTGGAATGGATTTGAATCGAAATTATTTTCGGAATATTTCGATATTGGATTCCTTGATTATTTGGATATTGTGGAGGAATTTGGAAGATATATATATCATTATTCCAATACGATATTTGTTGATTTCAGAATTTGATATTAAATATAAACCGATATATTTTCTGTGATGACCCCAAACTTCCGTGGTTCGAAAGTAAGGATAATCATTTGGAATATAACATATTTATAACAAAAACAGATCTCAGATAATATCATAACACATAAACCATTGCAGCGGAAATAAAATGTCATCAACATCATAATATTCAATACATCAGAGCATGCAGTACAGGATACAACTTAGCAAAATAAAAGTCTTAACAAAGGGAAATAAGTTTTCAATGGAAAGAAATAAGTCTCAAACTCCATTACATTCATCAAAACTAAAGATGATATAATGTCTCAAAGCAGAAGTAAAACTAGAGAAGAGTCTTCATCTTCTTCCTTCCAAAACAAGCTCCAGTCAGAAAGTATCACCTCAAAACCTGCTACTTGGCTGCCCGTGTGGAAAGAGGGCACCCGAGTTTGCAAAAAGTGAAACAAACTACGAGTCAGTCATGGGACTGGTATGAGAAATCTTTCTATACTAACTAACAATATGGCGAATCACAGGACCACGCTGCTAACGCAGAACGGGATTACTCCATTGGATTGCCAGTGCATAAGTAAAGTAAACCTTTTAAATAACGCTATGCTTTTTTAGAAAAATTAGATCATTATAAGATCCAAGTCCCATCACACAATGCAACACAAACCGGAGGATAGGGTTTTACCTTATAATGATCAAAAGGTGATAAATACGTAAAACGGATTACTACTAGTGTGTATATGTTTTCATAAATCATTTCAATATAAAATTATTAATCCTAGATGGCATAGCTACCATATACTGTGTCGCCATACTAGTTATACAATCGAAACCGAAATGTCGTATTGGAGATTTGGTTTTCCATCAAGAGTCAAGGCTAGGGAGGAGCTCCTTACCGATTCGAGACACTCTAGCAAATGCCTCAGGATCACACCTATGGGCAATCCTTGGATAGCTGTAGGGTCGGTCCACACCTAAGGGTAGTCTATTGGCAATTCCTGAACACACGTTTCCCGGTCCTTTTGGACCTATAATATGGCCACTGACAACCTATAAAACCCGAGGTACCTCATAATCCATTATCCACGTAAATAAAATGTCAGCGCTGGTAGGTCCCTGACATCAGTCTAGCTAGAAAGAAACGTGTGCACTCCCTGCGTTCCATTCTCCCGGTTTAGACTCATACAAGGGTGTGAGGCTCGTGTAATTACGCTATACACAAAGCTACGCCTAAACAGGTCGTGCTTTGATCATCAACCACAAGGCCTGCTTTTCAACAAAAGCCTTGATCATTCGCATCTTGGCGTGCCACATTGACAATTCACGCCATGCTATCGATAACTATTAACATATACCAGGGTGTTAAGCAAAGAATAAATTCTCTACCACCAAACGGGCATACATCAATTAAAATTGATTAATTACATGAAATGAATTCCAACGTCAGACCCTCATCCATACATGTCCGTTCTGAGTTCGAACGAAACCTGAGACACCAGAGAGGTTCTCGCTTATCCGGACAATCAACCCATACGTCCAAACAACTACTACTATAACCCCTTCCTGGGAGCAAGTCAATCCAAGGTCTCAGTAATCGTCGTCCATTCGACGTGAAGATCGTCGGTCTTCAAACACCGTTTTCTATATTTCGATTTAATCGTCGTATAATTATTTGAAATGAGTTAAACTCGGTCTTTTAAAATAATCATCACATAATTATCATTTAAATCATTTCCTACCATTAATATTTATTTATAACGATTTATCACTATTTTTATTTATTTAAAATAGCGCAATTATAATTAAACGACGCTACAGGTTGATGGGCGGCCCAAGCGCTGTTTTTACCAAAAGTTTATTTACACATATCGTGAAATCTAACCGTCGGATTTTGATGAAATTTATATCGTTGGAAAGCTCTTCCCAAAGTGGTCCTAACGGTTCCAGTTTTGGGAAAATCCAACGGTCGGATCTTTCGGTATAACTGTTTAAAGTTACGATTGCCGATACGCGAACTGCCGCACGTGTTTCGTTATATATATATATACATATATATATATATACATACATATATATATATATATATATATACATATATATATATATATAGGCGATTTCAACTATTTTAATCTATTCTTTTTGTCGCAACAAAAGTGAAGATAAAAATATCATTTTTAATTTCAACTCTTTTATCGCATCTACCATGATGATAAAAATGTGTTTCATAAATTCATGTTTTTATTTGCAACTAGTTTGCAAATAAAAATCCTCTTATTAAAACAGTGTTTTTATTTGCATATGGAATGCAAATAAAAATGTACTTTTTATTTTCATATTTTTTTCACATCTAAAAAGTGAATAAAAATGTGCTCTATATATTTTCATATCTTCTGTTTGTAACTACTTTACAAATTAAAAAGTGTAATCCCTTTTCTATGTTTTATTTGCATCTAAAAATGCAAATAAAAAGTATAATTCTTTCCTATGTCATATTTTATTTGCAATGAGTATAAATAAAATGTCCCCTTTTATGAATTTATGTTTTACTTACACTACATGTGAATAAATGTTTTCCTTTTCTATTTCTTATTCATTTACACTAAATGTAAATAAATGTTTTCTTTTTCTATATTTTATTTATTTAAGCTAAATGTAAATAAATGTTTTCTTCTATAAATATGTTCATTTCATTTACATCGAAGATGTAAATAAAGTTTTCACTAAAACTATTCTTTTCATCTACATTAGAAAATATAAATAAAGGTCATTGCTAAATCTGTTCTCTTTATTCTTTTATTTACAATGAAAAATGTAAATACTTTTACTCCTTTTATTTACATTGAAAAATGTAAATCCTTTTACATTGAAAATGTACAATCTTTTATTCCTTTTTATTTACATTGAAAAATGTGAATCCTTTTAGTCTACATTGAAAATGTAAATCCTTTTACATTGAAAATATACATTCTTTTACATTGAAAATGTAAATTCTTTTATTCCTTTTTATTAACATTGAAAAATGTAAATCCTTTTATTTCTTTTTATTTACATTGAAAAATGTAAATTCTCTATTTCTTTTTATTTACATTGAAAAATGTAAATTCCTTTTTATTCTTTTCTTTACATTGAAAAATGTAAATTCCTTTTTATTCTTTTGTTTACATTGAAAAATGTAAATTCTTTTTTTTATTCTTTTCTTCACATTGAAAAATGTAAATTCCTTTTTATTCTTTTCTTTACATTGAAAAATGTAAATTCCTTTTTATTCTTTTCTTTACATTGAAAAATGTAAATAAAGTTTCCACTATAAGTTTGTCCATTTTATTTACATAGAAAATGTAAATAAAGTTTTCCTCATATTTGTTCTTTTCAATATATTATCGTTTACACTAAAATATGCTCATTTTTACTAAAATGACATGACGCCAAATATGTGTTCATTTTATCTAAAATGACATGACGCCAAATATGTGTTCATTTTCTCTAAAATGACATGACGCCAAATATGTGTTCATTTTCTCTAAAATGACATGACGCCAAATATGAGTTCATTTTCATAAACTACTACATGTACAATTCCATATTTCAATACCTGAAATAATCTAAGTTTTTGGTGTCAACGTATATGTTCAATACAATATCTCATTACATGAAACAATCTAAATTTTGGTGTCAACCTATATGTAATTTACTGTTTAAGTTTTCATGTCAACAGAACGATAGCAACATATAATTCGGTATCAAGTTTCATGTCAACACATACAACAAACATATGATTTGGTGTATAATTCTCATGAATCAAAATAAAAGGACTCATCTTTATTTTATTTTGTAAATCAAAATAAAGATTCACTTTTCTTTTTATTTTGTAAATCAAAAATAAAAAATCACTTTTTCCTTTTATTTTGTAAATCAAAATAAAAATTCACTTTTCTTTTTATTTTGTAAATCAAAATAAAAATTAAACTTTCTTTTATTTATTTTGAAAATCAAAATAAAAATTCAAACTTTTCTTTTTATTTTGTAAATCAAAATAAAAAAAGATTCAACTTAAAGAAAGGAATAAAAATAAAAATAATAAAGATGAGAACTTGTATGAAGATTACATCAGAATTATGGATCTAGAAGAACATGGCTGTCTCATGACATCACAAAGCATTACAAATCACACAGACAAATAATAAATTCTAATTACCACATCGCAGATCTATAGTATTTACATACATACAACGATTCAAACAATCGAGAGAAATACTTAATTTATTTAATTATTTAAAAATTAGAAATCTCACAAATATTGAATTCTGAATAGATCCGCTTTGAATTTGACCAAAAATCTGACTTGCTCAGAATTCATCCTAATCAGCCTAGAAAAATAAATCTCTGAATTACGATCCCGACGGTCCTGAAATCGTCAAATTCCGAGTTCGAACGAATGAGTTATGATTAAATTAAGGTTGTAACATTTTTAAACTAAATTAAATAATAATAAAAAAAGTGAATTACTCTTTCTTCCACAATCACAGACAACGGCCGAAGTTAAACCCAATTCGTTCAGTTTTAGGGTTGCTATTCACGCTCGAATCACCAAGCTTTAGGAAAATCGGGTGCCGCCACGACAGAGAGGAACCAGCGGCGCACGTAGGGGGCCCCACCCCGTTCAACTCGCACGCGGCTAGGAGGAGCCTGGGCGGCGCGAACGACCAACGTTTGGGGGTCCGGTTCTTGGACTACGGGCGACGGTTCGGGATGGGGACCATATGGATTGAAAGAGGATGGAAATGGGTTCGAAGTGGTATAAGTATTGAGGTCTGAAAGTTGGTGATGGAGGAGAATTAAGAAGAAGAACATGGCACGTTTTCAGCCATAAATAGCAGAGAGTGGCAGCGGCCAATGTAAGAGATGAACAGTGTTTTTATTAGGGTTTTAATTTTTCTGATTTTTATAATAATTTTAGTGCATTTTTACAATTAAATCCCTTTCTTTTTAACCGGTCCAATTCCAGTCCAGCAGAAGGTGACCCTAGCCAATAGCCCATGCTCCGGACCCAACAGGCCAGGTCCCGTCAGCCCAAACGGCTGTCTGTGGTCTGAATTATTTAAATTAATAATTAAATCCTTTATAAATTTAATTCGTTCGTATAAATAAATTCACCGAGGCCATATACGGACTCAGAAAAATCCAAAAAAAAATATTTGGCTTTGTTATGACGATACAGTCCTAACAAAATTAATTTCGTCGAATTCTAAGACCATTTGAAAAATGGCTATTTTTCAGTCGATTAAATTTGACTGAATTGAACAAAACACAATTTCTTTCGCCACGCTCACATACTAATTCGGAAAATTCTAAAAATTGAAACCTAGCAATAATTTGACATTCCGGTTCCAACAAAAGTGGTTTTGTCGAAAACAGAGGTCGTTTGAAAATTGACTATTTTCACTGGCTTTAATATTATTTAAAAATGAAAATTTTGAATTTTGCCACATTTTTCAACCATATTATTTAAAATAAAAATTTTAAATTGGTTCGCATTTTCCGGGTTGTTACAATCTCCCCCACTTAAAAGCTTTTCGTCCCCAAAAAGGAAACAAAGTAAAGTAGGAAACAAAACGGAAAATGTAAATTATGGTAAATATACCTTAACACAAGAGTTACTCGGAGATGTCCACTCTACACTTGGGGTAAGCCTTCTTGATGTTATCCTCTGTCTCCCAAGTACAGTCTCTAGGATCCTCGCTCCACTGCACCATGACTAGGTGAATCTTCTTGTTCCTCAGAACTCAGGTTTCTTTGCCAATAATCTTTATCGGCTCTCTTCTCACAGTTAGATTCGGAGTAATATCCAAGACCTGCTGATTTAACTCATCTTCAACCAAATTTGGATCATTCATATGCTTGCGGAGTTGGGACACATGAAATACATCAAGCACCCCGGGCAACTAGTCCGGCAACTGCACTCGATAAGCGAGAGTACCAATCCTTTCGAGAATAGGAAACGGACCAATGAATCTCAGTGCCAACTTTCCAGTCTTCCCAAAACGAACCATGCCTCTCAATGGAGAAACCCTAAAGTAAACATATTCGCCAACAGAAAATTATAAATCCCTTCTTCACTGGTCTGCATAGCTCTTCTATCAGCTCTGAGAAGTCAATAGGCGCTTCTTAATCAAATCAACCTTGTCTGATGCTTCGCGAACCATGTCAGGACCCAAGACTAATCGATTGCCTGGTTCCACCCAACATGCCGGAGATCTGCATGGCCTGCCATACAATGCTTCAAATGGAGACATCTTCAAACTTGCCTGGTAACTGTTATTATAAGAGAACTCGACCAAGTGCAAGTGATCCTCCCATGAACTGCCATAGTCAAGAATGCACGCTCCCAAAAAGTCTTCTAAAATGCGGTTCACCCTCTCAGTCTGGCCATCTGTCTGAGGGTGATAAGCTGTGCTCAGATTCAACTTGGTCCCCAACTCCTCTTGGAAAGCTTCCCAGAACTTGCTAGTAAATATAGGATCGCAATCATTAACGATGCTTTTGGGAACTCCATGCGGTCTGACTATCTCCTTAAAATAAAGCTGCGCCAAACTTCGAGCTGTTCTATTGGACTTGACAGGGATGAAATGGGCAGATTTTGTTAAGCGGTCTATAATCACCCAAATACTGTCATTTCCTTTTCTGGTATAGGGAAAACCATCAATGAAGTCCATAGAAATTTCCTCCCACTTCCAACCTGGAACTTCTAGCGGTTGCAACAGTCCTGCCAGCTTCTGTTGATCACTTTTGACTTGCAGACAATTGGGACATCTAGCAACATAAATAGAGATATCACTTTTCATGGACCTCCACCAAAATGTGTGCTTGAGGTCGTGATACATCTTGCTCACCCTAGGATGAATGCTAAGCTTAGATTTATGACACTCATCCATAATCTCCCTTCTGAGCTCAGAAATGTTTGGGACACAAATTCGGCCAATAGCCGAAGAAAACCTTTGTCGTCAATTTGAAAGCTAGTGGGTTCGCCATCCTGAACTCTTTTGCAAATTCTCTTAATAAAGTCATCATCCTTCTGAAGAGCAGAAATTTTATCAATTAGTGTAAGGGTGATGATGAGATTGGCAAGGATAAGTTTGTTATCGTCCGCATTCTTCCTGCTCAGCGCATCAGCTACAACATTGGCCTTTCCTGGAGTATATAAGATGTCCAGGTCATAGGGTGCAAGGAATTCAACCCAGCGCTGCTGCCTTAAGTTCAAGTCTTTTTGGGTAAATGGGTGCTTCAAGGATTTGTGATCCGTATATAGCTTGAATTTTTTGCCCAAGAGATAATGCCTCCATATCTTTAGTGAAAATACGATGGCCATTAGCTCAAGATCATGAACGGCGTAATTCTTTTCGTGCGCTTTCAACTACCGGCTAACATATGCGACAACTTTGCCTTTTTGCATTAGCACCGCACCAATACCTTAAATAAATAAAAAGATAACATGTTAAAATGAGATTTTACATTAAAAGGGAAGGTTGTGTCTAACATGTAAATTTAAATAAAAGAATGACCTCCTCTGGAAGCGTCTGTCCAGACTTCCAGATCCTCATTGCCATCTATAATGGTCAACACAGGAGCGGTGATCAATCTCTGTTTCAGATCTTGGAAAGCTTTCTCACATTCGGGTGTCCAAATGAACTTTGTATGCTTCTTAGTCAGCTTCGTCAATGGACAAGATATCCTCGAAAAATATTTGACGAATTTCCAATAATAGCCAGCTAATCATAAGAAACTTCTGACTACTGTGGGAGTTCTAGGCTGCTTCCACTGTTGGATGGCTGAGATCTTTCCTGGATCTACTGAGATGCCTTCATTAGATACAACATGGCCGAGAAATTTCAGCTTTTCTTGCCAAAATATGCATTTGGCGAATTTGGCTTTCAGCACATTTCTTCGCAAAATCTCCAAGACTTCTCTCAAATGTTGTTCGTGCTCAGCAGTGGATTTAGAAAAGATGAAGATGTCATCGATGAACACCAGCACAAATTTATTTAGAACATCTCTGAATACTCTATTCATCAAATCAACAAAGTATGCTAGAGCATTACAAAGACCGAAGGGCATTACTAGACATTCATAAAATATATCCGGTCCTCTGAAAGCAATTAAAGGCACATATTCATCTGCAATGCGAAGTTGATGGAAGCCTATAGCTAGGTCCATCCTAGAAAAGACTCATGCTCCGTGCAAGCGATCGAGCAAGTCATCAATACGAGGCAGTGGGCATTTATTTTTCAGCGTTTGTTTGTTGAGATCACGGTAGCCTACACATAGCCTGAGGGTACCGTCTGATTTTGGGACGAACACCACTGCTGCACCCTATTCTGAGAAGCTAGGCCTGATGAGACCCTTCCACAAAAGCTGCTTGGTTTGGTTTCTCAGCTCTTCTTTTTCTTTTGGCGACATTCTCCGAATAGGATGTACCACCAACATTGCATTCGGACCTAAGTCAATTCTGAAATTGATTTCTCTACGCGGAGGTGAGCCATCAACTTCTTTGAATACATCAGCATAATCTCTGACGATGGGGATATCCTCAATAGAAGTAGGGGTGACCTCTAGAGAAGACCAGAACTCTTTACTGTCCATGGCTGAGCCGTGGCATGGTATAGAAATAGTCTTTCCCAGTTTAGTTTTAATTTTGACTATTCTTTCAGCGCATAATACTTCCGCCTCATATTCCGTCAACCAATCCATTCCCAATATGATATCATATCCGGAGAAATTCATGACGATCAAATCAAAAGGGAACGAGAAATAAGAATAAGAAACAGGTACTCTACAATACTGATTGAGAATGAGAGAACCTCCTATCGGGCTATGAGCTCTAATCAACTCTTTAAGTTTCCTCGGTTTAAGTTCTAACTTTGTGACTGCATCATTAGAAATAAAACTTCGTGTTGCACCAATGTCAAATAAGACAGTAATAGGAACATTCTTAATATTAAGAGTACCTCCTAAGACATCGGGTTTACCTGCTCCTTCGGAAGAAGCTGGGGCAACCGCGCCCTCATAGACATGTGCCACTTCTGCTTTCTTCAATAAAGGACAATTCCTGGCAAAGTGCCCAGGCTTTTGGCAGTTATAGCAGTCTTGAGTGTTCCGGGGGTTCTGGCAACGATTCTGAGAACTCTGACCACGATTCTGACTAGGGCCCGAATCGTTTCTCTTGAATCTTTTAGGTGCTCTACACTCGTAATCAAAATGCCCAGTCTTGCCGCAATTACAACATGTCAACTTGCTCCTGTCCCTCTTCTTCCCTTGCGGCTTTGCAGCAGAAGAATTCCCTGCCTTTGGTTTCTTGCTAGTCTGTTCCTTCTGGTTGTAATTCTGATTCTTTGCTCTATCTAGTTGTGCAGACTCATCATTTTCCTCGTAGCGGCTGGACATTTCGATAACTTCATGGAAAGGAAGCTTGATATGAGTAGTGACTCTATTCAGTTACTTTGCAGAGAGGCCCTTAATGAATCTTTTTTTTCTCAGTTGGATCTTGAATTAAATTAGGGGCATAACGGGAAAGCTCATCGAACTTCCTCACATAATGGTCGTATTCCCTTGTTTCAGATTGACAAATTTCTCACGAAGGCGCTCAACTGCTTGTGGGGGGATATATTTCTCGTTGAAAAGATCTTTGAATTTGGCCCATGACATGTTGGACACATCATTGCCAATTTTGATCGTGCCCCACCAGTGTTCAGCTTCATCCTTAAACTACCATGCTGCCAGAAAACGCTTTCGCTAATCCTCAAGTTCCAAACCTTCCAAAATCTTCTCATAGTTTTTCAGCCATGACTCTGCTTCAATCGCAGACTCTCGCCCAGTGAAGTGTGCGCCACCTAAGTTCCTGAATTTCATGGACATCCTCTCTAAGTCGAAGGGTTGTGGCGGTGGAGGTGGTGTATGACTATAGGGTCGGGCTGCTCATGAATGGGCTCTTCTGTAGCGGGCCCTCTGCCTCCTCCTCTACCTTAGGCTCCGCCTCGGGCTCCACCTCTGCTTCTTATTCCGGTGCTCATTTCCAATCAGTCTGTACCATCAAGGAAAGAGTCAGACCAACAGATACGATAATTTTTTTAAGGAAAGGTAAGATAACGATAAAATGAAAGGATGATGATGTAATGACTGGCAAGTATGTGTTATTCTGCTGTGCTCATTCTAGGACATTACTAGTCCTATCTCTAACAAGTTACTCGCCTTAGAATAATGTGGATTCTATCTAGACGAATTGTTCTAAATATGTCATACTCCGAAGCTAAGGTTAACCTTAAGCTTTGATACCAACTGTGATGACCCCAAACTTCCATGGTTCGAAAGTAAGGATAATCATTTGGAATATAACATATTTATAACAAAAACAGATCTCAAATAATATCATAACACATAAACCATTGCAGCGGAAATAAAATGTCATAATCATCATAATATCCAATACATCAGAGTACGTAGTACAGGATACAACTTAGAAAAATAAAAGTCTTAACAAAGGTAAATAAGTTTTCAATGGAAAGAAATAAGTCTCAAACTCCATTACATATATCAAAATTAAAGATGATATAATGTCTCAAAGCAGAAGTAAAACTAGAGAAAAGTCTTCGTCTTCTTCCTTCCAAAACAAGCTCCAGTCAAAAAGTATCACCTCAAAACCTGCTACTTGGATGCCCGTGTGGAAAGAGGGCACCCAAGTTTGCAAAAAGTGAAACAAACTACGAGTCAGTCATGGGACTGGTATGAGAAATCTTTCTATACCAACTAACAATATGGCGAATCACAGGATCACGCCGCTAACGCGGAAAGGATTTACTCCATTGGACTGCCAGTGCATAAGTAAAGTAAATCATTCAAATAACGCTATGATTTTTAGAAAAATGAGATCATTATAAGACCCAAGTCCCATCACACAATGCAACGCAAACCGGAGGATAGGGTTTTACCTTATAATGATCAAAAGATGATAAATACATAAAACGGATTACTACTAGTGTGTATATGTTTTCATGAATCATTTCAATATAAATATATTAATCCTAGACGTCATAGCTACCATATACTATGTCGCCATACTAGTTATACAATCGAAACTGAAATGTCGTATTGGGGATTTGGTTTTCCATCAAGAGTCAAGGCTAGGGAGGAGCTCCTTACCGATTCGAGACAATCTAGCAAATGCCTCAGGATCACACCTATGGGCAACCCTTGGATAGCTGCAGGGTCGGTCCACGCCTAGGGGTAGTGGATTGGCAATTCCTGAACACACGTTTCCCGGTCCTTTTGGACCTATAATATGGCCACTAACAACCTATAAAACACGAGGTACCTCATAATCCATCATCCACATAAGTAAAATGTCAGCGCTGGTAGGTCCCTGACATCACTCTAGCTAGAAAGAAACGTGTGCACTCCCTATGTTTCCTTCTCCCGTTTTAGAATCATACCGGGGTGTGAGGCTCGTGAAGTTACGCTATACACAAAGCTACGCCTAAACAGGCCGTGCTTTGATCATCAACCACAAGGCATGCTTTTCAACAAAATCCTTAATCATTCGCATTTTGGCGTGCCACATTGACACTTCACGCCATGCTATCGATAACTATTAACATATACCAGGGTGTTAAGCAGAGAATAAATTCTCTACCACCAAACAGGATACATCAATAAAAATTGATTAATTACATGAAATGAATTCCAACGTCAGACCCGCGTCCATACAAGTCCGTTCTGTGTTCGAACGAAACCGGAGACACCAGAGAGGTTCACGCTTATCCGAACAATCAACCCATACATCCAGACAACTACTACTTTAACCCCTTCATGGGAGCAAGTCAGTCCAAGGTCTCAGTAATCGTCGTCCACTCGACGTGAAGATCGTCGGTCTTCAAACACCGTTTTCTATATTTCGATTTAATCGTCGTGTAATTATTTGAAATGAGTTAAACACGGTCTTTTCAAATAATCATCACATAATTATCATTTAAATCATTTCCTATCATTAATATTTATTTATAACAATTTATCACTATTTTTATTTGTTTAAAATAGCGCAATTATAATTAAACGACGCTTCAGGTCGATGGGCGGCCCTGGCACTGTTTTTACCGAAATTTGATTTACACATATCTTGAAATCTAACCGTCGGATTTTGATGAAATTTATATCGTTGGAAAGCTCTTCCCAAAGCGGTCCTAACGGTTCCAGTTTTGGGAAAATTCAACGGTCGGATCTTTCGGTATAACTGTTTAAAGTTACGATTGCCGATAAGCGAACTGCCGTGCGCATTTCGTTAAATTTATATTTATATTTATATATAAATATATATAAATATAAATTTTTTGGTGATTTCAACTATTTTAATCTATTCTTTTTATCGCAACTAAAGTGATGATAAAAATATCATTTTTAATTTCAACTCTTTTATCGTATCTGCCATGATGATAAAAATGTGTTTCATAAATTAATGTTTTTATTTGCAACTAGTTTGCAAATAAAAATCCTCTTATTAAAACGGTTTTTTTATTTGCATATGGAACGCAAATAAAATTGTACTTTTTATTTCCATATTTTTTTCACATCTAAAAAGTGAATAAAAATGTACCCTATATATTTTCATATCTTCTATTTGTAACTACTTTACAAATTAAAAAGTGTAATCCCTTTTATATGTTTTATTTGCATCTAAAAATGCAAATAAAAAGTATAATTTTTTCCTATGTCATATTTTATTTACACTGAATATAAATAAAATGTCCCCTTTTCTGAATTTATGTTTTACTTACACTACATGTGAATAAATGTTTTCTTTTTCTATTTCTTATTCATTTACATTAAATGTAAATAAATGTTTTCTTTTTCTATTTCTTATTTATTTACACTAAATGTAAACAAATGTTTTCTTCTATAAATATGTTCATTTCATTTACATCGAAGATGTAAATAAAGTTTTCACTAAAACTGTTCTTTTCATCTACATAAGAAAATATAAATAAAAATAATTGCTAAATTTGTTCTCTTTATTCTTTTATTTACAAAGAAAAATGCAAATACTTTTACTTCTTTTATTTACATTGAAAAATGTAAATCCTTTTACATTGAAAATGTAAATTCTTTTATTCCATTTTATTTACATTGAAAAATGTGAATCCTTTTAGTCTACATTGAAAATGTAAATTCTTTTACATTGAAAATATACATTCTTTTACCTTGAAAATGTAAATTCTTTTATTCCTTTTTATTTACATTGAAAAATGTAAATCCTTTTATTTCTTTTTATTTACATTGAAAAATGTAAATTATCTACTTCTTTTTATTTACATTGAAAAATATAAATTCCTTTTTATTCTTTTCTTTACATTGAAAAATGTAAATTCCTTTTTGTTCTTTTCTTTACATTGAAAAATGTAAATTCCTTTTTATTCTTTTCTTTACAATGAAAAATGTAAATTACTTTTTCTTCTTTTATTTACAATGAAAAATGTAAATAAAGTTGTCACTATAAGTGTGTCCATTTTATTTACATAAAAAATGTAAATAAATTTTTCCTCATATTTGTTCTTTTCAATATATTATCGTTTACACTAAAATATGCTCATTTTTACTGAAATGACATAATGCCAAATATGTGTTCATTTTCTCTAAAATGACATGATGCCAAATATGTGTTCATTTTATCTAAAATGACATGATGCCAAATATGTGTTCATTTTCTCTAAAATGACATGACACCAAATATGTGTTTATTTTCATAAACTACTACATGTACAATTCCATATTTCAATACCTGAAATAATATAAGTTTTTGGTGTCAACGTACATGTTCAATACAATATCTCAATACATGAAACAATCTAAATTTTGGTGTCAACCTACATGTTATTTAGTGTTTAAGTTTTCATGTCAACACAACGATAGCAACATATAATTCGCTGTCAAGTTTCATGTCAACACATACAACAAACATATGATTTGGTGTATAATTCACATGAATCAAAATAAAAGGTCTCATCTTTATTTTATTTTGTAAATCAAAATAAAGATTCACTTTTCTTTTTATTTTGTAAATCCAAAATAAAATTTCACTTTTTATTTTTATTTTGTAAATCAAAATAAAAATTCACTTTTCTTTTTATTTTGTAAATCAAAATAAAAATTCACTTTTCTTTTTATTTTGTAAATCAAAATAAAAATTAAACTTTCTTTTTTTTATTTTGAAAATCAAAATAAAAATTCGAACTTTTCTTTTTATTTTGTAAATAAAAATAAAAAAAAGATTCAACTTAAAGAAAGGAATAAAAATAAAAATAAAAATAATAAAGATGAGAACTTGTATGAAGATTTCATCAGAATTATGGATCTAGAAGAACATGGCTATCTCATGACATCACAAAGCATTGCAAATCACACAGACAAATAATAAATTCTAATTACCACATTGCAGATCTATATTATTTACATACATACAACGATTCAAACAATCGAGAGTAATAATTAATTTATTTAATTATTCAAAAATTAGAAATCTCACAGATATTGAATTCTGAATAGATCCGCTTTGAATTTGACCAAAAATCTGACTTGCTCAGAATTTATCCTAATCAGCCTAGAAAAATAGCTCTCTGAATTACGATCCCGACGGTCCTGAAATCGTCAAATTTAGAGTTCGAACGAATGAGTTATGATTAAATTAAGGTTGTAACATTTTTAAATTAAACTAGATAATTAAAACAAAAAGAGAATTACTCTTTCTTCCACAATCACAGACAACGGCCGAAGTTAAACCCAATCCGCTCAGTTCTATGGTTGCTATTCACGCTCGAATCACCAAGCTTTAGGACAATCGGGTGTCGCCACGACGGAGAGGAACCAGCGGCGCACGTAGGGGCCCCACCCCGTTCAACTCGCACGCGGCTAGGAGTAGCCTGAGCGGCGCGAACGACCGTCGTTTGGGGGTCTGGTTCTTGGACTACGGGCGATGGTTCGGGATGGTAACCGTATGGATTGAAAGAGGATGGAAATCGCTTCGAAGTGGTATAAGTATTGAGGTCTGAAAGTTGGTGATGGAGGAAAATTAAGAGGAGGAACATGGCACGTTTTCAACCATGAATAGCAGAGAGTGGCGGCGGCCGATGTAAGAGATGAATAGTGTTTTGATTAGGGTTTTAATTTCTCTGATTTTTATAATAATTTTAGTGTATTTTTACAATTAAATCCCTATCTTTTTAACTGGTCCAATTCCTATCCAGTAGAAGGTAACCCTAGCAAATAGCCCATGCTCCGGACCTAACGGGCCAGGTCCCGTCAGCCCAAACGGCTGTCTGTGGTCTGAATTATTTAAACTAATAATTAAATCCTATATAAATTTAATTCGTTCGTATAAATAAATTCACCGAGGCTACATACGGACTCAGAAAAATCCAGAAAAAATATATTTGGCTTTGTTATGACGATACGGTCCTAACAAAATTATTTTCGTTGAATTCTGAGACAGTTTGAAAAATGGCTATTTTTCAGTCGATTAAATTTGACTGAATTGAACAAAACACTATTTCTTTCGCCACGCTCACATACTAATTCGGAAAATTCTAAAAATTGAAATCTAGTAATAATTTGACATTCCGGTTCCAACAAAAGTGGTTTCATCGAAAACAGAGGTCGTTTGAAAATTGACTATTTTCACCGGCTTTAATATTATTTAAAAATAAAAATTTTAAATTCTGCCACATTTTTCAACCAAATTATTTAAAATAAAAATTTTAAATTGCTTCGGATTTTCCGGGTTGTTACAATCTCCCCCACTTAAAAGCTTTTCGTCCCCAAAAAGGAAACAAAGTAAAGTAGGAAACAAAACGGAAAATGTAAATTATGGTAAATGTACCTTAACATAAGAGTTACTCGGAGATGTCCACTCTGCACTTGGGGTAAGCTTTCTTGATGCTATCCTCTGTCTCCCAAGTACAGTCTCTAGGATCCCCGCTCCACTGCCCCTTGACTAGGTGAATCTTCTTGTTCCTCAGAACTCGGGTTTCTTTGCCAATAATCTTTATCGAATCTCTTCTCACGGTTAGATTCGGAGTAATATCCAAGACCTGCTGATTTAACTCATCTTCAACCAAATCTCGATCATGCACATGCTTGTGGAGTTGGGACACATGAAATACGTCATGCACCCCGGGCAACCAGTCCGGCAATTGCACTCGATAAGCGAGAGTACCAATCCTTTCGAGAATAGGAAACAGACCAATGAATCTCGGTGCCAACTTTCCAGTCTTCCCAAAACGAACCACGCCTCTCAATGGAGAAACCCTCAAGTAAACATAGTCGCCAAAAGAGAATTCTAAATACCTTCTTCGCTGGTCTGCATAGCTCTTCTGTCGGCTCTGAGCAGGTAATAGGTGCTTCTTAATCAAATCAACCTTGTCTAATGCTTCGCGAACCATGTCAGGACCCAAGACTAATCGATTGCCTGGTTCCACCCAACATGCCGGAGATCTGCATGGCCTGCCATATAATGCTTCAAATGGAGACATCTTCAAACTTGCTTGGTAACTGTTATTATAAGAGAACTCGACCAAGTGCAAGTGATCCTCCCATGAACCGCCATAGTCAAGAATGCACGCTCCCAACAAGTCTTCTAAAATGCGGTTCACCCTCTCAGTCTGGCCATCTGTCTGAGGGTGATAAGCTGTGCTCAGATTCAACTTGGTCCCCAACTCCTCTTGGAAAGCTTCCCAGAACTTGCTAGTAAATATAGGATCGCGATCATCACTACACCAAAATAGGTGATTCCCAACGAGTATAACCGTCGCAAACAATTTCCGCAACACTTAATAGTGTTGCTATGAGGGGGTTGCAATTCAGTACCAACGCTTATAAGCGTTGGTAGATTTTCTCTCCCAACGCTTATAAGTGTTGGTATATTTTCATTCGCAACGCTTGTAAGTGTTGTAAGATTTTTGTTTGCAACGCTTATACATGTTACAATGTTTTTGTTTGCAACACCTATACATGTTACAAAATTTTAATTCACAACCAATATAAATTTTAATAATAACAGAAATCTGTATTAGCAACTCACATATTCTAACATTAATAGTCAATTAACAACCAACATGATGATAATATAGAAAATATTTAATATGAATCAAAAACTAATACTAAACTCAATGCATACCAATAGACAACATTCATAATCACATAACGACATAAAATATTAGTTAATTAACAACAAACAAGTACAATACGTAATTAAGTTGTCAAATTCAATACATAATTAGTTTGCTAAATTCAATACATAAATGAGATTCTACAAATACTGAATACGAAACTCTGGCCATTTACATAGCATCCATCTGAAAATTCACATAACTTCTGCAATTGGATTATTATTAAGATCATCTATGCACCATTATAACTACCATTTTCTCTTTTCTTTCGCTGCCTCTAGAAGCGCCTGCATTCATTGAATGTCACATTAAATTGAAAATTTCAGTTCCTTGTTAAAAACAGAAAAACATGAGTTTGCATCACGTACAAAATAACATTTAAAACAGAAATACATGAGCCTAAACTAAGTCGAACGGCTCAGTAATGCTGAGCCGAACGGCTCAGCAATACTGAGCTTATATCGGCTCAGTATTGCTGAGCCGAAAGGCTCGGCATTACTGAGCCTATATAGGCTCAGGATAGCTGATCCGTAAGGATCAGGATTGCTGCGCCGTAAGAGTCCGGCTCAGCATTCCAGAGCCTATATCGGCTCAGTATTGCTGAGCCGAACGGCTCAGCAACGCTGAGCCTATATAGGCTCAGCATTGCTAGGTCGAACGACTCAGCAATACTGAGCCTATATAGGCTCAGCGTCGCTGAGCCGCAAGGCTCAGCGTCGCTGAGCCGCAAGGCTCAGCAAAGCTGAACAGCTCAGTAGTCATAAGGCTCAGCAATGCTGAGCAGCAAGGCTCGGTATTTTTAAAAAGAAAAAAAAATAGGTAGAGTGGCAAACAATATTATTAACCCCATGATTTTTCTTTTGTGTGTGTAAGCAAACAAGAATCCTTATAATTACTGAGAAGTAAATGGTCTTCATCAAAATATGTGTATATAAATTTATGTACTGAGACCTCCAGCTCATTGTAAGTGGTTATGAATGCAACCTGACATGAGAATGCATGCATGGAAAAATTCAACATGCAACCTTATAGCTTACATAGTAAATCAAAAAGGGATGACACAACCAGAAATAAAGTATGTATGGAAGCAATATAATGTGCGGACCCAGTTTTCTGCATTTAGCAGTACCAAGGGAGCTTGGAATGAATCGCAGGCAAGGTGCTAATATAACAATGCAAGGTGACAAATAGACCCCAAATGTAATTATTTAAAATGCTTGCCTTACCAGTAAAATGTGTCCTGAATAGACTTTAGGCATAAATGTAGAAAATAAGTCATCCATCTATTATACATGTGCAGGTATCAGAGCTCATACAATGAACCATAAGGGATACCACTCACAGAATGAATTCCAACCCAACATAAAATTCACTTGGTTAAAGCAAGAGTTCATACAATGAACCATAGGTCCATACGTAGACCAAAATCAGAGTCTGAAAATGCGGATTTCCAAGCATGTATACATATTTTTACGCAGGCAACTAAAATCATTCATAACATTTTAAATTTTAAGCCAAACTATGAGTAGGTATATATGTTAAGGGTAGAAAGACCACTAAATTTCACAGCAAAGGAGAGAGTCCAGGTTTGAGGTGGATTTACTATCACAACCACGGCTAGTATACAGTTCACTTCTACCATACTGCGTATGCCTTAAGGTCCTTAGTTTTCTGATATTCATGCATGAAGGCTTGGTGGTGTTAAGGTACTGCAGTAACCGAAATATTTATGAGTAGGGTATCAATATACAATATATTTCAACATTTAGTTAAAGCTAGCCACCAAAAATTAGATGGTTAAACCGAATATACACATAGTAAGTATCTGAACCTATAATATACCGAATATACCGAATTATCTGACGCTATAATAAACCGAATATACCAAATTTGTAATGACCCGGGATTTCGACCAACTCATTTTAAATATTTAGAATGGATTTAAATATTGGGTGGATAAATATAAATGAATTTCTATATTAAGTTATTAATTTAATAATCAATTTCGATTTAATATCGAATATATTAAATTATCGTAATACGTCAGTTCGAGAAATTGAAAACTGAATTAGAAACAGGTCAGAAAATCAATTCAAACTCCTGTTTGAATTAGAAGAAGAATATTAATTTATTATCGAAGAATAAATTGTCTGAAATAAATTTATATAGATTTAAATAAATATCTTCCACAGACAATCGAATTAGACTTCGTGACCTATCCCAGTGTGTCCGAAATAGGGGTGTTACCCTAGAAATGCCAGTTACTGTGTTTAAAAAGGAGTTCGGAAATCACGATGTATTTTTATTTAAAGGACACCGGATCTAAAATAATTAAATAAAATAAATTTGTTTGCTTTGTGGACATAAACCAGACAACAAAGAGGAAAAAAATAAATGGCCAAAAACAAAACACCCTAAGTTATTAACCTCCACAAAACATTGACCTCGCTGTTCAAATAAAAAACCGCACCCTTCTCTTTAAAAATCAAGACATCTTCTTCCATTTTTTTCCTTTAATTCTCTTCTGGAAGTAAAACAAATAATGGCCGACTCTCATAATCAAAATAGAATTCGCGATTTCCCCTTCGTTGCCTACCTTTAATCATCCAAACCCATTCGCGATCAACTCTGAAGTGTTCGGTTTGGGCCAGCGAACCCTAAGGTTCGAATTGGGTAATATTAGGTAAATGACTTGGAAACCGAAGGTTGGATTCGTGCTGAAGGGTGATGGACGAGATCGTTATGTGTTTTTGGGTGGAATTCTACACCATTCATGTCGCGACTTTTCTGGGGTGCGATGGAAAGATCGATGTCGAGGTCAGTAAGGAAATTTAGTACGAGGTTCAAGGCAGTACTTCTATTTGAGGATGGAAGTCGCGATGGCTCAGGAAGCTGCCAGGACAGTAACGCATTAAGTGGAGATGAGTTTGTCGATGATGATTAAGGGGGTGCTGTGTCGATCTATAATGGCAGGTGATGTCAAGGATAAGAGGCGATGCGAGGACGTTTGGTCATCTAGGGGTTAGCGAGCTGATAAGGGAGGAGTTAGGCTAGTGAAGATCGTCGTGTTATTCAAGGAGGCAATCGCGATATTTATGGGAGCACGATAGTGGGAATTTGGGAAGCCGCGATCTGATTTTGGAGCAGTGAGTTCTAAACGATGGTGTTGTTCGATCTTACCTGAGTGGTTGAGACCGTGAAGTGTAGGGGGAAGTGACGCTGGAATCATTGGCAATTACAGTAAGGTATACTTTCATTTTATATAAAATTTACATTAAAGAAAAATGGGATATATATATAAATTAGTTACCAATTAAATTGTATAAACATATATGGTCAGCTAGTATAGTGATTGGGTTCTAAAACTAACCGTAAGTAAGAAATTAAGGAAAGGTTTTAATTTTTATCTTATCATTTAAAATCGTTAATTGAAACAGTGTATATTTAAATTATACAAGGTTCAAAAATCTTGAAACCAAGACGAACTGGTCCACGAATACGAGCTATTCGAACTAGAAGAAATTTGGGATATGTTGGATTTAGCGAGAATTTTAATTTAATCGAACATGGCTCGAGTTGCTCGGAATGGATCAAATAATAAAAGCTCTGGTGAGTAAACCTCACTCACCATTTATTTAGAAATTATTTTTATATAGTTAAAAATAATTGTCTGTGCTTGTTTGAATGCTGTTTGATTGTTTTAAAAATATATATTAGTTATTTAGGATATATATATATTGGGTTGATGATTGGTTGGATTCCCGCAGTCTCATTAGAGGATGCCCGCAGTTTCATAGCGGATGATTACCCTATACGCCCCACGCTATGATTAGTGGATGACCTTCTATACCGCGATATCCTGCCTCGAAGCAGGATGGGTATTACTATGTTGACTAACGTCTGTGGATGCAGGAAAACAGGTTGGAGGAATCCAACTGGATTCCTCAAAAATATATTATCTGTTGTTGTTTGTTTGATTTCATAGATATTCCTATATGATGTGTTAAAAATCAAATGATTGAAAATTGGTTGATTTGATCGTTGAAAATATCCCTGGGGTTTGAATATTGATTCATAAAAATATCGGAAAGGGTATTTGATATTTTAAAAGGAAATTCTATTTTTATAAATAGAATTTGAATTTTTAAATAAAACTATAGAAAAATATTAACTTGTTTGAAGGTATATAAAACAAGTAATCGAATTTATAAACGTTGTTTATAAATGAAAATATGGGTTTTGAATCGAATTTATAAACGTTGTTTATAAATAAAAATATGGGATTTGAATTGAATTTATAAACGTTGTTTATAAATGGAAAGGTGGGATTTGAATTGAAGTTATAAACGTTGTTTATAAATAATGCAGAGAATTCAAATAGACTTTGAATATAGAATTTGAATATAGAATTCAAATAGACTTTGAATATAGAATTTGAATAACAGAATTCAAATGGACTTTAAACGATTTGAATATAGGATTCAAATGGAATTTAAACAATAGAATTTGAATAGATTTGAATAATAGAATTCAAATGGACTTTAAACTATAGAATTTGAAAATAGAATTCAAATGAAGTTTAAATAAAAAGAATTCAAATAGAATTGAATTGGAATTTGAATAAGAAGTCGATAAGGGAACGAGAGTATGAGTATAATTAGAATTTGTTAATATGCAGTTAAAATATATTTGAACACGTCATGTTCAAATATGAAGGTGAAATAGACTGAAGAGTTAAGTAACAAATTTATTTAACAAATTTAGTTAAAACGATTGGTATAGTTAAAATAGACTGGACATGCATAAATATACAGGAGACAGGTATGGAATAAATTATAGAAGTGAAATAAATAGAATGCCCGACAAAAAGGTACGTATTTAATTTCCATATGAGATTTTAAGCGCCGTATCGGCAAGCCGCTTGGCTTTTTCTTTTTCTTTTTGAGATAAGAAGGACCGGGAAAGCTATTTGAAATTTCCCGATGCTCCCGGTACAAAGGAGGTTATGGCGAATTTTTCCGGGAATTTAAGGAGATAGAATATTTTTAAGATAATTTGATAGTTAGAAATCAACGTATCGAAATATATAGAAGTCGATAAGAAAACGAACTTAGAAATAGAATAGTATAATAAAAAAGGAAGTATAAGAATAAAATCTAGTAAGAATAGAAAGAAAAAGTGTATACGTGTTTAAAGGTAAAGAAGTAGTTGTATGTTATTGATTGTTCGAGTAAGTAGTCATATCTGTTTTGACGTTATAAATGTTATTCAGTCAAGGTCTGAGAGGTAGTTATTGTTGTATATAACAGTGTTGTATACAAAATTATATGATTTTTGTTTGATGATAACAACCAAATATATTTTATTATTGAATGCGTTTGTAACTGTACTGGTATACTACACATCAGACAGGAATATAATATTTCTGTTTAAATAAAATACAACTATACGGAAATTTAAATATTCACACAGTATTTTATTTGAATAAGAATATTTTATTTCGATATTTAAACAGTACAGATTTACAACTCCACTACTTGTACATACATCACTGATATACATTTCAAAATTTTCAAACTCAGCTCCTCCCAACAACACTTACACTTTCATATACACTACACTCATTACAGTTTATTCATTAATCACTTTATACATTGACACTATCACTCAGTTAACATTTCAAATACAGACACACACTAGCACTGCTCTTGTCTTCATCTTCATTCTTCTGTTTTCATAGCTTTCAGTCGGTTCATCTTCATACCTGTCACATACAAAAGAACACACACAGTAGACTGCAACAAAAATAAACTTAAATAAAAGCAAATAAAAATTTATTTTTAAATTTTATTTGCCTCAGAATTACGGTGTGTTTCTCATCATTTTTCTAGACTTGGTTTGATATGCAGGGACAGAAAAATCTCGTCTGATGGTTGCATGTACACACGTATACACGTGTGCACTGCCATGCCAATCGGTATGCATCTGAGGAGTAGCCACAAGGACCATCTCAACTCAGTGCATATGGTCGAGAGTGCTAAATCAAAACAGCAAAAACAAATGGTCGAGCACAAGTTTCATTTCAAATGCGAACTGAAAACAAACAACTATGGCCAAGCACAATGGTGTAGCTAGAGGGTACATCAAGTTCAAACCAGCAAGAAGGGACAAAGCAGTGAGGATGCAGATCACATAGTCAAGCTAAAGAAGCTAGACAATCAAGTGGCAGAAATGAAGGAATTCAAACAAATATGCAAAAAGCAATTTTAAGGCAGCCAGACCCAAGTACAAGAAAAATGGACAAGTACAAGCCATTACAGACTCAAGAAATGATCAATACAAATATGCTTCAACATATATAGGTCATAGTCCAACAAAATGATGCAGTTATACATGTTTTTTTAAAGATGGCTGTGAACATATGTTCAAAAACGATTGTCAAAGTCGAGGAAGTGCATGCTTATATGTGTGTACAAAAATGAATAACTCAAGTTTAGTGTTTAAACAAGACAGATGCAACCAGAAATCATGGCAAGCCGAGCTGTGCAAGCATCCTAAGGGAAGATCAAGAAACTGCTCTTATCAGTTAAAACCAAATTCAATGACTAAATCAAATATGAAAATAACTCAAGACAAAAGTACAGTAGCTCGAATACATGTATTACCAGTGTTCGAGCAAGCAAAAGTATTAAAGGTTCAATGTATCCATACAGGAAATGGCAACAAACTACCCGAGCATCAACAGACCAACAAGAAGTACAATATCAGTTTAAAATTATCTGGCAAAATTCAAGTATTGTTCAAAGGAAGGTCAAGGCAGCAAACCAAGGTTGAGGCAAAAACATCAAGTACAATATTAGTTCAAATCAGAAACATCTGTTCAATGGGAGTTGAATTAAACAAGTCACAAGCACAAGACTGCTCTGAGGCATAATCTAAGTGTAGTATCAGATTTTATTCGAGACAGAGAAATAAAACAGCATGACAAGCAAAAGACCACATGGGAACACAGGCATATGCAGATGCACATTGACAAGGATATGGCAATAAATACAAAATCAAATATAGTATCCGTTCAGTTTTTTTTTATTAAGGAAGCATAAAAAGTCAGAGTTTAAATTCTTGGAGTATAAACGAATTATATAAGGAAGATTTAAATGCCAAAATTCTCGCAAAGTTCCATAAATCAAGGGATTGATTTAAAGCAGGAAATTCAAGTTAAGCGCAAGTTTTTCCACAAAATTTGAATCGAAGAAAAAGCCTAAAAGGACTCCAGATGAATTTCCAGAAAAATTGGTCTTACAGATTTATTTCATCAAGATTTCTTTTAAGGAAGACAAAGTAAAAATCCAGAACTCTCACGCAAGTTTTGAAGATTTCAAATTCCAGAAATCACGATTTAAGGAAATATTTTCAGGAAAAGGATTTCGCAATTTTTATGGAATAAAAGACTCAATCAAACATCCAGAAGCAATTCTAGAAACCAAGAAGATGTCAAGCCCAAAAATTATGCAATTCCATGACCAAAGTCTAATACGAAATCAGAGCACATATTTAGGAATTTAATCCTATAAATAACCACCGATTCATCACAAGCAAAGTATCCAAGTTCTAGCACCAATTAAACTGAATCTCAAATTAAAATTCATACCAGAAAAGGAGAAAGCTTGGATCCAGAATTCAACATCAAATCGAAGAGGATAGCCGCTGAATAACTCGAGATCATCACATGACAGAGCGGTGGCCTTCAGATTAAAAGAAAATCGAAACCCTAAAAGTCAATCGCCACTTTTCAGAAGAAAACCCTAGCAGCCGCCATTTTTTTTCACAGAGAAAAAGGAAATCGGGTCAAAGAATAAAGGGGCTAGGGCAAATAGAAGAGGCCGTCCAAGTTTAAGGGGATAACCCTTATTTAATTACTAGGGTTTTCAAAGTTTTAAGGGTTTTATTTTATTTTGTTTTTTTGTTCGTCTTTAATTTCAATTTTCTATCAAGTCTAGAGTTTTCTAGTTTGTCTCTAAAACTAGGGAGACGAATTGCAGGGTTTGTAATTCGGGGAAATCTGGTTTTGGGGATAAAAACCGGTGCAGGGTTTTGAGCGTAGGGTTAAGAACAGTTGGGAGCGAGTGTCGCGAGTTTACAGGGGATTGTAAGCGTAGAGATTGTTTTAACTCCTAGTAGAAACCTTGGGGAATGCAGCTGTAGGCAGGGTTTTGCCGAAGCTGGGTATATCTGTGTGTTATTTATTTTCTGCATTTCTTTTGATTATTATCTGTGCTGTGATTATTTAATTACTCTGTGAAAATCTGCGATAAACCCTATTCACCCCCCCCCCTCTAGGGTTAATTTAGATCCTACAAGTGGTATCAGAGCAGGTATTTTTTATTTTATTTTAACTCTAGAGTCATGAATTTGTCAAACAACGCTTTTTCGGAGGGTCAGTCCATAGCTAGGCCACCAATGTTTAATGGAACCGATTATGCCTATTGGAAAGCTAGGATGAAAATTTACTTAAGTTCTGTCGACTATGATGTATGGGATATTATTGAAACGGGTTATAGATCACCCACTGTTATAGTTAGTGGTGTTGAAATTCCTAAACCAAAAGACAGGTGGGATGCTAATGATAAAAAATTATTTTCAACTAATGCCAAAGCAATGAATGCTTTAATTTGTGCTCTTGATAAAACTGAATTTAATCGAATTTCTCATTGTGAGACAACACAGGAAATATGGCATACGTTGGAGGTCACACACGAAGGTACATCTCAAGTAAAGGAATCTCGTCTCGCTCTACTCAGCAACGAATATGAAAATTTCTCTATGCAAAAAGACGAAGATATAAAAGAGATGTATGGACGCTTCTCATCACTGGTCTACAATGCAAAAGCTCTTGGCAAAACCTATACCGAAGTGGAATTGATCAGAAAAATACTGAGAGTGCTACCGATGAATTTTGAAGCAAAGGTGACAGCGATTCAAGAATCAAAAGATCTGAATAAAGTAAGCATGGAAGAGTTGATCGGAAATCTGATTACTTACGAGATGGAGTTAAAAGCAAGAGAAGAACGAAAGGATTCTGAATCAAAGAAAAAGACGATCGCTCTAAATAATTCTGTTGAAAGTAATGATGATGATCCCGCTGAAGAGCTAGCCATGGTTTTGAAAAAGTGGGCCAAAGGAAAATACAAACCACGAAAGAAGAATTCAAAAACCGACAAGTCCGAAAGTTCAGATAGTTCAGACAATGAAGTGTTTTGCTACAATTGCAAGAAACCCGGTCATATCAAACCAAATTGCCCACAGCTTAAAAATGAAAAGAGGAAGAAGTTCAGAAGAAAGAAGAAAGCTTTTGCTGCTACATGGGATGATGAAGAAGGAGAAGAAGTTTCTGAAAGTTAAGTAGAGGAAGCTAATTTGTGTCTTATGGCTCAATCTGATTCAGAAAGTAGTGAAGAGGATTCAAGTGAGGTATCGAATTTTACTTATAAAGATTTAATTCTAATGTGTCACGATCTCACAAAAACTGTTGATTCTCTTGAACTAAAAGTTAAGAAATTAAAATCTGATAGGTCAAAACTAGTTCAAGAAAATAACAGTTTAGAAACAAAACTTGAAAAACTTAAGAATTCATCGTTTTCAAAATGCGAAAAATGTCGATTTTTGGGTAACGATTTTTTGAAATTAAAAACTGATCTTGAGTTTCTTAAAAGTGAAAACATGAATTTGAAAAATGAAAATCTTGATTTTGAAAAGGTGATTGAAAAGTTTAGAGAATCTGAAAAACTTGATTTTGAAAAGCGAAAACAATTTGAAATTGAAATTTCCAAGTCCAATGCTAGAATCAAAGCACTTGAAAACGAAAATTTGATTTTAAAACAAACTGATGCTGAAAAAAGGAAAATCGCTATTAATCGTTGTTCAAATTTAATGAAAGAAAATAGCGATCTTAAATTTAAAATTCAACGACTGGAGTCAGCTTTGACTAAATTTTCTAAAGGAGAGAAATCGTTGAATATGTTGTTAAAAAATCAATTTTTTGTTCAAAATAAAAAGGGACTTGGATTTGAATCTAATCAAGTTGAAAAACAAAATTTTAATGATTTTAAAAATCCTTTAATTAGCTTTGAAAACGATCAAATTGAATTTTTGAAATTTAATAATTTCAAAGGGTTTTTAAATCATAAACAAATTGATAACTCGTTTAAAAACAATTCATTTAAATCTGTTTGGATTCCAAAAATTAACAAAATAAATTTAAGCAAATCTAAACAAATTTGGGTTCCAAAGGGTACGCTAGTGAATAATAATGGATTGTTATATAAACGGGTTTGGGTACCAAAACGTGTAAACAAAGATAAGAGTGGTAAAACAACTTTTGTAAGACCACTCGATCATATAAACATTTAGGTACCGTGGGAGGCTAAGGAACAACTGTGCTTAAGTGAAATAAAATTCAAGATGATTCATATATCGAATTATTTGGAGTTCCTTAGCCATAGATTCAGAGTTGGAGATTCATTGCATCACGTTGATTATGGTAAGTCAGGTATGATCTCTAAACTCGTACTTTTATTCCTTTTAGTTTATTTTTACTTAGCTGTTTTTGAAATCATTCGTTATGGATTGTTGAAATTCTTGGATTATAAAAAAAAATTGATTTTTTTTGATTTCAAACAATTATCTTTAGATTTAATAAGATTTCAAACAATTATTTTTTAGGTGATTATAAAAAAAAAAAATTCTCTGATGATGTCACTTGTGATTCTTGCTTTGAAAATGATCTTGGGCTGCTCTGATAAGGAAATTGATTTGATTCATTTAAGTGTGTTGGTGATTAAATGATAAGTTAGAAAATCAGTAACCAGATTTAGTTAAAATTCATAGACAATTTGAATTAATATATAAATGGATTTAAAAATTGTCTAGGAGCAATCAGTGTTAAAAATATTAGAAAATTTCATTTTCTAACTGATTGATTTTTTTTAAGCTGATTTTCAACTTGCATTTTTCAAAAACTTCTCTTAAAATTGATATTTTCAATTTTAAAATTATTTATTCAAAAATTGAAATTATTGATTAATTTGAACCGTTTTGGGACTCATCAAAATTATTGATAGATTTATGAAATTGTGATGAGTTGCGACTATGGTATAATTCATAACTAGAAGAGATATTATTTTAAATCTCATGATGATTAAATAGATTTTATAATATCTTTGAATTAGAGCTCATTTCACGACCATCTTCTATATCTACCATATTTCTGTCATTCATCACGGTTTTATTTATTTTGGGGAGTTCTAATTATTCTTGAAATTTAAAATAAATAAATAAATAAATAAATAATTTATCCTTGGTATTCACTCCCATTTAAAAATCCTCGCGGTTATGCGTGGGTGAATTACCTTAATTTCTATGTGCTTCCATTCTCACTTAAAAGACCTTCGGGCTGTGCATGGATGGAACTCATTAGAGAGGATAAAGTTAAGTTACTACTAACCCCATTTAAAAGACCTTTGGGCTATGCGTGGTTAGAAAGTGCTTAACACTTTTTTTTAGCATATTTAAAATCTTTAAAATTCATATTCAAATATTCAATTTTTATTGAACTCTCCTCATTCGATAAAATCCATCGTAAAACCATTCATTCTGAAAGTGAAATTTGCTTCTGATTTAAAGATTATTATGATTTTTGTTTGATTAAATGGGATTTGCGATATATATTCTCTCTCTTAATTTGAATTTATATTTATAGTCAATCTTCATCACTATTTCAATTTCTATTATCCTTTTGATGATAACAAAAGGGGGAGAATGGTCAAGATTTTGATTGATGAGTATTTAATTCAAAAATATTTTAATATTGGAAATTAAATATCTAGGGGGAGATTGGTCAATTGGATTTCATCATTCATATTTCTCCACATATATAGGGGGAGTTCAGTTGTAGGGGGAGCATACAAATAGGGGGAGTAATATATTTCACGTTCAAACACATTCAAAATCTTTTATTTGTTTGTCATCATCAAAAGGGGGAGACTGTTGTATATAACAGTGTTGTATACAAAATTATATGATTTTTGTTTGATGATAACAACCAAATATATTTTATTATTGAATGCGTTTGTAACTGTACTGGTATACTACACATCAGACAGGAATATAATATTTCTGTTTAAATAAAATACAACTATACGGAAATTTAAATATTCACACAGTATTTTATTTGAATAAGAATATTTTATTTCGATATTTAAACAGTACAGATTTACAACTCCACTACTTGTACATACATCACTGATATACATTTCAAAATTTTCAAACTCAGCTCCTCCCAACAACACTTACACTTTCATATACACTACACTCATTACAGTTTATTCATTAATCACTTTATACATTGACACTATCACTCTGTGACGGCCTGGAATTTCGCTCGATCCGAATCAGTCGTTAAACCGATCTAAACCGTTCGAAACCCCTGACTGTTGAGAACAGGACAAATCAGAACACAAACAGAAGAATATTTCATTGTATATTACAACAATGCATCAGATTTCAAGAATATACAGAGTATAAATGAATAAATATTACACAGAAATATCAGAGATTTAAATTACATTTAAATACATAGCAGCGGAAAAATAATATAAAGCACAACTGAAGGTGATATACGGATACAGAGCTTTCCGGATATCATTCCAGCTGTAAACCAGGATCCTGTGAATATAAATCTGCAAAACCAAAACTACTAGCTGCCCGTGCGGAAAATAGGGGCACCCAGAGTTTAGGTTAAAACAATAAACTCCAGGTCAGTCATGTGACTGGTGTGAGAACTAAAACAGTTATTTAAAACTTTGCTTTTAAAAGAGAGTGATTCAAGGGACCACGCCGTAAAACACGGAACGGGTTTCCTCCCAAGAATACCAGTGCATAGAATAAACAGCGCAATGCTTTTTCGAAAAATGAAGCTATTATAAGACCCAGGTCCTATCATACAATGCAACGCAAGCCGGGGGATAGGGTTTTCCCTTATAATAGCCAAACATGCTTGGTACGCTTAAAACAAATCATTTGATACTATAATAAGTGTATAGTGTCAAAACATTTCAATCATAAATATAAATCATAGACGGCATAGTATCCCATGCTACTATGTCGCCATACTAGGCTCTACAAATAAAGCCGAAATACACGTATTGGAAATTGGATTTCCGTCCTGAGTCGAGGCAAGGGGCAAGCTCCTCTCCGCATTCGAGACACTCTAGCAAATGTCCCCGGGATTACGCACACTGGGTAACCCCTGGATCTTCAGGGCCGGTCCTCACTTACGTTAGAGGATTAATTATGCCTGAACACACGTTTCCCGGTCCTTACAGACCTATAATCGAGGCGCCTCATCCAACAACCACAAAGGTGAAAAGTATATAAATGTCAGGGCTGGTAAGTCACTGACACCACCAAAGCTAGAAAGAAACGTGCGCTCTCCCTGCAGTCCGTATCCCGTTTTTAACTCATACCGAGGTGTGAGGCTCGCGAATACACGCTATACACAAAGCTACCACGTAGGTTATGCTTTGATCATCAACCACAAGACTTTGCTTTTCAACAGAAGCCTTGATCCATGCAACTCAGCATGCCACACAGGCAATTCATGCCATGCGATTGATATCTATCGATATATAACCTCTAAGCTCGTACGTCTCAGAGAAGGGCGTTAAGCAAGAGAATAAATTCTCCGCCGCCAAGCAGATATATATTTAATAGAAATCAATCAACACAGAATAAAATCCAATGTCAGACACACAATCCATTTACAAGTCCGTTCTGGGTCTGAACGAAACCGGAGGCACTTTCCTCGCATATCCATCCATCTCCAGGTACGTCTGGACGACCACCAACTATTTCCATCCTCTTGGGTGTACTGCCCAATCAGGATCGTCAGTAATTATCCCTACGATGTGAAGACTTCCGGTCTTCAACCACCGTCTTCATCTTCGACATATCGTCGAATCGGTTATTCAGAATGGGTGTAAACCCGGACTTTCCGAACAACCCGCGTATATTAAAACAAATGTTACACAAACACAACATACGCCTCATTCCAATTCATTAGTCACTAATCGCAAATCAGCAAGAGAACAATTTCCCAAACATTAACCCCGAAGGCCGAAACCAACATCAGATCAATACCCAGGAAACCATTCTTCTTAGCCAACCTACAGCTAGTTCCTAAATTCCACATTCTCAGGGAAAGGTTCCCATTAATTTTATCCAAGATAAATTCTTTAAAATTTATCCTGAAATCTTCCTTTGGATGTTATTTAAAACCAAATTATGGTTTTTCCAACTAGTCGAGATTAGCGAACCACAACGAAGTAATTATTTATTTTATTTCCCAATCCCAACCTATTCATCCCATGAAGCAAAACTGGTAATACTCCATATCTAACACCACTGTGTTATCGGTAAAACTAATTACCATTTCACGTTCAAATCTAATTAAAGATTTAACTATCGCTTTGGAGCAAAACTGGTAATACTCCATTCCCGCTCATTTTCTAAATTTGGAAATTTAGATTACGAATTCACATTTCAATCTAATTGCAGATTCGTTAAAACTCCTTTTACTGGGTTAAAGAACTAGGTGTTATTTAAAACACAGTTCACGATAAACCCATTTCAAACTCAATCAAATATATTAGAAATTCGATTATTTAAAACCCCTTTTTAAATCTTGTTCATTTATTTAAAAATAAATTGGTTTTAAATTTAGTTTAAAACTAGTTCATTTTGATAAAAATCTATTTTTATCTTTTCAAATATGGAGTTTTTCACCCCAATTTTTCCCAAATCATTTCTTATGATTTTACACAAATTATTACTATTTTTAATAATTTTATCAAGGCCCGTACAGTCGATTTCCAACAATGGCCATCGAACTGCACTTACAGCGACCTTTTTCGAATTTGATTTGGACGTATCTCCAAATCCAACCGTTAGATTTTGAATTTCTAATATTCGTTAGAAAGCTCTTTTCGATACGAACCCAACGGTTCCGGTTTTAGGAGAATCCGACGGTCGGATCTCCCGTAATGTCCGTTTGAAATAAATGGTCGAAATTTACGAACTGCCGCGGCGCGGCGCGTTCTATTCAGGCCATTATATTATATATATAATATATATAATATATATTTCGTCGATTTCTATTTAAAACGAATTATATATTTAGTTTTGAATTCGTTTCAAAAACAAAGTCAACTTCTATTTCAATTCAAATCAAAATTGAATTCTTCTTTATAAATTCGTTTTAAAATTCATTTCTATTCAATTCAAATTTCAATTTAATTTGAATTCATTTCACTTCATTTTAAATTCAATTCGAATTCGTTTCTCAATTCAATTCAATTCAATTCAATTCAAATTGATTTTCTATTCGATTCAAATTCATTTTCTATTCAAATTAAATTCGTTTCGTTTTCTATTTGAATCAAGTTCATTATATATTCAATTTGAAATCAAATTGGTTTTCTATTCCATTCAATTCGAAATCGTTTTATATTCAATTCAAATCGAAATCGTTATATATTCAATTCATTTCGAAATCGTTATATATTCAATTCATTTCGAAATCATTATAATCGATATAAATATCGTTCGCGTCAAAATGGCGCATCACTATTCAACACGGCTTTATATATCCTATTTCAAATATTTCTTTTTGTCAACACACGACTAATCTCAACGAATGAGTACCGTCCGTGTATGACTATTTTTGTTAAAATATTTCGTTCAACACATGACTAATATCAACGGATGAATATAGTCAACACATGAACCGTTATTTTATATTGATAAAGATATAAATTTTATTATAAAAATATTTCGTTCAACACATGACTAATATCAACGGATGAATATAGTCAACACATGAACCGTTATTTTGTAATATTCTTTATTTTTCAAATTGGAATGAGGCCCAATCAATTACCATATAAAGTCAATTATATGGATTTTCATACAACACATGTATAAGATAGCATTGAAGAATAATCAACCATCAACCAAAGTGCACTACACTGTATAAGCATCAAATATAGATATCTAACGCTTATAACAGCCTGTCAATCAATCGATCGACATGCTTTATCAATCAGGATGAGTGAACTTATATTTCATCCCAACACCCGTGTGGGGTTTCAAACAATCACACACAGATTTTATTTGTGCAGTTGGGTGATGTGTAAAATTTATCGACCCAATCAATGTCATTCAAATAGGTGTACATAAACAAACCGTCCGGGTTGTAAATGAATATTTTATTTATTCGCATTCACGTTAAAATTTTTTTTTTTTTTTTTTTTTTAACGATAAAACAATTTATCTTAACATATGAATATCTATTCAGTTCATTTATTCAATAAATGATTATTTTTATTTTTCTAACATATTTTAGAAAATTTTGGCGGCATAACGGCACGATACTAGAAACAGGACAAGGCCTAGCCTTATCCCCGGTCTAGTGAAGGCCCACGCCATTCACACATCAATCAAATTCACTTTCGTTATGCAAACCACAAAATTTGGAGTAAGGGTCTAACCTAGCCTTACTCCTTCGCCTTATAACGGCGCACGTCTAATCCTAATCAATTTATCGATTCGATTTTTCACACCACAAACCACATTCAAACCAATATCGCAATCAATCACCAAACAGTCAAACAAACAAGTCCATGGTCTGTGGACGATTGTGTCGGGTGCTACTAAGCACCGTCTGCATCCTAGTATATATATATAACTAGAAAAGAAATTTGAGTGAGAAGTTCTCACATAAAGCTATCCAACTTCACGACACTCCTATTGTAGAGATCTTCGTCGTTCTCGCCCTTTTTGTCAGCTTCGTTGTCGTAGCCACTACATATATAAAAATCGAATTTTTACCTTGCTATTCAATATTTAAAAATCATATTTTTATTTCGAAGGTCCATATATAAAAATCAAATTTTTAGTTCAGAGTTCAATATATAAAAATCGAATTTTTACCTTAAAGTTCAATATATAAAAATCGAATTTTTACTTTAAAGTTCAATATATAAAAATTCTATTTTTCTATCGAAGTTCAATATATAAAGATCTCGCCTTTTTAAATTTAAAGATTTCACCTTTTTATAAAAATCTCATTTTTATTTTTCTCCACATATAAAGGTGATATTTTTAATATTCTATCATGTAAAAATTATATTTTTAACTCTTTTAAAAATATGAAAATCACATTTTCACTACTTCTATATAGTAAAGATCATATTTATATTATTTCTATATAGTAAAGATTATATTTTTAATACTTTAAAAATATAAAAATCCTATTTTTAATATTTCTATCACTTTAAAATATAAAAGATTACATTTTTAACTTTCCTACATTATAAAAATTATATTTTTAAGCGGCTGAAAATCTCGTCCTCCATTTGCTATTTCAAAAAAAAAAAAAAAAAAAAAAAAAAAACAAAGTTATTTTCTTTTAAAACAGTTTTTATAATTCTTTTTAAAAAATTCTGTTTTTTAAAACCCTTTTAAAAATTCTGTTTTTAGAACTCTTTTTTAAAAAAAACAAAACAGTTTTAAAATTCCTAAAACAAAAATAAAAACAGTTTTCTTAAACAAAATAAAAACAGTTTTCTTAAACAAAATAAAAACAGTTTTCTAACTGTAAATATAAAACAAAATCAGTTTTAAATTTAAAATCGAAACTAGTTTTAGACTTTAAAATTAAAAACTGTATTTAATCTTTTTTTTTCAGTTTATAATATATCAAAAATAAAATAAATAAAAAGAAGAAAAAAAGAAAGAAAGAAAACTTACAGGGGGGGGGGAAGAACTGCTCTCGTCGTTGGAGCCAAGAGGGTCGGCGCCGGAGCTCTGGCGGTCGGGGAGGCTGTGGCGGAGGCGCAGGGTTTTAGGGTGGTGGGTTTGCGCGTCAGCGACTGTGGATTAGGGGAGAAGGATGTGCGCGTCGCTCGTTCGAGCTGGAGGTAGAGAGGTAGGGGAATCGGAGGGGGAATCTACGGTGGTGGGGCGCGAGAGGCAGATGGTGGCGGAGGGAGGCCGTGCGACGGGTGGTCAATGGCGATGGCCATCGCCTTTTCTGATTTGGGGATTGACGGTTGATTTGGGGGAGGGAGTTATAACGGGGGGGGGGGGTGTTTAAGGACGGATATTTATATATTTTAATTAATTAATTAATTAATTTACTCCAAAAATGTTGACTTCTCTAACGAACTCCTAACCGAGTCCAACGACCGTCGTCCCTAGCGTAATACCCCCATTCCGAACACAATGGGATATGTATCATAAGCCGATTCGGCTGTTTAGATAGGTTTCTATCAAAAATAAAGTATAAATCAGTATATATTCAATTTTAACGAACATTTCAAATTACCGGGGTCACATACTAACTAGAAAAATTCCATAAAAATATTTTCTAGCTTCGTATTGACAATACGGTCCTAACAAAACTAGTTTCGTCGAATTCTGAGACCGTATGAAAAATGGCCAATTTCCAGTCGATTAAAATCAACTGAAATGGTCAAAACACGTTTTCCTTTGCCACGCTCACATATTGATTCGAAAAATGATGAAATTTGGAACCTAGCAATAATTCAACATCACGGACCCAACAAAACTGGTTTCGTCGAAATCCGAGGTCGTTTGCAAAATGTCCATTTTTAAGGGCCTGAATTCCATAGCGACTATTCAGAATTTTCAACTGGACATATCTTTTGATTCCTGATATGAAATCTTGATTTTTCGGATTCGTTGGAAAGATATTATCAATCAGATCCTAATGTTTTTGGTTTCACTAAAATCCGGATTGTTTTGCACCCGGTACATTCAATTGAAGTTTGAAATCGAATTATCGAACTACCGCGCCATTTTCAATTCTATTTATAATTATATATAAATATTTATATTCTAACGACGACGTATATAATATATACGTCGATTCTATATTCAAAATAAATTTTACGTCGATATTATTTAAAATAATTCATTTTAAATATTCAAAATTCGCTAAAATCGCCAAAATAAAAATTTTAAACTGGCCCAGATTTTCGGGTTATTACAATCTCCCCCACTTAAAACTTTTCGTCCCCGAAAAGGAACAAAGTCGAAAGTGGTTTGATTATTCAACTCTATGTTCGATCTGGCTTCCATTCTCCAACTCTTTAGTTTCTGAGAATTTCCAAAATTTCAAAAAATTTGGCTAACACCCTAAATTTTTGAAAAATTTCGCCATAACCTCCCCTGCAATGGGAGCATCGGGGAATTTCAAATAGCTTCCCCGGTCCTTCAGATCTCAAAAAGAAAAAGAAAAAGCCAAGCGGCTAGCCAATAGGCTCACAAAATCATCATCACCCAAACAAAACAGTAAATTATGTAGTAAACATGTACCTATTTGTCAGGCAAACAAATTTTATTCTCTGGCTCTAGCCTCCTTGCTATGACCTGTTCAAGGATATACATGTATATGCAAGCAGATGCGACCAATTTTCAATACGATTCAATATTCGGTTTAATTAGGCATAAATGGTTAAAATTAGCAAACAATTAAACAAACAACACAAACATCAATTAATTAGTGAATTAGAGTTTCAAATTCATAATTTTGATACATATATACAAAAATCTTGTTTTTGATGCCAATTCACAACAATGTGTTCTAACTATATAAGTTTTTGGTTCTCACACCAGCCTAATGGAAATATATAGATATCACACCTTCGTTACTCGAACATGAATACTAATGACAACTAGTCAATCATCAGAATCATCTTCGGGCCACTAGAGTATGATTCCATATCTATCCAGTATATTAAAACTTCGAATATACGTTCATGACGCGTATATGCAAAACTTTTATATATTGGATTGTCCATATTCAAAATAAATAAATATTCAAATACGATTAAAATGGTTTAAATTTTCAAAACAAAATTGTTTTCATTTGAAAAATATACTCTTCACACTCGTTCTAGGATACTACTGATCCTATCTCTAACGAGTCATTCTAATTGGATGTTACTAATCCAATATCTGATGAATTCTTTCGTATGGTTCTAATGTGCCTTGTTCTCGAGCTCTGTAAACCAAAGCTCTGATACCAAATGTGACGGCCTGGAATTTCGCTCGATCCGAATCAGTCGTTAAACCGATCTAAACCGTTCGAAACCCCTGACTGTTGAGAACAGGACAAATCAGAACACAAACAGAAGAATATTTCATTGTATATTACAACAATGCATCAGATTTCAAGAATATACAGAGTATAAATGAATAAATATTACACAGAAATATCAGAGATTTAAATTACATTTAAATACATAGCAGCGGAAAAATAATATAAAGCACAACTGAAGGTGATATACGGATACAGAGCTTTCCGGATATCATTCCAGCTGTAAACCAGGATCCTGTGAATATAAATCTGCAAAACCAAAACTACTAGCTGCCCGTGCGGAAAATAGGGGCACCCAGAGTTTAGGTTAAAACAATAAACTCCAGGTCAGTCATGTGACTGGTGTGAGAACTAAAACAGTTATTTAAAACTTTGCTTTTAAAAGAGAGTGATTCAAGGGACCACGCCGTAAAACACGGAACGGGTTTCCTCCCAAGAATACCAGTGCATAGAATAAACAGCGCAATGCTTTTTCGAAAAATGAAGCTATTATAAGACCCAGGTCCTATCATACAATGCAACGCAAGCCGGGGGATAGGGTTTTCCCTTATAATAGCCAAACATGCTTGGTACGCTTAAAACAAATCATTTGATACTATAATAAGTGTATAGTGTCAAAACATTTCAATCATAAATATAAATCATAGACGGCATAGTATCCCATGCTACTATGTCGCCATACTAGGCTCTACAAATAAAGCCGAAATACACGTATTGGAAATTGGATTTCCGTCCTGAGTCGAGGCAAGGGGCAAGCTCCTCTCCGCATTCGAGACACTCTAGCAAATGTCCCCGGGATTACGCACACTGGGTAACCCCTGGATCTTCAGGGCCGGTCCTCACTTACGTTAGAGGATTAATTATGCCTGAACACACGTTTCCCGGTCCTTACAGACCTATAATCGAGGCGCCTCATCCAACAACCACAAAGGTGAAAAGTATATAAATGTCAGGGCTGGTAAGTCACTGACACCACCAAAGCTAGAAAGAAACGTGCGCTCTCCCTGCAGTCCGTATCCCGTTTTTAACTCATACCGAGGTGTGAGGCTCGCGAATACACGCTATACACAAAGCTACCACGTAGGTTATGCTTTGATCATCAACCACAAGACTTTGCTTTTCAACAGAAGCCTTGATCCATGCAACTCAGCATGCCACACAGGCAATTCATGCCATGCGATTGATATCTATCGATATATAACCTCTAAGCTCGTACGTCTCAGAGAAGGGCGTTAAGCAAGAGAATAAATTCTCCGCCGCCAAGCAGATATATATTTAATAGAAATCAATCAACACAGAATAAAATCCAATGTCAGACACACAATCCATTTACAAGTCCGTTCTGGGTCTGAACGAAACCGGAGGCACTTTCCTCGCATATCCATCCATCTCCAGGTACGTCTGGACGACCACCAACTATTTCCATCCTCTTGGGTGTACTGCCCAATCAGGATCGTCAGTAATTATCCCTACGATGTGAAGACTTCCGGTCTTCAACCACCGTCTTCATCTTCGACATATCGTCGAATCGGTTATTCAGAATGGGTGTAAACCCGGACTTTCCGAACAACCCGCGTATATTAAAACAAATGTTACACAAACACAACATACGCCTCATTCCAATTCATTAGTCACTAATCGCAAATCAGCAAGAGAACAATTTCCCAAACATTAACCCCGAAGGCCGAAACCAACATCAGATCAATACCCAGGAAACCATTCTTCTTAGCCAACCTACAGCTAGTTCCTAAATTCCACATTCTCAGGGAAAGGTTCCCATTAATTTTATCCAAGATAAATTCTTTAAAATTTATCCTGAAATCTTCCTTTGGATGTTATTTAAAACCAAATTATGGTTTTTCCAACTAGTCGAGATTAGCGAACCACAACGAAGTAATTATTTATTTTATTTCCCAATCCCAACCTATTCATCCCATGAAGCAAAACTGGTAATACTCCATATCTAACACCACTGTGTTATCGGTAAAACTAATTACCATTTCACGTTCAAATCTAATTAAAGATTTAACTATCGCTTTGGAGCAAAACTGGTAATACTCCATTCCCGCTCATTTTCTAAATTTGGAAATTTAGATTACGAATTCACATTTCAATCTAATTGCAGATTCGTTAAAACTCCTTTTACTGGGTTAAAGAACTAGGTGTTATTTAAAACACAGTTCACGATAAACCCATTTCAAACTCAATCAAATATATTAGAAATTCGATTATTTAAAACCCCTTTTTAAATCTTGTTCATTTATTTAAAAATAAATTGGTTTTAAATTTAGTTTAAAACTAGTTCATTTTGATAAAAATCTATTTTTATCTTTTCAAATATGGAGTTTTTCACCCCAATTTTTCCCAAATCATTTCTTATGATTTTACACAAATTATTACTATTTTTAATAATTTTATCAAGGCCCGTACAGTCGATTTCCAACAATGGCCATCGAACTGCACTTACAGCGACCTTTTTCGAATTTGATTTGGACGTATCTCCAAATCCAACCGTTAGATTTTGAATTTCTAATATTCGTTAGAAAGCTCTTTTCGATACGAACCCAACGGTTCCGGTTTTAGGAGAATCCGACGGTCGGATCTCCCGTAATGTCCGTTTGAAATAAATGGTCGAAATTTACGAACTGCCGCGGCGCGGCGCGTTCTATTCAGGCCATTATATTATATATATAATATATATAATATATATTTCGTCGATTTCTATTTAAAACGAATTATATATTTAGTTTTGAATTCGTTTCAAAAACAAAGTCAACTTCTATTTCAATTCAAATCAAAATTGAATTCTTCTTTATAAATTCGTTTTAAAATTCATTTCTATTCAATTCAAATTTCAATTTAATTTGAATTCATTTCACTTCATTTTAAATTCAATTCGAATTCGTTTCTCAATTCAATTCAATTCAATTCAATTCAAATTGATTTTCTATTCGATTCAAATTCATTTTCTATTCAAATTAAATTCGTTTCGTTTTCTATTTGAATCAAGTTCATTATATATTCAATTTGAAATCAAATTGGTTTTCTATTCCATTCAATTCGAAATCGTTTTATATTCAATTCAAATCGAAATCGTTATATATTCAATTCATTTCGAAATCGTTATATATTCAATTCATTTCGAAATCATTATAATCGATATAAATATCGTTCGCGTCAAAATGGCGCATCACTATTCAACACGGCTTTATATATCCTATTTCAAATATTTCTTTTTGTCAACACACGACTAATCTCAACGAATGAGTACCGTCCGTGTATGACTATTTTTGTTAAAATATTTCGTTCAACACATGACTAATATCAACGGATGAATATAGTCAACACATGAACCGTTATTTTATATTGATAAAGATATAAATTTTATTATAAAAATATTTCGTTCAACACATGACTAATATCAACGGATGAATATAGTCAACACATGAACCGTTATTTTGTAATATTCTTTATTTTTCAAATTGGAATGAGGCCCAATCAATTACCATATAAAGTCAATTATATGGATTTTCATACAACACATGTATAAGATAGCATTGAAGAATAATCAACCATCAACCAAAGTGCACTACACTGTATAAGCATCAAATATAGATATCTAACGCTTATAACAGCCTGTCAATCAATCGATCGACATGCTTTATCAATCAGGATGAGTGAACTTATATTTCATCCCAACACCCGTGTGGGGTTTCAAACAATCACACACAGATTTTATTTGTGCAGTTGGGTGATGTGTAAAATTTATCGACCCAATCAATGTCATTCAAATAGGTGTACATAAACAAACCGTCCGGGTTGTAAATGAATATTTTATTTATTCGCATTCACGTTAAAAATTTTTTTTTTTTTTTTTTTTAACGATAAAACAATTTATCTTAACATATGAATATCTATTCAGTTCATTTATTCAATAAATGATTATTTTTATTTTTCTAACATATTTTAGAAAATTTTGGCGGCATAACGGCACGATACTAGAAACAGGACAAGGCCTAGCCTTATCCCCGGTCTAGTGAAGGCCCACGCCATTCACACATCAATCAAATTCACTTTCGTTATGCAAACCACAAAATTTGGAGTAAGGGTCTAACCTAGCCTTACTCCTTCGCCTTATAACGGCGCACGTCTAATCCTAATCAATTTATCGATTCGATTTTTCACACCACAAACCACATTCAAACCAATATCGCAATCAATCACCAAACAGTCAAACAAACAAGTCCATGGTCTGTGGACGATTGTGTCGGGTGCTACTAAGCACCGTCTGCATCCTAGTATATATATATAACTAGAAAAGAAATTTGAGTGAGAAGTTCTCACATAAAGCTATCCAACTTCACGACACTCCTATTGTAGAGATCTTCGTCGTTCTCGCCCTTTTTGTCAGCTTCGTTGTCGTAGCCACTACATATATAAAAATCGAATTTTTACCTTGCTATTCAATATTTAAAAATCATATTTTTATTTCGAAGGTCCATATATAAAAATCAAATTTTTAGTTCAGAGTTCAATATATAAAAATCGAATTTTTACCTTAAAGTTCAATATATAAAAATCGAATTTTTACTTTAAAGTTCAATATATAAAAATTCTATTTTTCTATCGAAGTTCAATATATAAAGATCTCGCCTTTTTAAATTTAAAGATTTCACCTTTTTATAAAAATCTCATTTTTATTTTTCTCCACATATAAAGGTGATATTTTTAATATTCTATCATGTAAAAATTATATTTTTAACTCTTTTAAAAATATGAAAATCACATTTTCACTACTTCTATATAGTAAAGATCATATTTATATTATTTCTATATAGTAAAGATTATATTTTTAATACTTTAAAAATATAAAAATCCTATTTTTAATATTTCTATCACTTTAAAATATAAAAGATTACATTTTTAACTTTCCTACATTATAAAAATTATATTTTTAAGCGGCTGAAAATCTCGTCCTCCATTTGCTATTTCAAAAAAAAAAAAAAAAAAAAAAAAAAAACAAAGTTATTTTCTTTTAAAACAGTTTTTATAATTCTTTTTAAAAAATTCTGTTTTTTAAAACCCTTTTAAAAATTCTGTTTTTAGAACTCTTTTTTTAAAAAAAACAAAACAGTTTTAAAATTCCTAAAACAAAAATAAAAACAGTTTTCTTAAACAAAATAAAAACAGTTTTCTTAAACAAAATAAAAACAGTTTTCTAACTGTAAATATAAAACAAAATCAGTTTTAAATTTAAAATCGAAACTAGTTTTAGACTTTAAAATTAAAAACTGTATTTAATCTTTTTTTTTCAGTTTATAATATATCAAAAATAAAATAAATAAAAAGAAGAAAAAAAGAAAGAAAGAAAACTTACAGGGGGGGGGGGGGAAGAACTGCTCTCGTCGTTGGAGCCAAGAGGGTCGGCGCCGGAGCTCTGGCGGTCGGGGAGGCTGTGGCGGAGGCGCAGGGTTTTAGGGTGGTGGGTTTGCGCGTCAGCGACTGTGGATTAGGGGAGAAGGATGTGCGCGTCGCTCGTTCGAGCTGGAGGTAGAGAGGTAGGGGAATCGGAGGGGGAATCTACGGTGGTGGGGCGCGAGAGGCAGATGGTGGCGGAGGGAGGCCGTGCGACGGGTGGTCAATGGCGATGGCCATCGCCTTTTCTGATTTGGGGATTGACGGTTGATTTGGGGGAGGGAGTTATAACGGGGGGGGGGGGTGTTTAAGGACGGATATTTATATATTTTAATTAATTAATTAATTAATTTACTCCAAAAATGTTGACTTCTCTAACGAACTCCTAACCGAGTCCAACGACCGTCGTCCCTAGCGTAATACCCCCATTCCGAACACAATGGGATATGTATCATAAGCCGATTCGGCTGTTTAGATAGGTTTCTATCAAAAATAAAGTATAAATCAGTATATATTCAATTTTAACGAACATTTCAAATTACCGGGGTCACATACTAACTAGAAAAATTCCATAAAAATATTTTCTAGCTTCGTATTGACAATACGGTCCTAACAAAACTAGTTTCGTCGAATTCTGAGACCGTATGAAAAATGGCCAATTTCCAGTCGATTAAAATCAACTGAAATGGTCAAAACACGTTTTCCTTTGCCACGCTCACATATTGATTCGAAAAATGATGAAATTTGGAACCTAGCAATAATTCAACATCACGGACCCAACAAAACTGGTTTCGTCGAAATCCGAGGTCGTTTGCAAAATGTCCATTTTTAAGGGCCTGAATTCCATAGCGACTATTCAGAATTTTCAACTGGACATATCTTTTGATTCCTGATATGAAATCTTGATTTTTCGGATTCGTTGGAAAGATATTATCAATCAGATCCTAATGTTTTTGGTTTCACTAAAATCCGGATTGTTTTGCACCCGGTACATTCAATTGAAGTTTGAAATCGAATTATCGAACTACCGCGCCATTTTCAATTCTATTTATAATTATATATAAATATTTATATTCTAACGACGACGTATATAATATATACGTCGATTCTATATTCAAAATAAATTTTACGTCGATATTATTTAAAATAATTCATTTTAAATATTCAAAATTCGCTAAAATCGCCAAAATAAAAATTTTAAACTGGCCCAGATTTTCGGGTTATTACACACTCAGTTAACATTTCAAATACAGACACACACTAGCACTGCTCTTGTCTTCATCTTCATTCTTCTGTTTTCACAGCTTTCAGTCGGTTCATCTTCATACCTGTCACATACAAAAGAACACACACAGTAGACTGCAACAAAAATAAACTTAAATAAAAGCAAATAAAAATTTATTTTTAAATTTTATTTGCCTCAGAATTACGGTGTGTTTCTCATCATTTTTCTAGACTTGGTTTGATATGCAGGGACAGAAAAATCTCGTCTGATGGTTGCATGTACACACGTATACACGTGTGCACTGCCATGCCAATCGGTATGCATCTGAGGAGTAGCCACAAGGACCATCTCAACTCAGTGCATATGGTCGAGAGTGCTAAATCAAAACAGCAAAAACAAATGGTCGAGCACAAGTTTCATTTCAAATGCGAACTGAAAACAAACAACAATGGCCAAGCACAATGGTGTAGCTAGAGGGTACATCAAGTTCAAACCAGCAAGAAGGGACAAAGCAGTGAGGATGCAGATCACATAGTCAAGCTAAAGAAGCTAGACAATCAAGTGGCAGAAATGAAGGAATTCAAACAAATATGCAAAAAGCAATTTTAAGGCAGCCAGACCCAAGTACAAGAAAAATGGACAAGTACAAGCCATTACAGACTCAAGAAATGATCAATACAAATATGCTTCAACATATATAGGTCATAGTCCAACAAAATGATGCAGTTATACATGTTTTTTTAAAGATGGCTGTGAACATATGTTCAAAAACGATTGTCAAAGTCGAGGAAGTGCATGCTTATATGTGTGTACAAAAATGAATAACTCAAGTTTAGTGTTTAAACAAGACAGATGCAACCAGAAATCATGGCAAGCCGAGCTGTGCAAGCATCCTAAGGGAAGATCAAGATTGAAACTGCTCTTATCAGTTAAAACCAAATTCAATGACTAAATCAAATATGAAAATAACTCAAGACAAAAGTACAGTAGCTCGAATACAAGTATTACCAGTGTTCGAGCAAGCAAAAGTATTAAAGGTTCAATGTATCCATACAGGAAATGGCAACAAACTACCCGAGCATCAACAGACCAACAAGAAGTACAATATCAGTTTAAAATTATCTGGCAAAATTCAAGTATTGTTCAAAGGAAGGTCAAGGCAGCAAACCAAGGTTGAGGCAAAAACACCAAGTACAATATTAGTTCAAATCAGAAACATCTGTTCAATGGGAGTTGAATTAAACAAGTCACAAGCACAAGACTGCTCTGAGGCATAATCTAAGTGTAGTATCAGATTTTATTCGAGACAGAGAAATAAAACAGCATGACAAGCAAAAGACCACATGGGAACGCAGGCATATGCAGATGCACATTGACAAGGATATGGCAATAAATACAAAATCAAATATAGTATCCGTTCAGTTTTTTTTTTATTAAGGAAGCATAAAAAGTCAGAGTTTAAATTCTTGGAGTATAAACGAATTATATAAGGAAGATTTAAATGCCAAAATTCTCGCAAAGTTCCATAAATCAAGGGATTGATTTAAAGCAGGAAATTCAAGTTAAGCGCAAGTTTTTCCACAAAATTTGAATCGAAGAAAAAGCCTAAAAGGACTCCAGATGAATTTCCAGAAAAATTGGTCTTACAGATTTATTTCATCAAGATTTCTTTTAAGGAAGACAAAGTAAAAATCCAGAACTCTCACGCAAGTTTTGAAGATTTCAAATTCCAGAAATCACGATTTAAGGAAATATTTTCAGGAAAAGGATTTCGCAATTTTTATGGAATAAAAGACTCAATCAAACATCCAGAAGCAATTCTAGAAACCAAGAAGATGTCAAGCCCAAAAATTATGCAATTCCATGACCAAAGTCTAATACGAAATCAGAGCACATATTTAGGAATTTAATCCTATAAATAACCACCGATTCATCACAAGCAAAGTATCCAAGTTCTAGCACCAATTAAACTGAATCTCAAATTAAAATTCATACCAGAAAAGGAGAAAGCTTGGATCCAGAATTCAACATCAAATCGAAGAGGATAGCCGCTGAATAACTCGAGATCATCACATGACAGAGCGGTGGCCTTCAGATTAAAAGAAAATCGAAACCCTAAAAGTCAATCGCCACTTTTCAGAAGAAAACCCTAGCAGCCGCCATTTTTTTTCACAGAGAAAAAGGAAATCGGGTCAAAGAATAAAGGGGCTAGGGAAAATAGAAGAGGCCGGCCAAGTTTAAGGGGATAACCCTTATTTAATTACTAGGGTTTTCAAAGTTTTAAGGGTTTTATTTTATTTTGTTTTTTTGTTCGTCTTTAATTTCAATTTTCTATCAAGTCTAGAGTTTTCTAGTTTGTCTCTAAAACTAGGGAGACGAATTGCAGGGTTTGTAATTCGGGGAAATCTGGTTTTGGGGATAAAAACCAGTGCAGGGTTTTGAGCGTAGGGTTAAGAACAGTTGGGAGCGAGTGTCGCGAGTTTACAGGGGATTGTAAGCGTAGAGATTGTTTTAACTCCTAGTAGAAACCTTGGGGAATGCAGCTGTAGGCAGGGTTTTGCCGAAGCTGGGTATATCTGTGTGTTATTTATTTTCTGCATTTCTTTTGATTATTATCTGTGCTGTGATTATTTAATTACTCTGTGAAAATCTGCGATAAACCCTATTCACCCCCCCCCCCCTCTAGGGTTAATTTAGATCCTACAGTTATACCCCAACTTGATTGATTTCATTATTAACAAATGAATAGTAAGATTTCAGGCTCGAAGATCAATGTTGAATAAGATTCAGCTGAATGTAGTATTTGGGTTGTCGTAACGATGTTTTACACAACATCCGTTTTAACCCAAATGAAATGTAAGCTTGGAAATAGATGTTAAATATTTCCTAAGTATAAACGAGATATGGAAATGTTTTCCAAAGAACGTATAAGGCCAATATGGTTATTGAAATATTTGATTAACAAATATTGATAAAGAAATATAGAAAAGAGATTTAATTAATGGAATATTAATAAAAGGTTCAGTGATTGTTGGATGTTTGGATGAACACTTGTTTTATTCGATAGTTAAATCATCGACTATCGAAACACTTGTTTTGATTCGATAGTTAAATCACAGACTATCGAAGTTTTGACCATCGTTGTCAATATGGAGAGACCGGTTGGATTATTATCCGAAGAACCACTCCATATCGGCAGTAGTGTGCGAATCAGATTATATAAAGATAATCGAAGACGGAGTAGAGTACAGGGACTTTTTCTATTAATAGAAATAGTACCTTCGGTTCATCCTGTTCCTGGGTGACTTGTATGGATGAATGTCTGACAGAGTATTTCCAGAAAGGTCACGTACATTGATTTCTTCAACTGTACCAAGAGTGGAAGCGGAGGAGGAAACTTCTTTTAGCTGACACGTAATGTACTGTTGTAGACGTCAATTAGTGATTTTCGATGGATCTGACGATGTGACATTCGAAGTGAATCTGGTGTGACGATAAAGCGTAGCTTCTAGCCTCATCAACCGGTAAATGACAGAAATCGGGCAAGCAGCATGGCTATGTAGGTCGCACCTATTAGGGTGTAGAATCACCTAATCTAGAGTTTCATTTACTTCTAAAAATCTATTGTCGATGCTGTCCCATTCGGGAAACGGTTGCTGATCCCAACCGTTGGTGATATACATTCGATACACTCAAGCGAAATGAGTGGTCGGTCATGTGTGGCTGAGTTGCAAGATGTTCTTGTTGAACTCGGTGTATTCTCCTCTAGAGATATACCAGCGGAAGGTGGTCCCATACCTTGTCATAGTTGGAAATCCATTACCCAATACGTGCTTGCGGTTTTGATTGTATATATATGTGGAACGTGAGATGCAAACGTTCCACTAGATTGTTATTTACTTGATTTAGACATTATTGTAATATCAAAAGAGTTTTGATATAAAGATAAATCAAGTGTTTGGATTCTCATAAGGGAAAAACCCGTTCCATGTTATACGGCGTGGTCTTATGAGATATCATTTAGTTTTCTGAAATTGTTTTAAACTGTTTACTCATACCAGTCCCATGACTGACCCGGAGTTTACTTTGTTGTTTTCCCTAAACTCTTGGGTGCCTAAATTTGTACGGGCAGTCAAGTAGTCGGGAATTTACAGATATACTGGAAGAGCTTGGAGCAGGAGGCTTCAGGATCATATAGCTATAGTTATTTCTGCTGTGTTGTAAGTGATGTACTTTGATATTGATGTATATTCAAGTACAGATGTATATTTCAAGTTATGTTATATATATTATATGTTATTCGTTCCGTTGTGAGATTCGTGTTACTCTGATGTTGTGTTCTTCTTCTATTCTAAGTTTCTATCTTATCTATCCTCACCCTCTAACTTCTTTCTATTAATGGTTCGAATTTCCGTGATATTTGGGGTTGGACTTGTGTTTTTGGTCAGCTCAAATTCTACCGGATTTTCGGGTCACTACAGTTGGTATCAGAGCTTAGGTTGAGCGAATACCTAGGCTTGTTGGAATGAGCTCATTAGAGATAGGATCAGTAGTATCCTAGAATGAGTTGAGTGTATATATATACGAGAGAGCGTATTTGTTATTTGATATAAAAACTGTTTTATATTGTGTTGACTAGTCTTTTGAGTGGATTATAAATTTTGGTCGAATCGTGGGACGCCACGATGTCGATAGGAGTTTATAAACACTTGAACAGGAGATTGGACACTATATTGTTTTTAAATAGTTAAGTTGATTGTTAGGATTATAATCAAATTAGATATTAAAACAGAAATAGTTATATATAACCAATGGAATTTGTATATGAAATCAGATATACAAATGTGATAAATTAAAATTGAATTCCAACCAGAATTCAGAATTTAAAATCCTGGGAGTGTGGAAAATATTTTTTCTAAATGGGTTTTGAAAGAAATAAAGCACTGAACTCATTCAGTAGCTGGGAAATAATTCTGATGATGATCGCAACCTCATCAGTGTTCATTTTCGAGTTTCTAAGTGATGAATTGCTGCCTCAGAAAAGTTTTTGATGGAAATTTGTTTGAAAGGAAACAAGTTGTTTGAAAATTCAAATGTTTTGAATTTGGGATGTATATATTTATATTACTTCAAAGGAATTTTGAAATGGGAATTGGAATATAGATTTCAAATAGAAGTAAAATAAAGGAATTTGAATATATATATAATTCAAATAGAAGTGAAATGGAATTTGAATTCAAAGGAATTCAAATGGATTTGAATAAAGAAAATTTAAATAGAGATTTGAATAAGAAATTTAAATAGAAATTGAATAAAGGAGTTAAAATAGAATTTAAATTCAAAGGATTTCAAATAGAAATTGAACAAAGGAATTTAAATAGAGATTGAAGATAAAGGATTTCAAATAGAAATTCACGATAAAGGATTTCAAATAGAAATTGAAAATAAGAAATTCAAATAGAATTTGAATAGAAGAAATTCAAATAGAAATTGAATAGAAGGAAATTCAAATATAGAGTTTGAATAAAGAAATTCAAATGGAATTTGAATATTGTAGATGTAGAGGACTTGAATATTTGAAGAGAAATAGATCGGGAATATTATGTTGGAATGGATTGGATATATATTAAAAATATATCAGAATGGAGTAGAATTTATTATAAATGAAGTTAAAACGTTTATATTTATAAATATAATTAAAACGAGCTCGTCATAGCGCGGTAGTTCTTAAATTGGCGATTCGAACTTCAATTTAGTATACAGAACTCAGTTGAAGTCGGAATTCTGTGAAACAAGAATCGTCGGGACCGGTTGAACGATAGTTTTCTAATGAAAGAGAAAAATCTGGATTTCGTCGTATAGATTTTGAGTTATGTCAAAATCAAATTTTTAGAAAAGCAGCGCCAAAACCATTATAAAACCATAACGGTTTAATCAAATAAACAAAAGGATTTTTAGGAAATAAAATCCGAATTGGCATTAGAAAAATCCAGATTGGGGATATAAAATAAATATGAACTCCAGTGAAGTAAGTGAAATGATTTTTAAGACAAAAATCATATTTTAAATAGTTAAATAGAATTAACTAGATTGGAGAATAATTAGTTAAAGGAAATTTGAGTCGAAATTGGATTTTTGGATAAGTGAAAGAGATTGAGAATTTATATTCGAAATCGAATATATAACTCGAGTTGAAAATATTATTAGATGAGTTATAATTAAGTTGACATATATTTGAACAAGTTATATTCAAATAAAAAGGGTGAACTAGGCAAAACGGTTAATCAGCAACCAGTTAATGGGAATTTGAATGATTAGAATTAAATTTAACTTAAGTAAGTTGAATGGATCGAAATGAATAAATTGAGTAAAATCAATGTGAATGAAATATGAATTGGGAATGAAAAAAAGAAATATATTTGTAACACAAATACAAAGGAAGTTATGTGCAAACAAATAGAAGGAGAAATATTTGTAATAACACTTACAAATAGAATTTAAAAAGGAATATTTGTAAAGCATTTACAAATAGATTCAATGGAAATATTTATTTATAGAAAATAAATAGAATGCTATAGATGAGATATTGATTTGTTAAATAAATAGAATTTAATCAAAGGAATATTCAGATGATGAATAGAAAATGGAAATCTGTTTTTAACAGATAAATAGAAACGATTAATTTATAAATAACAGTTATAAATTAAATTAAATATTTATCATTCGATAAATGGAATATATAAGTCTGAACTTATATAGAGAAGAGATATTGGTTTTTAACACCGATAGTTTTAAATAGATGGGGTACACAACACTTGTATAAGTGAAGTAACGTTATTAAAGAGAACATTTATAAAATAAAGAACTGTTACTAAAAGTAAATCTTTATAAATGAATAAACGCTATCGAATAGGAGTTATTCGAATAGGAGAAGTCGACTGGAGTTAGAAATAATCGATTAGAGTTAGAATAAATCGATTAGAGTAAGAATTAACCAGTTAGAGTTAATCAGTTATGGTAAATCCGTAGAGTAAATTGAATATTAGTTATTCAATTAGAATTTATCGAATATTTGTTATTCAAATAAAGAGTTAACAAGATAGAGTAAATTGAACATGGTAAATCGAATTAGGATTTAATTGAATTTTAGTTATTCAATTAAAGATGATCGAATATAGTTATTGAGATAGAGTTAGTCAAATATAGTTACTCAGGATAAGTTGCCGTTTCGTACGACTGCTAGCGTAATTCGCAAGGCTGCAGATAGCCTAAGGCGGTCGGATGTTTCCTGGGGGAATCAGGCGTAACCATTGTGATCGCTGCGATCTAGAGTCAAGCGAATGGAGTTAAATCGAATATTAGTTATTCGAATATAATTAAAGGAGTTATCGATTATTAGTTAATCGAAGGAGTTATCGATTATTAGTAAATCGGAGGAGTTATCGATTATTTGTTAATCGAAATGAGTTATCGATTATAGTTTAATCGAAAGGAGTTATCGATTAGTTTAATCGAAGTGAGTTATAGAATATTGGTTATTCGAAGGAGTTATCGAATTTAGTTATTCGATGGAGTTAATCAAAAAGAGTAAAATTCAATAGAGCTAATCAAATAGAGTAAATTGAATAGAGAAAATCGAATATAGTTTATTCGAAGAAAGATTTTCGAATCTAGTTATTCGAAAGAGAGATTATCGGATATAGTTATTTGAAGGGAGGAGTTATCGAATAGGGATTTATTCGAAAGAGAGTTACGTAAGGAAGTTTGAAATGTTGAGTATCAACATAAATAAGATTTTGAAAAGTTAATAGGTTTGTAGCACTTTTTCTACCTTAGCAATTTCGAGGACGAAATTATTTTAAGTGGGGAAGATTGTAATGACCCGGGATTTCGACCAACTCATTTTAAATATTTAGAATGGATTTAAATATTGGGTGGATAAATATAAATGAATTTCTATATTAAGTTATTAATTTAATAATCAATTTCGATTTAATATCGAATATATTAAATTATCGTAATACGTCAGTTCGAGAAATTGAAAACTGAATTAGAAACAGGTCAGAAAATCAATTCAAACTTCTGTTTGAATTAGAAGAATAATATTAATTTATTATCGAAGAATAAATTGTCTGAAATAAATTTATATAGATTTAAATAAATATCTTCCACAGACAATCGAATTAGACTTCGTGACCTATCCCAGTGTGTCCGAAATAGGGGTGTTACCCTAGAAATGCCAGTTACTGTGTTTAAAAAGGAGTTCAGAAATCACGATGTATTTTTATTTAAAGGACACCGGATCTAAAATAATTAAATAAAATAAATTTGTTTGCTTTGTGGACATAAACCAGACAACAAAGAGGAAAAAAATAAATGGCCAAAAACAAAACACCCTAAGTTATTAACCTCCACAAAACATTGACCTCGCTGTTCAAATAAAAAACCGCACCCTTCTCTTCAAAAATCAAGACATCTTCTTCCATTTTTTTCCTTTAATTCTCTTCTGGAAGTAAAACAAATAATGGCCGACTCTCATAATCAAAATAGAATTCGCGATTTCCCCTTCGTTGCCTACCTTTAATGATCCAAACCCATTCGCGATCAACTCTGAAGTGTTCGGTTTGGGCCAGCGAACCCTAAGGTTCGAATTGGGTAATATTGGGTAAATGATTTGGAAACCGAAGGTTGGATTCGTGCTGAAGGGTGATGGACGAGATCGTTATGTGTTTTTGGGTGGAATTCTACACCATTCATGTCGCGACTTTTCTGGGGTGCGATGGAAAGATCGATGTCGAGGTCAGTAAGGAAATTTAGTACGAGGTTCAAGGCAGTACTTCTATTTGAGGATGGAAGTCGCGATGGCTCAGGAAGCTGCCAGGACAGTAACGCATTAAGTGGAGATGAGTTTGTCGATGATGATTAAGGGGGTGCTGTGTCGATCTATAATGGCAGGTGATGTCAAGGATAAGAGGCGATGCGAGGACGTTTGGTCATCTAGGGGTTAGCGAGCTGATAAGGGAGGAGTTAGGCTAGTGAAGATCGTCGTGTTATTCAAGGAGGCAATCGCGATATTTATGGGAGCACGATAGTGGGAATTTGGGAAGCCGCGATCTGATTTTGGAGCAGTGAGTTCTAAACGATGGTGTTGTTCGATCTTACCTGAGTGGTTGAGACCGTGAAGTGTAGGGGGAAGTGACGCTGGAATCATTGGCAATTACAGTAAGGTATACTTTCATTTTATATAAAATTTACATTAAAGAAAAATGGGATATATATATATATAAATTAGTTACCAATTAAATTGTATAAACATATATGGTCAGCTAGTATAGTGATTGGGTTCTAAAACTAACCGTAAGTAAGAAATTAAGGAAAGGTTTAAATTTTTTATCTTATCATTTAAAATCGTTAATTGAAACAGTGTATATTTAAATTATACAAGGTTCAAAAATCTTGAAACCAAGACGAACTGGTCCACGAATACGAGCTATTCGAACTAGAAGACATTTGGGATATGTTGGAGTTAGCGAGAATTTTAATTTAATCGAACATGGCTCGAGTTGCTCGGAATGGATCAAATAATAAAAGCTCTGGTGAGTAAACCTCACTCACCATTTATTTAGAAATTATTTTTATATAGTTAAAAATAATTGGCTGTGCTTGTTTGAATGCTGTTTGATTGTTTTAAAAATATATATTAGTTATTTAGGATATATATATATATATATATATATTGGGTTGATGATTGGTTGGATTCCCGCAGTCTCATTAGCGGATGCCCGCAGTTTCATAGCGGATGATTACCCTATACGCCCCACGCTATGATTAGTGGATGACCTTCTATACCGCGATATCCTGCCTCGAAGCAGGATGGGTATTACTATGTTGACTAACGTCTGTGGATGCAGGAAAACAGGTTGGAGGAATCCAACTGGATTCCTCAAAAATATATTATCTGTCGTTGTTTGTTTGATTTCAGAGATATTCCTATATGATGTGTTAAAAATCAAATGATTGAAAATTGGTTGATTTGATCGTTGAAAATATCCCTGGGGTTTGAATATTGATTCATAAAAATATCGGAAAGGGTATTTGATATTTTAAAAGGAAATTCTATTTTTATAAATAGAATTTGAATTTTTAAATAAAACTATAGAAAAATATTAACTTGTTTGAAGGTATATAAAACAAGTAATCGAATTTATAAACGTTGTTTATAAATGAAAATATGGGTTTTGAATCGAATTTATAAACGTTGTTTATAAATAAAAATATGGGATTTGAATTGAATTTATAAACGTTGTTTATAAATGGAAAGGTGGGATTTGAATTGAAGTTATAAACGTTGTTTATAAATAATGCAGAGAATTCAAATAGACTTTGAATATAGAATTTGAATATAGAATTCAAATAGACTTTGAATATAGAATTTGAATAACAGAATTCAAATGGACTTTAAACGATTTGAATATAGGATTCAAATGGAATTTAAACAATAGAATTTGAATAGTTTTGAATAATAGAATTCAAATGGACTTTAAACTATAGAATTTGAAAATAGAATTCAAATGAAGTTTAAATAAAAAGAATTCAAATAGAATTGAATTGGAATTTGAATAAGAAGTCGATAAGGGAACGAGAGTATGAGTATAATTAGAATTTGTTAATATGCAGTTAAAATATATTTGAACACGTCATGTTCAAATATGAAGGTGAAATAGACTGAAGAGTTAAGTAACAAATTTATTTAACAAATTTAGTTAAAACGATTGGTATAGTTAAAATAGACTGGACATGCATAAATATACAGGAGACAGGTATGGAATAAAGTATAGAAGTGAAATAAATAGAATGCCCGACAAAAAGGTACGTATTTAATTTCCATATGAGATTTTATGCGCCGTATCGGCAAGCCGCTTGGCTTTTTCTTTTTCTTTTTGAGATAAGAAGGACCGGGAAAGCTATTTGAAATTTCCCGATGCTCCCGGTACAAAGGAGGTTATGGCGAATTTTTCCGGGAATTTAAGGAGATAGAATATTTTTAAGATAATTTGATAGTTAGAAATCAACGTATCGAAATATATAGAAGTCGATAAGAAAACGAACTTAGAAATAGAATAGTATAATCAAAAAGGAAGTATAAGAATAAAATCTAGTAAGAATAGAAAGAAAAAGTGTATACGTGTTTAAAGGTAAAGAAGTAGTTGTATGTTATTGATTGTTCGAGTAAGTAGTCATATCTGTTTTGACGTTATAAATGTTATTCAGTCAAGGTCTGAGAGGTAGTTATACCCCAACTTGATTGATTTCATTATTAACAAATGAATAGTAAGATTTCAGGCTCGAAGATCAATATTGAATAAGATTCAGTTGAATGTAGTATTTGGGTTGTCGTAACGATGTTTTACACAACATCCGTTTTAACCCAAATGAAATGTAAGCTTGGAAATAGATGTTAAATATTTCCTAAGTATAAACGAGATATGGAAATGTTTTCCAAAGAACGTATAAGGCCAATATGGTTATTGAAATATTTGATTAACAAATATTGATAAAGAAATATAGAAAAGAGATTTAATTAATGGAATATTAATTAAAGGTTCAGTGATTGTTGGATGTTTGGATGAACACTTGTTTTATTCGATAGTTAAATCATCGACTATCGAAACACTTGTTTTGATTCGATAGTTAAATCACAGACTATCGAAGTTTTGACCATCGTTGTCAATATGGAGAGACCGGTTGGATTATTATCCGAAGAACCACTCCATATCGGCAGTAGTGTGCGAATCAGATTATATAAAGATAATAGAAGACGGAGTAGAGTACAAGGACTTTTCTATTAATAGAAATAGTACCTTCGGTTCATCCTGTTCCTGGGTGACTTGTATGGATGAATGTCTGACAGAGTATTTCCAGAAAGGTCACGTACATTGATTTCTTCAACTGTACCAAGAGTGGAAGCGGAGGAGGAAACTTCTTTTAGCTGACACGTAATGTACTGTTGTAGACGTCAATTAGTGATTTTCGATGGATCTGACGATGTGACATTCGAAGTGAATCTGGTGTGATGATAAAGCGTAGCTTCTAGCCTCATCAACCGGTAAATGATAGAAATCGGGCAAGCAGCATGGCTATGTAGGTCGCACCTATTAGGGTGTAGAATCACCTGATCTAGAGTTTCATTTACTTCTAAAAATCTACTATCGATGCTGTCCCATTCGGGAAACGGTTGCTGATCCCAACCGTTGGTGATATACATTCGATACACTCAAGCGAAATGAGTGGTCGGTCATGTGTGGCTGAGTTGCAAGATGTTCTTGTTGAACTCGGTGTATTCTCCTCTAGAGATATACTAGCGGAAGGTGGTCCCATACCTTGTCATAGTTGGAAATCCATTACCCAATACGTGCTTGCGGTTTTGATTGTATATATATGTGGAACGTGAGATGCAAACGTTCCACTAGATTGTTATTTACTTGATTTAGACATTATTGTAATATCAAAAGAGTTTTGATATAAAGATAAATCAAGTGTTTGGATTCTCATAAGGGAAAAACCTGTTCCGTGTTATACGGCGTGGTCTTATGAGATATCATTTAGTTTTTTGAAATTGTTTTAAACTGTTTACTCATACCAGTCCCATGACTGACCTGGAGTTTACTTTGTTGTTTTCCCTAAACTCTTGGGTGCCTAAATTTGTACGGGCAGTCAAGTAGTCGGGAATTTACAGATATACTGGAAGAGCTTGGAGCAGGAGGCTTCAGGATCATATAGCTATAGTTATTTCTGCTGTGTTGTAAGTGATGTACTTTGATATTGATGTATATTCAAGTACAGATGTATATTTCAAGTTATGTTATATATATTATATGTTATTCGTTCCGCTGTGAGATTCGTGTTACTCTGATGTTGTGTTCTTCTTCTTCTTCTATTCTAAGTTTCTATCTTATCTATCCTCACCCTCTAACTTCTTTCTATTAATGGTTCGAATTTCCGTGATATTTGGGGTTGGACTTGTGTTTTTGGTCAGCTCAAATTCTACCGGATTTTCGGGTCACTACAAAATTAGTAACAACTTACTGCGATTAATATCAGCACAAGATACAACTCCAAGACATGCGTTTTCTACTGCTGCCTTTATTTTGTCGATGACATCAAATCCTCTTATAGAGTTCTTGTTTGGGTTCGCACTCTTTTCACCGGTGAAATTATTTGTGTCATCAAGAAGCAATGATCCATCACATCCCTGTATGATAAGCACAAATGTAAATATATATAGACTATAATTTTTTTTTGACACACACATGACACTTGAAAACTGAGACAATGAAATTAATTTTGAACCTGTAACGTATGAAATTAAAGAATGTAATGAATGCTCTCAAGTACTACAAATATATTTCATATTCCTCACTTCATTTTGTCAGGCGTATTCCTCCCATCCATTTGGCGAAGCATTAATGAACTCTTTCGTAAGTATTGTTGTACAGTTCCGCACCTGCTCCCATGTGGCCACTGCTTCACAAAGATTGAAGTCAAAAGATAAGCCATGAAGTTCTCCAGTTTTTGTATCCCTCCACTTTTCCTTTGTATCCCTAGGGAACTTCATTATAATTTGGCAGTAGTCACCACCACCAATAGCTTGTAAGCCCAAGTCATTGGCTTTAACACATTTCTTATATCCATCTTGCATTGAAGCCAATGCACTTAAATCATCCTTAGAAACACGAGTCTATCGTAGATATTGGAAACGCCTGTTATATAGATGGACAACACGGCGGTACTTGTTATTACAACAATAAATAGACTCGGCTGCAGAATATTATTCTTGAGGGCGATTTCTTATTCCTATAAAAATGAAAAAGAAAAACCATTTCAGTTTAAAATTTAGTATAATTATCTTATTTTCTTGGTTCGCAAAATGCAAATAATATTCTCTTGAGCTCCATAATAGATTACAACCAAAAAAAAGATATCATTCCATTTCAACTGCAATCTCCTTCATTCTTGGAAGTAGAGAGTTCAGTAAAATCGATGATACATTGCCCGTCGTTGATGTTAACTTGATTAATTGTTATTAAATATGTATACCCAATAACAACAATTATTAATTCATTTAATTATCATCCATGAGGCTTATCTATATTGCTAGTAAGTAATAGGAGTTAAGTTTGCTGAATTCTCCATTTAGTTTGAATTCTGTTTCGAATACAATAAACACGGATATCATATAACTATTTCTGGCAAACAAGAATCAAACCTACGTCAAATGGTATTTCTACAGATGTATCATACCTTTTGGGGTGACTCCTATCTTTCGATTTTGGAGCTGAAAATTTGTTTCTGATGTCTATGTTCGCACTCGGTTTTTCTGGCCATCCTAGAACTGTTTGCTTTTGCACGATTTGGCTGAGGTGTCTCTTGGGTTAAAACTGAAATAGGAAAATCAGCTGTAATCGATGACTAATTAACGCAAGATAACAAAAATTCGCATGTATCAAGTATAAAAATGTAGACGTTGATGGCACAGTCACAGTCAGAGTCATGTTGGTTTCACCTTTAGGCATAAAAAAGAATCAAAGAGTACATGCAGTTTAACTAAAATAATTCAAAACATAGAAAAAAACCAATTAGTCCATATCCAAAGAATAAAAACTTTGTTTACCTAAAGAACCAGATTCAAGAAAACAGCAATGCTTTAAGGTCAGAATGGCATCAAATGTATATAACAAAAGAAGGTTAGGCTATTGCGTGGTGATAACTAAATACTTTTACCTCTTTCAAAAAATTCCTCACTTCGTTTGTTATCCAATCCTTTTGCAATAAAATCAGTTGCTGTCCAGAGGAGACCAATAGCTGTCAAGCATATATTTATCTCCGTTTTCTGGGCACTATATGCTCCAGTAACGTCAATACACCTACGTAGATAGTCAAAGCTTTATAAGGAAAAGAAGAACATAAGTTTCCACCTAATTCAAACTATTGACCACTTATATAAGCTTCAATACATGACTCAACTACCAGCTGAAGCCAAATCGATTCTCCCCCAAAATCCGATGAAATTAGAATTGAACGATGTTATCCTAACCTGAAATCGATGAAATCATATACCTGAAATCGAAATTCAAACGGTGTGCCCTAAAGCCAAATCGATTCTCCCCCAAAATCTGATTCTTTGATGTCGGAACGGATCTGAACACTTTAAGCTTCGCGATTCTTTGATGCCGGAACGAATTCGAATGGATTCTCGGATCTGGTATTTTTCTTTTCTATTGGGGAATCGTTGGATTTTTGGATTTAGCGACCGTTCTTTGAGAAAGCGTTGGGCAAAAGAAATGAGAAATGGAAATAGGGTTACAGACGTGAGTTTACCTTTTTACCCTCAGAAAGCAGCCTTACCAACACAAATAAGCGTTGGCAATTTTTTTTATATAATTATGTATTTTTGGCAACGCTTTTTAATTATAGCAACGCATATTATTGTTATTACCCTACAACACAAATAAATGTAGGCAATTATGAAAAAAAAGGGTTACCAAATGGCCATTATGGTGTAGTGCATTAACGATGCTTTTGGGAACTCCATGCAGTCTGACTATCTCCTTAAAATAAAGCTGCGCCAAACTTCGAGCTGTTTTGTTGGACTTAACAGGGATGAAATGGGCAGATTTTGTTAAGCAGTCTATAATCACCCATATACTGTCATTGCCTTTTCTAGTATGGGGCAAACCATCAATGAAGTCCATAGAAATTTCCTCCCACTTCCAACCTGGAACTTATAGCGGTTGCAACAGTCCTGCCAGCTTCTGTTGATCACTTTTGACTTGCTGACAATTGGGACATCTAGCAACATAAATCGAGATATCTCTTTTCATGGACCTCTGCCAAAATGTGCGCTTGAGGTCGTGATACATCTTGCTCACCCCAGGATGAATGCTAAGCTTAGATTTATGACACTCATCCATAATCTCCCTTCTGAGCTCAGAAATGTTTGGGACACAAATTCGGCCTAATAGCCTAAGAATACCTTTGTCGTCAATTTGAAAGCTAGTGGGTTCGCCATCCTGAACTCTTTTGCAAATTCTCTGAATAAAGTCATCATCCTTCTGAAGAGCAAATTTTTTATCAATTAGTGTAAGGGTGATGATGAGATTGGCGAGGATAAGTTTGTTATCATCCGCATTCTTCCTGCTCAGCGCGTCAGATACAACATTGGCCTCTCCTGGAGTATATAAGATGTCCAAGTCATAGGGTGCAAGGAATTCAACCCAGCACTGCTGCCTTAAGTTCAAGTCTTTTTGGGTAAATAGGTGCTTCAAGGATTTGTGATCCGTATATAGCTTGAATTTCTCGCCCAAGAGATAACGCCTCTATATCTTTAGTGAAAATACGATGGCCATTAGCTCAGGATCATGAACGGCGTAATTCTTTTCGTGCGGTTTCAACTACCGGCTTGCATATGTGACAACTTTGCCTTTTTGCGTTAGCACCACACCAATACCTTAAATAAATAAAAAGATAACATGTTAAAACGAGATTTGACATTAAAAGGGAAGGTCATCTCTAACATGTAAATTTAAATAAAAGAATGACCTCCTCTGCAAGCGTCTGTCCAGACTTCCAGATCCTCATTGCCATCTATAATGGTCAACACAGGAGCGATGCTCAATCTCTGTTTCAGATCTTGGAAAGATTTCTCATGTTCGGGTGTCCAAATGAACTTTGTATGCTTCTTAGTCAGCTTCGTCAATGGACAATATATCCTCAAAAAATATTTGACAAATTTCCGATAATAGCCAGCTAATCCTAAGAAACTTCTGACTTCTGTGGGAGTTCTAGGCTGCTTCCACTCTTGGAGGGCTGAGATATTTCCTAGATCTACTGAGATGCCTTCATTAGATAAAACATGGCTAAGATATTTCACCTTTTATTGCTAAAAAATGCATTTGGATAATTTGGCTTTCAGCACATTTCTTCGCAAAATCTCCAAGACTTCTTTCAACTACTGTTCGTGCTCAGCAGTGGATTTAGATAAGATGAAGATGTCATCGATGAACACCAGCACAAATTTATTTAGAACATCTCTGAATACTCTATTGATCAAATCAACAAAGTATGCTAGAGCATTACAAAGACCGAAGGGCATTACTAGCCATTCATAAAATTTATCCGGTCCTTTGAAAGCAGTTAAAGGCACACATTCATCTGCGATGCGAAGTTGATGGAAACCTGTAGCTAGGTCCATCCTAGAAAAGACTCGTGCTCCATGCAAGCGGTCGAGCAAGTCATCTCTACGAGGCAGTGGGTATTTATTTTTCAGCGTTTGTTTCTTGAGATCACGGTAGCCTACACATAGCTTGAGGGTACCATCTGATTTTGGGACGAACACCGCTACTGCACCCTATTCAGAGAAGCTAGGCCTAATGAGACCCTTCCACAAAAGCTGCTTGGTTTGGTTTCTCAGCTCTTCCTTTTCTTTTGGCGACATTCCCCAAATAGGATGTACCACCAGCCTTACATTCAGAGCTAAGTCAATTCTGAAGTTGATTTCTCTGCGCAGAGGTAAGCCATCAACTTCTTTGAATACATCAGCGTAATCTCTGACGATGGGGATATCCTCAATAGAAGTAGGGGTGACCTCTAGAGAAGACCAGAACTCTTTCCTGTCGGTGGCTGAGCCGTGGCATGGTATAGAAATTGTCTTTCCCAGTTTAGTTTTAATTTTGACTATTCTTTCAGCGCATAATACTTCAGCCTCATATTCCGTCAACCAATCCATTCCCAATATGATATCATATCCGGAGAAATTCAAGACGATCAAATCAAAAGGGAACAAGAAATAAGAATAAGAAACAGGTACTCTACAATACTGATCGAGAATGGGAGAACCTCCTGTCGGGCTATGCTCTAATCAATTCTTTAAGTTTCCTCGGTTTAAGTTTTAACATTGTGATTGCATCATTAGAAATAAAACTTCGTGTTGCACAAATGTCAAATAAGACAGTATATAGGAACATTCTTAATATTAAGTGTACCTCCTAAGACATTGGGTTTACCTGCTCCTTCGGAAGAAGCTGGGGCAACCACTCCCTCATAGACATATGCCACTTCTGCTTTCTTCAATAAAGGACAATTTCTGGCAAAGTGCCCAGGCTTTTGGCAGTTATAGCAGTCTTGACTGTTTCGGGGGTTCTGGCCACGATTCTGAGAACTCTAACCATGATTCTGACTAGGGCCCGAATCGTTTCTCTTGACTCTTTTATGTTCTCTAAACTCGTAATCAAAATGTCCAGTCTTGCCGCAATTATAACATGTCAACTTGCTCCTGTCCCTATTCTTCCCTTGCGGCTTTGCAGCAGAAGAATTCCCTACCTCCGGTTTCTTGCTAGTCTGTTCCTTCTGGTCGTTATTCTAATTCTTTGCTCTATCTTGTTGTGAGACTCATCATTTTCCTCATAGCGGCTGGCCATTTCGATAACTTCATGGAAAGGAAGCTTGATATGAGCAGTGACTCTATTTAGGTACTTTGCAGAGAGGCCCTTAATGAATCTTTCATTTTTCTCAGCTGGATCTTGAATTAGATTAGGGGCATAACGGGAAAGCTCATCGAACTTCCTCACATAATGGTCGTATTCCCTTGTTTTAGATTGACAAATTTCTCACGAAGGAGCTTAATTACTTGTAGGGGGTTATATTTCTCATTGAAAAGCTCTTTGAATTTGGCCCATTATATGTTGGCCACATCATTGCCAATCTTGACCGTGTCCCACCAGTGTTCAGCTTCATCCTTAAACTTCCATGCTGCCGGAAAACGCTTTCGCTGATCCTCAAGTTCCAAACCTTCCAAAATCTTCTCATAGTTTTTCAGCCATGACTCTGGTACAATCGCAGACTCTCGCCCAGTGAAGTGTGTGCCACCTAAGTTCCTGAATTTCTTGGACATCCTCTCCAAGTCGAAGGGCGGCAGGGGTGGAGGTGGTGGTATGACTATAGGGTCGGGATGCTCATGAATAGGCTCTTCTCTAGCGGGCCCTCTGCCTCCTCCTCTACCTTGGGCTCCGCCTCGGGCTCCACCTCTACTTCTTGTTCCGGTGCTCATTTCCAATCAGTCTGTACCATCAAGGAAAGAGTCAGACCAACAGATACGATAACTTTTTTAAGGAAACGTAAGATAACGATAAAATGAAAGGATGATGTTGTAATGACCAGTAAGTATGTGTTATTCTGCTATGCTCATTCTAGGACATTACTAGTCCTATCTCTAACAAGCTACTCGCCTTAGAATAATGTGGATTCTATTTAGACGAATTGTTCTAAATATGTCATACTCCGAAGTTAAGGTTAACCTTAAGCTTTGATACCAACTGTGATGACCCCAAACTTCCGTGGTTCGAAAGTAAGGATAATCATTTGGAATATAACATATTTATAACAAAAACAGATCTCAAATAATATCATAACACATAAACCATTGCAGTAGAAATAAAATGTCATCAGCATCATAATATCCAATACATCAGAGTACAGGATACAACTTAGCAAAATAAAAGTCTTAACAAAGGGAAATAAGTTTTCAATGGAAAGAAATAAGTCTCAAACTCCATTACATACATCAAAACTAAGGATGATATAATGTCTCAAAGCAGAAGTGAAACTAGAGAAAAGTCTTCGTCTTCTTCCTTCCAAAACAAGCTCCAGTCAGAAAGTATCACCTCAAAACCTGCTACTTGGCTGCCCATGTGGAAAGAGGGCACCCGAGTTTGCAAAAAGTGAAACAAACTACGAGTCAGTCATGGGACTGGTATGAGAAATCTTTCTATACTAACTAACAACATGGCGAATCACAGGACCACGCCGCTAACGCGGAACGGGTTTACTCCATTGGATTGCCAGTGCATAAGTAAAGTAAATCGTTCAAATAACGCTATGCTTTTTAGAAAAATGAGATCATTATAAGACCCAAGTCCCATCACACAATGCAAAGCAAACTAGAGGATAGGGTTTTACCTTATAATGATCAAAAGATGATAAATACGTAAAACAGATTACTACTAGTGTGTATATGTTTTCATAAATCATTTCAATATAAATGTATTAATCCTAGACGGCATAGCTACCATATACTATGTCGCCATACTAGTTATACAATCGAAACTGAAATGTCGTATTGGAGATTTGGTTTTCCATCAAATGTCAAGGCTAGGCAGGAGCTCCTTACCGATTCGAGACACTCTAGCAAATGCCTCAGGATCACACCTATGGGCAACCCTTGGATAGCTGCACGGTCGGTCCACGCCTAAGGGTAGTGGATTGGCAATTCCTGAACACACGTTTCCCGGTCCTTTTGGACCTATAATATGGCCACTAACAACCTATAAAACACGAGGTACCTCATAATCCATCATCCACATAAGTAAAATGTCAGCGTTGGTAGGTCCCTGACATCACTCTAGCTAGAAAGAAACGTGTGCACTCCCTGCGTTCCCTTCTCCCGTTTTAGACTCATACCGGGGTGTGAGGCTCGTGAAGTTACGCTATACACAAAGCTACGCCTAAACAGGCCGTGCTTTGATCATCAACCACAAGGCCTGCTTTTCAACAAAAGCCTTGATCATTCGCATTTTGGCGTGCCACATTGACAATTCACGCCATGTTATCGATAACTATTAACATATACCAGGGTGTTAAGCAGAGAATAAATTCTCTGCCACCAAACGGGCATACACAAATAAAAATTGATTAATTACATGAAATGAATTCCAACGTCAGACCCGCATCCATACAAGTCCGTTCTGGGTTCGAACGAAACCGGAGACACCAAAGAGGTTCTCGCTTATCCGGACAATCAACCCATACGTCCAGACAACTACTACTTTAACCCCTTCCTGGGAGCAAGTCAGTCCAAGGTCTCAGTAATCCTCGTCCATTCGACGTGAAGATCGCCGGTCTTCAAACACCGTTTTCTATATTTCGATTTAATCGTCGTGTAATTATTTAAAATGAGTTAAACTCGGTCTTTTCAAATAATCATCACATATTTATCATTTAAATCATTTCCTATCACTAATGTTTATTTATAACGATTTTTCTCTATTTTTATTTATTTAAAATAGCGCAATTATAATTAAACGACGCTTCAGGTCGATGGGCGGCCCTGGCGCTGTTTTTACCAAAATTTGATTTACACATATCTTGAAATCTAACCGTCGGATTTTGATGAAATTTATATTGTTGGAAAGCTCTTCCCAAAGTGGTCCTAACATTTCCAGTTTTCGGAAAATTGAATGGTCGGATCTTTCGGTATAACCGTTTAAACTTACGATTGCCGATACAAGAACTGCCGCGCGCGTTTCGTGAAATTTATATTTATATATAAATATATATAAATATAAATCGTTTGGCGATTTCAACTATTTTAATCTATTCTTTTTATCGCAAATAAAGTGATGATAAAAATATCATTTTTAATTTCAACTCTTTTATCGCATCTACCATGATGATAAAAATGTGTTTCATAAATTCATGTTTTTATTTGCAATTAGTTTGCAAATAAAAATCCTTTTATTAAAACGGTGTTTTTATTTGCATATGGAATGCAAATAAAAATGTACTTTTTTCTTAATATTTTTTTCACATCTAAAAAGTGAATAAAAATGTACTCTATATATTTTCATATCTTCTATTTGTAACTACTAGACAAATTAAAAAGTGTAATCCCTTTTCTATGTTTTATTTGCATCTGAAAATGCAAATAAAAAGTATAATTTTTTCCTATGTCATATTTTATTTACACTGAATATAAATAAAATGTCCCCTTTTCTGAATTTATGTTTTACTTACACTACATGTGAATAAATGTTTTCTTTTTCTATTTCTTATTCATTTACACTAAATGTAAATAAATGTTTCCTTTTTCTATTTCTAATTTATTTACACTAAATGTAAATAAATGTTTTCTTCTATAAATATGTTCATTTCATTTACATCGAAGATGTAAATAAAGTTTTCACTAAAACTGTTCTTTTCATCTACATAAGAAAATATAAATAAAGGTCATTACTAAATTTGTTTACTTTATTCTTTTATTTACAAAAAAAATGTAAATACTTTTACTCCTTTTATTTACATTGGAAAATGTAACTCCTTTTACATTGAAAATGTACATTCTTTTATTCCTTTTTATTTACATTGAAAAATGTGAATCCTTTTAGTCTACATTGAAAATGTAAATTCTTTTACATTGAAAATATACATTCTTTTACATTGAAAATGTAAATTCTTTTATTCCTTTTTATTTACATTGAAAAATGTAAATCCTTTTATTTCTTTTTATTTACATTGAAAAATGTAAATTCTCTATTTCTTTTTATTTACTTTGAAAAATGTAAATTCCTTTTTATTCTTTTCTTTACATTGAAAAATGTAAATTCCTTTTTATTCTTTTCTTTACATTGAAAAATGCAAATTCCTTTTTATTCTTTTCTTTACATTGAAAAATGTAAATTCCTTTTTATTCTTTTCTTTACATCGAAAAATGTAAATGAAGTTTTCACTATAAGTGTGTCCATTTTGTTTACATAGAAAATGTAAATAAAGTTTTCCTCATATTTGTTCTTTTCAATATATTATCGTTTACACTAAAATATGCTCATTTTCTCTAAAATGACATGACGCCAAATATGTGTTATTTTTCTCTAAAATGACATGACGCCAAATATGTGTTCTTTTTCTCTAAAATGACATGACTCCAAATATGTGTTCATTTTCTCTAAAATGACATGACGCCAAGTATATGTTCATTTTCATAAACTACTACATGTACAATTCCATATTTCAATACCTGAAATAATCTAAGTTTTTGGTCTCAACGTATATGTTCAATACGATATCTCAATACATGAAACAATCTAAATTTTGGTGTCAACCTACATGTAATTTAATGTTTAAATTTTCATGTCAACACAACGATAGCAACATATAATTCGGTGTCAAGTTTCATGTCAACACATACAACAAACATATGATTTGGTGTATAATTCTCATGAATCAAAATAAAAGGTCTCATCTTTATTTTATTTTGTAAATCAAAATAAAGATTCACTTTTCTTTTTATTGTGTAAATCGAAAATAAAAATTCACTTTTTCTTTTTATTTTGTAAATCAAAATAAAAATTCACTTTTCTAAAATAAAAATTCACTTTTCTTTTTATTTTGTAAATCAAAATAAAAATTAAACTTTCTTTTTTTATTTTGAAAACCCAAATAAAAATTCAAACTTTTCTTTTTATTTTGTAAATCAAAATAAAAAAAGATTCAACTTAAAGAAAGGAATAAAAATAAAAATAAAAATAATAAAGATGAGAACTTGTACGAAGATTACATCAGAATTATGGATCTAGAAAAACATGACTATCTCATGACATCACAAAGCATTACAAATCACACAGACAAATAATAAATTCAAATTACCACATCGCAGATCTATATTATTTACATATATATAGCGATTCAAACAATCGAGAGAAATAATTAATTTATTTAATTATTTAAAAATTAGAAATCTCACAGATATTGAATTCTGAATAGATCCGCTTTGAATTTGACCAAAAATATGACTTGCTCAGAATTTATCCTAATCAGCCTAGAAAAATAGCTTTCTGAATTACGATCCCGACGGTCCTGAAATCGTCAAATTCCGAGTTTGAACGAATGAGTTATGAATAAATTAAAGTTGTAACATTTTTAAATTAAATTAAATAATAATAAAAAAAGTGAATTACTCTTTCTTCCACAATCACAGACAACGGCTGAAGTTAAACCCAATTCGTTCAGTTTTAGGGTTGCTATTCACGCTCGAATCACCAAGCTTTCACTACAACAAAACAGATCTATTACAACGTCCATTTTACAGCGGGCGTTTGCTACCCGTGGTAATAGACTGCTGTTACAACGGTCATTTTCTGGACCGTTGCAATAGATGCCTGTACAACACCCTTTCTACAACGGGCATATAATGCCCGTTGTAATAAATGATATTACAACGGTCATTTTTAGGCCCGTTGTAATAAATATCTATTTTACAACGGTCACAAAACGCCCGTTGTAATAGATGTCTATTTTACAACGGTCACAAAATGTCCGTTGTAATAGACGCTAATTTTTGACAATTAATAATTACAATACTTCCATAAAATTAATTTTGATTATTTAATAATTAATCATTAATCATATATTACTTATTATTAAGTATAATATCATATTACTAATTACTAATCATTAATATATTATATTATTTATTAATATTTAATAATCAATCATTAATAATATTATATTAATCATTTATAAATTATAATAATTAATGATTATTAATAAATAATCTCTAATTATTAATTATTATATATAATCAATATTCCAACAAACTTAATTTTACTTTCCAGTTATTAGTAAATAATATATATCCAGTAATCAATATCAATAATTTATAATTAACAATAAACATTAATAATTTATGATTAATAATATTACTACACTATATGAAAAATAATCATTTTAACCGATGTTAATTTTACAATGATCATATAAATTTATGCTAATTAACAATAAACATTAATAATTTATGCTAATTTTTAATTTTGAAGGTTGTTTTTTATTTTTTATTTTTTAAACATTGTAAGTCTGTAGTATTCAACGATATTTACCAAATTGTGACGACAAGGGATTTCGCTCGATCTGAACCAGTCGCTAAACCGACCCAGACCGTTCGTAACGCCCTATCGTTTGAGAACACGACAAAATAGAACGCAGACGGGAGAACATTTCATTGTATATTACAACAACGCATCAGATTACAAGAATATATAGAGTATAAATGAATATTACACAGAAATATCAGAGATTTAAATTACATTTAAATACATAGCAGCGGAAAATAATACAATACACAACCAGAAGAGATATACGGATACAAAGCTTTCTGGATATCGTTCCAGCTGTAAACCAGGATCCTGTGAATATAAATCTGCAAAACCAAAACTACTAGCTGCCCATGTCAAAATAGGGGCACCCAGAGTTTAGGTTAAAACAATAAACTCCAGGTCAGTCATGGGACTGGTGTGAGAACTAAAACAGTTATTAATCTTTATTTTAAAGTTAGGTAAATCAAGGGACCACGCCGTATAACACGGAACGGGTTTCCTCCCAAGAATACCAGTGCATAGAACAACAGCGCAATGCTAAATAAAGAAAAATGAAGCTATTATAAGACCCAGGTCCTATCACACAATGCAACGCAAGCCGGGGGATAGGATTTTTACCTTATAATAGCCAAGAATGCTTGATACGTTTAAAACAAATCATTTGATACTATTATAAGTGCATAGTGTATAAAACAACTTCAAATCATAAGTATCAATCATAGACGGCATAAGTGCCCCATCCCAACATGTCGCCATACTAGGCTCTACAAATAAAACCGCAAATGTCACGTATTTGGAAATTGGATTTCCTCCTATGAACCGAGGCAAGGGATCGTCCTCTACCGATTCGAGACAATCTAGCCCATGTCTCAGGAACAGCTGCAACTGCCCCATGGATCGTCAGGGCCGGTCCACCGATGTGGATTATTATGCCTGAACACTACGTTTCCCCGCCCTTTGGGGCGTAAATGAGCCAACGAATGACTCCATCGGACCCGGATCATCCGATCAAACCGAGGCGCCTCGCAACAGCAACAACCACACAGGTGAAAAGTATATAAATGTCAGGGTTGGTAGGTCACTGACACCACCCTAGCTAGAAGGAAACGCATGCCCTCCCTGAGGTCCTCTCCCGTTTCTGATTCACAACCGGGGTGTGAGGCTCGCGAATTCACGTTACACAAAGTATGCCACACAGGCGGTGCTTTGATCATCAACCACAAGACTTTGATTTTCAACAGAAGCCTTGATCATTTGCCACTTAGGCATGCCACATAGGCAATTCACTCTATGCGTTTGATATCCATTAGTATATAACCCCTGAGCTCGTACGTCTCAGAGAAGGGCGTTAAGCAAGAGAATAAATTCTCCGCCGCCAAACAGATATATATTTAATAGAAATCAATCACATAGACTAAAATCCAATGTCAGACACATAGTCCATTTACAAGTCCGTTCTGGGTCTGAACGAAACCGGAGGCACCTAGTACCCCGCATATCCATCGATCTCCAAGTACGTCTGGACGATCACCAACTGTTTCCATCTTCTTGGGTGTACAGCCCAATCAAGATCATCAGTAATCACCCAAACGACGTGAATACTTCTGGTCTTCGACCACCGTCTTCATCTTCGACTTATCGTCGTATCAGTTATTCAAAATGGGATAAACCCGGTCTTTCCGAATAACTTGTGTAACACCCCGCCTCCACTAGGGTCACTCGCAAAGGAATGCACTAGCTTTAGAGGGGCATTATTGGTAAACATGCACAGAAATATCACAAGACAGAACATATAAAATAGCGGAAGTAAAATCGAACTTTCATAAACATTAATAATTAAGGTCTAAAGCCTTTTACATCAGAGTACATCAAAACCTGTCTTGTAATAGTAAAGAAGCATAAAGACTTTTTCATAAATTATTCCCCAAGTAAAAACAGTAAAGTAGCCATAGCCAAGTAAAGTCCAAGCCATCCATGATGACCTTCAAGCAGAAGAAGTCCGAACTAAACAACAATATTTTCTCCCTGTAACCTGGGGGGAAACGGAAGAAAAGAGGCGAAACAAAACGGGTCAGTCAAAAAGACTGAGTAAGCCCTATCTACTATCAGCATAAAAACTAGTAAAATTAACTGACATGAGAAACTGAGATGAACATAAGCATGATGACAAGATAGATAAGCTAAATCAAAATAACAGGATGAACTACTGAACTCAGATAAACTAAGGTGTCATGATAAATTACGATGTCAAGATAATACAAGGTATCCCATCGTCAGGTTCCTATCAAGTATAATATCCCCAAGATATCTATCACGTATAACATCCCATGGTATCTATCCTGTCTTTTAGCTCTGCACCTACCGTACTAGTATCCCCACCGTATCATGTGTTAACCATGAATGACCCTTACACAAAAGTCGTGTAATGGTCCATGTCAACCTAATATATCGCATATATAGGTTACTCAACTCGTATGTTTCATTCCATGTAAATGTTCAGTCCCTTCCCGTAGACCATACGGGCTTTCCCATGAGATTCTATACTACTTTAACATAGTTCTATGATCCTTAAGATCGTTTTGGACTGTCACCCTATATCTAACCAGGGTCTTTCAACATGAATCATCGTTTGTACAACTAGGACTTATGCTACCTAGGACTACTAGGGATTATGCTTACCTATTGCACGTTTTCGTATCTCGGTTTTGGTTCAACCACCCAGGGCCACTAGGAATTACGCTAACCGTCAACCGCGCCCTTTTTCCCACGCATTCATCGTGAATCGTTTTTCCATGACTGTATGCACATGTATCACATCGTGCCATCCGAGTCCTGTCACAGGGCAGATCAAGAAATACAGGACTCGGTCGGGAGCTTTCGATTTATCTGCCGATGCAGATGCTAAGGTCTGTTTTTTTTCTATACGTGGCTATGGTCCCACGAGACCACTCCCTCAACTAGTGAAAGACAAGACAGGATAATTCCTGTATGAGAACACACTACTGGCCAACCCACAATCCTAGCCTTACCGCAACCATATTAGATAGCAATTATGGTCTTTTGGGTGTTCTCTGCCTTTCCGTACGTACACGCTTGACCAAAGATGGTAGGTAGCCTGACGAAATGCTATCTAGGGTACGACCGTGTATCGTCGACTATCCCCTATCCATCCCCGTCTTTAGGTCGCTCGTATAGCAACCAAGGCATACTCTTGGTTCTTCTAACGCAGACCTTAACCTCTCATGAGCCTAGTATGATCACCTGGCAGCTCACAGAGGGATACCAAGAGTATCCTCACGTTCCCCGAAGCCGCTGCTTCGTTACCCAGTTCGCTGGAGCCTTTATCTAAATCAGATAACTTGCTCCTACTCGTGTGCTTAAACGATGACCTACCATATCGGGTTACTCATCCAATCTATGAACTGGTCCAAAATTCCTCGACTAAGAATCATTACTTAGTTATTCTTCAACTAAGGTTTACCACTTAGCCTTATTCCCGTTATCCTTGTTAACTATGGTTATCCACCTGATCCTCAGAACTAGGGTTTACATAATGGATTAAGTGTCACTTAAGTTCATGACTTAACCCGTCTACAAATCATGTCAAAATTGGCTAAGTATCCAAGTTTAAGACTTAACCCTACAAACCATGCTCAAGTTGGTTAAGTATATATTAACTTGACCCTATCAAATTACTGAGTCAAATCGGTCAAGCGTATTTAAGTGATTCGTGACTTTGCCTTATCATGTTTTCACGTTAGATTGGTTAAGTATAGGTTAACTTAACCTCAATAAATTCACGAGTTAGATTGGTTAAGTATAGGTAACTTAACCACATCAAATCATCATGTTAGATTAGTTAAGTGTTTAACTTAACCCCATTAAACTACCAAGTGGGATTAATTAAGTCTAGGCTAACTTAACCCCATCCGATTTCCATGTTTAGACTAGTTGAGTCCAATCTTAACCCCATCCATTAACTGTATTTTTCGGTTAAGCGTCATTAAGAAAACTTACTTAACCTTACCAAGTTATCGTGTTGGATTGATTACGTGTTGGTTAACTTAACCCCGTCCACTAGTCATATAAAAATGGTTAAGTGTCATTAGGCAAATCAAGTTACTTAACCTACCCAACCTTGTCATGTTTTGTTAAGTATCATTAGCCTAATCAATTTACTTAACCCATTTGTCTATGTCATATTTGGTTAAGAGTCATTAATCAAATTAACTTAACCCTATCATGTGGCATTAATTACTTAATGCACCTCAACCTCTCACATTAGACTTTGTTGTGGTTACTAGTTAAGCCGGTCGGTTCCGGGTAGCTTTACATCACAACTTGGTCTAACCTCGGGTTCAAGCACAACATGACCAACTTCTCACATTGGGTCCTATTATTTGCAACTACTAGTTAGGCCGGTCGGTTCCGGGTAGTTTTACGTTGCAAACTCAACCCAACCTCGAGTTGGTCACTTTCATGTTTAGTCTAGTGTCATGTTCATAAGAATATGGGTAGACCTAACTCAATAGGTAAATTCCCAATTCCATAGTATGGGTAGACCTAACTTAATAGGTAAATTTCCAATTTCATATTTTCAAACCTACTCACATGTCAATTTCCATGTTATATTTCAAGTCATGTTTTCACGTTATATTTTCATGTCACTAGAAATTACTCATAACATAACCCAACGCTTTTAAACTCGCATATACGTTCGCAACAACGTAATGGATTAAAAGAAGAGACTTGGCAAAGGCATGACAAAAATGGATATTAAGCCACAAGTTAATCATGGTGGCAAATGAGGCACAAATGTGTTCATTAACTTGCATATTACATTCTTAAGCCTCAAAACATGCATAAACCCAAACTTGGCACATAAGCGAATCATGGTGACAAAAGACATGGAATGATGACTAGTAACTCGCATATATCATCATATAAGGGTTATGACTTCATATGCAAGTTGACATAAAGGTTATGACGGTTCTCATGTTGCATAATGCAACATTTCAACATAAAGGTTGTAGCTTTTAGCCCACAAGATCAAGATAATGACTTCATAAACTTGCATGACATGATAACATGTATCATACTTAATGATCAAACCCAAACTTGCAACATGAACATTTAACTTCATAGTTAATATCTAAGAGTAGGGAAAGGGCTTACATTGCTATGAAGGCACAAATCGATTAAATTAAAGATTGAGACAAAGCCTATGCATGCCATCATCCAAAAACCCAAAGATGAAAGCTCCAAATCAATAAAAACCCCATCTTGATGAACAAAGGTCAAAGCTTTAGCCTTTAAATCAACTTGAGAAGCTCTCATACTAACATAGGGACTCTCTAACACTCACATGATCATGAAACCTCTCATAGAAATGAAGTGGAGGCTAGGGTTTTGAGTGGAGGCCATGAGAGGAGCAATTTTGCCATAGTTTAGTTGCATGAATGAATAATGAGGATTTAGGAGAGGGTTAGGGGCTTATTTATAGAGATTAGGATAAGTTAGGACCCTTAGATTAACCCTAGGACCAACCTGAACCATCAGATTTCAAACCAGGCCCAAAAACCTAGCCAAAATAGAAAACAGGTGCACCAGGCAAAACTGCCCGGCCACCATAAGTCGACCCCCAAGTCGACAGGGCTGTCGACTTGGGTCAAGCCATGTCGACTCCCAAGTCGACAGGGCTGTCGACTTGGGGTACCTGGCGGGAATTTTTCCCGCCTACCCTTCCAGCCCTAATTTTCGAAATTAGAACTCGTTTTTGAACTAGAATTTTCTGAAAACTTCGTCGGATCATAACTTGGTCATACGGACTCCGATTCTCGAAAACTCAAACTCTATTTCGCGTATTTTTCCGAGACGAACGCAATGGTATAGCCCGTTTTACTTGATTCAGAATTTAAAATTAAATTCTGCCTTGATTCTCGTCTTAACATGTTATCGAAATACGGGTTGTTACAACTCGCGTATATTTTAAATAAGTGTTACACAAACACAACATACGCCTCATTCCAATTCAGAATATTCTTTTATTCAAATACTCCTATACTTTGGGAAAAGTTCCCATCAATTTTATCAAAGATAAACTCCTTGAATTTATCCTTTAATCATCTTTTGAATTTCGATTCAACTAGTCGGGATTAACGAACCTTACCGAAGTAATCATTTATTTTAATTTCCCAATCCCAACCTATTCATCCCATGAAGTAAAACTGGTAATACTTCATATCAAACACCACGGTGTTATCGGTAAATTCAATTACCATTTCACGTTCAAATCTAATAAAAGATTTAACTATCGCCTGGAGTAAAACTGGTGATACTCCATTCTCGATTATTTCAATCTAATTAAAGATTCATTAAAACTCCACTTAGTTTTAATCGCTAACTGGGTTAAAGAATCAGTGTCATTTAAAACACAGTTCACGATAAACCCAAAATCACATTCCATTAATTATCGGGTTAAAGGACAAGTGTTATTTAAAACACTGTCCACGATAAACCCAAAAATCAGTATCATTTCAATTCCAATTAAATATCATTTAATTGGTACTCTTCATTAAATCTAAAATAAAAAGATTTAATCTTTTCTCAACTGGGTTCAAGAACAGTGTTAATGAAGACACCATTCACGACAAACCCAAATCACATTTGATATTCAATACAAGGCGCTGAATAGAAAATGTATCGGCTTATATTCAATATTAAATTCTACGATTAACAAAAGTCGTGTCGGAAATAACGATACAAATATATCTTTCAAATTTCCCTAACATCTGCATAATCACGAATTCCAACATCGAAATATTCCGAAGACAATTTCGATTCAAATCCATTCCAACGCAATCATGGAAATTCTGGTCATTTTCAAAACCATTTCAAATTCAATTTATTTATTTAAAAAAAAATAGAATTATAATTCTAGTTCAAAACTATTTCATTTCGATAAAAATCTATTTTTATCTTTTCAAATATGGAGTTTTTCATCCCAATCCTTTCTAAATCATTTCTTATGATTTTACACAAATTATTATTATTTTTAATAATTTTATCAAGGCCCTTATAGTCGATTTCCATCAATGGCCATCGAACTGCACTTACATCGACCTTTTTCAAATTTGATTTGGGCATAATCCCAAATCCAACCATTAGATTTCAAATTTCAAATATCAATTAGAAAGCTCTTTTCGACACGAACCCAACGGTTCCGGTTTTAGGAGAATCTGACGGTCGGATCTCCCGCAATATCCGTTCGAAGTCAATGGTCGAAATTCGCGAACTGCCGCGGCGCGGCGCGTTCTATTCAGGCCATTATATTAAATATATAATATATACTTCGTCGATTTCCTTTTAAAACGTGCTTTTTCATTTCAAATTGATTTCAATTCAAATTGATTTCTAATTCAATTTCAGTTCGTTTTCAATTCAATTCGAATTCATTTCTATCCGATTTCAATTCGAATTCATTTCTTTTCAAAATATCAGATTTTGAAATCACTTTCGATATTCATTATAAAATGAATAAAATCGATATAAATATCGTTCACGTCAAAATGGCGTCAATCTAATCAACACGGCTTCATATATTTCTATTTTCAAATATTCTATTTCAAATATTTCCTTTTCAAATATTTATTTTTCAAATATTTCTATTCAAATATTTCTATTCAAATATTTCTTTTCAAATATTTCTTTTTCAAATATTTCTATTTTAAAACTGGAATGAGGCCCAATCAATTACCATATAATGTTAATTATATGGATTTTCTACAACACATGAATATATCAACAACGATGAATAATCAACAATCATCCAAGGTGCATTCTACACTGTATAAGCATCAAATATAAATATTCAACGCTTATAACAGCCTGTCAATCAATCGATCGACATACAACTAAACAATCGGGATTAGTGTACGTCAAATATCATCCCAATACCCATGTGGGGTTTCAAGCAATCGCACACAGATTTTTATTTGTGCAGTTGGGCGATGTGTAAAATTTATCGTCCCAATCAATGTCCTTCAAATAGGTGTACATAAACAAACCGTCCGGTTTGTAAATGAATATTCATTTATTCACATTCACGTTAAAAATTATATTTTAACGATCAAACTATTTTATTCAACCTATGAACATTCTATTCGGTTCATTTATTAAATAAAATGTTATCTTTATTTTTCTAACTTATTTTTAGAAAATTTCGGCGGCATAACGGCACGATACTAGAAATGGGACAAGGCCTAGTCTTATCCCCGGTCTAGTGAAGGCCCACGCCATTCACACATCAATCAAATCCATTCAATTCACCAAATAATTCAATTCAAACCAAAAATCTAACCAACTACACAACCAAACAATTTAACAAACAAGTCATCCATGGTCTGTGGATGACGGGTGTCGGGTGCTACTAAACACCGTCTGCGTCCTAGTATATATATATATAACTAGAAAAAGAAATTAAAAGGTGAGAAATTCTCACAGAGGGTTCCACTCCGCCGTGCTTTACTTTTGAACTGCTGAACCGTCTGGATCCGTTTGAAATTCCAATGCAGTCCTTTTCACGCTGTTCATAATAAAAATTATATTTTTATTGCATCATTCAATAAATAAAAATTATATTTTTAAACTGATCTTTCATATATAAAAATCCTATTTTTATCGAAGTAAAAATCATATTTTTACTTCGCTAGTTTATATATAAAAATCAATCTTTCGATTTATAACTAAAAATTATATTTTTACTCTACTGAAAATCATAGATTTTTACAACGCTTCCTTCTATATAAAAATTATATTTTTATATTTCTACTTCTAATATAAAGATGAATTTTTATTTCGACATTATAAAAATCCCATTTTTATTTCAACACATATATAATAAAAATCATATCTTTATTATCTATATACTATTAAAATCGTGTTTTTATTCTTTCTATACCACAAAAATAATATTTTTATATAATGAAAAATCATATCTTTTCGTTATTCAAAGTATAAAATCTCTCTATATAAAAATATAAACTTTCTATTTCTAAAAATCTAATCTTTCTCTAATATAAAAATCTAATTTTCAACTCGCCTTTCCTATGATAAAAATCTTAACTTTTATATGTTAAAAATCTTAACACCTATATCTTAAAAATATTAACTTCTACAAATTAAAAATCAAATTTTTATTCTTTCTAAAATATAAAAATAATATTATTTTCTTTCACTTATAAAGATCTAAACTTTATCACCATAAAAATATGAACTTTGACACATTTATTTTCACCAAAAATTATAGCTTTACATAATTCAAACGATGCTTTAAATAAATTAAAACTGACTTTAAATTTAACACTGAAAATGAAAACCAAATTCTTAAGGTAAAATAAGGAAACTCACAGTCTCGGATTGAGGAGGGTTGGGGGAATCGCGGTCGAAGTCTGCTGGTGGCACAAGGAGTACTCGCGGGTGCTCAGCAGTCGTCGGAGGCGGTGGTGCCTGGCCAAAGGCGACGTCGGCTTCATAGGAGATGGAGGTCAAGGAGGGGGCGTGCGACAGGCGGCGCGGCGATGAGGGGTTAAATCGAAGGAAGAGAGGATCGAGCGCGAGAGGATGGAGGCGGGGACCGGGGGTCGGCGTGGTGGTGCGATGGCCTGGAGGATGGGTACGACGCGGCTGATCAAAGGGAGCTGCCATTTTTTTTATTTGGGTCTCGTTCCTTTCTGATTGGTGAAAGTGAAGACAAGGGGGGGGGGGCGTTTGATGTAAATATATATATTTTATTATTAAATTAATTTCAAAAAGTAACTTTTATTTTCGAACTCGAAATCGAACCCACCGCCTGTCGTCCATAGCTAAATACCCCCATTCCGAACACAATGGGATATGTATCGTAAGCTAATTCGATCGTTTCAAATAGTTTCCATCAAAATCAACATATAACTCTATATATTGAATTTGAACGCGCATTTCATTTTACTGGGGTCACATACTAACTCTAAAAATTCTCGAAAAATATTTTCTAGCTTCGTATTGACGATACGGTCCTAACAAAACTAGTTTCGTCGAATTCTGAGACCGTTAGAAAAATGGTCATTTTCCAGTCGATTAAAATCAACTGAAACTGGTCAAACGCGTTTTCCTTTGCCACGCTCACACATTGATTCGAAAAATTATGAAAATTGGAACCTAGCAATAACGTGACATCACGGATCCAACAAAAGTGGTTTCATCGAAATCCGAGGTCATTTGCAAAATGTCCATTTTTAAGGGCCTGAATTCCATAGCGACTATTCAGAATTTTCAACTGGACATATCTTTTGATTCCCGCTATGAAATTTTGATTTTTCGGATTCATTGGAAAGATATTATCAATTAGATCCTATTGTTTTTGGTTTCACTAAAATCCGGATTGTTTTGCACCCGGTACATTCAATTGAAGTTTGAAATCGAATTATCGAACTACTGCGCCATTTTCAATTCTATTTATAATTATAAACAATTATTTATATTCTAACGACGGCGTATATAATATATACGTTCTAATTATATTCTAAATAAATTTCTCGTCGTTATTATTTAAAATAATTCATTTTAAATGTTCAAAATTCACTAAAATTGCCAAAATATAAATTTTAAACTTGCCCAGATTTTCGGGTTGTTACACAAATATTGTAAACTCGAAGTTGATCAACAGCAATAAATAGCTGTAAATTCTATTTATTTATTATTTTACAACATTATCATAACGTTATGTCAATCCATATTTAGGACAACGTTTGTTATACGTTGTTACGATTATACAACTTTTGATTAATGTTATAAATTCTAATATTTCAACTTGATATATTTTTGTTTTAGGAAAAAAGGTTTTGGTTTGCCTTGCAAAAAAAAAAGGTTTTAGCAATCCATACCAACTTTAAAAGTAGATCTGAACCGTTCTTTCAAATTGACTTGTTCGAACCATGCTATTTTTGAGGGGCTCATATGCGAAAAACATCGAATTAAAAAAAAACACGTTCTCCTCTAACCCTAAATTCGGTCTCTCGTGATTTCTCCATCAAATCCCTAAATTCCCTAAATTATTATCTCTTGTAGGTGCTTAATGGTGGAACCACTTGGACCAACCTCCCGTGATAGTCTATCAATTACGATCTTCTCCACTACCTTGCAATTGAAAGCCAGACTCATCTGCAACAATCTGAAAATCGAGCTCCTCTGCAATTCGAGATCCGCTGCCACCTGAGTTGAGTTTCTGTGCCATCATTGCCTTTTCATGCTATAGATACGGTAACCTTAATTCCTTTAGATTTGATTTATTTACTACTTTTACCTAATTATTTTAATCTGAATATGGAGTAAACCTAAGTACCTAATCAATTTGTTTTACAATCTGAGTATTTGGTCATTTTTAGCGTTTATCACTAAAAAAAATGTCATATTCTGTTCTATAATTTTTCTAATATTCCTTGAGAATTAGATAATTCGATGAAATGATTCACTATTTCATCTGCAAGCATGTTTTCTTCAGCCGAGAACAACACTAGTTTGTTAATGAGGCTATGTACTTGTATTCTATTTTGATTTCTTATTATAAATTGTAGACTATTATGATTGAACATGTAATGAAGCAATTACATGAAAAGCATTGTCACAGTTATGGTAGTTTCCCATGTAAAAAATAGGAAACTGAAAATAATGGTATATTTGAATGACTAAATAATGAGGAGGCACTTTTCCATAAATGCAAACTGCATATTTGTCTACATATTTCAGTTGTTGTGCCATATATAAAGTACTATGCGATTGAATATCAGCGACATGTCCCTAGGCAGCAACGTGTTTGGTTTAACTGTGTTTTCTTCGGAGTATATTAACATCTTTCAGTAATATGTATACTTCGTATTTCCTCTGCTATAACACTTTTATTTCATTTTTTAATACATATACTTTGTTTGCTATATTTGATTTATGTGCCAACTTACAACCCTAACCATGCACCTACTAACTTTAACACTGACAGTTTTGCTACTTTAATATGCCACAGCTAGGATGTTGGAGATGAACAGCTCGACTCGGGTATGGTTAAGAACAAGATTACTGGTAAACATCACAGGAAAAGAGGTTTATCTAATAGCACCGTTCTACACTGTATCTGGCTGCTTTCGTAAGTGGATAATCTTCTTCTGCTGTGATTAGTGCATAACCCATATGAACTTTGACTATATGCTTTGTGCTGTTGAGTTTCTATTACATGTTATGATCTTACTACTTATTACTAAGCTATTAGTCATACTCTTGTCTTTAACTATATAACACTGATGAAAAATATGATTATCACTATCTATTTTTTTAAATAACATGTTGTCACTTGCTTCTTCTTCTTCTTCTTCTTATTATTATTATTATTATTATTATTATTATTATTATTATTAATATTGTTATTATGGTGTTTCTAATGTCTACATAATTTTGAATTCACAAAACAGTCTTTAGATGTATTTACCTTTGCAGATTAACTAGCAGCATTAGTGGAACTTCAGAATGTGGTTCATGATTGTAGTGAAACACACAACACCCCCCCTCGGTATATTTGTAAATATATTATACGTGCGCACACACAGTCTGACCATGAATCATGAACAATAGCATTGAAATTTATCTCTTCCTGTGATTTATAATATGAAAGAGTTGCTTAATAGCTATCTGTTTTGCTAACAGATTTTGAGAAATATATATGAAAATAAGACTATTCTTTGGCATTTAAAAATAAAACCATTCTGCTGAATTAGCTCATTTCCCAATATCATGCGCACTATCCCTTTTAACTTATTATCTCTTTCCAAAGTATGAAAAGAACCTTATCCTTAATTTATCCGACCTGCTTTGTATGATGTATGCAACTAGCAATAGTCGAAGGAAATTCTCTTTGTCCATTACAATAATGATGAAATATAAAGAAATTCTTCCACCACGAATCGTAAGACTATTGAATCAATTTTTAATGTGACTTCTTATTTAATTTATTAATATTTTATATTAGATATGAATGATAATTTGATTATCTTTTGATTTCAAGTTGTTGATCATTATGCTTCATGTTGTTTTGAGGAGCTATACAAATAAGTTTTAATTAAGCTTTCCCCTATATCACACAAAGTTGTTACGTGTAGACCGAAATCCAATATTAAAGATGGGACTCAAGTTTCAATGTGTTTTAGGAACTAGAATAGGTTTTAGTATGAATGCACATAGTTGTTCTAAATATTGAATATTTTTGCATTGATTAACAAAGACAAAATAAAAAATGGAGGAATGATTTCATATGAAAATAAATCCGTTCAAGAGTTCTGTATATTTTTTTATTACCTAAAACAAAACTGATATGAATAATGACATAATTTTTTTTGCTCGATTATCACAAAATGAGATATTTTTTAACATTTTTCATTCGTTGTGCAACTACATTTAAAATTGAACACATAAATACTTTCCTGCTCCAAGAATATTCATCAGATTTTGTATCGTGGCTTTCCAGTTTATGTTCCTGTTTAAGGTATGTACCAATTTCCATAGTTATTGCTAACATACAAATATCAATTGAATTTGGAATCTCACCTATTAAAATAGAGAGTACATTTTTAATACATCCGTTTCATAATTTCCAAATTAGAACCTTAGGGAATTTCCGACTACTTAGAGTTTTGTGCTTCTCAATCGATTTTGTGTACCTATCATAACTGATATTTCATCCCTTCGGCCATTGTCAATAGGCTGTACATGAAATACTCACTCGTTGATATTTTATAATATTTGCTCTACTTACAAATGTGGATGTAAACCGATATTTTGCCATCATACCATGATTTACACCCTTTATGATTCCAATACACATAATTTATCCCAAGATAATTGTTGTGTGAACAGGTAATTTGTCGCATAAGAGGCACAAAATTGATCTTTTAACTTTTTGTTTGTTATTCTTTCTGCAGTTGTAGTATATCATTTATGAAATATTTTTATTTTTTTGACATATTATCAGCAAAGCATGATTTTCAAAAGTAATTGACATATTATCAGCAAAGCATCGATTTTCAAAAGTAAAAACTCATTGCTATATGGTATTAAATATTATATTTTATTACTTATGAAATTTAGTTGTTTTTTACAAAACAGCTTAGAACTATATGAAGTACACAGTGGAAATCTTAAGTAATATAATTACTGAACTGGTTCTTAGTTCTGTCATTTAAATGCAGGAGTAGCGCAAACATTCAACTGGTCGACGCTATGGGTATCTTCAATTGACCTTTTTTTGGTATGTACAAATTGTGCAGACCTATAATTCTGCATCTTTAGAACGCTATTTTTCATTTTGAAGCTTATTGAAATAGTTGACTTGAGGAAGGTATCGATGTCAGCTTCTAAATATACTAGGTACGCAAATTTAGTTCAAATAATTTTAAACTTATATTCTAACCATGTGACAGTAAAACTCTAATAGCTTTAATTTTGCACTTGAAGTTGACTATGTAACACTATACCTTCTGTCTTTAATTTCCAAAAAGACCAGCAAGTCCTTTGTTGTGCATAATATTTTTGTAGACCGAGTATGACATATTTAGAAGCTTTAATCTCCCAAATTTGTCCGAAGCTTACATATGCGTTAATTGTAGGACTCAGTTTTAAGGTGTTGTTTATTCCAATACTAAAGTTATATATATTGTGATTGGCATCTAAAGTTGTACAAAAAATTTAGCGAGCTAAATAAACGCATGATACACTGGAACGCATGGACACTATATCCAGTGAACGAGGTTACATATACTAGCAAATCTACCTTATTTAAAAGAACTAAGAGCAAATAGTAAGAAAAATCTATGTACATATGCAATGCGGGGGTGTCCAGCATCCCTATTTTGTAGCACCCCATTTTAAGCCACTCATTAATAGTTACAAACTTTTGTTTGAAGATCAATTAGCTACAGGTGACGACTTCTCCACAGATGACTTAAAATTCACTATGTAGGTAATGTTGATGATAGCTAGTTTATAGTCATGCAAGTTACATTATGAAACATAGATTTGTATCACCAAAAAATGAGATGAAATCAACATCATGTATAATTAATGCTTAATATATCGTCATATTTCACAGTGCAAAAAGAAAGCCAAATTGAACAAATCCTTAGAAAAAAATAGTTTTTTGTTAGAAGTTGGCAAAATGGTACATGACTGCAATCTCTTCATGAGAGACATTGAAAGGGATGCACCTTAATTGATCCTTGATTTCCACATATTTTTTTATGTATAGGTTTGGTAGACTAATTCAACATGAAATTTTGCAAAATCATGCTAAATGAACAAAAGTTATAACTTATAACAAAGTTCTGTTTGCTACTTTTCAGGTTTGATGATTATACATGTTTAATGCGTCAAATTATATTTGAAAGCTTATAAACCAAAATACAAAGGATATCCACACTACTTTTGTCGCAAACTTGACTCAGTTTGCGATTGAAGCCGCAAACTGAGTCCAGTTTGCGACTGAGTTGCAAACTGGAGTCCAATTTGCAACTGAATCGCAAACTGAGTTGGACTCAGTTTGCGGCTTCTGTCGCAAACTGAGTCCAGTTTGTGACTGAGTTGCAAACTGTTGCGACTGAAGTCGCAAACTGCATCAGTTTGTGAACAGAAGTCGCAAATTGGATCAGTTTGGACTGCATCAGTTTGTGAACAGAAGTCGCAAATTGGATCAGTTTGCGACAGAAATCGCAAACTGAGTCCAGTTTGCGACTTCTGTCGCAAACCGACTCCATGTTAATCTGCGGTAAAATGATGCTTGTTATTGTTGTCTTCTTCTTGTTGTTGTGGAGATGGAACTAAACTAATATTTGTTATTTTAATTTCTTATACCATTATAGGTTTGGTAGCCCATGCAACTGATTTTTCAAAAAAGCAACTTTCACATGTTATTTTCTTTTTCTTTTGTTAGCCTTTATTATTATTAACGTTTTTATTCTCACTTTCTAGGCTAGTAGTTGTCCCAGAGTGATATCTCTTGATTTTTCTACACAAGAGGATTTTACATATCTTGTTAGCATAATCGGACGTCTTGGTCAGTCTTGTCATAAATGAAGAACATTCACATTGCATCAATAGGACATTGCAATCAAGCTGAAAGAACTGAAGAACATTCACATTGCATCAATCCGACATTGCAATCAAGCTGTGCTGGCTCTAGCAGAAGCAAGCTTAAGGTATGGTGCATATTTAGCAGAATTTGCAGTTTGTTTGTAACAATATATTTAGCTCTATTATTATTTTCATTCTCAAAACATAGGAAATGTGTTATTACAAATGTTGTCTCTCCGAGATTTGTTGTCCCAGAGTGATAATAATCCTTTTTCCTTCAATTTTGTAGGAAGTCCGAGATTGTTGTCTCTCCGTATATTGGGCAGTTGCGTCGAAGGCACTAAACTAACTGCTGAGAAGAAATACTGGGGAGGAGAAGAGAGAAGTTCAATTTACCGTTGGTTTCTGGTAAGGGGATTTATTTATTTATTTTTAGTTGTATCAATAAACATCGTTTCCTAACCAGCATACAAATGTTGTTCCTGCAAATGTTCCTATGATTAATTTATAATTTTTTGCTACCTGTAGTTTTGGTATGGGTATGCGTGTGCATGCAACTTTTTTAGGGTAAATAACATTGGACCAAATAATAAGCATCCAGATCCGTCTGAAGCAATAAGCGAATTTTATTTTGCGAACTATTGATACAAAGAAAAGAAAAGGAAAGAAAGCACCTCCAGTCTTAAATAAATATACATGTGCAAAAAAGCATTGCAAAATCTTAAAATAAAAAGTTTCATATGTTATACAAAATTTTAGCGCAGCATTTTCTCTCTATAAATCTGAAATCAACAAGACCCATAAAATGTTAAGAATTGTTCTTATTCAAAATTTAGTTGAAAACACAATATTAATGGATAGATCGTTAAGAAAAGCATTTATAATTTGGGAGTACATCATTAACTTAATAATAGAGATGTTGCTCATCCCTATTAATGTCTAATTTTGGGTTGGACTTGGGATTTAAGAATAAAGTTAGTCTTTTCACTTCTTGCAAATGAAACATTAGTCAATAAGGGATAAATTATTTAGCAAATTTTCCCTCTTCTATTACTACCAATTAGTGGCTGATGCATCAAATCTTTTAGGTTCTTTGATCAACTTAATTTGATTGATACTAAACTAATGTGGTAAGAATTACTATTGATATCTGTAAGATTATAGACAGAGCATATACGAGTTTCTTACCCTCCCCCGATTATGTCATTTGGTTATATACATAAACACATCCGTTACATAGCCTTGATGTAGTTCATTACAGAATGCATTTCAGATTTATGGGTCTAAAAATTGCCTTCAAATCAATAAATAGTTATGCCTTAATTTTTAGAACAACTTAGATATGTGGATAATGCTAATTCCTCATCAAAATTGGTATTTGCAGAGATAATTTCCATACCAGTGGACATGCATGCTACAAAGGTTTATTTGGGTAATGCTAATTCCTCATCAAAATGTGGTAACTTTTTTTCTTTTTTTGCAGTCACACCGTGCTAGTAAATATATGCAGTCTCAAGATCAACAGGCCGTTGGATTTGCCGTCGCGTGGCACAAAGATTACATTTCTTGGTCTAGTTTTGGTACTTATGAAACTAGTTATGTAATTTATGTTAGAACTATGTCGACGTAACTTATGTAACCTTTTGGAATGTAAACTTATCTAGTGTTTTGGAGTATAAACTTATCGAACTTTTTGAAATGTGTTGGAATTATATGATTCTTGCTTCAGTCTTTTAGTATGTGTTATTATGTGATTTTGATTGTTGCATTACAGTATTTATTGCATGTTAAAATATTCATTATTATTATGGATGCATATCGCAGTAGTTATATTTAAATTTTCTATTACAACGGGCAAAAACCGTTGTAATATACTGTATTACAATGGGAAAAGGCCGCTTGTAATTTATTAGCTATTACGACGGGTTAATAACCATTGTCATTGAGTAATTGCACGTGACAGAGCCAGTTATTACAACGGTCTTTTACAACAGTCATTGCCCGTTGTCAAATAGTCGGGAGCTATTACGACGGGTCATATTAAGACGGGCATATGCCAGTTGTGAAATACATATTACAACGGTTTTTGCCCGTTGTAAAAGGACTGTTTTGTTGTAGTGTTTAGGACAATCGGGTGTCGCCACGACGGAGAGGAACCAGCGGCGCACGTAGGGGGCCCCACCCCGTTCAACTCGCACGCGGCTAAGAGGAGCCTGGGCGGCGCAAACGACCGACGTTTGGGGGTCTTGTTCTTGGACTACGGGCGACGGTTCGGGATGGGGACCGTATGGATTGAAAGAGGATGGAAATGGCTTCGAAGTGGTATAAGTATTGAGGTCTGAAAGTTGGTGACAGAGGAGAATTAAGAGGAGAAACATGGCACATTTTCTGCCATGAATAGCAGAGAGTGGCGGCGGCCGATGTAAGAGATGAACAGTGTTTTGATTAGGGTTTTAATTTTTCTGATTTTTATAATAATTTTAGTGTATTTTTACAATTAAATCCCTATCTTTTTAACCGGTCCAATTCCAGTCCAGCAGAAGGTGACCCTAGCCAATAGCCCATGCTCCGGACCCAACGGGCCAGGTCCCATCAGCCCAAACGGCTGTCTGTGGTCTGAATTATTTAAATTAATAATTAATTCCTTTATAAATTTAATTCGTTCGTATAAATAAATTTACCGAGGCCACATATGGACTCAGAAAAATCCAGAAAAAATATATTTGGCTTTGTTATGACGATACGGTCCTAACAAAATTAATTTCGTTGAATTCTGAGACCGTTTGAAAAATGGCTATTTTTTAGTCGATTAAATCTGACTAAATTGAACAAAAACACAATTTCTTTCGCCACGCTCACATACTAATTCGGAAAATTCTAAAAATTGAAACCTAGCATTAATTTGACATTCCGGTTCCAACAAACGTGATTTCGTCGAAAATAGAGGTCGTTTGAAAATTGACTATTTTCACAGGCTTTAATATTATTTAAAAATGAAAATTTTAAATTCTACCACTTTTTTCAACCAAATTATTTAAAATAAAAAATTTACATTGGTTCGGATTTTCCGGGTTGTTACATTTTCTATTCAGAGCCTTGTATTTAATATCAAATGGGATTTTGGGTTTGTCGTGAATGGTCTCTTCATTAACACTGTTCTTAAACCCAGTTGAGAAAAGATTAAGTATTTTTATTCAGATTTAATGAAGTATACCAATTAAATTAATATTTAATTGGAATCAAATTGAAATGGGTTTTTGGGTTTATCGTGAAAGGTGTTTTAAATAACACCTGTTCTTTAACCCGATTAACAATGGAGTTAAGAAAATTAGAAACTAACTGGAGATAAGCTAAGTTGAATGGTTTCCTGGGTATTGATCTGATGTTGGTTTCGGCCTTCCGGATTGATACTTAGGGAATTGTTCTCTTACTAATTTACGGTTAGAGACTAATGGAATGTGATTTTGGGATTATCGTGAACCATGTTTTAACTAACATTGGTTCTTTAACCCAGTTAAAGATAAGATTAATTTCCTAGCTTTGGAATAATCATTAATATTAATTTTTGGGAAGATTAGAACGAAATGGAGTTTTAATGAACCTTTAACTAGATTGAAATGATCGAGAATGGAGTATCACCAGTTTTGCTCCAGGCGATAGCTAAATCTTTGATTAGATTTGAACGGGAAATGGTAATTAATTTTACTAATAACACCGCGATGTTAGATATGGAGTATTACCAGTTTTGCTCCATAGGATGAATAGTTTGGGATTGGGAATTAAAATAAATGATTACTTCGGTGTGGTTCGCTAATCCCAACTAGCTTGGAGAACCTTAATATGGTTCGAAATGATATCCAAAGGAAGATTAAAGAATAAATTTTAAAGAAATTATCTTTGATAAAATTAATGGGAACCTTTCCTTAAGAATGTGAATATTTGAATAAAGAATATTCTGGATTGGAATGAGGTGTATGTTGTGTTTATATCACTTGATTATAATATATACGCAAGTTATTTGGAAAGGTCGGGTTTATACCCATTCTGAATAACTGATTCGACGATAAGTCGACGATGAAGACGGTGGTTGAAGACCGGAGTCCTTCACATTGTTTGGATGATTACTGATGTCTTGATTGGGCTATACACCCAAGATGAGGTAAAAAGTGGTGATCGTCCAGACGTACTTGGAGATCGACAGATGTGCAAGGACCTCTCTCCTGTATTGGACATATGAGAAGAGAAATAAGGTGCCTCGGGTTTCATTCAGACCTAGAACGAACTTGCAAATGGATTGTGTGTCTGATATTGGATTTTATTATGTGTTGATTGATTTCTATTAAATATATATTTGATTGGCGGTGGAGAATTTATTCTCTTGCTTAACGCCCTTCTCTGAGACGTACGAGTTCAGAGGTTATATATCTATAGATATTAGTCGCATGGTGTGAATTGCCTGTGTGGCATGCTGATATGCAGTGGTCAAGGATTCTGTTGAAAAGTAGAGTCATGTGGTTGATGATCAAAGCATAGCTTTAATATAGCGCCGCTTTGTGTATAGCATTAATTCGCGAGCCTCACACCTCAGTATGAGTCAAAAACGGGATCGTGACTACAGGGAGTGCACGACTTTTCTTTCTAGCTATGGGTGGTGTCAGTGTTTTACTAGCCCTGACATTCTACTTTTGTGGTTGCTGGATTGCGAGGCGCCTCGGTTATATCGGTCTCTACGAAGCCGATAGATATAGCTCCTATAGGACCGGGAAACGTGTGTTCAGGATTACTAATCCTCAAACGTAAGGGAGGACCGGCCCTGAAGATCCATAGGTCTACTGCGGGAGATCCTGAGGCATTTGCTAGAGTGTCTCAAAGCGGTGAGGTGCCATCCCTGGCCTCGACTCATGACGGAAATCCAATTTCCAATACGTGATATTTCGGTTTTATTTGTAGATCATAGTATAGCGACATGATAGATGGTACCCATGGCGCCTATAATTGATACATTTATATTTGAAGTTGTTTTCTTCACTTGAATATCGAAATGATTTTTATGAAAAGTTGATATTTTGATATGAAGTACGAACCCCTTTGAAATGTAAAAGAACCGATCGGTGTGAAAAATGTAAACGATTGGCTGTTAAAGAGACCGGGAATGGATATTGTCATACTCTCTGCCAATACTGAAAACCGCTTTAACAACTATGTACGCGGTGGAGTTCCAGAATGAAGTAGGTTGATTTAGAGGCGATTACTGGATTTGAAGAAAGAGAACGATAATGGATATCCTTGACCTTCGGTTCATAAGTAAAATGACTAAAACAGGGCAATACCATGACCAAGTTTGGTTAGCTACCTCCATCGGCAACACTTCTTTCTTTATTACTATAGTCCCTCGGTTTGATTGATTTGATTCGCATCCGTGATTTGGGAGTGTTGTCCTAGGTGGGCGGTAGGCGCGACTATGCGTTACCACCAGTACGGGCGTGCAACTAGTATATTCATACTCTAGGCATTCCTCGTGTGCCTTGTCATATTATCCTGATCGAGCCCCCTACAATTTTGATTTAGCGTAGACGTATCACGGCGCATCCCTATCCGCCGACGTACTGGTGTTTTATATGCAAAGTGTACGACAACGGTATAAACGGTGTAAGGGTAATAATGGTAATCCCGCTTACACTAATTTAGTATTTTATATTTAACCATAGACACTATTATAATAGCGTATTATATTATATAGTATCTAGTTTGACGGATCCTTAAGAGATAGAATTTCCCGTAACATCTCTTAAGTTATTGCACTCATATTATCGCATGTATTTGATTTAACTAATATGAGAATATTTTAGTTCTGATCCGAGTGTTTTGTCTTTTCATTTATGCTTGGGTCAGCCTGAGTTTTTCAGTTATTGAAGTTACCATTATGGAGATGAAGTTGGAGCTCAACAGACGTATTTATTACTATTTATTCTGCTACAAATATTGGTATGGTTATTATGGTTAACTCTGGTAATCGTTATAAAATATAATTAAATGTATGTTTTAACAGCTTTATGAACTGTTATTTAATTATTGTATTTTATCCCTCCGTTGTGAGATTCTGTGTTTATTTTTCTTCCTTTTTTATATAAATCACAATAACTATCTGTATTCTTGATTTGTTTATGTCGACATTGAGGATCATTGTCGATTTGAACGGTCAAAAATTATGGATGTTACACTAATAATAACAAAACGTTACAAAATCAAATTGAATGGAAGACCCCATATGTAATAGCCTGTAAATCCATACCAATTCGAGCTGACTAGTATCCTACACATTCAACTCAAAGTGCACGAAAATACAGATCTTTAATAGAAAGAAATTAGAGGATGAGAAAGATAAGATAGAACTAATAGAACAGAAGAATAATAAGAACATAACTGAGCAGAATCAAAGTAAACACGAATCTTACAACGGAACAAATAAAATACATTATATAACAAAATCTTGAAATACAATCTGAATTTGTATATACATACCATATTAGAGTATAGCTCATATACATCACATAATCACTGGCCCATTTTATTTAACATTAATTTTCTAGTTTCTCATATCTTCCCAAATATTTCCCAAAACTGTTTAGCCTCATACTTCTTGGAAAATCATTTCCAGTTTCCATTTTAACTATTTAATTTGCATAACGTTCTCTTATAAAACCTTATCCATTTTTAACGTGGATAATGTTGTTTATAGAAATCTGGTTTCATTAAATCAATCTGAACTTGGTTTTTATAATCAAATATCATTACAAGTTAAAATCTCATTTACCAAGTTAATTCCTGAATTTATAATCCAAATTTGCTTCATAACTGTGCTTTCAAGTCAGCTTCCCCTCAATTATAAACCTAGTTTATAACTTAATCTCGATTACATATCCTATTTTAAATCTGTTGGTTTTAAGACCAATATTAACTATCTTATCAATTTCTATAATATAATCCTGACCATAAATACTTACACAAAGCATGCCTACAAAACCAATGCCCTGATCGTACAAGCTCTGTAACATCCCGAATTTTTATCGGTTTGTATTTGAATATTTAAATCAGTTTAAATATTGAAATCATAATATAAGTGGATTTATATATTAATTAAAATGAAGTTGAACGTATAAAAATATAAATAAAATATAATCGAGCCCGTAATATCGTGGCAGTTCGTAATTTAACGTTCTGAACTTCAACTGAGCGTACATGACTTGTTTTAAGTCGGATTTCTACGAAACAAGAAACGTTGGAATCTGTTGAACTGTATTATTCTAACGGAAGTGGAAAATGGAGATTTCATCGAATAAATTGCGAGTTATATCCAAATCAAATTTTCAAATAGTCGCTATAGAATCGTTTATCGACCGTAATGGTTGATTCGATATAACTTGATATCAGTTTCGAATTTAGACAAGGTTCTTTTGAGACGTAGTGATAATTTAATTTTTTGAATTTTACTGTAATTTTTAATTAATTAAATATGCAATTTTTTATTTATAGTATTTTGCACCCTATATTGATATTTTGGGGTTTCAAAATATAAGTCAAGCTACCGATATTATTGTATTTTTGGGATCACGGCACCTCGCTGGACACGACCGCATTCTTATTTCTGTCTGTGGCTGCTCGAACATAAACGAGACCTTACCGTAACATGGTACACTAGAGTTTTCTTAGCATTTAAATTTCGTATGGCATGCCAAAGTTACCGGTCATGTTACATTGTCTCCACCTCACATATATCACGACATTTTCATTTTATAGTATTCCCAACATTGCTAATTTGCCTACATCATAAGATTTGTCATTTCCTAAGATCCTAACACCATCAGCTATGGATACAAAGGCCATTGTGAGATCAAATCATCTATTATTTTCCCTCCATCACCAAGTCTGCAAACCTATTTGATAGAAAAGAAAATACATAGCTGATCTAAAACCTTCAAAATCAAAACAGACATTGGAAAAGAAAACTCCAAGCCGACCCAACATCATTTGCCAGCTACCCACTTCCCTTCAAGCTTTTCACGCAGGTCATCTATAAAATGCCAGCCACGTATTTTCACATCAGAGAGACATAGCCTATCCTAACACCTGAGGAAAGAAAACATGCCTATTGTAAAAGCAAATCTAAACAAAATAAATAATACTACACCCTAATAACTGTCGAACTGTATGTAATCTAAAATCACAGCCTCAAACACTAGATGGTCCTATGCTCACGAAATCCAATGCTCTGTCACTTAAAGCTTTATGCTTAAGTTTCAACAAGGCCGCAAGCCTAAACGTTTTAGAGAGGTACCTCCTATCTCCCCTACTCCTTAGGCATCCAGGAAGTCGTGCAATATATATACATGTGATGTCTTCCACATTGATTCACAGAGAAAAGAAAGTATCACACAGACTTCTCAAATCATGAACAGGATAAAGAAGCATATGCAGAGCTTGTGCTTTCAAATTCGAAGGAGAAAGGAAATGTATGAGGTGAATACTCATAGCCTCCAGCTACATGACTGTTTGCTGTTAAAGCCGACCTATTGATGTAAGCAAGCCTAACCTATTGATGCACACCTAAGAAAGGAAAGAACACTGACTTCACGTACGATTCTTTTCCACCTTCACTTCGCAGACATAAGAGATGAATTAGCGCGGACATGCTGGAGCTGATTGAAGTGAAAACACAGTAATCTATGAAATAAAAACTCATAAATTATATACTGCAAACCCACACGTAAAATCCTACCTATAAAATGAGCAGACCTACCGCTTTCACTTCAGCACATGTATGTAGATGTGAAATCAGCTTATACATAGCTGAAACACACTAGCACACATCAATATAGGAGAGGATAGGTTAGATTTGTTCATGCAGGGTAGAGCTCTTGACATAGGAAAGTGAATAAATACATTGGAACCTTATAATATATCAAGGGCGAGTTATAAACACACCTATTCGTTGCACATTATTATATGAAAATGATAGTACAATGTCCATCTGTATTGATGTGAAGGAACACTGGCAAAGAAATGACGGTCAACACCACCTGTTTGTGCCTTTTCTAATCATAGTACTGTACATTCCTTGGCAACAAAGGTGTTAAACTCTATAAATACACTACGTTTATTCCTTCTGGCTTCAAGAGTTAGACACTTTCATGGCGTCCAGAAACAAAAAGAAAGAAAACTATCCCGCTCATAATTCTCGTACACTTTTTATGAAATGCAACACGTTTTCCAGTTTCAAACGTGGACAACAAATACTAAGGTTCGATCCTAGGGGCAATTAAGGACTCAAACGAAGAAAGAGATATTTTTTTGGGATCATTGGGTGATATAGCTTCTAACTGCAAAAATTTTAAGAGTTTCGAATACAAGGTGTTCGCCATATTTTTCCAGTAGCGTGGGATTTGCTGAACGACCCTTTCGTTCACAATGGTGCGAGTTGTTTCGAAGAGGGGGTGGGCCGTATGTTTTGGGAAGCATGCGAGATGTAATGACCCGCATTCTACGCATCGGGGGATCGTAGAATATTTATTTCTTTCCCGTATGAAGTCGTATGGTCATGTAACTTTGGGAAACATCCACTAGAGTCATTTCCCATGTTCATGATTTTTGTCGATTTTTAAATGACCATTTTGCCCCTAGTTGGTACTGTTTTGGCCATAACTTTTGATTGGAAAGGAATTTTGACCTAAAACCACTTCCATTAGATTCGTTTGATGGTTTACCTTTCCGTAGAGTGGTCACAACGGCCAAACGGACTTACCATTTGGGAGATATGGCTGAAACAAGGTTTGGAGGGTGAAAAATTGCTTAACCGGGCCAAATCGGGTGATTAGTGAGTAGGCCCATAACCCATTTCGGGATTAGGGTTATGGTGAGGCTGAAATGAGATAGAGGACCATTCCATTTCAGTTTTCTAGCCTCCACTTATCACCAAGGAACCCTAAAAATGGCCTCCAACCTCTAAATCACCTCCAAATCATCTTTTGGTCAAGGATTTGGCTTAGCAACCTCTAATCAAGGAAGATCTACACCAAATCAACATTGGAGCTGCTGTTTAGTATTGGGATTCATATCAAATATGAGATTTATTTCAGATCTTAGTTTATTTGTGGCTAAGGTGAGTGATTTGCATAGTTTTGCACTAATTATGGCTAATTAGGGGTGATTAGTGTTAATTAGAGAATTTAAGCATGATAAAATTCGAGAAAAATGTTCATAAATTCTTGAATGATGTTTTAGACTTCTGATATGAATTTGGGTTAATTTGGTTAAGTTTTGCTAATCCTATCATTAGTTTCACCTAAACATGCTTAAGGGGAAATATGGGATTTTGGGTATGTTTGATCCATTTTAATCTATCATATTGTTGTTTTGATGGTTGTGGTTGACTATATATGTTTCTATGACTGTATGGTATGCTTTGTGACTGATTAGAATAGTTGGAATGGTCGAAAACTCCGTCGAGGGGCGTAAACAACTCGCTGGACAAGGTGCAGGGATTCGGATCGGATAGGGGATTGAGGGTCGATCGGATCGCCCTATGGGATCGTGGGACATCACCATGAGTCAAGTCATCTCCTCCGAACCGAACCATCTGCGCAAGGCCCACGAGCACCAACCGTGAACTGCTACCCGATCCGATCCACTTGAGCTTCGTATCACGATCCGACTAGATGAAAGCAGCATCCACGATCCGATACACAACGAGACGCCGATCCGAACCGGGGGGAGCCACGAGCTGGAGGAGCGCGATCCGACCCGTATGGGGTATTCCGATCCGAGCTGAGGAGAGGAGCACGATCCGAAGCAAAGAGAAAGAGCACCGCGATGACGATCCGAACCGTGGCAAGCTGGAGACCCGACCCGGTCCAGTGAAGAAGGAGCATTCTGATCCGAACCGACTCAGTATTGACCAATAACCCGAGATGCAAAGGTAGACCAATATGGGAAGTTAGAACTCAGGATCCAGTTGGGAACCGATGAGTTCACTTCATGGTTGGGCTTTGCTGCGGGAAATGTGCTAAGGAGTTGTCGACGTTCATAACTTCGATTCACCACTAAAAATGAATGATGACTACTTATCAGTGTAGTAGGGTTATTATGACCTGAGGGGCAAGGTGATGGTAGCAAGACTGCGTTATCAGTGCAGTAGGGTCATTATGACCTGAGGGGCAAGGTGATGCGCAGTAAGACTATGAGCCAGTGCAGTGGGGTCATTGCGACTCCATGGGGCAGAGTGGACATAGTAAGGATTAGTTAGGCTATGAGCCAGTGCAGTGGGGTTCTTGTGACTCCATGGGGAAAAGTGGACATAGCAAAGGATTTGTGGCTACGTTACCAGTGCAGTGAAGCCATTTACGACTTCATGGGGCAAAGTGATCGCAGCAAGGTATGTTGGGTGATCGAAGTGGTGTATATTGTATGCTTTACGCACTGAGTGAGAGATGTGAGGATGGATGCTATGTTTGATTGTTTTCCATCGTTATGACATGCACACCTCCCCCATCTCCGTATCTTTACACTGTTTGATATGGTACCTTAGAGTGTTGTACAATATGTAGTGCTAATTCTTTGGTTGCTGGTCCAGGTTCAGGTATGTTTTAGTCTACCTGTTATTGTTCACTTTAAATGCTTATCGCTCATACCAGGCTTTATGTCTGACCCAGAGTTTTATGTCTCCTCTTATTACTTTGGGTGCTCACACGAGCAGACTAGAGACAGGTTAGCTGGTGGTGCGCGAGTAGCTTATTCGGAGGCAGGCAGGAGGCTTCCACTTATGATATATATATACACATTCTCCCTGTGTCGTTGGTGGTCGCTACTTGGGCATTAGTAGTGTACCTCCTTTATCTTACTTTTTCTTTGAGACAATTCAAAAGTTGTAATAAGCTTTATTTTGGATTTCGGCTGCTATGATGTTTAGTTCTGATTTTCAGCTTATGCACTGTCTCTCCTGTTTTATGTCAAGTATGTTATTATTATATTTTATTCTATGCGCTGTGAGACATTCTACAGGTTCTTTGTATGTTCATTTCCTTCTTCCTTTTCCTTCTAACGACCCGTTCCGTGCTTACTGGACATGTGTACAGCGCACTTTTGGAGTAAATGTCGGTTGGTGCGGGGCGGGCCGTCACACTTGGTATCAGAGCTCTAGGTTGCGTAGTTAACCTAGGGAGAGATAATACGTATATGAGAGTGCGTATTTGTGATTACTTTGGTTTTCAAAAGCTATATATGTATATACTATTAGTAATATAAGAATGAAGTCGCACTGCACTAGCACCACTATAGGGTCGTTAATCGTTTCCTTTTTCAGATTGACGATGAGCCGAGATACGAGGGGTGCTGGTAGAGGGACCAACCAGGGGAATGCCGCTGACATGAGGGCAATGTTTACTAACCTCATGAGAGACATGCTCAGAGAAGTGCAAGGGGCTGTTCCCAATCCCGGAGTCGGTGTTGGCCCAGTAGTGCAGGCGCCTAGGGTCGATTTCGCCAAGTTGTGCAAAGATTACACTAATCTTAGTGGAAAGCCATTCCACGGAACGGAATCGGCCACGGATGTTCAAGACTGGATGGATAGCTGTGACCGTATCTTCGATGACTTGGGTCTTGAGGATGCGATGAAGAGAAGGCTAGCGTCTCGTCAGCTGCAAGGGCGAACGATGAATTCGTGGAATGCCATTAGAACAGCTACTCCAGAAGATCAAGTTACCTGGGATCAGTTCAAGGCTCGTTTTAGCGAGAAGTTTATTCCAGCTGCCCAGAAGTCAGTGTTGTTTAAGAGGTTCTTGGAACTCAAGCAGAACGGAAGGGTAGTTTCTGATTATATTGCCGAGTTCGACACTTTGTCGAAGTATGGACTGTCTCTCATTGATACTCCTGAGAAGAAGAATGAGAAGTTCATTACTTGTTTGGATGGGTACTTGGGGGAAAGGCTTATTAACCACATCGATGAGACTTTTGAATCGATTGTGGGGAAAGCTTTGAGATCAGAGAGTCTTTACCCTAAGTCAAAGACTGAGGCTACATCTGCAGAAGGGCCAAAGCCGCAAGCAGGCGGTGGAGGCAAGAATAACTCTCAGAATAAGAGGAAGCAGGACCAATCTAAGGGTGGCCAGAAAAAGAGCAAGAAGGATGTTGAGTGCTTCAGCTGTGGTAAAAAGGGCCATTATGCTAAAGAATGTCGGGCCAAGCCAGCGGAAAGGAAGTGCTACAACTGTGGTCAAGTGGGACATCATAAGGATAAGTGTCCGCAACCTCTTAAGGAGAAGCAGATTGTGAAAGCATATGCTATTGATGTTGTTCCTTCTTCGTCGAATGGCCCAACTGCGGCGGAGAAAGGAAAGAATGTTGTTATTCAAGGTATGCTTTCATTTATGATATACCAGTTCGAGTTTTGTTTGATACTAGGGCTTCCCGTTCCTTCATATCTAGTGACCTGGTAGATAGGTTGGGACTGGAACCCGAGACAGTCGATAGACCATTGGTTGTGACGAACCCGATTGGTGGTTCGACTAGCCTTAGTATGATTTGTTGGAATTTGGTCTTATCGAGTCATGGATGTATGTTTGTTTGTGATTGCTTTGTTTTGGGCTTTACTGGGTATGGCATTATATTGGGAGTCGATTGGCTCCAAAGATACGGGGTGGTGGTAGACTGTGAGGGCTTTTTGGTGACAATGAGGGCGGATGATGGGCGGAGGGTAGTGTTTGGTAGCCTACCTAATGATGGGGTTATGGCTAGTTTTGTAAATTCCCTCGACATCCCGCAGGATGAGTTGTCAGATGTGCCCATGGTTGGCCAGTATCCGGATGTCTTCGAGGAGGTGACCGGGCTTCCACCACACCGAGAGATTGAGTTCCGTATTGATTTAGTGAAAGATGCCAGACCTATAGAGATGCCACTTCGTCATATGGCACCAAGGGAGCAGCAAGAGCTCGGGGTGCAAGTCAGCAATCTTTTGAAGAAGGGATTTATTAGAAGAAGTGTCTCCGAGTGGGGAGCACCAGTTGTGTTTGCCACTAAGGCAGATGGTTCCCTTCGTTTGTGTGTGGATTATCGCGAGTTGAATAAGGTGACGAGGAAGAATAAGTATCCTCTACCACGGATAGATGATTTGTTTGATCAGCTGGAAGGAGCTAGAGTGTTCTCCCAGTTAGACCTCGCGACAGGATTTCATCAGCTACAAGTAGCGGATGAGAGTGTTCCGAAAACGGCATTTAGGACGCCGTCTGGATTTTTTGAGTGGTTGGTCATGCCATTTGGGTTGACCAATGCACCAGCCTATTTTGTGGATCTTATGAATCGAGTATTCAGAGATCAGTTGAATCAGTTTGTTCTTGTGTTCGTGGATGATATCCTTGTTTACTCAAGGACAGAGGAAGAACACAAGGGACACTTGAAGATAGTGATGGAGGTGTTGAGGAAACACCAATTGAAAGCGAAATTCTCTAAGTGTCATTTTTGGAGAAGGGAAGTGAGATTCTTGGGTCATGTTGTTTCAGAGAGTGGTATTGCCGTGGACCTTGCGAAGGTGGCTACGGTACAGGATTGGCCTACACCCAAGAATGCAACAGATGTGAGAAGTTTCTTGGGATTAGCTGGATATTATCATAAGTTTATCCAGGACTTCTCCAAGATAGAAGCACCGTTGACTCAGTTGACTAAGAAGAATCAGTCCTTCGTCTGGGACGGAGTGTGTGAGGATGCCTTCAAGAGTCTAAAGGAGAAGTTGACGCGTACACCAGTGTTAGTCATTCCTAAAGGGAACGAAGAGATGACGGTATACACGGATGCTTGTGGTACCGGACTGGGTGCTGTATTGATGCGGGGAGGTAGGGTTGTAGCTTATGCTAGCCGACAGCTAAAGCCGCATGAGAAGAAGTATCCTACCCATGATTTGGAATTAGCAGCGATCGTGTTTGCGCTGAAGATGTGGAGACATTATCTCTTGGGAGAAAGATTTGAGTTGTTTACCGATCATAAATCGTTAAAATATCTCTTCTCTCAGAAAGATCTGAATCTCCGTCAGCAAAGATGGTTAGAGTTCTTGGCTTCATATGATTTTGATATCGCATACACGCCTGGGAAAGGTAATGCGGTAGCCGATGCCTTGAGTAGGAGACATGCCAGCTTAGGGGCAATGTTTCTTGAGTGGAAGCAACTGGAGTACATCGCGGGGTTTGATTTCAGACCAAGGTGCGAATTGGATCCAGTTATGCTAGCTAGTTTGACGATCAGACCCACTTTGATAGAGCGGATTGGTTCCAGCCAGAGGGACGATCCTAATCTATTGGAAATCATCTCCAAGTTAGAGATGAACATCGACGGTGAGGAGATGAATGTGTATGGGCTTGATCGAGATGGATGGCTTCGTAAGAATGGAAGACTAGTTGTGCCCAACGTGAATGGTTTGAGAGATGAAGTACTTAGAGAATGTCATCACTCAAAACTGACTATACATCCCGGTGGTAATAAGATGTATCGAGACATGAGGCAGACTTACTACTGGGAAGGGATGAAAAGAGACGTTGGGAAGTTTATATCCAAATGCATGAATTGCCAGCTAGTTAAAGCCGAGCAAAAGAAACCTAGTGGTTTATTGCAACCATTAGAAATTCCGAATGGAAATGGGAGCAAGTCTCGATGGATTTCATCGATGGCCTACCAAGGACTAGATCGGGATATGATAGCATTTGGGTAATTGTGGATCGATTGACTAAAAGTGTAAGATTTATACCAGTCAAATCGACCAGAACGGCAGCCAAGTTGGCAGAATTGTACATGAAGTGGGTAGTGAGATTTCATGGAGTACCCAAAAGCATTGTAAGTGACCGAGACCCGTTGTTTACTAGTGGGTTTTGGAAGAGCTTACAAGAGGCTCTAGGGTCAAGATTACATCTCAGTACCGCATATCATCCTCAGACCGACGGTCAGACGGAGAGGGTAAATCGTATATTGGAAGATCTCTTGAGAGCTTGTATATTGGATTTTGGTGGATCATGGGATGACCATTTGCATCTAGTAGAGTTTGCATATAATAATAGCTACCAATCCAGTATCGGTATGGCTCCATATGAAGCTTTGTACGGAAGACCGTGCAACTCACCATCATGTTGGATAGAGACTGGCGAGAAGTTTGTGCTTGGACCAGATGTGGTGAGGGAAACTTCGGATAAGATTAAGATCATTCAGCAACGAATGAAAGCTGCCCAAGATAGGCAGAAAAGTTATGCTGATAAGAGGAGAAGAGACTTGAAATTCTCCGTTGGTGACTTGGTGTTTGTCCAGATCTCTCCGTTAAAGAGCGTGATTCGATTTGGCAGGAGAGGGAAATTGGCACCAAGATTTGTTGGCCCATTCCCTGTTCTTGAATTAGTCAGGAATTTGGCATATAGAGTTGGCTTACCAGAGAAGATGGCAGGAGTTCACAATGTATTTCATGTTTCCCAACTAAGGAAGTTCGTCCACGACTCAGATATGACTATTTCACCTGATCAGTTAGAGGACTTCGAAGTAGAACCCGAGGCGGTTGGGAACCGCAAGCCGATTCGTATTGTGGGGCACGATACGAAGCAACTTCAAAGGAAGGCGGTGAAGCTAGTCAAGGTTCAGTGGGGCGAGGACGAGAATGATTTTACTTGGGAGACAGAGGAGAGCATTAGGAAGGCATATCCAGAACTCTTTGCCTGGTAAGATTTACCTTGCGATTTAGTTATTCCGCATGCTAGGATAGACTTATTTTACTTGCTTTGCATGTTTGATGGTTGTTTTATGGTTGATAGGCATGCAGGAACCCTTGTGTGTGTTTTGATTAGGGAATTTCGGGGGCGAAATTTCTTAAGGGGGGGAGAGTGTAATGACCCACATTCTACGCATCGGGGGATCGTAGAATATTTATTTCTTTCCCGTATGAAGTCGTATGGTCATGTAACTTTGGGAAACATCCATTAGAGTCATTTCCCATGTACATGATTTTTGTCGATTTTTAAATGACCATTTTGCCCCTAGTTGGTACTGTTTTGGCCATAACTTTTGATTGGAAAGGAATTTTGACCTGAAACCACTTCCATTGGATTCGTTTGATAGTTTACCTTTCCGTAGAGTGGTCACAATGGCCAAACGGACTTACCATTTGGGAGATATGGCTGAAACAAGGTTTGGAGGGTGAAAAACTGCTTAACCGGGCCAAATCGGGTGATTAGTGAGTAGGCCCATAACCCATTTCGGGATTAGGGTTATGGGGAGGCTGAAATGAGATAGAGGACCATTCCATTTCAGTTTTCTAGCCTCCACTTATCACCAAGGAACCCTAAAAACGGCCTCCAACCTCTAAATCACCTCCAAATCATCTTTTGGTCAAGGATTTGGCTTAGCAACCTCTAATCAAGGAAGATCTACAACAAATCAACATTGGAGTTGCTGTTTAGTATTGGGATTCACATCAAATCAGAGATTTATTTCAGATCTTAGTTTATTTGTGGCTAAGGTGAGTGATTTGCATAGTTTTGCACTAATTATGGCTAATTAGGGGTGATTAGTGTTAATTAGCGAATTTAAGCATGATAAAATTCGGGAAAAATGTTCATAAATTCTTGAATGATGTTTTAGACCTCTGATATGAATTTGGGTTAATTTGGTTAAGTTTTGCTAATCCTATCATTAGTTTCACTTAAACATGCTTAAGGGGAAATATGGGATTTTGGGTATGTTTGATCCATTTTAATCTATCATATTGTTGTTTTGATGGTTGTGGTTGACTATATATGTTTCTATGACTGTATGGTATGCTTTGTGACTGATTAGAATAGTTGGAATGGTCGAAAACGCCGTCGAGGGGCGTAAACAACTCGTTGGACAAGGTGCAGGGATTCGGATCAGATAGGGGATTGAGGGTCGATCGGATCGCCCTATGGGATCGTGGGACATCACCACGAGTCAAGTCATCTCCTCCGAACCGAACCATCTGCGCAAGGCCCACGAGCACCAACTGTGAACTGCTACCCAATCCGATCCACTTGTGCTTCGTATCACGATCCGACTAGAGGAAAGCAGCATCCACGATCCGATGCACAACGAGACGCCGATCCGAACCGGGGGGAGCCACGAGCTGGAGGAGCGCGATCCGACCCGTATGGGGTATTCCGATCCGAGCTGAGGAGAGGAGCACGATCCGAAGCAAAGAGAAAGAGGACCGCGATGACGATCCGAACCGTGGCAAGCTGGAGACCCGACCCGATCCAGTGAAGAAGGAGCTTTCTGATCCGAACCGACTCAGTATTGACCAATAACCCGAGACGCAAAGGTAGTCCAATATGGGAAGTTAGAACTCAGGATCCAGTTGGGAAACGATGAGTTCACTTCATGGTTGGGCTTTGCTGCGGGACGTGTGCTAAGGAGTTGTCGACGTTCATAACTTCGATTCACCACTAAAAATGAATGATGGCTACTTATCAGTGCAGTAGTGTTATTATGACCTGAGGGGCAAGGTGATGGTAGCAAGACTGCGTTATCAGTGCAGTAGGGTCATTATGACCTAAGGGGTAAGGTGATGCGCAGTAAGACTATGAGCCAGTGCAGTGGGGTCAATGCGACTCCATGGGGCAGAGTGGACATAGTAAGGATTAGTAAGGCTATGAGCCAGTGCAGTGGGGTTCTTGTGACTCCATGGGGCAAAGTGGACATAGCAAAGGATTTGTGGGTACGTTATCAGTGTAGTGAAGCCATTTATGACTTCATGGGGGCAAAGTGATCGTAGCAAGGTATGTTGGGTGATCGAAGTGGTGAATATCGTATGCTTTACGCACTGAGTAAGAGATGTGAGGATGGATGCTATGTTTGATTGTTTGCCATCATTATGACATGCACACCTCCCCCACCTCTGTATCTTTACTCTGTTTGATATGGTACCTTAGAGTGTTGTACAGTGTGTAGTGCTAACTCTTTGGTTGCAGGTCCAGGTTCAGGTATGTTTTAGTCTACCTATTATTGTTCACTTTAGATGCTTATCGCTCATACCAGGCTTTATGTTTGACCCAGAGTTTTATGTCTCCTCTTATTACTCTGGGTGCTCACACGAGCAGACTAGAGACAGGTTAGCTGGTGGTGCGCGAGTAGCTGATTCGGAGGCGGGCAGGAGGCTTCCACGTATGATATATATATACACACATTCTCCCTGTGTCGTTGGTGGTCGCTACTTGGGCATTAGTAGTGTACCTCCTTTATCTTACTTTTGCTTTGAGACAGTTTGAAAGTTGTAATAAGCTGTATTTTGGATTTCCGCTGCTATGATGTTTAGTTTTGATTTTCAGCTTATGCACTGTCTCTCCTGTTTTATGTCAAGCATGTTATTATTATATTTTATTCTATGCGCTGTGAGACATTCTACAGGTTCTTTGTATGTTCATTTCCTTCTTCCTTTTCCTTCTGACGACCCGTTCCGTGCTAACTGGACATGTGTACAGCGCACTTTTGGAGTAAATGTCGGTTGGTGCGAGGCGGGCCATCACACGAGATCTTTGATTTCATGGTAAAAAGGGAGTTCGTGTGTTTAGATTTCATGACAGGAGGTCACGTGATTTAAAGTGGAAAATATTCAAAACAAAAGGGAGGCTGCACTACATGTTCTTGCACATGCGTTGAAGGGTTGAAAGGTGCGGATTAGTGGTTTTGTGATTGGCAGGAGGAGGAGAAGAGAAATGTGGGGTTTGTGGCATGCAAACATGGTTGGAGAAGCGCACAACTATACAGTATTTGGGAAGGGGACGAGTGCTGCACTAAACAAAATGGTATGGGCGTGAAGTAATGAGGTACTGGTGATGAGTAATGGAGGAGACAGTTGTATCGAAGGAGTGTAACAACTGTTTTAAATGAATATCGTGCGTATATGGTCTGAACGGGATGAGGTTGTAAGGGTGATACCGGATATGAAGGTTTGAATGGTATTTGGTTTCAAAGTATAACTGAGAGGTGTTTGGATTTTGTTTTAAAAGCATGGTATGGTAAATATGAAGGATTTGACTGATCTAATCGATTAAACCCAAATTGATGATTTAACAAAATTAAACCTGGGATCTATGCAATAAAAGGTAGATCGAACAAATTAGGTTAGGATTTATTACCTGTCACGTTGAAATCAGATGAAATTCGAATCGATAGAAGTTGATACATCGAATCTGAGCAAAACAGAAGTGCCTTGCCACTACAAGTATCCACACGAACAATTTTTCTTCAATCGCCGCAAGATGGAAGAGGAGGAGGAATCAGGGGTGCTAGCCGCCATTCGTGATTTTTGATTTAGGGTTTCCAAAAACTAGGTTAAAGAATAGTGTACAAGCCCCTTTATAAAAGAAGTAAAATTACCCTTTTAATAAATGTGTGTACCATAAAACAAGGAATAATTCCTTGTACCATTTCAAATAAAATATCAATGGTTAATTTTTCATTTTACCCTAAAACCAAAACCAGTATTCCCCTTACATTGTTCTAAGTGTGTGACCCTATAGGTTATTATAACGTTGGCAATAATTTTAATCGTATTTAAATTATAAACAGTGAGCGGTATCTAGCAACACATCGCTGTTACCCAAGTTATAATAATATCAATGATTCGATGCAACCTTTCCGTGACCAGTGTATCAATGCAATATAATCCTTTTAACCTATATATATATATCAAGGATCAAACTAGAGGCATGGATCGTATCATCCTCATTATAATTTTAATCCGTATTTCTTGATCGATGAGCAGACTGTTTAAAACAAATCTGTATTTGAGCACGGCCATGCATTTCACAGTCTCACTTAATCAAGAGGCCCATGGATATCACTACGAATATATTGTAGGGTTAAATTCCATCTAGATCATTCATAATTTCTATTCGATTCGAGATGTATCAAACAATCACCGTTATCTTTACTCTATTACAAATAACATTGGATGATATCAAAACACAAATATCCTCGAACAAAATTATAATGATTTCAGGTCTGAGGACCATTACATCACTGTCACTATGAGAATAACTCATGATACTGTTAATTATATTCCATGGAGTTATCTCACGGTGGGTCAGCCCAATACGCTATTCTCCAATACGTATTTATATCTTGACTTTAATATCACATATATTAATGATCAATGAGATGTGATCATCAGTCAATCAATATACCAGTCTCAACGCTTTATTGTTGTCCTATATACACAATAAAACTCGACTAGGGGCATTTAAGAATTATAATACTTAATAATTATATAATCTCAAATTCAGTCCTACTCGAACTATATAATTTCGTATTATTATTCTAAGGACTTCTATTATATTATTATTTATATTACGCAGTAAATACAATATAATAGAATAATATTTTATTCCAAATAAAATAATAACATTAACAATGTTATCAATATCATCAAATGAATTGCCTCTAGGGCACAAACTCTAACAAAATATGCTGGAGCCTAGAGCAAGAATCATAGTGTGAGGAGGGACGTATGCATGCACTATGGTGATAAGGTGACTGCTTTTCCGACAAGGAGTGAACGGTGTTGGTTTCATTGATCGACGTTGAGTACGGAGGGAGTCTTGATGGTTCAAAATGTTGACAATGGCTTTCGAAAATTATACGTAGGACGGAATTCAGTACATGAGGAGTAAGGGAAGCTACTGTTCCTTTGGGACTGCGAAATAACGAATTGGGCTGGATATTGACGGATCGCAGACTACGTACTAAAGCCAGTTTGGAATAGTTTGGAGCTCGGTTGAATTTACGGTAAGATTGAGCGCCGGGAATAATCAACTGACGCAAATCGTTATTTAACAGTTTACGCGCAAAGGTGAGTAAATTCTCTAACTCTGTTTTATTTAAAATATTTTAATTATATTTTAAATAATGATTGAATGCTGTGTGATGGTTGATTAGGTAAATTACAGTTAAATTGGTTGAAATAAATATATATCATTGCATATGTACATATCATTGGTTGGATACTGATTTGACTAACATCAGTGGATGCGGAAATCGGTTAAAGGAACTCAACCGGATTCCTAAATATTTAGATGTACTGTTTGTGCACTGTTTGAACTGTGTTGAATGGAAATTCAATGTTATGTTGATTTGATAAATAAACGATATCAACGACAGTCAACCATAAACCCATTTTGTTAAGAAGTCGGTTGACCGTCAGACAAATCAACGAAGTTAATTATAAAAATTATAATTTTATAATTAAAGCGAAGTTTAAATTATAATAGAAATTCTATTATAAACTGGTATTAAGTTTGTATTGAGATGTTTTATTGAATTGGGTATAATAATACGAATAAGAAGTAAATTGCCAAAAAGACGAAGAACATGATCGATTTTTTATAAGAGAAGTTTAAAGAGAAATGTTTAAGGGAGACGAAGCGAAGAGTTAATATAAATAGTTGCAAATAACTGAGTTTCAAATTTAGGATATGGCATCATAAAACCATATTTAAAATAAAGCAAGAAGTACGATTTGATGGATTATAAAAGTATAAGAGGTTAGAGTTACAAACTTATATCTATTCTAAGATAAGAATGTTGTTGATCAAGGTCTGAGAGCTAATTAAAATACCCCAACTTGAACGGCTTCCCTATTATCGAGGGATGCTATTTGTTTGTAACGGAAAGAGATGTCAAGATTTTTGTAACAGAAAGAGATGTCAAGATTTTTGTAACGGAAAGATATGTCAAGATTTTTGTAACGGAAAGAGATGTCAAGATCTTTGTAATGGAAAGAGATGTCAAAATTTTTATAAAGGAAAATATTACAGCGTATGACAAGTTTTGAACTATAACGATAAATTAGCGATGTTGACCAAAATTAAGCGTGATTGTATGATGTTTAGTTATACATTAGAATGGATGTTTGTTTTTAGTTTGATAGTTAAATAACCGACTATCGAAGTGTTTTGACCATCGTTGTCAATACAGAGAGACCGCTTGGATATATTATCCGAAACCACTCCGTATAGGCATAAGCGCTGCGAATTCGATTATGCTGAAGACCATTGAAGACAGAGTAAAATGCAAGGGTCGCTCTATTCTAGAATGGTGTTTTTTTTGTTTGTCCAGTCCCAGGACAACTTGTATGGACGAATGTCTGACAAAGTATTCCTAACGGCCACATAAGACGATCTTTTCAAGGTATTACGTCTGGTGGCGGAGAAATTCGTTTCTCTTAGCTTTTATACCCGTAATATCTTTGGGAAGATTAACTAGTGATTTGATGGGTTTGACGATGTGACATTCAAAGTGTATGATGGCTAGATGTTCTAAAAGATAAACGTAGCCTCAAGCTTCACATCCGGGAAATGACAAAAATCGGGCAGGCAGCATGGCTATGTGGGTCGCTCCCATTAGGGTGTATAATCACCTATCTAGAGAAATTCCTTTTACTTCGTTAATCCATTTCGATGCTGTCCCTTTTCGGGAAACGATTGTTTGAGCCTAACCGTTGGTGATATACATTCGATACACTCAAGCGAAATGAGTGGTCGGTCATGCGTGGGCCGGGTTGCAAGACGTTCTTTTTGAACCCAGTGTATTCGCCTTTAGAGATACACTATCAGCAGGTGGTCCCATACCTTGTCATAGCTGGAATCCAATCTCCAATAAGCGCCCTGCGGTTTTTGATTTTATACTATGTATGTAGAGCGTGAGATGCAAGCGTTCTGCTATTTGGTTATTTATTTGATTAAACATTATTATAATATCATTGGATTTTGATATCAAAATGTTTTGGGTTATAGTAAGGTAAAAACCAGCCATGTTTATGTGTGGGTGGTCTTACAATTATCCTTTTGTTTCAAAAGGATTTTCAAAGTTAAACCATATGGTTGGAATTTACTCACACCAGCCCCATGACTGACCCAGAGTTTATTTTGTTTGTTTTTCCCTAAACTCTTGGGTGCCCAAATTTGTACGGGCAGACAAGTGTTTCAGGCTTTGCAGATTCACTGGGAGGAGTTGGAAGCAGAAGGCTTCACCATTAGTATTTAGAGGTTATTTCCACTGTGATATGATGTACTGCACTCTGATAATGGTATGGATATACAAAACAGATTTGTATTTCAAAGTTATGTTATATAATATATTTTATTCGTTCCGCTGTGAGATTCGTGTTTACTCTGATTCTGCTCAGTTGTGTTCTTCTTCTTCTTCTACTCTATTAGTTCTATCTTTCTATCTCACCCTCTAATTTCTTTCTATTAATGATCCGGTATTTTCGATGTCTGAACAGTCAATGCTGGGTTTTGTGTCGATTTTCGGAGTCGAAAATCCCGGGTCGTTACAAGCTCATTCCATTTCTTAAGTATGTCACATTGTCCATTCAACACATGACCACTGATTTCCATCATTACATAACCACTTCGAGCTCATATGTCACAAACCAGATACATATCAACGGAATCAGAGTTATGCCATCAATTACAATGTCAGACACACAATCCATACAAGTCCATTCTAGGTCTGAACGGAACGAAATCCGAAAAATCTTCCTATACGTTCGAACTTCCTGCCACTCCGGAAATAGGGGCATGTCTCTACTGTAGCTATCAATAAAGAAACCAATCGGAAATCAGTCTGTTCGGTGCGAAGAACCTTGGTCTTTATTCGTTGATTCCAAGTCTTGAATTTATTCATGCGTCGTATTATTATTTGGAATGGTTTTCGGACTTAAATCGGATCCCGGTCTTTCCAAGTAATATGCGTATTCATAAAACAATGGTTATGAACACACAGGTTTCTCAATTCAAATTTCCTTCCAAATCGTTATCCATTCATTTCTAAATCAGGGTTGGATTGATCATAAATTCCATTATTATCTTAACCCTTTATTTGAAAACCCAATATTCGATTTATCAATCCTTTTATTTAAACATACCTTTCAAGTTCTTATGCTTAGAACATACATTTTTATTCCTTTCCTTAAATCTTACAACTTACCAAAGATCCAAACAAATTATATTCAAATATAAGTTTGATAGAGTTAATTTGACTTATATTACTCAACTCGACAAACACTACTAGAATTTGATGTGAATATTCTTTAATGATTCTAATAGTATTTGTTCATCTGTGGAATTACATATCGAATATCCGACACAAACTCTATCCAACTCATTTCCCTTTTAAACTCAAACTTTTAAAACCAATAAATAATTCCATGGTTATTCACCTAAAACTTTTCCAAACCATTTACAATCCATTTAACCATTTGAAATAACGGTTCGCTATTTAAAATTTCCAAACCTATTCCTCTTTGGATAATGATAATAACGTTTGGAATGTTATTGAAAGCGCTGCCAATTTCTCTTTAGAAAAAAGATAATAACGTTTGAAAATGTTACTGAAAGCGCTGCAAATTTCTCTTTGGAACAGTGATAATAACATTTGAAAAGGTCACTGAAATGCTGCAATAGCCATTTAAATCAAGTAGATTTAAAAATTCGAATTTCTATTCTAATCGCTTTAAACAAATAAAGTAAGATAAGTTCCTTAAATTTTTAAAACTTGTTTTCCCTTGATTTTCCCGTATGATCGTTGACTGCACGTACGACGAACTTTTCCAAATTTGATTTAAATATAACGTGGAAATCGTACGCTGAAATTTGAAATTTCCTTTTCTATTCAAAAACTGTTAATATTTGAAAATCAACGTTTCTTATTTCAAGCCAAACCGATTTCAAATGCTCAAGTTATAACCATTCAAAATTTAAATCGATATTTACGAACTGTCACGCCGTAGCGCATTATATATCAATTTAAATATAATTCGTTCAAATCCCTTTAGAATTGAAATATAAATTTAAGAAAACTTAATTTAAAACCGATTTATAAGTTTAAATCCAAATGATTTCATAATTCCAAAATTTAAATTTAAATAAGTTGTAAACCATAGGAATTCGAAAAAACCCTTTTAAAATTAAATTTAAACTTCATAAATGGTCCTCATGCGACATTTATTAATTTAAAATTCAAATTTGTCTCTAAGTTTAAATAATTTCAAAATTAAATTTCAAATTATAATTTAAATTAACCGTCGCGTCCGTCGTACCAGTTAGGGATAGCCAGGGAAAGCAGGAAACTGGATTTCCAAACCCAAGCCTAGACACCATTCTCTCTGTCATCCTAGAACGCGATATTTAAATTTCAAAATCTTTTCAAATTAAAATTTGACATAAAAGAAAAAATATTTTAATATTTGAAACATAAATCTTCATTTACATGGAAGGAGAATTTTATCGATTATCTGTATGATTCCACAACCATAGTGTTGTGTGTGCATCATGCAGAATAAATCAATCATATAAATCGAATGTTCATAAATTATAAACACCACCCATACACAAACAATTCCGCTGTGCACAAGCGTTATGGTCAATAACGCTTTTCAGTGTTCAGTGTTAGTCTAATTACATGCACATCCATTCACACAATAACATCCATATTCAAACAATTATCATCATTCATCACATCACATTTTAATCACTACTAACTAAAATAAATGATGAAATTAAATTGTTCTCACCGAAATAGCTCCATAAACTGTTCAGTGAAACCCATATTATAGCGAAGAAGCCAATTGACGACAATACGCTACGCGTACTACTTTTCCTCTTCCAATCTCATTTCGATTAGCAGTCGGTGAGTTACGCTAATTTATATATGTATTAGCAATTGAATTAATAACAATATTTTGTTGATATATATATATATATTGTCATATATATATAAAGGCCACTTATTTTATTTTTATTTAAAACTCATACTTAAGTAAAATTGCCAACTTATATATATTACCAGATTCTATATTGTAAGATGATTTTAACGAGCTCAACAATGCATCAATCCGATATAAAACGAATGAGGTATTAACTGTTAAAGTTTAACTTAAACATGAAATAAATAAAAGAAAATTTTACCCTAAACAAAGAAGTCCAAGGCCATCTACATCGGATCCGGCCCAACCAAGCTCCCTCCTTCTTCTTCTCCCCACGCCCTTTCTTATTCATGCTTGAACCCATTTCCACCGTGCACCATCATGCACATACACCAACCAGAACCTCCACCGAACTCAAATTCGAATGCACCAACAAAATTCTCTTCTCCTCCTCATCTCAACACACCATCCCTCCTCGACTCCATCGCCACGCTTCGAAAATCCATGCCCGATACTAGAGGAAAAACCCGTACGCTGCTACAAATACATCGACACAATTTTTGATAGAATTTGACCAAACTACTCCATATCGAAGCCCTCTCCTCACTCAACATCGCTCCATACTAGGATTCTCCAATCGTTGCTTCATCCTTCGTCAAACCATAAACCTAGTTTCCAACATTTTCCATCATCGACATGGAATCATTCCAATTTCATATGAAAAATACTACACGCTCTGCTGATCGTAATGGTGTTGACGGCGAGGTCTATTTCTTCACGGATTAAGAGATATTATTTTTCAAAGTTTTCTTCACAAAAATCCTCTTTGCTGTTAATCCTCGATTTCTCCTTCGTTTCATTATGAAATTCCTAAAAATCAAAAATGATGATCTAAACAATATTCGTGAATATTATTAAGGCTAGAAGTGGATGGATTGGAAGTAATGAATTTTTGAACGGAGTAGGATGTGATTTTTTTCTTTACAGTAAGTTTTTCCTGAAGCTTGAAGAAGAAGGAGTGTGTGAGAACTGAGGTGGTGGTTTGACCAGGAGAAAAACAAGGCTTTTATATAATATTTTAGAAAAATAATTTAATTATTAAATTAAGGGACACTTGTTTATATCATGAAATTCCTTTACATGCATGGAGACAACTAAGAGGACACATAATCCCTACTTTAAAATCCACCAATGCATGTGGAGATAAGTAAGTTATTTATTTTTTAAATTTTTATTTTTAGTTACACTTTAGAAACATTTATAAATGTGACAAGTTTAAAATACATATATGCATAATCAAGATTTTACTTAAGATTTATAAATACATAATATTTCAAAAATACTTATTCCTTATTATATAAATTATAAAAATGGGATTTAGAAACACAATTTTTTTTTTATGGAAATCAATATATTTTATAAAGTAAATAATATTACTACTTATTAATTTTAAAAAAAAAATATTACTTATTACCATTAAAAATTATTTATTTCAATAAAATCTCAAAAGTGATCATTAAAATAAGTTATTCATATCCAATAAACCAAAACAAAAATATTTATGCAAACTTGTATATATAATATTTTAAAACAATATTTGTGTTTAAACCATATTAAATTCACTTGATAATCAGGAAACTTAATTTTTTTATTATAATTTAATCATTGAAATTCTGGTTCGTTACAATCTCCCCACTTAAGACTTTTCGTCCTCGAAAAGGGAAGTTCGTAAAATTATTCATAAGTAAAATAAATCTTACCTATAAATTTCAATTTTTTGAAAACACAAGGTGATCTCTCGGACTTGGAATCCCATTTTCCATTTTATTGAAATAGTACATATTTATATAGAGAAACATTCTTTACCTCGGGATTTCCAAACCAAATGTGCTTTCAAAATTTCAAATATACGTTGACGAAATCTCTATATGTTATTAGTTCGAGAAGTTCATCCTCATGACAGGGCAACTGAGTATCACCCATCGCACGAAATTCAATATTTCATCACAACCCAGTTTTAGTACGGTTACTCGAACAAATCAAATCATTTCATACCCCGTAGTTGTAAATCATTTCATAATCATAATTTACAAATACTTATTGTTTCAAACATTTCAAAATATCGGAATTCTAGTCGTCGAAGCCACTGTTAATTATAAACAGTTTATAACCTATTTATCATATCCAAAATAGTTGAAAATAAAATTTCCTAGCAACTTATGTCGACATCAACATGTCAAGTTTCGAATTCATACCAAATTTTGTAAATTTCAATTTCCATTCCTTATATAAGTTGATTATTTTCCTTATCGACTCATATTATCATAAAATTGGTCTTATGCAAATTCAAACTTACATTCCAACCGTTTAAACTTCATACATGGCATTAACTTCTTTTTAAAATTCAATATTGCTTTAACATTTCAAGACTTTATATAATATTTTCCAAGAGTCTGATTCCATAATTTAGAAGTCATATTCATAAAATAAAACAACTTTTCTACTTGTTTGTATTTCAAGATCTACGACATTTATTCATTCTTGTTTCAAATCCCAAATCTTGTTGGAAAGTTACTTTATTCAACAAGTCTAGCGAAAATCTTTGAATCCTTCAAATTACCACTATGCTTTCGCTGCGCTACTCCGATTTAACGTATACATAATTCAAACAATTTGTCCCAAACACTTGAAATTGATTTTTGAAAATTCTCTGAAACTAAAATCTTTATATTTCGAAAAATCAAATTTTTCCTTAGTCTACTTACTACGCAAGGCTTACTATTCGAAGTTCGGTTAACATAAGGCTTTGGACAAATAGAGTTTACCCAATCCGAATTAGCTCCTAGTTTTGTTGGGTACTCAGGGTTTTTCCCTTAACTTTTCTTGAGTAAATCTTACTTCAAATTTCGTTTTCCATTGTATCGTAAGAGATTACTCTTTAATACTTTCTATTTGGATTGCTCATACAGTTTCAATAGGGAAAGATAGTTTTCTCCCCCACTTAGATATTTGTTACTATATATTTTTCAAACAAATTCTCAACTTAAGTAAAATTACCATCAAATTCTTTGAGAGGAGTTTGATTGCCGAAATATACTTCTGAGAAAAATAGCTTAATCTTGCATTTTACCGTTTACAATTCATGCCAGGTATAGGCTCGACTCTATTGCTTAACACTTATCGAGGAATATGATATCTCCCCTGATTATGTTTATTAGATCTTAGTATTTATATTTAAACATTCGTTATGACTTGATCAATTACTTTTGTTAGAATGGGGTGATGTTCGTCGCATGTGATTAACAAACAAGATTACATACGTGCATATTCAAGATTCATTTTCCAATTCTTCAGAAAAACTTTACTCTTAAACATTTTCCAGCTATTTACAGGCTACTCATGACTTATTGTCCATATTAATTATGTTTTTAGCTTATCTACCTTATATTAAATTCCTTTAATATTTCCAACATACCGAAATAATTTAAGTATTTCTCGATGTCGTAGCCGAAATCATATACTCATCCCACTTTCGAAACTAGAAAATCACTACTGATAGTGCCATGGTCATCAGTAAATTCGTCCTCGAGCGACTAGAATGTGATTCTATATCTATCTACCAAACACTGGACTTCGTATATATGTTAGCTAGGTGTATATTCAAAATCCCTATATACCCAATAGTCCAATCGCGGCGTCGAATAAAACACTCGAAACCCTTATCTTCAACTATATTTCAAAATATATTTCAAAACAATTATCATTTTCAGAACGATTTACTAGTTTCAAAATAATTTATATGGATTCAAAATACGCTCTCTCGACATAATATTCCAAAATCTCATTCTAAGGCATTTCTGACCCTATCTCTAATGAGACATTATAACTCTGATGAGTCCTATCTTTTGTTCAAAATATGTCATACCCCATAGCTTTGTATAAAGCAAAGCTCTAATACCAACTGTAACGACCCGCCTTTTTGCCCGATTCTCACTGGTAATTAAACCAACTTAAATCGCTCATAAAGACGAATTGTTATGGGTACATACATATACTGAACAAAATAACAAAACTTTTCATTGCTTAAAACAATATTACATTAGAGTTACATGAATATCAGAGTTAAAACATAAAAATACAGCGGAAGAAAGAAATATAAATATACTCTCAGCGGAAGAAAAGAACACAACGGAAGCTTCAACCCTAGCAAGGACTCCAACTCAGAAAGCGCTTTGAACTTTGCTCCAATGAAACATAACTGCAAACTAAACTACTAGCTGCCCGTATGAAAATTAATGGGCACCCAGAGTTTAGGAAGGAACAATAAACTCCAGGTCAGTTATGGGACTGGTGTGAGAACATAAAACAGTTGTTTACATAATTTATTTTAAAGTGGGGAAATTCGTCGGACCACGCCGCTAATGCGGAATGGGTTTACTCCATTTGAATTCCCATGCATATAAATTCGCAATGACTTTGAGAAAATTAATCTATCATAAGCTCGTCCCACATCACACAATGCAAGCGTACACTAGATGGGCAAGGTTTATGTAACGACCGGGATTTTTCGGCCATTTGAATTCGAATATTTAAATTGGTTTTAAATATTATTTTTGAAATATTAATGAAGTTTAATATAGAATTCGTTATTAAAACAACGATTAAACATTTATATCTATATTTAATTTAAAACGAACTTGAAACGGCGCGGTAGTTCGTAAAATTGAATTTCAACTTTAATTGGCCACACAGAATTCGTTTAAGTCGGATTTCGGTGAAACAAGAAGCAACTGAATCTAATTGATAATATTTTTCTAATGGAAGAGAAAAATCCAGTTTTCATATTGTAGATTTTATTTTACGTCCAAATCAAATTTTCAAATAGTCGCTGTAGAATCGATTATAGACCCTAACGATTATTTAAATATAATTAAATATTGGCATCGAATTTGGACAAGCTCTTTGAGAGGTAGTCATAATTTGATTTTTAGAATTTTACTGTAGTTTTTATTTCATAAAATAAGCTACTTTTTATTTGGAGTATTTTGCACCCTATAACAACATTTTGGGGGTATCACAATATAAGTCAAGCTACCGATATTATTATATATTTGTGATCATGGCACAACACTGGACGCGACGGTATATTTATTTCTGTCGTTAATGAGTCGTATGCGGACGGAGTTGTATATAAACGGGGTACGTTAACTCTAAACTAAAAATCCATCGTCAAGTCAAATAAAAATAAAAATATCGCTAGTCTATTCAACAACAAAAATCATTGGTCGTTTCAATTTAATGTGATGCGCTGATATCTCAACATCAAGAGCATGGTTCTTTACGCCATATCCTCATTAAAAACGCTAGCATTACAAGGCTCTCTACACTGAAAACAAAAACAATAAAACAAAGGAAAATATATATTTCTCTCCGAAATCACACATGCATATACCCTGTTGCTGAATTCGCATGCACCAGCTATTGAAACATCCCTTTCATGCTTCTATTAAGATGCAGGCTCCTAGTCGAAGATTTAAAACAAGGACACGGCATTGGAAAGGTAAGAACAGACAGCCTAATATTTTAAATCATTCAGCTACTCTAGAAATCTAACAGAGCCTATATCCAATAGATGATCTTATTATACATGTCCTTAATAAACATTGCATGTGATTTCTTATCATCTCAGTGCACATCCTACTAGCGTATGAGATTTCTTTTCAGTGTACATAGCATAAGCCTACCCACCCCCATCTAAACCTACATCACTGGGACATCGAAATGATATAACACAACATCTACCTATATCCTATATGTTAATGCCTTCACCGCCAAGCTGTTATGCCATGGGAAGCAAGGGTTAGCCTCTATAAATACACAACAGCTATACTTTTCTCTTTCAACTCAAAACAAAACTGGGTTCTTTCTCTTATTAAAATCAAACCGGACTTCTACATCCTTTACAGCTCGATCACGTAACTGAAAGACAACAGTACCATGACTATTTTGGAGTGGAGTCCCTCAGCTTGGGTTCTAGCACGAGGCAAGAGTATGGGGGATGGACTTGCGAAGGAAACGACACTGGGGTTTGAGTGGCGCAGCGCAGTACCAGGTCGATGATGTGAGTGATGAAGGGCGGTGTACGGGAGGGGTTGTTATAAAGGTGGTTGTTGGCATTTCCTTTGGTGAGTGAGGCTTTCGGCAAGGGGAGGCGATTGGCAGGTCGAGTTGGTGTCCAGGTGGTGGCATCATACGGCTGTGGATGAAGTTGGATGCTCGGGTTTTTGATGAAACGTAGAAAGATGGGAATGAACGGTTACATGAAGAAGAGATGCAGGTCATTTGATGGTAAAGAAGAATATAAGTGAGGTGGCAGGCGTAAGGTGTAAAATATGGGGGAGCAGGTCATGGGTTCAATCATGTAGAAAAAAAAAGAAGGGTAAAAAAACAGAACGTGGGGGGAGTATGGTGGAGACGTGGAATTTTGGGGATTGGAGGTGTTGTTTGCATGGGTTTAAATGAGGAATACTGATGATGTTTGTTATGGACGTGTGGGATCTGTTGTGGCGTAAGTGGTATCAAGAAGAGGACGTGTGGGATCTGTTGCGGCATAAGTGGTATAAAGAAGAGGACGTGTGGCATCATGGAGGAGCAGGAGGGCACATTGTTCGTTTAACAGGCTTTAGAAGAAAAAAAAGAAAAGAAAGAAAGAAAGGGAGTAGGACGATAAGAGATGGCATCTGGGGTGGCACTGTGCGGAACCAGGAAGTTTGTATGGGCTGAGTGGCCCTTTGTAAGTGAAAAAAGGGAAAAAAATGCCTGGAAGGAATGCAGCTTTGAGGCCCTTGCGTTTTAATGTTAGTAAAGAAGGTGAATGAGAAGAATACAAAAATAGAAGGGATATGGTAGCAGTAAGTAAGAAATAAGAATGTGAAGAATGGCGGGTCAGAGGAAGTACTCACTGGTGTTGGGTTTTGAGACAAAGGAGTAGTGGGGAGGACCGTGATTGATCAGGAAGTGGCACTGTGGTGGCCAAGGAGTTTCGAACCGGGGGCGTTTGGTTGAGGGGATGAAAAGTGGCAAGGCTACAGGCGTATGAAAATGCATAAGGGACGTTGAAATTACAGAGTAAAGGAAACAAAATGTTGCTGAAGCATTTCAAGTGAAAGGGACGTGTGTTATTAGAGAAGAAGAACGTTGGTCGTGGCAAGGTAATAGGATATGACGGTTTCACTTGTGTGTAGATGGAATCACGGATCGGGAAACATCACGGTGGTAACCACGTTATTATGGTATAATATTGATTTTAAATTAATGATTAGTTAATGGTTTGGGATTCAAATTAAAACATATGCAAGCTTATAAACTTATAAGTCATCCGTTCATTGACAGAATCAAATGAAATAAAATTCGACGAGATTGTATCAACTGAGACTATGTTGCTGAGCAGATTCGGACAGGACCGAAAGCAGTCAAATTTCAGTTTAATTTTAAACGACGGTTTAAAACGCGCGAACCGCCGACCGAAACAAGGTGAGTTAATTCCCACACATTTTTGAAATACTAGGATGTGCTAAATTCATACAATTAAATTTAATTGGTTGATTGGATGCCTTGGATGCCTATGGTTGATTTAATGTTTGACGTTAATTATATTATCGTCGTATAATATTTCTATGTACTGATATGAAATATTATAATGGTCTGTGTTGCAGGAAAGAACAAGTAGGAGGAATCAAACCGGTTCCTCAAATATTTATTATACTGTTATTTCATACTTTGTATGAACTATTCAAGACCTGTTGACTTTAAACCCTGTTGATTGTTGAATGTGGTTGAGTTTTGAATCAATAAATAGTATGGTTGATAAATAAAGAGCAGATGGCTATGTTATACGTCGTTTTATAAAGATCGAATCACCATCAGGTGAATAGCAAGAAATGAAGTTACAAAATTTATTTTATAACCAAATATATATTTTTAAATATATTATTTTAAATAAATTTTCAAAAAGGGGAATAAACCAGCCACGTGTATACATTGTTTAGTTTAATCACAAATTACCATATTTGTACCAAATCTACCGTGCGTGAAGCACGTGCTTGTTAACCGATTGTTAAACGACTTTATTCAAATGAACAGAATTAACATAATGAGTTTATATTGATATTGATTTAATAAAAATCAAAGTAAATAAAATTATTTAGATTTATTTATTTATTAATTAACCTAAATGACAAGAGCAATAACGATGGACTAACGGGTTAGTCATGTTTTAAACAAGTTACTGTGTTAACTAAAGTTGTTGATCAAATCAGTTCAAAAGAGAGTTGTTAATGGTTAATGAATCCAAATTTATTTTAATGTTTACATTTGATTATTTGTCATTTATTACTAATCGAAGTGATAATTTGGAATGGGAAATCAAAATGTAAACCCAGTTTGAATCAGGGTAGTTAAATGAACTTAATTATAAAGATGCGATATAGAATTGCCATTTTTAAAAGAAGTGATGATATTCCATCAATATGGAATTATAATGTGATTTGTCATATTGGAAATGAGTGTTGGTTTTTGTATTATAACTGATATCTATCTTGCGATAAGAACGTTGTTGATCAAGGTTTGAGAGGTAATTAAAATACCCCAACTTGAACAACTTCAGGATTATCAAAGGATGATGTTAATCATAATGGTGAAAGTGTTAGAATAAAATATTTTGAAAAAATAAAAGTGTAACGTTATTTGAAGGATTTTGAAATATATATATATAATGACATTCCGAAGTAAAAGAAAATAAAACAGGGCTTGATCGTATGAAATGATTGGTGGGATTATAACAGTATTTTCAAAGTTATGGAAGGAGATTTAAATGGGATTTTTCCAAAAAGGGTAACGACTGACTTTGGTCTTCAAATAAGAAAGTCGAAGAAGACGTCGTGTAAAGACCCGTGTTTTTGGCCGTCAAATATTTAATTTAATTTATTTATTTTAAATATTATATTGGGAATATTAATGGAATTTAATATTTAATTCATTATTCAAAAAATAAAGTTTGAACGTTATAATTTATATATAATATAAATTGAGCTCGAAATGGCGTGGCAGTTCGTAATATTTGGTTTTGAACTTTAACTGAGAATACAAGATCCGATATAAGTCGGATTTCTTTGAAACAAGAAACGTCGGAACCGTTTTGGCGATAATTTTCAAATAAAAGAGAAAAATTCAGATTTCGTATTGTTAATTGTAAGTTATGGCCAAAACAAAATTTGAAATAATCGCTACGAAAATCGTTATTAAAATATAGGTCTTTAAAATGGTCGTTTTGCAAATGGACTCGGTTTTCGATGAAATTAGTTTCATTTCAATTGTATCGTTAAATTATTGTACGTGTTAAATGGCGTGGCAAACAGATGTCGTATGTGGCCACGGCAGCCATAAACGACCGTTCATTTTCTATAGCGCGTATTAAATTAATAAAGAGATAATTGGGCATAACTTGAGCAAACGATCGAATTAGGCCACGAAACCATTCCCGTTGAGTTGGTATCGTCAATTAGAGTCGGGATAGGTTATAGTTTGTTATTTTTGGAGACCGGATAATTTGGCGTTAAAAAGGGTATTGCGGTGCATGGTAAAAATAGCCTACCGAGGAAACAGTCTCAGAATGCGACGAAACTGGTGCCGTTGGGTTCGTATCAACAAATTATTATAAGATTTGAAGGTTTCAAGTTGATTTGATTTATCTGGTGATCGTGAAAAAATTAAACGCGTGTTTATTTCTGGTTTTATAAAGGATTTTTTCCAAATGATGTCGGAATTCGACGAAACCTGTCTCATTAGGTCCGGAATACCTTTTAACATTAAGATTAGCATTTATATCAGAAGAAAATTTCTCTAGCTATATTCTTTTTCGGAAACGTACCTTTGTCTAATATGTACGTGTTGTCTTCCATCACTTGCTGGTCCTTCCATTCGTGCCTACAAAACTAATATGTATACTTCTAACATATATTTACAACACAAACCCATACTACTTCATGGATAAGGAACCAAGTGTACCCTATCCTGCAAAACACCCCATCGCACAGTCAAGCTTGAAGAAAAAATACATAGCAGCTACTCTGCCTCTACACCAACGTGCTACTCTGTATGTATAGTTCTCAGCTACACCCTTCCATGACGTCCTCTCCAACTCAGATATGTGTTTTCACTTCAACAAGCTAACCCTCCAGCCAACCTACCCTCTACCAGATATGACTTCGACCTTATCCCTTCTCTATCCACCAATGTATAAATACGCATGAAACAGAAGAGGACCCCCACCCATCTTCTTCTTTCAGATATTTATACTGATATTCATTACAAATAAAATAAATGAAATACAATAATAAAATACAAATGTTGGCTAAAGAACAGCACATCAGGAATGTGAGTTCTGCCCTGAAGCCGAACGTAAAGAAGTTTTTCGGTGAACAGTACATGCGTGGGGACATGTTTTCAAGACATGGCGGAGAGGTGTAGTGCTGGGTGAGTATAGGAACCATGTGTGTGGACTTCAATGTGAACAAGAGATGAGGCAGTGGAGTTCGAGTGCATTGGGCGGCGCTTGCAAGAAGGTGCACTAGTGGTGCGGCGCACGTGGGTGCTTGTGGAAAGGAGGAAGGTTCTCTTTGTTTTGGGGTTGTTTGAGATGTGGGTGAAGCGCCTGGAACGCGAGCAGACTGGCAGCAAGGAGATGGAGCTAAGTATAAACAGAGTGGGTGGAAGCTTCTATTTCCAAAGAAGACGAGAATACCGAGTCTGGGAGGGTACCACTAACGTGGAGAAGATGGAAAAAATGGAAGAAGAAAATGGGCAGTCTAACGTGAAGGAAGAAGCAGGCATACGGTGGGTTACAATGTAATATACGGAACTGAAAATGAACGAAGGAAACAGTGAAGAAGTTAAAGTGGAATCAAAATTGTGGATTAGGTAACTACATTAGTTAAGGATTTAGTTTTTTATTTATTTAAGTAAAGTTTAGGATTTAATTGAACAAGTATTATAAGTCTGATTTTCAACCAACGTTGGACTCGTTATTCCCTGGAATAGAACAGACCGGAGCTTTAAAGTATAATGATATCAAATTAGTTGGTTTTGAAATTAACTAATATATGATTTGTAATACGATTAGTTTAATTTAAGGATTATTAGTTGATTTAAATCGTATAGGCTTATGACGGTATAACGTTAACTCATGTTGTCAGAATTTGACAAACAAGAAGCAACAGAACCGTATCAAAGAGGACTACCTACTAGAGCTGGAACGGACGAAGACAGAATCAACTGGAGTTTTAATTAAATTAAGCGCTCGTTTAATTTAATTAAAACCGAACCGTTGTAATGACAAATCAGATCCAGGTGAGTTAAACTCACTCAGTTTTCCATTTATATTTTATATAAATTGGGTTTTTATTTTGTGTGCTCTGCTTGCTGATGGTTGCCTATTTGCTAGTTATACCTTTGTTTGTTGATTTAACTGATTAAACCGTCGTTTAATTTCAGTAAATTACCAAACCGTTATTTTAACGATTGGTTCCAATAAAGGTAACTTACCTTATTGGTCACGTTTATTTATAAACGTGTTTTAAATTGTTGAACTGTTTGAATTGCTTGTGGTTGATGTTGAATGGTTGCTATTTAGTGTTATCAGTTAAACAAAACTGAATGGTCTGATTTGAGATAACCATTTGAGTAAAGGGAAGAACAGGTTGGAGGGATCCAACCGGATTCCTCAAATATATTATTTATTTTCATTTCATCATATATGAACAGTCTTGTTTGGGGTGATTGATTTGATTGTTGATTATTGACTGAATATTCAACATCTGTTTGGTTTAAACCAATGGGCGGTATTGGTTGAGTATTTGGCAGCGTATGGCCGATAAAATCAATCGTTTTATAATTATTGAACCACCGTCAGGTGAGTCGATAGAGATAAAGGTATAAAATTTATTTTATAACTGGAGTTAGATTTTGAATATATTATTTTAAATAAGGGTTATTAAAAAGAAATAAATAAATATTTTATTTATTTAAGACTTTGATTTGTTAAAAATTTATTTTATAAAGTAAGTTCTGATCTTAATCAGATCTACAAGTATGATAATAAGACTAAATCGAATGGTTAAATTTTGATAATGGTTTTGTAAAGAGAATAATTAATGGGATTATTGAAATTAATTATATTTTAAGTTAATTTAAAGTAAGGATTAATTGGAATCGATTAACGAGATAATCGAGTTTTTGAGTTAATTAAATCGACCAGTTTGAATTGGAATGGATTATCAAATTTGATGTGTTTCGATTAAAATAGCTTAATGAATATTGTTGAATTTAAATAAGGTTTTTAAAGAGAACCTTAAGCGAATATGACAACTAAAAGTAAAGGGTACTTAATTATTTGAATTAAGTAAAAGGAGATTTAGAGATAAAAGGGTTTATAATAAACTAGAGTTTATAAATTAGATTTAAAGTGTAAAGCGTTAATTTTACATTAACGTTACGTGAAAGTGAAATCAAGTAAAAAAGGGAAAAGGGAAATAAGATTTCCAAAGTGGATAAGGGTTAAATATGTTTTGAAAGGAGATTGGCTAAAAGAGTTAGAAGTTTTAATTTAACAAAAGTGAATAAATTTGTTTAAGTAAAAGGCTAAGTGATGCTGAATACGGGACCAGTGAACTCCTTGGATTGTCATGATTGAAACACTGTTTATTTTGATAGTTAAATCACCAACTATCAAATCTGTCCAATATGATTGTTGGTACGGAAAGATCGGGATCGAATTTATATTCGAAAACCATTCCGACCAAAAAATATGTGAAGATACCAGAAGATGATCGAGATGGAGCCCGTGGATTTTTCATAAACGGAAGAACCACTAATATTCTCGGCCAAGCAAGTAGAGATAAGCTGTGATTCTGTCGTGGTTGGATTCTACGGGTTTCAAGGACTTCTCGCTACTAATCCATGGGGTGATTCCTATATTGGATGCAGTAGGAGAGTGCCTTCGGTTCATCCTGTTCGTGGATGACTTGTATGGACGAGTGTCTAACAGAGTATTTCCAAAGAGTCACGGATGTTGATTTCTTCAAACGTGCTATAGTTGTTGGCGGAGAATTGCCGTTATCTTAGCTTCTAACTAGAGTATTTTTGTGGACGTCAATTAGTGATATCTGATGGATCTGACGATGTGGCATTCAAAGTGATTGGTGACCAGGTGTTAAAAAGTTAATCCAAGCCTCAGGCCTCATCAACCGGGAAATGACAAAAATCGGGTAGGCAACACGGCTATGTGGGTCGCTCCCATTAGGGTGTATAATCACCTATCTAGAGAAAATCCTATTTGCTTCTTTAATCTATGTTTCGATGTTGTCCCTTTGTTGTTGCGCATAGCAACATGATTTTTGTTTGATGATAACAAACATATATTATTATATAAATGTGTTTGTAATTGGACTATTATATGTTTCATATACAGGAATAAATATTTATTTAATAGAATGTTATTGCACAGAATTGTGTATTCAAACAATGTTTTATTAAATGAATATTTTATTTCAACAACTAAGATAGTACAAACTTCTGACTCCAACTATTTTACAACTCAATGATATAAAACACTAATATTTCACATATACAGCTACTCCTCATTACAACACTCAGAATCACTCAGTGACATACACAGTTTCATTTACACAGACTCGTACATTTACACAGACTGATAAATACACACTGATTCTGAGTCTTCACATATACACTGAGTATCTATTGTCTTCAGCTTGTGTTTATATTGGTCCAGCTCCAGCTTGCATCATGTTCTCCTGTTTACCTGCATAATAAAATTCTAGAGCAGTAATCTGTATATAAACAATTTTTATTTGCAAAAATTTGTTTATTTATTATTTATTTGCCTCAGTTATTCGGGTTATTCGTCATCATTTTTTTTTTGATTGCGTGCAGCATCTGTTTTTATCAGTTTTTCACAGGGACGACGAATCACAGGAGCATGCATATGTACACGTGTACAGGTACGCGTGTACACTGCCTCAGCATCCTAGAAACGTATATGGGACAGTGTGAGCATCTGAGGAGCAGCCACGTGGACCAACTCGACTCAGTGCAACACTCAAGCAAGAAAATGGTCGAGCCATGATCAAGCAAAGTCAAAATGCAAGCCATAGTGATAGCATATCAAAACAGTAATGACAAAACAACTCGAAGTGGTCGAGGCAGTACTAACACAAGAAAGACAAGTTCAAGTATGGAATCAAGCAAAATCAGCAAGTGCAAAATCAGCAAGTGTGTAGGAAAGATTTTAAAGCAGGTTCCAGCATGGAAGATATACATAGTGGCTCAACATAAACATCTCAGGTCTCACAAGACACAATCATAAAATATACAAACAAAGAATGGTGCATTTGCAAGTTAGGCAGTTCAAGTGTAATATGTATTTTTCATGCATGGATGGTGCAGTCCATGTGTGCACATGCAATTTCTGTGTCACACAGCAAATATAAGTGGAGCAGTTTTCATCAAGACAGTGAACATGCATGCAATGCGTCATATGGTTCAACTCAACATGTTCAGGTTACACATTGATTCATATGCATGAGACAAGTTCAAATTCAGCATGGCAAAATTTAAGGGAAGTTCCTTGTTAACAACTCATTTATGGAATAATCCTTTTCCAGAAAATCAAACAAGGAAACTTTTTTTTTAATTGATTCTATAAAATGGCAACATTCATTAGCGTCCAAAAACTCATTTTATAATTTATGCAAATCAGTGTGGCAACAATGCTTGGAAAGCTTTCATTTTCGGCAAGATGTTTCTAAGGGACAAGTCTTTTTTTTTGGGATTGAAACATATAAATCTTTCCAGAAATGAATTTATTAAAATCACAAAATATGGTTCTGGAAAGAATTATTTATGGCAATCAATTATTTCCTTTATTTGCCAAAGGAATCAGTATTTTTCCGCAAGTGTATTTTTGGGTAAGTACAGAAAGTCTTCTTTCAGAAAGTTCACTGTATTTCAAAGCAGTATCAATTCAACAACCTTGGCAATACTTTTTATGGATATTCTCGGCAAAAATCTGTTTCTAAGGATTTTTTTTGGCAAGTTTCAAAAACATGCATGAATCTTTTTTGACATGGAATAATATCTGGCAAGTGTTTAATGAAATTTTTTTTTGCCAAGATTGAATTTTCAGTCAAGAATTGTTTCCAGAAAAGAAATTCATTTCTTTTATTTTCCTGAAACCAAAGAATGATTTATGGCAAGGCCTCTAACAGTTGCAAGAATCATTTGTTCCAGAAAATTAGCATATGTGTTTTTAAGGCAACAATAAACTCCAGATATGCTCAACACTTTTTTAAAAGAGTCAAGAATTTGATTTCCAGAAATGTATTCAATCACTGTGCAGATTTGGTAAAGGGAAAATCACATATTAAATCAAGACTATTTAATTGCCGACAAAATCATTTCACAATTTGGCAAGTAATCAATTTACAGATTAGATCGAAATCTACTCAGCAAATCAGACAACAAATTCACGCGCAATCAAGGCAAGAAACCGATTCAAATCAAGGTCCAAATCAAGTGAATTATCTCAATTCAAGGCCGAAAGCAATAAAATCAAGGAAACAAAATCACAGAGAATCAGGGCACGATTTTGGGTAAATTTCAACAATCAAAATCAGATTTTTATAGGATTGAAATCCTATAAATTAACCCATTCATCATAGGCATCATCATCGAAGTCGAAAAAAGCGAAAAAAAAAGGAAAACAGCATACCAATCGATCTCGACAATAGAGGTAGCCCAGAGTCACTCCGACGTCAAGAGCATCAAAGAACAGATTTTTCAACTAGCAATTCAAAGACGGCACCTCAATTTGTGAAGACAATTAAACCCTAGAGCCGCCGTCGCCGTTATCAGAGAAGAAGGAAATAACGTTTACAAAATGAAATGGAGATGGGACGGCTAAGTTTCCTTTGTTTATTTTAAACTAGGGGTTCTTTGTTTAGTTGTATTTGCATTTTTCTTTTGTATTTACAATTTACGGGGTTTCTAGTTTTTTCCTGTAAAAAAAAAATTAGGCTAGCGGATTACGGTTTGTAATTCGAGTAAATCACCACCTAGGGTTTAGGTCGTGTCAGGATTTCGAGCGTAAGATTAGTTCAGTAGCAGGGGTTGCGAGTGTACGAAGCTTTGTAAGCGGTTAGCGATTGGTGTCGCGAGTTTAGAGAGTGTTTGTATGCGTGAGACTGAATAATCTTAGTAGAAATCTTGGGAATGCAGCAGTAGGCAGGGTTTGCCGAAGCTGGGTAAAATTCGTGTGTGATTTACTTTCTGCATTTATTTATTCCGCTGTGATTATAATTCTGTGTTGTGATTAATTTTATATATTCTGCGGAAAAAAGTCTATCAACCCTATTCACCCCCCCTCTAGGGTTAATCTCGATCCAACAATTGGTATCAGAGCAGGTTATTTCATTAACCCTAGAGTCATGGATCTTAGTTGTCAGTCTTCTGAGAATGAGTCCAGTTGTATTCCATTTATTTTCAATGGTATATATTTTTTAAATTGGAAATTAGAAATGGAATTATATTTAAAATCTATTGATATTAAATGTTGGGATACTGTTATTAATGGTTATGATGTGGTCAATAGAAACGATATTAGATTTAATTCTCGTGCTATTCACACTTTGTATTCTTATATTGATGATGTCCAATATAACCTCATTTCTCATTGCTTGACTGCGCAGGAAATATGGAATTTTCTCAATACGAAGTATGGAAAGGTTGACAACAGTAGCTCAAAATCCAAAATGGACAACTCAGATTCAGATTTATGCTCAGGAGAAGAAACAAATGAAAATTCAAGTAGATCAGACGATGGAGACTCAACAGACAATGAAACTGAAAGCTTCTCATATGAAGAGTTGGTTTATATGTGTACTGATTTAACAAAAATCATTGATAAACTCCATCGTAAAAACAAATCTTTAAAATCTAAAAATCACGAGTTGAATAGCAAAATCAACTGTTTGGAATCAGAATTTACAAACGTCATAAAATTAGGTAATTCTGATTGTGAGAATTGTTTGAAATTAAAAACTGATCTCGTTTATCTCAACAAAAACATTCAAAAGCTTGAAGAAGAAATTCTTATTTTAAAAGATAACGAGATTGAGTTAAAAAGTACTAACAATTGTTTACAAAAAGAATTCATCAATTTTAAGGCTATTAAAAATTCCAAACATGAAATTGCTGAAAATAAAAGTTTGTTGAAAACAGATATGATTTTGAATGAGCTTGAAAAAGAGATTGAAAATCTCAAGAAACTTGAATTTGAAAAACAAATTAAATTTGAATCTGAAATCTTTGAGTCAAACACCAAAATCAAACTGCTTGAAAATGAAAATTGGTTTTTAAAACAAAATGATACTGAGAGAAGAAAAACCAGCATTAATCGTTGCTCGAACCTAATGAAAGAAAATTCCGGTCTTAAGTCCAAGATCAGCAATCTTGAGTTGAGTCTAAAACGTTTCTCTAATGGTGAAAAATCTTTGAATATGTTGTTGAAAAACCAAATTTCTGTTGGAAATAAACATGGTCTTGGTTTTGGAAAAACAAATGATTTTGAAAAATTAAATTCTTGTGATTTTTCTTCAAATTGCTTCAAGAATGGTCATTCTGAAAATTTGAATTTTGAAAATTCAGAGAGATTTTTAAGTCACACCAGAAATGAGAACTTGTTTTATAATAAATCATCTATACATTCTTCGATCCCAAAAGGAAATAAAATGGGCTTTGTTAAGTTCAAACAGATTTGGGTTCCTAAGGGTACAAAAGTTTATTCTAATGGTTTGTTATATAAACAAGTCTGGGTACCAAAACATATGAATACAACTGTGAGTGGTTTTACAAATTTTGTTAGACCACTCGATTCTCTTAACTGTTAGGTACCAGAGGTGGCTGAGGAACTGCTAAGCAAAAGAGATTTAAATTCAAGCTGCTCAATACTTCTGAAATCATTCACAGTTCCTTAGCCAAGACTGTTGAGTTAGAGATTCTGATTTACACTGGATTCTGGTATGATCTCTAATCTCACCTCTGTAAATATTTTCTGCTTTGAATTTTTTTTTTGTTTTTTTTTTCTTCTTCTCCCTTCTATCTCTTTCTTCTGTCTATTCTAATTTGATTTATCACTATCATATTTTTTTTGCTCCTTGAGTTGCAGTATTCATGATATTCTGGAAATTTGTTTTGCGTGTATAGAACTCTGATGTTTTTTTCAGATCTTGTACTTAATCTTGTAAATATCTGCAATTGTTCTGAAGTATATTCTTATTTCTGAATTCATAACAGTGTTGATGTATTCGTGCATATCTTGAACACTGTTAAATTGAATTCTAAATTTCTGAAGATCTGAATAATTAATGAAATTTCACACTCTTATTCTATTTTGAGTTTCTTTCAATTAATTTTGGAAACGCTTAAAATATTATACTCATTACAATACACTCTGTTATTTACCAGTTGTGATAATTTCTTTAATTTTTCAGATTGGCTTAGACATTTTTTTAATCTGTCTTACATCTTGAAATTCACCGTTATTCATGATCATCTGGTTTATTTTTATTTTTTGTTTGAGGTCATTTGAAATTTTTGATATTTTGAATCTCACACACCTCTCAAATTTGAAGTTATTAATTATGTGTGATTGATTCATTGTATCTCATGATTTACATTTGTTCAAATGATTTCGAATAAACCATTATTTTTGGATCATGAATTATTATTCAGTCTTGATGTAAATGATCTGAAATCTCTCTTGTGATTGTCAAAAATATTTGTGAAAACTCTTTTGAAAATATGGTCATAAATATCATTGTTATTGTATGATTATTTGATTTGAATATATATTTGTTTAAAATCATTTGAAATTATTTATTTATTGAATCTCACACATAATTTTGAATCTGAAATAAAACTTGGTGTGATTGATTCATTAAATACTAATACTTTCACTTTTCTTCAAATGATTTAAAATAAAGTATATTTTTAATCTGGGATCATGGAATTTTTTTTGTGACCATCATCTTGACTTGTTTGCTTGGAAACTGTCTTTGTACTGCTCTGATACTGTCTTCAAATAACTGCTTGCTTTAATCTGACTGCTGCTTTGATAATTATGCCAAATTTGTTTGGGGTTTGTGTTTGAAATTTCTTAAATCTGAGATATCTAGGGTGTGAATAAATTCCTCGTAAATAGAGACACCAAGTGGTATCAGAAGCGCCTTATATTTGTCTCATCCATCTGTATTGAGATTCAATTTTTCACCTTGTATAGATCCATACATTTTTTTTTGCCTTATACAAATAAATGTGCTAAATTTGTCTGGCTGGGTTTGTGTTTAAATTTCTTTGGTCTGAGATGTCCATGATAGTCCATCAAGGTGTAATTAAATTCCTCGATAAAGGAGACTACAATTGGTATCATTTTTTTTACTCATTTGTTTTTTGAATTATCATCCTGTATAGATTCAATTTGCTTTGTATAAATCTGTTTAATTTTCTCTAGTAATTGATTTTCAATTTTAAAATTATTTATTGATTATTCATTCAGAAATTGAAATCAATATCCGAATTGAACTGTATCTATAATTCATCAAAAAATATTATCAGAATTTGAAATTGTGATGAATTGTGACTGCAGTGTATTTCACAATAAGAGGAGATTTTTATTTAGATTTTCGTGATGGCTGAACATTTATTATAATATCTTTGAATTGGCAATTATTTCACGACCATCTCCTTTATCTATCATCATTCTGACATCCATCATGTTTTTTATATTAATGTGGAGAGTTTAATTTTTTATAATTTTTTTTTGAATAAACAGTGGAAATATTCGTGATGGAAATGTGACGGTGTTATTATTCAGAATTAGTGAAATTGAGAATTTTCAATGATCCCGGTACAGTTGGTCATATTTCATAATATAATTAATTTAGAAATTTATTTCACAGTCCATCTCTGTACCTACCACTTTCTATCATTCATATTGGTTTTATATACCGAGGAGTTTTTCCTTTTAAAGTTGAAAATAATAAATATAATTAATATATAAGAGTGTCTCTAACCTCATTTAAAAATCCAAGCTCTGGTTATGCATGGTTATGAGACGTCTTATAATTTAAGTTGCGACTGATCCCATTTAAAAATCCAAGCTCTGGTTATGCGTGGACAGTGTGCTCTTAAATAAAAAATAAAAAATAAGGAAATAAAGTGCTAAAAATAGAAATAAATTTGAATTTTTCCTCTGAGTATAAAAACTAGCCTATCAATCCATCTTCTAATCTGTGAAATGTGTTAAATCTTATGACGTATTATGATTTGTTGATTGATAGGTATTGGGATTTGAGATTATACGATTTTGTCACTTGAATTGAATTATTAATTATAGTCCAAATCCATCACTGTTTTTGTACTTTATTTGTATAAAAATCCTTTGAAAATAATTGGAAATGAATTGCTTTTTGAACTCTCTCCATTTTATATAAAATTCATCACATATCCGTCATTCTCTAAAATGTGAAATATGACACCTGTTCCTAGAATATTATGATTTTTGTTTGACTGATTGAAATGTATGATGACCGTTCTTTCTCTTAAGCTGAAATTATATTATTTAGTCATTTTTCATCTATATTTTAATTTCTGAATCCTTTTGATGATAACAAAAGGGGGAGAATGGATTGAGATTTTGATTCATGAGTGAATATTTTATAAATATTATTAATTTGAAAATTTATTATTATTCTTATCAGTCATTTCACTCATGCACAGTTATAGGGGGAGTTTAGTTGTAGGGGGAGCATTTAAATAGGGGGAGTCCTATATTTCATGTTCAAACACATTTATCGTATTCAAAATCTTAGTATGTTTGTCATCATCAAAAGGGGGAGATTGTTGTTGCGCACAGCAACATGATTTTTGTTTGATGATAACAAACATATATTATTATATAAATGTGTTTGTAATTGGACTATTATATGTTTCATATACAGGAATAAATATTTATTTAATAGAATGTTATTGCACAGAATTGAGTATTCAAACAATGTTTTATTAAATGAATATTTTATTTCAACAACTAAGATAGTACAAACTTCTGACTCCAACTATTTTACAACTCAATGATATAAAACACTAATATTTCACATATACAGCTACTCCTCATTACAACACTCAGAATCACTCAGTGACATACACAGTTTCATTTACACAGACTCGTACATTTACACAGACTGATAAATACACACTGATTCTGAGTCTTCACATATACACTAAGTATCTATTGTCTTCAGCTTGTGTTTATATTGGTCCAGCTCCAGCTTGCATCCTGTTCTCCTGTTTACCTGCATAATAAAATTCTAGAGCAGTAATCTGTATATAAACAATTTTTATTTGCAAAAATTTGTTTATTTATTATTTATTTGCCTCAGTTATTCGGGTTATTCGTCATCATTTTTTTTTTTTGATTGCGTGCAGCATCTGTTTTTATCAGTTTTTCACAGGGACGACGAATCACAGGAGCATGCATATGTACACGTGTACAGGTACGCGTGTACACTGCCTCAGCATCCTAGAAACGTATATGGGACAGTGTGAGCATCTGAGGAGCAGCCACGTGGACCAACTCGACTCAGTGCAACACTCAAGCAAGAAAATGGTCGAGCCATGATCAAGCAAAGTCAAAATGCAAGCCATAGTGATAGCATATCAAAACAGTAATGACAAAACAACTCGAAGTGGTCGAGGCAGTACTAACACAAGAAAGACAAGTTCAAGTATGGAATCAAGCAAAATCAGCAAGTGCAAAATCAGCAAGTGTGTAGGAAAGATTTTAAAGCAGGTTCCAGCATGGAAGATATACATAGTGGCTCAACATAAACATCTCAGGTCTCACAAGACACAATCATAAAATATACAAACAAAGAATGGTGCATTTGCAAGTTAGGCAGTTCAAGTGTAATATGTATTTTTCATGCATGGATGGTGCAGTCCATGTGTGCACATGCAATTTCTGTGTCACACAGCAAATATAAGTGGAGCAGTTTTCATCAAGACAGTGAACATGCATGCAATGCGTCATATGGTTCAACTCAACATGTTCAGGTTACACATTGATTCATATGCATGAGACAAGTTCAAATTCAGCATGGCAAAATTTAAGGGAAGTTCCTTGTTAACAACTCATTTATGGAATAATCCTTTTCCAGAAAATCAAACAAGGAAACTTTTTTTTTAATTGATTCTATAAAATGGCAACATTCATTAGCGTCCAAAAACTCATTTTATAATTTATGCAAATCAGTGTGGCAACAATGCTTGGAAAGCTTTCATTTTCGGCAAGATGTTTCTAAGGGACAAGTCTTTTTTTTTGGGATTGAAACATATAAATCTTTCCAGAAATGAATTTATTAAAATCACAAAATATGGTTCTGGAAAGAATTATTTATGGCAATCAATTATTTCCTTTATTTGCCAAAGGAATCAGTATTTTTCCGCAAGTGTATTTTTGGGTAAGTACAGAAAGTCTTCTTTCAGAAAGTTCACTGTATTTCAAAGCAGTATCAATTCAACAACCTTGGCAATACTTTTTATGGATATTCTCGGCAAAAATCTATTTCTAAGGATTTTTTTTGGCAAGTTTCAAAAACATGCATGAATCTTTTTTGACATGGAATAATATCTGGCAAGTGTTTAATGAAATTTTTTTTTGCCAAGATTGAATTTTCAGTCAAGAATTGTTTCCAGAAAAGAAATTCATTTCTTTTATTTTCCTGAAACCAAAGAATGATTTATGGCAAGGCCTCTAACAGTTGCAAGAATCATTTGTTCCAGAAAATTAGCATATGTGTTTTTAAGGCAACAATAAACTCCAGATATGCTCAACACTTTTTTAAAAGAGTCAAGAATTTGATTTCCAGAAATGTATTCAATCACTGTGCAGATTTGGTAAAGGGAAAATCACAGATTAAATCAAGACTATTTAATTGCCGACAAAATCATTTCACAATTTGGCAAGTAATCAATTTACAGATTAGATCGAAATCTACTCAGCAAATCAGACAACAAATTCACGCGCAATCAAGGCAAGAAACCGATTCAAATCAAGGTCCAAATCAAGTGAATTATCTCAATTCAAGGCCGAAAGCAATAAAATCAAGGAAACAAAATCACAGAGAATCAGGGCACGATTTTGGGTAAATTTCAACAATCAAAATCAGATTTTTATAGGATTGAAATCCTATAAATTAACCCATTCATCATAGGCATCATCATCGAAGTCGAAAAAAGCGAAAAAAAAAAGGAAAACAGCATACCAATCGATCTCGACATTAGAGGTAGCCCAGAGTCACTCCGACGTCAAGAGCATCAAAGAACAGATTTTTCAACTAGCAATTCAAAGACGGCACCTCAATTTGTGAAGACAATTAAACCCTAGAGCCGCCGTCGCCATTATCAGAGAAGAAGGAAATAACGTTTACAAAATGAAATGGAGATGGGACGGCTAAGTTTCCTTTGTTTATTTTAAACTAGGGGTTCTTTGTTTAGTTGTATTTGCATTTTTCTTTTGTATTTACAATTTACGGGGTTTCTAGTTTTTTCCTGTAAAAAAAAAATTAGGCTAGCGGATTACGGTTTGTAATTCGAGTAAATCACCACCTAGGGTTTAGGTCGTGTCAGGATTTCGAGCGTAAGATTAGTTCAGTAGCAGGGGTTGCGAGTGTACGAAGCTTTGTAAGCGATTAGCGATTGGTGTCGCGAGTTTAGAGAGTGTTTGTATGCGTGAGACTGAATAATCTTAGTAGAAATCTTGGGAATGCAGCAGTAGGCAGGGTTTGCCGAAGCTGGGTAAAATTCGTGTGTGATTTACTTTCTGCATTTATTTATTCCGCTGTGATTATAATTCTTTGTTGTGATTAATTTTATATATTCTGCGAAAAAAGTCTATCAACCCTATTCACCCCCCCTCTAGGGTTAATCTCGATCCAACACCCTTTTCGGGAGACGGTTGCTGATCCCAATCGTCGGTGATATACATTCGATACACTCAAGCAAAATGAGTGGTCGGTCATGTGAGGGCCGGGTTGCAAGACGTTCTTGTTGAACCCAGTTTATTCGTCTCTAGAGATACACTATCGGCAGGTGGTCCCATATCTTGTCATAGTTGGAATCCAATCTCCAATAAGTGCCCGCGGTTTTTGTTTGTATACTATATATGTAGAGCGTGAGATGCAAGCGTTCTACTAGATTTCTGTTTACTTGTATTTAGACATTATTATAATATCAGACAAGATATTGGTTTCAAAAATGTTTTGGGTTATCATTAGGTAAAAACCGTCCGTGTTTATGTGTGGATTTGGTCTTACGATTATCCTTTTCTTTCGAAATGATTTTAACTTTAAAATCAAGTTGTGTGATACCCTTAATACTATGCGAGTTTTTCTCACTCTGGTTCACCAGACTGACCCGGTGTTTTGTAAATGCTCGGGTTAGCCCAGGGTGTACAGGTTCAGGTTATCGAATGCTGTGAAGAGACGAGCTGGAAGAGTCCAGGCGTATGATATTATATAGCTACTATTCCGCTATGTGTCGTATATGGGAGCAGGTTATTATAATAATCCCATTGTGTGATGTACTCTGATGTTGTATGTATTTCTTTAAAGCTCTCAATAAAGATTTATTTCTGTATTATATTTTGTTCCGCTGCGATGTAAGATTCTGTGTTGTGTTGTTTCTTCTTCTTCTTCTTCTATTCTATTATTTCTTTCTTTCTTATCTCACCCTCTAAATTCTTTCTAATAACTATCCAGTGTTTTCGGTGCTTGGAGGATCGGCATGAGTTACGGTGAAGGTATTTACGTTGATTTCCAGGGCTGGAAATCCATGGGTCGTTACAGTGGTATCAGAGGTTAAGGTTAAGTGATTACCTTGGCTCTGTGGCGAGACTCAATAAAGATGGGGTTAGCAATACCCTAGATTGAGTTGAGTGTATATATACGAGTGAACGTATTTGTATATTTTATAAAAAATTGTTATATATTGTGGAGATTTATTGGTTGAGTTGTTTATGAGTTCTGGTCGATCAGTTTGATCCACTATATCGATAGGAGTTTCTAAACACTCAAGTACGATAAATCGACACAGTATGTTTTGAAAGAGGGTAAATGAAATAATTTACCCAAATTATATTTGATATAAAGAAAATATATATATTGGAAATATTATAATATATTGGATGTGTTGTTTGTTATTATAATCGAATGAGATTATAAGAAAAGTGAAATGGTTATATAAATAATCAATTAGAATTCATATAATATAAAAGAAGATTTGTTAAATCTGGAATTAAAATCAGAATTGGAATTAAAGTTCTTAAAGTGGGAAAAGAATTTACAAATAAAATTGGACTGAATATATTAGAATTTTTAAATCCTGGGAGATTTTAAATTGTGTTACAAACATTGAGATGGATATTTTGAAATAATTTCAAAAGGAGGTGTTAAAATATGATTTTGAAAAGTTATATAGTATTGAACTCGCTTGAGTAGCTAGGTAATAACTCTGATGATGTTGGCCACGTCATTAGTGATCATTTCCGAGTCCTAAGTGACGGATTACTACCAAAGAATTTGTTTTGAGTTGCTTTGAGAAAAACAAGTTGTTTTGAATCCTGAAAAGGAATATTTGATTTTTTTTTTAAAGAGCTAAACTATTTAAAAACTCCCAATGAAATTGTTTGAACAAAAACAAAATTAGAAATTTGTGAAACCAATTAAATGGAAATTGAATCGGGATAAATCAAGTAGAATCATATTTTGAATTGTGAGACAGGAATCTGAAATGGTGTTGGACTGGTAAGTTTGGAGTGGAAATTGATAATGGATGGAAATTGAGTTAAGAATGGGATTTGGCTTGGACGCGTGAAGGACTTGGTTTTGAGGATAAAATTGGAATTTTGTTTGGAAATGCATTTGTATATGCTGACAGGTAGCAGATCGAAAGGATATAATGATATGCCCGACAAAAAGGTACCCATTTATTTTTACATGGGTTAAGTGATTTATGAGCCTATTTGGCAAGCCGCTTGGCTGTTTCATTTTCTTTTGGATTGGAGAAGGCCTAGAAAGGCGACTGTAGTAGTACCGATTGAGCCGTACAAAGAAGATGTTGGCGAATTTTTTTTTCGAAAATTTAAGGTGTTAGAAAATTTTCAATATTTTTGAAAATATTTATTTACGATATTGAATTGATTTTCGATTTATAATAAAAATTAGATTTGGAAATAAATGGGTTTATAACGTTCTTTTCTTACCTTAGCAATTTTGAGGACGAAATTATTTTAAGCGGGGAAGAATGTAACGACCCATGTTTTTGGCCGTCAAATATTTAATTTAATTTATTTATTTTAAATATTATACTGGGAATATTAATGGAATTTAATATTTAATTCGTTATTTAAATAATAAAGTTTGAACGTTATAATTTATATATAATATAAATCGAGCTCAAAATGGCGCGTCAGTTCGTAATATTTGGTTTTGAACTTTAACTGAGAATACAGGATCCGATATAAGTCGGATTTCTTTGAAACAAGAAACGTCGGAACCGTTTAGACGATAATTTTCATATAAAGGAGAAAAATTTAGATTTGGTATTGTTAATTGTAACTTGTGGCCAAATTTTTTTTAAAATAATCGCTATGAAAATCTTTGTTAAAATATAGGTCTTTAAAATGGCCGTTTTGCAAATGGACTCGGTTTTCGACGAAATCAGTTTCATTTGAACCGTATCGTTAAATTATTGTACGGTGTTAAATGGCGTGGCAAACCGATGTCGTATGTGGCCACGGTAGCCATAAACGGCCGTTCATTTTCTATATCGCGTATTAAATTAATAAAGAGATAATTGGGCATAACTTGAGCAGATGATCGGATTAGGCCACGAAACCAGTCCCGTTGAGTTCATATCGTCGATTAAAGTCAGGATAAGTATATAGTTTGTTATTTTTGGAGACCGGATAATTTGGCGTTAAAAAGGGTATTGCGGCGCGCGGTAAAAATAGCCTACCGGGGAAACAGTCTCAGAATGCGACGAAACTGGTGCCGTTGGGTTCGTATCAACAAATTATTATAGGGTTTGAAGGTTTCAAGTTGATTTGATTTATCTGGTGATCGTGGAAAAATTAAACGTGTGTTTATTTCTGGCTTTATAAAGGAATTATTTCCAAATGATGTCGGAATTCGACGAAACCTGTCCCATTGGGTCCGGAATACCTTTTTACATTAAGATTAGCATTTACCTCAGAAGAAAATTTTCTCTAGCTATATTCTTTTTTGGAAACATACCTGTGTCTAATATGTACGTGTTGTCTTCCATCACTTGCAGGTCCTTCCATTCGTGCCTACAAAACTAATATGTATACTTCTAACATATATTTACAACGCAAACCCATACTACTTCATGGATAAGGAACCAAACGTACCGCTATCCTGCAAAACACCCCATCGCACACTTGAATAGAAAATACATAGCAGCTACTCTACCTCTACACCAACGTGCTACTCTGTATGTATAGTTCTCAGCTACACCCTGCCATGGCGTTCTCTCCAACACAGATATGTGTTTTCACTTCAACAAGCTAACCCTCCAGCCAACCTACCCTTTACCAGATATGACTTAGACCTTATCCCTTCTCTATCCACCCATGTGTAAATACGCACGAAACAGAAGAGGACCCCCACCCATCTTCTTCTTTCAGATATTTATACTGATATTCATTACAATGAAAATAAATGAAATATAATAATAAAATACAAACGTTGGCTAAAAAACAACACTTCGGGAATGTGAGTTCTGCCCTGAAGCCGAACGTAGAGAAGTTTTTCGGTGAATAGTACATGCGTGGGGACATGTTTTCAAGACATAGCGGAGATGTGTAGTGCTGGGTGAGTATAGGGAACCATGCGCGTGGACTTCAATGTGAACAGGAGATGAGGAAGAGGAGTTCGGGTGCATTGGGTGGCGCTTGCAAGAAGGTGCATTGGTGGTGTGGCGCACGTGGGTGCTTGTGGAAAGGAGGAAGGTTCTCTTTGTTTTAGGGTTGTTTGAGATGTGGGTGAAGTGCCTGGAACGCGAGCAGACTGGCAGCAAGGAGATGGAGCTGAGTATAAACAGAGTTGGTGGAAGCTTCTATTTCCGAAGCAGACGAGAATACTGAGTCTGGGAGGGTACCACTAACGTGGAGAAGATGGAAAAAATGAAAGAAGAAAATGGGCAGTCTAACATGAAGGTAGAAGCAGGCATACAGTGGGTTCACTATTCATCTTGGGGTTACATCGTGAGCAGGTCCAAGGACGCAGCGTGTATGGGAAACAACGAGACAATGAAATATACGGAACTGAAAACGAACGAAGGAAACAATGAAGAAGTTAAATGGAATCAAAATTGTGGATTAGGTAATTTCATTAATTAAGGATTTTTTTTATTTAAGTAAAGTTTAGGATTTAATTGAACAAGTATTATAAGTCTGATTTTCAACCAACGTGAGACTCGTTATTCCCTGGAATAGACCAGACCGGAGCTTTAAAGTATAATGTTATCAAATTAGTTGGTTTAGAAATTAATTAACTAATATATGATTTGTAATACAATTATTTTAATTTAAGGATTATTAGTTGATTTAAATCGTATAGGCTTATGAAAGTATAACGTTAACTCATGTTGTCAGAATGGGACAGACAAGAAGCAATAGAACCGTATCAAAAAGGACTACCTACTGGAGCTGGAACGGACGAAGACAGAATCAACTGGAGTTTTAATTAAATTAAGCGCTCGTTTAATTTAATTAAAACCGAACCTTTGTAATGACAAATCAGATCCAGGTGAGTTAAACTCTCTCAGTTTTCCCATTTATATTTTGTATGAACTGGGTTTTTATTTTGTGTGCTCTGCTTGCTGATGGTTGCCTATTTGCTAGTTATACCTTTGTTTGTTGATTTAACTGATTAAACCATCGTTTAATTTCAGTAAATTACCAAACCGTTATTTTTAACGATTGGTTCCAATAAAGGTAACTTACCTTACTTGTCACGTTTATTTATAAACGTGTTTTAAATTGTTGAACTGTTTGAATTGCTTGTGGTTGATTTTGAATGGTTGCTATTTAGTGTTATCAGTTAAACAAAACTGAATGGTCTGATTTGAGATAACCATTTGAGTAAAGGGAAGAACAGGTTGGAGGGATCCAACCGGATTCCTCAAATATATTATTTATTTTCATATCATCGTATATGAACGGTCCTGTTTGGGGTGATTGATTTGATTGTTGATTATTGACTGAATATTCAACATCTGTTTGGTTTAAACCAATGGGCGGTATTGGTTGAGTATTTGGCATCGTATGGCCGATAAAATCAATCGTTTTATAAATATTGAACCACCGTCAGGTGAGTCGATAGAGATAAAGTTATAAAATTTATTTTATAACTGGAGTTAGATTCTGAATATATTATTTTAAATAAGGGTTATTAAAAAGAAATAAATAAATATTTTATTTATTTAAGACTTTTATTTGTTAATAATTTATTTTATAAAGTAAATTCTGATGTTAATCAGATCTACAAGTATGAGAATAAGAATAAATCGAATGGTTAAACTTTGATAATGGTTTTGTAAAGAGAATAATTAATGGGATTATTTAAATTAATTATATTTTTAGTTAATTTAAAGTAAGGATTAATTGGAATCGATTAACGAGATAATCGAGTTTTTGATTTAATTAAATCGACCAGTTTGAATTGGAATGGATTATCAAATTTGATGTGTTTCAATTAAAATAGCTTAATGAATATTGTTGAATTTAAATAAGGTTTTTAAAGAGAACCTTAAGCGAATATGACAACTAAAAGTAAAGGTTACTTAATTATTTGAATTAAGTAAAAGGAGATTTAGAGATAAAAGGGTTTATAATAAACTAAAGTTTATAAATAAGATTTAAAGTGTAAAGCGTTAATTTTACATTAACGTTACGTGAAAGTGAAATCAAGTAAAAAGGGGATGAGGGAAATAAGATTTCCATAGTGGATAAGGGTTAAATATGTTCTGAAAGGATATTGGTTAAAATAGTTAGAAGTTTTAATTTAACAGAAGTGAATAAATTTGGTTAAGTAAAAGGCCAAGTGATGCTGAATACGGGACCAGTGAACTCATTGGATTGTCATGATTGAAACACTGTTTATTTTGATAGTTAAACCACCGACTATCAAATCTGTCCAATACGATTGTTGGTACGGAAAGACCGGGATCGAATTTATATTCGAAAACCATTCTGACCAACAAATACGTGAAGATACCAGAAGATGATCGAGATGGATCATTGAAGACCGTGGATTTTCATAAACGGAAGAACCACTAATATTCTCTGCCTGGCAAGTAGAGATAAGCTATGATTCTGTCGTGGTTAGATTCTACGGGTTGCAAGGACTTCTCGCTACTGATCCATGGGGTGATTCCTATATTGAATGCAGTAGGAGAGTGCCTTCAGTTCATCCTGTTCTTGGATGACTTGTATGGACGAGTGTCTGACAGAGTATTTCCAAAGAGTCACGGACGTTGATTTCTTCAAACGTGCTATAGTTGTTGGCGGAGAATTGTTGTTCTCTTAGCTTCAAATTAGAGTATTTTTGTGGATGTCAATTAGTGATATGTGACGGATCTGACGATGTGGCATTCAAAGTGAATGGTGACCAGGTGTTAAAAAGTTAATCTAAGCCTCAAGCCTCATAAACCGGGAAATGAAAAAAATCGTGTAGGCAACATGGCTATGTGGGTCGCTCCCATTAGGGTGTATAATCACTTATCTAGAGAAAATCCTATTTGCTTCTTTAATCTATGTTTCGATGCTGTCCCTTTTCGGGAGACGGTTGCTGATCCCAACCATTGGTGATATACATTCGATACACTCAAGCGAAATGAGTGGTCGGTCATGTGAAGGCCAGGTTGCAAGACGTTCTTGTTGAACCCAGCGTATTCATCTCTAGAGATACACTATCGGCAGGTGGTCCCATACCTTGTCATAGTCGGAATCCAGTCTCCAATAAGTGCCCGCGGTTTTTGTTTGTATACTATATATGTAGAGCGTAAGATGCAAGCGTTCTACTTGATTTCTATTTACTTGTATTTAGACATTATTATAATATCAGACAAATATTGGTTTCAAAAATGTTTTGGGTTATCGTAAGGTAAAAACCGTCCGTGTTTATGTGTGGATTTGGCCTTATGATTATCCTTTTCTTTCGAAAGGATTTTAAATTTAAAATCAAGTTGTGTGATACCCTTAATATTGTGCGAGTTTTTCTCACTCTGGTTCACTAGACTGATCCAGTGTTTTGTAAATGCTCGGGTTAGCCCGGGGTGTACAGGTTCAGGTTATCGAATGTTGTGAAGAGACGAGATGGAAGAGTCCAGGCGAATGATATTATATAGCTACTATTCCGCTGTGTGTTGTATATGGGAACAGGTTATTATAATTGTCCCATTGTGTGATGTACTCTGATACTGTAAGTATTTTTTAAAGCTCTCAATAAAGATTTATTTCTGTATTATATTTTGTTCCGCTGCGATGTGAGACTCTGTGTTGTGTTGTATCTTCTTCTTCTTCTTCTTCTAATATATTATTTCTTTCTTTCTTATCTCCCCCTCTAAATTCTTTCTAATAACTATCCAGTGTTTTCGGTGCTTGGAGGATCGGCACGAGTTACGGTGAAGGTATTTATGTTGATTTCCAAGGCTGGAAATCCATGGGTCGTTACACATCATAATGATTATTTACAAATGATAAGTTGAATCGTTAAGATAATAAGAAATGTATAGCAACATTAGTTAAAGGTTAAACTGGATATGATTTTAAGATATTTTCTAGGTATATAAGTAAAAGGATTTGAGTATAATTATATATTAAACCAATACATTATTTTGGGTATTTCAACTGAGATATTGTTTTAAATGGCCAAGTGATGCTGTGTAAACCAATGAATCTATTTTATTTTTATGGCTGTTTATTTTGATAGTTAATAACCGACTATCAAAAATCTGACCCAACGTTATTGGTACGGAAAGACCGGGATCGAATTTATATTCGAAAACCATTCCAACCAATAAACACAAATACGTCGAGGATGATGATCGAGATGGAGCAATTGAAGACCGATATCTCCATGAGCGGAAGAACTATTGTTAAATATCTCTGGCTGATCCCCAGAGTTAACGATGATTCTGTCCTGATTGGAATCTATGGATTGCAAGGACTACTCGCTGCTGATATATAGGATGATTCCTAGGATGCAGAAGGGGGGTGCCTTTGGTTCATCCTGTACCTGGATGATGTATATGGGCGATGTGAATAGTGGCCAGATGTTTCAAAAGTCGATTATAGCCTCAAGCCTCATCACCCGGGAAATGACAAAAATCGGGCAGGCAGCATGGCTATGAGGGTCGCACCCATTAGGCTGTATGGTCACCATCTAGAGGATATTCATATTTGTTACTTTTTTCATATTTGTATCTCCTGGGAACTACGGTGGTCGCAACAAAAAGCCGTAAGGTGACAATACATTTGATACACTCAAGAGAAATGAGTGGTCGGTCATGTGTGGGCCGGGTTGCAAGACGTTCTTGAACCCAGTGTATTCATCTCTAGAGATACACTATCGGCAGGTGGTCCCATACCTTGTCATAGTTGGAATTACAATCTCCAATAAGCGCCCACGGTTTTTATTGTATATTTTATATGTGGAGCGTGAGATGCAAGCGTTCTGCTAGATTCTGTTTACATGTATTTAGATATTATGATAATATCAAAAGAAGATATTGATTTCAAAACAATTTGGTTATAGTAAGGTAAAAACAGTCTGTGTTTATGTGTGGGCTGGTCTTACTATTATCCTTTGTTTTCGAAAAGGATTTCCAAAGTTAAACAAGTTGGTTGCTGTATGAGTTTATCACTGAAAGTATTTCAGACTGATCCGGGTGAATTTTGCTTTGCTTCAAATGTGCTCAGGTCAGACCGAGTATATTACCAGGGCAGGTATCGCTTGGAGCTTCAGAAGAGGAGTTGAAGTCGAGATGTATTCCATATACTAGTATTGGTTTATTTCCGCTGTGTGTTGGATTGATCTGAATGTATACTCTAATGTTGTAATATACAAATATTTTATAAAGTATTATTGATTATTATATTTTGTTTGTTCCACTGTGAGATTCTGATCTTCTTATTTCTTCTATTCTAATATTTCTTTCTTTCTTCTCTCACCCTCTAACTTCTTTCTATTAGCTTTTTGGGTTTTCGTTGCTTGAGTTTGGACACGGGATGTGTTAGTGTCTGGATTCGAGTGTCGAAATTCCCGGGTCTCTATAGTTGGTATCAGAGCAATGGTTTAGGAATAACCTTGGCTCTGTGGTGTGACTCGATAGAGATTGGGCTAGTAATACCTTAGATCGAGTAGAGTGTATATATATACGAGAGTGCGTATTTGTAATTTGAATATAAAATTATTTTTATATTGTTTCGACCCCAAAGTATTTTATAAGAAGGTAAACTTTATAATTTTCTTAAATTATTATTTTATTCAAACTTGTATGAGGTTGAAAACATTTCAAATATGAAATGAGAATTAAATTTAACTTGTATGAGGTAAATGAATCCTTTGAACTGGAAGTGAGACAAGCCATCAAGAAATTGACTTGTGTTGGGTAAAATAGAAAGTGAATAAATCCAAACAGAATAAATGGAAATTTGTTGCATTGTATGTTTGGAATAAAACTCATAAATATGGATTTGAATTGGATTTAGAACCAATGAATGTGTTGGGCTTGTTAAAATGAAATTCAAGGGTAATAAATTTGAATGGTTTTATAAAACCAGAAGGGAATTTAATTATGGAAATAAAATTCAATATGATAAAGTGAATAAATTGAAAACCAAGAGAATAGATTTGACATAATGAATTCGAATGGAATCAGTAGGAAATGAAACCGAATGAAATAACGTTGTATTGGTACTCGTATAGTATGTTGAGTTTGTGTAGGTTGGAAGAGGAGAAAGCGATGTTTGTTGATTTGCCTCACGACTAGAGAGTGATTTTCCTACAAAGGTAAACCTTAATATATATTGATTTGGATGATGATTTTATACCTTTGAGTTGGGTTGCCACTTGGCTTTGTTTTCTTTTGATCGATCTGGGGCCGGGGTGGCGAACTGTAGTTATTTGGAATGAATAGTACCGAGGAGATGTCGCAAATTTTTCGCTTAGAAATTATTTTGATAATGTTCTAATTATTTTGAAAAAAATTGGGTTTGAATCGTTTTTCTTACTTAGCAATTTCGAGGACGAAATTTATTTAAGGGGGGAAGAATGTAACGACCCGAATTTTTCGGCCATTTGAATTCGAATATTTAAATTGGTTTTAAATATTATTTTTGAAATATTAATGAAGTTTAATATAGAATTCGTTATTAAAACGATGATTAAACGTTTATATTTATATTTAATTTAAAACGAACTTGAAATAGCGCGGTAGTTCATAAAATTGAATTTCTACTTCAATTGGCCACACAGAATTCGTTTTAAGTCGGATTTCGGTGAAACAAGAAGCGTCTGAATCTAATTAATAATATTTGTCTAATGGAAGAGAAAAATCGAGTTTTCGTATTGTAGATTTTATTTTACGTCCAAATCAAATTTTCAAATAGTCACTGTAGAATCGATTATAGACCATAACGATTATTTAAATATAATTAAATATTGGCTTCGAATTTGGACAAGCTTTTTGAGGCGTAGTCATAATTTAATTTTTAGAATTTTACTGTAATTTTTATTTCGTAAAATAAGATACTTTTATTTGGAGTATTTTGCACCCAATAACAACATTTTGGGGTATCACAATATAAGTCAAGCTACCGATATTATTATATATTTGTGATCATGGCATAACGCTGGACGCGACGGTATATTTATTTCTGTCGTTAACGAGTCATATGCGGACGGAGTTGTATATAAACGGTCTACGTTAACTCTAAACTAAAAATCCATCGTCAAATCAAATCAAATAAAAATAAAAATATCGCCAGTCTATTCAACAACAAAAATCATTGGTCGTTTCAATTTAATGTGATGCGCTGATATATCAACATCAAGAGCATGGTTCTTTATGCCATATCCTCATTAAAAACGCTAGCAATACAAGGCTCTCTACACTGAAAACGAAAACAATAAAACAAAGGAAAATATATATTTCTCTCTGAAATCACACATGCCTATACCCTATCGCTGAATTCGCATGCACCAGCTATTGAAACATCCCTTTCATCCTTCTATTTAGACGCAGGCTCCCAGTCGAAGATTTAAAACAAGGACACAGCATTGGAAAGGTAAGAACACACGTCCTAATATTTTAAATCATTCAGCTACTCTATAAATCTGACGGAGCCTATATCCAATAGATGGTCCTATTATACATGTCCTTAATAAACACTGCATGTGATTTCTTATCGTCTTAGTGTACATCCTACTAGCGTATGAGATTTCTTTTCAGTGTACATAGCGTAAGCCTACCCACCCCCATCTAAACGTACATCACTGGGACATTGAAATGATACAATGCAACAACTACCTATATCCTACATGTTAATGCCTTCACCGCCAAGTTGTTATGCCGTGGGAAGCAAGGGTTAGCCTCTATAAATACACAGCAGCTCTACTTTTCTCTTTTAACTCAAAACAAAACTGGGTTCTTTCTCTTATTAAAATCAAACCGGACTTCTACATCCTTTATAGCTCGATCACGTAACTCAAAGACAACAGTACCGTGACTATTTTGGAGTGGAGTCCCTCGGCTTGGGTTCTGGCACGAGGCTGGAGTATGTGGGATGGACTTGCGAAGGAAACGACATTGGGGTTTGTGTGGCGCAGCGTAGTACCAGGTCGATGATGTGAGTGATGAAGCGCGGTGTACGGGACAGGTTGTTGTAAAGGTGGTTGTTGGCGTTTCCTTTGGCGAGTGAGGCTTTCGGCAAGGAAGGCGATTGGCAAGTTGAGTTGGTGTCTAGGTGGTGGCATCATACGGCTGTGGATGATGTTGAATGCTCGGGGTTTTGATGAAAAGTAGAAAGATGGGAATAAACGGTTACATGAAGAAGAGATGCAGGTAATTTGATGGTAAAGAAGATTATAAGTGAGGTGGCAGGCGTAAGGGGTAAAATATGGGGGAGCAGGTCACGGGTTCGATCATGTAGAAAAAAAAAGAAGGGGAAAACAACAGAACGTGGGGGGAGTATGGTGGAGACGTGGAATTGTGGAGATTGGAGGGGTTGTTTGCATGGTTTTAAATGAGGAATACTGATGATATTTGTTATGGACGTATGGGATCTTTGTGGCGGAAGTGGTATCAAGAAGAGGACGTGTGGCATCAGGGAGGAGCAGGAAGGCACATTGTTCGGTTAATAGGCTTTAGAAGAAAAAAGAAAAAAAAAGAAAGGGAGGAGGACGATAGGAGATGGCGTCTGGGGTGGCACTGTGCGGAACCAGGAAGTTTGTATGGGTTGAGTGGCCCTTCGTAAGTGAAAAAGAAGAAGAAGAAGGCAAAAACGCCTGGAAGGAGTGCAGCTTTGAGGCCCTTGCGTTTTAATGTTAGTAAAGAAGGTGAATGAGAAGAATAAAAAAATAGAAGGGATATGGTAGCAGGAAGTAAGAAATAAGAATGTGAAGAATGGCGGGTCAGAGGAAGTACTCACTGGTGTTGATTTTTGAGACAGAGGAGTAGTGGGGAGGACCGTGATTGATCAGGAAGTGGCGCTGTGGTGGCCAAGGAGTTTCGAACCAGAGGCGTTTGGTTGAGGGGATGAAAAGTGGCAAGGCTACAGGCGTATGAAAATGCATAAGGGACGTTGAAATTACAGAGCAATGGAAACAAAATGTTGTTGAAGCATTTCAAGTGAAAGGGACGTGTGTTATTAGAGAAGAAGAACGTTGGTCGTGGCAAGGTAATAAGATCCGACGGTTTCACTTGTGTGCAAATGGAATCTGTATCGGGAAACATCACGGTGGTAACCACGTTATTAAGGTATAATATTAATTTTAAATTAATGATTAGTTAATGGTTTGGGATTCAAATTAAAACATATGCAAGCTTATAAACTTATAAAACGTCCATTCATTGACAGAATCAAATGAAATAAAATTCGACAAGATTGTATCAACTGAGACTGTGTTGCTGAGACAGGACCGAAAGCAGTCAATTTTCAGTTTAATTTTAAACGACGGTCTAAAACGCGTGAACCGCCGACCGAAACAAGGTGAGTTAATTCTCATACATTTCTGAAATACTAGGATGTGCTAAATTCATACAATTAAATTTAATTAGTTGATTGGATGCCTATGATTGATTTAATGGTTGAAGTTAATTATATTACCGTCGTTTAATATTTCTATGTACTGATATGAAATATTAAAATGGTCTGTGTTGTAGGGAAGAATAGGTAGGAGGAATCAAACCGGTTCCTCAAATATTTATTATGCTGTTATTTCATATTTTGTACGAACTATTCAAGACCCGTTGACTTTAAACCCTGTTGATTGTTGAATGTGGTTGAGTTTTGAATCAATAAATAGTATGGTTGATAAATAAATAGCAGATGGCTATGTTATACGCCGTTTTATAAAGATCGAATCACCGTCAGGTGAATCGCTAGAAATGAAGTTATAAAATTTATTTTATAACCGAATGTATATTTTTAAATATATTATTTTAAATAAAGTTTCAAAAAGGGGAATAAACCAGCCACGTATATACATTGTTTGATTTAATCACAAATTACCATTTTTGTATCAAATCCACCATGCGAGAAGCACGTGCTTGTTAACCGATTGTTAAACCACTTTATTCAAATGAACAGAATTAACGTAATGAGTTCATATTGATATTGATTTAATAAAAATCAAAGTAAATAAAATTATTTAGATATATTTATTTATTAATTAACCTAAATGACAAGATCAATAACGATGGACTAACGGGTTAGTCATGTTTTAAACAAGTTACTATGTTAACTAAAGTTGTTGATCAAATCAGTTCAAAAGAGAGTAGTTAATGGTTAAGGAATCCAAATTTATTTTAATGTTGAAATTGGATTATTTGTCATTTATTACTAATCGTAGTGTTAATTTGGAATGGGAAATCAGAACGTAAACCCAGTTTGAATCAGAGTAGTTAAACGAACTAAATTATAAAGATGCGGTATAGAATCGCCATTTTTAAAAGAAGTGATGATATTCCATCAATATGGAATTATAATGGGATTTGTCATATTGGAAATGAGTGTTGGTTTTTGTATTATAACTGATATCTATCTTACGATAAGTACATTGTTGATCAAGGTCCGAGAGGTAATTAAAATACCCCAATTTGAACAACTTCAGGAATATCAAAGGATGATGTTAGTCGTAATGGTGAAAGTGTTAGAATAAAATATTTTGAAAAAAAAAAGTGTAACGTTATTTGAAGGATTTTGAAACATATATATATAATGAGATTCAGAAGTAAAAGAAAATAAAAATGGGCTTGATGGTATGAAATGATTAGTGGGATTATAACAGTATTTTCAAAGTTATGGAAGGAGATTTAAATGGGATTTTTCCAAAAAGGGTAACGAGTGACTTTAGTCTTCAAATAACGAAGTCAAAGAAGACGTCGTAATGATTATTTACAAATGATAAGTTGAATCGTTAAGATAATAAGAAATGTATAACAACATTAGTTGAAGGTTAAACTGGATATGATTTTAAGATATTTTCTAGGTGTATAAGTAAAAGGATTTGAGTATAATTATATATTAATCCAATACATTATTTTGGGTATTTCAACTGAGATATTGTTTTAAATGGCTAAGTGATGCTGTGTATAAACCAATGAATCTTTTTTATTTTTATGGTTGTTTATTTTGATAGTTAAATAACCGACTATCAAAAATATAACCCAACGTTGTTGGTACGGAAAGACTGGGATCGAATTTATATTCGAAAACCATTCCGACCAATAAACACGAATACGTCGAAGATGCTGATCGAGATGGAGCAATTGAAGACCGTAAGTATCCATGAGCGGAAGAACTATTGTTAAATATCTCTGGCTGATCCCCAGAGTTAACGATGATTCTGTCGTGATTGGAATCTACGGATTGCAAGGACTACTCGCTACTGATCTATAGGTTGATTCCTAGGATGCGGTAGGAGGGTGCCTTCGGTTCATCCTGTACCTGGATGACGTATATGGGCGATGTGAATAGTGCCCATATGTTTTAAAAGTCAATTATAGCCTCAAGCCTCATCACCTGGGAAATGACAAATATCGGGCAGGCAGCATGGCTTTGTGGGTCGCACCCATTAGGGTGTATGGTCACCATCTAGAGGATATTCATATTTGTTACTTCTTTCATTTCTGTATCTCCCAGGAACTACGGTGGTCGCGATAAAAATCCGTAAGGTGACAATACATTCGATACACTCAAGAGAAATGAGTGGTCGGTCATGTGTGGGCCGGGTTGCAAAACGTTCTTGAACCCAGTGTATTCGTCTCTAGAGATACACTATCGGCAGGTGGTCCCATACCTTGTCATAGTTGGAATTCCAATCTCCAATAAGCACCCGTGGTTTTTATTGTATATTATATATGTGGAGCGTGAGATGCAAGCATTCTGCTAGATTCTATTTACATGTATTTAGACATTATGATAATATCAGAAGAAGATATTGATTTCAAAACGATTTGGGTTACAGTAAGGTAAAAACCGTCTGTGTTTATGTGTGGGTTGGTCTTACTATTATCCTTTGTTTTCGAAAAGGATTTCCAAAGTTAAACAAGTTGGTTGTTGTATGAATTTATCACTGAAAGTATTTCAGACTAATCTGGGTGAATTTTGCTTTGCTTCAAATGTGCTCGGGTCAGACCGAGTATATTATCAGGTCAGGTATCGCTTGGAGCTTCAGAAGAGGAGTTGAAGTCGAGACGTATTCCATATAGTGGTACTGGTTTATTTCCGCTGTGTGTTGGATTGATCTGAATGTATACTCCGATGTTGTAATATACAGTTCTTTTATAAAGTATTGTTGATTATTGTATTTTGTTTGTTCCGCTTTGAGATTCTGATCTTCTTATTTCTTATATTCTAATATTTCTTTCTTTCTTCTCTCAACCTTTAACTTCCTTCTATTAGCTTTCTGGGTTTTCGGTGCTTGAGTTTGGACACGGGATGTGTTAGTGTCTGGATTCGAGTGTCGAAATTCCCGGGTCGCTACAGTTTATGTTATGACAACCAAATATGCTTTCATACGTAAAAATCCTCTTTCAAGGCCAAAATACAAATATATAGTGTGGAAAACATTTCTCAAATAAATGTATTAATCCTAGACAGCATAATACCCCATAATATTATGTCGCCATATATATATACAACCAAAATCATATGGCACGTATGGGTGATTTGGGTTTCCAACTTGATCATTCCTGGCACGAAAGATCAATCGGAACACAAACGAAATGTAATCACTGGTTTTTGATCCAGACGTGGACACCAATACAAATCGCGAGGTAGATCAATGGTTTTCAACCAGACACGGCCCCCCGAACATACCCTATTCCATAAGTCCTAAGTGGTTTCCCACTGCTGCAGCGATCATCATCAATTCATATATATATATACACACACAACCTAACCGCTAGTTTCTCATCATCCGGGGTGTGAGGTTTGTCGATGTCACGTCATACACAAAGCATGCCTAGATAAGCAATGCCCTGATCGTACAAGCTCATTCCATTTCTTAAGTATGTTACATTGTCCATTCACCACATGCCCAGTGATTTCCATCATTACATAACCACTTCGAGCTCATACGTCTCAAACCAGATACATATCAACGGAATCAGTGTTATATCGTCAATTACAATTTCAGACAAACAATCCATACAAGTACGTTCTAAGTCTGAATGGAACGAAATCCGAAATTTCTTCCTATACGTTCGAACTTCCTGCCACTCTGGAAATAGGGGCATCTCTCTACTGTAGCTATCAATAAAGAAACCAATCGGAAATCAATCTGTTCGATGTGAAGAACCTCGGTTTTCATTCGTCGATTCCAAGTCTTGAATTTATTCATGTGTCGTAATATTATTTGGAATGGTTTTTGGACTTAAATCTGATCCTGGTCTTTCCAAGTAATATGCGTATTCATAAAACAATGGTTATGAACACACAGGTTCTTAATTCAAATTTCCTTCCAAATCGTAATCCATTAATTTCTAAAACAAGGTTGGATTGATCATAAATTCCATTATTATCTTAACCCTTTATTTGAAAACCCAATATTCGATTTATCAATCCTTTTATTTAAACATACCTTTCGAATTCTTACGCTTAGAACATACATTCTTATTCCTTTCCTTACGTATTCCAACTTACCAAAGCTTCATTTGGATTACAATTCAATTCACGATAATCCAAACAAATTATATTCAAATATAAGTTTGATAGAGTTAATTTGACTTATATTCGATATAAATACTCAATTCGACAAACACTACTAGAATTTGATGTGAATATTCTCTAATGATTCTTATAGTATTTGTTCATCTTTTGAATTACGTATCGAATATCCGACACAAACTCTATCCAACTCATTTCCCTTTTAAACTCAAACTTTTAGAACCAATAAATAATTCCATGTTTATTCACTTAAAACTTTTCCAAACCATTTACAATCCATTTTACCATTTGAAATAACGGTTCACTATTTAAAATTTCCAAACCTATTCCTCTTTGGATAATGATAATAATGTTTGGAATGTTATCGAAAGCGCTGCCAATTTCTCTTTAGAAAAATGATAATAACGTTTGAAAATGTTACTGAAAGCGCTGCAAATTTCTCTTTGAAAAAGTGATAATAACGTTTGAAAAGGTCACTGAAACGCTGCAATAGCCATTTAAATCAAGTAGATTTAAAAATTCGAATTTCTACTCTAATCACTTTAAACAAACAAAGTAAGATAAGTTCCTTAAATTTTTAAAACTTGTTTTCCCTTGATTTTCCCGTATGATCGTCGACTGCACGTATGGTGAACTTTTCCAAATTTGTTTTAAATATAACTTGGAAATTGTATGCTGAAATTTTAAATTTCTTTTTCTATTCAAAAACTGTTAATATTTGAAAATCAACCTTTCTTATTTCAAGCCAAACTGATTTCTAACGCTCAAGTTATAACCATTCAAAATTTAAATCGATATTTACGAACTGTAGCGCCGCAGCGCGTTATATATCGATTTAAATATAATTCATTCAAATCCCTTTAGAATTAAAATATAAATTTAAGATAACTTAATTTAAAACCGATTTATAAGTTCAAATCCAAATGATTTCATAATTCCAAAATTTAAATTTAAATAAGTTGAAAACCATAGGAATTCGAAAAAACCCATTTAAAATTAAATTTAAACTTCATAAATGGTTCTCACGCGACATTTATTAATTTAAAATTCAAATTTGTCTCTAAGTTTAAATAATTTCAAATTTAAATTTCAAATTATAATTTAAATTAACCGTAGCAACCGTCGGACCAGTTAGGAATAGCCAGGGAGAGCAGGAAACTAGATTTTCGAACCCTAGCCTATAGACACCATTCTCTCTGTCATCCTAGAACGGTCTGGCATATAATATTTAAAAATATTATATTTAAATTTCCAAATCTTTTCAAATTAAAATTTGACTTAAAATAAAAAAATATTTTAATATTTGAAACATAAAACTTCGTTTACATGGAAGGAGAATTTTATCGATTATCTGTATGATTCCACAACCATAGTGTTGTGTGTGCATCATGCAAAATAAATCAACCATATAAATTGGATGTTCATAAATTATAAACATCACCCATACATGAACAATTCAGTTATGCACAAGCGTTACAGTCAATAACGCTTTTCAGTGTTCAGTGTTTGTCTAATTACATGCACATCCATTCACACAATAACATCCATGTTCAAATAATTATCATCATTCATCACATCACATTTTAATCACTACTAACTAAAATCAATGATGAAATTAAATTGTTCTCACCGAAATATCTCCATAAACTGTTTAGTGAAACCAGTATTATAGCGAAGAAGCCAACTGACGACGATACCGCTACGCGTACTACTTTTCCTCTTCCAATCCCAGTTCGATTAGTAGTCGGTGAGTTCTGCTAATTTATATTTGTATTAGAAATTGAATTAATAACATTTTTTTTAATATATATATATTTCATATATATAAACGCCACTTATTTAATTTTTATTTTAAACTCATACTTAACTAAAATTGCCAGCTTATATATATATATATTTTACCATATTCTATATTGTAAGATGATTTTAATGAGCTCAACGATGCGTCAATCCGATATAAAACGAATGAGGTATTAACCTTTAAAGTTTAACTTAAACTTGAAATAAATAAAAGAAAATTTTACCCTAAACAAAGAAGTCCAAGCCCATCTACATCGGATCCGGCCCAAGCAAGCTCCCTCCTTCTTCTTCTCCCCTACACCCTTTCTTATTCACGCTTGAACCCATTTCCACCGTGCATCATCGTGCACGTACACCAATCGGAACCTCCACCGAACTCAAATCTGAATGCACCAACAAAATTCTCTTCTCCTCCTTGTCTCGACGCACCATCCCTCCTCGACTCCATCACCACGCTTCGAAAAAATCCACGCCCGAAACTGGAGGAAAAACCCGTACGCTACTACAAATACATCGACACAATTTCCGATAGAATTCCACCAGATTACTCCATATCGAAGCCCTCTCCCCACTCAACATCGCTCCATACTCGGATTCTCCAATCGTCGCTCCATCCTTTGTCAAACCCTAAACCTAGTTTCCAACATTTTCCATCATCGACACGGAATCGTTCCAATTTCACACGAAAAATACTACATGCTCTGCTGATCGTAATGGTGCAATTTGTTCACGGATTAAGAGATATTAATTTTCGAAGTTTTCTTGACAAAAATCCTCTTTGCTGTTAATCCTCGATTTCTCCTTCGTTTCATTATGAAATTCAGATCCATCAATTCCTAAAAATCAAAAATGATGATCCGAACAATATTCGTGTATAATGTTAAGGCTAGAAGTGGATGGATTTGAATTTTTGAATGGAGTTGGAAGTGATTTTTTTCTTTACTGTAAGTTTTTCTTTAATCTTGAAGAAGGAGTGCATGAGAAGTGAGGTGGTGGTTTGACCAAGAGAAAAACAAGGCGTTTGTATAAGATTTTAGAAAAATAATTTAATTACTAAATTAAGGGACACTTGTTTATATCATGAAATTCCTTTACATGCATGGAGACAACTAAGAGGACACATAATCCTTACTTTAAAATCCACCAATGCATGTGGAGATAAATAAGTTATTTATTTATTTGTTAAATTTTTATTTTTGGTTACACTTTAGAAACATTTATAAATGTGACAAGTTTAAAACACATATATGCATAACCAAGACTTTACTTAAGATTTATAAATACATAATATTTCAAAAATACATATTCCTTATTATACAAATTATAAAAAGCGGTTTCAGAAACACAACAAATCTTTTATGGAAATCAATATATCTTATAAAGTAAATAATATTACTACTTGTTAATTTTAATTTTTTTTATTACTTATTACCATTAAAAAAATATTTATTTCAATAAAATCTCAAAAGTGATCTTTAAAATAAGTTATTCATATCCAATAAACCAAAACAAAAATATTTATTCAAACTCATGTATATAATATGTTAAAACAATATTTTTATTTAAACCATATTAAATTCACTTGATAATCAAGAAACTTAATTTTTTTTATTATAATTTAATCACTGAAATTCTGGTTCGTTACATATCATGACGAAATATCACGATCAAGATGAAATATCACAATCAAGATGAAATAATAATTGGCCTAGGTTTATGTAAAAATTTGAGAAGCATGTGGTCAGGTCATTTAAGATAGAGCTGAATGCTACTTCGTATGCCAGCTTGCACATTAGAAGTCCGATGGAAGCGGATGTAATCTTGAATCTTATTTGAACTGATTAATTCGAACTGCAATAACCATGATTCTAACTTGTCATTTGCTGCATTAACAATGCTTGGATCTTATCTATAAAAACAATGAAAGCAAGGAGATAGAGAAGTAGTGAAATATATAGGGAGATGGTGAAATATGCTAATATAAGTTCATATATAACATCTACAGATGGTAGAACATATTAAAAAAATTGAAATTACAACCAAAAAAAGATATCAAACAAAACAAATGATCCCTAAATTTGAAGTCTATAGTAAAGTCACTATTTGTTACAATAACATTGGTAAGCTTAAAAATTAAATGCTACCAAAGGTGGATGTAATTGTCTTTATTTCAGGCATTTTATGCTCTAGAAAAGTCAATTGTGACACAGAGAGATAGGAAAATAAAGATATCAAATTGTGAAACCTTTGATGCAGACAAATAAATATATCTTCAACATGTCAAATCTTCTTAAATAAGGTAGGAAAATAATCATACATTTAAATACAATCGCATTGACATATCCTCAAAATCGGGACAACATTATTGGACAACATACTTGTTTAATTAGTCCCATATAGCTCAAAATATTTTAATTATTATTGTATAAAACTTAAGAAGTGAAAGAGCAAGTTGTACTAATAACATTTTACAAAATTGAAACTAATGCTTTGCAGCATCCTACGGCATTTAGCACACATGCGAAATAATGAACTAATTTAACAAACCATAACTACAGGCATCCTGAATAAAGGTTTCAAGCATTGATATTTTATAATTTTCCGCAAAAGTGCAAAAGGATTTTTGGACATTCTCACTCAAGCAGGAAATCAAAACTCAGATAATCTCTGTAATAAGCTTGATTTGCATATGGATATGCAGTTATATTGTGTGGTATATACCATTAAAGTTTGCGATACTATATGTTGAATTGAAGAGGATGAAGGTAGCTTCGAGTAGGAGAAGGCGGATTGCAAATCTGAGCTTGTTGGTAGAAATTGTAGTTGATGCAGTGAAGTGGAGCAGGCAGCTTCAGCGCAGATGTCTGACACTCCTTGGTCAAACGTTTGTGACTACAGGGAACGATTTTTTGAGAGTCTAAACAAAAGTCTGACCAAAGGGGGTCAGACATCTGTAATTACAGGGAATGTTTTCCCGTGGATTTGGACAGGCGTCTTTCCATTTATGATAGATGTCTGAGGCGATTTCGGGTTGAATTTCTACAAGCTGATGTTTTATGAAACCAAGGGCAATTTCGGGAATTGATTAATATTGGTCTATCTCTTTATAAGCTATTTTATGGTTTTCAAATAAGAGAGCTTGGAGACTTGATCAACAACAAGGGTATATTTTCAAGGTTTTGATTAGGGTTCATAACCTAATTGCAATTCTTTAATTCTATTCACCTCACGCTATTTGCCATATTGAAATGTAGTGATCATTATATCAATCTCTTGTATTCCTTTCATCGTGGTAACAAAATATTCTCTCCAAAGTTGATGTACACTAACAAGATGTTAGTGGAACCACTATAAATTGGTGTGTGATTTATTTTTGCTGCTATTGTCATTATTTTATTGCTTGCGATTGAGATTTGGGTTGTTCTTGATTGGTTGGTCATTGTTTGGTACTTGAGTTATTGGTTTGGTTGTTTTTGGAAGTCTAATAATGATTTCGTCTTCCGCAAGGCGCTTGTGGTTTGGATATTCAACTCGAGTGGTCTTGTATTGAATTAACCACATCGGTTACAACAGTTGGTATCAGAGCAATTGGTGCTTGTTAGGTGTCTGTGAAAATGCCCGATATAGATAATAGCTCGTTAAGTCCTTCAAACGGAAGTCTGAATAATGTGGCGCCTATGTAGATGGTTTGTATGAAGCATCAGTTTCTCAATTGGTAATTGACAAGTGGAATGGTGATAATGACTTTGAGAAGTGGCAATGGAAAATGAAAGCGATTTTTAGGCGGAATCGGGTGCACCGAGTGGTATTTGATACTCACTTATAGCCAAGTGATATCTCAGATGTTGAGAGAGAGGAGATGGAGGAATGGGCATACATTACTCTAAAACTTGCTATGGTGGAGAATGTGATCTCCGAAATTAGTGGTGTGATGACTTCTAAAGGTATTTGGAACAAGTTGGAGGAATTGTGTATGAAGAAGTCGCTCACAAACCGTTTGATCTTGTTGCGGACGTTTTTCACCTTCAAGATGAAGGAGGGTAATTCGCTTAAGGCACAATTAAATGCCTTTGATGACTTGCTTATGAAGATGAAGGTCATTAATTTGATGATTGAGGAAGAGAAAAAGGCGATGATATTATACTGTTCATTGCCGGATCGCTATATGGATTTCTCAAATAGTTTTATTTATGGACGGGATACTTTGACTCTTGGTGATGACAAGACGAGTCTTCTTTGTGAGGAGTTGAGAGATTAAATGAAGGATATGAGTGAGGGTAGTAGCAAATCTAGTAGTGGTCACAGGTTGTTTGTGGAGAAAGATAAGAATGTGAAGAAAGGAAACCGGGGGCATTCTAAATCAAGGAAGCCCAGTGGAAGAGTTAAATCGAAAGAAAGAAATGGCAAGTGCTTATTTGTAAGAAACCGGGACATTAGAAGAATGAATGTACGGACAAAGATAAGAAGGAAATAGCATATTCATCCGCAGCGGTGGAGAGTGGGGATGGTGACGTAGATGAGAATGTGTTGACGGCGGTAGCATCGTGTGTTTCAGTTAGCGAATGGGCACTTGATTCGGGTGCATCGTATCATATGACGCCAAGTAGGATTTTTTTCATCTTATGAAGTCAAAGAGGTCAATACAATTGTTATGGGAAATAGTGCTATTTGCAAGTGGATGGGTATTGCCTCTGTGCAATAAGGATGTTTGATGGAGTTGTTTGCACGTTCACCAATGTTCGCTATGTTCCGAGACTTAGGAAGTCGCTTATATCTTTTGGGCAATTGGATTCTCTAGGATGCAAGATCACTAGCGAGAAGGATTGCTTAAGGCTTTCGAATGGTGCACTTATGGTTATGAAAGGTCTAGGACTCATGGTATAAATTTTCTTCAAGGTGTGACCGTAGGAGGTGAAACTTGTATGAGTGTTGATAGTTCTCGTGACTTGGATGCGACATGGTTTTGGCATTTGAGATTGGGTCATATCTCGGAGAGGAGTTTGGATATTCTTTGGAAGTGGGAGACGATCAAGGGTGAGAGTTTCAACAAACTAGAGTTTTGCGAGGAATATGTCATAGGGAAGCAAACAAAGGTATCATTCGATCTAGGGAAGCATGATTCGAGAGGGGGTCTTGAGTTTGTTCATTCGGATGTTTGGGGACCGTCACTGGTTGCTTCTTTAGGTGGAGCACGTTATTATATTTCTTTCATTGATGATTTGTCTCAAAAGGTATGGGTGTATGTAATGATTGCAAATTAGGAGGCATTTGCTAAGTTCAATGTGTTGAAAGCGCTTGTTGAGAATGAGAGTCGTAAGACTTTAAAGGTGTTGAGGACTGACAATGGCAGAGATTTTATTTCATAGGAATTATTGGAGTATTATAAGAATCATGGAATCAAGAGACATTTTATTACACCGGGAGATCCGCAATCTAAAGGAGTAGCGAAGAGAATGAATCGAACTCTACTAGAGAAAGCTCAATGTTTGATATTGACGTCGGGTTTGTCTAAGGGATTTTAGGCTGAAGCTTTGTCAACCGCGGTGCATATTGTGAATCGAATTCCGTGCTCTATTATTGAAAACAAAATTCCAGAGGAAGTGTGGAAAGGGAAGAATGTTGATTTGAGATATCTTATGATTTTGGAAGTTCGGTTTATGTGCATTATCCGGGCAATGATAAGCTTGAAGCTAGAGCTTTCAAGGGGATCTTGCTAGGTTACACGAACGGTGTTAAAGGCTATCAGATTTGGAATCCAGATACGAAGAAGGTTGTTAATTCTCGTCATGTCACTTTTGATGAGTCGGCTTTATTTAAGGAGAATGAGAGCTCATCGAATGTTCCGGATTTGGTTCATGGTGAATCAAAGGAGAAGGGAGTCAGTCCCACGTCCCATCCAAGTAGTAGTAGAGTTGGCGAAGAAGCTCGTGGGGTTGAACCGGTTGAGCACATAGTCCACATGGTTCCCCTAGTGATGTTGGTGATGTATATGATACAAAAGAGAATTAGACTCAAGGTGGAGCCAAAAGGGGTTTGGGTGATAGCATTGCTACTTGTATTGGTTGACGTGCAATAAGGCCTCCCGAAAGTTATGGTGATTGGAACCACATTAGCTTCTGTGATAACATGGACTATGCTCTCCATGTATTTGAAGATAAGTCGATGGACCCTGATGATGTCATGGGTTCGAGTGATAGCTCGAAGTGCATTTGCACCATGGAGGAAGAGATGCAATCATTAAAGAAGAACCAAACTTTGGAGTTGGTTCCGCTTCCAAATGGAAACCGTGCTATAGGGTTCAAATGGATTTACAAGGAGAAGGATGATGGAAGGTACAAAGCAAGATTAGTGACAAAGGGGTTTTCTCAAAGAAAAGGAAAGGAGTATGATGAATTTTTTGCACCGGTGGTACACCATACTTCTATCCGTGTTTTACGAGCTATAGTTGTTATTCATGACTTGGAGTTGGAGCAACTTGATGTGAAAACCGCCTTCTTGCATGGAGACTTGGATGAAGACATCTACATGGAGCAACCGGAAGGGTTTGTTGTAGATGGTAAGTCAAGATTGGTTTTCAAGTTGAAGAAATCACTATATGGTTTGAAGCAATCACCTAGACAATGGTATAAGAGATTTGATCATTTCATGCTTGATTGTAGCTTCCATCGAAGCCTCAACGATGCTTGTGTATACTTAAAGAGGTTAAGAAATGATTGTTGGGTGTATTTACTCTTGTATGTGGATGATATACTCATTGCTTTCAAAGAAAAAAATGAAATCAACAATCTAAAGATGCTTTTCAATTCGGAATTCGAAATGAAAGATCTTGGAGAAGCAAGGAAAATCTTGGGCATGGAAATTGAAAGGGACCGAAAGCATTTTGAGTTGAGATTGACTTAAAGGGGGTACATTAAGAAAGTGCTTTGCTGGTTTAGCATGGAAAATGCAAAGGCGTTAAATACACTTATACCTTTGCATATGAAGCTTTCGGATAAGGGATCACCCATCGGGGAAGAAAGACAAGACATATGTGGCAAAGGTGCCATATCAAGTGTGGTTGGTTGTTTGATGTATGCTATGGTGTGTACGAGGCCCGATATTGCAAATGCCATCGGGGTGGTTAGTCGGTATATGACTAATCTGGGAAAACGCATTGGGGAGTCGTGAAGGCTATATTGAGATAAAGGCACATCATCTCCTGGTCTTGTTTTTTGGTGGTAGTGATGGGATGAGTTGCAAGTTAGTTGGTTATTGTAACGTGGACTACACCGGTGACAGGGATCGGAGGAAATCAACTTCCGGGTATGTCTTCACAATTGGCGATACGACCATTTGTTGGAGATAGTGATTGCAAACCGTAGTTTCTTTATCCACTAAGGAGGCAGAGCTGATAGCCGTTGTGGAAGCAGCAAAGGAGGCACTCTATTTGAAGCGACTATTGTGTGACTTGGGTTTCGAAAATGAGAGTATTGATGTTCGATGTGATAGCCAAAGTGCTATACATTTGGCGGAGAATTTGGCATTTAACTCACGAACTAAGCACATTGAGGTGATAGAGTCATTTCTAGTAGCCATGGATCAGGGTAAGCTAGTATACCTTCAGAAGGTGCACACAAAGGATAATGCGGCAAATATGTTTACTAAAGCATAACCGGTTGGGAAGTTCAAGCATTGCTCGAACTTAATTCCCTTGTTGAGTTGCTAGGTGCCGTGGGGTGGCATGGTTGGAGAGAGTGATTTGTTTGTTTTGATGGAAAGGAATATCGGTGACAGATTCAGATTCTATCTTCATGGTAAGTACTCGTTTCCACTCCCGAGTACATTGTCTTTTGGTGAGACTAGTTTAGAAGTTGGATGTTTTCAACACTTCACTGGCGGGTGGGTGCTTTGCCTGAACTCATTGGTGAAGTGCAATGGGCGGCTGCTATGCCAGAGCTCATTCTGGAAACATTAAAGCTTGCTTGGACGAAGGTAGGAGATGGATTGGTACCATTGGTGTTTGTGATGGAGATGGATATAGTATCAAGGTGGAATGTTAAAGTTTGCGATACTATATGTTAAATTGAAGAGGATGAAGGTAGATTCGAGTAGGAGAAGGCGGATTTCAAATCTGAGCTTGTTGGTGGAAATTGTGGTTGATGTAGTGAAGTGGAGCTGGCAGTATCAGCACGGATCTCTGACACTCCTTGGTCAGACGTCTATGACTACAGGGAACAATTTCCCGAGAGTCTGAACAGATGTCTGACCAAAAGGGCTCAGACATCTGTGATTACAGTAAATGTTTTCCCAAGGCTTTGGACAGATATCTGTCCATTTATGATAGACGTCTGAGGCGATTTCGGGCTGAATTTCTACATGCTGATTTGTTATGAATCTAAGGGCAATTTCGCGAATTGCTTAATATTGGCCTATCTCTATATAAGCTATTTTCTGGTTTTCAAATAAGAGAGCTTGGAGTCTTGATCAACATCAAGGGTTTATTCTGAAGGGTTTAATTAGGGTTCATAACCTAATTGCAATTCTTCAATTTTATTCTCCTCAAACTATTTTCTATATTGTGATATAGTGATCGTTGTATCAATCTCTTGTGTTTCTTTCATCGTGGTAATAAAATACTCTCTCCAAAGTGGATGTACACTAACAAGATGTTAGTGGAACCACTATAAATCCGTGTGTGATTAATTTTTTCTACTATTGTCATTATTTTGTTGCTTGCGATTGAGATTTGGATTGTTCGTGATTGGTTGATCATTATTTGGTACTTGAGTTATTGGTTTGGTTCTTTTTGCAAGTCTAACAGCGATCTCGTCTTCCGCAAGACGCTTGTGGTTTGGATATTCAATTTAAGTGGTCTTGTATTGAATTAACCACATCGGTTACAACGTATACGGCCAAATTACTACTCATTTTTCTATGCTTTTTACCTTGTTCAACACTTTATTTGGATCCAAGTGTCCAGCTACAATTAATCTACTTTGTTTCCAAATCACTTCTACTGATGTGACGACTGAAAAACAAAGTTTAAAAAATTATTCAAAATCAGAATAATAAGAAATTTTGGACTAATTTTTGGTGTTTGTTTGTTAATTTTCCACAATTATTACGGATGAAGTATATTTAGCTTTCGATTTTTTATTCAAAATGATCTGAAAACATAAACAAGGCTATCAGTTGCATAAATTCCCTATTTTGTCATAAAATCAAATTCATTTCCCAACGAAATGTCAGTTCATAAAAAACCAACAATGTAAGACATATCATTTTAAGTACTACATTAACGTATTCACACATTTTTTTTTTCTCCTGCAAATATTACAGGTACATCACCGCATATAAAAAAATTACAAACTTGTTGCCACTCAATGGTCAGATTAGCATGAAACTGGATATCATTATCAAGATGCACAATCTTAGATGTGCCTCTTTTTCCACCATTGATGTATCATGCAAATTATAAATAAAATAAATATGAACTAGTACAGTATTAGTTTGAATTCTCCAGTATGAGAAAATGAACAAAGCAGATGGAATGGTACCAGCATTTGGACTTCAAATGTAAATGCAAAGGCATAATTTTCTTTGGGAAGTGCTACTTGGAAGGCTAAAATGACTACAAGAAGCACCAAAGAAAATCAGAAATATTGTAACAACCCGGAAAATCTGAGCCAATTTAAAATTTTTATTTTGGCGATTTTAGCGACTTTTGATTATTTTAAATGATTATTTTAAATAATAACAACGAAAAATTTATTTAAATTGAATTGAAAACGAATAAATTTATTTTAATTATATAACGAGCCTGAAATGACACGGGGGGTTTGGGGTCATCAAAAATATATTAATGGAATTTGTTTCTACAGGTTGCCTTTCACTTGAGTCGCTGTGGTACAAATTGTAGATCAAAATTATAGCTTTACAAATTAAAGTACTTACCTATATACACATCCATCTCTTTCATTAGTTCTCATCCCTTAGTCAAAAGTAGATCATTCTCAGACTGGTTCACCTATCACTCGTATGAAATATTGAAAAAGAAATCAATCTTTAGGGCATAACAAAAATATCATTCATTTATTTACTTTGAAAAGTTCCTGATGCCATCTTAAAGTAACCAGGGCTCCTTGAATAATTTCTTGATTGCATGTTGTGATGACTTTCCCGCTCCTTCTGGTAATTCCTTCTTATTACGAATCCAACAAGTCATAACTTGTAGTTGAGAGCCCAAACTCGATATCATCAGTCCAAATGGAAGCAGAAAAGATGTGGACGGAAAAGAAAAGCAGCGACGAAGCAAGGACTTAGAGTTCCAAGAGTCTGGTTATTTGTTGATGTTGCCCATAAGTTCTTTGAGCTGCAATATCTGCTTGGTTTTGACAAAGCAAGTGAAACCGTGGATTAGTTCATCAACAACAACAAAAACAAAAATAAAATTAAATCTAAACAATTTAAAAAGGAACCAAATAGGGTTTTGAAAGTCTGTAGTTTAATGATTTCAGAGATTTATACCTGAGCAAATAAGTCTGATTGACAAAAAACCGTGAATCGCCTTCTTTTAACTTTCTTTACTGTTGTCATTTCAGTTCCTCCATTGTAACGACCCGGGTTTTCGACGATCTTGGTTATCCGATATACAACACATATTGAACATCCAAGGATCGAAAATAACCGAATTGTTAATGAAAGAAGTTAGAGGGTGAGGAAAGATAAGATACAACTAATAGAATAGAAGAAGAAGAAGAACATCATCATCAGAGTAAACACGAATCTCACAACGGAACGAATAAAATATAACATAACTTTTGAAATACAAATAGTATATGTATACAATAGCACTTATCAGAGTGCAACACTTACAACAAAAGCGGAAATAATAATAGCTATAGAATCCTGAAGCCTCCTGCTCCAAGCTCTCCAAGTGTATCTGTAAAATCCCAACTACTTGACTGCCCGCACAAATTAGGCACCCAAGAGTTTAGGGAAAACAAACAAATAAACTCTGGGTCAGTCATGAGACTGGTATGAGTAAAACAGTTTGAACAATTAAACGATATCTCATAAGACCACGCCGTATAACGGAACGGGTTTTTCCTTATGAGAATCCAAACATCTTTATATCAAAAACCATTGATATTATAATAATGTCTATCAACCATAATATAATAATCATCTAGCAGAAACGCTTTCATCTAACGTTCTACATATATAGTATACAATCAAAACCGCAAGCACGTATTGGGTAATGGATTTCCAACTATGACAAGGTAGGAACCACCTCCCGATCAGTGTACTCTAGGAACAATACACTGGAGTTCAACAAGAACATCTTGCAACTCAACCACACATGACCGACCACTCATTTCGGTTGAGTGTATCGAATGTACATCACCAACGGTTGGGATCAGCAACCGTTCCCGTATATATATATGGGACAGTGTTGATAGATTAAAGAAGCAAATGAATATTCTCTAGATAGGTGATTATACACCCTACTTCGGTGCGACCGACTTAGCCATGCTGCCTGCCCAATTTCTGTCATTTACCGGATGTGAGGCTAGAAGCTACGCTTACTTACCTTCCATTCATTGATAACACGATCACTTTGAATGCCACATTATCAAATCCGTTAATCATTAATTGGTTTACACAAATATTCTGGATGTTATTCTAAGGGACTAAATCCGTTGTCACCATATATATTTATACAGACCAACCCATTCGATCATTGGAAATACTTTGTCAGACACTCGTCCATATACGTTCGTTCTGGGACTGAACGAAACCGAAGGCACTATTCAGTACATCCATCCTAGGCACTGTTATCTAAGACTTATACAATAGCCCTTGCACTTTACTCCGTCTTCAATTTTCTCTGGCATATTCGCAACGCTTATGCCAATACAGAGTGGTTTTTTGGATAAGAATCCAACCGGTCTCTCCATATTAACAACGTTAAAATGGTCAAAACTTGATAGTCTGTGATTTAACTATCAAATGAAAAATGTCCGTGTACACACAACAATCTTATTTCCAAATGGAATTATCGATCCAATCATCAACCATATATATATATATATTCATATTCCCTTATTTTCTATATTTAGAAAATATACGTTAACACTGGAAAACATTTCCATAGCTTATACACGCACCACTACCATTCCACAACTACTAGTCCCTAACTGTAAACTAGTAAGAGAACAATTCTCTAAGTATAAACCCCGAAGACCGAAACCAACATCAGATCGATACTCATAAAACCAATCAACTTACTATTCTCCGGTCAGTTTCTAATCTTGTTTAACTCTATTCGACTAATTGGATTAACCTTCGAATACCATATTCGATTTACTAACTTTCGAATACCATATTCGATTAACTCTATTTGATTAACTCTAACTGGTCAATTCTAACTGATTAACTCTAACTGGTTAATTCTAACTGATTAAATCTAACTGGTTAACTCTAACTGATTAACTCAAATTCGAATAACTTATATTCGATTAACTCCTTTTAATAACGTTCATCCATTTATAAAGATTTACTTTTAGTAACGGTTCTTCACTTTAAAATGTCCTTTTTGTAACGTTTCTCCACTTATAAAGATTTACATTTAGTAACGGTTCTTCACTATAAAATGTCCTTTTTATAACGTTTCTCCACTTATAAAGATTTCCTTTTTAACAGCGTTTAATCACTTATAATGTTTTCCTTATAACAGCGTTTAATCACTTATAATGATTTCCTTATAACAGCGTTTAATCATTTATAATGATTTCCCTTTTAATCCTATTTATTTTCCAAATAAATATTCCTTTATCACTTCACTTCTATTCATTAGATCCTCATTATAAATTGATAAGTGAATAAATTTTCCAATGTTAATCCCGAAGACCGAAACCAACATCAGATCAACACTTTGAAATTTACTCCATTCAATCAACGTAGAACAAGTTCCAATTACTCAAAAACCATACCCTATCCTCTTTAACACTTTAACTCGATTCTATTTATTTTCTAATAAATATTCCTTTTATAAAATCCTTTGATTTTATAAATATTTCATTTTACATCCTAGTATTCCTTATGGTATTTAACATACCATATAACCATGATTACTATCAACCAAGTACACATAATTAGCACTGATTATATAACACATCACATATCACAATATATGAAACAAACAGTAATTATATATTGAACCCAGTTGGGTCCCTCCAACCTGTTCCCTGCATCACAGATGTTAAACCATATAATTAACATCAACTTCATCTCAGTATGAAATGTTCTGATAAACAACATCAATATGTGTGTGTGTGTGTGTGTGTGTGTGTATATATATATAACTGACTAGCAGTTCAATCAACAAAATCAACACACAGCAATCAATAGATAATTATCAGTTCTAAGAATACGTTATACAAAATATAACTGTTCAGAGTTGGTGAGTTTTACTCACATTACGCGTTAACCGTTAAATAACGATTTACGTTAGTTGATTTTGATCAGACAATTTATTTCGCCATAAATTGTAACGAGCCTCATCTCACTTCCAGTCAGTTCCAGTGTGTAGCTCTCGTCCGTATGATCCCAACGGATCTTGTTTCGTCTGATTCTGACATCGTACGCAACAATTATGATATTAAGAAGTGAATATGCGTTTTTAAATTGATTAAAACTTAGAGTTTAAATCTCGTTGGGCCTCACCCATTTCTCGGCCCATCTGAAACTGAAAAATTCCAAACCCATCGATATTTACTTATCCTTCTCCGTATCACAAATCTCGCTCCCAGTAAAACACGAATGGTGTTAAAAGCCATGGCCGAATGTTTCTACCCATCAACTCTCCTTCACGCAACAATATAAATCAACTAATATTATAAAAACTTCTCTGCACACATGCCATCACCTCACGACGACGTCTCCGGTGCTCAGGATACATCATCTTCCACCGTTGGAAACTGATATTGTTGCTCCATTTTCCTGATCGCATGCTCCTTCTTAAATGCAGTAACTCAAACCCTGCACACGGTCCAGTATATCAACGCTCCATTCCCCTTCTCCATGCATGCAACATGCTACCTGTTCACGTTCCATTCCTTTTTCTTCTTTGGCTTTTATTTCTCCTAACAATTTCACCGTTGCCCTCTGTACACTCATTTCGATAGTCCCCTCCACGTACCATCCACTTCTCCTTCTTCCTTCCAAAGATAAAATGACCCACTCCTCCATAAACGCATACCCAACTCTTATATTATTCAAGTAATGTCCACCTCAATTTATACTTAATGAAGATAGTACATAGTTAGGGGCTGGCTATTTGCATCCCATTATTTGCTATTCTCCCCCCGAATAAAATTTTAAAATTTCATTTCCAGATTTGCCCTTTAACAACCGATTAAATAGTTTGTCTAGTGTTGCAAAATGATTAAAAAATAATAATTACAACTATATATATGAGTGATCGATGGTAAATTGCAAACTATAATTAAATTGAAAATCAGCATTGTACATGATCTTTATTAAAAAAAATAGAAATTACAAATAATGATTAAAAAAAATTAAAACAATTATTAAAAATTTAAAAACTTTACAATCAACGTTGTGTATTGTTATGCATTTTGAGATCGAGTATGTTAGCTGTAACGGAAATCGCAAAGATCTAAACATTAAATAAATAAATCATTAATATAGATGATTTTGTTCAAATAAATCGACGCTGAAATAATATGCAATAAGGGAATTTTTGGATTAAACGGGGTGGGAAGAGCAAATGATGGGGTGCATATTTTATTTTCAAGTTAGCGGGGGATGAAGAGTAATTAACGGGGTGTTAATAGATGCACGCACATAGTTATAAAACATTACACTCACGGCTTCTTCCCTCCTTATTTCGTTGACAGCTTTTCACGCACCCAGGTGCGATCCTCTCTCCCACACTTCTCTTCACCATTTCCGCAAGCTCACTTTCCTGAACTCTACACTCCTCGCTCAATTGAATCAAACTCGTCGGTCCCTTTTTCCTCTTGCGTCGAACAAGCCAACGCCGACTACAGGAAGCCTCACGGCATTAATTCCATCGAACCACTTAAATCCCAGTATTTATATGTTTTTAATTGATTTTATGTTGGTTTTTCCTTCTCATGATTTTGGTGTTTTGCTGAAGAGATAGGGTGGCGGCGGATTTTTCTGTGGAAAGATATTTTTGTTTTAGGTTTACAGAATGAAATGAATGTGTTTATATAGGAGGAGGTTGGGACGAATGTGTCTCTGTTTTGACCACACAACCAGGTCTTGGCAAAGAATAGGCCACACAGGTATATATTATGGACCATTTATTATATTTTAATATAATTAACTTACACGACGAAGTCTCGTCTCACCATACATCCATACGATCTCTGTTTTCGACAAGCTAAGTTATTCCTAGCATAGAAAAATATTCTGGATCCAATGGGACGGGTTTCGTCCAATTCCGACACCGTTTGCGAAAATCCCTTAGAAAATATCGATGAAAACACCGAGCATTAATTCATTAAAATTACAGAAAAAATCCTAAAAATATGAGGCCTTGACATTTCACTAGACCTCTTCCTATGGTTTCGTATGAAACTTGTTTCGTTGAATTTCGAGTTCGTTTGATCAGTTAACCATTCAATAAAAGTTACCCCTGTTTAAAACGTATAAATGGTTAATTCAGAATAAGGCGTTTTTGGCCACCGAAGTCACATACATCATCGGTTTGTCATGAAACTTGCTTCCCATGTAATGATTAATTAATACGAATCCAATGGCACACACTTCATCGCATTCCAAGACTGTTTCCCGGTACGCTATTTTCTACGCACCCTAAGTGCTCCTTTAGACACCAAATTACCCGGTCTTCAAACCTAACAAACAATATATGTTTTCTGACTCTAAACGTCAATAGGAATTCAACAGAACAAGTTTCGTGGTCTAATTCGATCGTCTGCTCAAGTTACACTCAAAAACCCTTTTTAAATCATATTAAATTATTAATAATTCCATAGCGACTTTTTTTAAAATTTGATTTGGACGTAAATCAAAATCTACACAACAAAATCCCGATTTTTCTCTTCCACTAGAAAAATATACTTCACTAGCTCTGTACGTTTCTTGTTTCACAGAAATCCGACTTAAAACGGATTCTGTATATTCAGTTGAAGTTCGAATCGCCAAATAGCGAACTGCAGCGCCATTTCGAGCTCGGTTTTAATTATAATATAATTATACGTTCTAACGTCGTCGATTAAATAATATATTCGTTATTTAAATAATTAAATAAGTTAATTATTACACCGTCAAAAATCTGGGTCATTACATCCATTCTCCTTGACATTGTCGCCGAACTCGTCATCGCATCTAGGCATCGGACTTGATTAATTAAAACTAAAAATTTAAAGTAGTTCTGTGCTAATATTCCTCTTGTCGCTGGAATGGTCTACTCCTGAAAGAAGAACCTTCTGAATCTTGTGCTAATATTCCTTGATATAGGTACCAAAATTCTTTGTCATGAAAATTATCTAATGTTTCAAAAAGCATTGTGTCCAGTTTGCGAAGGGCGGGGAGATTAACAAATAGATATGATCTTGGTCTGCATATCATCACTTCAACTTTTCTCCCATATGGAAATATTTGGCAGGAAGGTAAAAGTTGGACTTTGTAATCGCTAACACAAAGAAGCCACTCCATCTCTCTTTTCCATTGTGCTTTTTTCTCAGTGGATAAAGGCTCCAATCTCCACAACTCTACAAATAGTGTAGCACAAAGATTAGTTATAGCCATTGAAATTGCTAATGCAGAGCATGTTCTTTTTCCGCACCCTGACATGCCTTCTTCGAGAAACAGTTTAGAAAATCTCTCTTTCATCATCTCGATTTCTGAAACATCTTTTTTGGGCTTATAGTCTAATTGCTCATCACGAACTATATTTTTATCATCGCCCATTACTAAATTTCTATCCAAACCTTGTTGTATCTAGATTAACCCTAGAGAGAGGGTAAATAGGGTCTATTGCAAATTATTTTTGAGTTCTATTCTTAGGGGATATTTAAAAGTATTCACAGATTACAGAATGCAACAGAAATAAAAATGCAGCAAGTAAATAACACACAGAGATAACCAGCTTCGGCAAAACACTGCCTACTGCTGCATTCCTGAGGTTTCTACTAGGTAATAGAACAGATCCCGCTTACAAGACCATGTAAACTCGCGAATCCCTCGCTCCTATTCTAATCCTACGCTCAAAACCCTAGACTGGTCTAATCCCCTAGATCAGATTTCCCCCGATTACAACCCTGTAACCCATAACCCTAATTTTTACAAACTCTAATAAACTGCCTGCTAAACCCTAACAGGATTACCTAGAATTTTACAGACTCTAGAAACTGTATGGATCAGCTAAAAATAAAAGTAAAAAAAATACAACACAAAATAAATCAAAATTCTAGATTTAAAAAGGAGTTTGAATCTCCCTTTAACACTTTAATAGGCCAGCCACTTCATAAAATGTTGCACCCTAATTTCTTTTGTTCCGCTTACTCTCTTACTCGTGGAAAATTAAATGGCGGCTAGGGTTTAATTAAATCCCCAAATCTCAATCGCGTATGCTTGCAAAATGGTTCTCTGATGATCGAATACTTGTTGATGTTCTTGATCGATTGCTAGTGCTCCTTTCTTCACCGATTTGGGTTGTTTGATCGAAAATCTTGTAAGTAAATTCTGGAAATTATTTCTCTGATTTTTGCTCTCGATTGTGTTGTTGGTTTTCGATGCCAAACTGCCTGTGATGATAGGTGTATAAATAGGGTAAATGAAACCCTAAAATATCTCTGATTTTAAACATATGACTTCCTCTGATTTGCGTGAAATTGTTGCCTGAAATGTTGCTAATCTTGCGTGAAATTTTGAAAATCTTTGAATCGATTTTCTGGTCTTTGAAAATGCCTTAAGCAATTTTTGCAATTTTTGAACGCAGAATGATTTGTTTCCAGAACTAATATCTTTGAAAATGTTGTATTGAAATCTTCCATTTTGTCGCCTTGAATCAAATAACTTATGTGATTTCCGAATGTCCATGCACATTTTCAGGAAAGACTTTCCGGAATTTTCTCATTAAAAAATGATTTTTTTCCAACACAATCTGTGATTTTCTGCAAGCTAATTTCTGATTCTTTTCCAAATATAAAAAAACTTCTTTGAACTTTGAATTTGAATGAATCTGCCAATGATCAATCATCCGTGAATACATCTTTGGCATGTTGGCAATAGCGGTTGATAAATGATTGATTTGGAATATTGGTATATATGATGTGAATCATTTCTAGAAACCTTGAATTAACTTCTTGCTAAAATTGGTTTTTATGGAAACACCATAAATGTTTTCCTGACTTGAATTTCTCTTGCTAAATTTATGGAAATTTGCATTGTACCTTTTATTCACTTGCCGAGTTTATGTGTTAGTTCACTGTTGCATCACACAATCCTTGAAAAAATTGATTCTGTGATTGATTTACTTCAATGTACATGTCAAACACTTTGTATTTATGTTGCTTAGACATGCGGCTCTAGTTATGTATACTTGCATGCTTTTGACATAATTACTTGTGTTTCCATTGGCTTTGTGAAAATTCTGAAATTGTTCATGCCTGCTACAATGTTTATTTGTTGTGTGACCATGTATTTCGCTACTACACTCATACATGTCCACTTGTAACTCCATGCACCTGTGTTCACTGGAACATCAAACTGCCTCGACCACTTTGCTTGTAAATGTTGCTCATTGTTGTATGTACAACTGCTAGTATACTTTTGAAATCTGTTGCATACTTGTTCCTATTTATCTGGCTGTATTGTTTTTCACTATATACTTGTTCTTGACCAATCTGAAATGCCACATCACTTTGCATACATGTACTTGACTTGTGGCATGTTCGTAGTGCATTGTTATTAACCAAATTGTGCACCTCCACACTTCTATTTGTTGTATTTGTGCACCACTGTAACACCCCACGTCCATTAATGTCACTCACAAAGGGAATGCATTAACTTCCATGGAGGTTATAAGTGAATATAGAACAGAAAAATTACAACAAGACAGATAATAAATAGTACTTGGAAATCTAAAACTTCATTTTATTGCAGCGGAATTTAAACATGTTTATTACATCATAAAACCATAAATCAAAGTCAAGTACATTATCCATCTTGATAAAAAAATACATAATCCCATTACATCAATAGCCATTAAAGAAGATAACAAGCTGGACTTTACTTCAACAGTCCAAGCTTTCCAAAAGAGAGATAAAGCAATCCAATCAAACTCCACTAGAGCTAGGTCCAACCTGAGGACCTGGAGGGCAAAAAGGATAGAAATGGAGGGGGTCAGACATAAAGTCTGGCGAGTATGACAATTCTAACAATACTATTATCAAAATAACTAGACTAAGACATAAGCTGGAAGACAAGTAAATGTCTATGAACTATTAGGTATGGAATGAACAGATAAAGATAACGTGAAGGATAACGTTAAAGGCATACCTAATTACTATCGAATAATTACTACACTGCACCGCATATTACTACACTGCACCGCACCCGTCACCCTAAAGGTTGATCCAACTTGCTTCACACAGAAACATATAAATAGCCTTATGTACCCCTAGCTGACTACATAGTTTCCGTCTGCCCCTACCTCCACTAGGTGTACCCCACTACCCACTATCGATCGGCTCCCTACTCGTAGATACCCGTGTTGGCCCCACAGTGGGGTGTATCACTCCCCTAAAGTGGCAACCCAATACAACTTGAGAATACACGGCTTATACCTACACGATGCAACAACATCTTACCTACCAGCACGGGTCCACACACGCATATGAAACCCGTTAGACTTTCGTTGCCACCGCTCCCCGTTTTGGCCTCTTATAGTCAAGCCCAGTATGCGTGTCCCGTCCTCGACTTGGGTCGAGCCCACAAAGATACGTTTGGGTTACTGGTTGAAATGGGCCCCCACAAGCTACCCACCTAAGCTTGTCAACAATAGTATATCCCACTTAACCCTTTTAGTCATGTTCATTTACATGTGTGTTTGGTTAAGTCTTACTAATCGTATTTCTCATGCCACTAAGGGCACCCACAAGATTCCTCATGCCACCCAAGGCACCTACTTAACCCCCATGTCCCACTTTACATGTTTATCTGGTTAAGTATTTCTTAATTCATTTAGGCCATAACCTCGTAATGACCTCTCACATTAGACTGGCATTTATGGTAGCTGGATTTGCCGGGCGGGTTCGGGCAGTCTTACACCATAAAAGAGTCTAACCTCGTGTCTTTACAACTGTTATGCTTTAGTTTAGGCCTAGGACCTCTCACATTGGGCTGACATTTGTGACCACTGGATTTGCCGGGCGGGTCCGGGCAGGTTTACGTCACAAACGAGTCCAACCTCGTGTCCTAAGCATTGATTATCACTTATAATCTTTTACCCCAGTTTTAATAATTCCCTTTCCAAATTATTAATTAAGTCCACTTTTATTGATGTCCATAATTGACTCAATTATGGTCATCCACTCATGGTATGCAAAATCATATCAATTGCACCCCAACATCTTATTATTAAATCCTTAATATTACCCCTACCCCACGTTTATACGTTCGCTTATTCAACGCATAATATAGGCTAGACTTGAATAGTCTAACACATGGCACAAAGATAAATTAACATATAGACAATAAAATAAATCTAATCATAATAGGGGTGAAACTTGCATAAACTACACATGGTAAGGATCAAAAGGTGTCAACTTGTTAAATGTCCCAATTTACATGATATGATCATAGTGCAAATCTATACATAAACTTGCATATGGGGTTTTTAGGCAACATAATGATGGTGTGAACTAGCAAAGGATATCACATATGTCATAGCATAATTCTAGTTGTCATAATAGATGTCATGACATATGTTCATAACTTTTCTAATCAATCTAACTTGCATATGTGACTTGTCATATAGATCAACATAGCCCAAACATGATGATTTAATTAATATGAACTAACTAGCATAGATAGTAACATTACGGCTTTTTAACATGTATGATTTATCACAACTTAGCATAGAAACTTTCAACATACATAACATCATCATAGCATGATATAAAACATATAGGATATCATCACCACATAGCATAGGATTGATAACATACATGATAACATATACGACAATTCACATCATCTACTCATAATCCATTCATGACTTAACCTAATTAAAATGATAATAATCATGTTAAGACTATCATACTCACAATTAGGGAAGAAAAGAGAGTTTTTCTTTGCTTTAGGGTTGAGAGAATTAGAATTGAATTAGCTTTTCTTCCTTCTTAGTTGGCGGCGGCTCCATTGATTTCCATGGCGGCGGTATGACGGTAACTATTCTATTTTTCTTATGAATTAGGGTGAGAGACTACCTAGGTATTTATAGAGTTAGGGTTTATTTTAGACCGTCAGATCATCTCAGAACTAAACTGAACCGTTAAATTTGCCAACACAGCCCTAAAGACACATCAGCAGCTCAGGATTGGGCTCTGCCCAAACCCTAGCCGCCAAACCAAGTCGACACCTAGGTCGACACTACAGTCAACCTGGGGGGGGGGGGAAGTCGACATGGCAGTCGACTGTGGGGGGAGGTCGACACTAGTGTCGACTCCCCAGTCGATCTGCCTGGGTGGGAACATTTTTCTATTTGAATTTTTAAATTTCCTGCGAGCTGTTTTGAATTTTCTGAAACTTCCGATGGCCATAACTTCTTCATACGAAGTCCAATTCACGTAAACTCGGACTCTATTTCAACCAGAATTCCGAGACGAACACAATGGCGCAACCCATTTCCCACAATTCTCATGTCTAAGATTAGTTATTCTTTAATTTGTGAATATTAATATTAACAGAATTACGGGGTGTTACATTCTCCCCTCCTTAAATGATTTCGTCCCCGAAATCTTCAAGTCAAGAAGAATGTATATCCTAACATCCAATCGTTCATCTACTCAATCATCAAACACAGGCATCCATTGTCCTTATAGACTTCTAATGCTTTTATGTTTAAATGCACAGTGTGTGTATATGTCCCTATCTAATGCAAAATCAGGCGGTCCACTGATTCAGTTGACCTCCTTAATGCAAACCATGATAGTGCCATGCGTCCATTATGTATGCAAAAGAACTCTACCGATACATATTATTTATACATGCGTGCACAACCATTCACCAAAATGCGGTATCCATATGATAGCACAACCATTATACATCCATTTTACTAAATACAGCCATTTAGATGGAATATGCAGTATGAAGTGACTGAGCCAATCTAGTGCCTAATAGTGTGTGTATATGCATCCACGAGCAACCACTAGCAAACACTTGCATCCAATTTGCATCCATCATACATAACATGTCTCAAACACATGTTTCAACCATAGGATTATCCTAACTAAAGGTCAAAGATACTAGCGAGAGGATATTTCTAAAGATAAGATAAGTACAAGATAAGCAATAAAGGAGAAATTATAGGACATACCCTCAAAAAGAAAAGGGTATCGTGAACGCATCTTCTCTTCTGTCTCCCAAGTAGCGTTGCTTTCATCATCTCCCCATTGCACTTTGACTAGTTTGACCTCTCGATTCCTCAACTTCTTAATCTCTGACCCAAGAATGCTCGTAGGAGCTCGTCGAATCGTCGCATTACGCTCTATCTCCACCTCTCTAAGCAAGCTCGGCTCTACCACTTCCGCGGTCTCGTGCAAGCACTTCCTCAAATGTGATACATGGAATACGTCGTGTACACCACCAAGTCTCTCAGGCAACTCCACTCTATACGCCATCTGTCCAATCTTCTCCTTAATAGGAAACGGCCCTACAAACCTTGGTGCTAACTTCCCAACGGACCCAAAGCGAATTACGTTTCATAATGGAGACACTTTGACAAAGACCATGTCCCCAACTTCAAATTCAAGATCCGTCCTCCTCTTATCCGCATATGATTTCCGCCTATCTTGCGCTGCTTTCATCCTCCTTCGAATAAAGTCGGTCTTCTCCGAAGTCTCTCTAATCATATCGGGCCCAAGTAAGATCTTGTCCGTAGATTCCCATCAACATGTAGGTGAACGACAAGGTTGTCCATAAAGAGCTTCGAAAGGTGCCATGCCAATGCTAGATTGAAAGCTGTTATTATATGCGAACTCCACTAACGGAAGATGCTCTTCCCATGTACCCCCAAAGTTTAGGATACATAGCCTCAAAAGATCCTCTAGAATGCGATTCACTCTCTCGGTCTGGCCGTCCGTCTGAGGATGACATGCGGTGCTCAAACATAACTGAGTCCCTACCGCCTCTTGTAAGCTTCTCCAAAATTCGCTAGTGAAAATAGGATCGTGGTCGCTCACTATGCTAGAAGGAACACCGTGCAAACGAACTATTTCTCGGACGTATACAGAAGCTAACCATGGAGCAGTCCTCTTACTTTTCACGGGAATAAAATGGGCGCTCTTAGTAAGTCTGTCTACTATAACCCAAATCCCCATATTACCCTTCCTCGATCTCGGTAATCCGTCCACAAAGTCCATCGAGACACTTTCCCACTTCCATAGTGGAACCTCCAATGGGTGAAGCAACCCACTGGGTTTCTTTTGCTCCGCTTTTACTTGTTGGCACACCAAGCATCTAGCGACATACTCGGCCACATCTTTCTTCATGCCGGCCCAAAAGTAAACTCTCTTCATGTCTTTGTACATCTTGTCCCTGCCGGGATGAATGGTCATCTTCGAACGATGTGCATCGTCAAGAATAGTCTTCCTTAGGTCATCTTCTTTTGGTACACAAAGTCTACCGTCCCTACGTAACCAACCATTATCATCTAGGGTATACCTACGGAGATGACTTGATGACTCCCCTCCTTTGAGCTTTTCTACTAACTCAACCAACTGTGGGTCGTCTCGCTGTGCCTCGCCAATCCGCCCCAAAAGCGTAGGTCTGACCTCCAAGGATGCTAGCAGACCGGGTACAAAGTCAATGGAAGGTCTAAAGTGAAACATCGAAAAGAATTCTAAACTTCGCCGCTCAACAAACAAAGGACTTAAGGATAATCTTTTTCTACTTAAGGCGTTTGCCACCAGGTTACCCTTGCCAGGGGTATAGGCTATTTCGAAGTCGTAGGATGCTAGGAACTCCATCCACCTTTGCTGCCTTAAGTTCAAGTCCTTTTGAGAGAACAAGTATTTTAAAGATTTGTGGTCAGTGAATAATTCGAATTTCTCGCCAAGAAGATAATGACGCCAAGACTTAAGTGCGAAAACAATAGCGACCAACTCTAGGTCATGTGTAGGATAATTTTTCTCATGCGCTCTCAACTGCCTTCCACCATAGGCTATTACCCTACCCTCTTGCATTAAGACTGCACCTAGTCCCGTCCCACAAGCGTCAGTATAAACAGTAAATGGCTTACTCCCGTCTGGTAGTACTAAGACTGGGGCTGAGGTCAAAGCTCTCTTCAAACGTTGGAACGCATCATCACAATCTACGTCCCATGTGAAAACTAGGTTCTTCTTCGTCAAGCGTGTCAATGGAGCTGATATCTTTGCGAAGTCTTTGATAAACTTCCTATAGTAGCCAGCCAACCCCAAGAAACTTCTCACTTCAGTAGCATTTTTAGGGACCTTCCAATCTTGGATGGCCACCACCTTCGCGGGATCCATAGCTATCCCTTCCTTGGAAACCACGTGCCCTAAGAATCGTACTTCCTTCCTCCAGAAGTGACACTTAGAAAATTTTGCCTTAAGGCTATGCGCTCGAAGAGTCTCCAACACTTCCCTAAGATTTAGGGCATGCTCTACTTCATCCTTAGAAAAGATCAAGATGTCGTCCACAAAGACTACCACGAATTTGTTAAGGTACTCCCTAAACACCCTACTCATCAAATCAACAAAGTATGCGGGGGCGTTTGTCAAACCGAAGGGCATCACTAGCCATTCATAGAAACCGTCTGGAGTCCTACAGGCAGTCTTGTCTATGCTATCCTCAGCCACTCTCAACTGATGGAAACCAGTGGCTAAGTCCAACTGCGAAAACACTGAGGCGCCAACTAACTGATCGAAGAGATCGTCAATCCTCGGCAGTGGGTGTCTGTTCTTCTTAGTAAGTTTATTAAGTTCTCTATAGTCCACACAAAGTCTAAGGGACCCATCCGCCTTCGTGGCAAATACTACTGGAGCACCCCACTCCGATATACTTCGTCTTATGAACCCCTTCTCAAGCAACTCCTTCACTTGCTTATCGAGTTCCCTCCTTTCACGAGGAGCCATGTGGCGTACTGGCAAAGATACTGGTTTCGCATTATCCACAAGATATATTCAAAAATTTATCTCCCGCTTCGGAGGCAAGCCCTTCACCTCCTCAAACACATCTGAATACTCTCGGACCACTCTAACAGATCGTAGATTTTCCTCAGACACGTCAAGCGATTCTAGATAACTTAGCATAACAGAATTTACGGGATTACAAAAGATTTCGAGAGTGTTGCCAAGGCGAGTCACGAGCCTAACTACTCTCCTTTCACAATCAAGAACGACCCCATTTCTGGATAACCAATCCATTCCTAAAATTAGCCCATAGCCCGTGAAGCCCAACACATAAGCATCACATCTAAACTCAACTCTAAGTATAGAAATTTTCAAATCCAAACACATCATGGACAAATGAGCTGAGCCCCCAATTGGATTCGAAACAACTAAGGGATCCTCTACTAAACTGGTGTTTAAGTGCAGTGATTCAACTAATGATGTAGAGATAAACGAATGCGATGCGCCCGAATCGAATAAGGTACGAACAGGATGATCAAACAGAAAAACTAAGCTTTCAACAGAAATGGTTCTACCTCGTTCTTGCAGCGGTTGGACCGCGAGAGCCTGAACTTGTCCCCTTGCCTGCCCTGGTGCTATAAGAGCCTGCACCTGTCCTCCCGAGGTAGTCCCTGCCCTCTTCCCCTTCTTTGGGCAGTCCTTCACTAGATGTCCCGCATCGCCACAATGAAAACAGCCAGTCTTCTTTTTCTTTCGGCGATCCTTGCTGAGATGGCCTGGGGTCCCACAGTTAAAGCATTTCTTCTTTCCCTTGCCATTATTGTCTTTACCACCCTTCTTGTTTTGCTGTTGGGGTTTCTTCTGATCCCCTTTCTTCTCGGGTGCCTTATCAGCTTTAGCGCTTTTCTCCTCGTGCATGAGCGCCATTTCTACTAGCTTCTCAAAGGTGGCCCCCATAGGGATGTGGGTCATGGCCAACCCTTGCAACGGTTCATTCAAGCCATTCACGAACCTTAGAGCCTTCTTCTCCGGCGTGTTCACTAAGTCCAAACCAAACCTTGCTAGCTGATTAAATTTGTTGACATATTCTTTCACTGATGAGCTTCCTTGCTTCAATGTCAAGAACCTTTCCATATATAGATTTTCTTCCGTCCTAGAGAGAAACTTCGCCTCGAACCTACGTCTAAAATCCGCCCAAGAGTCAACAGGACGCTCCCTATTAGTGACCTCCCACAAAAACGAGGCCTCTCCCTTCATTAGCCAAGCTGCTAATCTAACTCTCCTCCCTTCTTCCACTTCAATCTCTAGCTTCCACAAACGTTTCTGACCCTTGAAAGGGTTTTCCACCCATAGCTTTAAATTCCTTGCACGTCTTTGCAAAAGTATCTACGCGAGGAGGAGGAGGAGGAGGAACGGGTGCAACTGGTGGTGGAGGAACAATGGATGGACCCGCAGCGGCCCTAGCCTATAACAACCTCCTATACCATCCTGGTATCGCTACATCGTCAGGTAGGTTAAGATCTTCAGCCATGCTGAAACGACAAAAAGAAAGATTCAAAATGGAGAATTCGAAAGATAAAGATATATGGCTATTTGGGGATTATGTTTTTCATAAAAACTTCCTCTTTAAATTTCTCATTAAAACATGTTTTTGAAAACATTTCTTCCAAAAATAACTATTTTTCTAAAGTATTTTTATCTGTTCTGGTAACCTTAAGCTCTGATACCACGTGTAACACCCCACGTCCATTAATGTCACTCACAAAGGGAATGCATTAACTTCCATGGAGGTTATAAGTGAATATAGAACAGAAAAATTACAACAAGACAGATAATAAATAGTACTTGGAAATCTAAAACTTCATTTTATTGCAGCGGAATTTAAACATGTTTATTACATCATAAAACCATAAATCAAAGTCAAGTACATTATCCATCTTGATAAAAAAAAATACATAATCCCATTACATCAATAGCCATTAAAGAAGATAACAAGCTGGACTTTACTTCAACGGTCCAAGCTTTCCAAAAGAGAGATAAAGCAATCCAATCGAACTCCACTAGAGCTGGGTCCAACCTGAGGACCTGGAGGGCAAAAAGGATAGAAATGGAGGGGGTCAGACATAAAGTCTGGCGAGTATGACAATTCTAACAATACTATTATCAAAATAACTAGGCTAAGACATAAGCTGGAAGACAAGTAAATGTCTATGAACTATTAGGTATGGAATGAATAGATAAAGATAACGTGAAGGATAACGTTAAAGGCATACCTAATTACTATCAAATAATTACTACACTTCACCGCACATTACTACACTGCACCAGTCACCCTAAAGGTTGATCCCACTTGCTTCACACAGAAACATATAAATAGCCTTACGTACCACTAGCTGACTACATAGGTGCCGTCTGCCCCTACCTCCACTAGGTGTACCCCACTACCCACTATCGATCGGCTCCCTACTCGTAGGTACCCGTGCTGGCCCCACAGTGGGGTGTATCACTCCCCTAAAGTGGAAACCCGATACAACTTGAGAATGCACGGCTTATACCTACACGATGCAATAACGTCTTACCAACCAGCCCGGGTCCACACACGCATATGAAACCCGTTGGACTTGCATTGCCACCGCTCCCCGTTTTGGCCTCTTATAGTCAAGCCCAGTATGTGTGTCCCGTCCTCGACTTGGGTCGAGCCCACAAAGATACGTTTGGGTTACTGGTTGAAATGGGCCCCCACAAGCTACCTACCTAAGCTTGTCAACAATAGTATATCCCACTTAACCCTCTTAGTCATGTTCATTTACATGTGTGTTTGGTTAAGTCTTACTAATCATATTTCTCATGCCACTAAGGGCACCCACTAGATTCCTCATGCCACCCAAGGCACCTACTTAACCCCCATGTCCCACTTTACATGTTTATCTGGTTAAGTATTTCTTAATTCATTCAGGCCATAACCTCGTAAAGACCTCTCACATTAGACTGGCATTTATGGCAGCTGGATATGCCGGGCGGGTCCGGGCAGTCTTACACCATAAAAGAGTCTAACCTCGTGTCTTTACAGTTGTTATGCTTTAGTTTAGGCCTAGGACCTCTCACATTGGGCTGACATTTGTGACCACTGGATTTGCCGGGCGGGTCCGGGCAGGTTTACGTCACAAACGAGTCCAACCTCGTGTCCTAAGCATTGATTATCACTTATAATCTTTTACCCCAGTTTTAATATTTCCCTATCCAAATTATTAATTAAGTCCACTTTTATTGATGTCCATAATTGACTCAATTATGGTCATCCACTCATGGTATGCAAAATCATATCAATTGCACCCCAACATCTTATTATTAAATCCTTAATATTACCCCTACCCCACGTTTATACGTTCGCTTATTCAACGCATAATATAGGCTAGACTTGAATAGTCTAACACATAACACAAAGATAAATTTACATATAGACAATAAAATAAATCTAATCATAATAGGGGTGAAACTTGCATAAACTACACATGTTAAGGATCAAAAGGTGTCAACTTGTTAAATGTCCCAATTTACATGATATGATCATAGTGCAAATCTATACATAAACTTGCATATGGGGAGTTTAGGCAACATAACGATGGTGTGAACTAGCATAGGATATCACATATGTCATAGCATAATTCTAGATGTCATAATAGATGTCATGGCATATGTTCATAACTTTTCTAATCAATCTAACTTGCATATGTGACTTGTCATATAGATCAACATAGCCCAAACATGATGATTTAATTAATATGAACTAACTAGCATAGATAGTAACATCACGGCTTTTTAACATGTATGATTTATCACAACTTAGCATAGAAACTTTCAACATACATAACAACATCATAGCATGATGTACAACATATAGGATATCATCACCACATAGCGTAGGATTGATAACATACATGATAACATATACGACAATTCACATCATCTACTCATAATCCATTCATGACTTAACCTAATAAAAATGATAATAATCTTGTTAAGACTATCATACTCACAATTAGAGAAGAAAAGAGAGTTTTGCTTTGCTTTAGGGTTGAGAGAATTAGAATTGAATTAGCTTTTCTTCCTTCTTAGTTGGCGGCGACTCCATTGATTTCCGTGGTTGCGGTTTGACGGTAACTATTCTATTTTTCTTATGGATTAGGTTGAGAGACTACCTAGGTATTTATAGAGTTAGGGTTTATTTTAGACCGTCAGATCATCTCAGAACTAAACTGAACCGTTAAATTTGCCAACACAGCCCTAAAGACACATCAGCAGCTCAGGATTGGGCTCTGCCCAATCCCTAGCTGCCAGACCAAGTCGACACCCAGGTCGACACTACAGTCGACCTGGGGGGGGGGGGAAGTCGACATGGCAGTCGACTTGGGGTGGGGGAGGTCGACACTAGTGTCGACTCCCCAGTCGACCTGCCTGGGCGGGAACACTTTTCTGTTAGAATTTTTAAATTTCCTGCGAGCTGTTTTTAATTTTCTGAAACTTCCGATGGCCATAACTTCTTCATACGAAGTCCAATTCACGCAAACTCGGACTCTATTTCAACCAGAATTCCGAGACGAACACAATGGCACAACCCGTTTCCCATAATTCTCACGTCTGAGATTAGTTATTCTTTAATTTGTGAATATTAATATTAACAGAATTACAGGGTGTTACAACCACTGTGTTGACCATATTGCATATGGCCTGTTATGTATTGAGTTGGCCTTTTGTCTATGCTGACTTCAATGTTGTGGATTCATTGATTTACTTTGAAATGCCTGGACAATGTACTTGTCCTACTTGCCAATCTTGAATGTTGCACCTGTATATTCATGTGTGCTGGCCCCATTGAATTCTAGCTTGCTCGAATTAATGCCATATCCATTAGCATTTGTTGTGAACCAAAATTGAACTTGATTTTGGCTTGTATTCAAGTTGTTTGCTCCATGCTGTTTTAACTTTTGCACATATGTGCTTGCATGTCGAGATGTTCTTTGATTATGCACTGAGTCGAGTTGGTCCACGTGGATGGTCCTCAGTTGCACATGGATTGGAGAGGCAATGCGCACATGTGTGTGTGTGTGTGTGTATATATATATATGCACGTGTGTATATGATGCCATTCAAAAATAATTTTCCTGTCCCTGAACTGTAATATGTGTATATCCATACAATGTATGTGTATACATGTATTGTGCGTATATTCAAACACTAGAAACACTGTCAGATCAAGTCATGAAAAATGATGAGAAACACACCAAAATTCTATGGCAAATAAATTTTTAAAATAAAAATCTATATTTGCATGTATTCAAATTTATTTCAATTGTAGTGTACTGTGTGTTTCTGTTTCATGTGACAGGTAAGCAAATGATGACTGGACTAGACTGACATGCGGTGAAGACAAGAAGACAGAAGATTGTAGCTTGTATGTGTGTCAGTTAATGAACGTGTATGAGAGTCTATATAACTAAGTGACTGTATGAGTGTTGTAGTGAGGAACAAATGTACAGAATGAGAGAATTGTACTGATATTTGTAATAAACAAATTTGATTGAAATAAAATATCATTTTATTGAGTTCAAACAAATTTGTCTATCGTATTCAGTTTATATACAAGTACAATATCATGTGAAATATCTGTGAATTTGTACAAATAGTGGAGTTGTAAATCTGTACTGTTTGATTGTTGAAATAAAATATTATATTCAAATAAAATACTGTTTGAATGTTTAATTCTTGTGTAGTAGTATTTTATTTAAATATAAGTATTATATTCATGTCCGTGATGTGATATAACAGTACAATAACAAACACATTTATAATAATATACAGTTGTTTGTTATCATCAAACAAAAATCATATAATTGTTATATACAACTACGTTATATACAACAATCTCCCTCTTTTGATGATGACAAAAAAATAAAAAGATTTTGAATATAATAAATGTGTTTGACAGTGAATTCTGGAACTCCCTCTAAATGTATGCTCCACCTACAACTTAACTCCCCCTAGATATGTGCATAAGTGAATCGAATAAATCGAATGATTTTTCAATAGTGAAAATATTTATAAAATATTCACCCATATATCAAAATCTTAACCCTTCTCCCCCTTTTGTTATCATCTAAAGGATACAGAAATTTATACAGCGATGAAAATATGTTTGGAAATCATCTTAAGAGAGAGAATATTCACCATTGATCTCAACAAATCAATCAAAAATCATAATATTATAAGAATCAGTGGCAAATTTCACGTTTTAGAATGATGGATTTACGATGAAATTTATAATAATTGGGAGATTAATAAAAATATGGATTCCAATTATTTTCAAAAATAGATTTTTTTTTTTAAAAAAATTGAAGCACAAAAACCGTGATGGATTTAGACTACAGTTATATGTTCAATTTAAGTGACAAAATCAAATAGTCTCAAATCCTAGTAGCTATCAATCAATAAATCATAATACGTCATAAAATATCCACATATTTCACAAGTTAGAATATGGATTGATAGGATGGTTATTATACACAGAGGAGAATTTTAAATATATGTTTATTTATATCAAATTATGTTCATTTCTTTTTCTTTTTATTTTATTTAAGAGCACACTGACCATGCATAACTAGAGCTTGGATTTTTATATGAGCAGTCGCCACTTAAAGTATAAGTTTTCTCATAACCATGCATGACCAGAGGTTATATTTTTAAATGAGGTTAGAGAAACACTTATGTATGTTATATTTTTATCATTTTTAGCTCTAAAAGAAAAGACTCCTCAGTATATAAAACCAAAAATGGATGATAGATGTTTGCATCAAAAATGACACAAGCACCAAGTGTACTAGAAGTACTTCTCAAAACTACTAGGAAATATGAAGTGTGGAGCCAATCAACAAAGAAAAGCAAGTAAGGAAACATAATGTTTTATCGTGGTTCGATCAAGTGCGATCTACATCCACTTTGAATTGTGATTCCATTATTGCATTTAGAGTTACAAGGCTAATACATTCACTCATTACATACATCATTACACTCTCTTAGAACTTGACTAAGGAAAAACAATGAGATTCTTCAATCAAAGCGAATGGTAGATCGGATCTAGATTTCCATATGGGCTTTGATGAATTCCTGCTTATTCATGATGTATTCCGAGTTGGATCTTTTCTTTGAGATGATTAAAGATGATGAAATCACTAAGCAAAAGTTGAGAATAGAGTTTAATGGCCCATCGGGGTCATAGAATTCGTCCCCCATTAAAGTGGGGTTGGAGCTCTATTTATAGGAGTGGAGAAATGGAGTGGTATAGCTTTCAGAGTCACCGGTCGATTGATCATTATTTACGGAGTTTCCATTGGCCAGCCTGGCAATAGTTGTGTGGAAGCCAGGCTGGCAATAGTTGTCTGGAGGACCGGCCGGTCTAGAATAGAACTGTCCGGCCGATATAACCTTCCCTTTCTATGCGCAGACGGATTGATGTGGACTCTGCCTCATGACTGATCGGTCGTCTATCTCTAGACCAACCGGTATTGTAGTGTCTGTGAGGGACGCAACGCTCAAGGGGTGACCGGTCAGTATGGATGGGTCCTAGCTGATCAGTGGGTGAGTTTATCCATCCTTTCACATGAGGTGGCTCTGTTCTCGTGAGCATCCGACCGATATGCTTGAATCCAGGCCGGCCGGTGTACTTGGGTTCAATCCATCTGGTATCTCCTTCAGTGCCACTCTGTGCATACTTGATAAAGTCTTTCAGTACTGACCGGTGCCTTTTCTTACTGGCCGACTGGTATACTTGCATCTTGGCTGATTGATATTTTTTCGCTAGGTTAAACTATGTCGCACCTTCTTGTTTAATCATATAGTACCGACCGGTGTTACTTCTCACTATCTGACTGACCAGATCTTTATTCTACACAATCCAACTTACCATCATAATTCAATCCCTCAAATCTTCTAGATGATTCTTGATGGATAACATTTGCCCCTCGGGGTTTACAATTTCTATTTATAAAAATTGTAGACGCCGAAACAAGTAAAAGAATCATCTTGACAGATGGGACTTAACGGTTGAGTTTGCTGGGTAGGATGCAGGACCGGGTGGTCATGGTGAATTACGTTGGTTAGTGGTATCGGGCTGGACCGGTTGACCCTTAGTGAATTGGGCTGACCAGCCCGTCAAGGTCTATTTAAGTGATGCCCCTGAACATTTCTTCTCCATATTTTACTCATAACTCCGAACCAACCAAGTGTTCCTCTCTAACGGCGACGAAAAATTAAGGGAGTTTTGACTTCACCGCAATTCCAGATCTCTCTCTTCTCAAACTCAGTCGATTTGCACCTCAAGATCTTCCTCATTCGCTCTTCTCGAGATCTCGCATGCCTTCAACCCGTTAAGCTCTCAGAGGTTCCAGATCTGCCGCAATTAACTCAGTTCAACCAATTGCAGGTACCAATCCATTTTGAAACTTACGTTTTTCATTCAAGAACAATGATTTTTGGGTATGAATGTGATTATTTTGGGGTTAGAGAGACGGTGATGAGCCTTGATTTGTGGTATGACTGTTTTGGCACTGAACTGCGTTGAAATGATGTTGAGTACAATTGTCATAAACCAGTGATTGTAAACAAGAGTTTTGCTGTGGAATTTGGCTTGTAACATCTTGATTTTGTTTGATGTCCGTACGGTGTTTGATGATATGTGTGTGTTGAAAACTTTATGGTTTTGTAGCTTTTACATTGTCACTATTGATTCCACTCTTCACATGTAAAATTAGTTGAACTTTGCATACAACATGCTCATGAATAGCACCCTTTTTGCTTTGTAAGTCGTCGAAATTTGTAGAAAATGCATCTGTTTTTCATCACAATACCCAAGGGTGATCAAATGCATTGGTCGGTCGGCATCAGGCTGGTTATATACACTTTGTACTGGTCAGTATAAACAAGATTCATACTGATCGGTTGGATAAAATCTGGTGCTGACCGGTCAATCTCATGCTGGATCAAATTGGACCGACCGGTCGGTATTAAAAAAAAATTTATACCAGTCGATTAGAAACTGGGCTAGTATCGATCGCTCATATGGTACTTGATATTGATCGGTATATGCTAAATTAAACCACGCTGGTCAGTTGGATACCTCTAATACCGACCGGTTAGTCCGGCTTGGCATTGATTGATTCAACAATCCTCTTTGATTACAACCCTCAAGCCAGATACTCCAGTTTGAATATACACTTATCTCACGAATGAATCTTTTCACTATAGGTTTGTATTAAATCAAGAGATTGATTAATCTGTCATAGATTTGAAACTCTGCTTTCATGTTACCATGTATACCACTTCTTATTCTAGGAAAAGCACACTTATCTGTGTTGCATGATAACTCGAAAACAATTACGTGACCATCCCGAGAAAACATTTGGACTTGCTCAAGTTGGATCTTCTACACAGACCAAAATGGCCAACTTTCCTGGTACTAAGGTTACACCTAAATTTCTTGAGCCAAAGCCAATTACTTTATAATCCAATGAAAGGAAAGCAATGAAATTCAAACAGCAGGGCTATGAGAGCGTGTGTGCTGATTTAAAATCTCGGAGGGTGACGCCAAACTTCCGGGAGAAAAGGAATTCGCTTATTCTCCACCTCTAGGGTTTGTTTCTGTTAACCAACATATGTTAAGTTCGGGAGCTATTCCACCTTTTAATCCTTTGCTTGAAATGGTTCTTAAACACCTGGCCATTTCCCCCATGCAGTTAAACCCGAACGGTTATGTCATTCTAACTAGTCTGTGTGTACTTTTTATGAGACTTAGGCAACGCTTGCCTTCCTTCCAAGAAATTTGTTTCCTTTATTCTTTTAAAAAAGGCTCGGGAGGAATTCTATTCATGGAAGCAAGGCATTCCAAGATCATTACTGAATTACAGGACAGCATTAAGGGATTCAAAGAAAATTATTGCTTTGTACGATGCCCTGACACATTCTATTGCAGATGGTTGGAAGGAGGTAAAGATTCACTCGTTTTAGACCTTCCTATTCCTACTCTTATTAAATGATTGAATCTTATGTTTCTTACTTGTTATACAAAAATTCCACCTGCTAACCCAGACTTTGCCATGGAGGAGGGCCTATTGGATGCTCTATGGAAAGTTGACGAAAAGGAAAGGAGCAGGAAATTTTTAGTCCCAGAGAAGTTCCTCCGTCAATACCAATTAATCAATCCTTCTTGTAACCTTGATTTAGACCTGATGTTCACAGGGAAAGCTACCACTAAATCACCTGCTAAAAAGGTGCCCTTAAAGGAATACTCGGATACTGTGCGTAGTAGTGGAATTCACCCAAAATCTAAGTTATCCGGCATTGGGGAGGACAAAACTCTATAGTATGAGGCTACCAATAAGCGGCTGATAAGGAGACAGAGCAGGTTGAGAAGAAGAAAGCTTTATCGACTGATCCTTCTGACTTGCTGGCCATTCAAACTGAGGACACTGAGCTTCCTTCTAAGGATGTCGTAGGTAAGGCTGATAAGAGTCATATTGTTTAGGTGACTCACGGTGAGAGTTCCTTAGAGACCTTTATGAACCTAAGTGACCTTAGTTCAGCCCAAGATATCATTAATGGTGAAATTGTCACCCAGCCTCCTAAACCTCAAATTGCAAAATCAGGAAATACAATTGGATTCCCAATCGCTCAGTTGATTGTAAAACAAACTACAAAAATTGGTTCATTGTTATACACACGAAAATGTGTGTTTATTCCTACTTCCGTTTATTGCTTGATTCTTCTATTACCTTAAACTGGTTCTAAACTTTAAGGCAAATGTTTAATCTTTATTTTCCCTCTTTCCTTGGGTTCAATGATAATTCTGAAGCCTTCATTTATGAATGACTTTAATGAAGTGATAGGCCGTCAGGACCCAAAACGCTTTCTTGACAAATCTCGTCCTTCGCGGTATTCCCATCAGCTTGATGCTTCTCAGCATCTACAACCTACCCATTCCTGATCTTCCTAAGGCTGATGACCAAAGGAGATGGAGGGAGGACCAAGAAGCTCGGGAAGAAGAGAAATGGAAGGCGATAGAGAAAAAGAAGAGAAAAGCTGAACGGAAAAAGGGTGCAGGTAGTCAAGGCAAGAGCAACTCATGGAAACGACACAAGTCAGACGAGTTCCCAGCATCAGATTCCCGTGCTATCGAGATGGTAGTTCTATTTCCTCCAACAGTTACTCCCACATCCTATGACCTCAAAACAATTATAAACATACCCTGGTTCATTCCTGGTGCTGCTAACTTCGCCCTTACCGATCAGTTTCCAGGCTGGAACCTGAGAGGAACGTGCCTTATTCTGGACATTTACCCTCAGGACAAACAAGATATTCTTGAATCATTTGATGACCTAAAGGGCAGCATGTCCACTCAGTTTGACGTGGCTAAGAGACAGTTAGAAACAACCAAGAGTCAGTTTGATGTAAAACTAGGCAAAATCAAAGGTGAAACTGAGAAGAAATTAGGTGCATGGCGGGCATTTGCCCATGAACTTTCTAGAGTTAATGAGATTCACGTTGATCGCATTACTACTCTGGAGAATGATAAGGCTGAGCTGATCAGGGTCATAAGGTCGCAGGAGAAAACCATTGCATCACATAACCAAAGAGCATAGAGTTGATGGATTTAGAATTAGAAAACAAGCGACACAAGGATGAGCTTGCTGTTGTGAAGCAGAATGAAAGTACGCTGAAAACACAACTTCAAGAAGCCCAAACTGCTCAAGAGTTTGCCGAATTTCAGCTAACCATTAAAAAAGACTGCTTCTACTGCTTGTCAACAAGAGAACAACATTCTTCATCAAAGAATTTCTTCCATAAATACAACTCTTTCCACAGCACAACAAGCCCTTGAGGAAGCAAATCTTAAAGCTACTGCTGATCTTGAGGAGGCCCGTTTAGAAGCCGACTCTTCTTTCTTTGACTACTGTGTTTACAGTGTCATAAATAAAAGGAGTTTGTGTTTCCTTGAAGATAAATTTGAGTTCACCTCGGCTCTTGTTTGGGAGCGAATTCTCGAGTTTAACGAGGGCAGGCATAGCGAAGATGATCTCATTGAGGACCTCCTAGATCCGGAATCCCGTGATGCTTTGGCTGCGGGGAAGGTTCAGCCGGCAGCGGCAAGGGGCCTTCTTGAAGACAGAGCTGGGTGTTCAGGGGAACCGATCCATGTTACAAATGTTAATTCTCATGCGGTCGTTGTTAATGCCAGGGCTTCTGGTTGGCAAACTCCTGTTGATTTTTCTGACCCTCAGAAAAACAAAGGTGAAGGTGACGATGATGGTAGCCCTCTTAATGAAAATGAGTTCGAAGTCGAAACACGCGGGAATATTGAGGCGAGACTCACGACTATAGGTAAAACTGAGGTTGCTCAATTCATACCAAACCTAGACTATTTGTAACACCCCACCTCCGCTAGGGTCACTCACAAAGGGAATGCACTAGATTTAGTGGAGTACTATCTAGGTAAACAAGCACAGAGATATCACAAGACAGAACATAAATAAATAAATAAAGCAGCGGTAGAAATTAAAAACCAAATTTCATTACTTCCAAAATAGAGTCAAAACCTCTTACATCAAAAGTACCAATTTTCATTATTCCATAACATCAAGTTCTAAAGAAGCCTAAACTTAAAATAACATAAGTAAATTATTATTCCCCAAAAATAGCAGGAGTGCAACCATAGCATAGCTCAAGACCAAACCGTACATGAGCTTGAACAGAAGCAACAGAAATCCAAGCTAAGTGATAGAGTTTCCTCCCTGAGAACCTTGGGGGGAAACGAAAGAAAAAGAGGCAAAAGAAAAGGATCAGTCATAAATACTGGTAAGCCCTAGTGACTCTCAGTATAAAAACTAGTAAAGTTAACAAGACATGTGAAAACTGGAATTAAACATAAGGATGATAACTAGACTGGCATGATAACTAAGACAATAAGATAAATCAAGTGTGACATCGCATATTCAAGATTCGATGCACCAATTGTACTAGTATTCTAACCCATGTCAAGTATTAACCAAGAAGTGATCCCTTGGCCCAATATCATGAAATGACCCAATACGGGGTCCTACAGTACGATCAACTAATCGATCGGCTCCCTACAAGTTCTAGCTCGTCATGTGTCGGTGTCATACGGCCCAAACACGGAATGTAGTCACCTGTGCTAGGTCCACCCTAGGGTGTATCAAGCCCTAGGGTGTCAACCACTGACACGAATCAAGCACGCACAGTGTAAACCTACAGGTGCCCATTCCTACTTTTTCAACTCCGGACTAAGTGCACGACCATAGTCCGCCTGGACCTACAATGGCGCACCTACACAGCCGTCTTTCTGGTTCCTTATAATTAGCCTAGTAATCGTGCCCCACCCTGCCTAGTCCCAGGGTATCGTGATACATCTAAGTGGGTTACTGCTGAAAAGGACCGCGTAACTAGGGTTTCTCAGGGTTAAGTGTTGTCATTCAAATTCGTGACTTAACCCTATCCAATCATGCATCAAGTTGGTTAAGTGTGTACCTTAACCCTATCAAATCAACGTGTCAAGTTGGTTAAGTATATTCAAGTGGTCCATGACTTAACCTTATCCTGTGGCATTAATTTATTTAATGCACCCCAACCTCTCACATTAGACTTTGTTTTGGTTACTGGATGTGCCGGGCGGGTCCGGGCAGCTTTACACCACAACCTAGTCTAACCTTGGGTCTTAAGCGCGATATGACCAACTACTCACATTGGGTCCTATTGTTTGCAGTTACTGGATTCGCCGGGCGGTTCCGGGCAGGTTTATACTGCAAACTCAACCCAACCTCGAGTTGGCCATTTTCGTGTTTATCTAAGTGTCATGTCCATGTTCAAGTTTTCATGTCAAATTCAAGTTCAAGTTAACCATGTTCACGTTTCAAGTTTATAACTATTTGAAGTTCATAGAAAATTCAGGTTTGCCTAAACTACCCAAATCGTATCCCCATCGCACGTGAATTCGAATCGATACAAATAAATCTAACTAGGGAATAACATAAAAAGGGTGGGCATAAGGTGGCAAAAGTGATTACAAGTCAAGCATGGTATAACTTGAGATATATGATCATAACATTACTGGCATATGAAATAGGGGTCTCAAATATCAAATCTAGCAAAATAGGGTGATAGACATGGCAATAGTTGGCATAAGATAATAACCCCAAACTAGTGAATAGTAATAGGTTCAACATCACAGGCATGTAAATATAATGGACATGAGGGGTTTAGGTTTACAACATGTATAGGCTCCAAATTAATTTCATATCAATATTCCCACAAGTCAAGGTTAAAGATAAATAGATCTAAGGTGAACAATAGTAGATCCAAAATAATAGATCCAAAAGGAACAATAATAGATCCAAGATATACAATGATAGATCCAATATAATTATCATATTTAGGCTCACTTTCAATTTACAACATGTTCATGTTAAGTTTAGAGTTTAGATCTAAAAGTAACTGGGGCTTACAGATCGTGGTTTGAGAATTAGAGAACAAAGAGCGATGTAGAATCTCTAGAAATCCCCCAATTAGCAATCCTCTACACGTAGTCTTGACGAAGAAGAAATAGCCCCCTTTTCTCTATCTTTTCAACCAGAATTTTAGCAGCATAAAGCCAGAGAGAAATTATGTAGAGAGACTAGGGTTAGGGGCTGTTTATATAGGGTCTGGCCAATGAATTTAGACTGAAATCGAACCAGAAGCATCAGAATGAACTCTGGCCCAAAAAGGGGTTCGGGTTACCAGGTCGACACCATGGTCGACACCATGGTCGACCTGGTCCTGGGTAGGTCGACTACATGGTCGGCAATCCAGTCGACTTGATCCTGGGCGGGAAATTTCCCACCCAGTCTGTTCTGGGTTTTAAATTCGAAATTTGAATTCGAATTTGAGTTGTTTTGAAATCTGAAAATTCCTGAAACTTTGGAGGGCCATAACTTGGTCATACGGACTCCGATTTTCGAAAACTCGGACTCGTTTCCAAGTAAAATTTCGAGACGAACGTAGTGGCGTAACCTGTTTCCCTTGATTCTTATTTTAAAAATTAATTCTGCCTTGATTTATAGTTATAATACGTTATTAAAATACAGGTTGTTACATTCTCCCCTCCTTAAAGGATTTCGTCCCCGAAATCTCTAAGTTAGGAAGAACGCATCCTACCATCCATCATCCATCTACTCAAAACATCATCCACAAGCAACCATTGTCCTTAAAATATTTCTAGTATTGTATGAACATATGCAGAATGTGTGTGTATATGTACCAATCTAATGCAAAAGATCAGGCGGTTACTGATTCAGTAAACCTCCTTAATGCAAAATATGTTAGTGCAATGAGTCCAACATGTATGCAAATTCCTAACATAATTTATAATCTCTACATTAGTGCACAAACATCATCCATATGAAACTTCCAAGTGATAGCATAACAAGTTCTATCCATGTACAAGTATAAGCACTCATGCATATGCAATATGAAAATGTGACTGAGCCGATCTAGTGCCTAATGTGTGTCATGCAACCACTGGATACCACTTGCAACCATTTACAAACATCAAGCATAACATGTTTCAAATACATGTTTACATCCATAGGGTTCTACCTAAGGTTCTCAAGACGAGATCGAGAAGATAACAAGACAAACATAGCATGATACGAAAGGTTTTCAAGCTTAAAGGAAAAAGAGATCGAGAATGTACCCTAAAAAAGAAATGGGTAAAGCACATGTATCTTCTCTTCGGTTTCCCAAGTTGCGCCTTCTTGGGCTTCACTCCACTGTACTTTAACTACCTTGACTTCTCGATTCCTTAGCTTCTTGATCTCCGTTCCTAAGATACGGATCGGAACTCGCCTCAATGTTGCTTCCTTTTCCACTTCTACGCCTTCACGGATGCTTGGCTCAACCACTTCGGCAGACTCATGTAAACACTTTCGGAGATGCGAGACGTGAAAGACATTGTGTACTCCGGCCAGCCTCTCGGGTAACTCTACCTTATAGGCCATCTGCCCAATTCTCTCAGTGATAGGGAACGGTCCTACAAACCTTGGTGCTAGCTTTCCAACCGCTCCAAAACAAAGCACATTGCATAAAGGAGAAACTTTTATAAAAACCATATCTCCGACTTCGAACTCTAAGTTTGTCCTTCTCTTGTCCGCATAAGATTTCTGTCTGTCTTGGGCCGTTTTCATCCGTCTCCATATCAACTCAACCTTCTCGGAAGTGTCTCTTATCATGTCGGGCCCAAGTATAAGCTTTTCTGTCGTCTCCCACCAACAAGTTGGTGACTTGCACGGTCTTCCATACAAGGTTTCGAACGGTGCCATTCCTATGCTAGCTTGGTAGCTATTATTATATGCAAATTCCATGAGAGGAAGATGGTCTTCCCAAGTACCACCAAAATCAAGTATGCATAGACTCAAAAGATCCTCCAGTACCCTATTTACCCTTTCGGTATGTCCATCCGTCTATGGGTGATAGGCCATACTTAAACTCATTCGTGTACCCATTGCTTCCTACAGACTGTTCCAAAACTGGCTAGCGAAAATCGGGTCACGATCACTAACTATACTCGAAGGAACCCCGTGCTGCCGTACTACCTCTCGAAGGTAAATAGACGCTAGCCATGATGCGGTCCTCTTGCTTTTCAGCGGAATGAAGTGAGCAGTTTTCGTGAGTCTATCCACTATGACCCATATGCTAGTATTTCCTTTCCTTGACCTCGGTAATCCATCCACGAAATCCATAGAGATACTTTTCCACTTCCATTGTGGAACCTCCAAAGGATGTGATAGCCCACCGGGCTTCTTTGACTAGGTCTTTACTTGTTGGCACACCATGCACTTCGAAACGAACTCCGCCACGTCCTTTTTCATTCCAGCCCAATAGAAAATGCGTTTCATATCTCTGTACATCTTATCCCCTCTGGGATGTATATTCATCTTCAACTGATGCGCCTCCTCGAGAACTTTACTTACTAAGTCTCCCACTTGTAGGACGCATAGCCTTCCATCGTGCCTTAGCCATCCCTTGTCATCAATGGCATACCTACCAAGGTGACTTGATGTCTCACCTCTAATCAACTTGTCCGTGATCTCTACTATCTGTGGTTCTTCCTTCTGCGAAGCCCCTACTTGGTCTAGAAGTGTAGGTCTTAGCTCAAGAGATGCTAACGTAACAGTCAATGACTCAACAGCACGTGTAAAATCAAAGGTTGCTATAAACTCTAGACTTTTCCTTTCAACAAACAAGGGACTCAAAGTCAACCTTTTCCTACTTAGCGCATCCGCCACCACGTTACCCTTGCCAGGGGTATAAGCTATATCGAAGTCATACGATGCTAAGAATTCCATCCACCTCTGTTGCCTTAAATTCAAATCTTTTTGTGAGAAGAGGTACTTAAGCGATTTGTGATAGGTATACAGCTCGAACCTCTCCCCTAGAAGATAATGGCGCCAAGATTTAAGTGCAAAAACAATCGCCGCCAACTCCAAGTCATGTATGGGATAGTACTTCTAATGAACTTTAAGTTGTCTACCCCTGTAGCAAATCACTTCCCCCTCCTGCATTAGAACCGCGCCTAATCCCGTGCGACACGCATCTTTGTACATGGTAAACATCTTACCTCCATCGGGTAATGTCAAAACTGGAGCTGTGGTGAGGTCTCTTAAGTCTCTGAAAAGCAATCTCACATTCTATGTCCCATGCAAACGCTAGGTTTTTCTTCGTTAACCTAGTAAGGGGAGCTGAAATCTTAGCGAAATCCTTAATGAACTTCCTATAGTAACCTGCCAAACCGAGAAAGCTTCTCACCTCGGTTGCGTTCTTAGGAACTTTCAAGTCTTGCATCGCAACCACCTTTGCGGGGTCCACGACTATGCCTTGCTTAGAAACTACATGCCCAAGAAACCGAACTTCCTTCCTCCAAAAATGGCATTTGGAGAACTTAGCTTTTAACTTGTGTGCTCTAAGCGTATCCATAACTTCCTTGTGATGCCTGGCATGTTCTTCCTCATCCTTTGAGAAGATCAGAATATCATCCACGAAAACCACCACAAACTTGTTAAGGAACTCCCTAAACACCCTACTCATCAAATCTATGAAGTATGCAGGTGCATTTGTTAATCCAAACGGCATGACGAGCCATTCGAAGAAACCATCTGGAGTCCTAAACGAAGTCTTGTCAATGTTATCCTCAGCCACTCTAAGCTGATGAAATCCTGTGGCTAGATCGAGTTGAGAGAAAACAGACGCTCCTACAAGCTGGTCAAACAGATCGTCGATTCTTGGTAGTGGGTGCCTATTTTTCTTCGTCAGCTTGTTTAATTCACGATAATCTACGCACAGACGAAGCGAACCATCCTCCTTAGTAGCGAATACCACAGGAGCACCCCATTCAAAAATGCTTCGCCTTATGAAATTTTTCTCAAGCAACTCCTTAATTTGCTTACTAAGCTCTCTTCTCTCTCGCGGAGCCATGTGCCTGATGGGCAATGAAACTGGCTTGGCATTATCAACTAGATAAATACGAAAATCTATCTCGCGTTTAGGGGGTAACCACTTCACCTCATCAAAGACATCGGGATATTCTCGGACCACCCTTAAAGATTGCAGATTATCGATGGACGAGTCAAGAGATTCTAGATAACATAACATGACCGGACCCATAGGGTTGCAAGAAATTTCAAGGGTATTACCAAGGCGAGTCATGAGCCTCACTACCCTTCGCTCACAATCAAGAATAGCTCCATAATTGGATAGCCAATCCATGCCCAAAATCAAACTGTATCCCATGAACCCGAGAACATAAGCATTACACGAAAATTCTACGCTTAAGATAGAAATCCTCAAATCCACATAAATCATAGATAAATGAGAGGAGCCCCAATTGGATTTGAAACACTAACGGGATCCTCAACTAGAATAGTACTTAGGTGCAGGTTTTCAACAATATCAGAAGAAATAAAAGTATGCGATGCGCCCGAATCGAATAAGGTTCGAACAGGAAAATCAGAAATGTAAACGAGGCTTTCTACAGAAATACTACCTCAGTTAAGAACTGGAGTGTTGTTGAGAGCATGCAACTGCCGTCCAAAAGGTCCTGCTCACTGGGTCCGCCCTTGACCCTGTCCTTTCTTCTTAGGGCAATCCTTACTGAAGTGTCCAGTCTCCCCACAATGAATGAATTCACCCAACTTCCTTGTCTCCCATGCCTTGTTGTTATTGTTGTTGTTGCCCTTGTTATTCTTGTTATCCTTGTTGCCTCCCTTCTTGAAATCCACCTTCTTATTCTGAGTCTCATCAGGCTTAACCTCTTTCTTCCCCTTCTTGTCCTCCTCATAAAGTAGGGCCATATCCACTAAAATCTCAAAGGTCGCCCCCATGGGTATATGAGTCATGGCCAACCTGTGCAGTGGCTCATTCAAACCTCGAGCAAAGCGTAAAGCCTTTTTCTGGGCCGTGTTGACCAAGTCCAATCCGAATCGGGCAAGCTGATTAAATCTATTCACGTACTCTCTAACAGACATGTCGCCTTGCTTGAGTGCTAGGAACCTTTCCATCTGGAGTCTCTCTTCTGCTGGCGATAGAAATTTAAGCCCAAACGTCATCCTAAAGTCGACCCAAGTTTCAATTGGTCTGGTAGCGTTGGCGACTTCCCACCAGAATGCGGCTTCATCTTTCAGCAGCCATGCCGCCAAATGAACTTTCCTACGATCCTCTATGTCGAAGATGACAAATAAGTCTTCCGTCTCTTTTAGCCAGTTTCTCGCTTGAACAAAGGTTTCGGTCCCAATGAAATCTTTGTCGCCCATCGCCTTAAAGTCTTTTCATATCTTAGCGAAAGGGTCTACTCGAGGAGGTTGAGGAGGAGGAGGAGCCTCGGCTGGGGGAACAACATTAGCTGGGCCCGCGGCTGGTGTAGTGGCCTCTAAGTACCTACGAAACCAACCGGGTATTTGCACGCCTTCGGGCAATTTGAGATCCCCAGACATGCTGAAAAACGAAAAGGAAAAGAATTCAAACGAGGAAACAAAGGAAAGTGCTAATGGCTTTTGGGGAATAGCCTTTTCTTAAAAATATACTTTTCTTGAAAATTGCTTCTTCTTATATATGGTTTGGGAAATAATTTCAGAAGGTTTTTAAAACTTTTTCTTAAAACTTTTGCCCAGTCTGGTAACCTTCTGCTCTGATACCAAATGTAACACCCCACCTCCGCTAGGGTCACTCACAAAGGGAATGCACTAGTTTTGGTGGAGTATTATCTTGGTAAACAAGCACAGAGATATCGCAAGACAGAACATAAATAAATAAATAAATAAAGCAGCAGTAGAAATTAAAAACCAAATCTCATTACTTCCAAAATAGAGTCAAAACCTCTTACATCAAAAGTACCAATTTTCATTATTCCATTACATCAAGTTCTAAAGAAGCATAAACTTAAAATAACATAAGTAAATTATTATTCCCCAAAAATAGTAGGAGTGCAGCCATAGCATAGCTCAAGACCAAACCGTACACGAGCTTGAACAAAAGCAAGAGAAATCCAAGCTAAGTGCTAGAGTTTCCTCCCTGAGAACCTGGGGGGAAAACGAAAGAAAAAGAGGCAAAAGAAAATGGCCAGTCATAAAGACTAGTAAGCCCTAGTGACTCTCATTGTAAAAACTAGTAAAGTTAACAAGACATGTGAAAACTAGAATTAAACATAAGGATGATAACTAGACTGGCATGATAACTAAGATAACATGATAAATCAAGTGTGGCATCGCATATTCAAGATTCGCTGCACCAATTGTACTAGTATTCTAACCTATGTCAAGTATTAACCATGAAGTGATCCCTTGGCCCAATATCATGAAATGACCCAATACGGGGTCCTACAGTACGATCAACTAATCGATCGGCTCCCTACAAGTTCTAGCTCGTCTTGTGTCGGTGTCATATGTCCCAAACACGGAATGTAGTCACCTGTGCTAGGTCCACCCTAGGGTGTATCAAGCCCTAGGGTGTCAACCATTGACACGAATCAAGCACGTACAGTGTAAACCTACAGGTGCCCATGCCTACTTTTTCAACTCCGGACTAAGTGCACGACCATAGTCCGCCTGAACCTACAATGGCGCACCTACTCAGCCGTCTTTCTGGTCTCTTATAATCAGCCCAGTAATCGTGCCCCACTCTGCCTAGTCCCAGGGTATCGTGATACATTGGGTTACTGCTAAAAAGGACCGCGTAACTAGGGTTTCTAAGGGTTAAGTGTTGTCATTCAAATTCGTGACTTAACCCTATCCAATCATGCATCAAGTTGGTTAAGTGTGTACCTTAACCCTATAAAATCAACGTGTCAAGTTGGTTAAGTATATTCAAGTGGTCCATGACTTAACCTTATCCTGTGGCATTAATTTATTTAATGCACCCCAACCTCTCACATTAGACTTTGTTGTGGTTACTGGATGTGCTGGGCGGGTCCGGGCAGCTTTACACCACAACCTAGTCTAACCTCGGGTCTTAAGCGCGATATGACCAACTACTCACATTGGGTCCTATTGTTTGCAGTTACTGGATTCGTCGGGCAGTTTCGGGCAGGTTTATACTGCAAACTCAACCCAACCTCGAGTTGGCCATTTTCGTGTTTATCTAAATGTCATGTCCATGTTCAAGTTTTCATGTCAAATTCAGGTTCAAGTTAACCATGTTTACGTTTCAAGTTTATAACTATTTGAAGTTCATAGTAAATCCAGGTTTGCCTAAACTACCCAAATCGTATCCCCATCGCACGTGAATTCGAATCAATACAAATAGATCTAACTAGGGAATAACATAAAAAGGATGGGCATAAGGTGGCAAAAGTGATTACAAGTCAAGCATGGTATAGCTTGAGATATATGATCATAACATTACCGGCATATGAAATAGGGGTCTCAAATATCAAATCTAGCAAAATAGGGTAATAGACATGGCAATAGTTGGCATAAGATAATAACCCCAAACTTGTGAATAGTAATAGGTTCAACATCATAGGCATGTAAATATAATGGACATGAGGGGTTTAGGTTTACAACATGTATAGGCCCCAAATTAATTTCATATCAATATTCCCACAACTCAAGGTTAAAGATGAATAGATCTAAGGTGCACAATAGTAGATCCAAAATAATAGATCCAAAAGGAACAATAATAGATCCAAGATATACAATGATAGATCCAAGGTAATTATCATATTTCGGTTCACATTCAATTTACAACATGTTCATGTTAAGTTTAGAGTTTAGATCTAAAAGTAACTGGGGCTTACAGATCGTGGTTTGAGAATTAGAGAACAAAGAGCGATGTAGAATCTCTAGAAATCCCCCAATTAGCAGTCCTCTACACGTAGTCTTGACGAAGAAGAAATGGCCCCCTTTTTCTCTATTTTTTCAACCAGAATTTTAGTAGCATAAGGCTAGAGAGAAATTTTATAGAGAGACTAGGGTTAGGGGCCGTTTATATAGGGTCTGGCCAACGAATTTAGACTGAAATCGAACCAGAAGCATCAGAATGAACTCTGGCCCAAAAGGGGGTTCGGGGTACCAGGTCGACCCCTAGGTCGACACCATGGTCGACCTGGTCCTGGGTAGGTCGACTACATGGTCGACCACCCTGTCGACCTGGTCCTGGGCGGGAAATTTCCCGCCCAGTCTGTTCTGGGTTTTAAATTCGAAATTTGAATTTGAATTCGAGCTGTTATGAAATCTGAAAATTCCTGAAACTTTGGAGGCCCATAACTTGGTCATACGGACTCCGAATTTCGAAAACTCTGACTCGTTTCCAAGCAGAATTTCGAGACGAACGTAATTGCGTAACCCGTTACCCTTGATTCTTATTTTAAAAATTAATTCTGCCTTGATTTATAGTTATAACACGTTATTAAAATGTGTTGTACTGATGCGGAATTGTGACCAAAGGCGGAGATGATGACTGAATAAATTATGACTGACTCAATTCTGGTATCAACACCCCCTGCCCCATCCTATACTCCTTGCCAGGGTGACCAGTCTTTGCTTAATGTTACGACCCCCGTGTCCTTGGACACCAAGATTGGCGCAATTGCAGACTTGGATAAGGATGTTGATTATCTCCCAAGCGAAGAAGATTCAGAGCAAACTGACAAGACTCCAGCCCAAGACACTGAGGTCAAGGTGAACGGGGAATGCCTTCGGGATGTAGGGAAAAGACCGCAGTCACGAAGAAGAAGAAGAAGGAAAATGTCGTTACTATATCTTCCCAAGAGAGCCCCAGCGTAATTGTGACCAAAGGCGGAGACCGATCGGTTGGACCGACTTTGAGGTCTGGAGGCTCAAAGCAGGGAAAGAAGAATTAATAGTTTCAACTAGTTTACCTTATTTCTTGTCATTCCCTTTTATGTACTTCAGACCGGTTATGTATGCGGGTGCCGGCCCTCGCTCACTACTTTCACACTCATTACTCTATGCACTTTTATGTTTGGTAGTTTGTGCTTTGCTCTATGATTCTGCGATTCGCTTCTATGTTGCTAAAAGGAAACTATGTTCTTCTTGTTGCACTTTTCATTTGGGACTAGACTGTTAATATCCGTGATTAATCGATCGATCCGTTTATGGCCGATCGGCCGTCTTCTGCTCGAAGCCGACCGGTGTGACGGTCCACTAGCAATGTACTGATTCCATTTTTGTACGATGACATTTTGGCTTTGAATATCGGAATGTATAGCTGGATGTGTTGTACTGATGCGTGGTTTCCCCAGGCTTTGATTTGAGTCTTTTAATCATCATAACATGTTTCATGAGGGCAAAAGCACTGCATATTTTTAGGCTTGTTTTTTTTGTCATCGATTGCCCATGTCGACAATAAATCAATAATTTAATTATGGCGAATTTCTAACGTGAATCAAATGAAGTATTTTTGCAAACTTGTTTTATTCGATGGTCTTAAAACTTATCGAGCATTGCTTGCTAAAATACACCATTCTGATTTGAAATTGCACTGGCACTTAACAATTAGCTAGTCGATATAATCTGACACTTTCAATGCTATACACTATTTTATGCTTGAGAAATACATATTTTTGATCTGCCTTTTGTTTTTCTTCTGCAAATCATCACTCTTGTATTTGTCCTTGCAGTTATGTGACCTGATCCTGTGTTGCTGAAACAGAGCTATGTTATGCTTATAGTACTTGAACTTTTCCGTACTTTACTGTTTTGCATTTTACACTTGTTTTCTTTTCGTGCTTGCAACACAGAATTTTCACAATTTTAATGAGAACGGGTCCCTGCTTTTGCGCCCTCGTTCGAGAGGTCTTGTGTTTTGTTCTTTCGAGGAAGCATTTTTAAATCCTTTATTCATTGCGACCGAACGGCTCGGCCACTATAGAATTTGTAGGGCGCCTTTAAGAAGGTCTTTGAGTCCGTCACTAACCGGATTTGGAAGATCCGGCATATGATCGGATGCCCTAGTATGGGTCTTTATAATCCGTCAGTAACTGGGTTTGGAAGATGTAACACCCCGAAAATTCTATAACTGTGAAATTCATGAATTAAAGTATAATCAAATTCAAATCAAAGAACTAAGGGAAACGGGATACGCCATTGCGTTCGTCTCGGAAAAATACGCGAAATAGAGTCCGAGTTTTCAAAAAACGGAGTCCGTATGAAGAAGATATGGCCTTCGGAAGTTTTGAATTAAATTTAAAATTCAAACAGAATAAAATAATAATTTGAAATGGGGCCCAATGGGCCAGGCGGATAAAACACCCGCCTAGCCACCCAGGTCGACTGGGCTGTCGACCTGGGCTACCCATGTCGACAGGGCTGTCGACAGCCCTGTCGACAGGGGTGTCGACCTGGTGGAGCCCAGTCAACCTGGCTGGCCAGGTCTGTGTTTGGTCGAATTTCTGTGGTCTGCTTTGTCATTAGGGCTAGGTGGCGGGTTTTTATTGGTCTCTCTTCCTAATGAATGGCTATGATCTAACCTAGCAACATCAAGGGTCCTAATCAATTCCTAACCTCTATATAAACAACCCTAGACTAAACCCTAATCTATTCATTCAAAATAAGATTATAGCCGCCATGTTGCTGAGGAACGACAAAGATTAGCCGCCGACTAGAGAGAGGATTAGGAAGAAAGTTCTAAAGCCTAAAGCAATTCAAAGCAACCTAAAGCTAATCAATTCAACAAAGGAATTTGCGTCTTCAATCCCTAAACTAGAGAATTCATCAAACCATTGTAAGTAGAGTATTACTTTGGTATAAATAAACAACTGTGTTGATGTGTATGCTTGAATTGTGGCAATGAAAGTGATTCATATTTGTGCGTTCTTATCAATTTATATACGTTTGGATATTTATGGATTATGTTATAAAGAACTACATGCGGTAGTTCTATGCAAATATACGTTTGGAATATTGCGCAAAGTATGTAATCTATGTTGAAGCTACATGTATATAGTTGAGTGAAATTTATGCAAGTTTGGGGCTTTGTTATTATGTCGTCATGATGAATATTTTTGGTGCATAAATCATTTTGCAAGTAATTGAAACTATGTTGGAATTTTGACACCATAATCCATGTATTAAGTCATGCTTTTGCAAACTTATGAACATGTCTAGGCTATGAATTATATTTGGCATAATTGAAATCTATGATTAAGTCTATCTTGTTTAAAAGAATTATATGGTGACATATGTGAGACATGGCTAGGTTAGACTCAAAAATCCTCTTTTTGCAAGTTTTAAAGCAAACACCATGATTAGGAATATTTATGCATAAGTATGTTGTACCATCGTTATGTGATTAGACTTAAACCATGATTAAGTTGAACTATGCTTTTGTGTTAGTAACAAAGTATCCCCTTTGTAAACATGTAGAAACCTTATGAACATGACTTGTTTATGATTATGCCATGTTTATGCTAGAAGTATTTATGCCATGCTTATGTTTGACATTATGCCTAAATAAGAATATAGGTTCATGTTGTAGTTAAACCTATGCAAGTTCACATGCTTTTATTCATGTCACCTATGTTACCACTATGCAAGTACACCAATTTCTATTATGTATTTTCCAACGTCATATGCAAGTTCATGCGCTCACTTTCCCCTCTTTGTGTATACGCCATAAGCCTCCCCTTTCGCATGGCTAAATTGGGCTTTAAAAGGCTAAGCCCAATATATATGAACGGACGTGTAAAACGGGGAAAAATAACGTTGGGTTAAAATTAATTAATGAATGAAAATATAAAATAGAAGGGCCCAAATTCAAGTATGGGTTGGGCCCGTGGTTGGTGTAATCTTTACACCATTAACTTAATAATGGGCCGCAAATATTTACATATAAATAAAGAAGAATGACAAGATATGTAAATGTAGAACATACGATGTGTTTAACCCGAGGTTGGATTGAGTTGTGATGTAAACCTGCCCGGAACCGCCCGGCTATCCAGTAGTCACAACAATACCTATCCAATGTGGGAGGTTAAACATGGAGCCCAACAAGGACCCGAGGTTAGACTGAGTTGTGGCGTAAGACTGCCCGGAACCAACCGGCAACAGGCAGCCACAACAATACCTGTCTAATGTGAGAGGTCAGGGCCTTAATAAGACAATTAAGGCTGAGTCAGGATTGTTAGGATTAAGTGGACTAAAGACTTAATCAAAATGGAACATGCTAAACTAAACGGACTGGTGGGGTTAGGTTAGAAACACTTAACCAACTTAGCATGTTGGCTAGAAATAGAAAACCTAGTAACGGGGGACCCTTTTCAGCAGTAACCCTAAAAGGTGTATCGGGATACCCTGAAACTAGGCAGGGTGGGGCACGATTACTGGGCTGATTGTAAGAGGTCAAATTGACGGCGGTGGTGTAGCAGTGTAGGTTCTAACGGTGTGCGGACGTGCACGCACTCCGGCGCAGAAAAATAAAGCACTGGACACCAGTAGCATACCTTTGCACTCTAAGGTTGTGTCGGGTTGCCACTATGGGACTTGATACACCCCATGGTGGGACCAGCATAGGTAACTACAGACATCGGGGGCCGTAAGACACATGTAACTATGCGAGTAGGAGCCGATCATCATAGAATGGATCACATCACCCTGATTATGGGGTGCAAATTGGAAACTAGTTTATATGGGTTCAGAGATTAACATGGGGTACGATAGTATATTCGACCCTAGATAACTTAACCAAGTTTATAATGTTGCCCACTTCCTGTTTTACTTATCATACCCAGTTCTTTATTCATAGACAAAGTAGTACTAGACTTACTCAGGCTTTATGTCTGACTCTATTTTTCTTTCGTCTTCTTTCTTCCGTTTCCCCCCCCCCCTAGGTCCTCAGGGAGGGAACACAGCAGCTTGACCTACCTCAACATCCAGCTTGAAGAAGAGAAATGTATTGCTTGGACTTTCCTGTTTTGAACTATGGCTTTGGACAATCCAATATGGGGCTTTGGCAGTTTGTCTATGTTTTATTTATGCTTCTTTAAAAATAATGTACTCAAGACAGATTATGAAGTGTTATGTTATGTTTTTGGAAAGGATGTTGTTGTAACACGTATTTGACTTTATGAAATAAAGTTTGTTGTTCTTCCGCTGTTTACAAATATGTGTTCTTATATCTGTCTTGTATATCTGTGACTTGTACTTATAAACCCCCACCAAAATTAGGGCATTCCCTTTGAGAGTGACCCTAACGGAGGTGGGGTGTTTCACTTGGTATCAGAGCATAGGTTTACTAGATAAGATAAAAAGTTTTGAAAAATTATTTTCAAAAAGGAAATTTAAAGAAGCATTTTTAAAAGAAAAATATTATTTTATTTTAAAAAGACAAAGTCCACTCCCCAAAGCCATAGGAACTATCTCTTATCCTTCGTTTTGAATCTATCCTTTTTGTTTCAGCATGTCCCAAGAACTTAACTTGCCTGAAGGGGTACCCATACCTGGTTGGTTTAGACGTTTCTTAGAAGCAAGGGCCACTCAGCCAGGTCCTACCGTTCCTCCTCCTCCAGCTGAAGGGAATCATCCAGCCGCAGCGGCACCTTTTCCTCCACCTCCTCCTCGGGGAACCACATTCGCTAAGATATGTAAAGATTTTAAAGCTATGGGAGGAAGGGATTTCCATGGAACTGAGTCCTTCGTAGCAGCTAGGAATTGGCTAAAAGAAACGGAGGACCTATTCATCATCTTTGAGGTAGAAGATAGACAAAAGGTACAACTAGCGGTGTGGCTATTGAAGGGCGAGGCTTCCTACTGGTGGGAAGTCACCAATGCTGAAAGACCAGTGGATTCATGGGAGGACTTTAGGGCAAGGTTTGAGACTAAGTTTCTCTCAGATGCAGAAAGAAGTTTGCAGTTGGAAAAATTCTTATTTCTTAAGCAAGGAGACAAGACTGTCAGAGAGTATGTGAATCAGTTTGATGAGCTGGCTAGGTTTGGGCTTGACCTAGTCAACACCCCGCATAAGAAGGCTCTCCGTTTCGTCAAGGGGTTAAATGAGCCATTACATAGTTTGGCCATGACCCATATACCCATGGGAGCCACGTATGAAAGATTGGTGCAAATGGCATTGCTGAACGAAGAGGACAAGGGCAAGAAGGAGACCAAGGCAGAAAGCTCTCAAGGGAAGAAAGAGGGTTTGCAGCCTAAGAAGACAGACTTTAAGAAGGGCGGAAAAGGCAACAAAGAGAAGAGGAAGTGTAATTTCTGTGGCAAAGTGGGGCACTTAGTAAAGGACTGCCGGAAGAGGAAGGCTAAGGAGAATGGAGGGTGCTTTTCGTGCGGTCAGACAGGCCACAGGGCTAAGGACTGCCCAAGGAAACGAGGACAGGGGCAGGGCACTGGATCTACCCCAGGGGCACAGGTTCATGTGCTAGAAGCGCCACCATTGCAACAGCGAGGTATAAATACTTCTGTAGAAAGTGTAGTTTATCTTTATGATCACCCCGTTCGCACTTTGTTTGATTCTGGCGCATCACACTCCTTTATCTCGTCTGCTTTAGTAGAATCTCTGCACCTAAAAACTAGTATGGTAGAGGACCCCTTAATTGTTTCAAACCCAATTGGGGGCCCAGCTCATTTGTCTATGATCTGTCTGGATTTGAAAATTTCTATCCTAAGTGTTGAATTTCAATGTAGTGCCTTTGTTTTGGGCTTTTCGGGGTATGGTTTGATTTTGGGTATGGATTGGCTATCCAGTAATGGTGCCATCCTTGATTGTGAGAAAAGGGTTGTTAGGCTCCTAACCCAGCTCGGTAATACTTTGGAAATTTCTTGTAATCCCTCGTATGCGGTTATGCTTAGTTATCTTGAATCGCTAGATGCCTCCGTTGAAAATTTGCAATCAGTTAGAGTGGTCCGGGAATATCCGGATGTCTTCGAAGAGGTGAAGGGCTTACCTCCGAAGCGGGAAATAGACTTCCGCATATATCTGGTAGATAATGCAAAGCCCGTTGCGTTGCCCGTTAGACATATGGCTCCACGAGAAAGGAAAGAGCTCAGTAAACAGATTAAAGAGCTTCTAGAAAAGGGGTTCATTAGGAGGAGCATTTCAGAATGGGGCGCTCCAGTGGTGTTCGCTACAAAGGCGGATGGTTCACTCCGTCTATGTGTTGACTATAGGGAGCTCAACAAGCTAACGAAAAAGAATAGGCACCCTCTCCCTAGAATTGACGATTTATTTGACCAGCTTGTAGGAGCGTCTGTTTTCTCCCAACTCGATTTAGCAACCGGTTTTCATCAGCTAAGGGTGGCTGAAGATAGCATCGATAAAACGGCTTTCAGAACCCCAGACGGCTTCTTTGAATGGCTTGTCATGCCTTTCGGCTTGACAAATGCACCTGCTTACTTCGTGGACCTGATGAGTAGGGTATTTAGAGATTTCCTCAACAAATTCGTAGTGGTCTTCGTAGATGATATCCTTATCTTCTCAAAGAGTGAAGAGGAACATGCTCAGCACTTAAGGGCAATCATGGAAACTTTGCGAGTCCATCAACTAAAAGCCAAGTTCTCCAAATGCCACTTTTGGAGAGAAGAGGTGAGGTTCCTTGGGCACATAGTATCCAAACAAGGGTTAGCAGTGGACCCCGCTAAGGTAGTGGCGGTACAGGATTGGAAGACACCAAGGAATGCGACTGAGGTCCGAAGCTTTCTAGGGCTAGCAGGTTTCTATCGAAAGTTTATAAGGGATTTTGCGAAAATTTCAGCTTCACTCACGAAGTTGACCAAGAAGAATCTAGTGTTCAATTGGGATTTGGATTGCGAGTTTGCTTTCCAACGACTGAAAAGGGCTCTCACAACAGCCCCAGTTTTGATGCTGCCAGATGGGAGCAAGATGTTCACTGTTTATACGGATGCATGTGGGACAGGGCTAGGCGCCGTCTTAATGCAAGAAGGAAGGGTAGTAGCTTATGGCGGGAGGCAGTTGAAGGTGCACGAAAAGAACTACCCAACCCACGATCTTGAGTTAGCTGCCATCGTCTTTGCACTCAAGTCTTGGCGACACTATCTCCTAGGTGAGAAGTTCGAACTTTACACTGACCATAAATCGTTGAAATATCTTTTCTCGCAGAAGGACCTTAACTTGAGGCAACAAAGATGGATGGAGTTTCTTGCCTCGTACGATTTCGAAATCTCCTACACTCCGGGCAAAAGCAACGTAGTGGCAGACGCGTTGAGCCGAAAGAAATTGACCCTAAGCCCGTTGTTTGTTGAAAGACAAAGCCTAGAGTTTATAGCCAGCTTCGACTTTAGGCCTTCCTCCGATTTCGTACCAGGCTTGCTAGCATCTCTCGAAGTGCGCCCAACTTTAGTGGATTCAGTAGGGGCAGCACAACGCGAAGACCCTCAGCTTGTGGAAATAATTGATAGGCTAATTAGGGGTGAGACTTCAAGTCACCTCAACAGATACTCCATTGACGATAAGGGTTTGCTAAGGCGAGACGGAAGACTATGCGTCCCACAGACAAACGATTTAATCAAGAAGGTTCTCGAGGAGGCACATCACTCCAAGATGACGATACACCCAGGCGGAGATAAAATGTACAAAGACATAAAAAGGACTTTCTTTTGGAATGGCATGAAAAAGGACGTGGCAGAATTCGTTTCTAAGTGTATGGTGTGCCAACAGGTTAAGGCGGAACAGAAAAAGCCTGGCGGACTGCTACATCCTCTGGAGGTCCCGCAGTGGAAGTGGGATAGCATCTCAATGGACTTCATCGATGGGCTGCCTAGGTCTAGGAGAGGCAACACTAGTATTTGGGTAATAGTGGATAGGCTTACTAAAAGCGCCCACTTTTTACCTGTCAAAAGTAAGAGAACTGCCTCATCCCTAACATCACTTTACCTCAAGGAAATCGTGCGACTCCATGGAATACCATCTAGCATCGTTAGTGACCGAGACCCCATCTTCACCAGCGAGTTTTGGCGGAGTCTGCAAGAAGCAGTAGGAACGCAGTTATGCTTGAGCACAGCCTATCATCCCCAAACTGACGGCCAAACAGAGAGAGTGAACAGAGTTTTGGAAGACCTTTTAAGGTTATGCGTCCTCGACTTCGGAGGGACATGGGAAGACCACCTCCCTTTGGTGGAATTTGCCTACAACAACAGCTATCAAGCAACCATCGGAATGGCGCCCTTCGAAGCTTTATACGGAAGACCGTGCCGATCGCCCACTTGTTGGTGGGAGTCCACGGATAAGCTCATACTTGGACCAGACATGATCCGAGAGACCTCAGAGAAAGTAGACTTAATACGAAGAAGGATGAAGACGGCCCAAGACAGACAAAAGTCCTATGCCGACAAGAGGAGGACCGACCTTGAATTTGAAGTTGGAGACAGAGTTTTTCTCAAGGTATCACCGCTAAGGAACATTGTTCGTTTTGGAACCACAGGGAAGCTAGCACCAAGGTTCGTAGGGCCATTCCCTATCATCGAGAAGATTGGGAAAATGGCCTATAGATTAGAGCTACCCGAGAAGTTGGCTGGAGTCCACAACGTTTTTCACGTTTCACATCTCCGAAAATGTCTGAATGAGTCAGCTGAAGTGGTAGAGCCAAACATCCTCGAAGAGGCCGAAGTGGAACGCGAAGCAACCATAAGGAGAGTTCCTACCCGCATCTTAGGAACGGAAGTGAAGAGGCTACGCAACCGCGAAGTCAAGCTCGTCAAAGTTCAGTGGAGCGACGCCGAGGGAGACGCGACTTGGGAAACTGAAGATAGAATCCGTACTGCCTACCCTTTTCTGTTCGAGGGTACATCCTTGATCTTTCTTTTCCTTAAGTTGCGCTTTTATCTATCTATCTTTTTAGGTATATTTCCTCGACCGTATCTTTTAGGTAGAAAACCTTTGGATGAAAACATGTAGTTGAAACATGTTATGTATGAATGGTTGCAAGTGGTTGCAAGTGATTGCTTGTGGTTGCTCGTGGTTGCATATACACACACAATCTAGGTTTTAGATCGGCTCAGTCACTTCATATTGCATATGCATATATGTTTGTATTCGTATGTGGTTGAACTATAATGTGTTGTCATGTGGATGTTGCATTTGCATTGAATGATTGTGCACTCATGTAGAATCATGAATAGGAAAATTTGCATACATAATGGATTCATGGCACTGACATAATTCGCATTAAGGAGGTCAACTGAATCAGTAGACCGCCTGATTTTGCATTAGATAAGTACATGTACACACACACTTTGCATATGATCATGAAGCATTAGAAGTCTTTTAAGGACAATGGATGCTCGTGTTTGATGGATGAGTAGATGGATTATTGGATGTTAGGATTTACATTCCTCCTAACTTGAAGATTTCGGGGACGAAATCCTTTTAAGTGGGGGAGAATGTAACACCCCGAAAATTCTATAACTGTGAAATTCATGAATTAAAGTATAATCAAATTCAAATCAAAGAACTAAGGGAAACGGGATACGCCATTGCGTTCGTCTCGGAAAAATACGCGAAATAGAGTCCGAGTTTTCAAAAAACGGAGTCCGTATGAAGAAGATATGGCCTTCGGAAGTTTTGAATTAAATTTAAAATTCAAACAGAATAAAATAATAATTTGAAATGGGGCCCAATGGGCCAGGCGGATAAAACACCCGCCTAGCCACCCAGGTCGACTGGGCTGTCGACCTGGGCTACCCATGTCGACAGGGCTGTCGACAGCCCTGTCGACAGGGGTGTCGACCTGGTCGAGCCCAGTCAACCTGGCTGGCCAGGTCTGTGTTTGGTCGAATTTCTGTGGTCTGCTTTGTCATTAGGGCTAGGTGGCGGGTTTTTATTGGTCTCTCTTCCTAATGAATGGCTATGATCTAACCTAGCAACATCAAGGGTCCTAATCAATTCCTAACCTCTATATAAACAACCCTAGACTAAACCCTAATCTATTCATTCAAAATAAGATTATAGCCGCCATGTTGCTGAGGAACGACAAAGATTAGCCGCCGACTAGAGAGAGGATTAGGAAGAAAGTTCTAAAGCCTAAAGCAATTCAAAGCAACCTAAAGCTAATCAATTCAACAAAGGAATTTGCGTCTTCAATCCCTAAACTAGAGAATTCATCAAACCATTGTAAGTAGAGTATTACTTTGGTATAAATAAACAACTGTGTTGATGTGTATGCTTGAATTGTGGCAATGAAAGTGATTCATATTTGTGCGTTCTTATCAATTTATATACGTTTGGATATTTATGGATTATGTTATAAAGAACTACATGCGGTAGTTCTATGCAAATATACGTTTGGAATATTGCGCAAAGTATGTAATCTATGTTGAAGCTACATGTATATAGTTGAGTGAAATTTATGCAAGTTTGGGGCTTTGTTATTATGTCGTCATGATGAATATTTTTGGTGCATAAATCATTTTTCAAGTAATTGAAACTATGTTGGAATTTTGACACCATAATCCATGTATTAAGTCATGCTTTTGCAAACTTATGAACATGTCTAGGCTATGAATGATATTTGGCATAATTGAAATCTATGATTAAGTCTATCTTGTTTAAAAGAATTATATGGTGACATATGTGAGACATGGCTAGGTTAGACTCAAAAATCCTCTTTTTGCAAGTTTTAAAGCAAACACCATGATTAGGAATATTTATGCATAAGTATGTTGTACCATCGTTATGTGATTAGACTTAAACCATGATTAAGTTGAACTATGCTTTTGTGTTAGTAACAAAGTATCCCCTTTGTAAACATGTAGAAACCTTATGAACATGACTTGTTTATGATTATGCCATGTTTATGCTAGAAGTATTTATGCCATGCTTATGTTTGACATTATGCCTAAATAAGAATATAGGTTCATGTTGTAGTTAAACCTATGCAAGTTCACATGCTTTTATTCATGTCACCTATGTTACCACTATGCAAGTACACCAATTTCTATTATGTATTTTCCAACGTCATATGCAAGTTCATGCGCTCACTTTCCCCTCTTTGTGTATACGCCATAAGCCTCCCCTTTCGCATGGCTAAATTGGGCTTTAAAAGGCTAAGCCCAATATATATGAACGGACGTGTAAAACGGGGAAAAATAACGTTGGGTTAAAATTAATTAATGAATGAAAATATAAAATAGAAGGGCCCAAATTCAAGTATGGGTTGGGCCCGTGGTTGGTGTAATCTTTACACCATTAACTTAATAATGGGCCGCAAATATTTACATATAAATAAAGAAGAATGACAAGATATGTAAATGTAGAACATACGATGTGTTTAACCCGAGGTTGGATTGAGTTGTGATGTAAACCTGCCCGGAACCGCCCGGCTGTCCAGTAGTCACAACAATACCTATCCAATGTGGGAGGTTAAACATGGAGCCCAGCAAGGACCCGAGGTTAGACTGAGTTGTGGCGTAAGACTGCCCGGAACCAACCGGCAACAGGCAGCCACAACAATACATGTCTAATGTGAGAGGTCAGGGCCTTAATAAGACAATTAAGGCTGAGTCAGGATTGTTAGGATTAAGTGGACTAAAGACTTAATCAAAATGGAACATGCTAAACTAAACGGACTGGTGGGGTTAGGTTAGAAACACTTAACCAACTTAGCATGTTGGCTAGAAATAGAAAACCTAGTAACGGGGGACCCTTTTCAGCAGTAACCCTAAAAGGTGTATCGGGATACCCTGAAACTAGGCAGGGTGGGGCACGATTACTGGGCTGATTGTAAGAGGTCAAATCGACGGCGGTGGTGTAGCAGTGTAGGTTCTAACGGTGTGCGGACGTGCACGCACTCCGGCGCAGAAAAATAAAGCACTGGACACCAGTAGCATACCTTTGCACTCTAAGGTTGTGTCGGGTTGCCACTATGGGACTTGATACACCCCATGGTGGGACCAGCATAGGTAACTACAGACATCGGGGGCCGTAAGACACATGTAACTATGCGAGTAGGAGCCGATCATCATAGAATGGATCACATCACCCTGATTATGGGGTGCAAATTGGAAACTAGTTTATATGGGTTCAGAGATTAACATGGGGTACGATAGTATATTCGACCCTAGATAACTTAACCAAGTTTATAATGTTGCCCACTTCCTGTTTTACTTATCATACCCAGTTCTTTATTCATAGACAAAGTAGTACTAGACTTACTCAGGCTTTATGTCTGACTCTATTTTTCTTTCGTCTTCTTTCTTCCGTTTCCCCCCCCCCCCAGGTCCTCAGGGAGGGAACACAGCAGCTTGACCTACCTCAACATCCAGCTTGAAGAAGAGAAATGTATTGCTTGGACTTTCCTGTTTTGAACTATGGCTTTGGACAATCCACTATGGGGCTTTGGCAGTTTGTCTATGTTTTATTTATGCTTCTTTAAAAATAATGTACTCAAGACAGATTATGAAGTGTTATGTTATGTTTTTGGAAAGGATGTTGTTGTAACACGTATTTGACTTTATGAAATAAAGTTTGTTGTTCTTCCGCTGTTTACAAATATGTGTTCTTATATCTGTCTTGTATATCTGTGACTTGTACTTATAAACCCCCACCAAAATTAGGGCATTCCCTTTGAGAGTGACCCTAACGGAGGTGGGGTGTTTCAGAAGACCTAGAATTGATAGCTGGATTTGGAAGATCTAACATCTGAGCAGATGCCCCCGAAGACATCTTCTAAACTCAGTGTTTGTGTTGTTATCCAGCCATGTATCAATGGTGTCGACGATTAACCGAGTGCCCCTTGGGGAGGTCTTTGGTTTAGAAACCCAGTGTTTGTATCGTTATCCAGCCATGTATCAATGGCGTCGATGATTAACTGAGTGCCCCTCAGGGAGGTCTTTGGTTTATCATCTATGTAGTTTCTTGGGACTAACACTAGCTCACTTATCGGTTTTTATTATAATCTGTTTGAGCAAGGGCTTGGAATCTTGCAATCGAGTAGGTGTCCCTTTGATGGAACTCGCAATTTCATTCATGATTTAAAGGTCATACCATTTGACAGACCGATCCTTGGTGTCCCGTCCTTGCATAATTATTGTAACAACCCGGAAAATCTAAACCAATTTAAATTTTTATTTTAAGAAATTTTGTTGGAAAATGTGCCGAAATTTAAAAATTCCAATTTTAAATAATATTAAAGCCATTAAAAATAGTTATTTTGCAAACGACCTCCATTTTCGACGAAACCACTTTTGTTGGAACCAGAATGTCAAATTATTGCTAAGTTTAATTTTCCATAATTTTTGGAATTAATATGTGAGCATGGCAAAAGAAAATGTGTTTTGACAACTTCACTCAAATTGGATCGACCAGAAAATGACCATTTTTCAAGCGGTCTCCAAATTCGATGAAATTAGTTTTGTTAGGACCGTATTATCAAAACATAGATAGATTTATTTTTTGGGAATTTTTAGAGCCAGTATGTGTCCTCGGTAAATTAAAATGTTCGATCAAATTAAATAATTAAATGTTTTATTATTTAATTTGAAGAATAACCAACAGAAACAGTCGAATGGGCCTATGAGACATATCCCATTGTGTTCGGAATGTGGGTATTTAGCTGGGGTGACACTCGTTGAGTTTGATTTGGAGTTAGAAGCGATATAGAAATTTAAAAGAATTAAATAAATAGAAAATATAAAATAAATAGAAATACATATACCGTATATATACGCGTATACTGTCGTATCTTCCCAAACCCGTAACCTCAGAAATTTGATGGTGGCTACAGCTTAAATTTTCATCCTCCGATAACTCTCAAATCTCTCAACGAAATCAAACGAGCCAGTTAGGGATTTTGTAGAGATTTTTGTTCTCATCGATTCCATATAAATTTCATCCCTTGTAACTGCACAAAAATCGAGATCACCTTCTGATAAGTCACGCCGCGTCGAGCCACTTATCTCCGCCGTACAACCACCGAACTGGGCCACTCCACTGGCGTCAGGCGCGCCTCTCGAGGGTTTAGGCTGTGGTGAAGTCCGTTCGTCCTATCGCTATCTGGTTTAGCCGCAAATCGAAGACCTGGTTTTAAGCAATTCTGAAAAACATACGGCCTGAAATAGAATTGTAGAAGAAGGTGGTTTTTATTTCTAAATTAATTTATTAATTAATTTTAAAATGTTAACAAGCTTTGTAAATTCATATCTTTCTCATATGAAATCGAAATTTGATGAAACAGGATTCATTGGGACCGTAAAATCGAGATCTACATCTCAGAACTGATTGAAATTTTTTTGGAGCTTGTTACAATTTTAGGCGTTGTCAAGTCAATGTGAGATTTCTGAATCCAAATTTATTAAATAAAATTATATTAGGCTGCAAATGCAGTTTAGAAACTCCCGACACCCGTCATCCACAGACCATGGACGACTTGATTGTTTTGTGGAATATAATTGGTTTATTTTTGGTGTTTGATTGTGGTTGAAAAATGAAATTGATTGATATTGTGGCATTAGACTGCCTAGAAGAATGTATTAGGAAATTTAACCCCTTGTAAACGCCGTGAGGCATAAGGTAGTGCGAGGAGCCGTACATCGGGAAGGTACCGGTTTTAGTTACCCTGCCGTTATGCTGTCGAAATTTTCCGAAATATTTTTGTGTTATAAAATATTCATGTTATTATATATTAATTGTTTAATATGAAAATTAGATTTTTAATATTTGCATGAAGGTGAAAATGATCATTATATGTGAACATTAAATTCATATATTTGTTGTAAGTCAAAAATTGGTCATTGTTCTATAGAAATGCATTGATATTGAAGACTTACATTTTTAATGTAAATGTAAAAAAAAATCAACATTTCGAAATAGAAATGTATTAATATGTAGACTTACATTTTTAATGTAAATGTAAAAATTAAAAATAAAAATGTATTTACATTGGATTGTACCTCTTTAATGTAAATCAAACATTAAGATTGCCATTGTTATATAAAATGGCTTTTCTTTGAATTTTACATTTTACTATAAATGAAACATTTAAAAATGACCTTTGTTACATAAAAAGAGATTACATAGGAAATTTACATCTTTAATATAAGAAAAGATTATATTGAAATCAAAAGTTTACATTTTCAATGTAATATACATTGAAATAAAAAGTTTATATTTTTCAATATAATAACACATTGAAATAGAAGTTACATTTTCAATGTAAACAAAGTTTGAAATAGGAAATTAAAATTTTTCAATATAACTAAAGAACGAAATGAAAAAATTACATTTTTCTATGTAATCATATATTGAGATGAAAAAATTACATTTTTAGTGTAATCAAAGAATGAAATCAAAGAATACGTTTTCACGTCAAATAAAAGAATACATTTTTACGTTAAGTAAAAAGATTACATTTTCTTTAAAATGAGAAAGGGGTTTACATTTTCTTTGCAAATGAAAAAGATTACATTTTATTTGTAATGTAAGAAGGTTCATTTTTATGTCATATCAAAAGATTATATTTTTATACAATGGAAAGAAATTACATTTTTCAATGTAATCTAAGAAATGAATGAACAAAATACATGTTTTCTATGTAATGATAAAGGTGTACATTTTCTATACAATATAGAAAAGATACATGTTTCTATGTAATGCTAAAAAGAATACAGTTCCAGGTTAATATAGGAAAGAGTACATTTTCTATGCAATATAAAAAGAGATTATATTTTTATATAATATAAAGAGGATTACATTTTACAATGTAAAGGAATTAACATTTTATACAATGTAAAGGAATTACATTTTTACACAAGATGAAAAGATTTCATTTTTTTATATACTACATAAATAGATTTCATTTTGTAAATAAAATATGTAATATAAATCTACGTTCTTCAATGTAAATAAAATATGTAATAGAAATCTACATTCTTCAATGTAAATAAAATATGTAATAGAAATCCACATTCTTCAATGTAAATAAAACATGTAATAGAAATCTACATTCTTCAATGTAAATAAAAAATGTAATAGAAATCTACATTCTTCATTGTAAATAAATTATGTAAAAGAAATTTACATTTTTTCATGTACATAAAGAATGAAATAGGAATTTACCTTTTTATATGTAAATAAGAATGAAGTGAGAAATTTCATTTTCCAATATAATAATATATTGAGATAAAGATTTCAATTTTAATGTTTTAGATGCATGATAAAATAAATTACATTTTTATGTAATATATATATGAATCATATAAGAGATTCAATGTAGAAAGAGAATGGTATTAACATTAAAAAATTCATTTTAAATGTAATATAAGATTTCATATATAAAAGAAATCCATGTTAAATTTAAATGGTTTGAAATCATTGGATAATTTTTGTTTATATATTTATATACAAATATAAATTAAAATAAAACGAATCGCGCTGCTACAGTTCGCGTTTTGAAATAGTAACTTCAAACGACTATACCGAGAGATCCGACCGTCGGATTTTCCCGAAACTGGAACCGTTGGGTTCGTTTTGGAAAGATCTTTCCAACGATATAAAATTTGTTAAGATCCAACAGTCAAATTTTAATGAAAACAGCGCCAGGGCCATGTAATGACCTGAAGCGTCGTTTAATTAAAAATGGCTATTTTTATATAAATAAAAATAGCGATAAATCGTTATAAAATATTATAAACGATATGGAATAAAAGAATTAATTTGAATTATATATATTGGAGAATTATTTGAAAAGACCAAGTTAAAACTTATTTCAAATAATTATACGAAGGTTAAAAGTCGAAGATATTGAAGACGGTGGTTGAAGACCGACGATCTTCACTTCGAATGGATGTGTTGCTATTGATGACCATGATTGGAGTAGCTACCTTGACGGGGCTATAGTGGTAGCCGTCCGGACGTACTTGTTGATCGTTCGGATATGCGAGGAATAAGGTGCCTTCGGTTTCGTTCAGACCCGGAACGGACTTACAAATGGATGTGTGTCTGACATTGGATCTCATTCCGTGTGAATTGATTTCTATTTAGTATATCTGTTTGGTGGCGGAGAATTTATTCTCTTGCTTAACACCCTCTTATTTATTGATAGCTATCGATCGCATGGCGTGAATTGTCAGTGTGACATGCCAAGATGCAAATGATCAAGACTTTTATTGAAAAGCAGAGCCATGTGGTTGATGATCAAAGTACAGCTTTGAATTAGCATAGCTTTGTGTATAGCGTTACTTCGCGAGCCTCACACCTCAGTATGAACCAGAAACGGGAGTAAGGACTGCAGGGAGGACATACGTTTCTTTCTAGCTAGAAGTGGTGTAAGCAATTACTAGGCCTGACATTTTTACTTATGTGGATGATGGAATGAGGTGCCCCGATTATTTGAGTCCCTAGTGGCTCTTTACGCCCCATAGGGCAGGGAAACGTATTGTTCAGGCATAACTAATCCATTAACATATTTGTGGACCGACCCTGAAGATCCAAGGTGCGGTTGCGGCTGTATCCTGAGAAATGGTAGGCTAGATTGTCTCTAATTCGGTAAGGACTATTTCTTGCCTTGGTTCATGATGGAAATCCAAACTTCCAATATGACACAGTGCGGTTTTAATTGTAAAACTAGTATGGCGACATAGTATATGGTAGCTATGTTGTCTAGGATTGATACATTATGATTGAAATTGTTTGAAAACATATACACTAATAATAATATCGAATGATTTACATGTACTAAGCAGTTTTGTCCATTATAGGGTAAAACTCTATCCTCCGGTTTGCGTTCCATTGTGTGATGGGACTTGAGTCTTATAATGTCTTCACTTTCCTAAAAAGCATTGCGTTGTTTAAACGATTTACTTTATTTATTCACAGGCAATCCAATGGAGAAAACCCGTTCCGCGTTAGCGGCATGGTCCTGTGATTGGCCTTATTATCAAATAGGTTAAATGAGATTTCTCATACTAGTCCCATGACTGACTCGTAGTTTGTTTCACTTTGCAAACTCGGGTGCCCTCTTTCCACATGGGCAGCCTTGTATTCTGATTTAGCAGACTCATTCTGTATAGCTATGGAGCAGAAGATGGGTCTTATCATTTCTATTATGCTGTTCAGACTTCACTTAGTACATTATGTTTTATTCCGCTGCAGACGTTTTATATTAAGTTGAAAAGTGTACTTTGTACTAAGTATGATCCTATTATACTGTGTAACTTTGATGATATATTATTCTCAGTGTAATTTGATGTACTTTATCTGCTGTAATTCTATATTTCTGTTCTACTGTTATTGTTTCTATGTTATATTCCAGTGATTATCCTAGCTTTCATATTGCGAGAGTTTGGGGTCATCACAATTATGCTTCCACATCTTCGAGTTTATTGCGAATGATGTTTCTAGCATTAAGTGGTGGACATTTGAGCTATCCAGCTAGGACATGCTATAACAATCACCTGGATTGGTTAAGTCATGATAGTGTCATCATATTTTGGAGAACCTGCAGTTAAAATCGAATCTTAGCGTGAAATTTGCAAATGTATGATTTAAGCAGGTAACGCAATCCCTTTCATTTGCGTTTACAAAACTTGTAATAGCGTTACATGGTATTCACAATTTTTTTACAATGATATGGAAGAAACATTAAGAGAAACAATGACGGAGATGTATAGCATTCCATGCTCTTGGAAGTTTGTCTCTGTCTGTTATCTTCAGCTCAGATGTATCCTAATCATAAGTTCATCTCCTTTTGGGAGGTTCTTCATTTCATTATCATGTTTCACAATGTCCCCCCAGTTTCTTCTGGCTGGATGTGAATCATCTGAAATTGAATTAGTGATCAACCTTGGTACGATAGTATTTGTTGCGCTCACACCTTGCCTTGGTTGTCCATAGGATGTGTCCTGACCTCGGGGAGTTTGGGTATTTTGCGGATTCTTTGTATATCGCTGAAGCCTATTTTTCCTTATCAATCCCTTTACACTCTGTAGATGCCTACACTCATTTGTGCTATGTCCCGGCTGGCTATGAAATCGGTAGAATCTTCCAAATTTCATAGCAGCATCGCTGACCTTTATTTGTTTTGGTATCAGATACTCCTTAATTTCCTTGGTGGCCATGAAGATGTTCTCTACAGTATCGTTCAAGGGAGTCAATTCCGAGTTCTTGAAGAAACAGGACTTCTTATTGGCGCGGATATTTTTCCCGTCATTACCTCGTTTTTGACCTCCAAGATTCTTATGGTTGCTCTCCGCATCATTATTCTTCTTTTCAGGTTGCAGGCTGTTTTCTGGAATGTCATCAATGCCTATATACTCCTCCGCTTTATCAAACAATTGATCCAGTGTACTTGGCTTCTTCTTTTTGATCCACCACCCTAGCTTTGTCTTTCGTTGGTAGCCCCCTTTAAGGCCGCTAAGGCTAGGTGAGGCTCTTAATTCCCTACTTCGGCAGCAGCAGCATTGAAGCGAGTGAAAAAGGACCTAATCGGTTCTCCCGACCCTTGCTCAAGCTCATTCAATTCCATTACATCTCGCACTTTTGTCATTTGGAGTCTAAATTTCTCTTGAAATAATTTGGCCAAGGTAGAAAAGTCATCTACATATCTGGGTGGTAGCTTTGTGAACCAAAGCGATGCCACGCCTTCGAGATAAGTCGGAAAATATAAGCACTTCAACTCGTCAGTGGCTCGAGCTCCATCCATGCGCTGATCATACTTAAATAAGAACACATTAGGATCAGTTGTCCCATTGTACGCTTGGAATGCCGAAGGCTCAAATTTATATAGGTATGATGCCATTTTAATTCTCTCGGTGAGTGGAGTCTTTGTGGGAGCAAATTCCCATTCTTTCTCATCATCCTACTACTTCAGCCCCTTTTCCATAATTTTTGGGACCATCTCTGATACACGCTCTTCCTCATTGTGTTGATCCGCGGGGCGGACGCCGTCTTCCTTACCAGATGTCTGCTTAAGCAGACGGTCACGGTTCGGATTTCGGGGTCCTGGACCTCCCGCTTGGAGATGTACCCCTTTGGCGGAACCAAGCACTTGTTGGGAAGTCTCCTTGTCGGAGTGGTTATGAGCAGGCAACTTAGTTTCCTTACGGTTAGGATTTGTCATCTCTTGAGTAGAAATTTCCCGGGTTGGGCTTGAAGAAGAGGATCCTGCGTTTTCCGTACGCGGAGTTTGAATAGATTTTGCCTGGGCAGATTCCATGGTGACTTTGGCCATAGTAGCTTACACGGCGAACATTGTTTCAATCCTCTTCATCATAGCTTTATTTACAATGTCCATTTGGCTTGCTAAATCGGCCGCCACTTCATCGAGTTCGCTCCTCGTCACCTCTTCTCCGGCTTTAGAAGTTTCTCCACGTTCAAATTAGTTGGTAGGAGGAGTAGCCTCATGCTCACGATCGACGACATTATCATCATTATCGACACTTTGATCGTTGACCTTCTTTGATGGTCTACCTGGTTTACCCATCACTTCAAGTGAGGACTTGAGTCGGATTGCAGTGAAACTGGCTTGGACTTTTAATGCAAGGAATCAGACATTGTGAGAGAGTGTGAGAGAACGGATGATTGAATCGGCCCCATGGTAGGCGCCAAATGTTTGCGTCAAAAATGACAAAAACACCAAGTGTACTAGAAGTACTTCTCAAAACTACTTGGAAATATGAAGTGTGGAGCTAATCAACAAAGAAAAGCAAGTAAGGAGACACAATGTTTTACAGTGGTTCGATCAAGTGCGATCTACATCCACTTTGAATTGCGATTCCATTATTGCATTTAGAGTTACAAGGCTAATACATTCTCTCATTACATTCCACATTACACTCTCTTAGAACTTGACTAAGGAAAAGCAATGAGATTCTTCAATCAGAGCGAATGGTAGATCGGATCTAGAATTCCATATGGACTTTGATGAATTCCTGCTTATTCATGATGGATTCCGAGTTGGATCTTCTCTTTGAGATGATTAAAGATGATGAAATCACTAAGCAAAAGTGGAGAATAGAGTTTAACAGCCCTTCGGGGTCATAGAATTCGTCCCCATTAAAATGAGATTGGAGCTCTATTTATAGGAGTGGAGAAATGGAGGGGTATAGCTTTCAGAGTCACCGGTCGGTCGAAATTTATTTACGGAGTTGCCACTGGCCAGCCTGGAAATAGCTGTCTGGAAGCCAGGCTGGCAATAGTTGTCTGGAGGATCGGCCGGTCTGGAACAAAACTGTCCGGCCTGTATAACCTTCCCTGTCTATGCGCAGATGAACTGCTGTGGACTCTGCCTCATGACTGATCGATCATCTGTCTCTAGACCGACCATTATTGTAGTGTCTATGAGGGACGCAATGCTCCAGGGGTGAACGGTCAGTATGGATGGGTCCTAGCTGATAAGCAGGTGTGTTTCTCTATCCTTTCACATGAGGTGGCTCTGTTCTCATGAGCATCCGATCGGTATGCTTGAATCCAGGCCAGCCGTTGTACTTGGGTTCAGTCCATTTGGTATCTCTTTCAGTGCCACCCTATGCATAATTGATAAAGTCTTTCAGTACCGACCGATGCCTTTTCTTACTAGCCGACTGGTATACTTGCATCCTGACTGATTAGTACTTTTCGCTGGATTAAACTATGTCGCACCTTCTTGATGTAATCATATAGTACCAACCGGTGTTACTTCTCACTATCCGATCGACTAGATCGTTATTCTACACCATCCAACTTACCATCATAATTCAATCCCTCAAATCTTCTAGATGATTCTTGATGGATAACAATAGAAATGTGGTAGTTACAGGAATGGTTTGTGAAATAAATTTCTAAATTAATCATATTATGAAATATGCTCAACTATACCGGAATTCTCAAAAAAATTCAATTATCACTAATTTTGAAAGATAATAAAGTCATATTTCCATCACAAGTATTTTAACTATTTATTTAAGATGATTTTAATAAATATTAAACTCTCCTCATTAATATAAAATCATGATGGATGATAGAAGGATGATAGATAGAGAAGTTGTTCGTGAGATAAGCATTAATTCAACGATATTATAATAACTATTCAATCATCATGAAATTTTAAATAGAATCTCCTCTTGTTGTGAAGTATATAGTCATAACTCATCACAATTTCAAAATCTGATAACAATTTTGATGAATTTTAACTACAGTTCAGTTTGTTTATTGATTTTAATTTCTGAATGAATAATCAATAAATAATTTTAAAATTGAAAACCAATTACAAGAGGCAAACGAAAAATTTACACAAGACATGAGGGATTGAAGAATATTTACAAGATGAGAAAAATGCAGCATTTCTAAACTGATACCACTTGTTGGTTGTCTCTATTTTCGAGGATTTTAAACATGACACTGGTGGCAAATACGGGTATCTTAGACATCAATATTGAATCATTAAGCCTAATCAAACAAGACTTACAAATTAGGCACAATTATTAGAGTAGCAATCAATTTTACAAAAGCAACCAAACATTATGAAATTTTTTAAAAATGATTCCTTTTATCAGAGCAGCAAGAGAAACAATTTCAAAGAAGACATGTCATGAGATTTTTTATTCCAGTTTGTCACAACAAATGATTCATGATCCAAGATTAAAAATAATTTATTTGAAATCACTTGAATAGGTGTAAATTTTGAGATACAATAAATCGATCACACAGGCTTATTTATTTTAAATTTGAGAGGTGTGTGAGATTCAAAATATCAGAAATTTCAAATGATCTCAAACAAACAAAGGTCCGACCAAAATGATCATGAATAAAAATGAATTTTAGGATGTAATACAATGACTCAAGTTAAATTATTCTCAATCAAAAATATTCAAGCCTATCTGAAAATCAATGAAATTATCACAATCAGTGCGCTGTAATGAGTATAATATTTCAAGCCTTTCCAAAATAAGTTAGAAGAAACTCAAAATAGCAGTGGTGTGTGAAATTCCATTAAATATTCAGATCTTCAAAAATAATCCAGAATTCAGATTAATAGTGTTCAAGATATAAAATGAATGCTTCAACACTATTAGGAATTCGTGAATAAGAAAATGAAATTCATAACAATTGCAGATAATTACAAATTTGAATTCAAGATCTGGAAACGATTAAAACATCCGAGTTCTATTCAAAGAACCGAATTTTTTGAAAATCATGAATTCTGCATTTTGAAATTTGAGAAAGCTCAAGAAGAAACAAAAAGATATGGAAATGACAATTCAAATTAGAAGTATCAAAGAAAATAAACTAGAAGGGGCGGAAGCAGAAATAAACAAAGAAAAATAAAAGAGAATATTTACAGAGATGAGTCTAGAGATCATACCTGATTTGCAGTAGACGATGAGGATCTCCAACTCAGCAGGCTTGGCTAGGAACCCTGAATAGATCTAAGATGTGAAATAACTTGAAATAAATATCTCTTTGGCAAAGTGGTTCCTCATCCATCCTCTAGTACCTATGTGTTTAGAAGATTGAGTGGTCTAACAAAGGTTGTAAAACAACTCCTAACTGCATATCCGACTTTCGATACCCAAACTTGTTTGAAAAGCATTCAATCAGAACTTACCAAAGTGCCTTTAAGGACCCAATTATTTTTGAATTTAGATGAATTCACTTTATTTCTTCTTGGGGTCCAAAATTGTTTAAAGGAATTGTCATCAAACAAATTCTCATTTCGCTTTCGATTTAAAAACCCTTTTAAATTATTTGAATTTAAATTTTCAAGATGAATATTTTCAAAACGATTTGAAGGATTTTTAAAATCATTTGATTTTCTCTTTTCAAACTCACCAATTTTTCCAAAGCTGAGTCCACTTTTATTTCCTGATTAAAATTAATTTTTCAACAACATATTTAAAGATTTTTCACTGTTAGAAAATTTAGCAAAAATTGTTTCTAGTTGTTAAATTTCAGTTTTAAGATCATCGTTTTCTTTTAATAAATCTGAACAACGATCTTTAGTGATCTTACATCTTTCAAAATCAGATTTCAAAACCAAATTTCATCTTTAAGCAATTTAATTTTGGTTTGGTCCTTTGCAATCTCATATTCAAACTTAGCTTGTTTTTCAGATGCAGATTCTTCAAAATCTTTGAATTTCACAATTTCTTTTTCAAGCTCTTTCGAAACTTATTTAGATTTATGTAAATTTTGATTTTCAAAAATTTTATGTTTGGAAATAAGATTATCCAACTCCTTTTGCAAAGTATTGTTTTTATAAATTAGCTCATCCTCATTTTGTTTTAAAACCATAATTTCTTTTTAAAATTTCTGAAGATTTTTAGTAAGATGAGCTAAATCATTTTTCAAATTGAAACAATTCTTACAATCGGTGTTTTTTTGTTTTAATTCCAACATATTATTTTAGTTAATCAAATCACGATTTTCATATTTCAGAAGTTTATTTTACCGTTGGAGTTTATCAATAGATTTTGTTAAGTTAGTGCACATATAAGCCAAATCTTCATATGATAAAGCTTCTGTTTCATCATAAGTTGATTCTCAATAATCTGAATCATCTGAATTTGTATCTGTATAGCCTGTTAAACATAAATCTGAATATGAGTTTTCCTTCTTTGGTTTTGAGTAGTTGTCATCTATTTTTCCATATAGTGCATCAAGAGTAGTCCAAACTTCCTGCGCAGTTAAACAGTAGGAGATAAGATTATACTGATCATCATCAATATGAGAATATAAGATATGTGTAGCATGAGAATTAAGACTAATATCCTTCATATCTACCTAATCATATCCATTTGTAACAATATCCCAGCATTTAATATTCATATGTTTTAAATAGGATTCCGTTTCTGATTTCCAATTTAAAAAGTTTGTACCATTAAAAATAGATGGAATCTGACTGGCCTGATTCTCAGAGAACTGACAACTAGGATGACCCATGACTCTAGAGTTAATAGAAGACCTGCTCTGATACCACTTGTCGGATCTAGGTTAGCCCTAAAGGGGGGTGAATAGGGTTTATTGCAAATTATTGCTGAGTTCAAATCTTACGGGATATGAATGCAGCATAAATAAAAATGTAGAAAGTAAATAACACACAGAGAAACTCAACTTTGGAAAAACCCTGCCTACTGTTGCATTCCTAAGGTTTCTACTAGGTAATAGAACAGATCCCTCTTACACGACCATGTAAACTCGCGAACCCCTCTCTCCTATTCTAATCCTACGCTCAAAACCCTAGACAGATCCAATCCCCTATATCATATTTCCCCGGACTATAACCCTGTAACTTGTAACCCTAGTTTTTACAGACTCTAGTAAACTGCCAACTAAACCCTAACTAGATCACCTAGAATTTTACAGACTCTAGAAACTGTTTGGATCAGTTACAAATAAAAGTAAAAAAATACAACACAAAGTAAATCAAAACCCTATATTTAAAAAGGAGCTTGAATCTCGCTTTAACACTTCAATAGGCCGGCCACTTCAAAATATGTTGCACCCTAATTTCTTTTGTCCTGTTTACTCTCTTTCTCGTTGAAAATTAAATGGTGGCTAGGGTTTTATTAGATCCCCAAATCTCGATCGCGTATGCTTGCAAAATGGTTCTCTGATGATCGAATTCTTGTTCATGTTCTTGATCGATTGCTGGTGCTCCTAGCTTCACCGATTTGGGTTGTTGTTGATCGAAAACCTTATAAGTAAATTTTGGAAATTATTTCTCTGATTTTTTTCTCTCAATTGTGTTGTTTATTTTCGATGCCAAACTGCCTGTGATGATATGTGTATAAATAGGGTAGATGAAACCCTAAAATTTCTCTGATTTCAAACATGTGACTTCCTATGATTTGCATTAAATTGTTGCTTGATATGTTGCTAATCTTGCGTGAAATTTTGAAAAGCTTTGAATCAATTTTCTGGTCTTTGAAAATGCCTTGAGAAATTTTGGCAACTTTTGAAAGCAGATTGATTTGTTTCCAGGACTAATATCTTCGAAAATGTTGAATTAAAATCTTCCCTTTTGTCACCTTGAATGAAATGGCTTGCGTGATTTCCGAATGTCTATGCATGTTTTCAGGAAAGACTTTCCAGAAATTTTCTCATTAAAAAGTGATTTGTTTCTAATACAATCTGTGATTTTTTGCAATCTAATTTCTGATTCTTTTCCAAATATTAAAAAACTACTTTGAACTTTGAATTTGAATGAATCTTCCCATGATTAATCATCTGTGAATACATCTTTGGCATGTTGGCAATAGTGGTTGACAAATGAATGATTTGGAATAATAGTTATATAATGTGAATCATTTCTGGAAACCTTGAATTTACTTCTTTTTAAAATTGGTTTTTCTGGAAACACCATAAATGTTTTCTTGCCTTGAATTTCTCTTGCTAAATTTCTGGAAATTTGCATTGTACCTTTTATTCACTTGCCGAGTTTATGTGCTAGTTCACAACTGCATCACACATGTGGCACTCGCGGGACTCGAACCCCCGACCTCTCGTAAAGTAACACCACGAACTAACCACTATGCTAAAAGATCTTTGTGTTAGCTTTTCGAGAGGGGTGTTATAGACTACCCTCCTTAAAGAGCCCAATGTCCTCATTGGCTCATATCACTCACCACCCAGATGTTATGCATTCAACCCACATCACTATCACACCGACTGACATACGCAGCATTACACACACAATTTCGGCTGGGTATAGGCTCTGATACCAAATGTGACAACCGCGGGACTCGAACCCCTGATCTCTCGTACAGTAACACCACGCATTAACCTCTGTTCTAAAAGATCTTTGTGTTAGCTTTTCGAGAGGGGTGTTACAGATTTGGTGTCGGAGCTTTGGTTTACAGATCTCGAGAACAAGACACATTAGAACCAAATGAAAGAATTCATCAGAGATTGGATTAGTAATATCCAATGAGAATAACTCGTTAGAGATAGGATCAGTAGTATCCTAGATCGAGTGTGAAGAGGATTAATTTTAAAATAAAAATGAAAACAAATTTAGTTTTGAAATTTTTATCGAGTATATTATTTCATTTTAATTTGGACAATCGAGTATATGAAGATTTTGAATATACGCATAATTAGCGTGTACTCAAAGCCTCGTATACTAGATAGATATAAAATCTCACTCTAGTTGCCCGGAGATGATTCTGATGATGGGACATCATCGTCGGTGCTTATTTTCGAGTTTCGAAAATGGTATATCTATATGTTTCCAATTGGCTGGTGTGAGAACCAAAACTTAGATAGGTCTTTTGATTGCGATTTAGCATTAAAAATATGATTTTTGACTGTACATAAAAGATATATGTTCGAAAATTTGATTAACTAATTGATTGCTAGTTGTGATGTTTGATTATTAGTTTAACAAACAAAAATGTTGGTATGATAACTAATTTAACCAATATTAGAATGAACGAGAAATCAAGCCAAATCATGTAAAATATTGAACTGAATTGAAAATTAATTGGAATTGCCTATATGTACATATGTATACATTGAACAGGTCATAGCATGGAAGCTAAGAAGAGGAACAAAAGTGTCTGACCGACAAATAGGTACATGTTTACTATATTTATTGGGTTTGGATGATTTTATAAGCTGCTTGGCTTGTTCTTTTTCTTTTGGATTGATGAGGGCCCTGCATGGCTAGTTGCGGTTTTAAAGATCTCCCCGTACAAAGTAGGTTATGGCGAAATTTTTCGAAAATTTAGGGTGTTAGCCAAATTTTTGAGAAAATAGAAAATTCTTAGAAACTGAAAAGTTGAAGAATAAAAGCCAGAATGAAAGCTGAGTTGGTTAGTTAAACAACTTTCAGCTTCGTTCCTTTTTGAGGACGAAAAGATTTTAAGTGGGGGAGATTGTAACGACCCGGAATTTCGGAACCAACTTAAAATTTTTATTTTAGCTATTTTAATTGATTTGGAAAATTTAAAATGGTTTATTTAAATAATAACGAGAAAATTTTATTTTAATCGAAGTTAGAAAGTATCAATTTATTTTGATTATAAAACGAGCCTCAAATGGAATGAAAGTTTGGAAATTCGATTTCTAATTTTAATTTAATATACATAATTCATTTTAAATCAGAATTGGATGAAACAAGAAATATTTGAATCTGTTTAATAATATCTTTCTAACGAATGTAAGAAACTGAGATTTCACTTTATAAATAGTAAGTTATGTCCAGTTTAAAATTCAGAATAGTCACTATGGAATTTATATAAATTTTAATATAATATATGGCCCTTAAAAATAGCCATTTTGCAAACGACCTCCTTTTTCGATGAAACAACTTTTGTTGGGTCCAGAATGTCAAATTATTACTAGATTCCAACTTTCATAATTTTTGGAATTAATATGTGAGCGTAGCAAAAGTAAACATGTTTTGTCAATTTCAACTGAATTGGATCGACCAGAAAATGGTCAGTTTTCAAACTATTTCCAAATTCAACGAAATTAGTTTTGTTAGGACCGTATTGTCAAAACATAGCTAGAAATAATTTTTCTAGAATTTTTGGAGCTAATATGTGGCCGTGAGCAATTAATTTTGAGTCGATCAGCCATATAAGGCCAAAAATAGGGCTTTTTGAGCAAACGGGCTCAGAATTCGACGAAACTAGTTTTGTTAGAACCGTATCGTCAAGCCATAGCAGCATATCAATTTTCATCGCCAACGGAGTTCGTATGTGACCATGGCATCTATTATTGTCGAACGAAGAGAGCTTGAAGTAGAGAATTAATAATAAAACTACACAATTAATAATAAAATAATAAAACCCTCCACTATATAATATCTTTTCCACTCTACAAACACTCATTTCTCTTCTTCCAAAAAAATTGACTGCAGCCCTTTTCCTCTCTCTCTCTCTCTAGTAATTTTGCAAAAAGGACCCCAGATCTTAAATAATTTATATCTCTCAATCCGTAAACAATTAACCCGAACAGTTTCTGGGTTTTGAAGATCATCGTGGCCTCTACCTCCCACAAAAATTCCAAGACCTATCGTCGCGCAGATTGGGACAAATCGACGACTAAAGCTAGAAAACTTGTGGCCAATCTGTGAAGAATTAGGTGATGGCCCAGTTGAGGAAGTTGTAGAGGAGAGATCGGGATACGATTTTGTCTTTGGGCGATCGGCCAGATGTGCCCTGTATTTGCCGGAAATTGGTGATGAACATTGGTGGCGGATTTCGACGAGAAACAAATGACTTTGGCGATGGTTGCGGCATTGGAGGAGGTTTGGGGCTGAGATGTCTGAAGGTCGGAGGTAGGCGAGGGCGAGGCGCGCCTTTCTGGTGCGGTCCGCAACCGTACTTCGAGGTGGTGGCGCCAGATTTTGCCTCGAAACCGATTTGGGTCTTCTGGGAAATCGGCGGCGGTGGTGGTGGTTTAGGAGAAGCGTCGGCCAGTGTGGGGTCGTGGTGGCACGGTGAAGGTAGGGCCCAGGTTGGCTGATGGTGGCCCTAGGCTGCGGCAACAGGTGATGACCAAGGGGTTGCTAAATGTGAAACAAGGGTGAGGGTTTTTAATTAATTAATTAATTAATTTTTTTAAACTTTAAACGCTAATAACTTTTTTCCACGAACTCCAAATTGCATGAAACTGGATCCGTTGAGATCGTGGAGTCGAGAGCTTCGCAACAAAAATAACCGGGTCCAATTTGGAGCAAGTTAGAATTTAGGGCAACTTCAAACCCAAACGGTACCATAATCATCAGATAAAGACTGACAGAGTGGAAATCAAAGGTGAGAACTCCTAACTAAAAATTCAGCACAGTTATTTATTTATTTTCATAACTGAAAATATATATAATTGCGAGTGTAGTTCTTAACCCGTTTAATCATGATAAATTGTACACGGTACCTGTTAGATCCCTTTCCTCGTCCACAAACCATGGACGATTTAAATTGATTGTATTGCATGTTGTTTGTGATGTTGAAATGTTTAACATATTAAGAATAATGCTAATATTATTGTGATGGTGAAATTAAATTATAAATATCGATTTATAATTTGAACAGTGAAAATTGGTTAAGTAGATAATAATTCAAAACGAATTGGAATTGGTTAATTTTATTAACCAATGATTTATTTAAATAAACCATTGTTGTTTGAAAACCCCACACGGGTCTGGGGATGATAATTTATTCACATCTCCCCTGAATTTAATTATATGTCAATTGATGGATTCACAGTCTACGATGAGCGTTATTTATTTTAATGCTCATAGAGTTGTAAATTTCACTCTGGATGTAAATGGACTATTTAATGATTATTTATCATTATTGTTGAATACATGTGATGTATGAAATCCATATAACTGAAATTATATGGTAATTGATTGAGTCTCGTTCTGATTCTGAATAAAGAATATTTTAAAATAAAGGACATTTTAGAATAAAGAACATTTTAAACTAAAGGACATTTGAAATAAATAACATTTTAGAATAAAGGACATTTTAGAATAAAGAACATTTTGAAATAAAGAACATTTTAGAATGAAGAACATTCAGAAATAAAGAACAATTTAGAATAAAGGACATTTTAAAATAAAGAACACTTAAAAAAAGAATATTTTAAAATAAAGAATATTTTAAAAATAATGAATAAAAAACAATATTTGGTGAAGAATAAAATTATGATTTTGATGTCCGATGTTGAATGGACACAAAAATATAAAAATGTGACAACCGCGGGACCCGAACCCCCGACCTCTCGTAAAGTAACACCACGCACTAACCACTTGCTAAAAGATCTTTGTGTTAGCTTTTCGAGAGGGGTGTTATAGATTTCTTTTCGATACGAACCCAACAATTCCGGTTTTAGGAGAATCCGACGGTCGGATCTCCCGTTACATCAATTTGAAGTTAATGGTCGAAATTCGCAAACGGTCGCTGTGCGGTGCGTTCTATTCAGGCCATTAAATATATATATATATATATATATATATATATATAATTTATATATTATATATATATTTCGTCAATTTCCATTTAAATATTGATAAATTCATTTTAAAACGACTCCAACTTCATTTTCAATTTTAAATCAAAATTGAATATTCTATATCTTTATATATTAAAATGATAATATTTTCAAAATATTAAAATTTGAAATCACTTCTTTTCAATATTTATTATAAAATGAATAAAATCGATCGATAAACCCGTTTGGGTTAAAATGGAGTTTACTGCTTAACTCGGCTTCACATTTTTATATTTTTGTGTCCATTCAACATCGGACATCAAAATCATAATTTTATTCTTCATTGAATATTGTTTTTTTATTTGTTATTTTTAAAATATTCTTTATTTTGAAATATTCTCTTTTTTTAAATGTTCTTTATTTTAAAATGTCCTTTATTCTAAAATGCTCTTTATTTCAAAATGTTCTTTATTCTAAAATGTTCTTATTCTAAAATGTCCTTTATTTTAAAATGTTCTTTTTTCTAGAATGTCCTTTACTTTAAAATGTCCTTTATTTCAGAATCGGAATGTGACTCAATCAATTACCATATAATTTCTGTTTTATGGATTTCATACATCACAAGTCTTCAACAATAATGATAAATAATCATTAAACAGTCCATTTACATCTAGATTGAAATTTACAACTGCGTGTGCATTAAAATAAATAACGCTCATCACAGACTGTCAATCCATCAATTAACATATAATTGAATTCAAGGGAAATGTGAATAAATTATCATCCCCAGACCCGTGTGGGGTTTTGTAACGATAGCGGATTTTGCTTAATCGACCGCAAAATCGACCAAGGCCATTCAAATCCCACATACGTTAACTTTGGGAATACAAAACATTAGAACAAATAACGGCAGACTTTTATTACATCATAATAACGTAACATCACAGTACAGAATATCAGAGTACATCGAATAAAATAATACAGCGGAAGATTAAATTACAATAAATTAATACAGTGCAGCAGAAGTCTATAAATGCTCTGGACACAGCTTTAAGCTTCGATCCAGGATCCTGCTCAAGAGATAAGTATCTGCCAAACAAGCTACTCGACTGCCCATGTGGAAAAGAGGGCACCCGAATTTTCCAGTGAAACAAACTACAGGTCAGTCATGGGACTGGTATGAGAAATCTTACTTGACCTATGAAATAATAAGGCTAATCACAGGACCACGACGCTAACGCGGAACGGGTTTACTCCATTGGATTGCCAGTTCAAGAAATAAATTAAATCGTTAAACCATGCAATGCTTTTTATAAAATGAAACCATTATAAGACTCAAGTCCCATCACACAATGCAACGCAAACCGGAGGATAGAGTTTTACCTTATAATGGTCAAAAATGCTTGATACGATAATCATTTGATATTATTATTAGTGTATATATGTTTTAAAAACATTTCAATCATAATATCAATCATAGACGGCATGGGTACCATATATCATGTCGCCATACTAGTTATACGATCAAAACCGCATGGGTCATATTGGAAGTTGGATTTCCATCATGAACCAAGGCAAAACATGGTCCTTACCGAATTCGAGACACTCTAGCCCGAGCCTCAGGATGCAGTCGCAACCGCACCTGGATCTTCAGGGTCGGTCCACCAATAATGGTTGGATTAATAATGCGTAAACAATACGTTTCCCCGCCCTTTTTGGCATAAATAGAGCCGCTAGGGACTCAAATAACCGAGGCGCCTCATTCCATCATCCACAAAAGTCAAAATCGTCAAGGCGTGTAAAACCACTAACGCCACTTCTAGCTAGAAATAAACGCATGTCCTCCCTGTAGTCCTTACTCCCGTTTCTGGTCCATACCGGGGTGTGAGGCTCGCAAAGTAACGCTATACAAAGCTATGCTAATTAAAGTTGTGCTTTGACCTTCTACCACAAGGCTCTGCTTTTCAACAAAAGCCTTGATCCATGCATCTTGGCATGCCACATTGTCAATCCATACCATACCTTTGATTTCTGTAAATATATAACCTCTAAGCTCGTACGTCTTAGAGAAGGGTGTTAACCACCAAACAGATATATATTTAGCAGAGATCAACGAATATAATATAAAGGAATACAACGTCAGACATACAATCCATTTACAAGTCCATTCTGGGTCTGAACGAAACCGGAGGCACCTTATTCCTCGCATATCCGAACAATCAACAATACGTCCAGACAACTGTCACTTCAACCCTGTCCTGGGCATGAATCAGTCCAGTGCATTAGTAGTCCTCATCCATTCGATGTGAAGATCGTCGGTCTTCAACCACCGTCTTCATCTTCGACTCTTGATCGTCGTAGTAATTATTCAGAATGGGCTAAACTTGGTCTTTCTGAATAACTCGCGTACTTATAATCAAAAGCAAGTGCTACAAAAACACATCATACGCCACATTTCAATTCAGAATATTCTTTTAATAAGATATTCACATTATTAGGGAAAGGTTCCCAATAATTTTATCAAAGATAAATTCTTTTGAATATATTCTTTAAATCATTTCATTATCTCATTCCATTTCAATCTAATTAGGAATTCATTAAAACTCAAGTTTGGTTTTAATCACATAAATCATTACATAATGATTATTCAAATTTAAGAAATTAATCATAACTTTAACTGGGTTAAAGAACTAATGTCATTTAAAAACATTGTTCACGATAAACCCAAAGTCATCTTCCATTAAATATGGAATTTTCACAGAAATCAGTTCAATACATAATCAATATAAATTTCTGCATCCGACTAATAATATAAATGGAATAACGGCAAAGCCTTTTAAATTCCATATATAATAACGGTCTTCTTTCACAGAATCTCATCTCGATTATTACAAAATCGAATTCCATCCAATTCCAATTTATTCTATTAAATTGGAAAACTTTACTTTTGGAAATTTTCCATTTAAATCTTAATAAAAGAATTATAAATTCAAAAATTTATTTTCAATGTTAATTGGGTTAAAGAACGAATGTCGCTAAAAACACAGTTCACAATAAACCCAATTTACATTTCATTTTATTCTAATTACTAAATATAATTAGAAAACTCTAATAATCTTAATTAAAAGATCTATTCTTTCATACGGGGTTCAAGAACAAATGTCATCTAAAACACTGTTCACGACAAACCCAAAAATCCAATTTATCTTATTTAATTCCAATTAAATATAAATTAATTGGACCATTAAATCTTATTTTAAAGATTTATTCTAGTTAATAACTAGTTCAATTCGATAAAAATATATTTTTATCTTTTCAAATAAGGAGTTTCTTATCCCAATTCTTTCCAAATCATTTATTATGATTTTACATAATTTTACCATATTTTTAATAATTTTACTAAGGCCTGTACAGTCGGTTTCCAATAACGGCCACCGAACTGCATCCATAGCGTCCTTTTTCAAATTTGATTTGGACATAATTCAAAATTCAATCTTTAGATTTCAAAACCCTTATATTCATTGGAAAGCTCTTTTCGATACAAACCCAACGGTTCTGGTTTTAGAAGAATCCGACGGTCGTATCTTTCGTTATGCCAATTTGAAGTTAATGGTCAAAATTCGCGAATGGTCGTTGCGCGGCGCGTTCTATTCAGGCCATTAAATAAATATATAATATATATTATATATTTTATCGACTTCTATTTAAATCGTATTTATAAAATATTTATAAATTTATTTTAGAATGATTTTAACTTCATTTTCAATTTTAAAGCAAAGTTGAATATTCTATATTTTTATCATATTAAAATATTATATTTTCAAAATATTAGATTTATAAATCACTTCTCTCCGATATTCATTTTAAAATGAATAAAAATCGATCGATAACCCGTTCGGGTTAAAAATGGCATTCACTACTTAATTCGGCTTCATATTCTTATTTTTCACTGAATATCATTTTAAAATATTTGTTATTTTAAAATATTATTTTATTTAAAGGATTCTTTATATTAAAATATTCTGTATATAAAGGGTATTCTGAATCGGAATGCGACTCAATCAATTACCATACAATTTCAGTTGTATGGATTTCATACATCGCATATACATAACGATAATGGTAAATAATCAAACAACAATCCATTCACAGCCAGCCTGAAATTTATAATTGTGTGAGCATTAAAATAAATGAATGAATAATGCTCAACACAAACTGTCAATTCATCGATTGACATACAGTTAAATATTGGGACTAGTGTACGTCATCCCAACACCCGTGTGGGGTTTTCAAACAACAACAGTTCATCTACATAAATCATTGGTTAATGAATTAACCAATTTTCACTACTTAAATTATAAATAGATATTTATAATTTAATTTCAACTAAGCATATGTTTTAATGTAACATGGCATAGTGTATGACATACTTATTTGACTAGCATAAATGACATGTTTATCGCTAATATAACATTCCTAATCAAATTGACAATTTAATCTAATAAAACATTTCTAACAGAAATGACAATTTTAATCTAATAAAACATTCATAACAAAATGGTATTTTTTCCTAATGCGACCTTTTATAATAAAATGTTATATTTTCTAATGTACCCATTCATAACAAAATGTTATTTTTGTTCTAACTTCACATTTCTAGATACAATGATCTTTTTAACCTAACTCCACATTTCTAATAAAAATGATCTTTTCTAATTTAACTTCACATTTGTAATAAAGATGATCTTTTTAATCTACTTGTCATTTTATAACAAAAACGATGTTTATAATCTTAGGTAACATTTGATATCAAAATGTTATTTTTCATCTAAGAGAACATTTTATGAGCAAAATGTCAGTTTTAATCTAAAGGAACAGTTTATAACAAAATGTCATTTTTATTCTAAAGCATCATTCTTCACAAAAATGTAATTTTATTTTTAATGCAACATGCTTAACAGAAATGTTACTTTATTTTTAATGCAACATTTTTAACAAAAGTGTTCTTTTTATTTCTAATTCAACCTTTTTAACAAAATGTTCTTTTTATTTCTAATGAACATTTCTAACAAATGTTCTTTTTAAATCTGAATGAACATTTTATCACAAAATGTGATTTGTTATTCTAAGTAAACATCTTTAACACAAAATGACGTTTCTAATTAAAATGACAATATTAACATAACATGCCATTTCTAATTAAAATCATATTTCTATTATGTTAACATAAAAATGATATTTATTTTTATTTCAAACTAACATGTTAAAATGTCCCTTTTTAATAATAAAATATGTTTTACATGTATTTCTTTCTAATTAACATATGTATTTCCCTTTTATCTCAAACTAACATGTGTTAATATGTTTTTATTTTAATTCCAATTAACATAAGAGGATGTCACATTTTAATGATAAAACATGTGTTAACATGTTTTTAATTTAACTCTAACTAACATGGTTCTTTTTATTGAATCGAAAATGAAATAAAAAAAATGGAGTCCTTTTATGCCAAAACATTTTCTTTCGACATGATTCTTTTTATTGAATCAAACATGAAATAAAAATGAAATCTTTTTATTCTAATAAAACATAAAACTGTATTTTTATATTACAATCCTAATTCAACATAAAAATGGTATTTTTGTATTTGGTGATTCTAACACATCAAAAATGACATTTTATTTTGTCGATTCTAATTTCCACAAAAATGATTATTTTGTATTGTTGACTCTAATTACAACAAAATGATTAGTTTATATTGTTGACTCTAATTACAACAAAATGATTATACCATTTCTAATCAAACCAATCTCATCCAGCTTTATCAGCACAAGCAAATAATCTATTCACATCACACACCATATACAACTGAATTATTTTTAACACAATAATAAATTATTTTTAAATTTAAAAAGAAAGCTCACATGGGTATTTTTGTCTGAACTTCAAATGTCTCTATGTGACGGCCCGCCCCGCACCAGCCTGCATTTCCTCCGACAGTGCGCTGTACACATGCCCAACTAGCACGGGACGGTCGTCGGGAGAAAGGAAAGAAGAGAATGAACTAATCAAGGAACCTGTAGAATGTCTCACAGCGCATGGGATACAATATAATAATAACATACTTGACATAAAACAGGCGAGACAGTGCATAAGCTGATAACTAATAATCAATGTCAACATCAGAGCAGCGGAAATCCAAATACAGCTTATTACAACTTTCCAAATTTACTGTCTCTAACAAAAGAAAACTAAAGTAGAAGATGCACCACCAATGCCCAAGCAGTGATCTTCAACAACACAGGGAGAATACTATATATATATATATTACGTGGAAGCCTCCTGCTCGTCTCCGGATCATCTACCCGTGCATCACCAGCTAACCTGTCTCTAGTCTGCTCGTGTGAGCACCCAGAGTAATAAGAGGAGACATAAAACTGTGGGTCGGACATAAAGCCTGGTATGAGCGATAAGCATCTAAACAGAATAATAACAGGTATACTAAACCATACCTGAACCTGGACCTGCAACCAAAGAGTTAGTACCACATACCGTACAATGCTCTAAGGTGCCATAATAAATAGTGTAAGAATACGGGGGTGGGGTGTGTATGTCAAACAATCAAACATAGCAACCATCCTCACGTCTCTCACTCAGTGCGTAAAGTATACGATATCTACCACTTTGGAATACTAGACAAATTGAGGTAACGACAGATCCCGACTTGTAGAAACCCTGCTGTGACCAAGCTAAACATATGGAGTCATGACCAAACATTTCAATGATCCACCACATTGGTCATAGCCCTTGGTCCTACCAATGCCATAATGGCCCTGAATCCGCCTTCGTACCTCCTACCATAGTGGTCCAAAGCTATAGACATCGATAACCCCTTAACACTCGTCCCGCAGCAAAGCCCAATCATGAAGCGAACTCGTTGATTCCCATCTGGATCTTGAGCTCTAGCTTCTCATTTGGACTACCTTTGCATCTCGGGTTTTGGTCATCATCTTCATCCGGATCGGTCTCCATCATTCGAGTCGTGCATGTCCCACAGCATCAGATCGTGGCGCTGCATCAGTTCGGATCGGCTCTCATCATCCCTTATTGGATCGGATCGGAATGACCTACGCGGATCGGGTCGTAGAAACCCCATCGGATCGGATCGACCATCGCTTCAAGTGCACCGGATCGGATCGCCCTACGAGCTCCGGGTCGGATCGTGAATACCCATTGGTTCGGGTCGTGCCACCTTGCTGAGTTCGTGATGTGTTCCTTCAGGCGGATCGTGACACCCAAGCTGGAATGGATCGTGAAAGGTAGGGGCAGATCGGGTCACCTCTTCATGAAGCAACACTGGTCGTCTTGCGAAGTCTTGATCGGATAGGATCGGCACCATCGGATCGGATCGGCACCATCGGATCGGGGTCTTCAAGCATCGACGGATCGGATCGCTCCATCGGTTCGGATCGCCCTTATTTCCTCCGATCCGGTCCGGTTCGGATGATTTCCTGCAGTTCTTCCAGCGAGCAGTTTACGCCTTTTGACGACGTTTTTGACAAATCTAACACTTCTAATCAATCATAAAACACACCATAGAGTCATAGCAATATGTAATAGCAACCAAAAACAGCAAACAACCATTCAAATGAATCAAAATGGATCAAAAGTGGTCAAAACTCCTTATTTTCCCTTAAGCATGATTAAGTAAAACTGATCATAGGGTTAACAAGACTTAATCAAATCGAATCAAATTTCTAACAGAGGCATAAAATAATTTAAGAATTTCTAAACATTTTTCCAGAATTTATTAGTGTATAAATTCGCTAATCTTCACTAATTACCCTTAATTACCGTAATTAGTGCAAAAACTATGCAAATCACTCACCTTTGCCACAATAAAACTTTCAGATCTGAAGTGAACCTCTGATTTGCACGAATTCCAATATATAACAGCAGCTCTACCTCGGTCCTTGTGCTAATCCTCCTTGATTTGATGCCTCTAAGCCTTAATCCTTGATTAGGAAGTGATTTTGGGTGTTTTTAGAGAGATTTAGAGAGTGGAGGCCATGGCTAGGTTAAGAGGAATGAATAGTGACGGCTGAAAAATGAGAAAAAGGTATTCTCCAAACCCTACCAGCCCTTTTAAACTACTAATCCCGAAATTCCCCTTGGGCCTAGCTGTTAATCACCCGGTTAAGCCCAATTAAGCTGTTTTTCACCATCTGAAACTTGTTTCAGCCATATCTCCCAAACGGTGAGTCCGTTTGGCTAATGTGACCACTCTACGGAAAGAGAAACCATCATCCGGAGCCAATGGAAGTGGTTTCAGGTCAAAATTCCTTTCCAGTCAAAAGTTATGGCCAAAACAGTGCCGACTAGGGGTAAAATGGTCATTTAAAAATCGGGAAAAATCATGAACATGGGAAATGACCCCAATAGCCGTCCCCCAAAGTTACATGACCATACGACTTCGTATGTGAAAGAAATAAATATTCTACGATCCTATGATGCGTAGAATGCGGGTCGTTACACTCTCCCCCCCTTAAGAAATTTCGCCCCCGAAATTCCTTAACCCAAAACATACAAAGGATCCCGCATGCCTAACAACCACATATAACAATCAATCATGCAAAATAAGCAAACAAGTCTATCCTAGCATGCGGAAAAACTAAATCGAAGCCAAAATCTTACCAGGCAAAGAGTTCTGGGTGTGACTTCTTAATGTTCTCCTCTGTCTCCCAAGTACAATCATTCTCGTCCTCGCTCCACTGTACCTTGACTAGCTTCACCGTCTTCCTTCGAAGTTGCTTCATGTCGTACTTGACAATACGGGCCGGCTTGCGGTTCCCAACCGCCTCGGGTTCTACTTCGAAGTCCTCTAACTGATCAGGTGAAATAGTCATATCTGAGCCGTGAACGAACTTCCTTAGTTGGGAAACACGAAATACGTTGTGAACTCCCGCCATCTTCTCTGGTAAGTCAATTCTATATGCCAAATTCCCGACTAGTTCAAGAACAGGGAATGGGCCAACAAATCTTGGTGCCAACTTGCCTCTCCTGCCAAATCGTATTACGCTCTTCAACGGAGAAATCTTGACAAACACCAAGTCGCCAACGGAGAATTTTAAGTCTCTTCTCCTCTTATCAGCATAACTCTTCTGCCTATCTTGGGCAGCTTTCATTCGTTGTTGAATGATCTTAATCTTATCTGAAGTTTCCCTCACCACATCTGGTCCAAGCATAAACTTCTCGCCAGTCTCTATCCAACATGATGGTGAGTTGCACGGTCTTCCGTACAAAGCTTCAAACGGAGCCATACCGATACTGGATTGGTAGCTATTATTATATGCAAACTCTACTAGATGCAAATGGTCATCCCATGATCCACCAAAATCCAATATACAAGCTCTCAAGAGATCTTCCAAAATACGGTTCATCCTCTCCGTCTGACCGTCGGTCTGAGGATGATATGCGGTACTGAGATGTAACTCTGATCCTAGAGCCTCTTGTAAGCTCTTCCAAAACCCACTAGTGAACAACGGGTCTCGGTCGCTCACAATGCCTTTAAGTACTCCATGAAATCTCACTACCCACTTCATATATAATTCTGCTAACTTAGCTGCCGTTCTGGTCGATTTGACTGGTATGAATCTTGCACTCTTAGTCAACCGATCCACAATTACCCATATGCTATCATGTCCCGATCTAGTCCTTGGTAAACCATCAATGAAATCCATCGAGACTTGCTCCCATTTCCATCCGGGAATTTCTAATGGCTGCAACAACCCACTAGGCTTCTTTTGTTCAGCTTTAACTAGCTGGCAATTCATGCATTTGGATATAAACTTCCCAACGTCCCTTTTCATCCCTTCCCAGTAGTAAGTCTGTCTCATGTCTCGATACATCTTATTACCACCGGGATGTATAGTCAGTTTTGAGTGATGACATTCTCTAAGCACTTCATCCCTTAACCCATTGACATTGGGTACAACAAGCTTTCCATTCTTTCTAAGCCGTCCATCTCGATCAAGCCCATACTTGTTCACCTCCTCATCGACACACATCTCTAACTTGGAGATGATTTCCAATAGGTTAGGATCGTCCCTCTGACTAGAGCCGATCCGCTCAATCAAAGTGGGTCTGATCGTCAAACTTGCTAACATTTCTGGATCCAATTCGCACTTTGGTCTGAAATCAAACCCCGCGATATACTCCAGTTGCTTCCATTCAAGGAACATAGCCCCTAAGCTGGCATGTCTTCTACTCAATGCATCGGCCACCGCATTGCCCTTTCCCGGTGTGTATGCGATGTCAAAATCATAGGAAGCCAAGAACTCTAACCATCTCTGCTGACGGAGATTCAGATCTTTCTGAGAGAAGAGATACTTTAACGACTTATGATCTGTAAACAGCTCAAATCTTTGTCCCAAGAGATAGTGTCTCCACATCTTTAACGCGAACACGATCGCTGCCAATTCTAAATCATGGGTAGGGTATCTTCTCTCGTGCGGTTTCAATTGCCTACTTGCGTAAGCTATAACCCTACCGCCTTGCATCAATACAGCACCCAGTCTGGTACCACAGGCGTCCGTGTATACCGTCATCTCTTCATCCCCCTTAGGAATGACTAACACTGGTGCGCTTGTCAACTTGTCCTTTAGACTTTTGAATGCATTCTCGCACCTTTCATCCCAGACAAAAGCTTGATTCTTCTTTGTCAACTGAGTCAACGGTGCTGCTATCTTGGAGAAGCCTTGGATAAACTTACGATAATATCCCGCTAATCCCAAGAAACTTCTTCCATCTGTTGCATTCTTGGGCGTAGGCCAATCCTGTACCGTAGCCACCTTTGCCGGGTCCACGGCAATACCATTCTCTGATACAACATGGCCCAAGAACCTCACTTCCCTCTTCCAGAAGTGACACTTAGAAAACTTTGCTTTCAATTGGTGTTTTATCAACACCTCCATCACTACTCTTAAATGTTCCTTGTGTTCTTCCTCTGTCCTCGAATAGACCAAAATATCATCAACGAACACAAGGACAAACTTATTCAACTGATCTTTGAATACCCTATTCATAAGATCCACAAAATATGCTGGGGCATTGGTCAGCCCGAATGGCATGACCAACCACTCATAAAATCCAGACGGCGTCCGAAATGCCGTTTTAGCTATACTTTCAGCTTCCACTCTAAGCTGATGAAAACCTGTCGCGAGATCCAACTGAGAAAATACTCTCGCGCCACTCAACTGATCGAACAAATCATCTATCCGCGGTAGAGGATACTTTTTCTTCCTCGTCACTTTATTCAACTCGCGGTAGTCTACACACAAACGAAGGGAACCATCCGCCTTGGTAGCAAACACAACTGGTGCTCCCCATTCAAAAACAATCCTTCTGATAAATCCCTTCTTCAAAAGATCGCTGACTTGCACCTCGAGCTCTCGCTGCTCTCTTGGTGCCATACGACGAAGTGGCATCACTATAGGCCTGGCATCTTTTACCAAATCAATACGGAACTCAATCTCTCGGCGTGGTGGAAGTCCGGTCACTTCTTCGAAAACATCCAGATACTGGCCAACCACGGGCAAACCTGACAACTCACTATGCGGAATGTCGAGCGAGTTTAGAAAACTAGCCAATACCCCCTTACTGGGTAGACCACCAAACACTATCCTCCGCCCATCATCCGCTCTAGCTGTCACCAACAAGCCCTCACAGTCTACCACCACCCCGTATCTTTGGAGCCAATCTACTCCCAAAATAATGCCAAACCCAGTAAAGCCCAAAACAAAGCAATCACAAACAAACATGCATCCATGACTCGATAAGACCACATTACGACAAATCATGCTAAGGCTAGTCGAACCACCAATCGGGTTCGTCACTACTAAAGGTCTATCGACAATCTCGGGCTCCAATCCCAACCTATCTACCAGGTCACTAGATATGAAAGAACTGGAAGCTCCGGTATCTAACAAAACTCTAACAGGAACATCGTAAACAGAAAGCATACCTTGAATGACGACATTCTTTCCCTTCTCCGCCGCTGTTGGGGCATTCGACGAAGAAGGAATAGCATTAAGAGCGTAGGCTTTCACCATTTGCTTTTCCTTAGGGGGCTGTGGACACTTGTCCTTGTGATGTCCCATTTGGCCACAGTTGAAGCACTTCCTATCCGCTGGCTTGGCCCGACAATTACTAGCATAATGGCCCTTCTTACCACAGCTGAAGCACTCAACATCTTGCTTATTCTTTTTCTTCTGGCCATCCTTAGCTTGGTTCTGCTTTCTCTTATTCTGGGAACCACCCTTGCCTCCACCACTTGCTTGTGGCTTTGGCTCATCTGCAGATGCAACCTCAGTCTTCGACTTAGGGTAGAGACTTTCTGATCTTAATGCTTTCCCCACAATCGACTCAAACGTCTCATCGATGTGGTTAATAAGCTTTTCCCCTAAGTACTGATCCAAACAGTTATGAATTTCTCAATCTTCTTCTCGGCAGTATCAATAAGAGATAACCCATACTTCGACAAAGTGTCGAATTCAGCAATGTACTCCGAGACAGCTCTGCCATTCTGCTTGAGCTCCAAGAATTTCTTAAACAGCACTGACTTCTGAGCAGCTGGAATGAACTTCTCGCTAAAACGAGCTTTAAACTGCTCCCAAGTAATCTGATCTTCGGGAGTAGCTGCCTTTATAGCATTCCACCAATTCATTGCCCGCCCTTGCAGCTGACGGGACGCTAGCTTTCTCTTCATTGCATCCTCGATACCCAAATCCTCGAAGATACGTTCGCAACTATCCAACCAATCCTGAACATCCGTGACTGACTCCGTTCCGTGGAACAGCTTCCCACTAAGGCTAGTATAATCCTTATTCAGCTTGGCGAAGTCGACTCTTGGCGCCTGCACTATTGGACCACCACCATTTCCACCATTGGGAACTGCCCTCTGTACATCTCTAAGCATCTCTCTCATGAGGTCAGTAAACATCGTCCTCCTGTCAGCAGCATTCCCATTATTGGCTCCCCTACCAGCACCTCTAGTATATCGGCTCATCGTCAATCTGAAAAAGGAAACGATTAACGACTCCATAGTGGTGCTAATGCAGTAGGACTTCATCCTTATACTAGTAATAGTATATATATAGCTTTTGAAAACCAAAGTAATCACAAATACGCTCTCTCGTATACGTATATTATCTCTCCCTGATGACTTCCCTATGTTAACTACGCAACCTAGAGCTCTGATACCAAGTGTGACGGCCCGCCCCACACCAGCCTGCATTTCCTCCGACAGTGCGTTGTACACATGCCCAACTAGCACGGGACGGTCGTCGGGAGAAAGGAAAGAAGAGAATGAACTAATCAAGGAACCTGTAGAATGGCTCACAGCGCATGGGATAAAATATAATAATAACATACTTGACATAAAACAGGCGAGACAGTGCATAAGCTGATAACTAATAATCAATGTCAACATTAGAGCAGCGGAAATCCAAATACAGCTTATTACAACTTTCCAAATTTACTGTCTCTAACAAAAGAAAACTAAAGTAGAAGATGCACCACCAATGCCCAAACAGTGATCTTCAACAACACAGGGAGAATACTAGATATATATTACGTGGAAGCCTCCTGCTCGTCTCCGGATCATCTACCCGTGCATCACCAGCTAACCTGTCTCTAGTCTGCTCGTGTGAGCACCCAGAGTAATAAGATGAGACATAAAACTCTGGGTCAGACATAAAGCCTGGTATGAGCGATAAGCATTTAACAGAATAATAACAGGTATACTAAACCATACCTGAACCTGGACCTGCAACCAAAGAGTTAGTACCACATACCGTACAATGCTCTAAGGTGCCATAATAAATAGTGTAAGAATACGGGGGTGGGGTGTGTATGTCAAACAATCAAGCATAGCAACCATCCTCACGTCTCTCACTCAGTGCGTAAAGTATACGATATCTACCACTTTGGAATACTAGACAAATTGAGGTAACGACGGATCCCAACTTGTAGAAACCCTGCTGTGACCAAGCTAAACATATGGAGTCATGACCAAACATTTCAATGATCCACCACATTGGTCATAGCCCTTGGTCCTACCAATGTCATAATGGCCCTGAATCCGCCATCGTACCTCCTACCATAGTGGTCCAAAGCTATAGACATCGATAACCCCTTAACACTCATCCCGCAGCAAAGCCCAATCATGAAGCGAACTCGTTGATTCCCATCTGGATCTTGAGCTCTAGCTTCTCATTTGGACTACCTTTGCATCTCGGGTTTTGGTCATCATCTTCATCCGGATCGGTCTCCATCATTCGGGTCGTGCATGTCCCACAGCATCAGATCGTGGCGCTGCATCAGTTCGGATCGGCTCTCATCATCCCTTACTGGATCGGATCGGAATGACCTACGCGGATCGGGTCGTAGAAACCCCATCGGATCGGATCGGCCATCGCTTCAAGTGCACCGGATCGGATCGCCCTACGAGCTCCGGGTCGGATCGTGAATACCCATTGGTTCGGGTCGTGCCACCTTGCTGAGTTCGTGATGTGTTCCTTCAGGCGGATCGTGACACCCAAGCTGGAATGGATCGTGAAAGGTAGGGGCGGATCGGGTCACCTCTTCATGAAGCAACACTGGTCATCTCGCGAAGTCTTGATCGGATCGGATCGGCACCATCGGATCGGATCGGCACCATCGGATCAGATCGGCACCATCGGATCGGGGTCTTCAAGCATCGACGGATCGGATCGCTCCATCGGTTCAGATCGCCCTTATTTCCTCTGATCCGGTCTGGTTCGGATGATTTCCTGCAGTTCTTCCAGCGAGCAGTTTACGCCTTTCGACGGCGTTTTTTGACAAATCTAACACTTCTAATCAATCATAAAACACACCATAGAGTCATAGCAATATGTAATAGCAACCAAAAACAGCAAACAACCATTCAAATGAATCAAAATGGATCAAAAGTGGTCAAAACTCCTTATTTTCCCTTAAGCATGATTAAGTAAAACTGATCATAGGGTTAACAAGACTTAATCAAATCGAACCAAATTTCTAACAGAGGCATAAAATATTATTTAAGAATTTCTAAACATTTTTCCAGAATTTATTAGTGTATAAATTCGCTAATCTTCACTAATTACCCTTAATTACCGTAATTAGTGCAAAAACTATGCAAATCACTCACCTTTGCCATAATAAAACTTTCAGATCTGAAGTGAACCTCTGATTTGCACGAATTCCAATATATAACAGCAGCTCTACCTCGGTCCTTGTGCTAATCCTCCTTGATTTGATGCATCTAAGCCTTAATCCTTGATTAGGAAGTGATTTTGGGTGTTTTTAGAGAGATTTAGAGAGTGGAGGCCATGGCTAGGTTAAGAGGAATGAATAGTGACGGCTGAAAAATGAGAAAAAGGTATTCTCCAAACCCTAACAGCCCTTTTAAACTCCTAATCCCGAAATTCCCCTTGGGCCTAGCTGTTAATCACCCGGTTAAGCGCAATTAAGCTGTTTTTCACCATCTGAAACTTGTTTCAGCCATATCTCCCAAACGGTGAGTCCATTTGGCTAATGTGACCACTCTACGGAAAGAGAAACCATCATCCGGAGCGAATGGAAGTGGTTTCAGGTCAAAATTCCTTTCCAGTCAAAAGTTATGGCCAAAACAGTGCCAACTAGGGGTAAAATGGTCATTTAAAAATCGGGAAAAATCATGAACATGGGAAATGACCCCAATAGCCGTCCCCCAAAGTTACATGACCATACGACTTAGTATGTGAAAGAAATAAATATTCTACGATCCTATGATGCGCAGAATGCGGGTCGTTACACTCTATTTCAGATCCGGTCAGTTCCGTGGCGTAGATCTCAGAAAGGCGATCCCAACGCAACTGGTTTCATTCAATTTGGTTTCTGTTTGAAAAAGTAATAGTTATTTAAACCTTTAACAATTTCATAAGCGACTAGCTAAAATAATTAATTAATTATTCAACTTAATTATCAGTTAACCTTATTTCCATCGTCCTCTTCCTCTGTTAATAACCGTAGCCCAACTTCGTCCAAGATTCTTCAAAGTCGCTCGCTCTCCCAGGCTCTGGGCCGCCATCCAACCCGTCCACGACGATCGCCAGGACGGCGCCTCCCTACGCCGCCAACCACCCCGAGCTCGTAGGTCACAGTCCTTCGAAAAACGGGCTCAAAGTGGTGATGTTGGAGCTCCAATATCTCGCGAACCATGTAATTAAACCCAATCTCAGCCATACAAGATCGAAGAGTGGAAGAAGCTCTTCAATTTCTGCGTTGGAAGCATTTGATTTTGTCTGAGGGATTGAGGGAATTTGAAGAGGAATCAAAATGTCTTTTCAGCCATTGGAATGGAAGTGCGATGACTACGATATTAGGATATTAGGGTTCAGCGTATTATACAGTGTATTTATACTGTATTTTTAATTATTTTATTTATTTATTTATTTATTTCAAAAAAAATCAGGTTTATCAATACGAACTTCAAATCAAACCCTACGACCATTGCCCCAAGCAAATAACGCCCATCCCGGACACAATGGAATATGTTTCGTAACCCAATTCGGCTGTCACGATATGTTTTTCTTTAAATTAAAATATAAATCAATTTATACTAAATTTAAACGTACATTTTAATTTACTGGGGTCACATACTATCTCTAAATATTTCAAAAAAATTATTTTTGTTTATGTTTCGGCGATACGGTCCTAACAAAACTAATTTCATCGAATTCTGAGACCGTTCGAAAAATGGCCATTTTCAAGTCGATTAAATTTAACTTAAATGATCAAAACACATTTTCCTTTGCCACAGTCACATATTAATTTTAAAAATTCTGGAAAATTAAACTTAACAATAATTTGACATTCCGGTTCCAACAAAAATTGTTTCGTCGAAAACAGAGGTCGTTTTAAAAATGACTATTTTACTAGCTTTAATATTATTTAAAATGAAAATTTTGAATTCTGACAAACTTTCTTTTAAAATTTCTTAAATTAAAAATTAAAAATTGGTCCCAAAATTCCGGGTTGTTACAATCTCCCCCCACTTAAAATCTTTTCGTCCTCGAAAAGGAACGAAGCTAAAAACTGTTTAATTACTAATCCATATCGTGACAATTTAATCTAATTTTGACAATTACTAATCCATATCGTGACACAATGAGAAGCTAAAAACTGACACATAGCGTTGGAGTCTTTTATATTTACAATCTCCCCCCACTTAAAAGTCTTTTATTGTGTCCTCGAAAAGGAACGAAGCTAAAAACTGTTTAACTTTAAAATATAAAAGACTTTTATATATTTAAAAATCATATTTCCTATGGATGGATTATATATATAATCACAAATACGTTATTTATAAATTTATCACTCTCAACTCATTCTAGGGCATTACTAACCCCATCTCTAATGAGTTTCTCATTCTAGGATACTGCTGATCCTATCTCTAATGAGTATTCTCATTGGATATTACTAATCCAAACTCTGATGAGTCTTTGTTCATTTCTAACGAGTTGTACCCCAATGATTTGAGCTAACCAGAGCTCTGATACCAACCGTAACGATAGCGGATTAATCGACCGCAAAGTCGACCAAGGACGCTCAAATCCCGCATACGTTAACTTTGGGAATAGAAAACATTAGAAAAAATAACAACAGACTTTTATTACATCATAATAACGTAACATCAGAGTACAAAATATCAGAGTACATCGAATAAAATAATACAATGGAAGATTAAATTACAATTAATTAATATAGTTCAGCGGAAGACTATAAATGCTCTGGACATAGCTTTAAGCTTCGATCCAGGATCCTGCTCAAGAGATAAATATCTGCAAAACAAGCTCACGGGACCATGCCGCTAAAGCGGAACGGATTTACTCCATTGGATTGCCAGTGCAAGAAATAAATTAATTCGTTAAACAACGCAATGCTTTATAGAAAATGAAACCATTATAAGACTCAAGTCCCATCACACAATGCAACGCAACCCGGAGGATAGAGTTTTACCTTATAATGGTAAAAAATACTTGATACGATAAATCATTCGATATTATTATCAGTGTATATATGTTTTAAAAACATTTCAATCGTAATATCAATCATAGACGGCATGGGTACCATATATCATGTCGCCATACTAGTTATACAATCAACACCGCATGGGTCGTATTGGAAGTTGGATTTCCATCGTGAACCAAGGCAAAAGATAGTCCTTACCGAATTCGAGACACTCTAGCCCGTGCCTCAGGATATAGCCGCAACCGCACCTGGATCTTCAGGGTCGGTCCACCAATAATGGTTGGATTAATAATGCCTGAACAATACGTTTCCCCACCCTTTGGGGCGTAAATAGAGCCACTAGGGACTCAAATAACCGAGGCGCCTCATTCCATCATCCACATAAGTCAAACTCGTCAGGACGTGAATAACTACTGACCCCACTTCTAGCTAAAAAGAAACGCATGTCCTCCCTATAGTCCTTACTCCCGTTTCTGGTCCATACCGGGGTGTGAGGCTCATGAAGTAAAGCTATACAAAGCTATGCTAATTAAAGCTGTGCTTTGACCTTCAACCACAAGGCTCTGCTTTTCAACAAAAGCCTTGATCCATGCATCTTGGCATGCCACATTGTCAATCCATACCATACCTTTGATTTCTGTAAATATATAACCTCTAAGCTCGTACGTCTTAGAGAAGGGTGTTAACCACCAAACAGATATATATTTAGCAGAGATCAACGAATATAATATAAAGGAATACAACATCAGACATACAATCCGTTTACAAGTCCGTTCTGGGTCTGAACGAAGCCGGAGGCACCTTATTCCTCGCATATCCGAACAATCAGCAATACGTCCGTACAACTACCACTTCAACCCTGTCCTGGGCATGAATCAGTCCAGTGCATCAGTAGTCGTCATCCATTCGATGTGAAGATCGCCAGTCTCCAACCACCGTCTTCATCTTCGACTCTTGATCGTCATAGTAATTATTCAGAATGGGTTAAACCCTGTCTTTCTGAATAACTCGCGTATTTATAATCAAATGCAAGTGCTACAAAAACACATCATATGGCACATTCCAATCCAGAATATTCTTTTAATAAGATATTCACATTATTAGGGAAAGGTTCCCATTAATTTTATCAAAGATAAATTCTATTGAATATATTCTTTAAATCATTTCATTATCTCATTTCATTTCTATCTAATTAGGAATTCATTAAAACTCAAGTCTGGTTTTAATCACATAAATCATTACATAATGATTATTCAAATTTAAGAAATTAATCTTAACTTTAACTGGGTTAAAAGAACTAATGTCATTTAAAAACATTGTTCACGATAAACCCAAAGTCATCTTCCATTAAATATGGAATTTTCACAGAAATCAGATCAATACATAATCGATATAAATTTCTGCATCCGACCAATAATATAAATGGAATAACGACAAAGCCTTTTAAATTCCATATATAATAACGGTCTTCATTTATGGAATCTCATCTCGATTATTACTAAATCGAATTCCATCCAATTCCAATTTATTCTATTAAATTGGAAAATTTTACTTTTGGAAATTTTCCATTTAAATATTAATAAAAGATTTATAAATTCCAAATTTTATTTTCAATGTTAATTGGGTTAAAGAACGAATGTTGCTAAAAACACAGTTCACAATAAACCCAATTCACATTTCATTTTATTCTAATTACTAAATATAATTAGAAAACTCTAATAATCTTAGTTAAAAGATCTATTCTTTCATACGGGGTTCAAGAACAAATGTCGTCTAAAACACTGTTCACGACAAACCCAAAAATCCAATGTATCTTATTTAATTCCAATTAAATATAAATTAATTGGAAAACTTCATTAAACCATATTTTAAAGATTTATTCTAGTTAATAACTAGTTCAATTCGATAAAAATATATTTTTATCTTTTCAAATATGGAGTTTCTTATCCCAATTCTTTCCAAATCATTTATTATGATTTAACATAATTTTACCATATTTTTAATAATTTTACTAAGGCCTGTGCAGTCGGTTTCCAATAACGGCCATCGAACTGCATCCATAGCGACCTTTTTCAAATTTGATTTGGACATCATTCAAAATTCAACCGTTAGATTTCAAAACCCTTATATTCATTGGAAAGCTCTTTTCGATACGAACCCAACGGTTCCGGTTTTAGAAGAATCCGACGGTCGGATATTTCGTTACACCAATTTGAAGTTAATGGTCAAAATTCACGAACGGTCGCTGCGCAGCGCGTTCTATTCAGGCCATTAAATAAATATATATTATATATATTATTGACTTTTATTTAAATCGTATTTATAAAATATTTATAAATTTATTTTAGAATGATTTTAACTTCATTTTCAATTTTAAAGCAAAGTTGAATATTCTATATTTTTATCATATTAAAATATTATATTTTCAAAATATTAGATTTATAAATCTCTTCTCTTTGATATTCTTTTTTAAATGAACAAAAATCGATCGATAACCCGTTCGGGTTAAAAATGGCGTTCACTACTTAATTCGACTTCATATTCTTATTTTTCACTGAATATCATTTTAAAATATTTGTTATTTTAAAATATTCTTTTATTTAAAGGATTCTTTATATTCAAATATTCTGTATATAAAGGGTATTCTGAATTGGAATGCGACTCAATCAATTACCATACAATTTTAGTTGTATGGATTTCGTACATCGCATATATATAACGATAATGGTAAATAATCAAAACAATCCATTCACAAGCAGAGTGAAATTTATAATTGTGTGAGCATTAAAATAAATGAATGAATAATGCTCAACACAAACTATCAATCCATCGATTGACATACAGTTAAATATTGGGACTAGTGTACGTCATCCCGACACCCGTGTGGGGTTTTCAAACAACAACAGTTCATCTACATAAATCATTGGTTAATGAATTAACCAATTTTCACTGCTTAAATTATAAATAAATATTTATAATTTAATTTCAACTGAGCATATGTTTAATGTACCATGGCATAGTCTATGACATATTTATTTGACTAGCATAAATGACATGTTTATCGCTAATATAACATTCCTAATCAAATTGACAATTTAATCTAATAAAACATTTCTAACAGAAATGATAATTTTAATCTAATAAAACATTCATAACAAAATGGTATTTTTTCCTAATGCGACCTTTTATAACAAAATGTTATATTTTCTAATGTACCCTTTCATAACAAAATGCTATTTTTGTTCTAACTTCACATTTCTAAATACAATGATCTTTTTAATCTAACTCCACATTTCTAATAAAAATGATCTTTTTTTAATCTAACTTCACATCTGTAATAAAGATGATCTTTTTAATCTACTTGTCATTTTATAACAAAAATGATGTTTATAATCTCAGGTAACATTTTATATCAAAATGTTATTTTTCATCTAAGAGAACGTTTTATCAGCAAAATGTCATTTTTAATCTAAACGAACATTTTATAACAAAATGTAATTTTTATTCTAAAGCATCATTCTTCACAAAAATGTAATTTTATTTTTAATGCAACATTCTTAACAGAAATGTAACTTTATTTTTAATGCAACATTTTTAACAAAAGTGTTCTTTTTATTTCTAATTCAACCTTTTTAACAAAATGTTCTTTTTATGTAACGAAAAGAGATTTCGCTCGATCCGAATCGATCGCTAAATCGACCAAGACCGTTCGAAACCCGAATCGAAATGAGGATAAGAGGAATCAGGACGCAAACAGAAGAACATTTCATTGCTTATTACAACGATTCCATCAAAATACAAGAATATACAGAGTATGAATAAATATCACTCATTACACTATATCAGAGATTTAAATACGATACTACAACGGAAAAATAATACAAAACATAACTGAAAGGAATACACGGATATAGAGCTTTCCGAATATCACTTCAGCTATAAACCAGGGTCCTGTGAATATAAATCTGCAAAACCCAACTACATGTTGCCCGTGCGAAAAATAAGGGCACCCAGAGTTAAGGTTAAAACAATAAACTCTAGGTCAGTCATGTGACTGGTGTGAGAACTAAAACAGTTATTAATCTTTATTTTAAAGTTAGGTAGATCAAGGGACCAGGCCGTATAACACGGAACGGGTTTCCTCCCAAGAATACCAGTGCATATAACAAACAGCGCAATGCTAAATAAAGAAAAATGAAACTATTATAAGACCCAGGTCCCATCACACAATGCAACGCAAGCCGGAGGATAGGGTTTTACCTTATAATAGCCAAAGCATGCTTGATACGCGAAATTTTATCTTTTATTATTACTATAAGTGTATAGTGTCAAAAAAAACTACAAATATAAGTGTATCAATCATAGGAGGCATGGGTACCATCTATCATGTCGCCAATACTAGGCTCTACAAATAAAACCGCACATGTCGTATTTGGAAATTGGATTTCCATCATTAACCGAGGCAAGGGGCAAGATCCTCACCGATTCGATACAATCTAGCCTACCATGTCTCAGGACCCAGACACAGGTGGGCCCTTGGATCCTTAGGGCCGGTCCACTCGATGTGGATTAAACTTAAACCCCGGACAATACGTCTCCCCGCCCTATGGGGCGTAAATGAGCTCTATGACTCCATATCCGAGGCGCCTCGCATTCCAACAACCACACAGGTGAAAATAATATAAATGTCAGCCAGTTTAAGCATGACACCACCTCTAGCTAGAAAGAGACGCATGCCCTCCCTGACGTCCACTCCGTTTCTGGTTCATACCGGGGTGTGAGGCTCGCGAATTAACGCTACACAAAGCTATTCCACACAGGCGGTGCTTTGATCATCAACCACAAGACTTTGCTTTTCAACAGAAGCCTTGATCATCTGCCGCTTAGGCATGCCAAACAGGCAATTCACTCCATGCGACTGATTTCTACCGATATATAACCTCTGAGCTCGTACGTCTCAGAGAAGGGCGTTAAGCAAGAGAATAAATTCTCCACCGCCAAACAGATATATATTTAATAGAGATCAATCAGCACTGAACAAAATCCAATGTCAGACACACAGTCCATTTACAAGTTCGTTATGGGTCTGAACGAAACCGGAGGCACTTTCCTCGCGTATCCGTCGATCTTCAAGTACGTCTGGACGACCACCAACTGATTCCCTCCTCTTGGGTGTACAACCTAATCAAAATCATCAGAAATCACCCAAATGATGTGAAGACCTCCGGTCTTCAACCACCGTCTTCATCTTCGATTTATCTTCGAATCGGTTATTCAGAATGGGAATAAACCCGGCCTTTCCGAGTAACCCGCGTATATAATAAACAAGTGTTACACAAACACAACATACGCGTCATTCCAATCCAGAATATTATTTTATTCAAATATTCACATTATTAGGGAATAGGTTCCCATTAATTTTATCAAAGATAAATTCTTTTAAATTTATACTTTATTCCTCCTTTGAATATCAATTCAAACCATATTATAGTTTACCAAGCTAGTCGGGATTAGCGAACCACACCGAAGTAATCATTTATTTTATTTCCCAACCCCGACCTATTCATCCCATAAATCAAAACTGGTAACACCCCATATCTAACACCACGGTGCTATAGGTAAAATTAATTACCATTTCACGTTCAAATCTAATTAAAGATTTAACTATCGCTTGGAGCAAAACTGGCGATACTCCATTCCCCATCATTTCAATCTAATTAAAGATCCATTAAAACTCCACTTAGTTTTAATCTTTAACTGGGTTAAAGAACCGATGTCATTTAAAACACGGTTCACGATAAACCCAAAATCACATCCCATTGTTAATCGGGTTAAAGAACAAGTGTTATTTAAAACACCGTTCACGATAAACCCAAAAATCAATTTCAATTCAATTCCAATTAAACACTAATTGACTGGACAATTTCACCAAATCTTAATTAAAAGATTTATTCTTTCTAAACTGAGTTCAAGAATAGTGTTATTTAAGACACTGTTCACGACGAACCCAAAATCCAATTCGATATTCAATATAAGGCTCTGAATAGAAAATATATCAGCTTATATTCAATATCGAATTCTGAAACCAACAAATATCGTATTGGAAATAACGATATAAAATATATCTTTCAAATTTCCATAACAATACTTGTATAATCACGAAATCCAACATCGAAATATCCCGAAGATGATTTCGATTAAAATCTATTCCAATTCATATATTGGAAATTCTGGTTATTTTAAAACTCATTCTCAATCCCATTTATTTCTTTAAAAATAACAGGATTTTAATGCTAGTTAATAACTAGTTCAATTCGATAAAAAACTATTTTTATCTTTTCAAATATTGAGTTTTTCATCTAAATTCTTCCCAAATCATTTATTATGATTTTACACCAATTATTAATATTTTTAATAATTTTATCAAGGCCCGTATAGTCGATTTCCATCAACGGTCGTCGAACTGCACTTACAGCGACCTTTTCCAAATTTGATTTGGACATAATTCCGAATCCAACTGTTAGGTTTCAAATTTCTTACACTCGTTAGAAAGCTCTTTTCGATACGAACCCAACGGTTCCGGTTTTAGGAGAATCCGACGGTCGGATCTCCCGTAATATCAATTCGAAGTCAATGGTCGAAATTCGAGAACGGCCGCGGCGCTGCACGTTCTATTCAGGCCATTAATATATATATATATATAATATTATATATATATTTCATTCAAAATGTATTTTATAAATTCGTTTTAAAACGATTCCCACTTTTACTTCAATTCTAAATCGAAATTGAATATTCAATATCATCAATATATAAATGATAATATTTTCAAAATATTTGATTTTGAAATAATTTCCTTTTCGATATTTGAATTAAATCGACATAAATATCGTTTGCGTCAAAATGGCGTAGATCTAATCAACACGGCTTTATATGTTTTAATAACTTCGTTATTCTATTCAATAAATGAATATTTTCTTCAACACATGAATATATACTTTATTCAACACATGAATATTTATTAATTCTTACTTACAATAAAAATGTGAATTTTATTGTATAAATATTTCATTCAACAAATGATAAGTTTCAACACATGAATATTCTCAAAACATGAGTATTTTTTTTATTCAACACATGAATATAATTTATTTTCTAAATTGGAATGAGACCCAATCAATTACCATATAATGTTATTTATATGGATTCCATACAACACATGTATATAATAGCAACGATAAATAATCAACCATCATCCAAAGTGCACAACACAACTATCTGTCAACCTATCGATCGACATACAACTATACAATTGGGACTTGTGTACGTTAAATATCATCCCAATACCCGTGTGGGGTTTCAAATCAACAAGCACAGATTTTATTTGTGCAGTTGGGCGACGTGTAAAATTTATCGTCCCAATCAATATCAGTCAAATCAGTGTACATAAACAAATCGTCTGATTTGTAAATGAATATTTTATTTTATTCACATACACGTTAAAAATTATATTTTTAACGATAAATTATTTATTTCAATACATGAATTTCTACTCAGTTCATTTATTCAATAAAATGATATTTTTATTTTTCTAATATATTTTACAAAATTTTGGCAGCATAATGGCACAATACTAAAAACGGGACAAGGCCTAACCTTATCCCCGGTCTAATAATGGCCTACGCCATACACATTCAAATCTAATCAATTTCATTATTCACACCACAAACCAAATTCAAACCAATATTCCAATCAACACAAACAAGCAAACAAGTCGTCCATGGTCTGTGGACGACGGGTGTCGGGTGCTGTTAAGCACCTTCAGCATCCTAGTATATTTTTCTAACTAGAAAATAGATTAAAGTGAGAAGTTCTCAATGTGGGGTTCCACTCTGTCAGTCTTTCTTTCTGAATGGTTTGAATTTGTTCGAAATTCCAACACATCTTTTTCACGCTGTTCATATATAAAAATCACATTTTTATTATCACTACACATACATAAAAATCATATTTTTATCTCCACTTCATATTTATAAAAATCGAATTTTTTTCCTTATATAAAAATCTATACTTTCCTAATGTAAAAATCGAACTTTTCCTTACATAAAAATCTATACTTTTTATAACCAAAAATCTAATCTTTATTCTTTCAAAAATCTGAAAATAACAATGTTGTTTACAATCGAAAATGAAAATAAAATTCATGCTACTTATACACAAAATCTTATTTAGTACAGTTATATATAATGAAAATCGGATTTAAAATAAATATAAATAAATCTCTTCTTTTCAGAACATCACACATTTTAGTTTTCAAAAAAAAAGTAAATAAAATAAAACTCACTTCTTTTTGGTGTACTGGAGAGAGGGGGGCTGCTGCGCTGGAGGTGGTCGGGTTGGCAGAGGCGCGGGGTCTGGCAGTCGGAGGAAGGGAGAGGCAGTGGCTGGTGGTGGCTCCGGAGGCTCAGGCACGGGTTTTTGTTTGGGCTTGGGGTCATGATCTTCGAACAGAGCTTGGTGGAGAGGGAGGAGAGGCGGAGCGGCTAGGGTGGCGTCACCTGGTGGCGGAGCGGTCAACGGCGGGGGTCGAGGACTGGCGTCACGAGATTGAGGAGCGCGATATTTTTTAAATTTTTTTAGATCTTAAAGTGAACGGTAGAAGATAAAGGTGAGGGTAAGGGAAAAGAGGGGTATTATATATATTATATTATTCTATTTTAATTTTTCTCCTTAAAGTTCATTTTTTTATTCGAATCTCAAATCGAGCCTAACGACTGTCGTCCCTAGCGTATTACCCACATTCCGAACACGGTGGGATATGTATCGTAGACCAATTCGACCGTTACGATCAGTTTCCGTTGAATTTAAAATATAAATCTTTATATATTCAATTTAAACGCACATTTCAATTTACCGAGGCCACATACGGACTCTAAAAATTCCAGAAAAATTATTTCTAGCTTCGTATTGACAATACGGTCCTAACAAAACAAATTTTGTCAAATTTGAAGACCGCTTGAAAAATGGTCGTTTCCAGTCGATTGAAATTGACGAAAACTGTCAAAACACGTTTTCCTTTGCCACGCTCACATATTGACGCAGAAAATTATGAATTTTGAAACCTAGCAATAATTTGATATTCCGGTTCCAACAAAAGTGGTTTCGTCGAAAACCGGGGTCGTTTGCAAAATTTCCATTTTTAAGGGCCTTTATATATATATTAAAAAATTTATAAATTCTACAGCATCTTTTTTGAATTTTAAACTGGACATCTCTTACACTCTATAAAGTGAAATGTCAGTTTCTCAACTTCGTTAGAAAGATATAATTACACAAATTCAAATTTTTCTTGTTTCGTTCAATTCTGACTTACATTGAATTATGTATATTCATTTGAGATTCGAAATCAAAATTTCGAACTGCAGCGCCATTTCAGGCTCGTTATATAATTAAATTAAATTTATTCGTTATAACTTCGTCGAAAATAAATTTTTCGTCGTTATTATATAAAATATTCATTTTAAATAATCAAAATTCATTAAAATTGCCAAAATAAAAAATTTAAATTGGCTCAGATTTTCCTGGTTGTTACATTTTATTTCTAATGAACATTTCTAACAAATGTTCTTTTTAAATCTGAATGAACATTTTATCACAAAATGTGATTTTTTATTCTAAATAAACATCTTTAACACAAAGTGACGTTTCTATATAAAATGACAGTGTTAACATAACATGCCATTTCTAATTAAAATCATATTTCTATTATGTTAACATAAAAATGATATTTCTTTTTATTTCAAACTAACATGTTAATTTTACATGTATTTCTTTCCAATTAACATATGTATTTCCCTTTTATCTCAAACTAACATGTGTTAATATTTTTTTATTTTAATTCCAATTAACATAAGAGAATGTCACATTTTAATGATAAAACATGTGTTAACATGTTTTTAATTTAACTCTAACTAACATGGTTTTTTTTATTGAATCGAACATGAAATAAAAAAAATGGAGTCCTTTTGTGCCAAAACATTTTCTTTTAACATGATTCTTTTTATTGAATCAAACACGAAATAAAAAAGAAATTTTTTATTCTAATAAAACATAAAACGTTATTTTTATATTACAATCCAAAACGTTATTTTTATTCTAATATAGAAATGGTATTTTTATATTTGGTGATTCTAACACATCAAAAATGACATTTTATTTTGTCGATTCTAATTTCCACAAAAATGATTATTTTGTATTGTTGACTCTAATTACAACAAAATGATTAATATATATTGTTGACTCTAATTACAACAAAATTATTATACCATTTCTAATCAAACCAATCTCATCCAACTTTATCAGCACAATCAAATAATCAATTCACATCACACACCATATACAACTAAATTATTTTTAACATAATAATAAATTATTTTTAAATTTAAAAAGAAATCTCACATGGGTATTTTTGTCTGAACCTCAAATGTCTCTATTTCAGATCCGGTCAGTTCCATGGAGTAGATTTCGGAAAGACGATCCCAACGCAACTGGTTTCATTCAATTTGGTTTCTGTTTGAGAAAGTTACAGCTATTTAAACCTTTAACAATTTCATAAGCGATTAGCTAAAATAATTAATTAATTATTCAACTTAATTATCAGTTAACCTTATTTCATCGTCCTCTTCCTCTGTTAAAAACCGTAACCCAACTTCGTCCAAGATTCTTCAACGTCGCTCGCTCTTCCGGGCTTCGGGCCGCCATGCAACCCGTCCACGACGATCGCCAGGACGGCGCCTCCCTACGCCGCCAACCACCCCGAGCTCGGTGGTTCCAGTCCTTCGAAAAAAGTGCTCGAAGCGGTGGTGTTGGAGCTCCAATATCTCGTGAACCATGTAATTAAACGCAATCTCAGCCGTACAAGATCGAAGAGTGGAAGAAGCTCTTCAATTTCTGCGTTGGAAGCATTTGATTTTGTTTGAGGGATTGAGGGAATTTAAAGATGAATCGAAATGGCTTTTCAGCCATTGGAATGGAAGTGCGGCGGCTATGATATTAGGATATTAGGGTTCAGCGTATTATACAGTGTATTTATACTGTAGTTTTAATTATTTTATTTATTTATTTATTTCAAAAAAAATCAGGTTTGTCAATACGAACTTCAAATCAAACCCAATGACCGTCGCCCCTAGCTAATAACCCTCATTCCGGACACAATGGAATATGTTTCGTAACTCAATTCGGCTGTTACGATATGTTTTTCTTTAAATTAAAATATAAATCAATTTATATTAAATTCAAACATACATTTTAATTTACTAGGGTCACATACTATCTCTAAAAATTCCAAAAAAATTATTTCTGTTTATGTTTTGGCGATACGGTCCTAACAAAACTAATTTATTCGAATTCCGAGAATGTTCAAAAAATGGCCATTTTCAAGTCGATTAAATTTAACTTAAATGATCAAAACACATTTTCCTTTGCCACGCTCACATATTAATTTAAAAAATTCTGGAAAATTAAACTTAACAATATTTTGACATTCCGGTTCCAACAAAAGTTGTTTCGCCAAAAACAGAGGTCGTTTGAAAAATGGTTATTTAACTAGCTTTAATATTACTTAAAAATGAAAATTTTAAATTCTGAACACTTTCTATTAAAATTTCTTAAATTAAAAATTTTAAATTGGTCCCAAAATTCCGGGTTGTTACAGGTTTTCAAACAACAATAGTTTATTTAAATAAATCATTGGTTAATAAATTTAACCAATTCCAATTCGTTTTGAATTATTTTCTACTTAACCAATTTTCACTGTTCAAAATATAAATGGATATTTATAATTTAATTTCACCATCACATTAATATTAACATTATTCTTAATATGTTAAACATTTCAACATCACAAATAACATACAATACAGTCAATTTAAATCATCCATGGTTTGTGGACGAGGAAAGGGATCTAACAGGTACCGTGTACAATTTATCATGATTAAACCGATATAAATATACACTGGCAATTCTATATATTTTTCAGTTATGAAAACAAAAAATAACTGTGCAGAATTTTTAGTGAGGAGTTCTCACCTTTGGTTTCCGCTCCGTCAGTCTTTATCTAATGGTTTTGGTATCGTTTGGGTTTGAATTTGCCCCAAATTCTAACTTGCTCCAAATTGGACCTAGTTAGTTTTGTTGCGAAGCTCTCGACTCCACGATCGCAATGGATCCAGTTTCATGCAATTTGGTGTTCGTGGCAAAAAGTTATTAGCGTTTAAATTTTAAACAAATTAAATTAATTAATTAATTAAAAACCCTCACCCTTGTTTCATGTTTAGCAACCCCTTGGCCATCACCTGTTGCCGCCGCCTGGGGCCACCATCGGTCGACCTGGGACCCGCCACTACCTGTGTCGTTCCACCGTGACCCCACATCGGCCGGCGCTTCGCCTGAACCACCACCATCACCACCGATTTCCCAAAAGACCCAAATCGGCTTTGAGGATAAATCCGGCGCCACCACCTCGAACTACGGTTGTAGACCCCACCGAAAAGGCGCGCCTCGCCACCGCCTACCTCCGACTTTTATACACCTCAGCCCCAAACTGCCTCCAGCGCCGCCGCCATCGCCAAAATCATTTGTTGCTCATCGAAATCTGCACTAACGTTCATCACCAATTTCCGGCAACTACAGGGCACATCAGGCCGACCACCCAAAGACAAAGTCCTAGCCCGATCTCTCCTCTACAACTTCCTCAACTGGGCCATCACCTAATTCTTTACGAATTGGCCACAATTTTCCCAAAACCGAAACAAGTTTTCTAGCTTTAGTCGTCGATTTCTCCCAATCCGCTCGACGATAGGTCTTGTAATTTTTGTGGTAGGTAGAGGCTATGATGATCTTCAAACCCCAGAAACTGTTCGGGTTAATTGTTTACGGATTGAGAGATAAATTATTTAAAATCCGGGGTCCTTTTTGTAAAATTACAAGAGAAAGAGGAAGAGGGCTGCTATCATTATTTTTGAAAGAAGAGAAATGAGGGTTTGTGGAGAGGAAAAGATGTTATATAGTGGAGTGTTTTATTATTTTATTATTAATTCTCTAGCTCACGCTCTCTTCGTTCGACAGTAATCGATGCCACAGTCACATACGAACTCCTCGTTGGCGATGAAAATTGACATCCTGCTATGTCTTGATGATACGGTTCTAACAAAACTAGTTTCATCGAATTCCGAGTCCATTTGCTCAAAAAGCCATGTTTTTGGACTTATATGGCTGATCGATTCAAAATTATTTGGTAACAGCCACATAGTAGCTCCAAAAATTTCAAAAAAATTATTTTTAGCTATGTATTGACGATATGGTCCTAATAAAACTAATTTCGTCGAATTTGGGGACCGTTTGTAAAATGGCCATTTTCTGATCGATCCAATTCAACTAAAATTAACAAAACATGTTTTCTTTTGCTACTCTCACATATTAATTCCAAAAATTATTAAAATTGGAATCTAGCAATAATTTGACATTCTGAATCCAACAAAAGTAGTTTCGTTAAAAACGGAGGTCATTTGCAAAATAGCTAATTTTATGGGCCATATATTATATTAAAATATATATAAATTCCATAGCGACTATTATGAATTTTAAACTAGATATAACTTACAATTTATAAAGTGAAATCTTAGTTTTTTACATTTGTTCGAAAGATATTATTAAAAAAATTCAAATATTTCTTGTTTCGTCCAATTCTGATTTAAAATGAATTCTGTATATTAAATTGAAATTAGAAATCGAATTTTCAAACTACCACGCCATTTCAGGCTCGTTTTATAATTAAAATAAATTTACACATTCTTACTTCAATTAAAATAAATTTTTCGTCGTTATTATTTAAAATAAACCATTTTAAATATTCCATATTCATTAAAATAGCTAAAATAAAAAATTTAAATTGGTTCAGAAATTCCGGGTCGTTATAACACAATCCTTGAAAAAAATAATTTTGTTCTTGATTTACTTCAGTGTACATGTCAAACACTTTGTACTTGTGTTGCTTTGACATGCAACTCCAGTTATGTATACTTGCATGCTTTTGACACAGTTCCTTGTGTTTCCATTGGCGTTGTGAAAATTCTGAAATTGTTCATGCATGCTACAATGTTTATTTGTTGTGTGACCATGTGTGTTGCTACTACACTCATGCGTGTCCACTTGTAAGTCCATGCACCTGTGTTCACTTGAACATCAAACTGACTCGACCACTTTTCTTGTAAATGCTGCTTTTGTACAATTGCTAGTATACTTTTGAAATCTGTTGCATACTTGTTCCCATTTATCTGGCTATATAGTTCATCACTGTATACTTGTTCTTGGTCAATATGAAATGCCACATCACTTTGCGTACATGTACTTGACTTGTGGCATGTTCGTAGTGCATTTTTATTAACTTGATTGTGCACCTCCACACTTATATTTGTTATTGAAATGCCGCATCACTTTGCATACATGTACTTGACTTGTGGCACGTTTGTAGTGCATTGTCATTAACTTGATTGTGCACATCCACACTTATATTTGTTGTATTTGTGCACCACTGTGTTGACCATCTTGCACATAGCCTGTTTTGTATTGAGCTGGCCTTTTGTCCATACTGACTTCATTGTTTTGTATTGAGCTGGCCTTTTGATTGACATAGAAATGTGTTTATTTTATGCTCTTATATCTTGTCTTTTGTATATAAATAAATATTACTTGGGTATTGTTTTGTTACTTTTACAGATATTCCAACCCAGTCCGCATGCAACCAGAAAGGTAGAGAAATAGAGTTCAATTTGCTGTGTATTTGCATTTTGAAGAATTGTAAATGAAGATATCCCATCTAGTTGCTGTTGGACAAGAAAAGGATTGATAACAAGGCTTTGCACATCACAAATCAATGAAGAAGTGTCAAGGAAACAAGAGGAAAAGAGAAAAGGCCCAAGTTTGCTTTATTTATCAAAGGCCCATTTATGTTTCTCATTGTAAACTAATTAGTGATGTAATGACCAGGCCCATTTATCATTAGGGTTAGGGTTAGGGTTTGGCTATCTACCCTATATATACCCTTGTAATGGCATTGTAGCCACGATCCGATCCGATCATACATCTCATTCTATTCTCTTCATTAATAAAACTCATTTTTCTTTTTTATTTTATGCAATTTTCTATTTCTTAGCAATTAGTGTTGCCTACACGATTAGATTCGGTAGAACACTATTTGTATTTTTCATTTCTTTTCATTAGTGATTGACCGTCTGATTAGATTCAGCGGTAATCCTAATTTTTATTTTCTGTTCGTTTAATTCTGTTCTGCAATTTTGTTTCCATTGTTCTATTTTATTTTTAATCGTTGAATTTACTACAGATCTGATTAGATTCGAATCTGCAGTAAATTTAATTGCATCTTTTAATTGTAGTTTCACTTTTTATTTTGTTTTGCAAAATCAACCTCCAGCTTCGTCTAACACGCCCAAGAAAAAAATAAATAATAATTTTTAATTAAACCTCCCTGTGTTCGCCCTGTATGCTACACACCTGTATACTTGCAGAATTTATTACAAATGTCGCGCTTTTCTAATTCATAGACTAGCGTCGATCAAGTTTTTGGCGCCATTGCCGGGGAGGTAACGATCAAATTTTATTATTTGTTTAATTTCTGATTCGTGTTAGTTTTATTTTATTGTATTTTCTTTTGTTTTCTTGTATGTATAGAAAAAATCTTGATTGATTTGATTTGGCGTTATTCAATGATGCTACAATCCGCATAACAAGAGAAAAAATAACATACCATTTTCATTGATTTTCTGCTCTTGCCATTTCTATTTTCTTTTATTTCTTTCTATTCTTTCTATCCTAGAACTTCTTTCCTTTCTGCTTTTTACAAATACCAAAAAAAAAAAAAAAAAAAAGCAATTTTTTCTCTGTGTTGCCTGATTTCTTTCTGATCACCGTACTGAGACTTGCCTTTTTTTCAAATCTTCTTCGATTTCTCCCCCCTTTTCAATTTTGTTTCTTTTACATTCTTTTCTCTTTCTGATTTTACTACAATATAAAAAAAATCTTCGGCAATAATTTCTTGCTATTTTCTGCCACGGATTCACATCTCCTTCACCATCCTTCTTCATCCCTTGTAATGGCATTGTCCCCTGCGCCCACCAGAAAACCACCGATCCATCAACCTTCTATGCTACCAAACCCATAGAATACCCAATTCCACATCACTCAGCACCACAATCCTTCAATCTCCCTGGTTAACCCACCATCCCCCATAACCATCTCATCAAGTTCCTTAGGCATCAAACCCACTGTTTACATTACATTCTTCTCACAAAAAAAAAGGAAAAAAAAACACTTCAGACAATCTTGCACCGTACCACTTCAGACAATCCGCACAAAACCTCCTTGACCCCATTGAACAATTCAAATCCAAGCACAAACCAGTTCTGCCCACCGTCAACCTTCTTCTCATCAATCCACAGCCAAACAATCCTCACCAAACTGTTTCCAACCATCACGTCCACAAAACCCCTCACCATCCACGAAATCCGAACCCATCCTTCATCTCCAATAACATCAGACCGTCCACCCTCCACTTCGCAATCCAAGTTCCAGCAATCCACAAAATCACCTCCTACTTCTCCCACCGTTCGCCTCCGCCTAAAACTACTACATCCACAAACATCATCCTCAGCACCTCATCAAGTCACGCACCCGATACGAACACCGCAAGCACCTCGAACACAAACAACCGAACCCGATTCGACTTCGAAGAACCCAAATCACACCATACTTCAGATTCCGATTCCAATCTAATACGTCAATCGAAATCAAAATACCTCATCTCCGATTTGTTTTTTTTTTTTTTTTGAGAAACCTTGTCTCCGATTATTGAGAGCTTTTTTTTTCTTCTGAGAGATTGGGTTAAGGGGTGAAAAAGGAGTATTAAATAAAGAAAGGTGGGGTTTTATTTTTGACTAAACCAATCACAAACGTGACCTGTGTACCCTACTTGTCAATTTTTCCATTTAAGGATCTTGGGCGTGTTATTTGGGTGAGGGATTGAAAGGTTTGTTTTGGTCAATTTCATTTTTCTTTCTTCTTCTTTTTTCCTTTTTATTTTGTCATTTTTTTTAAATTTCATTTCATCTTTTGCTGATTAGAGTTGAGCTTAGTTTATTTATTTTGTCTAGTCATTTTTGTTTTCCTTTCTTTTATCTTCTATTAGTTCCTAGTTTTTTTTCTCTCTTTCTCATAAAAAAAACAAAATGAAGAGCCAAAACAACAGAACCGATCTAAGTCGATAAAAAAAAGGTGTCTTTTTGTTTTTTTCGTTTTTGTTTTTGGGATTCGATTTGGTGCGTGATTTCTTTTTGGTTTGTTTGCGTTCAGAACTAAGAAGGGTTGGGAGGGATTAAACAATCAAAGAGGTGCGCTGGGTTTACAGGGCGGATTTTCTTTTTCTGAACAAAATTCCTTTTTTTACACTGAGAGATAAGGTTCAGGTTATATTTGAGTGCGTTTGTTTTGGGGTGAACTGCTCTTATTTTCTGAACGTTGTATTGGATTTGAACATGAATACCGAGGCAGGTTGATCTGGGGTGTTTAAATCATGTTGAACCTCTTGCGGTGGTATTGGTTTTGACTTTTGTGGGGTTCAATTGGTTTGCTTTTAGCCATTAGTTTTTCGTTTTGTTCTGACTTGGTTGGCATAGAATCTGTTCCCCATTTTAGTTGGCATCTTGTTTCTAATTCTGTTTTTTTTCTTTTCTAATTGCTTTCGAAAAAAAAAGAAGAAAAAGGAAATCTCAAATCAAAAGTAAAGGCTCAAGCGGGAAACAAAATTCAATCAAAGCAAACAAAGAAATCAGAGGTCGGGCAATTGCAACAGTTGATTTGAAACGTGAGCACTACTGAAATTCTCTGGACGGACTGCCATACCCACTGTAATATTTTCTAATTCTACAGGTGCTCTGCTGCAAAGAAAAAATATATATAGACAATTGTTGTAAAAATCTTCTGCAGGGGCAGCGGCTTGCAATGTACAATTGTTAATTTCTGCAATTATTCTGTCTGATTGTTGTGAGTTGAAATTTCCATAACTACTGTCTCTCATTGTTTTCAACAATAAAAGTAGACGTTGCAAAAGAATATAATTGAAAAGTGGTGTTTTGTGAAGTTAATTGTCTCGTATAATTGGATCGCGGATATATAGTAGTTCAATTTATTGAACTATTAGCAAAAGAGGTTGCATACTACCCGTAAAACATTGGTCGTATCCCTTAGATTTATACTATACGTGAACGGCCATAAGACCCTCTTCCCCCATCTAATTGAGTCAGTAAATTAATAGAGTACAACTCATTATTTTATATTATTTTGAATTGAGAATAATTTCTGTCTTGACGTGATTTCATTTCAAATGTCTGATTCAAAAAAATCTTTGAGAGAATTATGGGCTAATAGTCGAAGTAGACGTCCGCTTGAAGAGTATGATTTTGAAATACAACTCATAAAGCAAGATTTTCCAAAATTTCGCGACCCAAATGTCAACAATTTTCAAAATGACCAACATTTTCAATGTTATGATCGAAATGGCGACTTCAATTCAAATTTCAATAACTTCGATTATGGGCTACATCCACATCAAAACAGTTTTGAATCGCAACATACCTTTGATCAACATCATTATGAGGTTGGAAACCAGTTTGAAAATAATTTTGAAAATGATTTTCAAATCAATCAAAATTTTCAAATTTACAACCTACATCCACATTTTGAATATGACCAAAATTGCAATTTTCCCTCGAATTCTCACAGTTTTGGTTATGAACTTAATTTTCAAAATCAACATGATTTTTCTGAAAATTCAAACAACCACCACATTGGAAGTAATTTTGATTGTGAAATTGATGTGGACTATAATTTTGAGAATCAAGACGAGAGCTCTCAAATCAACGATCGTCTTAACATTCTTAGAGAGAGGGAAGAAAGACTAAATAAAAAGGCTGATGAACTTCTTTGTTTATTGACATCTTTGAAAGAACAACGAGAGCAACAAAATCAAATTCAAACAAGCGATGAATCAGAAAATAATTCAACTCTTACTGACATTGAAAATTTTCAAATAACGACTTTGGAAATTGAGAATAATCATCTTGATGAAGATTTTCAAAATTCAACAAACGAATTGGATTTCAACTCTTTTTAGGAAGAAAATTTAAGCTTAAATTTTGATCTTCCTCTTTCCGGCTGTGAGAAACTTGAAATTTTTGAAATTGAACCAAATGAAAATGTTGAATTTTTCAAAAACTCAGAAATGGAAATGGATTTTAATGAACATGGATTTCTTGATTTGTACGAGGATGAGTTGCCAAATGAGGATGAAGTAGACTCACGTCACGAGTTCGTAAATTTTAACTTTGAGAAAATTTCAAGCGAACTTGAAATTGTTAGTGTCGATGATACGTTGTCAGTTAATGATAAGAAATGTTATCACATAGTCTTGAACACCACTCAGATGTCAAATTTCACTGAATTTATATACGATCACAAATTTTTGAACAATTACACTGATAAATTTGTTGAGCACATGAATTACTTTTGGAATGCTGGATTTGTTGAAAAACTTCAGGTTTGGACGACCCTAGATATTTATCTCTTGGACTATAAATCTAGGTTTAAACATGAGATGATTTTCAAAAACCTTTGCTTATTAGAAAACATGTCTAGGCACAGTGGGAATAGGACTCATCGGGCTAGAACCAAGTGTGGGGGAAAAAGCTGGTGGAATTCTTTACGTCGCATGCATCGCAAACACATATATCATTGTACATATAATTTTCATTCGCATATAGTGGCTAAACTTCATTTCATTCTTCAAATCATTTTGCATCTAATACACCTGTGGGTTCGATCTTTCACATTCAGGAAACGTGTTTATAGTGTGGACATTGTTTAGTTCTAGTGTGGGGGGGAGTCTGCATTTCACTCATTTTCGTTTTTTCTTTATTTTTCTTTCTTTTTCAATTTCATCATTTAAGTAGGACCATCATGCATTTTAGTCTGCATTTCACTCATTTTCGTTTTTTTATTTTTCTTTCTTTTCATTTTCATCATTTAAATAGGACCATCATGCATTTTAGACTGTAGTAACATGCCATTTATTTTTATTTTTTTTGGAAATCCGACTCAATTTCAATTGATACAACAAAATAAGTTTACAATTTTTAGCCAGTTGATAGTATTTTTTTTTCTCTCAACTTAGATCGAATAAGAAATATAATGAAAAGTTTAATTTTGAGGGAAAATAGTGTAACCGGTACATAGGGAGATTCTTAGGTGATGGCCATGAAATCTATTCTATATTGTAGACTTTGTTTAAATAAGTGGAGGACTTAAAATACTTATATTGGCTTTTCGAATCATTAAAACTAAGTTGTGTTAAGTTGAATTCGCGTAACTCTCTTTTGTGCTTATAATTTCAGTAATAATAATAGTAATCCAAGGGTATCCAACATTGCTTGTATATCGAGCGTTGGTGTGCAAACCCGCCAAGCTCTATCCGACACGTTGTTGACAAAGTCAAAGTTGGAATATCTTGGTCTCATTTTATGGGATTGGACACCTCAGGATTACCGACACGTTGTTGACAAAGTCAAAGTCGGCCTGCACAATCCGCCAAGCTCTTTACCCACTCTCCGTTAGTCCGCGAGGCAGTGCATGTGTGGTAAACCTTGGTCTTTTTTGGTGTATGTACTTAATCATAAATCTTAAAATTTTACAGAATAAAGAATAAGCGATGATACCCAAACACTTCTTGACCTTATTGATTTGACTAGCCATACATGAGAAAATTAGAATACCACTTTGCAAACTATGCCAAGCAAACTAAGAATTTATTTCATGGCTGCACTATGTTATCGACCGAACTAACTGGCCAAACTGGAATTTAACATTTGAAAACTTGATTTATATTGAAAATTTGTGACAAGTTGAGGTATCTAAAATAAAATCAACTGATTAGAAATTGTTAACTTAAATCGTTGGACCACCTTCCTGAAATAAGTCGTGTTTTCATTTTTTTTGTTTTTATCTGCATATGTCCATGGCATTCATGTGGTTTCATTAGAATCATAGCATACTGCATTTGGATTTTGTGGGTAGTATCCGCTGAAAACCCTCACGAGACACCACTCGTCCTACTAGGGACACCTAGAGGTTTAACGGCTTGTTGCCTACGCTCAATGCAATCGTGTTTCCTACGAAAGTGTGTCCTATTTAGTTAGTTTCCCATTTTCTTTTTACTCGAGGGCGAGTAAAAGATAAGTGTGGGGGTATTTGATTGACATAGAAATGTGTTTATTTTATGCTCTTATATCTTGTCTTTTGTATATAAATAAATATTACTTGGGTATTGTTTTGTTACTTTTACAGATATTCCAACCCAGCCCTCATGCAACCAGAAAGGTAGAGAAATAGAGTTCAATTTGCTGTGTATTTGCATTTTGAAGAATTGTAAATGAAGATATCCCATCTAGTTGCTGTTGGACAAGAAAAGGAATGATAACAAGGCTTTGCACATCACAAATCAATGAAGAAGTGTCAAGGAAACAAGAGGAAAAGAGAAAAGGCCCAAATTTGCTTTATTTATCAAAGGCCCATTTATGTTTCTCATTGTAAACTAATTAGTGATGTAATGACCAGGCCCATTTATCATTAGGGTTAGGGTTAGGGTTTGGCTATCTACCCTATATATACCCTTGTAATGGCATTGTAGCCACGATCCGATCCGATCATACATCTCATTATATTCTCTTCATTAATAAAACTCATTTTTCTTTTTTATTTTATGCAATTTTCTATTTCTTAGCAATTAGTGTTGCCTACACGATTAGATTCGGTAGAACACTATTTGTATTTTTCATTTCTTTTCATTAGTGATTGACAGTCTGATTAGATTCAGCGGTAATCCTAATTTTTATTTTCTGTTCGTTTAATTCTGTTCTGCAATTTTGTTTCCATTGTTCTATTTTATTTTTAATCGTTGAATTTACTACAGATCTGATTAGATTCGAATCTGCAGTAAATTTAATTGCATCTTTTAATTGTAGTTTCACTTTTTATTTTGTTTTGCAAAATCAACCTCCAGCTTCGTCTAACGCGCCCAAGAAAAAAATAAATAATAATTTTTAATTAAACCTCCCTGTGTTCGACCTGTATGCTACACACCTGTATACTTGCATAATTTATTACAAATGTCGCGCTTTTCTAATTCATAGACTAGCGTCGATCACATATATTTAACTGAAAATAAGGCATTACATAACAACGGTTAGCATACTAATCGTATTACAATAAAAATATAAGCTAGAAACAAACACAACAACCGAAATACAAACTGAAAAAACCACCATGCTCCATCTCGCTGAGCATTCTCCGCTGCAAGTTTAATCTAAGCACAACCACAAGTGTAACTCCAGTAAACATTTCTACCAAAATTCAGTTATCAGATGCAAGTGCAAACACCGCACAAACCCATCAAATCCTATCATTTTCTCAACATTTCATCAGAAACAAAACCTCTTATAGTTCAATTTAGTAAAACAAGCAGATATAATCATCACATAAATATAGCCAAATCAAAACAATTGCCGCCTCAACACCAAAACCAGAGCATATTCAGAACATGCTGCTTCAACATTATCCCAAATTCACCGCACCTCGCAATAGGGAAAGAAAAGAACCTGAAGGATCGGAGACCGGAACTGAAGACAGGCTTCAGAAATGCTAGCAATGCCAGAACCCGGCTCCCAAATGGTGAATCCCCAAATTCGAACAATTGCTCCAGCGAATTCCAAGCGGAGAGAGGTTGGTGAAATTCATGCCAAGACCGAAGCGAGGATCTAGTTGCGCTAGGTTATGGAGGACTGATTAGAACCCGTAAGCGTTTTGATGTTGTAATGACCCGCATTTTCAGCGATATAATAATTAATTTATTTAATTATTTAAAAGGTGATTAAAAGGATTTAGTGGTCGTTGAATTGAATAATGGTGAATATTTAATGAAAATAATAAATTAAATAATATATTTAATTCTGAAATAATCAGAATGGGCTGAAATGGCGATATGGTGTGAATTAGAGAATTCAAAATATATAATTCAGTTTAGAGTTGAATTATATTAACGAATATATTTAAATAACGATCGTTGAACTTATAAATTATAATATAATTATAATCGAGCTAGAAATGGCGCGGCAGTTCGCGATTTGGCGATTCGAACTTTAAATGAATATACAGAAGCCGTTTTAAATCGGATTCCTATGAAACAAGAAATGTTAGGAGCTGGTGGAGTGTATTTTTCTAATGGAAGAGAAAAATCGAGATTTTGTCGTATAGATTTTTATTTATGATCAAATCAAATTTTAGAAAAGTCGCTGTGGAATTCCTTTATAATTAGTAACACTTTATTTACGTTATAAAAGGGTTTTCAATATATTTGAATATTGGGTTTGAATTTAGACAAGGTTCTTTTGAGACGTAGTGATAATTTAATTTTTAGAATTTTTCTGTAATTTTTAATTAATTAAATAAGCAACTTTTTGTTTGGAGTATTGTGCACCCTTAATCAGCGATTTTGGGGTTTCAAAATATGAGTTGAACTACCGATTTTTATTTTTTTTTGTGAATCGTGATGCCTTGGTCGACATGACGGTAATGTTATTTCTGTCCATAGCGGTATGTGCATGATCAGAATTTTTTGTAATGGGATATCTTAATCAGAATATAACGTTGGCAAAACATATATGAAATCCTTATTACAGTAGTGTATTGTTTTACTTCATGCCGAATGGACATACGAAGACCACGTTCATTTGTTCTCATCCAAAAGATCACGCTTGGAGTCCATGAAACCACATCCCCTTTTTGATCCCCTATAAATCATCGTTTCCTCCCAACCTTACTTTACATTTTCTCGTCCGTCAGTTATGAGCCACCACTATAAATCTCGTCCTCAAACAACAATCACGAGAAGAAAAATTCAAAACAAATTCAAATAATTCCTAGAAATTTCCAAACACACATATATCGAATCCTTGGATGATTCTCTCCCTTCTTATATGCGATTTAGGGGATTCGACGCTGTTATACGTCGAGCAAGGGCTGAACAAAATCATCGATTTCTCGAGTTCAGTCGTATGGAGGAGTTGCTGGAGGGTGTCGCTTTCAATGGGGGAGGGTCACGACGTTGCAGAGGTGGCGACTTACCGAGGTTGAGCTCTGGCGTTTTCTGGAAGGAGAGATACTGCCTGTTTGGTTTCGTTTGTCCAAAACGTGGAGAAGGAAAAAGTCTGGGAGATGAATTCAAGGAGTTGCTCGGATTTGGTTTACTGTGAGGAAGGAAGGACTGGCGATGGAAATACTGACGGTGTGAAGGCAGAGGATGTGAAGTGTATTAGCTGGGTACGATTTTTATTTACAGGAATAAGAAGGTAGTTTTCTTTGTAGTTAATGAAGGGGAAGGTGGTCTCTGTCCGTATAATGAGGAGCGTGAGTTGTTTGTACGGAAGTTATGTTGGGCTAGGATGTTCTTTCATGAAGTAGCGAAGGATAGTGGGTGAGTGAAGAAGATGTGGAAGGTGCGAGTTTAAGAGTGTTAATGGTTTCGATTTTTCATAAGATGAAGTAATAGTACTGTGGTAACAGTACAGCTGCATACCGGAACGTGTACACATGGTTGTGGTGTTCGGCTACAGCAAGGACTACTGTCCTTTTTAACTGAACAGAAATTGGAAGGCCTGATGTGAATGATCCGTTTAATGGCACAACAGGGACGTTGGAATCCCTTAAGTTGGCGCGGGGCGAGTGGGGGTGAGAAGGAAGGAGAAAGCAATACTGTGGGTCATGTATGGTTAAACATGGCATGAGTTTTTTTTACGTAAGGCAACACTATAAAGTAAATGAAGTATACAGGAGGAACGAGTATTAGAAAGAGGGAAAGAAAGGCAAACAAAAGGAGCTGGGCTTTTTAAAGAATGATTGGGCCGTGAGATATAAAGGTGGATCATGGGCTATTTCAAATCAAGAAATGTACAAAAATCAGATCCAACAGGATCGTATAAATGGCAGCTACAAATGGAACCGGCTAGGAATGAACAAAAGCTAGTTACAATTTATATCGAAATAAATTGCCTGATCAGAACCGACTATCGTAAATCATTAGTTAACGATTACGGACAATGTGAGTAAAACTCACCAACTCTGAATAGTTCTATTTTTATAACGTATATTTAGAACTGATAAACGATGACTGATTGATATGTGTTAACTGTTTGGTTGAATTGTTTGTGTATTGATTGAAATCATAGATAACGATACATATATATAAATCGTTAAGCGAATATTGATTCTGTTTAACAGAATATTTTATATTCGTGTTGTTTAACATCTGTGATGCAGGGAAACAGGTTGGAGGGACCTAACTGGGTTCCTCAACATTTATTTTACTGTTATTCATATATTGTAATATATAGTGTGATATAAAATCTGTGGTTGTTTATGTGTGTTTAAACGATATCGATCATGGTTATTTGGTATTTTAAAATACCGTAAGAAACACTGGGATGTAAAAAGGGGATTTTCAAAGTATATTTTGAAAATTAATTAGTTATATAAAATCAATGGATTTTATATAGAAAAGGAAAAAGGGATTTTATAGAAGAAAATACTTTATAAAATCAAAGTTAAATATAAAAGGAAATTTATTTATAAATTCAAGGGATTTTATAAAAAGGGAATTTATTTATAAAAACAAAAGGATTTTATAAAGAGGGATATTTACTGGGATAATAAATAAAATCATATAAGGAATATTTATTGAGACAATAAATAGAAGTATAAAAGAATCTTTTGTTTAGAATAAATAAAACAAATCGAAAGAGAAATATTTGTAAACCACTTACAAATAGAATCGAAAAGGAATTTATTTATATGGTAAATAAATAAAGTGTAAAAGAAAATATTTATTTGTAAAATAAATATGATATTGAAAAGGGAAATATTTCTTTAGAAAATAAATAGGATAATTATAAAAGGAAATAAAGGGAAAAGAGATATTTATTTAGAAAATAAAAGGGAAACTTTATAAAGGAATAAACGCTGTTAAAGGAAATCTTTATAAAGTGAATAAACGATGTTAAAAGGGAAATATTTGATAAGTGAATAAACGTTGTTGAATGTAAATCTTTATAAAGGAATAAACGCTGTTAAAAGGAAATCTTTATAAAGCAAATAAAGTTAGTTGAATAAGGGTAAATCGACAAGTAAAGTTAATTGAATATTAGTTATTTAATTAGAGTTAATCGAATATTAGTTATTCGAAATAGAGTAAATAAAATAGAGTTAAGCAAAATTGGAAACTGAAAAGGTATTAGTAAATTGAAGGGTTTTCTGAGTATCGATCTGATATTGGTTTCGGCCTTCGGGATTTATACTTAGGAAATTCTCCTCATACTAGTTATAGTCAGGGACTGATAGTTGGGGAAGAATAGTGATTTGTAAATAAGCAGATGGAAATGTTTTCCAGTGTTAATAACATATATTTTCTAAACATAGAAAATAAGGAAATGTGAATATATATATGTATGTATGTATGTAAAATGATGATTGATCGATATAATTTCCATTGGAAATAATATCGTTGTTTGCACACTTGTTTTTCTTTGATAGTTAACTCACCGACTATCGAAGTTTCGACCATTTTAACGTTGTTAATATGGAGAGACCGGTTGGATTATTATCCAAAGAACCACTCTATATTGGCATAAGCGTTGCAAATCATATATGCCAAAGATAATTGAAGATGGAGTAAAGTGCAAGGGCTATTGTATAAGTCTTAGATAACAGTGCCTAAGATGGATGTACTGAATAGTTCCTTCGGTTTGTCTAGTCCCAGGACAACTTGTATGGACGAAGGTCTGACAGGGTATATCTGGTGGATCACATAATTTGATCGTTTCAAACGTATTTACGTTGGTGGCGGAGGAATTTGTTTCTCTTAGCCTGTACCCGTGGTATTTTTGGGGAAATCAATTTGTGATTTGACGGGTGTGACGATGTGGCATTCAAAGTGAATGAAGGAGAAATCTGTTGAAAGATACGTTATGACCTCTAGCCTCATCAACTGGGAAATGACAGAAATCGGGCAGGCAGCATGGCTATGTAGGTCGCACCTATTAGGGTGCATAATCACCTGATCTAGAGTTTTCATTTACTTCTAAAAATCTATTGTTGATGTTGTCCCATTCGGGAAATGGTTGCTGATCCCAACCATTAGTGATAAACATTCGATACACTCAAGAAAAATGAGTGGTCGGTCATGTATGGCCGGGTTGCAAGATGTTCTTGTTGAACCCAATATATTCCTCTCTAGAGGTACACTAGCGAAAGGTGGTTCCATACCTTGTCATAGTTGGAAATCCATTACCCAATACGTGCTTGTGATTTTGATTGTATACTATGTATGTGGAACGTGAGATGAAAGCGTTTCTGCTAGATGATTATTATATTGTGTTGATAGACATTATTATAATATCAAAAGGTTTTTGATATAAAGATATTTTGGATTCTCATAAGGGAAAAACCCGTTCCGTTATATGGCGTGGTATTATGAGTTATCGTTTACTTGTTCAAAACGTGTTAAGCTGTTTTACTCATACCAGTCCCATGACTGACCCGGAGTTTATTTTGTTTTGTTTTCCCTAAACTCTTGGGTGCTCAATTTTGTACAAGCAGTCAAGTAGTCGGGATTTACAGATACTTGAAGAGCTGGAGCAGGAGGCTTCAGGATTATATAGCTATTATTATTCCGCTGTGTTGTAAGTGTTGTACTTGATAATGATATGTATATTCAAGTACGATCTTTTATTTCAAAGTTATGTTATATTTTATTCGTTCCGTTGTGAGGTTCATGTTACTCTGATGTTGTTGTTGTCTTCTTCTTATTCTATTCTAAGTTTCTATCTTATCTATTCTCACCCTCTGTTTTCTTTCTATTAGTTTCCTGATTTCCAGTTTAATTCGGGGTTGGACTTGTGTTTTTGGTCAGCTCAAATTGGACCGGATTTTCGGGTCACTACAGTTGGTATCAGAGCTTAAGTTAAGTATTACCTTGGCTCTGTGGCGTGACTTAGTAGAGATAGGGTTAGTAATACCCTAGATTGATTTGAGTGTATATATATGAGTGAATGTATTTGTTATTGATATAAAATTGTTTTATATTGTAGGGATTCATTGGTTGAGTTGTTTATGGGTTCTGATCGATCGGTTTGATCCACTGTATCGGTAGGAGTTTGTAAACACTCGAATACAATGGGTCGACACGATATATTTTGAAAAGAGGGTAATGAAAATAAGTTTACCCAAAGTATATCTTGATATAGAGAAGATATATATTTATATATCGAAATTATAATATATTGGATATATTGGTTGTTATTATAATCGAGTAAGGTTATAAATTAACCAACCAGAATTCGTATAAGTGAAATACGTGAAATCAGATAAGTTAAATCTAAAATTTAAATTAGAATTTGAAATTTTAAAACCCTGGAAATTGGAAAGGTGTTTGTAAATGGTTTTGGATTGAATATATGAGAATTTTAAAATCCTGGGAGATTTTAAATTGTTTACAACATTGTAAAAGGATCTTTTGAAATAAACTTCAAAGTGGAAATGTTAGAAATGGTTTTGAAAGTGATATAGTATTGAACTCACTTCGACTACTGGGAAATAACTCTGATGATGCTGGCCCCATCATCAGTGTTTATTTTCGAGTTGTAAGTGACGGGTTACTACCAAAGAAATGGTTTTTGAAAATTGTTTAGAAAAACAAAGCTATTTAAAACTCCCAAAATTAGATTGTTTAATTTAAAACAAATTAAATAGGAATTTGCAGAAGCAAATAGAAACTGGGATTGATAAGTTAAGTGTTGGATTTGAAAATGGAATTTGGCTTGGTTATAAGCGAGTGATGTGGTGTGAAGGATAAACTGATTGAAAATTGGTTGAGATGACCTTGGGTATATGTTGGATTGATAACAGGTGAAGTGATAGAGTTGATATGCCCGACAAAAAGGTACAAGTTTATATTTGATCTAAGCATGGCATTTATGTGCCGAATTGGCAAGCCGCTTGGCTGTTTGATTTTCATTTAGGTCGGAGATGGCCTAGAGAGGCGAGTTGTGGTTTTACCGATAGAGCCGTACAAAGGAGGTGCTAGCGAAATTTTTTGAAAAGTTAAGGCCTTAGAATATTTTCAGGATTTTTGAAAATTTTCGATGATAAGAAATAATTAATAATTTAATTGCAATTAAATTGGTTTAGTTGAAACCGAATGTAAGAAGTGAACAAATAAGTTCTAACCAGTCGATAGGGTTTGTTTTCTACCTTAGCAGTTTCGAGGACGAAATTATTTTAAGTGGGGAAGAATGTAATGACCCGCATTTTCAGCGATATAATAATTAATTAATTTAATTATTTAAAAGGATATTAAAAGGATTTAAAAGTCGTTGAATTGAATAATGGTGAATATTTAATTAAAATAATAAATTAAATAATATATTTAATTCTGAAATAATCAGAATGGGCTGAAATGGCGATATGGTGTGAATTGGGGAATTCAAAATATATAATTCAATTTAGAGTTGAATTATGTTAACGAATATATTTAAATAACGATCGTTGAACTTATAAATTATAATATAATTATAATCGAACTCGAAATGGCGCGGCAGTTCGCGATTTGGCGATTCGAACTTTAAACGAATATACATAAGCCGTTTTAAATCGGATTCCTATGAAACAAGAAACGTTAGGAGTTGGTGGAGTATATTTTTCTAATGGAAGACAAAAAAATCGAGATTTTGTCGTATAGATTTTTATTTATGATCAAATCAAATTTTAGAAAAGTCGCTGTGGAATTCCTTTATAATTAGTAACGCTTTATTTACGTTATAAAAGGGTTTTCAATATATTTGAATATCGGGTTTGAATTTAGACAAGGTTCTTTTGAGACGTAGTGATAATTTAATTTTTAGATTTTTCTGTAATTTTTAATTAATTAAATAAGCAACTTTTTATTTGGAGTATTGTGCACCCTTAATCAGCGATTTTGGGGTTTCAAAATATGAGTTGAACTACCGATATTATTATATTTTTGGAATCGTGATGCCTTGGTCGACATGACGGTAATGTTATTTCTGTCCATAGCGGTACGTGCGTGATCAGAATTTTTTGTAATGGGATATCTTAATCAGAATATAACGTTGGCAAAACATATATGGAATCCTTATTACAGTAGTGTATTGTTTTACTTCATGCCGAATGGACATACGAAGACCACGTTCATTTTTTCTCATCCAAAAGATCACGCTTGGAGTCCATGAAACCATGTCCCCTTTTTGATCCCCTAAAAATCATCGTTTCCTCCCAACCTTACTTAACATTTTCTCGCCCGTCAGTTATGAACCGCCACTGTAAATCTCGTCCCCAAACAAAAATCGCGAGAAGAAAAATTCAAAACAGATTCAAACAATTCCTAGAAATTTCCAAACACGCATATATCGAATCCTTGGATGATTCTCTCCCTTCTTATATGCGATTTGGGGGATTCGACGCTGTTATACGTCAAGCAAGGGCTGAACAAAATCATTGATTTCTCAAGTTCAGCCGTATGGAGGAGTTGCTGGTGGGCGTCGCTTTCAATGGGGGAGGGTCACGACGTTGCGGAGGTGGCGGCTGACCGAGGTGGAGCTCTGGCGTTTTCTGGAAGGAGCGATACTGCCTGTTTGATTTCATTTGTCCAAAACGTGGAGAAGGCAAAAGTCTGGGAGATGAATTCAAGGAGCTGCTCGGATTTGGTTTATTGTGAGGAAGGGAGGACTGGCGATGGAAATACTGACGGTGTGAAGGCAGAGGATGTGAAGTGTATTAGCTGGGTACGGCTTTTCTTTACAGGAATAAGAAGGTGGTTTTCTTTGTAGTTAATGAAGGGGAAGGTGGTCTCTGTCCGTGTAATGAGGAGCCTGAGTTGTTTGTACGGAAGTTATGTTGGGCTAGGTTGTTCTTTTGTGAAGTAGCGAAGGATAGTGGTTGAGTGAAGAAGATGTGGAAGGTGCGAGTTTAAGAGTGTTAATGGTTTTGATTTTTCATAAGATGAAGTAACAGTACTGTGGTAACAGTACAGCCGCATACCGGAACGTGTATACATGGTTGTGGTGTTCGGCTACAGCAAGGACTGCTGTCCTTTTTAGCTGAACAGATATGGGAAGGCCTGATGTGAATGAGCAGTTTAATAGCACAACAGGGACGTTGGAATCCCTTAAGTTGACGCGGGGCGAATGGGGGTGAGAAGGAAGGAGAAAGCAATACGGTGGATTGTGTATGGTTAAACATGGCATGAGTTTTTTACGTAAGGAAACACTATAAAGTAAATGAAGTATACAGGAGGAACGAGTATTAGAAAGAGTGGAAGAAAGGCAAACAAAAGGATCTGGACTTTTTATAGCATGATTGGGCCGTGAGATATAAAGGGGGATCATGGGCTATTTCAAATCAAGAAATGTACAAAAATCAGATCCGACAGGATCATATAAACGGCAGCTACAAATGGAACCGGCTAGAATGAACAAAAGCTAGTTACAATTTATATTGAAATAAATTGCCTGATCAGAACCGACTACCGTAAATCGTTAGTTAACGATTACGGACAATGTGAGTAAAACTCACCAACTCTGAACAGTTCTGTTTTTATAACGTATATTTAGAACTGATAAACGATGACTGATTGCTGTGTGTTAACTGTTTGGTTGAATTGTTTGTGTATTGATTAAAATAATAGATAACGATATATATATATAAATCGTTAAGCGGATATTGATTATGTTTAACATAATATTTTATATTCGTGTTGTTTAACATCTGTGATGCAGGGAAACAGGCTGGAGGGACCCAACTGGGTTCCTCAACATTTATTTTACTGTTATTCATATATTGTAATATATAGTGTGATATAAAATATGTGGTTGTTTATGTGTGTTTAAACGATATCGATCATGGTTATTTGGTATTTTAAAATACCGTAAGAAACACTAGGATGTAAAAAGGGGATTTTCAAAGTATATTTTAAAAATAAATTAGTTATATAAAATCAATGGATTTTATATAGAAAAGGAAAAAGGGATTTTATAGAAGAAAATACTTTATAAAATCAAAGTTAAATATAAAAGGAAATTTATTTATAAATTCAAGGGATTTTATAACAAGGGAATTTATTTATAAAAACAAAAGGATTTTATAAAGAGGGATATTTATTGGGATAATAAATAAAATCATATTAAGAATATTTATTGAGACAATAAATAGAAGTATAAAAGGATCTTTTATTTAGAATAAATAAAACAAATCGAAGAGAAATATTTGTAAACCATTTACAAATAGAATCCAAAAGGAATTTATTTAGAAAATAAATATGATATTGAAAAGGGAAATATTTCTTTAGAAAATAAATAGGATAATTATAAAAGGAAATAAAGGGAAAAGAGATATTTATTTAGAAAATAAAAGGGAATCTTTATAAAGGAATAAACGTTGTTAAAGGAAATCTTTAAAAAGTGAATAAACGTTGTTAAAAGGAAATCTTTATAAAGTGAATAAAACCTGTTAAAAGGGAATTATTTGATAAGTGAATAAACGCTGTTGAAAGGAAATCTTTATAAAGGAATAAACGCTGTTAAAAGGAAATCTTTATAAAGCAAATAAAGTTAGTTGAATAAGGGTAAATCGACAAGTAAAGTTAATTGAATATCAGTTATTCAATTAGAGTTAATCGAATATTAGTTATTCGAAATAGAGTAAATCAAATAGAGTTAAGCAAAATTACAAACTGACTAGGGATTAGTAAATTGAAGGGTTTTCTGAGTATCGATCTGATGTTGGTTTCGGCCTTCGGGATTTATACTTAGGAAATTGTTCTCATACTAGTTATAGTCAGGGACTGATAGTTGGGGAAGAATAGTGATTTGTAAATAAGCAGATGGAAACGTTTTCCAGTGTTAATAACATATATTTTCTAAACATAGAAAATAAGGAAACGTGAATATATATATATATATATATGTAAAATGATTATTGATCGATATAATTTCCATTTGGAAATAATATCATTGTTTGCACACTTGTTTTTCTTTGATAGTTAACTCACCGACTATCGAAGTTTCGACCATTTTAACGTTGTTAATATGGAGAGACCGGTTGGATTATTATCCAAAGAACCACTCTGTATTGGCATAAGAGTTGTGAATCATATATGCCAAAGATAATTGAAGACAGAATAAAGTGCAAGGGATATTATATAAGTCTTAGATAACAGAGCCTAAGATGGATGTACTGAATAGTGCCTTCGGTTTGACCAGTCCCAGGACAACATGTATGGACGAATGTCTGACAGAGTATATGTGGTGGATCACGTAAGTTAATCGTTTCAAACGTATTTACGTTGGTGGCGGAGGAATTCTTTTCTTTTAGCTTATACCCATGGTATTTTTGGGGAAATCAATTTGTGATTTGACGGGTGTGACGATGTGGCATTCAAAGTGAATGAAGGATAAATCTGTTGAAAGATACGTTATAACCTCCAGCCTCATCAACTGGGAAATGACATAAATCGGGCAGGCAGCATGGCTATGTAGGTCGCACCTATTAGGGTGCATAATCACCTGATCTATAGTTTCATTTACTTCTAAAAATCTATTGTTGATGTTGTCCCATTTGGGAAACGGTTGCTGATCCCAACCGTTGGTGATATACATTCGATACACTCAAGCGAAATGAGTGGTCGGTCATGTGTAGCTGGGTTGCAAGATGTTCTTGTTGAACCCAGTGTATTCCTCTCTAGACGTACACTAGCGAAAGGTGGTTCCATACTTTGTCGTAGTTTGAAATCCATTACCCAATACGTGCTTGCGATTTTGATTGTATACTATGTATGTGGAACGTGAGATGAAAGCGTTTCTGCTAGATGATTATTATATTGTGTTGATAGACATTATTATAATATCAAAAGGTTTTTGATATAAAGATATTTTGGATTCTCATAAGGGAAAAACCCGTTCCGTTATATGGCGTGGTCTTATGAGTTATCCTTTACTTGTTTAAAACGTGTTAAGCTGTTTTACTCATACCAGTCCCATGACTAACCCGGGGTTTATTTTGTTTTCCCTAAACTCTTGGGTGCTCAATTTTGTACAAGCAGTCAAGTAGTCGGGATTTACAGATACTTGAAGAGCTGGAGCAGGAGGCTTCAGGATTATATAGCTATTATTATTCCGCTGTGTTGTAAGTGTTGTACTAGATAATGATATGTATATTCAAGTACGATCTTTTATTTCAAAGTTATGTTATATTTTATACGTTCCGCTGTGAGGTTCGTGTTACTCTGATGTTGTTGTTGTCTTCTTCTTCTATTCTAAGTTTCTATCTTATCTATTCTCACCCTCTGTTTTCTTTCTATTAGTTTCCTGATTTCGAGTTTAATTTGGGGTTGGACTTGTGTTTTTGGTCAGCTCAAATTGGACCGGATTTTCCGGTCACTACAGATGTGGAGACTGACTTCATTGTTGTTGCTTCACTGATTTACTTTGAACTGCCTGGACAATGTACTTGTCCTACTTGCAAATCTTGAATGTTGCACCTGTATATTCATGTGCGCTGGCCCCATTGAATTCTGGCTTGCTCGAATTAATTTCATATACATTATCATTTGTTGCGAACCAAAGTTGAACCTGATTTTGGCTTGTATTGATGTGTTTGCTCCACGCTGTTTTGACTTTTGCATATATGTGCTTACATGTCGAGATGTTCTTTGATTATGCACTGAATCGAGTTGGTCCTCGTGGCAGCTCCTCAGTTGCACATGGATAGCGAGGCAATGAACACATGTATATATATGCACATGTGTATATGCAGCCATTCAAAAATAATTTTCCTGTCCCTGCACTATAATATGTCTATATCCATACAATGTATGTGTATACACGTATTGGGCGTATATTCAAGCACTAGAAACAATATCAAATCAAATCATGAAAAATGATGAGAAACACACCCAAATTCTGAGGCAAATAAATTTTAAACTAAAAATCTTTATTTCCATGTATTCAGTTTTATTTCTATTGCAGCGTACTGTGTGTGTTTCTGTTTCATGTGACAGGTAAGCAAATGATGACTGGACTAAACAGATATGCTGTGAACACAAGAAGATAGAAGATTGCAACGTGTATATGTGTCAGTCAATGAATGTGTATGAGAGTCTATATAACTGAGTGACTGTATGAGTGTTGTAGTGAGGAAAAAATATACAGAATGAGAGAATTGTACTGATATTTGTAATAAACAAATTTGATTGAAATAAAATATCATTTTATTGAGTTCAAACAAATTAGTCTATCGTATTCAATTTATATACAAGTACAATATCATGTGAAATATTCGTGAATTTGTACAAATAGTGGAGTTGTGAATCTGTACTATTTGATTGTTGAAATAAAATATTATATTCAAATAAAATACTGTTTGAATGTTTAATTCTTGTGTAGTAGTATTTTATTTAAATATAAATATTATATTCAATTCTATGATGTGATATAACAGTACAATAACAAACATATTTATAATAATATATACTTCTTTGTTATCATCAAACAAAAATCATATAATTGTTATATACAACTACATTATATACAACAAACCTTTTCTAATTTGCCAGCCCAATGTTAAATTCTTCTCATCAAATGTTGATGATAGACTCTCAGTGCTCAAGCTGCAACTATCTCCACTCTCATTTTCAGATGACACGCTACTACTACTCGCTATCAAACCTTCCATTTCAGCCATATTTAAAGCAAAACCAAGATGACAGGTTTGTATTTTTATGAGATTTCCAGATCCAAGAACTTAAAAGAGTAAATGGATTAAAGCAGTTGTCAAATTCCATGAAAAAGATGGTTCGTTTGAATCATTTCCAAAGAGCTATGGATTTGTTCTTTGTTTAATGCAAGGATATGATTGTGAACTGTGATTGTAGCACATGAACTTTATGATGAATATAAAGTGGATCTCTTTTGACATCATCGTTGCATGCTTCCATACAGTTCCATCATCATCAGCTGTTCTCTATTATAAAAAATAAAAACAAAAACATATCGTTAGTTCGTTTTATAACTGTTTATTGAAAACATGAAAAAAAAGCAAATGGGACTGGTCTGGAGATAAAAAGAAAAGAAAAAACAGATAAACGTTGCACGTGCGCATGATGAATTGATTTTAGAAAAAAAAATCTAAATGATTTGCATTATGTTATGAAATAAGTTAATGCTAATGAAATGTTGCATTTTATATGTGTGTACATGCATAAAAAAACCATTTATCAATGTGATTAAGTTATTTTTTGAAATTAATTAATTCAATAATGAGAGTAGCCAACCATTGCATCAACATGTGGAGAAATGCAATAAAGATTTAAATTATCATTTTCAATGGTTTGGAAGTTAAAAAATTTGCATTGCCTCTATTTTAAGTAATAAATCAGCAGGTATATATACAAATTGTTCATCTAAAGCATAAAGATTTTACCTTCTATGATTCCCCCTTCATTGCAAATGGTCATAACTTACTGAAGTATAGAAGTATTTGACACTAGTGTATAAATCTTAGATGGTCATTTGCTGTAATATTATAATTAAACTTCATAGGATGTAAATTGTTGTAATTATCCATTTCCATGTTTTTCTTGGTTGTTGTCAATAACAGTAGGAGGAACGTAATTTGTAGCTAGTAAGTACGTATTAATCCTTTTCTCTCTTTCTTGTTTCAGGCTTAAGACGGACGTCGGTATTATGTTAAAGGTGAAATATAATTTAACTTCGTTACCTTTGATGGTTGTCGGTGAGGTGCAAAGAAATATGATAAAATTTATAACATGCAAACTTGGTTATGACAAAATTTTACGAACGAAAAGATATCCGAGTTCAATGAGGAAAAGACAGTTAGTATTTATAATAATACGACATTGGCATATTGTTTTGAATTATAGTTTATAATCTTCAACATAAACAATATCCATAAATATATGTTGATGTTAACGTTTAACATGGCAACCTTACCAAGCATACATTAGAAATTTAATGCATTTTAGTTGACAATCGAGCTAGCAAAATATTAAAACAAATTGTATAAGGACATCCAAGGTGATCTCCTAAATCATTTTCCAGCGTCCCTCTGGAAAATATTAATCTATGATTAGCCCTTTACAAAAACTTAATCTGATTGAATTATAAATATTAGAAATGCAGTGAAGTCTTGGATCTTCCCATTTTAATTGCACAGTTTAATTGTGCATAATTGATCTTTTAAACATTTGTCAACCAAAATAGTTACTACGCAATAAAATCTTCCCTATATTCAAAGGCAGATAAATTTTTGGATGAAATGAAGAGTACACTGAAAATGAAATGAAGAGTGCACTGCAAATATTTGTAAAATCAGTAAAAACAACTTTTATTTGTATAAATTATTTTATTAAAATTTATATGGGTTTAGTATTTGTTTGTAACAACTTTTATTTTCACTACAACAAATTTACCATATTACAACTGTGGAAATCGTTGTAAAATACATTTTACAATGATGAGGTAACTGACGTATATTAAGAAGTTTTAATAGACTAAAATTTTTTACAACTGCTTTGCATTGTTGCAACACCGTTGTGATATGTATATTTTACAACTGTTTTCCACGGTTATAATAAACATTATTACAACTGTTTACACCGTTATTATAATTTTTACAACTGTTTATGACCGTTGCGATATATTTTATTACAACTATTATTTTACAGTTGTAGCACATCCACAAATTATATGCATAAAAATCTATATATATTATATATGTCGAACAATAAATAGATAAATAACATAAGAAATAGATGTAAATTTAAAGGCATCATGATCCATTCATTGATAAAAACCATATAAAAATGTATAAAATTACAAATGTCCTCCTCATTTGTCTTTGAAAGCCTTTATTCCAATTACAAAGCTCATTTTCTTATGAAATCTACAAAGCTCATTTGCTTCTGAAATGTAATTGGCCTCCACCTAATGCTATCCTCATATCTTCTATTCACATCATGAATTGCCTCTAAAATCTACAAAGCTCATTTGCCTCTGAAATCTATGAAACCCACAAAGCTGAATTATACATACAAATTAATATCTTGGTATTTTTATTCAACAAGAATCTAAGCAAAAATAAAAGGAAAAAAAAATTAAGAATAAGAAAGCAGAAGAAATACATGTGTGTATACATGTGTATATATGTATATACCTCTTTTTTGTTGCAGCTTCCTTGCCAGCTCTCACGAATGGCTGCTGCGAGTATTGGCTTTATAGGTTATTAAATATATTACAATTAAACAATATTTTTTTAATGCATATATGTGTATATACATGTGTATACATAAAATTTTCGACTTCTAGTAATATAATCAGACAACCGTCCCGTTTGATTCACAGCTCTAACTCGGCATTTTTCCTTTCAACTAACAGTACCGTGCACTAGCTATGGAAAACTCACAATGATTGAAGTAGTGGTCGATATTTACTTGATCATTTACATAAATTCATTCAATTTTTACTTAATAATATAGATGGCCAGGCCTTTGCGTATCATTCTGACCATTGATGAGGCTAATAAATGTTTATGTGTATTAATCAAAGGTTTAATTATAAGGTGACAATACCAACAAATTCTTATAGAATTTATAATAATACTTACATAATATAAAATAGATTGTCTCAAATTAGTTAATAAATAATAAAATATTGCAAACAATAAAGAGGCTAATTGAATAATGGCATGTTTAAATTCTACTATGTAAATATGTAACTTATATAGATATGATTTGGCATATGTAATTAATATTTGTTAGACCAAATTCTGGGCGTAACACCCAAATGCAGATCGCAGATTACAAAATGCAATAAAAAGTAAAATAAGAGGAGACACACACAATTTTTATAGTGGTTCGGCTGTAGATGTAGCCTACGTCCACTTTATAATCTTATTGTTATACTGACAGATTGCAAGAATCAGTTACATGTAATGCACACAATCCATGTGTTAACTGAAATTACAAGAGAAGAATTTGAATGTATGAAGGTACAAAATTGTTGCACTTCAGTAATGGTGGATGCCGTGAAGAAGAATGGTCAAAAGTCTCCAAAGAATCCTTGAAAATGCCTTCAAATGGTGTATTTATAGTTGTAGGAGGGCTTCTAGGAAGAACAGTTCGTGGTGGGGTACGTGGCGCCCGATCCGGAAAAGTAGGAGCAAGATGTGGCATGAGAATAGGTCAAAACAGGCTGCGTAAGAGCAGGTCTGAAGTTCGGATCGCGATCATGGTTCATGAACCAGATAGCGTGCGTTATCCGCGGATAGCGGGCGCTATCCGATCAGACGGATAGCGTACATGGTAGCGATCCGAGACGGATAGCGGGCGCTATCCGATCAGACGGATAGCGGGCGCTATCCGATCAGACGGATAGCGGGCGCTATCCGATAAGACGGATAGCGTACATGGTAGCGATCCGAGATGGATAGCGGGCGCTATCCGATCAGACAGATAGCGGGCGCTATCCGATCAGACGGATAGCGTACATGGTAACGATCCGAGACGGATAGCGGGCGCTATCCGATCAGACGGATAGCGGGCGCTATCCGATCAGACGGATAGCGGGCGCTATCCGATCAGACGGATAGCGGGCGCTATCCGATCAGACGGATAGCGGGCGCTGTAACAACCCGCTCATTCGACGATTTTAGATTTAAATATTTTGTTTAAATATATCGTCGTATCCCATGTATCACTCAAAAAGTCGTTTTTCACAAATGATAAAATTAGGATTCGGGACCACTTCCATTGAGTCTGTATCATCGTTTACGACCTTTTTGACTGTAAACATCAATACCTTTTGAGTTGGGCAATTTTGGTCTTTTTCGTTTGGTGTATGACCAAAATATCACTTTCTGCATATGAACGAATTTGGACTCGAAACAACTTCCATTGAGTTCAAAACGTCGTTCAGGTGTTGGAAAAGTGTAAGCTTCAATGTGTTTCGAGATTCGGAAATTTGGGGCTTTGGTTGGGCTTGGTTTGACTAACCTAGCCTACCTTATAAACCCCCCCTCTAGCTCTCTCTTCCTCTCATTCACTTCAAACACTTAGAAAGAAATAGAAATGGGGAGAGGGAATGGGAAATAAAATTCCCTAAGCCCTAACTAGATCTTGAAGCTCCAATTCTTGTTGAAATCAAGCGCAAATCCAAGGAAAAGCTCAGGTAAGCCTCCTCTTCATCTTCTCCATCATCTCTAGCTTATCTCCTCTTCTAATTTTGAGAATTCCTATGACCTAACTCTTAGGAAATTCATTTGTTTGGGTTTAGATTGGAGATTAGCAAGCTATATTGGAAGAGAGGTTGATTTAGCAAAGCTTTGGGTTGATTTCTTGCTTCTAGCAAGCAAAGGTGAGTTCTTTTTGAACTCGCATCTATGCCACAAGCCTATGTGCTTGTACAAGTGTAATTTAGGACCATTTCATGGTGCATTTTCTTGTTGAATTGGTTAGGATAGTTTACACTTCTCGGTTTCATAGTTTGAATTTCGTTTGAAATAGAATTTATGATAAGGATTGTTCACACGATCTATTCATATGTTATGTATTGATTCGGTGATGTTGTGAAGCTTCGTTGCCGCCCCGGTATATTTCTAAGCCTTCACAAGTTTCTTGAATCATATTTGATTGGTTTGGTTAGAAAATTTACCTGCTTTGGAATTTATAATCAAAACCATCACTAATCCCTTGTTTGAGTGTTTATGCATGTGTATTTGGGTGTTATAAGTTGTTTCGGCAAGTCCTTGAAGCCTTATATACATGTGATAACATCATAGGCCTTCGGGCATTCGTCGATATCGTTTTGAACATGTTTTCAAGGCAAATTGTGCTCTGGAACAGGTTTCAGACGTCTGAATATTGTGGGGCAGACGTCTGACCTGCTCCAAATATTTATAGTTTCAAGTAACAGAATTCAGAAGTCTGAAAATTATTGCTCAGACGTCTGAATTGTAATTCAGACGTCTGGCCGGAATATTTCAGACGTCTGAATTGGGGCCAAAATGAACTAAATCCTTTCGTCGTCTGAAAATCCCAATTCAGACGTCTGAATTAAATAATTCAGACGTTTGAATCTGTTTTCTGCTGTGGATACCAAAGGGGACCTCGGTCCACAGTTTTCCCCCATTCCGGCTCATTCCCGGCGAAGTTTCGGCCCATTTCAACTTCGTTTGTGACTTGTCAGTTTCTCTGGCTCACAGATTTTCTGCATCTCGATTCCTCGACTTTGATTCTCTTGAGATTCTTGCAATATTGATCCTTCTTGGCCGATTCACGTTAGTTTATAATGTGAATTGAATAAGAGACCATTCTTAAGCCCGTGTGCTCTATTTTGTATATCGAATTTATTCGATACTCTTGTTAAGATGATTCACACCATTAAAACGTGAATTATCGGCTCGACATCCTTCGACTCCATTTCATTGTAGTTTAAAACCTTCGGGTGCTAGTTTGGGATTTTGATTCGTTCATTGATCTAAATTACAACCGTTATCCCTTGATTTCATGTTTGTTGTTATGATGTGAATTTATGATTTATGATTTGAATTCACGTCGTTGTGACGTGAATTCCCGTGATCGATTGCCTCGACAATCGTACTATTGTTTATTGCTACTTCGAAGTTATATCAAGAGATTTTATGTTATTAGTAGATATCAAATTCTTGTACTAAAATGGTTTCCAATATTACTTCATTATACGAAGCTAATTTTCGAAATCGTTTTACGAACCTTCTTCAAATCTACTAGTATACATTTTATAAACCTTTTCCTCATTCGTATGAGAAATCTAATTAAACGTCTTAGTAAAATCAAGGACTATGAACCCTTGCTTTTGCTTCGATGGTTAATTCTTGGACTCGTCCGATTGAAAACCGTGGTAGTGCTTCTTCTACGATTTTCTCTGTTTTGAATAGAAACCAATTACTCGTCCGATTGAGAATCTCGCCTAATTCTTAATCCTTGTTTCGATTTGCTAAAGAGAATTTAGTATTCTTGTGATTCCATGGGTCTTCTTATTTTCTCTAGTGAACAGTCACTCGAGAGAATGGGAGTTCCCGTTGGGTAGGGAAATTTGAGATTTTGCGATCCACGACAAACTCAATAATTCCTTTCTTCGAATCTATGATCTAGTCGATCATCCGAAAGTGCTATAGTCAATTCACTTATGGACTTAGCCTTGTGTTGTTTTTAGAAATGAATATCGAAATGATGAGCTCTTTTGATATTCCTCCTTGTTTGTTTGAATCATTTGGATTGACAATTGTCTCCGCACGTTTGCTAACACTTGTCAATCAAAAAATTTGGGGACTACGACCTCTCTAGTTTAATCTCATCTTGTTAGAGAAATTGTCTATTGTTTCTTTAATTAGTTGTTGATGTTTTGCGATTTGAGATTTTTAGCGGAAAATTATCTTAAATCATGTTTTTCCGAAATGATAAGTTGTGCACTACTTATCCATCATCTTCTCGATGTTTCCGATTTTCTAAAATCGATACTCAAGTTTCTGAATATTGGGAATTTCGTATAATTCCTAATGATTCGTCCTTATGGTTACTAAATGAGATTTAGTACCTAGTTATAAATCAAAATCCCCGAGTAGTTCATTGGTATTTCGTTACCAATATTTGATTATCAATTTGTAGTTCATTGGTATTCCATTACCAATATTTGTTTAGCGGTTTCTAGCTCGTTGGTATTCCGTTACCAACCTTGAATCGTTGATGTTAAAATTGATCATTCCTTCGAAAATTGCTTTCCTTAGCTAACTTCGTTGGAATCTCTGAGTTGTGCTTTGATGGTGTCAGTCACCTTGTCGCAAGACTAAAGTGTTGAAGATCGGTGTTCGCTACGTCGTCGTGATCGAGTTTTGGGAATGGATTAGTCAACCATCTTAAATTCCCATCTCATATCCTAAGAGAAATATCTACTATTGATGTCTCGCGTCTATTGGATGCAGTCCCGTTGTTTCTTCAAATTCCAAATTAGATTTGCTTGGTTTTTGTTCATTCTATTGATTCTCATTCCCTTGAGAATCATACGAAGAAAGGCGAGTCTATTTAAATTCATAACGCTTATGAATTTTTCTAGAATTGTTTTACCCGTTTGGGGTGACTACCTTCATGGGTAATGGAATTCGAGATTGAACTCTAGTTTTTATGATCATGCGACACGAAATTGGGATTTCACCTAGCTATTGGTGTGATGTTTTCATTCTGTGTGGGTTCTTGTGGTACCACTTCATGGTATTGTTTTTCATTGTTACTCACTACGTCATTCTTAAGGAATTGCGGGGACGCAATTCTTTTAAGGGGGGAAGTCTGTAACAACCTGCTCATTCAATGATTTTAGATTTAAATATTTTATTTAAATATATCGTCGTATCCCATGTATCACTCAAAAAGTCGTTTTTCACAAATGATAAAATTAGGACTCGGGACCACTTCCATTGAGTCTGGATCATCGTTTACGACCTTTTTGACTGTAAACATCAATACCTTTTGAGTTGGGCAATTTTGGTCTTTTTCGTTTGGTGTATGACCAAAATATCACTTTCTGCATATGACCGAATTTGGACTCGAAACTACTTCCATCGAGTTCAAACCATCGTTTAGGTGTTCGAAAAGTGTAACTTCGATGTGTTCGGAGATTCGGAAATTTGGGGCTTTGGTTGGGCTTGGTTTGACTAACCTAGCCTACGTTCCCCCCCCCCCTCTAGCTCTCTCTTCCTCTCATTCACTTCAAACACTTAGAAAGAAATAGAAATGGGGAGATGGAATGGGAAATAGAAATTCCCTATGCCCTAACTAGTTCTTGAAGCTCCAATTCTTGTTGAAATCAAGTGCAAATCCAAGGAAAAGCTTAGGTAAGCCTCCGCTTCATCTTCTCCATCATCTCTAGCTTATCTCCTCTTCTAATTTTGAGAATTCCTATGACTTAACTCTTAGGAAATTCATTTGTTTGGGTTTAGATTGGATATTAGCAAGCTATATTGGAAGAGAGGTTGATTTAGCAAAGCTTTGGATTGATTTCTTGCTTCTAGCAAGCAAAGGTGAGATCTCTTTGAACTCACATCTATGCCACAAGCCTATGTGCTTGTACAAGTGTAATTTAGGACCATTTCATGTTGCATTTGCTTGTTGAATTGGTTAGGATAGTTTACACTTCCCGGTTTCTTAGTTTGAATTTCATTTGAAATAGAATTTATGATAAGGATTGTTCACACGATCTATTCATATGTTATCTGTTGATTCGGTGATGTTGTGAAGCTTCGTTGCCGCCTCGGCATAGTTCTAAGCCTTCACAAGTTGTTGAATCGTATTTGATTGGTTTGGTTAGAAAATTTACCCGCTTTTGAATTTATAACCAAAACCATCGCTAATCCCTTGTTTGAGTGTTTGTGCATGTGTATTTGGGTGTTATAAGTTGTTTCCGCAAGTCCTTGAAGCCTCATATACATGTGCATAACATCATAGGCCTTCGGGCATTCGTCGATATCGTTTTGAACATGTTTTCAAGGCAAATTGTGCTCTGGAACAAGTTTCAGACGTCTGAATATTTTGGGGCAGACGTTTGACATGCTCCAAATAATTATAGTTTCAAGTAACATAATTCAGACGTCTGAAAATTATTGCTCAGACGTCTGAATTGTAATTCAGACGTCTGGCCGGAATATTTCAGACGTCTGAATTGGGGCCAAAATGAACTAAATCCTTTCGTCGTCTGAAAATCCCAATTTAGACGTTTGAATTAAATAATTCAGATGTCTGAATCTGTTTTCTGCTGTGGATACCAGAGGGGACCTCGATCCACAGTTTACCCCCATTCCGGTTCATTCCCGGCGAAGTTTCGGCCCATTTCAACTTCGTTTGTGACTTGTCAGTTTCTCTGGCTCGCAGATTTTCTGCATCTCGATTCCTCGACTTTGATTCTCTTGAGATTCTTCCAATGTTTATCATTCTTGGCCGATTCACGTTAGTTTATAATGTTAATTGAATAAGAGACCATTCTTAAGCCCGTGTGCTCTATTTTGTATATCGAATTTATTCGATATTCTTATTAAGATGATTCACACCATTAAAACGTGAATTATCGGCTCGACATCCGTCGAGTCCATTCCGTTGTAGTTTAAAACCTTCGGGTGCTAGTTTGGGATTTCGATTTGTTCATTGATCGAAATTACAACCGTTATCCCTTGATTTCATGTATGTTGTTGTGATGTGAATTTATGATTTATGATTTGAATTCACGTCGTTGTGACGTGAATTCCCTTGATCGATTGCCTCGGCAATCGTACTATTGTTTATTGCCACTTTGAAGTTATATCAAGAGATTTTATATTATTAGTAGATATCAAATTCTTGTACTAAAATGGTTTCCAATCTTACTTCATTATACGAAGCTAATTTACGAAATCGTTTTACGAACCTTCTTTAAATCTACTAGTATATATTTTATAAACCTTTTCCTCATTCGTATGAGAAATCTAATTAAACGTCTTAGTAAAATCAAGGACTATGAACCCTTGCTTTTGCTTCGATGGTTAATTCTTCGACTCGTCCGACTAAAAACCGTGGCAATGCTTCTTCCATGAGTTTCTCTGTTTTGAATAGAAACCAATTACATGTTCGTAAATATTCGAGAATAGCATATGGTTATGGGACATGTTGCTGTTTTCTTATATTCACTAGCCCAGAGTAATTTCTATTCACCCGGATCCATGGTGTCCGCCTCGATGACATAGTTGTTTGATTCGCAATCACCCTACTGGGACTTTACGATTGGGATCTTCATCTATGGGACCTCGGTCCAACTCTTTATGATTTATGGTGTTTTCCAGGGATTTCACAGTTTATGTGTTTTCTCTCTTCCGGGGTCACGACCCGGCTCTGTGGGGAGCTTCGGCTCAAACATATAGGATCGCTACCTAGAGATCGTATCTCATCTAGGATGTATCCACTCTTTATGATGTTTTCTGGATTTCGAGTGATTTCTGGATTCTTGAGTACTTTGACGCGACGTGCGTCAATTTGAGAAATGATTTATGATTCATGATTTACTTTGATGCGATGGTCATCAATTTGATGTGTATTTGGCATTCCGTTGTCATTCCTGTGTTTAGTTTGCTTGGCATTCCGTTTTCATTCCCGTGTTTAGTTTATTTGGCATTCCGTTGTCATTCATGTGTTTAGTGTATTTGGCATTCCGCTATCATTTCCTGATGTGTGCTATTATTTGAATGTTGCATTCTATATTAGCTAGGAGATTATTTAGAGATACTTATGTGCCGAAATTCCATTGTCATTTCCTGATTATGTCGACATGCCATGTTCATGTCATCCTGTATTATATCTCTTGTTATCTCAGTTTATTTGATAAGTACAACTAGACTGATTCGTTTATTGTTTATTTCCTTATAAATAATACTCGGGTCAGCCCAAGTCATTTTAGGTACTCCTTTGGGACTCCTCGCAGGATTGATCTTCCGCTTTCAGCTTGCTACTTTGTCTCCGTCGTTTTATGTACTGTAGTACCTATGACATTATCTTGTTGTGTACATATTCTTTTGTGTAGATCTTTGTACATGTATTAGTGGATCTTTGTTGACCACTAGCTTGTTGTACACATTCTTGGTTTATTCATATCTATTCCGCCTTTGTGATATGATTATTCTGTGTCTGGCTTTGAGATATACCATATTTATATTATTGTTGTTGTCTATTTTATACTGTTTTATGGCTTGCATATAGCCGTTGTGTAGTTGCCTTATGTGTCGAATGGTCATGTCTATATTTTAATCAGTATCAGAATTCGATGTGCATTCCTCACATGGAGTAATTATACAATTGGTCGCCCTTTACAAACCTTATTCTCCGTTATGGTCTGCGACATTTCTCTGAAATGAACCGAGCGATAGTGGGTATAGAGGCGGGGCGTTAAAGGCGCTATCCGATCAGATGGATAGCGGGCGCTATCCGATCAGACGGATAGCGTACATGGTAACGATCCGAATCTTCAGAAATGCCAAAGTCCAAATTTTTCCATATTCCGCCACTCCATCCAAGCGATTGATGGTCAACGCACGCTCACACTCAAATCCCTTGCATTGCCCGATATTCGGTGTGACAGCTTTTACCAAAAAGTGTGTCAACAAGTTTGCCCCCCAGAACATATCTTGCTGATTGAAGGAAGATGTGTTTTGGATAATACGAGAAATCCAAGAAGACCAGGAATTTGTACATGCAAGAAGATAAACAAACGATGCAAGAACATTTCCTAGATGGCCTTACCGGAGTAAACCATCCGAGGAGATGTTAGAGGGGTTTCAAGACAGCCTTACCGGAGTAAGACGACCAAGGAAAAGCAATGAAGGTTCCAAGATGGCCTTACCGGAGTAAGACGACCAAGGAAAAGCAATGAAGGTTCCAAGACGGCCTTACCGGAGTAGGACGACCAAGGAAAAGCACATGAGGATTTGTTTATACTTGACGGATCCAGTCGAGAGCCGGAGCTCAATGCTTATTGCTAATTCAAGAAAATGCAGTAGTCGATTGCCGATCATGAATGGAGACCACAAGTCGGTTCCATGTGTGTGGGCTGATGTGACTGCTTTTATTAAATGCAGGGAAAACAAAGAGGGGCGAGGAGTCGCCTAAAAACCTAAAAACATGAAATACGAACCAGAGTTCGTCAAACTGAAGAGATCCGCTGAGTGGGATCAGTTAATGATAAGCCCGTGATTGCTTGATCCGGGATCGTTCCCTCTTCGGGGAGTCGGTGGTAGTAGCGCAAGTGTTGGCGCAGTTGGTTGAATGACGTACTCGGGTAGTTCTCCTCACCTGACCCGGTCCTCGATAAGGTCTCGCAAATGTCCGCAGTCATCAGTGTTATGACCATCAATGTCATGAAATATGCAGTGTCTGCCAGAATTGCGTTGTGCTAGTGTTGGCTCCCTCTTGGGAGGCCTCAGATAGGAGGCAGCACCCCCTGTATCCACGTAGATGTTGCTCAGAGTGTCATTCAGTTCAGTGTATTTGTCGTGTCTGGACCCTCTCCGGGGTGGAGCATTACGATCATTTGTAGCAAGAGTCTTTCCTTTACCCTTGTCATTGCCTTTTCCAGGATTGGGCCGTTCTCCATCTCCAAGCATGTTGACGTCATGAATGCGCTTCTCAGAAGTCGCATCTTCCTCCTGCAGAAATCTATCTGCTTCAAGGTAGAATTCACCAAGATTTCATGGTGGATCTCGGTACAAAGATTTTTTGAATTCTGAATTGTCCAAGACGCCGGATATTGCTGCCATCAGTACCATGGATTGTTCAGGTCTATCAACGGATGCTGCTGCAACGTTGAATCTTTCCAGGAATGAACGCAGAGTCTCTCTGGGCCTCTACTTGACTTTAGTGAGTGACATGACGTTCTTGGGTTGTGCGATGTGGACCCTAAATTGTTCAAGGAAGCGAGCGACCAACATATTCCCATTGTTGATCGATTCCGTCTCTAGTTGCCGAATCCACATGGCTGCTATATCAGTTAGAAAGAGGGGAAAACACTTTGCCATGACGTTTTCCGATGCCGATTGAACTTCCACATGTTGTTTGTAGCGCATGAGATGCACAGTAGGATCTGTCTAGCTGTTGTAGGGCTCCAGTTGTGGAAGTTTGAAGTCTGGGGGATTGCGAGAGTTCCTTATTTCCTGAGTGAATGGATTATGATTGACGTCATCCACGTCATTCTGATAAGTGCGGGCTCTCAAGAGGCGTTGAATCAGATCAGCGAGCCGATTTCCTTCAAAAAACTATTGCAAACTGCCAAGATCGGAGCTGGTGCCCCCAGCGTTGAGTGCAGGAGAGGATGGAAGTTGTCGATGAGCTACCTGGGGCGGATCGCGGGTCGCGGATCGTGGACCAAGGAGGGCGATCCGACCCGGTCGTGAGTCGTCGAAGCCAGCTCGTGAGCCTGGGCGGGCAATCCGATCGGGTTCGATGGCGTCAGGGAGGTCAGCTTGCGAGGTAGGTTCGTGGAGTGCGGATCGTGGGGTCGGGTCGTGATGTAGGGGGCGATCCGATCCGATACTGGTGGCCTATCATGAGCCGATCCCTGCTGCGGTTGAGTGAGAGTTTGCGCTCCGGTATCCATCCGATCTGGAGCTGAAGTCGGTTGCTGTGCATTTCCATGTGTGAGGAGGTTGCCCCCCGAGTCCTTGTGATGCATGAGCCACTTCTGTGGCTTCATTTCCAGCGAGTTGTTCGTTGCCGCTCGGCCTGCCATCCATCCCAGCGAAGAATTCATCCATCATATTTTGTTGTTTCTGGAGGAGATCATCTTGCCTAACCATCTGATCTCTCAATTCAGCGAGAACACCGTCCATCTCGTCTCCAGTCAAATATGCTGATGAGTTTTCGTGAGATGAAGCCTCATGGCTTGCCTCGTTCCTTGCATCCTCAGCGTCAGCATCATCAGCATGAGTTGAAGTTCCAGTCTTCTTCATCTTGATTGCCATTGATCCAATAGCCAAAAAATCCAAGCAGAAGTTGAAATTGTCGTGTGCCCCTTCCTGGCGCGCCAAAATGTTAGACCAAATTCTGGGCCTAACACCCAAATGCAGATCGCAGATCACAAAATGCAATAAAAAGTAAAATAAGAGGAGACACACACAATTTTTATAGCGGTTCGGCTGTAGATGTAGCCTACGTCCACTTTATAATCTTATTGTTATACTGACAGATTACAAGAATCAGTTACATGCAATGCACACAATCCGTGTGTTAATTGAGATTACAAGAGAAGAATTTGAATGTATGAAGGTACAAAATCGTTGCACTTCAGTAATGGTGGAAGCCGTGAAGAAGAATGGCCAAAAGTCTCCAAAGAATCCTTGAAACTGCCTTCAAATCGTGTATTTATAGCTGTAGGAGAGTTCTGGGAAGACCAGTTCGTGATGGGGTACGTGGCGCCCGATCCGGAAAAGTAGGAGCAAGATGTGGCATGAGAATAGGTCAAAACAGGCTGCGTAAGAGCAGGTCTGAAGGTCGGATCGCGGTCATGGTTCATGAACCGGATAGCGTGTGATATCCGCGGATAGCGGGCGCTATCCGATCAGACGGATAGCGGGCGCTATCCGATCAGAAGGATAGCGTACATGGTAGCGATTCGAGGCGGATAGCGGGCGCTCTCCGATCAGACAAATAGTGGGCCCTATCTGATCAGACGGATAGCGTACATGGTAGCGATCCGAGATGGATAGCGGGTGTTATCCGATCAGACGGATAGCGGGCGATATCCGATCAGACGGATAGCGGGCGCTATCCGATCAGACGGATAGCGTACATGGTAGCGATCCGAGACGGATAGCGGGAGCTATCCGAGCAGACGGATAGAGGGCGCTATCCGATCAGACGGATAGCGTACATGGTAACGATCTGAATCTTCAAAAATGCCAAAGTCCAGATTTTTCCATATTCCGCCACTCCATCCAAGCGATTGATGGTCAACGCACGCTCACACTCAAATCCCTTGCTTTGCCGAGTGCGATGCTATCCAGATATTCAGTGTGACAGCTTTTACCAAAAATTGTGTCAACAATATTAGGTATGTATTAATTCATCATTAGTCATGCTACTACCTCCTTTACCCGCTGTTCACTTCCGATCCCGACCATCCCATGTAACAATATTAGGCATGTAAAACGACTAGAAATTTATTTTGAATAGAATTAGAACGTATAAATTATTTAAATCAAAATTAGAATATAAATATTTATTTTAATTATATATAACGAGCCTGAAATGGCGAGGCAGTTTTAAAATTTAACTTTGAATGTTGACTAAATGTACATGATTCAAAATATATCGGATTTCGGTGAAACAAGACATATTTAAATCTGTTGAATTATATCTTTCTAACAAATCTGAAAAATTGAAATTTCATAGTGGGAATAAAAAGTTATGGCCAGTTGAATATTCAAAATAGTCGCTATGCAATAAATATATGGCCCAAAATGTCACATTTTGCATACGGATGAATTTGGACTCGAAACCGCTTCCATTGAGTTCAAAATGTCGTTTGCGACTCCGAGAAGTATAAGTTTCGATATATTCCGAGGTTCGGAATTGTGGCAATTGGCTGGGGTTTTCGGTTAGTAAATATAGCCCTTAAAAATAGAAATTTTGCAAACGACCTCCTTTTTCGACGAAACCACTTTTGTTGGGTCTGGAATATCAAATTATTGCTAGATTCCAAAATTCATAATTTTTTGAATTAATATGTGAGCGTGGCGCAAGAAAACGTGTTTTGTCAATTTTGGATCAACCAGAAATGACTATTTTTCAAACGGTCTCCAAATTTGACACGAAGTTAGAAATAATTTTTTTTACCCCGATAAATTTAAATGCGCGTTCAAATTCAATATAAAGATTTATATTTTGATTTTGATGGAAACTGATTGAAACAGTTGAATTGGCTTACGATACATATCCCATTGTGTTCGGAATGGAGGTAATTAGCTAGGGGCGATGGTCATTGGGTTCGATTCGGAGTTCAAATGAAAAATTAACTTTATGGAGAAAATTAAAATAATTAATTATTTATTTATATATATACCCTTACCCCCGTAACCCTAAATCTCTAAATCAAAAAAACCGCCCCTAAATTTAAAAAAAAAACTTGTCGTCTTCAGCCTTCCCCTGCCGCCGTGGCCTGGACCACTGCCACCTTCTCCGACTGGCACGCCCTCCTCTGCCCCTCTTCTTCTTCCCCGAGCCTAAACCCTCAAACCAACCCAAAAACCGCTGCTCTTGCCAAAACCCCACGCCACCGGTCACTGAAATCCGCCAGCGCCGTGCTCCCCTGACCTGTCGCCTCCCCTCAGTCCATCTCCGACCCTACGCCCCTCCCCATTTGCGGAAACATTCAAAAAAGGTGATTTTCTTTTGTTTTTTGTTTATTTTGTTTTCTTCTTGACATATAACCTAGTTTAAATTCAGATTGTAATATAATATAACATTGTTAAACTTCATATTTTTGTTCCTAATGATATAGGAATAAAAGTTTGATTTTTATATGCATGTAGAGTTTGAAAAGACGAGATTTTTAACATATGAAATTTTCGATTTTTAACATATGAAAGCTTCGATTTTAAATATATAAAGATACGATTTTTAATAGAATAAAAATTCGATTTTTATGTTTATAATAGCGGTATAAAAAGATTTGATTTTTGAAATAGAAAAGTCTCGATTTTTAAAATAGAAAAGGCTCGATTTTTAAAATATAAAGACTCGATTTTTAAAATAGAAAACACTCGATTTTTAAAATATAAAGAATCGATTTTTAAAATAGAAAAGGCTCGATTTTTAAAATAGAAAAAACTCGATTTTTGAAATAGAAAAGATTTGGTTTTAAATGAAGTAAATATCTGATTTTTAGCAAAGTAAAAATATAATTTTTAGCGTTATAAAAATATGATTATATATATATATATATATATATATATATATTAGTGTTATAAGAATATGATTTTTATATATGTAGCATTGAAATCAAATTGTGATTTTTAACATAAAAAATCGTGTGAAACAGATTACGTTGGGATTAAGGTGAGGAATACAACGCACGGGAATCAAATCCAAATCTTAACCTTTCAGGAATAAGGAACGGCGGAGTGGAAACCAAAGGTGAGAACTCCTCACTCTGATTTATTTTCTAGTTAAAATATATACTAGTATGCAGACGGTGCTTAGTAGCACCCGACACCTTTGATTAAACCATGGATGTTTGGGTTGATTTATTTGTTTGAATGTGGTTTGGAATGGAAATTGAATTGATATGATTTGGTTTGGGTATGACGTGCGCCATTATAAGGCGAGGGATAAGGCTAGACCTTATCCCATTTCTAGTATCGCGCCGTTATGCGGCCGAAATTTTCTAAAAAGTGTTAGAAAAATTTAGTTAGTTGAAAATAAATATCCATATACAAACCAAACGGTTTGTTTATGTATACCTATTTGACTGACATTGATTGGGACGATATATTTTACAAATCGCCCAACTGCACAAATAAATGTGTGTTTGTTGATTGAAACCCCACATGGGTGTTGGGATGATAACTGACGTACACTAATCCCAATTGTTTAGTTGTATGTCAATCGATTGGTTGGCAAAATGTTGTATGCGTTAATTATTTATATTTAATGCTTATGCGGTTGTGTAATGCACTTTGGATGATGGTTGATTATATACATGTATTGTATGGAATCCATATAAGTAACATTATATGGTAATTGATTGGGTCTCATTCCAATTTGGAAAATAAAGAATATTTTGAAATAGAAATATTTTAAAATAACGAATATTTTAAAATAATATCCCGTAAGGGATTTAAATTGGAATTTGATGTCCGATTTTGGATGGACACGAAATATTGAAATATATTAAGCCGTGTTGATTAGAATTGCGCCATTTTGACGTGAATGATATTTATATCGATTTTATTCAATTTTATGATGAATATCGAAAAGAAAGTAATTTTAAAACAATATATTTTGAAAATAATATAATGAGGTAGAATATTCAGTTTTGACTTAAAATTGAGAAGGAAGTTGGAATCGATTTTAAAACGAATTTATAAAATACGTTTTGAATGAAATATGTATATTATATTATATATATTTATTTATTTAATGGCCTGAATATAACGCGCTGCGCAGCGACCGTTCACGAATTCCGGCCATTGACTTCGCATTGACATTATGGGAGATCCGACCGTTAGATTCTCCTAAAACCAGGACCGTTGAGTTCGTATCAAAAATTGTTTTCCAACGAATATAAGTGATTTGAAATCTATATAACGGTTGGATTTGGAATTATGTCCAAATCAAATTTGGAAAAGGTCAGTATGGATGCAGTTCGATGGCCGTTAGTGGAAATCGACTGTACGGGCCTTGATTAAATTATTAAAAATATTAATAATTTGTGTAAAATCATAAGAAGGGAAAGAATTGGGATGAAAAATTCCATATTTGAAAAGATAAAAATAGATTTTTATCGAAATGAACTAGTTATTAACTAGGATTATAATCCAATTATTTTAAATAAATAAACTGGATTTGATGTGGTTTTAATATAACCGGAATTTCCAATATATGGATCGGAATGGATTTGAATCGAAATCATCTTCGGAATGTTTCGGTGTTGGATTTCTTGATTATACAGATATTGTTATGGAAATTTGAAAGATATTTATATTGTTATTTCCAATACGATATTTGTTGGTTTCAGAATTTGATATTGAATACAAGCCGATATATTTTCTATTTAGAGCCTTGTATTTAATATCAAATGGGGTTTTGGATTTGTCGTGAACGGTGTCTTCAGTAACACTGTTCTTAAACCCAGTGGAGAAAAGATTAAATCTTTTTATTTAGATTTAATGAAGTATACCAATTAATTAATATTTAACTGGAATTGAATTGAAATTAATTTTTGGGTTTATCATGAACGGTGTTTTAAATAATACTTGTTCTTTAACCCGATTAACAATGGACTGAGATTTTGGGTTTGTCCTGAATGGTATCTTTAATAATACTGTTCTTGAACTCAATGGAGTTAAGATAATTAGAAACTAACTAGAGATTAGCTAAGTTGAATGTTTTTCTGGGTATTGGTCTGATGTTGGTTTCGGCCTTCGGGTCAATACTTAGGGAATTGTTCTCTTGCTAATTTACGGTTAGGGGCTGATGGAATGGAATATGATTTTGGGTTTATCGTGAACTGTGTTTTAAAGGACACTAGTTCTTTAACCCAGTTAAAGATAAGATTAATTTCTTAACTTTGAAAAATCATTAAGTAATGATTTTTGGAGATTAAAACTGGAATATAATTTTAATGAATCTTTAGTTAGATTGAAATATGAATTGGATAATTTAAATTATCAAATTCATGAAAAGATCGAGAACGGAGTACCACCAGTTTTACTCCAGGCGATAGTCAAATATTTAATTAGATTTGAATGTGAAATGGTAATTAATTTTACCGATAACACCGTGGTGTTAGATATGGAGTGCCACCAGTTTTTCTCCATGGGGTGAATAGGTTGGGATTGGGAAATAAAACAAATGATTTCTTCGGTTAGGTTCGCTAATCCAGACTAGTTTGGAAAACCTTAATATGGTTAGCAATGTGAAAAGAATACTTGAATAAAAGAATATTCTGAATTGGAATGAGGCGTATGTTGTGTTTGTGTAACACTTGTTTATAAAATACGCGAGTTATTCGAAAATACCGGCTTTATCCCATTCTGAATAATTGATTCGACGATAAGTCGAAGGTGAAGACGGTGGTTGAAGACCATAGGTCTTCACGTCGTTTGGATGATTCTGGATGTCTTGATTGGGTTGTACACCCAGGACGAAGGAATAATTGGTGATCGTCAAGACGTACTTGGAGATCGATGGATATGCGAGGTATAAGGTGCCTCCTATTTCGTTCAGACCCAGAACGGACTTGCAAATGGATGTGTGTCTGACGTTGGATTGACAACGTGGCATGCTAAGATGCAAATGATCAAAGCTTCTGTTGAAAAGCAGAGTCTTGTGGTTGACGATCATAGCATGGCCTGCGTGGCATAGCATTGTGTAGCGTTAATTCGCGAGCCTCACACCCCGGTGTGAACCTGAAACGGGAGAGGACCTCAGGGAGGACATGCGTTTCTTTATAGCTAGGAGTGGTGTCAGTGTTTTTGCAAGGCCTGGCATTCTACTTATGTGGATGATGGATAGGAGGCTCCTCGGTTAGATCGGACGGTCCGGGTCCGATGGTTTAGTCAGGATATGACCAGTTTACACCCCATAGGGAGAGGAAACGCAGTGTTCAGGCATTTTAATCCACATCGAGTGGACCGGCCCTGACAATCCAAAGGCCCATATGAGTCTGGGTCCTGAGGCTCGGGATAGAGAGTCTCGAAGCGGTGAGGACGATCCCTCGCCTCGGTTCGCAGATGGAAACCCAACTTCCAAATACGTGACATTTCGGTTTTGATTGTAGAGCCTAGTATGGCGACATCATATATGGTACCCATGCCGTCTAGGATTGATACATTTATATTTGAAGTTGTTTTGACACTATACACTTATTGTTATATCAAATGGTTTGTTTTAAACGTATCAAGAATGCTTTGGTTATTATAAGGTAAATCTCTATCCCCCGGCTTGCGTTGCATTGTGTGATAGGACCTGAGTCTTATAATAGCTTCATTTTTCTTTATTTAGCATTGTGTTGTTTGTTTTATGCACTAGTATTCTTGGGGTTAAACCGGTTCCGTGTTATACGGTGTGGTCCCTGGATTTACCTAACTTTAAAATAAAGAATAATAACAGTTTTAGTTCTCACACCAGTCACATGACTGACCTAGAGTTTATTTTTTTAACCTAAACTCTGGGTACCCCTATTTTCCACACGAGCAGCTAGTAGTTTTGGTTTTGTAGATATTATATTCATAGGATCCTGGTTTACAGCTGTAACTGTATTCAGAAAGATTTGTATCCGTGTATGCCTTCCAGTTGTGTTATGTATTATTTTCCGCTGCATTGTAAATTGTAAATATATGATGTTTATCAAATGTGTAATATTTATTCATACTCTGTAATATTTTTGTACTCTGATGTAAATTGTTCTAAATAGCAATGAAATGTTCTTCTGTTTGTGTTCCGATTCGTCGTGTTGTCAATTCAATCTGGGTTTTCCTTCAGGGGGAAGTTCGGGTCATTTCAGTTTGGTATTAGAGCTTTGGTTTACAGAGCTCGAGAACAAGACACATTGGAACCAAACAAAAGAATTCATCAGAGATTGGGTTAGTAATATCCAATAAGAATGGCTCGTTAGAGATGGAATCAGTAATATCCTAGAATGAGTCGAAAGAGTGTAATCCTGAAAATAAAATTGAAAACAAACTTTTTTTTGAAAAATTAATCTAATTATACGTATGTGAGTATATTATTTGAAATTGAATTTGGATAGTCAAGTATATAAAGATTTTGCATGTATGCCTAGCTAGCGTGTATTCGAAGTTTTAATATACTAGATAGATATAGAATCACACTCTAGTCGTCCGGAGATGATTCTGATGATTGCTAGCGTCATTAGTATTTATGTTCGAGCTTTGAAAAGTAGGATATCTATATATTTTCAATTAACTGGTGTGAGAACCAAAGCTAGATAGAATTTACTGTTGTGATTTGGCATCAAAAATATGATTTTGACTATGTATCAAAGTTATGAATTTAAAATTTTAATCAACTAATTGATTGCTGATTGTTGATTGTGTTGTTTGATTATTAGTTTGACTAATAAAATGGTTCAAACTAATATGTACATGTAAGTTAAATTTAGCCAAATTGATCAAAAATTGAACTGAATTGAAATTTCTGGAAATTGCATATATGTACATGTGCATATACAGTGAACAGGTCATAGCAGGGAAGCTAAGCAGAAGAATAAAATTGTATGACCAACAATAGATACATATTTATTGTATTTCTTGGGGTTTTGATGGTTTTATGAGCCGATTGGCTAGCCGCTTGGCTGTTTCTTTTTCTTTTCAAGATCAAAGGGCTTGTGTGGCGGTTTGCGGATTTTCCCAATGCTCCCGTGCAGGGGAGGTTATGTCGAAATTTTTCAAAAATATAGGGTGTTAGTCAAATTTTTGAAAAATTTGAAAAGTTTTTAGAAACTGAAATGTTGAAGAACTTAAGCCATAATGAAAATAATGAAAGTTGAGTTGGTTAGTAAAACAACTTTCAGCTCCGTTCCTTTTCGAGGACAAAAAGACTTTAAGTGGGGGAGATTGTAATAACCCAGATTTTTAGAACCAATTTAAATTTTTTATTTTGGCAATTTTGATGAATTTTGAATATTTAAAATGATTTATTTTAAGTAAAAACTAATAGAAATTTATTTTGAATAGAATTAGAACGTATAAATTATTTAAATCGAAATTAGAATATAAATATTTATTTTAATTATATATAACGAGCCTGAAATGGCGCGACAGTTTTAAAATTTAACTTTGAATATTGACTAAATGTACATGATTCAAAATATATCGGATTTTGGCGAAACAAGAAATATTTAAATCTGTTGAATTATATCTTTCTAACGAATCTGAAAAATTGAAATTTCATAGCGGGAATAAAAAGTCATGGCCAGTTGAATATTCAAAATAGCCGCTATGGAATAAATATATGGCCCAAAAAGTCACATTTTGCATACGGATAAATTTGGACTCGAAACCACTTCTATTGAGTTCAAAATGTCGTTTGCGACTCCGAAAAGTATATGTTTCGATATATTCCGAGGTTCGGAATTGTGGCAATTGGCTGGGGTTTTCGGTTAGTAAATATAGCCCTTAAAAATAGAAATTTTGCAAACGACCTACGTTTTTGACGAAACCTCTTTTGTTGGGTCTGGAATGTCAAATTATTGCTAGATTCCAAAATTCATAATTTTTAGAATTAATATGTGAGCGTGGCGCAAGAAAACGTGTTTTGTCAATTTTGGATCGACCAGAAATGACCAATTTTCAAACGGTTTCCAAATTTGTTGAAATCATTTTTGTTAAGCAAGAAATAATTTTTCTTGAATTTTCGGGCTCAGTATGTGACCCCGGTAAATTGAAATGCGTGTTCAAATTCAATATATAGATTTATATTTTTGATTTTGACGGAAACTAATCGAAACAGTCGAATTAGCTTACGATACATATCCTATTGTGTTCGGAATAGGGGTAATTAGATAGGGGCGACAGTCGTTGGGTTCGATTCAGAGTTCGAATGAAAAATTAACTTTATGGAGAAAATTAAAATAATTAATTATTTATATATATATACCCTTACCCCCGTAACCATAAATCTCTAAAACGGAAAAATAGCACCCAAATTTAAAAAAAAAAACCGTCGTCTTCAGCCTTCCCCCACCGTCGTGGCCTGGTCCGCTGCCACCTTCTCCGACTGGCGCGCCCTCCTCTAATCATCCCCCTCCACCTCCTCCGCCCCTCTTCTTCTTCCTCGAACCCAAACCCTCAAACCAACCCAAAAACCACCGCTCTTGCCAAAACGCCATGCCTTCGGTCACTGAAATCCGTCAGCGCCGTGCTTCCCTGACCTGCCGCCTCCCCTCAGTCCATCTCCGACCCTACGCCCCTCCCCATTTGCGGAAGCATTCGAAAAAGGTGGTTTTCTTTTGTTTTTTGTTTATTTTGTTTTCTTTTTGACATATAACCTAGTTTAAATTCAGATTGTAATATAAGATAACATTGTTAAACTTCAGATTTTTTTGCCTAATGATATGGGAATAAAAGTATGATTTTTATATGTATGTAGAGTTTGAAAAGACGATATTTTTAACATATGAAAGCTTCAATTTTTAACATATGAAAGCTTCGATTTTAAATATATAAAGATACGTTTTTTAATAGAATTAAAATTCGATTTTTATGTTTATAGGTTAGCGGTATAAAAAATTTGATTTTTGAAATAGAAAAGACTCGATTTTTAAAATAGAAAAGGCTCGATTTTTAAAATATAAAGACTCTATTTTTAAAATAGAAAAGACTCAATTTTTAAAATATAAAGACTCGATTTTTAAAATTGAAAAGACTCGATTTTTAAAATAGAAAAGACTCGATTTTTGAAATAGAAAAGATTTGGTTTTTAACGAAGTAAAGATCTGATTTTTAGCGAAGTAAAAATATAATTTTTAGCCTTATAAAAATATGAATTTTTATATAAATATATATAGTAGCGTTATAAGAATTTGATTTTTATATATGTAGAATTGAAATCAAATTGTGATTTTTAACATTAAAAAAATCGTGTGAAACAGATTACGTTGGGATTATGCTGAGGAACACAACGCACGGGAATCAAATCCAAATCTTAACCGTTCAGGAATAAGGGACGGCGGAGTGGAAACCAAAGGTGAGAACTCCTCACTCTGATTTATTTTCTAGTTAAAATATATACCAGGATGTAGACGGTGCTTAGTAGCACCCGATACCTTTGATTATACCAAGGATGTTTGGGTTGATTTATTTGTTTGAATGTGGTTTGGAATAGAAATTGAATTGATATGATTTGGTTTGGGTATGACGTGCGCCATTATAAGGCGAGGGATAAGGCTAAACCTTATCCCATTTCTAGTATCGCGCCGTTATGCTGCCGAAATTTTCTAAAAAGTGTTAGAAAAATTTAGTTAGTTGAAAATAAATATCCATATACAAACGAAACGATTTGTTTATGTATACCTATTTGACTGACATTGATTGGGACGATATATTTTACAAATCGCCCAACTGCACAAATAAATGTGTGTTTGTTGATTGAAACCCCACATGGGTGTTGGGATGATAATTGACGTACACTAATCCCAATTGTTTAGTTGTATGTCAATCGATTGGTTGACAAAATGTTGTAAGCGTTAATTATTTATATTTAATGCTTATGCGGTTGTGTAATGCACTTTGGATGATGGTTGATTATATACATGTGTTGTATGGAATCCATATAAGTAACATTATATGGTAACTGATTGGGTCTCATTCCAGTTTAGAAAATAAAGAATATTTTGAAACAGAAATATTTTAAAATTATTGGAATTTGATGTCCGATTTTGGATGGACACGAAATATTGAAATATATTAAACCGTGTTGATTAGAATTGCGCCATTTTGACGCGAACGATATTTATATCGATTTTATTCAATTTTATGATGAATATCGAAAAGAATGTAATTTCAAAATAATATATTTTGAAAATAATATCATTTATAGTATAATAATCGTAGAATATTCAGTTTTGGCTTAAAATTGAAAAGGAAGTTGGAATCGATTTTAAAACGAATTTATAAAATACGTTTTGAACGAAATATATATAATATATTATATAGATACATATATTTAATGACCTGATGTTTGCGAACAAATTAAACAGTTGTAAAAAATTGTAAAATCCGTTCGGCTTTCCTAAACAACAAGGATTGTTGTAGAGAGTGTTGAACTCTGGGACCAAAAATATTTAAACTAGTAAATCCAATCAAGTTATTCCAGGATTTTGATTGATTGAAATCACAGAAAATAACAGCAATTAAATAAAAAGAGAGATTTATATAATAAGAGAAAGCAATTAGGGAGTAATGACATAAATTAGATTCATACGAATTAATAACCAAACAGATTAATCAGATCTAATTCATGTTTCTGTCACAAACATGAATCATCGATAATTAAGTTTCTAGAACCAAATATGTGAATAACGACAAGCATAGCCTATGCAGGAGCTCAGCTCTTAAACAACCATAGGCTATCAGGACAAATTCACTAATTTATTTCTAAAACCCTAAATATTAGATCTAAATCTGATAAACATTAGATCAAACTCGAATATACCCAGTGAAGGAGCATAGCTCTTAAACTACACAGAGTATGAAGGTTCAGATCCAACCCTTGGTTCAGATCTAGATCTACATACATGAAGTTCTAATCTCTTTGGCTATGCGATTCATATTGAATCATATCTATTACCGTCATCACCCCCTAATCAAAGGGGATTAGCTAGACATAGCTAAAGAAGAATAGAAAAATAAAATAACAGACATAAATAAAACTAAAAGTAAATAGAACAGAGGAAGAATGATTTTATTCCAAGAAGAGAACTACAGAATAAAACCCAATGTGTTTTTACATGAAGGAGATACAATGTACTTATAGCTGATATGACAAAGGCTACTTGGCAAATTCCACAATGTGGGACTAAAGAATTAGCCCAAATAACACATAAGCTAGTGTGAACGGGGTTGTAGAGTAAGAGGCCTTGTAAGTGAGCCAGTGTGAATGCGTACAGTGCATGAATGAGAAGCTTTGCAAATAACTTAGCCCAATTAGCAACTAGACCAATATGAATGCATGCAGATGTCATGGAATATAGGTTGCGGGCTTCAACTCCAATTGCCTTAAGAATGAATAACAACTCCAAGTGATTATTATGGAAAAGCATTGAATCTTGTCTTTAAAATACGCATCAGAAGGTGATTGAATAACAATATTTCTTCAAGTCTTCAAGCTTTAATCCAGCTCTAAAATTCAACACACTTCTTGCACAAATTCTTCAAGCTTTTCAACAATTAGATGCATTAATCCATTCATCTCAAATAATCTGTAAACACAGCAATAAATGCACAGTATCAATTATTTAAAAGATAAAATAAGATAAATATGCGGATAAAATATACACATTTATGTGTATACCAAATACCCCGACACTTATCTTTTTATTCGTCCTCGAATAAACTAAACTAAGATATATCACACTTTCGTAGGAAACACGATTGCATTTAGCGTATGCAACAAGCCGTTAAACCCCTAGGTGTTCCTAGTAGGACGAGTGTTGTCTCGTGAGGGTTTTCAGCAGATACTACCCACAAAATCCAAAGCGTCTTAAGTACGCGAATTAATCAAATGATATATTTAAGGTCTTTCACATTCCAAGGACTTCACCAAACTTCAATAATAACGGTTTAGTCCCAAATTGTCCATCCCATAATTGGTACAAAAATGAATAAAAAAATTCAAGCTGAATCGTAATTCCTTGATAACAGTGTAATTGTCTTGAAGGTTAAGAGCGTGGTGTCAACCAAAGTTCTACACATCGACAATGTGCACCCAATCATTTCTTTATCTTTTTTTTTTTGGAATAATTCTGCACCAGTGTAACTGCAATGTATTGGATGTGAGTTATGCATAGATGAAGGAAAATTTTGTAAGTTCTAAAAAATATTATAGATAAAAGGGCAAGTGTATTAGTTGAACTTCAAGCCACAAAAGATAAAGTAATACTAAGGCACATATAGACATTTTGTTTCCTTTCATCTCCTCTACTACAATCCTCGCTTCCAAGTATGGTGTGGTGGATATGGATAGAATGGAAATGAATGCTTTATAGTCAAAAATGATGAATGACTATTTTATTCTGAGAGACTCTCTCTTTATTTCATTTTTTTTTTCTTTTTTTTTTTCTTTCATATTTGCATGATGAATGATGAGTGGAAATGGAATGGAAATGGAATGGAATGACACCGTATTTTATTTCATTTGATTCCTCCTCTACTAAACGAATCATTCATTTGAAATGGAATAACCAACACTTCATGAAAGGAAAGTTTTGTGCCCTAGTTACTCTATTTCTATAACCATAGTTCAACACACAAGTCTAGATTGATGTTATATGAAAAGCTGAAAGGAAAGATAAGCAAAGTTTCGTAAGATAGATAACCCATATAAAATAAGATGTGGTATATGGTTATCCTACCTTAAAACAAGTACGGAGTGGGTAGTGTAATATTGGTATAAAAATTGACGTGTTTTTAACCTTTAGACAAGAGGTTCTTAAGTATACCAATATAAGAAAAACTTGTCGAAACATGAATGTAAATCGACTAAAACTTGGGTTTGAATAATGTGGGGTATCGAAGAAGAACGCTACATTGAGTCATTTCTCTTTAATTGGGCCAAGTGGACTTTAGAACTTACAAGTTTGAAAATTTGAGTGAGAAAAAATTATGCATGAAAACGAACTCAGATAATCCAACAAATGTAGGTGCAAAATCATTATTATTTGATATTTTTCTCTTCTTTTTTTATTATTTTTACTTGCACATTCTAACATATATAACAAAGGTTAACAGGCTTACACCAGAACACGACTAACGTCTGCACAGTCTCAAGCTAGCATCTTAAAAAGACACATTACGACTCAATGAATAAATAATGTTCATTCCCAACACCCAACAATTCAACTTATCAATCAAGAACCAAGGTGTTATTTATGAATTTAAGTTAGTCCTTGTTCAATGAATGACCTAGTTCATAAAATTTGATTGCTGATGTAATGTAAATCCTCCCCCCCCCCCCCACACTTGACTGTGACTGTGTCCTCACAGTCGTTAATCAGACATATCATAGTGAAAGGGAAAGAAAATAAGAGAATATTTACATAGGGTTAGTGCGTCTTACCGAATGTAATGTGGCTCATGGAGGACCATGAGCTCTTCCTCTTGGTTGGGTATTGGTTCCAAGTAACGTTTAAGGCGTTGACCATTGATCTTATAGGATGACCCATCAGTTGGATTCTCAATTTCTACCGTACCATACGGAAAAATAGTCCGTACAGTGTAAGGTCATGTCCATCCAGATTTTAGCTTACCAGGAAATAAATGCAATCTTGAGTCATATAACAAAACTTTTTGACCTGGCATGAAAGTTTTACGTAAAATGGATTTATCATGAAAAACTTTTGTCTTGTCCTTGTAAATTCGTTCATTTTCATAAGCATCATTTCGAATTGCATCAAGTTCATTAAGTTGAAGCTTCCTAAGTTCACCTGCTTGCTCTAAGTCAAGATTTAAAGTTTTTATTGCCCATAACGCCCTATGTTCTAGTTCAACTGGCAAGTGACATGGCTTACCAAAAATCAACTGATAAGGGGACATACCTAAGTTTGTTTTGAAAGCGGTGCAGTAAGCCCAAAGAGCGTCGGTTAACTTTTGGGACCAATCTTTGCGATTTCGATTCACAGTTTTCTCAAGAATTTGTTTAATCTGCCTATTCGATACTTCTACCTGCCCACAAGTTTGAGGATGGTAAGGAGTGGATAACTTGTGGGTTATCGAATACTTTCTCATGAGGGCTTCGAACGAACGATTACAGAAGTGTGTCCCGTTGTCACTGATTATTGTGCGAGGTGTGCCAAACTGAGAAAAATGTTTTCTTTTAAGAAGCGCACAACAACCTTATTATCGTTCGTTCTGCATGGAACAGCCTCGACCCATTTAGAAACATAGTCAACAGCCAAGAGAATGTAAAGGTTCCCAAAATAATTAGGGAATGGACCCATGAAGTCTATACCCCAAACATCAAAAATTTCGACCTCTAGAATGGGTTTTAGGGGCATCATATTTCGTTTACCAATTTTCCCTAAAAATTGACATCGATCACAAGTTTTACAAAATTCATAAGCGTCTTTGAAAAGGTTGGGCCAGTAGAAACCCGATTGGAGAACCTTTTCGGCTGTCTTTTTGGGACCAAAGTGACCACCACAGACTTGATCATGACAGAAAGAGAGGACACTGTGAGTTTCAGTGTCGGGAACACACCTTCGGATGATTTGGTCAGTACAGTATTTGAAAAGATAAGGGTCGTCCCAGAAAAATTGTTTCACTTGGGAAAAGAATTTGTGTTTATCCTGCTTGGACCAAAAAGAAGGAGACTTCTTGGTGACTAAATAGTTGACAATGTCAGCGAACAAAGGATCAGTGGATAAAGAAAAGAGTTGTTCATCAGGGAAATTCTCGTTGATCGGAAGAGAAGAAGATGGGGCATTTGGATGATGAGACAAGTGGTCCGCAATAACGTTGTCAGATCCTTTTTTATCCTTAATGGTAATGTAAAATTCTGGAAGTAAAAGGATCCAACGAATGAGACGAGCCTTAGCATGCTTTTTAGAGAAAAGGTACCTAAGTGCGGAGTGATCGGTATGAACAGTGATGTGTGAGCCAACTAGATAAGGTCTGAATTTTTCTAAAGCGAAAACGACAGCCAAGAGTTCTTTTTCTGTGGTCGTATAATTGATTTGAGCGTCGTTCAGAGTCTTACCTGCGTAGTAAATGACGTGAAGAATCTTATCGATACATTGTCCTAAGACAGCGCCAATAGCGAAATTCGAGGCGTCACACATGATTTCAAAAGGCAGCTTCCAATCGGGAGAGCAGATGATTGGAGCAGAGATAAGTTCATTTTTGAGATGCTCAAAAGAATAAATGCAATCAGAATTGAAGTCAAAAGGAACATCCTTACCAAGAAGATTAGTCAAAGGTCGAGTGATTTTGCTAAAATCCTTTATAAAGCGATGGTAAAAGCCAACATGACCTAAAAAGGATCGGATGTCCTTAACGGATTTGGGAATGGGAAGATTAGAGATAACTTCGATTTTGGCTTTCTCAACTTCAATTCCTTTATTAGAAATGACGTGTCCAAGAACAATGCCATGTTTGACCATGAAATGGCATTTTTCCCAATTAAGAGTCAAGTGTTTATCTTTGCAACGATTAAGGACAAGATCAAGATGATGTAAACACTCAGTGTACGAGTCTCCAAAGATGGAAAAGTCATCCATGAAAACTTCCAAAAATCGCTCGATCATATCAGAGAAAATGCTAATCATACACCTCTGAAAGGTTGCGGGTGCATTACAGAGACCAAAAGGCATACGACGGTACGTAAATGTACCGAATGGACAAGTGAAAGTGGTCTTCTCTTGGTCCTCAACAGCGATAGGGATTTGATTATAGCATGAGTACCCTTCAAGGAAACAATAGTACTCGTGACCGGCTAGTCGTTCTAACATTTGATCGATAAATGGCAAAGGGAAATGATCCTTCCGTGTTGTAGCGTTAAGTTTCCTATAGTCAATGCAAACACGCCAACCAGTCTGGGTACGAGTTGGAATAAGCTCGTTAGCTTCATTTTGGATGACGGTTATGCCTGATTTCTTAGGTACGACATGAATCGGACTAACCCATTGACTATCGAAAATCGGGTAGATGATTCCATTGTCAAGACACTTGAGGATTTCAGCACGAACTACTTTTTTTATGATGGGGTTTAGTCGACGCTGGGGATCACGAGTGGGCTTGGCATCATCTATAAGGTGGATTCGATGTTGGACTATCGAAGGACTAATCCCCTTAATATCAGCCATGGACCAACCAATTGCTTCCTTATTTTTCTTAAGGATGGGAATGAGCAATTGTTCCTGCTCTAAAGTAAGGTCAGAAGCGATAATGACAGGAAAAGTTTCATTGTCTCCTAAGTAAGCGTACTTAAGATGACTGGGCAGCACTTTGAGTTCAGATTTTAGGGATGACTCAACCAAAGAAATTGGTTGAGGGACAGACTCAATTGTGAGTGGCTCGACAGGAATCGAATCAGAGACATTTTCGGGAATATCTTGAAACAAGGTTTCGTAATTTGATTCAATTTCATTATTCAGATGGTCGAGCTCGGGTTCATTGTCGTGGACAACATGAATTTCAGAAAACTGATCCCCGTAAGAGATAGTAAAGTTTTCGGTTTTAAAAATGTTTAGCTCAACAGTCATGTTACCGAAAGAAAGTTTCATAGACCCATTTCTGCAATTGATAAGCGCGTTAGAGGTTGCTAAGAAGGGTCGTCCTAGAATCAAAGGGATTTGGTTCGCAGGATTGCTTACCTGTTGAGTTCTAGGACAATGAAATCAACTGGAAAGATGAATTCGCCTATTTTAATCAATACGTCCTCGATTTCGCCCACACGTTTCTTAATTGAACGGTCAGCAAGCTAAAGGGTAACCTTGGTGGGTTTCAGTTCTCCTAGCCCTAATTGGTGATAGACGGAAGATGGAAGCAAGTTAACACTAGCACCTAAGTCTAGCAGGAATCTATCGATTTTCTTGTCCCCAATAGTACATGATATTGTAGGGCAACCAGGATCTTTGTATTTCACTGGCATTGACTGGGACAAGACTTCGCTTAGAGTTGCCGCTAGAAACACTTTCTTAGGTATTTGTGTGTGAAGTTTTTGAGTACACAAATCTTTTAGAAATTTCGCGTACTGTGGAACTTGTTGAATAATATCTAAAAGAGAAATGTTCACTTTAACTTGCTTAAATATTTCAAGGATCTTTTCTATTTGGTCTGTCTTTTTTCTAGGTTGGAGTCTATGAGGAAATGGAGCAGATAAATCAGTAGGTTGGGCCACTTGAATTTGAGGATGATCCTTGTCAGAAATGGGCTCAATGTTTTGATCTGAGTTGGTTGAATTTTCGATAGGGTTTGGAAGATCGTCTGGTACATCATTTGGGTTGCCCACATGGTTGTCAATCTTTTTGCCAGATCTAAGAGCCGTGACCGCATTCAAGTGACTCATGTTTGAGTCTTGAATGATGTGAATTTGGTTGGGGTTTGAATTTTGTCCTCTAAGGTTTTGGATGGGTTGACTTGGAAACGTACCCTTTTCCCTTTCACTTAATCTAGCGTTAAGTTGAGACATTTGTTTTTGGAGTTCACCCATTTGTTGATTTGTGCTTTGCATATATGAGTGTAACGTGTTGTCTAACTTGTTTTGATTCTCAACACTTTGCTTAGTCATTTGCGCCAATAGGTTACTCAGCTCAGATAAATTCCCCTCACTCGTAGAAAGGCGTTTTTCATGTTAAGGTGCAACCATTTGATTGTGGAAAGGCTCCTGGTTCAAATTGTACTGATTTTTCCTAAGGGGAGGGTTCGAAGAATTGTTCGGAAATGCTCGATTCGAAGGTCTGTTCATCAGAGGGTTATTCGGACCATAAGAAAGATTTGGGTGGTTGTTGGGTCTGTTAAAAGCGTTTACTTGCTCAAGGGACTAGGGACAATCACCAGCTATGTGATTAGAGTCAAGACATATGTGACACGTAGCTTAGAAAATGTTATTAGACTGAGTGTGTGTTCTAACAACGTTCAATATGGCATCAAAAAGAGTAATATAAGAAGAAGAGGAGGATTCGACATAATTACTACTGGAATGCGAATAGAGAGATTTTTCATTGGTTCGTTCCCATTGTTTCGATTTTTCTGCTAACTCGTCCAGAAATTCCCAAGCTTCTACATCAGTTTGTTTTAGAAAATTACCTTGACACATGGACTCTAACATTTGCCTAGAACTATTATCAAGTCCATCGTATACAGTTTGACATAACGACCATGTTTCATAACCATGATGGGGACAACTTAACAGCAGTTCTTTAAATCTTTCAAAATATTGCCAAAAAGATTCCCCCCCCTTTTGGTGGAAATTGGTGATTTCGTTTCTGATTCTAGCTGTTTTTTCTAGAGGGTAGAATTTTTTAAGGAAAACTGCTGCAAATTCATCCCACTTTTTTTATTGAATTTGGAGGCAAGCTGCGAAACTATTTTTCTGCGGAGTCAGTTAATGCGAATGGAGTCAAACGAAGTTTAATACCATCCTCACATAACTATTGTAATTTAAAGGTTGCACAAGCATATTCAAATTTTGCTAAGAAACTATATGGTTCGTCATGAGAAAAATTTCCGAATTTGGGAAGGATGTTTATCTGACTCGATCGGATTTCAAAGTGGTTACCCACAGGATTGGGTAACTGAATGCAAGAAGGGACAGAAACTCTATCGGGAAGGATTATGTCCATCAGGGTACGAGGTGCAGGTTCGTTACCCATTTCTAAGGGTTGTTCGAGTAAAATGGGTTTTGAGTAAAGAGAAGATGGTCTGATTCGAACTAAACGACGAGATTCTTGGTCACGGATCCAAGATTGCATGCACCAGAAAGAAGAAGGAAAGAGTTTGCCAAAAAAGAAATTTAGTCAATGGGAAAGTTTAGAAATAGGTGAGAAGGAAAAAGATTTTGAAACAGGGAGTTTTTGGAAAAGTACGACTACAGAACTAGCGAGGTCTAAAGGAAAAAATATTTATTTATTTTATTTGTTTTTGTTTTTCCAATTTTTATTTGTTTTTGAGGAATTTTGAATTTTTTTTTATTGCAATTCAAAACAAATCAGATACACAGAAGTGGGCTACAAAGAAATTTTCTGTCCTTAATAGCTCCTAACCCAAAATTGTATAGTGACACGTTTGATTACTTAGAACAAGAGATTTCTCTGCCAGTTAACGGACAGGAGTTATCGGTGCACCAGGAATCACTTTAGCAATGCAGCCGAAGGTTTAAGTACCTTCAGAGTAACAACCGGATATAATATTTACGAATCACCGTAATATTTATAAACAGTTATTTCTCTGCCGTAGTCTAGACACCAAGAAATAATTCGTTCCAAACAAATCAACTGTCAAAATACAATTAAGCCCTATATGAGCCCGTGACTCCCTTAGTTCCAACGTCTAACCGTTATTGTTAGTCATATTCTACGATGAAATGCAATTTGTGGGCTAAGGAAAGGGTGATGAAATCCCTCACCTTATGTGAATTGGGGTATTGCCCTTAACAGAATGAACACAAATGCAGAAATAACAATCACAGAAATTAACAGATTTTACAAGCAAGTTGATGCCCCTGCAGAAGATTTTTACAAGTAATGTCTATAAAAAAAATTATTTGCAGCAGCAGTACCTGTAGAGTTTAGAAAATTTTACCATGATCGGCAGTCCGTCCAGTGCAATTTGGTAGCGCTAGCGCGTTCACACCCCACTTAGTGTGCAACCGCTCCAACCAAATTTGTTTGCAAATCCGTTAACCTTTGAATTCTTGTTCGATTGCTTGATTTTGTTCCTTCACTTTGCTCGTTGTTGATTTTTTTTATAAAGCGATTGGACAAATGAAATGAACCAAAAAAAAACTCTAATTCTAAACAAAGGACAAGTCTCAGCAAACACCAAACTAGAAACAAATGCAAACCAGCGTGCTCAGCACTGGTCAAGCCACCGTAATTGGTTTCACCCAAAATAAATGTAAACAAATAAATTTCTGAAAGAAACAGTCAATAGCGAAAATCAGGTTTTTCTTCCTTGATACTTGCCCTCTTCTTTTCTTTATTTTCTCTAACACATTCGACAAAACAAAACTCTCTTTGCTTTTTTTTCTAAGAGAAAAGATGGGATAGGAAATGCAATTCGACAATTAAAGCTAATTCCACGTCCCAAATAAAGCAATTTTGCCACCGGTCCAAAGAATTTAATTAAACTTTTCCCCGTCCACTAACAAGACCCGATAACCACAAAACAAATCAAAGTGTCTCCTCCCAAACAGTAAACCAGGCTTCTGTTCATATCAACCCAAAAGCAATTGTCAAATAGGAAAAAACAGTAAACTGAGTAAAAGTAGACAAAAAGAAATAGTCAAAAGCAAAAACTTTCGTTCTTAGTAAAAAAAAATCGATCGCAGACTCTGCTTGAGTTTCGATTTCTCTGAGCGGTTTCTGAGATTTAGGGCTTCTGTTGAGGTTCGGTTGCGGATCTCAAGCGTTGAGGGTGAGCGTGATTTGCAGCATATTAAAGGTGATAGCTTGGACTGGCGGTTGAGGCTAGTGGCGATGGGTTGATGATGTAAACAAGGGGGTTTTGCGTTTTGGATTTGAGTGAATTCGCTGTAGCGATTTTTGGGGTAGACAAATTGGGGTCGAGCTCGGTTTTTGGCGATTGTGGAATTCCGATTTTGGTTTTATTTATTTTTTGTTGATTGGGGAGGTAGGGGTGCGGAAGTGGAGGCGTTTGACTGGTGGAGTGGTTGTCCTGGTGAGGGACTGCGGTTGAAAGGGTATTGCGATGGTGAAGACTTGGAGAATGGGGATTTGTTTGCGGTACGGTGAACTGCTGAGTTGGGTTCTACTATGAGGAAATCGAGGTGGTGACAATACGATAATGTAGTAGTGAGGAGTGGTATTGGTTTGAGGTGGTAGTTATGATGCTTTGGTTTGGTGTTCGGATTTGTGTAAACAACTAAGGACGAGGTTGACTGTGGCCGTGATTCAGCAGCAAGGGATTGATGGTAGATGAGTAGTCTGTGTGTTGAATAGGATGAGAGTTTTGGAGACGGTTTTTGGTTTTTGCGACAGCAAGGAGGCGGTTATGCTGTGCGTGAATGAGGTTTTGTGATAAAAGTGTAGAGAAGGGGAATGTTTTGAGGTACTATTGTTGAGAGGAAGAAGTAAAGATTGTGGTGATTGAACTGGGAAGTGGACTATGTTGGAGGAAGGATGGTGGTTTGTGGTTGATGGAGTATCGCAGAGAAGGGTTGGCAGAAGTGTGAAAATGGCAGGGCGCTGTATGTTGTTGCGTGATGGTGTTTACAGCGATTGATGCTGTATGGATGAAAGTGAAGGAGGTTATGGTCTGCAAATGGTTGAAAGGGGAGCAGTAGAATTATATAGCAAGGGAAAAATTAAAACTAGAAAGATTTTTTTATTTTATTTGTGATAACAGTGAAAAAGAAAGAGATTGGTGGAAGATTGGAAAGAAATTAAAGAAAAGAAAAAAAAAGGAAAGGAATTGGAATAAAAAGCAAGTTTTTTTATTGTTGTTTAAATAGAAGAGGGAGAACGGGAAAGAATTTGTAAAAGAAATCAGAGAGTGAAATAGGAAAGAAATTGAATGGACATTAATTAGAAAAATTGGCAAAATTTTATTTTTTAGAAACTTGAAAAGAAATCAATTTGTGAAACAATTGCAAGGAGGAAGAGAAATAGAAGAGAAGGAAAGAAAATCACAAAAAGATTTGTTTTTTTTTAATTTATAAAAATTGTAAAAAGGAAAGAATTTATGGAGAGATGTCAAGAAAGAAGGAAAGCAATAAAGAAAGGAAACAAAACAAAAGGAAAGAAATTTTTTTCTCTTACTTGGTAGATATACGGTATCACAAATCAAATACCAAATCAACCAACAAGATTTTTTTTTATCTACGCTAGAAAACAAAAGGGAACAAAATAAAATAAAAATATTTTTTGTGTTTTTTTTATATGAAGAAAAAGAAAATTATAACCCGAAGGATTTAAAAACAAAAATTTTTTTAGTCCCCGGCAACGGCGCCAAAATTTGTTTGCGAACAAATTAAAAAGTTGTAAACAACTGTAAAATCCGTTCGGCTTTCCTAAACAACAAGGATTGTTGTAGAGAGTGTCGAACTCTGGGACCAAAAATATTTAAACTAGTAAATCCAATCAAGTTATTTCAGGATTTTGATTGATTGCAAACACAGAAAATAACAGCAATTAAATAAAAAGAGAGATTTATATAATAAGAGAAAGCAATTAGGGAGTAATGACATAAATTAGATTCATATGAATTAATAACCAAACAGATTAATCAGATCTAATTCATGTTTCTGTCACAAACATGAATCATCGGTAATTAAGTTTCTAGAAACAAATATGTGAATAACGACAAGCATAGCCTATGCAGGAGCTCAGCTCTTAAACAACCATAGGCTATCAGGACAGATTCACTAATTTATTTCTAAAACCTTAAATATTAGATCTAAATCTGATAAACATTAGATCGAACTCGAATATACCCTGTGAAGGAGCATAGCTCTTAAACGACATAGAGTATGAAGGTTCAGATCCAACCCTTGGTTCAGATCTAGATCTACATACATGAAGTTCTAACCTCTTTGGCTATGCGATTCATATTGAATCATATCTATTAGCGTCATCACCCCCTAATCAAAGGGGATTAGCTAGACATAGCTAAAGAAGAATAGAAAAATAAAATAACAGACATAAATAAAACTAAAAGTAAATAGAACAGAGGAAGAATGATTTTATTCCAAGAAGAGAATTACAGAATAAAACCCAATGTGTTTTTACATGAAGGAGATACAATGTACTTATAGCTGATATGACAAAGGCTACTTGGCAAATTCCACAATGTGGGACTAAAGAATTAGCCCAAATAATACATAAGCTAGTGTAAACGGGGTTGTAGAGTAAGAGGCCTTGTAAGTGAGCCAGTGTTAATGCGTACAGCGCATGAATGAGAATCTTTGCAAATAACCTAGCCCAATTAGCAACTAGACCAATGTGAATGCATGCAGATGTCATGGAATATAGGTTGCGGGCTTCAACTCTAATTGCCTTAAGAATGAATAACAACTCCAAGTGATTATTATGGAAAAGCATTGAATCTTGTCTTTAAAATACGCATCAGAAGGTGATTGAATAACAATATTTCTTCAAGTCTTCAAGCTTTAATCCAGCTCTAAAATTCAACACACTTCTTGCACAAATTCTTCAAGCTTTTCAACAATTAGATGCATTAATCCATTCATCTCAAATAATCTATAAACACAGCTATAAATGCACAGTATCAATTATTTTAAAGATAAAATAAGATAAATATGCGGATAAAATATATACATTTATGTGTATATCACCTGAATAGAACGCTCCGCGCATTGACCGTTCGCGAATTTCGATAATTGACTTCGCATTGACATTACGGGAGATCCGACCATCGGATTCTGCTAAAACCGGAACCGTTGGGTTCGTATCGAAAAGAGTTCTCCAACGAATATAAGTGATTTGAAATCTAACCGTTGGATTTGGAATTATGTCTGATTCAAATTTGGAAAAGGTCGGTATGGATGCAGTTCGATGGCCGTTACTGGAAATCGACTGTACGGGCCTTGATAAAATTATTAAAAATATTAATAATTTGTGTAAAATCATAAGAAATGATTTGGAAATAATTGGGATGAAAAATTCCATATTTGAAATGATAAAAATAGATTTTTATCGAATATAATCCAATTTTCTTAAATAAATAAATTGGATTTGAAGTGGTTTTAATATAACCGGAATTTCCAAAATATGGATTGGAATGGATTTGAATCGAAATTATCTTCGGAATGTTTTGATGTTGGATTTCATGATTATACAAATATTATTATGGAAATTTGAAAGATATTTATATCGTTATTTCCAATACGATATTTGTTGATTTCAGAATTTGATATTGAATATAAGCCGATATATTTTCTATTAGAGCCTTGTATTTAATATCAAATGGGATTTTGGGTTTGTCGTGAACGGTGTCTTCCGTAACACTGTTCTTAAACCAACTGGAGAAAAGATTAAATCTTTTTATTTAGATTTAATGAAGTATACCATTTAATTAATATTTAATTGGAATTGAATTGAAATTAATTTCTGGGTTTATCCTCAACGGTGTTTTAAATAACACTTGTTCTTTAACCTGATTAACAATGGAATGGCATTTTGGGTTTGTCATGAATGGTATCTTTAATATTATTGTTCTTGAACCCAATGGAGTTGAGAGAATTAGAAACTAACTGGAGATTAGCTAAGTTGAATGGTTTTCTGGGTATTGGTCTGATGTTGGTTTCGACCTTCGGGGTCAATACTTAGTTAATTGTTCTCTTACTAATTTACGGTTAGGGACTGATGGAATGGAATGTTATTTTGGGTTTATCGTGAACTTTGTTTTAAAGGACATTAGTTCTTTAACCCAGTTAAAGATAAGATTAATTTCTTAACTTTGAAAAATCTCTAAGTAATGATTTTTGGAGATTAAACTGGAATAGAGTTTTAATGAATCTTTAATTAGATTGAAATATGAATTGGATAGTTTAAATTATCAAATTCATGAAAAGATCGAGAATGGAGTCCCACCAGTTTTACTCTAGGTGATAGTCAAATCTTTAATTAGATTTGAACGTGAAATGGTAATTAATTTTACCGATAACACCATGGTGTTAGATATGGAGTACCACCAGTTTTGCTCCATGGGATGAATAGATTAGGATTGGGAAATAAAACAAATGATTTCTTCGGTTAGGTTCGCTAATCCCGACTAGTTTGGAAAACCTTAATTTGGTTTGCAATGTGAAAAGAATATTTGAATAAATGAATATTCTGAATTGGAATGAGGCGTATGTTGTGTTTGTGTAACACTTGTTTATAAAATACGCGAGTTATTCGAAAAGACCGGGTTTATCCCATTCTGAATAACTGATTCGACTATAAGTCGAAGGTGAAGACGGTGGTTGAAGACCAGGGGTCTTCACGTCGTTTAGATGATTCCTGATGTTTTGATTGGGTTGTACACCCAGGACGAAGGAATAATTGGTGATCGTCCAGACGTACTTGGATATCGATGGATATGTGAGGTATAAGGTGCCTCCGGTTTCGTTCAGACCCAGAATGAACTTGCAAATGGATGTGTGTCTGACGTTGGATTGACAACGTGGCATGCTGTGATGCAAATGATCAAGGCTTCTTTTGAAAAGCAGAGTCTTGTGGTTGATGATCAAAGCACGACCTGCATGGCGTAGGTTTGTGTAGCGTTAATTCGCGAGCCTCACACCCCGGTGTGAACCTGAAACGGGAGAGGACCTCAGGGAGGACATGCGTTTCTTTCTAGCTAGGAGTGGTGTAAGTGTTTTTGCGAGGCCTAGCATTTTACTTATGTGGATGATGGATAGGAGGCGCCTCGGTTAGATCGAACGATCCAGGTCCGATGGTTTGGTTGGGGTATGACCAGTTTATGCCCTATAGGGCGGGGAAACGCAGTGTTCAGGCATTTTAATCCACATCGAGTGGACCGACCCTGACGATCCAAGGGCCCACCTGAGTCTGGGTCCTGAGGCTCGAGATAGCAAGTCTTGAAGTGGTGAGGACGATCCCTCGCCTCGGTTCACAGATGGAAATCCCACTTCCAAATACGTGACATTTCAGTTTTGATTGTAGAGCCTAGTATGGCGACATGTTATATGGTACCCATGCCGTCTAGGACTGATACATTTATATTTGAAGTTGTTTTGACACTATAACTTGTAGTAATATCAAATGATTTGTTTTAAACGTATCAAGCATGCTTTGGCCATTATAAGGTAAAACTCTATCCCCCGGCTTGCGTTGCATTGTGTGATAGGACCCGAGTCTTGTAATAGCTTCATTTTTTTATTCAGCATTGTGCTGTTTGTTTTATGCATTGGTATTCTTGGGGTTAAACCCGTTCCATCTTATACGGTGTGGTCCCTGGATTCACCTAACTTTAAATTAAATAATAATAACTGTTTTAGTTCTCACACCAGTCACATGACTGACCTGGAGTTTATTGTTTTAACCTAAACTCTGGGTGCCTCTATTTTCCACACGCGCAGCTAGTAATTTTAGTTTTGTAGATATTATATTCACAGGATCCTGGTTTAAAGCTGAAACTATATTCGGAAAGCTCTGTATCCGTGTATGCCTTCCAGTTGTGTTATGTATTATTTTCTGCTGCATTGTAAATTGTAAATCTATGATGTTTATCAAATGTGTAATATTTATTCATACTCTGAAATATTCTTGTACTCTGATGTAAATTGTTGTAAATAGCAATGAAATGCTCTTCTGTTTGTGTTCCGATTCGTCATGTTCTCAATTCAATCTGGGCTTTCCTTCACGGGAAAGTTCGGCTCGTTTCATCCCATGTAAGTACACCTACTCTAATTGCCTTCTGGACTCATTCGAGCTTCCTAGGCACGTCAATATTTCCGTTTTTTCTTCCCAGCCAAGCCTTACTACTCTTCATCATGTTAAACCAAAACACACTTCTGCTTTAGCAATGAAACCGCCTCCCTTATTTTATATTGATCATGTCTCCTCCCACCATACCATCAATATATAATTAACCGTCCCATCAAATCTTTTCTTCCTATTCCCTGCTTTGTTTCCAAAAGGAATGCTCTCCTTCATGTAACTATTTTCGTTCCTCCTTATTATTATTATTTTGCACGAAATACATTAATTTGGGTATACAGAGCAGTTGGAGGTTCCATGACTTTATATTTGAAGGTTAGGAGTTGGTTCTCGGCACCTAAATTCATAAATAATAAAAACTAGTTCATACGCAGTTAAAAGTAGTAAATATAAAAAAGCGCATGCCTAATGGATGACTGATGGAAGGAATGTAAATATGGGTAATGATAATCTTCAACTTCTCAGGACTGTTTCTTTGAAGCTCCCACAACATTTTCCTTGCAAAAGCCACCTCTATTTTCATGGCATTTTTCAATTTTCTTCTTCACTGCCGCATATATCTTCATTGTTCAAAAGAGTGCTTTTTTGATTACCCACCTACTGCTATGCAGCTTTCGACTTCTAATGTAAGTGTTAATTTATTCATTCAATACATCCCTTTATTTTGGCACCTTGACTGCCAAGCAGTTTGGGTTACACTTTAAGCAAAAGAAATTTTGAACAGTATAAAAATACAGTATAAGAGTAGGAGTAATCCATGAACTATGATGTCTAAACAAACGTTCATTAGATAGTTTTAGTCCCCCTCTGGTAATTTCTTGCAACATAAATACAGCAGAAAAAAATTCATTTCTTTTAGTTTCTAACGAGGAATTCTTAAGACTGCATAATTTTGAAATTCATTTGATGATGCATACTCAATAACCAATGATCTTTCAATAGTGCCAGAATTTCAATATTAGTTAGGATAGGCCTTTTCAATACTAGTTAAGAATTGATATGAACTAAATAAGGGTCAATTCATATACAATTCTAACCAAAAACAAAACTCACCTTTCAAAGCCTCTTTAGGCGAAGTGGAAACAACAAGAGGCATCGAGCGGTGAGGATAAAGGGTGGCGACAAGGCATCATCTGAGAACCTAGGACTTTCTCCGGCCAACGCGAGGAGTAGAAAATAAGCTGGAACCCTAATTATCAGATTCAAGAAAACCTTAATTGTTATCATTCGCGCGTGACCAGCGTTCGAAGCAACTGATAAACCATTGAAATTACCTGATTTTGGGATAAAATGGAGGAAGAAGGCGAAAGCAAATCTGGAAGGGGAGGGCAATTCCAGGCAAAATAGTAGATGACTGGATGCATGTGAAAGCAAATCAAATCATGGATCCTCTTCATCGCCATCAAATCAATAAATCAGTGGATAATCAGTAGCAATTGCAGTTTGTTGAGGAAGAGAAATTGGGGATCAATTTTGACACACAGAAGAGAACAGGAGAAGTCAGCCTATGGAATGCACTAGAAATAGAAGATGACGCGAATTATTATGGAGCCAAAATTTTAGTTTTACCGCCTTTCATCGTTTTGCGTTAACATAGACCGCCACTTTTCCGTGTTTTGCATAAAAATGCTTTCTTTTTTCTACAAAAAAATAAGAATACTATTAACTATTAAAAGTTAATTATTATGTACATGTTATTGATTATTTACTGTTAAATATTTAATAGTAAATATTAAAAAATAACTACTATTTATTAATTATCTAATAACTATAAATAATAATTAGTATTAATTTATTATTGAATATTAATTATTTATTATTTTTAAATTTTAATATTACTAACTATTAAATATATTTTTATTTTAAAATAAAAAACAAATAAGATGTAACGCGATGGGGCGCTGCCTCGTGGACCCCGCGACCTAACCGGCTAGGTCGATCGCCATCCGGGACATCCTGGCGTTTAAGTCGATTGCCAAACATAGGAAATTCGTTGCAATTCAATGATGGAAAATTCCATCATAAAAAACAGTTTCGCTGAATTCAGTAATTATAGTAGTGATTACGACAAATAGAAAAAAGAAATGCTGAAAATAAGAGTTGCTCAAAATAAATATCTATTACAACTGCCAAAAAAGAAAGGTTGTAATAGACATCTATTACAAGTGGAAAATAAACAAGTTGTTAAAAATATGTTTATTACAAGTTGTTGGAAATGACAATTGAAAAAAATTCTATTACGACAGGCATTTTGTGACACTTGTAAAATTAAAGTTGCAATATGGTATTTTTGTTGCAGTGTTTATAAATTACAGTTTATGGAAAGCTTGTAACTATAATTCCTGTATACTTTTGTGAAGAAGGGTAGACTCTTTTCTACAGGATGAAAAATAGCTGGAGCACGATGTGTTGAAATCAAAATCTATTTACTTACCAAATAACTTTTTCTACAAGATGAAAAATCAAAAGAACCAATTGCGATTGTAGACACCTACAGATTTTTCGACAGGGTGCGATTGCGACTCGCGATTGTGAATCAAACCTCCCTAATCAAACCAAATTACGTTTGCAAGTTAAAATCAAGCATACAATATTAGATCAACCATTGTATAACACACCAAAAAGCTCAGACTAAGAATTTGTGCTAACAGTAAGTGCACGATAAAGCATATTACCAACTAAAATTTTTAGTCCATGATTGTTGAAAGGAAGATTACGATGTTTTAAATTCAAAATCTATTTATTTACCAAATTGTGACTGGAGATACCTACAGCTTTTTCTACAGGCTGCGACTGCTAATCGAGATTGCGAATCAAACCTCCCTAATCAAACCAAATCACGTTGCAAGTTCAAATCAAGCATATAATATTAGATCAACCATTGTATAGTAACTAAAAATCTCTGACTAAGAATCTGTGCTAACAATAAGTGTAGGCCATGATTGTTGAAACGAAGATCGTGATGTTTTAAAATGAATAGCTATTTACGTACCAAATTGCGACTGGAGATACCTGGAGCTTTTTCTACAGACTGTGACTCGAGATTGTGAATCAAACCTCCCTAATCAAACCAAATCATGTTTGCAACTTAAAATCAAGCATACAATATTAGTTCAATCATTGCATAGCACACCAAATATATTAGCTTTTCCTACAGGCTGTGACTAAGAATTTGTGTTAACAATAAGTGTAGCCGTAGAATCGGGAAGAAGAATCAGAAGATCACGATGTTTTAAAATCAAAATCTATTTACGTACCAAATATATTTTTCTACGGGATGAAGAATCAGAAGAAACAATTGCGATTGAAGATACCGATAATATTTTCTATAAGCTGCGACTGCGATTCGAGATTGTGAATCCGATCGCGAGTATTGCGATTGAGATCTGGCGTGATAGTTGGAAGTAGAACCGGCAGTAGGTTTGGAGTTGTATATAGCATGTGAGCACTATGCTTGGAGATGGATCTAGCATGTGAGCCGATCTATCATGATAATCGGCAGTAGACAGTGGACGTTCGCCATGGAGGAAATGGTAAGCGACGGAGGGCAGACGTGAGAATGCAAAAGCGAACTAAAAAAAGAGGTAGAAACATAACTGTAAAACTAAATTAATGGCAACGGAAATTTAGGAACTTCATCAAGACGTCAAGTAAATTAGTGTAAAGAATTTACCTTATTAGTAATATAGATAAGAGAATATCACAAATTAATGTGATTAGGCTGCGAAATTAAGTTAGCTTTCTGAAAAGCTCTTTTGCACATGCTGTAAAAAAAATATGCACATATATGTGTACTTCATTTTATCTTGGCCATGCGTTCTCTTTTGTAGGTAGCATTTAGAAGAAAGCTAGGAGCATGGCTACATGTACTTCATTATAACTTGGCCTTAACATATGTCATTCCATTCAAACAATAGCAGCAGCTACTAGCTAGGAAACCATTGCACCTACCCTATATTTTCAAATTTTGCACCTAAGAACACGTAGCCATAACTATAATCACGTGGATGAATTGATATGAGAAGAGACTCTACGCCATTTCAGTTCAATCAAAATTAGAACAACAGACCTTCCCTTCCATCAAAACATTTGAGATACAACAGCTTTACCTCTCCCCTACAATCAACTTAGAGCTAGCTTGAAACCTACCCTATCAAAAGCCTATATGTTAGCCAATTATTTAATACTAGTTTCCTTCTATATATATATATATATATATATATATATATATATATATATATATATATATATATATATATATGCATACATAAACACTAGCAACCTCACACATTCATCCACTAAGAGCCAAAAAACAAAGTTAAAGTTTGGAGCAAATTAAAGGAAAAAGAAGCAATCCAAAACCATGAACTGGAAAATGCCCAAAACTGTGAAAATTTAGTGGCGGAGAACAGGAGCAAAAACACTGATCATTGGTGTAAACCTGAAACAAGGAAATGGTAGTAGCATGAATAGATTATAAGCTAGAAAAACTAGAATGACCAAAACCAGTGAGCAAATGTGAGCATAACTCCCCTACTACCCAACTTAAAGTATTTATGTTTCTATATATAGTAAGTTATAGACATATATGTTGGATCAAGATTAAACCTGGAGGAGGGTGACTAAGTTTATTGCAATTTTATAGGATATTTAAAAATTATCACAGATCACAGAATGTAGCAGAAATTAAATGCAGAAAATAAATAACACAAGATATACCCAGCTTCGGCAAAATCCTGCTTACTGCTGCATTCCTAAGGTTTCTACTAGGTAATAGAACAGATTTCGCATACAAGACTACGTAAACTCGCGAACCCCTCTCTCTTATTCTAATCCTACGCTCAAAACCCTAGACTGATCAATATCCCCTAGATCAGATTTCCCCGGATTACGACCCCGTAAGCCGTAAACCCTAGTTTTTACAGACTCTAGTAAACTGCCAGTTAACACCCCAACTGGATTCCCTAGATTTTACAGACTCTAGAAAACTGTTCATATGATTTACAAAAGAATTAAAATAACACAAATTAAAATAAAAACTAAAAACCCTTCCCGATTAAAAAATTAAAGGCTAGATCAAAAAGCCCGGTCCATTTGTTTAGCCTTCATCCATTTCTTTGGTCAGATCTCGAAGAATTAGGTTTTTTTTAATTAAAATCCCAAATCTCGATCGTGATGTTGTTCTGGAATTTCCTCTTTGATGCTCGAATGTTTATGGCTTTATGATGCTTCGATTTGGGATAATGGTGATTGAAAATGATGGATAAATTTGTGAGTTTCTCTAGATTTTTTCTTTTGATTATTGCTCTGGTTTTCGATGCCTTAAGCCTATGACCAAGTGGGTGTTAAATAGGATTATAAATCCGAAAACTTCTCTGATTTCATTAATAATGATTTGCTCTGATTTTAGTCTGAATTGTGCGATTTCCTCTTTTCAAATTCTTGGCTTTAATGAGATGATATACTTGCGTGACTCCTGGAATTTGGTGCCTTGAATAAAAATGAATCAGCCTTTAATCTGGTCATGTATTTGTGGATGAAATCTGGAAAATGTCGAAATGAATATCTTTCCTAAATTGGTTGTTAATTTTTGGAAATGGTTAATAAGCTTTCCAAATATTTGAACCTTGATTAAATTGATTTCCTTCCGCATGATAAACTTATTCAGTTGCAAAAAATTGGAAACAAAATTAATTGATTCCTTTGTCCCTTGCATGAATGATTGCTGATTATAATCCTGATGCTCTGATTTGTAAAAAAAACCTTTCCAAATATGTTCACTGATGGACCTGATTTCTGGACAGATTTAAACATGCTTGCCAAATTGTTTGCATGATTAATCAAAAGATTTCTTGCCTAAAAAATCTTTTGCCCATGCTGGAAATCTAATCTGTAACTCATCCATTTATGTGTACATATGAAATTGACAAGTTTAATTTAAATTTCCATGATCATGCTTCTTAAATGTTATTACTTTCTGAAATACACTTTGAGCCAAATTTTGCTCATAATAATTTGGAGAATGACCACTAATTCATTGCATTTCTCTGACCATGTTTGAGCTGAACCATGCTATGTCCATTTAGCTGTTGCACCATATTTTTGTCAGTTTTGCACCTGTCAGTACATGTATTTTGATCTTGTATACATTGAGCTTGAACTTGCGTGTTTACTTGAAGTTCCACACTGACTTGAATATGAACTTCACTGTATGAACTTGAACACAAATCACTTGAGTCTTGGTCACTACCATACTTCTATGTTTTTGATCTTCCTAAGCTTTTCTTTGTGCACTGTAGTGACTAATGTTGTGCCTTGAACTTTTATACTGCATGTGCACCTTACATTTGTGCATGTACCATTTGAGTTGTATACATGCTTGTGTCATATTGACACTGCTATTTGACATTGGCTTTGATTGATTTGTTCGACCTTATCTTGCACTCTGAATGTTGTTTGGCCATACTTTCATATTTGGTTGAACCTGTTATTGCACCCTGGCTTTGTACATGATATATTATCCTGCCTTTATTCCTGTTATGCACACATTAAGATACTTGACTCGGCTTCAATTTTCTAGTCGTGTTGCTTCATCCCTTTTACACACTGACTTGTTTTTCCATGCTATTTTTCACCTTACACTTACACTTGAAAACCTTGATGCTTTTTGGCATGTTCACTTGAACAAATGTTGCATGTATTACTGAAACACCTGAAGCATGTATGTGCTTGAGCCATGTTGATTTTCCATATCACTGTCCATGTTTGCTCACCAATGTTTATCACATATGTGCATATATGTTGGCGTGGCCTTGTGCTCGACTATTTTGAGTTGTTTCATTTTGCATGTGTGCTTGAGTGTTGCACTGAGTTGAGTTGGTCCACGTGGTTGCTCCTCAGTTGCACATTGATTGGTGAGGCAGTGCACACGTGTATATTTATACACGTGTGTATATGAAGCCATTTAGAATCATTTTCTTGTCCCTGTAAAAATCTGACTAGATTGCCATTGCACAAAGATATGTATATACACATGTATGTGTATACATGCATTGTATGTGTACAGAATATATATTCGAGCACTAAAAACACTGTCAGATCAAGTCATGAAAAATGATGAGATAACACCAAAAATCTGAGGTAAATAAATTTTTAAATAAAAATCATATATGGTAGAAATTAGAAAAGATATTTCTGTTCCAGATTACTGTGTGTTTTTCTGTATGTGACAGGTGTGGATGACTGGACTGACAGTGAAGTGCTGTGAAGACAAGAAGATAGAAGACAAAGTATAACTGTATACGAGTGAATGTATGAAATTGTATAGTGAGTGACGGAGTAAATCTTGTTGTGAGGAACTGATATATATAAGAAATGAAATGTATCAGTGAATTGTACAATTAGTGGAGTTATAAATTTGTATTGTTTGAATATTGAAATAAAAATATTATATTCAAATAAAATATTGTTTCAATATTTGAATTCTTGAACAGTCGTATTTTATTTGAATATAAATATTATATTCCTATCTTTGATGTAAAATAACAGTATAAATACAAACACATTTATATAATATATACTTGTTTGTTATCATCAAACAAAAACCATATAATTGTTATATACAACACCGTTACATACAACAATATCCCACTTTTGATGAAGACAAACAAATAAAAAGATTAAGAATATAATAAATGTGTTTGTTCGTGAATAGTGGAACTCCCCCTATATGTATGCTCCCCCTATAACAGAACTCCCCCTGGATATGTGCATGAGTGAATAGAAGAAATCGAATGATTTTGCAATAGTAAAAATATTTATAAAATATTCACTCATAAATCAAAATCTTAACCATTCTCCACCTTTTGTTAACATCAAAAGGATACAAAAATTAAAATAGTGATGAAAATATGACTAGAAAAATGGTTAAGAGAGAGAATGTTCACCATAAATCTCAATCAATCAAAAAAAATCATAATATTCTAAGAGTCTGTGGCAAATTTCTCATTTGAGAATGATGGATTTATGATGAAATTTATGCAAATGAGGGGAGTAAAAAATATGGATTTCAATTATTTATAAAAATAGATTTTTAAAAATTGAAGCACAAAAACAGTGATGGATTTGGACTATGGTTATAAGTTCAACTTAAGTGACAAAATAAAATAGTATCAAATCCTAATAGTTATCAATCAACAAATCATAATACGTCATAAAATATTAACACATTTCACAAGTTAGAAAATGGATTGATAGGCTGGTTTTTACACACCAAGGAGAATTCAAAGTATATGCATATATATAAATATATCGAATTATTTTCTTCATTTTATCTTTTTATTTTATTTAAGAGCACACCGACCATGCATAACCAGAGCTTGGATTTTTAAATGAGGTCAGTCGCCACCTAAATTATAAGTTTTCTCATAACCATGCATGACCGAAGCTTGGATTTTTAAATGAGGTTAGAGAAACACTTATGTATGTTATATATATGTTTATCATTTTCAGGTTCAAAATGACTCCTCTGTATATAAAACCAAAATGGATGATAGAAATGTGGTAGGTACAGGAATGGTTTGTGAAATAAACTTCTAAATTAATCATATTATGAAATATACTTGAACTGTACCGGGATTCTTGAAAATTTTCAAATGTCACTAATTCTGACAAATAATACAGTCACATTTCCATCACAAAATTTTCACTGTTAATTTAAGATGATTTTTTAAAAAAAAATAGCTAAACTCTCCGTATTAATATAAACTCATGATGGATAACAGAAAGATGATAGGCAGGGAAGATGTTCGTGAGATAGGCGCCAATTCGAAGATACTATAATAACTGTTCAATCATCATGAAAGTTTAAGTATAATCTTCTCTTATTGTGAAATATGCAGTCATAACTCATCATAATTTCAAAATCCGATAATAATTTTGATGAATATTAACTACAGTTTAATTGTGTTATTGATTTCAATTTCTGAATGAATAATCAATAAATAATTTTAAAATTGAAAATCAATTACAAGAGGGATTTGAAAGGTCTATACAAGTCAAGTACAGGACGAGAACAATTAAGCATCTCTAAACTGATACCACCTGTTGGTGTCTCTATTAACGAGGATTTAGAAAATACACTGATGACTAACAAGGGTATCTCAGAGAACAATATCCAATCAATAAACACAAGCAGACAAGACTAACAAGTTAGGCACGTTTATCAGAGCAACAATTAATATTTATCAAAGCAACTAGACATTAAGAACATTTTCATTAAGCATAAGAGTAATTTATGTAACGACCCGTCTTTTTTCCCGATTCTCGCCGGTAAATAAACCAATTTAAACCATTCACAAAGACGAATTGTTATGGGTACTTACATATATTGAACAAAATAACAGAACTTTTCATTGCATCATGCCATCTTACATTAGAGTTACATGGAATATCAGAGCTACAACATATCAGCGGAAGAAGCAGTATGATATAGCGGAAGCTCCAAACTCTAGCGTGAATTCCAATCCAGAAAGCGCTCTGAAACTTGCTCCAGCGATCTATAACTATAAAACTAAACTACTGGCTGCCCGTGTGAAAATTTATGGGCACCCAGAGTTTAGGAAGGAACAATAAACTCCAAGTCAGTCATGGGACTGGTATGAGAATATAAAACAGTTGCTTCAAGATTTATTTTGAAGTTGAGAAATTCATCGGACCACGCCGCTAACGCGGAACGGGTTTACTCCATGTGAACACCCGTGCATATAAATACGCAATGACTTTTGGAAGATGAAGCTATCATAAGCTCGTCCCACATCACACAATCCAAGCACACACCAAATGAGCGAGTTTTATCTTATGATAACCAAACATGCTTTCTTACGTGAAAATCCTCTTTTAATTATTACATATAGTGTGGAAATCATTTCGCAAATAAATATAGAATCATAGCCCCTATAACCACAATTGGTTATATTGACATATAGGTATACAATCAAAATCCGTATGGCTCGTAATGGAGATTTGGGTCTCCAACTTGATGATTCCTGGCACGAAAGATCAATCAGGGATACGAAGTTAAGTGTAACACGACTTTTTTCGTCCATCTCGGACACCAACAACAAATTGCAGGGCAGATCAACGGTTTTCGACCAGACACGGCCCCCCGAACATACCCAATTTCCCCAAGTTCATAAGTGTTTTCCCACAGCTGCAGCTTCATCATCAATCATATATAAGTGTACAACCTAACGGTCAGTTTCTCATCAATCCGGAGCATGAGGTTTGTCGATGTCACGTCATACACAAAGCATGCCTAGATAAGCAATGCCCTGATCATACATGCTCATTTCATATCTTTAGTTTGTCACATTGTCCATTCACAACATGACCACTGATTTCCATCATTACATAACCACTTTGAGCTCGTACGTCACAAACCAGAAACATATCAACAGAAATCAGTGTTATGTTGTCAATTACAATGTCAGGCACACAATCCATACAAGTCCATTCTGGTCTGAACGGAACAAAACCTGAAAACTTTTCACATACGTTCGGACTTTCTGCCACTCCAGCAATAGGGGCATCTCTCTACTGTAGCTATTCAGTAAAGAAACCAATCAGCAGGTAGTCCGCTCGATGTAAAGAACCATGGTCTTCAATTGACGTCTTCATATCTTCATTATTTACATCATATGGTTATTCCGAATGGTTTCCGGAAAATAACTTCCGATCTCGGTCTTTCCAAATAACCAGCGCTTCATATTTCAAAACAAGTGCTTTCCATCATATGTATACACACATACATCTCCTAATCTTTTTCTAAATCTAGAAATAATTGCTTAAGAGATGATCGTTTCATAGATAGTCTTTTTCTTTATGCCTTACTCCTAAACAATCAATATAAACCAAGGATCACGATTTCAATATTTCCTTAATTCAAATTCATTGAAATCATTCAAAATGGATTCATTATATTCAAATCAAAGGATTCGGACTGAAACAACTCCAAATTTAATTAAATAAAATAATTGAAAATAATACATTTGTCATAAACTAATATATATATACACACACACATACATACATAAGTACTAACTTTAAAAATAGAAATGGTTAAAAATAATTACTTAACATATATTTACTTTGAAGAAATATACAAATATAATACCTTTAAACATATACATATCTTTAAAACAAATAAATTTTATTTAAATATGTTTGAAATTAACATATAATGTTTAAATAGATGAAAATCTATATAAATATACAAAAAATTTAAATTTGAATTGTTTACTTCCCAAGGCGATGACTTGCATTCATATTCATACTCGAAAGGTATAACTAATTCAAAAGAATCTTGAGTTAATCAAACCGATTCGAAGACATTCAACTTTTCTCTCTCATTCACTTAGACCCATATTAACTTCCAAAATTAACTCAAGTCTTATTCAGTTAAAACGAAGTTATTACCATATCATTCAACTTATTCCAAACGATACATACTAGATATATATATATATATATATATATATGTATGTATGTATATATATATACATAATCGGTTAAAAACCGAACTTCTTATATCCAATATATGTTTCCGTATTAAACCGATACTATAAGCGGAATTACGATATTTCCACTGTTTAATTCCACAAATAAATTTAGTCATCATCCACATAACTTACATTAAATATCAGAAGATCGTTTCATTCAATCCAACTTTTAACCAAATTTTAAATTGGAAAACTATTATTAAAATTGCCATTTCGAAATATTTGAATTCATTTTCAATTTGCTCCTTTACCCGCTTAGATCAATAAACGTAGACTATGTAAGTTTAGGCATGGGTTGATGCATCCTTGGCCTTATTTACCCACCCGTTTACCATTCCAGAATGGATAACGGAATTACTTACTTATTAACCCAAAATTAAGCTACGCTCTTTATTTAAACTCCAACTTCAAATTCTTATTCGAAGAAAATTTATAATATTATTATTATAAAAGTTTCTCTAAACTTGCATCACTTTCCATAACCAAATAATTCAAGCTCAAGTATCTTTCGCAACCAAATTTTCTAATATTATTTCAAATTGTCATCTAAAGTCATATTAGATTTAAAAAAAATCAAAAATTCAAGTTTCTCCTAATCTTTACAACAATTCAATAATTAACATTCTAACTAGGATTTTTTTCTTTACTTTTTTTTTCATAAGTAACTTAGTTAACCGAAAATTATTATTTAGTCACAAATTATTAATAATGTGATTAAATCAATAAACCTTATTAATCCATATCGGTAAAATTCCATTTGAAACCGTTCCTTAATTAAATTAAAGGAATTACTTAATTTTCCACTAACAATTCACATAAGGTTGAAATGAGTACCGATGCACATTCACACATTTAACAATCATTTCATGCATCATTTACTTAAATGCACACAACAACAATTTGCGAACACACGTTATAACACTAACGCGCTTCAACAACACTTCATTTCAGCAACCATCACCACAATAGCATATTATCTACAAATTTCCATATTCATATTTATGCAATTAGAAATTTCGCGTTATAAAAATAACGTGTGTTCCTAACAGGTCCTCTAACTAACGATTTATTATTTTCGATAGTCATGAAGACATGAAACAAATCACCATTAACTATCAACACACTGTATCATGTCCACCGAATCTAACTCTATAACCCAAGTTTACCATGCTAACTTAATAAAAATAATTAAATTTAGATGTTCTCTCCCTATAGCTTTCCAGAAATTGCACTGCTTCTCAGTATCCGCTCTCCGACGTTTCCTGCGTTCTCTCTCTCCTTTCTTCCCTTCTTTGGTTCCCTCTCTCTTCGTTCTTTCTTTTCTGGCTCCCTCTATCCTCTTTTCTTTTTTTTAGTCAGGCTTTTATCTACAAAAGAGATTCCGTATGCATTCAAAAGTATGGTGCTGCGCGATCAAAAGTCTGGTCGAATGGCAGCTGCGAGGCGGGAAAGGATCTGGGGGCGTAAGGAAGGAGGTTTGCATGCACAGGTTCAGATGCAGCGGATTTAAGGGAAGCCGACAGTGCTAAGAAAGATGGTGGAAAAAGGATGTGGTCATGGGATTTGCAGTTTTCTGAGGTGGTGTGTGAGGCGACTGTTGGTGGAGTTAGGTGAGGAGAGAGTGGCGGAGGCTGGCCGATCATCGGCGGTTTCAGAAGCTGGTTGCGGAGGCCGTGGCGAAGGGTTCGGATCTGGTACAGGTTACTGGTGATGGGAGGAACACGGTAGAGATAAATAATTGTGAAGTTGGTGCCAAAATGAAACTGACGAGGCTGCTATAATGGGAAAGGAAGGAGTACAGAACATGAGAATGGGTGGAAAAGAAAAATGATGGGAAGGCCAACAGTATCCACGGTGAAGGAGACTTTAGATGCGGTTCTAGGAAAGGAAAACAGTACATGTTAAAGGGAAGCTTTCTCCTTTTTTTTATTATCATTGCAGGCCATTCCAACACGTGGCAATGCATTGGACAAATGTCCATCTAAGTATCATTTGTTTTAACATGTAGCGTTATTTATGTTTTTATGGACCTCTTTTCTGATCATGCATATGCATCCGTCTATTAGGAAAAACATGAGGCAAAAGGTTTGGAGTCTTTGGACTATGTTATTTAGTTTTTATTATTTTACTTTTCTTCCACAATCGGTTAGAGCGAAACGTCAAATTTTGATGCATGTATCAACTTTAATGATAAAATAATCATATCATTATTTGTTTTATTTTAATCATCGATTGCGAACGGTATCAACTCGTTATATAATCGTGTACAGCGATGCGCCATGATCCAAAAATAATAATAAAATAGACAGGTTGATTAACTCTGTAAAGTGTCAAAAATGGACCACAGTTACCCTAAAATACGTCAGAAAATTATATGCTTATTTGCAAAAAATAAAAATTACAGTAAAATTTTATAAAATATTTTAAGATGACATGAACAGAAACTGAACGAAAATTTAAAACGAATATTTAATTATAATTTAATTTCAAATTCTGGTCATTTCTGACAACTTGATTACTACTCCTTCCAATATTTCAACTTACGTCGAACCGTTCTCAAAACAAACATTGTTATAACTAATTTCACAATAAAATTAAATTTTCAATCATTTAAAATACTATTATCGCCTTAAAATTTGATTCAACAATTATTTAAAACCTTCCAAAATAATTTAAAAATTCATATTAAATTCAAACTAGATTGGAACCTGTGCAACGCACACGGGTAGATTAGGAAATTTTCTTGTGATGGCCACTCGGGAGAATAGTAAAATATCTGTGTTTGTGGGTATCCGAGCACCTATTGAGTATGATTTATTGCCAATGCAAAAATCATTGTTGTTGGCTTTTGGGTATTTGCACGTATGCTAATTTTATTGAACAATTTATAAACGACTATCGGTATTTGTAATAACTGTCATGCTATCAATTAAAACTCTATATATACCAAGTTAGAAATTCTCAAATTTCACATTAATTGTTTATCCAGCAAGCAACGCGTTTTTTTCTTCTCTCCAAACTTTTTGCTCTCTTCGGCAAGTTCAATACATCCTGCTAAAGTTCTTGCTTCACTCCACCTCACTGGTTTATATCAACACGCTGTTAAATCCAAGCAACGTGTTGCTAAAGTTCACGTCCGGTCTAATTTGTTTTTTTTACCGAATAAATGTTTAAACAATTTCAATAGATGGTTAAAAAATAAATTAAATAAAATATCTTGGATATCCGTGGTTACCTATGGATACCTGCAACTTGTGTAAAATCTGTTTAATGGATACCCGTACGGGTATGGAGCGGGCACGAGGCAAAAAATTACCTAATGGGGCGGGTGGTGGGAGGTTACTGCCCGTGCCCTCCCCGCCCCATTGACATGCTTACCTACAACAATATTTTAACTCATTTGTTTCCAAACATAAGATACAAATTTTATTTGTATAATAAAAAGAGAAATTCAGTAGATAGGAAAGTGCTCAAACAGGGAGAACCATGTGAACAAAAAGGGTTGAGATATTCTTTTATTTTCTATTGTCAAACCATTGGTAATTTTTAAACTCTGCCTTTGTGATGATAGTGAAAAATAATAAAATATAATTTCAGTCTTGTAGGTTATAACATAAAACGCACACATAAATGTCAGCTACAAAAACTACCTTAAACATATTTTCTAATGATTTCAGGCATGTAGGTTATAACACAAAAAATACAAAATGCAACAACAACCACAACCTCATCTCCGTAACACCAGGTTCAAAAATGAATAAATAAATATAGTAGATTGAAATTCTTAATCATATATGAAGATGGAAAACCACTCACCAGTAACAAAAAAACGAAACCCTAAATGTAACACCCCGTATTTCTGTTAATACTAATATTCACGAATTAAAAGAATTAATATTGAGACTTTGCACGAAATAGCCTTAAAAAGGCATATAACAAATTTGAGATATGTGAATTGCCTTAAAAGGCGAAAAATGGAATTAAGACATTAATTGGAAAATTAATGTGTAGAAATGGTCATAAGTTAATTATGGATTAATTTGAATTCATGAATAGGTGCGTGTGTATATATATATTTATATATATATGGGCAGTTAATGTAAACATGAATAGAAGTTTATTAATTTGCTGAGTGTTTGCTGAGTCACTTCTGACTCATTGCTGAGTCAATAAGATAAACCCCATCTGGTCTGAATGGCTGCGGTTATTTCTAGGTTAAATCTAATGGCCTAAATGAATCCTAACATCTATAAATAAGTGGGTAGACTCTAAACCTAAATCAATTGAAAAATTGGAGAGCTACCGATATGTCATTGCCATGGAGTTCAGCATAGCCGTCACAAACTAAAGAAGAAGAAGGCCTAATCTACAAACTAAATCTACTCAAATCAAATCAAAAGCTCTCTCTCTCTTTCTATTTCTCTTCTTTAAAATTGTGAGTATGATGAATCTCACAATATTATTATAAAATAATTTGATTAAGTTATGAATGGATCACAAGAAAGTGATATGAATTGTTATGTATTTGTAAATTATGTTGTGCATCTCTTGTTATGCTATTATGTTATCATATATATGTTGTTATGTTGTAGTGATTATGTTGTAAATAATACTATGCTATGTCATATGTGATTAATCATGCTATGCTATGTTGTAAATCATATCATGTTATGTTGCAAATTATGATATGCTATGATGTAAATCTTATATATGTTGTAGATCTCATATTATCACATATGTTGAAATACTTATGTTATATGATAATGATATCATGTTAAGTTGTGTTGAATCATACAAGTTGTAAAATCATGATGTTAGTATTTATGCGAATTGGATCATGTTTAAAGTTTATGTTTTTTTTCATAATAGATCTTGATTATGGGAATTTGCCTTTTGGGTTAGGTGTACCCATATACATGAATCTACAAATTAATTGGATCTTGAATATGGGAATTTGCCTATTAAGTTACATGTACCCATATACATGAATCTACAAATTAATTGGATCTTGAATATGGGAATTTGCCTATTAAGTTAGGTGTACCCATATACATGAATCTATGATTAAATGAATTTTGATTTTTGGGAATTTGCCTATTGAGTTAGGTGTACCCCTATAAAACCATATTGTTAATGATGTTGATTCACACATGTCCTATACAAGTTTATGAAATTTGATCAAAATCATATTATGTGAATTATGAATAAGTTGACACCCTTAGATCCATGACATGTATAACCTTATGCAAGTTGTAATGTATGCAAGTTTTACCCCTTGTTATGATTTATTTAGTCACATATATATGTTGTTGTTGTGAATATTTTCTTTTATGCTATGAGTTAGACTAATCGGGTCTAGCATACATTTTGCGAATAAACGTTCAAACGTGGGGTAGGGGTAATATTAGGAAATTAATAAATTGGGGTGCAATTGATATGATTTTGCATGCCTTAAATGGATGTCCATAATTGAGTCAATTATGGACATTGTTAAATTTGGAATTAATTAATAATTCAAGTAGGGAATTATTAAAATTGGGGAAAGTGGATTATTAATAACAATCAATGCTTAGGACACGAGGTTGGACCCGTTTGTGACGTAAACCTGCCCGGACCCGCCCGACAAATCCAGTAGTCACAAATGTCGGCCTAATGTGAGAGGTCCTAGGCCCAAACTAAAGCATAACAGTTGTAAAGACACGAGGTTAGGCTCTTTTATGGTGTAAGACTGCCCGGACCCGCCCGGCAAATCCAGCTGCCATAAATGCCAGTCTAATGTGAGAGGTCTTTATGAGGTTATGGCCTTAATGAATTAAGAAATACTTAGCCAGATAATCATGTAAGGTGGGACATGGGGGTTAAGTAGGTGCCTTGGGTGGCATGAGGAATCTAGTGGTTGCCTTTAGAGGCATTTGAAATACGATTAGACTTAACCAAATACACATGTAAATGAACATGACTAAGTGGGTTAAGTGGATGGACTAATGGGACAAGCTTAGGTGGAATGCTTGTGGGAAATAATGGGGGCCCATTTCAACCAGTATCCCAAAACGTATCTTTGTGGGCTCGACCCAAGTCGAGGACGGGACACGCATACTGGGTTTGACTATAAGAGGCCAAAACAGGGAGCGGTGGCAACGCAAGTCCAACGGGTTTAATATGCGTGTGTGGACCCGGGCTTGTAGGTAAGACGTTGTTGTATCGTGTAGGTATAAGCCGTGCATCTCCGTTGTATCGGGTTGCCACTTTAGGGGAATGATACACCCCACTGTGGGGCCAGCACGGGTATCTACGAGTAGGGAGCCGATCGAAAATGGAAAGTGGGGTACACCTAGTGGAGATAGGGGCAGGCGGCACCTATGTAGTCAGCTAGGAGTATGTAAAGCCATTAAGAAAGTTTCTAAGTGAAGCTAAGTGGAATCAATCTTTAGGGTGACTGGTGTGGTGCAGTATAGTGTTTATCCTTTAGTATTTAGGAGCGCCTATAACGTTTCCTTTAGCGACTCTCTATGTCCTTAATCTGCTCTTTCATAGACATTTCCTTATTTTCCAGCTTATGCCTTAGTCCAGTTATTTTGATAATAGTATTGTAGAATTATCATACTCGCCAGACTTTATGTCTGACCCCCCCCCCCCCCCTCATTTTCATCCTTTTCTCCCTTCAGGTCCTCAGGTTGGGCCAAGTTCCAGTGGAGTCTGATTGGATTGCTTATCTATTGGAAAGCTTGGACTGCTGAAGTAAAGTCCAGCTTGTTATCTTTCTTTTTAATGGCTATTTATGTAATGGGATTATGTACTTGTTTTATCAAGATAGATATTGTACTTGACTTTGATTATGGTGTTATGATGTAATCAAACATGTTTTGACTTCTGCTGCAATTGAAATAAAGTTTTTAAATTTCCAAGTACTATTTTATATCTGTCTTGTTGAAATTTTACTGTTCTATATTCACCTAAAACCTCCATGGAAGTTAATGCATTCCCTTTGTGAGTGACATTAATGAAAGTAGGGTGTTACACGTGGTATCAGAGCATAAGGTTACCAGAACAGATAAAATTTTTAGAAAAAATATTTTTCTAAAGTATTTTTGGAAGAAGTGCTTTCAAAAACATGTTATTTAGAGAAAGTTTTTATGAAAAACATAATCCCAAATAGCCATATCCTTATCTTTATCTTTCAAATTCTCCATTTTGAATCTTTCCTTTTTCGTTTCAACATGGCTGAAGATCTTAATCTCCCAGAAGTTGTGACGGTTCCAGGGTGGTTTAGGAGATATTTGGAGGTTAGGGCCACCACTGCAGGCCCAGCAGATGTTCCTCCACCCCTAGTTGCACCCATTCCTCCTCCTCCTCGTGTTGACACTTTTGCAAAGACGTGCAAGGAATTTAAGGCTATGGGAGGAAAAGCTTTTCAAGGGACTGAGACATTTGTGGAGGCCAGAGACTGGCTTAAGGAGACCGAGGAATTGTTGGATATCTTTGAAGTGGAAGATGGGAGGAAAGTCCGTTTAGCTGCTTGGTTAATGAAGTGAGAGGCCTCGTTTTGGTGGGAGGTCACTAATGGGGAACGTCCAGCTGATTCATGGGCGGATTTCAGACGAAGGTTTGAGGCAAAGTTTCTTTCAAGGGCAGAGGAGAATTTAAATATGGAAAAATTCCTGACATTAAAGCAAGGGAGCTTATCAGTGAAGGAGTATGTCAATAAATTTAATCAGTTAGCAAGGTTTGGCTTGGAGTTGGTGAACACGCCAGAGAAGAAAGCTTTGAGGTTCGTTAGAGGCTTGAATGAACCGTTGCAAGGGTTGGCTAAGACCCACATCCCTATGGGAGCCACCTTTGAAAGGCTAGTAGAAATGGCACTTATGCATGAGGATAAGGCAGTTGAAAAGAAAGGGGATCAGAAGAAACCCCAACAGCAAAATAAGAAGGGTGGTAAAAACAATAATGGCAAAGGGAAGAAGAGATGCTTCAATTGTGGGACGCCTGGCCATCTCAGCAAAGATTGTAGAAAGAAAAAGAAGACTGGTTGTTTTCATTGTGGAGATGCGGGACATTTGGTGAAGGACTGCCTAAAGAAGGGGCAGAGGGCAGGGTCTACCTCGGGAGGACAGGTGCAGGCTCTTATGGCACCAGGGCAGGCAAGGGGGCAAGTTCAGGCTATTGCGGCCCCACCTCTGCAAGAAAGAGGTAGAACAATTTCTGTTGAAAGCTTAGTTTTTCTGTTTTATCATCTTGTCCGTACCTTATTCGATTCTGGCGCATCTCATTCCTTTATCTCTGCATCATTAGTTGAATTACTGCACTTGAACACCAGTTTAGTAGAGGATCCCTTGGTTGTTTCAAATCCAATTGGGGGTTCGGCTCATTTGAACATGATATGTTTGGATTTGAAAATCTCTATACTTAGCGTTGAATTTAGATGTGATGCTTATGTATTGGGCTTCACGGGCTATGGGCTAATTTTAGGAATGGATTGGTTATCTAGAAATGGGGCCATTCTTGATTGTGAAAGGAGAGTAGTTAGGCTTGTGACTCGCCTTGGTAATGCTCTCGACATCTTTTGTAGTCCCATAAATTCCATTATGCTAAGTTATCTTGAATCGCTTGACGCGTCTGTAGAGAATCTGCGAACGGTAGAGGTGGTTCGGGAATATCCGGATGTGTTTGAGGAGGTGAAGGGCTTACCTCCAAAGCGGGAGATAGAATTTCGAATTTATCTTGTGGATAATGCTAAACCCGTATCTTTGCCAGTGCGCCACATGGCTCCTCGTGAAAGGAGGGAACTCAATAAGCAAGTGAAGGAGTTGCTTGAGAAGGGGTTCATAAGAGGTAGTATATCAGAGTGGGGTGCTCCAGTAGTATTTGCTACAAAGGTGGATGGGTCCCTTAGACTTTGTGTGGACTATAGAGAACTAAACAAGCTTACTAAAAAGAACCGACACCCACTGCCGAGGATTGACGATCTCTTTGATCAGTAAGTTGGCGCCTCAGTGTTTTCACAGTTGGACTTAGCCACTGGCTTTCATCAACTGAGAGTGGCTGAGGATAGTATAGATAAGACTGCTTTTAGGACTCCTGACGGATTCTATGAATGGCTAGTGATGCCCTTTGTTTTGACAAACGCCCCCGCATATTTTCTTGATTTGATGAGTAGGGTGTTTAGGGAGTACCTTAACAAATTCGTGGTAGTCATTGTGGATGACATCCCTACATCTTAGGGAAGTGTTGGAAACCCTTCGAGCGCATAACCTTAAGGCAAAATTTTCTAAGTGTCACTTCTGGAGGAAAGAAGTACGGTTCTTATTAGGGCACGTGGTTTCCAAGGAAGGGATAGCAGTGGATCCCGCAAAGGTGGTGGCCATCCAAGATTTGAAGGTCCCTAAAAATGTAACCGAAGTAAGAAGTTTCTTGGGGTTGGCTGGCTATTATAGGAAGTTTATCAAAGACTTCGCAAAAATATCAGCTCCATTAACACGGTTAACGAAGAAGAACCTGGTTTTTACGTGGGACGAAGATTGTGATGATGCGTTCCAACGTTTAAAGAGAGCCTTAACTTCAGCCCCAGTCTTAGTGCTGCCAGGCGGGAATAAACCGTTTACCGTCTATGCTGATGCTTGTGGGACGGGACTTGGCGCGGTCTTCATGCAAGAGGGAAGAGTAATAGCCTATGGTGGAAGGCAGTTGAGGGTTCATGAAAAGAATTACCCTACGCATGACCTTGAGTTAGCCGAAATTGTTTTCGCGCTTAAGTCTTGGCGTCACTATCTTCTTGGTGAGAAATTCGAACTGTTCACTGACCACAAATCATTAAAATACTTATTCTCTTAGAAGGATTTGAATTTAAGGCAGCAACGGTGGATGGAATTCCTAGCCTCCTACGATTTTGAAATAGCATATACCCCGGGCAAGGGTAACGTGGTAGCAGACGCCTTAAGTAGGAAAAGGTTGTCCTTGAGTCTGTTGTTTGTTGAACGACGAAGCTTAGAATTCATCTCCATGTTTGACTTTAGACCCTCCGTTGACCTAGTACCTGGTTTGTTAGCATCCTTGGAGGTTAGACCTACACTTCTAGGACGAGTTGGTGAGGCACAGCAAGACGACCCCCAGTTGGTTGAGATAGTAGAAAAGCTCAAAGGAGGGGAGTCGTCTAGCCATCTTCATAGGTATACCCTATACGATAAGGGTTGGTTACGAAGGGATAATAGACTTTGTGTACCACAAGACGAAGACTTAAGGAAGGCCATTCTTGATGATGCTCATCGCTCAAAGATGACCATTCATCCCGGCGGAGACAAGATGTACAAAGATATGAAGCGGGTTTTCTTTTGGGCCGGTATGAAAAAGGACGTGGCCGAGTACGTCGCTAGATGCTTGGTGTGCCAACGAGTAAAAGCGGAACAAAAGAAACCTGGTGGGTTGCTTCACCCACTGGAAGTTCCACTATGGAAATGGGAAAGCGTCTCAATGGATTTTGTGGATGGATTACCAAGATCAAGGAAGGGTAATACGGGGATTTGGGTTATAGTAGATAGACTTACTAAGAGCGCCCATTTTATTCCCGTGAAAAGTAAGAGGACTGCTCCGTGGTTGACTTCTGTATACATTAAAGATATAGTTCGTTTGTACGGTATTCCTTCTAGTATAGTAAGTGACCGTGATCCCATCTTCACTAGCGAATTTTGGAAGAGTTTACAAGAGGCGGTAGGGACTCAGCTATGTTTGAGCACCGCATATCATCCTCAGACGGACGGCCAGACCGAGAGGGTAAATCGTATTCTAGAGGATCTTTTAAGGCTTTGTATCCTAGACTTTGGGGGTACATGGGAAGAGCACCTTCCGTTGGTAGAATTCGCATATAATAATAGCTTTCAGTCTAGTATTGGCATGGCACCTTTCGAAGCTCTTTATGGAAGGCCTTGCCGTTCGCCTACATGTTGGTGGGAATCTACCGATAAAATCCTACTTGGGCCCGATATGGTTAGGGAAACCTCGGAGAAGATTGATTTGATTCGAAGGAGGATGAAAGAAGCACAAGATAGGCAGAAATCGTATGCTGATAAGAGGAGGACAGATCTTGAGTTTGACATTGGGGACATGGTTTTTATCAAAGTGTCTCCGTTACGGAATGTTGTTCGCTTTGGGTCCGTTGGGAAATTAGCGCCAAGGTTTGTAGGGACGTTTCCTATAAAAGACAGGATTGGGAAGATGGCGTATAGGGTGGAGTTGCCTGAGAAACTTAGTGGAGTACACGACGTATTCCATGTATCACATTTGAGGAAGTGTTTGCACAAGACCGCGGAGGTGGTAGAGCCGAGCTTGCTTAAAGAGGTGGAAATAGAGCGTGATGCAACAATTAGACGAGCTCCTACATGCATTCTTGGGTCAGAGATCAAAAAGTTGAGAAATCGAGAGGTCAGACTAATTAAAGTGCAATGGGGAGATGATGAGAGCAACGCTACTTGGGAGACAAAAGGGAAGATGCGTTCGCTATACCCTTTTCTTTTTTAGGGTATGTCTTTTAATTTCTCCTTTATCGCTTAGCTTATCTTATCTTATCTTTAGTATGTCCTCTCATTAGTATCTTTGACCTTTAGTTAGGATAATCCTATGGTTGAAACATGTGTTTGAGACATGTTATGTATGATGGATGCAAAATGGATGCAAGTGGTTGCTAGTGGTTGCTCGTGGATGCATATATACACACACTTTAGGCACTAGATCGGCTCAGTCACTACATATTGCATATTGCATAAATGAATGTATTTAGTATAATGGATGTATAATGGTTGTACCATCATATAGATGCTGCATTCGGTTGAATGGATGTGCACGCATATAGAAGTAGTTTGTAAGCAATTAGGATCTTTTGCATACATAATGGATGCATGGCACTATCATGAATTGCATCAAGGAGGTCAACTGAATCAGTGGACCGCCTGATTTTGCATTAGATACGGACATAGACACACACTGTGCATTTAAACATGAAAGCATTAGAAGTTTATAAGGACAATGGATGTCAGTGTTTGTTGATTGAGTAGATGGTTGATGATAGGATATAAACTTGAAGATTTCGAGGTCGAAATCCCTTAAGGAGGGGAGAATGTAACACCCCGTATTTCTGTTAATACTAATATTCACGAATTAAAAGAATTAATATTGAGAATTTGCACGAAATAGCCTTAAAAAGGCATATAACAAATTTGAGATATGTGAATTGCCTTAAAAGGCGAAAAATGGAATTAAGACATTAATTGGAAAATTAATGTGTAGAAATGGTCATAAGTTAATTATGGATTAATTTGAATTCATGAATAGGTGCGTGTGTATATATATATATGGGCAGTTAATGTAAACATGAATAGAAGTTTATTAATTTGCTGAGTGTTTGCTGAGTCACTTCTGACTCATTGCTGAGTCAATAAGATAAACCCCATCTGGTCTGAATGGCTGCGGTTATTTCTAGGTTAAATCTAATGGCCTAAATGAATCCTAACATCTATAAATAAGTGGGTAGACTCTAAACCTAAATCACTTGAAAAATTGGAGAGCTACCGACATGCCGTTGCCATGGAGTTCAGCATAGCCGTCACAAACTAAAGAAGAAGAAGGCCTAATCTACAAACTAAATCTACTCAAATCAAAAGCCCTCTCTTTTTCTAATTCTCTTCATTAAAATTGTGAGTATGATGAATCTCACAATATTATTATAAAATAATTTGATTAAGTTATGAATGGATCACAAGAAAGTGATATGAATTGTTATGTATTTGTAAATTATGTTGTGGATCTCTTGTTATGCTATTATGTTATCATATATATGTTGTTATGTTGTAGTGATTATGTTGTAAATAATCCTATGCTATGTTATATGTGATTAATCATGCTATGCTATGTTGTAAATCATATCATGTTATGTTGCAAATTATGATATGCTATGTTGTAAATCTTATATATGTTGTAGATCTCATATTATCACATATGTTGAAATACTTATGTTATATGATAATGATATCATGTTAAGTTATGTTGAATCATACAAGTTGTAAAATCATGATGTTAGTATTTATGCGAATTGGATCATGTTTAAAGTTTATGTTTTTTTTCCATAATAGATCTTGATTATGGGAATTTGCCTTTTGGGTTAGGTGTACCCATATACATGAATCTACAAATTAATTGGATCTTGAATATGGGAATTTGCCTATTAAGTTAGGTGTACCCATATACATGAATCTACAAATTAATTGGATCTTGAATATGGGAATTTGCCTATTAAGTTAGGTGTACCCATATACATGAATCTATGATTAAATGAATTTTGATTTTTGGGAATTTGCCTATTGAGTTAGGTGTACCCATATAAAACCATATTGTTAATGATGTTGATTCACACATGTCCTATACAAGTTTATGAAATTTGATCAAAATCATATTATGTGAATTATGAATAAGTTGACACCCTTAGATCCATGACATGTATAACCTTATGCAAGTTGTAATGTATGCAAGTTTTACCCCTTGTTATGATTTATTTAGTCACATATATATGTTGTTGTTGTGAATATTTTCTTTTATGCTATGAGTTAGATTAATCGGGTCTAGCATACATTTTGCGAATAAACGTTCAAACGTGGGGTAGGGGTAATATTAGGAAATTAATAAATTGGGGTGCAATTGATATGATTTTGCATGCCTTAAATGGATGTCCATAATTGAGTCAATTATGGACATTGTTAAATTTGGAATTAATTAATAATTCAAGTAGGGAATTATTAAAATTGGGGAAAGTTGATTATTAATAATAATCAATGCTTAGGACACGAGGTTGGACCCGTTTGTGACGTAAACCTGCCCGGACCCGCCCGACAAATCCAGTAGTCACAAATGTCGGTCCAATGTGAGAGGTCCTAGGCCCAAACTAAAGCATAACAGTTGTAAAGACACGAGGTTAGGCTCTTTTATGGTGTAAGACTGCCCGGACCCGCCCGGCAAATCCAGCTGCCATAAATGCCAGTCTAATGTGAGAGGTCTTTATGAGGTTATGGCCTTAATGAATTAAGAAATACTTAGCCAGATAATCATGTAAGGTGGGACATGGGGGTTAAGTAGGTGCCTTGGGTGACATGAGGAATCTAGTGGTTGCCTTTAGAGGCATTTGAAATACGTTTAGACTTAACCAAATACACATGTAAATAAAACATGACTAAGTGGGTTAAGTGAATGGACTAATGGGACAAGCTTAGGTGGAATGCTTGTGGGAAATAATGGGGGCCCATTTCAACCAGTATCCCAAAACGTATCTTTGTGGGCTCGACCCAAGTCGAGGACGGGACACGCATACTGGGTTTGACTATAAGAGGCCAAAACAGGGAGCGGTGGCAACGTAAGTCCAACGGGTTTCATATGCGTGTGTGGACCCGGGCTGGTAGGTAAGACGTTGTTGCATCGTGTAGGTATAAGTTGTGCATCTCCGTTATATCGGGTTGCCACTTTAGGGGAATGATACACCCCACTGTGGGGCCAGCACGGGTATCTACGAGTAGGGAGCCGATCGAAAAATGGAAAGTGGGGTACACCTAGTGGAGATAGGGGCAGGCGGCACTTATGTAGTCAGCTAGGAGTACGTAAAGCCATTAAGAAAGTTTCTAAGTGAAGCTAAGTGGAATCAATCTTTAGGGTGACTGGTGTGGTGCAGTATAGTGTTTATCCTTTAGCATTTAGGAGCGCCTATAACGTTTCCTTTAGCGATTGTCCATGTCCTTAATCTGCTCTTTCATAGACATGTCCTTGTTTTCCAGCTTATGCCTTAATCCAGTTATTTTGATAATAGTATTGTAGAATTATCATACTCGCCAGACTTTATGTCTGACCCCCCCCCCCCCCCATTTTTCATCTTTTTCTCCCTTCAGGTCCTCGGGTTGGGCCAAGTTCCAGTGGAGTATGATTGGATTGCTTATCTCTTGGAAAGCTTGGACTGCTGAAGTAAAGTCCAGCTTGTTATCTTTCTTTTTAATGACTATTTATGTAATGGGATTATGTACTTGTTTTATCAAGATAGATATTGTACTTGACTTTGATTATGGTGTTATGGTGTAATCAAACATGTTTTGACTTATGCTGCAATTGAAATAAAGTTTTTAAATTTCCAAGTACTATTTTATATCTGTCTTGTTGAAATTTTACTGTTCTATATTCACCTAAAACTTCCATGGAAGTTAATGCATTCCCTTTGTGAGTGACATTAATGAAAGTGAGGTGTTACACTAAACTTCAGTGATATAAACAATTTCGACTGTTTACTAAACAACCTAATCAACGTATATGCAATACCATAGCTTGTAGCGAATGAGAAAATGTATAACTAAACAGTGTTACCAGTCCTTTGGGAGCTATAGAACTATTCTATCCTCAAACAATGTGCATGACAATCCTATCCATATGGAATCACTTCTTGGACATAAAATATACATCCAATAGTTTCAAACTTACAGCAGAAATGGAAACTACGAATATATCTGTTAAGGACAACTATTATAAATCCCTACAGTACACGTCTAAATTAGAAACAGTTTGAGAACTACCAAATCAACCCCTTCACCATTTAAGGTAAATCCACACAAAATTGTCCATTTTATAGTGTAAAGAGAAACAAAGAAACTAAGTTCACTGTAGATAACAAATAAATGTAACCCCCAATGTAATACACAGTTGAAGTTAGCATCACTAAGTCTAGTTCAAGCAAAGGCAGGGTCCATTTATTTTATTTTTCCTTCTAACTTTTGAATACGATATAAAATAAGATTAACGCAGCTTTCATTAAAATGATCACCAAAAGAACACACATTCTTTTTCCTTGGTTATTGTAATTAATGTGTCAAAATATTTACAATATCTGAGAACGTGCACAAGCTTCATTCTGAAAATTATCTACTTTTAAAATTTTGTCAAAATAGAAGGTTCTGCAACTTAGTTGCTTTGTTTTATATAACATTGTACAAATCAATTGGATTTGTATAGCTAATTTTATAAACAATAACTCCATAAGGTAAAGCCATGATAGTAAAGCAAAGCTTTATCATCAATCGATATAAGTCAAGTCTAAGTGTCAAATGATGGATGCAATTTTTTTTAAAGATAAGTAAGAACATAAAATTCAAACCAGAGATTAAGTCTTAAACATGGTACAATAAAAAATAATAAGATTCCAAGCAAAGTAAATAAACACGAAGAAAGAAGGCCAAGATAAAAAGGACTGACAAACAGTAGAATTTGGCCTTGAGCTTGCCGTAGAATTTGCGATTCTCCTCGGTGATCTAGAGACGGCTAAGCCGAACTTGGTAGAGGTATCAATGAAACTTGAGCCCGATATCCTCAAAAGCCTAATTAGAGGTCCGCTTGAATAGAGGCCGACGAAATGTCACCATCCTCTCCTTTGGTCGCATACGGTAACCCTTTATTGGTATGTAATCGACTTCCATAATGAGGGAAGCAGAAGCCTCCCCTCCGCGTTATATCCTTCTCAGTTTTGGAAAATTCAGTAGATGCAGTGTGCTCTTCCTGACCTATTCTCCCAAGTTAGTAAATCTTCTTGTTCATTTCAGTTTGTCGATGGTACCCATTCTTTCTAGATCATCCAACAGCGTATGAGACCCAAACAGGTTGCCTTGCTCCAATACATGCTACTTTCCTAAGACCCATGTTACTCTTCCTTGGAAATCTGGTCACTTCCCTTCTAGTCACACCACCTCCGTGTCTATTGCCTTTGGTCATGCCTATTATATCTATCATCTCATCCTCTTGGAACAATGCATCTACAAGCGCTGGTTTCTCAAAGAAACTATATGCGAAGTCCAGTTTTCCTGCAACTGTTCTGTCGTTCACTTGGATTTCCATCATTACGATGTTTGAGTTTCGGCTGAGACTCACTTAAAGAGTAGTTCTATAAAACCTGATATCGTATTTTTAACAGGGAACTGGTAAATCATAATGCCTGCAAAAATAAATAAATAAAGTGGAAGATTTGTAGTAGGAAATGTAATTGTTGTTCATTCAAGAGAATCATTGTTTACACAAAGGTGTAAGAATAGATTAAACGAAACACTAATATGTTGACCGAACAGTCAATGTCAAGGTTGCCTCTGCAATCCAAATAAATGGTCTATTAGATAATTGAATAATTTATATGATAACGGAGTTAAAACACGTATTAAAAAATTTGTCAAACAAAATATTCACATGATGTAAGTAATATTTAAAAGTGGTATAACACATTTAATGGTATTATTACCAAATAATGTATGCATATAAACCATTTACCATACAACTGCATCGATCAATCAGTAAGGTTAGCACTTACAGAATCAAGATCCAAGATGATATGTTTGCGAATTGAACAAAATTAATGCTGAAGACAAAAAAGTTGACGTATCCCAAAACTATCTTATATATTCAATAGTAAGCTTAAATACGCTATAACTAAAAGCAGTATATTATTACAATGAAAACATCTTAAGAAGTAAATTTTGATGAAAAGGTACACACTTTCTCTCGCAGCTGTCTTAAAAAAACGCTGAATCGGTGGTTAAACTTACGACATTTGTAAGGGTCATGATCTAGTTCATTATACCATGTTTGACGATGGTTAAATTTCAGATAAACTATTAGAACACCAAGTGTCAGACTACTACACGCATAAAGTGGTAGGTAGACTAACTTGATAACTTGAAGGGCACAAATTTTAAATTCAAAGTTATTTGGCTTAGTATGTGAACTGATTGTAAGAAAAGGGCAGTAAGCATTTTTATATGTTGGATCGCATCCTATATTGCTAAACGGCATATTTAAGTAGTAAAGACATAGTAAAATATAAATAACGTATAATAAATATACAAAATACCGTTTGATTTACAGCATAAAACAGATTTAGGCATGTATAATGTCATGATTTTTTAATAAAAAATCGTGGCGGTATTACAGATCGGCTGGATAGTTAGTGAACCCAGAAGAAGGTAACCATGTCGTGATGTGCAAATGACGGGTGTAGGGAACTCAGGATTAACTAACACAAAAAAGATCTTTTTTGTTTATATTTTTTAATAGTGATTTGTACATCTTCCTAATTCCTGATGTCTGTGATTAGTACAGTTTAATAACCCCATATTTGGTATTTAATGTCTTGGCCGAAGGTAGAAGGTCAGTTTTTAATATGTTCATCCAATTCGGACAATTTTTGCAAGTAAAATACATGATATGACAAACAGAAAAAAAAACTGTATAAATTAATAATGGATTTTCAATGCCGTACAGTCATTAAAAGTAGAATTGGCTCACATATTTCTTTTTCTTCTAAGATTTGTATTCCCAAAATAAAATAATTTTCTAAGATAAAAAAGTATAACCATTAACATTCCGTAGATGGCAACCATTTCTGTGTTTCACCTTCTCCAACTTTTCTTTTAATATCTTGTTAATTCGAAAAAAATTGTTAACGTTACAGACAGTTATAGATAGAAGATAGATGGCATGAGCCTAATATTTTAAGCTTCAGGCTCATAAATAAATGGAGGGTAAGCAATAAGATCATAATGTTTTGACTTCTTTAATTAAAAAAGGATTGCATACTAAGAATTTTGTATTATACGGACTGTTAAAAGGTCTACTAGAAACGTTCCAAGAGAAGCATATTATATACAAAGAAAAATGAATAAAATCGAGACAGGAACACAATGTATATAATATGTAGCATGCGTTAAGGGATAGTGTGCATCATTACCACAATCTATGTGAGACATATTATAGAAGATATAACACCTTTATTGTGTTAGACCCAAATGTGGTTCTAACACCCAAATTGATTAGAAACAAGGTAAAATAAAACAGAAATAAAAAAGAACACGCAAGATTTATAGTGGTTCGGCGAAGAAAAGCCTACGTCCACTTAGGTTTCACTATATTCAGTAATTCAGTTACAAATGCAATGTAAGATTCACTCACAACTCACTTTTGTTCACTCAAATGATTAAAACAAGAAATGAAATATGATTTGGATTCTCCGGGAGTAATGGAGTTCGGATGATGGAGGAACTTGGATTCTCAAAAGTGCTGAAAAAAGATCCTTCTCTTTGTCTCTAGATGGGGTATTTATAGGTGTGAATTTGCCTGAGATTCAATCCGGGTCGGAACACGTGTCATCCATCGCACTCTCTTCGGGTTCGGATGAACTATCAAGCTGACAACACATCAAAGAGATGGACGTTAGGGGTAGGAATCAGTCATAGCCGGTCCGGTTCTCCAGGCTATGATATAGGAGATTTTCCTGGATCATGGGTGCGGGTCGGAGACGTACAGGTTGGGGGTTCGGATCGGAATACCCGATCCGAACCGAAGTAGCTTGGACGTCTCTTCTTCTCTAATCATACTCCGCTCCGCTCCAGCGTCGTGGCAAGCAGACGGCTTTCCGATCCACTTGAGATTTATTGGCCTTCCGATCCGATCAGGTATGCTTTGCCAATCTATCCAATAAGAGACATCCGATCCGAACAGAGAATCCTACCCGATCCGAACCGATATGCTGCTATTCAATCTGAATTGTGGTGTTTCCTTCCGATCCGAACCGGAGTCTTATATCTTGAGATATTCTTCAATGGTTGGTTTCTTGACTTTGTGTTGCCTAGTTCACAAAGTAGGCTAACATTTTGCCCCCTCAAAGGATGCTTTCGTTGTACAAAGCGTGCTTTGATGTCGTTTAACCAGAATTGTCAAGAGTAATGCACAGATTTCTGTTCGGTTCGGCGTCCGACCCGAACACATTTTCTTCATTTCTGAGCAAATTTGGGAACTTATCTCGCCATGTAATGCTTCTTGCAGGTATGCTCCTCCTTTACTCTCCTTCTCTTCAATTCGAGTCGGATGCTAAATCAACGTTTGAAGTTTCCACTCGGTTCGGATTCCGATCCGAAGCGTATTCGAGGATTTATCTCTTAAACATTGGGCCTTCAGAGAGAGCTGTGCTACTGGGCTTCCACTCCGGTCCGAGCGGGCGAGACAAAATAGGGAGACGAGGAGTCAACACCATTCTTTATATAAACCCATCACCGTCTTCATTCCTTCCTTCTTCGTTTCTATTGCCGCTCGGACCTAAGTAGTGAAAACATCAGAAACTCGAATATTCTGAGACTATCCCTCGTAGATTTCTTAACTCGAACACGTAGGTAGCTCTTTAATCTCGAATAGCTTCATAGTAATTGCTCTTGATTTCAATTTGTGTTGGATTGGGATGGTTTAGCCACAGGCTTCGCTTGAACTCCACATCGTTACTGGTGGACGCGCCGTCGCTTCGAGGCGTTGCGAAGCTGGAGAGGGCAAATTTCTGCCCTCGACGATAGTTTTGGTGATAGCATGGACCTGTTTGTGAGAAAGGGGGGAAAGAGGAAGAAGACGAAGAGCGTGGTGACCAACTGAAGTCGGTTCGGATAGAAGACGGAGGAGCGGAAAGGAAGAAATAGGATAAGGGGTCGGTCCGGTTTACACACTTTGGAAAGACAGGGAGGAAAGAAAACGTCGGTTCGGGTCGGAGAAGTGAAGGTTGAAGTAAATGGATCGGCTGAGTGGTGCTAGTTCGGTTCGGATCGGGCCATCCGATCCGATCAGATCAGTCCTGCTTCCGAACCCATTGCTTCCCTTGTCTTGAACTGGCCCTGCTTTAATGACGCATCCGAACCGATTACTACTTGTGTCTGTATTGAGCCAGCCATCATACGTATATCCGAACCGAACCGAACATATCGAACTTGACACATAAAGACTACCCAATTAATTCAACTAACGCTTACTCTAGACGAATATGCTTCGCGAACAGTTAGGATAGTGCCTTGCGAACATAAACGAGAATCAAGGACAACTCTGACTATTACTTTCTCTTTAAAGCTTCGTCTTGCATTGCTGTACTTCTATTTTGTATTTCCCACATTTGTTGCACACACTTTAGTTCACACACATACACAAAAAGGGGACACGGGATAATTCACTCTAATCCGTGCTATTGCTTCTTCAATAGTTCCATGACAATGAGGCCCAGACGCTCTTCTCGTTTAGCTGAGAGGAAAGAAGCTCCAGAAACTTCCAACAAAACCACTCTCGAGGATATATCTTCTTCATCTGACCCAGAATGGGACAGCGAGGGTCCGGATTACGGAGTTGGTCATCGGGAAAGCGATGAAATGTCTTCAGAAAATGAAGTTTCCCTAGGCTTTGAGGAGGAAGGAGGGATTGGTGACAATCGAGCACCCGATGAATTTGACTCAGCCATTATACTGGAATCACCTCCAGATTCTGTAGAATCAACAATTGACAATGACCGACTCGTGAGAATTTGCTTGAAGTATGGAATAATGAAGAGAGACACTTTAGTGCCCTCACGTTCTGACCGTCCTCATAACCCTCCAGAAGGATATATGACGGTCACTCGTCTGATGTGCATGGTTGGCGCCATTCCTCCATTCTCGCCTTTCATCGTCGACTTCTTAAGACAAATGCGGATTGCCCCCATGCAGCTGCATCCCAATTCATATGCCTACCTGCATACCTTATTCATAGCATATCGTGAAATTCTAGGCGTGGAGCTTACGTTTGACGATGTTCATTTCTTCTATAATTTCAAACATCGGACTAGAGAAACCCCTTCTTTCTGTTACTTTGAGTCGGTCCCAAAGAGGAAGATAATCTCTACGCCGTTTAGCAGCAAAGCTGGAGATTCCAGACTAGAGTGGTTCTATATAAAGCAACAGTCTGGATGCGCCAGAAGATGGACAAAATCAAGTAAAGCACTGATTTTCTGACCCTGGACTCTATACACTTGAATCATCACCCTGACCTGTTTTCCTTTTTATTTGCAGTCGACAATCCCAAACAGGTATCAGACCAAGCGTTCTTTGATCGAATGCACCGTCTCCTCAATGGCGACCAAAAATTCCTTACTATTGACGAGGTTCTTAAAGATGAGTACCTTCATTCTCATGGGCTGCTATCCGTTTTCCGTAGCATCGGTCATGGGACGGTCCCTTATGCATATATTCCTCCAGTGGAAACAGTTCCAGAAATAGGAGAAGGCTCGGGAATTCCTGCAGCTTCTCTTCAAACTTCACCCTCTCCCTCTTCCACTCAAGATGATGAACTGGCTAATCTGGCCAAAAAACATCGTGAAGGGTATATTGCCCCCGAGGAAACTACCTCGGCAGACAAATCAAAATCTCCCCAAGGGTCGCCACTTCACGCTTCCGAAGGGGATGTTCCTAGCACCGACGAGCACATATTTCAGGGTTTGGGGGATCTCCCCTTACCCGAGACTATATATACTTCAGAAGATTTCAGAAAGGACCCTTTAGTCTTCACTTCTTCTGAAGAAACTACTCCTGCTAAGGCCAAAGAGCCTGCCCGCACCAGTCTAGCTTCAGACTCGGGTTGGTTGGGGGGACACACACACCACCTAGGATGCACTTTACACCGTAGCACTAGCATTCATTGCACTTTTTTCTCCATGAATCCATTGATTCTAAACTTCGCTTATTTTATCGTACAGGTACAATGTCTCGATCCTCTTATGATATAAGAAAGCTTCGCCGCAGCATGTCCAATCCTCCTCAGGATGCCGAGTATAATCGTCGGGATGACCGCGGTAGGGAGGAAAGAAGACCCTATGATCCTTATCGATCTCGAACCTCACGCTCCCGCTCACCAGTTCGACCAGAACAAGAGAAATACAAAAGCTATCAAGGTCGTAGGGAGGAGGATAGACCACAATCTAGGGATTCCACTTCCTCCCATGAAAAGCGGAGTAGAGAGAAAACTCCCCCAAAGGAAACTGGGTCTAGAAGTAAGCAAAAAGTCCCTGCTACTAAACGACCCAGGACAGACAAGGGTTCTACAGAATCTTCTTCAGGGAGGGACACTGAACTAACAGTCCTCGCTCCTCCTCCACCAGACGCGGGAACTGCAGTAAGGCTGGCATATTTAAAGGAGCAATTTCCCGAGCACTACTTCGAGACTCTGACCTTCCTTCCTACCCTTGAACCCATTTCTTCTAATTGGGCGGATGAAGCTAAGGCAAAAATCGATTTGGTGGAAAAACAATATATCGAAATGTTCAAGTATTCTCGCAGTCTTTCTAGAATCATCCGCACTCTAATGACAAATGCTGACTCGATGCAAAAGACTGCAGAGGAGGATGCCAAGGCCCTAAAAACCTTAGGTAAAGATTTAGAAGATACTCAAGCTCAACTAGCTATCGCTCAGAAGAACGCTTCTAACTTCAAACAACAGTTTGAGGACATGCAAAAGCGCTACCATGACTTGCTAGAATCCCACACTCAGGAGCGTTCTGAGTTGAAGAAACAAGCTGACGAGGCCAAATCAGAGGCTGCGAAGACACGCCTTGCTTATGCTGAGCTTGAGCAGAAAAACGCCGAGTTAGCGAACAGGAGTGCCGAGTTAGAAAAGAAAAACGCAGACTTGGCTTCAAAATTGTTGGAGGCGGAAAACAGGGCTGCTCTGGCTGAGGGCAATGTGGAATGCGCTATTAAATCTGCGGAGGAAACCCGCAAACAACTATCAGAGGCTGAGGCCGATATTCAGGGCTTCAGCGAGCTAATGATCGAATTCTTCGCGCACATTATTCGTCGTCGAAACATTTCCTGGATCGAGGACTATCCATCCACTTTGGTTCATGTGTGGAATCAAATCGTCGAGTGGGAAAAAGAAGAGCTTAAGGTCGATTCCCTTGATGAAGATAAGCTGATGGAGAAATATTTGAGAGACGACGAACCGGAGCGCCTAGCTGAAGGGCGCCGTCTAATTGCTGAGGCCATGGAAGAAGAGAGGCGGAAGTCTAAACAGAAAATCGTCCCTGAAGCTGGTTCTTCTTCTTCTGCTCCTGTAACTCCCGAAGTAGAGGGGTATGATCCCGAAAACCCGGGAATTTCCCGAACCACTTTGCTATCTCCTATTCCTGAAATAACTCCAGAGGTAGTAGTCACCCCCGCTGAAAAGTCTTCAGAAGGTATCCCTATCTTTTCTCCTCAATTTGTCAAGGCTACTACTACCTTTGGCTACATAACCGAACGTTCGATGAGAAATCCTTTGCTCTCGCCTGAGTTGATAACCAATGTTTCTCATTTTGTAGGCGTTGAATCATCCACGAAGACAGATGTAGCTCAAGGAGCTACCGCTGGGACACAACCCGCTGATAAGGTCAGAGAAGGGGAAGACAAAGCTGCTTCAACATCCCTGGGGGAAAGAAGTGAACCAACTAAGGTCACTACTCCCCATGATGAAGAAATGATTGCAGCTTTAAAAGACGACGGAGGAGACGAGGGGCATGATGAGGAACCGGAGGTTACAATAACCGGGGAATCAAAAAGCGCTGATGACGTTACCTTGGCGGCCATGAAGGCTGATCAAGACAAGCGCTTGCAATTAAAGGCTGAAGAATTAGACCCTGAGGTTCTCAAGCCCCTCGCAGTGGTGGATGCAGGTTCAAGGTTAGTTGTTAAGCTCTCAACTAGATCTATTACCGAAGAACTTGCTAAAAAATCTTCTCTTGATTCCAGTGCCCCGCCCTCCGGGAAGAAGTCTGCTGGCTCCAGTACTACATCTTCAGGGAAAAAGAAATCAAAGCGGATCTTGACTGAAGCCGAGAAGGAAGCAAAAGATGCGGAAAAAGCTGCCAAAAAATCGAAGGCTCATCCCAAACCCAAATAGTGGGTGCCCCTGTATCTTTTTAGCATCTTTGTAAACCAATAAGTGCTGCTACACCAGCAGCTTCCGCAATTTCTTTTTCAGTTATTTCCCTGTACAAATTCATTCATTTGTAAATAAAAATAATTCACTTTTTGCAATGTTTATCTGTTAGCAGTTCTACACTTATGTAAAAATGCATATCTATAGTTATGAAACAAAGTTGTGGAGAGGGGAGATATGTATTTATATATGTGTCCCCAGTCAATCTCCATAGGTTATTCAGTGCTTAACCATGCAATCTGAACGCTCCCGATTCTCTAATGGGATAGAATTTCCTGTGTCATCAATACCTGTTGTTTTTCCTGGCATTTCTTTTATACTCTTTCTCATTCTCTTGAGAGTTAGAGTTCGAGTTCAGTTATTTGTTTATTCCCCGGTCGTTCAACGGGAAAAGATTTCTTTCTCGGCGCTCGGTCGGAGACGCCTTTATACTCTCTTTCTCTCTAGAAAGTTAGAGTTCGAAGTTGAACCTCTTTCTCAGCGCTCAGTCTGAGACGCTTTTATACTCTCTCTCTTTCTCTGGAGAGTTAGAGTTAAGAATGTAATTTCTTTTTCAGCGCTCAATCTGAGACGCTTTTATACTCTCTCTCTTTCTCTGGAGAGTTAGAGTTAAGAATGTCGTTTTCTCATTCTTTCATGTCTTATTGCACAAATAAGTATTGTGCTTCTTTTTATGTCCAAACTGTTTCAACCTTTTTAGGCTCTAAGTTATCCTGTATTTTATAATCACAACAGAACAACTAACGAATGTAAATGCATAAAAGTAAATAACACACAATATTTTTATAGTGGTTCAGCTAAGTCATAGCCTACATCCACTTTATAGACCTTTATTCATATCATCAGATTTTCCCAAGGCAAGTCGTGCCTTATTACAGAGTTTATAGGAAGAACAGCAAAAAGTATAGCATTTCTAATCCAAATATCGCATTAAGTGTTGGGCATTCCATGCTCGAGGGACTTCTTCGCCATCTACGGTCGTTAACTTGAATGTTCCTTTATCAAGTTTCCGTTGGATGACAAAGGGTCCTTCCCATTTTGGGCCGAGGTGAGGAAGAGATGGAAAAACCCTCTTTAGCACCAAATCCCCTGGTTCAAAAGTTCTGAGGCGAACTTTTTTGTCATAATAGCGTGCCATCTGACGCCGATGTCTTGCTGCACGCAAGTCTGCTTCGTCCCTTTTCTCTTCGACCTCATCAAGAGACTCAAGTAGAAGTGCCCGATTCGTCATCGGGTCATAATACGTAACCCTGTGGGAAGGAACTTCCAGTTCAACTGGAATTACTGCTTCTGAGCCAAAGGAGAGAGAGAAAGGGGTATGACCGGTAGCCGTTTTAAACGTTGTTCGATATGCCCACAAAGCTAGGGGCAATTCATCAACCCATTTTGCCTTTGCACGCTCCAACCGTTTCTTGAGGATGGATTTTATAACTTTGTTTACCGCTTCTACTTGCCCATTCGATTGTGGGTAGGCGACTGCAGTATATCGCTTGTCTATCTTATATTTCTGGCAAAAATTTCTGAACTCAGAGCTGTCAAACTGGGTTCCGTTGTCAGTTATAATCGTTCTTGGGATCCCGAACCGGCATATAATATTTCTGACCACAAAACTTATCACTTTTCTTGCTGTGATCTTGGTCAAGTGCTCAGCTTCCACCCATTTCGTGAAATAATCCACGGCTACTATGGCATACTTAGCCCCTCCTTTAGCAATTGGTAAAACTCCAATGATATCGATTCCCCATGTGGCAAACGGCCAAGGACTCACCATCGATTTAAGCTGGGTTGACGGTGCCCTGGGGATTTTGGCGAATCTCTGGCACTTATCGCAGCGTCGTGAATAATCAGCTGCATCCTTGTTGATCGTAGGCCAGAAGTATCCGTACCGCAATATTTTCTTTGCTAAAGTTTGACCTCCTGTATGATCTCCACACTCACCTTCGTGCACTTCTCTCAGTACACGCTTGATGTCGTCGTGTGCGATACATCGTAACAGGGGCATAGAAAATCCTTGTCTATAGAGAGTATCGTCTTGCATAACATATCTGGCAGCTTTGCGGACTACAGCTCTTTTCTCACTTTTCTTCGATGGGAGTGTCCCATTCTTAAGAAAACTCTTGATTGGAGTCATCCATGACTCCTTCTCTGGTTCCGCTTCAAGAACGAATTCAATTTCCATTGACTCAAAGCTTGGCGATTCCAATGTTTCAATTGGAATTACCTCGGCCCCTTCTGGATTGTCAGAACTAGCCAGTTTTGCCAGTCTATCCGCTTTCTGGTTTTCAATTCTGGGAATATGTGTTATGCTGTACCGATCTAAGCTATTCAATAGCTCTTTCACTTTCTTGAGGTAGGCGATAAGTCGAGGTCCTCGAGCCGCGAATTCCTCTCGCACTTGACAAACAACAATCTTAGAGTCACAAAATATGTCCATCATTTTTACTCCGAGGTCTTTAGCAAGTTTCAGCCCGGCAATCAGGGCTTCATACTCAGAGTCGTTGTTAGTTGCCGAAAATTCTAACCGTAGGGCGTAATATAACGACCGTCCCTCCGGAGTGACTAAGACAATTCCAGCTCCGGATCTTCGGTCATTTTTAGCTCCATCTGTATATAGTCTCCACGGATTCATCTCTAGCTTATCCTCAGATTTGACCACTTGGTCATTGATTATTTCTTCCTCTGGAATGGTGAACTCCGCAATAAAGTCTGCTAGAGCTTGCCCCCTGATTGACTTTCGTGGTTGAAAATTCAAATCAAACTGGCTTAGTTCTATGTTCCATTTAATCAACCTTCCCGACACTTCGGGTCTCTGCAACACCTGTCTTAACGGCTGATCGGTGTATATGGTTATTGGATGGGCTTGGAAGTAGTGACGAAGTTTTCGGGATGCAATCAGGAGGCTGTAAGCGAGCTTCTCGATCTTTGGGTAGTTGCGCTCTGCCGCTGCTAATTTCTTACTCACATAGTATACTGGCCTTTGTACTTTGTCTTCCTCTCGAACCAGGGCTGTGCTGACAGCGTGAGCCGAGACTGCTAGATAAACAAATAGTTCTTCGTGATCTACGGGCTTCGATAAGATTGGCGGTTTCTCTAACAGCTCTAACAGATTTTGGAAAGCCTCGACACAATCGGGAGTCCACTGGAAGTTCTTCTTTCCCCTTTTTATCAAATCAAAAAATGGAACACATTTATCGGTGGCTTTGGAGATGAATCTACTCAGCGCCGCTACCTTCCCTGCCAGACTTTGGACGTCTTTAATTCTCCTTGGTTCTCTGATATTTCTAATCGCCGCTATCTGGCTAGGGTTGATCTCAATTCCTCGGGAACTCACAATGAAGCCAAGGAACTTTCCCGACGCCACTCCAAATGAACATTTTAAAGGATTCAATTTCATACGGTATTTTCGCAAGATACCAAACATTTCTGCTAAGTCTTGCGTATGACTGGAGGACTGCTTTGATTTAACAAGCATATCATCCACATAAACTTCCATAGTTTTTCCTATTTGATCATAAAACATTCTATTTACCAACCGCTGATAAGTAGCTCCAGCGTTTTTTAATCCGAATGGCATTACAACATAACAATATAACCCCAAATTCGTGATGAAACTTGTATGCTCTTGATCTGGTACATGCATAGGAATTTGATTGTATCCAGAGTATGCATCCATGAAAGAGAGAAGTTCATGACCTGCTGTCGAGTCTACAAGCTGGTCAATCCTGGGAAGTGGGAAACTATCTTTTGGGCAAGCCTTATTTAAATCTGAAAAGTCAATACAAGTTCGCCACTTTCCGTTTGGCTTCTTTACCAGGACGGGATTCGATATCCAGTCGGGATAGGTCGAATCTCGAATAAATCCATTTTGCTTCAATTTCTCTACTTCCTCTTTGAGGGCAGCCGACCTCTCTGGGCCCAGCGTGCGTCTCTTTTGCTTCACAGACGGATGCTTCGGATTTACATTCAATTTGTGACTGATAATGGAAGGTGATATCCCACACATGTCAGCATGGGTCCAGGCGAACACATCTAAGTTTGCCTTCAAGAAGTCCGTCAGTTCCTCAGCACGACGTGGATCCAATTGAGAACCAATTTTCAAAACTTTCGTCGGATCAGCTTTATCAACAGGAATTTCCACTGTCGTATCATTAGGAGTTGCATTCCTAGCCTCTGGTTCCTCGTCTTTTCTAGGATCCAGGTCTTCAGGTGTTCCTTTGGGCAACTCCTTTGGGGTCAATTTCTCTAATTGCTATGCCGAATCCCCCTTTGAGGGAGACGAGGCATCCTTACTCTCAGCATTAACTCCTTTCATCAACATCTTCAGTTCGGCCACGTAGCAGGCCCGTCCAGAGACCTGATCCCCTCTTATTACTCCAGTTCCAGCTTCAGTTGGGAACTTCAGTAACAAGCACCAAGGGGCGATACAAACTCTGAACTCAGCGAGGGCAGGTCTCCCTAAAAATGCGTTATATGGCGAATCTACTTCCAATACTACGAACTGAAGCATTCGCACTCTTCTACGTTCTCCTTGCCCTAGGGTTACAGGCAACTCTATATATCCCATGGGAGACGTCGTCGCTCCGTTGAAACCTCTAATCCATCCTTCACAAGGTTTCAGATCTTCGGGCTCGAGCTTCATCTGATCAAACGACTTCTTGAACAAAATATTAACGGAACTTCCGTTGTCTACCAATACCTTATGGACCAAGGCCGGCCCAATGGTGGTAGTAATAACCAACGGATCATTGGTGGGAGATTGTATCCCCGTGTTGTCTCGGCTGCGAAATACCACGTCATCGAACATGGTTTTTTGTCGTTTTATAGGGGTGACATCTTCCAAATCGTCACCTTCATTCACATCCAGATGCTTGGCAGCATTCACATACTGGTCCATTGACCTAAAACTTCGGATTGCCGGGTGAGGTCCGCCTACTATAGAGTTGATGACAATCCCTTTACCTTTCTGCTGCGCGGTAGGCTTAGGAGCAGGTAGGATCTGTTTTGGAGCCTGCTCTCCTTGCCCCCTGTCCCTCGGGGCAACCTTGTACTCATCCAATTTTCCTTCACGCAGCAGCTTTTCGATTACATCCCTTAAATGCCGACATTCATTGGTTGAATGTCCGTGTGTTCCGTGAAACAAACAAAATTTCCCTGTCGCCATTTCTTTCTCGGTCGAATCACGAGGTGGCGGTCTTTTGTACTGCAACACATTGTACGTATTCAGGTAGATATTTTCCAGGGTGTCATTCAAGGGTGTATAGTCCTCGTAGTTCTGGAATCGGGGCCTTTTGTTAGGGTCACTTCCCCTATTTCTGTTTCTCCTGTTACCGTTCGAATTACGGTTGTTGTTGTTTCCCCCATTTCCAGTATTGCTGTTTCCACCCTTATTTCCTACATTTACTTCAACCTTGCCAGAACTTTCCCCAGACTGCTTCACGGCAATATTACTCTGCACATTCTCCTTTGAAGCTGTCTCAGACTTTCTTTTCCGGTTTGCCCGGGCCTCCTCTCGTCTTAGATAAATATCGGCTTTTTCGTAGAATATCGCCCTTGTGGGGGGTGTCTTCCCAGAAAGGTAGTCTCCAAACTCAGATTCAGGATCGACTCCTTCCTTCAATGCCATCAGAATAGTGGGCTCATGCGGGTCACTGACCTCAGTTACAGCTTGGTTAAAACGATCTAAATATGCCCTTAAAGATTCTCCTGGTGCCTGTTTGATCCTCGACAATTCAATAACACTCTTGGACTTGCGGGCATGTAGTCGAAACTGGTTCATGAAACGCTCGCTTAGTTCTTTGTAATTAGAAATTGAACGAGGAGGAAGCCGGGTAAACCAGAACAATGCCACATCTTCCAGGTAGATTGGGAATGCTTTGCACTTTACTTCATCAGGGGCAGCAGCAGCGTTCATGAGCCACGAATACCGCATCAAATGCTGTCCCGGATCAGTCCTTCCATTGTATTTGTCCATCTGCGGCAAGTTAAAGCGTCGGGGAAACTGGAAATCTAGGATATCATCAGTGAACGGTGTATGGCTTCGCTCAATGCCATAGTCTTCATTCGTATAATTCCGGCTCTCGGACATAATTCGGCGAACCATCGCCTGCACATCGGCACTAGTTAGGGGCTGCTCAGGTTCCCTGGCCCTAGTGTCCGAGTTCCTTCGGGGCTCTTGCTCTGGAGATGCCCTTCTTCTTCGAGCTGTCTCTACTCGATTCCTTTCCCTGTGTTCCCGGTCGATCTCGGGAAGAGGGGACTGGAGTCTTTGCCCCCGAGTAGGGCTATCGTTTCCTAATGCTCGTGCGATATCCTCGCGAGATCCCAAAGATCCAAACGTTAGCTGCTCCACGTTCTGAGGTCGTTCGAGTGGCCTTCGCTCACGGGGCCTCTCTTCCTCGGAAGATGAAGATTGATCTACGGGTGTGTGACGAACCGGTGACGGAGTTCTCTGCCGGCGGAGCTCATTGATCTCCCGACTCATGAGCCTCATATTTTCCTGCATCATGAGATTAGTGCGCTCATGAACTCTCATAGCTTCCCTCGTGCTCTCAAGCATATCAAGCAAGCGCGAGAAATCTCCTTGAGTGATGGGAGCAGATGGATTGACCTGGTCTCCAACCCTAGCAGCTGGAATTGGAGCATTCGCGGGGACTCGAGTAGATGTTCCAGCTTCACCAAGCATCGGGTCGGATCGGAGGTAGGAAGTCGGGTCGGATCGGAGCTGGGGTGCCTGGTCGGATCGGTGTGCAGCGAGCAACTCGGGTCGGTTCAGACTGGGGGAGTGCACGGCTTCGGAGTCTCCTACCCGGATCGGATCGGAGCTCTCCCCTTGCTGTCGGTTCGGATTTCCTGCATTGATTCTCCCTGCTGCTGAACTCTGCCCCCGAGACCTTGTTACAACAGCATGTTGCTGATCTTCGCCAGCTCCATTTCCTTGAACAGACTGAACTTCTTTGCCTTTTCCTTTGGCCATTAGTCTTTGACAATTACTTCAACGAATGTAAAAAAAGTGGAGAAACTTAAGGATTCACTTCTTTGAACTCAACGGTCCAAAAAGTAGAAAGAGATCCCGGAAAATAAAGAATTTAGATGAGGATTCTCAGTGAAAGCACCAAAATGTTAGACCCAAATGTGGTTCTAACACCCAAATTGATTAGAAACAAGGTAAAATAAAACAGAAATAAAAAAGAACACGCAAGATTTATAGTGGTTCGGCGAAGAAATGCCTACGTCCACTTAGGTTTCACTATATTCAGTAATTCAGTTACAAATGCAATGTAAGATTCACTCACAACTCACTTTTGTTCACTCAAATGATTAAAACAAGAAATGAAATATGATTTGGATTCTCCGGGAGTAATGGAGTTCGGATGATGGAGGAACTTGGATTCTCAAAAGTGCTGAAAAAAGATCCTTCTCTTTGTCTCTAGATGGGGTATTTATAGGTGTGAATTTGCCTGAGATTCAATCCGGGTCGGAACACGTGTCATCCATCGCACTCTCTTCGGGTTCGGATGAACTATCAAGCTGACAACACATCAAAGAGATGGACGTTAGGGGTAGGAATCAGTCATAGCCGGTCCGGTTCTCCAGGCTATGATATAGGAGATTTTCCTGGATCATGGGTGCGGGTCGGAGACGTACAGGTTGGGGGTTCGGATCGGAATACCCGATCCGAACCGAAGTAGCTTGGACGTCTCTTCTTCTCTAATCATACTCCGCTCCGCTCCAGCGTCGTGGCAAGCAGACGGCTTTCCGATCCACTTGAGATTTATTGGCCTTCCGATCTGATCAGGTATGCTTTGCCAATCTATCCAATAAGAGACATCCGATCCGAACAGAGAATCCTACCCGATCCGAACCGATATGCTGCTATTCAATCTGAATTGTGGTGTTTCCTTCCGATCCGAACCGGAGTCTTATATCTTGAGATATTCTTCAATGGTTGGTTTCTTGACTTTGTGTTGCCTAGTTCACAAAGTAGGCTAACAATTGAAAATAAATATTTTATGTACTAACGTCATTTTTCCCCAAGATCCAACAACTACAAACCAATCTTTCTTGTTGATGTCCGACTCAAGTCTAAGACATGAAAAAAAGTTCACAATCAGTTTTTTTAAAATTGTACAAACTGATTAGTAAACAGGTCAGTTGAACTATCGTTTCTCTCTTCCTATTATTTATGTAGATCCCAACAATGCTGTTAATCTAATAAGTACGGCTAAAAACTAACATGCATTATAAAACACGGATTGATAACATTAAAAATGACGATTAAATAAAAGAAAAATCAATACAGAAATTGAAAACGATCGCAAACTATTGATGGACTAATGCAAAAAAGGTTTATCAATGATTAATTTAACAAATAGTAGTTCTACAAAACCCAATACCCCATTTTTATCAGTCCACCAGTCAGTCAAGATGCCTGCATTTTTGCATTTTTGTAGGAAAAAAACAAAAAAGTGGACGGTTTTTAAAAGGAAATGTAATTGTTAAAAATACATAGTAGAATACCTGATCTGTGGTGTTAATTCAAAGAATCATTGTTTACACATAGTAAAAGAAATAGATTAAACAAGACACATGGATCTAAATAACAGATGCATATGAATTCGAAATGCTTCCATGACTCCACCAGGACTTGGATTGATGGCATCCATTTTGAGCAAGTCAAATTGAGAGGATGAATATTAAATGGTAGGAAGCCAGAAAGCAGTCTGCATGAAATCCCTCAATTTATATACGTTGCGCACATTTTTCAAGCAAGTAATTCAATTTTTTTTCCTGTTGAAGCATTCCTAAATGACAATTAAACCATGACATCCATGTTATAAAATAGATGTCATTTAAGTTACGATAAGATTTGGGTCTGGCTATTTGCACCCCATGATTTACTCTTCACCCCCGATTAAAATTTCAGAATTTTATTTCCAGATTTACCCTTTAACAACTGATTAAATAACTTGCCTAATGTTGACATGTTGTACAATGATTAAAAAAATATCAGTCATATACATATAAGATGTTCGAGGCTAAATTGCAAACAATGATTTAAAATATAAAAATCAGCATTGTACATGAGCATTAAAAAAAGAAAAATTAAAAATAGAAGTTATAAATCATGATTAAAAAATTAAAACAATGATTAAAAATTTAAAAACAGTACAATTAGCAATGTGTATCATTATGTGTTTTGAGACCAAAACTTTAACAGTTCACAAATTTTAATTAATTCAAACAAAATTTTAAAGGGAGAGTAGTAGAAAAAGTTGCAAGTTGAAAACTAGAAAAATAGTATTGAGAATGAAAATGCAATAAGGGCATTTTTGGATTAAATGGGGTGGGAAGAGAAAATCATGGGGTGCATATTTTATTAGCGGGGGGTGAAGAGCAATTACTGGGATGTTAACAGACGCACCCATAAGATTTCACATTGAAATATGACATAAAGCAAGACGATGACGCATCAGATTCTTGAAATAGATAAATGGAAACATACTAACTAAAATCCTTGAAATTGGAAACATACAGTTAAACTGAAGAATAAAATTGGGAGAAACAAATACTTCGATAGAATTTATCACCTCGATATCCAAATTCAAAGACTGATTTGATAAATCAATGTGTAGAGCATAAACATTCGTAGAATGCCGGCATTGGTAGTTGAAATCTGACGTTGACTGTTTGTTCGGTGATGAAATTAAAATGGGGAACAAATAGGTTGGGGGAAAAGATGGAGTGAAATTGGGAGTAATGAATTTTCGGAGAATGGGAAGAGAAGAGAATAAATTCAGATGTTGAAGAGAGAACTGAATAGGAGGTATTTTTATCTGTTGCAGGATGTGGTATTATGGTAGAGGGAGCAGTTCGGAATGACACTTCTCATTATCACTATTTAAGTTATTAAAATCATGGGAAGAGAGAAGAAGAGATGATTTTGAAATGAGAGGATTTGATGATTCCAACCCAGCATGGCATGGTTCCTGTTTCAAGTTTTAAGTAATAGATACAGTAACCTGGGTGTGTAAGTCGTGATATATTCCAATACGTTTAAATCAAGTTGCATTTTATATCAATACAGTAAATGGAAAAAATAATAGCCATATCATTCGATTACGGAATGGAGAATGAAATATGAAGATAGATAACAAAATTACTTCTAATCTAATATCCTATAAGCCGATGAAATTTTGAACGTGAGCATAAAGCAAAATTTCCTTGATGATTTGAAAAAAAATACCAGTAAACAAACAACTCAATAGACTATAATATAAGAATCTAGTGGTGACATAGATTTTTTTTTTCTCCCCTTTCAATATCACATTGGGTGATAGGTTATCAAATTGATAGAAGATGCAAAGAACTGAGACCAATACCCGCAGTAGTGAAAGTGTTTCTAAAACGAAACTGAATGCATTTATTTTACTTCTATTTAAATCATTACCTTTAATCTAGTAGTTTCACTGTGCAATGGCAGACACTGAAGGTTGGTATACCTGGTCATGGGATTTTTGAAGCCAAGTCAAAGCTTGTAACACCTGGACATGACACATTCAACCACAAAAATAAATATAAAAAGTAGCATTTACAATATTTATGATAGAACTTGTAATTTAATATCTACATCACAGGTTAAATGCTTCTTTTAAGTTAAAATGTACCCAATTTGGAATCTACTTTGAAGTTTATCCACTCTCAATTTTGCAGTAATGCCCAAATTTTGAAGCCCTCAATAGAATGTGTTATAAAATGACACTTCCATATCTGTAAATTAAAAAAAAAAAAAAAAACCTGCATTAATAGCTGCATAATGTTTTAAGTAATGCATATTTACATGAGACACATAAAGTAAACAAAGCTTGAGTCAAATAACAGACCGACTGATGCTAAAATAACAGGGAAAAAATAATGAAAAACGTAATAATCCCAAAGTATCAGTTCACATGTAGTTAAATCATTGTTTCATAATATGCAACATGGTTCCATAATGCATAGTTATAATAAACTAAGAAAAATTAAATGAAACATCAATTTGAAAAACTAAATATGCACGTGTAACTTCAATTTTAAAATTTCTTTGCCATTTTTTGTGAAAAGTTATTTTTTTTAGGATTAATTGACAAGAATAATCCGAAGTTTAACGTGTCCGCCCATATTAATCCCAAGTTTGCGTTATTCAAGAATAATCCGAAGTTTGGGGGGTGTCTTCTCATATTGATCCCATTTTTCCGATGACCTGTTATAGCAGGTTTCTTCTTTGAAAAAGTTTCACATGCCTATCACGTGATGTTGCAGCCATGGCACCTTCTTCTCAATCCTCACATGCGTCTTCGTCGGACGCTGTTGTCTCCAGCCCGGCCTCCGGGCCAGCCTCTGGTCCGCCCTCCGACGACTTCGCCTTCCCTCCTGACACCGTAAGTCCCCCTGACATGGCCAGCCCTACACCTGACGTATCAACATACTTTGGTTTTACATTGGCCGACATCAAAAGAGCCAAATGCAGCTTATTCTGCTGGCACAACCTCGCTGGATTCTTCAAAACGGTAACGCTCGGTTTATGAAGCCCCAACAAAACATGTGCTACGATATAAAACTCGTCTTTCTCGATCGCAAACTGCCACTCTCTTGCTGATACTTCAAACCAGTCCTTCCTTGAGGACTTTTTTTCTTCTTTTTTACACACAGCACCGCTCCTACCATAACTACTAAACTGACAAACATATGTATTATATGGTGATTTTATTCTTATCTTCCTTTATACACATCCTACCATAACTACTAAACTGACAAACATATGTATTATATGGTGATTTCATTCTTATCTTCCTTTATACACAGTACAGACAGACATGTCCTGTTTCACTCTCTTGCAAACAATCCAACTATCACTGAGACTAAGGCATCTAAATACGAGAACTTCCTATGTCTGTTGTACTGTAAAATACTCCCATAAGTTTCATCCCAAACACCAATAAAAAGGGCCTCCGTATCAGAGATGAAAGATAGACCCGAAATCTCTCCAAAGAAATCTGCAGGTTCGGCCATGGCCATGGCCATAAATAGACACGAAATCTGCTTCCGAACTGGAAACCACCGTGAAACCCCAAAGAAATCTGCCACGACCAGAAACCAGCTTCCAAAGAAATCTGCCACGACCATAAATAAACACGAAATCTGCTTCCAAAGAAATCGGCCACAACCAGAAACCAGCTTCCGAACTGTTACCCACCGTGGAACCCCAAACACGCTCCTTGAAAATCACCCCAAATTCGAAACAATCCGAAATCGAATCGCCATTCCACACCCCTAACATTCAATCAACATCCGAACTCGCTTGAGTCCTCGAAACCCTAACCGAAGCCCTTTTTTCACGGTGATGCTAAGGAAGCCGAAAGGGTCGGCACTAGTGGAGGCGCCGACTTGGTGGGGAAGTGGTTCGGTCGAGGAGACGGTCTGAACTACAGTGAGGGGAAGGAGGAGGGCAGGCGACGCTGGTGGCAGATGGGATGGATGGGGTTTTTGGCGGTGCTGGGATAGTTGAGATAAGAGAAGGGGAGACGAAGAAATGCAATCATGAGGGGAGACGAAGAAGAATTTGATTTGGGAAAGCTAGAGTGGAAACTGGTTATAGCAAGTCACCAAATAAATGGGATCAATATGGGAAGACACCCCCAAACTTCGGATTATTCTTGAATAACGCAAACTTGAGATTAATATGGGCGGAAACGTTAAACTTCGGATTATTCTTGTCAATTGATCCTTTTTTTAAGATTAAAATCCGAATCATAGTTCACGAATTTTTTAGACATACTAACTCACAAAAATATATTTTTTCTTCAGTCGAGTGAAAGATGCATTAAAACAATCTTTTAAGTTGAAAAAAATAAAATAAACTTAGATGAGAGTGGAAAAATATAATTATTTTCAAACTTGGTCTGCAAAATAAGTAGTCAAATGACCCTCAAGTTCATTGTGCTACTTCTCTACGTACTATGCCTGTGTCTTTCATGGTTCGAAGGTGCCACTTTTTAATGGAGGATTATTAAATTATTAAAAATTTCATTCATGAACCATATAGAACTTGACATAAGAAAATATATTAATAGATAAACATTAGAAGTAACATATTCTGAGGTACATTTATTACAGGGAAATTTAACTTTATTAACTAATTGTTCTGCACTATAACCTATTCCGAGGTATAATTATTTGAGCTTGATTTCACTTCATAAACCTATTGCTTTGCATTATAACCTAATCATTCAATAAGTGTGTATTTGCAGCACACTAAATAGTACCACTAAGACACTGTGAATGTTAAATGTGTTGAGTCAAAGCGTCGATGGTTATTTTGATTTATGACAAGAAGAAGCTTCTACATCGACAAAAAGAAGACAAGATGACTTCATAGGTAATAAGTCGATTATTTAGAGTTATAAAATGTTAAAATCTATCCTCAAATAATCATACTTCTAATTGTTTGAAAATACTACTCATGAAGACATTCTTTATGCATATGACCAAAAACATGTCGACCTACAATTTTTTATAGGTCAACAGGTTTTTAAATTGTAACGGTCAAAAATAGGTCGACCTATAAAATCTTATAGGTCAACAGGTTTTTGAAATTCCAACGGCTAAAAACATGTCGACCTATAAAATTCTATAGGTCAACAGGTTTTTGAATTTTGACCGTTATATTGAAAAGTCATCTTCTTTCTTCAAGAGTTGCATCCATTTTTCTTCATGAATAATCACTCCTTTTAGATGCATCTTTTCACCAACATTTGCAACCTCTCGATCTCTATAAATACATGATTTTACAATCATCCAAATCACCGAATTTACTCTCTATTTTCTGATCTATCTTGCATTATTCTTTTCACTCAAAAAGCACTCAAAAGCATTCAATAATCGTTTGAATCACCAAGCATATTTCATACACTTGTGATTCAACTCGATATTTTACTTCCTAATCTTACTAAACATCAAATTACATTTGAGGATAAGATTATAGGAAGGGTGTACTCAATTGTTGACAAATCAGTGTTGAAGGAAGAACACATTCAAAGTCAAAATCTTATTATTGTTGAAGTCCTCGGTGTTGTAAGAGGCAAGTGTTGAAGTCCTCGTGTTATAAGAGGCAAGTGTTGAAGTCCTCGTGTTGTTAGAGGCGTGAAATCCCGTTCGGCTGCTCGGGTATTGTAAACCTGTTTCCTCCGGGTGAAGTGAGGTTGTTGTTTAGTGAAAATCCAGATAGAAGTCTGGGACTGGACGTAGGACGGTGCTCCGAACCAGTATAAAAATCCCTGGTGTGATTTTTCCTATTTACTGCATTTGCTATACTTGCTTATCTGTGATATTGCTTCTGTGAGATCTTTTTACATTAAATATTTACCTGCATAACTATTGTAAATATACAAGTTAGTATATCACATACTTTCCGCATAGCCATATTATAGATCCTGCACAAGTCGTGTACACACCCGACTTTTCAATTGGTATCAGAGCAAGGTCATCATATAACCGTAACAACGTTATTTGATATATTCTAGTAATATGTCAAATAACGCAAGTACCAGCACTAACACTTACACTGAAGGTCAATCAACACAAAGACCTCCTTTCTTTAATGGCCTAAACTATAGTTATTGGGCAACATGTATGGCTTTCTATATGCAATCAACAAGTTATGATGCTTGGAATGCTACTCAGAAAGAAATAGTTAATCCAACTACTGAGTATGCAGAATGGACTTCTGCTGAGAAAACAGCAGCAGCAGTAAATGCAAAAGCAATAAATATGTTGTTTTGTGCATTAGACCAAAATGAGTATAACCGTGTTAGTATCTGTACCACTGCTTATCAAATTTGGCAAACGCTAAAAACAACTCATGAAGGTACTAACAAGGTTAAACAAGCAAAAATAGCTTTGTTGAAAAGTCAATTCCAAAATTTCAAAATGAAGCCAAATGAAACAATCAATGAGATGTATTCAAGGTTTCAAACTATTCATCATGCTCTTATTGGGTTAGGACAAAAATATTCTGACTTTGATGTAGTTTCAACAATCCTACACTCACTGACTAATGAATGGGAAGGAAAAGTATTAGCTATAGAAGAAGCTAATGATCTTTCTACCATGAAGCCAGATGAGTTGATAGGAAATCTAATGTCCTATGAAGCAAATTTACAGGCTAGAAGAGAACAAAAAGAAGAAAAGAAAAATGTCGCTTTTCATGCCGAAAAAGATGAAGACATTTCAGATTCTGAAGATGAAGACTTAGCACTTATTGCAAAAGGCTTTAAGAAGTTTTTGAAGCAAAGAAAAGCTAGTCGATACGACAAAAGGAAGTTTGGATCAAATAAACCATCATCTTCAAATATGGAATGTTTCAATTGTCACAAAAAGGGACATGTGCATAAAGATTGTCCGGATAAAAAGAAGAATTCCGAAATATTCAAGAAGGACAAATCAAAGAAGAGAGCTTTCTCAGTAACCTGGGATGATTCAGACTCATCTTCATCTGATAGCGAAAGTGACTCAGACACTGAACAAGCAAATGTATGTTGTATGACAACAGAGGATGAGGTACGAATTCCTACTCTTGAGGATATGCTTGATATTTATGATAAAGTAATGATTAAACTTAAAGATACAAAATATCAGTTAAAAGAAGTCAAGACAATGTTGAATAGATCCGAATTAGAACGAGATATGTTAAAAGATGAGAAGAAAATATTAGAAGAGGAACTTGAAAAGGCTCAAGAATCATCTTCTAATTCTAATTCTCAACTATCTCTTTTGACTCAAGAAATTGAAGTTCAAAAAGAGAAGAATGATATTCTCACTACTGAAAATCATGAGCTTAAAGCAAAAGTCAAAATTCTAGACCTAGAAAAAACTAGCTTACAAACTAAGTTAGATAACATCACTCAAAATGTTTCTAACTTTAACAAAGGTCGAGAAAATTTGACAAAAATCATTGAGAATTCACAATCTACTTCAAATAAGAAAGGTTTGGGATATAAAAACCAAGAAATTAAGAAGCATCTTGGTTATGGAAAGAAGAAAATAATGCAAAAGAACAAAGCTAAGAAAAATCTTAGTTTATCTTCCAAACCAAAACCTGTTGTGAAATCTCAAAAGAAAAATGTCAATAGCGACTTTGGAAATAATACTAATCTTAGAAATAGTACTAGATATGCTTTCATGTACAATAAGAATATCACTGCTAGTACTAGTACACATCCAAGACCCAATTATTATAGAAATTCGAATACTTCTATGACTAGAGATCTATATAATAGATCTAGAAGCACGAAAAGGAACATCAATAGAGATTACTTAAGTATTTGGGTTCCTGTAAGTTGGAAAAACAGAGAAAAATATATCGATGATTATTTTGATTCGGTAGTTAATAACGAAAATTTTATCTTTAAAGGTTCCGTTAAACCCTCTTGGGTTTGGTTACCTTCCATCTAACCCATGGACCTAAACAAAGCAAGTGGGTACCAAAGGTATATACATCATATTCTTTGCAGGTACACCACAACAAAAAGAAGACAATTTTGATATCTCCCGAAGGTACTTTAAATTATGTCTTATATTCGATTACTGTTCTATCATGATCTTTATTCTTTTTTATCAATGACAAAGAGGGAGAAATATGCATATATAATAAGTGTTGTTGGAGTTTGAAAATTCAAAAGAGAAGGAGAAAAACAAAATTATTCAAAACCTGTCGACCACCCCAAATTATGCTGTCGACCGGTCTTGTCCATTATGTTCTTTATTTCCAACCAGAGAATTAATCGGTCGACCGCCTATTTTCTTACCTGTCGACCGGTCTTAGTTAAACTTGTTTTTTTATTTTCAATCAGAACATAAAGCTGTCGACCGCCCCTAATAAAGCTGTCGACCGGTCCAGGTAAACTGGCCTATATAAATTCATTCAGAACTATTTCCTGTCGACCGCCTTTAAACTTCCTGTCGACCGGTTACATATGCTATTTAAAAAAATATATGCTTAATATGTTAAAAGTATATGTATGTTAACATTTGTTAATGCAGGAATCAAAAGGTAAGATTATTTATATTATAACAAATGTTGCAGAAATTCAGGGGGAGCTTGTATCCAGAGGGAGAAAACCTTATAGTAATATTTTTTGTTACTATCATTTTTGCAATACTATATACCCTTTTTGTCGATGACAAAGGGGGAGAAAATGTTACTAACAAGTGCTATGCAGATTGTATAATTCAAGGGGAGCATATATACAGGGGGAGCAACACATTGTATAATTCAAGGGGAGCATATATACAGGGGGAGCAATATACAAGGAACAATACCTTTATTATGCCAGGTTGTCATCAATCAAAAAGGAGGAGAATGTTGAGTCAAAGCGTCGATGGTTATTTTGATTTATGACAAGAAGAAGCTTCTACATCGACAAAAAGAAGACAAGATGACTTCATAGGTTATAAGTCGATTATTTAGAGTTATAAAATGTTAAAATCTATCCTCAAATAATCATACTTCTAATTGTTTGAAAATACTACTCATGAAGACATTCTTTATGCATATGACCAAAAACATGTCGACCTACAATTTTTTATAGGTCAACAGGTTTTTAAATTGTAACGGTCAAAAATAGGTCGACCTATAAAATCTTATAGGTCAACAGGTTTTTGAAATTCCAACGGCTAAAAACATGTCGACCTATAAAATTCTATAGGTCAACAGGTTTTTGAATTTTGACCGTTATATTGAAAAGTCATCTTCTTTCTTCAAGAGTTGCATCCATTTTTCTTCATGAATAATCACTCCTTTTAGATGCATCTTTTCACCAACATTTGCAACCTCTCGATCTCTATAAATACATGATTTTACAATCATCCAAATCACCGAATTTACTCTCTATTTTCTGATCTATCTTGCATTATTCTTTTCACTCAAAAAGCACTCAAAAGCATTCAATAATCGTTTGAATCACCAAGCATATTTCATACACTTGTGATTCAACTCGATATTTTACTTCCTAATCTTACTAAACATCAAATTACATTTGAGGATAAGATTATAGGAAGGGTGTACTCAATTGTTGACAAATCAGTGTTGAAGGAAGAACACATTCAAAGTCAAAATCTTATTATTGTTGAAGTCCTCGGTGTTGTAAGAGGCAAGTGTTGAAGTCCTCGTGTTATAAGAGGCAAGTGTTGAAGTCCTCGTGTTGTTAGAGGCGTGAAATCCCGTTCGGCTGCTCGGGTATTGTAAACCTGTTTCCTCCGGGTGAAGTGAGGTTGTTGTTTAGTGAAAATCCAGATAGAAGTCTGGGACTGGACGTAGGACGGTGCTCCGAACCAGTATAAAAATCCCTGGTGTGATTTTTCCTATTTACTGCATTTGCTATACTTGCTTATCTGTGATATTGCTTCTGTGAGATCTTTTTACATTAAATATTTACCTGCATAACTATTGTAAATATACAAGTTAGTATATCACATACTTTCCGCATAGCCATATTATAGATCCTGCACAAGTCGTGTACACACCCGACTTTTCAAAATGTTTGTTAGAAGTCATAATTCAGTTTCCAATTCCTATCTAAACTTAAAAATTAAATACATACGTTTAATTTTTGAAACACTTAAGAAATTTTTTTTTTTGAAACTGGGTAAACCGCCTCGTTAAAAACTTGTTCAAGTACTCAACATGAGTACCAAACAGGGAAAAAGAGTGCGGTGCTTTATTGACATCGTATCAATAAAATGTACATGAGTACAGAGTCAAGCAAACAACATAACCTTGCTTACTCTAAAAGCCCAGAAATTAAATCAAACATAAAAAACAAAGGCCCAAAAACATACACGGCCCAAATAAAACGAGAAACTCTCGTGACCGCAAGTGGCAAACATCCAGATAATCAAACGCATCTCGGTCATTAAAGGAAATAAGCCAGTTAAAACTCAAACGAACCCTAAATACAATCTTCAATGGCGGCGCCCCTTAAATTACCCATTATCTAAGTAATCAATTCCCTAGTTCTTCATCAGCTTTCGATGACGAGTTATGTTCTTCAGTTTCGATTTAACCATCAGGTATCTTACTTCCAATTCAATAAAATCCCACCTTTTGAATTTGTCCATCTCTCCATTTCCGTGAGTGCGAGCGTTCCTTTCTGCCCAGATGTGGTAAACAATGGTCATGATACTGCAGAAAGCAAGGTCTCTGGCAACGTCTGGCATAGAGTATTTGGCTTTCAAAACCTCCAGTTCTTCAATCAGGCAGACTGGACTAGCTACTGTAGGAGGATCATTCATCTTAGGCTTGCATCTTGCCCACAAATAAGCGGAATAAGTACACTCAAAAAACAGGTGATTCCTTGTTTCAGCACTGTTCTTACGTAAAACGCAAATCGGGTTTACATCGTATCCCCAGTTAATAAGATGATCCTTAGTAGATAGTCTGTCCATTATAGCTTTGTACATGCAAATCGACATTTTCGGACTATTTATATAATTCCAAGTGATAGAACACCAATCGATTTCAGGGTTTTGAGTCCTCGAAATGTCCCAAGCTGATTTAAAAGAAAACCCCTGGTTACTGTTATTCCAACTCCAGTAATCTAATTCAAAGTCTGAGTTGATTTGAACTTCATTGATTTTATCTGCTACCATTCTCGAAATAGTTAATTAGTTGGCATTAAAAGCACCGTTCTGAATAAGACAATTAACTCTCAGATTCTCGCCCCCGCAAATACTCAAACAGTCCCATCCCATCAAGTTTACCAGAATTTCATTATTTATCCATGGGTCAAACCAAAGCATCATATCCTGACCATTAGCTATGCCTCTATTAATACATTTCAGTCCCAGCGCCCTATGTCGTAGCATAGACTTCCAAGTGCATGAGCTGTTATTGTCCACCTGCATAACCCAAAAATTATTCTCCTTGCAATATCTATTTTTCATCCAATTTTTCCACATGCTATCTCTATCCACAAATTGCCAAATCAATTTTAAAGCAGCAGCAGATTTTAAATCATCAAATTTCCTTAGCCCCACTCCGCCTTCAGTCTTAGGACTACATAAAGTATCCCATGCAATTCTATGACTCTTTCCGGCCCAAACAAAATTAGCGCAAATTTTGTTAATTTTGCCAATTGTCGCTGCAGGAAGTTGATAGATAAGCAACCAATGCATGACCATAGGAGTAATTACTGATTTTATTAATTCGATTCTCCCTGCCATTGAAAGAAGCCTACAATCCCAGCTATCCATCCTTCTCCTGATTTTATCAATCAGCTCACCGCAATCGGAGAAGTGTAAATAATTGTTAGACAGGGGAACGCCATGATATTTAATAGGCAGGTTCCCTTCTTTCATATTCATCTTATCCAAAATTTCCCTTTTTACATTAACGGATTTACTAAAAATTATCTTCGATTTCAGTCCGTTAACTCTTAAACCTGCCAGATCTTTCATACTCTCTAAAATTTTATATATTTCACTTGCACTCTTCATCTTAGCTTTAGAGAAAATCATTAAGTCATCAGCGTATAGTAAATGGTTAATGTGAGGCTCAGTTTTAAAAATAGGAGGGATCAAATCCATTACACTCGCTTTCTGCATCATAATTGAAAAATATTCCATCACAATACAAAAAAGATATGGGGATAGGGGGTCACCTTGTCTCAACCCCCGGTTGCTGTGAATAAAACCTATTGGACTCCCCCGCAATAGGATAGAAAAAGTAGGCGTGTTGATACAAGATTTAGCAACTCTAATAAGCCTGGATGGGAAACCCATCATTTTCATCATATGACAAACAAATCCCCTGTTAACCATATCGTAGGCTTTTTGTAGATCTATCTTAATACATATGTTGTCGATACCCTCTCTCTTAAAATGTCTTATTTGTTCATGAGCAAGAAGAACATTTTCTGCTATATATCTCCTTGGGATGAAAGCTGATTGATTATCAGATATAAGGTGCATTGAATACGGCTTAATTCTGTTGCACACCACCTTAGAAACAATTTTATAAATTACGTTGCAACACGAAATAGGCATATAGTCTGCAATATTCAGAGGTTTGTCAACTTTGGGGATAAGAGTGATAAAAGTATGATTTATAACTTTAGCTAACTTCCCTGACCTTTAAACTTCTTGGACTATGTCAATGAGATAAAACTTTAAATCATCCCAATGAATCTTGAAAAACTTTGCAGTGAAACCATCAGGACCTGGGCTTTTATCATCTGGAATAGAGAAAACCGCCCGATGCACTTCATCTTTAGAAATACTAGTCATAAGGTGTTCTCTTCCTCTATCATTTATTCCAATCTTACAATTTATATGAGGAAACCTAGATGTTTGTGGGCTGTCGGAAAAAAAGATGTTTGAAAAAAATCTTAAAGCCTCCACTTCAATTTTATCAGAGTCATGTAAAAGCTGCCCATTAGCAAGAATAATATTACCCCAATTATTGACATGTCTCCTCAAAGACATTTTTGCATGAAAATTTTTTGAGCACGTATCACCATCATTCAGCCATGAAATCTTCACCTTTTGCCTAGCATTTCTAAATTCTAAGTTGCAATGAAATTTCCAGTTTCTGTATGCATTTTCAACCTCTCCAAACAAAACCTCGTTCGTGGGATCCTCATCAACTTCCTTTAAATATCTATTATATTCCTCTTCTAATTTCCTAGCATGAATTTTATTTTCCGAATTGCTGTTGTTCCAAAGCTTCAAATTGGAATTTACAGCACCGCAAGAACATCTGAAAAATATGCATCGATGATCCTTGCCATTGTAATATATCCATCTGTTCCTTAGCCCAGTAGAAACAATCCCAGTAGCCGTCAAGATCATGCCAAGTGTTGACGTATTTAAACGGGATATTCCTTTTTCTGCTTACTTGAGGACTGAACTTAACACATATAGGGATATGATCGCTAACTGGATTCGCTTCACCAAAAACAGTCAATTCCGGGAAGATATCTAGGAATTTATCATTACACAGCATTCTGTCAAGTTTAGTCGCTAAGCCCTTTCTTCTCCACGTATATTTGAATCCCTTAATAGGAATATCCATTAATCCTGCTTCAGCAATACAGTTAATGAAACCCGATATTTGTCTAAAAGGGACAGAAGATCCTCCTTTCTTCTCCGTAGCCGATAAAATATTATTGAAATCCCCAATGACAAACCATGGATTATCAATAAGCTTAGCCTCATTAGCAACATCAACCCATAGTTTTTCTCTGTCTAACAAGAAATTGCTAGCATATATAAAAGTTATATGACATTTCAAACCCCCTGCATTCGTAGCGATAATCGTCATATGCTGATACGATTTACTGATTAACACACAAACATGCCATATGTACGAATCCCAAGCAACAAAAATTCTCCCTTTGCAATTATAGTCATTATTGTTGAGAAAATTCCATTTTTTCTGAAATTTAAGCTGAAATTTCTCCATCATATTGTTATCCATTTTATTTTCCAAAAGGCCGACGATAGAAGGCCTTAATTTAGTTAGAAATTTGATCACTTCAAACTGTTTATTTGGAGTGTTCAAACCCCTAACATTCCAAGCAATAACATTCATTTTATCTTGCTTTGGCTCCTTGTCGAAACTTTAGGAGGAGCAATATGTTTTGTAGAGCTTTTCTTTTTATTATTTTTACTAATACTGTCAATCTCATCTATAAATTTCTTGTTAGCCTCGACATGATTACTTACATCAATTTCCTTTGCAGGCGCATTCGGTTTCGGATCATCAACGTTAAGCAAATCAGCCTCATCCTCGTCTATGTCAGCCCATTCCTCATCATTGTTAAGCAAATCATTCTTCCATTTATCCACAGATCTAAAAGCTGCAATTTCAAAAACACATGCCTTTTTTTTGTCGTTTACAATTTTAGGTTTGTAACGACCCGCGTTCTACGCACCATAGGATCGTAGAATATTTATTTCTTTCACATACGAAGTCGTATGGTCATGTAACTTTGGGAGACGACTATTGGGGTCATTTCCCATGTTCATGATTTTTCCCGATTTTTAAATGACCATTTTACCCCTAGTTGACACTGTTTTGGCCATAACTTTTGACTGGAAAGGAATTTTGACCTGAAACCACTTCCATTGGCTTCGGATGATGGTTTCTCTTTCCGTAGAATGGTCACATTAGCCAAACGGACTTACCGTTTGGGAGATATGGCTGAAACAAGTTTCAGATAGTGAAAGACAGCTTAATTGGGCTTAACCGGGTGATTAGCAGCTAGGCCCAAGGGGAATTTCGGGTTTAGAGGTATAGGAGGACTGATTAGGGTTAGGTTATCACTTTCATTTCAGTTTTGAGCCGCCACAAACCTTCTTGACACCTTAGTAATGGCTTCCTACATCTAAAACACCCCAAATCACTCTCTAATTGAAGATTAGGCTTAGCAACACCAAATTAAGGAGAAAAGGCACCAAAGCAAGGTTGGAACTGCTGTTAGACATCAGTGTTCGCCCCAAATCAGAGGAGTTTCAGTTCTGAGAATTTCATTTGTGGCCAAGGTGAGTGATAACATCATTTTGACACTAATTACGGTTAATTAAGGGTAATTAGTGAAGATTAGCGAATTTATACGTAAATAAATTATGGAAAAATTCTTAAAATTCTAAAATAATGTTTTAAGGCTCTGTTAGAAATTTGAGATAATTTCGATGTGTTTTGTTAATTGTATGCCTAAACATGATTAAGAGTGCCTAAGAGAAAATATGAAGTTTTAGCTACTTTTGATCCATTTTGATTCATTTAAATTGTTGTTTGCTGTGTGTGGTTGCTATTACATGTTGCTATGTCCCTATGGTATGTTTCATGATTGATTAGAATAGTTAAATTGCTCGAAAACGTCGTCGAATGGCGTAGAAAGCTCGCTGGAAAGTTGCAGAAGTGTGCAGGCTCCGAACCGGTTCGGATCGGAGAAAGGGGTCGGATCGGACTAGGGAACTGACCAAGGGAATCCGAACTGGATGAGGACTTGCCACTGGAAGAAGTTTGGCAGGAAGGAAGGCCATTGTTTAGAGTTGGAGTTGGACAGAAGATCGGATCGGAGCGATGGAGCGGATCGGATCGGAGTAAGCTAGGGAGCGGAGCGGATCGGATCGGAAGAGGGATTGGAGGCCAGATCGGATCGACTTGGAGATGCAGGGCTCGGATCGGAAGCAAAGAAGAAATAAAGCTAGGGATTGGAGCGCTGGAGGGAAGGACACCCGACCCGACCTGGAGGAGGACCCCGACCCGACCCGGAGTGAAGTAACCGACCCGAACCAGAGGAAAGATGGCAAGGATGGAGGACCGACCCGAACCGGCGCTACCGAACCGAACCGAATTCAAGAGCTGCTGCTGCACGACAACTTTTCTGAAGACCCACTCCAATTCGACCAAACCCGAGATGCAAAGGGAGTCCAAATGAGAAGTTAGAGCTTAAGATTCAGATGGGAATCAACGAGTTCACTTCATGGTTGGGCTTTGCTGCGGGACGCGTGCTAAGGAGTTATCGACACCTATAGCTTTGGACCACTATGGTAGGAGGTACGAAGGCGGATTCAGGGCCATTATGGCATTGGTAGAACCAAGGGCTATGACCAATGAAGTGGGTCATTGAAATGTTTGGTCATGACTCCAAGTGTTTGGCTTGGTCACAGCAGGGTTTCTACAAGTCGGGATTCGTCGTTGCCTCAGTTTGTCTAGTGTTCCAAAGTGGTAGATGTCGTACGCTTTACGCACTGAGTGAGAGATGTGAGGATGGTTGCTATGGATGATTTGTTGCTATCATTTTGACATGCACACCCCACCCCCGTATTCTTACACTATTTATTATGGCACCTTGGAGTATCGTACGGTATGTAGTACTAACTCTTTGGTTGCAGGTCCAGGGTCAGGTATGGTTTAGTATACCTGTTATTATTCTGTTTAGATGCTTATCGCTCATACCAGGCTTTATGTCTGACCCAGAGTTTTATGTCTCCTCTTATTACTCTGGGTGCTCACACGAGCAGACTAGAGACAGGTTAGCTGGTGATGCACGGGTAGATGATCCGGAGACGAGCAGGAGGCTTCCACGTAATATATATAGTATTCTCCCTGTGTTGTTGAAGATCACTGCTTGGGCATTGTTGGTGTATCTTCTATTTCAGCTTTCTTTTGTTTAGAGACAGTAAATTTGGAAAGTTGTAATAAGCTGTATTTGGATTTCCGCTGCTTTGATGTTGGCATTGATTATTAGTTATCAGCTTATGCACTGTCTCGCCTGTTTTATGTCAAGTATGTTATTATTATATTTTATCCCATGCGCTGTGAGACATTCTACAGGTTCTTTCATTAGTTCATTCCCTTCTTTCCTTTCTTATGACGACCGTTCCGTGCCAGTTGGACATGTGTACAGCGCATACTTGGAGGAAGTGTCGGTTGGTGCGGGGCGGGCCGTCACACTTGGTATCAGAGCTCTAGGTTGCGTAGTTAACCTAGGGAAATTATCAGGGAGAGATAGTATACGTATACGAGAGAGCGTATTTGTGATTATTTTGGTTTTCAAAAGCTATATATATATATACTATTAGTAGTATAAGGATGAAGTCGCACTGCACTAGCACCACTATGGAATCGTTAATCATTTCCTTTTTCAGATTTACGATGAGCCGAGATACTAGAGGTGCTGGTAGGGGAGCTAATAATGGGATTGCTGCTGACATGAGGACGATGTTTACTGACCTCATGAGAGAGATGCTTAGGGATGTGCAGAGGGCAGCTCCCAATGGTGGAAATGGTGGTGGTCCAATAGTGCAGGCGCCAAGAGTCGACTTCGCCAAGCTGAATAAGGATTATACTAGCCTTGGTGGGAAGCCGTTCCACGGAACGGAGTCGGCTACAGATGTTCAAGATTGGGTGGATAGTTGCGAACGTATCTTCGAGGATTTGGGTATCGAGGATGCGATGAAGAGGAAGCTAGCGTCCCGTCAGCTGCAAGGGCGGGCAATGAACTGGTGGAATGCTATAAAGGCAGCTACTCCCGAAGATCAGATTACTTGGGAGCAGTTTAAGGCTCGCTTTAGTGAGAAGTTCATTCCAGCTGCTCAGAAGTCAATGTTGTTTAAGAAATTCTTGGAGCTCAAGCAGAATGGCAGGGCTGTCTCGGAGTATATTGCTGAATTTGACACTTTGTCAAAATATGGGTTATCTCTTATAGATACTGCCGAGAAAAAGAATGAGAAATTCATAACTGGATTGGATCAGTACTTGGGGGAAAAACTTATTAACCACATCGATGAGACGTTTGAATCGATTGTGGGGAAAGCATTAAGGTCAGAAAGTCTCTACCCTAAGCCGAAGACTGAAGTTGCATCCGCAGAAGAGCCAAAGCCACAAGCTAGTGGTGGAGGCAAAGGTGGTTCTCAGAATAAGAGAAAGCAGAATCAGGCTAAGGATGGCCAGAAGAAAAAGAATAAGCAAGATGTGGAGTGCTTCAGCTGTGGTAAGAAGGGCCATTATGCTAGTAATTGTCGGGCCAAGCCAGCGGATAGGAAGTGCTTCAATTGTGGCCAATTGGGACATCACAAGGACAAGTGTCCGCAACCCCCTAAGGAAAAGCAAATGGTGAAAGCATATGCTCTTAATGCTATTCCTTCTTCGTCGAATGCCCCAACTGCGGCGGAGAAGGGAAAGAATGTCGTCATTCAAGGTATGCTTTCTGTTTATGATGTTCCTGTTAGAGTTTTGTTTGATACCGGAGCTTCCAGTTCTTTCATATCTAGTGACCTGGTAGATAGGTTGGGATTGGAGCCCGAGATTGTCGATAGACCTTTAGTAGTGACGAACCCGATTGGTGGTTCAACTAGCCTTAGCATGATTTGTCGTAGTGTGGTTCTATCGAGTCATGGATGCATGTTTGTTTGTGATTGCTTTGTTTTGGGCTTTACTGGGTTTGGCATTATTTTGGGAGTAGATTGGCTCCAAAGATACGGGGTGGTGGTAGACTGTGAGGGCTTGTTGGTGACAGCTAGAGCGGATGATGGGCGGAGGATAGTGTTTGGTGGTCTACCCAGTAAGGGGGTATTGGCTAGTTTTCTAAACTCCCTCGACATTCCGCATAGTGAGTTGTCAGGTTTGCCCGTGGTTGGCCAGTATCCGGATGTTTTCGAAGAAGTGACCGGACTTCCACCACACCGAGAGATTGAGTTCCGCATTGATTTGGTAAAAGATGCCAGACCTATAGTGATGCCACTTCGTCGTATGGCACCAAGGGAGCAGCGAGAGCTCGAGGTGCAAGTCAGCGATCTTTTGAAGAAGGGATTTATCAGAAGGAGTGTTTCTGAATGGGGAGCACCGGTCGTGTTTGCTACCAAGGCGGATGGTTCCCTTCGTTTGTGTGTAGACTACCGCGAGTTGAATAAAGTGACGAGGAAGAACAAGTATCCTCTACCGCGGATAGATGATTTGTTTGATCAGTTGAGTGGCGCGAGAGTATTTTCTCAGTTGGATCTCGCGACAGGTTTTCATCAGCTTAGAGTGGAAGCTGAGAGTATAGCAAAAACGGCATTTCGAACGCCGTCTGGATTTTATGAATGGTTGGTTATGCCATTTGGGCTGACGAATGCCCCGGCATATTTTGTGGACCTTATGAATAGGGTATTCAGAGATCAGCTGAATTAGTCTGTCCTTGTGTTCGTTGATGATATTTTGGTCTATTCGAGGACAGAGGAAGAACACAAGGAACATTTAAGAGTAGCGATGGGGGTGTTGAGAAAACACCAATTGAAAGCAAAGTTTTCTAAGTGTCACTTCTGGAAGAGGGAAGTGAGGTTCTTGGGTCATGTTGTATCAGAGAGTGGTATTGCCGTGGACCCAGCAAAGGTGGCTACGGTACAAGATTGGCCTACGCCCAAGAATGCAACAGATGTAAGAAGTTTCTTGGGATTAGCGGGATATTATCGTAAGTTTATCCAAGGTTTCTCCAAGATAGCAGCACCGTTGACCCAGTTGACCAAGAAGAATCAAGCTTTTGTCTGGGATGAAAGGTGCGAGAATGCATTTAAAAGCCTAAAGGACAAGTTGACAAGCGCACCAGTGTTAGTCATTCCTAAGGGGGATGAAGAGATGACGGTATACACGGATGCCTGTGGTACCGGACTGGGTGCTGTATTGATGCAAGGCGGTAGGGTTGTAGCTTACGCAAGTCGGCAATTGAAACCGCACGAGAGAAGATACCCTACCCATGATTTAGAATTGGCAGCGATCGTGTTCGCGTTAAAGATGTGGAGACACTATCTCTTGGGAGAAAGATTTGAGCTGTTTACAGATCATAAGTCGTTGAAGTATCTATTCTCCCAGAAGGATTTAAACCTCCGTCAGCAGAGATGGTTAGAGTTCTTAGCTTCCTATGATTTTGACATCGCATACACACCAGGAAAGGGCAATGCGGTGGCTGATGCATTGAGTAGAAGACATGCCAGCTTGGGGGCTATGTTCCTTGAATGGAAGCAACTGGAGTTTATCGCGGGGTTTGATTTCAGACCAAAGTGCGAATTGGATCCAGAAATGTTAGCAAGTTTGACGATCAGACCCACTTTGATTGAGCGAATCGGCTCTAGTCAGAGGGACGATCCTAACCTATTGGAAATCATCTCCAAGTTAGAGATGGGAATCGATGAGGAGATGAACAAGTATGGGCTTGATCGAGATAGATGGCTTAGAAAGAATGGAAAGCTTGTTGTACCCAATGTCAATGGATTGAGGGATGAAGTGCTTAGAGAATGTCATCACTCAAAGCTGACTATACACCCCGGTGGTAACAAGATGTATCGAAATATGAAGCAGACTTACTACTGGGAAGGGATGAAAAGAGACGTTGGGAAGTTTATATCCAAGTGCATGAATTGCCAGCTAGTTAAAGCCGAGCAAAAGAAACCTAGTGGGTTGTTACAGCCCTTAGAAATTCCCGAATGGAAATGGGAGCAAGTCTCGATGGATTTCATCGATGGTTTACCAAGGACTAGATCGGGATATGACAGCATTTGGGTAATTGTAGACCGACTGACTAAAAGTGCAAGGTTTATACCAGTCAAATCGACAAGAACGGCAGCTAAGTTAGCAGAATTGTATATGAAGTGGGTAGTGAGATTTCATGGAGTACCTAAAGGCATTGTGAGCGACCGAGACCCGTTGTTTACTAGTGGGTTTTGGAAGAGCTTGCAAGAGGCGCTAGGGTCAGAGTTACATCTCAGTACCGCATATCATCCTCAGACCGACGGTCAGACGGAGAGGGTGAACCGTATTTTGGAAGATCTCTTGAGAGCATGTATATTGGATTTTGGAGGATCATGGGATGACCATTTGCATCTAGTAGAGTTTGCATATAATAATAGCTACCAATCCAGTATCGGTATGGCTCCGTTTGAAGCTTTGTATGGAAGACCGTGCAACTCACCATCATGTTGGATAGAAACTGGCGAGAAGTTTATGCTTGGACCAGATGTGGTGAGGGAAACTTCAGATAAGATCAAGATCATTCAGCAACGAATGAAGGCAGCCCAAGATAGGCAGAAGAGTTATGCTGATAAGAGAAGAAGAGACTTAAAATTCTCCGTTGGTGACTTGGTGTTTGTCAAGATTTCTCCGTTGAAGAGCGTAATACGATTTGGCAGGAGAGGTAAATTAGCACCAAGATTTGTTGGCCCATTCCCTGTTCTTGAACTAGTCGGGAATTTGGCATATAGAGTTGACTTACCAGAAAAGATGGCAGGAGTTCACAACGTATTTCATGTTTCCCAACTAAGGAAGTTCGTTCACGACTCAGATATGACTATTCCACCTGATCAGTTAGAGGACTTCGAAGTAGAACCCGAGGCGGTTGGGAACCGCAAGCCGGCCCGTATTGTCGAGTACGACATGAAACAACTTCGAAGGAAGGCGGTGAGGCTAGTCAAGGTACAGTGGAGCGAGGACGAGAGTAATTGTACTTGGGAAACAGAGGAGGACATAAGGAAGAAGTATCCAGAACTCTTTGTCTGGTAAGATTTTGACTTCGATTTAGTTTTTCCGCATGCTAGGATAGGCTTGTTTGCTTGTTTTGCATATATGATTGTTGTATATGGTTGTTAGGCATGCGGGGTCCCTTGTATGTTTTGGGTTAAGGAATTTCGGGGGCGAAATTTCTTAAGGGGGGAAGAGTGTAACGACCCGCGTTCTACGCACCATAGGATCGTAGAATATTTATTTCTTTCACATACGAAGTCGTATGGTCATGTAACTTTGGGAGACGACTATTGGGGTCATTTCCCATGTTCATGATTTTTCCCGATTTTTAAATGACCATTTTACCCCTAGTTGACACTGTTTTGGCCATAACTTTTGACTGGAAAGGAATTTTGACCTGAAACCACTTCCATTGGCTTCGGATGATGGTTTCTCTTTCCGTAGAATGGTCACATTAGCCAAACGGACTTACCGTTTGGGAGATATGGCTGAAACAAGTTTCAGATAGTGAAAGACAGCTTAATTGGGCTTAACCGGGTGATTAGCAGCTAGGCCCAAGGGGAATTTCGGGTTTAGAGGTATAGGAGGACTGATTAGGGTTAGGTTATCACTTTCATTTCAGTTTTGAGCCGCCACAAACCTTCTTGACACCTTAGTAATGGCTTCCTACATCTAAAACACCCCAAATCACTCTCTAATTGAAGATTAGGCTTAGCAACACCAAATTAAGGAGAAAAGGCACCAAAGCAAGGTTGGAACTGCTGTTAGACATCAGTGTTCGCCCCAAATCAGAGGAGTTTCAGTTCTGAGAATTTCATTTGTGGCCAAGGTGAGTGATAACATCATTTTGACACTAATTACGGTTAATTAAGGGTAATTAGTGAAGATTAGCGAATTTATACGTAAATAAATTATGGAAAAATTCTTAAAATTCTAAAATAATGTTTTAAGGCTCTGTTAGAAATTTGAGATAATTTCGATGTGTTTTGTTAATTGTATGCCTAAACATGATTAAGAGTGCCTAAGAGAAAATATGAAGTTTTAGCTACTTTTGATCCATTTTGATTCATTTAAATTGTTGTTTGCTGTGTGTGGTTGCTATTACATGTTGCTATGTCCCTATGGTATGTTTCATGATTGATTAGAATAGTTAAATTGCTCGAAAACGTCGTCGAATGGCGTAGAAAGCTCGCTGGAAAGTTGCAGAAGTGTGCAGGCTCCGAACCGGTTCGGATCGGAGAAAGGGGTCGGATCGGACTAGGGAACTGACCAAGGGAATCCGAACTGGATGAGGACTTGCCACTGGAAGAAGTTTGGCAGGAAGGAAGGCCATTGTTTAGAGTTGGAGTTGGACAGAAGATCGGATCGGAGCGATGGAGCGGATCGGATCGGAGTAAGCTAGGGAGCGGAGCGGATCGGATCGGAAGAGGGATTGGAGGCCAGATCGGATCGACTTGGAGATGCAGGGCTCGGATCGGAAGCAAAGAAGAAATAAAGCTAGGGATTGGAGCGCTGGAGGGAAGGACACCCGACCCGACCTGGAGGAGGACCCCGACCCGACCCGGAGTGAAGTAACCGACCCGAACCAGAGGAAAGATGGCAAGGATGGAGGACCGACCCGAACCGGCGCTACCGAACCGAACCGAATTCAAGAGCTGCTGCTGCACGACAACTTTTCTGAAGACCCACTCCAATTCGACCAAACCCGAGATGCAAAGGGAGTCCAAATGAGAAGTTAGAGCTTAAGATTCAGATGGGAATCAACGAGTTCACTTCATGGTTGGGCTTTGCTGCGGGACGCGTGCTAAGGAGTTATCGACACCTATAGCTTTGGACCACTATGGTAGGAGGTACGAAGGCGGATTCAGGGCCATTATGGCATTGGTAGAACCAAGGGCTATGACCAATGAAGTGGGTCATTGAAATGTTTGGTCATGACTCCAAGTGTTTGGCTTGGTCACAGCAGGGTTTCTACAAGTCGGGATTCGTCGTTTCCTCAGTTTGTCTAGTGTTCCAAAGTGGTAGATGTCGTACGCTTTACGCACTGAGTGAGAGATGTGAGGATGGTTGCTATGGATGATTTGTTGCTATCATTTTGACATGCACACCCCACCCCCGTATTCTTACACTATTTATTATGGCACCTTGGAGTATCGTACGGTATGTAGTACTAACTCTTTGGTTGCAGGTCCAGGGTCAGGTATGGTTTAGTATACCTGTTATTATTCTGTTTAGATGCTTATCGCTCATACCAGGCTTTATGTCTGACCCAGAGTTTTATGTCTCCTCTTATTACTCTGGGTGCTCACACGAGCAGACTAGAGACAGGTTAGCTGGTGATGCACGGGTAGATGATCCGGAGACGAGCAGGAGGCTTCCACGTAATATATATAGTATTCTCCCTGTGTTGTTGAAGATCACTGCTTGGGCATTGTTGGTGTATCTTCTATTTCAGCTTTCTTTTGTTTAGAGACAGTAAATTTGGAAAGTTGTAATAAGCTGTATTTGGATTTCCGCTGCTTTGATGTTGGCATTGATTATTAGTTATCAGCTTATGCACTGTCTCGCCTGTTTTATGTCAAGTATGTTATTATTATATTTTATCCCATGCGCTGTGAGACATTCTACAGGTTCTTTCATTAGTTCATTCCCTTCTTTCCTTTCTTATGACGACCGTTCCGTGCCAGTTGGACATGTGTACAGCGCATACTTGGAGGAAGTGTCGGTTGGTGCGGGGCGGGCCGTCACAAGGTTCTACGTAATCCAATACTACAAACTCGTCACGAATTTGTCCAAAACCGCCTGTTGCAGCCTGTTTCCAAGATCGAGGCAATCCCTTTCCAAAATCCATGTTATACTGCCTCTTTTGTCTACCAAACTGAGTGGATCTGTTGTTACCGCGATGGATCAGTGGGTTGAAGGGTTTAGATCGAGCATCCGCTCCCCCCAAACCCGTTACCCTAGATGAACAACCCGCCATAGCAGGATTTTAGGATGCGTGATCCCCGTCACATCTCTGACCATCCCAGTTGGAGGGACCACCCACTTCAAAAACCCTACTTGCATCTCCTCCAAGAGAAGAAGAGTTCGTTGATACTCCATAATCGATCTCGTGAGCGGGCTCCTTATCCTTCCTCCGATCTGAATCTGGAGGACGACCTGAGAAAATTCCTTTCATTGCGTCACTCATAAATTTTATTAAGTCCGCCATTTTTTTACACTTAAGAATTTTAAACTTGGAGAAACCACAATAATTGAAAATTCCTTTTTAAAGTTTAAGCTGTTAACAATTCTATAATCTGTTCTAAATGAAGTTTAATTGTTTCTGTTTGGTGTGAAATTTTAGTTGCTAAAATTCATTTCTCAAATGTGTTTTTTGTATGACCATCCAAGGTGGAAAAGAGAAGTATATCCCTTTTTGCAAACATTTTTCACCGTTTATGCTTTGTTGTACAATATATATAACTAGCATCCACATAGCATTTGCTTATAACATTGATTTTGGTTAGGAAAATGAAATACTGAACTATGCTTGAATTCAATATCTTAACCAACTCTAAAAAGCATCCTGATCATATGTTCAACATGTTAAACTTATTAACATTATAATATACACAATGTTAAAAGAAAATCTAGTAAACTGAGTTCACGCAAAATTAACAAAATAATAACGCTAAAATTTAAATGATTGCAACACAAAATAGATCGCAATTTGAACTTTATTTTATGACCCAAAACTTATGCAGTATTCAGTTTTTGTACCTTGCTGCAAAGCACCCTGTACCGTAACATTAAAAAGACTAGATCCATCGGGTTCAACAATCCTAATTAAATCTGGGACATTTAGCCATAGCTTCAAAGGAAGGTCGCATATAACTCTAGCTTATCGATACATTATTCCATTTGCCAAAAAAGAAGCCCAGCTTATGCAAATAAAGATAAACGACATACAGGGAAGTCAACACTCAAATTTACTGAAAATATTTGCAGCAATAACACTGTTTATTTTGTGCTAGCAAAAAATGTTAAGCACGCTCAAATATGTTTGTTTTTGCGATCCAAACACCAATCATAATGTAGAATTTAGGATATTTACAAAAAAGATCAAGGTACGACTACATAAAAAAAATAGTAAAATAACAGAAACCTCACCTGATAATAATATCAGTTCTAACTTTCTAATACTTTCATAAATCCACCATGCGTCTCTCCATCCACTCACTCTATCTTAATCCATTATATTTTATTTTTTAAATGGCACATACCTTTCATCTCAAACCACCTTACCTTCATCTGTATTTCGACACATAAAGGTTCTCTATCTAACCCAACTTACCAATTTTTATGTCACTACAAGAATAACTTACATCTTGCTAATCTAATCATTAAGAGCGGAAGTCATTTATATAACAAACTGAAGCACATAAAGACGTATATTAGCATAGGTGTCGCACTTGCCCATTTGATTATTTTCCATTTGCATATATAAACCAAATTCGTTAGTGATTGTATATGCACATTTCATCTCTACAATTTAGCACATACTCTTTAAATAATTAAGTTTGTCATGATAAAATAATTTCTCATGAGATCATCATATAAATTCATACCGTTGTATAAGGTCATATAATTTTATGCATGGTGATGCTGAAGATAATTTATTTTTTGATTCATAAATTATTAATTATGCATGTTTCAATTTTTTTGTATTGAAGAAATATGGTTGTAGATTGTCATATCTTTAGAATGCAATAATTAAGGGGAAAAAAATCAACACACGAACACACACACACACACACACACACACACATATATATATATATACACACACACGCAATACATACATATACAATACATACATACATACACACACACACACACACACACACACACATATATATATATATATGTATAGAGGAGGGTTCCGCTACACCTCTTATATTGCACGTGAACTCTCCCACTTAATCTCCACCACCCATTTCCCCACACATTCTCTCTCTTCCCACTAAGAAATAATATTGAAATGGAAAGAGAGAGAATGGGTGGGGAAATGGGTGGTGGAAATTAAGGGGGAGAGTTCACGTGCAATATAAGAGGTGTAGCAGAACCCTTCTCATATATATATATACACACACACATACACATATACACATATGTTTGTGCGTGCGCGCACGTGAGCGTGTGTGTGCATAGATGTAAGTATTTATATATTATTAATTATGCATGTTTCAATTTTTTTAATAGATTACATGAAATATGGTTGTAGACTGTCATAACTGTAGAATGCAACATTAATGGGAAAAATAATCAACACACACACACACACATGTGTGTGTGTGTGTGAGAGAGAGAATGCGAGAGAGAGAGAGCGCATGTGTATAGATGTATGTATGTATATACACATGTATGTGTGTTGGTATATAAACAGTGAGTTTGTGACGAACTACATGTATATATGTGTGTGTGTTTATATATTGAAACTGGATATATATATGCGCAATTTAGGTTAAGCAGTAGTGTCCACTGTCTAGACATGAAATAAGGAAATATATGTAACTAATACAACCAAAGAAAGTCAATTAGTTACAAAAGTATGTTAAATAATTTATTTAAGAAAACAAAGAATACTTTGGTAATAAGATTGAAATGCGACCCATTGGCAAGGCAGTAAGGCAAGGAAGTGAGAACCACAAATGTAACAACCCGCTCATTCGACGATTTTAGATTTAAATATTTTATTTACATAAATCGTCGTATCTCGTGTGCCACTCAAAAAGTTGTTTTTCAAAAACGATAAAATTAGGGCTCGAGACTACTTCCATTGAGTCCGGATCATCGTTTACGACCTTTTGACTATAAACTTCGATATATTTCGAGCTATGGAATTTTAGCACCTTGGCTAGGGCTTGGTTAGCCAACCTAGCTCATTCACTTAAGAGCTCCACCTAGCTCCCTCTTCCTCATTCACTTTCCTCTTGCTCCCCAAATTAGAAAATGGAAGAGGGAATTGGAAATTAAAATTTCTAAGCTAGGTTTTGCAATTTCAAGCTCAAATCAAAGGGGAAATCAAAGAGACAACATGGGTAAGGTCTCTACTCTCCTTCTCTACCTTTCTCTCCTCTCAATTTCAGATTTTTAGTGTGCCCTAACACTCATGATTTTTGTTCATGAGGTGATTGGAGAGAAGTGATTGAAGAAAGAAAGCTTCTTTGCTTGGATTTGTGCTTGTTCTTCCTTGTTGGAGCTTGTTCTTGTCATTCAAGAACCAAAGGTGAGTTCTTGATGAACTCACATCTATGCCACAAGCCATTGGCTTGTACAAGTGTAATTTAGCGTTCATATGAGTTTCATGTGCTTGTGAATTGGTTAGGCTAGTGTAACTTAGCCGATTTAAGGTATTTATGTTTCATTGTGTTGAAAGTTATGATAAGGATTGTTCATACGATCTATGCATATGCTATGAGTTGGTTTGGTGATACTGCGAAGTTCCGTTGTCCCCCGACAAAGTTCTAAGTCTTCACAAGTCGTTTGAAACGCTTTTACATGCTTTTATTTGGAATTTAGTTCATACTTGAATTTATAAACCGAATCATTGCAATCTTATGTACATATGTTTGTGCACATGAATTTGGTGTTATGAGTTGCTTCGGTGAGTTATAAACGCCTCATTTGCATGTATTTAACATCATAGACCTTCGGGCATTAGCCGGTATCATCATGGGGATGAAATTGTAAAAAAAATTGGGTGTTTAACAGCCCTTCAGCCATTAATGACCGTGGGAATGGCTCCTGGTCGGCCATTAATGGCCGAACAATAAAAAAATAAAAATACTCAATCTTTAAATGGCCATAACTTTTTCATACGAACTCGGAATTGAGCGAAATCAGGTGTGTTGGAACCGTCTCGACGAGAGCTTTCCAATGAAACTAATTTGGATGATTTGGAGTTCATGATAATTTTTGGTGGAGGAAAACATCCAATGTATATAACTGACCAGTGAAAAATAAAGGCGAAATAATTATCCACTTTAAAACGATCATAACTTTTCATACAAACTCGGAATTCAGCGAAACAAGATGCATTGGAACCGTGTCGACAAGAGCTTAGAAATGAAACTAATTTTGGTGTAATTTACATTTAGAAATCATTTTAAAGCTCGTGCGCTTTATTTTATGTATCGAATTTATTCGATACTCTTGTTAAGATGATTCACGCTATTAAAACGTGAATTATCGACTCGATATCCTTTGAGTCTATTCCGATGTAGTTTAAAACTTCGGGTGCTAGTTTGGGATTTCGTTTCGTTCGTTCATCGAAATTACAACCGTTATCCCTTGATTTCATGTATGTTGTTGTGAAGTGAGTTTATGATTTATGATTTGAATTCATGTCGTTGTGACGTGAATTCCCTTGATCGATTGCCTCGGCAACCGTACTATTGTTTATTGGCACTTTGAAGTTATATAAAGAGATTTTATGTTATTATTAGATATCAAATTCTTGTACTAAAATGGTTTCCAATCTTACTTCATTATACGAAGCTAATTTACGAAATCGTTCTATGAATACTATTCAAATCTACTAATATGTATTTTATAAACCTTTTACTCTTTCGTATGAGAAATCTAATTAAACGTCTTAGTAAAATCAAGGACTATGAACCCTTGCTTTTGCTTCGATGGTTAATTCTTGGACTCGTCCGGTTGAAAACCGTGGCAATGCTCATTCTATGATTTTCTCTGTTTTGAATAGAAACCAATTACGGGTTCGTAAAATTCGAGAATAGCGTGTGGTTATGGGACATGTCGTTGTTTTCTTATATTCACTAGCTCGGAGTAATTTCTATTCGCCCGGATCGATGGTATCCGCCTCTATGACATAGTTGTTTGGTTTGCAATCGCCTGAGTGGGAATATACGGTTTGTGACCTTCATCTATGGGACTTCGGTCCAACTTTCTATGATTTATGATGTTTTCTAGAGATTTCACGATTTATGTGTTTTCTCTTTTCCAGGGTCACGACCCAGCTTTGTGGGGAGCTTCGGCTCAAACTATGTGTGTAGTACCTAGAGATCTTATCTCATCTAGGAGGTATCCACTCTTTATGATGTTTTCTGGATTTCGAGTGATTTCTGGATTCTTGAGTACTTTGACGCGATGTGCATCAATTTGAGAAATGATTTATGATTCATGATTTACTTTGATGCGATGGTCATCAATTTGATGTGTATTTGGCATTCCGCTGTCATTCATGTGTTTAGTATATTTGGCATTCCGTTGTCATTTCCTGTTGTATGCTATTATTTGAATGTTGCATTTTATATTAGCTAGGAGATTATTTAGAGATATTTGTGTGATGACATTCCATTGTCATTTCCTGATGTGTCGACATGCCATGTTCATGTCATCCTGTGTGATATCTCTTGTTATCTCAGTTTATTTGATAAATACAGCTAGATTGATCTGTTTATTGTTTATTTCCTTATAAATAATACACGTGTCAGGCCGAGTCATTTTAGGTACTGCTTTGGGACTCATCGCAGGATTAATCTTCCGCATTCAGCTTGCTACTCTGTCTCGCAGTTTTGTGTACATATTCTTTTATTTAGATCATGGTACATGTATCTATTCTTTTGGGTTTAGTGGATCTTTGTTGACCACTAGCTTGTTGTACACATTTTTGGTTTATTCATATCTATTCCTCCTTTGTGATATGATTATTCTGTGTCTAGCTTTGAGATATACCATATTTATATTATTGTTGTTGCCTATTTTATACTGCTTTCCGGATTGCATATAGCCATTGTGGAGTTGCCCTATGTGCCGAATGGTCATGTCGAAATTTTAATCGGTATCAGAATTCGATGTGCATTCCTCACATGCAGAAATTATACAATCGGTCACCCTTCACAAACCTCATTCTCCGTTATGGTCTGCAACATTTCTCTTAAATGAACCGGACGATAGTGGCTATAGAGGCGGGGCGTTAAAACAAATTTCGGCCACTTGTTTTCTTTTAGATGACTAATTTATCTACTTATGGAATGACCGCTAACTTTTTCCTAAAGTGACACTATCATTAATTTTTTGTTTAGATGAATTGAAAGTCATGTTAAAATTTTGACTTTCACTAAGGAACTACTTAGTTGGGTTTCGTAGTTTGTCAATGATAAGCATGAGTGTATTTACTCGAATTGTTAAACTTTTAGCAGCAACATAATGTTGGTCGTCTTGCTAACCAATTTTTATGTATGCTAAGGAAATTATTCATCTTGGATATTTCAGATTTCTACCTGAAAATAGATCATCTATATCACGAAAGGAAAGGTCCGTTGTTTGAACAGAGGCTTGAAACATAATGCATTTATAAGAAAGTCAACAAAATTTAAAAGATCAAAGAAATAATGAATAAATCATGTCATAAATAAATCTAAATCAAGGTTACTGTAGGGTTAAATGTTTACAAAACTAAAGGAAATTGTAATGTCATCATACTTAACAATTCATATGATTTCATAATTGCCCAATTCATATGATTTCTCAAAGTATAGAATGATTTCGCAGACAATTAGTAACCAAATGTTATTATCATTAACCACACTTCTATTGCAACCGAGTGTAACAATACTGGTAGTATAGAAGTCAATTATATTGATATAATACCGTGCCTTACATTTAGGATAAAATGCTAATTATTAGAGATAAATTAAATCTTGTCTGGGTTCGTTGCTTCGTTTAACATTGAAAGTTCCCAGTCAATAAATTGAAAAAACTAAAACTGAAAAGGAACAAAAAAAGGGAAACCTGAACTAAGGCATCTGTGTCTTCAATCTGCAACTTTATCAGAGCAATCTGAACAATTCATTGCTGACAGATCGTTGTTAGCATTGTTAGAATTAGGGTTACACAGAAAAATATTTTATCGATTCCGCTAAGTAACCCTAATTCGGCTAGATAGGAGATTTGAGTCGTAGAGGATTCCAATGAATTCAAAGTGACAAAAATAAAAAGTTCAGTTATTTCAAGAATGAAAAGGAGATTTATCTGATGGAAGACGAGATTCGTCTGAGGAAATATGATAAACTGTTGAAACGAGAGAGGTTCAATTTTCCGGAAGATAGTGGGAAGTTACGTGATTTATTATTTTATTATTTCCAATTGAAAAGCGGAAGAGCCGCTGAGAAGCGAGCAACACATCAAAAAGAAATATAGACGCAAACGTAAGCAAAGTTTGGATTTTGTTTTCTATTATAGGTAATAGAATAGATTTGATTTTTAAAAATCTTAGATCATTGCATTCTCCCCCACTTAAAGCTTTTCGCCCTCAAAAAGGAGAGCTCGTGAAATTAAACATAAGCAAAATAAATCTTTCATATAAATTTGTTAAACGTACAAATTCTTATATTAAGTCTAAAGCTTATCAAACCACTTATAGGAAAACTTACTTATGATTAAATTAGCCAAACGCTTTTATATCCAAGGTTGATTGTACTAAACTTAAATCGTCATGTTAGAAAGATAAAATTTCGAAAAGGTTAATTAAAGAAGTTTGAGTTTATATTCTGATTACAAGTCATAGTTTGCAATGTATTTGAAAATCTCATAATGATTTTTCTGAGTTAGAATCCCATTTCATCAAAAACCATTGAAATATTATATATTTCTTCTATACACATAAATTACTTTGGGGTTTTCAAAACCAATTTTGCTTCCAAAGTTCAAACATACAGTGATCAAGTCCATACTTTATTTGTTCGAGAAGTTCATCCTCATGACAGGGCCACTGAGTACCACCCCCTCATACAAAATTCAATCACTTATCACAACCCAGTTTTAGTCACGGTTACTCGAACAAACCAAATCATTTCATATCCCGAAGTTGTAAATCATTTCTCAATCCATAATTTACAAATACTTGCTTTTTTCTAAACATTTCAAAATATCGGGATTCAAGCCATCGAAATCTTTTTGTGAATCATTCATCACTTTTAAACTAGTTGGAAAACAAATTTGTTCACCAAAATTTTCGACTTCGAAGTATACAACTTTAGGTTTCCTATTCAAAATATCACCACGATTCTATTACGCTACTCTGACCTATCATGTATGTTTCAAACTAGCATTATCCCATATATTAATTCCAAAACATTAGAGGTAAATTTTCGAAATCGACTAATATTTATAAATCAATATTTCTTCCATAAGTTAGATCCTTTAAACGTTCTCAAATACTATGCAACGTTCATTTATTGAGACTTCGTTAATATAATACTTTGGATATATCACCGTTATCTAGTTTGAATTTAAAACTAGACTTACATGGATCGAGTCAAATTCAATGGGTTCAAGACAGAAGTTCAATATCCAATGAGAATCAAAAGGTATAATATCCTGAATCAAAACACGCCTAAATCCAAAAGATGGACTACTCAAGACCAATATGTGCGGTTCAAATCCTCAAACAAGATCTCGACAAGAAAGTCAAGTGCACCCACGGTGTAATGACCCGGTTCTTATCTAAAATCGCTGACAAAAATTATGATCGATCGTTAGTACAAATTTACAAATACGAATTAAATTACATACTTTAAACAATTCAAACATGTAAAGCCTTGTGTATAATAGCATTTGTGTAAACTCATTTAAACATGTGTGTGCAGCAAGTATGAAATGCCATTTCTTTTGTATTAGCACCTACCTTGTTCATTCATTACCAAGGGTTTAAATTTTTGTTTTAAGTAAATTTTCCAGTTTTAAAACAAAAGCACATGGAGAAATATATACTAAAACCACTCTTGCTCACAAAATAAAGTTTCAAGAGAAAAAACTATTTTTTCACATGTGCATCAAATTATCTAAGTGGTCATCTTTCTTTGCACAAGACTTGTTCATATAGTAAATAAGGAGTTATAAAATAAAAACCACTTTCTCATGTACTCAAGAAAAGATATTTTCCTTAAGATTTGTGCAGATTTGAGTATATAAACTTAAGATTTTTCATACACTAGATTTTATACTAGCATCTAGACACCTAGGATTTTATCATATTCACTCACATGGTCGTAGCTCCTTTATACCAAGAATTCAGTTTTTGCAACTACTTGGAAGTAAAGTAAACTTTTATAATATTTTTGTTAAATCAAAAGATCATATGCCAACCTGTAGTTAGATAACCGAAGTTCTGAGTATACCATGGTACGAAATGATGGCTGCTACATCTTTTTTCACCAATGCAAGATTGAGAGAGAGTTATGGTTTGGTACAAGAACAATTAATGTGATTTTTCATAGGCAGCCAATTGGGGATAGGTTTTCTACCGCACATGGATTTTCAGAGCACCATTGTGCTGATTGTAGCCATGTTAAGCTATGGGAAAAGTGCAAGGTCATCTCAAAAGCTTGGAGAGAAGAGCCCTTTCATTTTTCAATCATATGTCCAGCGGAAAGAGAATTCCTGAAATGTTTTCTCTTTACCAGACATACATTAAATGCACCATTTTTTTTATATTTTCCTACACCTATATAAAGAGCTTGCCATGCATTCTTTCCTCAACCCAAACCATTCGAACCAAATCAGTTCGGTAAGGAGAAGTATAAACCGAGAATTTCAAGTTTTACTGGTGAGTAAACTACTTTTATTTTCATGGTTTAATTCCTGCATTTACTACCATAAACTGTTGAGTTGAACCTGTCAATTTAATATTTTGTTCATGTTGCAAGCTCCTACTTTGAATACCATCTTTTTACTAATGAACAACTAATGGTTAATATTTGAAACCGTTGGGTAACATTCGGTTTGGACTGCTATATCATACTGGCATGTTGTAGAAATTCTGTTGATTAGTTTCAACTTTAAATAGCCAAAACTGTTGTTTGGTTAGTAAACATAAAACTTTTCAAACACTTGATTTTAGAAGAAAATCCTACCAATTGTTTACGCTAAGTCGATATAGGATACAATGTACACATACTGTACTTTTATAAGTAAGAAGAACATTTCAAATTTAAGAAAAACAAAAACAGACTATTCTTTGAAAACTCTTTGTAACCATGAAATTTCAAACTACGTAGAAACCAGATCTAAGTGTATAAATTGAATCATATGGGAAAATGGTGATTTTTGTTGGTGGTTTCACGATTTTTAACATCCTAGATAATGAGATATATAGTGATGATCAGAATTTGAACATTGATCAAATTCCGACCATCCAGGCCATCGGAGGCCATGCGGTTGAGAGGAGAGCTTCATCTAGGGTAGGAGCCTCCAGGAAAAATGTAAAATAATTTTTCTAATGTACGGATTGCAAGAATGAGGTGAAATTAGGTTTTTGGGTTGGTTTTTGATCACCTTGGTTCTCACCGGAACTGTACAATGGCGGGGGTGTTTTGGGGGTGCGGTCCAGGGGGATGGAAGCGTTGGAAGGCCACGATGGTATAGCAGAAGTGGGACGGCGATCGATGGACGGTGCGAGGAGAAGTTGACGCTTTCTCCGATGAACCCATTTTCATCGATGGTGGGGACACACAGTAAAAACACTGTACAGGCGATGGTGATCGAGTTTGGGGGTTCGATGGAGTATGGTGGTGAAAAGTGATGTGTTAAGAGGGTCACTGGTGGTCGATGATGGCAGAAGGAGGTGTGCAGGTGCACCGTGCACTGGCGTATACATTTGTGGTAGGACAGGGTTTGGCATGGAGATTGGAGGTGATCCATCAGTCCTGACAAGGTTTTTTTTGAAGGTGGTACTTGGTACTAGGTACTTCGGGTAAAGTACCAGGGTGGCACTTTGGCAAATGGAATGGGCATGGGAAAAATCATGGGAACGGACGAGCGTAGGAGGGGGTGGTACTTTGCTACTTGGTTGTACCAGGTCGTACTCTGGTCAGTGAGGAAACCACGGTTGTGGAAAAGGATTTCGAGGACAGGCACATTGGTACTTTGGTAAATGGGAAAGTACCAGGTGGTACTTTGGCAATTCCAGAACGGACGGTAATTGGGGCGATTTTCACATGCGCACTGTGGCGTTTCGTGAGCGGTACTTTGACAAAACTGGTACTTCAGCAAAGACGAAGGAAAATGAGATTTTAAACAAAATTTTAAATTAAACCAATTTTAATAAAATAGGAAATTAATTAATTAATAATTAAAATTTTATTTTGGTGACAATAGAGAAGCACAATATATTGGGCAAGCGAAAAGCAAGACGGTGGCAAGGGGACTTGACTTCCGAAGTTCCACAGTTTTTAAAAATAAAATAAATAGGAAATAGTTTAAATGAAAACATAAATTATTTATGATTTGTTAAGAATTAAAAGATAGTTTACAAAAGAGTTGATAATGAAATTGGAAATATTTGTCGTGTAAAAGAAACAGAGTAAATTACCGTGTGCGACGCAGACACTTTAGTTGTTCGTTATTAATAAACAAATCACTTAGTTTGAACATTATAATTATATATATTTTCCTGTTGGTTAAAGATCTCAGAATAAAAAATAAATTGTACTTAATCTTGTAGTATAAACTGATAGCTAATATTTCAGATTGAATTAAAAACTATTCTTAAGTAATATTGATAGGATAGACTTTATGTAGATCATTTCGAAGAGTCCGGAATTAATATTCCACTTCGATTTGATTTATGCGTTGCGTATTGAAGATAATTGAAGACGGAGATATGCAAGGGCTATTCTTCGATAGTGCCTGTTGGATCTAGATTAACACTAGAGGGGGGGGGGGGGTGAATAGGGTTAATTACAATTTTTACCTGAACTGAAAACTGACAGGATATTAAAATAATAAACAGATCACAGAATGCAGCAGAAATAAAAGCGCAGAAAATAAATCACACACAGAGATACCCAGCTTCGGCAAAACTCTGCCTACTGCTGCATTCCTAAGGTTTCTACTAGGTGATAGAACAGATCCCGCATACAAGACCATGTACACTCGCAAACCCTGCTCCTATTCTAACCCTACGCTCAAAACCGTAGACTGACCGATGTTCCCTCGATCAGATTTCCCCGAATTACAACCCCGTAATCCGTATCCCAGAATTTTACAGACTCTGAAACTAACAGTCAACACCCTGACTGTTTTACCTAGACTTTACAGATCTAGACACCTGTTCGTTTGATTTTTACAACACAAACTAAAAAACAAAACAATTGAAAAATAAAACAAAAGAAACCCTAGAGAAAAAAAAACAAGGAGTGATGGGTCATCCTCTTATCCATTTAAACATGGCCGGCCCATTTGTTTGCGTCCATTCTCATTTGCTTTGCCCCGATTTTGTTTCTCTGGAGAAAATTAATGGCGGCTAAGGTTTCTCCTATTGCCCCCAAATCGAATTGATGCGTGATGAATTTGATAATCTCTGAAGCTTGAAAACTTTGCGGCTTGCTGGTTCCTTGATTTGAGATGTTGCTTGATCGAAAACAATGGAAAAATTGTGAGTGTTTTCTGAGTTTTTCTTTTCGATTTATGCTCTGAATTTTTTTTTTAATGCTTGGGTTTTCGATCAATCTCTTGACAATTGCCGATGATGAAGAATGGTTGTATATAAATAGGGTTTTTGAATCCTTTAAATTCTCTGATTTCATTTAGATGACTTGGCCTAATTTGTTGCGGTGCTTTCCTCGATTGAGTTTTTTGATAACGTCGGCTTTAATGAATTTGGATGATTTGTGGGTTTCCACTTTTGGCTGTCCCTTGCGTGAATCACTCGAATGGCTTGATCAATGGATTTCAGATTTTCTGTGAATATCCTTGCGTGGATTATTTCTGATTGAAATTGCCTCAAAACAGATTTTCTGATCTCTGGAAACTTGTTGCCTTGTATAAATTCAATCGGCCTTGACTTTGTTGAGATATTCTGATTTAATTCTGAAAAAAAAAAAATCTTGCCCCTTGAAAAATGCTTTGTTTGTTTCTGCCCATAAACAAATCCCATGAATGCACCATGCTGAATTTGTAAAATTTGTCACCGTTTAAACTTCTTGCTGATTTCTGGAAGGACTTGCCAAAACAAGTGTTTCATTTTTGGAAATAATTCATTTGCATGGCCCCTGAAGTATTTACTCTTTGGCATTGATTTTAGTTTAATTCTGGAAACATGTAATTACTGCCTTGCCCAAAAATATGTCTTGAATTTTCTGTTGCATGCCACAATTTGAAATTCCTTGACAGTATTGTTAGCATATGAATTAAACTCTTAGCATTTGAACTGAAATGATTTTGTTCTTACTCGATTTTCTGGCATATCTTAAAATATTCTTAATTGAGGCCTTGAGTAATTCCTGAGATCATTTATGACGCTTGAGAGATCACTTTTGCATTCCTGAAAGTTTGCATGATTTGATTTCCAAAATTCTTGTCAAAGATGAATATTTAAGCACCTTCACTTGAGTGTACCACTTGTGTTTGACCCTGTACTCCATTCATTTGTGCTTGAACTTGCTGCTGTATTTTCCTTGCTATTGCCCCTGTTTTGCTTGTGAACTTGGATTTATGCATTTCTGCCTTCATGCAGACCTAACCATTTTGAGGTGCACACTTTTTCTTTGCTGCTCCACTTTGTTTTTGTTCACTTGCATTATGATTTGTATATGCTGTCACCATGTATATGTTGTTGTGTAGTTGAACTGCACCACCAATGGTTTATTTGTTTATGCTCACTAGCTGCTTGGTCACTTTGTCATACTACTGCACTTCACACTGTTATTCAATTTGCCTTTATCATGCTTCATGCTTAAGTGAACTCATGTGTGCATGTTCCCCCGACCATTCTGCCTTGTACTTGCCAGTACATATAAATGCTTTTACTCATGCATTCACCAATGTGCTTCCATGATCCAAGTAGCGTATCCTTATATATGAGTGTGTTTGTGTGCTCCCATGCTTTATTTATATGATCTGCTCCTTTTGTACTCCACTGGCTTGTATTTGTCATGTGTGTGCATGCTCGAACATGCTCCATTTGTACACAGAACTGACTTGAACCTGAGTTGTAACCTTCACCATTTGCTCGACCATGTTGAGCTGTATCCACCACTGTTTTGATCATCATGCTGAAACTTCTTGCATGTACACAGTCTTGTGTTGACTTCTATGTTGACTTTGGATTTGACCTTTTTTTTTTTTTTTTTTTGCTCGGTCATGAATGCATTGTTTGACTTTTCATTGGGTTGTTTTCACGTGTGCACTGAGTTGAGACGGTCCACGTGGCTACTCCTCAGTTGCACACTGGATTGGTGAGGCAGTGCACACGTGTGTATATATGCACGTGTGTATGTGCAGCCATCCAGAAGAGATTTCCTGTCCCTGCATTGATATACATATATATGTTGTCTGCCTTGTGGTATTTACAGTGTATCACTGTGAATATCACAAGCTGTCTAGACACAGTCGGTTGGATATGAAAAATAGATCGAGTCAGAAAAATGATGAGAAACACACCAGAAATCTGAGGCAAATAGAAATTTTAAAAATAAATTTTATATTCGCATATGTTCAGTTTAAATTCTATTGCAGTGTACTGTGTGTGTGTGTTTCATTGTGACAGGTATGAAGAAAATGACTGGACTGACAGTGAAGTGCTGTGAGGACTAAAGACTGAAGACAACAAGAAGGTGTTGAGTATGTAAACAAGTGAATGTAAAAGTGAAACTGAAAATGAGTGTCTAATTGTTTCTGCAGTGAGGAGCAAATGAAAAAATGAGAATTGTACTTTTATTTGTAATAAACAAGGTTGATTGAAATAAAATATCATTTTATTGTTGTCAAACAAGCTTGTCTATTTTATTCTGTTTATATACAAGTACAAATATGTGAAGTGATTAAATAGTGGAGTTAATATAGATGTACTGTTTGATATTGAAATAAAATATTCTATTCAAATAAAATACTGTGAATATTTAAATTTCTGTACAGTTGTACTTTATTTAAATATAAATATTATATTTCGGTCTGTGATTTACAATAACAGTACAATATCAAACACATTAAAATAACTTTTATTTGGTTGTTATCATCAAACAAAAATCATATAATTGTGTATACAACACCATTATATACAACAATCTCCCCCTTTTAATGATGACAAACAAATAAAAGATTTTGTATACAATAGATGTGTTTGACAGTGAATATTGAACTCCCCCTAGTTATTAGCTCCCCCTACAACAGACAACTCCCCCTATAACTGTGCATGAGTGAAATGTATGAATAATAATAAATTTTCAAAATTAAAAATATTTATAAAATATTCACTCATAAATCAAAATTAAAAATATTTATAAAATATTCACTCATAAATCAAAATCTAATCCATTCTCCCCCTTTTGTTATCATCAAAAGGATACAGATTTTAAAATACAGATAAAAACTTGACTAAAAATATAATTTCATCTTAAGAGGAAGAACGGTCATCATAAATTTCAATCAGTCAAACAAAAATCATAATAAATTAAGAACTGGTGGCATATCTCACACTGTAGAGAATGACGAATTTACGATGAATTTTATATAAAATGGGGAGAGTTTTATAAAATTCATCATTTCCAATTATTTTCAAAAGATTTTTAATAGTAAAGCACAAAAAAAAACAGTGATGGACTTGGACTATAATTAATAATCCAATTTAAGTGACAAGATCGAATAATCTCAAATCCCAATACCCATCAGTCAACAAATCATAATACGTCATAAAATATTAACACATTTCACAGATTAGAAAATGGATTGATAGGCTGGTTTTTATACACAAAGGAGAATTTCAAATTTATTTCAATTTATAGCACATTATTCCTTTTTCTTTTATTTTTATTTAAGAGCGCACTGACCACGCATAACCAGAGCTTGGATTTTTAAATGAGGTCAGTCGCAGCTTAAGTTATAAGTTGTCTCTTAACCATGCATGACCAGAGCTTGGATTTTTAAATGAGGTTAGAGACACACTTATATATTAATTATTTTCAGCATTTAAAGGAAAAACTCCTCAGTATGTAAAACCAATATATGAATGATAGAAAATGGGGTAGGTACAGAGATGGCCTGTGAAAATAAATTTCTAAATTAATTATATTATGAAATAAGCTCGACTGTACCGGGATTATTGAAAATTTCAATTATCACTAATTCTAAAAAATAATAGAGTCCCATTTCTATCACAAATAATTTTTCACTGTTTTAAAACAAGATGATTTTTCTTTTTTAAAAATAAACTCTCCACATTAATATAAAATCATGATGGATGGCAGACGTGTGATAGATAAAGGAGATGGTTGTGAAATATTTGCCAGTTCAAAGATATTATAATTAATATTCAACCATCATGAAAATCCAAATAAAATCTCCTCTTGTTGTGAAATATACTGCAGTCACAATTCATCACAATTTCAAAAAACTGATAATAATTTTGATGAATTATAAACATAGCACAAATTGGATATTGATTTCAATTTCTGAATGAATAAGAAATAGATAATTTTAAAATTGAAAAACAATTACAAGAAGAAATTAAACAGATTTAAAAAAAATTGAATCTATACAGGGTGATAATTCAAAAAACAGATGAGTGAAAAAGGCTGATACCAAATGTTCTCGCTTATCGAGGAATTTAATTACACCCTGATGGACTAACATGGACATCTCACACCAAAGAACTTTACACACAAACCCAGCACATTTATTTGTATAAGGGAAAAAAAATGTATGGATCTATACAAGGTGAAAAATTGAATCTCAGTACAGATGGGTGAAACAAATATAAGTACTTCTGATACCACTTGGTGTCTTTATTTATGAGGATGGTAACAAGACATTGGAGACAAACAAGTATATCACAGACAAAAGAATTTTAAGTACAAAGCCCAGGCAGATCAAGCAAATTAATTTCATGTATCAGAGCATGGTATGAATTTGATACCAAAACAAGCAGTCATCAACAAATCTTTTCATGTCAATTTCTTCTAATCAGAGCAGCATGATTCCAGAACAAACATTTTTCAAAACAGTATCAGAGTAGCACAAAATTAGTTTCAAAGCACACTTGTCAAGACATTTCTGATGGTCACAGAATATGATTCACGATCCAAGATTAAAAATACCGCTTATTTTAAATCATTTGAAGAAATATGAAAATATCAGGATTTAATAAATCAATCACACCAATTTATAAATTCTTGAATTGAGATATGTGTGAGATTTAATAAATCAATAATTTCAAATGATTTTAAATAAACAAATATTTAAATCACATAACCATGAAATAACAAAGAATTTTAAGACCATATTTTCAAAGAAATTTTCACAAGTATTTCAAAAAAAAGATCATTTACATCAGGTTTGATAGATATTCATGATCCAAAATAATTTATTTGAAATCACTTGAATCAATGTCAAGTTTTGAAATATAATGAATCAGTCACACAAGGTTGATATTTTCAAATTTAGGAAGTGTGTGATTATTCAAAATATTAATGATTTCAGAAGATTTCAAACAAACAAATTCTAACCATGATGATCATGAATAACAATGATTTTCAAGATGTATCACTGAGATTCTAGACAATTTAAATTTTCCAAGCCAATCTGAAAAATAATGAAAATATCACTACTAATAAATAATAGATTGTTGTAATGAGTGTAGTATTTCAAGCTTTTCTAAAATGAATTAGAAGAATCTCAAAACAGCAACGTTGTGTGAATTTCCATTAAACTTTCAGATCTTCAAAAATTTAGAATTTAAATTAACAGTGTTCAAGATATGGCAAGAATACATCAACACTGTTATGAATTCAAAAGAACAGAAAATAAACTTCGCAACAATTGCAGATATTTACAAAGTTAAAAATTCAAGATATGGAAAGAGTATAACATCAGAGTTATATTCAAACAAAGCAAATTTCCAGAAGATCATGATTACTGCAATTGGAAGTTAAGGAAGCCCAAGAAGTTATAATGATATGACAGTGACAAATCAAACAAACAGAGAACATAAACAGAAGAGAGATAGAAGAAGAAATAAACAAGAGATTAAAAACAGAGAATATTTACAAGGATGAGTTCAGAGATCATACCTGAAATCAGTGTAAACCAGAATCTCTAACTCAACAGATGTGGCTAAGGAACTGTGAATGTTTTCAGAAGTGTTGAGCAACATGAATCCAAATCTCTTTTGCCTAGCAGTTCCTCAGCCTCCTCCGGTACCTAACAGATTTGAGAATCGAGTGGTCTAACAAAATTTGTAAAACCACTCACAGTTTTGTTCACAGCTTTAGGTACCCAGACTTGTCTGTACAATAAACCATTAGAATTAACTTTTGTACCCTTAGGAACCCAAATCGATTTGAATCTAACAAAACCCGTTTTATTTTCATTTGGGATCCAAGAATGTTTAAATGGTTTATTACAAAACAAATTCACATTTTGCTTTTGATTCAAAAAACCTTTGGAATTGTCAAAGTTCAAATTATCAAAACAACTATTTCCAAAGCAGTTTGAGGGACTTCTCAACTCATTTGAATTACGTTTTTCAAAAACATTATTTTTTCCAAATCCGAGACCTCTTTTATTTCCATGAGAGAACTGATTATTTAAAAGCATATTCAAAGATTTTTCTCCGAAAGAAAAATGTTTCAGACTCAACTCAAGATCATTGATTTTGGATTTCAGAAGATCATTCTCGTTTAAAAGCTTCTCAATTTTGCCTTTATATTCAGAAATCTCAGAATCAAAGAGCTTTTGTTTTTCAATTTCAAAAATCTTGAATTTTTCAATTTCTTTTTCAAGTTCCTTTAAAGCGGATTCTGATTTCAACAAATTTTCCATTTCAAAATTTTCATGTTCGAAATTAACCTTATCCAACTCCTTCTGCAAAGTGTTGTTTTCATGAATTAGCTCATCTTCTTGATTTTTCAAAATCAAAAATTCATTTTCAATCTTTCTAGAATTCTCATTAAGTTGAGCTAAATCAGTTTTCAAGTTAAAACAATTCTTACACTCAGAGTCTTCAAATTTTAATTTCAACATATTGTTATTGTGGGTCAACTCAGAATTTTCAGATTTCAAAGACTTGTTTTTCCGTTTGAGGCGATCAACGGTTCTTGTTAAATTATTACAAAGAGATATCAAATCTTCATATGATAAGTCCACATCGTCTGAGTCGTCATGAATAGCTCCAGCTAAGCACAGATCTGAATCTGAGTTGGCAGTTGAGAGTTTTGAACAACTGTCAGATTTTCCATACAACGTGTTGAGAGTTTTCCAGATATCCTGCGCGGTTAAACAATGAGAGATAAATTTTAATTGATCATTATCAAGACAGGAATAAATAATATGTATGACGCGAGCATTTAAGACCTTATTCCTCTTGTCTAACAAGTCTCCCATATTTTCAATAATATTCCAATACTCAGAATTAACAGATTTTAAATATAATTCAAAATTTGATTTCCATATTTGAAAATCTGTTCCATTGAAAATAAATGGGATATCACTGGACTGACTCTTAGAAGACTGACAGCAAGGGGAAAACATGATTCTAGAGTTAATCAAAAACCAGGCTCTGATACCAAATGTTGGATCTAGATTAACACTAGAGGGGGGGGTGAATAGGGTTAATTACAATTTTTACCTGAATTGAAAACTGACAGGATATTAAAATAATAAACAGATCACAGAATGCAGCAGAAATAAAAGCGCAGAAAATAAATCACACACAGAGATACCCAGCTTCGGCAAAACTCTGCCTACTGCTGCATTCCTAAGGTTTCTACTAGGTGATAGAACAGATCCCGCATACAAGACCATGTACACTCGCAAACCCTGCTCCTATTCTAACCCTACGCTCAAAACCGTAGACTGACCGATGTTCCCTCGATCAGATTTCCCCGAATTACAACCCCGTAATCCGTTTCCCAGAATTTTACAGACTCTGAAACTAACAGTCAACACCCTGACTGTTTTACCTAGACTTTACAGATCTAGACACCTGTTCGTTTGATTTTTACAACACAAACTAAAAAACAAAACAATTGAAAAATAAAACAAAAGAAACCCTAGAGAAAAAAAAACAAGGAGTGATGGGTCATCCCCTTATCCATTTAAACATGGTCGGCCCATTTGTTTGCGTCCATTCTCATTTGCTTTGCCCCGATTTTGTTTCTCTGGAGAAAATTAATGGTGGCTAGGGTTTCTCCTATTGTCCCCAAATCGAATTGATGCGTGATGAATTTGATAATCTCTGAAGCTTGAAAACTTTGCGGCTTGCTGGTTCCTTGATTTGAGATGTTGCTTGATCGAAAACAATGGAAAAATTGTGAGTGTTTTCTGAGTTTTTCTTTTCGATTTATGCTCTGAATTTTTTTTAATGCTTGGGTTTTCGATCAATCTCTTGACAATTGCCGATGATGAAGAATGGTTGTATATAAATAGGATTTTTGAATCCTTTAAATTCTCTGATTTCGTTTAGATGACTTGGCCTAATTTGTTGCGATGCTTTCCTCGATTGAGTTTTTTGATAACGTCGGCTTTAATGAATTTGGATGATTTGTGGGTTTCCACTTTTGGTTGTCCCTTGCGTGAATCACTCGAATGGCTTGATCAATGGATTTCAGATTTTCTGTGAATATCCTTGCGTGGATTATTTCTGATTGAAATTGCCTCAAAACAGATTTTCTGATCTCTGGAAACTTATTGCCTTGTATAAATTCAATCGGCCTTGACTTTGTTGAGATATTCTGATTTAATTCTGAAAAAAAAAAAAAATTCTTGCCCCTTGAAAAATGCTTTGTTTGTTTCTGCCCATAAACAAATCCCATGAATGCACCATGCTGAATTTGTAAAATTTGTCACCGTTTAAACTTCTTGCTGATTTCTGGAAGGACTTGCCAAAACAAGTGTTTCATTTTTGGAAATAATTTATTTGCATGGCCCCTGAAGTATTTACTCTTTGGCATTGATTTTAGTTTAATTCTGGAAACATGTAATTACTGCCTTGCCCAAAAATATGTCTTGAATTTTCTGTTGCATGCCACAATTTGAAATTCCTTGACAGTATTGTTAGCATATGAATTAAACTCTTAGCATTTGAACTGAAATGATTTTGTTCTTACTCGATTTTCTGGCATATCTTAAAATATTCTTAATTGAGGCCTTGAGTAATTCCTGAGATCATTTATGACGCTTGAGAGATCACTTTTGCATTCCTGAAAGTTTTCATGATTTGATTTCCAAAATTCTTGTCAAAGATGAATATTTAAGCACCTTCACTTGAGTGTACCACTTGTGTTTGACCCTGTACTCCATTCATTTGTGCTTGAACTTGCTGCTGTATTTTCCTTGCTATTGCCCCTGTTTTGCTTGTGAACTTGGATTTATGCATTTCTGCCTTCATGCAGACCTAACCATTTTGAGGTGCACACTTTTTCTTTGCTGCTCCACTTTGTTTTTGTTCACTTGCATTATGATTTGTATATGTTGTCACCATGTATATGTTGTTGTGTAGTTGAACTGCACCACCAATGGTTTATTTGTTTATGCTCACTAGCTGCTTGGTCACTTTGTCATACTACTGCACTTCACACTGTTATTCAATTTGCCTTTATCATGCTTCATGCTTAAGTGAACTCATGTGTGCATGTTCCCCCGACCATTCTGCCTTGTACTTGCCAGTACATATAAATGCTTTTACTCATGCATTCACCAATGTGCTTCCATGATCCAAGTAGCGTATCCTTATATATGAGTGTGTTTGTGTGCTCCCATGCTTTATTTATATGATCTGCTCCTTTTGTACTCCACTGGCTTGTATTTGTCATGTGTGTGCATGCTCGAACATGCTCCATTTGTACACAGAACTGACTTGAACCTGAGTTGTAACCTTCACCATTTGCTCGACCATGTTGAGCTGTATCCACCACTGTTTTGATCATCATGCTGAAACTTCTTGCATGTACACAGTCTTGTGTTGACTTCTATGTTGACTTTGGATTTGACCTTTTTTTTTTTTTTTTTTTTGCTCGGTCATGAATGCATTGTTTGACTTTTCATTGGGTTGTTTTCACGTGTGCACTGAGTTGAGACGGTCCACGTGGCTACTCCTCAGTTGCACACTGGATTGGTGAGGCAGTGCACACGTGTGTATATATGCACGTGTGTATGTGCAGCCATCCAGAAGAGATTTCCTGTCCCTGCATTGATATACATATATATGTTGTCTGCCTTGTGGTATTTACAGTGTATCACTGTGAATATCACAAGCTGTCTAGACACAGTCGGTTGGATATGAAAAATAGATCGAGTCAGAAAAATGATGAGAAACACACCAGAAATCTGAGGCAAATAGAAATTTTAAAAATAAATTTTATATTCGCATATGTTCAGTTTAAATTCTATTGCAGTGTACTGTGTGTGTGTGTTTCATTGTGACAGGTATGAAGAAAATGACTGGACTGACAGTGAAGTGCTGTGAGGACTAAAGACTGAAGACAACAAGAAGGTGTTGAGTATGTAAACAAGTGAATGTAAAAGTGAAACTGAAAATGAGTGTCTAATTGTTTCTGCAGTGAGGAGCAAATGAAAAAATGAGAATTGTACTTTTATTTGTAATAAACAAGGTTGATTGAAATAAAATATCATTTTATTGTTGTCAAACAAGCTTGTCTATTTTATTCTGTTTATATACAAGTACAAATATGTGAAGTGATTAAATAGTGGAGTTAATATAGATGTACTGTTTGATATTGAAATAAAATATTCTATTCAAATAAAATACTGTGAATATTTAAATTTCTGTACAGTTGTACTTTATTTAAATATAAATATTATATTTCGGTCTGTGATTTACAATAACAGTACAATATCAAACACATTAAAATAACTTTTATTTGGTTGTTATCATCAAACAAAAATCATATAATTGTGTATACAACACCATTATATACAACAGTGCCTTCGGTTTGTCCAATCCCAGGACAACTTGTATGGACGAATGACTTACAAAGTAATTCTAACTGATCATGTACGTTGATCTCTTCAAATGTATTTATGTGGTGGTAGAGGAATTCGTTTCTCTCGCTTTATACCTATAATATATTTATGGGGAAGTCAATTAGTGGTTGGCGAATTTTGACGATGTGGCATTCAAAAGTAAATAAACCAGTGATAATAAAAGGTAAGTCTAGCCTCAGGCCTCACAACCGGGAAATGACAAAAATCGGGCAGGCAACATGGCTATGTGGGTCGCTCCCATTAGGGTGTAGCATCACCTATCTAGAGAAATTCCTTTTGTTTCTTATTCTGTCGATTCTGTCCCATTCGGGAAATGGTTGCGTACACAACCATTGGTGATATACATTCGATAAACTCAAGAGAAATGAGTGGTCGGTCATGTGTGGGCCGGGTTGTGAGACATTCTTGTTGAACCCAGTGTATTCGCCTCTAGAGATACACGATCGGAAGGTGGTTCCATACCTTGTCATGGTTGGAAATCCATTATCCATATGTGCCAAATGGTTTTTATTTGTATATTATATAGGACAATGTGAGATGCAAGCATTCTTCTAGATTCTAAATTATTTGTGTAAACCCTAAACACTATGATAATATCTGATTTAAAGTATATAAAGTGTTTTATTCTCATAAGGTAAAAACCCGTTCTGTATTCATGGCGTGGTCTTATAAGATATTTTACCTTGTTTAAAATCGTTTAATCATACCAGTCCGCTGACTGACCCGGAGTTTATTTTTCTGTGTTTTTCTTAAACTCTTGGGTACTCATAACACTTGTTATGAGTAGACAAGTGAATCAGGTCATGATAAAACTTGGGAAGCTGGATGGAAACTTTTTGTGTGCTGTTCTGCTATTGTATAATTAAAGTGTACAAGTTTTGTTTTCTATAATGATATGTATAATTAAAGATGTACTATGAAGTGACTTGTATCCCTAGATCTATTATGCTATGATGTAATATGTTCTGATGTATACTATTATGAAGTATCATCTTTTGTTTAAATTCCGCTGTGAGATTCTGATGTTTTCTTTAGTTCTATCTTCTATCTATTCTTATTCTTATATAATGACTCGACTTCCGATGTGTTCGAAAGATGGGTCGTTACAGTTGGTATCAGAGCTTAGGTTGCCGATTACCTAGGCTTTGGGTGAGTGTGAGAGAGTGTATTTTTATTAAAATTTAAAATAAATAAATATGTATAGGAAGATCAACTTGAATGATGTACTTAAGTCAGTTTTATCCAATCAAGTTTTGATTATAGACCTGTTATGTTCATGTAATTAAAAATGAGTAACCGTGGACGAAGAGGTCGCGCTAGTGGGACTACCACTACTAATGATCGTAATACTACCTCCCAAGATCAAGGAGAAACTGTGGAGGAAGTTACACCAGTCCAGCAGGACAAAAGTTTTGCAACTATCTATAAGGAGTATACCACTCTCGGAGGGAAGCTATCCAAAGGGACTGAGTCTTTCATTGAAGTTCAAGCATGGTTGAGATCTTGTGAGAGGATTTTCAAAGGATTGAAGTTTAATGATGATCAGAAACGTCTTTTAGCTTCATGGAAACTCCAAGGAGCTGCTGCAATCTGGTGGGACCCTCAAACTACGAACGTTCCTGAAGATGATTTCACTTGGGAAAAATTCAAAGAGGCATTCAAAGCACAATTTCTCCCTATCGCTGGCAAAACTAGGATGTATCGGGATTTTATTGACCTCAAACAAGGAAACATGACAATATCTGAGTATGAAAAGAAGTTTAATGCACTTTCCTGCTTTGGGCCAGAGTTAATCAACACCCCACTCAAGAAGAATGAAATGTTTATAGCAGGATTGAAGGATAGCTTACAGGTTATGATGATTGGACATCTAATGGATCTATTTGTTGACTTAGTGGACCTTGCTATTCGATTTGAAGCATTAGATGCAAAGAAACCAGTGGCTAAGGAGCAGACTGGAGGAAACAGTGGAGGAAATTCTAATAAATGGAAATTTGATCCAAATTGGAAAAACAAGTGACAAGCAAAAATGGGGGAGAAGGCTAAAGGGCATTATAAGGATACAGAATGCCATAACTACAAGGAGAAGGGACACATTGCTAGGTTTTGTACGAAGTCAATAGCGGAGAATACAGAGCAACCTCAACAAAAACCACAGGAACCGGGTAATGCTGTTGTCAAGCAGATTTTATGCTATAAGTGTCATCAGCCCGGACATTTGATTAAAGATTGTCCTCTTATAAAGAAGGAAACACAACCAAAGGTCTATTCCTTAATGGGTAAGTCATCAACTTCTGAGGATGTGGAATTGGAAGAAGTGCTAGAAGGTACCTTACTCTTTTTAATAGAAGGAGTTAAATTAACTAGGGAAGCCTAAGAATTAGTTGAATAAAGTTGAATTAAATTAGAATGATATCTAATCATATTGAATAAAAATAAAGTTAGAATTTTAAAAACTGAATTAAAATTTGATATTTCCACTAAATTAAGTATGAACTTAAGATAATTGGATATGAACTCATGAAAGGTGAACTGATCAATTTTTGAAATAGAATCAGATTTCTAAGTTCCAAAATGAAGATAACTAATTAAAGAGTTAATTAGTTAAGGAAGGCTGTGGATGGAACTTAACGGAGTTAAGTGAATTTGAATGATGAGTTAAATATGGATTCAAGTTTAAAAAGAGAATTTGGGACAGATACATATGCTTGAATAAGATTGATTCAAATCAATGAAGTGAATAAGACTTGGGATTTTATTTTACAAATAAATTCAAGGATATTTGGAAGTTGATGAGAGTTTAAGATATGGAGCTAAGAAATTGGAACTTAACTGGAGATTGGTTGATTGAATAATTTTCTGGGTATCAATCTGATGTTGATTTCAGTCACCGGGATTGATATTTAGAGGGTTATTCGCTTATCGACTTACGGTTAGGAATAGATGGATGTTGAGGAATAGTAACGCAGGGACGGAAATGATTTTCAATCATAGTAACATATATTTTTGTTATGTAAATAACTGTGATAAATAGAAAAAAAAATTGTTGTGTGTTAATTATTAATAAGTCGATAACTCTAATTATAATCTACTGTTTACAAAATTTCGAGGACGAAATTTTTATAAGCGGGTAGATTGTAATGATCCGGTTCTTATCTAACATCGTTAACACAAATTCTGATCGATCGTAAGTGCAAATATACAAATACGATTTAAATTACATACTTTAAACAATTCAAATATGTAAAGCTTTGTGTATAATAGAATTTGTGTAAACTCATTTAAACATGTGTGTGTAGCAAGTATGAAATGCCATTTCTTTTGTATTAACACTTACCTTGTTCATTTAGTACCAAGGGTTTAAATTTTTGTTTTAATTAAATTCTCTAGTTTTAAAACAAAAGCACATGGACAAATATTTGCTAAAAGCACTCTTGCTCACAAAATAAAGTTTCAAGAGAAAAGGCTATTTCTTTCACATGTGCATCAAATTATCGAAGTGGCCATATATCTTTGCGCAAGACTTGTTTATATAGTGAATAGGGAGTTATAAAATAAAAACCCACTTTCTCATGTACTTAAGAAAAGATATTTTCTTAGGAGTTGTGCAGATTTGAGTATATAAACTTAAGATTTTGCATACACTAAATTTTATACTAGCATCTAGACACCTAGGATTTTATCATATTCACTCACAAGGCCGTAGCTCCTTTGTACCAATAATTCAATTTTTGCAACTATTTGGAAGCAAAGTAAACTTTTATAATATTTTTGTTAAATCAAAAGATCATATGCCAACCTGTAGTTAGATAACCGGAGTTCTGAGCATACCATGGTATGAAGTGATGGCTGCTACATCTTTTTTCACCAATGCAAGATAGAGAGAGTTATGGTTTTTGTAGAAGAACAATTAATGTGATTTTGCATAAGCAGCCAATTGGGGATAGGTTTTCTACCGCACATGGATTTTCAGAGCACCATTGTGTTGATTATAGCCATGTTAAGCTATGGGAAAAGTGCAAGGTCATCTCAATAGCTAGGAGAGAAGAGCCCTTTCATTTTTTATAACACCCCGTAATTTTATAACACTAAGATTCACAAATCAAGGCAGAATTAATCTTAAAATCAAAATCAAGGGAAACGGACTGCACCATTGCGTTCGTCTCGGAATTCTGCTTGAAATAGAGTTAGAGTTTGCGTAAAACGGACTCCGTATGAAGGAGATATGACCTCCAGAAGTTTCAGGATTCAGTTTAAATTTCAAACAGCTCAAAAACAGAACAGAAAACGAATTCAAATTCAAAATCGGACCCAGGTTGGGATGGGCGGGAATTTTCCCGCCCAAGGCCCAGATCGACTATGCAGTCGACCTGGGGTCGACTGGGAAGTCGACCTGGGTGTCGACTGGGTAGTCGACCTGGTCCTGAGCCAGGTCGAACCCAGCCACCTTCTGGCTGACCTGGTCAGTGTTGGTCGAATTTCTGAGCTTTGGAGTGTCACTAGGGCTTACGTGTCAACTCTTGATTGGTTTCTCTTTCGAACGAACAGCTAGAATTAATCTTGGCTTCATCGACGACTCAAATTAAATTACAACTCTATAAAAAGGACCAAAGACTCAACCTAATTCACACAAATAAAATAAGAATGGAGCCGTCATGCTGTTGCAAAGAGATTAGGAATTGCCGTCAGGTTGAGAGACGATTAAGAGTTGATTCAAAAGCTTAAAGCTACAACAAATAGATCGAAACAACGTCTACAACAAAGGATAGCATCACCAAATTAAGAATTCAGAATCCTAAATACAAGATTCGTCATACGTTGTAAGTAGAGTGCTATTCCGATGTGAATAACGATTGGGACTTGATTTGTGTAGAATGAAAGTGGAATCGTACTTTAATTGTAATGATGCTAGTTTATAATTGTATGTTGCTATGATTTTATTATAAATGGATTTGGGATGTTGTAGTACAATTACCATGATTAATTGTGCGCTTGCAATGAAAAGTAATCACAACGATACCTATCCAATGTGGGAGGTTAAGCATTGAGCCCAATAAAGACCCTAGGTTAGACATGAGTTGTGGTGTAAACCTGCTCGGAACCAACCGGCTGTCCAGTTACCACAACAATACCTGTCTAATGTGAGTGGTTGGTGCTTTAGTTAATAAATTAAGGCTGCGTCAGGATTGATTAGATTAAGTCAATTGAATTAATACTTAATCAAATTCAACATGCTAACTATACAGACTGATTGGAGGTTAGGATTATACAAACACTTAACCAACTTAACACAGTTAAGCCAGAATGGGAGGGTTAAGTCCATAGGAACACTTAACCAACTTAACACATTTAAGCTAGAATGGGAGGGTTAAGTCCATAGGAACACTTAACCAACTTAACACATTTAAGCTAGAATGGGAGGGTTAAGTCCATAGGAACACTTAACCAACTTAACATGGTAACAAGACAAGATTTGTAGGGGTTAAGTAACTAAGGAAAACACTTAGCCAATTTAACATGTTAACCAGACTAGAAGGTGGGGTTAAGTAAATTTAATACACTTAGCCAATTTAACATGTTAACTAGACTAGAGAGTGGAGTTAAGAAAACTTAGAACACTTAACCATCATAGTGTGATAAATGAATAAGGGTTAAGTTAAAAACATGAAAGGGACAGAAAACATGAAAGGGACAGTACTTAACCAGTAGAACATGTTAAGTAAATAGGTACTGGGGTTAAGTTAGAAAGAACACTTAATCAATACAAGATGAATGGTAAGGTTAAGTAATGAGAAATACTTAACCAATATAACTTGGTC